>OX244008.1:10000000-14800000 GCA_945859715.1 Apamea sordens | reverse complement strand
TGGGCAAACTGCCAGTAACTACCATTAACTATCGCCATTTATATATTGTTTTATCTTATGCCTAGCGACTTTGATTATGACTATTGCATAGCTCTGTAATACTGCAAAATCTTTTTCTTCAACTGTCTTCATATGTATTATCTTCCACAGTATCCCTATTGTCTTTCATATTTTTATCATCCTTAGTATTAAAAGCAAACAACCCTCCTTTAGCTCCATATTATAGGTACTCTTCAATAGTATGAGTATTTTCATTTGTTCCTATTTTATCATATAAGAACACAAGCTACCTTTCTTAGCATAATCACAGCCGTAATCCACCACGCAGGCCCATTGCGGGTTGGTAGATGCCACATGTCTTCAAATTTTTGGGTCTAGGACATGTCGGTTTCCTCACGATTATTTTCCTTCACCGTTTTGAAAGCAGTGGCGATGAAATAATTTACACTAAGTGCCTGCTTGGGGTTCGAACCCACGACCTATAACTCATAAGTCACGGCCCTTACCACTGGGCCACCACTGATCTCTACCCTTCTTATTCTCTATAAAACGTCTACTTACTACTTCAAGTTACTAACACGACGCTTAACTATAGTCATGACCTCGATACGATTGAATAATACCTATGTATAGTTAGCTATACGACAGTTCACAGTCGCCCTATACTACGGTATACATAGTATACAAAATATATACAATAATTATGGCTGTGTTGTTAGTATAGTGTAAGTTGCACGTACGCTGTGCCACTATAATACTTGTATAAGCGAGATGATTGCTAAAGGCTGATCCACATGGAATTGTTGTTAGAGCTTATTTTGTAGTACCTATGTTTTATTTCCTTACTACTTGATTAAATTATGAACTCTGTAGCATCCGAAATAAATTGCTTATTGTTCATGATATAAACTTTCCATACTTTAAGCTAGATGTCAAATTGTTTTTCCAGCCTTATTTATTGCTTGGGTTCAAGTATTTAGTAGCCAAGTGTTAGTAGTAAATAATTAGTAATAAAAGGTTTTCATGATTATTGATTTTATTGAGCTTGGACTAGTCTTTTTGACAGAGAGAAGTAATACCAAGCTTGTATTATTTTCTTGACAAAAGGACACAACTGACACTGAGAATGAGAATTCAATGAAACTATGATGAAAATGTATTTTAAAACGAATGGATTTATTAGTAATGTGAAATTGAATGATTCACGTAACAAAACTTTAGGAGACACTTCAAACCCAATTAACTTGCCACTCCCCTCCAATCGATACATTGGAAACTAACCTAGACATGTTCAAATATTAATCCTAATTCGTTCATGTGACACATTGAATTAGTAGTTAGGACTAACATGGAAATGCAAGTGATTCACTTACCAGGAAAATGCACTGAATTAGTAATTTGAAACACTACATCAGCCATTTGGTTCGATGTCCATTTAAATTAGGGAAAATATATTTGAAAATCAAAGTGATTTGTTACGTACTTGTGAAGCCCTTTTCGATTGAGAGTTCATTTATTATTTAGACGGCGGAAAATCTACTGTCAGTTTAGGTGTCAAAATGGTTTGTAGCTAGCAATATCACAAATGTTACAAATATATAAATGTATGTTTCCTTGTTTTATAGAAACAGCTAAACATTATTAATTAAATTCAGTTTTTTTCACTAACATCTTTCGTGCCTACACTGCCTACCGCTCTCCATCGATGATCATCGATGACATATTATATCGCCCATCTCTCACCTCAAATCTAGCCTAAACCATCCCCAACATGAAACCTCAAAAATAAATCCCTCCACGTCCTTTTCCATTATAAACGTGCCTTAACCCGTCGCAGGCGCAGCTGCACGATGCGCACACGCTACCGGTTCTGCGGGCTTACGACCCCCCCCCCCCCCCGCCACGCCCCTCCCGCCATCGATACTACCAAACGGAAAATTTTATAACCACAATATTAGATTTACGTTTTCATTTTATAGCAGTGAATGGGTGTGTTGTCATGATAATAAGGAATTAATAATTGTAGTTGGGCTTGTTGTTTATTTGATAATGGGTTACAAATTACGCTGATGTTGTTAAAACTAGCATGAACCTGATGTTGCAGATTGACTTGAAGAAAACACAGTAAAATATTTGAATCAAGGCAATATTTTTTTAATATTTTCTAGTCCCTGTAGAGGTACTCCATAGGTCCAGAAATATGTCTTCGTAGGAAGAGTCCTCTTCATCGGGAATGCAACGATAAATGAACAAGACTCGTGTTTAAGACCCGGAATTCAAGTAAAAGCAACCGTGGCAGTTGGGTTTATGCTCACAACACTTCTAGAATTACAATAAATTCTATCAATATTGATCACAATTTAACCATTTGTTGTGAGACCTTGCTGGTAGCAGCTAAATGAGAGTAGCCGAAGACCAAGTTATTATAACAGTCCGCAGTCCGTCTGCAGGGTGCTGGTTTAAGATAATCAAGATTCTGTCAGAGATTATTGTTGTTCAATAATCTCTATGGTCATAAGCTACAATGAGATGTGTCATGTTTTTCTTCTTAGCGAGTCGATGGCAAAAAAACCCCAAAAAATATATATCGTTTTTTAAATTTGTTTGGTCCACAATTCAGATACTATTCGCTGACGCAACCATTAGGTCCTCACGAGTGCAGGTGACAGTGCGTGCGGTGCAAGATAGGAGGTCATCCATTTTCTGTGGAGAGACACCGCATACACCCACCCACACACCAAAAGTCTGAGCCTTCCATGAACCCCAACTTGTAGAAGTTGTCCTTCTTTCCTTGCTATGTCATGGATTTGACACATTCCGTCCAAAACTCCACTGAAGACTCCAAAAAGTCTAAGACACCAGCCATGTTAGTGCGTGCAAGTCCGTCCGATCACCTATCCTTATCAGGAGACCACACATTGCTTACCATAAAAGTCAGACCTTCTACTGAATTAAGCGATCTCTTTGCAAGATCACGTTAACATAGTTGCTATTTCGCAATATCTTAGATTTTGATCGGACTAGGTGGTCCGGTTCTTGGGTATCGGGCTGGTTGATCTTATTCAGTCAGTCTGTAAACCTATCAATTAATTGTTCTATGTCGATGTAATCTATTTGAAACTTGTCTAGGGAGTTTGGCTTTTTCCTGTTTAAAAGTTCATTGCAAAGGAGTTCTAAGTTTCATTGAGTGTGGTTCAACTATCATGATGAATTTTTGACCTATGATTAAGCTACCTAATTGGTTTTCTTTAAGATTTTTTTCCTTGAAAACCTTCATTGTCATCAGCCTACAGCAGTCCACTGTAGACGTAAGTTTCTCCAATTGCACGCCATTAAGCTCGATTCGTCACTTCATCTAACCTGAGGGCGCCTTGCCTTACGCCGATTCACCAATTTATCTTCAAAACCTTGACTTGATTAAACTGCTTTCAAATATCAAGATTTAATACAAATAACACCGGTCCTTTAAACATTTCCCCAGATGCTTCTACAACAATTCTGAGATCCAGAAAAATAACAAAGAGGCAATCCTCTGCTGATATTATTATAATAAATAAAATAATAAATTTTATTGCAGGTAAATAACACCCATTCACAGTAGGTATACATATAAACTCACATAAAATTCAAATTAAATAAAATCAATACCAATAAAATTCAATGGAAACAGAATAAATCGCATTAAATGAAATCAAATTAAAATAAATAATCAAAACAATACAATGAATATAGAAATAAGAACTCATAAATAAATAATCACAAAATAAAATCAATAAAAATCACAACATAAAATTAATACATAATTCCGAAATAAAATCAATAAATAAATAATCACAAAATAAAATCCATACATAATCGCAAAATAAAATCAATAAATAAATAATCACAAAATAAAACCAATACCCTCTCTCCGACACTGCTACAGCAACATGGTAAGGTAGGTCATTATAAGGTAGTTAATTTCAGCGCTATGGCAAAATAATACACACACTGTTGCTGTAGAATATAATTTTTACCAATCCACCTAATTCCTTTATCGTCTTTTACGATACTTACTTTCGAAATCTGTCAATATTTTAACACCATCGAATCCTGTCAGATATTCACAGCTGCTAACATCCAATCTTTTACGATCTTTCTTGTCATTAAGCGTAAATCTGAGCGATTTACTCATGAAACATCGTCCACATCAAACTACTGTGTACATTGCGAATCGTATAACGTACAAACGCGATTCTAAATTTAAATATCGACGAGAGAACGAGACGGAGAGCGTGCTCGTGCGCATGCATTGGTGGTGGATTATGTTAATGCTGGATAAGAAATTCACTAAAAATAAGAGTTTTTTGTTGATTTGGAATGACTAGCAAGAGAAAAATATTTTATAGGAAATCGAAATTGAATAGAAGTCGTTAGTTAGTAAGTGCTCCTGCTTGACTGAAAACAACATTAATGAAGTCATGATGGTTGCCAAAGATTGATCAATAGATATATACTACCTACACATGGATCCCTTCATGCCTTAAAAGTAACTCTTGAGAATGAGTAAGTCATTTAATCTTCACCTTGAACCCACATGGTGACTTCTATGATTCATTTCATACATACTTAATCAATATTCAGTAATTGTTTTAGATGGCCTTTTGAATGATTGTAACTGATACTTTATGATTTACATAAAGTGGATGCTACAAGGTAGCCCGAAAAATTCAAATTTTCTTACGTTTTTTGCAATTTGCTGGTCAGTACTAAGTTGTACGTTGATTAAACCTACTGGTGTTGAGTGACCCAGCCCAAGATTAAGCGTATCGAAAGCCTCATCGCGGTCATTTTTTATTTTCAAAACCTTTCATGTCCCAAAGAGATTTAATGTAATAAGTTTTCTACCAGTTTGTGAATATCATACAGGAACATCAACTCTATCTCACAGTAATACGATCAAATCCAAAAACAAAATAATACTCCCTTCCCATCCAGTCCGAACATAATCCACGTTAAACAGACTTGTCTTGCGCTCGCGCACCGCCCTCCCCGCTCCCCTGTAATACCCCCCCGTGCGTAAACGTGACCCCGAGACATGAACTCAAACTACACTCCTTTGTTTTTTTTGTTTGTATCTCTTCTGCCACGGATCGTTATTGTATCAGTGTTGGTCACTTTTCTTTAAGTGCTAAGAGATATTTAGTGGGGAGTATGTATTTGTGTAGTTAATTGGGCGAAATTTTCGGTTGGATAGCTTTGCCACATAGTCGCATTAATCAGCCTATAAAGTTCCTACTGTTGGAACACAGGACTCCTCTTCGTGAGAGGGAGCGGGCCGTAATACAGAGTGCAGATTGGTGGACCACGATCGGTGGATATAATGTCTTTGAAATTTTTGGTTCCAGGACATTCCTCACGATTTTTTCCTTCACTTTCTGCTGGATGGGAAAAGGCTATTCTGAGAGCAGTAGTGATGATATACATTACAGTGAAGTGTATATCATCACTACCATAGTATAACCAATTCTACACACACTGTACAGTAGTGACTCTTTATATTATGTCACTCACTACTGTATAGTGTGTGTAGAATTGGTGATATTCTATTCGCATTACTTTGGCGAAATGCGTGGTGGGGGAAGTTTAATTTAATGATGATGACTGTAGTACTTTCATACTTTCTTGGTACTGTATTCAATCTTTGTGTGGCGTGAATACTGAAACGTTTAGTGCTTATACACGCGAGCGGGTACCGTCAACGTCAGAGAAAATGCAACTGCATCTCCTGTGTTTGAGCACCGTACTCAAATACGCAAGCGGCACCTTGTCGATGGCAGTCGCCGACGCGTCGACCAGTATTGCACTTGCCTCTGTTTTCGATACCCGTCAACGTCTGCCGCCGCGCCGTCGACGAGTCAGCGACTGCCGTCATCGACGCTTGCCACTAATGAACACTAAGATACCTCGAAATATGTCCAGATGATTTCTCAATAACAGGTATTTTCGAACTATTCATACTTAACACACCAACAACACAGAAGCAATAAGAAAACTTGTGACATTAATACTTTTTCCACGAATACTTAGCAACATATCGATAAAAAAACCCAATATTATTTTTGTCACATTCTGTCAAATTTGTATTAATCAGTATGGTTTGAAACGTCAGTTCAGTACCCAACCTCCGGTTTCTCGCCAAAATTTTTAGTAGTTTTAACATCCAATATGATACATTCCAATTGAAACCTTCAAAAATATGTGCAAAAGTTAACTGCATCAGAATCTCCCCAAACCGAAATGATCCTAAATGACATAGTACTTTGGGACATTATATTGTTACCATACCGTAAAGGAGGATAAAACTAAATGTAAGTTTAATGAGCTTGGGATGTATACCTCTTGATTTAGTTTGTAGAGAAGCAAGTGCGTTGTGGTTGCTACTAGCACTGGCTGTAAGGTGTAGCAAAATTATAGCAAAAATTACTAACTTCCATACAAATTTTCATCCCCTATCTATCCCCTTAGAGGCAGAATTTTCACACATCTATACTAAGTGCTTACATTTGTAATCCTACTAATTCTAACCTACTAATATTATAAACGCGAAAGTTTGTATGGATGGATGGATGGATGTTTGTTACTCTTTCGCGCAAAAACTACTGAACTAACTAAGTATTGAATTTTGATGAAACTTTACAGCAATATAGCTTATCCATCAGAATAGCACGTAGGATACTTTTTATCCCGATATTTCCACGTAATCGACAATTATGCGGGTGAAAGCGCGGGGCACTGCTAGTAATATTATAAACGTGGAAGTATGTGATAAAAGCATTATAATTCCAATTTTATTTGTTTCAAATTGAAGTTATTTCAAGTTAAACAAATATCAACTTTATTCGAATGGTAATTAAGTCTATTTCAGAGTGACTAGCACTATTGAAAAAGTTATAAAAATGTTTGAAGTTGTAGCGTAAACTGAACTTTATTGTATAAATTAAAATTATTTTTCCATAAACTCATATTTTGTTTACATTATTGGCGAATATGTCGCAAATGCAGATTAGGTGCTACATCTTTAGAAATTCCCTGCACCCTACATTAGGATTTTCGTTATCTAAGGAACAGTTTAGGCTCAGTTTAATCCCAGTCTCAATCTGTCAAAAAATACTTCTAATTTCCCTACATTTTGACAAGTTTTTGACACTTGTTTGTCGCTGAGATGAGATGATTGATGATTTAAATTACGAGAATTGGCCTTCTGTTCAGTAGCATAAAGACAGCGGTACTTTCGTGTTATTAAATTGATAGTATGCAGTAAATGACCTATTAGCGGAGAGCCTCGACCAACACCTCAGGAAGCTCTCTTTGCGCGGCTGGGTCAAGGGCTTGAGAAAGCAGCACTTCTGGGCACGGCACGCATAGTGAGGAAGGTCGTTTCTCTAGAGCCATAACCATCGGTAGCTTGGACCCTGTTTCTGATGCCGATGGGTCACTATTTCTTATATTTTTAAATGTTTTGTTTTATAAAAACATTAAAAAATATAACAAATATGTATACAAATGCAATAATAAAGTATAGATGAATAGAAAAAATTAAAGCTAATTTAATATATAACAGACGGTAAAGGTATTAGAAAGTAGTTTCTCCATTATGTATGAATTAATTAAATCTTTAGTTGAACTAACACAAAATTGTATATATTATGTGTTATATATTTGTGTCCTGTAATTTGTATGGTGTACAATAAAGAGTATTCTATTATATTCTATTGTATCTTTACAGCGGCTGCAATGGATCAAATCTTCATGATTGAGGTATTCGTCAAAAAGATCGTACTAAAAGTAGAACCACCCGAAAAAGATGCATATGAACTGGCACAGGAAGAGCTAGAGAGGAAGAGAGAAGCAGAACTACTTGCTGCTCTTGAAGCTGCTCAGAATGCGAAAAAGAAAAAGGGTAAAAAAGGCGGTGGCGGCGCTAAAAAAGGCAAAAAAAAGAAAGGAAAGAAAGAACCACCGGGGCCATCGGAAGAAGAAATGAAGTATATGCAAACCTGCTCAATGCAGATGAACTGTCTACCTGTTTTTGATTTCATTGTAGCTCATGATAATTTTGTTGCACCGCCCCCACCCCCTCCTCCTCCAAAAAAAGGTAAAGGCAAAAAAGCAAAACCCAAACCTAAAAAAGGGAAGAAGGGCAAAAAAGCTAAACCGATACCATGGAAGATTGTGCTACCATCAGAACCATTACCACAACCACCATACTTTGGCGTCGGTAACTCAATCATGTTTCTTGAAAGACCTTCAACATTAGAGGAAACGTTAAGGAAAACTCCAATTTATATCACCGTATGGAACAGAGATCAAGACTTTGGCTGCACTGGTTTCTGTGTTGTAGAATGGCACAAATCATTTTTTGAATGCCTTCAGAGAGCTGCGGAATTGAACCCTATTAATTTCGACATAGCAGAATACAGGGACACAAGCAAACCGGAAATGGTGACAAATACAGTAGAAATGGTGCGACCATTGCAATGTGAGGAAGACTTGAAAGCATCGGGTGAAGTTGAATTTTACATTCGACTTTCGTGTTTAGGCAGCAGAGTGATCAGTTACTTTATAGCATTACCAGAGATGGAGCGGATACCAGGACGGAAGTATCTGTACGATGATTTGAAAGTGAAGGACCTTGAGGTTGTCAGACATTGGGATGGTACCGTGATTGATGAAGTACCTCCGGTAGCATATTTTTTCACTGCCCCTGATATAACTAGAGAACCAATAAGACCAGTGGAAGAGCTCGTACAATACGAAGATTTCGTCGCTCCGTTTACACGAAGTGAACTGACGATTCTAGCTATGGGCTTCCCGAAGGGCCCTTGTGGTGGCACTAATTGCCTGAAGAGAATGGAGTACAGAGGCAGTCAGCACCAGTTCATTCCAGGTGAATATGTTAAAGGGAAATACCAGCATGGTCAGTTTGTTAATAAGCGAGATGTACATGGTCCTTGTGGTAGAATTGACTGTCCCCTTGCAAAGAAGGTTCGTACTTATCTCTGTACCGAAGGCAGTTATAAGCCCTGCATGAAGCCTTGCTGCAAAGACTACTATTAGCTTCGGAAAATTTATAGATATTGGACATGAGTTTTTTTTGTAGATTACTTTCAAATTTGATATACAGGGCCAGATTAAATTTACTGGTGATACTCCGCAGACGTGGTGGTTTCATCGATATGCAATCATGATATTAAAACAAAAAATGGTCTTTATAAAGTCATAATTTTAAATAACTACATTGGCTGCGGGACGCACAAACTATGTCAAATAATAAGTTTGTAAAATTATCCTCTTTTTGTTTAATCATGATTTGACATTTGTATCGTCATGTCTATGAAGTTTTTCCAGTTAAATTGATTTGACCCTATTTTAGTAATAAGATATATAAAATAAACAAAACAGACAAAACATTAAAATCATTCTAAAATATTATTTGCTTGCTGCTTTCACTGATTCCTTTATTCCTTTTACTTAGGGCTCATTATTCAATAGTCAGATAACTTACTATATCTGAAGAATAAATATGACATTTTGACATAATTTCTATACAAAATCTGTCAAACTGCAATATTTATTCCTCAGATAAAATTAATCTGGCTATTGAAAAATCGGGCCTTAGTGGTTAAAATAAATTTTATTTTAAATTTTATCCGAAGAATAAATGATTAATATTGCACGAATATGAAATTATCGACAAGCAGAAACTTTATTATTGTGTCGATTAAATGGTAACTTTTAAGCCTAAAGCCTGCGCTAATGTTATGACTGTGTGCAATAGGTGCGCATAAATACATATGTTTGAAATAATACTTGTGGGCAAGGAGATGGTTATACGAGGCGGGATAGGTAGAATACTCTTTATTATGTGCACCATAAAAATTACAGATATAGCAGTAGACATTTTACAAGAGGTGACACAATGGGCAAAGTATAAAATTGTGTGGAAAAGGGAGAGGGAGGCTTTTGTCCAGCTGTGGGACAATACAGGCTAGTTAGATTAAATTAGATACAATGGGTGGTCTAATCTCTATAAGCGCTCTTTTACGCTTATATCTCACTAAGATGGTGTCTTTGTGAGATATAAGCGTAAAAGAGCGCTGGCGGCGCAACCAGCAAAATATACGCAGCTTTATGGTAGGTCCTTATAGACATCCTTCGGATGGATTGGGTGGATGCTTCTTTTGGTTGAGGAATCAGATGAAACCTCACAGTACTGCTGTTTCTTGATCGAAGTATCGTCACAAGATCTACCATCATCATTGACAGCCATGTTCCACGCACTGCTGAATATAGTTTTCTTTTCCTGTTCTTTGTGATTCTCATACAGGTTTTCCGCAATCTTCTGTAGGTCGTTGACCCTACCTGGTTATTGGTCTGCCAACGTTCTTTCTGTAATTTATAAGTTCTTGTAAACACTTTTTTGCATTTTGTATAAAAACTTCGAGACTCGGTGGACAAAAACAAGTAGGTAACGTAATGATTCATTTAGTACACTTTCTCTTTTAACTTCGCACCCAAGGTTAATGGGGGCAAAACAATTATAGCATGAGATCATCGTCAGGTCATTATTCTGAATTGAAATTGAATAAAATATGAACAATATTTTTGACACGACAAAAGTTCAAAATCGTCTTGGGTAAGTAACTAATGATTAGGTTAGAATATATAGATATTGAGTGAAAAACAATTGACGGAATTTAATGTGTTTGACCTTTGCCAGTAGGCCTTACCTGCTTGCATTTTCAGCCTAACCAAAATAGAAATAGTAGTCAGAACAATGGATTTTGCTGCAGAAGTAATATTTTTTTGCTACCCTTCACTATTTGGTTTTTCACAGGGTAGAATGGTATTGTGGTAAAATTATTAATACGTACACAATCAGCCTATCATGTTCAAAGCTGGGATACAGGCCTCCTCTGAGAGGGAGTGGGCCATAATTCACTTCGCGGGCCTAGTGCGGGTTGCTGGATGTCACATGTTGTTGAATGTTTGGTTTTAGGACATACCGGATACTTCACGATATTTTCCTTCACCGTTTTGAGAGCAGTGGTGATGAAATTATACTTAAACACAAAGTAAAGTACCTGCCTGGGTTCAAACTCAGGACCTAAAACTCGTTAGTCGGTGGACCTGCTGTTTCAGTCACCACTACTTTCGAAAAAAAAAGAAAAATTCTTAATAGCTTTCTCTATTCCTAGTCCATCCTATATCTAGTCAATATCTATCCTAGTCAATAGTATTATACTTCGTTTTTCTGTACCATGTGTTTTCCATGACCAGTTGATGCCGAACATTTTGGCCTTTGGGTCACCGAAATCAACAGAGTAGGTACCTACCTAAGTAAGACAGTTGTCCCAGGGGACCAGTGGGACATATCATCCCACTTGTCCCGTCATGGGACTGGGCCAATGAGACAAGTGGGATGGACCCAGATTACCCACCATCATATACTTTGTAAACCCGAACAAATACGCGAACAAAACGAAGCCAAACATTCGTAATAACACGTTTTTAACAACAATGGCCATTTAAAATACCATAAAAAATCCTTCATGTCCTAATTGCATTTTTATCCTCACCCACGAAGCGTGACTCTGTCCAAATCTCACTAATGATGACAATGATTTCCAAAACCACTTCAACTTTACCACCAGCAAATACTATATTAACCCTAATTATGATAGCATTAAGGTCTTCGTTAGTAGAAGTAGTGGTAAACGTAAGTTGGTTTGAACGACATGATATGGGCCAAGGAAATTGAGATTGTAAATCTTGCGTGTTGATAATTTTCTTGGAAACAGATTTTCTGAGCGTATTAAGGATTACGTTGTAATTTGTTAATGTTCGTTTGTAGTTTTGTAACGTTTTCCTAGAGTATCTGAAACAGAAAAACGCAGATATGTCGTCAGTAGGTACTGAGATAAACTGTGACTTGATTCTTCAATCAAGTCACAGTTTTCTCTTGTTCTGTGTTCCTCATCAGAAAATTTATTCTTTGTCGTATAGACAAAGAATAAATTTTCTGATGAAATTCTTGATAGAAAATAATGAATTACTAAATAAAATAACCCAGTGGGTCCCGCTTAATGGGAAAAGACATCGCGGCAGACCCAGACGGAGATGTAGGGATGAGCTGGACTCCTTTACAAACGATTGCGGTCCTTGGCAGCTCTGGATAGAGAGAGGTAGAAAGAGAGTAGGGAGGTCATTGCCCAGCAAAAGTAATCTTGTATATATTTCACATCATTGCAAATTGTACGTGCGTTTATTCGTATTTATCTGGCGTAATCCCTTTAGGCCAATCAGCCTATAATGTTCTCACTGGTGGGACACAGGCCTCCTCTCTTCCAGGAGGAGTGGGCTGTAATCTACCACGCGGGCCCAGTACGGATTCGTAGATGTCACATGTCTTCGAATTTTTGGTTTTAGGACATACCGGTTTCCTCACGACGTTTTCCTTCACCGTTTTGAGAGCAGTGGTGATGAAATTATTTACATAAAGTAAAGCGTCGGTCTGAGTTCGAACCCACGACCTACACTCTTAAGTTGGTTACTAGCGGGCCACCGCTGACGCAATGCTGCTAATCCTTTTACACACATAATAACATAACGAACCCGACGAGACACTCACATAACAATTATTTTTTATCAAAAAGACCTTGCAACTATGTATAGTGGCATACAAAAGCGCATAATGCAGCATTGTTTATGCCAATTTGAATGCATTAGACTAATCGTCGCAGTCGGTTAGAGCAGCGATTCTTAAACTGGTTGTGTGTGAGATGAGAGTGTGGTCTAATGGGTTCTCCGTAAATCTTTCTTTGGTTTTCGATACACTATCTCGTCTTTTACCTACTATACTATTTTTTACGTTCTGTCTACGATTTTAACCCAAATCTGCATTCTGCTATTTAGAGTGAAGGTCTGTGTCTGTGCTAGTATACACTGTGTTACAGACACAGGCGCCTTCCTCTTACAGTTCATTGACAATTTTCTGCACTTGGTAGGCGTAAAACTTATTTAAACATTAGTACTTAACCCTTATTAAAATGTATGTAAGCAAGGAATGGGTGTGTGTGGTGTGGGCGTACAGTCACGAGCAAAAGTATGTATACACTCGGCCTTATTCAAAAGCGATTTATTCCTTTATTTTTTAATGAAATTTTATGTTGTTATGAACATAGCATTGTCGAACCCATACGTTTATGTAATGTGTCGTATTTCAATGTTGCATTCGTTATTTTTCGAAAAAATCGCAATTGAAAGTTGCCAAGTGTTGACATATTGGTGCTCGTGACTGTACGTGTGGGCTTACTGGGCCGGGTGGAAGGAAAACGCTCTCAAGGCAGACCAACAAGATAGTCAGACGCGCTCAAGAAGGCTGATGGAGGCAGCATCTACCGAGCGGCCCACGCTCCTGAAGACCGCATAACTTGAATACGCTACGTATGCGTTCGCGATTACAGCATTGAGAAAACGACAAAGAAAGCAGGTTGCCTTTTTTCATGTTTTTGCATAATGCGATTTGAGAGGAACTTTGGCTAACACTGGTACAGTACAAGCTAAATTATGTTGAGTTGTGATGTATGGTAATTAAAGTCGTTGTGGAAACTTCCTATGTATAAAAACTGTTAGTTTGTATGTATGTAGCTTTTATTAGTTCAGTAATCGAGTTATGAGTTATTACTGCTGGTTTGTAATGGCTGTGCTAATGTATGTCAATGAAGATAATCTGCGAATTAAATTATCTGTTGATGTTAATAGATGTTAGAAGTTCTTTATCATTAATGAGTTTCTTGAAAGGGTAGACAGAGCTCTACACCCACTTGATCTGTGTTAATACTGTAGAGGCTTGTCTACCGAAGGCAACCTCATATGTTGCAGGCCGGATATAATTTAGCGCGAATGACATTCGAACGTTCAAGCTAGTGTCAAAGAGATTGAGTTAGGATTTTGGGTTTAGAATAAGAAGTGATAATTAGACAGAAATTATAAAGACGTTCTGCAAATATAATATAAAAGGAATCACAGAGTGTTTGATTCCTCCCGCGTTACCTCAGAGGACTCGTGCAGCCCTCTATAACACCTACAGTTTTAGTTTAGGCTAGCCTATAGCCAGATATTAATCAGGTACCCAGGCATCGTTAATTTTCTGTGTTATAGCCATATCATAAAATTGTCAAAAAATTTGTTATACGCACAATTTAAGTTGGTAGTCGATGTTTTAACCGACGAAAAAAACGGAGGAGGTTCTCAAGTCGACGCATACGCGACTGTTGAGAGAGTTGGATAAAAATCTTCCATATTTAGCGCGCAAGTTTATTAATTGTCTTTGTTGTTCTTTCTTTTCTGTTTTTCCTTTTTATTTTTAACTACTTATATTATTTAAATCTATTTTTCTTATCTGGAATGAAGTATTAGTGTAGTGCAATGCCCGGCTCCTAGTGAGAGGGTCACTAGGAGCCGGGCATTGATAGCTGCGCCACAATTATTAACTTTTGCAGTTATCACCGTTATAACTATTTTTATGATTTTTTTTTCAAACTCCGGGCAAATTACTAAGAAATGAAAAAAAAAACTCGATGGAAAAACCGAATAATACTGCCTGACCTGGGAATCGAATCCAGGACCCCACGCTCAGCAGTTGCACTTGCAACCACGAGATCAACGGGGCAGTCACACAGTACAGTACACACACAGTACAGGCACAGTAATACAGGAAATAATAGTATTCTAAAGAGATCTATTTATTATTCCAACAGTGTACAAAAGAATAGGTATATTTACTTCATTATATAACTTTATAGGAACTTGCGTAAGTCTATTTTATAGGTAAACTAAGCTTTTCTGTATTCTTCTTTGTGTTTGTTGTGAATTAGCATTCTTATCACAATATATCTACAAGGACAACTTTGATCTTTTAATCGGATATTGTGCGTCTTTGGCGTCTTTTGAGGGGTCCGTGGTTAAACAATAACAGCCGCACAGGTAGATCGATCAGGTTAAGCCACGCTTGCCGCGGTTGATCTGTGGATAGGTGACCATCTTTACATACCGAGACCTCTCCGTGCCTCGGAAAGCATGTTAAGCCGTTGGTCCCGGCTGTCATTCATTTTTGACGGTCGTTACGGGTAGTCAGAAGCCCGAAAGTCTGAAAATCAGTATTACCAAGGGGTACTGGGTTGTGGAGGTCAGATAGGCAGTCGCTCCATGTAAAATACTGGTATTTAGCTGCATTCGGTTAGACTGGAAGCCGACCCCAACATAGTTAGGAAAAATCTAAGCAGATGATGATTGTGCGTCTTTTGCAGTAAGTTATAAGTAGGTATTGACTTAGCACGCGAGCTTGACGACATGTGGGACGTGGAGTCTTCCATCATTGTACCGACAATCGATACGGTTAATGGCCTAATAGCGGAGAGCCTCGACCACCACCCCAGGAGGTTCCCATTGCGCGGCTGGGTCAAGGGCTTTATTCAGAAAGCAGTAGGTACTCTTTGACACGGCACACATAGCCAGCGGGTCCTCTCTCTAGAGCCCTGACCACCGGCAGCTTGGACACTGCTCCTGATGCCGAAGGGTAACTGTTTTTTATGTTTTTTATAAAATACTTAAGCGCCCCACGGTTTCACCCGCATAAGCTTCGATCCCGTGGGAATATCGGCATAAAAAATTCCATGTGTTAATCCTGGTTGTAAACTATCTGTGTGCCAAATTTCATCCTAATCTGTACTGTAGTTTTTGCGTGAAAGAGTAACAAACATCCATCCTCACAAACTTTCGCGTTTATAATATTAGTAGGAAGTTGGATTTAGAAATGTAAATAGTATGTATTGAATATGAAATAAATGATTTATAATTCTACACAGTTTAAATGTTATTTCATTGTGATATGAATTGCACACAGATCATATTATGAATTGTCACTTTGTGCCCATTTTACGATTTTTAATATGATTCATATTGTTATCCTATTATGATTCTGCCAAAGTGGCCTTTTTAGGCGTGATTTTATGAATACGGAATTCGTCAAAAGCGTCAAATCAAAATAAAAAATAAAATTATTTATTTCAGGTTTTATAATCCATATTAGAAAAACATCTTTAAATTAAAATTATATATCTAATCTAAATATCTGTCAAAGAGGTTCTAGATTTAAGGATTGTCGGGTTCATTACTGTACTGCCTTCGAGTTTAAATTATTAGCATAGATGTTTACAGGGTTGATGCCCTCGGATTTTGTAGTCTGTAGGCAGCAAGCTTTCTGAATTCTGACTAGAATTTGTTGCCACTGCTGGTAGCCGTTAGCCGTAGCAATAGCGTATTTCACCAGCAGGGTAATTCTCGTAATTTTAAGTTCACAGTCTGATCTCAGTCTCAATCTGTCAAAAAATACTTCTAATTTCCCTACATTTTGACAAGTTTTTGACATTTGTTTGTCGATGAGATGAGACTGCGACTAGATTTTGAACGTTTTAAATTACGGGAATACGGGCCCAGTTCCCTCTGTGCGGTGCATACATCGACAAAACTCTTATAGGTATGATCAGAACTAGCAGGGCATACAAATCGATGTGTCAGAGTGTTGATGATCTTGATTTATTCTCCACCGGCGTTCCTAAACTAAAAAAATCTGTGAAAAACTAAAACCTGAAGATCACCTAAACCTGTTCAGTCTTTTCTTGATTCTCTCCGAGTGCTTACTTATTCTTACTTTCGCTTACCTGTCTACTGTTTCTTGTGCTAGCCTAATATTGTCAGTGAAAACTTTTGATTGGCCTTCTTTCACTAAATGTCAACTAACTGAATCCTAGCTGTAAGGTTTCTTAAGAAATAAAATAAAATATTTTGATCCGCGGGTTTGGCGGAGTTTTTTTTGGGTCTAAAGCACTCCCAAGAATGTAACCTTTGCATTTACTTGTAATACGATTTTTAGTTGAAATATATTTGTGAAAAGGTAGCGATCGAATGGTCATTGACACATTTGTCAAAGACACAGGTTCTAGGAATGTTAAATTGTGCAATGCGTCTTAAATTAAGGTTTTAAAGTGTTGTCATCGGCGAATTTGCAATATGTACCAGTAGAGGAAATTTAATTGACGAAATATGTTAATGTACGGTCTGCTTACATTTAGCTACCTGCTATTAAAATAAGTAATGTGATTTGATTGATTTGGAGAATCTTGAAACTCACACAATTTCTCAGGAGAAGCCCGGTGTTTAGATTTGTGCTGGTTGATAGCAATAGGCCCTAAATTGGAACTTAAAACATAACTGGCGACATGTGGGTGTATTACAGATACACCTCTGGCCAACCCTTTGAGAATTACAGGCGTGATGTTATTTGTTAATTTTAAGCTCATTATAGGTATACTGCGGAAACTCAATTAAAAGTAGGAAACCTTAATGATACGAAAAAAAAGGTAGCATACATTTAAAAAAAAAAAGTTATATGATTTCTAGGAGTCTAAGGAAGTTAGGAGTACCTAATGCAAACAAAAATCCAGAATTTTCAGTTTTCCTGAAAATGTCACGGTCGTGACACAGGCATAATCTACAAGTCTCACAATAGTGAGTCTTATCTTTTTTATTTATTTTTTTCCAAAAAAAAAAACAACGAATTATGTTTTACACTTTTTTTTATGTATGAATAATCTCTTCATTAATCAGTTTTTATCATTTAACAAAAACATCAACCTTCTTTTAAAACTAATTTAAATCAAAAATACCAACAAACCAAGCTGTCACAATTGGACGAGGTATGGACCATACGCCTAATAAAATTTAATAGCAAGAACACTTCTTGCGTTAAAGCCTTCTCGGATAAAACTTTAGCCAAGAGTTCTTCATACTTGAAAGGGGGCGCTTTATAAGTTGTTTCAAATTGTGTTACATTCTTAATTGATAACGGTTGCAGTTACATATATGCGGCTACTTTAAATCATCTTGACATGATAGGTAAACTCATATTGATTTGATTGACTGTGTTATTAAAATATCAGAGTAACAGCGAGCAATAGTGAGTATTTATTATTATATAGCTAAAACTGTTTGCATGCCTTAGTTAAGGTAGTTAGTATACCTAAGGATAATTTTAAACTTAACATCTGTAACTTGTACCTACTTTGTGTTCAAATAAAGAACTATTCAATTCTATTCTTACCAGCCCATTCATGGGCTTATTCAGCCCATTTCTATCTGTTTCATAAATCGAATATTCTTTACAATACGAAGTCGTTTATACATATTATATTATGTATGTAATATATCAAATTTTAGGAAAGACTGTGGTTTTGTAGAGATTCGTTTTTGTCACCTATTAAGTATTCTGTCTTTTTAAAACTACCATGTATCATGTTAACGAGAGCTTTAAAGTCAGAATTAATCATTACTCAAATTGAAACTTGTACGTCAATTGGCCGTGTTATAGCCATTTCATACAATTGTCATAAAATGAAAGTTTGATTTGGATGTAGCACGGATAATTTAATTGATTCGGTAGTAATAGACTTCGTACTCAAGTAGGTTCATGGAAGGCTTAGACCTCCGGTGTGTATGCGGAGACTCTCGACAGACAATGGCTCACCTCCTATCTTGCACCGCATGCGCTGTCACCTGCACACGAGAGGACCTAATGACTGCGTCAGCGAATGCTATCCACGTTGCTGAATTTTAGCCCAAACTAAGAAAAAAAAAAAAACTATAATATTTTTTCAACCGACACGCTAAGAAGAAGTTGGTAGTCAATTTGCTTACTTAACTTGCTGGTAATTTTCTGGTATTCAGCAGCATCCAGTTGGACTGAGAGCCAACCGCAATATAGTTGGGAAAAGCTAGGCAGATGATGATGAATGAATTTACTAAACATTTTAATTTATCCAAAATTTATATTTATATCGACGGCACGGTTGGCGCAGTGGTTAAGCGATTGACTGCTGCGCTGCGTGTCGCGGGTTCGATTCCCGCACGGAACAAATATTTGTATGACCTACATGTATTTGTTTCGAGTCTGGGTGTTTTTCTATCTATAATATGTATGTATTTACAAAAAAAAATGTATATGTATAAGTAGTTTATCAGCCATCTTGTTACCATAACACAAGCATTAGGTTGCTTAGCTTGGGACTAGATGGCGCTGTGTGAAATGTCCAGGGATATTATTATTATTATCCCTTACTTTGTTTACGTCCCAGATTTCCCAGTCCCACACCGACCTTTGTCTTCCCCACGAGTGCATGACTCAACGCAGGGCAATGGATACTCGATAGCGTTTATAGTTAGGTTAAAAACCCGTCATTACCTGCACACTTGATTTCTAGCCCTTTAGCTGCACCATTAGGTTCAATTGCGTCGGTAAAATGACTTGTTTCAGTGCTGGAGTTACGTGTACTGTGTAATTGAATGGCACTATTTTATTTGTTTGAACCTTCAATAGACAATAAAATAGTAGTAGAAAATAGTTTACTATCCAGCGCCTTAATTACAAAATACGCTATCAATCAAAATCTGAATTATTTTGAAGTATATTGCTAATCCATTGCTTCATAATGTTCTAAAAATGTGTGCGCTCAAGAACGTAAAACGCAATGAATGTTGTTGAACTGTTAAAATGAAAGCCATTGCTGCTGTTAGTCTGTTACGCAATTACCACGCAGGTAATACAGTAATGGCCGATTCCTATAATGTACGGACCGTGATTGGTTAAAATTAAGACTCTTTCTTGTGTCCTTTACCAATAATGAAGCAAAGACCGCATAGCTTTGCATAGTAGACCCTCCCATGTGGAAAATAAAATTAGCTTACGAATCTAATTATATGCCCAGTATGGAATAACCACCGACGGCCACCATGGCCCACGCACAATGGTCCACCTGAAGGACTAAGTGCGGAAACCACACCCGTAACATAGAACATAGAACATGCCCAGTATGGTAATAAAGAATGCTACAATTGGTAAGCAAAACGATTCGTTTTTGTTTATTGGAACCGAGCGTAAGTAGCTTTATAGGTTAACACCAAATTGAGACGACATGAGGAGCTGAAAATACTACTGTAGCTAGGTTACAAAGTATTATTTGCCAGTGAGCCCCAAACTACAATACTCCTTACGAACTTTGAAACGATACTGATGATGCCAGCACTAACTGATGGAGTCCGCTAGCGTCGATGCCTGCCATGGTTGCGGGTTGTTCAAAAGTTAAAGTGGCCCCTGAGCGGGAGACGTTATTTGATGATTTCCCACCCAAAAGAAAAAAAAAACTGCTACCAACCCGTGGTTCTACACTGGCTCACTGGTGAATTACGGCTCACTCCCTCTAACAGAGAGGAGGCCTGAGTCCCAGCAGTGGGAACATTATAGGCTGATTAGTGATTATGCTACCCATTAGATAAATATAGGATATTTATCACAAACCTATGACTGATTCTGATAAGACTACTTACCAACCACAGTCACATAACTAACATAACATCAAACAGACATGACTCACTGAATCACACAGCTTTTCAAGCTGATGAAATTTTCAAACTGACGTCGCTATCCATACTAAGCCATAACTTTTATCAACTAAGGTCGATTCTCGTTTGCTGTAACAAGATACTGATGAAATGAACGTGTTCCTTTACATAGATGATTCATCGTTGATTATTGTGGGTGTGGCTTCAACAGGTTGAACCATGATATAAGATTTGGCAGTTCGAGTGTGATTCTTAGTAAAAATTGGTTGTGGTTATTTTTCTAGGTGATTAAGAAATTCCCGTTAGTTGTGTTTTGATTGTAATTGGTGTAGGTACATTTGGCAAGTTTGATTGCGATAGTTTTTTTTGTTATAGGGCAAAGGCACTCCTGGGCAACGGCGTCCCTCGACTCCTTTTATCGTTCGCGAGCCCGCGTATCGTCCTTCCAGTTTTGACAGAACCTATCCAACTTGTCCCGCTATCTTCTACATGGTCTGCTGCGACCCCACCGTGTCTCAGGTCACCAGTTCTGAGCTATGTGGGCCCACTGTTTGTACGGCTGACATGTCCTGCCCAGCCCCATTTAAGTTGGGCAGCCTTTTGCGCCACGTCAGCTATCTTTGTTTTAGAGCATTTCACACGAAATGTAAAAAAAAACTTGTTCTTGATTTTTGACAAAATAAATCAGGCTGTGACGCGGTGTGTGCTCTTTGCTCTACAATTTGCCTCTTCTGAAACAGAAAACGGGTGTTTATAATAAGTCTACATTTTTCTGTTATTTGAAACCTGTGTCCAAGATTGTCCTAGAAACGAAAAGTTTACGTAGCATTAACAGTTATTTTGACAACATCTGTAGCAAGCGGGGAAGTGCGGTTAGCCTGCGAAATTCAAATTGTCATACGTTTTTTAGCAATTTGAACAATATCGACTTAGGGGGTTGTTGATTTTAATGATTATAATTCTGTAGATACATACTTGTTATGCTCGCGAATCATATGTTGTTCAGCATGCAACCACTAACTTGAAATTGAAAAAACCTAAGAAAATTTGAATTTCGCGGGCTACTCTGGCGCTTATTAAGAGGCTCCATACGACCCACAGTTTTACTTTAACTTCAAAACCATTCCCTATTCAACGAGGTAATACCGCCAGCCTCTTGGGTAAATTACCAGTTGACAGCGATGCGGATGAATATTTCGACGCTATATTTTGATTTGTGAATAGTTTTAGTTAAGTTAGGATACCATTTTGTTATTTTAGTGTTGTATTTGTAAGTCCTACATGTATTTGTTCTGAGTCTGGGTGTTTTTCTATCTATAATATGTATGTATTTACCATTGCATTTATCAGCCATCTTGTTACCATAACACAAGCATTAGGTTGCTTAGCTTGGGACTAGATGGCGCTGTGTGAAATGTCCAGGGATATTATTATTTATTATTATTAATAGAGTGTTAGCTTTTAAATTGTAATTGTTGTGTCTTTGTGAATAAAAATGATATATTTCCTAAAACATCACCCTTTAACTTGACTTCCAAATACCATGACGACTATGAATTGTAAAAAAGTAAATACATATTAGCAACAAAAAAACTAGTTTCCTCACTCAGGTCAAGAAATTAGTAACTCATTACTATCTCTAGAAGACAGGTTAGTGAATCATCAACTGTTAATAATAACACAATATTTAATTTGACTCAATGTGACCTGTTTCCTAATTTGCTGCTGGCACTGATGGCAATGATATAACCGGTTCCCGATGCGGTTGCAAAAAACGTAAACATTGACTCACTGTCTTATTAGTGGGTTGGCAACAAGATTGGCGATGGTTACTATGGCAGTTAGAAGTGGCGAGACGACTCATCTTTTTATTTTGGGTTTAAAGCCATTTAGGAGATTTTAAACACAACGAAAGCATACATTGACCTTTGCCTACAAGCAGATTCACAAAATAAAGTAATCAGTTGGGATAAAATCAAGCTATATTTGTTTACATTTTTTAACTAGCTGCGCCCCGCGGTTTCACCTGCATAAGTTTCGATCCTGTGGGAATATTGGGATAAAAAGTATCCTATATGTTAATCCTGATTATAAACCATTTGTGTCCCAAATTTCATCCAAATCCGTTCAGTAGTTTTTGCGTGAACGAGTAACATACATCCATCCATCCATCATTACAAACTTTCGCGTTTATAATATTAGCAGGATTTTTTAAAATGGTTTTTGTGTGCCTAATTTGTTACTTACTACTAACATAGATTTTAAAGTTACTTGTAACACTAACATGCTATGGGCCTACGATGCCTGCCAATAAAATATATATATTTTTTTTTTACCTTATCATCTGTCTAGCCTTTTCCCAACTATGTTGGAGTCGACTTCCAGTCTAACCGGATGCAGCTGAATACCAGTATTTTACATGGAGCGACTGCCTATCTGACCTCCACAACCCAGTTACTGGGTAATACGCTTGGTAAGAAAGACTGGTTGTCAGATTTTTCGGGCTTCTGACGACCCGTAACGACTGTTAAAGATCCACGAATGACAGCCGGGACCAACGGCTTAACGTGCTTTCCGAGGCACGGTGGGGTCTTGGTATGTAAAGACGGTCACCCATCCACGGACCAACCGCGGCAAGCGTAGCTCAACCTGATCGATCGACCCGTGCGGCAGTTATTACTTAGACAAAAGTCCTTCTTTTTTATATATATCGACATAATAATAGTTTCTACTAATAACAACAAGCTATGATGTCAAGTTTTTGCAGAGTGTGCTTATTAAGGCTATGTTTTCTTAATTTTTGAATATGATGATGATTCATGTCCACGGCTACGTTGGAACTTAAGGTATTTGAGCCAAGCTTTCCATGTAGATCTACATCTGTATAGACACAACTTGCTTTCTTTCTTTATTTTCTTTATTCTTTTTTTTTTTTTTTGAATAACGTAACACAGTTTTTGTATAACACACCACCACCTGGACACTTCTGGAACTTCACGTCGGTGATAAGCTGTGCGTTAAACTTCAGGCGCCACAACTAACTTGTTTAAGTCATCGTGTTTGAAACTACTAGGTATAAGGTTATGAACTCGTAATAAGATTAAAAGCACATAACGCCTGGAGGCAATAATGTATGGCTTTATCTGATGTTTAATTTCTGACTGAAGTAGGTACTGCTTTTAATGTTAATGCATAATAGAGCTCTTTCTAGTAGAGCTTTTTCAGAAAGATGCATTGTCTGGTGTGATTAGGAAAAAAATAAAGGGTTTGGATTTGAAACACTAGGGCCTTGGCGTTTGAATCCTTATGGAATATTTCATCACATCACATCACATCGCCAAGCGGTTGACCAGACCACCAGAGTGCTGGCCTATTTTTAGCCCAAAGAATCAGCATTGCCATCTAACGTGGTAATGCTGTCAGCCTTTTGGGCACTTATCCCATTGACAGTGTTGCGGACGAAATCTTTGATACCCAAAGAGCATCCTCTCTTTTTCTTAATTTGTTTATAATATGCTTGTAAATAATATATCTTAGTGTTAACTTGTATATTGTAAATAAGCCTTAATTAAAGTTTTTATAAGACAACATAAATATCTATTGCACTTGCAACTAAGTAGTACCCGTATTCTATTCTAATGGTCTCATAAAACAGTTGTAAAAGCATATGTCCAATCACTTGTTTAAATAGTAAATACACTTTAACAGAGAGAGAGTCCCACTTTTTGTCTGTTTGTCATGATATATTTGTTCTGTAACAGTTCTGTTTGACGGGGAGAGTTAAATTGTTTAATTATGACTACATAGTGCACCTGTTACTAATGTTGATACTTATTTGATTTGGGTAGTGTCATCATGATGCGTTAGCAAAGGGTGAATTGATCTGAAGTAAAACACATGATTTAAACCCAAAAAAATTTAGGATACAAAATAAATCCTCCCTGATGCGGCGGGTGCGGGGCAGCGCCAACAGCCTCTTGGTCGTGGCCGACAGGGCGGAAGGACTTATACTCAGGTACTGGGCAAAGACACAAGTATTGCCTTGTAATCGTGCCTTGAAATAGCATTGCTGTTCTTGTACCTATTGCGTTTTTTGATTATAGATGTTGTATTTATTGTATTTGATTATGGTATTGTATTGGAAATATGTTGACATAATTAATGGTAGTTTTGACATTATCAATGGTGCTTTTGACATATTTATTGATGATTTTGACATTATTATTGATTGTTTTGACATTATTAGTAGTTATTTCCATAATGTGCCAAATATACTCAAGTACTAACACTAGTGTTTAAGATGTGCATGTTACTACTAACAAATTGGATGGTATGATCTGGATAAATAACTGATTATTATTATTGTAAATTATAATTATTCCTACCCTACCGACAACAAGAAAGCAACTAGCTATCAAAGATGTTCTCGCTCAAGAAACGTACTTACAAAAGACATTGTTTTTCGTCGTGTCGCTGGCACGACTGTATTTTAAATCATGTTTACCCAAAACTTGGTCACTTCCACGGCGTTGTCGGTGGCAGCGCAGAAGTCACTTTGACTGCATGTTTTGGGACACAGAGGGCAGCATAGAAGGTGGAGCATGGTTTGCGACATAGCTCCACAATCACACCCTACTTTTTGGAACGAAGTTCCTTATCGCGCGATGCGAAAGGAGGCTAGACGGAAAAAATTAAGACCAAAAGTTGGAACGACACTTTTTGCTATAGTTGTAAGCAGTGCGGCGTGCGCGTGTTTCTCTGCCTGTCTCTCTCTCTCTCTTTGAACTTCGTTCCATCCGGGTGTCCCTTGACACCTCTCAAGTTTTTTTATACTTTACCAGGCATATGTACCACACAAGACATTAGTTCCCATGTAATAACTAACTTCCTTTGTACTCAATACTAATATGTCTTATCTGTATCGATTTTCCTGTGTACATAAATAATAAGATCCATTTAATAAACAGTTGGTGGCTGACTGTTCACTCCGCCGACGAGTACTCGTTTGTCGCAGGGACAAGAGCTATCAATGAGTGTACTTGCTCAGCGACGCTCGCTTAGCGGGCAGAACACTCGCTGAGAAACTGAAGCTTGGCACTTACGCATACCAGCGAGTAATCGCTCATCACCAGTGATAGGAATAGGTAGTGCCTATTTGCCTAAACTTCGAAGAACAGAGACAAGAAACGGAGACTTCCTTAGGACTAAATTTTTTCCGGGACATCTGTCCCGAAATTCGATTCGACTTTTAAATACATTAAAAAAATATGTTATTTGGAATAAGTAATTCGTCTATATTTATCTAAAGTTTGCGACTAAACATAACATAATAAATAACATTCACATTCGTTACAACCATAAAATTTTCAGATTTTTTTTTATTTTTGGAGATCATTTTGTAAATGACTTGTTGATCTTAATACTATGATTCACAATGTTTAAGGAGCCGTAAACGTTTCGAAGTAAATATCTACTTTCTAGCTCACTCTTAACAAGTCATTTACAAAATGATCTCCAAAAAAAATTTTCAGAAAATTTTATGGTTGTAACGACTGTATATGTTATTTATTATGTTATGTCTAGTCGCAAACTTTAGGTAAACATAGACGAATCACTTATTCCAAATAACATATTTTTTTATGTAAAAATTTAGTCCTAAGGAAGTCTCCGTTTCTTGTCTCTGTTCTTCGAAGTTTAGGCAAATAGGCACTACCTATTCCTATCACTGCTCATCACCGTCACGCACTCGCTGCTCGTTGCTCGCCGACTCGTTTATAGTTTCTAGGTCTATTCGCTTCTCGTTAATTGTCGGACGGCGACAGGGTGATGCGTCGGGATCAATGTTTGATGTAGGTACATTATTGATTTATTTATATTCATTTATTTATTAACTCAACATCACTATCATTACAGGAATTTCCTAATTCAATAGTGTGGCCATAATTACAGTTTTCTTATTTACAATAGCATATTCTTTACATCGTGTTTTTTGTGAACTCACTCAGAACAAGTAAAAAGATCTATGCTGTCCGCTACGTCATTAAGTACACGCAAGGTGCGCGTTATAGGGGCTTTACTACGTAGATTGGTCCTACTATTGGGCAGCGCCAATAGACGTGGCTGTCGCCTTCGCAATACATAATTGTCGGGCACACACAGGTTATATACCTTTATGTACTCATCACAAAAATACATAACATACAAAATAAATCAAACGCTACAAAATATACAATGCCTTAACGCATAGGAAAAAACTCAAACTCAAACTATTTACTTCAAATAAACCAATTACAGGCACTTTTGAATTGTCAAGGTCGGTCAGTCAAAAAGATGAAGCTAGTTGCCCATTCCAAAGCGTAGGTACCTATGGAGAAGAACGGGCAAGAAACTCTTTTAAATCATAATAATATTGTTACAAAGTATTGGTTACATCATTCATGTTCAAAATTATGCACGTGAGAACGATGCAGAACGTTAAAAGCGTCCGTAAAGAAAATATATTAAAAAAAAACAATTCAAATATTAAATTAAATCAAGATAAGCCATGGCAGCAAAGAGTTGACCAGTCCCTACTGATGGCGCCCGTTCACGAACATGACGCATATAAAACACGACAAAACTCAAAAACATTTCGGTAATTTAAATTAGTTGCTTTTCTATCAAAGGGTAGCAATTTAATAATGAAATACAATACAATATTGTATGAAACACCCACAACGCTCTAACTTTGAATTGTTATCTAAAAAGGACAAAACATTTTCATCAAACACCATACACGGACAACTAATAAAATCATAATTAAAATTTAGAGCATCACAAAGTCCCATAATTAGTACATTATTATGAAATATTTCGTTCACAAAATTAATAATTTATAATTAACGTTTGTAAACCACAATGTTTAGGACAAAAAGGTGGATTCAAAGTTTTAATTGTTTTCCCCATGTGAGGTTTCATTAGGAACTAATTGTGTGAGGTATGTCTGAATTGAAAGGCCTTTATGTGCTGTGTCCGGAACTTCGGAATAAGTGTGTTTTAATTTATTGGTTAACATCAAATGGATTGCAGGAAAGGAAGCATTAAAAAGAGAGCAGTTGAAAAGGATCAAACGATTTTTTTTTTAAATTAAGTTGAATAATCTGGGTGCCTTTGTAATGTATCATGAGTTCAGTAAGTGACACTGCAATTACACATTCATTTATTAAAACTGCAAAGCAGGAGTATTTCTTTTTCATAATTTTTTAAACCAGCAATAATGTAATTCCTAGGGCACATAATTATTAAAAGAAGAAGGAAAACATCATGAGGAAACCGGCATGTCCTAGAACCAAAAATTCGAAGACATGTGACATCTACCAACCCGCACTGGGCCCGCGTGGTGGATTAAAGCCCATGCCCTCTCACTGAAAGTAGGCCTGTGTCCCAGCAGTGGAATAATTATAGGCTGATCATATTAGCAGATATATTAGTAGATATACATGGTCACGATCTTTGTGCCAAAATTCCTTCCAAATCCGTCTTGATTCACATTTTACAACCATTCACTTTTTTATTGTTTATAAGATTGTTCGAATTTTGCAATAATACATTTTAATATCCTTGAAGCTATTTATCACAATATATCGTATGATACTATTGACTCATCTGCGCGTGAGTTCCGTTAAAAGACTTTTTATTCGACCAATGAGAGCGTGAAATCCGAAATCACCAACATGCATTGCGCAAGCGCGATGATCAATGCTAGATCCGTCTTTGTATGAGAACAGGCCTTGACAATGATTAGATAAAAAAATAAAGAAGAGATGAAATATTTTTCATTCTTTTGTTTTTTTTTTTTTGCAGCATTAATAGCTTTCTTTAGGTCATCAAAGGTGCAAATGAACGGGCACTTGGGACACTCCAGCAAGTCGTCATCAGCGTATAGCAGTCCACTGTTATACATAGGCTCCTATTGTGCGTCATTCAATTCGATTTTCGGCAATTCTCATCCAGCTGCGACTAGCCATCTTGCGAAGATCGTCACTCCACCTAGCCTGAGGGCGTCCTACCTTACATTCCCATTTCCAGCAAATGAAAAAAATTAAATGGTTATTTAACTACAGTCATCTCGTGCTGGTTTTATACCCAAATTATTATTCCTTTTGTCGTCACTTTAGCAATCCAAGGAACCATTTAGTTCCTACACTAGAAGGGACTAAAGCTGCAACGTCATCATCTCAGCTAAAACCATCCAACACGTCACCATCCTGCGCACGCTGGTGGAACGGTGGGACTCTCCGACACTGGCTCGCTGGCTGCAGCATGCAGTCGTTTAGCGATTTGCCACCATCATCGGGAAGTCCATCCGGACCTGCCACTAGTGTTTGGTTGAATGACATGGAATAAAATTGTTATTGTATGTCATCAAGTAAAACAATTTATTAAAAAAAAAACATTATTTTATCACTAACATTAGTTTGTAAGCTCGCAATTTTACGAACAAAATATGGATGTAATCTTAGGATGTATCTGAAATAAATGATTTATTATTATTATTTCGTTTATTCATTTAACTGTCTTATTTTATTATATTTTTAAATATTAGTATAAAAACAAAACAAAAAAAAAATGTATAAAAAAATAGTGATCCACCGGTGTCGGGAGCAGGGTCCAAGCTACCGGTGGTTAGGGCTCCAGAGATAGAAACTTCCTCACAATGCGAGCCGTATCGAGGAGTACTGCCTTCTGAATCAGGCCCTTGATCCAACCGCCTAACGAGAGCCTCGATAGATGTTGATCGTGGCTGTCGGCCATCAGGCCATTGGCCGATACGACAATCGGCACAATGTCAGATTATTATTATTATTAAAAGACGTCCATAGCTGAGCATAGGCCTCTTCCAAATATTTCCAAAAGACGACGAGTAAATAAATAAAGTCCTCCAGACCGAATTTTGGCCATGGCGACAAATCTAAGCGGAGACCAGCCTTCGACGAGGGAGATATTATAGTGCACAAGTGTGTGCGCAGACACAGGTGCGCTCTCGGTTCCCTCATTCTCATAGTCCGATTGGACGGCAATCCGACACGATCAAAAAGAGATCAGACGTGCTACCGAGGCGGATATCACACCGCCATCTTCCAAACTCCGACCCACCGATTGATTCTCTAAAAATCTCACCGTGAAAAGTTAGGTGAAGTGAGCTTAAAGTGAGCTGTCAATAGTGTCAATCCCTAGCATTAGTTGGAGCGACACCTCACTCCACGCTCACTTCACCTAAGTTTTCACGGTGAGATGGTTGCAGAATCGCACTGCTGTTACTAAGAAATTCTCAATGAAAAAATCCAATAACACTGCCCGATCCGGGAATCGAACCCAGGACCCTACCTACTAATATTCCAAAACATTTCAACACAGCAGCACCAGTTAAAATTGAACCCAGACAATTCGACCAATAGATAGCAAACTCGATAACTGAACAGTTAAACTAACCAGATGCAATCAACTGTACTGCAGTTTCATTGCAGTCGAAGTTTCGGTTCGCTGATTAAATTTGCAGTTTGCAGTAAGGTGAACCGTCGTGCGAGTTAGTAATTAGAGTAGTCCCCTTAGGGAGATGGGATGAAGACAGCTTGTAGAGACATGTATGTTAATTTATTACTTAACTTAACAGTTAATAGTATTTAAATGTTTTTTTTTTGTATACACACGGGGCCTTTTTTTTTGGGTGGGAAATCATCAAATTACCTCTTCCGCTCTGGGCTGAGCGGAAGGGCGTGTCAGACTTTTACTGACTAAAACCCACCCATGTTCCTTCAGTTGCCTGTGCCAGGGGCCACGGTATCTCGTTCGAACAACCCGCAGCCCCGACGGCATCGGCCCTAGCGGACCCCGTCAGTTCGTGCTGACATCTCTTTGAGGAGCGCGTGGAACACAACGCACCGACGACCCGGGCCTGGTCCTTACCGGGTGGCGAGCTGCCCATTGCTCGCCGCCCGCAAGCCCGCGCCTACGCTGGCCTGGAGTCAGCTGTTGACTCCCGTCCAGGGCGTCTCCTGCGGCGACTAGGGGCGTGAGGGTGCAGTGATTGCCTCTCCCTCACGCGCTCCGCCTCCTCCTTCGCGAGCATTACTGCTTCGCAGAAGGAGGTGATGGCCTCCCATGCACTCTCGCTCCGTACCATGGCCCGAATCAAGGCCGGACGCGAGAGATCGCCGCCGCCGAACACATTGGGGCCTGCCGATCTATTCTGTAAAAATCTCACCGCGAAAACTTAGTTGAAATTAGCTGTCAATCTCTGGCATCAGATGGAAGCCAGCCTATTCACTGGCTGAAGATGGACGACGTGGCCAAGTCGTATCCAGGAAGAAGTTAATAATAATAATAATAATATCCCTGGACATTTCACACAGCGCCATCTAGTCCCAAGCTAAGCAACCTAATGCTTGTGTTATGGTAACAAGATGGCTGATAAACTACTTGTATACATTTTTTTTTGTAAATACATACATATTATAGATAGAGATACACCCAGACTCAGACCCAGAGAGTTGCAAGATAGATTTATAGATTAGCACAACAGTGCGCTATTCTGTAAAAATCGCACCGTGAATACTGTGGTGAACCGTGAACACACCCGTTTGGTGAACTATCGCGTTTTCGCTAGCCATTATTTCAGACTTTTTTTAATTTTGCTCGGCTCTGTAGGATCATAGCGTGAACCTGCCATCACACATTAAAATAGCCTTTAAAAAGGTTAATAGCCATTCTCTCCAGCCAGTCGGATTTGAAAAAACATTTTTGAAATTATTTTTTTCAAAAATATTTTTTCAAATCCGACTTGGTTTTCAGAGATTAGGGCGTTCAAACAAACAAACTATTAGTCTAAATGTGTATCACTTTAAATGCAACAAGAAGCGTTAGTAAAATTTCTAACAGAAGAAGAAGAAAGAAAAAAAGAAAAAAGCGTTTATTCGTGGTGGTAAATTTTCCAAACAAATTTTACTTCTGCCAAACTGCAGAGCAGTTTGTTGGCAGATGTAGCTCCCATATACAATTTTATATTTTGTAAACAATACATTTACCGCTAAACAATACCTACAACTAAACAAGCAAACAATCAAAAACTTTACACAGATATTTTACAGCAGCACACAGGCTGACTTTTACGTACTGCTAATAACATTTTAAATTGCGTGATAGCATTCCAAATCACGTCGGCGATGCCGCGGCCATAAGCTAGTATGGCATAGATTTAGTCTATGCATCGAAAACTTCTTGTTTTGCAGTATTTTACGCCTCAATTAAAAGTATAAAAAAACTTCTTTTAACTTTAATTCCCGACCTACCACAACGCTAAGTCGACCATGACATCGTAACAAAAAGTGTAATTAAGTTAAATTCATCATTGTCACAGCCTCACGCATAATGATAGTCATCTTAGAATCGGTCAAGTGTGAACTGGACCTCGATTAAATAAGCCTTATTTTTTCAAATAAACTGCTCTCAAAACGATGAAGGAAAACATCGTGAGGAAACCAACATGTCCTAGAACCAACAATTCGAAGACATGTGACATCTACCAACCCGCACTGGGACCGAGTAGCTTAGGTTTTAAAGTAGAAGACCAATATTAGGTCCAGAAAAAACGGGTCTGTCCCACTTGTTCCATTGACCCAGTCCCATGATGGGACAAGTGGGATTATATGTCCCACTAGTCCTATGGGACAACTGATACACAATGATTTATTTTTTTATATACTTTATTGTAAAACACAAAAAAAATACTATGATCTGAAAATTGATAACAATATAATTTAAGTAACTTGCAAATATTTTAGAATTTATTTGTAACTTGAAGACTAGAAATTAGATTATCTGTGAATGGAAAAAATTATAGGTTCTTTTTTTTTAACTTTTAATTTTATTCTAATTTCGTATGCTTCCCTATTCGATATTTGTACGCCATTAACGGCAAAACATAGAGATATCTGTACCTAATCTATTTATATCATCACCATCTGCCTAGCCTTTCCCAACTATGTTGGGGTCGGCTTCCAGTCTAACCAGATGCAGCTGAATACCAGTATTTTACATGGAGCGACTGCCTATCTGACCTCCACAACCCAGTTTCTGGATAATACGATACCCCTTGGGGTAAAGCTGTTTGTCAGTATTTCGGGCTACTGACTACCCGTAACGACTGTCAAAGATCCAGGGGGTCCACTCCGAAGTAGTATCGGCTGAATGTTCGGCCGTTTCCTGCTACGAAGTTACTATTTGGTTCGGTCGGTTCCGATCCTCTCCTACACTCTTTCGAATATTGAAAATGGTCCCGACCCAACTGAGCCGATCCGAACTTTTTTCGCATTTTTCATTATATTCGGTTCGGCCATGTGTCGGTCCAATCCGAACATTCGCACTTTGCACTTCAGAGTAGGCCCCCAGGAATGACAGCCGGGACCAACGGCTTAGCGTGCTTTTCGAGGCACGGAGGGGTCTTGGTGTGTAAAGATGGTCACCCAACCACGAATCAACCGCGGAAAGTGTACCTGTGCGGCTGTTATTACTTAGTCACAGGCCCTTACCTATCTATTCTATTTATATATATAACCTATTTTTACATTTATGTTTAACAAAAACTATGATTTTAATTTGAATATTTCTTCAAAACTCAATACGGAACACCAACTTGAAATGAGAGACCAATTCAATAGAGTTAATAAATAATAAAATCATAGATTACAGCATGAAGCAATCACAGTCACAATAGGCGACATTTCAAGATTAATATTGGTCATTTTGACCATATTAACTATGCTAGTGAACCGTAGAATGAAAAACCAACATACATTTTACCGTCCAATACCAAAATGATCAATACAAAATCTTCGGAAGAAAGACTTTTTCGAACGCAATATGTAATTGTGGGTTCTCACAATTCAAAGGTCCTAATTATAATTTGAATCGTTTAGGAGTTAAATATTTTCGGCGTCAAATAGACAAAAAAAAATGTTTGAAGACATCGTCTCGTATTTGGTCAACAGAGCGGAAGAGTAGAAAAACTGTGGGGCTGTGTGTTGTTTGTAAAACTTTTTAAATAGCTTTAGTCATTTTTTGGAACGAAGTTCTTTAACGGAGCTTGCGGTGGGAGTAAACTGGTAAAAATCGTCACGTAGCGAAAAAGCGTTTTTTTCTATAATAGAAAGAGTGTGTGAGAGAGAGGGAAATAGTTTGGATGGTTTTCGAGGGTGCTGAAGCCAATAGTGAGAAATGAAAATCCAAGACGGCTGCGATTTTTTTTTTAAATTTTTGTCATTTTGTAATTTTCGCAGCCGTCATCTTGGATTTTCTTTTTGAACTTCCTTCCTGCCCCCATTTTTTTTTATTGCTAAATTGGCCAGTTCTTAACTTCTATCGCGCCTGGTGTCAATCGATGGATGAGATCCATGATGAAATAAGCCCAGAAGATGCTTGTTTACTCTTGCTTTGATAGCTTATTAGACTCAACTGATAAGTATCGTGTGTATACATTATGTGTAAAACATGCTGCTAATTGCAGAGTAGTTCAAAAATAGTACGTGCCCAAGAAGGCAGGTACTATTTTACTCCATCAAGAAATTAGCAATTCAATGCGCATCCTTCATTTCCTGTGTTTTATTCATACTGATGAATCATTCTCGGAAGAGGGACATAGTGTAGAAAGCAAAAGTGCGACATGAGCTCATAACTATAATAATCTAAATAATGTCAAACACAGGAAGACATTTTATTTTTTGCACAGTGGGTAACATTTCAACCGTGTTCCAAACGTCGGGATCCGAAGACGTACAAAAGTTTTCGATAACGGAAAATGTATTCTGGAACTCAATTAGACAGGACAATAAATACAGGATACCTGACAGAGGGGCAATTCTCGTAATTTTAAGAACGCTCACAGTCTCAATCTGTCAAAAATACCTCCAATATCCCTACATTTTGACAAGCATTTGACATATTTTGTTTGTCGCCGAGATGAGACTGCGACTAGATTTTGAACGTTTTAAATTACGAGAATTGGCCTTCTGGCAAGGTACAGTAATGACAGATGGAGTATAGCAGTGGCCAAGTGGTGTTCATGGACTGGAAGACTAAGTCCACGAAAGACAGCTGGGACCAACGGCTTAACGTACTTTCCGAGGCACGAAGGGTCTTGGTATGTAAAGATTGTCCATCCACGGACCAACCGCGGCAAGCATAGCGTAACTTGATCGATGGAACTTTGTCACTATTATTACTTAACCACGAGCCCCTCATGATAACGGAACCATTAAGTAAAAACTCCGCCAAGATGAAGCTAAAAAAAGAATTATGTAAGTATAAATTTATAGAACGTCTCCATAACTTTCCTAGTTGCGGATGACTCACTTGCAGAAGTAGGACGGTGGTGGTGCCACCGATGTAGAAAAAAAAAACGTACACCTTATCTGTTGCATCAGATTGTATACAGGGTGGTTCTGTCTGGAGGTTTTGCTATATCCGTATTAGTTTAGATATCATATTCTGGTGAGGTTTAAATGCCTTTTTACATGGACTTTTGTTGAGAAGATTTTTAATAATACTTTGAATGTGTGCAGTGGTGGTCTGGCCGCGACTTGCGAGTTGTAGGTCGAGGTTTTGAACCCAATCAGTTACTTTTTTTTTTTTTTTGAGGATGTGAAATCATCAAATGACCCCCCCCCCCCCCCGCTCTGAGTGGAGCGGAAGGGAGTCTCAGACTCTTACTGACTAAAACCCACCCGTGTTCCTTCCTTAGCCCTTTATGTTCCAGGGCAGCGGTAACCCTTTCGGACGATCCCGCTACCCTGGGACGATCCCGCTACCCTGGGACGATCCCGCTACCCTGGACCCAATCAGGTACCTACTTTACTTTGTGTAATATTTTTCCTTACCACTGCTCTCAAAACAGTGAAAGAAAACATCGCGAGGAAACCGGCCTGTCCTAGAACCAATAATTCGAAGATATGTGACATCTAGCAACCCGCACTGGCCCCGCGTGGTAGATTACAGCCCACTTCCTCTCATAGAGTTGAAGCCTCAGCTGTGGAAACTTATAGGCTGACTGTGATAATCCAAAATGCTATTTTAGGATATGGAAGACTTCCCCAAGAGTAAAAATTTTTTGAACATTTTCTGTTTTCTTATCTAAATTACTGTTTTTTCTCCAATACTTTTTAAATCTCCAGCATGTGTATAGTACAAGCCGTTACAGTTGATTTGCTCCAATAAAGCTAACAGCTCAACACATACAGTATCTGAGCTAGTCTAACGTCTTGTATACATTGTGTCTAGACACAAATGACACCAGTGATGAGACACATGTCTGTCTGTGTCAACCTTGTGTGTTGTGTTTGACAAGATCGTAAAGTGGCGTGGTTGAAACTGTTTGTTTTAGACCTAATATTGTTAGAGTTTTAAAAGACAAAACAAATTTTGGTCTGGAATTGTTTTTATGGTAGGTACCTATACCTAATTTGTTTTACCTTTGGGCTTAGTTAGATTTTACTAGCAACGCCCCGCGGTTTCACCCACATAAGTTGCGATCCTGTGGGAATATCGGAATAAAAGTATCACATGTGTTAATCTTGGTTATAAACTATCTGTGTGCCAAATTTCATCTAAATCCGTTGAGTATTTTTTACGTGAAAGAGTAACAAACATTCATTCATCCATCCTCAGAAACCTTCGCGTTTATAATATTATAATAAGAAGTATGATATAGAAAAAGTCGTAGTGTATGTCCAAAGCATGCAAAGGTGGCAAAATAAGCTAGATTCTTTTAATAAATATCGCTTTTAGCAGCTGTAGGTAAAGTGGAGAGAGGGAATATAAGTGCTTGTAATACAAAAAAACAATGTTAATACGTCATTTATAAAAATTGCCAAGACCTTTATTTTATTAATAGTTCCACCGATGAACTTTTTGTGTCAAAATTAAGATGAGTTCCAACATTTTTTTATAAGTTACAAAAATCAAACAGCCTGTAAAGTCGGTGCGCATGCGCCGATGACTCACATCCCGATCGTCAAACACTCTCACGACAAAGGGATAGTGGATAATAAATAGCGTTTGGTTATATTAAATACCGACGAATTTGACCGACAACTTACGAGCATGTTTGGGTACTAAAATTTATAATACGTTAACTATATAAATATTAGCTTTGATTACTTCGTTTTCTAAAGCTTTTGTTGAATTATAAATGAGAATGGAGGAAAATACTTGTATAAGGTTCTTTTATAAAGGCACTATTAGTACAAGCGACGCTACGAATAACCTTTTTTTGTACTTATTTAATACAAATATTTCCTATTCTACCTATGTGTCCCAAATAAATAAGCCAATATTGGACATTTTAATAAAACCTAACTTAACGCCTGTAATCATCGAAGGGCTAGGCAGACTTATGCCTATATTACACTAACAGAGAAGTATTTATGTATCTATGTTTATTTGTAGGTATGTATGTTAGTATATTCTCGTAATATTTATTTAATAATAATAAATCATTTTATTTCGGACAACTATGAGATCCATAAATTGTTAGTAAATAGTTTAGCTTTTAAGTGAATTGTTTTTGATTCTATTTATTTTTTATCTCCTTTGCTCTATCACACGCTGTCTACATCTCTGTATCTATTGTCCTATCTCAGGTATGCTGGAAGAGATTTCTTATGATATAAGCATCACCTCTGTACCTATTTTTTCTGTTCTGTTTTTCATTGTCTGTTTATATATATGTGTGTACAGACGCCAGCAGGTCAAGCTACCCGAAACTGTCAAGTTCCTAATCAACCTTGAACCTTAATGCTTTAGCGATATAGTTGAAAATCTATTAAACAAATTTGACAGATTGTAGTAGCGTGAGTCTGTACATAGGTAAAATAAAATAAATAAATAACATTTCGCCGGGCATGTTTTAGTCCCATGTAATAGGAATAGAATAGTTCTAAAGATTACATTTAGCTCAGCCATATTTTACCAATCGGCATGAAAACATTTGAAATTATTTATATCACGCTTATTACACTTATTTAGATCAATTAATAAATTACTATTATAAAATTCTTAAATCATCAACTTAATTAAAAATATATATTTGTATTAAAAGGAAAATATAAATAATAATATCCCTGGACATTTTACACAGCGCCATCTAGTCCCAAGCTAAGCAACCTAATGCTTGTGTTATGGTAACAGATGGCTGAAATATGAAAAAAAAAATGAAAAAGTAAATAAATGAATTAGATGAATGATGATATTATGATGAATAAATTAGTATCATAAGATTATATATCATGTCATTACTATTACAAATATCATACCATTATCATTACATCATTTAACATGTCATTACTTAGGAGCTTACTGTCATTAATTGAGCACAGATCCAGACTCGGGGCTGCTACTGAGAAAGAAGCAGGCCAATAAGTAATATGCTGGCCATGAACAAAAAACAGCAGGAAATAACACTTTTTTCCTGCTGTGTTTTGGCAAAAATATTTTTTATTAAACTAAACTAAATACAGCATACGCCTCTCATGCACGAGGTTGTGGGTTCTAATCTAGGCAAGTGGCAATTTGACTTTTTCAATTCATTCTATGTATTTTCTGGGTTTAGCTTGGACATTACTGCTGATCGATTCTGTAAAAATCTCACCGTGAAAAGTTAGCTGAAGTGAGCTCAGAGTGAGCTGTCAATAGTGTCAATCCCTAACATTAGCTGGAATAATAGCTCACTCCACGCTCACTTCACCTAAGTTGAGATGGTTTCAGAATCGCACTGCTGACATCGGTGAAGGAAAAACATCGTGAGGAAACCTGAACTTTATAGTTCTTATGTCTGATATCGCCAACCCATCCTGAGCAAGCGTGGTGGTCAATACTGTATGATAAGAGGCTTTTGCCTTGTTGTGGGAGAGTATTGGGCTGGTCATCATCATCATCAGCTTACAGCAATCCACTGCTGGACATAGGCCTTCCCAATTGCACGCCATTCAGCTCGATTCTCAGCAACTGTCATCTAGCCACCCTCCGAAGATCGTAGCTCCACCTAGCCTGAGGCTTATGGGTTGGTACTTCCTTCCTCCGAGCACGTTTACTCTTGCGAATGTCCACTCAAGCCCGCCAATAAAGGCAAGAAAGAGATGGGAGCTCTGTTCCTCGTCAGTGTTTAGTCCAGCCGGCCAATAAAGGCAAGCCAGAGGTGAGCAAGACTTCTCCCGGGAGATAGGGTCCGTGGGCTCGCTACTGCCCAACAGCCCATCTCGCCACATGCTGCCCTGCGGGTTTCTTAACATACAGCAACCATAAAGTACCTACCTATTCGCCATCTGAGCTTTCGATTTATAGAACAAGAGTTATTATTTTCTTTTGGTAAAAGCAATAAAAAGTAGCAGTTATAGGCAGTAACTGAGACATTTAATTTTTTATTTCGCACTAAAATTCTAACTGTGTATCTCCCATTATGGCATAGAAAAACATAACTTTTTAATCTTTAATTTCACAGTAAAACCCATTGATACCAACATTGTATTTTATCTTCTACGATGTAATTCATCATTACGAATTTTTATTTGAAATAACGGTTTAGAGCGTGACGTTTAGAATGTTGCCCTATTTAACGATTCAAAATGTCAACGGACAATAGTGTTGCCAGTTTTATGTGTCGTAAATCAAAACTACTAACATAAATTTAGTTTCGACTCGTTATTTATTTTCGTTTTATGATGAGAAAACGTTTAAGATCGTACTTCTTATATTTTTTATTGAGTTTTAAACGGGAATATGTGAATTTTGGTATGATCTTTTTTAAAGTTTTGTGTCTGGTAAGTTTGCTGAAGCGAGTACGGATGATTTTTTTCTTTTTTTCTTTCTTTTGCGTAAATTATTTCATCACCACTGCTCTCAAAACCTCGTGAGGAAACGGGCAGGTCCTAAAACTAAAAATTCTAAGACATGTGACATCTACCAACCCGCACTGAGCCCGCGTGGTAACAGCCAACTCCCTCTCACAGAAGAGGCCGGTGTCTCAGCAGTGGGAACATTATTGGCTGATTATGACACAGTTGCCGCAATAAGGGTGCAGGGGTGCAAAGTGCGAATGTTCGGATCGGACCAACACATGGCCGAACCGAATATTATTTAAAAATGCGAAAACAGTTCGGATCGGCTCAGTTGGGTCGGGAACTCGGGACTGTCAACAATACACTTTAACTAGCAAATATGCCACGATGGAGGGTTCACAATCAATTTACCATTTGGACAAAATCACATTCTACGCAGGGACATATGTTTCGATCTTGGTTGGTGCGGCAGCGGCTCTGAGTGACTCGCACCGACAACATCGCCAGCTGTTCGTGTTGGGCACCAGGTGTTCGCTGCTCACACACTATAGTCAATATTCAAAAGAGTGTAGGATCGGAACCGACCGAACCAAATAGTAAGTTAGACCCCCTGGTTGTATGGAATTTGTCGACGCTCATACTGCACTGCATCGAAAACCATGAAAAAGACACTCAGGATAAAAAAATATTTCGTAAACAAATCACACACTACAAGAAATTCATCTGCATTTAGAAAGTTTCAAATTCGTATCGCACCACATTTTGCAACAATTATTGTTTGAATAACATTATTAAAATGTAATTAAAAAATCATCGACGAAAACTGAACGTCAATATCCGTAATTAAAAACGTTCAAAATCTACCTAGTCGCAATCTCATCTCAGAGATAACCAATATCAAAAACTTGTCGAAAATGTGGGGAAATTAATAGAAGTTTTTTCTGTTAAAGGTGATTTAAAATTACAACTTGGGTTTTAAGTAATTAATTATACTTAATCAAATCAAAGCACTCAATTTGTAAGTGGCACTACTAATTGGCATCCACAGGTACGTGTTCTGATTCCATCCATTTGTTTATATTTCCAACACATACCTACAGTCACGAAAAAAAGTATGTATACACTCGGCTTCACTCAAAAGCGATTTACTCCTTTATTTTTGAATGAAATTTTATGTTGTTACGAACATATCATTTTCGAACCCATAAGTTTATGTAATGTGTCGTATTTCAACGTTGCATTCGTTATTTCACGAAAAAATCACAATTCAAAGTTGCCAAGTGTTGACATATTGGTGCTCGTGACTGTACTTTTGAAACAGACTAAAGACTTACTGACTGAGGGGCTTGTGACTAAGTAATAACAGCCGCACGGGTTGATCGACCAGCCGATCGATTCTGTAAAAATCTCACCGTGAAAAATTAGGTGAAGTGAGCTTAGAGTGAGCTGTCAATAGTCTTAATCCCTAGTATTAGTTGGAATGACAGCTCACTCCACGCTCCCTTCACCTGAATTTCACGGTGAGATGGTTACAGAATCGCATTGCAGGTTAAGCTACGCTTGCCGCGGTTGATCCTTGGATGGGTGACCATCTTTACATGCCAAGACCCCTCCGTGCCTCGGAAAGCACGTTAAGCCTTTGGTCCCGGCTCTCATTCGTGGATATTTGACAGTCGTTACGGGTCGTCAGAAGCCCGAAAGTCTGACAACCAGTAATACCAAGGGGTTTCGTAACTGAGTTATGGAGGTCAGATAGGCAGTCGCTCCATGTTAAATACTGGTATATAATTGCATCAGGTTAGACTGGAAGCCGACTCCAATATAGTTGAGAAAAGGCAGACACATGATGACATTTGGAGCAGACCATACTACCATTATCGCACTCGTATAAATATTTACACAAAAAATCGATGAGATTCTCATTAGTCCAGTTCATTGGCTGACTCTAAAACAAAGATCACATTGGATACGTTACGAAACACTTAGTTTACAAATGAGTTCAAATATACCTACTGTTTGCTGAAGATAACTGAGGTGTGTGGGTAAAGTTTAAAGCTGAAGCGAATTTTAATCAGTGCGATGTGATTTTGGAACGAAGTTCCTTATCGCGCGTTGCGAAAGGGGGCTAGACGGAAAAAATTAAGACCAAAAGTTGTAACGACCCTTTTTGCTATAGTTGTAAACCGTGCGGCGTGCGCGTGTTTCTCTGTCTCTCTCTCTCTCTTTGAACTTCGTTCCATGCGGGTGTCCCTTGACACCTCTCAAGTTTTTGTTTTTATTTAAAGCCTTTACTTGTCATCAACTCAGCCTATTGTAGTCCACTAGACTGTACATACATAGGCCTCTCCCAGGCTGCTCCACAACACCCTGTCCTCCACATCCACTTCCAGTCTGCCCAGCCACCTTCTCTAGGTCGTCCATCCATCTAGCTGGGGGGCATCCCACACTACGCTTGCTGATACGTGGCAAGGTTTTACTTGTCATGATTAATTTAATTACTAACTACATTATTGTTTTCATAATCTTTTCGGCGATTCTTTCGTACCTCACTTAGGGCTAATTCCATCAATGATGCTAAACGCGTTGGACACATCTTTACCTCGTTTTAGAGCTGTCAGTGTCAAAAATTTCGTGAAATATTGACACTGACAGCTCTTGAAGCCGGCTTAGAAGTGCTGGTTACGATCAGTTTAAATAACACCGAGGAAACTCTGAAACAAAATAATATGTAGCTGATTATGTTTTTTTTTTTTTTAATGAATCCCATCACAGCGACAATCAATATCAAAAACGTGACAAAAATGGTGGAAAATTATAGGTATTTTTGACAGATTGAGACTGAAATCAGACTGTGAACATTCTTAAAATTATCAAAATTGTCCCTCTGATATTATGAAATAAAAAGATCACTAAATTGCCTCAAATTTAAACGGCGCCAACTCAAAATTATTTAGGTATACCTACTTACATTAGTTTAAGAACTTAGTTATTAAGGTTAAATAAAAAAGTTTTATTATTTTTTGTTTTTCAGTTTTTTCGACGGTTTAATTTTTTTGTTAAAATTATTTATTTTATAATTTTTTGTGGCTAAAATCTAATAATTGTTTGCCAAAGGGCAGGCATATGTGGCACTGAGTAGAGTAATAATACACAACTCAGCATTCAAATTTGTGAGTGAACAATAAATCACCCCTATTTTCCCACCCTTAGGGCTGGATTTTTTTTCTAAATTTATTTGGGACTATTCTGTAAAAAGTTAGGCGTGGTCATACATAAAAAAAAAAATACGCGTCGACTTGAGAACCTCCTCCATTTTTTTCGTCGGTTAAAAACTACATCCTCTCACAAATTCTTATACCTTGCGCCACCAAAGCAACAGATAAAAAGGTATGAGCCAACTCGAATTTTAATAATAACTTCTTTGTACAAGTTAACAGCTTTTGAGCTTTTATGGCGACATCTATCGGCGTTAATCGTGCTGTAAATGATAAGGGGCCAGTTTTTCTTTGTTCTGCGGTGTATTGACACATCGATATACGATGGTGATTCATTAGTTGCAATGAACCTTTCAAAGTTTCGAGAATATGGAAGAATATTATAGTTATTAGAGATACGAAGAAACTGCTTTGTGAATTGTGCTTCTGTAGAATTGTTAATAAGATATTACGACTAGCAATAAGCTTTCTACGTACGAACTAAAGTATAATTCGATCAATTATGCAACGTCGCAACAAAGACAGTTTTAAAGTTGCACTAGTAGACAAAGCTTGTACTCATTGCCGAGCGTGTCTAATATGCATATTATTTATATTTAGTTTATTTATTTTGTATCCAGCCATTTGTAGAGAATTAAGGCATCTTATCAGATTATCAGAAACAATACGATGTTTTTAAATCGTTTGGCGTGTAGTCACGTGGTGCAAGCGGCTGGGTAATTGCGTAATACACTGTCAGTAGCAACGGCTTCCATTTTGACATTTCAACAACATCCATTGCGTTATTTACGTTGTAGAGCAGACAAATTTTTCGAACATATGAAGCAATGGATTAGTAATATCCTTCAAGACATCAGGCGCAGGGCCAATGGCTTAACGAGCATTCCGAGACACGGGGGTCACACCGTCAATTTCCAAATTTCAGGCTGCTACAAAAAAAAAATCTGCTAAGTGCGAGTCGGACTCGCGCACCGAGGGTTCCGTACAAATTTGTAGGTATGTAACAAAAAATTTACGGTTTTCGCAATTTTTCCTTCATCTGTGGTATAAGACGTTGCTTCGTACCAAACAAGATTCTGAGTTCACGGGAAGTACCCTGTAGGTTTTGATTCCCTTGCGAATGTCGAAAATTTGCGGAAATTTGCGGCATAAACGGCTGCATCTTTTAATTGCGTTGGCTTAGAAGTTTGTTTTTTTCACAGCTCCAACGGGCAGTAGACTTGAGTATTTGATATAAATTCCAGCTTGATACCTCCACGCATTCCGGAGAAAAAGGGTCTAGACAGACAGACAGATGGCCGGACAGACAACAAAGTGATCCTATAAGGGTTCCGTTTTTTTCCTTTCGAGGTACGGAACCCTAAAAACAATATAAAACCCAGTAACAATTTGCCCGACCCGGGAATCGAACCCAGGACTCCCACACTCACCAGTCGCGCCTGTGACCACAATACCAACGGGGTAGTCAAAAATCTACAAAGTAGGTAGGCAGTGCAGGGGGCTTAGGTACCACCAGCTCTAATAGTAGGGCAGAAGTTGAACTGCACTGCTTTTTTGCTCTATGAGTAAGTACAAAAAAAGCAATGCAGTTCAACTTCTGCCCAGCTACAAGAGCTGGTGGTAAGCCCATAGGTACAGACGCCAGCAGGTCAAGCTTCCCGAAACTGTCAAATTTTCCCAATAACCTTGAACCTTAATGATTTAGCGATAAAGTTGAAAATCTATTAAAGAAATTTGACAGATTGTAGTAGCTTGATGTGCTGGCATCTGTACTATGCAGAAGCTACAATCAAATGTGCATTGCCTTCGTACTAATTCGGTCGTGATAGATTAATCTTGACCTTTCATTCCTTCGATTTCGCATTCCTTATCTGCTTAGTCATCCTTTCCTCTGGCCTTATAACTGTCTGAATCATAGGAGTTTGACCTCTTAGACTTTTCATTGGACGCAGAGGCAAATTAATGATAAGATAATTATTTTAGGACAGATTGCGCAAGAATATATAAAAAAAATATAATATAATATAACATTTATAAAAAAAAAAAAAGTATTGAATTGTTTATGTTAAAAAATGTCATACATATCATCAAATGACTCCTCCCGCTCTGGGTGGAGCAGGAGGGAGTGTCAGACTCTTACTGACTAAAACCCACCCGTGTTCCTTCCTTAGCCCTTTATGTTCCAGGGCAGCGGTAAACGTTTCGGATAATCCCGCTACCCTGGCAGGCTTCGGCCCTGTGGGGCCCCGTCGCTTATGCTGACATCTCTTTGAGGCGCGCGTGGAACACGTACACGCCGTCCGGCACGGGCCTAGTCCTGATCGGACGGAGAGCTACCCATTACTCTCCGCCCGCAGGCCCGCAACAATTTAATACTTAATCTGCAATAATTTTCATTTTAGTAAGTTTAATTGTAATCGATTACTGTCATTTATTGAGCTGCAATATTGTGATCAAGCTTAACATTTTTGACGTCTAGCAACACACTCTCTCTCTCTCTGCATTCATTCTTCCGACCGGCAAGTCCATTTTTTCCAATTTTGTAATTTAAAAAAAGTAATAAATTCAACCTATTTTCCAAGCATGAGTTTTATAATACATACGTTTGTGTTTATGTTGGTTAGTTTGGCATTGAGGATCCCGTGGCTAAGTTATTTTATTATTTAGGCACGGGCTAGCTGCACGGGTCGATTAGTGGTTACAACGCTTACCGCGGCCTGTTCTTTGGTGGATGGTCATTCATTACATATTGAGATCCCTCCGTGCCTCGGAAAATGGAGTTTCTTGCCCGTTCTTCTCCATAGGTACCTACTACGATTTGGAATAGGTAACACGCTTCATCTTGCTGACTGACCGACCCCTTGACAATTCAAAAATGCCTGTAATTGGTTTAGGTATTTGAAATAAATGGCCCAGTGGTATAGTGACCGCGACTTATGAGTTGAAGTCGTAGGTTCGAATCCAGACAGGCGCTTTACTTTGTGTAAATAATTTCATCACCACTGCTCTCAAAACGGTAAAGGAAAACATAGTGAGGAAACCGACACGTCCTAGAACCAAAAATTCGAAGACATGTGACATCCACCAACCCGCACTGGGCCGGCGTGGTGGATGATGGCCCATTTCCTCTCACAGAGAAGAGGCCTGTGTCCCAGCAGTGGGAACATTACAGGCTGATTATGAGATAGGGGAGATAATGTATGGAAGTTATGTACCTACACTTCAAATGTGCTACAAATCCTTATAATAATATAGTACCTTCTACACTTCTAACGAACTCATCAATTATGCTAATAGGTCCAGATTAGAACACATAAAAATATAATGGTTGCATAGTTTTTTTTTTTTGTATAGTGATAACTTCTTTAGCGGCGTTGTGCATTTTAGTTCTGATGGGTAAAAAATGTTGAAATCGCGTCAGGACACGTGACCTGATCGAAAATTCGTAAGACGGAGCTCGCGTCAGGACACGTGACCTGATCGAAAAGTCGTAAGACGAAGGGGAAGTGAAAACTTCTTTAGCGGCGTTGTGCACTTTTGTTGTGATGGGTAAAAAATGTTAAACTCGCGTCAGGACACGTGACCTGATCGAAAATTCGTAAGACGGAGCTCGCGTCAGGACACCTGACCTGATCGAAAATTCTTAAGACGGAGGGAGAGTTTTTTGTGATGGGTAAAAAATGTTAAACTCGCGTCAGGACACGTGACCTGATCGAAAATTCGTAATACGGAGGGAGAGTAGACCGCATTCCAAAATATCAAAAATGCACAACGTTAATATTCAAGTTTTCACTTCTGCCGGCACTCGGAGTGCAACCCGTTGTTTTTTACTAAAAACTAATTACAAACTATAATAGATCATTTAGAAACATTATTTATGTTTCATAATAGTCTATTGTCTCTGGCTCTACAATTAGCATATATTATTGTGCCATTAGACGAATGAGTGGTCGCCTAGTGATCATAATATTTAAGGCGTGGACAAAAATTGTTATAGTTTTAAATTATGGACTTTTAGCTAAAACTCGTGTAAATGGTTGTAATTTGTGCGTTGTTAAAATATCATAAAAACGAAATATTATGATGTATTTTATGATGGCATGGCCGTTCTTTTAGCAAAACATACCTATTTAGTTTGTGTATGAATTAACAGTGAGAGCAGTGATGGCTCAGTGGTAACTCCGACTTACGAGTTGGAGGTCGTAGGTTCGAACCGAGACAGGCGCTTCACTTTGTGTAAAATATTACATCACCACTGCTCTCAAAACGGTGAAGGAAAACATCGTGAGAAAACCGAACCTAGAACCAAAAATTCGAAGACATGTGACATCTACAAACCCGCACTGGGCCCGCTCTACCAACCTGCACTGGGTCCGCGTGGTGCCAATAAAAGCCGCACGGGTCGATCGATCAGGTTAAGCTACGCTTGCCGCGGTTGGTCCGTGGATGGGTGACCATTTTCACAAACCAAGACCCCTCCGTGCCTCGGAAAGCACGTTAAGCCGTTGGTCCCGGCTGTCAGTCGTGGATCTTTGACAGTCGGGTCGTTTTACGGGTCGTCAGTAGCCCGAAAGTCTGACAACCAGTCTTACCAGGGGGTATCGTATTACCCAGTCACTGGGTTGTGGAGGTCAGATAGGCAGTCGCTCTGCTGTTGCGCGACTGGAAGCCGACCCCAACATATTTGGGAAAAGGCTAGGCAGATGATGATGATGAATGTATTTATTTGTATAATAAATACATTCCTCAGAAATCTCTATGTTTTGTCACGTCGTAAGCGGTTAGTTAGTACTAGATAAACATCATAAGTATGTCAGTTTTCCATAATTTTCCATGTTACATACCCGTATCCGCATGTCTGAATCATTCTGAACAATAGTTGGCCTTCATGAAACACAATGACATGCAGTGACATGGTTTTTGTATATGGATTTATATCTACAAGTAACCGACCTCGTCACACTGTGCGGTAGTTCAACTTGTGATGTGATAAAGAAATGACACAAGTGTATAAATCGGTACAAAAATCTTTTGGCGCGTGGCGAAAATTGGAACTAACACGCCGCCATCTTGTTTTTTCAATACAGTTCACAAAACAATTGCAGGAACGTATACCAACAGCGCCCCCCTGTCAATGTCATTCAGACGCCAAAGGATTCTTGTAGCACTCTAGTTATTTATTTTGATCTAAAATTAATAAAGCCAGGCTGAGTTTTGTCACCATCTATTGCTGTTTTTATTAATAATAATACCAGCCTAATATTGTCCCTCGAGAATTCATCACCACGTCTGCTCAAGACGGGTTGGCGATTTCATACTTATATTAACTACAGCAGGTATTAACGGCTATCCGTGCCTCGGAAAGCACGTTAAGCCGTTGGTCCCGGCTGTCATTCGTGGATCTTTGACAGTCGTTACGGGTAGTCAGAAGCCCGAAAGTCTGACAACCAGTCTTACCAAGGGGTATCGTATTACCCAGTAACTGGGTTGTGGAGGTCAGATAGGCAGTCGCTCCATGTAAAATACTGGTATTCAGCTGCATCCGGTTAGACTGGAAGCCGACCCCAACATAGTTGGGAAAAAGCTAGGCAGATGATGATTAACTACAGCAGGTCCTGCCGTGCGATTCTGTAACCATCTCACCGTGAAAACTTAGGTGAAGTGAGCGTGGAGTGAGCTGTCATTCCAACTAATGCTAGGGTTTAACACTATTGACAGCTCACTCTAAGCTCACTTCACCTAACTTTTCACGGTGAAATTTTTACAGAATCGATCCGCTGCTCGTGACATCGTCCGCGTGTTTCTTGTTCCTCTGACCCACCCCGTGTCGCATCGCATCGCCGCACTCCAGGGAAGCATGGCACATAAGGGAGGAGTCAATAAAATTCAGCAATGGGTGGAACAAGGATGCCAGTGAAGATGACGATGATAGCAGGAGAAAGATCATATTCATATATATCATATCAGTCATATTTTCAGGAAACTACAAACGTAACTATTGGCGACGATTCCCTTGTTCACAAACTAAACTAAATTTAAGTTCAGTGCATCTTTTTCTTTCTATTTCATTAAGAAAAGGACAGAAGATAAAATATTAGTTTAGTCCTGTCAAATTAGTCAGCGCCTGACGTAAATTTACGTATTTTTGGTAGCCATGTTTTTAATCACGTCTAAACTGTCTATGGAGTATCTTAATTTAACAGGACTATAAACTAATATTTTATCTTCTGTCCTTTTCTTAATGAAATAGAAAGAAAAAGATGCACTGAACTTAAATTTAGTTTAGTTTGTGAACAAGGGAATCGGCGCCAATGTTGATGATTTAATATCAAGAGTGTACTTTTTCTGTCAGACAATTAGTTTCAATAAAAAAAAAAATTGACACTCAAAAACAAAGACATTAGAAAATTATTAATTTTGGGCAAAGGTGATATTGAGATTTGTTCATTATGAGATTAGTACAATATAGGAATCGGTCCTAACAGACCGCAAGCATAGTTTCAGCTATAAAATGATCATACAGTCGAAGAAAAATCCATAATTATCTTTTATAATGAATGCGCAATATGCATGGTAAGCCATTATCAATTTAAATGTTGAGTCACACATAAAAATTGATAGTCAAATATAGTCATTTTTGAAGACTATAGGACGCAACCCTTTACTGCCAAATAATCTACACCCGGACATCCAAATTCCAAACCTACTTCATCCAACATAAAGTTCAAATTCGTAAAGGAAAGTCGTAAAAGGAATTGGAACTAATCGATCAATGATGGATGTATTGAAAATTGCAGGTGTGCGCATGATTCGACTTTTTTGTCGAACGTTTGTCGATCCATTATGCTGTGACTATAGTATTGTCATCGTATTGATTTGAATACGTGACGCTTATTTTGTGTGTGGTTTACGATTTTGAGCTCTATTACTAGCAATACAAGTTTGGTTAATTGGATGTTTGTAAAGATAGGGTTATTGGTAGAAAATATCGTGGTGGCATCCTTATTATTTAAGCATGATTTTAAAGCGTGGTTGTTTATGCCATTAATCTAAAAAAGTGAGATAAATTTTTGAATATGTAGGGGTAAAATACTGGTATTCTACTCGTAGCTGCATCCGGTTAGACTGGAAGCCGACCCCAATATTGTTGGGAAAAGGCTAGGCAGATGAGGATGAGGAGTAATCTCCGTTAATACCAGTCGGATTTAAAAAAATCTTTTTGCATTTGATAGCCTAATTCTTAAGAAAGGCGTTAGGCTATTTAACATTACTCCGGGACTAAAAGGAATCGAGCGAAAAGAATAAAAAGTCATTAAGCGAAAAAAAAGTTACGACGGAGAATTTTATTGTGTATTAATTTTATTTTGTGATTATTTATTAAATTTATTTAGTGATTATTTATTGATTTTATTGTTTTGATTATTTATTAATTGGATTTCATTTAATTCGATTTAATCTGTTTCCATTTAATTTGCTTTTATTTCATTTGAATTTTATCTGATTTTATTTTATGTAAGTTTATACGTGTACTATAATATAAATGGGTGTTATTTACCTGAAATAAATAAAATTAATATTAAAAAAAATATTATTATTACTTTTAAAAATGTGGCTATTGTTTTACTAGGTAGGTATAGGCATTGTGTATCTTACGACTTCCACGCGAACAAAGTCGCGGGCAGAGACTAGTCATAATAATAACATGACACCACATACACAACTTGCGAGTACTACACGACTCCCTGTAAATTCAAAACAAAGCATTACAGTGCATCGCAGTTCTAATTAAATAGCCTTTAAGTGAGAATCATATTTCAGCAGTCGTGTCTGCGCGGGGACGTAAGCTGACGAGCAAATATTACGCTTGCTAAACAAAAGACTGGGTTGTACTGTCGGTAGATCAAGTTTTGGTGGAAATGTATAGAATATTATGATATATTTTACTGAAAGTTATTCGTTTATTATTACGTAAAGTTAAGTTATGCATTTATTGAGCATTGGTGGCTCAGTGGTAAAAAGGCCGCGACTTACGAGTTTTAGGTTCGAACCCTGAGAGGCGCTTACATCATCAGCCTATATTGTTCCCACTGCTGGGACACAGGCCTCCTCTCTGTGAGAGAGAGTGGGCCGTAATCCACAACGCGATCCCAGTGTGGGTTGGCAAATAACTTGACTGACTTGAAAAGTATAATACCTACGCGGTCAAAACGTATGGAACAGCAATTTTTTTTTTTAATAACCGACGAAAACTTTCGGCGCTATGGGGTCTAAACTCATGTGCTGAATCCATGGTTACAGTTTGCGAGTCGATGTCCCTGCCACCCTGTATATTCTTACTCCCAAATTGATAAAGACAACACAGTCAACACTCGCTATCTTTTCAAGTAATGATTCAGATTGATTTCATCATCCAATTAGCATAAATTCTTTGGATGCAGACATAACTGAAACCAGATAGATTAGCAGATTCCGGGATTGCCCCGAATACGCAAAATGGTTAAGTAACAAAAAGTTAGTAGGTACTATCGCCAAAATCTATATCTGACCACCGTAAGGACTATTATTGCTTACAGCGCATATTATTAGTCGACCTAAAAAGGATCCTCTTTTGTTTTACTTACTGACGCACCTGTGCTTATCATGTGCACGGGATTTTGTTTTCGAAATGGTCAGATATAGGTTTTGGCGATTTATAGGTTTAGTTACATCATCTGCCTAGCCTTTTCCCAACTATGTTGGGGTCGGCTTCCAGTCTAACCGGATGCAGCTGAATACCAGTATTTTACATGGAGCGACTGCCTATCTGCCCTCCACAACCCAGTTACTGGGTAACACGATACCCCTTGGTAAGACTGGTTGTCAGACTTTCGGGCTTCTGACTACCCGTAACGACTGTCAAAGATCCACGAATGACAGCCGGGAGCCACGGCTTAACGTGTGTTCCGAGGCACGGAGGGGTCTCGGTATGTAAAGATGGTCACCCATCCACAGACCAACCGCGGCAAGCATAGCTTAACCTAACCGATCGACCTGTGCGGCTGTTATTATTTAGCCACGGGCCCCACTTATAGGTTTAGTCACAATAATGTACTAACATTATTGTGACTAAACGTGTACCAAGAAAATACCTGTAATACTGCTAAAGAATCTAGACAAAAAAGTACTTGTTTGAATTTAAGTCTACACATCAGGACACAATAAAAGGGTAAAAAATTACACAGTATTTATTTTGTCCGCGGTACACTCAGAGTCAATATAACTGGTATCAGTCACCTCGAGTTTGGCTGCAATATTCATTAAGCGCGGCTTACTGCTGGCTATTAATTCGCCAACACTGATGCACGCCATTGTACTAAGGTGTGCTGCACTGTTGTTTGTTTTCAGGGCTGCTAACTGAATGTGAAAAGTATTTTTGATGCTTTTTTAACACTGTAATAATGCATAAGAGGAATTTCTAATTTTCGCGTTGTTGCCATAACCCCGTCTGTTAGGCAAGCTTATTAAGTTCGGTAACAATAGATAAAGTAATTGTGTCTCATTAGTGACAGTTGAGCTCATAATATAACAGGTAACTCGTTTAAATGCAAGTTTTGACTTCCATCTTTTAATTTTTGGAACGAAGTTCCTTATCGCGCGTTGCGAAAGGGGGCTAGACGGAAAACATTAAGACCAAAAGTTGGAACGACACTTTTTGCTATAGTTGTAAGCCGTGCGGCGTGCGCGTGTTTCTCTGTCTCTCTCTCTCTCTCTCTTATAGAAAGCAAGCCAGTTTTTTTTGTCTGTGTTTTTTTATTTGTTAATAATAAAAAAAATATTATTATAACTTTAAAAAAAATACAATTCCTTCACTAATTAATCTAAAGGAACTTCGTTCCATCCGGTCCCTTGACACCTCTCAAGTTTTTACTAGTGGTAACGGTCGCGACTTTCGAGTTGTAGATCGTAGGATCGAACCTAGACAGGCGCTTTACTTTGTGTAAATTATTTCATCACCACTGCTTTCAAAACGGTGAAGAAAAATATCGTGAGGATACTTATCGATGAACCAAAAGTTCGAACATATGTGACATCTACCAACCTAGGCCCTCGTGGTAAATTAGGGCCCACTCCCTCTCTAAGAGAGCAGGCCTGCGTCCGGCAGTGGGAACATCTTAGGCTCATTATGCTATAATTAAATGCAAAGGATAAATGGACACATCATCAAGATTCGAGTTGAAATTAGTAGAAAATGAATCAGCTTACAATCAAGATGAAATTACATTAACATCGTTTTTGAATTATTTATTTTGAATAAAATAACGAATCAAGTTTATATGTAAATCGTTAGCACCAAAAACAAAATACCTGCACTGGAATGCAAAACATAAGAAAAAAAAAAGACAAATATTAAGACGACATAATAACATGAAATCGATACGAAATATTTCGTATGCTGCTACGCGTGTATGATTCATTTGACATTCTGATCTTGACCCACTTCTACAAGATCCACAAACAAACAGTCTTTTGAACTACTGACTAAGTGCAAAAGTATGCAGTGCTATACAGGGTCAAATTAAATTAGCTTGCGAAACTCCGCACCTAAACCTAAAACCTCGGAGAGATCTTTGCCCAGCAGTGGGGGCAACATAGGTTAATAAAGAAAAAATAAAATAAAATACAACATTAAAAAAAAAAAAAAGTATTGATATTTTTTTAGACAAAGGAAAAAATGTAGACGTCTTTTTCAAACTACGCCTACCTATACTCCTAGAACCACTGTACAAATAATAATAAAGCAAAATGTCACGAAAATAATACCCAGACAATATTATTATTTTTTATTTTCCGCATCAACCATACCATTGAACCCAACAAAGTGCACCAGCTATTGTCCAACCCTGCCAATGATTAATAGCATCTATGAAGCCGCGGTAATTACCGCAAACAATTGTATCGCGTGAAAAACTATCTGGAACCGCCGCTGTAGCTGAAAACTTTCATTAAATTAACACGTCACCGGCATGGAATGGCTTTTAGATGGATTTTTGTATTGTCCATTGAATTTTTCACTTCAGGAAATAAATAAAATTATATTGATCATAGATATTACAGTTGCCCATAAGATTTTGTTTTTATGTAAATATTTGTTTCTTTATCTAATTATATGTATCGATTTTTTTTTAATTTTAATCGCTCCTTCCACTTTTTATAATAAACTCTTTCAACTACACACACATAAAGAATCTTTAGTTACACGATATGCACTTTTTTACCTTTTTTTGTTTAAATATACCTAGTAAAATCAACTGTCGCGGTCGTTTTGTATCAGTACAAACATTATTTTTTTCTATCTTCATTTTTTTAAACAGTTTTTATTTTACACCATCCATTCCCATAACTGACAAGTTGCGATAACAAGTTTCTTCCATTATTTACATAAACTAATCCACGCATTCATGCTCATCCGTTAGGGGTTCTAACTAACCATCACTTGACTCATCATTTACAAATATCCCAAACCTGTATCCCAGATCATTTGAGAAACCAAGACGAACAAAATTCACACACTTGTACTCATTTGAATATGTCGATACTTCAAAATTTGCATGCACATGTTCATTGGCACCTTGCAAACTCCCAAATTGCAGAAGAATATAAATATACTCACACGGTCAATTAGATATTCGTCCAAGGGTAAAGAATTACATTATTCTAATGTCCCGACATTTGTCACAAACGAATTATTTAAATTGCAACCGATGTGAGAGAATGCAAGGGACGGATGCAAATTTGCGAATCCTACAATCTCAGTTGATCAGGAACTAAATGAGGATTTTATACAAAAATGCAAGAGACAAATCCCTCGTACTTGAGCGTGTTTCAAATTGTTGTCTCCTTTTCGGGAATTTTGAGCGGTACCACAGAAGGATAGAAGGAATATCTTGAGACTACAATTTTACATTTTGCTTCTGAATATTTTAATTAGAAATGATTTTGAGATAGTTTTGGTGGATAAAATCAGCAGTAAGTACAATGCTGTTTGAATGAAAACTGTATCTGATGAAGTAAATTATGAAAATAGAGCAAGAGTAACATAAGAAAACGAACTGCAAATTAATGCAGACCTAGATCTCAATACAGAATTTAAAACTATTAGCAATGTGAATTACAGATACTTTGTTAATCAATTAAACGCGTGCTGTGGATGTATCACGTGTCGTCACTAGTCAGTGACGGATCCAGGGGGGAGAGGTTCTATGGGACTCAAGCATCGGATTTCTTTTAAAAGCATCTGATTTCTTCCGTGTCAAATCTTAAAGTAAGTTTAATATTATTCTAATTAAACTTTTTAGCATTACATGTCATGTAACCTAAGGTACAATTAATTGTCATTTGTTATTATAATTGGATGTTTTGTTTACGTGACGAATTTTGAATCCACGTGCCTCTTTTAGTGTTTACTTTGCTAAAAACCTACCCTCAGTGGGGTCAGGCCCCTCCCAAATGACAATCCTATATCCGCCATTTTCAGTACCCATTACATGTAAAAGATAATACAAGACTCTATGTAGTAGTATCAACAAATAGATTAAAAATAAAGTAGAAGAAGGAAATGTAACAGACCATTATCATAGTATCAAAACAGACACATCAGTTACGAAACCACTTTAGCACAAAGCAAAAACTCTAACTCGTCAATCACTAGTAACAAAAAACCACCTCATCTACACCATACTATGCAAATAAGAAGGATCAAGTGTAAAGTCACACAAAGAAACAAATCCTTGCAAACAAAATAAATAAAGAAATGCAAGAATAATATTGAAATGATTTGAATACATTTCATGGTCAATTTGATAAGTAACCACATTGAAAATAAGTAGATACAATACATTTTGCTATATTGATATTTGATTCAAATAACCTAGGGGAGAAAGAGACAGGGGGCATTATAACAAAAGGTAAAAGGGGTAAGACCGAGACAGAAGATATTTAAATTGTCAATGCGGACAGGTAAAAAGAGATGAACTATAATGTGATGATGGTGGCAAGGATTGATTGACTGATTCAATATTAGGCATGTAGATGAGGAATAGGTGTAAATGATGGAATGTGATTTGTTTAAGCCAATGTTGACGATGAGAATGGACAATTGAGTTTTTTCCCATACATAACGATTTGTTTATTTTTAGTGTAATTCGTATCAGCATCTATTCATAATCACCTAGTTTAGGAGTCAGAGAACTAAAACTATTGGGACCTAGTTATAAGCCTTATATTCTCTTAGTCTTTGGATACTGTAATGTGATGGCTTTTGGTGAAATAAAGAATTATTATTATTATTATTTATTATTGTTCCCACTGCTGGGACACTGGCCTCTTCTCTTCAAGAGTGCTGGTTATAATCTTCCGTACGGGCCTAGTATGAGTTAGTAGATGTCACATGTCTCCAAAATTTTGGTTCTAGGACTTGTCGGTTTCCTCACAATGTTTTCCTTCACCGTTTTGAGAGCAGTGGTTATGAAATTGTAATTCGCATCGCCTATATTCAATTGATTCTACAAATACTTATTGGAACTTAATCCCTTCTAAATATCTTTTGGGGTTGTTTATGTATTTTTTTTGGTTTACAACGTTTTTTAAATGGGTGATTTACCCATTTCAATATCGTTGAAGACCAAAAAAGTCATCATCATAGAGTTGGGCATAATCTACACTAATAATATTACAAAAGGGAGGTAAAATTTTTGAGTTTGAATGTAGGGGATAATCTTCAGAATTACTGATCAGATTCCGAAAATTCTTTCTCTAATGGGATGCCACATTATTGTTGAGTGTCATATAGGACATAAATTATGTTAAAACAAGAAATGTAACCGGGACGAAATCGCGGGCAGAAGCTATTCTTATTTATAGGCAAAAGAAGTATTGAATTATCTATACAATATTTCTAGATCAAGGCCTCCAACACGACATTGACACATTTCTATAGAAGGCGACTACGGTACAAATAAATATAGGTCGTTGATCGAATATTTATCAGTTACGTGATTTTGCACGAGTCGCTACCAACCTTGAAATAGTATATGAAACGCATGGGGGAAAACGTGCATGTAAATGGAAACAAAGAAAAAGCTATCGCCATTTGTTGTGCATACACACAACGGCAGAAGCAACTGCAGCCATATACGATGTGTCGACGGCTGCCGTCGACATCCGTAGATGCCCGCCGTCAACACTCGTCGACACGGCTGCAGCATAATGTTTATCGTCTTTTGGCGATGAACTGCACGGCATTATGCGGAGCGTTTTGCGTGGATGTGACGCATACATTGTCGCCCGAACTTGATCTTTTTTATTTTGTGTTTTTCTTTGAGGCAAAGTAACGTATTTCTTTATAAAGCCGTTATATCATATATGCATAACGATTTTCCCCATTATTTGACATTATGGTGTCAAAAAAACGCTCTGTAAACAGCCGTTACTGTGTGATCGTTCATTGCATTCTTAGAAAACCAAAACGCAAGGAAGATCAGCGGAAAGTCAATAATTTCAAAATGTCAATGTTTTTGCTTGACCCGCGTCCTGATCAAAATGATCGTTCGTACAAATAAGCGATCACCGCGTCCATGTCACTCATTTGTTCGGAAAACTCGAAGCACCCTCGGTCGGCGCGAATAAGCGTTTGGGTTCGCCGAACAAAATGAACGCAACGGTCGTTTCGGTTAGGACGCGACATGACTCCGCTCATTGCTCTGTCGTGTAGAATCAGTAAGACCAGTAGCAGCTTTCCTGTCTTTCTAGGAAGTATTTATAAACGCAGAGATCTCATAAAAACCCTGAATAACTTTACGCTTAGGTAGGTCATCAGATTCCAGCATTACTCGACTAATCTAATCTAACTACCCTGTATTGTCCCACTGCAGAGCAGAGGCCTCCCTCTTCCTTTTCCACACAATTCTGTCTTTTGCGAGTGCTGGTCAGTCCCTACGGTAGGAGTCAAGCTCATCCCGCCATCTCCGTCTTGGCCTGCCGCGATGGCGTCGTGCAAAGGGGGACTCAATCGGTGGTTCTTTCAGCCCAATTGTCATCTGACATGCGGCAAACATGTCCGGCCCAGTTCCACTTAAGTTTAGCGGCTTTACTTTACTTTATTTATTTATTACTAAACTAAATTACTTTTTACAGCATAACCATTATAACTATCTAAATAAATCAGAACAAAAGACGTTTATCCTAAAACAAAAAACATCTTCAACAACACTCCACAACACCGACATTCAGTAAACAACAACAAAAACTGGACTTTTTGAGACCAAAATAAAGTATTATGAGCACAAGAAACCGTCTCACCGGAAGTTTGTAGCATTCTGCAACGTTGGTGTGTTCCTTTTGTTGCTCACCAGAGGGGCAATACTCGTGATTTTTAGAACTTTCACAGTCTGATCTCAGTCTCAATATGTCAAAAATACCTCGACGATCTTTTCCAGGCCATTTAAAAAAAAAGGGTTGCACTCCGGGAGTGCCGGTAGAAGTGAAAACTTGAATATTAACGTTGTGCATTTTTTATATTTTGGAATGCGGTCTACTCTCGCTCCGTCTTACGAATTTTCGATCAGGTCACGTGTCCTGACGTGAGTTAAACATTTTTTACCCATCACAAAAAAGTACACAACGCCGCTAAAGAAGTTTTAACATTTAATATGAGAAGGTTAGCTTAAAAAGGAAGTAGTGACGTAAGATTGAAGTTATAAGGATTCTTGGAAAGGAAGTCATTGTAATACCTACTTAGCTTCCTAGAAAGAGAATATCCTCTACTGTTCAACCCATATGGGTTGGGTGTTGGTTGGATGGTAAAAGAGTATTTTCATGTATAAAGAATTTCATTTCTAAACTTTATGTGGACGAAGCAATCTCTATGGTTTTTTTTTCGGTTTCACTATTTTGTCAGTTTTAATGTACCTTCGTGGAGTGATGTAATCGGTACACGTACAACTGCATCGAAGGAATTTCTTGACGCGGCAACATATTATCCAGTCCATTCAATACTGTACCGCTCTGATAGCGAAAAGCTGGGCTCTTAACATAACATAACATCACGCCGGTATTCCCTGAAGAGTTGGGCAGAACTGTACCTTTTTTAGTACACACACATTCGCCAGTTATGTTTAAGACCCATGTAAGCGGACACAAGTCTAGACTCCAGAGTCTGGAGTCTAGATTTGTGTGCGCTTCATGGCAAAAGGGTCGATTACACCAGACTGCTCCTGAGCAATGCCAGATGGAAAAACTCAGAAACGCAGTCAGCGTTTCCGTAAAAATATTTAGTATTTACCTCATAAGGAGATTTGGTTTTGGCTTGTGAGCTCATTAGCATCATATGACGACATTTTGAGCCAAAATACTTTACATAAGTGCCGCTGTTCTAAACACATTTTCTGGAGAAAATGAGACTTTTCCAGGTGCACGGCAATGGCTGTAATATTGTGGCCTTATTCACATTCAAGGAAATTGTTGTTATATATTGTTATAAGATTTATTTATTTATTCTGATATGATTATGATTTATTCTTGGTTTGAGGCCACAGCGTCACAACTAACAGTATTTATTAACACAGTTGTAGCAACAACGGATAAAGTCCGAAGAATCTTGAATTGAAAGATCTTCTAAAGTAAAATCCATTTTTGGATCAGTTAATAAAAAAATAGTTTTTTTTATTAAAACGTTGCCCCACACTAGAAATTTCTCCTGTATCGTGGGTGCGTTTACAAAAATTTAAACTCACTTACACAAACAGCCAGACCTGGAACAACTACTTGTAGGTCATACAAATATTTGTTCCGTGCGGGAATCGAACGCGCGACACGCAGCGTAGCAGTCAATCGCTTAACCACTGCGCCAACCGTTAGACTGATATTAAGCTTGAAAAATTAAATGTTTTCTTTATTAATGATTTTTTAAATCATCATCTGCCTAGCCTTTTCCCAACTATGTTAGGGTCGGCTTCCAGTCTAACCGGATGCAGCTGAATACCAGTATTTTACATGGAGCGACTCCACAACCCACTTACTGGGTAATACGATACCCCTTGGTAAGACTGGTTGTCAGACTTTCGGGCTTCTACCCGTAACGACTGTCAAAGATCCACGAATGACAGCCGGGACCAACGGCTTAACGTGCTTTCCGAGGCACGGAGGGGTCTCGGTATGTAAAGATGGTCACCCATCCACAGACCAACCGCGGCAAGCGTAGCTTAACCTGACCGATCGACCTGACTGATTGATTGATTGATAAGCATATTCACTGCTGGGACACAGACCTCCGCTCTGTTAGAGACAGTAGGTGGATTTACTTGAGTTTTTAAATGTATTAATGCATAAATTTTCACAGAAACCCGTTGGATGCGAGAAGCACAAAACCGGTCGAAGTGGAAGACTTGGGGGAGGCCTATGTCCAGCAGTGGACGTCCTTCGGCTGAAATGATGACGCATAACTTTTACTAAAGTTATTAAAAAATGACTTTCCTTCATTAAACAAGAGCAGTTGGGAACAAACCAACGACTTTTTCCTGTACCACTCGAGTCTTGGACCAGTTCTCAAATTATATGCTTTTTATTTTATTTTATCACCGAGTTGCTCGGGGTCAGTAATGTTTTGGTTCTTTGCCCTCAATCGTAGTCAGCGGACACTCGGCGATCGTAAATCTGCAAGACTTTTTAGAGATCCTTATATAACTTTATGGGACCTTCTTACTTCGGGATTCGTATAGACTTCTTTAAATTCTCTTTATATTTACAACTACACTGAGTTTTCCGAACTCAAAATTCGAACAGGGCCCGCGAGGTGGATTTTCGTCCACTCCCTTTCACAGAAAGTATAATGTTCCCACAGCTTGGTCGCAGGCCTCCTCCAGGCTGATTATGCTAGTATGTTTTCCGGCAAAGGAATGTATTTACTAATATTAAAACTAAGTGAAAGTTGGTTTGTATGTGGGGTATATCATCTAACTATTGAACCAATTCTGAATATTATTTCTCAAATGGAAAGCTGCAGTATTGCCGAGTGTCATAGTTTATATTTAATGTTAAATCAAGAAAATTCACATGAATGAAGTCGCAGGCCAAGTCTAGTCTAGTCTAGTAGTAGTCAATTTTTTTTTAAATAATCTACGTAATATCTCTAAGCTACGGTCTAGAATCATGTGCAGAATTCATGGTTACAGTTTGCGCACTGGTTAAAACGTATCCTGGGTACATAATTATATTCAAACTGAAAAAACAAACAAAAAATAAATTATAGATTTCTTAGAACTTTATTACAAAAATAAATACCGACAGAACCCGTAGCCCGACCAATATACTAGACATCTACTGCCATCTTACTGGTTGAGTCATCTGTGATGCAACACCACAAAGATGGCGGCAGGTAGATTTTTGGTTGGGCTATGGGTGGGTAGGTAGAGATATAAAAAAAACATAATGGGCGGGGCTTATCGACTTTGTTAGAGGTGATCGCGATCTTAGAAGATTTGAAACTAATTTTAGGTCGATAATCGTGAAGTAGGAAGCTATAAATAGAGAGGTCCATTGTCATGTATTCTTTTGGTTTTGGTAGTTTTTATTGGGCAACTTTTATGGTAAAAAGTAAAAAAATTGTTGCAAGTAAAAGCTGGGCTGAGCAAGGAAAAGTTGCTCAGTTTGAGATTCACAGATGACTTCGACTTGGAGTGTAAATGTGGGTCTGTTCCATAAACAATTGAGCACTTAATATTGTGCTTAGCGTGTTCTATTGTCTGCATGTTGCGAGAACTGATGGATGCTACTGAAGGCGCCAAACTCGTCACCAAATTCTTATGCTACGTGCTTTCATAACTTATGATTGATTTTATTACTTTGACATTTTATTATTTATGATCTTGAATTGACCGTAATTGATTTTATTTACTTCTCTAAATGTATTTAATTAATTTTATTTTAATTGCAATTTGTATAATAATGTTATTTTTTAATTTTTCAACACAATGTACCTACCTATATTGTTATGAAATAAATTACTTATGACTTTCCGAAGCACGGAGGGGTCTTGGTATGTAAAGATGGTCACCCATCCACGGACCAACCGCGGCAAGCGTAGCTTAACCTGATCAATCGACCCGTGCAGCTGTTATTAATTAGCCACAAGCCCCTCAATTCATCATTCTCTTGCCCTTATCCCTATCTATTTGAGGCCAGCGCAACATGTCGTTTTCGGTCATGATTTTCTATTAGTCGTCATCTCGGTAGTCACCCCCTTTCTAACCATATCATCATTCACACAGTCCATCCATCGTTTCTTTGGACTTCTCCTACTTCTAAAGCCATTCACGTTCATACTCAAAACTTTCTTTGAGTCATTTTCCAATAATAAACAAGTCTACTATACAGTTAAAATGGTGTTACTATGAAAATCTCTACCTTGATACTTACCTCCTAGGATAAAGCGAGCGTGAACATAAAATTGCGTTAAGATTTATAAGAGGGAGGTAACTGAAGGGTGATGACTCAAAACAACTCATTGTTTCCTCTCAATTTACACGTAAAAATTCGCGTTACCTAACGAAGACACTGCTTAGAAAAACTAAAACCTGCCATCTTCAACTGAAAACACAACCTTTATCAACAAACACAAAGTCCAATTTAGCTTGATAATTTGTGTGCATATAAGACGTTCTTCTGTCTGTAAACACGTAAAGAGCACCTATGGCTCAATGGTGCAGGTGTCCTCCAAACAAAAGGGCTTAGGTTCGACCCCAGTTCAGCCGCGATGTACAACGATTTGTGAAAAAAAAAATACAAAGCTTTTTGCTGTCTTTTTTGTATGAAGGGTTCCGTATTTTGGTTGTATTTTTTTTTGGTTTGAGTGTCACCTCATTTCTAAGTCTCGTTTGAATATGCCATTTGTAATAATCGTGTGGAAGCTTTCTAATTTTCGATATGGAGAAATGTCGGGGAAAATTATTTTACGTCAGTCGTCATTTGAATTAGTTTTTTTTTAGTTATTTTTGCTGCAGGAATTACAAAGATATGTTTGGTGTGTTTGATTTTGGTTTTCGTGTTATGTCTGTGTTTTTGAAAGATTTTAGGTAACCTCAATTCCCCGGTGTTTAGAACGTTACGTTACCTAATTCTATAAGTGTCAAATCTTGGTCATTCGAGACAAAAAATTATATTGTTCTTGATCTTGATCAGTCTGGGTCTTAATCAAGTGGGTGTTATTTAGGTCAAGCAATGGCAACAACTGTCTTTCAAGACTTCCAGAAACCGAAAGTTGAACTTCAAGCAATTTATTGTTATAAAAATATTTTCAAAACCTCATCACCAACTATAAAATCAAGTCCCTAACGACCATTCATCTCATACAACATCAATTCCGAAATAAATCTATCTACAGTCCGCTAAAAGCTAAAAAGCTAGAGGGAACCCCAAAAAAGGTGAAAAGGCACAAAGTTGGCTCGCGCACAGCACAAAACTGTGTAGTCATTGTAATCAATCAGCTCTTAATGGTGCACCTCTACGATATAGTGCGGTTTTTTAGCTCTGTTCAATGATATAAACAAGAGGTATTGGTGTCTATGGTGTGAAATGTCAATGGTCTTCTATTGTTTTGGTATTGTGTAGGGGTCAATGCACCAAGTGGTCGTACTAAAGGATTATTTACAAGAATATGACTGTATCTTCTTTTCTATGCAAAACAGCTCTGCATAGGTAAAGTCAGGGAAATTATATCTTAAGCGAATTGCAAATTAACCACCTACTTAAATTGTCACCTTCGACGGTTGTTTGATATGGCTACAACAAGACAAATTGACGTAGTGTGTCAATTTGGTTAACAATCTATTTCCCTGACTATGAACATAGTTTACCAGTGTCCTTAAAATCAGTACACTACCAAATACAAATACTACTTTCGCTTACTAAAGTAAATTCTCGAAGAAAAAAACTTGTCGTAACTTCTTTAACTCGACAAACAATTAAACATGCCCCAACACAAAGCATAATGTTCCATTTAAATCGATACGCCGCGACGTAAACTGATCAATACATACAAAGCTCATTTTTTATCACATTTTAATCGTCCACAGGATTGCAATTTACATATATGCAGACAGGTCGGCCTTAATTTGAAAATAATAACGTCTGGACAGCGTAGGTATAGAACGAGGTTGACGAAGCTTCCAATTAAAAAATCAGGACAGAAGACTAATTCATTCATTTTTTTTATTTCTGCTATTTTTCTTCCTTTTTTTTTGTCTGTCGATGGAATGATAATCAAATAATTAGCGGAGTAGTTGCGTAACACACTAATGGTTGCCTTTTATTTAAAAAAATCGACAAAATTAGTTGTGTTATTTACGTTATAATACAACTTCATCATCATCATCAGCCTATAGCAGTCCACTGTTGAACATAAGCCTCTCTTATTGCAAGCCATTTAACTCCATTTTCGGCAACTCTCATCCAGCTGCTACTAGCCAATAATGATACAACTTATTATATACTTATGTTCTGTATTTTATGTGGTACATAACAAAGAGTATTCTATTCTATTATATTTCTTCTTATTATATTCTGTCAACTGCGAAACGACATGATAAATATGCTTTTTCTTAAACGTTGCCCCACACACGGACTCTTGGTCTTGGTCTCAAATGACTCTTCGTCTTCTAAACTTTCACAATCAATTAAAGCATAAATAAGCAAGCAACCTGCCTAGCTTTTTCCCAACTACGTTGGGCTTGGCTTCCAGTCTATCCAGAAGCAGCTGAATATCAGTATTTTGCATGGAGAAACTACCTATCTGAACTCCACAACCCAGTTGCTGTGTAACACAATACCCCTTAGTAAGACTCGTCATCAGACTTTTGGGACCCGTAATGACTGTCAAAGATCTAAGAATGCCAGCCGGGACCAACGGCTTAACGTGCTTTCAGAGGCACGTAGGGGTCTTGGTATCTAAAGACGGTCACACATCCACGGACCAAGCATAAAAATCATTACATTAATACTATTTATGCACACAAAGTTAAATATTTGTAATAAAAACCAATAACAGGAAAGTCCTCACTTATCAAAATACTAGCTCACCGCGGGACACATCACGATCGCTTTCCGATACGATGAAATACTGAGAATCCGATTGTGGTTTCAAAATGGCCGACAAATGTTTTGCGAACTCTTTGTGTGATTACGGGAAATGATTTAGAATACACATAATGGAGGAAAATGTTACTTATTTTGTATAAAAATGTAGTTGAACGATTGATTTATGATTTGGTTTGTGGTTGACGGTGGATAGCGGTGTGTCGTGTAGTTATATTTACCTAATGTTGTTTATTGTGAGGTTTCGTATGTAAGGTGAATTATTTACTGGTTTGGTTCATTCACACATCAATAAAAATGAATCGCTATTTCCCTTGGTCACGACATAACTTGAGAACGACTTTACCGAATTCATCCATCTTTTTTTTTAAGTTTTCTTATACTTTGTAAAAAGTTCTTACGGATAAAAAATTAAGAAATTTGCGCAGAAAATTAGAAAGTTTAAGAATTACGCTTTTAGGCTATAACAGCTGAACGGATTTAGACGAAACTTAGACTACTTTTCATCCTGGATCGCAGACGAATTCGCTGGCAACAGCTAGTTATATATAAAATGAGGTTCTTCTAACTGAACAGACAGCTGTGCCGCTGTGGAGTTTGTTGCGCCACTTCTGCTTCCCAACTAAAGCACTAGGAAGTCGTGAAGGGCGGGCGTTTTGGGGGACTGTCTTATGTAATTTTGACTGTCAAAAAGTGCTGAGGGAGGCCTTTTGATTTTTTTAGACGAAGCCAGGGTGACCACGGAATATAAATAATTGTTTTTTTTTTTGCAGAAGAAGAATTTTATGGACTGCCTATCTGACCTCCACAGCCCAGTTACTGGGTAATACGACACCCATTAGCGAGACTGGTGTTCAGACTTGCAAACTTCTGCTAACCTTGAAGGCTGTTAAAAATCTACGAATGATAGCCAGGACCAACGTCCCGGCTATCATTCGTAGATATAGGCTCGACAAATCACCAGACAAATGTCATCGTATAATAATTTACTATAATGTAATTTATCTATCTATATCTATTCTATACTTATAATAAATCTGTAGAAGTGAAAATTCTGTACATTGAAAATATCAAAAAAATAAATGGCAGGGGGTGTTACTAGACCGACACGATATGAAAAATCTTATTCATTTAGTTAATAAACTTGAAATTTGCCTAAGTAAGTAATAAAGTTTATCATTATAAGTTTTTCAAAGCTACCCCTCAAAGGGGGATATAGGGGTGTTAAGTTTATGTCGAAGAAATTGAATGCGCGGTCTGAGTAACTCGAAACTCAGTATTGATACTTTTGACACAAAATAATTAATAATAAATATGTAAAGTTGTCGAAAATTTACCACTGACGGGTCAAAAACGGGTAATTCGGTTTTTAAGGGGAGGATTTGAACTTGAAACTGTATGTTACATTTTCACGCCTAAACCACTGAACTTCTGATTTGGCATAGATATAGATGGCATCCTGGGGAAGCACATACTTTTTATCCTGTTAGCACGTTCCCGTGGGATAATTTCCGACATCCACGCGGGCGAAGCCGCGGGCAGAAGCTAGTACTATAATAAATACAGTCGTTCCATGTAAATTACTGGTATTCAGATGCATCTGGTTAGACTGAAAGCCGACCTCAACATAGTTGGGAAAAGACTAGTCTTTTCCCAACTATGTTGACTAACAAATCATCAACAGTTACCTAGGTAACTGTTGATGATTTGTTAGCAGAAAATCTTATCCATTGACGTAAAATTGAAAATACACATAAATAACCTTCTTACTCAAAAACACATTTCAACCAAAACACCAGCCGGTCGATTCTGTAAAAATCTCAACGTGAAAACTCAAGTGAGAGTTGTCAGTAGTGTCAATCCCTAGCATTACTTGGAATGACAGCTCACTCCACGCTCACTTCACCTAAATTTTCACGGTGAGATGGTTACAGAATCGCACAGCGGGAAACGAAAACAAGAGAAGGATTCTGACATAACTTACAACCTTCAATCAACCAGAAGCCTCTTCCTTAAGAAACTCATAATCACCATACAATTTCCTTCACATAAGGATATAAACGAAATCTTTTCCAAACAAGTTACCTTTTACGTCTTATTTCCAATAAGAGCTTTAAAAAATAATATTGGCGAAGATAATAACCCTGTATTATCTTGTTTATGTCGAATTACAGTTCGCAAAGTGATGAAACAAACTCGTTGGTAGCAAACAATGAGTGCACAATAAACATAAGCAATTGCTGTTTCTGCAGGCACTAAGTGTTGGAGTTGTGGCTGCGAAAAAAGCGGGAAGGGGTGTTTGTTGGGTAGCGGGATCGTCCGAAAGGGTTACCGCTGCCCTGGAACATAAAGGGCTAAGGAAGGAACACGGGTGGGTTTTAGTCAGTAAGAGTCTGACACTCCCTCCTGCTCCACCCAGAGCGGGAGGAGTCATTTGATGACTTCCCACCCTCAAAAAAAAAGGGTTTTTGTTGGCGGTTAGCTTGAGTTTTCATTATATTTGTTGGTAAATTGGCGTGGCTAGCTGACATATGGCAAATAATTCAATTTTATGTTCTGTGCCTTGTAATGTTAATTACTTTCGACGGCACGGTTGGCGGAGTCGTTATGCGATTGACTGCTGCGCTGCGTGTCGCGGGTTCTATTCCCGCACGGAACAAATATTTGTATGACCTACATGTATTTGTTCCGAGTCTGGGTGTTTTTCTATCTATAATATGTATGTATTTACAAAAAAAAAATGTATATAAGTAGTTTATCAGCCATCTTGTTACCATAACACAAGTATTAGGTTGCTTAGCTTGGGACTAGATGGCGCTGTGTGAAATGTCCAGGGATATTATTATATTATTATTATTACTTTACACCTAGTATTGTATAAAATCAAGTAACAAGTATTTTCTATCTGAACAGACAGCTGTACTGCTGGGAAGTTTGTTGCGCCACTTCTTCCCAGCGACAGCACTAGGAAGGGCGGGCGTTTTTGGGGGACTGTCTTTTGTAATTTTGAGGTTCGAAAAGTGCTGATTCTCAGCCTAATTTGTGGATCTTTGACTGTCGTCAGAAGTCCGAAAGTCTGACAACCTGTCTTATGTATCGTGTTACCCAGTAACTGGATTGTGGAGGTCAGATAGGCAGTAGCTCCATGTAAAATACTGGTACTCAGCTGCATCCAGTTAGACTAGAAAAAGGCTAGGCAAATGATGTTGTACTTTTCTTCACCGCTGTCCTCATGGCCTCAACACTACAGAGGCGCCATCTCTAATTGAAGTTTATTCACGTTTCCTCGTACTGAAATTAACACCTTCGCGTCTTTGTGTCCCTTTGTCTAATAAATTGTCTAGTCTTTCTTATAACCGTGGAGAAAGCGAGATGTCTTGAATATTTGCGAATAATCTTAAAAATAAATTGATATTGTTTGTACTGGCTGGTTATTATTAAAATTGCTAGTATTATGGCTACTCAGAGACTACAAAAACTGGAGGCCCCTTCCACTTTGGCAGAATCATAATAGGATAAAAATATAAATCATATTAAAAATCGTAAAATGGCCACAAACTGACAATTCATAATATATGATCTGTGTGCAATTCATATCACAATGAAATACCTAACATTCAAACTGTAGAAATAAAAAATAAAAAATCAATTTGATTAATAAAAACTGTAATGAAAAATTTACCGATAAAATTAAGGTTTTAATTTTTTTCATGCGGCAATGTTTACATCAAATATGAAATGAAATTATTAGCAATCCCTCTGATTTTACGAAAATTAGAGGGATTGCTAATAATCTGCTCGGGAATTCAGGAAATGAATAGCGTTTAGAGGTACCTATTGCTTATAGTGGCCTTTTTAGGCCCCCTGTTTGGTGAAATGATTGTGTTATGCACATGGGACTTTTTCAGTTTGCCTGTAAGGTAGAACCTGGTTGTTTTAGAAGTATAAAAGACCAGCACTCTAATTGCGTATCACCCTTTAAATCACAATCGAAGAGTTTTCAAGGAAATTCCTAATCCATTGCTTCATATGATTGATATATTCGTCTTATATTCGAACAACGTAAATAACGCAATGAATGTGGTTGAACAATCAAAATGAAAGCAAGCGCCAATACCCCGCAGTACCACTTTTCATCGGGTGATCAATCGGCAAGTTGGCCAACTTATAAGATATGTAGATACCTTTTTTTTTTTGTTTTCGGTGGGAAACCTTCGAAAGGCACCCGACCTCCGGGGAGAGGGGTCGGAGAGTGTGGGATTTTTACCTCACTAAAACCACCCCGGTGATCACCATCCGCACATAGGGGTGGTCACGGTTCCAAGATATGTAGATACCTAGGATATTTTTTTACGGTTTTACTTACGAGTTGCCCAACTTTTTGACTTCGATACTCTTAGCTTCTTGTAGCTTCTTCCGCCTACATAAGACCACCTTTAATTTTTTATTGAATTCTAACTTGATTATTTGTTGTTGTAGCGGCAAAACTTCTGTGAAAATTTCAAGTTTCTCTATTACAGTTCAAAAGATAGACACGAACGGACGAACGGGACACGTTGGCACCCTAAAAAATTAACTACGTCGAAAGTTATAACGTAAAAATAGGATAAGTACTTACCTAAATAACTAACTTATTTTCTTTCATAGCTCCAAAGTACAGAACAGCACCAAAATTAAATTAAACACAACTAACATTAAAATAACTCCTCAATTCAACTTCTGCACGAGAGTTAAAATAACAAATTACCTCGCAGACTCCTGGATATTATTACTAGAACAGGTGTAGGGCGAAGCTCAACGGAGGTAATTGTACAAACTGTTAGCTCTGTAACAGTCTTTTATTGAAGAAGAATATTAGGTTTGAAATAACTTTTGAAGTTTTTTTAGGGCTATTTTTTAAGATCTGCGAGAAGGGTGTTGTTTTGATGAAATACTTGCTAAGTGTTTGTTACAAATGTGATTTCTTGTGCTCGTATTATGAAAAGACGTGTCACTGGCCCGCGTGGTGGATTACGGCCCACTTCCTCTCACTGACAGGAGGTGACCAGTGGTAGCGCCTCTGACTTACGAGTTGTAGGTCATGGGTTCAAACCCAGGCAGGTGCTTTACTTTGTGTAATTTATTTCATCACCACTGCTCTCAAAGCGGTTCACCTTCAGGAAAACATCGTGAGGAAACCGGCATGTCCTAGAACCAAAAAAAATTAAGACATGCGACATCTACCAAACCGCACTGGACCCGCGTGATGGATTATGGCCCACTCCCTCTCACTGAGAGGAGGCCTGTGTCCCAGCAGTGGGAACATTATGGTGTTATTTTGTTTTCCTGAGTATATTAATGAACATACTAATATTATTAATGCGCCTCTTGTTTGGAAACTTAAATAATTCCAGTTTTGGTGTCCGAATTTGATCTTACTATACAGAGTTGATATGACAGAGGGGCATTAAATTGCATTACGAATACTATACGTGTTTAGTATTAATTCGATACGGCATAAAAATAAGAAGCGCCAAAAATAAGAAAATATTTTTTTCAAACAAACTAAATGGCTTATAAATCAGAATAAAACGCATCCACCCTTTGTAAATAAATTTGACTGACCTTAGATAGCTAATAGGTAACGAAGTGGCAACGTCTTTATTGTTGTAAGGTGCATGAGCTATGCTTAAACATAATCAGCTGCAGTTAGGAAGATACATCGTGTTCAAACGGTGCAAAAACTTAAAAAATCATTTGCGACTAAACTACTGCTCCTATTTAATTGATTTTTGGTACAGAGCTTGAAAATGGTACCTAGAATAGGTAGTTTAAAGGAAAGCCCCTCTGTCGTATCAACTTTGTATAAGTCAAAAGATTAAGGCGACATTTATAATACTGCGCAAAAATTCTACAAACAACCAAATAATAAAATAGATAAGCAAAACCTAGCTATTCTCACATAACACTTTACTTTATATTAACACAGCAATTCCTAGTGGTAACAAAGAACACTGTAGCTCATGATAAATGTACCATGATAAAACAGTACGAGCAGTGAGTGAGTCACTGCTACCCGTTAGCTTGTTGTGCGCCATCGACCAACATGTTCGAAAGAAAGTATGGTACCTATTGCAGATTTTATTGTAATAGTAATTGGTGATAAAACCTCTTGATTAGGCGAAAACTATGGGCTATTTTCATGGATCTCAATCAAATAAATAGGTTCTGGCATTACTGCAAAAAAAAACCCGGCCAAGTGCGAGTCGGACTCGCGCACGAAGGGTTCCGTACCATTATCTATAAAAATCAATCACGAGTTGATTGAATGAAAGGTAAATTGCGGTTGACGATTTATGACGTAATTTATTGTTTTTTTTTTCTATTTTTGTGTGAAAATCTTAATGCGGTTCACAGAATACATCTACTTACCAAGTTTCAACAGTATAGCTCTTATAGTTTCGGATAAAAGTGGCTGTGACATACGGACGGACAGACAGACATGACGAATCCATAAGGGTTCCGTTTTTAGCCATTTGGCTACGGAACCCTAAAAATACATCTTTTAATACTATAAATGTAACAATTTTTGTAATACCTAGAGTGCATCAGCTCAGTATAATGTTAGATGACCAGACAAGGTCATTTGCACTTTTAACAATATTGACTTACAGCAATCCAAAATGAAACGTTAGCAAACTTAGTGTAGGATTTAGGCTATAGGCTAAACGCTTAACTGAGACGTTGCCTGAGGTAGCAGCGCGGTGCGGGAGGGGTGTGGTGACGTGATGCGAGAGCTCAGTGATTCGTCAACTTGTAACAACTGTCACCCCTCCCGCACCGCGCAGCTACCTCAGGCAACATGTCAGTTAAGCGGTCGGCCAATAGGTGAAATCGAATTCGTAAAGTTGATGGTAGTTGGATGAGATGAGAGTAGCTGCATCGAGTTAAATGACGGGCTTTTGCGAAACCCGATGGTCAAAAATGGACCATCATTGTGATGATATTTATTATCTTTACTAATATTATAAAGAGGAAAGATTTGTATTTTTGTGTGTATGTTTGTAATGAATAAACTCAAAAACTTCTGAGCCGATTTCAAAAATTCTTTCACTATTAGAAGGCTACAGTCACCCTGAGTGAAATAGGCTATATTTATTGCTAGAAAAGATTAGGGATCCTTACTAAAACTTAACCACCCGTGCGAATCGCGGCGGCTAGTGAATCAATAAAGCAAATATGGTGTTTGTAGCAATATTTTAGGGACGAATGTTTGATTTGAGTAAATAATGTTTACTTATGTTTGATAGCATTATGAATTAAACAGCGAGGTAATTGTGTAACACACATACAGTAGCAATGGCTTTAATTTTGACAATTCAACAACATTCATTGCATTATATACGTTGCTCTACAGACAAATCTTTTGAACGTATGAAGCAATAGCAATATCCTTCAAAATGATTCAGATTATGACTATTGTAAGTTACACCATTAGGGTGCTTGACTTTTCCAGGAGCACTTGAAATATGACGTTAAACGATGAAAAATAACCACCATAATTTAAAACAGTGACTTTTACTACCAAATAAAACCTACCCAATCATCATTTGTTATTATTTTGACAACACCTTAAGACAATCTTCAGTCATATTTCACAAAGTTACGTTTGCAGTCACAAAAATATTTTTTCCGTAGAATCCAGCAGTCAATTCCTGTTTTTGGGTAGCAAGTGTAACTTTGTACTCTCTCCTCATTTCCTATCCGTTTGGAGTTCAATTTAACAGTCGTAAACCTGACTTGAAATCAAGAAATAGGGTGAAGGTATAAATTAGTTTACATTTTATTACTTCCGGATACTTAATAAGAATTCGAGCAGTAAACTGTTGAATTTATTAGGCAAAATATCCAAAATAAAAGATCCATAAATTAAATTATCTACAACCTTACAAATATTGTACATTTTGATGAACATAAGGCCCTGAATTACGGTAAAGGAAGAATTGCAAATAAACATTGTCTGAAATCGCTAAGATACGACAAGTGAGAAAGCGTGTTGATTATGATAATAAAGATTCTTCCCAGTGTGCAACATTTAACAGTTTTTAAAATGGTCTTGAATTTTATTAGACTCCTTATTTATGTGGATAGGTGGATATACTCGTAGAAGCACGTTCTCATGCTCGAACTCGTGGCTAAATAATAACAGCCGCACAGGTCCATCAAAGCTACGCGTGCTGAGGCCGGTGCGTGGATGGATTTCCTGCCTCGAAAAGCACGTTAAAGCGTTGGTCCTGGCTGTCATTTATAGGTTTTTGACAGTCGTTACGGGTAGTCAGAAGCCCGAAAGTCTGACAACCAGTCTTACCAAGGGGTATCGTATTACCCAGTAACCGGGTTGTGCAGGTCAGATAGGTACCTCCATGTAAAATAGTGATATTCAGCTGCATCCGGTTAGACTGGAAGCCAACCTCAACACAATTGGGAAAAGGCTAGGCAGATGATGAGGTGCACATAGAAGATTACCATAATTATAATCAAAGTAAAGATTATTGTTCAGTAGCAGGGTTTACACATTTAAACACGAACTATAATTCACACTCAAGTCTATATTTAGGCAGAGCAACGTCCTTATCACTAGTTCACAATATAATAATGTTAGAAATGATTTGCCTCCCTTTTTATACACTTAACCGCCATAGTCAAATCAACTGTCAGTTAATTACTCAATATGTTATGAATACTAAATTATTGCTATAAAAATCAAATAAATAACTACTTCAGCTGGGAAAATAAATACAAAGAATATTATTCAGATATTATTGAGAAGATTTGAAAGTAGTTTAGGAATAATTAAGCAACTACTACGTCATAACCGTCGAGTATCTATTTGGTACTTGTTAACAAGATATTTCATACTATACAAAAGAAAACTGTAAATAAAGAAAAACACTAAAACAAACAGTCCATTCTTCACTTTAATAACAAGTCACCATTTCTGAAATTCATGTTCCAACAGGCTGACTCACAAAACCCTTGCATAAATAATACACAGCCATTGTAAGCCAGTCTAGTCATACATCTAAGTATTATAATAGTCTAACTAATATATCTAGGTGGTAGGTGGAGCCACTTTGTGGGACTTTGCTACTTTTCCGACTACATTAATTTCCACACACATTAAAAGCGACTTTAATAATGTAAGTAGCTTGTGTGACTGCAGAAACAGCGGGAAACGAGATTGTGTATTTCTTTTCTGTTTATAAAGCGTCTTAAGAAAAATCAAAGGGCATTAATAGAATAGAACGCCAATTGCCCGTAATCTAAAACGTTCAAAATCTAGTCGCAGTCTCATCTCGGCGACAAACAAATGTCAAAAACTTGTCAAAATGTAGGGAAAAGAGTATTTTTTGACAGATTGAGACTGAGATCAGAATGTGAACTTCTTAAAATTACGAGAATTGCCCCTCTGATCTTATAGGACTCAAACTATTTATTTCAACTAAACCAATTACAGGCACTTTTGAATTGTCAAGGGTCGGTCAGTCAAAAAAATGAAGCTAGTTGCCCATTCCAAAGCGTAGTAGGTACCTATGGAGAAGAACGGGCAAGAAACTCCATGGACACTCTTTTAAATCACAATAATATTGTTACAAAGCATTGGTTACATCATTCATGCATGTGAGAACGATGCAGAACGTTAAAAGCGTCCGTAATGAAAAGAAAAGAGGTTCTGGGTACGATTCCCGAGTCGTATTGGGTGTTTCCATCAATCTCTCAGTCTCAGCCCGGAGTCTGAATTAGTGCCCGGTCTATGACAATAGACTTGCAATTACATGAGACTTAAACATAACTTAAAAACGTGATCAGATTTTGCACTCCATGACTTTCTAATGTTCTTCACCTCATCTAGTATAGTGGTCACCAGGCAGTGGCATGCATTGGTTTTCAGAATAGGTAGGCAGTAATTTAATTTCGTCGTATTAACTTGAACGAGTAAAGACCAATGACAATTTGCGAATAGTACGGGAGCCGAGTAGGCCGTCTGGCGACTGCCTACTGCCGCGCGAGTTTGTATGAAGATTTGTTTTTTTGTTAGGTATGATAATTTAGTGAGTTTCTTAGTTATGGGGCACACACACTAAAATGTAATTGGCAGGCTTATGGTGATTTATCGAGGTAGGCACTGCTTATCTATATATATAAAATTCAAAGTCCTGACTGACTGACTGACTGACTGACTGACTGACTGACTGACTGACTGACTGACTGACTGACTGACTGACTGACTGACTGACTGACTGATAGATCAACGCACAGCCTAAACCGCTGGTCCTAGAGACATGAAATTTGGAGGGTGTGTTCTTCGTGAAGAGTAGGCATCCACTAAGAAAGGATTTTTCGAAATTCCACCCCTAAGAGGGTGAAAAGGGGGGAATTCGTTTGTATGAAAAATCTTATTCCTTGAGTTAATAAACTTGAAACTTGGCACGAATACTTATCAAAATAAATTATAGACATTGTCAGTTTTCTTTTTTCCAAACTACCCCCTAATAAGTGATTGGGGGGTTTCAAAGTTTGTATGGAAGAATTTTAGCGCGCAGTCCGATTTACTCGAAACTCAGTATTTATACCTAATATTGAAAGTAAAGAATAACGTGTATCAAGGTTTTTTGAAAATCTACCCCTGACGGGCTGAAATGGGGTAGTAAATTTTTCAGGGGAGGATTTTACTGCATGGCTTGATTAACTCGAAAATTAGTATAAATAATCTTTGAGTCAAGTTATGAATACATCCCAAACGATTTTTTTAAATTCCACCCCTGTGGGGGTGAAAAGCATGGATACAGTTTATATGAAAAATCTTCTTCATTAGGCTAATAAACTTGAAACTTTTCAAAAATACTCGCCTAAGTAAGTAACAAAGTTTGTCATTATAAGTTTTTCAAAACTACCCCTCAAAGGGGGATATAGGGGTGTAGAAGTTTGTGTGGAATAATTTGAATGCGCGGTCTGATTAACTCGAAACTCAGTGTAATATATATCAGGGTTTTTCGAAAATCTACCCCTGACGGGTTTAAAAGGGGTAGTTAATTTTACAAGGGAGGATTATAATGCGTGGCTTGATTAACTGGAAAATTGGTATAAATAATCTTTGAATCAAGTTATGAATAATCCCTAACGATTTTTCAAAATTCCACCCCTGTGGGGGTGAAGCAGGGATACAGTTTATATGAAAAATCTTCTTCATTAGGTTAATAAACTTGAAACTTGGCAAGAATACTTGCCTAAGTAAGTAATAAAGTTTATAATTATAAGTTTTTCAAAACTACCCTCAAAGGGGGATATAGGGGTGTTAAGTTTGTGTGAAAGAAATTGAATGCACGGTCCGAGTAACTCGAAACTCAGTATTGATACTTTTGACAGAAAATAATTAATAATAAGTATGTAAAGTTGTCGAAAATTTACCAATGACGGGACAAAAACGGGTAATTCGGTTTTTAAGGGGAGGATTTGAACTTGAAACTGTATGTTACATTTTCACGCCTAAACCTATACGGTGAAGGTCTGCCCTGCTTGGGCAGAGCACCGCCGTGTCCTCGTAGAGGCGATCGGCAGCGGCGGCGACCTCTCGCGTCTGGCCCTGGTTCAAGCCATGGTCCGGGGCGAGAGGGAGTGGGAGGCAGTCACCTCCTTCTGCGAAGCAGTCATGCTAGCGAAGGAGGTGGCGGGGTGGGCGAGGGAACGCACCTCACGCCTCAGCCGCCGCGGGAGACGCTCCGGGCGTCGGGAGCCGCGTGACGACTCCCGGCCACCGTAGGCGCGGGCCTGCGGGCGGAGAGTAATGGGTAGCTCTCCGTCCGATCAGGACTAGGCCCGTGCCGGACGGCGTGTATGTGTTCCACGCGCGCCTCAAAGAGATGTCAGCAAGATTGACGGGGCCCGATAGGGCCGAAGCCTGCCAGGGTAGCGGGAACGTCCGAAAGGGTTACCGCTGCCCTGGAACATAAAGGGCTAAGGAAGGAACACGGGTGGGTTTTAGTCAGTAAGAGTCTGACACTCCCTTCTGCTCCACCCAGAGCGGGAGGAGTCATTTGAAGATTTCCCATCCTGAAAAAAAAAAAAAAACACTGAACTTCTGATTTGAGATGAATATGGAGATAGATGGCATCCTGGGGAAGCACATACATTCTATCCTGTTAGCACGTTCCCGTGGGATAATTTCCGACATCCACGCGGGCGAAGCCGCGGGCAGAAGCTAGTATGCCTATATGCAATGCACGCTACTGTCACCAGGTAATAAAATGCTGTAAGTAATTGTATAGCATGTGTCAGAAACCTGTAGACACATTTAAGGGTGTGGTAGAGACCATCAAATCGAACCACTTTCTCCAAGGGAACAACATCATAGTCGCGAAAATATAATCAGCCGTCCCAAACATTTAGGTCGAGCAGGTATTGAAGTTTTTTATGGGACAGTTGATATTTTTTTCGCGACCACGATGATGGTCCCAAGGAGAAAGTTGTTCAGTTTAATGGTTTGTACGCACGGCTACACATCAAGCTGTACATAACCAGTATAAGCTGACTTCTGATTGTATGAAAAACCTATAGAAAGCGAGCTCAGCTAAAACTGGAACTGTCGCCGTGTGTTCCACGCCTTTATGATGCATGCTATTTCGAATCTCGCCTTTTTCATGGCCATGTTAACTTCGGTGCCAAGGATTAAGATAAGCGGATTCGTGGCCATTTCCGTCAAATGTCCACATTTGAAGGAGACACATACATTATGATTATACTTAGAGATTATGAGGTAATTCGTCACAGAGGAAATGTATTGCGCTGTGAAATATTTGATGACTAATTAGTTGCTTCTTTCGTTGCCATTTTTTCTATACTCAACAACATACTAAGGCTATAATGTTCCCACTGCTGGGACACAGGCTTCCTCTCTGTGAGTGGGAGTGGGCCGTAATCCACCACGCGGGCCCAGTGCGGGTTGGTAGATGTCAAATGTCTTCGAATGTTTGGTTCTAGGACATGCCGGTTTCCTCACGATGTTTTCCTTCACCGTTTTGAGAGCAGTGGTGATGATATAATTTACACAAAGTAAAGCTCCTGACTGGGTTCGAACCTACGACCTACAACTGGTATGTTGCGGTCGGGACCACTGGGCCACCACTGCCTATTTTTCCTAAATGAATGAATTGCACCGATCCCAGCGTGGTTTGACCAGACTCGATTAATCGAATGAACCCCAAGATTCGCACTAGCTCCTGTAGCCTCATGTTCATGAGATATTTATTAACTACTTTATGATCCGTTTTTGTATTGAGTTTGAGATATAGTATCTGGATTCTGAATTGTTTGTCGAAGAATTGACCTGTCTCTTCATTAATTCTGGGTCTGACTGGGTCATTATGTCTGGGTGTTTTTCTATCTATAATATGTATGTATTTACAAAAAAAAATGTATATAAGTAGTTTATCAGCCATCTTGTTACCATAACATAAGCATTAGGTTGCTTAGCTTGGGACTAGATGGCGCTGTGTGAAATGTCCAGGGATATTATTATTATAATTAATTCAGACTTGCGATCATTTCAGCCTGAAAAAGAGATAAGATTTGGATTAGATAATAATAAACTGTGACTGTGCGAAGAAGAAGAATGTAGAAGTCTATCTAATCTCTTTTAACTAAACTAATATTTTAAAGCTGAAGAGTTTGTTAGTTTGTTTGGTTGAACGCGTTAATCTCAGGAACTACTTACTGGTTCGAATTGAAAAGTTATTTTTGTGTTGGATAGTCCATTTATCGAGGAAGGCTTTAGACTATATAACATCACGCTGCAGCCAATAGGAGCGCAGCATCCCTGGAAAATGTTGCAAAAACGGGAAAAATTATTCCTTTTTGAGAGCTTCAGTTGCGTGCGCTGCATAACGGTTTAAGTAACGCAAAAATCATGTATTATGAAATTGTTCCTCCTTAAAAGTTCTAAAAAAAAAGTCCATCACAGCATTTGTCTATCTTATCTTTTGAGATGACTCACTACAACCTTTTTTTATGGTAATCAAATTTGAAGGCTATAAGTAATAATAATAATATCCCTGGACATTTCACACAGCGCCATCTAGTCCCAAGCTAAGCAACCTAATGCTTGTGTTATGGTAACAAGATGGCTGATAAACTACTTACATATTTTTTTTTTTTTTTTTGTAAATACATACATATTATAGATAGAAAAACACCCAGACTCAGAACAAATACATGTAGGACTTACAAATATTTGTTCTGTGCGGGAATCGAACCCGCAGCGCAGCAGTCCGATCGCTCAGCCACTGCGCTAACCGTGTTGTCAAAGTAGGCTTTAAACACTTTTTTCGTGTCTGTACTTGTATCAGTGGGATCAGTTGCCTGATTCAAAACATTAATTAGGTCAACTCATCCCGCGGGATAAGTTCAAGCGGCCTCAGTTAACTAAAGAGCCTTCTTAACATCTAAGCATCACCCTTAGGACCCGAGCAAAAACCAAGTGATAGCACGGGCTCACCCCGCCCCATCGCATTACCTACGATAGGACGGGATGGGCCGGGGAACAAGATATTTATCATTATCATTTATCTAGTCGAAATAAATGATAAATGATTTTATTTTGTAGGTAGGTTTGTCCAAACACTTTTACACGTCAATCATATTTTAAAACTAAATGAGGTCGGCGTTTCCTATCTGACTAGTCTGAGAAGAAAGGCCGAAACAAACTCAGAGGTCACAGTCTCTTTTAAAGTCCAGACATAATCTTGGTAATAGTTATCATTCCTGCCTCACCGAATCATATTCATATACGACTGTTATTTAGTTGCTCATACCTATTATTACAATGTATAACATTACTACAACCCGCCATCATGCATCCAGCAATGAACGAACTTATATGCAAAAAGGAAACTCATTTCATACGATAATAGTCATTACCACTCAAAGTTTATGGTTTAATTTCCTGAAAGCGCACATTTCATTTGTCTGCGGAGCTCAGATACGTGGTATTAGCTTTTTATGGTGTCAGCAGGGCTATAAAAGTAATTCTGTTACATGTCTTCAATGTGTTAAGTTTTGATTAAATTATGGGAAGGATTTGAGTACCTACCTATGTATAATTCGTCGCTCAGTTGTAAGGAAATTGAATGAAATCGTCCTGTAAAGAGTTTAGTCTGTTAGAAGAGTGCAAAGATACTTCCTTCTTCTTAGCGAATCGATGGCAATCTAAACAGACTCGGTCCAGATTTCGGCTACTTGTTTGGCGTTATCACCAGCGTCCATCAGTTCCTGTAACGTGCAGCTGACAGGACACGCAGGACACTACATCAAGTGTCCCATCGTTTGCGGAACAGAACCGGGTACTTCCCGAACCGTAGGGTGACGTATTCTTGAGTGAAGACCGCGAATCGGCAAACGTAAGTTAGGACGCCCTCAGGCTAGGTAGACCGACGATCTTCGCAGAGTGGCTGGAAGCAGCTGTATGAGAGTTGTCGAGAATCGAGCTAAATGGTGTGCAATTGGAGAGGCCTATGTATGCCCAGCAGTGGACTGCTGTAGGCTGATGATGATGACTGTGACAGAACAGACGATGCCGCTGCAGCGCGGTGAATTCTTACTCAAAGATCTTGCTGTCAAAATAGTTATTATCTAATATCATAAAAGATCACTCCAGATATAATAAAAAATAATAATAATAATATCCCTGGACATTTCACACAGCGCCATCTAGCTAAGCAACCTAATGCTTGTGTTATGGTAACAAGATGGCTGATAAACTACTTATATACATTTTTTTTTGTAAATACATACATATTATAGATAGAAAATCACCCAGACTCAGCACAAATACATGTAGGACTTACAAATATTTGTTCTGTGCGGGAATCGAACCCGCGATACGCAGCGCAGCAGTCCGATCGCTCAGCCACTGCGCTAACCGTGTTGTCTGATATATTCTGGCCATGTGAGCTATGTCCTTTTAGGTGAATATTATGTCTTCACCTCTGCCCTATATGTTTGATTGGCAATCTATCATTAATTTAAAGTTTAAGTACAAAACAATATTGAAATAAAACCGACGCTATCTTAAGTTTATTCGTGCCATTTTGAGGGTATCATATGAAATTAAATAGTCTTTGTAAATTGTGGTTGTTACGAGAGATATACGCTGAGACTCTGGGAGGTAATTACTAGCTTTGTTAAGCGGAGGACACAGTCATCTTTGTTCAGATATTTACAAAGAGCGAAGCGCCCAAAAAAATTTAAATCCACGACATAAATGCTATGGGTGGTTATAAGTAAATAATAATAATAATAGTTTATTTCTCTCTCCACAAAGGTTAGCTTATAAATAACACCTTAGGACTCAACAATAAGTACAAGACAAAAGCTCCTTTGATAAAGCTCCTTTGGAACACGTTTACTCCCACACAAATTAAATTAGCTAGCAAAACTCCGCAGACATGATGGGCATCGATATCTAAACACGGTAGAACATGGAGGACTCTTTTAATAAAACATCAATGTACAGACGCCAACAGGTCAAGCTTCCCGATACTGTCAAATTTTTCCAATCAACCTTGAGCCTTAATGCTTTAGCGATAAATTTAAACGGCGCTGACTCAAAATTATTTAGGTGTACTTACATTAGTTTAAGAACTTAGTTATTAAGGTTAAATAAAAAAGGTTTATTATTTTTTACTTTTTAGTTTTTTCGGCGCTTTATTTTTTTTGTTAAAAGTTTTTTTTTTTTTTTGTGGCTGTGATCTACTAATTGTTTGCCAAAGAGCAGGCATGTGACACTGAGTAGAGTAATAATACATAACTCAGCATTCAAATCTGTGAGTAAACAATAAATCACCCCTATTTTTCCACCCTTAGGGTCGGAGTTTTGTTTCCAAATTTATATGGGACCAATTTTGAGGTACACCATTTCCAATAAAAAAAGAATTATCGAAATCGGACTATTCTGTAAAAAGTTATGCGTGGTCATACATAAAAATATATATATATATATATATATATACGCGTCGACTTGAGAACCTCCTCCGTTTTTTTTCGTCGGTTAATAATAAAGTTGAAAATCTATTAAAGAAATTTGACAAATTGTAGTAGCTTGATGTGCTGGCGTCTGTGCTATAATTACATTCTATGGACAATGGACATCCTGAACTGATTGCATCGACAGTATCCAACCATTCTGCTAGTGATCTTATTGTTGAAATAAGCCATATTTTATCTTCGTCATTTTTAAAATAATAACGTTTATGGCTGTTTTTACATAACCCTAATTCGATTAATCGAATAAACTCCAAGATTCGCACTAGCTCCTGTAGCTTATACTTATTCATGGTGCTGCAGCGACCAGCTGGTTAATTTGTCTAATTAGGCTAAAATTAATATACGGATTTCAAACGTATTCTCCTTAACAAAATATGCAATACTTTTCATCGCAGCATCTCGTTGCCTTTTGTGCGTCGGTACAGTAATGACAGAAAATTGTTGCAGCCCTGTCTTTTGTACGCCAACTATTTCAATCAAGGGTCCCATCCTATGGGAATTAAAAAAAAAGCAGATAACAATTCCTACAATTTTCTAAGAACACTGTGCTACTTATTAAAGTAAGTTGTTTGTGAGAAATAATGAATGAAATGTTTTTGATGTATGTATTGTACAGTCGCCAAAAGAGATAAGTAACCAGGGTCGTCGGATATTAGTTAAAGTTTAGTAAGAAACCGATGGATGTTTTACAATGAAATTTAATTTGTTAAATAAACTGTTTTTTTCTTCTTCTATTCTTTAAATTAATTATTATTCGAAGATATTCATGAGGTCCTTACTAAACTTCAACTATATCTGACGGCCCTGCTTACTTATCTCCTTTGGTGACCGTACCTAATTGTATGCGATTTCGAGAATTTACTTTGCTTTTAAATTAAACTGGTATGGAATTCGGCGCCGGCGCCTGCTTTTGCTAAATATTATAGAGTTCTTAGAAGTTTCGTGAGCTGTTTTTTTCAAAGAAGCAGTCACCTGTTTTCTTAGACTACGGTAAGAATAAAATAAAAAACCTTTTTTATTTTCTTTTTAATACCAAACAGTGAACTTCCGTTGGTCTTTAAAAATAAGATTTAAAGACTTATTGTACAACTAGGACTAGATTACATGGCAAAGTAATATAATATAATGCACAAGCATGAAGTTTAATCTAGTTAGTGGGTGCCGTACTACTCTTCTTAAGTATAGGTTACAAAATAACCTGTGTTTAGGAGAAACAAAATAAACAAAACTTCTTGAATGAACTCAACTTGAATGAACCACGGTTTAACACAAAGCACCGTATTAACATTGGAGAGGTCATTAATTAATTTACTTGTAATAACCGTTGTTAAAATCTCATTTTTCGGATCCGGATTTAAAGTGACCCGTATAAGCAGTGATGTAGCACAACTGGATGTGTCCCAGAACTATTATTTTCATCACTACTTCTCTAGACTGTGTTTTTTTATCTTCGTTTTTGGAACAGCCGACCGCAAGGGCTACTTGCATCTTATTCATCCATATTTTTTGTCTTAATAACTGTTTGGCAAACATTTTACATTTTTTTTTAATATTTTTTGTATTGAACAGAGTATATATTTAATCAATACTAATTCAGTCTGTGTTGTCCCGCTACAGGACAATAAAAATCTCTTTTTTTATCGATTGTCTCTAAAAGCTTTTGGATAGAATTTGAATATCCGCTCCCGGACCCAATCTATCTCATCTTCAATTCTTCGGCAGCTTGTTTTTTTTTTTCTGAAGTATTACGTAAGATCACCAATAATTTGAAGAGTGTCCGTGCTAATATCATCCATACTATTTCACATTTTAACCATCTCAACCGTGGGTGCGCAATGTGGAGTATTTTGGGTCACATTCAAATAGGTGCTGTTCAATCGGCCGGTGGTGGTCGCAAGCGCTTGTACTGACCATGAGGTTCTATGGTTTGATTCACAGGTCGAGCAAAATGTTATTGAGTTTTTCTAACTGGAATTTCTCAGTAGCAGCACGGAGTCTGAATGGCAACAGGCTCGCCGACTTAAACGCGCAGATGTAGTAGGAAAGGGAGGGACATTTTGAGAAAGGGACATTTCGGAAAAGGGACATTTCGGAAATGGGACATTTCGGAAATGTGACATTTCAGGAAAGGGACATTTTGGGAAAGGGACTTTCTGGGAAAGGGACATTCTGGGAAAGGGGTATTATGGGAAGGGGACATTTGAGAAAGGGAACCAAGGGACATTTTGGGAAAGGGACATTCTGAGCCTGAACCCTATTAGCATGGGACTTAAACTTAACTGTGAATGCCTCTTTCGACTAGCTCTTCCATTTCTTGTCTTATCTACGTCACCCACCAACATGGGCGTTACTTCCGTGCTCAACCTCCATAAATTAGTTAAAAAACAAATCGTGCCATTGAATACATAAACTCTAATGTTTTGATGTGCAGTTATGTCAGTTTGTATCACCGAACTAGTTATTATATTGTTAAATGTATGGTTAAATTGTTTTTGATGAGCTGCGGGTAGTATCGCGTTTATTAATGGGTATTAATCAGATGTTGGGGCGTGGTTTTATGCTAATAGAATTGGTCGTGTGTGGTCTTGGCTATTTATAGATCAACTGTTTCTTTTTAAGCTAACGCAACATCAGCCGATCTAGGCTGTAAAAATCTCACCGTAAAACTTGGGTGAAGTGAGCTGGAAGTCAGCTTTCAATAGTGTTAATTCCTACTTCATCTTCATCATCAGCACATGAATTGCGTAACGCACTAACCCATTGATTCATAATGTTAAATTTGTCTGCACAACAAAGTAAATAACGCAATTAATGTCGACGACGAAAATGTTGACAGCACGGTTGGCGCAGTGGTTAAGCGATTGACTGCTGCGCTGCGTGTATGTGTGTGCGTATTTGTATAGCCTACAAGTAGTTGTTCCAGGTCTGGCTGTTTGTGTTTAATTATGCATTTTAAATGTTTGTAAACGCACCCGCAATACAGGAGAAATTCCTAGTGTGGGACAACGTTTTTAAAAAAAAAACTTGAGAGGTGTCAAGGGACACCCAGATGGAACGAAGTTCAAAGAGAGAGAGAGACAGACAGAGAAACACGCACACGCCGCACGGCTTACAACTATAGCAAAAAGTGTCGTTCCAACTTTTGGTCTTAATTTTTTCCGTCTAGCCCCCTTTCGCAACGCGCGATAAGGAACTTCGTTCCAATTATTAACTCAGTCTATCGCAGTCCACTGCTGGACATAGGCCTCTCCCATGCTACGTCACAATACTCGGTCCTCCGCCTTCCGCATCCAGTCTGTCCCACAGCCACCTTCTTAAGGTCGACCGTCCATCTAGCTGGGGGGCGTCCCACACTATCAGGGATTATGATGTTATATTATTATGGCTATAAAATTCAGATCACAGGTAGAAACAATAGGTCTGATTTTTTTTTTACAAGCATTTTTTAAACTATTTTTTTCGAAATAGTCGTAGATCTTATCCACGAATCAAACTCAGACAATAATTTAATTATGAATCAATCCCGTGGACCAATATCATTGTTAAATTTTAATTGAGTTGTGCATTAACTGCACCTGCTTCTGTTCCCTCTGAGATTTCAAGTTATGATTTTGTGAACAAAAAACAGTTACCAGCATGCCCCTTTTCATTGATTATGCATCACCCAAAAACTAAAGCATTTTAAAACTTTTAATGTCCTATTTATTTAAACTAGCAGCTGGAACCAACGTTCTCACGCAATAACGCCAAAATACCGTCGTAAAAACGTTCCAAAATCGATCGTAAAAATCGCAAAATCATCTTAAAAATTCATCGATCGATCACAATGGGACATTACCTTTTTATTGCCACTAATGAATATCTTTTTAGAACGCACCCTTTACAATACCTCCACACTGTATCAAATAATAAAGTTTTAAATTCTAGAACATAAAAATTTGTAAACGACGTTTTGTGTTCATTTTTTTTTTTTGTTATCTTTTTATTATCTAAAGAATGAGGGGTGTCAAAAAATGTTTGTCATTCTATTTGAACTTGCCCCCTTTTCGGTTACGACAACCCTTGATTTTGACACGGTTAACCGGTAAATGCTGGGTGTGCAAAAAATGACCTGACATTCTTACTTCCGTCTTTTTGAGCATCAAAAATAAACTTTATTTTTTGAGTCATAAGAACTATGTTTTTTACCATTGTTAACCCTAGAATGACTTTTTAAGATGAAGTAGGTCATAATTGTGATCACAATGTGAATTAAACCGTTACTAATAGGTAGAAAGTGTAACATTTGTGTATAGTATTTTGACTTACATTGTAGATTAATTTCAAGGGTTACAGTTCATTTTTTACCAACTATTATTTGGTTGACTCAAAAAGTAGCGTGCCCAGATCACTTATATTGTGACATGCGTGTCAAACGGGTATAAGACGGAGGTGCCTAAAGCGTGGAGTACCGTTTTGTCTTTCTATGACCATAATTTCTATCACGCAACGTTTAGTGAATCTGTTATGCAGTGGTTTTAGATTTCTTTGTTCAATACATATTAATATCGTTAATTAATGTTATGAATTATTTTAATTACTTAACCAAAAATATGTGGTGTTAGCCTACCTATAAGTAAATGTTACACTTTTTAATGTAGGCATACAATTAAACTTAATGTAAGTGTTGTGTAAACAATTGTTGGCTAACCAAAATAAAAAAATTAAAAAAAATATATATTTTGATAGTGTGAGCGACAAATGTTGATAAAACAACAACCATTTGTTTTAACCCAAAATAACATAACATCACGACTTGTTTCCCGTATGGCTGGGCAGAGGTGTAAGTACCTATAATACATTCACATATCGCTAGGTATGTTCAAGTCCCGTGTAATAGGGGGTGAGCTTATTGCCACTAACCGGTCACAAATCTTTTTTTTTTTCAACCTGGGAATCGAATCCAGGTCCTCATGCTCAGCTGTAGCACTTGCGACCAATAAACCAACGAGGCAAACTTTTCAGTGTTAAACCGTGTTTTCATTTAGTAAAACAATATCAAAAAGTACGTCCACCGATAGCAACGTAAATTACTTGCTCATAATAAAACACCCTCCAAAAACACATTAAAACAAAATTAACACCACACACAATAATCTCATTTCAATACAAAACACGACAATTAGCTGTCATCACCAATCAGCGAACAAGCATTTAATCAATCCGTGCTCACAATCACAATATTCATAACGTTGTATTCAGAAGGTAATTTGGATGCAAAACTGATAATTAACGCATTACCATCCAAATAACGGGGACAAAAGGTGTGCTTCGAGTTTGAATTGGGTTACCGTGAGTGTCGCGGCAGTAGAGGGTTGGATGTGCTATAGAAGATAGTGCAACGTTTCCAATCGTTGATCGCATTGAATTAAGTTAGAACAAATTGATTGCTAAAAAAGACAAATAGAACGATTTTTTTTCTATTGTCAACGAAATACGTAGGTACAAAAATCATGTATGAAACGATCGTAGAAAATATTGTTCCTAACTGTTAATTAATTAAATAATCCTCTTCTTCAATTTGATTATGTTCTGGTTGTATATGTGATTTCTGCTTCCTTAAGGCATCGCTTGTCCATTATTCAAAATCAAAATTCAAACTATTTTTTTCAAATTAGGTGAGTATTACTACCTACAGACGCCAGCACATCAAGCTACCCGAAACTGTCAAATTTTTCCAATCAACTTTGAACATTATGCTTTATCGATAAAGTTGAAAATCTACTAAAGAAATTTGACAGATTGTAGTACTTTGATATGCTGGCGTCTGTACTTCTCGAACGTCAAAATTACATAAGACAGTCCTCAAAACGCCCGCCCTACGCCACCACCTAGTGTTTCAACAAACTCCCCAGCAGCACAGATGTCTGTTCAGTTAGAAAAGCATTTTTTATTGTTGTATTTGGCTGAATTTAGTGTTACGCTGACGTCGGTCGTGTACCGTCGTTCACGCGTACCAAGACGCTGACGATAAGGACTTGTATAGTGTAGCACGGACGGTCACCTGCCGGGGTAGCGGGATCGTCCGAAAGGGTTACCGCTGCCCTGGATCATAAAGGGCTAAAGAAGGACCACGGGTGGGTTTTAGTCAGTAAGAGTCTGACACTTCCTTCCGCTCCACCCAGAGCGGGACCCATTGGTGATTTCCCATCCACAAAAAAAAAGCACGGACGGTCAGCGAGCTTGTGCTCGCTGACCGTCCGTATAACTCGGTACGCGACCGATCTCAGCACTGATCGTCGTCGGTCGAGCAGTAAATCCAGCCTTAGGCAACATTCTGTCACTTCAGAGGTCTTCGTAGGTACTGCCAACCAAACTAGAATCAGAAAATAAAAAATATGATAACAACTGGGAATATTTTGGACTTCTTTTCACTAAGCCAACATGAAAATTTCAAACAAACCAACGCAAAACTCGCATTACATCATATTGCATAACCCTTACCAACCCACTCGTCCACACTGAAGTGTCCTGATTACCCTATTTATTCTATTAAGTTGGTAATTGTTTAGTGAACGAGTTGCGTTGAATCTCGTCCGTAGCGACTATTAGAGCAATTGTGTGCCTTTGTGAATATTGTGCCAAAGTGAATATGTTTTGTGAAATGACGTAGCGAGGTTAGGGTTATTTTGGGTAAGACAATGGAAATGATTTTGGTTGGGTGTTTGTTTCCAGAACTTTGTTTTAGTGGAAGTATCAACGTTGTATGTTACGTTAATACAGGGTGGCAGGAAAATCGACTCGCAAACTGTAACCATGAATTCAGCACATGAGTTTAGACCCCATAGCGTCGAAATATTTCGTAAGTTATCAAAAAAAAAAATCTTCTGTTTCATAGAAAAGTGCAATTACCTACGCGGTCAAAATGTATGGAACAGCAATTTTTTTTTTTTAATAACCAACGAAAACTTTCGACACTATTGGGTCTAAACTTATGTGCTGAATCCATGGTTACAGTTTGCGCGTTGATGTCCCCGCCACCCTGTATAATAATTCTCAAAACTCAAAGTATTTATTTCAATTAAACCACAGGTACTTTTGATCGTCAAAGAGTCGGTCAGTTAGTAAGAAAGTTGAAGCTTGACACTTTTTGACGGTCACGACACTTTTATTACGTAACAAACATACTTTCATACGCAAAGTGTGCAAAAGCGATGAACTTCATTCCAACCGGGTGTCCCACGTCAGCACTCGCGTTTTTCTGTATGCAGTTTAACTAACTTCAATTTTAACTTCAAAAGCTTATGAGCGTGTACAACGGTCCACTAGCGCCATTCCTTTAAAAAAATATTATCTCGTGACTGAGAAGGAATTATGAAAATCTGCTCAATCAGCGACCTCAGTAAGTGTGTCTAGAATTTTCTAATACCTTTTATTAAGTTTCATATTGAGACACGAAGCAACTAAATACGACATATAGGAATGTGGCCGCTTTTCTTTAGATCGAATTTTGTTGCTTCGTGTCTCAATATGAAACTTTATAAAAGGTATTAAAAAATTCTAGACACATTTACCGAGGTCGCTGATTGAACAGATTTTCATAATTCCTTCTCAGTCACGAGATAATATTTTTTTAAAGGAGTGGCGCTAGTGGACCTGTGTGCACCCTCTTAATTGGCAAGACGTTAGTTGTGATCATTATAAAAATATGAAATCCAAATATGCCTAATAATAATTATATTTACTTGAATTCACATTGCTTGTCACAAAACTGCGTAACAGACTATTCTCAATATACACAGCAATATTTTTCCAGAAGTCCCCAGAGAGAAAGGCTTGAAACGAAAACATTTCACCAATTTTACCCTAACCTGTGAAATTTCGCAATAAAATCGTTCAACGAAGAAATAAAAAAGTCAACGTCATCATTATCGTTCGAATTTAACAAAAATCTGATAAAAAAGATAAGTTCCCACGACACACGGTAATCATACCAATCAATAAAAACATAAAATACTTTGACATTTAATGACAAACTTACCCATTGATCAAAGAGGAAATAAATAATAGCACACCCGATATTTACGAGTTCAAACCCTAAGCAAAAAACAGACGCAAAGACAGTTTGGGGGAAAAATAAGAAAAAAAACTATAACCGCGGAATCTAAAATTATTGGGATCTTTTTTGTGTTTTTTTCAAAAGTCTGGCTGACATGGCGTCATTTTGACGTTGCACGGTGTGTTTTTATTATATTTTCACACATATAATATGTACATACATAGATAAACTCACGCTTTCATCCCATGGGAGAAGGCAGAAGCTACAGAACGCCACCTGCTACAATCTTTACATACTCCTTTTGCTTCGTTTAAGTTAATACATCTGAAGGCCAATTCTTGTAATTTAAAACATTCAATTTCTAGTCGCAGTCTCATCTCGGCGACAAACAAATGTCAAAAACTGGTCAAAATGTAGGGAAATTAGAGGTATTTTTGACAGATTGAGACTGAGATTTGAGGGGCAATTCTCGTAATTTTAAGAACGTTCAGTCTTATCTCAGTCTCAATCTGTCAAAATTAAGTCTAATTTCCCTTCATTTTGACAAGTTTGACGTTTCTTTGTCGCCGAGATGAGACTGCAACTAGATTTTGAACGTTTTAAATTACGAGAGTTGGCCTTCAGGTCATATACACATGTCTGTTCCAATATACATATATGACGTATATACTTACTTATATGTGTATACTCTGTATACAGATCATAGACATAGATTTATGCAGAAACACATACTGTTATAAAACTATATAAATAGGTAGGTATTAAAGATATTTTTGTTTTAAAAATATCGTATTTCATGAGCATCATGTATTTTATTTTACTCCATGTAAACTCTCTTTTATATTGTCGCAGGGTCTTCATCGACCCTCGTGTTTAGCGCAGGGTTAGACGCAAAAAATAAAAAAAATCGTTTATTTCGTTACAATTTGACCCCTCTACTGCAGTTAAGCGTCAGACCATGTCTTGTTATGGCTTTATGATCATTGTATGTAGATAGATTTTGATTATTTTAATTTTGTCTTGAGTGCAACATGATGGTAATGTGTGGAGTGTTGGATAATATATATTATGATAATGTTGGTACTGTAAGGTGGTATACACGGCTACACGTCAAGCTATACAAAACCAGTTTGTCTTGGCCTCACTTTGTATGATATTTTCTCACAATGAACGGTCAGCCAATACTGGTTTTTCATAGCTTGATGTGTAGCCGTGTGTACGTAGTACGCACGACGACAAATGAAGCTATACTATTCCAGTATAAGCTGACTTCGCATTGTACGAAAAGCCCATACAGTGGGAGGTCAGCTTAAACTGGAAATTTATAACTTGATATATCGTCGTGTGTATATTTGCACGTTGTTGTGTAAGTAACGAAAATCAATTGCTAAGCAAATTGAAATTCAACTTAACTTTTAATTCTTTAACAGTAGTATGAAATGGCTACAACACGACCAAAATGTCCAAATCATGTAGGTTGTTTCATTGAACAACTAATTACTCTAATAGTATTAATTTGTTCATTTCATCATTAGATGTAAAAGAAATTAACAGTGTTTATTTTTTACAGTATCTATTGTTTCATCGGCGTCAATTATAAACTTGTTTTTATTTCTCTTATAAAATACATAATAATATAATGCGTCTGTTAATAAAATACCAATCTAAACATAACATAACATCACGCTAGCAATCGCCGAAGAGATATGCAGTTTATTAATTAGCTTTAAGATTATGAAGACTAATTCCACCAAAGTGAATTTTTGGGGTTCCTTAAGTACAGGAAGAAAAATGGTTCGCACGCTGACTGGCAATACGCTAATGCTTTAATGGCATAATCGAATGAGATTATTACGGAAAAATGGACGATTTGATTTATTTTGATATTTGGAGGAGGCACGTTGATAATCCTACTAATATTATAAATGAGAAAGTTTGTATGGATGGATGGATGAATGGATGGCTGGATGTTTGTTACTCTTTCTCGCAAAAACTACTGAACGGATTTGGATAAAATTTGGCACACGGATGGTTTATAATCAGGATTAACAGGGGATAATTTTTATCCCGATATTCCCACGGCATCGAAACTTATGCGGGTGAAACCGCGGGGCGCAGCTAGTTTCACTTAAACACCGTAGGAGCAGTGCAGTGGTGGGTCAGTGGTAACAGACCTGACTTACTTAAGTACTTGCAAGTCGTGGGTTCAAACTCAGGCAGGTGCTTTGCATTTGTATAAATAATTTCAACTCTTTGGAGGTATGAGGTACAGGGTGTAAAGTTCACTCATCCTCCATAGAAAAGGGAGGATCCTCCGACCAGACGGGTGTTGTGTCTGGCGGGCTATTGCCCAACGATTGATGTTGGGAAATTGTATCTAAGCTAACTGCGCGGTAAACTCTGCTTGCGAGATGCAGGATTTGCGTGACGTCAGTATGACGCGTTGTTCGTATGTGGCGTTGTAGATCCCGCTACAACTCCAACGCTGAATGGAGCCAAAACTCTGAATGAAAACATCGTGAGCAAACCTGCATGTCCTATAGAGCCTAAAATTCGGTAACATCTGACATCCACCAACTTGCACTGGGCCCGCCTGGTGGATTAAGACCTCTCGCAGAGAGAAGGTGGTGTACCAGAAATGGGAACATAATATTATATCTAGCAGAGCTGATTATATCTAGCAGAGCTGATTATATCTAGCAGAGCTGATTACCTATATCTAGCAGAGCTGATTGTATCTAGCAGAGCTGATTATATCTAACAAAACTGATTATATCTAGCAGAGCTAATTATATCTAGCAGAGCTGATTATATCTAGCAGAACTGATTATATCTAGCAGAGCTGATTATATCTAGCAGAGCTGATTATATCTAGCAGAGCTGATTATGCTTATGCTGAAGGTAACCAAAGAAAAGCACACCAGCTTCAATTGTGTCAGAAACTTTTAAATGTTTGACAATGTATTTGAAAACTCAAGTTCTACTTTCTTCGGAGCAACCTAATATAAATAGTTATGCTGATGTACGCAGGCACGAAACCAACATTATGGAAATAATAGAAACTAACTTATCAAGCAGAGGTGTGTGTACCCATCGAATTCTCACATAAATTAATTTGCATTTATAAATGTCTACATTGAGAGGGGCTTGTGGCAAAGTAATGAAAGCCGCACGGTTCGATCGATCAGGCTAAGCTACGCTTGCCGCGGTTGGCCGTGGATGGGTGACCATCTTCACATACCAAGACCCCTCCGTGTCTCGGAAAGCACGTTAAGCCGTTGGTCCCGGCTGTCATTCATGACACGACAGTCGTTACGGGTCGTCAGTAGCCCGAAAGTCTGACAACTAGTCTTACCAATGGGTATCGTTAAGTATCGTATTACCCAGTATCTGGGTTGTGGAGGTCAGATAGGCAGTCGCTCCATCTAAAGTACTGGTATTCAGCTACATCCGGTTAGACTGGAAGCTGACCCCAACATAGTTGGGAAAAGGCTAGGCAGATGATGAAATGTTTACATTGTCCGGTCATTACAGATAATGCGTAATAACTTGGTCCAGATGGACAACAAAGAACGGCAAGTAGAAGTAGTTAATAAGTGGCACAAGTGAACACAGTTACAGTTAATCTGAGCTATGATAAATGACGATCCTACGCTCTTGATTTAACTTTAGTATACAGGTTGGGAGGAATCTGTCTGACGTTCAAAAGGGAGGATTGAGTGTTGATGCAAATGTGGCCAGCTTAGCTGGAGCAAGGACAGACAGACACAGATAAGATAAGAATTGTGTGGTGTATCTATATGGAGTTTATTAAACGAACAAATTATTAAAAAAATAAGAAAATGGTACTGTTTTTTTCCCTCCGTATCAAAAAATCCTAAAAGCAAATAAACAATAAATATTATTAATAATATTTTACCAATTTTAACACTAAATAATAGTATTAACATTGGTAAAATATTAACATAAAGTCTTAGAAATAATTTACAAAGGTTATAATAATGTTAGATGCTTGTACATACTAGGATAAACCTGTATCACAATGGTCTTAATTAGCAAAACGACCAATAATCAAAATGTCCTGTTAGCAGAACGTCCTGTTTGTAAAGTACAGTAATGCTGCAAAATCAATATTGGTTTTTATCATCAAGGCTCATTTAAGAATTAATTTTATAGGTAATATAGAAGATCGTATAGAAAATTTCAATGGTACCATTGAAATTTTCTATAAAATATTATAGATTTATACATCTATACAAATAAACAAAATTGAAGTGTCTGTTTGCAATGTCAAAATAACTATAGCAAAAATATTTTAATTTTTGTATGTCTGTTTGTTCCGGCTAATCTCCGAAACGGCCGATTTGACGGGCTACTTTGTATTAATGTCATACTTAAGATTATTCTTACTTCCCATAGTCATTCTGCAATGGTGATGCCACATAATTAATTAAAGATGGCCTGTATTGCGGTTTCATATCATCCTGAAACTTCACCATAACTTTAACATCACCCCGTACATTAACAGGCGTGACCACACGACTGTACTACAGATTACTGCGTAGCATCGCACTGCGCACAGATTGTACTAAACAATTATGTTTACTACTGTAGGCAGGTACTTGTATGTGTACTATATTGGTGAGAGTAGAAAGTACTTAGTACGAGTATAACTTGTGATTATTTACTTTGGTTTTGCTAGCTGATATCATTATCTACCTAGCCGTTCCGGAACTATGCTGGGGTTGGCTGCCAGTCTAACCGGATGCAGCTGAATACCCGTATGGAGTGACTGCCTATCTGACCTACACAACCCAGTTACTGAATAATACGATACCCCTTGGTAAGACTGGTTCTTGGTTGGTTTTTGCTAGGTGACATTATTATCTATACTTATAATAAATCTGTAGAAGTGAAAATTCTGTACATTGAAAATATCAAAAAAATAATTTACAGGGGGTGTTACTAGACCGACACCGAACCCAAAAATGTGATTAAAAAAATTTTTGTCTGTCTGTCTGTCTGTCTGTCTGTCGGTCTGTCTGTCTGTCTGTCTGTCTGTCTGTTTGTTCAGGCATCACGCAAAAACTACCGGTTCGATTACGATGAAACTTGGTATAATTATTCTTTAATATCCTGGGCACCACACTGGGTACTTTTTATCCCGGAAAAGTATATACAATAAAAAACAAACTTAATTTTGCGGTTCGATCCCTATACCCGATTACCACTGTCTGTACTGTACCAACCGCAAATACTAAGTTTGTCGTAGGTTGGGTCACCCGCAGTGGAGTTCATTTTTATTCCTTTTAGTTTTTAGAGTTATTTAGGTTTATTTTTATATGAGTCGTAGGTATAGATTTTAATTTTAAAGTATAGGTAGTATATTTGATAGTGTACGTAGTGACCGTAGGTTATTTTATAATACTGTTAGGTAGGATTAGTCATTCGTATAGATATTAGTTTTTAGGGATTTTGCTTATTTATTGAGTTTAGATTAGTTATCATCAGAAATAGGTTTATTTAGGTAAGTATTTAATTTTCTGTTATTGAGTTTTTTTTTTTAAATTAGGTAGGTACTTAGGTAAAGATATCATATAGCTACCCTCTTAATCACCACTAATGAGACACAATTGGTTTTCTACTGTAATTAGCCACAAAGGGCCCGCGAGATAGATGGCATTCTGGGGAAGCACATACATTTTATCCTGTTAGCACGTTCCCGTGGGATAATTTCCGACATCCACGCGGGCGAAGCCGCGGGCAGAAGCTAGTCGCAAATAATTTAATGTTTCGTAATGTTAATTAGAAAGTAAGAAAACATTTTATCTGGGATACACACAGGAAATACAAATAGTAAAAAAGAAGCAATAAAACTAACAAAGATACATTAGAAACAACCAAAGAAAAAAAGTAAATAAAAAAAAGCAAAAAGGCTCCTGTCTCAGCTTCTGCTTGCTGCGATATTTAAAAAATAAATACCACAGCGCTGGTATTCTGATAGGGCCCGAATTATTTTGCATACTATTGTATACAGGGTGGCATTGATATCGACGGGCAACCTATAACTATGAATTCAGCTCATGAATTGGCCGTCGTAGAATTTTTTTGTATGGAACAGCTATTTAAAAAAAAAATTACCGACGAAAAATTTCAAGGCAGCGCTTCAGAATCATGTATTGAATCCAGGGTAACAGGTTGTGCGTCGCTCGAATGATTAGCGATTCTTTTTCCATACTTTTTTGACGTCTCTTAAGTTTAATCATCGTTTATAAAATAAACCCCTTAATTTCTCTAGCTGTACACCTAAAGGAAAGCATGGCTACACCCGTAATAATGATTGATAGGTAACGTGTAACCAGAGGGCAAAGCAAGCTAATAGTTATAATGATCTTTTGATGTGCAAAGCGATTACTACAGGGAAATTGTGCCCTTATTCTGTACAGGTTCCGGGTTCGATTTCCAGTTGATGTTTTTATGATTCGACGGTTATAGGTTTAATAGGTAATTTTGTTGTTGATGTTGTAGTGTGGGGGGTAAATGTTATCAGTAGTACCTAATGTTATTCTTGTGAATTGAATTCGTAAGTGGTAGTGTTTTTTTATGGAGCAGAGGTGCCCCAACTTACGAGGTGGGTTCGAACCCAGGCAGGTACTTTATTTTGTGTAAATAATTTCATCACCTCTTTCGCTCTCAAAACGGTGAAGGAAAACATTGTGAGGAAATCGGCATGTCCTAGAACCAAAAAAATCGAAGATATGTGACATCTACCAACCCGCATCGGGCCCGCGTGGTAGATTACAGTGGGGTACGAGTGCTCATGGTCTTTTTAAGGAAATTTCGAAACGGCTGGTTTACAGTTCCCGTGACCCAAGGGCTGGATTTTACTTTGGCCAGAGGCTAAGTATGAAGTTGATTGAATAAAACTGGTGTTAAATTACGTGGAACTAATGGTAATGGTTGGAATAGTACAATATGGAACTCAACTATAATCACATAGAACTAAATAGTTGCGGCAGTTCCATATGAAAGAAGGGCCCTGGGGGCCTACTCCAAAGTGCAAAGTGCGAATGTTCGGATCGGACCGACACATGGCCGAACCGAATATTATTGAAAAATGCGAAAAAAGTTCGGATCGGCTCAGTTGGGTCGGGACCATAGTCAATATTCGAAAGAGTGTAGGAGTGTAGGATCGGAACCGACCGGACCAAATTGTAACTTCGTAGCAGGAAACGGCCGAACATTCGGCCGATACTACTTCGGAGTAGACCCCCAGGTCCATATGAAGATCGGGCTATAAAACTAGTTTATAATTACATGGAACTACAAAGTATTAATTTTTTTAGGTTTCAATAGTTCCACGTGGAACTAGCTACTGGAACTACTGGGAACAAAGGCCATAATCTACCCCTTAGGTAATCTCTTCATATCTACCATAAATCAAACATCCTACATACTACAAACCCAGAAATCCTCAATCAAACAAAGCCACAAATTAACTGACGTAATCAGCTTAGTAGCTGACCATTAATATCGTCTCGAATCAACCCTTTGACTGCGTAATACCTGCAGGCAAACACCGGAGCGTAACCTATGCTAAGCTCCAGCGCAAATATAGTAAGCAAACGGATATTAAGCTGGGTTTATGTACTGGTACGTAGTGTGGTCGTAGTGGTCTTGATTTTGGGATATTGGCGCATTTGGACGGATATTTGGTGGCGAGATTATTTAGGTTAAAAGTTTTTTTTTTACATTATTGACTTATTGTTTAATATACCATTTTGGGAGAAGACTAATGTATTTGCTCAGTTAAAAAAGGGTTTTGTAATAATTTTACTTGTATAAATACACAAGCTTCCTCTCTTCAAGAGGAATACTTCACCCGTCACCCCATTCAAAAAAGACACAAACGTGTTTTTTTTTTCTATCCAACGTCACCTGATTGATTTTCATAAAAAAGCTCTTTTCTTTGCTAGATTATTTAGGTCTTGATAACAGGACTAGATTTTCTGAAACAAAAAAGTTATCCTCAGCAACGACTAAAATCTACTAACCATCTCAAAATGTTATGCACCCCTAAAAAGAAGAAGCAGAAATATTAGATACTTTATTGTATCCTAACGTATCCTTTTTTATATACCTCGCTCTTATTCAGTTTTCTTTTAATGCAAACTTCTTAAGCAAAAGTATTCTCGACGGCAAAAGAACAAAATTCAATTTCCTCCGTTGCACTTTTTGTCCCCACTGTACATTACACAGACAAGCACTTATCTGCACAGTGTACGCTCGATTGAAGGTTGCAGTATCCATAACTTTAGCCTTGCTACCGTTTTCCAACTACCCACTGTGTCCGTCTTTAGTCTCAACCACCAACAAAAGTTTGGAGTGTGTGTCTTGCAGTGTCTCTTGTGTTTTGCTTTTGAATCGTGTGTGTTTGCCGAAATTGGCCAACATTTGACTACCAACTGGCAAATCCTCTTTCTTCATCTATTAGGGATGATATTTGCTTACTGCGACGATCCATGTTGATGCTTCACTTGACGTAAGGATTTTAATATTTTTGTCTTCAAAAAGGTTCAAAAGTTTCTGTAGTATTTATGGTTACACTTCTAGGACGTAATGGTAAATGATACTGAAGTATCATTCTATGTCTTTAACTTATTTTGACACTTCAACAACAATCATTGATTTATTTACTTTGTTGAGCTGTAAAAGTTTTCGAACATATGAAGCAATGGATTAGCTATTAACTTCAAAATGATTAAAATTGAGATTGATAGTCAGTGTGTTACGCAATTAGGATGCTGTATTTTTTCATCAATATTATTGCCGTGAATCATGTTTTGTTTTCATTTACTAACTTAGTTTTGGGCATTCTCGGTTATCAAGTTATCGATTTTTTTTTACGATGAGTTTCAAGGCGATTGTTTTACAGATTTTCTGACTCTCTTCTTTTAAGTTTTACGTCATATTCGTTCACTTCTTCAAATACATCATTTTATCAGTGGCCTGTAAATGGCCTTCAATTTCATCTTGTTTAAGAGCAATTTATAGGTTAGCTGTAAGTTTCCCGAAAAGAAATAAAATAAAAAAAAAACATCCTCAACATTTTTATTACAATTTCATATTGAATCTTAAATTTCTATCGTCCATCAAAATCCGTAATAGAATTCCGTCGACGTATCACTACATAAGGGCGCTTCGGATTAGGCCAGACTGTTTACTTAACTAATGCACGCCATCTAGCCGCAGGCTCAGTAAACAATCATATAGTCTGCATGATCTATTGTTTTTGTCTGCAGGATTATTGGCGATGCAATTAAAAGGTGCTTGTTTTTAGTGGCTTTTCGGTGACTGGATTAATCTTAGGGTCAGAGACAAAAACTAAACTATCTAGCTACGCTTCGATCGCCAAAATGCACCCATTTTAACAGTAGAATGAGTGCATTTTGGCGATCGAAGCGTAAAAGACGAAACTTAGCGAAGTTTCGTCTTTGTATTTGGAGGGCTAATCCATAAGCAAAAAAATCCTTAGTTTCGGCCGAAGTCACGGGTGTTTCTTACTTGTTGTGTCATACAATAGTTTAATAGCACGGCCAGGCTATACATTACTTATTGTGTAGGCACTGCCGTGCCCCCAGATACAGAATGGCTTTTAATGATAATAATTCCAGTGGATGAAATACTACTATGAGATCAACTCTGATTTTTTTATCATTGTTAAGGGGCCATCAAATATTACATGACGAGCTTTTGTCCGCGAATTTGTGTGAGCTTGATGTGGCGTCCGTACTTCGAAGAAGGAAAATCTTCAACACCATCTATGTCACATTTTTTTTCTACATAACTTATTGCCACTTTCTCCTCATAGGCTTGCTCAAATATGTTAAAGCTAAATCGTATTAGCAATGATTTATTTGTCAGCTCGCTTCTTGGGGGTAGTTTCACAAGTCATGGCATATAATGCTTGGACACTGTCTGCGAAAGATTTATATCTCAATGTATCCGTTGTAAATATATTGTCTTGTCATGTTTAGAAATATGTAGTTCTATTGATTTTAGGTGAACAGGAATTAATTTTTAGTAATCAAGATAATATTTACATAATATAAACTAATATTTGAAATAATAATAAATGTACATGTATATGAAAAAAATAAGCAAAATAATCAAAGGGCAAAACAATTCGTCCGCATCACTGTCAACAGGAACAGTGCCTAAAAGGCTGGCGGCATTGCCACGTTGTATGGCGATGCTGCATAGTAAATAATAACTTATTGTGGAAGAATTATTCATCTAGTCGAAGTTCAAACAGCACCCTCAATTGCGTAACACACAATCAATCGGAATCTGAATCATTTTGAAGCAAATTGCTAATCCATTGCTTCATAAGTTCGAAAAATTTGTCTGCTCAACACGTAAATAACGCAATGAATGTTGTTGAACGGTCAAAATGAAACTGATTCCGATTAATCGTGTGTTACGCAATTAGGGTGCCGTTTGTCGTTAAACTATATGAAGGCCAGTTCCCGTAATTAAAAACGTGGAAAATCGAGTCGCAATCTCATCCCAGCGACAATCAATGTCAGAAACTCGTCTGTTAAAAATATTTAGAGAATTTAGAGGTATTTTTGACAGATTAAGACCGAGATCAGACTGTGAGTGTTAAAATTACGAGAATAAGAACCTCTAAAATCTGCTGTTTCAAAATAATCATGATGATGTCCCATAATAAAGCTATCATGCATGGGATATCGTAGCGTATGACTAACTGACATGCAAATGATTACTCATGGCTATGATTCAGTATAAAACCAGTAGGCGTAGGTTACTTCTATAAACGGACGTGCATACTTCTTTTGTATACAACCTATGACATTTTTTTTCAAGGAACTTCAAAGTAACTTCATGTTTTATTTTAAGCAATTCATGCTGAGATAGGAGCCTTTTGGCCTCGTACAGGACTTTCTGTTTTTTTTTCTTTTTGTTACTTTTTTTATATAATTTGTTTTTTTTTTATTGTGTTTAGTTTAGTTTTATGATCTTCCTGTACGATTCTTTCTTTCTCCGAATTAATATCTTAATTAAACAAATTAAGTTACAAATGGCAAAGATTGTCACTCACTGGACGCCTGAGGGAGGACATCGCCGTCGAGTTAGACCACGTCGCAAGTGGTATCAAAATCAAAAGTCATTTCAGACAAATCACTCCAATACAGTCCCCCTCAGTCATGATACGTTCAGTGGCCCACTGATGTATACCTACTCTATTTTTGATATTTTATGTGACATCCTAATAGTTAATTTGTAACAATAAGGTAAATTTAATTTAATTTTTATATAACTATCGTATGATAGCATGACGGCTGTCAGAGGAGAATGGAAGAAGAAAACGTGTTGCGCCGACCCCAAGTAACATGGGATAAGGGCAGGAAGATGATGATGATAACTATTGTATGCCCTAAGGGTGGGACATAGCTGATCACAATTTTATTATTTATGACCTGTATACTTACCTATGCCTATATGCTTGCCTTTTTTTTTTTTTTTTTGAGGATGGGAAATCATCAAATGACTCCTCCCGCTCTGGGTGGAGCAGAAGGGAGTGTCAGACTTTTACTGACTAAAACCCACCCGTGTTCCTTCCTTAGCCCTTTATGTTCCAGGGCAGCGGTAAACCCTTTCGGATGGTCCCGCTACCCTGGCAGGCTTCGGCCCTGTGGGGCCCCGTCACTTTGCTGACATCTCTTTGAGGCGCGCGTGGAACACGAACACGCCGTCCGGCACGGGCCTAGTCCTGATCGGACGGAGAGCTACCCATTACTCTCCGCCCGCAGGCCCGCGCCTACGGTGGCCGGGAGTCGTCACGCGGCTCCCGACGCCCGGAGCGTCTCCCGCGGCGGCTGAGGCGTGAGGTGCGCAAGGCGCGTTCCCTCGCCCACCCCGCCACCTCCTTCGCTAGCATGACTGCTTCGCAGAAGGAGGTGACTGCCTCCCACTCCCTCTCACCCCGGACCATGGCTTGAACCAGGGCCGGACGCGAGAGGTCGCCGCCGCTGCCAATCGCCTCTACGAGGACACGGCGGTGCTCTGCCCAAGCAGGGCAGACCTCCACCGTATGCTCCACCGTGTCCTCTGGGCGATCCTGACAGTGGTGACACCCGGGCGTCTCCTCCCGCCTGATGATGTGCAGGAACCTCCCGAAACATCCGTGTCCGGAGAGGACCTGCGTCAGGCGGTAGGTGAGAACGCCGTGACGTCTCTCTAGCCACTCCTCAAAGAGGGGTCTTACCGCCGCTATCGTGGCGTGCCCTGCGCTGGGTTGCGATAGTCGCTCCTTCCATGCCACCATGAGATCGCGCCGGAGGTTCGTCCGCTCCGCCGCGGTTTGCCGCGGATGCGGAGTTTCCCCCCGGCGTAGTGCCTCCGCGCGCCAATCATATAGGCGCGCGAGGACTATCGCCTCCAGATCCCATGGTGGCAGTCCGGCAAGGAGGCTTGCTGCCTCGCCTGAGATCGTGCGGTAGCCCCGGATCAGCCTTACGGCTACCACCTTTTGGGGCGCGTTCAGGTAGTGTGCGGCTCGAAGCCGCAGTGAACGCGCCCATACCGGGGCCCCATATAGGGCCATGGACCGCACGACCCCCGCGTAAAGCCTCCGGCAGGAGGCGTTTGGCCCCCTCAGGTTGGGCAAGAGCCGCTTTAGGGCGGCCCCGGCCCGTTCCAGTTTGGGGGCCAAACGTCGGAAGTGCTCGACGAAGTTCCATCGGCTGTCGAGGACGAGACCCAGGTACCTCATCGTGGTCTCGACGCCGATGTGAACCCCTCCTACCACTAGTTGGGATCCCGGAGGTGGCCCGTACCGAGGCCCATGAAAGGACATGGCCTCAGACTTGTGCAATGCCACCTCGAGACCCAACCGCCGGATCCTTTCCACGACTATCGCAACCCCGCGTGTCATCGCGTCGGCCGCCGCCTGATGCGACCTCCCCTGCGCCAGGACCAGCGTGTCGTCAGCGTAGCAAACTACGCTGACGCCTTCAGGGAGGTCGGCCCGCAGCACCCAGTCGTAACCGATGTCCCACAGGAGCGGCCCCAGAACCGATCCCTGTGGGACACCGCACGACATCTCTCGCCGGTTCCAGTTCCCGTCGCGACCGGGGTAGATGACGGCTCTGTCCGTCAAATACGCCCCGACTACTCGACGGAGGTAGGTCGGCACCCGGTGATACCGGAGTGCCTCCCCAATGCAGCTCCAGGGCAGGGTGTTGAACGCGTTGGCGATGTCGAGTGACACCGCCACGACCACCCCACCCCGGGACACCGCGTCCCCCGTCGTGAGGGCCCTTACGCGCATGATGGCGTCCACCGTAGAGCGCCCCTTGCGGAAGCCAAACTGGCAATCCGCAAGATCCGGCCCAGTCCTCCCCAGGTGCCCGACGAGGCGGCCCGCAATCACTCTCTCAAAGAGCTTGCCAACCTCGTCGAGCAACACTATGGGCCGGTATGCGGACGGAGAGTCCGCAGGGCGCCCGTGCACACGCCCGTATCACACAATACAGGGATGTTTGGAAGGAAAAAAGGGAGGCTTTTGCCCAACAGTGGGACACAAAATAGGCTAACAAAGAAAAAAAATTACAAAATCAATAGATTGACATTAATAACAGCAAAAAAAAAACACCAAACTTTAACTAAAGATCAAAAGAAAAACTAACCCTATTCGCTATTATTTTAAACTATTATTTCGATTGCAGATAAAAACAGTACACTTGATACCAAAAAAAGTGACACCTACAAAAATAAAGGACAAGTGCAAACGTGTTAGCTCAAAGACCGGAGAGACTTATAGAAAGGAAATCCTTAAACAAAACACTGGAGTGTAACGTCGAAAACAATAATTCTTCATTACTGTTTTGTGTTGGGGTAAGTAATAGACGTGCGCTTAAAAAAAGCGCGATATTTTTGTTTTTAGACAGCTTTCGGGAAATGTTTGAAAAGCATACTTATGTCCAGAACATAATAATAATATAAATAGGATATAATTTTAAATGTTTTTTTTAAATATTTTTGTTTATAATAATATTTAAAAATATAATTTATAAGTACTTAGATGAAATAAAGAAAACAATATTATTATCTCACTGCAGGGCAAAGGCCTCTTCCCATACACATAAGACATGAAAACATACGGTTTTTTTAAAACGTGACATATATTTATGTATGATTATCTTTTTAGGTTTTACATTTTCAGGTGTATTGTACAAATTACTTCTCGCGTGCTAAACAATATTCACTATAGCTAAGTGAAAAAAAAAATGTATAGGTATATAATAAAGACTATTGTACTCTATTTTATAAACGATACAAACAAAATAATTTCAATTCAAAACCCTATGTAGACACTAAATCAAAATTGCTCCCCCATCATTCCGCCGAACAAGCTATGGCTATAGCGCAAGTGGCACATTCAACTTATCGGCATATTGTCCAAGTTTCGAGGGAACGTGCAGGTGTACACGAGGGTGGCACTTTTTGTGGCCGCCAGTGTAAGCGTAAAATAGGAGCCGACTTAATAAGTGGTTATTTAGCAGGATAATGCTTCGAAATTTGGATTAATTCGGGTGGAGTATTTATTTTTGGTCGTTAGTGTAAGTAGATTATGGTAATGTTGGTCCTATTTTGTTGCGTATGTGTAATAGTTTCAACAATTACTTACTCCTATCATTTAGGTAAAAGAAAAATAAATAGTTTATTCCGCACAAACAAAACGCACATTACCAATAAAAAATAATAAAAAAGACATAAAATACAACATAGTCAAAAGCCTCGTACTCAAGCATATAAAATATTGACAAACAGGTACTGGTACAATTTAATGTAATACAAACTTCAGGCAAACTGGCGTTTTTAATTAAAATTTGGTCTCTACGACAATTATATTTAGGATTCCTTACCCAAAGGGTGCCAACAGAACTCTATTACAAAGCCTCCGTTGTCCATTCGTATGTCTGTCAGCGGGCTGTATGTCATGAACCGTAATAGGCAGACAGTTAAAATTTTCACAGAGAGTGTATTTCTATTGCCGCTATAACAACAAATATGTGGTATTAAATATTGTAAGGTGATACGGAACTCTTTGTGTGCGAGTCCGATTCGCACTTGACCGATTTTTTTATTTAATTACTTTTGTGTCAATAAAATGATATTAATTAATTTTTAATCAAATGAATTGGTTAAAGTGACAGTCGAAAGAAGCTCAAACTTATTAAAACTGTAGAAATAAAAAAAGGCTTATTTTAAACATTAAATTTTTTAATTTATTTAATTAATTACCTACGCTCAATTTTACCTCTACGGTCATTTACATAAAATTCTGAGCATACTTTTATTTTTGTTATCAGTTTCCGAGAGTCTAAATACTGCCATAAGGTTTTTGAATAAAATTACCACACATAATTAGATCGCGTAAATAATTGGGTGTGCCATATTGACCGTTTTCACCCTTGTTTTATCTCTTTTCAATCTAGGTTTTAGACTTTTTAGCAGTTGTGATAATTATTTGTTTTTATTTTCAAAGTTTTACTCATGCTTATTAAAAAGACATGTTCTAGCACAAATTATTTAATAAATGACTTTTTTGTATCATACCTGCATATAACATCAAGCTGCCTAGCCTTTAACCAACTATGTGGGGTTGGATTCTAATCCAACTGGATGCAGCTGAATACCAGTATTCTACCACTACCACTAATCACCATACATATTTGAAATTTTAAAAACTGAATGTAATTACTAAAATAATAACTAAGGTAAGCATTGCTAACTCCAATATTACCTACATAAACATGAAACCATTACATTTTTCTCATTTCGTGTTTAAATCTGTATTTAATAAAAAAAACAGAATCTTAATCTAAATAAAACCCAATCTTTGAAATAGCACCCAGTAAAATATCCATTAAAACAGTACTCCACACAAAATAACGACGCTATAAGAGCATAAACAGCATACGTATTAAACCGCCTGTCTGTCTATCCGTACTTTATGTCCATTCATCACGAACGAACCGTCACTTCCTACACACGAAAGCACTCAGAAACGTAACAATCATCGCTTAGAAACATCGCCATATGCGCAAGACAACTGCATACGCCCACCGGTCAAATTTGATTTACGCGTGAATTACATGTCATAACCTGTATGCTCATTTTACCCCGACCTCCCCTTTAAATCGTGCCACAGAGTAAAAATAACAAGACAAAAAAATTGTTGAACTGGATTTTGAAAATTAGTTTTGTGGTTATTTTTTAAACTGTGGCGTTGGAAGGGGAGGTGAGGGCAAAATATGTAACACGTAGGTGTCATAAAAAAAACTCCCTTTCTCCAGTCAAGTGCACCTTTGTTCGTATCGATAATGCATTAATTTGAATATTCGCGGTGTCATATGTCAAATGGTTTGTAATTTTCTGTTTGTTCTTTTTTTATTATTTAATGTGATTTTCCACGGTAGTGTAATAAAGGTGTGCGTTTGTCACGATTGATTGCTTTGTTAAATTATGTAAGTAGGCGAGGTACAAATGTGGCATTATGATAATGGTTTTTGCACCTGTGATCTTTAGTCAAATTCACTAGGTTTATGCGGGTTGAAATGAAATAATGCACTGACAGTTATAAGAATAGTGAGATTTAACGAAGTGTTATTAACAAACAAAACAAAACGAGGTGACACTATACAGGGTTGCATCTGGGACATCGACGCACAACCTGCCGGTCGATTCTGTAAAAATCTCACCGTGAAAACTCAAGTGAAGTGAGCTTGATGTGACTTGTCAGTAGTGTCAATCCCTAGAATTATTTGGAATGACAGCTCACTTCACCTAAGTTTACACGGTGAGATGATGATGTTTCCATGAACTCAGTACATGATTTTGAACTTTTCGTCGGTTATTAAAGGAAAAATTTGCTGTTCAATATATTTTGATCGCGTAGGTATTGCATTTTTCTATGAAACAGCAGATTCTTTTTGATAACCGTTGTTGGTTACGTTGTTTAATAAGGACAGGATAAAATAACTACTCATTAATGCAAGGATGTTAAATAAATAGTAAGCCCACTCAAAAACATCATCATCTGCCTAGCCTTTTCCCAACTATGTTGGGGTCGGCTTCCAGTCTAACCGGATGTAGCTGAATACCAGTATTTTACATGGAGCGACTGCCTATCTGACCTCCACAACCCAGTTACTGGGTAAAACGATACCCCTTGGTAAGACTGGTTGTCAGACTTTCGGGGTTCTGACTACCCGTAACGTTTGTCAAAGATCCACGAATGACAGCCGGGACCAACGGCTTAACGTGCTTTCAGAGGCACGGAGGGGTCTCGATATGTAAAGATGAACACCCATCCACAGACCAACCGCGGCAAGCGTAGCTTAACCTGACCGATCGACCTGTGCGGCTGTTATTATTTAGCCACGGGCTATATTTTCACTAAATCCTATGCGCAACGAATTATGTCTTTTTGAAAATTATATTCCAGTTCATAATTCACCGTCTCTATCTCATTTACAATACACCCTTTGTATTAACCATAACATAACTCAACGTCACTAAACAGGTGAGTTCATTAGAGATTACTTACAGTAATTTGCAGTACGCCGTACAACGCCATCTGTTGACTGTGTCGATTACAATCAGACTACGCTCAGCCAATCATATTGTGCAAGTGACGTGAGGAATAATTATGGAATTAAGAGGATTATTTTTGGTAAAGGGTTAGTTTTATTTTTGTATTACTTTGTTTGGGATTTGTAATAGATAAATTTATGGGGATTGGTCTGCGTCATATTTTAGTTTTTCTTTTTTTTTCTATCTTCTTGCAATAGCAGTTTTTTTTTTTTTTAAAAGAGCATGAACTCCTTTCTACTCTTTATTTATCTTTCTTTCTTTTTATATCTGTAATTTTTTTTTCAACATTTGTAGAAGCTATCATTAAACATTCAACGTTTAAAAACCGTATCAGTTCCGAAAACCGCATAAGTGGTATGCTTAGTCATAAAAATTTCGCTGAAATCGTTAACTTGGACATCACCTTTCTTCCAGCTACTGACAACAGGTTTTATACACAGTATACATAAAATCAATATAACATCACGCTTGTTTTCCTCGAAGGGTTAGGCAGACAGAATTGTAGGTTAGTCTGCCGATAAAATTACATTCACACCATACCATACCATATTACACCCACATTTCGCCAGTTATGTTTAAGTCCCATGTAACAGAGGGCGAGCCTATTGCCATCAACCAGGCACAAATCCAGACTTCGTTCTGCTACTGAGAGTGGCTCGTGGCTAAATAATAACAGCCGCACAGGTCGATCGGTCAGGTTAAGCTACGCTTGCCGCGGTTGGTCTGTGGATGGGTGACCATCTTATATAATATCTTAATACCGAGACCCCTCCATGCCTCGAAAAGCACGTTAAGCCGTTGGTCCTGGCTGTCATTCGTGGATCTTTGACAGTCGTTACGGGTAGTCAGAAGCCCGAAAGTCTGACAACCAGTCTTACCAAGGGTATCGTATTACCCAGTAATTGGGTTATGGAGGTCAGATAGGCAGTCGCTCCATGTAAAATACTGGTATTCAGCTGCATCCGGTTAGACTGGAAGCCGACCCCAACATAGTTGGGAAAAGGCTAGGCAGATGATGTTCTGCTACTGAGAAATTCTCGATGGGAAACCCCAATAACACTTTGCGCAAACTAGAAATTAAACCCAGGACCTCATATTCAGCAGTAGCAATAGTGTAGTTGCCTGGGTAAAAAAAAATAATAATTATATTTAGTCCGTCAGTTAGATTATCGAAAAATAATGGACACGTCGCATGCTTAATGGAATACTGACTTAACTCAAAACAGACGACTTTTAGGAAATCGCAAAAAAGATCTTGGTATGAGGATTTATCCTACTTGTTGATGATAAAAATAAAACTGATTTATATTAATCATGAATGCTTGTATTTTGACCGTCTATAATTAACTATTGATGAGATCTGAGTAAAAAAAAAAACGGAAATCACATCTGGCCTATCTACTAATGGGTCAGTGTTCTATTAAGCATGCGACGTATTTTTTCTTTTGTCAATCAAACAAAAAATGACAAAGATAAAGCGCGTCAAAATTTGGAAGTGGGGGGTCGTGACGTCACTTGCTTGCAAAAGTGTCGCAAGCAAGTGACGTCACGCGGAACTTTAACGGGCGATATCTTCATCATTTTTTATATAATTGACAAAAGAAAAAATACGGGCACAATATTTTTTGATAATGTAACTGACGGACTAATTAGAATTTTTTAGGAAAATAGCCTATTGTGGTTGCAATACAATTTTTTTTTCTTAATCCGATCAGGAACCCAGGGCCTCATACTCAGTAGTAGAAATTGCGCGTGCAATACAAAAAAAAAATCTTAATCCTATGAGTTAAAAAAATCGGTACATTATTTATTTAATATCATAACAAAAATCAAACGCTGATCACTTAAGCCTAAAAAATACACATGTGCTCTATTTAACGGATCACTTAACCCGCACTCACCCTAAGATGCGGATTTGAAAATCGAAACTAAAAATCCGCATGCCATATTTAAATCTGCAAATAGTGTTTGTAAACTCGACCCCATATTTCGCCCCTCGATGATCGGGGTGAGTTCAAATGTTTGAACTTTAAAAGTGAATCTATTGTTAGTGGCGAGTTATAGATATGTGTGAGTTACACTGAGTGGGTTTTTTTATACTATGAAGTGCAATTTTTTTCACCAGCAAAAATTAATACATTTTCTTTATGAAAAAAAAAACTTAAATAATTTTTTCACATTTCAACCTTTTCTAAAATATTATAATCCTACTAATATTACAAACGCGAAAGTTTTTATGGAAGGATGGATTGTTCCTGTTTCACGCCAAAACTGCTGAACGGATTTGGATGAAATTGGGCACACAGATAGTATATAACCAAGATTAACACATAGGATACTTTTCATCCCGATATTCCCACGGGATCGAAACTTATGCGGGTGAAACCGCGGGGCGCAGCTAGAATATATTATATAAAAGTATATAATCAAAATTAAAGAAAAAGGCAGGAGCTCATTGGCCATCAAAAAATTTGTGCGCATCGCTGTCAATGGGATAAGTGCCCAAAAGGCTGGCAGCATTACCACGTTGGAAATCATCATCTATTCTTTAAAAATCTCACCGTGAAAACTTAAGTGTTCTAATATCATACCTTTTTTCTAACATCATCGAATAAAAATAAATAAATAAAATAAAATCATAATATTTTGGTCGCAATGCACAAAATTAAATGTCAAAAAAAATTCTCTACACTTTTTTTTCAGATGTCTTCCAACGTAAAGCCATCATGCACCCAGTGTATCTCAACTGCTCTTACCAACTTAATACCGATAGATAGCTACCAAATGTTAGACGATATAGATGACGTCACCATGACAATTCAGATCTATGCGAGGGGGATGAGCACAAGTGACAGTCATCATACCGTTACATCGAGATTATGGAGGATGGCGGACGGATGGCAGAAAGTCATGGGTGGGAGTAAATGGTGAAAGGTTATTGAGAAAAATAATGCTTTGTGTTGATGTGGAAGATCAAAACTTCTGTTTATAAAGGTTCGGAATTTTTATTTGAAGTAAAGATGTCGTGCATTTTATTTCGAAGTAAGTTCAGTTTCATCTGCCTAGCCTTTTCCCAACTATATATGTTGGGGTCGGCTTCCAGTCTCACCGGATGCAGCTGAATACCAATATTTTACGTGAAGCGGCTGCCTATCTGACCTCCACAACCCAGTTACTGGTAAGACTGGTTGTCAGACGTAAGTTCAGTTTATTATATAATTTTAAATTCATTTTGACTGCAGTTTTCAGCTTTATAAAAATGTAGGTCTTATCCTATCCTAATCACAAATCATGAAATAAAAGCTGTAAGTAGTTTTTTTTTCTTGATAGATTTTTTGACCATAATTGAATCCATGAAATTTCACACTTCTGCTAGATGCACTGATACGAGTCACACAAAATAAATTAATTTACAATAATTATTTTGAATTAATATCAGATTAATATAATTATTATTATCTACGAGCCTCCTCCAAACATCCAAATAAATCAAATCTCGTCCATTTTCCGTAGCAATAATTTCCTTTCTCATTCGATTATGCCATTAAAGCATTAGCGTATTGCCAGTCAGCGTGCGAACCATTTTTCTTCCTGTACTTAAGGAACCCCAAAAATTCACTTTGGTGGAATTAGTCTTCATAATCCTGAAGCTAATTCATCACCGTTAGCCGAATGAGTGGGGAGTGATGATGCGAAATAAATATTATATAGTTAAGAATGTTTTGATATTATCTATTCTTATGCCACCATCATGCCTTGACACTGCGTAACTGTCGCACTTTATCCAGAAAAACGAATTAAAAACTAGAAGCTGACTGAGAACGATTATTTTTCCGATAGGAATACGGCCTGTGGGGTAATTGCGTAACACACTAACTCAGAATCTTGAAATTTAGTACAAAGCAACATCTTATAGCACAAATAAAGGAAAAATTTCGAAAACCGTAAATTTTTAATTACATACCTACAAATTTGTACGGGACCCTCGGTGCGCGAGTCCGACTCGCACTTAGCCGGTTTTTTTCATTATTTTCACATTATGAGCGTTAACAAAGTAGTACCGAAATAATATCTCATTCAATACTTTCGGTGCCCACAAACAATCTTCGAAGTCGCAATGAGGCACAAGATTGACATGTTCCATCCACACCAACTTAAAAGGACAGAAACACCAATTTGATACACTGTAAAATTGACAGCATTTAGCAAACACATATCCATCCTTTTTAATATCTATCAAACAAAAAGACCACCCATAAGCTTTAAAAAAAAAGAAAGTCAACCCTCAATTAGACACGGTGTTTTAGACCACACACAAAATTGTAATTGGTCTTTTAGACCGGACAAAGAAATTTACGCAAAAATCGGTGCGTGTCACATTCACCGATAAAGTTATAAAATATAAAGGCTTTGAGGCACAATGGGGGTTGTAAATTTCAATATTGAGTGTGACTGGACGTTAGTCTACAATGTTGCGGGAACGCTCCTTAATGGTGCCAAAGGGAGATGGTTTTATTTACTTTATTGTGGCGGGTAATTGAGATATTGATGACTTTTTGAGAATGATGAGCCTCGTTTAAATGTAAATAAAGAAATACATCTAACCTCTCTTACACACTGTATCCATTGATGGAGTTCTTAGTTGGTAGATAGTGTACAGTAATTCAAAGTTTAGTTAAATAAAACTGAATGAAGAACGGGAGGGCTCCATGTAATTTGGGTGTCATACAAAGACTTCGCCTACATTCTTACAAATACTCTCAAAATATTAATCTCGGCCAATTTAAGATAAAAGGTAAGTACAGCATATTATCTTTAATATTAGGTTTTGCAAGAAAAACGTTTTTCAAAGAGCAGCTTAATTGCGTAACACAATTTCAATCACAACCTAAATAATTTTGAAGGATATTGTTAATCCATTGCTTCATATGTTCGAAAAAATTGTCTACCCAACAACGTAAATAACGCAATGAATGTTGTTGAACCGTCAAAATGAAAGCTTTTGCTACTGACAGTGTGTTACGTATTTACCCCACAGGTGGCTCCAATTATACAGAAAAAAAAAATCGCAAGTTATAAACTAAAATAAATACCTACTGTTAAACATAAACCACATAGTGCCCATGTAGCGGGTCCCGAGTCCACTCGGCACGTGCGCTTACGGTCCGAGATTTCAAATTAACGCAATAAAATTAAACCTAACGTATGACTTCGTAAATTTTGTGTGACGACATTTTGCGTACAGTGTTGTAGTTAGTGCTAATGGAAACCCCATAAAGTTTGTTATTATGAGTTAAGTTTAATGCAAATCTGAGTATGAATACCGTTAACTGAAGTATGAAGACGTTAAAAATGTCTTATCAAGTTACAATTTATCTAAGCGCAAAATTGGTTGTGGGAAGTACAGAACTGGTGAAAGTGGAGGTGCATCTGAGAGGCCTATCTGCAGCAGTAAACGTCTTTCGGCTGAAATGATGCTGAATTATGAGTTTATCAAAGTATTTAAAATTAAGTAGTTGTTTTTAATACTTCTGGGCAATTTTTACAATTCCATGGCAGTAGTGGGGTTACGTTAATGCACCCATTGTTCTTATATAAAGAAGCGTCAGCCGATCGATTCAGTAAAAAACTCACCGTGAAAAGTTAGGTGAAGTGAGCTTAGAGTGTGCTGTCAATAGTGTCAATCCCTAGCATTAATTGGAATGACAGCTCAGTCCACGCTCACTTCACCTAAGTTTTCACGGCGATTTGGTTACAGAATCGCACTGCAGGATAGCCCGCGAAATTCGACGACACGGTTGGCGCAGTGACGACACGGTTGGCGCAGTGGTTGAGCGATTGACTGCTGCGCTGCGTGTCGCGGGTTCGATTCCCGCACGGAACAAATATTTGTATGACCTACATGTATTTGTTCCAAGTCTGGGTGTTTTTCTATCTATAATATGTATGTATTTACAAAAAAAAAATGTATATAAGTAGTTTATCAGCCATCTTGTTACCATAACACAAGCATTAGGTTGCTTAGCTTGGGACTAGATGGCGCTGTGTGAATTGTCTATTATTCTATTATACTATTGTATATTATTCAAATCTTCTTACGTGTTTTGCAATTTGCAGGTCAATGTCAAGTTGTATATTGAACAAAATATGATTCGCGAGCGTAACAAGTATGTATTTACTGAATTATAATTATTAAAATCATCAATACAACCTTCTTTGTTCATATAATCCTATTGAGTGAATATTTCATGAAATATCAATCAATATAGGTAGTATTCTCTAGAAATACTAGACTCAATCATTCTTATGTAATTTATATTTAAGTATATGTTAAAAAATTGCATGTGTCACTTAAACAAGCCCGTGGAAATGGACACGTGTTCATATCGTCAAAATTAGCATAATATTGATAATATGCTAATTTGGACTGTTTAGTGCCACAAAAATCTCGAACATATGGACAGTCGCACGACAATTGAATTGTAATGTGAATAATTCTGTGTTCGTATTATGAGAGTCATTTATTTTACCTAGTCTTACCAAGGGGTATCGCGTTACCCAGTAGCTTTATTGTGTCAGTCGCTCCATATAAAATACTGATATTCAGCTGCATCCGGTTGGACTGGAAGCTGACCCTTACATAATTGGGAAAATAATGATGATGATTACGAAACTCAGTTCATGAAGTTTGTCAATCTTTTTCTATAAAAAATAGTTTTTTATTTTACCGAAAAAATGATTTCTGGCTACTATCAGAATCCAGAATGTTAATATATTCCCAATACCTTTTTTGTTAAAATAAGGCCATTAAGAATTGGGATTTGATAAGTACTGGTAGATTTTTGAGGAGGAATCCATTAATCAGAAATAAAGTAACGTTAATAAACTAAATTCATCGCCCAATTAGAACGCCTCCCAAACAATACAAAATGTATTCAAATTTTATTCACCTTAAAGCCTATCAGTAACATCGATCTGCGCTTGCACACAAATGTTCCATGCACTTATTAGGGTAACCATTCGTTAGAAAAGTCCTGTTAGAACCCTATATTTAGTACCCAAATATTTAGAAAAAACGATTGATAGTTAATTTTAATATTTAGCTACTGTTATAAATAATCTTAAAAGATGGCCAGCGCCCAAGACTGAGTGTGGAAGGCAAAGTACCCAGGGGTTGTGGCGCAACCTTCAAGAGGCATATGACATGTCTAGCAGTAGACTGCGCGTATATAATTTTTTGAAGTGAAAACTTCTTTAGCGGCGTTGTGCACTTTTTTGTTATGGGTAAAAACTGTTAAACTAGCGTCAGGACACGTGACCTGATCGAAAATTCGTAAGACGGAGCTCGCGTCAGGACATGTAACCTGATCGAAAATTCGTAAGACGGAGGGAGAGTAGACCGCATTCCAAAATATCAAAAATGCACAACGTTAATATTCAAGTTTTCACTTCTGCCGGCACTCCCGGAGTGCAACCCGTTTTTTTTTTAGAATTTCTTTTCGTAATTCAACCTAGGAGTTTTTGGTCTGCTTAAACGGACTTGCCTGTAGATGCCTCAATAAATTAAGGCCTCCAGCCAGGGCTTAGTATATCAGAAATGCTACAGACCATGAAACTGAACAAATTTGTCCATGGGACCAACATCGTAATCGCAAAAAAAAAATAACACCTGACTTCAATACTCGACCCAAATGTATGGAACGGCTGGATATTTTTTTGCAATTACTATGACTCATGAAGAAAGTTGTTCAGTGTGATGGTCTTTATCACACCGTTAGGTCAAGCTACCCGAAACTGTCAAATTTTCCCAATCAACCTTGAACCTTAATGATTTAGCGATAAAATTGAAAATCTAGGTATTTAACAGACAACAAGCGATACACATTCGTTCCGAATTTCACTTTATGTGGTACAGCTCTAAACATAGTCGAGCAGTTTAAGTATTTGGGCCACTGGGTCACCGCGGACCTCAAGGACAGTGTGGATATTGAACGGGAGCGCAGGGCGCTGTCTGTCCGATGCAACATGTTGGCTCGCAGGTTTGCACGGTGTACGGGGACTGTAAAAGTTGCGCTTTTTAAAGCATACTGTCAGTCCTTTTACACCTGCAGCCTGTGGGTTAACTATACGCAGCGGACATACAGCGATCTGCGCGTTCAATACAATAACGCGTTCCGGGTGCTGATGGGACTGCCGCGTTACTGCAGCGCCTCCGCGATGTTCGCGGCAGCTGATACAGACGGCTTTGCGGCCATCATGCGCAAGCGGTGCGCGTCTATCATGCGTCGCACGCGCGACAGTCCCAACACCATCCTGCGCGCGCTGGCGGACCGGTGGGACTCTCCGATGCTGGCTCGCTGGATACGGCTGCATGCAGTCGTGTAGTGATAGTGATTGGCAGGCAGCGTTGGGAAGTCCACCTGACCCGCAACTTATTGTTTTACCTTAAATAATTATTTAGAAAAAAAATACTAACCTAGTTGTAAGCTCGCAATTGTACTAACAAGATATGGATGTCTTTATTCCGAAATAAATGATTATTATTATTATTATTATTAAAGAAATTGACAGATTGTAGTAGCTTGATGTGCTGGCGCCTGTACAGTTGATTTAATTTTCCTCTTTATCGTAAAGTTCGTATGGATGGTTACCCTACAGGCACTTGATAAACGGCCATTATGGTCATGTTCTTAATGCCCCTCTTTTATGCCCAATTTGTTATTTTATTACCCCCATAAAATCAGGTGTTACAGTTTACACCAGCTAATTAGAAACTTTTTTGATTTCGTTATTTTTTTTATACAAATGTCAATAAGAAATTAAATATATTTGATTGCTTTAGAATGTTTTAAAATGGGAAATGATCCATTTCCTGTTTGGTAAAGACAGATGGTTTTTAATAAAAAAAAAACGGGTTGCACTCCGGGAGTGCCGGCAGAAGTGAAAACTTGAATATTAACGTTGTGCATTTTTGATATTTTGGAATGCGGTCTACTCTCCCTCCGTCTTACGAATTTTCGATCAGGCCACGTGTTCTGACGCGAGCTCCGTCTTACGAATTTTCGATCAGGTCACGTGTCCTGGCGCGAGTCTAACATTTTTTACCCATCACAACAAAAGTGCACAACGCCGCTAAAGAAGTTTTCGCTTCAAAAATCGTCATCATCAAATCAACCAGATATCTACCTACTTACCGACCTAGTTTTATTTCGGTCCAATCTTCTTAGTCGGAATTAAAATTCCAAATGTACAAGAACAGATTTGACGGTGATGGTGAGCCCCAACATAGGCTATGCCTGTAACTTGGGGGTCAAATGCATTGAATTACTAAGTATAATTATTTCTAGTTAGCCGCACAGGTCGATCGAACAGGTTAAACTACGCTTGCCGCGGTTGGTTTACGGATGGGTGACCATCTTACATACCGAGACTGCATGGGAAAGCACTTTAAGCCATTGGTCCGGGTTGTCGTTCGTGGATTTTTGACAGTTGTTACAGGTAGTCAGAAGCCCGAAAATGTTACAACCAGTCTTACCAAGGGGTTTCGAGGGGTTTACCCAATAACTGGGTTCTGGAGGTCGGATAGGCAGTCGTTCCATGTAAAGTACTGGTATTCAGCTGTATCCGGTTAATCTGGAAGCGGACCCCAACATAGTTGGGGAAAAGGCAGGCAGATGAATTATTTGTAGTTGATATTGTAAACCCTACATTTTAAAAACACAGTAAAATCTTCCCGTAGGTAAGTAACTACTGGAAGTTTTTACTGTTTTTTTAGGTGAGGTGTGCCTACTTGGGTTTGGACTTATCTTTATTTAAGTAAATAAAGCTAAAACCAAACCCAAGGAAACTGCATTCGCGATTTATTTACCAAAAGTGTAAACAAATATGAGTTTATGGAAAAATAACTTTAATTCCTACACAATAAAGTTCAGTTTACGCTACAACTCCAAACATTTTTATAACTTTTTCAATTAGCTAGTCACTCTGAAATCAACTTAATTACATGTAAAAGAAAGTTGATATTTGTTTAACTTGAAATAACATCAATTTGAAACATTAGTTTGAATATACTTTTTAGGTAAGTAGGTATGCAGTAGAAACTGCGATGCATACATCTTAACGTCATCATTTAAGTCCCAAATATTTCAACACAAATCCTAATCAACTGCCAACCACATGTCACCACATTAACATGAAAAGCGTCCACAATTTATCAAAAATTACTTCTGAAACTTCCACCACACATTAGAACTGTAAACATTAGTTTCTCTGACAATGATCATTTGTTTACTCGTTAACACATGCCTTTAGGAGACGGAAATAGTCACTGTGATTTGGTGAAATTGCTTGATGAATTGTGAAATATTTTTGGTCTATTTTGGTGAAGATGTTTATTATTTGAAATTGAAACCTCTTATGACACAGTACACAAAAGAAAAAGTGATAAAAAAGAATAACAAAGTGGATATAATATATAGGTAGCGTGCCGCTATAAATAATGGTAACATTAATTTAACACACGTCTACGGCTTCGTAAACAAATTTTAATTTCATTAAACGTAAGTATTTATTAAGAGGGGCTTGTGGCTTTATAGTAATAGCAGCACGGATCCCGTTCATCAACAGGTATTTTTGATGATGATCGATCGATCAGGTTAAGCTACGCTTGCCACGGTCGGTCCGTGGCTGGGTGACCATCTTTACATACCAAGACCCCTCCGTGCCTCGGAAAGCACGTTAAACCGTTGGTCCCGGCAGGACCTTTGACCTTTATTCGTGGATCTTTGACAGTCGGTACGGGTCGTCAGAAGCCCAAAGTCTGACAACCAGTCTTACCAAGGGGTTTCGTAACTGAGTTGTGGAGGTCAGATAAGCAGTCGCTCCATGTAAAATACTGGTACTTAGCTGCATCTGGTTAGACTGTAAGCTGACCCTAACATTGGGAAAAGGCTAGGCAGATGTTGATGATGATTTATTTATTTATTAAAATTTTTCTACGATAGCATCTTGGAGCAACCTGTATAAAGAACTTTAGGGCAGGGGTCATTTGCCGGGATCACGGATCATAACATTGCATCAATGAAATTAAAACGAAAAACGTGCAAAAAGTAGGTGAATTGAATGGATTTTTGTATTCTTACCTACAATACTCTATGCCATTGCTCTCTGGCCAACCTCGAACGTGGATATATGCTAGAGCAATCAATAAAGACTCACTCGGTTCTGTCGATCGGGCACCAAGTCAGTGAAGATCTGCCGATTTATACAATGCAGAATCAGCCTATAATGTTGTGGTTGTCCCACTGCTGGGACACAGGCCTTCTCTTAATGAGAACGAGTGGACCGTAATCCACCATACGGGTACAGTGCGGGTTGGTAGATGCAGGAATGCCGGATTCCTCACATTGTTTCACCGTTTGGAGAGCAGTGGTGCTGAAATTAAATACACAAAGTACCTGTCTTGGTTCCTACAAATCATTAGCCGGGGTCGATACCACTTATGAAAATTGTAACGATAAAAGCCATTTCATAAAAAAAGCATGAAAAGTCTCAGAATCTTCACTTTAACAAGATTAGCCAGTAAAACTATTACAGTTTGATTTTCTAAAAATTTCCCATTACTCATGAATTTGACGACAAAATTACATAGAAGGGTGCAAATGTGTACGACAAATTCACAGTTACCTAACGCCATACCTGAAATTTCTTAGAAGTAACACAACGATGCAACGAACGACATTCACCATTTCAAAAATGCAAAAGATTGCATCAATATCGTTCGCAATTTACCTGTCATGGTGGCTAAAGGAAATTATTACCTATTACTCAGTAAAATAACAAAGGCATTTTGATTCCGAGTAAATCTCACGCGCCAACGATCAAGGAGGCCGGTGCGAGGATGACACACGACTTGATTGTAATGACTGGACTGCAGTTTGATGAGTAGGTGAAGACCAGGGAAAGTTAAATTGGAAGGGCGTTTAGAGGTGAGAATATGAATGTGACGAACTTATTAGTGCCTTTGTCCTTTATTATTAACTTTGTTACACAAATGAATAATAATAAGTAAAAATAATAAAGGAGAATTGACAAAAATGAATGGAAGCTGGAGGCCATCTCGGCGACAAATAAATGTCAAAAACTTGTCAAAATGTAAGGAAATTGGAGGTATTTTTGACAGATTGAGACTGAGATCAGACTGTGAATGGTATTAAAATTATGAGAATTGCCTGGTCCTTGCACCAATAACTGAACAACTACACATGTCATTAGATAGGTATTTTATTATTATACAATAACTACAATGGTGACTCATTTCAAATCGCTGTATAAAAAAGTTATTTAGTGTCCAAGTCATTCCTACGAACCACCGCTCGTAGGAATGACTTAGACACTAAATAACGGAACCCTTGAATAGCTACTAGTAAACCCTTCGAGTGTGGCCTCATTAGATGTGTCTCAGCGAGTACAGTTCATTTTACTTGATGACGATGACTTGATGCACCAGGATAATGGAACCCTTGAATGGAGTCATTGTCATTATGTAAAATGAAGAGTAGTAGTTAATCAAGAGTTCCGATATCTTGCGGGGGACGCTTACCACTAGACTACCACTGCACTGCTCTGTATCGAAGCTCTGATAATTTATTTAAAGGACAAATAACAACTGATCATCTTGCAAGGGAGAATATATATATTTTTTTTTACTTTGCCCTACACTAGGAATTTCTCCTGTATCGTGGGAGCGTTTACAAACAATTAAACTCACATACACAAACAGCCAGACCCGGAACAAACACCAGACCCGGAAATATTTGTTCCGTGCGGGAATCAAACCCGCGACACGCAGCGCAGCAGTCAATCGCTTAACCACTGCGCCAACCGTGCCATCATTATAATGACACATCCATACAAATACCTGCAGTGAGTTTTACTTTCATTATTATTTAAAAACACAGGCCAATTACGTAACTTCAAATTTTTCATTCACACCATTATTTTAACACAAAGAATGTACTAATACGACGGGGATTGATGCAAATGACACCTCCTTACAAAAAAAACGTCAAAAAATTCCGTCAGCTGCTGCAAAAAAAAAACACTTGAATTTCAACCTCATGTCTTAGAAGATAAAGCTCTATGTCCATTTTTAGAACTGTAACATGTGAGTTTGTAAAACAAATTCAGAGTTGCTGTCAGTTTAAAAAAAATTTAAACGATTTTCATCTTTATTTCCACTGTTGTAGAATCTGTTCAATCTGTAGATAATTTTATTCAGCTGTAATAAATAATGTGGTAAATTGCCAATGACATGTTACTATTGATTTAAGAAAGTTTATTCAAGGGGTGGCCAGAGACGTTTCCTTTGAAGAAATTATACAATTTACGGGGCTTAAACTTCATAGGGGTGAGAATGAAAGGAATGCTTGGAAAAATAAACTGTGAACGTTTTGTTTTTGTTGATATTTAACTTTCAGACGTTTGAGGAGGGGGTAATGTAGCTTGGATTAATTGGTAATCTAAATAAAACGAAGAAAAACATGGCTATTGACAATGTCTTAGCGACTATTCTTATACGAACTTTTACGATGTTTTCCTTCAGCGTCCTGGAGCGGCTGCTGCTGGTGCAGAAAACCTCAAACGGCGAAAATATTCCAGCCTGACTGAGAGTTATATCTTCGAGCCGTTTGGGGTTGAAACACTAGGGCCATGGGGTCCGAGTGCCCACTTGGTTTATCGAGATATCGCCAAGCAGTTAGTCGACTCTTCAGGTGACCAGAGGGCTGGCCTGTTTCTTGCCCAAAGAATTAGCATCGCCATACAACGTGGCAATGCTGCCAGCCTTTTGGGCACTGTTCCTGTTGACAGCGATGCGGACGAATTTTTTGATGCCCTATGAGTCTTTCGCTTGATTTTTTTTTCGCATGTACATAAATGTATTATTATTGTTAATAGTCAGCGTTTTGAGATCAGTGTTGATGAAATAATTTACCCAAAGGTGTCTTTTTTCAAAATCAAAAGTTATTTATTCAAATTAGGCTGAGAATCAGCACTTTTCGAACGACAAAATTACAAAAGACAGTCCCTCAAAAACGCCCGCCCTTCAGTCGTGGTCCTTACAACTGGGCCACCACTGCTCACCCTGATTTAGGGCGAATTTCACCAATAAAACTGAACGCGGGATCAGCACAACTAAACCACGTTCAAGTGCTGTCAATGTCATCATTGTTTTGGAATATTGATACTGACAGCTCTTTAACGCAGCTTAGTTATTTTCTTGTCTGCTTTTAGTTTCATTGGTGCAATTCCCCCTGTAATGACTTATGAAGTATTTACTTACTTAGTCTATTATTTTCAGTTCTACATACTAATCATCACCAACCCGCACTGGGTCCGCGTGGTAGATTACGGCCTACTCCCTCTCATTGAGAGGAGGCCTGTGTCCCAGCAGTGGGAACATGCTACATACTAATCATTACCATGAGAAGATCATGAATGACCTTATGACACAAGAAATGTATTTATTTTGATATTTATTTGTTTAAATTTTTCGCACAAAAAAAAGGGGCAAGTTGCCTTAGGCATTCATTACCAGTCAACCAAGAGTGGTGATGGTGAAGAGGTTAGATGGCAGGTCCTTTGGTTGAGAGGAACAACGATAAAAAACTATTAAAAATATTTAGAAAATAGTCGTCGTATTTATAATATAATTGTTTTTTTTTTATATTCTTTACATAGAAATCACACACCATACTTTACATAATATTATGTAAAAATTTCGTAAAGAAAGTTTTCGTAAAAAATTACTTGACAAGTCATTCTTACTTTATAGCGTCGAAGACTTAACTTTTTGAAGATTTTCTACATTCACGTAACCTGAAAGTTTGCTTTTTAGTTAGCTTTTTTGCTTTTTATTTAAAATATTTTTTTCTAATAAAAAGCACTGCTCGTCCCTAATCGTGTCAAGGGAGGCAATTAACTGATATCGGCTGAGTGTACACGTAATGCGTCTTGTATAAATATTGAACCGTGTGCCAGACGTATTTGCGAGTAATAGCCTTATAATATTATTTGTTTGGCGCTGTCTCTGTGTTTGGTATAATGACAGTACCGTTTTTTTTTTGTAATATTCGAATGTTTTTGCTTTTTGGGTTGAGAGGTACAGTCAAGAGTCATTAATTGATTACCAGCTTAAGGACTGTATTGCTGTGAACGCGCGGTAACGTCCGTACCTACGTCTGTGTGTAGTGATGTATCAACACAGAACGCACATCTCAGAATTCGCACACTGGCTGGCGTCGAACGAAACAAAAAACATACCGTCGCTTTTGCACATAGGCTACGTAATTACGCATGACTTTGGTTGGTTCATACCATTGCTAAAATTGAAGTCATTTCATCAAGTACCGATAGCTGGTAGTCTTACGTATTAGATTATCGAACGCATAGGTCTGGGTTCCAATCTCGAGATGGGACTTTTAATTTTTCTTTTCCAACAATAATCTTTATCGGTTTTTTTTTATTATTCGATAGATTAATAAACGATAATAATAAGTTATTATATTGTTATTATTATATTGTTATTGTAATATGGGGTTAAAAATAAAAATGTTTTATAAGTAATTTCAAATTGTTTATTCGTTATAATTTTATAAACTAGAAATAAATAAACGTCTAGTTAAAACAGTTTATTTTCTCATAAAGAACAATTTATTTAAGTTAAGCAGGTAATAGCGGTTCACCGTAATTATGCGTTTTGTAAATTCGTTGCACGTAATATATAGTCTATTTTATTTGTATTCACTCATTAGTCCGTAACCACTTAGAAAAAATCCTTATCGCTCAGGAATGCTTTTGTTGTCACTCACAGGTGTCGGTCGATGACTTGAATCCAGTTCGATTTAAGACCATACGTTTAATGCAATAAGGTTGTATTTGGTTTAAAGGACTAGAAAAAATAGAAGTGTGTTTGTCGCAAAGATTCAATTTAATATAATAATATTGTCCTTTAATTACCACTGTGTGGGTAGATTTGCTGGTTGTAGTTTGTTAGAGTACTTTAACAAACTACAACTAGCAAATCTACCCACGTAAATAAAAAAAGTGCGGACTCCTTGTCACAATACAATTAAATTACTCAGTAGTAGTAGCCTACATAAGTTGCCTATCTCAAATGTCAAAGTTAACAAATCGTATTTATTAGGACTTATTGCGGTTATAGCTTAAGTATTCATTTTCATTATGAAAAGAAGATTGAAGCTAAACCTCAAAATAATCCTTATTACGGATATCACAATATAATTTTAGTATTGCTATAATCAACTTATAATTTAATACTTCGTATAACCCCCATTATTAGCAATGCAATCAAATAAACGCTGGCGCATCGACGACCCTACAATATTACTACATATGTCTGTTCCTCTTATATTTTCCCAGATTTCTAGGCAATGCAGCTTCAATTGCTCATCAGTCCTCTCATTCCTTGCGTCCCATCGCTGTGTGATTAAACCCCATAGATTTTCTATGGGGTTGAGGTCAGGAGGTCGTGCCGGCCATGGAATTACTTCTCTAAAATAAAAAAAAGGAGTACTGTTAGGCTACTAAGCAAAATACTAATATTACCTACGATTTAGAAACAAAATTATAATCACAAGAGATGTTACATATATTTATAGAATTAATATAGTTATATTAATCCATCATTCAATAATCTAGGTAAATAAATTTATTTCGGAATTATATTTTCTTCTATTTAGACTTTATAAAACGTTTTAAAAAAATAAGGATCAGCAGTTCTACTTTAATAAGATAAATTGTTTAATAAAATAATTTAATCATTACACTTACACTCAGTCCGGTTTCATCAGATATTTGTGTTATATTAAGTCCAATTTTACGCAGCGCAATAATATTCGCTTTAATTTCAATGTTCAAATTTGCTTTCATTTTATAAGGAACTACAACACCGCTAATATTTAGATATAGAACACACGTCGCTAACCCACAATGAACAACGTTCTATTTAGTCGCGGTTGAATGACTCTTTAAGTTAACTGCATCCATCTACCTTATAATTTATTTATTTTGATATCTGTGGGTATAATCCTAAAATTTTACGATTAAGTGAACTGTAGTCAATACCGTGATTAAGTATTCAAAGTAATTGCAAACGAATGCGAGAATGTGTGTGTTGAGTGTGTGTGTGTATACTATAAAGTATAGGAATTACTCATTAGAAGAAGGTCGTAAGTTAAACAGAAGTGTCAATCTATTGCTTCGTGAAACTGGCGCGCCGCTTTGGACCGCTACTGTACAGTTTGTAGAAGACCACGTATCACCGAGTCAAGTGCAGAAAGCTGGTAATTTGCTGAGCCATCCCATAAGTGCCTGCAACACTTATACAGGAACGGACCCGTAATATACATATAGCAAAATCAAACATAATTCGGCTTCAGCAATCATATCATTCGGTTTTAATAGGTTATTATTTATCTCTTTGATAGATTCTTTTATATTTCATAAATGTGAGAACGTTGTAGGCCTTGTAGATTTTAAAGAACAATGTTCAAAATGTATGGACACCGTCCCCACCCTTGTAGCACTTTAAAACCTATGTTAATCGAAGGGCTATAGTCATCTTATCATTTTATTGTATGACAGCGAAACAGAAATGTGCATCCCATCATCAAAAATCTCACCGTGAAAAGTTAGGTGAAGTGAGCTTAGAGTGAGCTGTCAATAGTGTCAATCCCTAGCATTAGTTGGGAATGACAGCTCACTCCACGCTCACTTCACCTAAGTTTTCACGGTGAGATGGTTACAGAATCGCACTGCTGTACTTGTTGACAGGTCTACATACCTAATAACACTGTGATTTGAAAACATTGTAAAAGCCAATTATTTTTATAAGAGTAACCGTGGAGCTTCCTGCCGACTCTTCTTCATAGGAAACGACCAATTGAAACCGAGCACCCAGCTTCTGACGTTTCATAAGTGCCCATATAGGTTAATGTGAAAAAAAAAAAATATTTCGATTTTGATCGAACATGTAATTCCCAATGTAACAACACTCTCTCCTCCCGATTCCCACATCACAAACGGAAGTTACAAAATATCACGAACCGGTATTAAGCGCATCCGTACCAAAGGTTTATAACAGTGATCCAATCAAATGATTTTCCCTGAACCACGTGTAACAGTGATTAATATCTGTAATACGGTATTATTGTCCGGTGCCTGCGCTGTTATCGTGATCGACAGTTTTGAATCATGCGGGTTGAGTGCGGATGTGGAACGACGAATTTTGTAACCTTAGTGCTATTTTATAAAACCTCTCACCTCACCTCTCACCATGAAAACTTAGGTAAAGTGAGCTTGTAGTGAACAGTCACCCCATCAGGGTTATACTGATGCTGGCAGTGACGGAGAATTGCACAAATGAAGTTGAACGTCGCATTGCTTCTTCAGACTGAGTTTTATTAATTTTCAAATGGCCAGCAATGGTTTGTTAGACATGGTCAATGGTTAACAACCCCAGGTGATCACCGCCTTAATTACGTAACACAATTTAAATCAGAATCCGAGGAGGAAATTTCTAATTCATTGCTTAATAGGTACGAAAAATTTGTCTGCTCAACAACTGCTGAACTGTTAAAATAAAAAGCATTGCCATTTTATGTACCTACATTACGCAATTACCACGCAGGGCAGTTTGAAAGAGCAAGTTGATATTGTAATGAAAACAGAAGCTTTTATAAATTCGTCTCGGATACAGGAAGGACCTATTCCTCTTGCATGAAACTGATTTTTTTTTGTGAGCTTTCAGTGATTACTTCTCCATTGAACGGTTTCGTTGGATAGGACAACTTTCTACTTCTTTCAACTCTTCTGATGTTTTCTAGGATTGATTTTACGTTACAGTCGTAAAAATAAATGAGATTGAAATAATAAAGATTTTTATTTTTGCGAAATAAGCCCTGCTCTCAACGGAAAGCGATGGAAAAAGTACAGACGCCAGCAGGTCAAGCTACCCGAAACTGTCAAATTTTCCCAATCAACCTTGAACCTTAGTGCTTTAGCGATAAAGTTGAAAAATTATTTAAGAAATTTGACAGATTGTAGTAGCTTGATGTGCTGGCGTCTGTACAACGAGCAAGCCCACAAGATGCCAGCCGGTCGATTCTGTAAAAATCTCACCGTGAAAACTCAAGTGAAGTGAGCTTGATGTGAGTTATCAGTAGTGTCAATCCCTAGAATTATTAGGAATGACAGCTCACTCCACGCTCACTTCACCTAAGTTTTCACGGTGAGATGGTTACAGAATCGCACTGCTGTTCACTCTTTTAAAGCTGGTGGGTTCTACGCGGATGGGAACACAGACGCTGGCATCCCGTTCACACCTTCCCAATTTCGATGTGAATAAAACTAAACGTGGATTCGTCGCAGCAAGCCCGCACGCATTAGGGAAGTGTTTTATTATTGCCTTTATCTTTTTAGATCTATTTTTTCGTTAGTTTTGTTGCTCGTCATTTATATCGCATGAGCTAACTATTAATTTAATTAAAAGCGTATCCATTTAGGGCTACTTTTGCGCTGTTTTAGATGTAATCATTATTTTTTTTTATTAGTAACAGGTTGCTTGTTTTGTTCCAAGCTTAATGTTTTGGAAATGAAAAAGTGGATTTGTTATAGAATTTGTTGAGCATGCAATTTATGTAATCATCTGCTTAGCCTTTTACCAACTATGTTGGGGTCGGCTTCCAGTCTAACCGGATGCAGCAATTTTACATGGAGCGACTGCCTATCTGACCTCTACAACCAGTAACTGGGTAATACGATACCCCTTGGTGAGACTGTTTCGAACCCAGACATGCGCTTAACTTTGTGTAAATTATCACATCACTATTGCTCTCAGAACGTTGAAGGACAACATCGTGGGGAAACCAGCATTTTCTAGAACCAAAATTCGAAAACATGTGACATCTACTAACCCGTACTTGGCCCGCGTGGTGGATTACGGCCCACTCCCTCTCACAGAGAGGAGGCCTGTGTCCCAGGAGTGGGAACATTATAGGCTGATTATGTATGTATGTTCAATCCTGTTAATAATTAAACATGATCCAAATTATAAGTAGCAATGTTATTAAAAACGTTGATTCAAAAAAGTAACAGTAAAAATAATCTGTTGCTACATCGTTTTTTAAACGGTACGTCTTCCCCATCACTAAATAATAATGAATCATCATTTTGCACTTTTTTTCGTTTTTCAAACTCCGTGGGAATGCGCGTAGGCATGGGGTGAAAGCGTTTTGCGGTTAATATATTTTCCATTTTTAAAAAAGGGGCGTTTATTTTTTTTCTTGTAGTTTTGGCCAGTTATGATTTTTTTTATTATTTGTGGTTGAATCAATTTGCCATCTAATTGTGTTGGGAAGTATTTAATGGGGTTTAAAAGGTCACGGATCATTGAAACTAATGGTATAATAATGATGACTAAATCTGTGATAGAAATAGTGTTTTGTGAACTTTGAGTGATAGGTATTTGAACTTTGGTTTGAGTGGTTTTAATAATAACTTGAATTATTATTAAAACCTCTCAATGTACAAAGTGGAGAAGACAATACGTCAATAAATGCATAATCAGCCTATAATGTTCCCTCTGCTGGGACACAGGCCTCCTCTCTGTGAGAGGGAGTGGGCCATAATCCACCACGCGGGCCCAGTGCGGGTTAGTGGATGTCACACGTCTTCGACTTTTTGGTTCTAGGACATGCCCGTTTCCTTACAATGTTTTCCTTCACTGTTTTGAGAGCAATGGTGATGAAATTAAAATACACAAAGTAAATTGCCTGCCCGGGTTCGAACTCACGACCTACAACTTTTGAGTCGGTGCCGATACCGCTGGCCCACCACTGCTCTCTTACACACGTTACGGTAAAAGATAGAAAAAAAAAACGTGTGCGGTCGCGGACCCCCGTCTGCATCGAAGTCAATAACTCAAACTCAAATAATTTATTCAGGCACTTTTGAATTGTCAACATTTTAAATAGTAGTTAACATTCCAAAACGTAGATCTCTTTGGAGAAGAACGGGCAAGAAACTTTAAGGACACTCTTTTAAATCAAGATATTATTACAAAATCCTGGGTACATTACCTATTCTTATTGCTTCTATATGTGAGAACAATGAAAAAAGAATAATTTAAAAAATAAAATTAAAAATAAGCCCTGGCAGTTAACCAGTCTCAACCGACGGCGCCCGTTCACGAACATGACGCGTTGATCAGCACCACGCAGCTCAACCATTTTGTAGGGAACCGAATGATCCAACACACGCGCCACCACCAGTGAAACATTTAAGTGAGCATGACATATTCTCAACTGCCATGCTCTTTCAAGTCAACATCAAAATATCATAAAAACGGATCCATGGTTCTTAAATTTACAAAATTTTAATAATGCTTCTAAATTATACAAAACTATATAATAGGAATAATCAGTAAGAGGTATTTAATATTCAACTATTAAGAATTAAATCTTGATTGAATAAAATAAACATTACGTTCGGAATGTCAGAAACACAAAAAAAGGGGAATCATCTCTTCCAAATTTTTAAATTGTAATCAACTAGTGAGCCTAAGTGCCTGTGGAGCAGGACCAGCACTAAGCCAAGCAGCCTGTAACGTCAAGACAGGGTGCCAGGGACATCGACGCGCAAACTGTCACCATGGATTCAGCATATGAGTTTAGACCCCATAGCGTCGAAATTATTCGTCGGTTAACAAAAAAAAAATCCGTTTCAATAAAAGTGCAATACCTACGCGGTCAAAATGTATGGAACAGCAATTTTGTTTTTTTTAATCGATGAAAAATTTCGACGCTATGGGGTTTAAACTCATGTGCTGAATCCATAGTTACAGTTTGCGCGTCGATGTCCCTGCCACCCAATAGAGAAGTATGGAAGAAAAAGACATGTTGCGCCGACCCCAAATAAATTGGGAGATGGGCAGGAGAATGATTATGATGTCGTCTCTATCACCTTGTACGAGTATATTATAGTACAGACGCCAGCACACCGAGCTACCCGAAACTGTCAAATTTTTCCAATCAACTTTGAACCTTATGCTTTAGCGATAACGTGGAAATCTACTAAAGAAATTTTACAGAATGTAGTAGCTTGATGACGCTGGCGTCTGTACTTCTCACTTTTTTCTTAATCCAGCTGTTAATCGGGTTAATCTTCTTTTCAGTAACAATCATAGCTCTTGCCAAATATACGTACTTAACCAACCATGTCTAATTACCATGCCTTTATTCCGTCCAACAACAAACCATAACAGCGGTCAGTGGGTAGGCAGAGTAATTACTGCATATAATAATAAACGAGCTATCATAAAGGCGCGTCGTGTGAATCGACGACACCTGTGCAAGGGTGTCAGCAGACCTAGTGGTGCGATAGAGGGGCCATCGTGGAAATAAATGCCTTTTAAACAGTTTTTTTTTGTATTATTAAGAACTAAAGTTATTATTGTTTATTTACATATACTATAATAATACTACTATTACATAATATATAATAATATATCATCATCTGCCATCTGCCTAGCCTTTTCCGAACTATGTTGGGGTCGGCTTCCAGTCTAACCGGATGCAGCTGAATACCAGTATTTTACATGGAGCGACTGCCTATCTGACCTCCACAACCCAGTTACTGGGTAATACGATACCCTTTAGTAAGACTGGTTGTCAGACTTTCGGGCTTCTGACTACCCGTCTGTCAAAGATCCACGAATGACAGCCGGAACCAACGGCTTAACGTGCTTTCCGAGGCACGGAGGGGTCTTGGTATGTAAAGATGGTCACCCATCCACAGACCAACCGCGGCACGCAGGCTACGCTAGCCTGTGCGGCTGTTATTATTTGGCCACGGGCCCCTCAATATATAATATACTATAAAAAAAGTTCTTAGTAATTGATTACAATCTAGCCTAATAAGTAGTTTTTTTTTATTGTACCACTGCTGGGCCTCCCTACTCTCTTTCGACCTTTCTCTGTCCAGAGCTGCCAAAGACCAATCTTTAATATAGGAGACCAACTCATCCCGCCATCTCCGTCTGGACCTGCCGCGATGTCGTTTGCCATTAAGCGGGACCCACTGGGACGTAAGTTTTGCCCATTGATCGTCTGACATGCAACAAAATATAATCAATTTACTCTAACTTAATATTTTGAAAAGATTGTAAACAGGTAATAAAATAAAACTTTTGGAACGAAGTTCCTTATCGCGCGTTGCGAAAGGGGGCTAGACGGAAAAAATTAAGACCAAAAGTTGGAACGACACTTTTTGCTATAGCTGTAAGCCGTGCGGCGTGCGCGTTTTTCCCTGTCTCTCTCTCTCTCTCTTATAGAAAGCAAGCCAGTTATACTTCGTTCCATCCGGGTGTCCCTTGACACCTCTCAAGTTTTTTCAATTAGTAAAAGTAATTTTATTTTAAATTATTATTCAACACGTCGAATGAACCTAAGCAAATTACTGCAAATGATAGTTGGAACAACCCATGCAATGTTAACAAATTATAGGTAGTCATGGAGATTGTTGATGTGCCAACTATAAAACGGTAATCTCAAGAAACACTAGCAGGCAACATTATCATAATACGTAGGTAGGTGCATCGTCTTCACATATTATCATATTCATAATTAATGTTTGCAAAATATTGTAAAACATTTTAAAGAGTAACGGTGGATTATTTTCCGTTCTTTTTCATACGAAAATTACCTTTTGGAAGGGACGACTAGAATCAGTTCTATTTTATTGTATTAAATATCTACACGTTGTTACGCTATCAATTTACTGTCAATGTAGTGATACCTACCTATTTTTAACCGACTTCTAAAAAAGGAGGAGGTTCTCAATTCGGATGTTTGTATTTTTTTTTTCTTTTTGTATACGCGCATAACTCCGTCGCTTGGCAACCGATTTGAAAAATTTTTTTTTTTTTGAAAAAGGGTATACTTCCTAAAGGGTCCCATAGAAATTTCATCAAAAACGGTTCAGTAGTTTGGTTTTTAAACCAAAATTACCGGTAAAAATTACAACTTAAAAGTGAAAAATAAAAACTTTTTTGCAAAAAAAAATCAACCGACTTCCAAAAATGACACTACAAAGTGAAAAATAACTTTAATTTCGGAAGTCGGTGTCGTTGGGTTCACATTTTTGTTGTTTTTGTTTTCTTTTTGCAAAAAAGTTTTTTGTTTGGAATTTCTAAATAGCAGCCCTGAGCTGGGACTCGTGCCTGGTTGATGGCAATAATAGCAGCCCTGAGCTGGGACTCGTGCCTGGTTGATGGCAATAATAGCAGCCCTGAGCTGGGACTCGTGCCTGGTTGATGGCAATAATAGCAGCCCTGAGCTGGGACTCGTGTCTGGTTGATGGCAATAATAGCAGCCCTGAGCTGGGACTCGTGCCTGGTTGATGGCAATAATAGCAGCCCTGAGCTGGGACTCGTGCCTGGTTGATGGCAATAATAGCAGCCCTGAGCTGGGACTCGTGCCTGGTTGATGGCAATAATAGCAGCCCTGAGCTGGGACTCGTGCCTGGTTGATGGCAATAAGCTCACTCCTATTACATCAGACTTACACATACCTGGTGAAATCTGGGTGTACCGTGTACTGCAGGTACACCTCTGCCTCACTCTCCGGGGTAGACAGGTGTGATGTTATGTTATGTATGATTTATAACTTACAGAATGGTGGTACCAGCATCGTTATTCTATTGCAAGCTTTTTTGCCAGAAGTGTTTAGACAGAGTGGCAGGGACATCGACGCGCAAACTGTAACCATGGATTCAGCACAAGATACTAGACCCCATGGAGTCGAAATTTTACGTCGGTTATTAAAAAAAAAAAACGATTCCATACATTTTGACCGCGTAGGTATTGCACTTTTCTATGAAACAGAAGATTTTTTTTTTTTGATGACCGACGAAAATGTTCGACGCCTTGGGGTCTAGTATCTTGTGCTGAATCCATGGTTACAGTTTGCGCGTCGATGTCGATGTGACCCTGTATAGAATAGAATAGAATTTTTCTTTATTAGAGTAACCAAGACTCAACAAGATTATTAGTAAAACTTACGACTATGTTAGCAAGCACAGACACTAAACAATACAAGAAAATAACATTGCCTTTCATGTTAAAAAGAAACAAGTTTTTTGCCTTAAAATACAAAAACATTCCTATTTCTTTCGCTTTCATTGTATTTTTTTTTTAGCCAAACCGTAACAGAGTTAAATTCAATTAAAATCCGACGCCTATCTAGCCCTTGTTCACACTACACAATAATGAGGCGTCACAAACAAAAAGCAGGAAACGATACATGAACGTGACGGATAAAATTTCTTAGCGATTTCTCATTTCACCCCTCACACAGTCACACTACAAACCATTTGATTTGTTTAATCAAATGCGGGCTTTCGAATTAATTAGTTTGTTACGCACCTGAGCGTACCTTTATTGTGTGTAATACATCATTTTATTTGCGGTTTATAAACTAATATTTAAGCAATTTTAAACTTTATGTGGAAAAAATTACGGTGTATGACGTAATCTGTGGAGTGTAAACGTAAGTTTGTCGACAACAAACGTATCATTATTTTGAATTAATTTTGTACTCAATTCCAAAGCTTATAGTTTTACAGCTTAGAGTTTAAATTCGTTGTTATTCCTGATTTTTATAAAAGATTTTTATTGATTTAATTTTTTAATGTTTCAATACTTAATTATACGTTGACAGTCAGTTGATGAGTAGTTTGTGTAGTGATACTTTATGATTAAATGGGTAACAAGTTTGATTGCGATTTATAATTCCGGGAATAACTTGCAACACTGTAGTTTGATTCCCAAATTGATGGTTGTCAAAAATCAAAATTCGTAATGTAATGATTAGGTTGATAGCAATTACTTTTTGTAATAAATTAATATGTCTATTCAATAATCATTAATGACAATTTCCTTTGTTCAGTATATTTTATTAATCAGAAAATTGCTAGTTAGTGTTAGTATTGCCGTCAATGTGAGTATCATGGTTATTACCTAATAAACAGGCCCTTGCCTTCCTTTTTCCGGTCTCTGTATACGTGCATAGGTACAGTTTAACCAGAAAAGATTTGCGCTTCGGTAATATTCGTGTGGTTCCGAACTAGTGAGATAGTCGCGCCACACGGCAAGCCGTGTGGCGCGATATAAATTAATTTGACGACACCCACAGAGCAAGCTCTGTGGGTGTCGTCAAATTAATTTATATTTGTTTTATGGTGTTGAGATATCGAAACCCATCACGTCTGCGGAGTTTTGCTAGCTAATTTAATTTGACCCTGTAGAAGCTTTTAAGTATCGTATGTTTTACAACCAAGATGAATGATAAATGATTTTATTTTGTAAGTAGGTTTGTACAAACACTTTTACACGTCAATCATATTTTAAAACTAGATGAGGTTGGCTTTTCCTATCTGACTAGTCTGAGAAGAAAGGCCGAGACAAACTCGGACGTCACAGTCTCTTAAAGTCCAGACATACTCTTGGTCAGATCATATAAAGACCATGTAGGTCGATGTCTGAGATGATCTTTTGAGGAAAGAACCACACAGATTGAGAGGACTTGTCGTATAGTTGGGAAAAGGCTAGGCAGATGATGATGATGAATATTATTTAGGATTATTGTGTACTAGCTGCACCCCGCGGTTTCACCCGGATTTTGGATCATAGTTAGGATTCTTTCATTTCGGTCCTGTAAAATGTTCAGAACTAACAAGTATTTATTTAATATCTTCATTAACTGACAGTGTAGAAATACCTACAGTTAAGCATACTGTAACAATATAGCTACCTCAGAAAGCACCCACAAACGACATAACTATAAACCAACGTGTCGTAATTCACCCCATCTCATAACGACCTGACTCCCTAATTACAACCACAGAGATAATTGACATCACAAAACCGACGAGCTAAGATTACATGAAATCCGTAACATTTAGTCGTAAACTGAGCAAATCCTATGTAACTATTACATCCCGGTTTTACGATCAAATTTTTAATCCCGTTGACATAAAGGAGTTTATCTTGATTCAGTTTTATTGGCGACACATTGTTGTTGGTATGATGTCGATGCGTCTGCGTTTATAGGGTGGAATGAAAGTTGAATTTGTTTTGGCAGAATGTGATTCATACATAACATAATATGTTGTGGTAGACTGTATAGAACCTAAAAATATTAACACCCATATACCATTATTAATATGTGTAGGTATATTTAATATTCCAGTTTTAGACTTCACACATTAATATTTTTCTCTTCTTGTTCTCACACACTATTGTCTACATTTCTTTTTTTACTTCTCCTTTCGCAGGTCTGCTGGAAGAAATTTCTTAAGAAATAGCAGTACCCTTTGCACTCTAATTGTAATTATGTCATATCCTACTAATAATAGAAACGTGAAAGTTTGTATGGATGGATGGATGGATGTTTGTTATTCTTTCACGAAAAAACTACTGAAGAGATTTGGATGAAATTTGGCACAGAGATGGTTTATAACTAGGATTAACATATAGAATACTATTTATTCCGATATTCCCACGAGATCAAAACTTATGCAGGTGAAACTGCGGGGCGCAGCTAGTCCCTATATATTTTACTGTGTGTACTTACATGAAATAAAAAAATAAACACCAATCTATGTAAAACTACACTCTTGCAAATAAATAAATAAAATAGCAGTCCACTGCTGGACATAGGCCTCTCCTATTGCACGCCATTCAACTCGATTTTCGGCAACTCTCATCCAGCTGCTACCAGCCATCCTGCGAAGATCTTCGCTCCACCTAGCCTGAGGTCGTGCGTTACCTTACGTTAACAAACACGTTACATAAGATCACGACTGTATTCTTCGACGGGTAAAGCAGAGGTGTACCTGAGAGACTCACTCTCATGTGGTTCAGTACTTAGTAAAGCTATGAGAGGTATTGACGAGATGGGCAGATGATTATTACCATCCCGGGTAGAATCTAGATGAGGCTGTCGCAGGAGTGTGGAGACTGGCACAAGACAAGAGAGGCCTATGCTGGATGATCATGAATTATCTTTTGTTTTGGTGGTTATTTTGTACGTGAGAAACAATCTTTGAAAAAAATTACAAAAACCTTACAGTTTTATTATTTTAGTATTAAACACTTGCTGCGCTCCGCGGTTTCACCCGCATAAGTTTCGATCCCGTAAGAATATCGGAATAAAAAGTATCTTATATGTTAATCCTGGCTATAAACCATCTGTGTGCCAAATTTCATCGTAATCCGTTCAGTAGTTTTTGCGTGAAAGATCCAAACATCCATCCATCCATACAAACTTTCTCATCTATATCTATACTTATAATAAATCTGTAGAAGTGAAAATTCTGTACATTGAAAATATCAAAAAAATAAATGGCAGGGGGTGTTACTAGACCGACACCGAACCCAAAAATGTGATTAAAAAAATTTTTGTCTGTCTGTCTGTCTGTCGGTCTGTCTGTCTGTCTATTTGTTCAGGCATCACGCAAAAACTACCGGTTCGATTACGATGAAACTTGGTATAATTATTCTTTAATATCCTGGGCACCACACTGGGTACTTTTTATGCCGGAAAAGTATATACAATAAAAAACAAACTTAATTTTGCGGTTCGATCCCTAGACCCGATTACTGTTCCAACCGCAAATAATAAGTTTGTCGTAGGTTACGTCACCCACAATGCATAGCTATTAATAATAAGTATGTAAAGTTGTCTAACATTGACCACTGACGAGACAAAAAGGGGTAATTCAGTTATTAAGGGGAGGATTTGAACTTGAAACTGTATGTTAAATTTTCACGCCTAAACCACTGAACTTCTGATTTGGCATAGAGATAGATGGCATCCTGGGGAAGCACATACATTTTATCCTGTTAGCACGATCCCGTGGGATAATTTCCGACATCCACGCGGGCGAAGCCGCGGGCAATTTTTAATCGTGAAATAAAATTGACATCTGACAGATTTTGTACGGAAGAACTGTCAGAAATTAAAAATGATTCCTCGGATAAAATTATCTGGCGTTAGTAAAATCAGCCCTTTAAAGTTTGATTTCCTTTTTCATTTGTTTATTCAGAAAGTGTGCTAAAAAATGCATCCTATTATATCAAGAAGAATAATATCGTAAAAAATCCTATAACAAACAGTCTTAAATGCATGACATCTTACTGCATCCCTTATTACTATAAAAGAGTACTAATAAAAATCAAAAAACTTTACGATCTTAAAAATGTTCCTTGCGTTTAATATCGCCATCCACGCCTGACATATCAGCCAGGGCTTAGATTTTACTGTCCAATACGGTATTACATTTGCATAGCCGTAAAATTTACTACCTATGCATTTTGTCTTCTAATCCGAACATTTTAGCACACTGTGCGCCCTTCAAATTACTACTACAATCTTTTTGCTGCTGAAATATGTTTATGTTGACTAGGATAGAGTTCAATTTTGTGTATTTTGTTGGTAAATGTTAAGTTGTTTTGTGAGTAATTCGCCGATTTTATCGTCGATCTTACAGGTTACGTTAAAGATAAGTTTTTATTGTGTTTGTCTTATTTTTATTATTTTGTATGCAACGTACGTATGAGATTACGTGACAATGGTAGAGTTATGCATGTATGGGACTTTGACTAGAAGAAAACAAAAATTGTTTGATCGATTTTGACATTTTGATTATTAAAAGGTAGCAGCTACAGTCCTTACCATGTAGGTCAATTTTAAATTAATCTCTTTAGGCTTGTTAGGTAGTCAATTCCCACGAATTTACTCGCCCGACATGGGCGAATTGTCACTTTTAAATAATATAATTTTTCTATAAGCGACTCGCACGAAGCTTTAAAAGTGACGATTCACCCATTTCGGGCGAGTAAATTCGTGTGAATCGAGACCTCTTTCACTAAAATCTTCCATGAAAATTTGATGTTTAAAAATTAATTTAGAGTTTCCAGACGTATTAAAAACAGCGCTTGTTATTAAATAAGAATTGAGGTTTAGTGTTAGCTAGTAACCATTGTAATTACCTATTCAAAAACTAACTCTGTAATATATGGTTCCACCAAACCTAATTAACTCTGGAAAAATGGTTTGGTAAAGATGCCATCGCGATTGAGTGTCTAATAATATAACATAACATGACACCTTGATTTTCGGAAGGGTTGGGCAAGGTGTACGTAAACCCACATTTCGCCAGTTATTTCTTACTAGCTGCGCCCCGCGGTTTCACCCGCATAAGTTTCGATCCCATGGGAATATCGGGATAAAAACTATCCTATATGTTAATCCTGGTTATAAACCATCTGTTTGCCAAATTTCATCCAAATCCGTTGAGTAGTTTTTGCGTGAAAGAGTGATAAATGATAAATGATTTTATTTTTGTAAGTATGTTTGTACAAACACTTTTGCACGACAATCATATTTTAAAACTAGATGAGGTCGGCGTTTCCTATCTGACTAGTCTGAGAAGAAAGGCCGAAACAAACTCAGAGGTCACAGTCTTTTTTAAAGTCCAGACATAATCTTTGGTCAGATCATATGAGTAACAAACATCCATCCATCCATCCATACCAACTTTCACGTTTATAATATTATTAGGAAGTTCCATATAATAGAGGGCGAGTCTATTCCTATCATGGCCACAACTAAACTGGAAAAAAAAAACTACTGAGAAATTCCACATACAAAAACCCAATAAAACTGATTTACACCCGTCACCTCACACATCAGGTTCAGCAGTGCGATTCTGTAACCATGTCACCGTGAAAACTTAGGGGAAGTGAGCGTGGAGTGAGCTGTCATTCCAACTAATGCTAGGGATTGACACTATTGACAGCACACTCTAAGCTCACTTCACCTAACTTTTCACGGTGATATTTTTACAGAATCGATTGGCAGTTGAAAACCAGCATCAGGCACTAGTTGTCTGGCATTTTTGCTGAACTGGGCCTTTTTGGCGCAGCCGTGAGGCACACTTTCCTGCTAATTTCTTACATCGTACTTCACACTTTTTATTTAATCTTTTTTGAAGTGAATACTTCTTTAGCGGCGTTTGTGCACTTTTGTGGTTTTGGGTAAAAAATGTTAAACTCGCGTCAGGATACGTGACCTGATCGAAAACTCGTAAGACGGAGGGAGAGTAGACCACATTCCAAAATAGCAAAAATGCACAACGTTAATATTCAAGTTTTCACTTCTGCCGGCACTCCCGGAGTGCAACGCGTTGATTTTTATTTTATTTTATTGTTTGTTTTATCTGGTGTATTATTTATGTATTTTATTTTGTGCCAAATAAATGTATTTTCTTTCTTTCTTTCAACACTTTGCCTGACCTGGGAATCGAACCCAGGACCTCATGCTCATTAACATCGCTTGCGAGCATTTAGATCAACAGGAGAGCACTGTCTAATGTGATCCCAAATATTAATCCCGGCTGCGTCCCCCCAGCACTCAGTCTGACGATTCATCACAGGACAACAGGGTAAAGAGGGTACTTCAGACTTTACAGTCGTGAAAATTTGCATGAAACTCATCAGGGCGAGTTTACGAGTGCGTGCGTCTCTTCATATGCATTTATTGTTAGAGGATGAACAATTAAAGTTATTATTGATCCTTTTATGGGAGAAGGGAAATGGAGTATTTGGAAACTGGCGGCGTCACGTCCTTTTTAATTTTTGGGAATAAACGTACGAAGTCTGCTTGAGTGCTTTTCGTCATACCAAGGCTTTCAAGTTTTACCCTGTTTTAAATCAAATTCTAATGGAGAACTTATTTTTTTCAAAATTAAAAAAAAAAAAACAAAATAAAACAAAAGCTAGTGCTGTATAAACAGCACAAGCTTTTGTACGTCACTACTTCATCATTTTTTATACAAATATCCAGGATGAAATTTAGCCTATGCCCTCATCCAGGCTACCGATCAGTTTTCATAATCATCGGTGTACTGATATAAGAGTGGAAAGGTAACAGACTAACAGTCAATTTTGCACTAAAAATATTTCGATACTTATCAATAACTAGCTGACCCGGCAAACGTTGTTTTGCCATAATTATAAATTATTACTAGCTGCCCGGCGCTACTTCCATCGTCGTGGTGTCCTACCCCCTACCCTACCCCTACCCTACTCCTACCCTACTCCTACTCTACTCCTACCCTACTCCTATCCTACTCCTAGCCTACTCCTACACTACTCCTACCCTACTCCTACCCTACTCCTACCCTACTTCTACCCTACTCCTACCCTACTTCTACCTTACTCCTAACCTACTCATCCTCGATAATCCGAGTAATGTGGATATTATGTATGTTGTCGATTCAAAACCCATAATTTAAACAGAAGTATGAATGGTGTGATCTAATTTTGGTCGGTATTTCTATCAATTTTTAAAATGTAAAAGTGGTTATTGTGACATAATGATAATAGTTGGACATAATTATGGTATTGCAAAGTTTTTTGTAGATATTGATATGTTCTTTAATATTGTAGAACATACTTTTGTTCTATCATCAATAGTTTCCGCAGCGCATGCGCCGAAAGACGTTCTAGGGCACTTTTTTACACCTTGGGTTACATTACTTAAGTTTTAGTAAGGATCCCTAATCTTTTCTAGCAATAGATATAGCCTATGTCACTCAAGGTGAATGTAGCGTTCCAATGGTGAAATAATTTTTGAAATCGGCACAGTACTTTTTGAGTTTATTCATTACAAAAATACAAATCTTTCCACTTTATAATATTAGTATAGATAGGTACATATTGCCATTGAGACACACACACTCTCACAAAAAAATCCCGGCATTTAATTTTTTTATTTTACTTTTATCTACTACATCTAGCAATGAAAGAGAGCTCCGGCTTTATACAATGCAAATGTGTATAAACAAGAAGATTTTTGGGGCTTCCTTTATTCAAAACAGAAACTCGAGCAACCCATTCATCACCAAACATCACAATTACTTCACAACAAACTACTAATTTTAACACAACATCCATAAAATCGTCACGTGGTCACAATCAACCGGTACATTAAGTGTCACGGTAATGCAAACGGTACGTTTAGTGCCACGGTGATGCAAATGGTACCATCGCGCAACGTCTAAATTAGGACTGTGTAAACAAAACGACGATGTTTGATGGATGGCTATTGTCCCGAGGAATCTGTGTGGGTGGCTAATTGAGCTTTCTTCGAGTTCAGATATAAATAGGTATTCATGGTGTTGATTATGAATGGTGGTTTCTAAACTAAAAGGTTCCAAAAAAAATAATGAATGGTGACCGAGAAGAGTTTTTAACCCCTGCCCCTGGCACAGGCAACTGAAGGAACATGGATTTTAGTCAGTAAAAGTCTGACATGTCCTCCCGCTCTGCCCAGAGCAGGAGAAGTTATTTGATAATTTCCCACTCAAAAAAAAAAAGAGTTTTTAAGTTCTTAATTAAGCCTATCAAAACTACAAATACTAGTCAATGTTGGATCTGTTTGCTGGATTGGTTGTCTGGAAAATTACACGCTATAACACATATTTTTTTATTGCTGAATGGACCTGAGGCCAAAAGGACCTCGATCACGCCTGATGAAAAGCTATAGATAAGGTCTATGATGGAACTAGCGTGCCCAGATTTTTGACCAGTTTTTGACATTAATTGTCGCTGAGATAAGATTGCGACTAGATTTTGAACGTTTTTAATTACGGGAATTGACCTTCAGGCCTTTGTCCTGTCCAAGTAGGACAATAATAGGCAAGTAGGTAGGTTTACCCGAGAACTAGATAGGAATAAATACACTTTGAACTTTGTGTCTTAGACATAGAGCTGAAAACATATTGATCTATTTCGATAAACCAATCCCAGTGAGTCAAATTCAAACAGAACAAAAAAATGTTCCCATCTTATTACCTCGCTCACCAATAAGTCAATCACCAACATCCGTAAAGGAACTAATCAAAGGCTATAAAATTAAGGCAACTATAAAACTTGGCTCAACCGGGTATCGAACCTCGTAAACAAAATGAGGGCATTCGTAAGCATGGTGGTGATGAGATAAATCTTGCAATTCCTTGTCGTAACTTTGTGACAATGAGGAATTTGCTCTCAGTAATTTTGACAATGGGGGATGCAAAAATCAGGGTTTTCAAATATTTTGGTAATTTCTCCGGGTAGGTACCTACTGTAAAGGTTGTCCATATATCATAAGGTGGCTAAAGTCAACCTTATGTAGTGCAGGTTGCCAATAAATTAGCTCTAGTCACATTCGAACAGTCAAGCAGGCTCAGAACGAGGTGTTAAATATTTAATATTAGGTTTTTTTTTTGTTTAGAATAAAACAGTGATAAATTAGTCGGGAAAATGGAAAGACGTTCAGTCAAAGTAAACGTAAAGCAATCGTAACGTTGTTTGATTTCTAAGAAGAGCTCTTCAGCTCTTCACAGTACACACGACGATACATCAAGAAATACATTTTCAGTTTTAGCTGACCTCACATGGTGTAGGCTTTTCGTAGAATCAGAAGTCAGCTTATACTGGAAATACATAGCTATGTGTTCGCGTGTACTATCACCTTGCCTATACCTACTGCTAAACAGCGTTGCTGTGTTCCAGTTGAGAAACTTTGTCCTAATTTGGCAGTATGTAAATTCCTAATCAATCTGCAGATATATTATCCGGCATGACAGCAGTAAATAAAAAGAAAACCCATTGAACTGAATTTGGCGTCAAATTTTGTCATTTGTTGATAAATTATAACAAGATTTTATACAATGGGAAAATTAATTTATTAATAAAAACAGAGATAATTTTTCAACATAACAATGAACTTGTTTTATGCAAAATACATTTAATTATCTTATAATCCACCCCTGTCATTTAATACTTTAAAACAATACATTTATTACTTAAGTTAGCGGCTCACTTAGTCAACATAGCCTTAGGCCTAAATATTTGTCATCCGAACTACACACACATACAAAGTTTCATTTCGATATGATAGTTAGAAGTAGGCTAAAATTTACTTCTAAGATTTGATTACATTGTTAGTTAGTTAGATACAAGTGAAGCTTATAAAAGCGTGTTAAAAATGGGGTAATTTATTTATTAAGTTACACGTACAGGTATTTTTTCCTCATAACACCGTGCTTGTTTTATGCAAAATACATTTACAATACAATTATGACTTAACTTAGTGGTTCACTTAGCCTTAGGCAGAAAGCATAACTTATCGGACCCACTAATCCTAATTTATACACAAAATGCTTAAAAGCTCAGAATTAATTAAGTCATCATCATCCCTTCTAAATACTCTTTGATGACAATTTGCCTTCGAGGCAGAAACTTGAAACGTTTAAATATTAAACATTGACTACTGACTGCACTTTATGAGTATATCTATAGATATAGGTAGGTACATAGTTGCATGATTAAAAATATGTCTGTCTGTTTGTAAGATTATCTCGATAAATAAACATGAAATGCTATTCATTGGTAAGCGCATCACTTGCGAACGGCTGTGCCGATTTGGCTACTTTTGTTTTATTTATTTTTTTAATAGTACGAATAAGGTTTTTATGGAATGCAAAATTTCCGAAAAGTTTCCCGGAAAAATGAAACATTCGGAAAAACTTGACAGTGCTTTTTTCTTTTGAATTTTCATATGAATTATTGAAAATTGGAAAGGACAACGTCTGTCCGGACAGTTAGTTGCGAATAAAAATGACTGATAAAAATTTTATCCTTCAAGTGCTAAAGATCTACATTTTTTTTTTAATGAAACTAAAATTGTTTAAAAAAATGCCTAGGTTTTTACGACATCGAAATCAACGGCATTCATTAAGAATTGTAAGTACATTATTCATCCTTTTACAATTCAATCTTTGCTCAGCAAACAGAATTTATATTAACGTTATAATAATTATTAGGTACCTACTCTTAAGGAACCTACTTCACAAAAACAATAATTTGCTGTTATTTATACTTCCATTGTATTACGTTTTAAGGCTAAGCAAAATAATAAGCAAAGTCAGGGAAAATTACATGTAGTAAAATATATTAACGTTTTGAGAATACTTAAAACAGCTTGCGGCATATTTGACAATTAAACAAATTATACTGTCAAAGCACTTTGACATTTGCATAACGCTAAGTGATAATATTATGAAGAAGGGCAGAAATCATGGTAATTTGTTAACTTTATAAAAATATGTTTATTTACTTAATAAAACTGTATTTTTTCTATACATTGTTGGGGTCGGCTTTCAGTCTAACCAGATGCAGCTGAGTACCAGTATTTTGCATGGAGCGCCTGCCTATCTGACCTCCACAACCCAGTTACTGGAGTAAGTATTTAGTGACGAATTCAAAAAAAAATTCAAAAAAATATTAAAATTATGGGATGCTTAATTGTTACAAATGGGTCCCACTGTCACGCCCTGGAAGGAATACGTCAAAATAATTAGGTACTAGTGTAATAATATAATATAATAAAGTTCTATTGACATAAATAAAGGTGTTACATTTTAGTTTGAGGCCCTGACTCCTGCGCTAGGTGGTACCTGTATTACAGGAGTCAGTGTCTTCACCCGTTTAGGGAAATTAACAATTTATGCTATAATATTAAAATAACGTAAAAATTAAATGAATTTAGTGCATGTATGCTCTTGAGTGGTTTGTGTTCATGTATATGTGTGTGTTTGCTGTGTTTTGTGTGTAGGGGGTTATGTATTGTGTGTGAGAGTTTGTGCTTGGTGGCTGGACTTTGGGTAATATTTGAGTTTGTTTGCCTCCATTACTATTTGATTATCACGATCATAGTTCTTTAAGTAAGTTTTCAGTCTGTGGGTAATCCAGTGTTTGAAGCCATGTGTCTTAGTTTTATGTTTTGTTAGTGGGTTGATGTTTAGAATTTTTTTTATTTTATTATAAATATAAGTAGTCAGGTATAGGCGTTGTCGTCGAGCGGATGCGGTCTTACATTTGACTGCACGACATACATTAGTGATGGTTCTCTTATGTTGGTTTACCAGTCACCCTGTAGAACGCCGCCTTCTTTTGCTTCCTTTACGTTGATACTTTGCAGGATATTTGCGTAACGAACTAACAGTAGGAATAGCTTTCATTTCGACAGTTCAACAACGGTCTACGAAATGTAATAGATGGTCACCCATCCACATACGAACCGCGGCAAGCGTTGCTTAACTTTCGATCGACCAGTGCTGCTGATATCATTTAGCCACGAGACCCAATCAATATTAATATGGTAGGAAAATCATTTCCTTTTCCCTTGAATCTAGATATCTATCTGCTCACCCCGTTACCGACCACAATCGACATTATAATCCTCATAATTCAATCTGTCATTGGACGTCTTCACTGACTGCACATCGCCCATTCAATCAGGGTTGTCAATTTTGCTTCGTTACGCAGAAACCGCTTTGATAAGACATGCAGATAGGATTATGGACGGTGCAGCGGTGGCATCCCTGTTCGGGCAATCATTAGGCTTGCAGCTTGTTTAGCACTAAATCCTTTGTCTATTGCTAGAAAGGATGGGAGTCTGCGGATATTTTTAGGAGTTTTCGGATATAGGATTGGTTCGGATATAATGTGGGATATTTTTTTTATAGTAACCTACCGTCGCCGTCTTACTAACAGGTTTACACTGTGTTGCTTTTTATTAGACTCATTAAAATGCTTCTGGCAAAGTTGTAATTAAAGCGGTTTAGTGAATGATTTATCTATTTCAATTGGTTTAATAGTGAAAATAAGATAAAATGACAACCATCTTACATTACACTGAAGTCACCCTTTTAAACGACGAACATAAACACAGCAATTGTTCAAAGAGAACCAATTTTTAAGGTGCAAAAAGTTTAAATAAATAAATAAATTTTATAATACACACTTTGTTGCAAATTGTTTGTACTTTAACAGAATTTCGTATATTCTTGCCACTTTTCGGATATCGTCTCGGATAACAAACATCACTATTTCTGCATTGCTCCGGATCAATTATGTGTGATTTGGTTTAAATTGAACGTGCCCTGTGTTTAGATTGAATGTCTGTTTAGTGAGCGCACTGTATTTTAGTGTAAGTTTATTTCAGACGTTAGCTTAAGATCTAGATGTTGGTCAAGTTAAGAATAAGTCGTCTGTTTATTAGAGATTTCCTTGTTCGTATGTAAGCGAAGTAAATGCGTAACATACTAAAAAGTACAGTCCCTTTCGTTTTGACAACATTCATTGCGTTATTTACGTTGTTGAGCAGACAACCAGTCTTACCAAGGGGTAAGATTGGAAGCCGACCCCAACATAGTTGGGAAAAGGCTAGGCAAATGATGATGACGTTGTTGTGTAGACGAATTATTCGAACAAATAAAGCAATAGATTAGGAATTTCTTTGTGTGTGAAATGGGTTGTTACTTGTATTATACTTTGTGCCAAAAGTATTATAACGTTTGACTTTTGCGAATAAAATGGCAGATCCGTCTCTTTTGGTGGGTGGAGAAAAATGCTTGGAAACGATCGCATCAAGAGATCATGAAATCTTAAAATGTAGCTTAAGATTTACAAGAAATATCTAATACAATACGAAAAAGTATTATACACTCGCGAGCAATGAAAAAGTTCCAGTGACATAGCACCAAATTACTCCTAAACGGGAAAGGCTAGCTTAATGACGCCGTCTGCAATATTGAAGTACATTTAACAGCGCATCAGAATTTATTTATATGTCTTAGGAGATATTAAGGTGTTTGTCGGCATTTTGTGGGTGGAACTTTTTCATTGCTCGGCAGTGTATATTCGTTCTACAAGCCGTGATTTCTGACACCAGTAAAGGCAAATATTGGCTCTAGCTATAATAGTGTTTGTGTGCTGAAAACCAGCGCTGGGGCTCTGTCTCGTATAGGGTTTTAGCATTATGCTGAGCGATGGCCGTTTTGCGTGAATGTGACGCATGTTTACCCCCAACTTGTTTTTTTTTTGTGTGTTTATGTCCTTTTTTTATGCGTCATGTTTGCCGCAAATAAATGCTTTTTCTTTCTTTCTTTCTTCTTATTGGGTTTTTGAATCCGGAATTTTTCAGTTGTAGCCCGGAGTCTGCATTTATGCCTGATTGATAGCTATATGCTCGTCCCCTGTTACATGGAGAAATGTGGATGTGTTATAGGTACACCTCTGGCGTACCCGTCGGGAAATACAGGTGTGATGTTATTTGTATTACTAGTATTTAAATACAAATAAAGAGTGGGTCCGTAAAGAATCATCAATGTATTGAACAGATCTAGACGCGCCTTCACAAACTGTCTTCGCAAGATGCTCGAAGCTTCAAGCTTGAAATCTTAGCGCAGGCGTTACGCATGTGTTGATCAAATAATAAAGAAAAAACATTTTATTTTATATAAAAGTAATGAATAGGTCCGTAGATTTTTTTTGTCCTTAAAAATTACCCATAACAGATTATTACCGATTCTATTACCATAAATAATTTATAGTTTGATATTATTTTTATTTTAAGTCTGCTAGTAGATATCTGTTAATAGATAGTCTGTCAATTAGTCATAATTAAATGTCGTTCATGTCGAAAGTCATAACAATCTGTAAGATTTTACAGCGGTATACACCTAGTTAGGTTGAGGTGCTTGTGGCTAAGTAATAACAGTCGCACTGGTCGATCGATCAGGTTAAGCTAAGCTTGCCGCGGTTAGTACGTGGATGGGTGACCATCTCTACATACCAAGACCCTCCGTAACTCGGAAAGCATGTAGATCTTTGCCAGTCGTTCCAGGTCGTCAGAAGCCCGAAAGTCTGACAACCAGTCTTACCAAGGGGTATCATATTACCCAGTTACCGGGCTGTGGAGGTCAGATAAGCAGTCGCTTCATGTAAAATACTGGTACTCAGCTGCATCTGGTTAGACTGGAAGCTGACCCTAACACAGTTGGGAAAAAGCTAGGCAGATTGATTGATTGATAAACCAAGTTAGGTTGGTACCGACATTATGCTTATCATCACCTCATAAGCTCCTAATTATAATTATTTAACTAATTACCCATAAATCAAGTGCTGATTAAATCAATTAACTAAATCAAGCAAATCAAATCAACATTACGTTGGTGATTGAAACCTTAATAACCATATTAATTGTGTTCAGGGACTTAGGTGTAATCCGGCTAATCTATGGGGGCTTAGAGTGTGGTCGGTACCCTTAATTGGCTACCTGGTCACGCGGATTTGAGTGGAAAATCTGATGGTGGTTATAATAGCAATATTACTGGTAATAATAGGCAGAAGTGGTAATTTACTTGATAGTTATTACAAGTCGTAATCAGTCTGTTAAAATAAAAACAACTTTACCAAAAGTAGAAAACTGAATTTTTCCAACAAAATAAATAGCTTAAAAATTGGCACAATATAAACCACCCTCACCATATTCTCTGTAACAAAACTGCAAAATACTAAGATAATTATAATGCCTTTTTAAAAGGCGTCAACAATAATCTTATTTATTTTTCTGGTGCCCCTTTTAGCGTATAACTTTTTTTTTTTTTTTTAAACGTTGCCCCACACTTAGAATTTCTCCTGTATCGTGGGTGCGTTTACAAACATTTAAACTCACACACACAAACAGCCAGACCCGGAACAACTACTTGTAGGTCATACAAATATTTGTACCGTGCGGGATTCGAACCCACGACACGCAGCGCAGCAGTCAATCACTTAACCAATGCGCCAACCGTGTCGTCAAATATAAAACCTTAAAACAGAGAAGCAACTTTTGAAACCAGGCATAAAATAACCATAAACAAAAAATACTTTTTTTGCACGTCAGTGTCATCGTAGTGTCAACGTTCAAAATTTGTTTTGAGTTTCATTATCTGATGAAATATTCTTAAAAAAATAATTTAAATATTATTATTATAAGTATTTTTTATTTTAACTAAGTGTGTCGTTGTCATGATGTATTTTTATAACCTGGCGCTTACCTAAGGTAATGAAGAAGACAAAAGACGTAAGGGACTTTGAGGACCGGTATTCTGCATGCTTCGTCGATTTTGGCCTAAAAACTGGTGAATGAGTTTGAAATAATTTGTTGTGATGTGTGTGACATAGTGGTTTTTAAAGGCTAAAGTGTATGTGACAGGTAATGTAAACTTTGCCAAATATGTCTTGAGGATTGTCCAAGATGAAGCTCCATTTACACGAGGCAAGTTCCTTGCTTGTGGCATACAATAGAATTGAAGCAACAAATGACTTTAGTTGTATTTTATTTTATTGTTGATTCAACTTAAGGTATGCCACGGGCAATTAAATCGTACCGTGTAAATCAGGCTTGAGAGCCAATCGAAAAGGTAGTGAAGCCCACGTCATGTTTAGCTAGACTTTCACGCTTCCGAACCACTAAATGGACGCCGACTCTCTTACACAGAGAAGACGCTTGAGTATTAGCAGGGGGAATATTATTATAATATTATATGCTGGTCTTGCGGCAAAGGCAATGCCAATGTGACCTGTCGCATGTTTGCTTGAAAATAATTTATTACAAGAAGCTGTGCGTTTATGCTCTTCTCATCTTTGTGTCTAAGAACTGATTTTGAATAAGTCAGATAACTTTTTTCTCAGAAGTAAAGGCGTTCAGACCTACCGCAACCGCAACCACACCACAACGACGATACGTGGTCGGGTGCTAATTTGTATAATAATGAATAGTTTATCCACACGGACCACGTCAAATTCGTCAAAATCAACCGTTCGGAGATACCGACCACGTCGCTGCCACAAGGCAACAACAACGATCTGTCTATCTGCAAACACTAGCCATAACGCAACCACATCGCAACTACTAGCGACCATTCAACTACAACGTAGCTGCAAAAAGTTTCAGTGATTCACACGTAACTACTGCATGCCCACTTTTTATCGCTGCGATGAGGTGTGGTTGTGATACGTATAAACGGGTCCAAATGTTGCAGTTTGACAGCTTCTGTATCGAAAATACTTACGAGCATATGTCAATCTGTCGTCTTCAAAAAAAAAGTTTTTTTTTTTTTCAAAACGTTGCCCCACGTTATTCACATTCAGCCTATTATGTTCCCACCTGCAGGGACACAGGCCTCCTCTCTGTAAGAGGGAGTGGGCCATGATGCACCACTCGAGCCCAGTGCGGGTTGGTAGATGTCACATGTCTTCGAATTTTTTATTCTAGGAAATGCCGGTTTCCTCACGATGTTTTCCTTCGCCGTTTTGAGAGCAGATATGTGGTAAAAAGCCATAGAAAAATCGGACCTAAATCAATAATTTGTTTTGTTTCATATCCTCTGACTTCACCTGCAGCTGCCGGTATCATCATCGGCAGCATGGTGGGCAGTTTTTTCCTTAAAGGTTATAAAAAATGGCCGATGTTTATTGGAAGCGGTCTTGGCTTTGGCATGGCTTACACCAACTGCGAGAATAGCCTGAATCACTTCCTAATGTCTATGGACCCGAAGGCTTGTATAATAAAGTTAGTACACTTCTTTTTTGTTATATATTTTATCTTTATTATCAATTTCTTCATCATTTTCATTCAAAATCAAAACTCATTTATTCAAACTAGGCTGAGAATCAGCACTTTTCGAACGTCAAAATTACATAACACAGTCCCCCAAAACGGCCGCCCTTCACCACTTCCTAGTGCTTTCGCTGGGGAGAAGAAGTGACGCAGCAAACTCCCCAGCAGCACAGCTGTCTGTTCATTTAGAAAATACATTATGGTTATCATTAGTGTCGTTAACATATTCGGCAAATTCCCTATCATTATTGATAGTTAATTTTTGGAACGAAGCTCCATAACGCGACTTGTTGTAGGAGTTGACTGGTGGATATCGTCAAGTAAGGAAAAAGATCTATCTACATGCGACGTTCTCTCTCTCTGTCTCTTTCTTTGAGAGAGAAAGTAACAAGTTTTTAGAAGCTCTCATAAAGTTATTACATACACTCGTTATGGTAACTTTATTGAGATCTTCTAAAACATCTTATACTTGATGGCTCTGTATTACAAACGCGCGTGGGTAAAACAGTCTACGCGATCTAAAGATACTGAAAAAAAAACAATCACTTTCATGGTCAGTTTCAAATTTCAAATAAAAAAAAAAACTATTGTCAGTTCTTTTTTTTGTTTGAAATTGTCTTATTATTGCAATTTTGCAATGAACAGAACTTCATTCTTGTTGGGGGGGGGTCCCCATCACACACTTTTTTTTTTACTTTATCTAAGAAACAAGTAAGACTTAACGGTAAGCTAAATACTGTTTGTAGCTGTAGCTCTACGAGTACCTATAACCTATCTTAAATTTATATTGGCTCTGGACCGAAATAGCTGGAAGTCATTGGGAGACGCCTCTGACCAGCTGTGGGATGACGCTGACTAATAGTAACATTAAAAAGCAATTGTATCAGTAAATTTACTAGCCTGCCTAGCCTTTTCCCAACTATGTTGGGGTCGGCTTCCAGTCTAACCGGATGCAGCTGAATACCAGTATTTTACATGGAGCGACTGCCTATCTGACCTCCAAAACCCAGTTACTGGGTAATACGATACCCCTTGGTAAGACTGGTTGTCAGACATTCGGGCTTCTGACTACCCGTAACAACTGTCACAGATCCACGAATGACAGCCGGGACCAACGGCTTAACGTGCTTTCTGAGGCACGGAGGGGTCTCGGTATGTAAAGATGGTCACCCATCCACAGACCAACCGCGGCAAGCGTAGCTTAACCTGACCGATCGACCTGTGCGGCTGTTATTATTTAGCCACGGGCTCCAGTCATCAGTAAATTTACTAGATGAAAATACAAAGGTTTAACTACCATCGGCATAGAATAAAGTGGACAAAAAATCGATTTAGGCGCAGAGTGCCTAATTCTTAAAATGTTAAGTGAGTCTTTAATGTACTAATTTACAAAATTACTAATCCCTATAAACGCCTAAACCAAAAAAAAAAAATACCGAGCTAATTGCCAGTATCAATTTTTCACACTATAATTCCTACATTTGTAAAAGGACCTAAGATATAATCGCAACTACAAGTAAACTTTGCAAAAGAAAACCTATAAAAAAGCACAATTAGTTGCGGCTCGCCATCCAACCAAAAATATCTACCTCTATACAAAAACGTCAATATTATGCAAACTCTCTCCTTTGTCGCCATCAAAAGCACTAATTGTTTCCCGACAATTGCTTAGGAAACCGTTTGTATTGAAAACTGAAGCCAATACTAAATGAACAACAGTCTGTTCGGACCAAATTGCTTTTGAAATTGCAGACGGAACTAATTATGGCTATAAAAGTATTGAAAAGGTACTAAAAAGGGCTATTTTTGGACACAGGATAGTAGTCATACATTGTGTCGGAGATAATGAAGAAGTTAGTAGACATTGGACACAAGCTGCTATAAATATTGGGGGTTGTAAAAATTAGGGTTGTTACTGGATGTTAATTGGGGTGGTAAAATTATTTTAGGGGTCTAATTATTACGTTTTGTGTTAAGTAGTAACGGAATAGCTTGTTGGTTTAATATTTATTGCTTGATTTTAGCTGGTATATGAGGAGTTAGCACGCCGTTTTTTTCACATTTTGGTATATACAAGATGTTTTTTTGATATCACATAACTCTAGGGTATGAATGAGACCATCTCAAAGAATCAACTGGCAGACTTTTTTTCCATTTTGCTTTCGTTTTTCATACAAAATAATTAGTTAATTAGTATGAATGATTTGTTAGCATGAAAATAAATTACTCGTATTTATCAATGAAACTTAGATACTTACACACATATTATCATCTTACATCTTCGAAACTATGCATTTTTGGACCACATATTCTAGGACTTATAGTATTATTTTTACTTAAAGAAAAAAACACGTATATTCCTCGATTTCACTACTTTCTTTATATTCCATGTTCATAGAATGGCTGTGAATTCAGATTTAGGATGTCAACGCCAATTTTTTAATGAATTTCTAGAAATTGGGCGCCATGTTTTGTTAATACATTCTTAGTCAAATAGAAGAAAAGAAAGAACGAAATAACTCATGTTTACCGTAAATAAATTGTTTATTTTGCGGCAAACATAACGCAGATACACAACATGAACAGCTATAAATTTACATGATAATCTTCAGTAACCTTACATTAAAATACATTTACAAAAATAATTTAAATATGTGTAGTGTCTGTCTGTGTATCTTTAGGCAGCCCTATAGAAAATCCCATCAAAACAGCCAAACGGTCAACAGTAAAGACGTTATACCTTCTTTCTGCACAGCAGGACATTTCCCTTTGCCATTTGCGTCTTTGTTTCCACATAAAGGTCACTTACTGTCGCGTCTTCTATTCAAGCTAGAGTCGCTTCCATATTTGTATTGAATTCGGCAACGCCTTCTTTTCTTTCGTTGTTTGCAAACCTGCCGCCTATTCACCACCCACAGAGACTTTCAACAATTTTACCATTATCACCAGCATTCATATCGCTAGATGCTTTGCCATCATCGTAAGGTTCAATTTCAAGTTGAGCAGCTGTAGGAATAAGTTTGTTTTTGAACAAATCATCACTTGTTTTTCCGTTTTAAACATTTTTATTTGTTACGTTCCGATCGTTTGTGAGTCATGCCCGTTGTAGCTTTGAGGCCGTCCGCATGGGCGTTTCTATGGCTTTTTTTAGGTAAACGCATGTCAATTACATTTCGGATTGCGTTTGGTTTAGGACAATGGTCACCAAAGTTTTTGTGATACCTTTTCAATATTTGGGATCCTTTCACACTTAAGTATTTGGTAACATACGATATGCTCTCGCATCGATGTTTTGATTTTTTCACATTTACGTGTACTTATAAACAGTAATTTAACAAAATGTAAGGTATAAAGACTTTTTTTTATTTGTTAGACATGATTGTTATAAAATTCTGCATCGAGATGTGACGTATAATTATGATTTCATAGCAAATTATTATTGAAATGTGCTGTTCAATAACTCAACAACATAAAAACACAAATTTACATGGCTCAGTTGAAACATATTATACTATACAGGTTGTTATTGACAGCCCTCCGCAAACTGATAGGGTGGCTTCAGTACATCATATTAAGATGACCGGTACATGTAATTCTTTCAGGAACATTAAGGGAATCCAAAAAACCAGATTTGTTTTATTACCTCACACGCAACGTATCGTTACCGTGGCAAAACGCACGTAGCGGACGGCAGCGCAGCGACCTTGAGCGAGGCTGTTTTCAGCTGTTTTATTTACATAAATGGAGTGTTGCATACAGAGAACGTAATTTTACATTGAAATAAAGGAATATCAGCAGAAAATACGACATATTTTTTTTTTTTTCCTGAGATAATTTCCAGTGGGATATGATTCAGAATAAGGAGCTGAATCAATCCTGTGTTTTTGTGGAGGGCTGTCAATAACACCCTGTAGTCAAATAAATATTGAATAAATAATTAGCATTTTCAGAATTACTTATCTATCACCATTTTTATACGCAAACGTTTAAAGAATTAAGCTTGTGACCCAAATAAAAAACAATTTACAGAAGTCAAGACAATTAAAAACTGCCTACGTTTCATTATCACCCTCAATAGCTATTCTACTATTATTCAACTCCTTTTACCATGATTGTCCATCATCTACCATTATTGTTGCCTCAACCATCTTTGTTACACCACAAACAGGAAAAAAATGTTGAGGACCACTGCCATATTCATCAGGTTTGAATAGATTGGAAGACAATATGGCCAGAGGCAGCGCAGTTTCAATTGATCGTGTAGACAATTGTACTCCGGACCAGGACCAGAGTATTATATGCGTACTTTTTTATTAAAAAGAAAATGCTGGTTGTGATTAGAAAATAGAACGGTTTACAGCTTTGTATGGGAATGGAAAAATTGTTGCTTTTCATATCAAAATCATGTACAGGTTTTTATTTGCGTTTCGTTTTATGAAACAAGGAACTGTTTTGTGTGGCTTTACTCGCATCATAGGGAAAATTATACATGTACTATCGTTAAAATCTACAGGGTTATTAGCAACCTCTCAAGAATATATTACTAACGTTATGAACAACAACTTTTTTTGACGAAAATGGTTGCTAAGTTTTGTGACAGGTTTCTTTCGAGAAACTAGCTCCTAAGCTAGGGTTTCCTAAGACTGCGGTGACCACTAGGCTATGTGGTGGTCACCGCAGTCTACAGGTCCGCAATTTACAGGCAAATGATGTCACTGAAACGTTATTTATGAAAAAGTAAGTAGGGGTAAGACCGCCGTCACTGCGGCCGTTATGTGGCGCCCACCGGTATTCTAGAACACCGACCGTAAGATCTACGCTGTCCTCCAATTCCTACTGTAATTTGAAAACATTGTAAAAGCCAATTATTTTTAAAAGAGTAACCGTGGAGTTTCTTGCCGGCTCTTCTCCATAGGAAACGACCAATTGGAACCGTGCACCTAGCTTCTGACGTTTCATAAGTGCCCATGTTGGTTTATATGAAATAAAATATTTTAATTTTGACCGTAGCTTTAGACTCACAAACATCCAAACTTTCAGATTTAGGATATTTTTTTCAGGATCTAAAAAAAATCTATAAAAGGGTGACTTAATGGTGACTAAACCCTCAGCGAGGTGCGAGGTGGCTTAAGACCCTCAGCGAGTTAATTAATGATAATTATGATGTTTAGAAATAATGCACAATTTAATGCACTTTATCTAATCAACAACAGAGGGCAATTCTCGTAATTTTAAGAACGTTCACAGTCTGATCTCAGTCTCAATCTGTCAAAAATACCTCTTATTTCCCTACGTTTTCGACAAGTTTTATATTTTGGCCTGTTTTTATTATAAAATAGTAACATTTTGTTTGTTTTTTTTTTCAGAAAGACTGCGTAATAACGATTTTCGTGATGGTGCAGAGTTGGTTTTGTACAGTAGAGTTTTATTTAACGTGAAAATTGTAATTGTTCAAGAATAAATATTTCGGTTGATTTTGTATTAAGTAACTTGTTTTTTTCTTTAATTTCCATATTGACCTTGATGTAGAAATAAATATTGACGTTTGTATAGTGATAATTACCATCATTGTTCTGCCCAATTTATTAGGGGTCAGCGCAACATGTCTTGAAGTCGTAATTTTTATATTTTTAAACCTCTTTCTAACCATATTCACAAAAACCATCCACAGTTTCTTTGGTCTTCCCCTACTCTTATAGCCATCGACATTCATACTCAAAACTTTCCTCACGACATTTTCCTCAGTTCTCTTTACCACATGCCCATACCATGACAACCAATTTCCACACAACTTTTGTTTTTTGTTTGTATAATGATGTTTGTGATGTGATGTCCCTTATTTCATCTAATTACTTCTAAATTACATTTTTCAATATTTTTATAAACAAAAAGATAAAAAATCATTAAAAAATATAAAAAATAGTAGCCCACCGGTATCGGGAACAGGGTCCAAGCTACCGTATATATTATTACGTATATTATTACTACAAAAGAGGTAAAATTTGTGACTTTTTATTTAAGGTAATCTTCGAAGCTACTGATCCGATTCCAAAAATTCTTTCACTAATGGAAAGCTGCAGTATTGCCGAGGTGTCATACGATATCTTATGGTTCAGGTTAAGACAATAAATTTCACATGGACGAAGTAGCGGGCGAAGCTAGAGCTATCTTAATACATGCAGAGTGGCGATCAGGTTATCTTTTCAACGCCAGATAGTTTTATCCGAGAAATAATTTTGAATTTTTGGCAGTTCTTCCTTACAAAATTTGTCAAACGTCAATCTTATTCCTCGAATAAAAGTTATCTGGCGATTGAAAAATCAGTCCTAAATAGTACTGCGGTTATTACAAGTTGTTATACAATATAGGTACTCAATATAAATAATTAATCTTATAGGTTAGGTACAACGCTACAACGCTTTAGTCGCGTGGCCGAAAACTGGACTATAACGCAACTAAAAAAAAATTCTGTTATGTCAATAAAATTTTCTGTAACAATTTCACAAAATGTTTACGCACTCTACTTATAAATCTCTCACTGTGACGCATCGCTATGAAAGGTCATGCGTTCATGCGCGCATGCGCCTGCGCTACTGACGACATGTCGGTGGCGCAGGCGCATCACGGTAGATTGCAATAGGTTATTGTACCTTTTGAAATCTACCGCCTGCGCCTGGGAACACCCAGGCGCAGGCGGTGGATTTCAAAAGGAACAATACATAGTATTATAAAACCGAACTGAACCGAACCGAACCGAACCGAACTGTGGAATAAATTTTCTAAAAAATAGTGAAAACCGCATCAAAATCCATTGCGTATTTTAGAAGATTGAAGCGGTAACACAGGCAGACATAAAAAGCGTCTTGGTTTTAATTACGTACATAGATTGGAATTTAAGGTTCCATCATTACAGAAATAACTCCATACTAAGCAGGAGCATGCCAAAGTCAGCAGAGCGTTGACAGCTATGTTCCGTAGGTCAATGACCTTACTTTGATTTCATCAGGTGAACTCTTCCTTACCTAGAACGTGAGTCACCTGGTGAATCATCGCTGAAGTGGACCTAACAATGTGGGGTGGAGTTGTGTCCGAACTATTTTTTTTATATTTTTTTTTTAGTTTATTTTATTATTTATGTATATACATGTCGCAGCCAACTGGCTTAATGAACCATTCAGTTAACTGCCTTGCCTTTTAACTAAACGGCGCTGTTCAACTAGCAGCAATCAAACAGATAGGCAAATGACTTGGATCGCTAACGTTTAACTACTTGCCTAGCTCAGACATTTAAATTGGCGATTGACTGATTGGTATTGGATTTAAAGCGGCAGTGTTTTATTTTATTTTTTTCACATTTTTACCGCCAGCCTTTTCATTAAATGTTGTATTAGAAGCTTTGGCTGTATATCATTCAGGCCGCTAGTTGAACGGCGCCGTTTAGTTAAAAAGCTAGGCAGTTAACTGAATGGCTAATTATGCATACTCGTACACACATAGGGATACGATATAATTACTTTATACTTAACGTTTTTTCTTTTGTTTCGTGACTAATATTTGTATGAATGTAGGTACTAACATAATGTTCTTATTAGGTTTATGATAAGCTAAGGTTTATGAAGAACACACAAAAGTTTTATTAACATAATGAGTATGCCCTGGTGCATAATAGATTGCCTGGGTTCGATTCCCAGTTAGGGTAGTGTTTTTTTGTTTTCCCTTTAAAAGGACAATGGCTAAATTAGTAAGGGCACCTTACCCAAAAAAATTGTCTGTAGCATTATGTCTATCTTTTATGCCCTCGGGGAGTAGTTTAATTAATCCTAAAAAAGCATTTTTGAATTCACACATTCAATTATTATTGACGTCAAAAAGTATCCCAGCTGTTTAGGACCTTCATGGTTCATAATCATTATCTGCCTATATTTTTCCTAAATATGTCGGTATACTATATGATCAACATCCAGTCTAAACGGATGCAGCTGAATACCAGTATTTTAAATGGAGCGACTGCCTATCTGACCTCCACAACCCAGTTACTGGGTAATACCCCCTTAGGAAGACTGATTGTCAGACGGGCGGGATTCTGACTACTCGTAACGACTGTCAAAGATCCACAGATAACAGCCGGAACCCAACGACTGAATGTGCTTTATCCGCAGATCAACCGCGGCAAGCGTAGCTTAACCTGATCGATCGACCTGTGAGGCTGTTATTATTTAGCCACATGAATAATAAAACCAGTAAAAAAACTTTTTAATCATCACAAAAAAGTGCACAACGCCGCTAAAGAAGTTTTCACTTCAAAAATTGTAGCTATAAGTCGTGTCTACACTTTTCCACCAGATTCTGAAGCATAACGTTTTAAAAGTTGCAGTTCGTGACATAAAATAGGCCGCACAGAGTCGAATGTTCGAAATAAAATAAAAGTGAGTATAAGAAAACGGTTATTACCCTTTGTTGTAATAATTGAAGTTTTTATTGATGAACGTCATAATTTACTGGACGTGATACATTAAATTTACTTTGGAATTTATTTATGTTTAAGAGACAAATGTTTCTAGAGTTTTATAACATCACGACTATATACTCCATAGAGGAAGGTAGAGGACTTTTCACGGTGAGTTTTTTACGGAATTAACCATCAGCAGTGCGATTCTGTCACCATCTCACCGTGAAAACTTAAATGAAGTGAGCGTGAAGTGAGCTGTCATTCCAAATAATGCTAGGGATTGACACTACTGACAACTCACATGAAGCTCACTTCACTTGAGTTTTCACGGTGAGATTTTCACAGAATGAACCAGCTGGTCATTAAGTACACAAAAAAAAATTGACGTTGACTTTTGATTCCCAGAATCGATATTCCATTAGTTTTTTTTTTTTCATTATTCCTACCATCCTGGTACTTAGGGCACTGATTGCAACACACATGCAATCAAAACTTGCCGATTGAAAGCATCGATATAATGACCGGAAAATATGAAAACTTATACGGAAGCCATTTATCTGATGGCACGCAATCAGAACGTGATAAAAACGCTTAGTGCACGCATTTCCTATGCCACTTCGTGTGATGTGTTGACCAATGTTGGTTGATGGGGCCAATAAGAAGTCGGATGTGGGGAAACAATGCGAATCGATGAAATAAAAAATAACACTTTTTTAGAGGAAACAACTATTGTTATATTGTTTTGATTGTGTGAAAGAAATTTATTAATAAGTTTTTTTACTCAGATTTTATAGCTATTTTTTACAAGGTATTCAATTTCTTTTCTCATCCTGAGATCAGCCGCTCGATTCTGTAAAAAACTCACCGTGAAAACTTAGGTGAAGTGAGCGTGGAGTGAGCTGTCATTCCAAATACTGACAACTCACATCAAGCTCACTTCACCTAACTTTTCGCGGTGAGTTTTTTACAGAATCGCACTGCTGCTCACTCCACGCTCATTTCACCTAAGTTTTCACGGTGATGGTTACAGAATCGTACGGCAGCTGTAGATAAAAAGTAAATAGTAAACTAACTGTGAGTATGAGTACCATGCAGGCTAGATTTAAGACATGAATATAACTGTCTAGCGGTTTTGAGTATTTAAATATGGCCAACGCAAATGTCCTACAGATCTGGTAGCGTCGTATGACGGGTCGTTGAGCTCCCTAAAATAGGGTTGAGCTACACGATGACTGATGCATACATGCCGTCTGTTGGGATAGGTCAACTCAAAGCTGCAATGGCACTTTCTTGCATTGTTAAACTCGCATAATAACCTAATAATATAATGTTTGGACTTTAAAAGAGACCATGATCTCGTGAGTTTGTTTCGGCATTTCTTCTCAAAGATCAGTCAGCTAGAAAATGCCAGTGCAATCTAGTTTTTATGCTTATATCCTTACATAAGCATCTAAATGGTTTTAGGCTATGGATATTATTCTAAAAAAAATCAACGGGTTGCACTCCGGGAGTGCCGGCAGAAGTGAAAATTTGAATATTAACGTTGTGCATTTTTGATATTTTGGAATGCGGTCTCTCCGTCTTACGAATTTTCGATCAGATCACGTGTCCTGACGCGAGTTTCGTCTTACGAAGTTTCGATCAGGTTACGTGTCCTGACGCGAGTTTAACATTTTTTACCCATCTCAAAAAAGTGCACAACGCCGCTAAAGAAGTTTTCACTTCAAAAAATATAAGCCTTATTAAGCCAAGACCTCATTTTTACCGTTATGCAAAGCCAAATAATGACCATAAATACCCAACATTGGATCCAAACAACCAACACTTGGATCAAACAATGTCGACACTGATGAGTCTTTTACATGGTTAAAGAGGGCGTGTCGGCGTTAACCCGACGTAGACTGTCCACCACGCCATTCTGATATTAGCGTGATGATACAACGGCGGTGTTTGATTTTTATGAGTTATAGCGAAATTGTAGGTGTCTGGGGAATTCTAAATTAGTTTAAAAAGGGATTTATAATAATAATACTTAGATCAGAGCGACGCGCAATGATTGTTGACATAACCGTCCCGCATGCTGAAAAACTCGTGAAAGCCGAGAAAGACAAACAAACCAAGTATCTTGAATTGGCTCATAAGTCACAAGGTTGTCGACGTGTGGGATGTGGACTCAGCGATCATTGTGCCGATAGTTGTGACAGCCAATGGCTTAATAGCCAAGAGCCTCGACCAACACCTGAGGAGGCTCTCGTTGGGCAGCTGTATCAAGGGCTAGATTCAGAAAGCGGTACTTCTGGACACGGCTCGCATTGCCACGAGGTTCCTTCTCCTCCTTCCTTCTTCCCGATACCGGTGGGCTACCATTTTTTATATGTTTTTATACTTTTTAAATTCTAATATTTAAAAATATAATTTATATGTATTTATACTGAAACAAAGATAATAATTAATTATAATTATGGATTTTTTATATTGATAAAAGTTATCAATTTAAATAAGTTAAAAGCCGGTCAAGTGCGGGTCGGACTCACGCACCGAGGGTTCCGTACAAATTTGTAGGTACCTAAATTAGTGTATCACGGGTTTTTTTTTTTGTAATGTAACTACGTACAGTTTTCGGATTTTTTTCCTTTACTTGTGCTACATAACATTGCTTATTGCCAAATTTCATGATTCTAGGTCAACGGGAAATACCCTATAGGTTTGGATTCCCTTGCGAGTGTCAAAATTATCCGGCATAAATGGAACATAAACGCTCTTATCTTTTGATTGCGTTAACTTAGAAATTTGATTTTTTCACTACTTCAAGGTATTGCAGCTATGAGTATTTGATATTAATTTCAACTTGATAACTCCACGCGTTCCTGAGAAAAAGGCTCTAGACCGACGGACAGACAGACGGACAACGAAGTAATAATAATAATATCCCTGGAAATTTCACACAGCGCCATCTAGTCCCAAGCTAAGCAACCTAATGCTTGTGTTATGGTAACAAGATGGCTGATAAACTACTTATATACATTTTTTTTTGTAAATACATACATATTATAAATAGAAAAACACCCAGACTCGGAACAAACACATGTAGGTCATACAAATATTTGTTCCGTGCGGGAATCGAACCCGCGACACGCAACACAGCAGTCAATCGCTTAACCACTGCGCCAACCGTGCCGTCAAAGAAGCAACACAAGTGAAGTGATCATATAAGGGTTCCGATTTGCTTTTTGAGGTAGGGAACCCTAAAAAAGTGTCAGATCTACAATCAACTCAACCTTTCGTAATCCGCTTAGGCAAGCGTAGCTTAACCTGATCGATCGGCCCGTGCTACTGTTATTACTTAACCACAAACCTCTTTTTACTAAATACCTACTACATAATAATAAAATCACCGTCCTTCTCACAAAACATTCTTCCTTAACAACATAGTTAGTTGAAACGTTATTAAAAAGTTCCGGCGACAGTGTTTAGCCGTCTCGTCCGCGTCGTTTCGACTTATTATTATTCTAACAGATACTGTCATGTCCTACGTGGGTAATGAAAATATTTTCCATCTCTCCTTTATTACCTTGGATATTAAATCCAGGATCTGTAAACATATAATGTGTGGCTTCAACTAAGGGTTGTCGGAAAGAACTAGTTGAGTTTTGCCCATGACTTAATCTGATGAGCAGACGGCAATATCTTCAAAGCTTACATGACATAACATCACGGTGTACAGTCACGAGCACCAACATGTCAACACTTGGCAACTTTCAATTGCGATTTTTTCGTGAAATAACGAATGCAACGTTAAAATATGACACATCACTTAAACCTATGGGTTCGAAAATGCTATGATCGTAACAACATAAAATTGAATTAAAAAATAAAGGAGTAAATCGCTTTTGAATAAAGCCGAGTGTATACATACTTTTGCTCGTGACTGTACCTATAGTAGGTACCCCACATTTTGCCAGTTATGTTTAACTCCCATGTAACAGGGGGTGAGCCTGATGCCACTAACTAGGCATTAATCCAGACTCCGGGCAGCTGCCGAGAAATTCCAGGTGGAAAAACCTAATAATATTTTGCCCGACCCGGGAATCGAACCCAGGACGTCGTGCTCAGCAGTAGCGCTCATAACCGACGATGTGATGCCCCCAACTGTTGAAGTGCACGTTAAGCCGTTGGCCCTGCGCCTGATCTCTCTCCGCTTGCGTTGGATTGCCGTCCCATCGGACCATGAGAGTGAGGGAAGAGAGAGTGCACCTGTGTCTGCGCACACACTTGTACACTATAATATCTCCCGCGTCGAAGGCTGGTCTCTGCTGAGATTGGTCACCATGGCCAAAATTCGGTCTAGAGGACTTTTTTAATACGGGCTGACCATAGGGTCAGCCCGTATTAAAAAAGTCCTCTAGGTCGAGATCATAGGATCTTGACCTTGGGGCCTATAATAATAATAATATCCCTGGATATTTCACACAGCGCCATCTAGTCCCAAGCTAAGCAACCTAATGCTTGTGTTATGGTAACAAGATGGCTGATAAACTACTTATATACATTTTTTTTTTGTAAATACATACATAATATTATAGATAGAAAAACCTTCCTACCTTTCTACCAGGCGACATCCAGGTAAAAAGCAGCCGATCTATTCTGTAAACATCTCACCGTGAGAAGTTTGGTGTAGTGAGCTTGAAGTGAGCTGTCATTCTACCTGCCGGTCTATTCTGTATAAACCTCACCGAGAAAACTTAGGTGAAGTGGGCTGTCATTCCACCGTATACTAGGGATTGACCATATTGACAGCTCACTTCACCTAAGTTTTCTCGGTGAGGTTTATACAGGATCGCTTAACTGATCCTAGGGATTGATACTTCACACTACTTTTCACGGAGAGATTTTTACAGAATCGATCGGAAGAACAAGTAAACAAAAAAAATTGAACTCACCAGTTTATCACCGAACTCGCTAATTAAGCCAATAGTACCACCAGACAATATTGTAGTTACAATGTAGTCTGCTTTTTCGCCACTGTACCTAACTGCACAATGGATTAACGACTTATAAGTCAAACTGCATCTTTTATTACTGACACTGTTAAAAGTTGAGTGTATTGCAAGAACTTATTAGTTAGCGTAGGTCAGTTACAAATTTTATTATCTGACGTAAACGCTGAGAACATTAGCCAGATTTATTTTTATGCAAGGCAATAAAGATTCTCTCATGATCTATGGCATTTTTTTTTTTTTATAGATCTCTCAATATTTTTCACTTATCATCTGTCGCGAATCTGAAACAGCTTCTGCCACGATTATATTTAAACGCGTAATATTAGTAGTCGTAAGATAAAATATATAATTTTCTCTGGGTCTTCTAATGGCCCCTGAAAGTCTCAAACGCCCACGAGGGGGCGTTATCGGCCAGGTTGAGAACTTATGGTCTAGAGGTCCTTAAAAAGTAAGAGATTTCTACGGCCATAGTGATGACTGAGATTAAGAGAATCTAGATAATACATTACTAATCATTCTCCTCATTGATTGATCTGTGAGGTTTAATTTGGGCCTACTTGCCGCAGACAGTCCACGAATGGTTCTAAAAAATCTCGAGGCTCCTTCGTTCTTCGGTTAGCATTTTGAACTGATACTCAATGTTGTCATTAAGTAAGACAAAGTAGAAAATCTGTCCTGTAATCTGAAACTTGTCTGGCGTTTGGACCGGCAACTAGCAGACCACAGTTGGCCATTATAGGCCAACTGTGTCTCCAATCGCACGCAATTTAACTTAATCCTTGAGCTGCCAGCTGCTACCAACCAACCTGTGAAGATCATCGCTCGAACTTAAGGAAACCTAATATGAAAGAAACAACAATTGGTTCATTACCGCAGCATCATTTACAACTATGTAGATGATGACAGACATTTTGTGTAAGGTCATAGGCATTTGATGAGACTGGAAGCAGATCCCCTTCTTCTAGTATTGAAACCCAATATATAATATTCCTCTACACCTTATTCGACGACAGCAACCCAGACTGGTTTTCATTCCTTTCGTGATGACAGGTAGATCTAAATTTGGTCTTGGAAACCCGGCCACACCGTGTACAGAAGAGCTGACAGCATCATTGTATGTGTAGGTTGGCGATGTGAAGTGTGATGTGTGATGTGTGTGCTGCTGGGAAGTTTGTTGCGCCACTTCTTCCCAGCGATAGCACTAGGAAGTGGTGAAGGGCGGGCGTTTTTGGGGGACTGTCTTTTGTAATTTTGACGTTCGAAAAGTGCTGACTCTCAGCCTAATTTGAATAAATGACTTTTGATTTTGATACCCCTGTGCTTCGGAAAGCACGTTAAGCCGTTGGTCCTGTGCCTGATCTCTCTCCGGTGGTGTTGGATTGCTGTCCAAAGACAAAGACAAAGAGAGTGAGGAAAGAGATAGTGCACCTTTGTCTGCGCACACACTTGTGTTCTATAATATCTACCGCGCCGAAAGTCTCTGCTGAGATTGATTGCCATGACGAAATTCTGGTGGACTTTATTTGTAGGTATATGAAGGCGACTTTAGCGTACCTAAATTATTACTTATTTGAAGACATACAATATGTTTCACAGCTATCACGCCAGGTCATGGAACCTGTTAACGTATCTTTACGGTTCACATATACAGTTTATTGCGTGTAAATATCGGAAGCGCCATACAAAATCCGCCAAGTTTTTATTGTCGCCAAGTGATTTTTGTTTTTATTATTCTGTAGGTACCTGTTCCACCGCTGGCGATTAATGAGAAGCGAATAGAGCTATAGAACGGGCTATGCTTGGAGTCTCTCTGAGGGATCCAATCCGCAACGAGGTGACCCGGAAAAGTTGTCGACTAAGCTCACAGAATAAACAAGCTGAAGTGGCAATGGGCCTGGCCATATTAGCCGTAGAACCGATGACCGTTGGGGTAGACGTGTTCTTGAGTGGAGACCGCGAATCGGTAAACGTAAGGGGACGCCCTCAGGCTAGGTGGAGCCATGATTTTCGCAGGACGGCTGGTAGAAGCTGGATGAGAGTTGCCGAAAATCCAGTTGAATGGCGTGCAATAGGAGAGGCCCATGTCTAGCAGTGGACTGCTATAGGCTGGTGATGATGATGAGTAGAGCTAGCAACTAAAAACGAGTTGGCGAGCAGCAAGTGCGTGACGACGAAGCATTCTCAAAGAGGACAGTGGTAGCTCAGTGGTAACGGCTGCGACTTACGAGTCATAGGACTGAACCCAGTCAGGTGCTTTACTTTTTGTAAATGATTTTGATCACCACTGCTCTCAAAACGGTGAAGGAACACATCGTGAGGAAACCAACATGTCCTAGAACCAAAAATTCGAAGACATGTATGTGACATCTACCAACCCGCACTTGGCCCGGGTTGTGCATCATAGCACACTCCATCTCGAAGAGAGAAGGCCTGTGTCCCAGCAGTGGGAACATTATAGGCTGATTATGTATGCATACTCGTATGTACAGACGCCAGCAGGTCAAGCTACCCGAAACTGTCAAATTTTCCCAATCAAACTTGAACCTTAATACTTTAGCGATCAAGTTGAAAATCTATTAAAGAAATTTGACAGATTGATTGAGATAGCTTGATGTGCTGGCGTCTGTACAAAGCGTGAGTCTCATGGCGAATGTTCTGCCTGCCAAGGGAGCGTCGCTGAGCGAGGACTATCTTTGATAGCTCTCGCCGCTGCAACAAACGAGTTTTCGCCGGCTGTGTGAACATTCAGCAATCAACTATTATAATAATAATAATTATATTATAGATAGATACAACAGATTATATAGATACAACTCTGCGCACCTTCCTGATGACGTGTATGGGGCAATGGAGGACGGTCCTTCGCTATCCAGGATGTCGAAATATCCAGAGGAATAGCGAGCCGATAAGGATCGAGCGAGGCATATTCCAGGGCGACAGTTTGAGTCCGCTTTGGTTCTGCTTAGCCTTGAATCCTCTAAGCACGCTGCTGGAAGATTCAGGTCTAGGCTATCGGCTAAGGAGAGGTGGTCAGGTTATATCTCACCTCCTCTACATGGATGACCTAAAACTTTTTGCCCCTAACAATTTGCAACTGATGGAGCTACTGAAAATTACTGAAACTTTCAGTAGCGCCATCAGGATGGAATTTGGTGTGGACAAATGTGCGGTCATGCATGTAAAGCGAGGGAAGATTGTGGAATCCGTGGGTACCCAACTCTCGGATTCCACATACCTTAGAACCCTCTCCGCAGCCGAAACCTATAAGTATTTGGGTATGTCGGAAGCGTTGGGCATCAATGTTACTGACATGAAGCAATCGTTGAAGGAGCGCTTCTTTGGCCGCCTGAAAAAAGTATTTAATAGTCTTTTATCAGGCGGGAATAAGGTGCGTGCCTTCAACGGTTGGGTCATGCCGGTTTTGATGTACTCTTTCGGCATACTCAAATGGACTCAGACCGAACTTGACACCCTGGACAGGAAGGTCCGTACGCTGCTGACTGCAAGTCGAATGCATCACCCACGGTCATCGGTAATGAGGCTGTATATCCCGCGAAAGTGTGGAGGTCGAGGCTTTTTAAACGCTAAGACCCTCCACAATCGCGAGATATGCAGTCTCAGGGAATATTTCCTACAAACCGACGTGGGGATTCATCGAGATGTGGTTGCGGTGGACAAGGGCCTCACCCCGCTCTCCTTGGCTAAAGAGAACTGGCGCAAGCCAGTAGTGCTTGACACCAATGATCGCATGGAAGTATGGCAGAGTAAGGAGCTTCACGGACGCTTTTACCGGGCCCTACATGGACCCGATGTAGATTTACTAGCGTCCGTAGCCTGGCTGCGTTTCGGTGACCTCTTTGGAGAAACCGAAGGTTTTGTCTGTGCAATTATGGACGAAGTTATGATGACGAACAATTACCGGAGATTTATTGTGAAAGACGGCACGGTTGACATCTGTCGGGCATGCCACCGGCCGGGAGAATCAATCAGGCATATTATCTCCGGGTGTTCTCGTCTAGCTAACGGAGAGTACTTGCATAAACACAACCTTGTAGCCGGGATAATCCATCAGCAACTTGCTCTGAAATACAGCCTTGTCGAATCTGAGGTGCCGTACTACAGGTATGTGCCCGACCCAGTTCTCGAAAATGGAAATATCACATTGTACTGGGATCGATCCATCATCACTGACAGGACTATTGTTGCCAATAAGCCTGATATAGTGGTGGTGGATCGATCAGAGCGGCGCGCAATGATTGTTGACATAACCGTCCCGCATGACGAAAACCTCGTGGAAGCCGAGAAAGATAAACAAATCAAGTATCTTGACTTGGCTCGCGAGGTTGTCGACATGTGGGATGTGGACTCAGCGATCATTGTGTCGATAGTCGTGACAGCCAATGGCTTAATAGCCAAGAGCCTCGACCAACACCTGAGGAGGCTCTCGTTGGGCAGCTGGATCAAGGGCTTGATTCATAAAGCGGTACTTCTGGACACGGCTCGTATTGTCAGGAGGTTCCTCTCTCTGGAGCCCTGACCGCCGGTAGCTTGAACCCTGCTCCCGATACCGGTGGGCTACTATTTTTTATATTTTTAAATGTTTTTTTATCTTTTTGTTTACGAAAATATTTAAAAATGTAATTTGTATGTATATTAAATGTAATAAAGGAAATAATTATATTATATTTAAAAATATAATAAAATAAGACAATTAAATGATTAAACGAAATAATAATAATATCCCTGGACATTTCACACAGCGCCATCTAGTCCCAAGCTAAGCAACCTAAATTGCTTGTGTTATGGTAACAAGATGGCTGATAAACTACGTATATACATTTTTTTTTAAATACATCCATATTATAGATAGAAAAACACCCAGACTCAGAACAAATACATGTAGGACTTACAAATATTTGTTCTGTCCGGGAATCGAACCCGCGACACGCAGCGCAGCAGTCCGATCACTCAGCCACTGCGCTAACAGTGTTGTCAAATTATAATTATGTTATTAATATTATAATTATGTATGTATCTCTTTTACGTACACGGTTCCTGCGAACTTTTGTAAGTTTACTGAGCAAGAAAATCTTTGATAGCTCATCGCTTCTCGTCGGCAGTGGGACAAGTGCCTTAGTCTTGTATTCGTCTTCTTTTGTCTGGCGAACTTAATCCTGGATTTTCATCATGTATGCTATAATATCTAGGAATATAGTCTGTATCGCTAAGCCTTTTACGTCAACTAGTTCCTTAAACTCGATAAAATGAAAACGCAGACGGTTGTCGTAGGTCAGTGACGCTTTCTGTTTTACGTGGTCTGGCCTGCTTTGCTGGTTTTGGATATAATTTTTTGTTTGTTTTTTCTCTTCTTGTGGAAAGTTTTCGTTTTCTAGGAAAACTTTTCCGTCATAATTTAACGGTTGTTTTGAAAATCTGTTCTTTTCACCAGTATTTGACATTATGGTATCCAAAAACGATATGCGGGGTAGTTGCGTAACCCACTATAAGTAGCAATGGCTTTCATTTTGACAATTCAACAACATACATTGCGTTATTTACGTTGTTGAGCAGATTATTTTTTCGAACATATAAAGCAATGGATTAGCAATTTGCTTCAAAATGATTCTGATTCCGATTGATAGTGTGTTACGCAATTAGGGTGCTGCTAGATTCAATAGGTCAATCAAAAGCCAGATTATTTAGGACAAGAAGTGTTACTACTTAGTCAACTGAAAAGGAAGTGAAGAAAGAAGAAAGAATTTTTTATTTACAAACTTAAAGAAAATAATACCAAACTTTTAAGACAGTTAATATTGTTCAGTCCATATTCAAAGTAGAAAAAAAAAATTTTTTTCCTCAATTTTCGCAATTGCACCTACCACTGTTTGCCTCTGCATTAGCCAAAAGTCGGCTGGTAGAAACTGCCTATGTCCATTAAGTCCGCCTCTATAGGTACATTTGTGTACTTAAAGTATTAAATAAACAAAGTCATTTCCAGTACATAATATTATTCCATTACATCTCTTCGTCAGTTTAATTTAATTTTTCGCCGTCAATGTACGCCAACATTGTTGTGGGAATGTCCCGAAATGTGCGGTTTCACATATTAACTGTGACGTGGACAGATTTTATTGCAGCCCCGCTAGTTTTAATCAGAGCTTCGCTGCGAATTGTTGGTTATCTGATTACTTCTGTTTTATGGTTTCAAGTGTGAATGAGTGGCAGTAAAAGTCTGTTTTCTGACCAGCGGGTGTAATTAAAATTTTTAGATTCGCTTTTGATTTAATGAAAGTTTGTTTGTGTGTGAGCTTCGCCATTTCATTTTACTATATCTTAATTGAAGTGAGTTTTACATTTTTTATTTTTAGAATCATGCATTTTTTTTTCTATTCTTTCTTTCTTTATGTGCTGAATTCATGATAACAGGTTGCCGAAAGATGTCCCCACTACCCTGTATAGTATTATTATAATCTTTAACATCTAAACTAAGTAGGTACGTATCGACTGTATTTATTTTTAACCGACTTCTAAAAAAGGAGGAGGTTCTCAATTCGGATGTTTGTATTTTTTTTATGTTTGTTCGTGCATAACTCCGCCGCTTGCCAACCGATTTTCAAAATTCTTTTTTTGTTCGAAAGGAGATACTTCTGAAGTGGTCCCATAGAAATTTCATCAAAAACGGTTTAGTAGTTTGGTTTTTAAACCAAAATTACTGGTAAAAATTACAGCTACTAAACAACCGACTTCCAAAAACGACACTACAAAGTGAAAAATAACTTTAATTTCGGAAGTCGGTGGCAAACAACGAAAATGCGAACCCAACGACACCGACTTCCAAAATTAAAGTTAGTTTTCACTTTGTAGTGTCGTTTTTGGAAGTAGGTTGTGTTTTTTTGCAAAAAAGTTTTTTAATTTAACAAATCATTTCATTTCGTACGTCAGCTTTTTAAAATCGACAGCATCTCTACCAGGAAACCCGACCGACATCCATTGCAAACTGTAGCAGGATACTCTCCCCACTCCTACTTACTATCTATCACCAAAGGAGCATCTCCCTGCAGGGTGTAACCTTCCGTGGTCCACTTGAAAGTCCCTGAACCGTCTCCGGACAAAAAGTAAGAAGATGTAACTCCAACCCGCACCCTGATTGCGTAACACAAGATCGATCGGAATCAATACTCAATACTTTATTGCATTCCACATGTAGGTATTCTTAGGTGGTAAACTTACAATTAGATCATATGGACCCTGTCGGGCACAGCAAAATAAGTGAGTTAGGAGAGAGGAAGCATCGCAATCAATCGGTTTCATTTTGACAGTTCAACAACATACATTGCGTTAGTTACGTGTTTGGTAATTTTTCGAACTTATGAAGCAATGGAATACCAATTTGCTGATGATTGAAAATGATTCTGATTCCGATTGATTGTGTGTTACGCAATTAGGGTGCCGGTATGTACCAAGTGGGACTACGTCGATGGAACGGCAGTAGGGTGTGATTGTGGAGCTATGTCACAAACCATGCTCCACCTCCTATCCTGCCCTCTGTGTCCCCAAACATGCAGTCAAAGTGACGTCTGCGCTACCACCGACGACGCCGTGGAGGTGGCAAAGTTTTGGGTCGACAAGATCTAAAATACATCGTGCTTGCGACTCGGAGAAGAAGAAGATTTCGTTCACAAATAATTTAATTGGTATATAGCTATGAAACCAGATTTTTTACACAGTACCTGTTCGGTCTAAGCAACCGAACACTTCTAACGCAGCAGTTTACAACAATTGTCCTTGTATCTACGTAACAATTTAATATATACTTTAACGTCAGTGCATTTCGTACGTCAAACGTAGTTTTACGTCAAACGGACTGGGTGCACATTTTACATTAGCCTTAAAGAACTTATAATAAACATTTTAAATCCAAATACAAACAGTGCTTTAATATTACCTACGACCTCGCAACCCGCACAGTGCCACTTAGTAATTTACAACAAGGAAAAACATGATTCAGACACAATTTCAAACGTACATTTTTATTTATGTTTGCTAATATTTCCATCTAAATCTTTGGAGAATTCTTTAATATCGAGTCCGCACAATTGTATGCCATTAGCAAGCTTTTACAAGACACAATTTATGTTGACATCTTGTGCACAAAACGTAGAAATTTTACTCCCAGCTCAGTATTACCTTCATCTTATAGTGATGTGACACGACGCAAAATTATTAGGTTCCTGTGTTATTTTTTTTACAGAAATCGTTTTAAACCGTTTGACCGGAATATCTATTGCAAACATTTAAACGGTTTTAACGATTCTCTGAATTGTATTAAAATGTAGGATTTTAACATCGTGTTCAGTAATTATTTCAGTGTATTTACGAAAAAATCGAGCAAAATAATTTTCATCTAATTTAATTATTTTGTTTTTTTAAATGATTTACATTTTATTTTAATTTTAATTTACAGTTAAGCTTAATGTAAATTAATTTGCTCGATTTTTTTTAAAGTATTTGAGATAAACCTGTCATAGTTTATTTATTTATTTAATACTTTACGCACACAAATGTAGGTACAGTCACGAGCAAAAGTATGTAAACACTCTGCTTTATTCAAAAGCGATTTACTCCTTTAATTTTTAATGAAATTTTATGTTGTTACGAACATAGCATTTTCGAACCCATAGGTTTATGTAATGTGTCGTATTTCGACGTTGCATTCGTTATTTCACGAAAAAATTGCAATTGAAAGTTGCCAAGTGTTGACATATTGGTGCTCGTGACTGTACAGAGACAGAATTAATGCTATAGGCATTTACTAGCAGTCAATCTTTGGGTGATGCAAACAGAGACAAACAGCGGTAGGTGCTATTATTAAAATTGAGAAATTAATATTTTTAAATATAAAGGGACGCAAAAACCTATTAAAACTATGATATAAATACACAAATATACTAAAAACAAATAAGACAAAACATGAGAAAACATTACCGTGTATACTGCCAGCTTCTTGCAAATGTGCTCGCGAACTTATTTCGCAAAGTTAGTTTGTTCTCCACCACTAATTATTTATCCACTATTTAAAACTAAAATAAGATATTTTCCGTCTAAAATACTATATTTACTAAAGCTACCCATCCCATCCCTATTCCCCCACTTCCCATAAATAATATTCTTTTCAAGGCACCTTATTGCACCGTACATATGGGGATGAAACAAATAGGAACGTAAGAACTGTCGTAATGTACGTGGATACGGCGCATATACAGCAGATAGTGGTTCCCATTGTCCGGCACGCTTAGCTGACCAACGGAATTACGGCTAAGAAAATACTGAGGGAAAAACCTGTATTGTGGATGAAAATCGTGCTTCCTCGAGGTAGTGGGAAATGTGTTCAATATTTCGTGGAGGATAGCAAAAGGACTATTATCTTTGAAAGAAAATGACAAGTAGCCTTCTTGAGCCTTCATAAAAATATACCTGACTACATAGAAAAGAAAAAGAAATAAAGAATCATTTTATATAGTCTCGCAGAAAAAACAATTACAGGTTTTTCTGAAATCAGAAGTTGTCGAACCGAGTCTCTAATTATTTGTTTATTTTCTTTTTGTATTTATTTTGCATGCCGAAAGCTAAAATATGGTGATACAACATTATCTATCATGACTGTATAAAATCTGCATATTTTTTATTTACTTATTTATGACATAAACGATATTCAATTAATTATAGCCAGCATAAGTCACTTCAAAAAAACTTACGACAACTGTACCGAATTCACATGTGAAATAATCTCAACACAAAACTTAATCTTACAAAAAAACTTAATTACACCACCGATCTTATCAGCTTAATGATCCGTTTCAAAATTATTGTCCATCACTTCTTCATTGAAAAGGGACCAATATTTTTTGTCCTCATAAAAGGGTCCTTCAAAATCATTGTTTAAATACCTTTGAAAAGGTACCACACACAATGCATATTTTGAATACATTATGACCTGTGAACTGGTGGCGTTCGTCTTTTGTCGTTGGTATAAAAAATACTCGTTCTAAAGGGTCATGGACCAAGGGATTAAAATTATCGTGATTGTGAGTCATCTTGAATTTGTTTGTCATGATTTGCTTTTGATCTATTTAAGACACATGTCATGTCAGTACAATTTCTATAGCTGACATTATTGTCAGGTTGAATTTGTCTGTATGCTTTCTTATAAATAAATTACCGTCTGTTATTATGGAATTGGTATGTTCAACGTATGTTTACTTGTATATATTTTGTAAAAATGATAATTATGAGTTTATAATATTACATACTTGAAATATCAAAGACGACTCAAGACTGTCCGTTAGTCATTTTGACAGAAAATGGTCACTTCCCTTAATTGCATAAAAATTAAATATATTTTTTTTAGTTTTCCACTCTAACGCTATGATCTTAAATTGAACAGTAACGTCCTTATATTTTTAAACGTAATTTATCAACATTACCTTTCCATATAAATGACCCAAACACATCCCCTCGAGACCTCATTTCTCAAAAAAACAGAATGTCTGTTCCTTTCAAATCCAAATGACAATCATTAGACAGTATCACAATATAACACATCAATCTAAAGCCATATTGTGATACAGTTTCGTCACATATCATTAAAATAATAGTGGTCCAAAGATATCTCCTTGTGGGACGCCTTAGGGGTCCTTTTGTGTAAGTTCCTTATCTAAGCATATCATTTATTCATGGTCATTATTTGACCATTTCGGTGTTAATGATGTGAGATCATTGTTCTTCTGTGTTAAAATGTCGTTTAATGTTTGTTGGAACATGTAATATGATATCCAATGCGTATAACGGAACTTCTTTGTCGACATCATTTAAAGGTGACCCTATTTTTGGCGTCCTATGTGCGAATGTTTATTACATTTGCAAACAGTTATAAAAGTGTTGATTGAGTATATTTTTTTAAAGTTTACTTAAGAAAACTTTATTCGAAATAAAGTTGGGTATTTATCGAAAGGAATTGACAAAGATAAAATAATACGTAATAACGTTATTTGTGGAAATTTAACGTACTTTCAAAACTACGTTTAACACTACATAATTTGTCAGGCGTATTATAAATTGTTAATAATTAAGTAGTGTAATAAAAACTATGAATAGTACTTCTAGTCATAGCTTATTCAACATTAACAAGTGATCTTTTTGTAGCTTTACTTTCAATAATACAAGTTACACTTGAATTCATTACAATTACAATTCTAACGAATGTCAAGACCCATCAGGTTCCAAATGAAATCAAACTCGCTAATCAAGAAACTAAAAATTATATAGCAAAATTTCTCACAACTACAAAGCCAATCATCAAAGTCGTTACATATTAAAAATTTGTCCAAATTAATAACTTTCTCATCGAGTACCATAATAGCCATATGATATTTATCGTCCATTAAAAATGTAACTGATTCAAGGGCTAGTATAACAAGGATATTAAAATGTACTTCTGGTTGTCTTTCATTGTTAGTTTTGATTTTTTGCACATTTGTCACTTATTTTGGGGCTAATCCTTTGTAAGGAGTTGAAACCGGTTTAAGACTATAATCAACAGTGTTGCAATGTTTATTAAACAAGGTAATAAGCGTGATCTCTTCAATAGATAGTTGTGTTTTGTTATTTTCTTAAAACCGGTTCACTTGATGTGTTGCTTTTGATAAAATCTTTATTGTGTTAAATGTTCACTAGTAATATTTTATATGTAATGTCACACATTTATGGACGTACGTGCGTGTTTGTTCTATTAGTTGATCTACGTAAAATGTTGCAGTTAGAGTTAATTCTTCTCATAGAACAGCATTATTTAAATTACTTGCTATATCTGTTAAAGCAGTCAGGAGATAATTATTTTTATTAACAGAGTATACTTACCAATAGATATTTTTATTAGACCAAATCTCACAAGCATTATTGTACTCTGAATTATTGATAAAATTAATACAATTCTTAAAACCTTTAACATCGGTACCTGAAATCTTAATCCCATTGAACAAAAACTAAGCCCCTTCAAATTCCCCCATACTATTCACACCGTAACTCTTTCTTGACCCATACAAACACCCTTCTGAAGAATAGAATGTAAGAATACCCAGTAATGAGGTCGGTGCATTAATTCTAGGTCATAAACTATAGAATTTATGACCACAGACTAGTCCTATAAAATGCGACATGGTTTCTTTTTGGTGGGTATTTTTTGACAATGTTGTTGAGTTAGTGGGACAAATTTTTACTGAGTTATTGCATTGTAGCATTGCTTTAGTATTGTTTGCGAAAGGTGTTGAGTCGGTAGTTTTTTATTCGATGAGTTGTAACTTTTATTTAACAATTGCACAATGTAAGTGAATTGCAAGATAGATGCAGAAGAAGACGCATTATTTGTTTAGATAATGTGTAATTTAAAAAAGACTTGTTAAACTATTATAAATCTATTCAAAGTGCAGATTTTGTTCAGCTAAGGATTACTACATATTGACAATGATGACAATACGAAGCAGCATCATCATCTGTGTAGTCTTTACCGCAGCGATGTTGGGGTCGGTTTCACGTCTAGCCAGATGCAGCTGAATACCAGTATTTTACATGGAGCGACTGCCTGTCTGACCTCCACAACTGAGTTGTTGGGTAATGCAATACTTCTTGGTAAGGTTGGTTGTCAGACTTCTGGACGACCCGTAACGACTGTCAAAAAGAAGCAGCATCATATTGAAAATATTGGCAACATCTTTTCAAATCGTTTTAATTCTCGGACTGTCTCGTCGGTCTAGTGGTCATAAGTGCTACTGCTGAGATCCAGGTCAGGCAAAGTGTTATTGAGTTTTTTATCTGGAATTTCTCAGTAGCAGCTCAGAGTCTGGTTTCGTACCCGGCCGATGGCAATAGAATCGCCCCCTATAAAACCTAACTGACGACATAGAACTTAAACCTAACTGACGAAATGTGGGTGTACTATTATAGGAACACTTTGCCCAACCCTACAGGGAAATATGACGTGAAGTTATGTGTAGCGGTATTTACAACGCCACATGCGAACAACGCGTCATACTGACGTCACGCAAATCCTGCATCTCGCAAGCAGAGTTTACCGCGCAATTAGCATAGATACAATTTCCCAACATCAATTGTTGGGCAAATGCCCGCCAGATACAACACCCGTCTGGTCGGAGGATCCTCCCTTTTCTATGGAGGATGAGTGAACTTTACACACTGTTCCTCATGCCTCTAAACTGGTGACCCCGACGCACTGGAGTATAACGCAGCGCCACCCCGACTCACTGGGGACATCTCCGCAGACAGTTCCGACTCACCGTGAACTATGCGGCAACCGGTTCCGACTCACTGGAACCTCAGCTGGCCTGGCAAGCATTGCAAGATACAAGACTTAGCCCACTATCGACCTCCGGTCTCCGGAGGGGAGTGATGTAGCGGTATCTACAACGCCACATGCGAACAACGCGTCATACTGACGTCACGCAAATCCTGCATCTCGCAAGCAGAGTTTACCGCGCAATTAGCATAGATACAATTTCCCAACATCAATCGTTTGGCAAATGCCCGCCAGACACAACACCCGTCTGGTCGGAGGATCCTCCCTTTTCTATGGAGGATGAGTGAACTTTACACACTGTTCCTCATGCCTCTAAATATGTTATGTTTAATTCTCGTTTTAATTGATACGAAATCGATAACGACACTTCACGAATCTTTTAACACAATACCTTTATAATTTCCACCAAAAAACGTCACATATTTATGAAAAAATTAAAGAAACAAATCGTCTCCACTAGAACAAGGCAAACCAAGACAACTAAATTCCGAACTACCGTCCATAGAAAATGGTAATGGCTCTAATATCCCAACATAATTCAGAAGGTCCGTTTGCAGGACATAATTGACCATAAATAAAGCAGATTACACATGTTTATTTCAACCCTTTCAAAGAAAAGGGGTCAGTTGTAGACGGCCCTTTATTAAGACTAGACGTGTTACTAGTGTTAACAAATGGGTGCAGCCAAAATAGCAATAAATATTTTTGCATTGTTTGCTGTCCAACTAATAATGTAGTTTTCATTGTGATAATGTATAGTTTATTCGTTATGACTATGGGAATATGTGAGCTTTTAAGAAAAAAAAATGAAGTCGTCCTTAATGTGCAGTTTATTAAAATGAATGAAACGTTGCTGTTTTCATCATCATCATCAGCCTATAGCAGTCCACTGCTGGACATAGGCCTCTTCTATTGCACGCCATTCAACTCGATTTTCGGGAACACTCATTCAGCTGCTACCAGCCATCCTGCGAAGATCGTCGCTCCAACTAGCCTGAGGACGTCCTGCCTTACATTTACCGATTCACGGTCTCCACTCAAGAACACGTCTACCTCAACGGTCATCGGTTCTACGGCTAATATGGCCGGCTCATTACCACTTCAGCTTGCTTATGCTGCTTTGCTGTTTTCATTACGATTATAATAATTATTATCTTACTGTTTACATTAATTCTCACTAATCTGTCTTCATCAAGTTTGTTTCCAAGACTCATTCTATTTATCGTGACTTAATTGACATCAGTACGAATGAAAACCATGGTCAAAATAATAATAATAATATCCCTGGACATTTCACACAGCGCCATCTAGTCCCAAGCTAAGCAACCTAATGCTTGTGTTATGGTAACAAGATGGCTGATAAACTACTTATATACATTTTTTTTTTTTGTAAATACATGCATATTATAGATAGAAAAACACCCAGACTCGGAACAAATATATGTAGCCCTTACAAATATTTGTTCTGTGCGGGAATCGAGCCCGCGACACGCAGCGCAGCAGTCCGATCGCTCAGCCACTGCTCTAACCGTGTTGTCTGAAAAAATGAACTATGATTTGATTAAATTTTATAAATGCAATCTCACTATAACACAATTTTTTCATGGATTGTAGAATTCATAAAAGTCTATTATAACTATTTTATCGCGCAATCTTATCTACTTTTGAACTAAAATTCCACCACCACACATTTCATTAACCAATATAAAACACACGTTAAAATAAAAATTACATTTCCATTGTCTTCAAAATCTTTTACAAAAGCCACGTAAATTAAGGGTTTTAAGCAATTATTTAGAACCCCTTTCTAATTGCTTACCCCACTTTGAACTTTGGCATCTCGTGATTAAAATATATCTGATCACCTTTGACCTATCCTATAAAAAAGGTGATTTTTGTCCAAAAGCGTTTTATTTATATGAGAAGATTAAACACAGGTGCAGAAGATAACTGATTTTAATTTAGATTTTGTTTAGTTTGTAACGGAAAGTTACAATATTTTAACTGTAATAATATGAAAGATATCATACTTAATGCTTGTGTTACCATAACACAAGCATTAGGTTGCTTAGCTTGGGACTAGATGGCGCTGTGTGAAATGTCCAGGGATATTATTATTATTATTATTATTATTATTATATGGAGGGTATTTGCGCTAGTAATAATAATAAGTTAATATAATAATATCTTATGACTGAAGATATAAATATGTACCTACAGCAAACTTGCAGATTTCAAATGAACATCTAAAAGCCTATTGAAAGAAAATAAAGAATGAAAGAAAATGCATTTATTTAGCACAGGCTAAAAGACACACATGCATACATCATACAGGGTGTTATTGACAGCCCTCCGCAAACTGATAGGGTGGCTTCAGTACATCATATTACGATGACCGGTACATGTAATTCTTTCAGGAACATTAAGGGAATCCAAAAAACCAGATTTGTTTTATTACCTCACACGCAACGTATCGTTACGGTGGCAAAACGCACGTAGCGGACGGCAGCGCAGCGAGCTTGAGCGAGGCTGTTTTCAGCTGTTTTATTTGCATAAATGGAGTTTTGCATACAGAGAAAGTAATTTTACATTGAAATAAAGGAATATCAGCAGAAAAAACGGCATAATTTTTTTTTTCCTGAGAAAATTTCCAGTGGGATATGATTCAGAATAAGGAGCTGAATCAATCCTGTGTTTTTGTGGAGGGCTGTCAATAACACCCTGTATAAAACAAAACAAAAAAAAAAGTGTAAAATCCGATGTAAGTAATTAAAAGGAAGATATGCCGAAGCCTGCCAGGGCAGCGGGAACATCCGAAAGGGTTAACCGCTGCCCTGGAACATAAAGGGCTAAGGAAGGAACACGGGTGGGTTTTAGTCAGTAAGAGTCTGACACTCCCTTCTGCTCCACCCAGAGCGGGAGGAGTCATTTGATGATTTCCCATCATCAAAAAAATAAAATAAAAAGATATGCCTCACGGCTGGGCCAAAAAGGCCCAGTTCAGCAAAAATGCCAGACAAGTAGTGCCTGACGCTGGTTTTCAACTTGAACTATATTGCATGTTTTTTACTTTGTGTAGTTAAGAAAAAAGTACACATTTTATAATATTTAACTCTTATCAATTCTGTGCGCTAGTGTCTTTTTTGCCATCTCCTTTATTGCATAAAATTCAAAATATGCCGTTTGCCTAATACACATTTCTGGAGTTGTCGGCTCGCCCACAAATAAATTAACTTCGTGCAAGTTGCCTATAGAAAAATTAATATTATTTAAAAGTGACGATTCGCCCGTTGCGGACGAGTAAATTCATGCGAATCGACTAATATGCCCTTCATTTTGGTAAAGAATCTGATGAATGGTAAACCTTAATAACTAGTATAGTGTGAAAATATCCTGGCGAAACTGTTGTTTACTGAAAATTGCAAAGCAAGTAAGGCAAGGCAAGGCAAGTTGAGAAAAGTTTAATTTTTGTTCAAAGTGACAATTTTCAAGAATTATTTTCCTACCTGTCTAGGATTTGACGACACGGTTGGCGCAGTGGTTAAGCGATTGACTGCTGCGCTGCGTGTCGCGGGTTCGATTCCCGTACGGAACAAATATTTGTATGACCTACATGTATTTGTTCCGAGTCTGGGTGTTTTTCTATCTATAATACATATGTATGTATTTACAAAAAAAAAGTATATAAGTAGTTTATCAGCCATCTTGTTACCATAACACAAGCATTAGGTTGCTTAGCTTGGGACTAGATGGCGCTGTGTGAAATGTCCAGGGATATTTATTATATTTATGTCAACACATCTGTGCTGCCTCTGGTATTTCAGCCGATCTATTCTGTCAAAATTCACTGTGAAAACTTAGGTTAAGTGAGCTTGAAGTGAGCTGTCAATGGGCCCAATTCCTAGCATCATGTGAAATGACAGCTTGGGTGAAGTGCACCTAAGTTTCAAGCTGAGCTGAGCTGAGTTGGGAAAAGGCTAGACAGATGATGAAGTGACGTCTAAATTATTTGCTACTAGCTTTTGCCCGCGACTTCGTTCGCGTGGAATAGTGACTTCACCAATAGATGACACCGACTCTTGACCAATAGATGGCGCTGTATGTCCGGAATAAATTTTATTTTTTATTTTATTTTTTGTAATAAAAACTATCCTATGTCCATTCTCAAGTTCCAAACTATGTCTGTACCAAATTTCACACAAATCGGTTCAGTAGTTTAGGCGTGAAGCAAAGACAGACAGACAGACAGAAAGAGTTACTTTCGCATTTATAATATTAGTTTGGATTTACTCAGTAATTTTTAATCCACCGCATCCCCCATATACCGACTGACTTCATATACCGTCTGGACAAAAACAAAAAGAGATTTCTGTGCCGTAGGCTTCTACTCCGTTCACCTTTTATACCCTGTTTATGTCCAGACGGTAAAAAAAAGTGAGCCGGTATATCCGAAATTCGTATCTGCTTGGATTAACTCATACCCTGACTTACTTACTTATTAATTTTGTATTTTTTTTTAAATTAAAGGCGTCTACTTTTACAATGTTTGTAAGTATGTGAGCACCGTATATCTATCACATAATTATTTATATCTCATGGTTTCATTTTTAAATATTTTGCCAATTGTGGTATCTACAGTAATTTTATTTTATTTGAGGCACATCGTCCTCACAATTTATTATTATATAATTAATGTAAGTATGCTAATATTCCAAAACATTTTTAAAGAGTAACGGTGGAGTTTCTTGCCCATTTTTCTCCATACGAAAACTACCATTTGGAAGACTAGAATCAATTCTACTTTTCTGTAATTTTTGACGTTCAAAGGTGCCTTTTATGTGCCTATTTGAAATAAATGCTTTAACTTTGACTTTACTTCAAACTTCCCTAAGTAAACAACAACAAAATGACCGATATATTTCACCAAACAACTCTATTTACTGTCATTCACAACTTGACATACATCCATTGATCTTCATAATCACGTGATCAACCAAAGAAATGGCTACAATAACCGAATTATGCCGAATAAGAGCCCACGAATACGATAGATGTACATCATTGATATTCAACGTTGATATATTGCCTTCTCTTGGACAATAGCTCCCCCCTAGTAAGTCGCATATTTCTGCCACCCCTCCCCCTAAGTAGGGCTGTCGCGGACGTCGAGTGTCATTAATATAGTCTATTTAAATATTGTTTGTGATTTTAATTTATGTGTTCATGACAAACTTACAATTTAAATAACGTGTCCGTTCTTAAGCTACCGTTCAATCATTTTGGGGTCCTAAATAATTTCATAGACACCGAGTAGCCAGACTAAGAAGATTCGACGAGTTTAATGCAACTTTATTTACAGCATGCAAATAAAGTTGCATGATAAAGTTACAGCAGGTGATGATCTAAATTTCTAAATGCTCTTTTTTTATTGTAGAATGACTTCTACTTCATCATTGAAAAAGTTTTCATTCACCTCTATCTCATTTTTTGGAACGACGTTCCTTTACGCGGCTTGCGGTAGGTATTGTTCCCCCTACATGCGACTTTCTTTCTCTCTCTCTCTCTTTACTTTATCTCAACAAAATTAAATATTGGCAACATAAGTTCAAAATAAAATAAATTAGTACAAGTACCAGCCCTGTCTAGTAACGCCCTCGTTACCGCGGCGACACGCCGCCGGTCACCCTTTACTGCTAGTGATGTGCACCTCGGAAACACATCGATATTATGAATTATTTATTTTATTTTATTGGTTGATGGGGCATTTGATAAAGTTGTGGGTGTCCATGTGAATTTTGAACAATTGGTTTGGCGGAAATTTTGACAGTGGTTTAAGTAGACTAAAATAAGGGTCTCTTTGCTATTATTTAATAAACTTATATGTATTATAAAAGTTGGTTTCAGAAATTGTTTGAAATATTTAAGTCAAACAGTATATTTTCTTGCAATTACACACTCACTAATTTTAAAACAGATGTTTTTTATTCATGAGTTTTCAAGTTTCTACAAGTTCGCAGAAATCACATTAATGACAGAAACAAAGTATTTGCAGTAAAAACAGTAATGCCATAGAATTATTCCATTACCCCTTTGAAAGAAAACATGTAATTACAGAAAACACGACATTGTCTTGTTCAAATATGCCAACACTTTGTCCTTATAGTATAATTGGCAGTAATTATTCAATCATGCAGTGACAGTGGTAGTTAGGACGTAAATATTTTATGCAAAATTATACGGATGAGCGAAAAACATTTTTTTTTTCCGTGAAACAAGTGTTTTAAATGACAGTTGTACGGATTTTCCTGGCTTTAGATACATACTTAGGTTGGTACTTAGCAAAGTAGGGCCTTATTAGTGACTCGACTAAGGGTTGAACTTAATGGCTAGTAATGATATGTCCTTGTAGCTGAAGACCTATTGTACTCGTTGCTTTTAGTAACATTATTATATTAAAACAGTTTCAGTCAGTTTTTATTTTTAAATAAAAGCTATACTACTCTACTTACATTTATTTATCTTGTATATTCACATTTAAGTAATTATACAATAACATGGTTAAAAATAATAAATAGACTATTAGCAGCTAAAAAACGGTTTGTTTTAAATTAACGTATTTATTGAGGAAAAGATTCAAATCATATTTATACCAACGTTTCAAATATTTAAAATAAGTAGGTATAAAAAAAATCGAACTGTCTGTTGACACAAAAAATAATTTTCCGAGAAAATAAAAACTGTATAAAATCTATGAATAATTAATTTAGCGTGTCGCATCACTAAACGGCTAGTGTTGCGATGAGTCACCTAAGGCGCGCTGCGGTTACCGCGCATGTGTTGTTTAACTTTTTTTATTTAGGTATTACCGTACGATTGTATTCGTATAATTTACTTCTATTAACGGGGCATATTAGCATTTCAGGGCTTGTAATTGTATAGGTATTTTTATTTTGTAATGGGTTCTAAGTATTGGTGATTAGGCATAATAACTTCTTCGCTGTCACTGCTGTGACTTTGAGTATGAATGGGCCATATGTTATGAGCATGGCGTTTCCTAGGACTATCTCTGAGAAGAAAGGCCGAAACAAACTCAGAGGTCACAGTCGAGGATTTAAAGTTACAGGCTCAGCTACGGCGCAGGCTGGCATTTCATCGAGCAGAGGATGTGAGAAGTTTTCGCTATTGTAATTTTTTTTGTGGTGGAGAAAGGAAATAGAAAATCTTGGCAGTGATGAAGTTCGAGAGATCAGCCGATCGATTCTGTAAAAATCTCACCGTGGAAAGTTTGGTGAAGTGAGCTTAGAGTGAGCTGAACAGTGTCAATCCCTAGCATTGGAATGATAGCTCACTCCACGCTCACTTCACCTAAGTTTTCACGGTGAGATCGTTACAGAATCGCACTGCTGATGTTACTTAGCTTCTTCTTCTTCTTTCTTGTAACCACGTCGCATCGCATCGCATCGCCAGTCCGCGGTATTACGTCGTTCTCGCTCAGCGCTTTCTTACTTTTTTTTTTTTGCTCGCCTCTTAAGCGAGCCTGATGTTGTTAAACAGCTATAGCCTTCCTCAAGAATTGGGCTATCAATTTTTTTTTATCTGGCTGGTTGTTTCAGTGATTAAGTAGCGCGTTTACCAACTATGTTCGGGTCGGCTTCCAGTCTTACTAGATGCAGCTGAATACAAGTATTTTATATCTTACTTGTGCAACCCATTTTCTGGGTAATACTGTTGGTACGACTTGGTACGACTGGTTGTCAGGCTTTCGGGCGTGTTTTCGATTATTTAAAGAAGTCATATTTGATCATATTCGATCAGAAGGCCAATTTTCGTAATTAAAATCGTTCAAAATCTAGCCTCAATCTCATCTCAGCGACAATTAACGTCAAAAATGTAGAGAAATTAGAGGTGTTTTTGACAGATTGAGACTCAGATTAGACTTCGAACGTTATTAAAAATGCGAGAATTGCTCCTCTGGTCGTTGATATTATTTGATTTAGATTAAATCAGTAAGATAATACAGTCTCACCTCAACATTACAACAACCGGTTCATCAACATAAACACACCATAATTGTGTGCGTGTTCAACATGACCACAAAGCTGACGGCTATGATTTATGTTGATCAGTGATAGCTCACAGATAATAATGGCTACTAAATACTGTGCGAATTTGTGGATAGTTTCAAGTTAGTGAGTTAATTGATGTCTTTAACTGGTGATGTCGATTGCCGATGTATTCATTAATATAATAGTCAAGCATTTTTTCTTGTAATAATTTTCAGTATTTAACCTGTTTCTCACTGCTGGGCAAAGGTAATAAGATAAAAAGTAATTTTCTTTATGTTCTGCGTTCCCGGGCCTGTCCGTTAGGAACCAAGGACATACAATAAACACACAGGACATAATATAATAAATATTTAATAATAAGGAAAACCATAAAAGCGCTCTTCCTCTCTCCTACTTATTAAAAATTTTGCTGTGCCCGACAGGGTCCATAATTGTTTCTACTGATTTGTACTTACCACCTGTATGTGTACATTATGGATACAGTAAAGATTTGAAGAATTTGATTGAACCAGTCCACATCGTTACGAAGTCGTTTCTTAGGCCTGTCTGAGTGGCGATGCCCGTCATCAAGCACGGACTATATGACGATCCTGGCCCATCTGTCTTGATGCAGATGTCTGACCTCCAAAGCTAGTAATTGGGTAAAACGATACTCCTTGGTAAGACTAGTTGTCAGGTTTTTGAGCTTCGCACTAACCGTAGCGACTGTCAAAGATCTACGAATGACAGCCGGGACCAATGGCTTCCGTGCTTCCCGAGGCAAGGAGGAGTCTTGGGAAGTCTCATTTTCAAATGACACCAAAACCTGACGAAACTGAATCCAAAACAGTTATGGAAAGAAAGAAAGAAAGAAAAAACATTTATTTAGCACAGACCAAAAGACACACAATACACCAGATACATTACATCAGATAACACAAATAAAAGAACAAATAGAAAACAGTTTATAGACCGATGTAAGAAATTAGCAGGAAAGTGTGCCTCACGGCTGCACCAAAAAGGCCCAGTTCAGCAAAAGCAGCCCAAACCTGAGTTTGGTGTCTGATAGGAGTGCCTACGCCAGGTAGTAGCACATTCCTATGGTGACGATGCTGAACATGAGGCTGCAGAACCATATGCACCCTGCGTCGCAGCATATCGGCTTGGTATCCTTGATATCCACACTGTCTGCGGGAGGCTTATAGCCGTCTTATGGGGTATTTTGTGATCTACATTTATGCATAGAAACAATAATGGACGGCCATCCATCCACGAACCGACCGCAGCATGCGTGGCTTAACCATCGATGGACCCGTGCGGTGGTTATAATTTAGCGACGAGCCCCTCCCTGTAACTGTAGTGCATTCTGATAAGAAAACAAAAACAAATTCTCCCAAGACAGTTAGCTGACGTTCGCACATCAAGCTAATACAACCTGTCAAATTTCTTTAATAGATTTTCAACATTATCGCTAAAGCATAGGATTCAAGATTGATTGGGAAAATTGGACAGTTTCGGCTATCTTGACTTGCTGGCGTCTGTACGAAAAAATATCGCGGAGGGATTTTATCACGCACTGGATTTTCAGCTCTCGGTGTTGAGTTGAGCGTTGAGAATCCAATAGAGCGCATCCCAGCGCGTCAAAAAACCACACTGTTGTATTTTGAACTCTCAGCACTAAGCAGTGTGTTGAAAATTCAGTGCCGCGAAAAAATCCCGCTGCGATATTTTTTCACGTTGGTATTCCATCGCCCACTAAAATCTTCACTATCTTACAAAAGAATGCATCTTGACAGCCACTAACAAAAGGTATTTCAATTAGAGGCATTAGTCTTGTCACTGCGCGCTAGAGATGGACACAGCAATTTAATTAAAACGGTAAATACTCGTATCACCGAATAGTGTTGGTGTTTACGTTGGCAATAGACATGTCTTTTTGGAAGGGAAACTGTTTCACGAGTCTGCTCAAATCTTGGCGACGGAAGTATATTGTAAAATCACTTGTATTTTTTACTTGCTTATCAAAGATCAGTCGTAGATTCGCCCGGCCGGCCGCGTCAATAAATGTTCGCGTTTTTGACACCTTTGACACACTCACCCCTATATTCATAAACGTTGCATACATTTTTGACGTTTAAACGTCACTTAATTTAATCATCTTTTATAATTGGACGTAGTTACACGATAAGGATCCAATCCACATTAAGCTAGTTTTGAGATATTGAATTTTAAAGTTTGCATCGGAATTCTTCTATGGTGCAGTGCTGTAAATTTGTTGGTTTTATTGAAATTATAAGGAAAACTATTTATATTTTAACTTTAAATCAAATTTACTAAGTTTAATTTGATATTTCAAATATTATTCAAGAAAATATGGGTTTGGATCCTTTTTGATAAATTGTATTCTCAATAAAACCAGCATAAAATGATGTTTCGCAATAAGGAACCACGTCATGAACTGTTAACTAAATCTTGAAAAATAAATAAAACTACTAATACACTCGAGAGCAATGAATCCGGGTCACTTGAAGAATCCTAAAAATCTCGGAAACTAAAAATGCTAGGTTAATGCAATAAATTGTATTTAATAGACAATGTAATACTCCTTAAATGAAGGTATTAAAACTTCTTAGTTATTGTAAAGTTATATCATAAAAAAATCAAATTTGAAAAAGGGCCACTTTCGAAGATGGAACTACGAAATTACAGCATTTGGTTTTGCTTTTGTTTGTAATCTGTCATTTATGTGGGTACATAAACCATGTTGATAGTGCTCTATATTCATTATTCAAGCTGAAATTATGTCGCTTACGCCTGAAGAATGCACCAGAATACTTACAATGCTGGAAACCGGCCGGAGTCAGCGCGATACAGCCAGGACTGTCGGTGTGTCGCTGTCAACAGTACAAAGAGTTCTCCGACGTTACGAAGAAACTGGTTCTAACCTACGCAGACCAGGAACGGGCAGAACCAGGTGTACCACAGCACGAGAAGACCGATACTTGGTGAACACCATGCTTCGAAATCGCTTTCTCACAGAAACTGAACTCACAAATCAGTTTCGACGCCTCGGAGGAAGTAACCCAAGTGCATGGACAGTAAGACGTCGGCTTGCTGAATCTAACTTAAAACCCCTTAGACCTGCAAACGGCCCTAAACTGGAGCGTGGGCATAGTATTTCAAGACTAAGATATGCCCAGAGCCACGTAAATTGGAGTATTGAAGATTGGTCAAAAGTTATGTTCTCCGACGAATCAAAATTTATGCTCTACAAGCACGATGGAAGACACAGAGTGTATCGAAGACCAGGGGAAAGATTCAAGCAAGCATGCATCGAAGAAAAAGTAGCCTACGGTGGTGGGTCTGTACTTGTGTGGGCCGGAATTTCTTCTGAAAGTCGCACAGAGCTGGTGATCATAGAAAACGGCTCTTTAACTAGCGTAAGATATGTGGAAGAAATCCTCAATGATCACGTTGGTCCATTTATGGTCAATTTAGGTGAGGATGCTATATTTATGCATGACAATGCCCGACCTCATACAGGTAGGATTGTGAATGACTACCTTCAAGAGATGAACATTACTCGTATGGAGTGGCCAGCGCGCAGCCCGGATATCAACCCGATCGAGCATGCTTGGGACGAGCTAGGCAGATGCGTAAAACAACGAAACCCTCCCCCAATCACGCTTCGTGAGCTCAAAATTGCTCTCACAGAGGAATGGGAGAATATTCCCCAAAATCGTATAAGGAACTTGGTGTACAGCATGCCAAACCGCGTAAACGCAGTAATGGAAGCCCGAGGAGGCAATACGAAGTATTAAAATTCAAGAAAATCGTAATAAAGTTCAAAAATTTCATGTTTCCTATTTTTGTTTTAAGGAGAGATCAGCAGTTTTTTTCTTTATGTAATTTTGTGTTAATAAAATGTATGGTGACTCATATTTTTTTTTACTTTCATTTAAGGAGTATTACATTGTCTATTAAATACAATTTATTGCATTAACCTATCATTTTTAGTATCGTTTTTTAGTATCGGTTTTTGAAGTAACAATAATTATCAGAAAGGATCCAAGTGAATTGGATCTCTTTTAAGATTACTTATTTAATACTATTACCAATAAATATTGTTTCTCACTAATGATCCATGAGGATTGGATTTTTTCAGTGGATTCATAATAAACGCCCGCCATACATGTGAACTGTTTCTCACTAATGATCCATGAGGATTGGATTTTTTCAGTAGATTCATAATAAACGCCCGCCATACATGTGGACTGGTACCTCGTGTTTATGACAATGTCATGTGTTCGTATTTCACTGGGATCTTTTTGCTGACCGAAAATATCGACCTTTACGGTCTCTTTGGTATAGTTAACTCAATTTTGGTAGTTTTGTGGATTGGATCCTTATCGTGTAACTACGTCCAATTTTATAATATACTATTTAATATTATAAATGAGAAAGTAAGTTTGTTTGTTTGTTACCTTTTCACGCCTAAGCCACTGAACCGATAATCCTGAAATTTTGCATATACGTTGTCAGGTGTACAGAAACGGACATAGGGTACGTTTTATCCCGGAAAAAAGTGCTGCCGGTCGATTCTGTAAAAATCTCACCGTGAAAACTCAAGTGAAGTGAGCTTGATGTGAGTTGTCAGTAGTGTCAATCGCTAGCATTATTTGAAATGACAGCTCACTCCACGCTCACTTCACCTAAGTTTTCACGGTGAGATGGTTACAGAATTGCACTGCTGTTCCCGAGGACAACAACAATAACGTTATTATGATAATAGATGGCGCCACGTATCTGTCGAATCATGATTGAATTATTAACGCGAGGGAAGCCGCGAGCAAAAGCTAGTTGGCTGTAAAGACTTTAGATAAGTAGAATATCTATATAAATAGAGAGAGAAAAAACATTGTTTTTGTGTATACACCGTTAAATTTTGATCGTTTTAATCCTTAACAAAAAAAAAAAACAGTCGATCATAGATTTATGTTCGCAATAACTCGATATAATGTATGGATCAACTGACTTTTTTTCACGATTTCAGGGTTGGTCCCGTAGTAAAAGTTCTTCATAATGATGAGTACAACCTACAATGATCCAAAAACGGTGTATATATCAAAGTTTAGATTTGTTTTAAGGTCGTTGCTTTATTATTTAAAACTAGGTTCTGCCCGCGTGAAATTTCTTGTTATAACCTAAAATATTAGGTATATGAAAAAAAAATTGCCGAAAATTCGCTTACTAATAAGTAAGTGAATTTTCAAAAACGGAGCAGTAGTTTCGAAGATTACTTCCATTTCATTCTAGTTCAATTACCTAGAATCGTGTGCATGAGCTTCAGTGAATAGTGACGAATAGAAAAGTTTTATAGCATTTATACCGTCATACATTAGTCCCACAGGCCGCAGCTTACTCGTAGCTTATGCAGTTGTATGAATCACACTGACCTATTTCACATAAGGCAAAAACAATAATATAATAATAATAATAATATCCCTGGACAAAACGTTAGGGTAGCTCGCGAAATTTTCTTACCTTTTGTTTTGCAATTCGCAGGTCAAATAAAATACGAGTATTAGGTGTAAAATAAAATATTTTAAATGGCCTAAATCAATTACACCATTTATAATTAGTTATTTCCCAACTATGTTGGGGTCAGCTTTCAGTCTAACCGGATGCTGAATACCAGTATTTTACATGGAGCGACTGCCTACCTGACCTCCACAACTCAGTTAATGGGTAATACGAGACCCCTTGGTAAGACTGGTTGTCAGACTTTCAGGCTTCTGACGACCCGTAACGACTGTCAAACACCTACGAATGACAGCCAGGACCAACGGCTTAACGAGCTTTCCGATCACGGAGGGGTCTTCGTATGTAAAGATGGTCACCCATTCACGGACTAATCGCGGCAAGCGTAGCTTAACCTGATCGATCGATCCTGTCAAAAATACCTACGTCTAATTTCCCTACATTTTGACAAGTTTTTGACATTTGTTTGTCACCGAGATGAGACTGCGACTAGATTTTGAACGTTTTAAATTACGAGAATTGGTCTTCAGATCTCTCAAACTTCATCACTGCCAAGATTTTCAATTTCCTTGCTCCACCACAAAAAAATTACAATACCGAAAACTTCTCACATCCTCGCCAAACCATAAAAAATGGTTTCCCGGATAAAACAAAGAGCCGGTGACCGTAGGGACCGATAAGAGAGATTCGTACGTTTATTTATTTACTTCATTCCTTTGTATTCTCAAGACGTTACGCCATTATTTTTATTGAGATAATCCGTATGATTCATATACTTTAACTCTGTGATTTATTACTAGAGTTCGCGATCGGAATTTTCTTTTTATCAATAAGGCTTTGACTGGTTTTGTTTTTGTGGAGAGCTTTTCTTTTTTGTTATACGTTAGTTTGGCCAGTGCTTCGTGTTGTTCTGCTAGCTTATTGGTATCAAACAAAAATGAAATAAGGTTCTGAATGTATTTTTATAATTTCTTATATGCCTGTGTGTGCTGTGCATCATCTATCTGCCTAGCCTTTTCTCAACTATGTTAGGGTCGGCTTCCAGTCTAACCGGATGCAGCTGAATACTAGTATTTTACATGGAGCGACTGCCTATCTGATCTCCACAACCCAGTTACTGGGTAATACGATACCCCTTGGTAAGACTGGTTGTCAGACTTTCGGGTTTCTGACGACCCGTAATGACTGTCAAACATCCACGAATGACAGCAGGGACCAACGGCTTAACGTGCTTTCCGAGGCACGGAGGGGTCTTGGTATGTGAAGATGGTCACCCATCTATGGACAACCGCGGCAAGCGTAGCTTAACCTGATCGATCGACCCGTGCAGCTGTTTGCAGTCAAATGCTGCTCATTGCCCAGCATACTGTGATCAATATTTAATCAATTATCTCACGACAAACTGTTGAAATTCTTTTTAACAATTTCTTCATAAGTTGTGTAAAAATATACATAATTGAACACAAAAATATTTTAATAGTGCAAAAACTGTGACACGTTGAAATATTTTCCAAGAACCAATTTTACTGATCACGTCATCCCATTAAAGAAATTCAATTCGACATACCCAAACCGCAAAATTCACAATTCCCATTACATACGCATACATTGCTAGTAAGAGCGCCGTCAATCTTATAAGCATGCCAACATAACACGTAATGGCGGATAAAACGATTGAAATAATCTAATACAATGTTGCGGGACAAAGGATTTGTATGCTATCAAGTTATGAGCAAGACTCGGCAGTCAGTGGGGTGCAGTTAACAGAAATTCAATTATAAGTTCGTTCGCAGTTCGGCAAAGAGTGGACAGGTGGGATGCAGATAGTCTTGTAGATCTAAGATTTCCCCTATTAACACAAGTTACAAGACTATTAACTACTTACTGACTATGACTATTAAATAATAATAATAATAATATCCCTGGACATTTCACACAGCGCCATCTAGTCCCAAGCTAAGCAACCTAATGCTTGTGTTATGGTAACAAGATGGCTGATAAACTACTTATATACATTTTTTTTTTTGTAAATACATACATATAAAAACACAAAAAAAAAAAAAAAAAAAAAAATAAGATAATAATAAGATAGAAAAACACCCAGACTCAGAACAAATACATGTAGGACTTACAAATATTTGTTCGGTGCGGGAATCGAACCCGCGACACGCAGCGCAGCAGTCCGATCGCTCAGCCACTGCGCTAACCGTGCTGTTAAATGATAAATGATTTTATTTTTGTAAGTAGGTTTGTACAAACACTTTCACACGTCAATCAAATTTTAAACTAGATGAGGTCGGCGTTTCCTATCTGACTAGTCTGAGAAGAAAGGCCGAAACAAACTCAGACGTCACAGTTTTAAAGTCCAGACATAATCTTAGTCAGATCATGTGAAGACAATGTAGATTAATGTCTGAGATGGTTTTTTGAGGAAAGAACCAAACAGTATTAAAGAAGAATAAGCGACTCGCACAAATCGCACGAAGTTTAGTTATCTGTGGAGGCGAGTCAACAACTCCAGATATAATGTATTAGGCAATGCGCACATTTAGAATTTTATAAAATAAAGTATAGAAGAACGGAAAAGGTGCTTCAAAAAAACAAACAAACTCTTCAGCTAAATTATTAGTATCTAGATATGGAAGATGAAAAACGTCGCATATGGACTGTGTGTCCAGTCTGTTTTCAATCTAACTAATCTATGGTTATAAAGCTTTACGGCATACATCGCCCAGTTGACTCATAACCCGCGTTGCGAGATCGCTTCCAGTTAACTTGGTGATGCGGTCGTCTTCTAAGACCAGTGTATGTTATAGAAGCTTAGCGATTGGTATAAATTAGTGTACAATATTATCCTTATCATTGTATCTATGCGAGAGATAATATTATAGTGCACAAGTGTGTACGCAGACACAGGTGCACTCTCTCTTACCTCACTCTAACAGCCCGATCGGACGGCAATCCGGGACAACCGGAGAGAGATCAGGCGAAGGACCAACGGTTTAAAGTGTTTTCCGAGGTACGAGGTTATCACACCGGGCTGTAACTGAGAAATTCCTCATAGAAAAAAACTCAATAACACAATGACCCGTTTTTTATTATTTTTATTATTTATTTATCATTTATAAAAAAGAATACAGGATTATTCATATTAAATAGACACCTTATTCCACTAAGGTTTAAACTTGTGCTATCACGAGTCTATCTTAATATCGAATTATACAATGAAGCATTTTATATGTATGTCCATACAATTATTAACATCATTAGTTCTTTAAATACTCGTAGTTACAATCATTCCTACATAATACTTAAGTAATATTGCTTAAGTTTACGTTTGATATTTTTACGTAATACATTTACATATTTGTTTCTGAGTTTCGTTAGTCTCGTGGTTGCAAGCGTGACTGCTGAGCGTAAGGTATCGGTCCATAGACAACAATGTCTTTATTATATGCCATTTCCCATCTGTATTGGGGTCGGCTTCCAGTCTAATCGGATGCTGCTGGATACCAGTATTTTCATGATGGTCACCCATCCAGGGACCAACCTCAGCCGTTGCTTGACTTTAAAGATCGACCTGTGTGGCTGTTATAATTTAGCCACGAGCCCCTCTATCATGAAGTACATTTTCAAATTATATTTCAAATCGCTTAAATTCTATAACTTACACTACCATACAAAATACTCCATTTAATTGCTGTAAAGGCAAGATTGATTCATAAGAAACGGATCGTAAACATTGAAATAAGTCGCATATTAGAATGGCGATAACTTTATTATTCATCGGATTATCATTAAATAGGTTACGGTAAGTTTTTCCTTAACCATAACATAACATCACGCCTGTAAACCCCGTAGAGTTAGACAGAGTTATATGTACCTATAGTACCCACATTTCAAATTCAAATTCATTTATTTCGTGAACACAGGGTACATACAGAAGGTGTTATAATACATAAGATCCGAGCTGTGCCCCAAAAAGCATACAAAATATCAAAGGTTCCTTAATATAACAACTTATTAATACATAACTTCCTCTTCTTCAGCGGTATCTTATTCAAGTATGCATATACACGTCACGTTGCAGTGTAAAACTGATTTACATCCGCCACCTCACACATCAGAGGGGCAATTCTCGTAATTTTAAGAACGTTCACAGTCTGATCTTAGTCTCAATCTGTCAAAAAATACTTCTAATTTCCCTACATTTTGACAAGTTTTTGACATTTGTTTGTCGCCGAGATGAGATTGCGACTAGATTTTGAACGTTTTAAATTACGAGAATAAAATTGGCCTTCTGGTTCAGTTAAAAACCAGCGTCAGGCACTATAGTCTGGCATTTTTGCTGAACTGGGCCTTTTTAATACAGGTCCAGGCCTAGTTTGGGGGTTAGGATCAGATTTGTGGCAATACACTCGTGTGCTTTCTTATTGTGATTGGCTTGTAACATGTATTTTTAAGTGTCAAATAAATATTTTTTTTTTGTGCAGCCGTGAGGCACACTTTCCTGCTAATTTCTTACATCGGTCTTTATACTTTTTATTTGTTTTTTTATTAGTTGCTATCTGATGTATGTATCTGGTGTATTGTGTGTGTCTTAGTCTGTGCTAAATAATTGTTTTTTTTCTTTCTTTCTTTCTCTTTCTAGCGCTCGCGACCACTAGAGCAACCAGGCAATCTTCAGTTCCTCTTCGGTTTTCCTTAAAGTCCTATGTATTTTGTTCAATTTCTTTTCTTCTTGGGTAAAAAACATCGTTTTGTCCTGGTTGGAATAGTCCTTTTCTTTATGAGAGGTATTTCACTAATTATACATACAATAAGCTGCCAGTCTATTCTGTAAAAATGTCACCATGAAAACTTAGGTGAACTGTCAATCGCTAGCATCCACTTCACCTAAGATTTCACTGCGAGATTTTTATAGAATAGATTGGCTGCTATCACTAAGTGTGGTGTATATGTCCTTTCGTCTGACCGAATTCATCTGCATCTTTAGCTACTGAACGCCGATTCCAACATATGTATGTATTTGGGAACAGATTATAATTTAATGGGAAAGATTACGAATATTAGGCATTATAAGACCTTTTTTTTGTGTGGTAAATCATCAAATAACTTTTCCCGATCTGGGCGGAGCGGATGTCATGACGATGTCAGACTTTTACTGACTAAAACCCTCCCGTGTTCCTTTAGTTACCTGTGCCAGGGGCCACGGTAACTCTTTCGAACAACCCGCGGCCCCAGCAGGCATCGGCCCTAGCGGACCCCGTCACTTTGTGCTGACATCTCTTTGAGGCGCGCGTGGAAAACAACGCGTCGTCGAACCGGGCCTGGTTCTTACCGGGCGGCTAGCTACCCATTGCTCGCCGCCCGCAAGCCCGCGCCTATGGTGGCCGAGAATCGGCTCTCGACTCTCGACGCCCAGGGCGTCTCCTAGGCATTAGAAGACCTTACATTCCGCTGTGAATGTTCGAGATATTATAAGAAATATTTCTATGGTTCGAGCTAATCGGCGACACCCAACTATTTATCTTAGGTACAAAAACTTTATATTGTAACGATTCTACCACAACCAGCATTACCTCCTTTATGTTCCATACAAAAGAATTGAAACCGAATTGATCTCTATAGCAAATTATAAAACCGTAAAATGAAACCCACCCTATTTCACTTGTCGTCGACAATTTTTACACTGGCCACTAATGTGCAAGTGTCAATCTGACACCTATTGTCAAAATGTTTTGGAGCGAAAAAATCGTTTATTGCTGTTCTATTTTGTATTAGCTTGCAACACCGGACAGATGGGATTTAAAGCGCTTTCATCGCTCTTATTAACATGCTTTTATGTTTGTCGAAGCTGATCGGTCCCTACCGCTGGGCTATTTTTCTGAAACCAATCATTGGGCTTAGATTTCTGTAGAACTAACTTCAAGAGTTACATTGTACATTGTTTTTCAGAACCTATAAATGTCAGATTTAGAAAAACCTACTAATCTAAATACTGAAGAAAAACCAATAAAGAATGCTACCGAGTATTATATGTAATTATATTTTTTAATTCGAGGTTAAGTCATATTTTTGTGAATATTCAACAAAAAGTGAACAGTAAATCTAATCAAACGCAGGATTGTATTCTCCGACATACCTAATTATGTAATATCTTAAAAATCTCTAATAAGTCGTAATATATTAAAATAAAATACACCACCAATATAATCTGCTTCGAGCGCCAAAAGCGCTGCTAAATCTCCCACATACAAATTGTGATTTCGTCACATTGCGCATGAGTGGTTTCTGGTGACAAGTGATTGCTCGAGAGGGATTACTGTTCTTTCCACAACTGTATTCGGGATTAATTTTCGTTCACGAAACGTCGAAACATCTGTCCTATTAGTTGCCACTCTGATATGTGTCTGGGTAATAGATTCTAAGTGGGGATTGGTTTTGCTATCGTAAAAAAGATTTGATAATGAGTACTATGAGAATCTCTTTTACACATGCAGTGCTATTCTGTACCCATCTCACCGTAAAAACTTAGGTGAAGTGAGCGTGAGCTGTCATTCCAACTAATGCTAGGGGTTGACACTATTGACAGCTCACTCTAAGCTCACTTCACCTAGCTTTTCACGGTGAGATTTTTACAGAATCGATCGGCTGGCCACAAGACCTCTTTGGGCACGCACCGGCCTTTTATATTTTTGTTTGTTTTTAACGTAACTTTGTTAGTTGTAATTGCTCCTTTTTTACTATTTGATGTTCCTGTCTCAAATTTTTTTGTCTATTTTTCTTTCATTATTTCTAGATGCCTACATGGATAAGAATCCACAACCTAGAACTCGTAAATCGCAGTCCTTACCACTGATTATTTCATCACCCCTGCTCTTAAAACGGCGAAGGAAAACTTCGTGAGGAAATGTCTTAAAACCAAAAATTCGAAGACATGTGACATCCACGAACCCACACTGCATGGGCCCGCGTGGTAGATTACAGCCCACTCCCTCTCAAAGAGAGGAGGCCTGTGTTCCAGAAGTAGGAACATTAATGGCTGATTATGATTTCTGGATGAGGAACACATGGAACCGGGAAGAATGGCAGATAAAGAATTATACAGTCTTTAAGACTTTTTTCTTTTTATTCTTTTTAAAGGCTGTATCAGTCTACATATAACATGAATAATAATAATAATAATTTATTTATTTGTTAACATAGGTAAAGAATACAAGATCTTATATTTGATAAACAGAGCGCTATAACATAGCGCTCTGTTTATCAAATATAAGATCTTGTCAGGAGGCGTACAAATATGGTGAGCAAGTCTAGCCAGGATTGCAAATAAAAAATTTACTAAATAAAATATTTGAAAATCATGCATAGTTATGGTATTAAATTAGAAAATTAGATTACATATTAAGTCATACTCCAATTATGTCGGAACTAAATGAGGAATTATTAAAATGTCAGAAATCTATGTCAAAATAATTATAATGTCAAAATTATGCAATGTCAACGTTAATAATTGTAATTCTAAATTAATTCGTCATTTAAGTATGAACAAAATATATACCAACATCCAATAAACAGTATTAAGGTTCTATCCTGAAAAAATATTATCACACTAAAACCCTTTGCACTCGAACAAAGATCACGTTGTATTTACTCTGGCAACACTGAGTCGATAATATGAGTCTGTTTACACCCTTAGCTATCTAATTGCGTTTGTTTTACGTGGGACAGTGGGTTTAAGTGTTTATACAAGTTTTCCAATATTGTTATAGGTACCTAGATGTTTATAAGTTTATACACTGGGCCGCAAAGATAGCGGGTCGGTAAGAAAAACCTCAATAAATTTCAAAATATTAGAGCTAGCTTTATAAAAACAAAACTGTATTATAGGCCATTTTATAGTGCCTAAATCAATGTCATAAAAGTTCAAGATTATGAAGTATATTTTGAACAAAAGTAAGTCAAGTAAAAATAACCATTTTCACTAGATTTCGAAAAATGTGCTACGGTATCAAATAATGCAATTTTTACACATTTTCGTATTTTATATTGCCACCGCGAGCTGTTATGCGGTTTGGCATACTTTCCACCAGATTTCTGAGCCAATACTGGGAATATTCTTCCATTCCTCTATCAATGCTTCTTTCAGTTCACGAAGCGTGATTGGAGGGGAATTTCGTGTGGTATACACGTCGTCCCGGTTCGTCCCAGGCTTGCTCGACGGGGTTAAAGTCTGTGCTGGCTCAAGGACTGGGTTTTCAAATGTAAAAATATTTTTTCAAGTACCACCGGTAGTTTCAGAGCTTTATTTTAAGTCTTATATAATTTTCCCAAATTTGCTAAATATAATAAAAGCTGCTTATATAATTATGTTCGTATATATAATAAGATACCGAGTAACATAAAAAACTTAAACTCTAGATTATTTAAGGAAAAATTGTTTGATTGGTTGAATTCTAATAATTTCTATAGTCTTAAAGAATTTATGGAAAAGAAATTCTCATGTTAGTTTTAAGTAAAAATTTGCATGCTTTTTTTTTTGTACAATTCTGGCAAAACATGTAAGCTCTTTATTGTAATTATTGAAACACCATGTATACCATGTTTTTTTGCAAATAAATACTTTATTATTATTATTATAGAATGAGTCACAAACATCTTCATTACCTTGCATAGGTAACCTATAATACACTCGGTACACTGGGTACAGTTGGTTGGTATACTATAATATAATTATAAAGTTTTAATTTTGTGAGTTTGTATTTATAGGGGTAATCTTCGAAACTACTGATCCGATTCCGAAGAGTATTTCACTAATGTGAAGCTACAGTATTTCCGAGTGTCATGTCAATGTAACTTCACGAGGACGAAATAGCGAGTCGCAAGTTTATAATAATATTATTGATGTACTTAGATTGAGTACGAAAACTACTCCTTTTTCCAGAAACCACTTAGAATCAGTTCTTACTTGGGTATTTAGTGACAGTAAGCAATTAAAACTAATATTATGAATACTTAGTTAGTAAAATTAAAACAACACAACACTTGATTAACAACAGTGACAAGTTGCTACAAATTAACATGACATAAACGACTCGTAATCAACAAACTCATAACTTATCTCATAAAAACAATAAAAACACGATAAAAATCATACAATTAAACAAATTACATGAAACAATCATACAAACAGGGGACAATTTAAAATTCATTACCAACCTCTTTACAGAAATACATTTTTAATTTGATAATTGCACCTCAGTATACTAATTCACTTAATAGGACCCTTGTATTAATTTTGATCACGTGACAACTGTCACTTTGACAGATGGTCCTCTCTGTAATATTATCTGTGCTCGTCTGTACTTATTAGGGATGGGATAAAGTGCGTTCTTTTTTGTTTTAATCATCTTTTATTGGCTACTGTGTATTGTGGAGGAGATTTTGGTTGATCGTTTGATTTGTACAGCTTACGAAATAACACCTTGACATATTCCGGAAGTGCAAGGTAATTACAAAAATAAAGTAAGGAGAGGAATATAGAATAAAGTAGGTGTTACCTTACATAAGGACAACATGTTTAGTGTAGGTTACGTAAATAGGGAACCAAAAATAGATCTTATCATAAATTGCACTCTGATATTCTTATCTGCACTGCGATTCTGTAACCATCTCACCTTGAAAACTGAGGTAAAGTGAGCGTGGAGTGAGCTGTCATTCCAAATAATGCTAGGGATTGACACTACTGACAACTCACATCTAGCTCGCTTCACTTGAGTTTTCACGGTGAGATTTTTACAGAATCGACCGGCAGATCTCATAATCGATTAAGAGAGTCATATAGATCAAAATACCTAAAACTAAAAGCTAACGCACGCAAAATACGCGTTTGGACGTAGAGTTTCAGACACCAGCCCAGTTACAGAATACAATAATCTATACAAATAAATAAAATTGTTTAGGGTACTTGTAACAATAAATCAATTTTTAAATTTTTTTGTCTGTCTTTCTGTTTATTCTGGCTAATCTCCGAACCTCTGACTTTCTCTGGCATAGCTGTCAGCTATGGTTAGGCTAATTACTTTATTTTAGTAAAAGAAAGAAAATTCAAAGGTATTATTAATATCACGCGAACGAAGTCCCGACCCGCAACTAGTTATACAATAAAACAAATGAACAATTTGATTCTCAAACCGTCAGTCAGTACGTTACCTACATGTTTAAATCAGACTGTTCCAACATATTTGCATGATAAGTAATATGCAAGGGAACAGGGAAGGTGGTCATTTCGCTTGTCATTCGCAAGCGACCAGGCGAGAGGACACGTTTGTCTGATCAGCCTGAGGGCACGAATCTCCGATTAATTGGTCCATACCATTCTCAATAGTATTCCGTTTGAAGGCACATACCGATATAGATGTCCATGTCCGCATGTCCCCTCTGCCTGTTTGAACTTGCGTATCGATATGTCTTGTATGACCGTCCCTTAGTTATGACGCGGGTCAGACGAACTTAATCCGGCGTTGATGAAATTACTCGTATCTTGTATGCGGTTTTGTCAAACGGATTGCCTAGATTTATGGTTGAACGTGAGCTTTAAATTAAGATATATACAAAGGTACAGCAATTCTCGTAATTAAAAATGTTCAAAATCTAATCGCAATCTCATCTTAGCGACAATCAATTTCAAAGACTTGTCAAAAATTAGAGGTATTTTTGACAGATTGGGACTGAGATTATACTGTGAACGTTCTTAAGATTACGGGAATTGCCCCTATGGTCTATTCTGCAAAAAACTCACCGTGAAAACTGAGGTAAAGTGAGTCCTAATTTTACCTGCCGGTATATAATGTAAAAATCTCACCGTGAGTGCGATGTGGTGAAGTGTCAGTGTCATCACCGTGAAGACTTAAGTGAAGTGAGCTTGAAGTCTTGAATTAGCTAGAGAAACTCTGCAGACGGACCGCAAAAAAAAAAAAAAATTGATGTTTTGTTACTTGAAGTTTGAAGTTACTTGAAGTAAGATTGACGGGGCCCGATAGGGCCGAAGCCTGCCAGGGTAGCGGGATCGTCCGAAAGGGTTTACCGCTGCCCTGGAACATAAAGGACTAAGGAATGAACACGGGTGGGTTTTAGTCAGTAAGAGTCTGACACTCCCTTCTGCTCCACCCAGAGCGGGAGGGGTCATTTGATGATTTCCCATACTAAAAAAAAAAAAAAAAGTTTTAGTTGAGAAAATTTGTTTTATCATGTTTAAATATCGATACCAATCACGTCTGTGAAGTTTACACAAAAACTTCAAACTGATATTTAAAGTATACACTAACAGCTGTCGATGACCCAAAAATAAAAATTGTTCTATCACTTTTACATATTGATACCCATCACGTCTGCGTTTCGCTAGCTAATTTAATTTAACCTTGTAGATCATTCTAACACATCACCAATATTAATAAATTAACGCTCAAGTAATAAACGATTAATCAAAAACATCAACTGTAGTTGCAGGCGAAATCCCGACGCTGGCCGCAGAGGGAAGTTTGGCCGTGGATGGAAGATGCGGAGCTGTACGGTGACGTCACACGGGCAGTTAACTGCACGGCTGACCGACTTTCTCGGCACACCGCAGACGAAGCGACGTGGAAGCCCACGGTCCGTAGATAGCCGGACGCGGAGCTGATGCCGACGAAGGCTTAGTATGGAAGCGAAAAACAACACCAATATTAATAAATTAACGCTCAAGTAATAAATGATTAATCAAAAACATCAACTATTCGACAATTCATCCCATAATTATTAGTTGGCAATACAGGCTAATTATTTCAATATTTAATTTTGTGCATCATGGAATAGCACACGAGGATCTATGTCACGCGATAGCAGCCATAAATGCAGTCTTCATTTAATTAATTTTATGTGTTGAATACCGGTAGATTATATTACCTAGAAACTGCTTTTGTTTTAATGAAGGTAGAAATATTATTATTTTGCTATGGTAAGTAAAATAATTGTTAATTTGAGAGAACAAAGAGACACTTGAGTTAAGAGAGTTGAGCTGTACGATTACTGACAAATACGTGCACTTACTGGACAGGTCCACTCAATCTGTGTGGTCCTTTCCTCAAAAGACCATTTTAGACACCAATTTACATGGAAAGACCATGTAGATTGGTGTCTAAAATGGTCTTTTACCTTAACTCACCAATATTATGTCTTGACTTATAATCATATACAGGGTGGCAGTGACATCGACGCGCAAACTGTAACCATGAATTCAGCACATGAGTTTAGACCCCATAGCGTCGAAATTTTTCGTCGATTATCAAAAAAAAAAAATCATCTGTTTCATAGAAAAGTGCAATACCTACACGGTCAAAACGTATGGAACCATTTTTTTTTTATTATTGACGAAAAATTTCGACGCTATGGGGTCTAAATTTCATGTGTTGAATCCATGGTTACAGTTTGCGCGTCGATGTTCCTGCCACCCTGTATACATATGTATATATACATATGTATATGTCTCATAATTTAATCGAACCGTGCTGCGAAAAATATAAATAGGACAGCTACTTTTTTTTTCAGAGTAGTGTCAATTATATACACGCCAGTACAAAATACACGCAGACGAAGTCGCGGGCTACAGCACTAGTTATCAATAAATGAATCAGTAAATGAGGTACACTACGTACGATTACTGCTTTACTGAATACAATGTTCTGCCCTGATTATTAGGTACAGTCAAAAGCTAATTTGTCTCGAATGCTCGCCACTCATTTATAGCACAATCGTATACTGGAAAGCACTTACAGTAATTAGATTGCGGAAAAGGTTGGGACTATGTCATCCTGAATTCACCGTATACAGGCCGTTTTATTTTTAGTGTGATTTGTTTTTTTGTATTTATAATATAGTTTTGTATTAGGGCTTGTGGCTAAGTAATAACAGCCGCACGGGTCGATCGATCAGGTTAAGCTACGCTTGCCGCGGTTGGTCCGTGGATGGGTGACCATTTTCACATACCAAAACCCCTCCGTGTCTCGGAAAGCACGTTAAGCGGTTGGTCCCGGCGGTCAATCGTGAATCTTTGGCAGTCGTTACGGGTCGGCAGTAGCCCGAAAGGCTGACAACCAGTCTTACCAAGGGGTATCGTATTACCCAATAACTGGGTTGTGGAGGTCAGGTAGTCGCTCCATGTAATACTAGTATTCAGCTGCATTCGGACTGGAAACTGACCCTACTCGTTTTTAGTCATTAATTATGGAGAAGAGAATAAGACCAGCACCGTTTTCTATCAAGTAAGTTACAGTGTATATACATAAAATGAAGTGCCTAATTCCATTTTTAGCAGGAAAAATTTGTAATTATGTTTAAATTTCATCATTCTCCTTTCGATTACTGTTACTTTTTCATGAATTTTCATGTATTACTTATATCTTTTTTACATAAATCAATTTCTACTTATTTCCTTTTCTATGTCTTCTTACATAGCATAAATATAACTAAAACTGCTAATATTCTCTTAATTTCTCAGACAGGTTCCAACAAAATGTATTAAATTACCTTCCACACACGAAACATACGTCCAAACACACTCGTTTTGTAAATGCAAGCTAAACAGACAGTTGCATGTTTTCTAAAACTTTATACACACTGCTTAATTAAATGCCACTCTTCACTTTCGTATTTATTTTCGTAGCGGTTCGTGTATTAAATAAATTGGATATTATTTTAAACAATGGCGGACATGTGAAAACGTGTTCCTGTTTTAGAGTAATTTATAGTCTTTATGCAATTCACTTTGTTTTAATTAGGACTTGTTATTCTCATTTACAGAGCTTGCTAGTTTTAAATTAGAATGCGAATCATCATCATCTGCCTAGCCTTTTCCCAACTATGTTGGGGTCGGTTTCGAGTTTAACCGGATGCAGCTGAATACGAGTATTTTACATGGAGCGACTGCCTATCTGACCTCCACAACCCAGTTACTGGGTAATACGATACCCCTTGGTAAGACTGAAATAAATAATAATACTTATTAAATTAGAATGCGACTATTCCGTAAAAAAGTACACGTGAAAACTTAGATGAAGTGAACGAGAAGTGAGCTGTCAATAGTTGTAAATCCCTAGCATCAGGCGGAATGACGGCTCACTTTAAGCTCACTACACCTAAGTTTTCACGGAGAAATTTCTACAGAATAGATCGGCTGGAGACTATTTGTCCACTAAATAATAATTTAATGCTTTCTACTCTTGTAGGGTCTTCCTACATATTAGAAGACACAGAAGACTGGTTGTCAGAATTTCGGGCTTCTGACGACCTGTAACGACTGTCAAAGATCCACGAATGACAGATGGGACCAACGGCTTAACGTGGTTTTTGAGCCACGGAGTGGTCTTGTTATGTGAAGATGGTAACCCATCCACGAAACAACCGCGACAAGCGTAGCTTAACCTGATCAATCGACCCGTGCGGCTGTTTTTGTTTAGCCACAAGCCCCTCAATAATACAATAAAGTAAATCAAGTAAGTATAATAAAGATGTAAATAAATATACCTACTTATTACGATAGTGTACTTATTCAAATCTTTTCCTAACTCATTATTATATTAATTTTTCTAATTTATTACAAACACTGCACCTATTAAATTACCAACAGCCTGTATAGAGCCACTTCACCACCATCCCCGGGGAAGTATTTACCGTCCACGGCACTGATCCGCCATTTTTTGCCGTAAATCTAATTTATTTGTATTAGTTAATGACTTACGCGTATAGTCAGCGACGGTATAACTCTTTCGTGGACGTTTGGAAGATGGAGTAGTTTTGATACTTTAGTCTGTTGGGCTATTTAGAAATAATAGCCGATCATTAGCAAAACAAGATATTTATTCTCAACAATAACTACTTACATAGACAGACTAAACTAGTTAACAAAAAAAAATACAAAAGTCCGAATTGAGAACCTCCTCCTTTTTTAGAAGTCGGTTAAAAAGGAAACCGGATACAGTAGTAGTGACAGGATTTCATTTTAGTTACCACAAATTATCATCTGTGGTAATATAATAATTAATAATACGTACTTTACTGCTTGACGATTATTACTTACGCACGATACGATTATTTACTTGTACAATACGCAAGAAAAATAATTAATATACATTTAAGAATCGCTAATCGTTGATTCTATTTTATTTTACTCGATTAAAAAAACGATTAGTTGATTTGTAAATAAAGAAAAATTGTTATGTATGAAGCTTTTGGTTTTGTAAACACTCTGTGAAATTGGTGATTCTTATGAAGAATGCGGGTCTATCCATACTTAATATTATAAATGCGAAAGTAACATTGTCTGTTACCTTTCGACGCCTTAAGCGCACGCCTTGAGCGGACCTTGGATAAGATTTGACACACGGATAAACCATAACCTGGGTTAGGATAAGATACTATTTATCCTGGTACGTTCCCGTGGTATAATTTCTGATCTCCACGCAGGCGAAGCCGCAGGCAAAAGCTAGTCTTCTATAATTTTCAGTTGGCCAATTCTAATGTTATTTTAGTTTCAGTCTAATTCTATTCTAAATTGGTTTGATCTTACATAATTTTTTGTTGGAGTATTTTCAATTTTACATTGTGACTAGACTAATAGTGTGTGAACAAGCTAAGTTTGCTTAGTAATTATCTTTTACAAAAACAAAGTATCAAAACGACTTCATCCACCCACAATCCCGGGTGTCGGTCGCCGAAGCGTATTGCGGACCAATTATTTTAAGTTTTGTTCCGTGTCCGGGCATTTCGCGGTTTGCCCGTTGTCCATTAAACAAATACTGTGAGCGTTTGCCCGTCACTGCGGAATTTTAAAAGCTATTAAACCCGGATTGAAGTTTTATATGCTCTGAGTTACGATGCTGGATTGTTTTGCGTTAGTAGCGGTCAAGCGTGGATTTGGATTTATATTTCTTAATGTTTATCGTAAAAATATTTTGTTCTTTTGGTTAATTTGTGCGGGTTTGGTTACAGAAACTTGCCGGTTTCGTTGCGTTCCTCTTAAAATCTGTTAGAAATTATGCCATAATATTAGATTCGGTTTCATTATCTGTAATCTGTCAATTTGACTTATAAATTGAACGTCAGTGTGGTACCAGCTATATCTTTGCCCTTCGCAATTATACATAAATCATTATGAATAAAAGTCTAAATTAAATGGGCCTCGTATTTTGTGTAGGTATTTAGCAAATATATATGGACACTTTCAATATAAATCTGCGCTCCTAATTGAATACTGTCAAATCAGGCATATCTCGAGTTCAAAGCAAAAATAAATACTCAAATTGCAACACAATAAAATGGGAAGCCCTCGAGGCGACATGTGGCCTTTTAAGTGGCGGTGACAATACTACAAATAGAGTTACGTTTTATAAGAACAAAAATTGTATTAATATCCCAATCAAATCTGCTCAAAACCACCCTTATTAACTCAAAAAACACACATAAATATAAACTTTATAAAAATGCAGCAAGGATCAAAATCGTTTGTGCGGCGTAGAATTTTAGGTGTGTTCTAGTTAAGTCAATTGAAATAAACCCATATTCAAATATAAAGAGGGTGGCTATCGGTTAAAACGTATGTAATTATTGAATCGTGCAGGGGGTGACTTTAAAACAGACCAAGCGTGTTGAGTTTAATGAATTTTAGCGTATGAGCGATTACGATCGCGTGCGATTCTGAGTGGAAAGTTTTGAGAGGAAAATTGCGAGACAATGAGCGTGTGTCATTCATTTTTCATATTATGTTGTTTGAGATGCGTTTATGAGTGGGTATTTTTCAGAACAATATGTTTTGGATTCCCACTAACCTTTTTAAAAAATACCGCTCAAATAATAATAAATATAAATTCTATGCAGTCATTTAGATAATATCATTTGTGTGAAGAAAATCACGCATTTGTTTTTTTTTTAACTGCGTGTAAGATTGCAAAATATCTTATGTCATGCCTAGGCATTATCGAATATTATAAATACTATAATTATAAAACCAGACCTTTCAACTCTACTGGCTTGAATTAGAAATCATAAATTAAGTATTTATTAATAGTTATTATTGTTGTTAAAAAAATCTTACTGAATTAACAACTACGAACCCTCCCACTATTCATTTGTTTGTTATCACCCAAAATTTTAACACTACAACATAACACCACAAAAATAAACATCAAAAAACATTCTCACGACACAAATCGCGGCATCACAATAAAGATTTGACAGACAATCAAAACTTTGACACGCACCAAAGAAAACTGAGCAGATATCACAACAAAACACCATGTATATGAAAAAAAAATAACAAAGTCTGTCAGTCGAGAATCAAACTAAATAATGGCACACACCATGTCTAAATGACTGAATAAAGAGTGCGTATAGTAAATTGTATAAAAACAATCGCGGACGCAGTAGTGTTTTACGATGGCTTTGACAAAAATCAGCGTCGAATCAAACGTACGTAAATGGAAGATCGTCGTATTGAGAACATAGGAATGAATGGACTCGGATATTCGTTCTTATTTCAGTGTAAATTGGAATTTAAGTTTTATTAGTATTTAGTATAAGCTGAGCAGTAAGTTTTTAGTAGTAGGTTTTTATATAAATTTTTATTTTTATAGGGTTACCATTTCTATACAATTGAATAGTATTGTGTTGTATGTTTATACATAACCATAGTAATGTATTACTATTGCATGATAGAAAATCATAGCTACCATGGCCTTGGAAGCACTTCATTTGGAATGCTTCCAAAGCCAAGGGTCTTGGATTTTCAACACTTCTCAAGACGCGTTCGCATTAGTAATTAATTTCATTTATTTGTGCTAATATTGCAAACATAATTCCTACTCAAAATATTTATAACTTAAGTTTACTACTCCATTCCTTTCCATCTATCACAAAATTCAACTCAGTGCATCAATTTTCCGGTGCCCATCACGTCGGGCCCACGTGTCGGTCACGTGACCCGTCCGTCGGGCACGTCGGTACCCAAACGCGTGCCCCCTTTGTTCTTCCTTTGGGGTGTCCCTGAGATCTATGAGCGATCGAATATAAAATTATCATTGAGTTTGAGTTTTGACCTCTGTGGGTCTGGTGGGTTTATTTGCGTCACATTAACTATTGGGGAATGGGATACTTTTTACATTTTTGTAGTGAGAAAATTGCTACTGTAATAAAAATAATATGTATAACTATGTATAATCCTCGACACGGCTCGCATTGTGAGGAGGTTCCTGTCTCTGGAGCCCTAACCACCGGCAGCTTGGACCGGTGAACCACTATTTTTGGAACGAAGTTCCTTATCGCGCGTTACGAAAGGGACTAGACGGAAAAAATTAAGAAAAAAGTTGGAACGACACTTTTTGCTATACATAGTTGTAAGCCGTGCGGCGTGCGCGTGTTACTCTGTCTGTCTCTCTCTCTCTCTCTTTGAACTTCATTTCATCCGGGTGTCCCTTGACACCTCTCAAGTTTTATATTTTTAAATGTTTCATACATAATTTTTCTATTTTAAGAAATATTTAAAAATCTATAAAATAAATAAACGAAGTGTATAATGAAATAGTAAAAACTACAGGCTACATTTTTCGATTACGAGATGCTGGAATAAAAATAATATTTATTTTTTTGTACCATAGCATAATCCTTTTACTGCTGTGACATAGCCTCTAGGTGAGACCGTCGGCCGTATTTCACCACGCGGGCTCAGTGCGGGTTGCTTGCAATGTGGTAACACTAGTAGATATCTAAAATGTAACTCACAGGATCTTTTACCATGCAATGTAATAACGCTCTCTCTCTCTCTCTCTGGCCTAACATCAAGCTTAAAATATTTGTGAATGTTTCGAACAAAAAAAAAAAAACTATGATACACTTTAACCCCCCAAATTCCAACCTCAATACACTCCCATCGCTTAGCCGTACACAAACGCTTCAATACATTCATATGATTGTATGAACATTACATACAAAAACATACAAATAGCCTCAGGGAAGTGGGGTAAGTAATTGTAGTTTCGAATGTGAATAAGGAGTTCTTACCACCCTTGTGTTATAATGTTTTTGTCGGGTATTTATTTTGATAATGACGCTATTAGAGAATTTAGTTATGTATAATCGTGTTAGGTTTTAATTCTGATTAAAGCAGTGATTCTGTTATTATTGTTGAATTAGGTTATAAAGTGTTTTTTTTTACTGCGATTTAGAACGTTGTGTTAACTCTCGATTACCGTTTTAAAATTAGTTATTTAAAATATCATAAAATACATAAATGTACCTAAATCATGTGAAATACATACAGTGATTGCAGAGCATTCTTGTTTGTACTATCAATTAGAAATAGATGTATTTTATCAGTTTGCATACGATTCAATAATTATATATAGGACATTCCTTTAATAAAAAGGAATGTGTAGGACCAGACTTTTGACATCATTGGTCTGCGTTATTACTTAGTGTTCAAAGAAGAAGAAGAAGTAAAAGTTTTGAGGAACGCTATGCGCCAAGCTAAGAAGCTTGGCGTTAAATAGCATTCGTCCAATATTCGGATAACAAATGCAAATATAATTTTTACGGGTTCAACCATACAAACTCTTTAGTTTTAATATTAGTATACAGGGTGACTGGTAATTTGTGGTATTTGTTATTAGGCGAAAATTCATGGGATTCGAGAAAAACTAATTTTAATATTTTTTTAGGCCTAGATTATTATTATTGATTATATTATTAGCATTATGGGGTGCTTAATTGTTGCAAATGGGTCAAACTGTCACGTCCTGGAAGAAATATGTCAAATTACCAGTCAGCCTGTATACCAGCATAAAAAGCAGAAATTTGCTACTTCAAAATAAACTAAACATATTGTTATAAATTATTTCCGCAAACGTTCTCGCGAATCGCTTAAGGCTACATCCCACATAACCAAGTCTCCCATGAACGATTGAATAATGATTTGAAACAAAATATACAAACAGAATTTGGTGCTACAAAAATGTTATGTAAATATTCTCATGTTTAGAAAGAGTAATGGTTCTGTATACGAATAAAAAATGTTTGTCTTCCTTAAACGAAGTCGGTTAAAGTAATTTGTTCATTATTTTCAACATTAAAAATTACTTGGCAGTTCAAATGTAAATTGAGATAAACATACCAAAAAATTCTGTCCAACCAAAGAAATATCAGTCAGCTTATACTGGTTATGTACTTACTTAGAATTTTGTAAGATCTTAATTTAAAAGAGTGTCCTTGGAGTTTCTTGCCCGTTCTTCGCCATAGAGATCTACTTACGTTTTGGAATGGGCAAGAAGCTTCAACTTTCTAAAAAAAAAAATTATAGATCTGATGACTTTTTGTGGGGTCATCGACCGCAGTTAGTATATTCACTTAAAACATCAGTTTAAAACTATTTTTTTGTATATACTTCACAGGAGTATTGATATCTAAACACATCATACTTCAAGTAACAACACTCCCAGAGGTGGTTGTCCCCAAAAAAATAACATCAAATGTTCAATCAAAGCAAAGGTTCGCTACCAAATTTAATTGGACCCCGTATACATTGTTTCATAGAAAAGTGTAATACCTACGCGGTCAAAACGTATGGAACAGCAGTATTTTTTTTTTAATAACCGACGAACAATTTCAACGCTGTGGGGTCTAAATTCATGTGCTGAATTCATGGTTACAGTTTGAGCGTCGATGTTCTTGCCACCCTGTATACAATATGTATAGATTATCTCAAAAAGGGTCCAAAAAATTGCGGACCTCTAAAAAATCTAAACCAGTGCCCCAATGTTTTATTCATTGCGCACTCCCAAAATGTTATTGTTAATTCCTTTTTTTTTTGTTTTAACCGCCCGCGGCGATCGCGTGGCTACGTGTTTAGCAAAATAGTCAAGTTAATGTTTTAAAATTAGCGCATTTGAGGGTTGAGTGATGTCGGACGTGGGAATTAGTGGCTACTGAGTCTTTTGTTCATTTATTTATTGCGATAAAAACAAGGGACGTGCTTAGTTCATGATTTGTTGCCTTTTGTGCACCAACATATTTGGACGTTTCGGTATACCCTGTCCATTAAGTTAACCGTTTTTTGACAGCTGTCTTAGAACGTGCATATTCCAGATTACGTAAAAGTTAACTTTAAAATGTGTAATAACATAAATAATCATATAAACTGTCTTATCTTATTGAATTTGATTATCTTATTTATGGTTTCTTACAGAAATTATAATACCGTACGTGTATCAATCAATGTATTGTGTGTTGCTGCAATCACTAGTTTCATCTGTCAAAAAACGGTTTACCTAATGGACAGGGTATAATCAATATAAAATTAAGATTCTTTTGAGCACGTAGAGGAATTTAGTAAAACAGTTCTAAATGAAAAGCAGATGAACAAGGCAAACAATTAGCATTGCCATTCAACGTGGCAATGCTAATGCTGTCAGTCTTCTGGGCATGCTTCCGGATGACAGCGATGCGGACGAGTACGTCGACGCCTAAATATCCTTTTGTTTTTGTATTTATTGGAACGAAGTTCCTTATCGCGCGTTGCGAAAGGGGGTTAGTCGAAAAAAATTAAGACCAAAAGTTGGAACGACACTTTTTGCTATAGTTGTAAGCCGTGCGGCGTGCGCGTGTTTCTCTGTCTGTCTCTCTCTCTCTCTCTCTTTGCACTTCGTTCCATCCGGGTGTCCCTTGACACCTCTCAAGTTTTTATATAGTCGCATGTCGGAGCAGCAATATGCAAAAGCCACCACTCAATGGATTCTCAGTGGCAGGAAACGACTGCGCGGCAGGCCCAGAAAGATGGCGAGATGAGCTGGACTCCTTCTTAAAGGATTGGCTCACAATCGCAGTAGACTGGGAAAAGTGGAAGGAGGGAAGGAAGGTATTTGCCCTGCAGTGGGACAACACAGGCTCATAATAATAATAAATTATATAGTTAGTTAGTCTATTAATTTAGTACCTAGTGTATACAGCGTGGCGCTTTAATGGCGACATTAATTTAACACACGTATACCTTCGGTTTCGCGTTTTAGTTTTATGAATATATTTTAATTTAATTAAACATTAATATTTATTATCAATTTTCTAAAATAGCATCTTAGAGCAACCTGACTTAAAGAACTGTAGCGCAGGTGTTATTTGCCGGGGTCACGGATCATAACATCGCATCAATGTAATTAAAACAAATAACGTGCAAAGAGAACGCGAATTGAAGCAAAGAGAGAGAGCCCTATGTCGGCGAGCGGCACAGGTGGAAGTTGTCAAGTTACGATTTTTTTTATGTTGTTATAATTTTTATGATTACTGGCCACTAGCCCTACCCGTGTGTCAAATTAATGTCGCCATTGTAGCGCCACGTTGTATAGTTAGTTAGTCTATTAATTTAGTACCTAGTGTATATAGTACTTTAAGAGGTTATGAAAATAAAATATTTTAATCCTGCTGTTTAACAGTGGAACAATATTTAGGTACCTGCGTAGGTACGAGCACAAATACATTACATTTACAAAAAATTCAAAAGCGTTCTTTCGAAAATTTTAACATTAAGAAAAGAACTATTTCATTATAGTACTGGGTTCGAAAATCGTAACATCATAAAACATCGGTAAATACTTTGGTGAAAATCTCTTCGGAATCTTCCGTAAGTGATATTTATGCTCGTGACTGTACCCAAGTTCCTACAAGAGCATACGGCAGCAGCCTGATTGCATAGCACACTATCAGTCAAAATCTGAATCATTTTGAAGGTTATTACTAATCCATTGCTTCATATGTTAGAAAAATTTGTCTGCTCAACAACGCAAATAACGCAATGAATATCGTTAAACAGTGAAAATGAAAGCCATTGTTACTGTTAGTGTGCTAATATATATGTCGGGGATGTTGAGGGATTCTTATTCGAAATTCTATCGGTGTCCGTCAGGTTGCACGTGGTTGGGTAGAATCAGTGCGCACAACTGGCGCGGTCGAGCTCTGGGGGTCCAATGTATGTCGCTAACACACTAGTCTCACCATGACATCTGACAGATGTCAAAACGCCACACGCGACAAGACATTGACAACCCCGACTCGAACTACTGACTCAATGACAACTGTTTTCGATTTGGTTAATCGAGTAAGGTATCTTAAACGCTAATAGATGGCGCTACTAGTACGTAATCAAAACCTTTAACTTCACTGCTCCGACACGGCCATACTGACAGCGAGCGCGTTCTCGCGCGATCTTTTCCGACCGCTATAAGTTCAAAACATGGGGTTTCCATATTGGGACATTAAAGTTAAAAGCGTGGAGCTCAATGCAGCGTCACGAACACACAGCGTGGAGATTTAAACGATCAATCCACACAAGCACAAAGCGCGGAACTTTCAATGCTCAATCATCACAAGCAACAAGCGCGGAGCTTTCAATGTTCAATAGTCACGTGCACAAAGCGCGGAGCTTTCAATGCTCAATCGTCACAAGCACAAAGCGTGGAGCTTTCAATGTTCAATAGTCACAAGCATAAAGCGTGGAGCTTTCAATGTTCAATAGTCACATGCACAAAGCGCGGAGCTTTCAATGCTCAATCGTCACAAACACAAAGCGTGGAGCTTTCAATGTTCAATCATCACAAATAAAACTTGTAGGGTACCTTGCACACTACCATAATGGTTCCCTGTTATGTTGACAATATTATTTGCACTCTTGCCAATTCACTTTGACACAACGCAATCTTTGATGCATTCGATGCCAGAATCAAAATAAAACGGATATGACTCACCCAGAACTCATCAAAGCACTGCTCGGATTGCCGACATAGCAAACGCCAGCACAGCACTAGACATAGCACGCTGCTGCAGGTGCTGCTGGCCTGGAATGAAACATGCCCGCAAAGTATCACACAGCTCTGCCACTCCTGGTCACATTTGGTAAAAACACAATGAAAATTCGAACAAACTAATATAGCAGAGTTCAGAGCATTACCCACTATTTGATTCCCAAATCTCAAGGTTACAATAAAAATAGTCAACTAAGATGCATGTGTCTCATACTATCTAGTAACCTCCAGTTACTCAACTCGTCAAATTCATTTGCGCATCCCCTTCGGATCGCCAAGTCACTTCTGGACTTTATGGTTTCTCACGAAACCCCACACAATACACACAACTTAATCTCTACTCTGTTTCATCAACAAAACTATTACTTGACTCTCCTCAAATTTGTTAGTAATACTCTGATCCAAACTATCATCGATAATAAAAGATTCCTCTAAGCCTCAGTAATAGCTGGTCAGGAACTGTATCAACTTACTCGTAGCCTACATACAACGCTCATGGCTCGGCTATCCTGACCCACGTCAGGGACATTATCACAAAAATAATTGGGTCAAATTAAACTGTCTGAGTATTGCGTTTAATGCTTAATTGATTGTGAACCAAACAGAACACTAAAATGAAAGAATAAAGGCACTCAATTAAGACAGTATTTTGACTCTACCAAACAAATCCACAGCACTTAACCAGCACCATGCATCACTATACTTACCCAGTAGTAAATCATAATCATAATCAAATTCATACAAGTACTTAACCAGTACTTAACATTTTAGCGCTTAACTAACGTTAAAAATCCTATCACTTAACCAGTGATAATAATAACGCTTAACCAGCGATATTAACCCACTAACGCTTAACCAGCGAAAGCACATAGTAACACGCTTAACCAGCGTTAGTCAACATAACTCGCTTAACCAGCGATAATGTATTGGGAAAGAGTAATGTAAACAAATCATAGCAGAGCCATGTACCATCGTTATCCACATTAACAATCATTTTTATCACTAAGAGCCTTAGACACCTAGAAACCCACACACGAGTAAACCACTCTAACGCCACGGCTCTCGAGCCGACCAGCAATCGCATTGCTCTCACACATCCAGCTCATGGATCCGTGTGTATCACCCTGTGACACCACACAACTTTACTACGGCCGATAGAGAACCCCTACTCGCGTGCTTCCCATAATGTAGGCTTGTTCATCACCAGTGTGATCACTATCTACTTCGACTGGTACATGACCTACTAGCATCTTTCTTTACCTATCGTGAGCATACTTATACCTACGCCTAGAGTTGAAGGCTTTTAGAGTATTGATTCAACCAGAGTATTGTAAACAAATTTTGATTATCTTATCATAATCATTTTAAATTTAACTTAATCCTTTATCAAATTAATCATTTAAATCCAAAATTAAGTTAAGTAAAAATTGTAGGAATGCATGAGTGACCAAGTACCAATGTCATATCAACCTGCCATTAGCAGTTAGCGTTAAGTTATCACAAAACAATAACACAAAGTGTGAGTGCAGCCAGGCATATTATAAATTAGGGGATTACATCGCTGATAAAAACGCTTGGCCAAACGCTGGTCCTGCTCCATAAGGACGCATAAATAAATTGATTTGCATTTGAAAATACTGTTGGAGCTGCTGAAGATTATAAAATACTTTTTTGCATTATATAAATTCAATCTCCTAGTATTGTATAATTGTATAGCACATGTGTGAGTACTATGTACATACTATAAAGCTACCATATACTGGGTACGTCTTTCACGGACTTGAATGTGCCCTGGCAGCAGAGAGTATGTCATGCTCACTCAAATGCCTCGCTGATGGTGGCGCGTGTGTTGGATCATTTGGTTCCCTTCAAAATGGTTGAGCTGAATGGTGCTGATCCACACGTCATGTTCGTGAACGGGCGCCGTCAGTAGGGACTGGTCATCTCTTTGCTGCCATGGCTTATTTTAATTTAACTTAATATTTGAATTGTACTTATTTTTTTTATTTTTTTTTTTATTTTTTTTAACTTTTCATTACGGACGCTTTTAACGTTCTGCATCGTTCTCACATGCATAATTTATAACATAAATGATGTAACCAATACTTTGTAACCATATATTGATTTAAAAGAGTGTCCATGGAGTTTCTTGCCCGTTCTTCTCCATAGGTACCTACGCTTTGGAATGGGCAACTAGCTTCATTTTTCTGACTGACCGACCCCTTGACAATTCAAAAGTGCCTGTAACTGGCTCAATTGAAACAAATACTTTGAGTTTCGAGTTTCGTGTCAGATTCGTGGCCTGTGGCTTTTCACTAAGCCCTCACACACTATTGCATTCCCTTGAACGCCGAGTCCCACGGACTCTGTGGTCTCTGCAAGACCCGACCTCCGCCAGAGTCACCCGCGCACCGCGCATCCACGGATTACATAAAGTAAATACCGACTTCTAACGGACTACGGCTACGAAATGGCTACTGGTACGGTTCGACCAGCCGAACTAAGATTCACCACTATCACTCAACTCAAACTCTTCTACTTCAAGCGGTACTTGTAAGGTTAGATTTTAAAGTTTTTAACGTATAGCGATCACCCGCCAAAACTTCTGCTTCCGTAAACGGACCTCTGAACTTCTGATCTAACTTAGTCTTATAATCTGATTTCACTTTTCATTTTCTAATAACACGAAATCGTCAACCGAACATTTTGTTAGAGCTGCCTTTGTTCTATCAAATCTAACTTTCTGCTGTTGACCGTTTAAAACTGAATTTATTACAAGAGCTAAGCTAAGCTAAGCAACAAAAACTCTGTCGCCGACATGTTAATCGAAAAGCCTAGGTTCAATATTTCACATACTATCATAATATTACTTTGCAAGTAAATGTCGGGTAGATCATAGTAATCAAATCTCAAGCTGTTTCTCGCTAATTGCAACACTACATACGATTTGTTCTGTGCTGAATACACATGTTTGACCAATACCAGTCAATGCAACAACATTATTAACTCGTTTGCCACTTAATTTGGCTGCACAACTCGCTTTTACTAACGAGCATTCAGCACCAGAATCGTAAACAAAACAATACAGCTCACCTTTATTTTCCAATGTGTCTGAGGGTAGTTGTACGACTTCTACTCGCCGTTCATGACTTCCAGCACATTGTCCACCATCCGCTTAGCTGCCACTACTCATGCACCAGGCTGCGATATGTCCTGGCTTCCCTCACTTGCATCACACGAAGAGCTTCGCTGACGGCTGCGGGGCTGCTTGGCTCGATTCTTAAAGTCACTCCACGTCACTGGTAGCTATTAGCGATAGTCACTTTGATGCTACTATTATGAGGGCCTTACTCCTGGCCACAACAAGTTGAAAGGTGGTCAACTAGCAGTGAATTTTCGGCAAAACACAAATCAGCTGTTGTGCAGTGTTATGTTTGCACACGCCTCCTACCGCGCGAAACACGGGAACGGGATACGTCAAACTCGAACGCCGGTTAGTCTTTTTTTTTTATCAAACATGGCGGTAGGCGCAACAGTCGCGTCACTCGGCAAAGGTATTTCTGCATACAGCCCAAAACAACATGTACCATAATCGCACATCCGTATCTGACTTGTCTGGTTCCAACTTGAACAGATCCACACGATTATTTAATAAGCGTTCGCATGTTTGCACTTTGTTTTTCAAATGTCAACGGTCACTTTCACTTTCAGCGTTCTTATTTTGAACACGTGGGTCGTTGAGGTCCAATCCCACTTCTGATGTCGGGGATGTTGAGGGATTCTTATTCGAAATTCTATCGGTGTCCGTCAGGTTGCACGTGGTTGGGTAGAATCAGTGCGCACAACTGGCGCGGTCGAGCTCTGGGGGTCCAATGTATGTCGCTAACACACTAGTCTCACCATGACATCTGACAGATGTCAAAACGCCACACGCGACAAGACATTGACAACCCCGACTCGAACTACTGACTCAATGACAACTGTTTTCGATTTGGTTAATCGAGTAAGGTATCTTAAACGCTAATAGATGGCGCTACTAGTACGTAATCAAAACCTTTAACTTCACTGCTCCGACATATATATATATAATATATATATATTTAAAGCGTTGCCCCACACTAGGAATTTCTCCTGTATCGTGGGTGCGTTTACAAACATTTAAACTCACATACACAGACCCGGAACAACTACTAGAAGATCATACAAATATTTGTTCCGTGTGGAATCGAACCCACGACACGCTGCGCAGCAGTAAATCGCTTAACTACTGCGCCAACCGTGCCGTCATCGGGGACGAAGATCATCAAGAATTACCCCGCAGATATACCTAAGCATGCAGAGGGGCCCGTGGCTAAATAATAACAGCCGCACAGGTCGATTGGTCAGGTTAAGCTACGCTTGCCGCGGTTGGTCTGTGGATGGGTGACCATCTTTACATACCGAGACCCCTCCGTGTCTCGGAAAGCACGTTAAGCCGTTGGTCCCGGCTGTCATTCGTGGATCTTTGACAGTCGTTACGGGTAGTCAGAAGCCCGAAAGTCTGACAACCAGTCTTACCAAGGGGTATCGTATTACCCAGTAACTGGGTTGTGGAGGTCAGATAGGCAGTCGCTCCATGTAAAATACTGGTATTCAGCTGCATCCGGTTAGACTGGAAGCCGACCCCAACATAGTTGGGAAAAGGCTAGGCAGATGATATACCTAAGCATCTTCGAACATCAATTGTTCGAAATTCGACATTCCGAAATCTCCCATTATATGCTCAACTGAAGAGGTACATAACCCCCTAATGATCGCGGCCGGTCAATCATACCCCTGGACATCAAAACAAACAGGGATGCCACGTGTCCATTGAAACGTTCGACAAATTGCTTTCAGACTACGAAATATGTCAATTATAATTAATAGGGAGAGCGATTATTGCTATCGTATTGTTGAGCTCCTGGACCTCGAACAGTGGACCTTAAATAGGGATTTTTTGAAGGACGCATTGTAGTTGCGATGCGGATTATTTGGTATTTCCGACCGATGTGGAGTGATTTTAATGATGATATTGTTGTAGTTTTAAATGTTTTTGAGAACTTTTGAATTGATCGTTTAGCTAACTAGACGAAGCTTGCTGTTGAAATTCAAATTAACAATATTTACCGCTTTTCGGCAAAGATTTTGTCACTCATAGAAAAATAGGCCAGTAGGCAGGAACATCGACGCGCAACATGTTACTATGGGTTCAGTACATGATTCTGAGCCCCTTGCGTTAAAATATAAAGAGGTATATTTAAAAAAAAAATTGCTGTTCCATACTTTTTGACCTTGTAGGTGTTGCACTTTTCTATAAAACAGCAGATTCTTTTTTATAACAGACTTTCTACTCCTGAAGGTCTAGCTAGAATCATGTGCTGGATGAGCATGAGTTACAGTTTGCGCGTAAATATCCCTGCCAACCTGTATATATCACCCTGTATATATCTAAATTTAAATTTAATTCAACTTTGTATTTATGCTGTTTCTACACCTCCATTCAACCACATTAACATCCAATACAAAGCTCCATTATTAAACATTATTACAATAAATCAAATTAATAATACCCAACTATTACTGAACACTCATTGTCACCAAACACTCAACTCTTAAACAGTCAAGACCGTGTAGTGTAGGGTGTCCTCAAAGACAATATTTGTTGAGGACAAGCCCTTCCCTCTTAACGTGAGGACACACGTGTCGAACGTGGGAACCGGTCTTCGAAATACGATAATTTGCGGACAATTTAATTTTGACGTGTGAATGGGACTTTGGAGATGTTTCTTAGAATTGTGTTTTGAATGTATGGTTATACATGCAGATTGGAAGAAATAAAGATATCCTTTTGCATAGTACTATCGCTAAAATCTATATCTGACCACCGTAAGGACTATTCCTGCTTGCAGCGCATATTATTAGTCGACCTAAAAATGATCTTATTTTGTTTTACGTACGGACGCAGCTGTTTATTTTTATTTTTTTATTATCACTATCTAATCATTATTAATCTAATTTTAAGTTATTTTATAATTTATGACTTTTTACACAATGTATTATGTTAAGAAATAAATGACTTATGTGTTATCATGTGCATGGGATTTTATTTTCAAAATGGTCAGATATAGGTTTTGGCGATAGTACCTATATGATATAAATATATACCATTTTTAGTCATACTTGCCAAATCCACCTGCGTGTCAGAGATTATTAGTTTATAACTCAAATAACTATAAATGATATGTTAACCACATTTTTATTCAACAGACTATAGTCGTATAACGTATTGTGTGTAATTTTTAATTTTTATCATCACACACGAACCTGCGTAGGCCTACGACGCAAATGTCTACGCCGTAGCAGTATATTAAAGAGATTGCCAAACCCTTATAGTGTCTACGCCGTAGCAGTCCAGTAAAGGCCTTCTAATTATATGAATTTTGTAATTGTATTGCTAGTCTACCATAGAGGTTAGTTAGCACATAACACATAATCAGCTCATAAGACATAATGTTCCGACTGCTAGGCCACAGGACTCCTCTCTTCAACAGGGAGTGGGCTAATAATCTACCACCCGGGCCCAGTGCAAGTTGGTAAATGTCACATGTCTTCGAATTTTTGGTTCTAGGACATGCCGGTTTCCTCACGATGTTTTCCTTCACCTGAAGGCCAATTCTCGTAATTTAAAACGTTCCAAATCTAGTCGCAGTCTCATCTCGGCGACCAACAAATGTCAAACACTGGTCAAAACGTAGGGAAATTAGAGGTATTTTTGACAGATTGACACTGAGATCAGACTGTGAACGTTCTTAAAATTACGAGAATTGCCCCCCTGGTGTACAAAAACAACAAAACATTTCAATCAATAAAACACAACACAGAAAAAAAATACGCGAATCTAGAAAAGTAAACTGAAATTATAACAATAATAAAAAGTCAAGTACGAAAGAGGAACTCATACTTTTTTTTCCCCGACGCAATCCAACCCTTCCCTGCAGCGGTAATTGCGACAGAAAGTAGTAAAAATTTACAACTTTTAGCTTCCGCGTACGAATGTCTGCTAGTATTGTGATGCTGATGTAGTTGCGATGTTAAATTCTGACAATATCCGGCTGGTTCTCAAAATTGCGAGCACACTGGTTTATGGGGGTGTTAAAATGTTGCATTAAGTTCTATTTAACTTTTAAGTTGATGTAAGTGTACCTACAGCATCATTAAAAATTATGCGACAAATACATTATATGATTTTTGTAAGAATGGTCTTAGAAGGCTAAAAATATGAAAATTTTAATAAAAAAATAATATGAAATTATAAAATAATATTCATGAAATTATATTTTATATTATTATAATTATTATTTTAATAATAAAATAGTAATGATGAATTTTTGTCCGTTTTTATGATCCGGATTGGCGAAAAAAAAACGGCTGGACGTATTTGGATGATATTTGGCAAACAGATAGTTGGATTAACACATAGGGTACCTACTTTTATTCCTAATAGTAAGGTCGTTCCCGTGGGATATTTTAATAACTGCCTTCTACAGCTGTTGCCATATTCATTTTCTTTCTGATTTCTAATAACCTGCACAAAAAACTTAACTAAAATAATTTCGACCTAGACGACTACCGCACGGGTTGGATCGCGGTGGCTCTAGAAAAGGATGCCTGGAAGGATTTGGGGGAGGCTTTTCCTCAGCAGTGGGATAGTGTAGGCTCAGTAAAAAAAAAAGGAAAATAGTCAAAATAATTTAATGATAATAATATAATAATATCCCTGGACATTTCACACAGCGCCATCTAGTCCCAAGCTAAGCAACCTAATGCTTGTGTTATGGTAACAAGATGGCTGATAAACTACTTATATACATTTTTTTTGTAAATACATACATATTATAGATAGAATAATTAATATATTTCAATGCTATTCGAATAATAATCACTCCAATTCGAATCTACAAACATTGAGAAACACAGGGCGAAGCTAAAACAGTTTAAGCTCACGTTAACGACATCGATAAATGCGACTAATGTGGTTTTTAACGAACCCACGACCCGCGGAGCGATACCGGGAGTTTTATAGTTCTGGTATCAAATATCCAAGCGGCGGTTAAGGGTTAAACATTGTAAAGTTTGTTTGTATAGCGCTTTATAAAGAAAGAAAGAAAGAAAAAGTATTTTTTGCGACTTGTACAGGAAGATCAGAAAACTAAACGAACTCTTAACTAACTAACTTTCTCTAACTTTATTGTTATGAGATGAATTCATAATTATTGTATGTGGAAAATGTTTAAAATAAAATGCATCACCTGCCTTTAATTGTTTATGAGCGCTAACACACTGGGACGCCATAGCGACGTCGCTGGCTACGTAGCCATCGCCACCTATCGTAGCCAAGTGAGGTTGCCCAATAAATTGCCAGTGGTTACTGACTGTGTGAGTGAGCCCTGGCGATCAGTTGGTCACTGAGTGAGAGAGGCTTAACTTACTTGAATACAAAATACTGGCGACTTGACTACGCATCGCCAGGTCGCCAGAGTATCCAGTTTCTATGTAGGGGCCGGTCGGTCGTGGCTACGCTTCCAAATTGGCGACGTCGCCAGACCGTAGCCAAGTGAGTTAACTGTCATACATTTCAATACGAATTTGTTGGATACGTAGCTGGCGACGTCCATGGCGTGTGTTAGCGCTGATAGACTAAGCAAGTCCTCTACATAAATTCAGGTCCAAACAAGCGAGGTAGACCCCTTTCCACTTGGATGTCTGTAGTCAACAACGACCTGAAGCAAGCCCAAGTGAACCCGACAACCCAGAACCGAAACATCGACGAAGAATGACGAGGAGAGCCAAAGGCAAAGAGAGAAAGAGACTTGCCTTAATTTTTTTAGGGAGTCAGAAAAAAGTACGGCAAGACATAATTGCTCAAAGTAACTCAGATGGCCAGAAGCGTGTTCCCTTCAATTTTTTTCTCAGGTTTTTCAGTATAGCCTAAAAACTTTTTTTTTTAATGCTTCACCATCATTATTCTCCTCCCAATCCCAATTTGTCTGTGGTCGGCGCAACATATCTTTTTATTCCACACTTCTCTATTAGTCGTCATCTCGGCAGTCACCCTCTTTCTATATATATCATCATTTACACAGTCCATTCATTGTTTCTTTGGTTTTACCCTACTCTTATAGCCATTCATACTCAAAACTCTCCTCACGACAAATCAAAATCAAAAGTCATTTTAAATAAGTATAAGGTTGTATTGTTTTAGTTATAAGTAATTGGTGTTAATGTATTGTGTAGTTATTTGTAATTGTTAGTAATAGTGATATTTAAAATAGTTAATATTATAAGTAGGCTTAGCTATCGCATTAGGTTTCTAAACCTGTAATGATAGTTTAAGAGTTTTGAATAAATAAATAAATTCAAATTAGGCTGAGAATCAGCACTTTTCGAACGTCAAAATTTCAAGAGACAGTCACCACACATTTTCCTCATTCCTCCGTATCCCATGCCCTACCATGCACACCATGGCATGCCATGACATGAAACACACTAGGATAAAATCACAGAAATAAGTAAATAAACTTACATCTCGCTGGCATAAAAATCTCAGAGTAAATTCGAAGAAATCACTGAGTTTAACTTTCCAATTGAAACTGGAAGCAATCCATTTGAGTGGGAGCAATTTCCATATGGAACGGAACGATATGGTACGGTGGAAATTGTGTTCCCAACTATTGTTATGTTCACGAAAAGGTTGATGCTTTTGTGGTATCTTTGAATGCAGGTTTTTTACCAGGGCCCCAATTCTGTACCATTCCACGCGAAATCTTACCACGTGCAAACTCGTCAATATCGTGTCTTGTTACGGCAAGGAATCGAAATGTCAACCGTACGGACAACATGTATTTTGACAGTCCAAACCACGCCATTGTGTCATAGAGAATACCTACGTTAATAGCAGCCGATCGATTCTGTAAAAATCTCACCGTGAAAAGTTAGGTGAAGTGAGCTTAGAGTGAGCTGTCAATAGTGTCAATCCATAGCATTAGTTGGAATGACAACTCACTCCACGCTCACTTCACCTAAGTTTTCACGGTGAGATGGTTACAGAATCGCACTGTTGTGTCGTGATTAACTAAGGGATTGACGTGGTTTCGAAGTAAGGAATCGTTAAGTGAATTAGGGCCTTGGAGGGAATAAGGGCTTTCAAGTTTAGGGATACCATTTAGTGCAGTGATAGAATGAAAATCAAGCATTCGTTTACTTAATTTTTACCATCCCTACTTCCAAACGATGGAGCAGTGGTGGCCCAGTGGTAACGGCCGCGACTTACGAGTTGTAGGTCGTAGGTTCGAACCCAGACAGGCGCTTTACTTTGTGTAAATAATTTCGTCACCACTGCTCTCAAAACGGTAAAGGAAAACATCGTGAGGAAAGCGGCATGTCCTAGAACCAAAAATTCGAAGACATGTGACATCTGCCAACCCGCACTGGGCCCGCGTGGTGGATTACGGTCCATTCCCGCTCACCGAGATGAGGCCTGTGTCCCAGCAGTGGGAACATTATAGGCTGATTATGTTTACTTCCACACTCTATCTGTCTGTCTGTTACGTTTTCACACCATAACGCTGATCGGATTTGAATGAAATTTTACACTGATAGGGAAAACCATTTATCATTAACAAATTAAGGACATCTCTTTAACCTGACCCACAGTTTTTGCTCCCTTAAATACCTAAAAAAAATACATTTGAATACCCAAAAAACATAATGTGACGCTAGCACTAAGCACTACCTTTTAAAAAACTGGTAGATGAAACAATCTTCTTTGATATAACGATTGTTTATTTTAAAACACCACCTATTAAGGAAATTTTATAAGAAAAAATAAAAGCTTTTTATTTTATTTATAAAACTTCAAACAACCTCAACCCAACATTACAATGTGAGATCGGTCGATGCCGGTTGCGTTCGCAGAAACTAAACGGTTTGGCGCCAGAATTAAAAAATAAATAAACTCACGCTCGTTTCAGCCCGGGTGTAAAGGGATTAAAATGTGAAAAAATATAACTATAATTTGGACAGTGACGCAAAATCAGGGGTAAAATTACTGTGGAAGGACTGTATTTGAAACTCAAACTCCAAACTCAAAGCCTTTGTTTTAAATGAACCAATTACAGGCACTTTTGAATAGTCAAGGGGTCGGTCAGTCAGAAAGATGAAGCTAGTTGCCCATTCCAAAGCGCAGTGGGTTCCTATGGAGAAAAACGGGCAAGAAACTCCACGGACACTGTTTTAAATCACAAAATTGTTACAAAAACACCATGACTTTTTAAGGAACTGGTATTTAAAACAACCTCTTAGACAACAAACTCTTTACATGCCAGCCAGCACAAAGCACGGTATGACATAACTTTGCAATACGTCCGATACATGTCCTTTAACCGTTACGGAAACTAGTCGATATCGTAAAACTTTACGATTGACATCCGACGGGTTAACGTGGTATACACGATGCCATGTCGAGATTTACGATCAGTGGCTCTTCACATGCATTTTGGAGCAATGAAGTGTTTTAGTACATGCCTTGTATAGGATTCGTGAGTCATTCCCTATAACGTAATGTGTAGTGGGTATTATTATACAGTGCATCCACATTTTACTGGTTCAAAATAAAAATGTCATTTATCCAGATTAATTAGTACGTCTAAATTACATAAGAAAGTCCCCCAAAACGTCTCCTTCAACACATCCTAGTCTTTTAGCTGTGAAGAAGTGACGCAACGAACTCCCCAGCAGCACAGCTGTCTGTCAAGTTAGAAGAACTTGATTTTATACAATAGTATGCAAAGCAATTAACATTACAAAAGTTATATTGAAGTCCCATAAAAGGCACGGCATGGAATATTGCCATTAACTGGAAACAGCTCCAGCAGTGCGATTCTGTAACCATCTCACCGGAAAACTTAGGTGAAGTGAGCGTGGAGTGAGCTGTCATTCCAATTAATAATGCTAGGGATTAACACTACTGACAACTAAAATCATGCTCACTTCACTTGAGTTTTCACGGTGAGATTTTTACAGAATCGACCGGCATACTCCAGGGCTGCTACTGAGAAATTCCTGATGGCAAAATCCAATAACACTTGGCCCAAACCAGGAATCAAACCAAAGAAAAAAAGCAAAAAAAAAAATTGAGTCATCGATAAACACAAACTGATCCTAGTTGTGGATATTAAAAGTTATATATTTCCCTGTTAAAAAATATGAAGGTTTTTTTACGAAATGGAAAACTAAGCCGAATATATTAAAGCCACACTTTACACTAAATCTGTAACCCCACTGCAAATACATAATCTACCACAACTTTAATCTTACTAAAATATCACCCAATACTCGCCTTTACTGCGTTAGGATAGGAGCTTTACAAACCACATTCAAAACTCGGTTGAAAATATAAAGTGGGCGTCAATACAATAAATTTTAAATCCATTAGTAGTAGTACACATGTTCCTCTCTGTTCCACAGTCCATTTAACTTTATGAGGTTCAAATTCGTTGAATTGCTACCGACACGATTTGAAAATTACCCCCAGTGTTTTGATAATTGATTTTTGAGAAAAAAAAAATGGCAGTAGCATTATATGTTCTTTTTTCAGAGTATTAAATGTTTGATGATTTTTAAATACTTTTTTAAATTTCACGTGTGTCATTTTTTATTTCATTCTGTGTTTTGGTGTTTCGGCCTATGGCTAAAGTAAATTATTTTTATCAAGTACAAAAAAGATTTTTATATAAATACAAATAGGTTTATTTACTTACATAATTTACGTTCGCTAACTTAACCCTCCATAATCTGCGTCAAAGAATGTTTGCACAAAAAAATATGTAAAAAAAAAACAGCTAATACACTCTAGGAAACCCGTTTATTCATATAAATCCAATAAACACATTTAACGGTTCCACACTCAATAATTTTGTTTTTCCCCCGGGTCACTCCAATTTTGGTAATATCCGCGCGTCAAAACTCGATTTACGTAAAAAATGTTTTCTATCCCCCATACGAAGTCATCGGAGTGTGTTCAGTATTAACGGCATTGCTTAACTAACCCCTTTCTGCTGTGGGTAGTATTTTACCCTTAACTGGTAAGTGTAGGGTAAAACATACCTACATTTCTGAATATTGTGTTTTGTTTACGCATGTGATTTTGATAAGTGACAGGCGCAATAATTCACCAGTAACTACACATATGTGGCGTTATACATTATGTATAAGTTTATAATAGATTTTGGACAGTTCATTTTCCAAAAAACAATAACCAGTGGTTGTAATTTGCTAAAAAAAAAACAACCGATCAAGTGAACCGGTCGGAATCGAAAATTTGTAGTTATGTCTTCGATCAATAATAGTACTAGATTCCCGATAAGCGCTTCAAAAACGGCCCGAAAAATAAGACCACAAATACTTTTTTGGTCTTATTTCAAATTAGTATGTTTTTAACCTTATTACTTAGACTTTAAGTTTCATTTTAGAATAAATGACTGAAATTTAAAAATAGAATGATTTTATTTTCAAGCGACAATTTAAACATATTTTGCAATGGTAATGAAACTTTATGTTTAAGCATTAAGGTTTATAATAAACTGAAGTTGTTAATATTATTAAACTTTTTTCTAAGAAATGTAGATGTTTACGTGTGTGCAAACGTGGCCACTTGAGCGACTGATTTTGGTCCTGATCCTTAATCTAGTACTATTATTGATCGAAGAGTTATGTAAATAATTTTAAGTTTTTTTTTTTTTTGTAATGGAACTAAAAATTTACGGGTTTTGGATGTTTTCCTTTACTTGTGCTACATGACATTGCTTCTTACCAAATTTCAAGATTCTAGGTTAAAGGGAAGTACTCTATAGGTTTTTATTTCGGAACATAAACATCCATATCTTTTGATTGCGTTGACTTAGAAGTTTGATTTGTTCACTACTTCAAGGGATTGCAGGCTAGAGTATTTCATATTAATTTCAACTTGATAACTCCACGTGTTCCTGAAAAAAATGGTCTCGACAGATGGACAGACAGACGGAAATAAAGTAATATAATATATGGCTTCTGTTTTTCCTTTTGAGTTACGGAACCTTAAAAAACTATAGTTGTCGTGGGACACCCGGTTGGAACGCTTCTTTTGGTTTTACACACTTTTGTTACGTGATGGTCAAAATTTTATACTTTTTAGGGTTCCGTACCTTGAAAGCAAAAAACGGAACCCTAGGATCACTTTGTTGTCCGTCCGTCTGTCTGTCAAACCCTTTTTCTCAGGAACGCGTAAAGGTATCAAACTGGAATTTATATCAAATACTCAGATGTACTGACCCGTGGAGCTGTGAAAAAAACAAACGTCTAAACCAACGCAATCAAAAGATACAGCCGTTTAGGCTGCAAATTTTCGACACTCGCAAGGGAATCAAAACCTACAGCGTACTTCCCGCGAACTCAGAATCTTAAAATTTGGTACGAAGCAACGTCTTATAGCACAGATAAAGGAAAAAACCGCGATTGCGAAAACCGTAAATTTTTAGTTACATGCCTACAAATTTGTACGGAACCCTCGGTGCGCGAGTCCGACTCGCACTTGACCGGTTTTTCGGTCTAGCCGTCATTCATCGTGAGTGCAGAAACCGGCGATATGAAACTTCATTATAAAAATAAATCCTAATGATAGCACACCTCTTCAATAAGCAGCTGACACAAAACCAATAATAAAATTGAAAGTAACCCCTTTCTTTAATAACATCGAATACCCATATATCTTTTTTGCCACTAGTCACATTCATGATAAATAGCTTTTCTCTCTTTGTCAAAAAGATTGTTTGTGGCGAAATTACGGTTGGGTTAATTTCTAATATGCCTTTTTAAATATACCATTAATAAAAGTAATGGCCCCACCCTTTCGATTTGTTTGGGGTAAATAGATATTTCTTTGAAATCTATTCGAGAGTTTCATTTGTCATTATTATAAGACATAAGTTATAGGGTTCTTGAATCGTTTATGGAAACATTTTATTAGGCTGTTAAATAAGCCGACAACACTCGAATATATTCGGTATTATCCAGGGTAGATGACAGAAGATCGCGGGGAAGACTTGGATGAGACTTGCACAGAGCAGGGGAGCTTAGCTCAAAAGGAAGAAGGCCTCAACTGAGCAGTTGATGAAACAGGACTCCTAATGATGATTGATGAATAGATTCTAACCAACAAATGAACGGCTTTAGCTGCAATTAACAAACTGGAGCTGATATTACTACTTCTACTACTGCTAATTGTAAGTACATCATCTGTCTATGCTTTTCCCAACTATGTTGGGGTCGGCTTCCAGTCTAACCGGTATACAGGGTGGCAGGAACATTGACGCGCAAACTGTAACCATGGATTCAGCACATGAGTTTAAACCCCATAGCGTCGAAATTTTTCGTTGGTTATTAAAAAAAATATTGCTGTTCCATACATTTATAGTTCATTGTGTTATTCATTGCCAATTTTGTATAAAAATATTAAAAGAAAAAAACCAATAGATAGAACTAAAATTATTAAATTTTGAAAGAAGTAGTAATAAATTTTATTTACTATTGACAGATCTATACACCCACATCTAAACGCTTGTTAGCGAAAACACATAAATATATCAAACTATGAGTAGCCAAAACTAAATGGCGAGGATTTTCTAAAATTGACCCTTTGTTTCGGCCCGGAACTAATTCTATCGCATTCACACTTGAACCGGACGGAATGTCCTTAAAATACATTGTCCGTGAATTTTAGGGTCATTGCGACCGGTCACACCTCATTTTGGTGTTAACAATGACATTCTTGTTAAGGCGTAGAGTTTTGAATTTAGACTTTATTTGTTTTCAATATACTATGACTATCGGTGACTCTTTTCAAAGTCAAATCATTTATTTCAAAAAGGCACTTTTGAACGTCAAAAATTAAATAAAAGTAAAATTGATTCTGGTCGCCCCTCTCAAAAGGTAGTTTTCGTATGGAGAAGAATGGGCAAGAAACTCCACTGTTACTCCTTTAAAATGTTTTACAGTATTTTGCATACATTAATTATATAATTATATGTGAAGACGATGCACCTAAAAATAAAATTACTATACCACAACGGGTAAAAGAATTAAATTGGATTAATGAAGCCATGAAATATAAATGAACTATGTGATAGATACATGGTGCTCACATATTTACAAACATTCTAAAAGTAGACTATTTTCATAAATAAATAAAGAGTAATAAGTCCGGGTGTGATTTTAAATAATTACAGAATGTAAATCAATGTCAAAAAAAGAGATATTAATAAATCTTAATTAACTGGTTATTTTGTTCTATGAGATTAGCAGAACTAAAATTACACTCAAATACATAGATGGACTGGGTTTGTGTAGATATATAATGTATTATTTTCTCTTTATCTTTTTATTTCATTAAATGAAATGTATTTTTCAGGTCCTACATCTAAGAGTTACCTAATAGTTTTAACCCATGACTTATCTGAACCCCAAAAATTTTAACCAAAGTCATAAAATCATGCAAAATATGTCACGAATACGAATCCCACTTCGCCCAGTCCACTATAGAATCCAAAATTCCAAAAGATTAAATCTTTACACAACATTTGTTAATTGATGTGGTCACACTTCTATTAAGACATTGTTGCGATGTAAATCTGGCTACCACGTGTGGTCATTTTGACCGACACGCTCAATATTGGTAATTTAAAAGCATGTTGCATTTCGAGGGTTAGTGGATTTATGTCGGTTTTGTGGTGGATATGGACATTTTAATTTTAGTGTTATTGAAGTAATAGTGTGAATGTCTGAATAGGAAGAACGACATAATATAAGGATTTATCTTTTGTAAGTTCGTGATAAGCTTCAGTTTTGATAAAATAATGTGTGAATTTCATGCTTTAAGAAGTACTTTAATTAAATCGTTATCCAACTGTAGCTTTCTTCGTGTTTTTTTCGAGTAAATTCGTGCGAATACACTAATAAGCCGTTTCTTTTTTCTAATCAGGCGAGTAAATTCTTGCGATTCAACTACGAACATATCGGTTCTAACCCGCCCTCTGTAGCAAGCCTAATTAATAGACCTTTAAAAGTAATTAAAACACAGTTTATCAATTCAAATTAACAACAAAAAACTGCGTGCAGTAGCGAAAGGGTTAGAGTAATTAACACTAATTAATTAATAGTCTTATCAAACCGTAAAATGACGGGTACGTGACATTTTTTTATCTGATGTGCGTTTTAATTTTTATATCATCTGCTAATCAGTTCATTACATTGACGTCACTATGATTTTATCGGTAAAATGTTTTACATGTAATGAGTACTTTAATTGGGCTGTTTTAACAGCATAATAATATACCACAGGATTGTTTTGCAAGAGCTTAAAACCGTGGACGCTATGCTGCAGCCGCTGAAGACTTAAGTGGAGTAGTTGACACCAAATGCCAACAAGCTAGCCATCGTAGCTGTATAGCAGAAGGGTAACAGTCTGGTACCCGAGAAATGGCAAATGACACAGAGGAAGGCAGAGAAAGCGCTAGACCAGCTGAAAACCACAGCAGAAAAACTATGGACTCAAATAGCGGTTGATAGGGAAAAGTGGAAGGAAATGGAGGAGGCATTTGCCAATGGATACACAGACCCAGATAGCCGGTGTCAATAATATTTTTTTTTTATTATGGTAGCATAAGTTTCAAATAGTTTGAATACATGATTTTTATTGGAACGAAGTTCCCTATCGCGCGTTGCGAAAGGGGGCTAGACGGAAAAAATTAAGACCAAAAGTTGGAACGACACTTTTTGCTATAGTTATAAACCGTGCGGCGTGCGCGTGTTTCTCTGTCTGTCTCTCTCTATCTCTCTCTCATAGAAAGCAAGCCAGTTATACTTCGTTCCATCCGGGTTTCCCTTGACACCTCTCAAGTTTTTATTATTTAACAGCATAATTTACTAATAATAAACTAGCTATTACAAACATCCAGATTTGCCCATCAGACAATGAGAGTGAGGGAAGAGGAGCAGCAGAGGAAGCACACTTGTATACAGGGTTATTTTTCAAAGACCAGTCAAATTTAAGGATGTCGTACAGACCATCAAACTGAACAACTTTCTCCATGGGACAAGTAGCGTAATCGCGAAAATTTTATCAACTGTCCCATAGAAAACTTCAATACCTACTCGACCTAAATGTATGGGACGGCTGAATTTTTTACGATTACGATGTTGGTCCCACGGAGAAAGTTGTTCAGTTTGATGGTCTGTACCACATCCTTAAATTTGGCTTGTCTTTGAAAAATATCCCTGTATATACTTGAAGGTATTATTTCCCGCGCCGACGGCTAGTCTCCGCTGAGCTCAGAGGGGCAATTCTCTTAATTTTAAGACCGTTCAGTCTAATCCCAGTCTCAATCTGTCAAAAAATACTCCTAATTTCCCTACATTTTGACAAGTTTTTGACATTTGTTTGTCGCTGAGATGAGACTTCGACTAGATTTTGAACGTTTTAAATTACGAGAATTGGCCTTCAGTTGTCATGGCCGAAATCCGTGATATTTTACTTCTGCCATATTGTAACAGAATTATTAATAGGTACTTACTTCAAAACATACACAAAAAAGAACATCTATTACTTTACTCAACACTTCTAAAATGATTTAAGCGAATACAATCAATACTATAACCATTTATTTAAAAAAAAAACATGACACTCTAAAGCAAATAAAGTCTATTAACGTCAATAATCATTGTTAAAATTACGCCATCTGTAAAATATGACATCGAATTTGACACTTCATGCTTCGACAAATTTAGTATGACACGCGGAAAAATTGGGAACTACAGTGTACAATGTACTAGGAACTGATTCTCGCCTTGACAATCAGCGCCCCGTAGAATGCCAAGATATACTGGACATGTGACTGTCAGATAACAATTGACAAGAACTTAATGGTTTGTCAAAACAGATGATCTGTTAATGATTTTGGATTCGAAGAGAATTGGTTTCTGAAGATAAATGGTGTGATGATAGTGGTTGTGACATTCACATAGTTTAGTGATTGAGTTTTGTTGGTAGCATTCATTTTGTGTTGTGTTTTCCATGGACTTAAAAAATATTGTACTGTATTTTTTTATATGGTGGTTTTCTTACAGCTAAGTGACAAACGCTTAGCTATCAAACCATCATCATCTGCCTAGCCTTTCCCAACTATGTTGGGGTCGGCTTCCAGTCTAACCGGATGCAGCTGAATACCAGTATTTTACATCAAACCAATATAGAAAAATACAAGGAAGTTGTCTGTTATCATTGCTTTTTTCAAATGGTTCAAATGAAATCAAAATCAATCAAGAGACATTTATCCAACTTAGGCTAAGAATGAGCACTTTTCGAACGTCAAAATTACATGGGACCGTCCCCCAAAACGCCCGCCCTTCACCACTTTCTAGTGCTTTAGCTGGGAAGAAGTGGCGCAACAATTTCCCCTATAATGTGTCTGGCGTATAATGTTCCCACTGCTGGGACGCAGCCATCCCCTTTTCCTGAGGCTTTCGACTGTAATCTACCACGGGTTGGTAGATGTCTTCGAATTTTTGATTCTAAGACATGCCGGTTTCCTCACGATGTTTTCCTTCACCGTTTTGAGAGCAGTGGTGATGAAATAATTTACACAAACTAAAGCACCTGTCCCGCAACCTATTAATCTCAATCTGAATAATTTTGAAGGATATTTTGAATCCATTGCTTCGTAATAATATGTTCGAAAGATTTGTCTGCTCAACAACTTATATAACGAACGCAATGTATGTTGTTGAACTGTCACAACGAAACCCATTTGCTACTGATAGTGTTTTACGCAATTACCCCGCAGGTTCGAACTCATGACCTACAACTGCGCTGCGTGTCGCGAGTTCGATTCCCGCACGGAACAAATATTTGTATGACCTACATGTATTTGTTCCGAGTCTGGGTGTTTTTCTATCTATCTATGTTATCTATATTTACAAAAAAAAATGTATATAAGTAGTTTATCAGCCATCTTGTTACCATAACACAAGCATTAGGTTGCTTAGCTTGGGACTAGATGGCGCTGTGTGAAATGTCCAGGGATATTATTATTATTATTAACTCGTAAGTTAGGGCCGATACCACTGGGCCACCACGCTCTTACTTCATCCAATTAAACAGACAAACAGAAAATATTTTATGTTTTTCACAATAAAAATCGTCCACCATTATTGTAGTGGAAAATGTCGTCATAAAAGTTTAAGTAGTTCGGACTCAGTCGAAAATATGAAGGATACAGATCGTAAACGTGGGTAAATAATACAAAATACAATAAGTGCCAATATTGGAGACGGAAAGCGTTCGCGTTTGCTCAAGCTTGGGAGACACCGGACGAAAAATAAAAAACTAAATATAGCGAGACTTTTAGCTCAATACAATCGAACGGTCTGCCAAGGAAATATTTTTTCTTGTTAATCTATATCTTCTATAGTCTATAACAATCTATGCTAATAATAAAGCTAAAGAGCAAAAAAGTGTTTTTTTGAACGTGCTAATCTATGGAACTAAAGTTAAAGAGTTTGTTTGTTTTTTTGTTTTAACGCGCTTTACGGAACCACCACCAGTCGCATTTGAAAAAATATTTTTGCATTAGGTAGCCCAATTCTTGAGAAAGGCTCTAGGCTATATAACATAACGCTATGTCCCTTGGGAGCCAAAAAGAAAAAAAGACAGAAAGATCGCTAAGCAAAAACAAAGTGACAGCACGGGTAGGTGATGCGATGCGACGAGATGGAACAAAGTCGCGGGCAGAAACTAGTATAGTACTTAGGCGTTTTGGAAATAAATCTAGCTCTAGGTCAAGTATTTCAGACTATTTTCTTAAAATTTTAATAAACTCATTGTGTCCCAACTCTAACGACTCGTTGTCACCACTAGGCGTCATAAGGGCGCGTCCACACTCGTCGCACCGCAGCGAGTCCCGATCGTAAACATTTACGATCAACGGGGGATTAAACGCAGTGTTCGTGACGTTTGCTTTTATTAAAAAACAACTAGGTATCTATTGTTGTTAGGTGCTGTTAGAAGGTATACTTCGTGGTTTAATTTTCCTTGCAGTTGCATTACAAGAAAATGTTTCCGTTGTTTTCGCATCAAGCGGTCTGGCTTTGTCTTGTTATTGATATGTACGAGTATGCAGGTAAAACGTTGGTCGACTAAACATTTACCCCTTTATTCATAAACGTTGCTTGGGTTTTGTTGTTGAGAGGGGCTTGTGGCTAAGTAATAACAGCCGCAGGGGTCGATCGATCAGGTTAAGCTACGCTTGCCGCGGTTAGTCTATGGACCACCTTTATATACAAAGACCCCTCCGTGCCTCGGGAAGTACGCTGTTGATCCCGGCTGTCATACTTAGATTTTTGAGAGTCGTTACGGGTCGTCAAAAGCCCGAAAGTCTGAGATTCAGTCTTACCAAGGGGTATCGTATTACCCAGTAACTGGGTTGTGGAGGTCAGATAGGCGGTTGCTCCATGTAAAATACTGGTATTCAGCTGCATTCAGTTAGACTGGATGCCGACCCCAACATAGCTAGGAAAAGGCTATGCAGATGATTCATAAACGTTGCTGAAAGTTAATAGACGTTTAAACGTTAAAAATGTATGGTTAAACAGCCGCTAATCGTTACATATTTACCTTTAATAACATTATCTTTAAACAACGTGAATAAATAAACCCGTCATACTGAACCATACCATAATATGTATTAAGAACTACATCCAGTTGGCAGTCAAGTAATATAGAACTTTTCTTCATTACGTAGGTACAATGTTGGCTGTTTTGCAAGCATTTTCTTTCATTACTATTTCATCATCATCAATCTATAGCAGTCCACTGCTAGACATAGGCCTCTCCTATTGCACGCCATTCAACTCGATTTTCGGCAACTATCATCCAGCTGCTACCAGCCATCCTGCGAAGATCTTCACTACACCCAGCCTGAGGGCGTCCCACCTTACGTTTACCAATTCGCGCTCTCCACTCAAGAACACGTCTACCCCAACGCTCATCGGTTTTAAGGCTAATATGGCCGACCCATTGCCACTTCATCTTGCTTATTCTGTGAACTATGTCGAACACTTTGGTATAAATGATAAATAAATAAATAAATGATTTTATTTTTGTAAGTAGGTTTGTACAAACACTTTTACACGTCAATCATATTTTAAAACTAGATGAGGTCAGCGTTTCCTATCTGACTAGTCTGAGAAGAAAGGCCGAAACAAACTCAGATGACACAGTCTCTTTTAAAGTCCAGACATAATCTTGGTCAGATCATGTGAAGGTAGATTAATGTCTGAGATGGTTTTTTTGAGGAAAGAACCAAACATTTTGAGAGGAACTGTCCAGTCAGTGCACGCATTTGTCAGAAATCGTGCAGCTCAACACAACACTTAATTATTTACTATTTCCTATGTATTATTATTTACTATTTCTAAAACAATTTCTCCTCACAGGGAATCCAATATTGTGTAGCCTCACGCACTAACCTTATTTCCTCAGTATGAGAAAACCACATAATCCAAATTCTCACATCCCGCTAATTATATTTCCTGCTAACTGGACACGGTGACCGACGCGGAATCGGATTATTGACCGCAGTAGTGGTCAGTCTGCACACGGCTTTATAATAGGATAGAGATGCTGTGAAATGCATGATAATTGATGTCAATTGAAATACTGATATGGTTGGACATGCTTTGACAGCAGAAGGCCAATTCCTGTAATTAAAAACGTTCAAAATCTAGTCGCAATCTCATCTCAGCGAGAATTAATGTTCAAAACTTGTATGAGATCACACTGTGAACGTTCTTAAAATTACGAGAATAGCCCTTCTGATCTATTCTGTAAAACATCTCATTGTAAAAACTTAGGGAAGTGCGAAGAGCGCAAAGTGGGCTGTTATTTGTGTCAATCCGTAGCATCATTGGAATGACAGCTCAATTCACCTAAGTTTTCAGGGTGAATCCACATTCTATTTCTGATAACTCAGTTTAATAGGAATATTGCTTAAAATGACGACTTTGACGCATCAGTATTTATTGAGAGTTAAGACCGGCTGGTCTTGAACTCTCAATAAATACTGAAGAATGCTTGGAAACATGCTGGTCCTGCTCCATAGGATAATCTCTAGAGTCTAGACAAAATCAAACTGGTTGCTAATGTAATTATTCTGCTAATTTAATTATATTAGAGGTATTCTCACGGTTGCATCACAATTCATCTTCGCCAACATTTTATATATTAGGCAAAATTTGCACTTGTACACTAAAAACAGTGATATTCACAGTGTTAACACTAGAAATAAGGACAAACTACGTGCCCCCTTTCACCGGCTTCATAAGGTTCATAACTCATTTGTTGGGCTTGGTATAACCTTTTATAACAAGATACCCTCTTCTTTGCTAGACTTGCCTTTCAATGCGTTTAAAGCTCAAGTAAAATCTAACCTTTGCTCAAAGGCTTACTATTCCATCAACGACTACTTACACGATAAGAATAGTTGGTCGCCCTAATTAACTCAAGACAATGTTCATGTTCTTTCTCCAGAATCAGCTTACTGACAGGTTATTGTTATTAGTATTAACTTATTTATTTATTTTACTTCAATGGTCCTAGTTTTTCATCTGTGACTCAAGTGACAGCTATGTATAAATATGTAAGCTGTCACGCCCTTTATGCCTGGAGGCTTTTATTTAGGTAGTAAGTTTTTATTTCCATTTGAATTAATTATTTTTCAGCTTGAGTACGTATAGTTTTTATTATATTTGTTGGTATATTGGCGTGGCTAGCTGACATATTTTATGGCAAATAATTTAAGTTTCTTGTAATGTTAATGACTGAACATAGGTTCCTAGTATTGTATACATGCACTTTATTCTAACTGAACAGACAGCTGTGCTGCTGGGAAGTTTGTTCCGCCACTTCTTCTTCCCAGCGATAGCACTAGGAAGTGGTGAAGGGCGGGCGTTTTTGGGGGACTGTCTTTTGTAATTTTGACGTTCGAAAAGTGCTGACTCTCAGCCTAATTTGAATAAATGACTTTTGATTTTTTTTGAATTGTATAATTTATTCTTTTTTTTTTAATTCTCTTTGACATTGATTTACATTCTGTAATTACTTAAAGTCACACCCGGACTTATTACTCCTTATTTATTTATGAAAATAGTCTACTTTTGGAATGTTTGTAAATATGTGAGCACCATGTATTTATCACATAGTCAATTTATATGTCATGGTTTCATTAATTCGTTTTAATTCTTTTACCTATTGTGGTATAGTAATTTTATTTTTAGGTGCATCGTCTTCACATATAATTTTATAATTAATGTATGCAAAATATTGAAAAACATTTTAAAAGAGTAACGGTGCAGTTTCTTGCCCATTCTTCTCCATACGAAAACTACTTTTTGAAAGGGGCGACTAGAATCAATTTTATTTTAATTTTAATTTTGACGTTCAAAAGTGCCTTTAATGTGCCTATTTGAAATAAATGATTTGACTTCGACTTTGACTATCTACTTATGTATTACCGTATTTGCAAATAAATGCTATTCTATTCTATTCTAAGGCTAAGCAGACTATGAGCTCAGCAGTACTTTCAACAAAATACATAATATCCCACGTTTATTACCAAAGTATGTCCGAATCCCGGACAACTGTCCATCGGTCAGTTTTAACGTCAAAGGGTTGTTAACACAAATCCTATTTTGACGGTTCATTTGGTCAGATTACGGTAATATTATTTGTTTATCGTGGGAGAGAGTGGGTTTGTTCAATAACTAGCTTTTGGTCGCGTCTTTGCCCGCGTGGAGGTCAGAAATTATCTCACGGTAACGTATTACCAAGATAAAAAGAGGTATAATAAACTATCTGTGTGCCAAGTTTCATCCAAATCCTATTAAAAAACTTGAGAGGTGTCAAGGGACACCCGTATAGAACGAAGTTCCTTTCTATAGACAGACAGAGAAACACGTGCACGCCGCACGGCTTACAACTATAGCAAAAAGTGTCGTTACAACTTTTGGTCTTAATTTTTTCCGTCTAGCCCCCTTTCGCAACGCGCGATAAGGAACTTCGTTCCGCTACACATCAAGCTATAAATTTCTAGTTTTAGCTGACCTCGAATTGTATAGGTTTTCTGTACAATCAGGAGTCAGCTTATACTGGATATGTTTAGCTTGATGTTGATGTGTAGCCGTGCGTACCATTCGCGTAGTAGGAGAATAGTGTGTTTAATAACACCTAAGGTTTCTGTGCGCCTGGTACTTTAAATGATTTTTTTTTACGGCTTACACGGCTTACAACTATAGCAAAAAGTGTCGTTACTACTTTTGGCCTTAATTTTTTCCGTCTAGCCCCCCCTTTCGCAACGCGCGATAAGGAACTTCGTTCCAAAAACATAATACTAATGACTGAAATACTAACGTGCATTTATGCAAGCCTAGTACTTTTTGTTGGAATACTGCTCAGAAAATCGGGTCATATTTCAATCATGATTCGAATGAGACGTAGCGCTATCTAGCACGCCAAAACACTTGTGACCGTCGAAAGTTATTGTTCTTTTCATCGGGAATAGATTTTTTGAAGTGAAAATTCTTTCGCGGCGTTGTGCGCTTTTTTTGTGATGGGTAAAAATGTTAAACTCGCGTCAGGGCACGTGACCTGAATGAATGAATGAATGGCACCGATCCCAGCGTGGTTTGACCAGACTCGATTAATCGAATGAACCCCAGGATTCGCACTAGCTCCTGTAGCCTCATGTTCATGGTGCTACAGCGACCATTGCATATCAAGAAGTAGACCGGGGGGCGCGGTTTTTGTAAGGAAGACGTGCCCGTAGGAAGGGGGGGGATTTAAGAGCCTACCGGATATGCATCCTAGAGCAAGCCTTGGATTAGTGGAGAGATGGGTGATATTTGTCTATGGATGGGCATCTTTTAAAGACTACGCGGCCAGGTGCTTCAGTTCGAGCTTAACCTGTGAATCTTTTGGCGAGGTTCCACTGCTTTCTCGGTTCTGTATGTCCTTGCTCTGCTGTGTTATGTTGTGTTAGACGTTTCTGGTTTCGATGTCGTCGTCGGAGTTCTCGCTACTATCAGTTTCCGGTTTTTTGTATATTTCACTAGCAGCAATCTTGATCTTGTTTTTGTCTTCAGCCGTACCTATCCATCCAGAAATCGACTCCCTTGTCGAAATACTTCATGTCCTGTTTTAGGTTGTCGTTCCACGTGTAGATAGGTCGACCGACCTTCTTGAGTTTGGCCTTGTACTCCATTGCTGCATGCAGCAGATGTGGTACGCGGCGCCTGTAAACATGTGCGAGGTAGCACATCCTGTGGTTCTTGATGCGTTTGGTTACTGTTTTTCCGTCTAAGATCTCATGCATTTTCTTTTGTCTCGGTTTATTCCTGGAGTGGTTTATCAAATCTCTCATGATAACTCGCTCATATTTTCTGAGTCTTGATCTGTTAGCTTTAGTAAGTGCCGATACTTTCAAACCATGTATCATGCACGGAACGATCACCATTCGATACATAAGTCTGGCTAATTTCCAGTCGCGTCAGGGCACGTGACCTGATCGAAAATTCGTAAGACGGAGATCGCGTCAGGACACGTGACCTGATCGAAAATTCGTAAGACGGAGAGTAGAACGCATTTCAAAATATCAAAAATGCACAACGTTAATGTTCAAGTTATCACTTCTGCACTCCCGGAGTGTTTTTCTGGATAAAAGGTATCCTATGTCCTTTTTGGGTTCGAACCTACACCTCGTAAGTCGCGACCGTTATTACTGGCCAACCTCTGCTCTACTAGGCCACCGCTGATCTACAGGACCACCACTGCTCTGGTACTCTGCCACGGTTATAGTATAGAAGTTTTATAATAATTTAGTAACTTCAAATGTCTCAGGCGACGGACAAAACCGTCGCCGGCACTTTCTCAAAATATTTTCATTACCATAAGTTATAATTTTATCCCCTCTTGCTCCATTACATTCGAGTGTTTATTTCATCGGTAGGAACGCGTCTCCTAAATAATTGTGAGATAACAGAAGCCGGTATCGCTAACAGTTACGCTGGCGATAAAAGCATAAGGTGGAAACTGTGGGGGCGTTGGAATTGTGTGGATCAGCGGGGACAAAGGAATTGAAATCCATCTATATAAATAAAAATGAAATGCTGTTCTTTGGTAAGCGCAACACTTGAGGAAACCTGGATCAATTTGATTAATTTTTCTTTTAAAACGTTCGTAAAAGTCTGAATAAGGTTTTTAGGGAAAGAAAAATCATGTTTTCCGCAAATAAAAGTATTTTCTTTCTCTCTTCTTTCTTTCCCCTCTCGATGGCATTTCCACTTACATCTGCCTAGTAAACATCTTTTGTTACTCACCTTTTATTACTCCCATCGGCCAAACCCAAGAAAACCTAATGTTTCAAAAGCCAAAACGTACAAATAAAAACATCATCTACTCAATTTTTTTTTATTAGCCGTTAATGTCCCATATTCTCAGGTTAAGACTTATTTTAGGTATAAACGTTTGGTGAAATTCGCCCTAAGCCATACTTAAGCCGGCATACACGCTACGGTCTACCGAAGAGGTACGGTAGACCGGAGCGTTTATGGGAGTGGACCTGTGCAGGTTTTTGGACCTGCGCAGGTGACCTGTGCAAAACCGAAAATCAATTCTTTCTAGTGTCACCGTACGGCCATCGCAAAAGGAACTGAAGACCGCTCAGGTAGACCGGAACGTCCCCATACACGCGGGTGGCAAACCTGCACAGGTAACCTCTCCGGTAGATGTCCGGTAGACCGCAGCGTGTATGGCCGGCTTTAATTAATATAATACCTAAAGGTGCATCCATACTAAACCAACCATCTTACTATGAGGAAACCTCCCGTCGAAACTAAGAAAATATTGGATAGAGATTAGGCCATATACTTTTATTGGGTTTTTCACTATATTTATTTAACGGTCCTTCCGATTGTGGCAGGGAGAAGTAAAGGAACGTATCTACCACTTGAAAACAAATCTTTTTGTTTGTTAACACATTTCTTTTCGTACAAAATGTATTGGGGGAGTTTTTTTTTAGGGTACCGTACCCAAAGGGTGCTGACGGAGCCTTATCACTGAAGCTCCGCCGTCCGTCCGTCTGTCACTGGGCTGCATCTTTTGATTAATACCATTCAAAACATGCAGCAATTTTCATAATTTGTATTACTAAGGACGCTATAATAAAATTTAAATGAAAGAACTGCGCTTTTAGAAAATATTGTAAAATCCTTTCCTATTCTACGGGCACGTCTTCCCTACCATTACATCGCACCCCGACCTACTCCATGATAAGCAATGGTCGCTGTAACACCATGAACATGCGGCTATAGGGGCTCGATTTTTGGGGTCCATTCGATGTATATATGGTCGAATTATACAGACACCAGCCACGTCAAGCTACCCGAAACTGTCAAATATTCCCAAGCAATCTTGAACCTAATGCTTTAGCGATAAAGTTGAAAATATATATAAGAAATTTGATAGATTTTAGTAGCTTAATGTGCTGGCGTTTCTACGGTGACACGGAACCCTTCGTGTGCGAGTCTGACTCGCACTTTTTTTTTGTAAATAGAGAGGCTCTTGGTGATAGCGTTAGGCTTAATTTATCGTGGAATTTGTGGAGAATTGTATTTTTCCGAGTGCTTTGTCATATTATTTTGATGTTCTTTTAGTTTCTTTGTGTTGCTTTAGCGAGTTGTGAGTTGAATTGCTTCCAATTTGTTCAATGACTTTGGTTCTTTTCGTGGATTATTTCACATATTTTTGCTGTGATTGATTGAGTGAATTATCAACAGTCAATCGCATTACTTACATAATCATAGCATAATCAACCTATAATTTTCCAGCTGAGGCCTCCTCTTTGTGAGAGAAAGTGGGCCGTAATCCACCACGCGGGCCCAGTGCAGGTTGGTAGATGTCACATGTCTTTGAATGTTGGCTTCTAGGATATGCTTATTTCCTCACGATGTTTTCCTTCACCGTTTTGAGAGCAGTGGTGATGAAATAATTCACGCAAAGTAAAGCGCCTGTCTGGTTTCGAACCTACGAGTTACAACTCGTAAGTCGCGGCCTTTACCACTGGGCCACGACTGCTCATTCGCAATAAAAATACTTAAATTAAATTAAATCTATTAAAAATTTCTTATATTTTATTTATTTATTTAAGGACAACCAACAAAGCATACACCATAATACATGCTGAAGATTCCATGTTTTTTTTTTACATTTTATAGTGTAGCCTTAATTAAAGGCTGCCACGGCATGCATTAAACATAGAAGGAGAAAATGCAGTAACAAAACAGATTTTACTTATAAGCTAAATAGAATGATTGTTACATAAATGCAGATACATGACACTTTCGACAAAATATCGAGAGCATCATGTATTTTTTGCATATCCTATATTATAGCCTTCATTTGAAAGCTCACTAATTCTCATCCAAAAAACTATACAATATTTAGGCAGAGACTCGCAGATGTCTAAGTTCGTTGAATCCAAACTTCTTTTTTAAATATCAACACGCATACACAAATCCAAACAAAAAATACTTTACCCAATTAACTTCCTCATAACTTTGAACACCAATAAACTCATTTCCCGAGCACTCCGCCGAAATTTCCATTAAAAAAATTACAAATACACAACAATGGAATAATAACAATATCTTCACCGGAAGCCGTCCGGCCGCAGTGATCTTGCAGCGTCGTAAAAATTTACGATAACGTCGCACGCACGTGTAATGTCACCGCGTCCCTCGAATGATGGCGGATCATGTTTATGATGTCCGAATATTTATTGGGAGACGCCCTTCAGTCAGATTTGCGATGTCGCGTTGTTGATATTATTGATAAAATTGTGGACTAAGCTCTCACGGCCGAGTTTTTGGGCGCCGACGACGGTTGAAACTAGTCTTATCTTAACTGCCAGGGATTATTTTTAGTCTTATATTTTGAATTGCTTCTTAATTTGTTTTTTTTTTTTAATATACACTGTGTTCTTCACGTTATCCATTAACTGGCAAACGCTTCTATAGCTTTTAAAAAACAAATCTAAAAAAGATATTTGTTATTTCATTTAATGAAATTTAATTGAGCTATGCTGCCGCTTAGTGCAATTAAAATGATAAATCTATCAAATGCTTTGGATAAAGAGGCATTGCATATCGGGTGATTTACGTCAAGGTATTTAGTTTCAATGAAAATTAACAAAAAATAAGAATTCATTAATGTGTCCATAATGAAAAATGCTTATTTCATCATGGTCTGAACATCTGTTCAAAGTATATGTATATAGTCGGGTGTTTAGATATCCAAACCCAACACGTCTGAATAGGTTTCACAAAAAAAAAAAATAGGTTATTTTTTTAATTAATATTTTTTTTGTTTTGTCATTTTAAGATACTGATACCCTGGTCTACGGAGTTTCGCTAGCTAATTTAATTTGATCCTGTAGTCTAATGTCTATATCGAAACGCTGTAGTGAAGTTGTAAACGTACACTTACCGTTTATTACCAATAAATATCATACGCGTCTCCCGCGCAAATTAATTCGAGCGCGTGTTCGCATTCGCACGGAATTTTATGACTGTATTATTCGCGACAGTGTGAATGCACTATTATGATATTTGAACGTGTGAATGTGAAGTAGTGTCTACTGATTAGTTATAACCAGTGATAGGAATAGGTAGTGCCTGTTTGCCTAAACTTCGAACAACAGAGACAAGAAACGGAGACTTCCTTAGGACTAAATTTTTTCTGGGACGTCTGTCCCGATTTTTTTTTTTTTTTAATATTCCTGGACATTTCACACAGCGCCGTCTAGTCCCAAGCTAAGCAACCTAATGCTTGTGTTATGATAACAAGATGACTGATAAACTACTTATACATATACATTTTTTTGTTGTTGTAAATACATACATATTATAGATATAAAAACAGCCAGACTCGGAACAAATACATGTAGGTCATACAAATATTTGTTCCGTGCGGGAATAGAACCCGCGACACGCAGCGCAGCAGTCAATCGCTTAACCACTGCGCCAACCGTGCCGTCGGGACAACACTTTTAAATACATTAAAAAAATATGTTATTTGGAATAAGTAATTAGTCTATATTTACATAAAGTTTGCGGCTAGACATAACATAATAAATAAAATTCACAGTCGTTACAACCATAAAATTTTCTGATTTTTTTTTTGGAGGTCATTTTGTAAATGACTTGTTGATCTTAATACTATGAATCACAATGTTTGTATAAGGAGCCGTACACGTTTCGAAGTAAATATCTTCTTTCTAGCTCACTCTCGGCTACGTTTAATGAGATTTCTAAAGTTCAAGTGTATAATTGAAAAAAAAGACATTTTGTCTTAAAAATAATGAAACGGTAATTTTTATCATTTTAGCATTCTCTGTAGTAGGACGAATTTATCATTTCAAAAACAAACGGTAGGTATTTGTATTTTATCTTAATGAAATATATTTCTAAAGTATATTTAAATAATGGCCTTATCACATTGTTTAGTAACACACTTAAACTTTAAAAACATCATTTAATCTTTATTGCACCGAAAGTACAATACGAATTTTACGGCAGCGCATTTCGTTATCTATTATATTAGAAATTACAAAAAGAAACATGGTCGCATACCAGCCAGATGTCCCGGAAAAAATTTATTCCTAAGGAAGTCTCCGTTTCTTGTCTCTGTTCTTCGAAGTGTAGGCAAATAGGCACTACCTGTTCCTATCACTGGTTATAACGATAACGTCGTGATCTTTAAGGATCTACTTGTATGATTTACTCGAGTTAAATAATACTAATTATAATTATGCACATATTTCTGGGCAATACACCAAATATATTCTTCGGATAAAATTTATCTGGCGTACGAACGTAATACGAATGCGAATTTATTTGAATTCCGACAAGTTAGACCCGTACCTTTTAAAGTTCGCCTGCCCTTTTTAATACCGTCTGCGCATCTAGCTGGGGGCCACGCTACGCATGCCAATCCATAAGTTAAGTATAAATAAATTAAATCAATAATATGACAAAAGCAACTAAAGGGACATCAAACTAGGTCATCATATACTAATGAGAATGGCGATCATGCGTGCAATGTCCCTATTGTGCACGTCAACGATTACTGTATTGTTGGAGAGTTATTATTAATTCAATAGCCTAGTTTGCTAAAAAAATCTAATTAGTCCGTCAGTTAGATCATCGAAAAATATTGGACCCATATTTTTTTAGCGGGCGGGCTTCATCATTTTTTATATAATTACCTATATAAAAAATGATGAAGATATCGCCCGTTAAAATTCCGCGTGACGCCACGCCTTGCTACACTTTTTAGCATGGTGTGACGTCACGACCCCCCACTCCCAAATTTTGACGCGCTTTATCTTTGTCATTTTTTGTTTGATTGACAAAAGAAAAAATACGTGTCCATTATTTTTCGATAATCTAACTGACGAACCAAATATAATAATTATTTTTTACCCAGGAAAGTACCCTATTACCTGCTACTTGACTGCCCCGTCGGTCTCGTGATCGCAAGCGCGACTACGGTCCTGGGTTCGATTCCCAGGTCGGGAAAAGTGTTACTGGGTTTTTCCATTAGGAATATGGACTATGAACTGTACAATGAAAGGTCTTATATTAACACTGATGAATTTAATTTGTATGTTAGAAATTATTCAAAATTATTTAAAAAAGTCTGTTATATGGCCAAGTCACGTTATTTGGGTTCAAAGATTAAAAACAGCAGTAATATAATTAAAACGACCTGGTCTATTATTAATAGTGAAGCGGGAAGATCTAGTAATCGAAATACTGACTACAGCCTGTCTATTAATGACAACATAATAAAATCCGACTCACAAGTCGCCGAGGCATTTGAAAATTTCTTTTCAGATATTCCCGTTTCAACTACTAAGTCCCTAAACTCATCACCTTCTGTTGCTGAGTCTTTGCTTAAGGAAAATGTTAATGGTTGTGATTCCGAATTTCATTTTGAACATATTAACTGTAGAGATATAATTAAAACCTTTCACACTTTAAATGTTAAAAAGACTGCAGATCTGTGGGGTAACTCTGTAGAAGTTGCTAAGTCTATTATTGACATTGTAGCACCTACTCTAGCTCTTATCTTTAATAGTTGTATTGACAGTGGGGAGTTTCCTGACCTTATGAAAAATAGTAAAATAATACCTTTGTTTAAATCAGGTAGTACATCAGACCCTAAAAATTATAGACCTATTTCTGTACTACCTACCTTTAGTAAAATTTTTGAGAAATTAATTTTAGATCAAATGCAAAGATTTTTTAATAAACACAAATTATTACATAGCAAACAGTTCGGTTTTACAAGGGGTCGTTCAACTACTGATGCCGGTGTTGAACTTATAGGACATATTTATAATGCATGGGAAGACAAATGCGATGCCTTGGGCATCTTTTGTGATTTGTCCAAGGCAATCGATTGCGTTCTTCACGAAACTTTAATCAGGAAACTCCGCCACTACGGAATCGGGAACACTGCTCTGGATCTTCTTACCTCATACTTGAGTAAGAGGATTCAGAGCGTTGACGTTAATGGAAAAAGATCTCCCGGATCCATAGTAACAATGGGAGTCCCACAGGGCTCAATTCTTGTTCCTTTCTTGTTTCTTATTTATATAAATGACTTGCCGTACCTCATAAAGGATAATCATGATATAGTGTTGTTTGCAGATGACACTTCACTTTTGTTTAAACTTAAACGTCAGCAGCAGGTTACTGACGATGTAAATAGCGCGATCTCTAAAGTAGTCCACTGGTTCAATATTAATAATTTACTTTTAAACGAGAAAAAAACCAAATGCATTAAGTTTACGCTACCTCACGTTAGGCAGGTGAAAACTAATGTGTTGATAAAGGGCGAAGAATTGAATCCTGAAGACAGCACAGTATTCTTGGGCATAACTTTGGATGCTAAGCTTCAGTGGAGTCCACATATAGATAAATTGTCAAAAAAGCTAAGTTCCGCAGCATACGCTGTTAGAAAAATTCGTAATTTAACTGATATAGAGACAGCCCGTTTAGTGTACTTTAGCTATTTTCATAGTGTAATGTCATACGGTATTCTATTGTGGGGAAATGCCGCTGATATTCAGACTATCTTTGTTTTGCAGAAGCGAGCTGTTCGTTCAATTTATAAACTTAGTCCGAGACAAATTTAAAGAGATTAATGTTATGACTGTGCCTTCTCAATATATTTATGAAAATCTTTTATATGCCCATAAAAATATAAAATTGTTTAAAAAATACAGTGATATCCATGATATAAATACTAGGAACAAACACAAATTTGTTGTACCTACAACAAGGCTCAAGAAAATAGGTGGCTCGTTCAGATGCCAATGTATACGCTTTTATAATAAAGTTCCAAGCCCAGTTCAAGATCTAAGCCTTAATAAATTCAAATCATTTATTAAACGTAAGTTGTGCCAGAAAGCCTTTTATACCGTTAAGGATTATATCGAGGACAAAAAGGCTTGGGATTAAGCTGCTTCCAAATTTTTTTTATTTTTTACATATTGAATGTTTTTATTTTGTTTTTTTTTTTTTTGTTGTTGTTTTTTTTATATATATACACTGACATTAATGAATTTTATATACTATGACATTTGCTTACTTAGTAAAGTATTATATTATTTTAATTATTGTGAATGTGAAGACTATGTGGGTCATTGTATTTATATTATTCTTCTCTCTGTTCTCTTAGTTTTTGTCATGGTCTGGCAGTTTGAGTAATTAATGTGGCCTACCCAAATGTCCTTTCTTTGGTATTGTTCGTCGGATCGTTGAGCTCCTTAAGTTTTGAGTTGAGCTGCACGATATCTGACAAATGCGTGCACTGACTGGACAGGTCCTCTCAATCTGTGTGGTTCTTTCCTCAAAAGACCATCTCAGACATCGACCTACATGGTCTTCATATGATCTGACCAAGATTATGTCTGGACTTTAAAAGAGACTGTGACGTCTGAGTTTGTTTCGGCCTTTCTTCTCAGACTAGTCAGATAGGAAACGCCGACCTCATCTAGTTTAAAATATGATTGACGTGTAAAAGTGTTTGTACAAACCTACTTACAAAAATAAAATCATTTATCATTTATCAATATCTCAGTAACACGGGCTGTTACTGAGACATTCCTGAGTTTGGAAGTTGGTGGTGTGAAGCCCCCGTGCCTCGGACATCACGTAAAGCCGTTGGTCCTGCGCCTGATCTCTCCCCGGTCGTCTCGGATTGCCGCCCCATCGGACTCTCCTGCGAACCTGGCTAATCTTCGGGAATCGGTCAGGGGTTTTTTTGTCATGCTACTCAAACTCAAACTCAAATCATTTATTTCAATTAAACCATTTCAGGCACTTTTGAATTGTCAATATTTTAAATAGTCAGTTAGTCAGAAAGTGAAGCTAGATGCCCATACTTTTAATGTTGTAATTTGTTCCACGGGTTCTTCTTCTGCCTAGCCTTTTCCCAACTATGTTGGGGTCGGCTTCCAGTCTAACCGGATGCAGCTGTATACCAGTATTTTACATGGAGCGACTGCCTATCTGACCTCCACAACCCAGTTACTGGGTAATACGATACCCCCTGGTAAGACTGCTTGTCAGACTTTCGGGCTTCTGACTACCCGTAACGACTGTCAAAGATCCACGAATGACAGCCGGGACCAACGGCTTAACGTGCTTTCCGAGGCACGAAGGGGTCTCGGTACGTAAAGATGGTCACCCATCCACAGACCAACCGCGGCAAGCGTAGCTTAACCTGACCGATCGACCTGTGCGGCTGTTATTATTTAGCCACGGGCCCCTTTTTCTTTTTGTTCCACGGGTTATTAAAAAGAAAACAAAGAGAATTAATCAAGGGAGCAGTGGTGGGCCAGTAGTATCGTCCCTGACTTACGAGTTGTGGATTATGAGTTCGAACCCAGGCAGGCACTTTATGTATTTAACTTCATCACCAATTCTCTCAAAAACGGTGAAGGAAAACATCGTGAGGAAACCGGCATGTCCTAGAACCAAAAAATTCGAAGACATGAGACATCCACCAACCCGCACTGGACCCGCGTGGTGGATTATGTATTAATTTTATTTTATGATTTTTATTGATTTTATTTTGTGATTATTTATTGATTTTATTTTGTGATTATTTATTAATTAATTCTTATTTCTATATTAATTTTATTGTTTTGATTATTTATTTTAATTTGATTTCATTTAATTCGATTTATTCTGTTGCTGCTTAATGTGATTTGTATTGATTTTATTTTATTTGAATTTTATCTGATTTTATTTGATGTGAGTTTGTACGTGTACTATGAATGGGTGTTATTTACCTGAAATAATTACATTTATTTATTTATTACGGGGTTTTAAACTCAACAACTTTCCCCAAAGAACATAGGTCGAAATATGAAAAAAAAAATTGGCCCTCCCTTACAAAACTGTACCAGCTGATTGATTTACTATGGGAGGGCCAATTTTTTTTTTTTCATATTTCTACCTATGTTCTTTGGGGAAAGTTGTTGAGTTTCATGAGCACATTCACCTCCTTCAGGGTTGATACCCCCTTTCCGTTACACACTGTACAATTAAAGGAACAATCTTCCCATGAAACTGCATAACCCATCAAAGACCAATCTAATCCAATTTGCAGCCCCGTGTCACAAATTGAAACCCCATCACAAGGCCATCTAATGGGTTGAGCCGTACAGTGGCGAAATGGTGACGTAATTAGATTACCTACGTCATAGTTCCACCGTGAAATGTTTAGGGTTATGGAGAGTGTTATGACGGCGTGGTCATCTGGTTCAAAAGGTTCTTTAGTTATCTGTGAGGTAATTGTGGAACACACTAACAATGAGGGCTACCGTTTAGTGTTTACCAGTTGGCGCCACTGTCGAGTAAGGTCCTGAAGCTCTCAAAGTTTGAAAACTAAGTTTACATTAATTTTAATTAATTAAGTTTTAGCATCGCCATACAACGTGGCACTGCTGCCAGCGTTTTAGGCACTGTTCCTATTATAATAATAATAATAATATCCCTGGACATTTCACACAGCGCCATCTAGTCCCAAGCTAAGCAACCTAATGCTTGTGTTATGGTAACAAGATGGCTGATAAACTACTTATATACATTTTTTTTTTGTAAATACATACCTACATATTCTAGATAGAAAAACACCCAGGCTCGGAACAAATACATGTAGGTCATACAAATATTTGTTCCGTGCGGGAATCGAACCCGCGACACGCAGCGCAGCAGTCAATCGCTTAACCACTGCGCCAACCGTACCGTAACCGTATTGACAGCGATGCGGACAAACTTTTTGATGCCCTATGATTCTTTTGCTTATTTTTTCACATGAGTACATATATGTATTATAATTTTAAATGTTAGCTTATATAATGTAAATATTGTATTGTATTATTCGAGACGACATTTTGATATTTATTAAATTTGTCTTGTAACATTTGATGTGACGACAGCATTAAATATTTCAGATATTTATGGCACACGGTCTAGTTTACATTTAAAAGATATAGAAAAAAAAAAATGTCAGCCCTCTCTTCTTTCTTAAAATCTCACCGTGAATGCTCCGATGAAGTGAGCTTGAAGCAAGCTGTCATTCCACCTGAATATGCTAGGAATTGACACTATTTACAACTCACTTCACCTAAGTTTTCACGGGGAGATTTCTACAGGATAGATCGGAATTCTATTATCTACCTTTCAACGCATATTCAGCCTACAATATTCCTACAGCTGGGACACAGGCCTGCTCTCTGTGAGAGGGAGTGGGCTCTAATCCACCAAGCGGATTGGTGAATGTTACATGTCTTCGAATTTTTGGTCCTAAGACATGCCGGTTTCCTCGCGATGTTTTCCTTCACCGTTTTGAGAGCCGTGATAATGAAATTCATCATCATCATCTGCCGAGCCTTTTCCCAACTATGTTAAGGTCGGCTTCCAGTCTAACCGGATGCAGCTGAATACCTGTATTTTACATGGAGCGACTGCCTATCTGACCTCCACAACCCTGTTACTGGGTAATACCATACCCCCTGGTAAGACTGCTTGTCAGACTTTCGGGCTTCTGACTACCCGTAACGACTGTCAAAGATCCACGAATGGCAGCCGGGACCAACGGCTTACCGTGCTTTCCGAGGCACGGAGGGGTCTCGGTATGTAAAGATGGTCACCCATCCACAGACCAACCGCGGCAAGCCTAGCTTAACCTGACCGATTGACCTGTGCGGCTGTTATTATTTAGCTACGGGCCCCTCTCGTGATGATGAAATTGTTTACACAAAATAAAGCGCATATCTGGGTCCAACTACAACTCGTAATTTGGCCGTTACCACTGGGCTATCCCTTACCATTCAACGGTAAATATTACTCCACCTAATAGTAAATTAACAAGAACAAAATGATTATCATAAAACAGTGTGCCATATGTGTCCAGTTGTAGATAAATTATGTGTTAGACACGTAACGCAACCCGGCCCGATTTGTCGCGTTATCTACTAATTACTGTTACACTTGTTGGTGTTAGATAAAAGTCCTATTATAAACGCGAAAGTTTGTGAGGATGGATGGATGTTTGTTACTCTTTCACGCAAAAACTACTGAACGGATTTGGATGAAATTTGGCACACAGATAGTTTATGACCACGTTTTATCCCGATATTCCCACGAAATCAAAACCTATGCGGGTGAAACCGCGGGGCACTGATAGTGGTAAATAAAAATAAAAAAAAATCGGACTTGAAAAAAACAAAGGATAAACCGACAACATCATCGACGCCAAAAACACAAGAATAAACATAATAAAACCTTATCTAAAAATCCTACATTTTCTTCAATTAATTGGGTCAAATTAAATTAGCGAGCGAAACTCCGCGAACGTGATTGGTATTTAAACACGATAAAACAAAAACACAACAATAGTGCAGGTTATTATACATATTTATCATAGCTAATAAGGATACAATTATTACTAATAACTTACAATAATTATTATGAACAACCAAGAGTTTTTGGAGGCATGAGGAACAGGGTGTAAAGTTCACTCATCCTCCATTGAAAAGGGAGGATCCTCCGACCAGACGGGTGTTGTGTCTGGAGGGCATTTGCCCAACGATTGATGTTGGGAAATTGTATCTATGCTAATTGCGCGGTAAACTCTGCTTGCGAGATGCAGGATTTGCGTGACGTCAGTATGACGCGTTGTTCGCATGTGGCGTTGTAGATACCGCTACATCACTCCCCTCCGGAGACCGGAGGTAGATAATGGGCTGAGTCTTGTATCTTGCGATGCTTGCCAGGCCAGCTGAGGTTCCAGTGAGTCGGAACCGGTGATCGGTCGGACCGGGATTTGCGTGACGTCAGTATGACGCGTTGTTCGCATGTGGCGTTGTAGATACTGCTACAAGTTTACAAAATGCGGCCCGTGTAAATTCAATCAGAGTACAGTTGAAGCAGTCATTATGTTGTGACATCGTATTGAGTATCATGATACGAAAAATACCAATTTTGCTAATTATGTCCTTTTTTTCAAGAAAAAAATCTGTCTTTCATCTCCAAATAATTGTCAGGTCAAAACACAAATTCAATAAAAATAAAATGAATAGACACGACATTTCATTTTCCTTACATTTGAGGGCGACAAATTGCTATAATTATTGCCCGGGCGATTGATGCAAGATAATCATTTTCACGCAATTTTTAGGGTCGCTATCAACCTAATCAGGAATGGTGTTTCACAGTGTCACTTTGACAAATACCCAATTAATTTTATTATTTTTATCTGTTTTATTTCATCTTTTTGGTGTTTTTCTTTTTTGTGTCGTTGAATTCTGTAATTATGAAAGAGATAGGTACATGTACCTACTTTTCTTCTTTAATATTGTATTTTTTATGTTGAATGAAAGCTATTGAAGAAAATAATATATAGCATCATAATTTTAAAATATAACCAAGATAGGATATAGTTTTTTTTTTTAGCTTATAGGTACTGTAATAGGTACTGGGCTAGACGAATCCTTCAAGGTACCCGGAGGATCAAACAACGGTTTATGTCGTAATCTTGAATAATTATTCCTATAAAATAATATTACGTGTTTTACATATGTAATTGGTTTGTCAGCGTAATCTCTTCTAAACTTAAATCTTTATGTTGGTCTCATCTTTTATACCAATCACTTTTTAACATACTCGCGAAGGTTGCATGTTAGCACCCAATAGGCTATAAGTTCCTTTCGATTAATTAATTAGTGAAGGATTTGTAATAAAATTTTATTTTTTTAAAGTTATAATATAGTCTCTCCAGTACCGCCATGACATAAGATAAAATAACATCGTGCCTGTATTTCCTCGAAGGGTTAGGCAGGAGAATACTTGTAGTACACCCACATTTTGCCAGACTCCGGGCTACTACTTAGAAATTCCTGATGGAAAAACTTAATTATAATTTTCCCGTCCTGGGAATTGAACCCAGGATCTCATACAGCAGTAACTGTAGCGCTGGCAACCACTAGATCAACGAGGCAGTCCTCTTTATCTATATTAATTTACCACATGAAAATAACAACAACATACACGATACAACACTACAATCTCCTCTTCTACGAACAAGGCACACAGCCCAGTAGCATAATAAAACAAAATAAATAGGAGTTACGATCTCAGCGCCATCTGGCGCACGGTGTTACAACCTAATGAAACAGCGGTGTCTGCAAATATTTGTACAAGGAGATTAATTACTCTAGGTTAGCGAGGAAAATAAAACGGTACATACATTGTAGACGGCATTATTTGCTTATTAAAGACGAAGAAATGTAAAGACGAATTGTTTTAATCGACACACGAATTGTCAAAAATGGTCACTAATTGATCACTACCGACCCTCCTGTGTTGATTAATTACTAGAGTCGCACCACAACGTCAACTTCAAGGCGTTCCTTGGTGGCGCGTAACGAATTGCTATCTGCACATCGTCATGGAAGAAGACTTCTGGCCGCAGGACGTGGTGTTCCATCGCTTCCGCATACAAGTGCCACAGAACAGCTCAAGAACAAGCTAGTGAAGTGAAGTTTTTATAATAAAAATATGTATGTTTAGGTTAATGTTCTCAAGATAAACCAAATAGATATCTGTGGGCCTGCGTCGCCTGAACTAAATATAGATAATACCAAACTTATCGAGGATGCCATAAAGCATAATCAGCCTAGCCAGCCAGATTTCCTCACGATGTTTTCCTTCGCCGTTTTAAAACCAGAAATAAAAATTAAATATCTTAAAGATAATACATAGTTTAACAAAAATACAGTAATCTTTTCACCACCCTTGGTTGACTAGTTGAGAATGCCCACAACTTTTTGTGGGAAAAGTTTAAATAAATAAACAGTACCACTACTTAACTATACTCATCAAAATATTAATAAACAAAGCTGTCATCGCATAATCAAATTATTTCATGAGCCATCTTTATTCGTCCATACAAAACAACTATAAAACCCTTTCTTGGCATTAACATCTCCCCGAAGGCACTAAAAACAAAAGAACTTGGCTCGCTTTTACGACGTCTTGTTTAATGTCAGCAGCATCTAATTGGTAGGGGATTATTATTTCTGTAAAGGATTATTAATTATTTTCTTACATTTTGTTTTGGAATAAATTGCTGTTTTTTTTGGTATTTTTTTTCAGTTTTGTTTCATTCTTCATGCAAAAAAAATCTTCATCATACAGTCTTTTCTGAAACAAAAAGAAGAAAGAAAGAAAATACGATTAGTTGCGGTAAAAATGACGTAGAAAGAGAACACAAACACAAAAAATAACAAGTTGGGGGAAAACATGCGTCACAACCACGCAAAATGACCATCGCTCAGTATAAAGCTAAAACCAGAGCCCCAGCGCTGTTTCCGTGACAGCCGGTGTTTGACGTGATGATGTCAACCGGTGCTGCATACGACAAAATATATAAAAAACAGTGAAAATAAGAAATAGAATAAATATACATTCTGAAAGCTTATCTTTCAGAAATGAGGCAAGGAATGACATCAAGATTACAATATCTGCCATTTTTTGTTATTCTATTTGCTCACATTACACGTCACATAACACACAACGCAAACGTTACATATATGATTATTTGAAATAACCAGCGATCAATGGCAGCAATTATTTCCACTAGCAACATTGTCAATTATAAAACTTTCGCACGAGGCCCGATTTTCCACAGGCGTCAATTGTCACTCAGATTTGACGCAACATCAAAGTACTGCACTCCGGTACCTACCGTGACGAATCTTGACGCGATTTTAAAACTGTCGCTTTAAATTAACCCTTTGAGAACTTGGCTGTTTTTTTTACAATCGTGGGAAAGTAGAAATTGAAATATTTTTTATTTTATTTTAGATTTTCTTCATTAGTCGTTGCTTTGGAAAGTTAAATTAAAACTGGATTTATAAATTTGTTTCCGAACATATCAAATCAAATCAACAGTGTGTTTTATAAAAATCTACAAAAATCTTTTTTTTATTAATGTCCCACTGCTGGGCAAATGCTCGCTTTCCACCAGTCTCTATCCAGAGCTGCCAAGGACCAATCTTTATTAAAGGAGTCCAGCTCATCCCGCCATCTCCGTCTGGGACTGCCGCGATGTCGCTTGCCATTAAACGGGACCTACTGGGTCGTAAGTTTAAAACGATTTTTATTTTATTTTCGAGTTAGGTAATTCTTGTTTGTTAGGCAGAAATATTATACACTAGCCGCGCCTCGCGGTTTTACCCAAATAAGTTTCAATCCCATGTCTGAATATCGGGATCAAACGTATCCTATGTGTTAATCCTGGTTATAAACTATCTGTGTACCAAATTTGATCCATATCCTTTCAGTAGTTTTTGCGTGAAAGAGTAACAAACATCCATCCATTCATCCATACTCACAAACTTTTGCGTTTATAATATTATTATAGTAGGATTTAAATCTGTGGGTATAAAAGATTGTATTCTTAGTTTCTCATTGTAGAGTTAAATTTATTAAAATCCTTAGATTTTTAATAACTTATTTTACAACCGCAGATGTCTAATTTTTTTCACAACCCGTTAAATAGAGACATTAGTTTTAACGATACAAACATATTTAGTTTTATGATCGATGCATCAAAAAGGTGCTAAAACCCATTCTTTTCATTGACGATCAATCGTTTACAGCACTATTACCATGATTATGCAAATATCCTCCGTATTAACAAATCAACCGTTACAAATTAATGTTTATAATAATTTGCATATTTTTCAATAAAATCGCGTGTCATGCTTTTATTATTCATGCAAAAAACGTCAACATTACTGCGTCGTTAAATTTTTACAAAAAACGATTTTACGACTTCGATCAATCAATCGGTTTAAGAGTTAAAATTATGCTAATTACGCACATCACTATCGTATCCGTTAATTATTCATTAGGGTGGTCGGGACATAAATTGTGATTTTATGACGTCACTGTAGGGTTGTCACATTTGCTGTTATATCTTCCGCATGATTTGTTCATTGAATTTTTCAAGCAATATTTTTTAATGGTTTGTCAATTTAATGTTATTTCCTTTGTGTAACATATTGACAATATGTCGATAGGGTGGCAAAGGAAATGTTGTGCCAACGAACCCTTTTAAAATTTTAAATTACAAATTGAATCGGTACAATGGATCGCCACCCTTTCTTATTGTTCGTAACATACATTCCTAAATCTATGTACTGTGTTTAATTTTGAAATTTATTTGACACCTACTTTGACACTCAATATTGGTTGATGCTCCTTTTTGTGTTTCGTACATGTGGTGAAATAAACACCCACTTTTACTGTTTATTTTGAGATCAAGTGTGTTCTGACAATATTAAAGTAAAAATAATAAAGAATATTTTTAGAAAAATACTTATAAATGAAAAATAAAACAAAAATATTAAAGAACATTTTTAGAAAAAAAAAAGAAAAATTATTTTATTTCTGTAAGTAGAACTGCACAAATATTTTTACACGTCAATTCTTCAAACCTAAATCGATTGGCAACTTGTTGTATAAAAGGACAGACCAAAAACTAAAACTCTGGACACACTGCACTGTAACTCTGGCACTGTGATGAACATTATATAAAAAAAAAACTAGATGAGGTCGGCGTTTGTTTCCTACCTGACTACTCAGAGAAGAAAGGCAGAAACAAACTCAAAGGTCAACAGTCTTTAGATTTATGTCTGAAATGGTCTTTTGAGGAAAGAATGTCACAGATTGAGTGAACCTATCCAGTCAGTGCACGCATTTGTCAGTAATCGTGCAGCAAAACTAAAGGAGCTCAACGATTCGACGAACAACACCAAAGAATGGACATTTGACCACATAAATTAATCAAACAGCCATGACAAAAACCAACTTTAAAAACGGCGAATACTCGATGTTACCAGCCGACCCCTTCTGTAAAAATCTCACCGTGAAAAGTTAGGTGAAGTGAGCTTAGAGTGAGCTGTCAATAGTGTCAATCCCTAGCATAAGTTGGAATGACAGCTCACTCCACGCTCACTTCACCCAAGTTTTCACGGTGAGATTTTTACAGAATCGATCGGCAGTAAATGCTAGAGTATTTATAAACGTCCCTTATTTATCCGAACACACTATATCTAATCATGCAAAACAAAACAATAATGTTTTGTACCTAAAATTAATAACTGCTACACAAAAGCAATTTGCTATAAAAATATGTCACTACTTCACTCGTCCCCAGTCCATATCAGATACAAACAAGGAAGATGAAACATCAATAGCTGCAGAAAGAGTAATCTTATTGGGAAAATAAATAAACGAGATGTTACTCGCGTGTTTGTGATGATAAAGTAAACGATATTGATATATTCGTAGCTTTTAAGACTACCTGTTAGATACATGATTGTGGTATGATTTAAATCTAATCTATACCGCGCCACTTCTTCTTTCCAGCGAAAGCACTAAGAAGTGGTGAAGGGCGAGCGTTTTTGTGGGACTGTCTTTTGTAATTTTGACGTTCGGAAAGTGCTGATTCTTAGCCTAATTTGAATAAATGACTTTTGATTTTGATCTAATTAGTACGAGTATTAATACTATATTGAAATAATTGTCAATGTCCAATAAGAATCCAACAAGACACCAGCCCGAACACATTGAACGCTCAAAAATAAGATTAAAAACCCTCAAGAGTAACTTAACCTAAATTTAAACCCACCGCCATACTTGAAAAAACAAAATGCAAATTTTCTATCTAACGGCAGGGCTTCGGTTCACATACTGCCCGCATACTTCGTACCACTTGAGGTCCCAAGGGAGTTTGAAGACACAAAAGCTTAATGCATTATATCTTAAGCTATGCAAATTGTATTTATTGAAGAGCACTTGAATTTTTCTATTTATATTGGATTCTGGTGGGAAATCAAGTGGTTCCGATGTGGAAGAATGAATCTTGGTGGTTACACTTCCCGTATTAAGATTATTCAAGAGTCAGGTCACTCATTGGGATTGTGTATGCGGGTATGTAAGATTAAGATGTAATTTTTATTTATTGACTATATCACAATGTTTTATAAGCTATGTGTTAACCATAAATTAATAATGATTACGTTAGTATTAAGTTTGCTTAAAAGTGTGAGGTTTTGTGATGTTTCTATTTATATTTTGATTTGTTACTTATTAATAAACAATTTAAAAAAAACTGTTTCATGTTTTTTCTACCTTCTTTAATCAGCAATTATTTGTTTTCGTTTCTGTGTCGATTTATTCGAGGGGCTCGTGGCTAAACGATAACAGCCGCTCGGGTCGATCGAAAGTTAATCTACGCTCACCGCGGTTAGTTCGTGGATGGGTGACCATAAAGAGCCTCGGAAAGCACGTTAAGCCGTTGATCCCGGCTGTCATTCGTAGATCTTTGACAGATGTTACGGGTAGTCAGACTGCATCTGGTTAAACTGGAAGCCAACCATAACATAGTTGGGAAATGGCTGGGAAGATTAATTGTGTCGATTTATTTACTTTAATTTTGATTAAAAAAAAAAAACAAATATTTTTTTTTTCGTACCTATCACGTCTGCGGAATTCGCTAGCTAGTTTAATTTGACCCTGTATAAGTTCAATAAACACCGACAGACACCGTTGGCGTGGCTAAATAATAACACCCGCACAGGTCGATCGGTCAGGTAAAGCTACGCTTGCCGCGGTTGGTCTGTGGATGGGTGACCATCTTTACATACCGAGACCCCTCCGTGCCTCGGAAAGCACGTTAAGCCGTTGGTCCCGGCTGTCATTCGTGGATCTTTGACATTCGTTACGGGTAGTCAGAAGCCCGAAAGTCTGACAACCAGTCTTACCAAGGGGTATCTTTCTATATTCTATTTATATTTTGATTTGTTACTTATTAATAAACAATTTAAAAAAAAACTTTTTCATGTTTTTTCTACCTTTTTTAATCAGCAATTATTTGTTTTCATTTCTGTGTCGATTTATTTGAGGGGCTCGTGGCTAAATGATAACAACCGGTCGGGTCGATTGAAAGTTAATCTACGCTCACCGCGGTTTGTTCGTGGATGGCCATCAAGGGCCTCGGAAAGCACGTTAAGCCGTTGATCCCGGCTGTCATTCGTAGATCTTTGACAGTCGTTACGGGTAGTCAGAAGCCCGAAAGTCTGACAATCAGTCTTACCAAGGGGTATCGTATTTACCCAGTAACTGGGTTGTGGAGGTCAGATAGGCAGTCGCTCCATGTAAAATACTGGTATTCAGCTGAATCCGATTAGACTGGAAGCCGACTCCAACATAGTTGGGAAAAGGCTAGGCAGATGATGTATACATAATACTCGAAGTTGCACCAACGACAGTCCCATTTTATGTCCAGCTAGCTAGTTTAATTTGACCCCACACAGGGTTGTTGGTAAAACATAAACAACCTCTCAGAACTATATTACTAACATCATAAAAAACATCTTTTGTTCCATGACTTTTGTTAATTCATCAAACTTTCAAACAAAAAAAAAACATATTTAAATTCAACGAATTGAAATATTAAATTTTCTGTTACGAACTCTACGCGAAGTAAAAGAAAGCGCTAGTTAGGTAAACAATCTGCCGTATCTAGTACAAAATTCAGCGGAGGGAAGCGGGTTTAGACAGAACAACGAATTTCAGCGAAATTTTGAAGGTTTGTTTTTAGTAAATGTATTATGTTTTGTAAAAAGTCATAGAACAAAAGTTTTTGTTTATAATGTTAGTAATCCAGTCCTTTTTTTTTTTTTTTTTTGAGGATGGGAAATCATCAAATGACCCGCTCTGGGTGGAGCAGAGGGGAGTGTCAGACTCTTACTGACTAAAACCCACCCGTGTTCCTTCCTTAGCCGTTTATGTTCCAGGGCAGCGGTAACCCTTTCGGACGATCCCGCTACCCTGGCAGGCTTCGGCCCTATCGGGCCCCGTCGCTTATGCTGACATCTCTTTGAGGCGCGCGTGGAACACGTACACGCCGTCCGGCACGGGCCTAGTCCTGATCGGACGGTGAGTTACCCATTACTCTCCGCCCGCAGGCAGGTTTGTTTTTAGTAAATGTATTATGTTTTGTAAAAAGTCATAGAACAAAAGTTTTTGTTTATGATGTTAGTCATCCAGTCCTACAAGGTTGTTAGTGTTGTACCAATAACCCTGTATATTAGATTAAGATTTTCGATAAATTATCCGTTACTTCATATTGAAATGTTAACCAATTCGAATACAATCTGCTCTTCATATTAACCATGTGCCTTGAACCGTTCGCTTCCCAAATCACACAGGCACTTGTGACCACTTTACAAGCACGGTGGGTGTACTCTTGAGATTTGCATACAATTTCAATGGGACACCATGAATCAAAGGGAAGATGTATGGGGACATTCGTCTTAGCATATTGTATTGAATGTTGTTCAATTTGATAGAGTTGATGCTCAAGATAGTTCAGACGGACAGTTGGGACATTGTTCAGTGTTAGATAAATAAACCATTTATTTAGTGCACACAAAAGACATAACACAACACATAAAATCAACATTAATTAATTAATGATAATAAATTACATCCTACTATAAATAATCCTACTTCCTATTAATATTATAAACGTAAAAGATTGTGAGGATGGATGGTCGGATTTTGATGAAACTTTACAGTAATATAATTTATACATCGATAATAACATGTAGAATATTTTTTATCCCGATATTCCCACGGGATCATCACTTAAGCGAATGAAACCGCAGGACGCTGCTAGTAGATAGGTAAACCATTTATTTAGTGCACTCAAAAGACATAACACAACACATTAAAGCACAATTAAATGATAACAAATTACACGATTACACGAATATATAAAACACAAGGTGTTTGCACCTTGTTTTTTATACAAAAAGCACCGGTTAAGTGCGAGTCGGACTCGCGCACCGAGGGTTCCGTACAAATTTGTATGATATGTAACTACAAATTTTCAGATTCGGATTTTTTCTTTTACTTGGGCTACATGACATTGCCTCTTGCCAAACATGATTCTAGGTCAACAGGAAGTACCCTATATATTTTAATTTTCTAAATATACGGCATAAACGGAGCATAAAGGCCCGTATCTTTTGATTGCATTGACCTAGAAGTTTGATTTTTACTGCTTCAGGGGATTGCAGCCCTTAGTATTTGATATTAAAATCAACTTGATAACTCCACGTGTTACTGAGAAAAAGGGGCTTGACAGACGGACAGACAGCCGGACAACGAAGTGATCTTATAAGAGTTCCGTTTTTCCTTTTGATGTACGGAACCCTAAAAATGAAAACACGCTGGTTTTCAACTGGAACTTATGTTATGAGGATGTCTTACGCACGTAAATCAGTAGAGAAAGAAGTATATTATACTATTGATTAAGAACAACATTAATACTGCCAAATACACAATACAGAGTGACGAAGATACCTCCATTATAAATCCAAAGGGCTCCCATTCAACAAGTACTTACAAACAAACAATGGACAACAATAGTTTCCGAACTGTCACTTCTATATCACTGACAAACAGCCCCGTCCCACTCGTGCATACATTACTGATTCACAAAGGAAAACGCAGAAATAGGTCGAAACCTTTCGTATGTCGGATCAAAGACTAACTTCAAGAAAAGTATTGCTAGAGGTGCAAGTCAGAAATACACATGTCAGTAGCTTGTCACATTGTCACATAGGTCATCACTGGTCATCACTGAATTTTGTTCTGAAAGCAACTTGCATAGTTTTGTGCATACTTCCGAATTTTGGCCGATGCGGCCTGAAATTCTGGGCATCATTAAAATTATTTTTAAGGCACCTCTATCCGTGACAAAAATATTATTGCCATTATTTTGTTCTCTTTTGTGTAACCTTGGTAACATTCATTATCTTTTACTGTTTTTCTAATCTATTCACTGGCCTGTCATTCAAAAAGATGATCACATTGACTAATAATCTTTCAAAAAAGAGATCCAGAACTTGGTATATATAACGATAACATAAAATGTTGTTGTTGTAAATGTTGTTGTTGTTGTAAATGTTTTTTTATGTTATCTCATGCTGCACCACGTCAACGCCGGCTGCCGCTGAAAACCAGCGCTGGGGCTCTGTCTTGGATAGGGTCTTAGCAGTTAATTATGCTGAGCGATGGCCGTTTTGCGTGGATGTGACGCATATTTTCCCCCAACCTGTTATAATTATTTTTTGTGTTCTTTCTCTGCGTCATTTTTACCGCAAATAAACATATTTTCTTTCTTCTTTCATAAAACACTTCTATAATTTTTTATTCTATGTCCTTTCCCCATGTCCTTTTGTATGCTCGGACCAACGCGATCAAGCATCGGCCTGGGCGTTAGAGCGTCAAAACCAATCTCACTCCAGCCTCACTTGTGGCTTTTGAATTTGATTTGGCCTTTTCCATGACGTCACGTGCTTTTGAAGTGCGGTCCGCTGTTGAGTGGACTTTGGTTTGCATTTCTTGTGTAGGTGTTTTATGGAGCCGACTGAATTTCAATTTACTGGACTGGACAGGCCATTTCGGCGTTTGAGGAGAGTTACTTACTGGGTTATAGGTAGCATCTACTCGTATATAGCCTGTATTTTCCATTACGAGATTTGAACTGAAAGGTAAGAACCCAGACTTTAACACACTTAATTTTGACCGTGTGATTCGACAGTTTTTTTTGTTGTAATTACAATATTATAATAGTACATCATAGGGAACCGTGTTACAAGTAAGTGACAGGACTAAACTAATATTTATCTTCTCTCCTTTTCTTAATGAAATAGAATGAAAAAGATGCACTTAACTTAAATTTTATTTAGTTTGTGAACAAGAGAAACGGCGTCTTTGTGTATAAATATCTCATTTTTAGCTGCACTGGATGACGTCATCATGTCAACGCCAGCTTTCGCTGCGAACCAACGCTGTGGCTCTGTTTCCCATAGGGTCACAGCATTATGCTCAGCGATGGCCGTTTTGCGTGGATTTGACGCATGTTTTCCCCTAACTTCTTTTTTTTTCTTCTTTTTTTTATTGACAATGGGCTCACTCTTCCGCAAAACGTAGGTATTTTCTTGGTATTTTTTCTTTTTTATTAGTCAACTGACAGACATGGTTTTAAAATCACAACATATATCCCTTGATTCAAAATCAAAAATTTTAACAACACGCACAGCAATGCCGCTAATGAACAGAGCTTAAACCAAGCAAAATTAATTGGCTGGCAAAGGGGTAAGATAATCCCGTCTTACGAACTAGTAATTATTTTGATAGGGACTTTACAGCCCATGGGAGTAAAGGGAGTGGCGTTATGTGGTGCACGCGTGTTTTAATTAGATTCGGATTATCAGACTCTTGATTAATGATTTGGAAAGTTATCTGACATTTTGGTATTGTTTTTTTGGGCCTGGGTTATAGTTTTTGTTTTCTAATCATGGTATATCATGTCTAAGGGCTGATTGCTCCAACGCCAGATACGCCATATTTTAATCACAGGAATGATTTTGAATTTTTGACCATTCTTCTATACAAAACACCAATAATAAATAATAATAGCTTAGCGGTTCCTGATACCGGTGGGCCACAATTTTTAATATTTTTAAATGTTTTTATAATTTTTATTTTCTAATATTTAAAAATATAATTTATATGTTTACATTGTAAAAAAGGAAATAATAATAATAAATGAATGATGATGATAAAATTATTAATAATAATAGATGTCAATTTTGTTCCACGAATAAAAATTACCTGCCGATTTAAAAATCAGCCCTTAGTGAATCTATACTATTCTTGGGAGAAATTGTGTCCTGTCGATAGACAATAAACAACTGCTGTACAACACTATCTTAAAGCCAATTTGAACATAATGGCATCCAACTATGGGGAATTGCTAGTGTCTCTAATATCAACATGCTCCAAAGATTATAAAATGTCATCCTTAAAAATATTCTAAATTCCATACCAACGACGATTTACTATTTGACTCCTTTAGGAGATGAATTTAAGAAAATCCTTTCGTTCTCACCTTCCTTATTATAAGGAATTAACAGAAAGGAAAGAAAATACATTTAGTCACTAGGTTGTGGAGGTCAGATAGGCAGTCGCTCCATGTAAAATACTGGAATTCAGCTGCATCCGGTTAGACTGGAAGCCAACATCAACATAGTTGGGAAAAAGGCTAGGCAGATGATTTGTATCTTGCAATCTTTTAATACATTTCTTTCATTCAGGTACGAATTTGTGTTATAGCATCAATATAATTCCCAACCGAATCTGCTTTGTTTCGATTGGGAATAATCCTTTGTGCTCCAAGAAGCTGTAATTAATTTCTTGTTAATTTAAACTGATCATCGTGTTCAACCGAGTATTAACAGGGCGAAAAGTTACAAAGTTTCAGTGGATTTTGCAAGAGAAGATCTGAAAATGGTTGAATAATTCAAAATTATATCTTGTTTAATTTGCCAGAAGATTTTTTATGAAATTTAACAAAGAAAGGTAGATAAAAATTAAATGGATGTAGGTACATTAGAGGCGTTTGGCAAAAGCAGTAAGCAATAATCACGATACACGGTAGAGAAACGGAAAGACGGAATTAATTAATTAAAATGTACAAATAGAAGGCTTGTGGCTAAGTAATAACAGCCGCACGGATCGATCGATTAGGTTAAGCTACGCTTGCCGCGGTAGGTCCGTGGATGGGTGACCGTCTTTACATACCAAAGCCCCTTCGTGCCTCGGAAAGCACGTTAAGCAGTTGGTCCCGGCTGTCCTTCGTGGATCTTTGACAGTCGTTACGGGTAGTCAGAAGCCCGAAAGTCTGACAACCAGTCTTACCAAGTGGTATCGTATTACTCAGTAACTGGGTTGTGGAGGTCAGATAGGCAGTCGCTCCATGTAAAATACTGGTAGGTACTCAGCTGCTTCCGGTTAGACTGGAAGCCGACCCCAAGATGGTTGGAAAAAGTCTAGGGAGATGATGACATAGCTGAAGAAGGCCGAGGAGCGGCAGCAGCTGTAAAGACACCACAATTGGATAACTAAATTTATGTTTGACGCATAGGATCGAAGGTACAACTTCAGAAAAGGGTTATTATAGTAACCTAACCTAACTCAGTACTAGAAATAAATTAAACAAAAACACAAAGCACATTTGCCAGACACTATTTTTCAAACGACACTTTCATATTTAACTAAAACACTTCTGACTCATATTCCTGCATATTCGCTGCAACTATCCAAAATACAGGAACTTGTTCAGAGTAAAACGAGTTCCCTGTAACATAAACTGCCATGGAATACATAAAGTTTATTCTCTAAATATTCTCGCGAGGGTTCCTTGGCAGTAGTGAGGTGGTTGTGAGTTACCATGTGTTTAAGAAGGAATAGTTTTTGCTAACTAGCGAGTTTGGCGGCTTACATTTTGTGCATGTGGGTGTACTTACACCCCTGTCTAACCCTTTGGGGATTACAAGCGTGATGTTATGTTATTTTATAATAAAACAATGTAGCAAATTGGAATCCAGGACCTGCGTGTGGAATCCACACGAAAGTACCTACGTGCTTTTATTGGAAAAGATACAAAAAAAAACGGGTTGCACTCCGGGAGTGCCGGCAGAAGTGAAAACTTGAATATTTACGTGGTGCATTTTTGATATTTTGGAATGCGGTCTACTCTCTCTCCGTCTTACGAATTTTCGATCAGGTCATGTGTCCTGACGCGAGCTCCAGCTTACGAATTTTCGATCAGGTCACTGGTCCTGACGCGAGTTTAACATTTTTTACCCATCACAAAAAACTCTCCCTCCGTCTTACGAATTTTCGATCAGGTCACGTGTCCTGACGCGAGTTTATAAGCACAACATTTTTTACCCATCACAAAAAAAGTGCACAACGCCGCTATAGAAGTTTTCACTTCAAAAACATTCCTTACGTTTTTCTATAAGCGTAAACATGACATTTTATCCTTACCTCCATCTGACTGAACTCCTACTGATGATTGATGGATGCCTCGGATAGAACTCGTTAGAGGTACGAAGAGCAAAAGACCAGCTCACTATAGCATGTAGGACGCTCCGTGGCACTATTGACGCGCCTGATCTACATGTTGTGCTGGCTCGCTTCTTTATCCCAGACTGATACAGTTACAGGTAATGCCACGTCAGAAAACAGGCTGTTTGTTTTGCCTTCATGTCGCACCGTAGCGCGTGCTAAGACCCAGGTGGGGTCTACTACGAACTCTGGCCGCACAGCCTCTACAAAATAACAAGAATGGACAAATTCTGTAATCAAATCACTGTTAGTACTCTAGCTTTAAGTTTCCTGAACAGAATAAAAGTAAAAGCATGGAATAGCACCTTACTTAAATGAGGTTCAATAAAACGTCCTGTTTCAAAACGGTGAAGGAAAACATCGTCGGCATGTTGTAGAACCAAAAATTTGAAGACATGACATGTATGACTTTTACAAACCCGCACTGGGGCCGCGTGTTGGATCCGGATGCGGGATACGGCCCACTCGCTCTCTCAAAGAGGAGACTTGTATCTCAGCAGTGAGATCATCATAGGCATATTATGTAAAATATCCTGTAAACCTTTTTTCTTTGTAGGTAAATGTAGAAAACAATTTTCTGAGAGAAGATGCAAGCAAAATTCTTAAAGGCCACTTAAAGATATTCCCTTAGTAAGGGATTTCAAAGCAAAGCTATTATCATATGTCCCGCGGCGCTGGTACCAAACAAAACGTTTGTCTTTTTAGCACATTTGTTTAAGATAGTTGTATTTCATCGTCGTCGCATGCATTATGCTTAGCATAAAAATATCTTACTGTACGTAAGTCTCTCAGAATGAAAATATTAGGTACCTATCTATAAGGTTCCAAGTTATTTAATTATTTAAATGCCTTAAAACTATCATTAGGTCTTTACCTAATGCGATAGCCAAGTCATCATCATCAACATCCGCCTAGCGTTTTGGCTTTTAAAGAACTTGTGCAGTTTTTGGAATAAAAACCTGGTCATCTTCAGAACCAAAGTATGTAGTTAGATACTGATAACTTAACACAAAACCATTAAGTAGGTACAATATGTCTTCCCAACGGAGTCTATCATATCATCATCGGATACGAGATAGGTATCTATTAATGAATCCGTCTGAATTTTGATCTATGCGTCATGTTCGTGAACGGGCGCCGTCAGTAGGGACTGGTCAACTCTTTGCTGCCATGGCTTATTTTGATTTAATTTAATATTTGAATTGTTTTTTTTTTAGCTTTTCATTACGGACGCTTTTAACGTTCTGCATCGTTCTCTCATGCATAATTTTGAACATGAATGTTGTAACCAATACGTTGTAACAATATTATTATGATTTAAAAGAGTGTCCATGGAGTTTCTTGCCCGTTCTTCTCCATAGGTACCTACTACGCTTTGGAATGGGCAACTAGCTTCATCTTTTTGACTGACCGACCTTGACAATTCAAAAGTGCCTGTAATTGGTTTAGTTGAAATAAATAGTTTGAGTTTGATTTTTTTTCTGAATACCAATATTTTACAAGAAGTGACTGCCTATCTGACCTCCATAACTAGTTACTGGGTAATACGATACCCCTTGGTAAGACTAGTTGTCAGACTTTTGGGCTTCTGACTACGCGCAACGACTACCAAAGATAATGTAATGAATGTTCACCCATCCACGAAGCGAACACGTCCTGCGTAGCTTAACCTCCGATCAACCCGTGTGGCTGTTGTCATTAAGCCACGAATCCCTATATACTCTACAAAAACCATGATCAGGACAATAATGGCAAACAATAATTGCGAGCGAAGGGTGGCGACCATTCAATCAGCAGAGGAACATAATCATAAAGTGTCAGGGCCACACTCGTAAATATCTGACCGGCAGACCACAATGTAAGAAATTGCAGAAGTTTAGTCATCATCATCATCATTTCAGCCAAAAGACGTCCACTGCTGGACATAGGCCTCCCCCAAGCACCTCCACTTTGACCGGTTCTGTGCTTCTCGCATCCAACGGGTTCCTGCGGCCTTCACAAGGTCGTCGGTCCACCTTGTGGGAGGCCTTCCAACGCTGCGTCTTCCGGTACGCGGTGGCCACTCCAGAACCTTTCAGTTCCATCGACCATGTGTTTTGAGAACAATGTGCCCTGCCCACTGCCACTTAAGTTTGGCAATTCTATGGAGTTTGGCAGTCTATGATGGAGTATCTTAATTTGACAGAACTAACCTAATGTTTATCTTCTGTCCTTTTCTTAATGAAGTAGAAAGAAAAAGATGCACTGAACTTAAATTTAGTTAGTTTGTGAACAAGGGAATCGGTGCCATTGTATGTAGTATCGACAACCTGCGTCCCTATTTTCATCACAAATGAGCTGAAATAGAGGTACTTGTAATACCCTTTTAGAGGCATGAGGAACAGGGTGTAAAGTTCACTCAACCTCCATAGAAAAGGGAGGATCCTCCGACCAGACGGGTGTTGTTTCTGGCGGGCAATTGCCCAACGATTGATGTTGGGAAATTGTATCTATGCTAATTGCGCGGTAAACTCTGCTTGCGAGCCGCAGGATTTGCGTGACGTCAGTATGACGCGTTGTTTGCATGTGGCGTTGTAGATACCGCTACACCCTTCCTAGCTAGATCAATCTCTCATCTATCAGACCTACTGATATTTCTATACTACATTAGAGCGGACGCACAACCGGACAGTTATGGCCTGCGTCGAGATGTTATGACGCAAAACGGTAGGGCGCTGTAATTGATCCACGATTGCAATGCACCCGGTGCTTTTTGTGGTGATATTATGACGATTCCCTGATATTGAAATAGAAAAAGGAATCGTCCTGGAACAATGCTTTGATTTTTTTTTTCATTCTAGCTATTGCGTATCATTTTTATTTTCGTAATGTCACCGTAGCTACCAATGTTTGGCGATGGTTTACCTACGTTTAAATTTTAATCGATATACAGGATGAAATAGTACACTTGCGCCAAAGCGAAATATTACGTGCAGTAACTGATACTTAAAATCAATATAAATTGTCACTTCCCAAATCAAAATTCTTGAAAAAAATTATTGCCTTCAAGTGGACACGAATTATTCTCGTTCCAGTTTTTTTTTTTCAATATTACAATACAAATAAGTATAAATTTTAGTGCGCGCCCGATAAGCAATCAATTCATCGCAGAGTTTACAACATGAAGCAGGTTGGCAACGCGTAGAACTAGCGGTATTTACCTAATTTTGACCGTTGCTACGAAAAAAAGACTTCGGAGAGAGAATGGACTAAACTAATATTTATCTTCTGTCTTTTTCTTAATAAAATAGAAAGAAAAAGATGCACTGAACTCAAATTTAGTTTAGTTTGTGAACAAGGGAATCGGCATCAATATCTTTGTAACAAGAAGGATCCCAGGTATGGTCCAGTACAAAAAAAATATTACAATGACGGGGAGTGCAAATGACTCTCGGCTTCTTTATATCTCTTTTTACACCCAATTTTAACACCTCAGTTCCAAAATAAAAAGGTTATTTTCCTACAAAACCTATTGGCCAGTGTATCGTATCGAGTCAATAAAAAGTCAACAATAACTGCTGTCTATTATAACCGCTGTTGCGTAAATAACGATCATCGATAAACGTCCATGGTTGAACGTAAAATGCATCCCTATAGCGATTAAATCAGTTTGTCAGGCATGTATGCATGTACAAGTATCTTTTGGCGCATGGCCAAATGCGGAACTAACGCCGCCATCTTGTTTTTGGGTTCCGTACCTCAAAGGGAAAAACGGAACCCTTATAAGATCACTTCATTGTTCGTCTGTCTGTCCGTCTGTCAAGACCTTTTTCTTCAGGAACGCGTAGAGTAATACTCAAGGCTGCAATCCCTTGAAGCAGTGAAAAAATTAAACTTCTAAGTCAACGCAATCAAAAGACACGTGCGTTTATGATTTATGACAATTTATAAAAATAAAAGAATGGACAGCCCTAAAAAAACACGAGGAACGTCGCGTGCACAACCAATAGCCAATAAACGTCAACCGGTATAATGACGTCACGAATTTCGGAAATATTCTTCCGAATGCACCACTCGTAAAAGGTTTACGGCCGGTTCCGGAGGCACCTAGGTTTATTAACGTTTTATACATGTGTGTGTCGTAATGGGCTATTAAATTTAGTTAGGACTGATAGGTAGTCAGTAATAAAAGCCTAATGATTTCATTGGGATGTGGATGTGCGTCAGTTCACCTATTGAGTATAGTAATTTTATTCTAGGTAGGTACAGTCACGAGTAAAAGTATGTATACACTCGGCTTTATTCAAAAGCGATTTACTCCTTTATTTTTTAATGAAATTTCATAGGATTTTCGAACCCATAGGTTTATGTAAAGTGTCGTATTTCAACGTTGCATTCGTTATTTCACGAAAAAATCGAAATTGAATATTGCCAAGTGTTGACATATTGGTGCTCGTGACTGTACGTCTAAGCGCTGATTTTTCAATCGACAGATAATTTTTATTCGTGGTATAAATTTGACGTCTGACAAAGTTTGTATGGAAGAACTGCCAAAAATTTAAAATTATTCCTCGAATAAAATTATCTGGCGTTGTAAAAATGAGCCCTAAATATAATTACCTAGCTACACTCCGCGGTTTCTCCCGCATAAGTCTCGATCTTGTCTGAATGTCGGGATAAAGAGTATCCTGTCCTAATCCAGGTCACGGTTTACCCATGTGCCAAATTTCATCCAAATCCATTTCGTCATTTTAGCGCGAAAGCGTAACAAACATATAAACGGCACGGTTTGACGACACGGTTGGCGCAGTGGATAAGCGATTGACTGCTGCGCTGCGTGTCGCGGTTTCGATTCCCGCACGGAACAAATATTTGTATGACCTACATGTATTTGTTCCGAGTCTGGGTGTTTTTCTATCTATAATATGTATGTATTTACAAAAAAAAAAATGTATATAAGTAGTTTATCAGCCCTCTTGTTACCATAACACAAGCATTAGGTTGCTTAGCTTGGGACTAGATGGCGCTGTGTGAAATGTCCAGGGATATTATTATTATTATACAAAAAATCAAATTTTTTCTCTTTATAATATTACTAGCTGCGCCCCGCGGTTTCACCCGCATAAGTTTCGATCCCGTGGGAATATCGGAATAAAAATCGTAGTATCCTATGTCCTAAACCAGCGCCCGTATTCCCGTAATTTAAAACGTTCAAAATCTAGTCGCAGTCTCATCTCGGCGACAAACAAATGTCAAAAACTTGTCAAAATGTAGGGAAATTAGACGTATTTTTGACAGATTGAGACTGAGATCAGACTGTGAACGTTCTTAAAATTACGAGAATTACCTCTCACAATTACCCTCTGGTCTTTGTCTACGCATGTGCTAAATTTCATTCAAATCCGTTCAGCCGTTTTACGTGAAAGCATAACAATGAAACATACAAAAAAATAAGTCTTTTCTCTTTACAATATTAAATTAGTTTAGATATATTTAAAAGAGTAACTACGGAGTTTCTTGACCATTATTCTCCATATGAAACTACATATTTTCGGAATCGGCGTCTAGAATCAATTCTTCTCTCTAATTTACTTGTAAATGTTGACGTTCAAAATAATGTGCCTTTAATGGCGTAAATGTTATGACTTTTGTGTGAGTCTGAACGCCTTTGGAGACTATGGTGTTATTTTTTATTACTTTATTTCATTTAAATACTTAAAAATTACATTTTTAAACATTTTTATAAACAAAAATATATTTATTTTATATTATTAGGTATTATGTTATTCTGACAATGTAGCTTTTAACATTAATGTTAAATAATCGAATTTAACAACTTTCAATACTCAATACTTTATTGCGTTCCTTAATGTACATTAGGTCTTATAAATAAAAATATAGCAGAATCACTTTGGACCCTGTCGGGCACAGCAGAGGTAGTAGGAGAGAGGAAGAGGGCTTGGTATATAATTTTGGTAAATGGTCCATAAACAAGTATTTTTGTATAATTATAATTATATAATATAAGTATTCTATATATTTTTATATTATATTTTATTGTATTATTAATATTTTGTTTATTATTACAAATTATAATTTTATATATTATTATTAACTCTGTTATATGTGTCGGATTTATCTACATCTCTGGACAGCACCTTAATTACCTAACACAATTTTAATCACAATCTGAATCATTTTGAAGCACATTGCTCCATTCTCATATCATATTGTCTCATATGTCCACAAAAACAATATCCTCAACTTTATTCCCGGCAGCATGTTCCCGTTGGATATTATGCGCAGAAAATTAATCTTAATTAACAATTACCAATTTTCAGCACAAAAGTTTATCTACTTTCGCTCCTTCCGCAATAACAATAACGCTATATATAAAATAAATCTAATTAATCAAAATTACGCCCATTGATAACTAATCAAACAAATTACAGGACACCTACGGTCAAATTCTCAACAACTATTCTGCCTATCCCAAAATTGCCCGGCGCTATTAAAATTAACCCTGTATACAACAAACAATGTCTTATATTGTGCTTAATTAGCTAATACTTAATGACCATATTCAAATGAACGTGAATCAAAGCGCCCGTATGCTTGTATGGGAAAATGGAGCGGGCCGTGAATAGACAATAATTGCGGAGGTCATTTGAGACGGACAAAAGATTGGTCCCCATCACCCTTTGACTGAAGCCCACGTGGCATGGAGTCGTGTTAGGTAATATTAAAATTTTTACAATAATGAGTATCGCACATTGTATTGTCACCAGAACTAAACGTGTACGCAAACTTTCAGCTCGATCGAATATCAACAAACTTACAAACATACATACGGACAATGCAAGTTAAATAAAAGCTTGTCAAAATAATATATCCACACAGCATGGTATCGGAAAGGTGTTGTCAAATTAAACGGTGATACAGACCATCAAACTGAACCTGTTTCCAAGAGACCAATATCGTAATCGCGAAAAAATTATCAATAGCCTCATACAAATCTTTAATACACTTGACTTAAATGTATGGAAAGTTCTATCGCATTTTTACGGCGTTCGAATTTGTCCTTTGCCTATTAGTAGTCTCACAAAGGCAATTTAAGCCACCATCTGCCTAGCCTTTTCCCAACTATGTTGGGGTCAGCTTCCAGTCTAACCGGATGCAGCTAAGTGCTAAATGTAAAAAGTATAGTTTTGCAAAAGAGTAAACATGTTTGAAGAATTTCTTTGTCCAGCGTAACACACTACATACCTATCAATCAGAATCTGAATCATTTTGAAGGATATTGCTAATCCATTGCTTCATATGTTCGAACAATTTGTCAGCTAAAAAACGTACAAAACGCAATGAATGTTGTTTAGCTGTCAAAATAAAAGCCATTCCTAAAGTTGTCAAAAAATTAAAGGTCCGTTTTGACATTGACAGTTCTAGTAGTTAATAAAGATCTAATTCGCAAAACACATATTCGTTTGTATGAAACTGACAGGTGTCAAGAACGCGTTCTCAAATGTCAAAACGGGCCTTTTATTTTTTGACAGCTTTACTGTTAGTGTGTTACGCAATTAGGGTACTGGGCTTAGAAACAGCCAAAGCGGTCTTATTTAAGTGATATTCTAACTACTGGATTTGTATTTTTGTACTCTGCTATATCTCTACAGAATAAAAAAATTAATAATTATGTGAACAGGACTTTAAAAAATAAACAATAAATAGTTCGACTCCATTGCTTTCGAAAACATTCGTCGTCTGCCCAATGGAGTGGACAGTTTTTTCCTATTTTGCAATTGATAGCCGCCATCCGAAAATAAAAGGGTCCCTGCATATTTTAAACATTCCTATTATTATGCAAATTAACGTGTTGACCCTGCTTGTACCCGAAGTGTTAAGAGCTATTGCTGTTCCATGCGAGAAAGAAACACCGCTTCATTTTGTAACGCGCTGTCTCTTTTCCGCGCAGAACAATGATAGTTTTTAATCTCGCAATTTAGTGTGACCCTAAATTCTCTGGACATTCACATTTATACAATTTTATTTTTTTACTCGGTGTTATTCAAAATTCGCTTTTATATTTTTAAAATAAGTATCATAAGTACAGCAAAAACATTTCGGTTTCCTCGTTAATTATATTTTACTTGCCACGATGATGTGTCAGTAGAATTTGAATTTTAATAAACTTATAATAAAGTGTATTTTTATTTGATCTAGGATTTTATTGGCAGCTTCCGTTTTTGCTAAAAAAGGCGTGAAAGGGATAGAAGATGATTGTTTAGAGTTATTTGGATCACGTATTAGTTTTAATGGACCGGACGCATGAGGGCGGATTGTTGGTGACCAGTAATAAAAATGTATGAGAAAATATTTTTAATTAAACGATATTATGTTTCAGGGGGTTTTAATTTCACCGCGTGATAAACATGCACACACACAAAACAATAAAATAATTTTTAATTTCTGAAAATCTCAAAAATATGATTGTTAAAAAATATTTACTAAAATAAAAGATAAGTATGAAAACTAATTGGTCAAAAAATTAATACCTAAATATAACTGAAAATATGACTTGGTTTTAAATAAATATTAATTATAGGTAGGTAGCTAGGTAAGTACCTACCTAAATACATAAATGATGTTTTTACCTACCATATCCACCATGACTAATTAATACATTAAAAAAAACATGAATTTTTCAACGTTCATTCACATTCTTCAACTATTCACACCTGTCTAGGTACAACATAAAATATTTTACTCGATTCACAGCCTTAACTTCTTCAAGATAAAGCTTAACATTATTTATTACTTAAGACTAGGGTGACCAGGTGTGTTCACGGTCGGTATGGCACGGTATAGAGGTGAGTCATTCGTGTCCTTAAAGTTCATGGCACGTGGTCACTTAGTCGTTAACCTTTTGCGGTTGAAAAGACACAGTTTTTGCAAAAAAAAAATGTCTTGATTCTAATAATTGCTTTTGCAATAAGAAAGTTTCCGGTGTTAAAGGAATTTAATTATTAAAAGTTGGTATAAAAAATAACCATAACGGCCGCATTCTAAACTCGTGGCTAAATAACAGCCGCACGTGTCGGTTGAAGGTTAAGCTACGCTTGCCGCGGTCGGTTCGTGGATGGGTCCATCTCCATTATACAGGGTGCTAGACGGAGGGTTAGCAAAATAAGGGGGGTTCATAGGAAGACCAATTTAGGAAATACATATTTAGTTTGAAGACCCTAAAGGTTCACAATGTTTTTGTAAATTTTTCAAGAATTTTTCAAATGTTTGCTTTTAACCTGTAACATAATTTTACATGTATCTGAAGTGTTTTTGTGTACATTGTTAGGGGTCGTCAGAAGCCCAAAAGTCTGACAACCAGCCTTACCAAGAGTATCGTGTTACCCAGTAACTGGGTTGTGGAGGTTAAATAGGCAGTCGCTTCATGTAAAAATACTGGTATTCAGCTGCATTCGGTTAGACTGGAAGCCGACCCCAAAATAGCTGGGAAAAGGCTAGGCATATGATGATGTTAATAAATCTATCAATTAATAGTTATTAGGGCTGATTTTTCCAACGCCAGATAACTTTATCAAAGGAATAATTTTGAATTTTTGACAGTTCTTCAAAACAAAAACTGTCAGATGTCAATTTTATTCCACGAATAAAAATTATCGGTCGATTGAAAAATCAGCCCTTAGTAACATGAAATTCCTAGCTTTATCCATCTTTAAACATAATTAGTAGTCATTACTAGTCATTTAGTTTCATTCATCATTTTTTTTAGTTTTATAAAAAATAAAACAGTCGCTCACAGGATTAATAATAAAAACAACACATTTCCATCACGTACTCGTTACACTTCACTTACTGTAACCTTTTTTTTTACGCAAAACATTTAACGGTATGCTGACATTACTGGTCTGCAAACATCTGCCATCTATCCTGCGCACGCGCTTATTCTAGCACCTTGAGGGGTGGTCAGGGTAATTATAAATAGTAAATTAAAACTTATAGATGCGGGTGCAAAATTAATTCTTGTGGCATACGAGTTTCTGATAGTGCGTCATATTGAGTAAGAAACGTTTACCCCATCTCATCTGACCATGTGAATTAGGGCCCAGAAGAGTTTTAACCATATAGACCTACAATTTTTAATTTATGTGGCTCATTTGTCTGCAATGGGGGCTCGTGGCTAAGTAATTACAGCCACACGGGTCGATCGATTAGGTTAAGCTACGTTTGCTACGGTCGATTCGTGGATGGGTAATCTTTACATACCGAAACCCCTCCGTTTCTCTTAAAGCACGTTAAGCCGTTGGTCCCGGCTGTCATTCATGGGTCCTTGACAGTCGTTACGTGTCGTCAGAAGCCGGAAATTCTGACAACCAGTCTTACCAAAGGGGTATCGTGTTACCCAGTAAACTGTGTTGTGGAGGTCAGATAGGCAGTCACTCCTGGTATTCAGCTGCATCGGGTTAGATTGGAAGCCGAACCCAACTTATTTTTTTTTTTAAAACGTTGCCCCACACTAGGACTTTCTCCTGTATCGTGGGTGCGTTTACAAACATTTAAACTCACATACACAAACGGCCAGACCCGGAACAACTACTTGTAGGCCATACAAATATTTGTTCCGTACGGGAATCGAACCCGCGACACGCAGCGCAGCAGTCGATCGCTCAGCCACTGCGCCAACCATGTCGTCCGCGTCGTCGTGTATTTGGGAAAAGGCTTGGCAGATTGCAGATTGATTTGTCTGCAATGATGGAGATGTGTTAGTGATTGCGGCGACCGAACGTTAGGCGCTTCACGGGAAACTAAACTAAACGTTTCAAGCAGCAGGGTAGGCTGCGAAATTAAAATCATACGTTTTTTTTAATGCAAATTACAAAAAACGTATGATTTTAATTTCAGGTCAGTGTCAGGTTGTATGTTGAACACAATATGATTTGCGACCGTAACAAGTTTGATGTACAGTCACGAGCACCAATATGTCAACACTTGGCAACTTTCAATTGCGATTTTTTCGTGAAATAACGAATGCATCGTTGAAATATGACACATTACATAAACTTATGGGTTCGAAAATGCTATGTTCGTAACAACATAAAATTTCATTAAAAAAAAAGGAGTAAATCGCTTTTGAATAAAGCCGAGTGTATACATACTTTTGTTCGTGACTGTATTTACAGAATATTTTAATCATTAAAATCATCAAAATCCCTCTTAATTTCATAGAATCCTATTGAATGACTATTTCATTTGCATTAAAATTCAAAATTTACCAAATCAACCACTCAGATTGAGTGGACCTGTCCAGTCAGTGCACGCATTTGTCATTAATCGTGCAGCTCAACTCAGAACCTAAGGAGCTTGTGAGGCCGTATAAATCTCACAAACTACCAGATCACTATTAAAAGTAACGAAGAAGGAAAAAAGAAAACAGAAAAATAGCAATGACCCTATTACATACTCCTAAATGTGTAAATACACAAAATACGATTACCCTAAATGTATATACTAGCTGCGCCCCACGGTTTCACCCGCATAAGTTTCGATCCCGTAGGAATGTCGGGATAAAAAGTATCCTATATGTTAATCCTGGTTATAAACCATCTGTGTGCCAAATTTCATCCTAATCCGTTCAGTAGTTTTTTCGTGAAAGAGTAACAAACATCCATCCATCATCCATCCATACAAACTTTCACGTTTATAATATTCATAGGATAGGATACACAATACTATTACAAAACAACTCAAAAATAAAACGAACTCAACAGATTCGTGTAATCAGAGCATCCCAGCACAAAACAGGGGTGCAGATTAACATCCGAAAAGAAATTTCAAATTAAATCCATTCTGGTAGATTGTGACAAATGCCATCAGTCATGCGACCCCTCATTTGCATCAGAAAAACTTGAAGAACAACTATTTATCAAATGGCGAGAGGACTTCCGGCTGCCATGACAGCAGGCGCGACGTGTTTCCGCCCGCCATCTTTGGATGAACGCTCTATATCCGACTGTGGGAGGAATTTGTTCTATGTTTATACTAGATGTGTCATCCTAGTAACGTTAAGAATGTAAAAGTTTGAATGTTTGAGAAATATATTGTTAAAGAAAGAAATAAAAATACATTCATCTTCTATATCTATACTTATAATAAATCTGTAGAAGTGAAAATTCTGTACATTGAAAATATCCAAAAAATAAATGGCAGGGGGTGTTACTTGACCGACACCGAACTCAAAAATGTGATTAAAAAATTTTTTGTCTGTCTGTCTGTTTGTTCAGGCATCACGCAAAAACTACCGGTTCGATTACGATGAAACTTGGTATAATTATTCTTTAATATCCTGGGCACCACACTGGGTACTTTTTATCCCGGAAAAGTATATACAATAAAAAACAAACTTAATTTTGCGGTTCGATCCCTATACCCGATTACCACTGTCTGTACTGTACCAACCGCAAATACTAAGTTTGTCGTAGGTTGGGTCACCCGCAGTGGAGTTCATTTTTATTCCTTTTAGTTTTAAGAGTTATTTAGGTTTATTTTCATATAAGTCGTAGGTATAGATTTTAATTTTAAAGTATAGGTAGTATATTTGATAGTGTACGTAGTGACCGTAGGTTATTTTATAATACTGTTAGGTAGGTTTAGTCATTCGTATAGATATTAGTTTTTAGGGATTTTGCTTATTTATTGAGTTTAGATTAGTTATCATCAGAAATAGGTTTATTTAGGTAGGTAGGTATTTAATTTTCTGTTATTGAGTTTTTTTTTTTTAATTAGTTAGGTACTTAGGTAAAGATATCATATAGGTACCCTCTTAATCACCACTAATGAGACACAATTGGTTTTCTATTATAATTAGCCACAAAGGGCCCGCGACATAGATGGCATTCTGGGGAAGCACATACATTAATTTTATCCTGTTAGCACGTTCCCGTGGGTAAATTTCCGACATCCACGCGAACGAAGCCGCGGGCAGAAGCTAGTTCAAGAATAAATACACTTACCCGATTTCTGGGTACGTTCACCAAAGGAGATAAGTAACCAGGGTCGTCGGATATAGTTAAAGTTTAGTAAGAAACGGATTGATGTTTTCGGATAAAATTTTATTTCATTAATACGAAACAAACAGTTCATTTATCATATTAAATTTCATTCGAAGACATCGATCGGTTTCTCACTAAACTTCAACTACATGTATCCGACGACCCTATAGTTACTTATGTCCTTTGGTGACTGTACATTACTTTATAGTAATTTCCCTTGGATGCGCATGCGAACGAAACCGTCATCATTTCAGCCAAAAGACGTCCACTGCTGAATATAGGCCTTCCCCTAGCACCTCCACTGCGATCGGTTCTGTGCTTTTCGCATCCAAAGGGTTCTTCAACGGGTTCCTGTGGCACCAGTTATTACTCTGATAATTCAGAAAAGAGAGATTTGAGACTTTTTTATCAGAACGTCAGACGTGCTCTTAGGATAGGAAAGGTTTTTTAATGCCGTGCCTGATAAAATATACATGCTAGAACAGGCATTGGACTAGTGGAGAGATGGGTGATATTTATCTATGGATGGGCATCTTTCACTAATTTTCTATTTATTTATTTTTTGATGATTTTGTGATGAAATGATAATTTATTATTATTAGGTTTTCACTGTTCCTACTTCTCAACATTTAAAGATAATATTATTATTAGGTTTTCACTGTTCCTACTTCTCGACATTTAAAGAAAAAAATGCCTAAAAAAATATTCATAGCAATGAGTACCTTCCAAACGCACAATGTTTTTTCCTAACGGCGCGCTGTCTTATTTTGACGATTTTCAAAATCGGAGTCCTAGAACCAAAACTTCAAAGACATGTGACATTTATCAACCCGCACTCGGCCCGCGTGGTAGATTACAGCCCACTCCCTCTCAAAGAGAGGAGGCCTGTGTCGAAGCAGTGAGGACATTACAGACTGATTACTTATGTTATACAAACTCAACAGTTTTACCTCTAAGAATGAAGTATAGACAAACTCATGACGCTTCCCGTCAAAGCCCCGAAATACTCGTAGTTCTTTGTTCCCGGGACTCAAAACCGCGTCTGATTGGGGAGTGATCCTTATTTAGATAATTTAGTGGTACATTCGCGATGAAATATTTTCCGCATTTCACCGTGATCCCTTGATTGTAGGTGATTCTGTTAGCTTGATGTCAGCCATTTTGTTTCCGAGCTGTTTACTAAATGTTTGGATTGTTTACACGAACACAGACTTCACCGACATATGATTGTCGAGGTAATCAGACAGAGTTTGTATAACATAATCAACCTGCACCCTAATTGCGTAACACACGATTAATCGGAATCGGTTTCATTTTGACAGTTCAACAACAGTCATTGCGTTATTTACGTGTTGAGCAGACCAATTTTTCGAATTTATGAAGCAATGGATTAGCAATTTGCTTCAAAATTATTCTGATTCCAATTACTTAATTGTGTGTTACGCAATTAGAGTGCTGTAATGATCCCACTGCTGGGACTCAGGCCTCCTCTCGTCGAGAGGGAGTGTCTCTCGATGACCTTCACCGTTTTGAGAGCAGTGGTGATGAAATTATTTACACAAACTAAAGCGCCTGTCTGGATTCGAACCTACGTTACGTTAGGCCACCACTGCGCAGAAATGATAAGAGTTAATTATTATAAAACGTTTACCTATTTTTTTCTTTACTTCATTGCGTAACATTGAAATTGCCTAATGAATGAAATAAATTACCTTCTGAATTAAATGACTAACTAACTTTACAAATATCTGTTAGCATTTATTTTTTTTAACCAATTTATATAAATAAATATCATAAAATATCATTTATCCGTTGGTCACAATAGTATTTAAATTAACAAATAATTAACAATTAATTCTTTCAGTTTTTAAATTAACAAATTGAACATGCACACACCGGTGACTTAATATTCCGCATTTTGTGAAATACATATTACAAAACTTATCTCTACATAATATAAGTAGGCACGCACTTTATCTCAAACGTGTTATCACGAGTGACGTAGTCGAAATGCATAGTCTACATGACGTGACGCGAAAGGGGACTATAATTTCGACGCATAATATATGCCTTCGATAGCTCAGTTGGTAGAGCGGTGGACTGTAGCTGTAAACAATTGGAATCCATAGGTCGCTGGTTCAAATCCGGCTCGAAGGAACTTTTTGTTTTTTAATAAAATGTTGTTTATAGATCGTTATTTACCAAGTGTTATAAGGTAACTATACTTTTCGTATAATTTGACGGTTTTTATTCAAATTGTTTTTTAATAAGCAGGTATATTGTAAAAATTTATTTGTTAAAAAATTTATAACAATCGTTAAGTAATGCAATTAAAAAATATTACATACAGATACTTCATCATTATAAAGTGGTATCGAAAAATAAATTAACAAAGATCCTAATTAAATTACCTTCCAGACGTAAATAGAAACTTTTCTCGCAACAATCTACAATCGAATTAAATTTAAAATTCAATTTGGGTACGATACAAGGAATTTGAATCACCTTAACCCTGCAACCGCGACTCTTGGAACCGTGTTGAATCAATTAGAGGGTTGAATCCCATTTTATTTAGATGTCTGCGTACAAATAAAAAACATTCTGCCGTGGTTATTTTGTAGAGATGTTACCTTGACGAGTTTTCTCGATAAATATTTTAATAGTGATAATAAAATAAAAAATGTTTAATGTTTGTAATTTTTTTTTTCATTTTTGTTTATTTTTTTTATTATATTTTAAGAAATATTTTAAAAATATAGTTAGAAGCCTATCGCAGTCCAGTGCTGGACATAGGCCTCTCCCAGGCTGCGCCACAACACCCTGTCCTCCGCCTTCCGCATCCAGTCTGTCCCAGCCGCCTTCTAAAGGTCGTCCGTCCATCTATCTCGGGCGTCCCACACTACGCTTGCCGATACGTGGTCTCCGCTCCAGGACTCGTCTGCTCCACCGGCCATCTGTCCTTCGACAAATATGGCCAGCCCGCTGCCATTTCAGTTTACTTACTCTGCAAGCTATGTCGGTAACTCCGGTTCTTTTCCGGAGTGAGTTTATGTATGTATATGAAAATGTTCTTACATGGTGTACTTAACTTGATGACTTGTAAATGTTACACCAAAATTACTGAAAAAAACAACTTTAATACCTAAGTACCTAAAATAATATTTTCATCGATCTAAATGAATGCGAATCTCTCTAACTTAAAAAACTCATTCTATTAAAATCGTCCCAATCATACCCGAATGAAATTTTAACCCTTTCGATGTTCAGTTAAACTTTTTAATTGCCGTTAAATCGAAAAGGGATGAAATGAAAATGGGCCGGTCCATTGATGGCTGACATTAATCTATGTGGGTGGGCACAATTTCACGGTTAGCCATTGTACGCAGTACAATAGTGTTGCGCGTTTCTTTTTTTTTTAGGCTGTCCGCCCATGTCATAATCAGGGACCGATTTTTGTAGGAGAAAAATAGAACGTACTGATGGCAATAGTGCAACGCACACGTCCTACAAAATGTCGGTCAGAAATAAAATCGGTGCATCCCGACCGATCTGATTATCGGTGAAAAATGGAACGTTCGGAAATGTATGCGTTAACGCACACTACTCACCGACAGTCGGCCGCATGCACTTGCTAGGGAAGGACGTTGTGTCACAGACAAAGTGACGGACGTGTACGGCCAGATTATCGGTGCTACAAAAAGTCTGACGTGGGCGGGCAGTCCTAATCGTTTTTTTCATATGCGTTTTTTGACAAATGCGTGCACTGACTGGATAGGTCCACTCAATTTGTGTGGTTCTTTCCTCAAAAGACGGACGAAATCCGGGTCGAATATTTTTTGCTAATCTAACTGACAGACTAATTAGATTTTTTAAGGAAACTAACCTATTCTTATTCATTTTGGAAGGGTTAATGCAAACCATTGCTTACGTTCATATTTAAGAAAATCAAACTCAAATTACTGTACCTAAATTTGAATCGCGACATTTTCGCCAAAAATGGTTTATGGAAAAATAACTTTAATTCCTACACAATAAAGTTCAGTTTACGCTACAACTTCAAACGTTTTTATAACTTTTTCAATAGTGCTAGTCACTCTGAAATCAACTTAACCACCATTAAAATAAGGTTGATATTTGTTTAACTTGAAATAACGTCAATGTGAAACAAATAAAATTTGAATATAGGTACTTTATTTGTCATCTTTTTAACAGAGATTTGCGCTGCAGTGGGTTAATAATAGTCCAAAGAAAAACAAAAATAAAAACTCAGAAGAAAAAAAAAATTATGCGTTCACCCCTGATAAATAAGTTAACCCTCCCAAGTCGCACTGATTCACCATAAACCGTCACCGACTGATGGATCAAGATATTAATACCGAGAGCGTGGCAAATGTGACCTGACGCTAACCCTTTCTATGCATTTATAATTAGAATTGCGCTACGGGTCTTCTAATGACTGTTAACCCTAATTTTCTTTTCATAATCTGTGATTGATCATTGTAATCTTCATTCGCGACATATTCGCTAAAAATGTAAACAAATGTGAGTAATATAATAATAATAATAATATAATAATATCCCTGGACATTTCACACAGCGCCATCTAGTCCCAAGCTAAGCAACCTAATGCTTGTGTTATGGTAACGAGATGGCTGATAAACTACTTATATACAATTTTTTTTTATATGAGTTTATGGAAACATAACTTTAATTCCTTCACAATAAAGTTTAGTTTACGCTACAACTTCAAACATTTTTATAACTTTTTCAATAGTGCTAGTCACTGAAATCAACTTAATTACACTCAAAATAAAGTTTTTTTGAGTGTAATTTGTTTAACTTGAAATAACGTCAATTTGAAACAAATATAATTTGAATATAGGAGTGTTGTTATGAGAGGCGTTTGTGATTTTGTAACATAGTTTTCAAGTCTAAAAATATTCAACGAGTTCTTAATAAAATATAAGGCAACGGTCTATTTGACCACACGGTCGCCGCGAGCTGCGACGTGCAGCCGTCCGTCACCGACGACGCGCGATGGCCCTGGGGCTGCAGTCTCGACATTCATAGCGATCGCTTTACGACCGAATTCGGTCGCAAAGTCCTGTCACTCCATACATTACACCAGTCAATCCGGGACTTTGCGACCGAATTCGGTCGTAAAGCGATCGCTATGAACCTCAACCACCAGAGCGTAGCTTGTCGATAGCAATCTAAATGGACTCAGCCCAGAATACGGCCACTTGTTTGACGCCATCACCAGCGTCCATCAGTTCCTGTAACGTGCAGCTGACAGGACACGCAGGACACGATATTAAGTGTATCATCGTTTGTGGAACAGCACCACATTTACACTCCAAGGCGGAGTTGTCTATGAATCTCCACCTGAACAGGGCCCTAATTCACTATGACCACTTAACGATTCCTTACTCGAAACCACGTCAATTCCTTAGTTAATCCCGGTTTCGTTCATTGTCATAGAGAATTACGACAAAGGTGCGACGGCGGCCACGAACGTTTTGGCAACCGTGCCGCGTGTCGGTCATCCGTGACGTCACCGCACGCTGTCGGTAACGTGTGGCGTTGTTACATTACTTGTCGTTATATGATCTTGTTCTCGTAACTGTAATTATTATTTATAAATATAACACTTGCATACTTGTTCGTAAAATAATTAATACAAAGATACATACCTACACAAGATAATAACATTTAAAAAAAAAATGCAAATTCAAAAGCACATGACGAGACAGGCTAACCATATAATTATAAGAGCACATAGGATAAAACTACGGTGGAAAGCACAGAACAGAGGAGCAATTCTCGTAATTATAAGAACGTTCACAATCTGATCTCAGCCTCAATCTGTCAAAAATACGTCTAATTTCCCTACATTTTGACAAGTTTTTGACATTTGTTTGTCGCCGAGATGAGACTGCGACTAGATTTTGAACGTTTTATATTACGAGAATTGGCCTTCTCATAAAAGAGGTTTTATCTGTTCTGTGGCGAAAGACTGTGGTATATGAGGGGGCACAACTCTATACGTAAAGTAATTAAGGATCACTTCCAACTTTTAGAAGGCTATTAAAACACCATATTCAGAGTAATGTTTGCATTGTAAGTCTGTACTCTTCTTAATTTTAGTTCATAACTCAGCGAAACCGTCGCCTATCTTAATTTTATATTTTTCATCATAGAAGTGAATAATAAAATTTTATTATTTTTGAGTGAAATAAATTATCTTAAACCGTAACTGTAATTAACTGTTCGTCATTTTATTTTTTTGTATTTATATATATATAAATATATATTTTTTATAAAAACGTTGCCCCACACTAGGAATTTCTCCTGTATCGTGGGTGCGTTTACAAACATTTAAACTCACATACACAAACAGCCAGACCCGGAACAACTACTTGTAGGCCATACAAATATTTGTTCCGTGCGGGAATCGAACCCGCGACACGCACCGCAGCAGTCAATCGCTTAACCACTGCGCCAACCGTGCCGTCAAATTATTTAAAAAAAATATTTAGTATTTATGTATCTCATATTTAGCATATGTATGTGTATCTATTACAGTATATTGCCCAGAATTAACGCACGCCACCAAACACCACAGATAAAATAATATTTATATATGTATTTTTACCGTATCTCGGAAAGCACGTTAAGCCGTTGGTCCCGGCTGTCATTCGTGGATCTTTGACAGTCGTTACGGGTCATCAGTAGCGTGAAAGTCATGGCAACCAGTCTTACCAGGGGATATCGTATTACCCAGTAACTGGGTTCTTGAGGTCAGATAGGCAGTCGCTCCATATACGAGTAAAATACTGGTATTCAGCTGCACCCGGTTAGACTGGAAGCCGACCCCAACATAGTTGGGAAAAGGCTAGGCAGATGATGATGGCATGTTGTTGGTTTTTTATTTTTTTATTATGCATAAAACATTGTTTATTAATAAATTAGTTATACTGATTGTGGGACACACACACAGTCGTACACGTATAAGGGTTAGTATATAACATAGTAGTTACATTGCGCATTTTGGTTTGTTTTGACTGTACAGCGTGTGACTGTAATTTGAATGATAGGTAATTTTTCATCCCAAAAATAATGAATTCTATCATTATTTTTGGGATGAAAAATTACCTATATTAAAAATGACAGAAATCGATTCAGTACGTTTTAAAATCGTTATTTTGAACATTATGTGCATTTATGAAGACCAACCAAACTCTACAGGGTTACTGGTAATACGACGTATATCCGTCAGGGGCTGATAAGGGGGCCAAAATGCAACAAATTGAACCCCTCATATGTATGACCGAAATTCAATAGTTTTCGAGATATTTGAATTTTAAGGGTTTTTCGATATTTACCCAAAATTTGACATTTAATTCCAAATAAAAAAAAAACTACATATTTGAATGGGTACCATTAAAAATGATGTTGTAGCTGGCACTTCAATTAAGCTATGGACATAATTAAAACTACTTAATTAAACAAAATAATTAAAATAATGAGCGATATGAGATTAATATCTTACCAATATTTTCATTTTACGCTTCAAAAATGTTGTCTCGTCACAAAAATTTCTATGACATTAATCGTACATATAACTAAAACAACTTGCCTATTCTGTAAACTTTCCAAAAAGGTATAAAAGTCAATTTTAAAATACATAATTCGTGGCATGGCATGTGTTTGAACCGGTGCGGGGAGAGAAATCATCTGTGTTTTTAGTTTATGATCCTCGCTAAAACAACCGATTTTACTGGCGAAATTCTTGTTGTTGTTCTTGTGGCGGGGTGTGCGGGCGGGGGACTACACGGCGCCTGCTGCGCTCGCGTCGCCTTCCTAATCCTTATTAAGTTTCGACTCTACGCCGCGCAAGCACGTGTGTTGTTATCTTGCTATTAACCAATCTCTCATCGCGTTAAATTGTTATCGATCATTATTGTTAATTCTTGTTTATACCTTTTTGGAAAGCTTACAGAATAGGCAAGTTGTTTTAATTATTTGTACGATTAATGTCATAGAAATTTTTGTGACGAGACAACATTTTTGAAGCGTAAAATGAAAATATTGGTAAGATATTATTCTCATATCGCTCATTATTTTAATTATTTTGTTTAATTAAGTAGTTTTAATTATGTCCATAGCTTAATTGAAGTGCCAGCTACAACATCATTTTTAATGGTACCCATTCAAATATGTAGTTTTTTTTTTATTTGGAATTAAATGTCAAATTTTGGGTAAATATCGAAAAACCCTTAAAATTCAAATATCTCGAAAACTATTGAATTTCGGCCATACATATGGGGGGTTCAATTTGTTGCATTTTGGCCCCCTTATCAGCCCCTGACGGATATACGTCGAATTATCAGTAACCCTGTATATTGAATATATAAAAAAAGTAATTGCTATGAGTTCTGGGAACGATTTGAATGCCAAAAATATAGTTTTTAGAATTTTTGTGTTTCTCTGAATGTATTTTCCAGCATCACGTAAATACTACCGGATAAAGAACAAGGGCGAGGAAATTGTTGATAGAATTACTGAGCGTTTGCTTAATACCGTGATAGATACCGACGAAATAAAATAAAAATGTCAACAATTTGTTTGGGCGATTGCCTTTGTCCTTTTGTTCAAAGACAGTGATAGACCAATTTATCGTAGTAACCCAAGCTGTATTTTCATTAAATGGCTCTTGCTTATTAAGGGCTCACCGAATTAATATGCAGATTAGCTGAATTAGAGTGAATTTGATCGATGAGACGACTAACAAGAAGAAGGGTACAATATGCCCGCATAATCTAAAATTTGCCTAAAGAGTATTGGATGACCACTTTAATACTTGTGTGAAAAGTTTAAATTATTACGGTCATGAATGTTTATTCAGGTAATTATCATTTTTTCATTGAATCATAAAGTACATAGACTATATTTACATAATTTAAATAGGTAACAGTCTCAAAATAATCATAATAATATCTTTATCATCTTCGTAGTCTTTTCCCAACTATGTTGGGGTCGGCTTCCAGTCTAACCGGATGCAGCTGAATACCAGTATTCAAAAAATTTGAATCGCTCTCCTGCATAGTTGTGTTTTTGCACTTGTATACTTACGTAGGACCCGCCGAATAATTGTTGACTTTCGTTGTTATAGTAATAAATACTCAATAGATCATTTCCCATAAGAAATCAGTATTTTTTTTTGGCTGGCGTTTCAATTTTTGATTACGAAATGAATGATGTCCTTTACGCGATTATTATTTATTCATCAGGAACAATTACTATTTATTATTATTTATTAATAGTAGGTAATAATTGCTTTTTTTTAAATAGAAAATTGGAATATTAAATTATAGTTCATCCATTGAGTACAACCTTTGTCTTACAGAAATTTATTAGGTGTAATTGAATAGGTCAGATGAAAATTGGGCTAAGAGAACTACCAATTGGGTACTACTAATTGTACAACGCCATCGCGGCAAGCCAAGACGACGATAGCGAGACGATCTTGACTTCTACCATATGGACTGGCTGGCACTCGCCAAAAGACAGCATTGTGTGGAAAAGGAAGAGGGAGGCCGCTGCCCTGCAGTGGGACAATACAGGCGAGGATGCTGTTGGGGCTGCCACGCTTCTGTAGTGCCTCAGGGATGTTCGCGGACGCCCGGATTGACAGCTTCGCTGCAATCAGGCGCAAGCGAGCAGCGTCCTTGTTGCACAGGATGCGTGCCAGTAACAACAGTCTCCTGAGTGTCATTGCCAACAAACTGGATTGTCCTTTCATCTGGTACTTAAGTCAGCTGCATGCGCTTGTAAATATTGGTAATGTCTACTAACATAGTTTTTAAGTTTTTTTGTTACTAACATCTTGGTACCCTTTGTAATGTTGTAATTATGGAATTGTATTCTGAATTAAAAAGATTATTATTATTATTGCCTGTATTGTGTGGGACAATACAGGCTATACTCGCCTGTATTGTGTGCAGGGTGTGCATTAAAAATAACCTTTTTTAACTTCTTTCTAATGGTATTGTAAATGGAGTATAGTTAGATTAGATTAGAATTGAATAGGTATTTACCTAAAAGTCAGAGACAAACAGATTCACGTAAAGACACTGCAGTTTCAAATTGAGACCAACTAAGATTAATACTGAAAGTTACACATTTTAACATCCTACGCATACACCGTGTTCTTCACGTTATCCATAAACTTTGGCAAACGCTTCTATAGCTTTTACAAATCAAATCTAACAAAGGAAGTAGTGCTTAAAAAGGCTTCGTTACAAAGATATTTGTAATTTCATTTGAGCTATGCAGTAAGAAAGGGTCTTAATTTGGCCCATGTTGCCGCTTAGTGCAATCGAAATGATAAATCTATCAAATGCTTCGGATAAAGAGATAAAGAGGCATGCATATCGGATGATTTACGTCAAGGTATTTGAGTAGTTTGTATGAAAATTTACAAAAAATAAAAAATCATTAATGTGTCTATAATGAAAAATGCTTATTATCATGGCATGAACACCGGGTCGAAGTTTATGTATATCGTCCGGAACACAGTGTATAGTACTCTAGACTTACATAAAATTTATAGAAAACAAACAGTTAATTTATCAAATTAAATTTCATTCCAAAACATCCATCATTTTCTTACTAAACCTCTACTATATCCGATGTCCCTGATTACTTATCTCCTTTAGTGACTGTACAAAGTTCTCATATATCTTTCTACCTACAGTAATCTGTCGAATGAAAATTCTCTTATATATATCTGATATCAATAAAATCAAATAAAAACATGTCAGGACTATCGCTGTGATCTTCAATATTCATGAAGTTATAACCGCAAGTTATTGTACTATGTTCTCCTGCCATATTTTTCTCAATCACCATTAGTACCGTATCTGCGAGTGTACGGCCTATTGAACGACCGATACACATATAGGTCCCTACCCTAAAATCCCTCATCTAGTACATCAAATGTTACGGAAATTTTGCCTTTACAGCATTAGCTGTAAGAACTAGTTTTGTCTGATAACGGAGTGTCACTTGTGTCAAAATTATGTGAGGTGCAGTTTCGCAGTAGAATGCCGAGTATTTCTGCACTTCACTTTTATTGTATCAAATAATAGGGGCGCTCTTATAGCCATTATCACGTGTTCGATCTAAAATGATACTTGGTACGGAATGTACTATGAGGGGTGTCTTTTGTGTATATTATGTATAGTTACTGTTTTGCAGGCTAAGATTTTGTATGCGCTGAATGAGCCGCACATACCTTAGATGTTTGAATGAATGTTAAGTCACGGATAGCCAAAGGTGATGGTTTATTATTTTGTTCACTAGCTGCGTCCGCGGTTTTACCCGCATAAGTTTCCATTTCGTGGGAATATCGGGATAAAAAGCATCCTATATGTTAATACTGGTTACAAACCATCTGTGTGCCAAATTTTATCCAAATCCGTTCAGCTTTTTCATACTTTACATTTCTGTTATTGTTTTTTTCTTTCTGTTTTTACCATAAACAGACAAGAAAAACAGAACAGAAAAAATAGGTACAGAGGTGATTTTTATTTCATAAGAAATCTCTTCCAGCACACCCGAGACAGGACCATAGATACAGAGATGTAGACAGCGTGTGAAATAGTAAAGGAGACAAAAAAATAATACATACAATCAAAGACAATTTACATACAATCAAAAACAATTCACATAGAATCAAAACCAATTCACATACAATCAAAAACCATTCCTTTTTTTACTTCTTTTAAAATTGTATTTTATAGCACACAGGTTTGTCTATTCCTATGTTGACATTAGTACCTAAGCTAAATAAAATGGGAGAGACGCTGACTCCTGACATACAGGTACACCTAGTTCAGGAGTCAGAGGCTTCAAACAAGTTTCTGTAAAGAATTATTATTATTGTATCGCTACGAGCCCCGTTATCAACATTACAATTTATTTTTGTCATATATCTGGATACTTCTATGAGCAGTATATTAATTACCGTATCATTAACGCGTTCCTGGTTCAGACGCGATGCTTTGTCGACTACGGGATTATTCACCCCTTTCTCCTTCTAGTTGTCTACTTATTAATATTTCGAGGGTAATCTCTGACGATTAATGTTTTCGGCAAAATTATACGATACGGTATTTGTCTGCTGAGCTTTCTCCTGCAGTGGCAGCAGTGTGGGCAGAGTGGTGGCCTTGTGGTAACGGCCGCGACTTACGAGTTGTAGGTTCGAACCCAGACGGCGCTTTACTTTGTGTAAATTATCTCATCACCACTGCTCTCAAAACAGTGAAGGAAAACGTCTCTTCCTCTCACCAAGAAGAAGCCTGGGTCCCAGCAGTGGGAACTGTATAGGTTGATTATGCTTACTCCTGTGCAACTTGCTGAGTTTTTTAAGTCAAAACTTCTTTAGGCGCACTTTGCGCCCTTTCTGAAGAGTAAACGAAACTGAACCGTCACGCTCGGGACGGTGACGCTGAATCGGGTATACGCGGCTCCAGTCGTAAGTTTTCATTTTTGACCCCCGACGGAAAAACGACGGTTGTCGTATATATGTTTATTATGCCCATACAAAAAATACTATTGCTATATACTGCAGTTTGGGATTTTTTATTGGGTAATATATTCTTAAGTCTACTGCTAGTTAATGCGTGTATATAGCACAGCTACAATTCCCCAGTTCTGTTTCATGAATGATGTCACCGTTTTTTTTTTTTGCCATACAGGACGAAATAATTTAACAACAACGTCTAGTTAAAAAGCTGTTCATAGGTTTAGTCACAATCAAAGCGTACTGTGAGCTTTATGTGGACTATCCTCATACGGTACAATACCTACTCTCTTACTTCAACGCCAGCACCCTGATTTACAAGGGTGAATATATTATGGATTCCAATTTGAAAATTGTCAACCCCAATATCGGATGAGGTTTCAACAATAGAATTCGGAATACAGTGTTACCAATGATTATTTCCTATTAGTTATATTATAAACATTTTGATTTCATTAGTCTAATAGGATTTTGTTTGGGGAGACAATTATTGAATTATGAGAGCGATGTACTGACGCCAGCACATCAAGCTACCCAAATCTATCAAATTTTCTGAATCAACCTTGAACTTAATGCTTTAGTGATAAAGTTGAGAATCTATTGAAAATATTTGACAGATTATAGTAGCTTGATGTGCAGCTGGCGTCTATACTTTGCAGGTTTATGATAGTGTTAATTGTTATGTGCTAAACTCAACATAGTTATAACACTTACGATCAAATTTTATCTACTAATCAATCAACTAAACCTATCGCAATCCATTGCTGGACATGCCATGCGTAACACCCTGGCCTCCACCTTCCGCATACAGTCCATCCCAGCCACGTTTTGAGGTAGGACGCTTGCCCTCCAGGACGCGGCTGCTCCGTCAGCCATCGGTCCATCGATAAGCATGGCAAGTCTAGTGCCCCTTTAGCTTGCTAACTCTGCAAGCTAAAACTCTGCTTCTAAACTCAACCTAATTGTCCCACTTTAGAGCAAAGGCATAGAGAACCTATATAATAACTATGTTTCCATTATTATGCTTTCTTTTACAGCAAGCAGCTTCCCTGCTGGCCCGTACGGGGTAGCAACAACGGTTCTGAACGCAATAGCAGTATGTTTTGACTGTCCCTTTCAGAATCAGTGGGTCATGTCGTGTGTAGGTGTGGCGAGTCATGGCAAATTGTAAATGTTTATGTAATGTGTACTAGGTTAAGGTTTCTATGGGTCTATGCCACCCGAAATAAAGTTATTATTATTATTATTTACCGATGTCAGTAATGTCCAAGATAAACTCAGAAAGTATGAATTTAAAAAGTCAGAATTTTATCTTCCGTCCATGAAAATGTTGTCTCATCATCTGCCTAGCCTTTTCCTAATTATGTTGGGATCGGCTTCCAGTCTAATCGGATGCAGCTGAATACCAGTACTTTACTCGTATATGGAGCGACTGCCTATCTGACCTCAAGATCCCAGTTACTGGGTAATACGATACCCCTTGGTAAGACTGTTTGTCAGACTTTCGGGCTTCTGACCACCCGTAACGACTGTCAAAGATCCGCGAATGACAGCCGAGACCAACGGCTTAACGTACTTTCCGAGGCACGGAGGGGTCTCGGTATGTAAAGAGGGTCACCCATCCACAGACCAACCGCTGCAAGCGTAGCTTAACCTGATCGATCGACCTGTGCGGCTGTTATTATTAAGCCACGGGCCCCTCCACACGGGCCATGAAAATGTTGTCTAATTAATTAAAATACATGTCCCATCCATTACTTAGATAATGTCCACAAATTAGTGTAAAATAACTCATCAATCTCCACACCAATTAAAATGATTGGATGCTTTGAATATTTCAATTAAAATATTAAGATAGCAGACACGCAACCGTAGCAGCATGAGGCACATACAATTGAGTAACGTGTCAGTCTATTCTATCACATAAAATAATGAAACTTTTGAAGTGAAAACTTCTTTAGCGGCGTTGTGCACTTTTGTTGTGATGGGTAAAAAATGTTAAACTCGCGTCAGGACACGTGACCTGATCGAAAATTCGTAAGATGGAGCTCGCGACAGGACACGTGACCTGATCGAAAATTCGTAAAACGGAGCTCGTGTCAAGACACGTGACCTGATCGAAAATTCGTAAGACGGAGCTCGCGTCAGGACACGTGGCCTGATCGAAAATTCTTAAGACGGAGGGAGAGTAGACCGCATTCTAAAATATCAAAAATGCACGACGTTAATAGTCAAGTTTTCACTTCTGCCGGCACTCCCGGAGTGCAACCCGTTTTTTTTTTGTTAGCTATTTTGTGTCCCACAGCTGGGCAAAGGCCTCCCCTTTTTCCTTTCAAACCTCCCTGTCTAGTGTGTGATTTTGTATTTTGTGTTTCACGAACTGTGTCCATATAAACTGTTTTTCTTTCTTTCTTTCTTTTTATCTCTGGCCATGGTGGTCCTGCAAACGTTACCAGATCGTCACACCATCTTCGTCGTGGTCTACCTCGACGGCGATGTCCTCCCTCAGGCGTCCAGTGAGTGACGATCTTTGCCCATCTCTCCGGGTGCATTCGTGAGACGTGTCCGGCCCACTCCCAGTTCAGCCTGGCTGTTTTTTCTCCAACATCCGCTACTTGAGTTATGGAGCGCAGCGTGGTGTTTCTAACTCGATCAGCCGATCGATTCTGTAAAAATATCACCGTGAAAAGTTAGGTGAAGTGAGCTTAGAGTGAGCTGTCAATAGTGTCAATCCCTAGCAGTAGTTGGAATGAGAGCTCACTCCACGCTCACTTCACCTAAGTTTTCACGGTGAGATCGTTACTGCAGTGCGATTCTGTACCCATCTCACCGTGAAAACTTAGGTGAAGTGAGCGTGGAGTGAGCTAACTTTTCACGGTGAGATTTTTACAGAATCGATCGGCTGAATCGCACTGCTGTACGCTTAACACCTATTATCCTGCGCTCTATTGCTCGGTGGTAAATCTTTACTTTGGACTTCTGTTGTTCAGTAAGTGATCAACTTTGTGAACCGAACTTTTTTTTTTGCAGCGCCTTCTACTAGGTTATTGTGAATCTACACCGGTAAATTTTGATAGTTTTAATCCTTAAAAGGGGTCATTGTACTCATCATTATGAACAACTTTTACTACGGGACCAACCCTGAAATCGTTGAAAAATCCCTGAAATCGTGAAAAAAAAAAAATCTGTTGATCCATAGATTTATGTTCGCATAACTCGACATAATGTATGGATCAACTGATTGTTTTTTTTTTCACGATTTCAGGGTTGGTCCCGTAGTAAAAGTTGTTCATAATGATGAGTACAATGACCCCTTTTAAGGATTAAAACGATCAAAATTTAACAGTGTTTATCATCCAGACTGATCCAGCAAGAAGAATTAAATAATTATAAAGATAATAATATTATAAAGAGATAAAATTTGGGAGTTTACGCATGTTACGAGGTAATCTTCGGAACTTCTTCTTAGCGTGTCAATAGCAATATAAATGGACTCGGCCCAGAAATTTGACGACACGGTTGGCGCAGTGGTTAAGCGATTGACTGCTGCGCTGCGTGTCGCGGGTTCGATTCCCGCACGGAACAAATATTTGTATGGCCTACAAGTAGTTGTTCCGGGTCTGGCTGTTTGTGTATGTGAGTTTAAATGTTTGTAAACGCACACACGATACAGGAGAAAAAAAAATCGTCTACTTGTTTGGCGCCATCACCAGCGTCCATCAGTTCCCTGTAACGTGCAGCTGACAGGACACGCAGGACACGATATATTAAGTGTCCCATCATACTACTGATCCGATTAAGAAAATTCTTTCACGAATGGGAAGCTACCAGTATTGCTGTGTGTCATAGGATATTTATTTTCACGCCGATGAAGTCGCGCGCAAAAGATAGTCTATCTGTAACTAAGGTCTATTCAAATTGATTTTATTTCAAGTTACACAAATTTCAACTTTAGTTAAGTGAAAATTAAGTGGAATTCAGAGTGACTAGAACTATTGAAAAAGTTATAAAAATGTTTGAAGTTGTAGCGTAAACTGAACTTTATTGTGTAGGTATGAAAGCTATTTTTCCAAACGCTCATATTTGTTTACTTACATGTTTGGCAAATAAATCGCAAACGCAGTTTAGATTATTACCAGCATATCGTTACCTCGTGTTTGATTGTCCTATCTGTAACAAGTACTTACCTACTGGCGTGTGTTACCTGCATTCTCGTTATAAGTACTGTTAATTATCATTAGATTCGTATCACAACCCAATTAACAGATAATTATAGTTCTAATTTACGTATTAATCAAATTATCTATGTATATTAATATGTAATAAGTAAGTTGAGTTGTTTAGCAAAATAAGGTGTTTAGTTACTAAAATAAATCGATAGATCAGGTTAAGCTACGATTGCCACGGTTGGTTCGTAGATGGGATGGGATGGATGTATCTGAATTGTGGAGGTCAAATAGGCAGTCGCTCCATGTAAAATACTGGTATTCAGCTGCATCCGGTTAGACTGGAAGCCGACCCCAACATATGTAGTTGGGAATGAGCAGATGATGAGTTACTAAAATAAATCGCTATTCTTAAATCTCCTTTATTTTATTAATGTACAGACGCCAGCACATCAAGCTACTACAATCTGTCAAGTTTTCTTATTAGATTTTCAACTTTATCACTAAAGCATAAGGTTCAAGGTTGATTGGGAAAATTTTACAGTTTCGCGTAACTTGACCTGCTGGCGTCTGTACACACAAATTATATTTTTAAATATAAGAATATAAAAAATAGTAGCCCACCGGTATCGGGAACAGGGTCCACGCAACCAGTGAGAGGGCTCCAGAGAGAGGAACCTCCTAACAATGCGAGCCATCTCCAGAAGTACCGCTTTCTGAATCCAGCCCTTGATCCAGCTGCGAAACGAGAGCCTCCTGAGGTGTTGGTCGAGGCTCTTGGCTATTGAGCCATTGGCTGTCACGACTATCGGCACAATAATCGCTGGGTCTACATCCCACATGTCGATAACTTTGCGAGCCAAGTCAGTATATAATAATAATAATATCCCTGTACATTTCACACAGCGCCACCTAGTCCCAAGCTAAGCAACCTAATGCTTGTGTTATGGTAACAAGATGGCTGATAAACTACTTATACACATTTTTTTTTTTTTTTGTAAATTCATACATATTATAGATAGAAAAACACCCAGACTCGGAACAAATACATGTAGGTCATACAAATATTTGTTCCGTGCGGGAATCGAACCCGCGACACGCAGCGCAGCAGTCAATCGCTTAATCACTGCGCCAACCGTGCCGTCGATACAAGTAACTTTGATATATCTCGGGACTCTGTGGTCCCGAACCTTTGGAAGGCGTACGAGGGGCCGAAGTCAACTCGCAGAGGCCCGTTAGGCTTTTTGATGAAATGAGGCACCAACCGACGATTATCCCTGTTCGCACTATGCAAGTACACCCAAGGACAGTCCTCGGTTTGTGTAGGACTATTGCAAAACATGGAAACAAAAATATTGGATTATGGGTTTCGGAGGCTAAAGCGAACTGGTTATCTAGGACTATGAAAAAACTATAGCCCCTGCCTGACCGATGTTTTAAATTAATAAATAAATAGTAACTTTATTATTAAGAAAACCAAACAAACAAGTAGGCAAGACCAGAAAGAAGACAGTTAGTAACATTGAAAACTAAAAAAAGTTTATTTCCTTCTTTTGGAGGTCGTAACTAAATACAGGCGCCAGCAAAAAAAAAAAGGTCAAGCTACCCGAAACTGTCAAATTTTCCCAATCAACCTTGAACCTTAACACTTTAGCGATAAAGTTGAAAATCTATTAAAGAAATTTGACAGATTGTAGTAGCTTGATGTGCTGGCGTCTGTACATCGTGTTAAGAATGCAAAAAAAGGTTCTCGTGATACGTTTTGGAAAACTCCTGTCAAACAAAACACCATTTAAAAACACAGTTTCTTATTAGCTTTGTAGGCCCTCTGTTTTAAAACAGCAAAAAATCCAAAAAACGATCCAGCTCTGATTTAACCGAACGAACTGTAGCGTCTGTAGCGCAAACCAAAACGATAAACCAAACTGACTATTACTTCCAGTTATATCCCATTCAAACTTTCCAAAGCCTTCGGAAGCTAAACATAACCATTTCCTACTCCCATACAAGTCTCATACATCTCAAACTATAGAACGACAGGAGCCATCAAAACACAATACCTTATATATAGTTGTCATTACACAAAGACCAACTTATATTTGCTACAAAACATCCCTTTTCTAAATCAATTTGAGCATTACTAGCTTCAGAATAAAGCTCTTCGTGTTGAAATGTGACCGCAAAATTGAGGTGGTAAACCGCTTTGGCTATTCGACTATAGTCTTAGATGCCCCGCTGTGTTAGGTAAAGAGAAATGATGAGTTCAATTTTCATAGATAGTTTATTCGCCAGTGATCTGTGTTGTGGTGGTTGTGTTAACGCTGAGATATCTCGCGTTGTTTCCATGGTGATCCCATCCATTGGCTGTACTTACCCCTGGCGAAAACCAGCGCTGGGGCTCTGTCTCGTATAGGGTCTTAGCATTATGCTGAGCGATGGCCGTTTTGCGTGAATGTGACGCATGTTTACCCCCAACTTGTTTTTTTTTTGTGTGTTTATTTTTTTATGCGTCATGTTTGCCGCAAATAAATGCTTTTTCTTTCTTTCTTTCTTTCTAGACAGCTGTTCAAAAAACATAATCTATCAAAACAAATAATACAACTAAAGTATCAATTTTAGTGCGCGTCTGATAAGCAATTCATTAATATCAGAGTTCACAACATGAAGCAAGTTGGCAACGCGTTGAACTAGCGGTCATTTACCGTACCTACGATAAAAGAGCGCGCGACAACGTTGACTAATCGCTTGCCTACGCGTACACACGGCTACACGTCAAGCTACACAAAACCAGTTTGTCTTGGCCTCACTTTGTATGATATTTTCTCACAATCAACGGTCAGCCAATACTGGTTTTGCATAGCTTGACGTGTAGCCGTGTGTACGTAAGCGCATCCCTTTCTTTAATGACCTGTTCAAAATTATCTTTATATAAAATGTTGAATTTGATATTTCAATTTGGCTGTGTATGACTTTTTATTTTGCCATGTGACCAATCTGAAAATATCGAAAATAAACCAATACAATAACAGTTTATTTTCCATATTGGTAAAATTAAAAGTTAAACACTTTAAATCCACTTTTTTGTACGCCCTCTACACTTACAGTTCTTTACATTCCCGTAATTAAAAACAACAATTTCACCTCGGCGACAATCAATGTCAAAAATGTAATGTAATTTTACAGGTATTTTTGACAGATTCTCAGTCTAAATCTGTCAAAAATACCTCTAAAATCCCTACATTTTTATATTTTCTATCATTATAATTCTTAACAGACTGTGAACGTTCTTCAAATTACGAGAAATGCCCCTCATTTCTAACAACCTGTCAATCGGTACTTCGTTATTTTTTAACACCGTAACTACCAATCAAATGACCAATTACTGTGACTATAAAAATGACGTGAATAACAAGGGAATGCTTTTTGTTAATGAATTATGTTTAAATAATTTCTTGTGGGGGGTAAAATTTGACCTCAGTCGCACGCACACCGTTAATGGGAATCCCTATTGAAATATTGAGTTAACAACAAATAGTAAAAGGTAAAGAAAAAGTATTTATTGAACGTATGTACAGACGCCAGCACATCAAGCTACCCGAAACTGTCAAATTTTCCCAATCAACTTTGAACCTAAAATTTTAGCGATAAAGTTGAAAATCTCTTAAAGAAATTTGACAGATTGTAGTAGTTTGATGTGCAAAAAAATTCCAGCCAAGTGCGAGACGGACACTAGTGTGTCCGTACCGCCAAAAGTATAAAACAAGCAAGGGTATTAGTTACTTAACTAGAAAAACTGACCGATTGCTGCCAATTTCACTAATGAAACTAAACGCGATCAGCACATTTAATGGCTGATTTTTTAATCACCTGATAACTTTATTCAAGGAATAACCGCGGTTGGTCTGTGGATGGGTGACCATCTTTACATACCAAGACCTCTCCGTGCCTCGGAAAACACGTTAAGCCGTTGGTCCCGGCTGTCATTCTTGGATTTTTGACAGTCGTTACGGTCCGTCAGAAGCCCGAAAGTCCGACAGCCAGTCTTACCAAGGGGTTTCGTATTATCCAATAACTGGGTTGTGGAGGTCAGATAGGTAGTCGCTTCATGTAAAATACTGATACTCAGCTGCATCCGGATAGACTGGAAGCCGAACCAAACATAGTTGCGACAAGGCTACAGATGATGATTTTTATTGTTTTTTGTTAGCAAACTAGTTATTTTTCCACTTTGCAATCGGCATTTTGTTTTTGTTTTGATTGTTGGTTGATTGTTAACATTAGCTAGTGTTGCAACGCAGATTAATTGTATCGTCTCTGGTCCTGGCCCTGACATCAAGAAATGGACAAAATTGCTAACCTTTAACTGCTTGAGTACGAGACTTTTGGTTACTTTGTATGTGTGTATCTCAAGTTTTTTTTTTTTTTTTCGGTAATGTGCCTTGTGTTTTGCAGAATAAATATTTTTTCTTTTTTTTTCTTTCACAAATTCATCATCGTCCAGCGAAGAATATTTCAAAATCAAAGGATTTTAGAAGAAATTCATAATTATAAATGTCGCAACGCAATGTATATCTATTGTTGAATTGTCAAAATGAAAGGGGATTTTCTAAGTAATGCTCTAGGCAAACTGAAGCTATTGCCGCGCGGAATGCGGGACAAAATTTACCCACGCCGATTTTCTTAGCGTGTCAATGGCAATCTAAATGGACTCAACCCAGAACTTGGCGCCATCACTAGCGTCCATCAGTTCCTGTAAAGCTACAGCGGACTGGACACGTAGGACATGATATTGAGTGTCCCATCATTCGTGGAACAACACCACTTTACCGAACACCGTATACAAACCTTTAGGCTGTAAGTATTACCGTACCTTATCTAATATAGACACAAAAGAGTGAGAAGTTAGCAAATTAATCATCTAAAAACTAGTTATGAAGTACATTAACTTCTGGACAGTATCTCTAAACGCATTATATCATTTTAACGCACTAAGTCCGTTAACAGACAAAGGTGTTATAAATCGCAGTCATTTATAATGCATTGTTGAGTTTCCATTGCGCGGTCGGGATTCGGAATCCGAAATGAGGAGGGTGACACACAAAATACTAGGTAAAACATGGCGCGCACTAAGAGCTGTAAGATCAATCGTAGTTTAAATCAAGAAAGAGAGTTTAATCTCTTGGCATCGATTATTTCATAAGATCAATGGTACTTGATCGATTATTGGAAGTTTAAACCATCGAATATTTTAAACTAGCCCGAGGGGTCTGTTAAATTCCTTCTGATTGTAAACTGACCAGCAGTGCGATTCTGTAACCATCTCACCGTGAAAACTTAGGTGAAGTGACCGTGGAGTGAGCTGTCATTCCAAATAATGCTAGGGATTGACACTACTGACAACTCACATCAAGCTCACTTCACTTGAGTTTTCACGGTGAGATTTTTACAGAATCGACCGGCAGATGGCATAATTTGTCGTGACGATCTTTCAAAAAAACTACAAACATGCCTGTTTCAAACATTCCTATGTATCTATTCATTGAAGCTTTGTTTTATGGTTATTAAAATGGAAAGTTATAACAGTGATTTGGATTCAGATATCGAAATAATACACGAGTTGAACGATATAAATAGTTATCGAATAAAGTAGAATGTTGCCATGTGTAAAGGGCTAATCGAAGTTTAACTAATCTGTTTAGGTATTAGGACAGAAGATTAAACCATCGACTATATTTTATCTTAGATTCCGACATCCATAGCTTTTTTTTTTTTTTGAGGATGGGAAATCATCAAATGACTCCTCCCGCTCTGGGTGGAGCAGAAGGGAGTGTCAGACTCTTACTGACTAAAACCCACCCGTGTTCCTTCCTTAGCCCTTTATGTTCCAGGGCAGCGGTAAACCCTTTCGGATGTTCCCGCTACCCTGGGACATCCATAGCTTAAACTGCTTTTTTGATTTTACGGCCCTAAGCGACATGCGACTGCGGCAACGCGGCGACTGGACGCAACAACAAGCTTCATTTCTACTAGCTGCGCCCCGCGGTTTCACCCTTTATCAGTTTCGATCCCGTGAGCATATTGGGATAAAAAGTACCCTATATGTTATTCCTGGTTACAAACCATCTGTGTGCCGAATTTCATCCAAATCCGTTCAGTAGTTTTTGCGTGAAAAAGTAACAAACATCCATCCATCCAAACTTTCACGTTTATAATATTATTAGTAGGATAGTAGATAGTAATAGGATTTCTATGGTTCATACTTATACCTGCGGGGTAATTGCGTAACACAACAACACACTAACAGTAAGAACGGCTTTCATTTTGACGGTCTGACAACATTCATTACGTTATTTACGCTGTTGAGCAGACGAATTTTTCAAACATAAATGAAGCAAAGGATTAGCAATAAGTATCCTTCAAAATAAATCAGATTCTAATTGATAGTTTGGTAAGCAATTACGGTGCGGGTGTTCCAGGACTTCGGTATAATAATAATAATAATATCCCTGGACATTTAATTTTCACACAGCGAAATCACACACACAGTATGTAGAAATGACGTTAAGGATATTTTCTACGTTTGTTACATTAACAAACATGATGACACGGTTAGCGCAGTGGCTGAGCGATCGACAGCTACGCTGCGTGTCGCGGGTTCAAATCAAAAATATTTGTATTGCCTACAGGTAGTTGTCCCGGGTCTGGCTGTTAGTGTATGTGAGTTTAAATGTTTGTAAACGCACCCACGATACCGGAGTAATTTTTTGGGCAACGATTTTTTTTTTAAGTCAAGTTTATAAAAAGGCGTGGAAATAATCAAAGGGCATCAAAAAATTCGTCCGCATCGCTGTCAATAGGAAACGTTTCCAAAGGGCTGGCAGCATTGCCACGTTGTATGGCAATGCATTCATTTTAAAAGAGGGCTGGTAGGCCAGCCCTCTCTAAAATTAAAAATGATTTAAAAGTCCACATTTAAGCGCCTAACAAAAATGTTATAGCAACAAGTTAACCCTACGCGACTATAAGGTATAATTTTATCGATAGTGATAATTATATTATATTCACCATAATAATTATCTTTCCACAAAATCGTGATTTACAATTATTTAGACTTAAGAACTGTTCATTATCATCAGCCTGCAGCAGTCCACTGCGGGCCATAAGCCTCTTCATCTTGCTGCTACCAGCCACTGTTCGAAGATCGTCGTTCCACCTAGCCTGAGGACGTCCTACCTTACGATTGCCGAAACACTTTAAAAAGAGTAAAAATTTTGTCCCTGAACATCTTGGTTCTCTCTAAACCGTTTAAAAGAGTTCATATCAAATATATGCAGTACTACGAGTATCTATACTAATTGTAAATAATAAAGCTGAAGAGTTTCAACATTTTTTTTTTATGCCTGACTACGAGTCTTTAACTATGTGTATCTTATGATTTTTTTTTTATTTTTTTTAACTGTCTGTTTTTGTGCAGAATAAAATATCTTTCTTTCTTTTTCTTTTTAGTTGGTTTGTTGTTTCAGAGCGTTAATCTCTAGAACTGCCAGTTGAAAAATTATGTTTGCATTTGATAGCCTAATTCTTGAGGAAGGCTATAAGGCTATTTAACATCATGCTAGGACCCTTAGGAGCCGAGCAAAGAACTCTAAGCAGAAACGATGTAATAGCGCGGGCAGGCGATGCAATGCGATGCAATGGGTGGCTCGTGGGCAGAAGCTAGTAGCTAGCTAGTGTGCTAGTGCTAGTGGTAATCATAAATTTATGCAATCGGACGTCAAACGTCTATGGTACGACATCCCCTGGGGAGTCAATAGCTGATGCGTGCGTAATCCTTCTAGCAATCCCTGTCGCCTCGTTACCGTGATATGAAAGGGTATTAGTTGCATGAAAATTCGGGAGATTTGTAAAGTTTCCACTACATTTTCTCCTTTGCGTGTCGATGGCAATCTATTCAATTCATTTATTTTAGTCGGACAAATAAAATATCCATAGAGATTACTCTATGGATATTTTAATATTTTTATGTTACGTCGAAATTGTGTAAGTATTAACTTACACAATTTCGACGTAACATAATCAAAATAAACAAAATCATAATCAAAATAGGCAATATAATATAACAAAATAAGTAACTTAATTATACATCATACCTATTTAAAATAATATAATAAATCTATATAGGGTGAGTGGTAATTAGCGACCAAGGATTTTTTTTGACCTTTAAGGATTGTACTTACATTATCATAATAAAAAAAAAATCCCAAAGAGAAGATTTTTTTTTAAATTTACTCAGCGCATGATCCCAGTCGTCCCAACTTCACGTGTTTGCGCACAATGTTATTGAAAAAAACTTACTGACTATTTATAAAAATTAGAGTAGGATAGGGGTCCCCACCCCTATCCTACTCTAATTTTTATAAGTTTTTAAGTGTTTATTAGTACTCTTTTTTCTAAGACGGTGTTTTTTTTTTCATAATACACTATTTTATGATACGTTAAAAATGTTACAGAAGTTTGCACCAGAACGAGAGCAGATGGGTAGCTAATTTAACTTTGCAAATACGTCCAGTCATTTAACAAAGCGCCCGTTCCGAATCTTGCTACAACATTCGGTAGCCAATGCTGCCATGTTAATACCCCGAGATATTAAGATAGGGCTAATCCTGACATAACTTAGGATCACGCCAGTTATACGCCATTCAGTACCCACTGACCATTGTCCTGCATTTAATTTAAACGGGAAACAGCTCCAAGCGAAGTGGTAATGATTTTACTAGCCCCTACAAACTTATTGAGACCAACAGCTTTTGTCGCGACAACACTTATCACGTTGCAGCAAGGATATTTATTCACTGTTTTCTTGTTTCACGGCGGAAGATTAAAGTTAGTTTGAAGGTGTCGTAAGATTTTATGCGCGATGCTCTTTATGCAAACAAGTCCTAAGGGTGACGTTTCTGGTTTTTGGCGCCATTGAATTTTGACCCGCTATTAATGTTAATATGATATTGCTGCGGCTCTTGTTATTTGATGGTAGGAGATATGAATGTTATGATACTAAAACATAATTTGAATTTTAGACATGAATTGACAAAACAATTTATAGATGGACCGACGACCTTAACACGCTCAGCGCCATGTGTATCTTTTGCGATACACACTGTCTAAACACTTGTGTATCCTTTTTTATACACAAGCACCATTCCAGTCTAAGCGCCGTGTATCGCTAACGCGCACACTTTCCATACATTTTGTATACAAAAAATGTTGCCCTGGCCTAGGGAATTTTCCTGGTGTAGTCGTATTGGCATATGGGGCTTTGCGCTGAGCGTGTTAAAGAGGTGGCTGGGACAGACTGGATGTGGAAGGCGGAGAACAGAATGTTTTGATATGGTTGTTACGAAGCCTGGGAGAGGGCTGTGTACAAGAGTGGACTGTGATAAGTTGAGTTGACTGTAGATCTGAAAAATTTTTGGGGTTCTCTATCTCAAATGGAAAAACGGAAACCCTGTAAGATCACTTCGTAGTACGTCTGTCTGTCCGTCGCTCAAGACCCTTTTTCTCAGGAACGCGTAGAGTTATCAAATTTAAATTAATATTAAATACTCAGGGCTGCAATCCCTTGAAGCAGCGAAAAAATAAGACTTCTAAGTCAACGCAATCAAAAGATACGGGTGTTTATGTTCCGGGATCAAAACCTACAGGGTACCTACTTCCCGCTGATCTAGAATCATGAAATTTGGCAAGAAGCAATGCCATGTAGCACATGTAAAGGAAAAAAACCGAAAACCGTACTTTTTTTGTTACATTCCAAAAAAAACATTTTAAAACTATTGACATACCAACATACGAACGGAGCCCTCGGTCCGCGAGTCCGACTCACACTTGACCGTTTTTTAGATATAATAATAAAAAAAACTTTTTTGCAAAAAAAATCAACCGACTTCCAAAAACGACACTACAAAGTGAAAAATAACTTTAATTTCGGAAGTCGGTGTCGTTGGGTTCACACTTTCGTTGTTTGCCACCGACTTCCGAAATTAAAGTTATTTTTCACTTTGTAGTGTCGTTTTTGGAAGTCGGTCGATTTTTTTTGCAAAAAAGTTTTTGTTTTTCACTTTTAAGTTGTAATTTTTACCAGTAATTTTGGTTTAAAAACCAAACTACTGAACCGTTTTTGATGAAATTTCTATGGGACCATTTGGGTAGTATACCCTTTCCAACAAAAAAAGAATTTTTCAAATCGCTTGGCAAGCGAAAGAGTTATGCGCGAACAAACATAAAAAAAAAAAAAATACAAACATCCGAATTGAGAACCTCCTCCTTTTTTAGAAGTCGGTTAAAAATCATTTCTTTCGACCAACACAGGATCATAGTAGGCACAAAAATTACAAAATTTTAAAAATAAAATAAAAACAATGTAATACAATATTAAAAAGAACGACCATAAATATATTACATACTTCGATTGCTCAGTAAGTGAACCATACAGTAATGGTTCAGGTACTGGCAATCGAACCTCTGCGCGAATGCTCTCAGGATTCCGCTGGAGCTAGCCCGAACCCTGCGCATCAGGAAACCGCATCGTTTTCGCATAGTAGAATAGAAACAGTCTACTTGCGACTCGGCGAACATACCAGAGGGGCAATTATAAGAACGTTCACAGTCTGATCTCAGTCTCTGTCTGTCAAAAATACCTCTAATTTCCTTACATTTTGACAAGTTTTTGACATTTGTTTGTCTCCGAGATGAGACTGCGATTAGATTTTGAACGTTTTAAATTACGCGAATTGGCCTTCTGATGCGCTACAGAATCGGGGCAGCCCCATCAGCACCCTGAATGCATTATTATATTGCACACGCAAGGCGTTGTACTGTCTCCGCGTGTATGAGACCCACAGGCTGCTCGTGTAGAAATATTTACAGTATTGTATATATGAAGAACACTCGAATAATTTGGCGTTGATCAAAAATTCTGACACATTTTTTATTAACGAGATCCGCATCACCCTTAGTTAATAATCTGCTGATATAACCCCTGACAAATGGCACTAATAAGAAACCTGTCGCGGTGGGATTAGCTAGCGTTAATTGATGTTATTATTGTCAAACAGTAGGGATGTGAACTTTTTTTATCGATAACGATGGTTTGATAATATTACCTTCATGCTGTTTATTGTTTTCTTACCTATGTTTGATATAAAAAATCTCACTTAAGCTACGGTTTCTTAGAAGAGGGGCTACGTCTTTTTATAATGGCTTTTATGAAAATCTTTAGTTTTCACCAGTATTTAACATGAAAGTGTCAAAAAACGCTCTGTAATTTTGGACAGTCATTATTGTGTGACAGTTCATCGCTTTTTTAGGAAACGAAATGGTGTGCAAAACTATCTGTTAGGATGACTCAAGTGGTAATTGGTTTCAAAATCCAATTTACATTTTTTCTTGTAAAGATCAAGCGAGTAAAAAATATCAGATATCCATCCACATACATTTATTTTAATTTCCAAGATAATAAGTTCATAAGTACCTAATTTAAAAGCTTACAGTCATAAAATAATAATAACATGTACAAGTATAATAATAAATAACAATACGTAATCATATAAACCGACCAAAGTTCTAAAAAACTGTTTTCTTTGACAGTTTTCTGACTTGCTAATATCCATATCACCATTAACGAGTATACTATAATCGTACTAATAATAAAGCTATCTGACTTGCTAATATTCATATCACCATTAACGAGTATCATTCTATACTATACTCGTACTAATAATAACGCTGAAGAGTTTGCTTGAACGCGCTAATCTCTGGAACTACCAGTAAGATTTGAAAAAATCTTTTTGCATTTGATAGCCCCAATCCTTGAGGAAGGCTATAATAGGCTATTTAACACGCTGGGACACTTAGGAGACGAGCAAAAAGAAAAAAAAGTCAAGCGAAAACTGAGTAATTTATTTATTTATTTCTATAATTTATTTATTTATTTATTTACTCTAAACATACAAATATCCTTACAGGCTAGACCCAATGCGATATTGTAGCACACTTACAATTAACATAATTACACAGTTCAAGGTATGGTAAGGTTCAATTAAAACGGTTTAAAACCAAATACAGAAATTAAAGACACCATTTGTATATATACACGAAACACAAGAAAAAAAATAAAAGATACACAAAAGATAAATTAAAACCTTCCTGTCCCATCACTATTTCATAAGTTAACCTTCCCATCACCACAATATTTCGTAAGCGGATTAGTGTTTAAAATCAAAATGGCGGGTGCTCGTCGTAATTAAAATGTGTCATAATATTAGGGGTGGCTTCAGTGAAAATGAGAATTATAAATATTACTTTGCTCAAGATTAGGCAGTAAATATGAATAGGTGTTGAGATAGTTAGAAGTTTTTTTTTTTAATGATACATATTTTTAATCCCAATGTATTTATTTTGGTGTTCATGACCGGGCAAGTAGCTTGTGACTTTTTCATATATTATATTTTCTAAGTTGATCACTGACCTGTGGCATTTCTCCACTTCAGCTAAGATGCCACATTATGATTTAAAATAAAAAAAAATAATCAGGTACTCCTAAAGGATTACTAAACTTGATTATTTTTTATGATCATTTATATAGTGGTAAGATTTATATGGTGGTGGAATTAGTCAGTAAAAACGTTATATCAGAGGGTACCATTCTCGTAATTTTAAGACTGTCACTGTCAATCTCAACCTGAATCATTTTGAAGGATATTGCTAATCCATTGCCTTATGTGTTCGAAAAAAATGTCTGCTCAATAACGTGAATAACGCAATGAATATTGTTGAACTGTCAAAATGACCATTGATACTGATTGTGTGTTACGCAATTACCCCGCTGGTCTGTCATGAGCATGACATTGATACATCATACATAACAATGAATTATTCTGGCAACACCAAGCGAAATAGCCCAACCGTAAGAGTAATTAAAGGGACTGCTTTAATTTGCAAAGAGCGAATATAATCCTAATTCGTCATGGTACTTTCAAGGCAGGGAAACTCATCTTAACCCTTCAATCCCTGGTCATTCTAACCCCTTTCAGATTAAAACCATATCCACACATCTACTATCGAATAATAAACCTTATTGTAACGGAGTAAGGTACACAACAATAGCAAACCATAAGTCGTGTTGCCGACAAATAGACATGAGTAATAGCGCTTATGATTGAGACGCGTCATCGAATAATCGTATTGTAGGTATTGGAAAATGAACTTTATAAAGAATCTGATAAAGTCCTTTTTTGGAAGCAGATTTGTTTCGAGGTTGATTTTTCTCTTGAAATACATTATAGCAGAACGTTGTCTGTCTGAAACTTAAGGAAAATAAATAATAAGAGAATTGACTTTCGCCATTTTATGACGTTTTAGTAAAAGTCATAAAGATAATACATATTTATAATTAGATAAAGAATGAAAAGAAAGAAAAATTGTTTATTCTGCACAAACAAAACGCACATTACAAACAAGACAGACAAGTAAAATATACCCATACAACGTAGTCAAAGCCTCGTACTCAAGCATATAAAAAGTTGTCAATTTTGTCCATTGATGTCAGACAACACACCCTATCCATTAGGTTAACGGTTTTTTGACAGCTGTCTTAGAACGTACATCTTCCAGACTACGAAAAAATTAAATTTAAAATGCGTAATAAACTAAATATCCATTGAAACAGTCCACTGTTCAAGTTATAGGGGTAGGTCGTAATTCCTCAGGATAACCTGATTATTTTTAAATTTTAAACCTAATGTGCACAGCTGAAGTGGAAAAATGCCAACTAAGTTTTAGAGGCCATCTCCATAACTCAAGTAGCGGATGTTGGAGAAAAAACAGCCAGGCTAAAGTTTGCCGGACACGACTCACGAATGCACCCGGAGAGATGGGCAAAGATCGTCACTCGCTGGAAGCCTGGGAGGACATCGCCATCGAGGTAAATCACGGCAAAGGTGGTGTTATGTTCTGATAACGTCTGCAGGGCAATGGCCAGAGATCGCACAAGACAGGGAGGTTCGGAAAGAAACAGACCAGGCTTTAGCCCAGCAGTGGGACACAATATAGATTAACGCTACTACAACCTGTCAAATTTCTTTAATAGATTTTCAACTTTATCGCAAAAGCATTCGATTCAAGGTTGATTGCAAAAATTTGACTGTTTCGGGTAGCTTGATGTGCTGGCATCTGTACAAGCCACTGAATATTCTTGGATTGAGCCGAGTCCGTGAGAAATCAGAGCCATTTGAGGTAATGGTAACATTTGTATTGGTCAGTATGATAGACTGCTGGGTTTCATAGAGTTATATGTCGTGACCGAAGCAAGTTTGGGTAAGAATTAATTGCTGCCATTATTTATCCTTCCTTAAATACTATTGTTTGAGGGGCTCGTGGCTAAATAATAACAGCCGCACAGATCGATCGATCAGCAGTGCGATTATGTAACCATCTCACCGTGAAAACTTAGGTGAAGTGTGTGTGGAGTGAGCTGTCATTCCAAATAATGCTAGGGATTGACACTACTGACAACTCACATCAAGTTCACTTCAATTGAGTTTTCACGGTGAGATTTTTACAGAATCGACCGGCAGGTTAAGCTATGATTGCCGCGGTTGTGGATGGGTGACTATCTTTACATACCGAGACCCCTCCATGCCTCGAAAAGCACGTTAAGCCGTTGGTCCCGGCTGTCATTCTTGGTTCTTTGACAGTCGTTCGGGAAGTCAGAAGACAGAAAGTCTTCCCTAAATCCCTAGCCTCAGTGGGGTGACACTAATAGCTCACTCCACGCTCACTTCACCTAAGTTATCACGGTGAGTTTTCTACAGAATAGCAATGGTCCTCGTCTGTTTCGAAGTCATATCATAATACATATTTTTTAAAGTGTTAAAATGTAAAGTAATTCCATCACTCATTTTTCACACAAAACCAGGAAGGATTTTTTGATAAAGCATCTTTCACGTATGTAAACCTTAAATAATCCTTGTTAATGATATACGGCAGCGTCTAACCCCATAAAACTGATTGAGCAGGGAACAAAGGCTCGTGCTCAATACACCAGCGACCCCTGTCGGCGAAACAAAACGGGTTAAGAGTGAAAAATGAAATCAAGTGGACATTGCTTACGGTTAGACTCAGGAACGTTTGGACTTGGAGAAATAATGGTTGATGACATTGCTTATTTTTTTTCTTTGTAAAAAGAGTGTGACGACGGGCGTCGTCACCGAGGCAGGCCAAAGAAACGCTGGCGTGACGATCTGAGGGGCAATTCTCGTAATTTTAAGAACGTTCACAGTCTGATCTCAGTGTCAATCTGTCAAAAATACCGCAAATTTCCATAAATTTTGACAGGTTTTTGACATTTGTTTGTCGCCGAGATGAGACTGCGACTAGATTTTGAACGTTTTAAATTACGAGAACTGGCCTTCTGGACTCGTTCCTGACTGATTGATCGGAGAAGACACATCATAAGGAAAATTGGAAAAGTATGAGACCTTTGCCCAACAAATGGGACAAAATAGATCTCAAAATAGATCATCATCTGCCTAACCTTTTCCCAACTATGTTGGGGTCGGCTTCCAGTCTAACCGTATGCAGCTGAATACCAGTATTTTACATGGAGCAACTGCCTATCTGAAATGGGACAAAATAGATTAACAAAAAAAAAAAAAAAGTGATCCTGCCATTTTTCCAATTGGTCAACTACTCCGCTTTTGGGAAACTTCATTCGACCTAAAATTATCATGCACTAGCTTCTGCCCGCGTGAAATTTCTTGTTTCCTTGACTCACCTCGTCGCATCGCATCGCCTGCCTACTTCTACGCACTTCTACCCACCATTACTTCGTTTTCCCTTCCATTCTGACTTTTTAGCTTGCCTTGCCTATTTAACATCACGCTAAGACGATGATGATGTTAAATAGCCTATAGTCTTCCCACGGACACTCTTTTAAATCATAAAATATTGATTACAACATTCATGTTCAAATTATACATGTGAGAACGATGTAGAAAGACATGCACGTTAAAAGCGCCATACTAAAAAAGATGACAACAAAAAAAAAACTGTTATTTTATTTATTTATTTATTTACTTAGGGACAACAAACAGCAGTGTAATAATAAGTAAACAAAGGTTAGAACTTAATAATAGAGGTAACAAATACACTACTCACAACGTTATCCACATATTACTATTACTATACAGATCTACTAGTTGTTAGAAGAACGATATAAAAGTAAGAAAAATAAGAGTAAACTTAACATTACTTAAGAGGGTGCACACAGGTCCACTAGCGCCACTCCTTTAAAAAAATATTATCTCGTGACTGAGAAGGAATTATGAAAATCTGTTCAATCAGCGACCTCGGTAAATGTGTCTAGAATTTTCGTAATTACGTACAGATTTTCATAATTCCTTCTCAGTCACGAGATAATATTTTTTTAAAGGAGTGGCGCTAGTGGACCGTTGTACAGGCTCTTAATTATTAGCGTTCTGATCACTTAAAATAGTAACAATTTCTTTTCTAAAAATTCTTACCAAAATTAAAATAAATTATTTCTTACCTTCATGCTGTTTCTAGTTTTCTTCCCCGCGTTTGATATAAAAAAGCTCATTTAAGCTACGGTTTCTTAGAAGAGCGGCTCCGTCTTATTATAACGGCTGTCATGAAAATCTTTAATTTTCACAAGTATTTGACATGAAAGTGTCAAAGGACGCTCTGTATTTTGGACAATTATTACTGTGTGACAGTTCATAGCCTTCTTAGGAAACAAAATCGTCTGCAAAACTGTCTGTGAGGACGATTCTAGTGATAAAAACTTGAGAGGGACACCCGGATGGAACGAAGTTCAAAGAGAGAGAGAGAGAGAGACAAACAGAGAAACACGCGCACGCCGCACGGCTTACAACTATAGCAAAAAGTGTCGTTCCAACTTTTGGTCTTAATTTTTTCCGTCTAGCCCCTTTTCGCAACGCGCGATAAGGAACTTCGTTCCAATAAATTAAAAATGATAATTTTCAACCGAAATTACAGGCAATATTACCTGAACGAGCCTAATGTTCATTCTAGCCACACACCACCAGATTTACAGATCATTTGCGTAATACCTTAAGCCCAAACTATCAGTAGGTAGGTACTGGGCAGGCTTGACCATCATTAATCAGTAGCACTTAGCCTACTTTGCATAAAATGATTAATGCTCACACGAAGCTGCCCAATGAACATCATCCTGTTTATTTTGTGCTGATAAATTGTACGAGCAAGAGGGACAGGGGTTCCGTGAAACTGTCTGGTATGAGTTTTATTGGATTTTACAAAAAAAGATCTGTGTAAAAAGGATTGACTCAGCTGTTATTCTGTAAAAATCTCACCGTGAAAACTATGTGAAGTGAGCTGTCTTTCCACCTGCAGTGCGATTCTGTAACCATCTCACCGTGAAAACTTAGGTGAAGTGAGCGTGGAGTGAGCTGTTATTCCAAATAATGCTAGGGATTGACACTATTGACAGCTCACATCAAGCTCACTTCACTTGAGTTTTCACGGTGAGATTTTTACAGAATCGACCGGCTGATGCTAGGTGAAATAGGGCTGAGGGTTTACTACTCCTACTTCAATCAACTAGGCCTATTGCAGTCCAGCAGTGGGTAGCCTGTCCCCCGCCTTCCGCATCCAGTCTACCCCAGCCACCTTCTTTAGGTCGTCCGTCCATCTAGCTGGAGGGCGTCCCACACTACGCTTGTCGATACACAGTCTCCACTCCAGGACTCGTCTGCTCCAGCGGCCAGCGGCGGTAAGAACATTCGAATATCGCGGGCTACCTGACGCATGTCCCTTAAGAGAAAGTAAACAATGAGACACAATAATGACACAAAAATACAACAGCTTCAACCAAATCTAAAGAGGAATGATGAGCCAATATGCAACCAGGAGTCCAGGAGCTAAACAACGTAAACACATTCATTACACACTCATGAAAAAAATACAATACGACAAATTCCCGTATGATAAACGCGAAAACTCGTGCCGATGTCGCACGGAAACTGTAAATCTAACTAAGCCTTCGTACCTCCTAAATAATAGATGAGTCGAGTAAAAATCCGGTAGGAATTACCAAGACGCGTCATTACTCATATTCCGAATGCAAAATACTCGAAACTCGAATGTATTGGTGTTCGAAAATGAAGATTGGAGGGTGATTCTGTTTTGTTTTTCGTTTATTTTTTATTTTTTTACTTTTGCAGCGTTGTACACACTTGTATCTATGTTTGTAGGTTTTGTGACAAGTTCCTTTTGTGATTTATGTGGGCTATAAATAATAGGCTTTAAAACGCACTTTGCTATATTTAGTTCCGGTTGAATGTTACATAAATTGTTGCGAATCTCGCTGTACGGTTAAAGTGTTAGTTTGTTATGTAGAAAGTAAACATTGGTTTAGAATTATCACAACAATATCAATTTTAAACATTTTTCTTAGCAGTAACTTATTGACACCATAACTATTTATTATTGACATTATCGTATTTCATTAAAGATTGATATTACCTGACATTACCATTAGTAATGTCACCATCAATTTGAATAAAATGCATTACCTTTTTATAATACTAGTACCTATATAACTAATTTATTTACTTGATTGGCAAAAGCCTCCTTAAATGTATATTTATACGCCAAATGGCACTAACGAGACACTATAATATAATGTAGGTATAACAAATGACTGTAACATCTTGCACACTCTTGTAACCTATGTTTACAAATAAAGACGATTGATTGATTAAAAAATTGCACCAAGTGATTTTAAACTTCATTTGGATAAAGTTTTCAAAACTAAAAGGCCCGTTTTGACATTTGAGAATGCGTTCTTGACACCTGTCAGTTTCATACAAACGAATACGTGTTTTGCGAATTTGATCTTTATTAACTACTAGAACTGTCAAGGTCAAAATGGGCCTTTTTATTTTTAGACAACTTTATTTAAGTTACGTTCTTATATTTTAACATTAAATTTTGTGAAAAAGATAATAAAAACTTTTTATTATATTTTTATTAAAAAGTTACTACAAACAATACGTAGGTCCATATTTCGTAATAGCATGAAAATAAACCTTACAAAAAATATCATAAGTCACTTATCCAACCATCCTTCTCATTTTCCTACACAACGACAGAGACAAAAAATGAACAACAAACGGACACACAAATCCACAATTCGCAAACGAAGTCAAATAACAGATGACGTTCGTTTTTCTCGCATCCGTTGCCGCGTATTCAAATTTGACAGTGACAAATCCTCGGCCATTTCCGCCTGCGGTTCGGAGCGACTCGGATGTTCATATCATTTATATTCATTCGAGATTAGGTCGGCTTTTGTTCGAAGTATAAGTGACAAGTCAGCAATGATAGTAGGGGTGAGAGTTAAAAATGGAGAGACACGTTGATTGGTTTACGAAATTAAATTAAAGGAATTAATTTGCAGAATAAGACTCGTGCTCATAATGGCAACAAAAGTTTATATATAACTAGCGAACCCGGCAGACGTCGTCCTGCCTGCCGTCCTGCAGCGCCACCTACCGGGCCCAATTGTGTATACGAACCTTGTCCTGAAAATAATAAACACAAAAAAAAAACTATCCAATTTGGTGCAGTCGAAAGTTATGCGCGTACTTGCATTTCGGTGATTCATTTTTATTTATATAGATTTTCTGATTCATCTCAAAATTAGAACTGCAAAATTTGACGAATTTCGAGTGGTACAGGCACATCAAAGCTACCCGAAATTGACAAATTTTCCCAATCAACCTTGAACCTAATGCTTTTGCGATAAAGTAGAAAATCTATTAAAGAAATTTGACAAGTTGTAGTAGCTTGATGTGCTGGCATCTGTACATAATTATTTACGCCATTTCTTTGTTTATTAATCAAACTCCCCGCCAGATTAGTCACGAATATACTTCGATCAATTTATAATAGTACTAGATTCCCGATAAGCGCTTCAAAAACGGCCCGAAAAATAAGACCACAAAAGTATTTGTGGTCTTATTTTTATTTCAAATTAGTATGTTTTTAACCTTATTACTTAGACTTTAAATTTCATTTTAGAATAAATGACTGAAAATTTAAAAATAGAATGATTTTATTTTCAAGCGACAATTTAAATATATTTTGCAATGGTAATTAAACTTTATGGTTTATTATAAACTGAAGTTGTTAATATTATTAAACTTTTTTCTAAGAAATGTAGATGTTTACGTGTGTGCAAACGTGGCCACTTGAGCGACTGATTTTTGTTCCTGATCCTTAATCTAGTACTATTATTGATCGAAGCGAATATATAATAAATTACATAAATAAAATAATATCGGCCTAGAAATTCTCACACCCTCCGAAAACGCCCTTTTTGTGCAAAAAAGAAAACACATTTTTATACTTACTCGTTTTTTTGCCGTTAATCTGTGGTGAAATTTTACTGATAAGGACATACAATACAACAGGTATAAACAGCAACATCGCTAGGTTTTAAACACCGAACCTCGAACGATCCTTTTAATCCTTTGACTCGCCACAACGAGTGACGACGATAATACTTGTTTTTTTTTTTAAGCTGCGACATAACTTGAATTAAAAAAAAAACAAAATGGTCCAGGAAAATCTTATCTGTATCAAAAACTACTAAAACCAAAGAAGGAAAACTCACTCCTATAAAATGTTTAAGAAGAAAACAGGAAAATCTTACTAACACTTGCATTAACATGTTAAGTGACCCGTTCTAAACTCGCCCTTATCGTATGTAAATGTTATCGTCAATTTATTGCTATATTCGCATTCTCCTAAGTGATTTCCAAGATTTCCTTTTCGAAATATGCTCCAGAAATTCTCCTTTTATTACACTGAAAATAACCAGTTTCAAAAGACCTACGGGCTTGAAATACTTAGCTTAAGTTTTTAGGGATGTCATGTGTCATGCTATAGTGGTAGGGGTTATCAAGCGTATTTATGTTTTCGTGAATTTTCAGAACTTTAAGGTTATGGAAATTCACGGTTGGAGGGACATGCTTTCAGTTTTATTTAGTACTGCAGATATTAATTATTAACATAACAGAACATCACGCCTGGAAAGCTCGAAGGGCTTGCAGAGGTACACCCACATTTTGCTACTTTTGTCTAAGTCTCTATGTAATAGGGGGCGAGGTTTTTGCCTTCAACCAGGCACTAATCCAGATCCAAGCTGTCACTGAGAAATTCCAGAAAAAAAAATTGAATAACCCTTGTTATAAAGATTTTACATAAACTTCTTAGAAATAAAGAAGAAACTCTCGGGGACACATTTAAGGATGTTTGAAGGCATTGTATTTGGAAGTGAAAACTTCTTTAGCGGCGTCGTGCATTTTTTGTGATGGGTAAAACATGTTAAACTCGCGTCAGGACACGTGACCTGATCGGAAATTCGCAAGACGGAGCTCACGTCAGGACACGTGACCTGACCGAAAATTGGTAAGACGGAGGGAAAGTAGACTTCATTCCAAAATATCAAAAATGCACAACGTTAATATTCAAGTTTTCACTTCTGCCGGCACTCCCGGAGTGCAACCCGTTTTTTTAAGAGCGTTCATTCCGCACGCGCTGGCAGCGTCCCATTTTTAGTGGTTTTTTAGTAATTATTTTATTAAATTGAAACCAGTGTAAGTATATTAAAAACAACAAGGTGACTCACGAAAAGGTATTTACAAGGCAGATGTGAGTGGAATCACTGAAAAGGACATAGTGTAGGTATATTATTTATTTATCAAAATTTCCCTGAATTATGCCACATCCATTCCTTCGTACTCAAACATCCTATAAACAGATTTCGTGTTAACGTGTGAGAGGTCCAGTGGTGCATATCTAAAAGCATTGTAAATTTTCACACAAACTCCGCCGTCAGTACATTGTGAACTGAGCGAAGATATAGTGGCAACGGTCCCCGGATTCAAAGTGTTTTAGCAGTGATAGAGGGACTGGAAAGTTTTTATTTTTTTAATATCGTAGTATAATAATAATAATATCCCTGGACATTTCACACAGCGCCATCTAGTCCCAAGCTAAGCAACCTAATGCTTGTGTTATGGTAACAAGATGGCTGATAAACTACTTATATACATTTTTTTTTTTGTAAATACATACATAGGTATTATAGATAGAAAAACACCCAGACTCGGAACAAATACATGTAGGACTTACAAATATTTGTTCTGTGCGAGAATCGAACCCGCGACACGCAGCGCAGCAGTCCGATCGCTCAGCCACTGCGCTAACCGTGTTGTCTATCAATCTATAGTATCAAATGCATCTACCTATTTACTAAAAATGGTTGCGTGGATTTGGTTGTTTTATTTTTTATGTTATGTCTTTTAAAAACATTTATATCATCATCTTACGAGCCTTTTCCCTACGTTAGGGTCAGCTTCCAGTCTAACCGCGTGCAGATTAGGTAATGCGCATGCAATTTTGTTCACATTTTTTTTAATTTTTGACAAGTTTTGTATACACCTAGAGGTTTAAAGTTAAGTGATTATGTGATACTAACCAATCAATGGACTCTGTCTGACATATAAGTTTTTTTAATTATGTATTTCAGTAGTTGTAGTCATTATGTGATTATTATTATATAAACGATAATTAAAATCATGTGACGTTTAAACGTTAAAAATGTATGATTAAACAGTCGCTAATCACTACTTAACATTCAGAAACGTTTATAAATATAGGGGCTAGTCTTAACATCATTTTTACCCTATGTTTACGTACCTACAACAAGTTATAAAACCTGTATTTTACATGTAGTGTGAAGTGTTTTCGTTTGTTATAAACAAGTGAAGAAAACAGTCGTAACGTACAAGTACAAAAACAAAATCCACCTGAAACATTTAATAAATTGAATGTTACTAATAAACCACTGCAACAGAACATTGAAATAAATTCGCATACTCTCGCGGCGCGGCGGTGCTCGCGGTTTCATCGATTTTAATCACACTAAGTGACAATGTATTTATCACCTAAACTCACCAACACCAAAATTGGAGCTACTGGTAGGGATGTGAGAACAGATTCTTTTATAACTATTTGAAATTATGTTTTTATTTGGGTGGGATAAATCTGGACAAATGGCAAGGGGCCCGTGGCTAAATAATAACAGCCGCACAGGTCGATCGGTCAGGTTAAGCTACGCTTGCCGCGGTTGGTCTGTGGATGGGTGACCATCTTTACATACCGAGACCCCTCCGTGCCTCGAAAAGCACGTTAAGCCGTTGGTCCCGGCTGTCATTCGTGGGTCTTTGACAGTCGTTACGGGTAGTCAGAAGCCCGAAAGTCTGACAACCAGTCTTACCAAGGGGTATCGTATTACCCAGAAACTGGGTTGTGGAGGTCAGTTAGGCAGTCGCTCCATGTAAAATACTGGTATTCAGCTGCATCCGGTTAGACAGGAAGCCGACCCCAACATAGTTGGGAAAAGGCTAGGCAGATGATGAAATGGCAAGGCCGAACAAAGTGCGGACTGAGGGCCAATGCTCAGCCTATAATGTTCTCACTGCTGGGACACAGGCCTCCTCTCTGTGAGAGGGAGTGGGCCGTAATCCACCACGCGGGCCCAGTGCGGGCGGGCACATGTCTTCGAATTTTTGGTTCTAGGACATGTCGGTTTCCTCACGATGTTTACCTTCACCGTTTTGAGAGCAGTGGTGAGGATATAATTTATACAAAGTAAAGCGCCTGACTGGGTTCGAACCTAAGACCTACAACTGGTATGTCGCGGCCGTAACCACGGGGCCACCACTGCTCTTTATGTGAGGGCCAATAAGTGACATTTTTGTCAAACATAGAGTTATCTTCTTGGTTAGGGCGACCACTTGCCTTCGGACCTGTTTCATGCTTTGTTTGACTCCTTATACGTTCTTCTACTTCTGTGATCACGTTGGAATCACCAGTATAGAGGAATGAGGAACAGGGTGTAAAGTTCACTCATACTCTATAGAAACGGGAGGATCCTCCGACCAGACGGGTGTTGTGTCTGGCGGGCATTTGCCGAACGATTGATGTTGGGAAATTGTATCTATGCTAATTAAATTTAAACTCTGCTTGCGAGATGCAGGATTTGCGTGACGTCAGTATGACGCGTTGTTCGCATGTGGCCTTGTAGATACCGCTACAGTGTCACTGGCATGACTGTTTTTTTTAAATCATGTTTGCCCAAAACATCGCCACTTCCACGGCGTCGCAGAGGTCACTTGCGTATTGAGTGCATGAAAGGAGCCTTTCCAAGCGACGTTAAAAAAGCAGTACGTATCCCTCCAACGTCCGGCGCTCCCTGCAGTGCGATTCTGTAAAAATCTCACCGTCAAAAGATAGGTGAAGTGAGCTTACAGGTTAGCTGTCAATAGTGTCAATCCCTAGTATTAGTTGGAATGACAGCTCACTCCGCGCTCACTTCACCTAAGTTTTCACGGTGAGAAGGTTACAGAATCGCACTGCTGGACACCTAGCATTCGTTAACGCAGTCTAGGTGACTAATCCTTTTACTACGATGACACGAAATAGCCTTTCTCAAAAACCACGTTAAACAAGTTAAGCGCCTCAGAGGCAACCCTGACTGTCTGCGAATATGCAAATTCTATTGGTTATTTAGGCTAAAATTTTGACTCCCCGTGGCTGCAATTTGAGTGATATTAGATTAGGTTTAACGCGATACGCCCGTGTTAGCTTAATGCATCGGGATACCACGCTAACCCCATTATTCGTCATTAGTCATATAAATCAGTGCCGGTAAATTTGTTTAAAAAAAAGATTAGAGATTTATTAACAGACAAGTGTTATTATAACATAAATGATTTTTTGAATGACACTATTTGACATTTTTTTTTTTTTTTTTGTAAATTATTAGTACTTAAATTATGTGACATTTTATGATTAATTTATTTTACTGACTTATCAATGTTTATTATTATTATGTACCTACTTGGATTGAAGTGTCTTTAGTAATTTAGTTTTTATTTTGTAATTGACTTTTTATTTTTTATTTTTTTGTAAACACTAAATTTGTACGCCTTACGGTGAAACATGTACGTACGAAATATTAATTGTGACATCCTGCATGCTTAATTTGCATGTATACACATGTTTTGACAAATAAAATCATCTTTATCTTTATCGTGTTTCAACTACGATACCTAAATTAAAAATCAATTTTAGTTAGATTAGAAAATATTTAATTTATTTCAGTGATACAATGCCAATTATATGCGTATTTATCTCATCTCTCGACGTCCGTCCGTCGTCCGGGATTTAGAAGAATATCAGCGTCAGGTATATTTTGCCTGACACATACTGAGCTGGACTCCCATTTGGTGCTCCAATTTTGTGGGCTACATTAAAGGAATCACCTTAAAAAATTGAAATTTTATGTGTGTTACCAATTACCCCACTGGAATTATTGAGAATCGCTTGCGGCACTGCCAAAATTTCCCGAACAACAAAGAAAAACTACAAACCGAAAAATCAATGGAAATACATCTGTTTGCTACTAATTACACCTTTTGTCGCAGCCGAAGCGTTTCGTCCACAGATGTCACGTCTAATTAGTAGTGTTGTGTGCGCATGACGTTAGCACGTGGCGTCGCATTCCGATTAAATTGAACGCCGATGCGCGCCCGTGCTTAATGTATTTAATTAGTGCAATATATACATCGATGCAGTAATTAGGGTGGGCCGGATCTAGTGAGGATTAGGTAAAGCGGATACGGATTAGGTACAATGGTAAAGTCTACCAATTTTTGGATAAATTGTTGGATCATTTAGCTCCCTTCAAAATGGTTGAGCTGAATGGTGCTAATCTGTGCGTCATGTTCGTGAACGGGCGCCGTCAGTAGGGACTGGTCAACTCTTTGCTGCCATGGCTTATCTTGATTTAATTTAATATTTGAATTGCTTTTTTTTTATATATTTTCTTTACGGACGCTTTTAACGTTCTGCATCGTTCTCACGTGCATAATTTTGAACATGAATGATGTAACCAATACTTTGTAACAATATTATTATGATTTCAAAGAGTGTCCATGGAGTTTCTTGCCCGTTCTTCTCCATAGGTACCTACGCTTTGGAATGGGCAACTAGCTTCATCTTTTTGACTGACCGACCTTGACAATTCAAAAGTGCCTGTAATTGATTTATTTGAAATAAATATTTTGAGTTTGAGTTTGAAAGTTTTGTGCACCTCGTAGTGAAATATATATGAGGCAGGTGGACCATAGAACTAGGATCAACTAGTACTTTGGTTCATAGGTAGTTTTTACAAGATCGCTTTAGCGATAAGACCGCCCATATTGTGTCACCATTTGTAAACTGTCTACATTTATATCTGTAATATTTATTGTATGCATAATAAGGTTAAGACACGGTTCGCGCAGTGGTTAAGCGATTGACTGCTGCGCTGCGTGTCGCGGGTTCGATTCCCACACGGAACAAATATTTGTATGACCTACAAGTAGTTGTTCCGGGTCTGGCTCTTTGTGTATGTGAGTTTTAATGTTTGTAAACGCACCCACGACACAGGAGAAATTCCTAGTGTGGGGGGCAACGTTTTTAAAAAGAAAAAGAAAAAAAAAAGCATTCTATTTTACTTTTTCCGTGAAAGAGACCTCTGACTGGCCCTACACCAAAGTATAAAGCATAATACATTCTACTTGTCGTGTCTACTGTCTTCGTTTAACTTTACACTTAGAAGATAATATTGAATACAAAACTGGTTTTAAACATGTGAACAAATTGTTAAAAAGACATGTCTGAAACAACGCCAATACAAATGTCTGATACATCATAATCAGCTTATATCGTTCCTACATGTCTGACACGTGTTTATTTATGAAAAAAAAATTACAGGGTTTGTAATTTGTGTTTGTTTGTCGAAAGACGCCATAGGCCTCCCCCAAGCATCTCCACTTCGACCGGTTCTGTGCTTCTCGCATCCTACGGGTTCCTGCAGCCTTCACAAGGTCGTCGGTCCACCTAGTGGGAGGCCTTCCAACGCTACGTCTTCCGGTACGCGGTCGCCACTCCAGAACCTTTCGGTCCCATCAGCCATCTGTTCTTGCTCGCAGAACCTGCGCTTAACTGTCAGGAATTACTAACAAGTGTGATTAAGATTGAGGCACGTTTGCTGTATAACATCAAGCCTTTGTCCATGGGCCAATCCTCCTACCCAGCACATTTATAACCATAGATGATTTATCGATATATAGCCACATCCCTACGTGACTTCGCAGTATTTCATGGTAGGTACAAATGTGCTACATAATAAGGTACCTAGGTATCGACAACGGGCGACGTTTTAGCTAATGAGATCAGAATTAATTGCATGTCGATTTTGTAATATAGTGTGACAGCTGCATGTTTGCACGTGACGAGCAAAATTAAATATAAATTGGGGTTAATAGATGATCAATTCAGGTATAGGCTGTAACTAATGATTTGGTCACAGGTGAAATTATTTTCCATCGCCAGATAACTTTTATTCGAGGAATAAATCTGATTTTGACAGTTTTTGTATGAAATAGCTGTCAAAATTTCAAAATTATTCCTCGAATAAAGTTATCAGATTGTAGCGGTATCTACAACGCCACATACGAATAACGCGTCATACTGACGTCACGCAAATCCTGCATCTCGCAAGCAGAGTTTACCGCGCAATTAGCATAGATACAATTTCCCAACATCAATCGTTGGGCAATTGCCCGCCGGACACAACACCCGTCTGGTCGGAGGATGCTCCCTTTTCTATGGAGGTTGAGAGAACTTTACGCCCTGTCCCTCATACCTCTAAAAGATGATTGAAAAATGAGCCCTAAGTCAAGTAATTTGTACGTTATTAAAATAGTATCATTGGTTCTACGGTTAATATATGGCCGGCCCATTGCCAATTCAGCTTGCTTATTCTGTGAGCTATGTCGACAACTTTGGTTCTCTGCCGGATCACCTCGTTGCTTATTCTATTGGGGTGTGACGTGTCCTTGAATGGAGATCGCGAAACGGTAAACCTAAAGTGGGACGCCCTCAGTGGAGCGACGATCTTCGCAGAATGGCTGGTAGCAGCTGGATGAGAGTTGCCGAAAATCGAGTTGAATGGCGTGCAATAGAAGAGGCCTATGTCCAGCAGTGGACTGCTATAGGCTGATGATGATGATAAGATTACTCGTTTGCCATCGACACGCTTAGATTACTATGGAGATTACTTAGCCACCAGCCACACACATAAGAACACCACAATATTCACCAAAATAAAAGAGACAAGAACCCCAACAAAACCGATCATGTCTGACTGTCTGACGCAATTAATCCCCAAAATCCTATAAAAGCAGATTAACGTGGGCCCACTCGGACAAATTGTGTATTAATATTTTATGTAGTTCGCACCGGCCTACCGGGAGCCAGCTATAAAGCTGTCATCACAAGACAAACTGCTTGCACTTCTTATGGGTGATTTAGGGTTGGATTATAGAGACCCCATACATATGTAGGAGTGAATTTTGGTAGCGAAGTGTTGATGGTTGCTAGTGTTGGAATTGAGTTGTGTAAGTAAACGGGAAATGTATTTTTTGTGATGGATATTCAAAAACAGGGGATTGAAGATTTTTATATGGAGCCTGGCATACCTACTGTCGCGCCATTTTGTTTTTTTTTGGAACTTTAGTTCCTTATCGCGTGGTGCGAAAGGGGGCTAGACGGAAAAAATTAAGACCAAAAGTTGGAACGACACTTTTTGCTATAGGTAGTTGTAAGCCGTGCGGCGTGCGCGTGTTTCTCTGTCTGCCTCTCTCTCTCTCTCTTTGAACTTCGTTCCATCCGAGTGTCCCTTGACACCTCTCAAGTTTTTTTTCAAAATGGCGGCCACGCATGAACCTTTTCTAAGTCGATAGCTGACATTAATGCAAACAGAAAACGAAGTATGACCAAACACCGTAAAGTGTCATGTTTCCGAGACATTAACGTTCAAAATTGATTACCTGACATCCATTTATTTTTTTAACTTGCTTCAGTACATCTTGTTGCTTAGATGTTTGAAATAATCACTCTGAAAGTTTAAAGTAATCAACATCTATGCAACAAGATGTAAGCAGGTTCGAAGCCCTTAATTGAACAAACAAAACTATCGATGTAAAATTGTCTTTGGACAAAGCATTAAATAGCCTCAGTCAACTTTCCTAAATACACAAAATATCTAGCCATTCCTTCTTCCATGTTTATGGCAATGCCCATGACAACTACCTTACCACAACATTTGAGAACAATTCTAGGTTTGTCGAAGAACTGCTCAGATGTTCATTCTGTTACAAAATTCAAATAACAGTATTTTGATTAATTATTGCCATCAATCGGGCACAAATCAACACATCGCATTTTTTTTTGGAACGAAGTGCCTTATCGCGCGTTGCGAAAGGGGGCTAGACAGAAAAAATTAAGACCAAAAGTTGGAACGACACTTTTTGCTATAGTTGTAAGCCGTGCGGCGTGCGCGTGTTTTTCTGTCTGTCTCTCTCTCTCTCTTTCTCTCTTATATAAAGCAAGCCAGTTATACTTCGTTCCATCCGGGTGTCCCTTGACACCTCTCAAGTTTTTTGTGTTTATGTTCTTTTTTATTCGTCATGTTTGCCGCAAATAAATGTATTTTCTTTCTTTTTAAATCCTGACTCCGGGCAGTTACTGAGAAATTCTAGATGAAAAAACCAAATAACACTTTGCCCGACCCTGGAATCGAACCCAGGACCTCATGCTCAAAAGTAGCACTTGCGATCACTAGACCAACGAGGCATTTAGAAAATACAGGACCTCTTCTTTAAAAAAAAAATTATTCACATTCCCTAAAGCAAAAATCAAAATTCCGATTCCATTCATTCTATCACAGAAAGTCTGTGCATTCTATAATCTATTCACCACAATTACAGAAACTCCAATACATTTAGCGACACGAGGCTGGACACAGAACTGTACTGAGGCATTTAATTAGTATTAGACGAATCGCCTGAGGCAACGCGGACACTGCCTCGGTACCATGTGATTGATATATGAGAATACCGGTAGAAATTCTAGCATGTAACTTCATGTGTTGGATTTGAAGTGTAATTGCTTTGGAAATAGTGCGTGCACTTTAGTGAAAATAAGATAGACAATAGGGCAAAATTTAGTACTTATCAAATGAGCAATGATAGTTTAGCAAAAAGGCCAACGAATAGAAGTATAAAGCATGAACGAATAAAAATATTTTTTGTAAAAGTTAAAGAGAATCTGAATATGGCATGTTATGCAGTGAAATAATATTGGCCTCATAATCAATTAGAAAAACAACTTTTAACAAAAATAAAAGCATATAACATCAATGATTTGAAAGACCCCAACATTAAAAAAACTGAAACACCCAAAAACATATGTAAATGAGAACAACAGTAACACAGCTGCAATCAATCATGACAAAGATACAGCATATACTACAGATAATAATCCCATCTCTTGTACTTAACAAGACACAAACCCACAATACTAATAGGAATGCCTCCAGGCCACTAGAAACAGTAAATCCAGAACTCATTACAAGCAAATGCAGGAACATAATTACGTACTAGGAGATAATAATATAATCGCACAATTCCCTTGCAATGTCCCAGGATGAGCATCATTAATATATGGAACTAAATTATCGACGGTGGATAAGCTCTGTTCAATGTGCCCAGCACTAAATATCTTTGTATCGTAATAGTTGCCTGGGTTTGTAGGGATGACGGTGTGTTTCTATCGATATATTTATATTTTCATATTTATACACATAACATCCAGCTTTGTTTCACCAAAGGGCTGGGCAGAGGTGTACCTATAGGTACACCTACATTTCGCGATTTTTTAATATTTATAAGCCAAGTATTTTGTAACTGAAAAATTGTAATATAATTATACTTTATTTTCACATTTTTTGGCGCACTAAACTAAACACTTCACAGGTTGCCCAAGAAATTAAAAAAAAACTTTGTGCAGGAACTGTTTTAATTATAAAAGAAAAATATATTTGATGCAACGAGCGTAACCAAATATAACATCGACATCTTCAAAGGACAGCCCTCCGATAACACGCATACCTATCAGATGTCACCATCTCATATACGGAAACCACATTCTGTTCCTATTCTGCCTATAATATTCCAGTTCATTCCCCTTACATCTGGTTTGAACCGATACACAACCAGTATACACTGGTCTTTGTCATTTAATCCTGCAGTGCAAAATGTTCGAAACTCAGAGGTCTACATATAATGGTTTTGTGGTACCTCTAAAGCTAAATGGACAATGGTGACCGCTGAATTTCAGAAAGGCCAAACGCCTCTAAAGGCCGTCTTTGTTTTGCACGGGCGGACGGATAAAGCGGCTTTATTATACATATAGAATGAGTTACTAGGAAACGGAACGGCGAAGGAATTTAGCTTTTGTTTCTAGGATCAGATTTGATTAAAGTGGTTGAGTCATTCGGCGTGTGTGTAGTACGAAAATTGGTTCCAAGTACTTGACATTAAATTCCAATCTAATGTTTGTATATTGAGAGGAATTCGTGTAAAAGGATGGCTGTCTATTTTTTTTTTTTTTCATGAAAAGAAAGTTTATACTGCAGAAACAAATTACTTCGAGAAATATTTTACCGATGCTAATAATTAATACTACTATTACTAATAACTAGTTAATATTACTATTAACGAAAACAGTGCCAGTATCTGTACATTTTGCGAACGAAGAGGGAAGAAAAGACAGGAAAATAAAATAATTTCTTGAAAACGAAAATAAATCGCGAATAGTTATGTTAATTCGCAAACTTTTCAAATCTAAATTTATCACTGGCCAAACAAAACAATTAGGACGATGTTACCCAACTCTCAGAGACTACAACTAGTACATTTGCATCGGATCGCAGTTAACGAAGCCATTATTGAAATTTTATGTGAGTTTGATTATTATTCAGAAGACCGCTATTAGGACTGGACACGGGATTAGGGTATTGCTAAAATGATGTGGAAACAGAACCTATTTACTTAATGCCTGATTTGTTAATAGTCAGATATTTTTTATCTGTGTAATAAATATTGCGGCTTGACAGCTTTTGTATATAACAGAACATAAGTCAAACGTTCATATTATTTTTATTTCTTAAGTTTTAAGCTATCTATTGAAAAATACTACTGAAAAATCTGTATATCAATAGACTATTAAAAATCAGCCCTAAGTAAATTTAGTACGTCATTGTGATAGAACGTCAAATTATTAATTTTTAAGATTATTTGCGCTTTGCGCAAATAATCTTAAAAAATTACATTAAAGGGGCGTAGGTAGGCCCTTTTAATGTATTTTTATGCTATAAGCGACATATTGGCAGTTCAATAAGAGGCATTCGATAAGAATTAGGATTTACGAAAAAAAAAACAAATAGAGAGACACATCATGATTCTCCAGCCCGTCTTTTTCTTCCATATTTCTCTATTTATCGTCATCTCAGTAGTCACACCTTTTCTAGCCATAGAGAGATACATAGCAGCTTACATTATAGAAAACAATGAACTCCCTAATCGATGAAATCCATAAGCTAGAAGTAACTCTTTCCATACCAGCGTACCCGAACCTTGAGTGAACAGCCATCGTTGAGTTATGTAATGGAAACCTGTTAATTGCTCTCAAAGTGCCAACGTACATAATTCATACAATCTCTAACTTATGTGGCGAACACACCGTGTATATAGGCATCCGTCGCGATGCGTATTATATGCATGGATGACTTCATTTGCATATTATTGCGGAGGGTCACACATGGATTAGTATTTTTGGCGTTAATTTATTGGAACTTATGCACTGTTATTCGAAACTGATAATGTGACTGTCACAATTTAGATTGTCATCAACACGTACAGTGGCCTCAAAAAGTTAGTTGTAATTTTTTTAATTTCAGCTTTTATACACCACATTATGATTTAAAATTCTAGTGATCCAAATGTTGACTCCCGGCCACCGTAGGCGCGGGCCTGCGGACGAAGAGTAATGGGTAGCTCACCGTCCGATCAGGACCAGGCCCGTGCCGGACGGCGCGTATGTATTCCACGCGTGCCTCAAAGAGATGTCAGCACGAACTGACGGGGCCCGAAAAGGCCGAAGCCTGCCAGGGTAGCGGGATTGTCCGAAAGGGTTACCGCTGCCCTGGAACATAAAGGGCTAAGGAAGGAACACGGGTGGGTTTTAGTCAGTAAGAGTCTGACACTCCCTTCCGCTCCACCCAGAGCGGGAGGGGTAATTTGATGATTTTCCATCCACAAAAAAAAACAGACACAATAAAAAAAACAAAGTAGTGTTCCTATTCTTTCCTTTATAGTAGCTCAATCACGTAGGTAATATAAAGTACCACTAAAACCTTCAAATCTATTTTGATTAACTTTCTACGGTAAAGTGATATATTGATTTCGGTTTAAAACCAATTTATTTCAGAGTACTTTAATAGCTTTATAATATATTTTTGAGTTAATTTTCAATAGAAAACCACTTATCTAAATCATTTATCATTTCCATAACAACATTCAATACTATCTGACAGAGCCGAAGCCTTTCAACAGATATTAAAATTGTATTTCCATCCATAATGAGCCTTATTTTGTGAAACCCAAATAATTTGCTTAATTAATGAGTTCAAACGGAGTCAGATTTCATTTTAATTGGTGGATTACTCTGACATCTGACGCCTTGTTTTTTAGCAATTCAAAACAGGGGATTTTTACGTCATCCTTGACGGAAACAGAGAGATAAGGCGAACGTAATTGCACTCGTTTTTTAACTGCTTTATCTGATTCTTCCTTAGCGTCACAATTCAGCTCCAATCTGACCAAGCATGTTAGTCTTGCTACACAATTTTCTGCTTTATGTTTGTCTAACTTAGGTTTCTAATGGTTTGTAAGATTTGGATCCTCCAGCATTTTTCTAAAGCGTCTGCGGGCATCTATCAGGATGGACAAGCGTTTTGTTGAATCGTGAATTGGACGTTGGTCCGAGAGTTTTAAATCTGAACGATTTACGCGAAAATAATAGCTGAAAAGCAATCCCGTTGGACGAGTGAACGTTTTTTGTTGAATTCGATTTAGAATTCCTTTTTATCTGTTTTATGAGTTGAGTGAGATTTTATTGTGGTTTGATTGACCATTATATCCTTTCTTTCTGTTCTCGTGATCTTTTAGAGGTAGGGGTATTTTTGAAGCCCGTTAATTGTTGTGTTGATGGTGTGTCTAAGGTGAACTAAGCTTTTCACTGTAGTTGTCATCATTACTTTAGTTGTTGTTGCTATAGTGAAGTTGTGTGTTTACGCTTTGGATGCTAATCAGGACGAAACCTATTATGTGAACCTAATGATATGCATGCTGTGGTCTTATGTAATTAGCATCGCCATACAACGTGGCAATGCTGCCAGCCTTTTGAGCACTGTTCCTGTTGACAGCGATGCAGACGAATTTTTTGATGCCCTATGATTTTTTTGTTGTTTTTTCACATGTAGGCCATATGTATTATTATTTTAAATATTAGCTTATATAATTTAAATATTGTATTGTAAATAAATACATTGATTCCTTATGAATAAATAAATAGTAAACTTGACAAAAAGTCGTAAAAAAGTAATAATTAAGTCCTGCGCAAAGTTTAAAAAAAATTTAAACGAGATAAAAAAATAAAAAAAAGTTCGTTACAATTTCAAAAGTGATTCACGAAAATAAAAATACAGATACCTACTACCATACAGAACATCTTATTGAAATTAATGAAGCAGTTGAAAAGAAACCAGAAGCTCTATTGAAAAAAGATAATAATGTCGCAATAAATATAGCAGAAATGATTGATGCCACACCATCTTCCCTCAACTCTTGCCCGTTAGCATTGAGCATACAGGGCCACTGACAGACGATCATTAATCTTGCCATGTATGTAAATTTTGCTCTGATAAATCGTTGGTCAAGCAAAACAGGACCTCGTCCATTATTTTGGGTCTAGGGTCGTTTGTTACTGTACTTGTTTGTATTGCTACTTCGCTGTTTGCTTTTTATTTATTAGCTAAAGTGTGTTCTGCAGTCTGATTTAGAATACCTGCTTTGGGTGTATTGGTTTGTTTAAATTTGTTAGTCTCTTTGAGAATTTGTGGGATACTGATTTTGTTTCGATTGTCGTCTGACGAAGTTACCTGATTGTAGAATTTAAATTATTGTTGAGGGAATTTCTAGTGTTTTGTTGCTGTATGTTCTTAAACCAACATTCAGGGTCAAAATAAATTAGCTAGTGACACTCAGCAGACGATGATGGCATCGATATCTCATCATCTGCTTAGCCTTTTCCAACTATGTTGGGGTCGGCTTCCAGTCTAACCGGATGCAGCTGAATACCAGTATTTTACATGGAGCGACTGCCTATCTGACCTCCACAACCCAGTTATTGGGTAATACGATACCCCTTGGTAAGACTGGTTGTCAGACTTTCGGGCTTCTGACTACCCGTAACGACTGTCAAAGATCCACGAATGACAACCGGGATCAACGGCTTAACGTGCTTTCCGAGGCACGGAGGGGAGACACCAACCGCGGCAAGCGTAGCTTAACCTGACCGATCGACCTGTGCGGCTGTTATTATTTAGCCACGGGCCCATGATGGCATCGATATCTAAACATGATAAAACAAAAAGAAATATATTTGATGATACTTTATCTTGAGATCAAAGACCGTATATAGTGCGTGAAGTTGCTTGAAATATCAGTACAAAAATCTATATCTATACACTTCACTTTTTTTTTTTTGGTGTTTAGATATCGGTTCCCATCAGGTCTGCTGAGTTTCGCTTGCTAATTCAATTTGACACTGTGAGCGTATTTTCATTTAATCTATGACTACTACCATCATCCAACAGTTCCTCATTAAACTTGTATATTACATCAACGAACTCCTCCATATCAACATGTCCGATATCAATGTAACGATCTAATGTTGTAGCTACAACACCACGACTATCCCTCAATTCCTACCTAAATACACATATAGTTATCAATACAGTACCAGGGCCACATAGCCCGAAGCATGTCGCTCCCCTCGCATTGTCGCCAAGGCGCAAGGGTCAGTGTACTATGACATGGCCTCCGTCGCCTCTATCTCTCTAATATTGCACTTGGATAATCCAATTAGTGTCCAATAGTGCAGATATGTGTCCTTTGATGTCATGGGTTTCGTAGCTTTCCGTGTATTTTAATTACTGTCATTGTTCTGTGGGATCGTATTGCAATTATTTTTACCTGATCATAAGATGATGAAGCAAATCATCTTGATCATAAAACTATTTATATCAAAAAATCATCAAAAAATAATTTATCATCTTAGTAAAAATTCAATATAGAAATTGTTTGCTATTGTCTATAATGTCATAAGTTCATAATAGAAATTAGACTCGTTTCGTAAATTAATGAACCTGTCCTATAGCATATGGCATTTTTTTAATATTAATTTACAAGCAATGATGACGCCATCATCGTCATCATTTCAAGATCAGTATTCTAATTCTCTCGAGAGAAAAGTCATAAAAATAGTTGAATCATTTAAATTATTACTAGCAGATAAAAATTTGAGAATGTACGACCATTCTCACGCCTCTAACATTAGCAAATAATTACAACATAACAAACATCTAAATATGACAAACGACTTTAATCCACTCATGTGTGAAGACGCGTGTGCTAAACTTAACTTTGAACAAAAAAAATCTCACTTACCCTGAATTTTAAACCTCAAAGTCGCAGCATAGAGTTCAAAATCTCTTGATGCGTACGAAGTTCTAAATCAAAATAGTTTAAACTGTAGGGCGTGTTGCAGACAAGTCAATGTATGTTAACTCATGTTTAATGGTTTTCATAACACTCAATTGATCACGCATCGCGTCACAAATACATAAATTATTTTTTAAATCATGGGAAATGGCGACACGTGTATGTACTTTGAAATTATAAATTTGAAAATTTTTGAAGAGCCGTGAGAGTATGTGTGAGTAATTTAAATTATGTGTACTTATCATAATTATATTTGCATCGCTATGAGATTTTTGTTATTGATGTACAGTCACGAGCAAAAGTAGGTATATATACACTCAGCTTTTTTCAAAAGCGATTTACTCCTTTATTTTTTAATGAAATTTTATGTTGTTACGGACATATATAAACCTATCATAGGTTTGTATAATGTGTCGTATTTCAACATTGCATTCGTTATTTCAGGAAAAAATCGCAATTGAAAGTTGCCAAGTGTTGACATAGGTATTGGTGCTCGTAACTGTAACTGACATTGCAGCTATCAATTACGTATTGAATAATTCAAGTGGAATCATTTTAGTACGTACTACCGACTCCTTATTATTGACAAGTAGGTACAGTCAGCTAGGAAATGCTGGCGCCAAAGTTTTAAAATATTGACCAACAAAATATTGACGTGTAAAAGTGTCTTAAGAGTTCTACTTACTTAAATAAACATTTCATTTCTTTTTAGTAAGGGCGATGCCACACAGGCGTCGCCAAATTAATTTTATCATGAATTTTTAAAATTATACAGAAGACAAAAACAATTCAGAAATTAAAATAATCCGTGGCAGCTAAGAGATGACCAGTCCCTACTGACGGCGCCCGTTCGCGAACATGATGTATGGATCAGCACTATTCAGCTCAACCATTTTGAAGGGAAACTTAATGATCCCACATATACACTACGCTACTAGACATTTGCGTAAGCATACACTAGAAAGATTGATAAAATACGACAAAGAAAAACTATAACAAATTCTCCTTTTAACAAAACCCATCCTATTATTAAATAATAGGATGGGTTTTAATTTTGTTCGCCCGATTCCCGCGACCCTAATGCCAGCCTTTCACGAACTGTTTGTCCACTAAAACAATTGCGAGGGATAAGGAAACACACTAACATCACGTACAAAGAGTTTAACTCGGCTATCTCGACATATAGGAATTGGTGGTGACAGTGACCGATGGGTATCGGAGATAAGTTTACTCGTAGTTCGCAGTTGGTTAGCTGGGTTAGTCATGTGTTATTGGGTAATTACTGCTCCGTTGGTCTCGTGGTCGAAAGCGCGACTGCTGAGCGTAGGGTCTGACTCCCAGGTAGGGCAAAGTGATAGTGGTAGAACTCTGTCATATATAAATCGATATGAAAAATGTCTCTATTGTTTGAAAGGATATACTTACTGGGAGATCCCATATAAGTTTGGTCCAGTTCTGATGAGTTGTTTTTGAGTTAGCTTCAATAATAGGTACGTATTTTACGGTACCACTATTAAAAAGTACAAAATAATAACAAAAATCAAAGACAACGACTTCCGAAGTAATTTTTCACTTTGAAGTGTTTTTGTTAGAAGTCCGTTGTTTTTTTGTAATAAAGTTTTTGGAACGAAGTTCCTTATCGCGCGTTACGAAAGGGGGCTAGACGGAAAAAATTGAGACCAAAAGTTGAACGACACTTTTTGCTATAGTTGTAAGCCGTGCGGCGTGTGCGTGTTTCTCTCTCTCTCTCTCTCTCTCTCTTATAGAAAGCAAGCTAGTTATACTTCGTTCCATCCGGGTGTCCCTTGACACCTCTCAAGTTTTTATTAATCTTCATCATTACCGTAACACCAGCCTAATCTTTGTTCAAAACCTTATCTATCTACCTAATTACCTTCTAACCCTTACGAGACATCACTACAGACTTATCTGGAATGCAAATGATTCGTTACGTTCCGCTCCGCGTCGGATCGCATCGGATCGCAATTAGTGTAAACGGTACGGGCGATGCCGTCCGTGTAAGCTCACTTGATCCGTGTTCCAGCTTTGCGACAGCCAAATCCGACGTGGATTTTTGACGATCTAGGGAAACTGGATGTGGTTGATTGGATTTATGAAGTTTATGGAGTTAGAAACGGAGTTCGTCACCATTTTCTCAAACCTACATCAGTGTCTTAAGAAGCGATGGCTGGTGGAGCAGACGCGTCCTGGAGTGGCGTATCGGCAATCGTAGTGTGGGATGCCCCCCAGCTAGACAGACCGACGACCTAAAGAAGGTGGCTGTGACAGACAGGAAGGCAGAGGACAGGGTGTTGTGGCGCAGCCTGGGAGAGGCCTATTTCCAGCAGCGGCTGAGTTGTTTGTCGACCGATACCTTTTCAGAATAGGGTAGTTTCCTGGGTAAAACAATGATTATTATATTTAGTCCGTCAGTTAGATTATCGAAAAATAATGGACACGTATTTTTTATTTTGTCAATCAAACAAAAAATTACAAAGATAAAGCGCGTCAAAATTTGGGAGTAGGCGGTCGTGACGTCACGCCTTGCTAAAAAGTGTAGCAAGGCGTGACGTCACGCGGAACTTTAACGGGCCATATCTTCATAATTTTTTATATAATTGACAAAAGAAAAAATAAGGGTCCAATATTTTTTGATAATCTAACTGACGGACTAATTCGATTTTTTTAGGCATCTAGCCTATTTGTCCTTCATCAAAACCAAATTCCAAAATCACAGATCTACCTAAACGTTACCATACGATACCACTTCCAGGTTTAACTAGTCAAAACCTCGTACTTTGTAATTGTTGCGAATTCGCGCGCATCTATCAAAATTAAATTTTACAGGATTTTGGGCTTTAAATCTTTGCTATAAAGGATTGAAATGTTACACTTTGTTTGTTTAATGTCCGCTCTGTATATTTCCTGGTTTCCACTATATTGGACTCGCCATGTCCGGTGTTTTTACTTTATTTGAATGTCACTGCTGGTGCAACAGAATGTAATATATTTTGTTGAGGTTTATTTAATAAATTGTTTGCTTACAACTGCTCGGTTTGTTGGGCTCTAAAGGAAATTGGTTGAGAGCAGCGGTGATGAAAGTAAAGTGTCTGCCTGGGTTCGAACCCACGACCTATATGTTAGAAGTCGAAGCCGTTACCTCTGTGCCACCACTGCTCTCAATACTGTTATTGCATTCTATTGCATGTTTGCCGCAAACAAACGTATTTTCTTTCTTTTCATGCCTCATATGTAGGTATTCTTAGGTGGTAAACTTCTAATGACGGCACGGTTGGCGCAGTGGTTAAGCGATTGACTGCTACGCTGCGTGTCGCGGGTTCGATTCCCGCACTGTGGTGTTTTTCTATCTATAATATGTATGTATTTACAAAAAAAAATGTATATAAGTAGTTTATCAGCCATCTTGTTACCATAACACAAGCATTAGGTTGCTTAGCTTGGGACTAGATGGCGCTGTGTGAAATGTCCAGGGATATTATTATTATTATAATTAGATCATATGGACCCTGTCGGGCACAGCAAAATAAGTGAGTTAGTTCTCTATTAACAATTGCCAAGTCGCCAATACAGATTATTGTAAAAAGCAAATAATTTAAAACAAAAAAAAAACTGTACATATACCTTCACTATCACAAACACTATTTTAGGTAAATCCTACACCCAAACAAAAGAAAAAATCGACTCGTCAAATTGAATAATCATTGACAAAGATAAAATTGTTGCAAAACTATCATTTTTGATGAATCGAGAACACGCGTCGTTTACGTGACGGATCGCATCCGTCCGCACGAGCAAATGTGAATGATAACTTTATATTTGGGAGTTTAAAAACGTGTGTGCCAAATTGAACCTTGATCCGAAGGAATAAGACTGTTGAAATTGTAATCGATCATTTAGGCGCGCTTGAATGAATTAATGTGTGTGAAAAAATTGGTTGTACATCTTGAAATGAAATTGAATTAACGCCATGTTTTGTGCAAGATGAAGTTATATTATGTTGTTTATTATACTTGTAATATAACCATGTTTATTTTTTTAAATATTTATTTACAGTTAATTAAAACGGCACAGGTCCTATTACATTAATTAACATAGAATTATAAAGATTACAATAAAATAAGCATTCAAATAACATACAATACAAAAATTAAATTCAAATTCAAAGATATACAATTCGTGGATAAAATTATTAATAATTATTTGCGTGTATGGTTAAATAAATTAGAAACATCATAAACTATCATGTAACAGTGGACACCCTCGCATATTGTCTCTCACAAAACACCAGACAGGCACGCATAATTTCTTCCATTCATCAGCAAACACATCGCATTCAGCGTCGGCAGTCAGGAGGGCGTCTAGCATCCTTAGGGTTCGACATACCGGGGATTCAGCTCTAGCAACCGATTTAGATAGCGGTAGTGCGAACAGGTTATGACGGCGGCTTTGACGGTGCCCAAGGTATTTGTCAGGCACAAATAGGCAGCAGTCAATACGACCACTTAGGGTTTTACATGCAATCGTGAGCTGGTCAAAGCCCATTCTTAAATGTTATGTTATGAGCTATAGGTTATTTCAAGTCAATTTCAAGGTAGGAAAACGTTAGACTAATTATATCTGACATAATCATCATTTCTCTCGCCCTTATCGAAACTTGTTTGAGGTCCGCGCAACATGTTTTTTCCTTCCATCCTTCTTATTTTTTTTTTTTATTCAGACTTAGTGATCTATATTCATGTTAGTAATACTTAAAAATTATGTTAGTAACCAAAGATTAAAATACATGCCACAAACTATTATAACTAAAACTTAAATTAAATAATCGGAATACATAAAATCAAATTGTAAAATAAATGCATTAGCCAAAATCGCAATAATCTTTAAAATCTTTAAAAGTTCATTTACATCTTTAAATTAATTAAAATGAATATAACTTAAAATCAAGAATTTCATTAAAATCATAATAATATTAGTATCTTGATAGTCAGGGACATCGACGCGCAATCTGTTACCACGGATTCTAAACACGTTGGGTTGAAATTTTGAATGATTTAAAAAAGAAATCTGTTCCATATACTTAGACCTCGTAGGTTTCTCCCTTCTTCTTCTTTTCTTCTTCTTCTTTCTCAGTTTTCTGTAAAACACCTATTTTTTCTTTTGATAACCGACGAAAAATTGCTGTGTTCATGGTTACAGTTGGCGCGTCTATGTGCCTGCCTCCCTGTTTATCTATCATGTTTATTTAAGTTTCCGCAAACAATAGAACTATAAGCGCCTGATCATTTCCTCAATAACACACCATCACCAATAATCAACATAACACAACTCCCAAACAGCTTAGAAGCTTCCAAACAACTTCAACAAATCATCACAACTATGAACAATATGAACTAAGATAACAATCTTATATCGTATTCATCAAAGGCTTTACCCAAATCTGAACAATGTTACATCTGTTTGGAACTGTCAAACATTTTAGGCAGCAATACGTATGTTAATGTGGCGTCCCTTCAAGTTTATTGTTATGGCGAGATGCTCTTAAACGGCTCTCGATAGGCATAAGATGTTTGGGACACACTGCGCTGGAGGATAAAGAATGTTCGTTGATAGATATGAATGTGGTTTCTTCAGTAAACTTTGTTTTTTTACTTTCATGTGTCAATGTCGCAGCCGACCTATTCTGTAAAGAGATTTTTACAGACGAAAGTACATGTTAATTATGTATAGTATTAATTATTAAGGGCTGATTTTTCCAACGCCAGATAATTTTATCAGAGGAATAATTTAAAAATTTTGACAGTTCTTCCATACAAAAACTCTCAGACGTCAATTTTATTCTACGAACAAAAACCATCGGTCGATTAAAAAATTAGCCTGAAACATTAATATTTTTATTTATGTTCATATTTTTAATTTGATTACTACAACCATTGTAGGTATACCACTGAGCTCTCAAAGCTCACTTATAGCCATTTTTATAAAATTCAATAGCTATAGTTTTATTTACATTCATTCAACTAGAAACAATATACATCTGTAATAGGCTATTTTCCTAAAAATTCTAATTAGTCCGTCAGTTACATTATCAAAAAATATTGAACCCGTATTTTTTCTTTTGTCAATCAAACAAAAAAATGACAAAGATAAAGCGCGTCAAAATTTGGGATTGGGGGGTCGTGACGTCACTTGCTTGCAAAAGTGTCGCAAGCAAGTGACGTCACGCAGAACTTTAACGGGCGATATCTTCATCATTTTTTATATAATTGACAAAAGAAAAAATGTCCATTATTTTTCGATTATTTTTTTTTACCCAGGCAACTACCCTATTCCATCGACTTTTTTACCGAAAAAATGTTGTATCATACAAATTCTGTATGTATCTTATGAACCGATCCGTGTCTAAGTGCCACGGATCTCGTTTTCAAAAGCTAGTGAAATTCAAAACAGGCAGTTTGTACGTCAATGAGTGCTGCGAATTTATTGAAATGACTACACTGTATATTTCGGATTTTATTGTATCGCTAAATGTTCCAGCTGTATCATTATTGCGGAGTTACTGACGGGGAATGGAAAATAAAAGGCTTGTATACGAATTTGTGTTGTGATGTTATCTCCACTTTTAACACTACATTTGGTTTTGTGTTGAAGGAATCTTGAAGTTTTACTTTTCCTTTATTCTGCCATCTATCGGCCTATAGGAGGGTTGATTTTCCGTAAAACTGACTGTAGTGAACTTACTAGTCGTGGAAAAAGTAAGATTGCTTTTATCATTTCATTGAATACTACAGGAAAATCGTTTTACATATTTTTACTTTCGTGTTGGCGCAACTTGTCTTTTTCTTCCATACTTCTTTCTTTATTAGGAGGGGGGCCCGTGGCTAAATAATAATAAAAACTTGAGAGGTGTCAAGGGACACCCGGATGGAACGAAGTATAACTGGCTTGCTTTCTATAAGAGAGAGAGAGAGAGACAGATAGAAACACGCGCACGCCGCACGGCTTACAACTATAGCAAAAAGTGTCGTTCCAACTTTTGGTCTTAATTTTTTCCGTCTAGCCCCCTTTCGCAACGCGCGATAAGGAACTTCGTTCCAACAGCCGCACAGGTCGATCGGTCCGGTTAAGCTACGCTTGCCACGGTTGGTCTGTGGATGGGTGACCATCTTTACATACCGAGACCCCTCCGTGCCTCCTCGGAAAGCACGTTAAGCCGTTTGGTCCCGGCTGTCATTCGTGGATCTTTGACAGTCGTTACGGGTAGTCAGAAGCCCGAAAGTCTGACAACCAGTCTTACCAAGGGGTATCGTATTACCCAGTAACTGGGTTGTGGAGGTCAGATAGGCAGTCGCTCCATGTAAAATACTGGTATTCAGCTGCATACGGTTAGACTGGAAGCCGACCCCAACATAGTTGGGAAAAGGCTAGGCAGATGATGACTTCTTTCTCTATTAGTCGTAATCTCGGTAGTCACTCCCTTTCTAGCCATATCATCTTTCACACAGTCCATCCATTCAGTTTCAATTTACCATTGTAATGAAAATGTATTTTTCACTAGTAATTTTTTTTTAACTTTAGGAGTAGGCAGCCTTGGGAAGAAGTTGCGAGATTATGTACTTAGTAGGTATGTGTGTGTATGAAATTAAGTATGACCTCTCTCCGGTCATGTCGGATTGCCGTCCCATCGGACTATGAGAGCAAGGGAAGAGATGGCACCTGTGTCTGCGCAGACCCTTGTGTACTACAATAACTCCCGCGCCGAAGGCTGTTCTCCGCTGAGACTGGTCACCATGAACGGATTTCGGTCTGGAGGACTTTATTTATGAACTTAAGAGCCTGTACAACGGTGCACTAGCGCCACTCCTTTAAAAAAATATTATCTCGTGACTGAGAAGGAATTATGAAAATCTGCTCAATCAGCGACCTCGGTAAGTGTGTCTAGAATTTTCTAATACCTTTTATTAAGTTTCATATTGAGACAAGACGCAACTAAATACGACATATAGGAATGTGGCCGCTTTTCTTTAGATCGAATTTTGTTGCTTCGTGTCTCAATATGAAATTTTATAAAAGGTATTAGAAAATTCTAGACACATTTACCGAGGTCGCTGATTGAACAGATTTTCATAATTCCTTCTCAGTCACGAGATAATATTTTTTTAAAGGAGTGGCGCTAGTGCACCTGTGTGCACCCTCTTAAGTAAGAAACAAAATTAAGAATAGACTCAGAAATTATAACACAGACGACAATACCAAATATTTAAAACGGATCCACCAAACGATGTCAGCTTACAAACCAACAAAAGGCAATTCATCGTTCAAGACAAAACTATTGTAGCAAACCATTCTAGCGAAGCTTAATTTGGTATAGCGATACCTCAAAGGGGACTCAAGACTTTATAAATAGATACAGAAGGTCTTCTCCTCACAACGAGTGAAGACAAGCGCACGCACATATACGGGGAAATTCATTATTTGCTTAGTAAAGTCAGCGTCTCATACAAATAAGAACTTTATGTGTGAAACATTAGAGTTTAAATTCTTCTGCAACGCTATCTTTTGTCTGTCTATACGAATAGAACCATTATTAGCATTAATATAAGGTTCATATTTGTATGATTCATTTACAAAGCAAAACGCGGTCGAATTGCGTCCTATGAATAATGAAAGTATGCTAATAGACACGTACGCTGATCTGAAACAAATGCCACTCGCCCGATTCGGGCGAATAAATTCGTGCGAATCGATGATAAGCCGTGTGTGTGTTTTCGCTCGTTGTTTAAATCCGACCTTCTGTACTATTTATGTGGTGGTGAAGAGTCGCGGTGGTTGTCGACTTCAAGCTAATGTATTCCGGCTATTGTTTGTGGCAGACGGGATTATGTGCATGATATCAAATTGCTAGGTAAGAGGGATTGGGTCGGTTTGTCGATGTTACGGGTTGTGGCAAGAAATTGAAGATGTTTTTATTTGAGTGTTGTTGAGTTTACCATTATTTAGCAGATATTATAAAAGTCTCGATGAAGAAGAACGGACACAGGCTGGGAGAGCAGCTGATCGATTCCGTAAAAATCCCACCGTGAAATCTTAAATGAAGTGAGTTTGAAGTGAGCTTTCGCTCAGAAGTGATAAGAGTTAAATATCACAAAATTTTATGCAATGTAGTTAATGAAAACATACACGATGTTTTCATTAACTTCATTGCATAAAATTCAAAATGTGCCACTTGCCTCATACATATTTCTGGAGTTCGTCAGCTTGCCCACAAATAAATTAAATTCATGCGAGTCGACTACAGAAAAAAAAAATATTTCAAAGCGACGATTCCCACGTTTCGGGCGAGTAAATTCGTGCGAATCGACTGAGCCACCCAAAAGTGAGAAACATTCTCCAGTAATTTTCTTAGGCTTTAATGTATTTAAATATTTCAAAAATTACTATTATTGCTGCTAGCCCCAGAGTTTCAACCAACCACTTACAAATATCAGTAATTCTAACCGTTATATCAACTTCAAAATCCCCATTAACACCCGAATTATTCGAAGTTTCAAGACGTCAAACTATAAATCCAGGGTAACATCGACAAGACATTTTGCCAAGATTAACAATATCCCAAGCACTAGTTGGTCAAAGGACAAATTGCGATCCAAGATGGTAAATAATTAATTGTACTAATGGAACAGTTAGTTGGCAACGTTGGAATTTGTCAAAACAAGACGACGGTATGAATAGATTGTGGAAATTGTGGATGCTGGCATTGTTCACTTTTGATGAGATTGTTTGGTTAAAGTCAGGACTGAATTAATGGGAATAATGAAGTTTTAGATAATGATATTATAAGAACATGAGGTACTGCTATTAAAAATAGGTCGTATTTTTTTTTCATCTTGTTTACAATATTTAGGCATAAATAAAACAGACGGGCAATAATTGTCATAATTTTAAGAACGTTCATAGTCTGATCTAATTTCCCTACATTTTTGACCAATTTTAGTTTTAGATTATTGGTCTTCTGATAATTGAAGTAACTACACGAAAAAAATCAGTTAATATTTTAGTATCATGTAAAGTTTCGCTAGGTAATTTAATTTGAACCTGAGAATGTCAAAGGCAAAGAGTTTATTTAGTTACATCATATCACCTTTTATATAAATTAACGATAGTATTTGCTTTGTTATCACATTTAAGTCTAATTTATTTTATGTTTACGACTTCAGATCATAAATCATCGAAAACTTATCTGCCAGAAGCAATACCACTAAAAATAAATAGCATCAGCCATCATAATCCCAAATTGGTTTCCAAACACGAAACTTTAAAAAGGAATCTATGATTGAATCAACACACGATAAATCGGTGAATTGAGGGACCCTTTATTGTTACTTGAACGAAGATGTAAAGTTCACTGGATAAGGTGGAAACGTCTTGATGCCTAATATTAAACATTTGGGTTATAAGTCGATTCGCACGAATTTACTCTTATGTTACTTTTTAAAAATATTATTTGTTCCATAGGCGACTCACACGAATTCACACATAGAATAGAAAAAATAATATTATTTAAAAGTGACGATCCGCCCGCTTCAGGCGAATAAATTCGTGCGAATCTACTAATAAGTCAAACATTTTTGTAACTCTCCAATATGGTCAAGTCTTTTGTTCTTTCCTTGAAGTTTTAAGACAGATATAGGTTTTTATCCATTTCAATTGTTCTTCTTCTTCGCGTGTCGATGGCAAAAGTTTAAATATTTTTGGCCCAAAATTCAGCTGTGCGAACTCCGCTCACTGACGCAGTCATAAGATAATCAAGTGCACAGCCGATCGATTCTGTAAAAAAATCACCGTGAAAAGTAAGGTGAACTGAGCTTAGAGTGAGCTGTCCCTGCCCCCAACTTGTTTTTTTTTTTTGTGTGTTTTTGTCTTTTTTTTTTTATGCGTCATGTTTGCCGCAAATAAATGCTTTTTCTTTCTTTCTTTCTTTTCTTTCTTTCTGTCAATAGTGTCAATCCCTAGCATTCGTTCGCTTCACCTAAGTTTTCACGGTGATATGGTTACAGAATAGCAGTGCAGGGGATAGGGCGGCATAGGATGGAAGGTGGGCCATTTTCTGTGGGGAGTATGTGGCATTTAAATTGTTAACTTGAATGAAATGTATATAATTATGTAATAACTTGACATATCGTCATGCCTGCCATATTTTATTTAATTCTAAAATATGGAAAATCTCAGTATATGTATATTTTTTATTTCTTTAGCACGACTGGCACATCCAGCAATCTACCTCCTGACCTCTATTGTGTAAAGCAATATTGAGTGCGGGTGTAAGGGCAAGTAATTGTGAAGATGTCGTCGGATTACCGACCCTTGGGGTAAGCAGAACTTCAGGGATAAGTGATACATCAGTGTCGAATTGTGTCCGCTTGTGTCCTGGATACAGTTTGAATTCGGGATGATAGATGTGCTTTTTTTTAGTTTCGGTTTCTGATGTCATGTTGTTTCTTAGCTATATCGTGGTTTAAGTTGAGTTTAATATATGTAAATAAATGATTAACGTTTTCAGTCTTGGTTTAAAAAGAAATGAGTTATTGTTTACTAATAAATATTAACAAAACTAAAAATTTCTGATTTTATTAGTTGATGTTTTTTTTTTAATATTTCTACGTACCAAGACAGGTATAAAAAATCTTGTAGAGGATTTGAATTTTGAATTGTGAAAATTTTAAAAACTAATCTGTGTTCGCAATGTAGTTGGCAAACATGTAAACAAATATGAGTTTTTGGAAAAATAACTTTAAAGTCTTAAAACTATCTGAGTATTAGACTACAGACTAAAGGTCTCGAGCATTTCCATGTAATGTAGCGTTCCTGTAAATGGTCGACGCTGCGTTCGACGTAACGCTCACGGCGAGTGAGCATTTACCGGTAACATTTCTCTCTACCTTGCGTTCATTGTTGATGATTGTGCGTTCTTGATTGCTCGTGCCTTTGCTTGATAAAATGTTCCACCAATACGCTCGTTGGTTTTTAAAATCGGGCTGTAACAAAACATCGAGCGTCATGTTCGTGTTGCGGTTCTATAAAATTATTAAACGGCGAATGCTCGATGTTGTGTTACAAGTAAATGCCAAAAAGTAAAATGTAAATATGTAATGATAGATGTAGTGTAAAATCTATACTCACTTTAAGTTCACCAAACAGTGAGACCAAGTTGCTAGCATTAGAGCACAATTTTGAAAACATTACAACCACGCATAAAAAACCGATACAAATACCTAATGTCCATTGAATCTTTCAATAATGTGAATGTAAATAATCAAAAAGTAGCCATTTTATTTAACGACAATAGTACTCTAAAGTATTCCCCATTCCCTTTGTTTACTCAAGGGGAAATAATTAGAGCAGGTTCGGATGAAAACAAGGAAGGAAAAAGAAATAATAATTCGTCAGGTAGAGAGAGATAATCCTGAATTTTTTAAATGGGATTTAATAAAGCTGTCCTTCCAACAAGAGCGATTTTTTACTCAGACATTATCGCATGACTTCTGCTCGTGATATATGAGAAAAGCCCTTTTGAGAGTTGACGTTGCTCATGGGAATGGTTCATTTGTTGGTGTCATTTTACAAAATACTAGATTTATCAACCGAAATAGCCTGAAGAATTGCCAAACTTAAGTGGCAGAACCGATTGAAGTAGAGGAGCTTGGGGAAGGCCTATATCCAGCGGTGGACGTATTTTGGCTGAAATGATGATGATGAGATTTAACAAAGTATATGGATTTGACGGTGATAGCTGACAACTGGAAAATGCTTTTATGAGTGTACGACTAAACGCCGACAGACACTACGCCGACAGACTGAACACCGACAAGACTTTACTTCGACGGGACTCTTCGCCGACAGGACACTTCGCCGACAGGACTCTTCGCCGACAGGGCTCATCAGCGACGCAACTTATGTCCGATAATCAGATACTTACTTTGGAAATCGATTATGCTTTTAAATAAATAATAAATCGTCTCTGAACCTGTAGTACCTTGATGATGGCATTATTGGTCGATCACCGGAAGAGGTTTAGATTCCGATGGTGACGGGGCAAACATATCATTTATGTTGGATGCCGGGTCAGCTTGGTCTGTCCTCAACATGGGGGCAACAAGCCCTGACGCAACACATGTTCAACGCGCTTGGGACAACGTCACGTCCAAGCTGATCCAGGAACAGATTTTGGTGGGTTCCTCGGTTCCAGAAGGTTGACAGCTAAGCTGGCGTGCCGGTCCGTAAGAGTAGCTATGTCAGCATAATTGCAGCCGCATCAACTAGGGTTCGGGACGCGTCGAGGGTGCGAAGCCGCTATCCATGCGACACGTGCGTTTAGGATTTCCAAAGTAAGTATCTGATCATCGGAGATAAGTTGCGTCGCTGATGAGCCCTGTCGGCGAAGATTCCTGTCGGCGAAGAGTCCCGTCCAAGTAAAGTCTGGTCGGTGTTCAGTCTGTCGGCGTAGTGTCTGTCGGCGTTTAGTCGTACACTCTGCTTTTATAGTGTACATGAATTTTTGGATTATGTATTGTAAGTTTTGTAAATTGCACGGTCATTTTAATTTATTGTTGTTATTATTATTGTGTGCCGAATCTCTCCCATTATTGACATTTATGATTATTATTTTTTCAATTTTATAGTGACATTTATTTAATTCTATGACTCAAATTTATGGGATTATCTGTTTACTGACTGCATGATTATGATCATTAATTCATTTCAATAAAATATGTAATCTTATTTTATATTTGTACGCCGAAATTACATATTACATTCATTCCGAATAACATTTTATGAACCTTCTCATTATGCAAATAAATGGTTTTTGTTTTTTTTTATTTTTTTGACATTGGTGAAGGAAATGTCGTCAGGAACCACGAGTACGGGAGGACTTACGAGTATAGTTAATATAAGCCTGAAATCGCCAACACGTCTTGAGCAATTGTGGTGATCGATGCTCATGCCTACTCTATATAAGAAGGGACATTTGCCCTGCACTGGAACAATAATAATAATATCCCTGGACATTTCACACAGCGCCATCTAGTCTCAAGCTAAGCAACCTAATGCTTGTGTTAATAATAATAGTCTGGTATTAATATTTATTTGTGCTACTGCAGTGTAAATGGCTGTTTTCTTACAGAAATGGATTTCATGAGCTCATCTCCGTTTTAGATTATTCGATAATGATGAAGCGACTAATTTAAACCGTCTAGCGACGCGCGACGTGTGCAAAACTCATATCGCTCTTATCGCTTCGCTTCTGTCATATCGCTTCGCTTTTGGTGTGCGCCGGATTTATAGACAACGGGGAATAAGAGAACACAAAGATGAGGCAAATTAGCAATTATATTATAAAAAAATCATCGGTTGTTTTAAAAGCGGTGTCGTAGAGAATATTTTGTTTTGGCAACACGATACGATGTAATGAGGGTTGGATACGTTATATGAGAGTGGATAAAAGTAATGGATGTTTTGTATTTTATAGATGTGTTGTTAAAAATGGATTGTTTTTGTTTTTGCCAATATGTTATCTTTTTATATAGCAGATCAGATAAGTCTATGGAACTGATCACCAAACGCATAGGTCTTATTTTTATTTTTTAGGTTTTGTCAATAAAAGAAACCGAATATATATTAATTTTGTTAGTTAATAAACCCCTTTATTTATTGTTCGTAATTCCTGTGCGTGTCCCAAATAAAATATTTTCTCTTTCTTCCTGAATTCATAAATAATGCGCAAGCGTAGGTTCTGTAGAGACTACCTATAACCTATTATGATACTTACATGCAACCTCTATGAGTTCATTCATTCAAAATACGAGACAAACATGAAGTTAATTTAAGATCTCTTCTAGAGATAAGGCGTCAGATTCGGCTGTCAAGCCGAAGAATTAACATTTAAAATACGTAGAGTGATTAATAGGAATAATTATTGAACATACGTGGTAAACCGTAGTTTAATTGATTCCTCCCGGTACCCTGAAGCTCGTAGAGAGCTTCACAGTACCTTCCTACATCAGTAAAACAAATACGAACATACAACTTAAAAGGACAGCACACACTACCCAATCAATTCAAAACTACCACAAAACCGGCAATCGATCAAAATAACCCTCAAACTGTATTGTGTCCCTCAAAAATTTGTAACAGATTTGTATGATCCATTATACCCACCCTCGTTCCATACATATCTATGTATTTTGGGACGAGTGGTACTTTCAAGTACCGCTCAGAACTCTCCAACGTGTCTTAGGATTGAGACAGATGGCCGAGGCAACACTTGAAAGGAAATTATCATTTTCGTGTCCAACTTTTCTTCATCTTTGTATTAGGGTGAGAAAAATGAGGTAGTTAAAAGATATTCGGCATGTGAAAATGACACTGGGTGCCTTTACTTGTAAGGTTGTTACATAACTTGTATATGAAACGGCTGTTGGCAATATTTATAACAAACTTTAAAGATTTTTTTAATTTTTTTTTTGTAGTGTTTGTCTCACAAATTCGTATACTACTACTTGCTATGTAAACAATAGTACCTAATAGGAAGTTTTATAACATTATCAACATTATTAAGTCGGTTAAAAATGGCTTCTCTTCGTAGCTTCCTTAGTTATTTAATAGCTATAGTAAAAGAAAGAAAATAAGGAAAAATAGTTTTTTCCGCACAAATAAAACGCACATTACAAATAAAAAAAATAATAATAATAATTATGTAAATAATTATACTTTTTATATTCTAATATTTAAAAATATAATTAATATGTTTACTTTTAAATAAAGGAAATAAAAATTATGTAAAAAATGCATAAAATAAAACTAGTCAAAAGCCTCGTACTCAAGCATATAAAATGATGACAATTTTGTCCATTGCTTAATTTTAGTAGGTAACATTGTTTTTGTTTTTTAATAAACAAGTAAGTACCTGCCTACTTACCATACCTACCTATATGCTGTAACTTTCTGGAAGCTAAAACATCGCCTATATCAACAATCACCATAACATATGTGATTAAAAATAAAAATGCAAATCCGATATAACCCCACCGTCCATATTTATCTAATGTCATATTTGCATACGACATGTTACGACACGTCTGGCACGTGCCCACTGACGTTTCACGCAGATTACATTTATTTTCAATCTTCATTGTTGATTGAAAATGAAGATTTGCATGTTTTTGTTACTGTTGATAATGGGTAATGTCGTCATGCGTTTTCTTGTAATGGACTTAGAGGTAAGTAGGATTGATGTGTGGAAATAATGAAAGCTGTGACTTTTTATAAAGAATATTTAGGTACGAAGCAGGAATGAGCTAGTGGCTAAGTATGACCTTTGCGGATACGTGCTAAGCGGATCTTTGAGAGTCGTTGCGGGTTGTCAGAAGTCCAAAAGTCTGACAACCAGTCATATCAAGTGGTGTCATGTTACCCAGTAGCTGGGTGCAGTCGCTCCATGTAAAACACTGGTATTCAGCTGCTTCCGGTTAGACTGGAAGCCGACCCCAACTTAGTTGGAAAGAGGCTAGGCGATGACGAGTAGGGTTGTTCAAACTGTAACAAAAGAAAATCATAAATACAAACCATTAAATAAGACACCATAATCTAATAATTTCCCACAACACTATTATGCCGGCTGTCCACTTACATTTTTTCTACCAAATGCTTGGTCACGACATAGGGTCAACCAAAAAATGTGCGGCTACCGTGTATAGCCGTTTGTCTTCATCGGCGACAGGTTTATGACCGGGGGCGGTAAATAATATCGGCGCGGAAAAGACGTCATGCAACATTCATACGTTATTTTGATACAGGTTGATGTTTTTCATGGGAATGATGTCGGAGTAATTTTGCAAAATGCATGATTTTTCTAAGTAAATGGATTTGGAGGACGAGGTGTTGGTTGTTCAGCGGCGCGATGGGGACATTGTTGGCATTGCAGGCGAAACCTGGATGAGGCTGGCAAGGGAACGTGGGGATTGGCACAAGAAAACAGTTGCCTATGCCCAGCAGAAGATGAAGTCGAGCTGCGGATGATGGTGCAATAGATTTGATTGCTTACCTTCTGGTGGCCAATTCCCGTAATTAAAAACGTTCAAAATCTAGTCGCAATCTCATCTCAGCGAAAATCAATGTCAAAAAATGTAGGTAAATTAGAGGTGTTTTTGACAGATTGAGACTGAGATCAGAGCCCGTATTCCCGTAATTTAAAACGTTCAAAATCTAGTCGCAGTCTCATCTCAGCGACAAACAAATGTCAAAAACTTGTCAAAATGTAGGGAAATTAGACGTATTTTTGACAGATTGAGACTGAGATCAGACTGTGAACGTTCTTAAAATTACGAGAATTACCCCTCAGATTGTGAGCGTTCTTAAAATTACGAGAATTTCCCCTCTGATGTCTTTATCCTGCAGAAGGTTACGCATTTTAGGCAGATTCTGCTGTTTTTTGCTTACCACTAATGACGTAAGCCTTATCAAAATGAACCTTCTCCAATTAAAACCTCAATTAGATGAAATTAAAAAAAAAATCAATATTGCTACAAGGTTCATTTAAAAACAAAAATACATAAGAAAGAACGAGAAAATATTTTCTCGAACTTATGTAAATAAATCTGGAAAGCATTTTCTTCTAAATATAAAAGGAAACATTCTGTATATGAGACAGTAACTGGATTTCCTCAAATACCTCTGAGCTGAGGGTCTATTTCAAGATATAGGTGGACAACTGGCGTCGTCCCTACTGGCAGGGATAAGTAGATACAGTACTATATTGTTTCATATTATTGCGACTAATATGAAAAATATTTAACGAAATATGATGACCATTTCAGTCTCCTTTTTTTTAACACTTTTATTAACACTGTTCATAATTTGACGACAAAGTTGGCGCAGTGGCTGAGCGATTGACTACTGCGCTGCGTGTCGCTGGTTCGATTCCCGCACGGAACAAATATTTGTATTGCCTATTACGGGTAGTTTTTCCGGGTTTGGCTGTTTGTGTATGTGAGTTTAAATGTTTGTAAACGCCCCACGATACAGGAGTAATTCGAAGTGGGGAAAAGTTTTTCTAAAAAAAAAAAAAATATTTTTATACAATATCCCGTTAGTAATCATTTAGTGTTTTTTTTTTTTTTTTTATTAAGTCAAAAAGTTTAATTTTCTAAACAAAATTGAAGTTTGAAGTTTTTGTTTTTTTTGGTTTATAACTTTGAGGAATAGGAAATGTGACATTGCATATTAATAATGGAACAGATAGCGCCATCTATGGTATTGGGTCAGAACTTCTATGTCATAAAAATGGTAACCTATTAGCGAGATAACGGAGGGTCCGACTATTATGCTTGGTCGAGGGTTCAAATCGCATGAGTGCCAATGGAGTTTAACAAGCGGAAATAAGTTTAAATAACAAAATGTGTATATTCTCTCTCAGTAATATAAATAAGTCAGAATAATTATGTATTTTAATCAATAAAACTAAGTTTTATAATTTTAATTTATATAACATACTACCAGTGCCCCGTGGTTTCACCCGCATAAGTGTCAATCCCGTGGGAATATCGGGACTTTTTATCCCGATAACAAGGATTAACATCCTGGTTATATAATATCTGTGTACCAAATTTCATCCAAATCTGTTCAGTAGTTTTTGCGTGAAAGAGAAACAAACATCCATCCATTTATCCTCACAAACTTTCGCGTTTACATATAATCATTATTAGGTATTAGTAGGACTAGACGCCAATGACAAATGTACCTATGTTACCAATCTATACTAATAATAAAGCAGTGTGCGTCTCAAGGTAAATCAATAATCGTAATCGTAATAACTGTATGGTCAACCGAAAGTCTCTAAACCTTTTAATCAAATCAAACTTAGCCAGATGGCGTCAATATCCGTTTAAAACCGATCCATACTTAAATATCAATCAATAACATGACACATTACATTACAATAATTACATTTACCCAAAAAATATTCACCCTCTAATATCATAATCCGTAGTTTCCCCAAAATATGTAGTTACCCTAAGATCCGTAATTTCCCCGAAATCCGTTTAAACGCAACTATTTTTGGTAAATCGGTGGAAAGAGGATGGTGTCTAAGGGAAGTGTAATCAAATCATGGCGCAGACATAATCGAGTATAATGGTGTTGCGCGGGAAAATGATTCCGGACTTTTTTGTCCATTCCGTTTTTATTCATGGCCGTGTTTTTATTGAATTAAATATTTGGTTCTAGTCATAGTTGCTTTCGGTATATGTTTGAATAGTAATATGCCCATAATTTATAAGGTCCGTCATATTACTGTGGAAAGTTATCGGATTTCGTTTTCGTGTCTTTCGAAATATCTAACTTAGATATTTCGAAAGACACGAAAACGATATGCATACTAAATAAATAAATAAATCAATGTAGGTAAGTTCACACGATAAATACCTAATCATTATTGTGTATGTGAAGGATTTTTTTTATGGAGTGTATCCTGACATTCAATTTCGTATAATTTCAGAAACGGGCTGAATAATTTAAACTTATCTACTGGCAGCCCTGTATCTAATTTGGCCAGTACACTTTTGTTACCGAAATAATAATAATCACATATTGTCATACCTAAAATCGTCATTCTTTCTCTCTTCCTTGGAGGCGTGAGGGAGACTCTATAGAGCGTTGTCGTGCTGGATAGAGTGGAGGGCACTAGACCACGCCGCTGACGCAACCCATGAGATGGACTGGGCAAATTAAATCAGCAGTGGGCGATCCCTTATAAGAGTGCACAAAAAATATCATCAAAAATATATGCGGCAAGAAATCGTAAGGCGAATCACATCATCCCCTAGACAAGAAACTACATGAGGATCACGACCGTTCTGACAAGAGTGCTACGAAGAAGAAGAAGAAAATCTTCATACATAGATCTGTTAAAGTCAGAAGGCAAGGAATTGAAAAATAAAATCAATAGCTTTTAATCATCTGCCTAGCCTTTTTCCCAACTATGTTGGGGTCGGCTTCCAGTCTAACCGGATGCAGCTGAATACCAGTATTTTACATGGAGCGACTGCCTATCTGACCTCCACAACCCAGTGACTGGGTAATACGATACCCCTTGGTAAGACTGGTTGTCAGACTTTCGGGCTACTGACGACCCGTAACGACTGTCAAAGATCCACGAATGACAGCCGGGACCAACGGCTTAACGTGCTTTCCGAGGCACGGAGGGGTCTCGGTATGTAAAGATGGTCACCCATCCACAGATCAACCGCGGCAAGCGTAGCTTAACCTGACCGATCGACCTGTGCGGCTGTTATTATTTAGCCACGGGCCCCTAAAAATCAAATAGTATATATAGCATATAAAATCAATAGCTTTTAATACACATCTTTAATAGCTAGCCTGTCAGTTTACTTGTGTAATACACCGCATAATATTAACCAGACATAACATCGCAGATAATCCAAATTTCTTTTAGCTTACCACCACAAAAAGAGCATTCAATTTCGACAATAAATCATACATTACCTGTAGTAGGGCTGTGACAGGCAATTTGTCATGTACCCGCTGACGCGTAACGAAGAGATTTGAGGAACCCTTTTGAGGAATACTCAAATCCGTTTGGACGAATACCGAATTTTGTTATTGTTACGGTTTCGTGAGTTTTCGTTTATTTGCCAAATAATCGTAAGGGTTGTGGGGAATGGTAGGATGGTATTTGAATTTAGCTAGTTTTTTTGTTTTGTAAATATGAGTTTGAGTTATGGAACTCAAATGGAGTTGGGCAGGACACCTGGCAAGGCGCAGTGATGACAGGTGGAGTAAGGCAGTGACCGAGTTGCGTCCAAGGACTTGAAGATGAAGTGTCGGTCATCCGGCGGCGAGATGGGCGGACGAAATTGTTTCCATCGCGGGAAGAAGAAGAAGAAAGAAAAAAAGGAACAGGAACGTGGGGATCGGCACATGAAAAGAGACGTCTGTGCTCAGCAGTGGGTAGTCAGGCAATGAATGATAGATGATGCTGAAATATGAGTTGATTCAATTTAGTGGGAATATAAGTTAAGAGTAAGACGTGATTGCTTTTCTAATATATTTTAAAATGTATGATTTATAGGTTTTTTAATTACACGCAATAATCAACAAAACTTAATTTCAAGGTTTATTTAATAATCTGCCTATCGATTCTGTAAAAATCTCGCCGTGAAAAGTTAGGTATGAAGTGAGCTAGCTGTCAATAGTGTCAATCCCTTAGTATTAATTGGAATGACCGCTCACTCCACGCTCACTTCACCTAAGTTTTCACGGTGAGATGGTTACAGAATAATAATAATAATATCCCTGGACATTTCACACAGCGCCATCTAGTCCCAAGCTAAGCAACCTAATGCTTGTGTTATGGTAACAATATGGCTGATAAACTACTTATATACATTTTTTTTTTGTAAATACATACATATTATAGATAGAAAAACACCCAGACTCGGAACAAATACATGTAGGTCATACAAATATTTGTTCCGTGCGGGAATCGAACTGCTGTACGTATTTTTGCAGTTTTCAGTAAACCTCATTAGATAATTTTCTCAGATATTTTTTTGTAGGTAACCCATTTATCAGATTTGCAAGTAACATAGAAAATTGACAACAAAACGTCGGGAATAAAAGCAAAAAAATGATATACCTAAATATATTTTTCTAAATAAAAATAACGACCTATAAATTCTGTTTTTATTTCACCACCCACATACCCCATCTTACCCATGATTAACACATCATTAGCCATAGCCCTAGGGGTGAAATCGAACCTTTTTTCCATGTTAATTAAACAGATTAAAGGCTGTGTCCGCATGACCTATTTTCACCCCGACAGCATGCTTTTCATTCCCGGGAAGGGATGAAATACATAAGGGTAACGTTTGAACGATTTTAAATAATAATGCTAATTAGTTGAAGAAATATTGCTGTGGTTTGTTTTAATTGGACGTGTCATTATCACGAATTGAGAAATAAAATTAATGGTCTTTTTTATTTGGCTCAAAAAATATACCGTGCTGCATAATCAGCCTATAATGTTCCCACTGCTGGGACACAGGCCTCTTCTCAGTGAGAGGGAGTGGGCCGTAAACCACCACGCGGGCCCAGTGCGAGTTGGTAGATGTCACATGTCTTCGAATTTTTGGTTTTAGGACATGCCGGTTTCCTCAAGATGTTTTCCTTCACCGTTTCGCAGTGGTGATTACAACAACAAGTACAAAAGACAATTTTGATATTAAAAATGTGTTTTTTTTTTGTTTAAAATTTACTAGCTGCGACCCGATTCAGTCGCATAAGTTTCAATCCCGTGGTAATATTTGGATAAAAAGTATTCTATATATTAATCCTGGTTACAAAACATCTGTGTGCCCAATTTCATCCAAATCCGTTTAGTAGTTTTTGCGTGAATGAGTAACAAACATCTATCCATCTATACAAACTTTCACGTTTATAATATTAGTAGGAAGTAAGGTTAAATCAATGTGTGTTACTTTTAATACCTTAATGAATAATTAATTAATTTATCTTCTAATTAATAAATGTCTCGCTGTCCAAAATAAATTCAAATGCTTTTCTCAGCCCACCCGACAATTCTCTTCAGTTACAATTGCACCATAAAAAATAATAGAACGATGTTGACAATGAATTTTAACAAGCTATTCAAATTAAGAGTATCATCGCCGAGGCTTTAAAACTCAAAGCCAGATGGGTCCAAAGCCGAAATTATCTCATTTCATTAAAATATTATTATTTGAGGACATTTCTGAAGCAATCTCGGTCGTCGGCACACCTGAGACCGGTCTATACTGAAGTGCAAACTGGAATTTCGAAATGAGAATGTTGATTATTTTTTTAAAAGGAATGGCAGTTCAACTTTGGATTATTGAATGGCCAGTAACTATACTATATTTGAATTAAGACTTTGAAATAATTTTCAAGTTATGGAACAGCAAACTGAATGTCATACTTAGCAAAGTTTAAATTCCATTGCAACCAAAAACCGATTAGAACCTTTTGAAGTGGCGATGGAACGTAAATTATCTGAGATACTGAACACTGTAGTACATGGACCTTTTGGCGCGAATGACGTTGACAGGAGGGCGCTGTTTGTAAACATTTGTGCAATTTATTGATTTGTGCAATGTCACTTGAAATAAATGTATTCAATAAACAGGATAGCGGCGTTAGTTCCGATTTTGTCCACGCCAAAATTACCTTGTAGCGCTATATGTAGGTATTTTACCAACATATTTAAACCTATGGTATTATCTAAACTCCCGGACTCCTAAATCAAGCCAACTCTCGTAATTTAAAGCGTTCAAAATTTAGTCGTAATCTCATCTCGGCGACAAACAAATGTCAAAAACTTGTCAAAAATGTGTACGGTAGTGAAATGAAAGGTATTTTTGACAGATTGACACTGAGATCAGACTGTGAACGTTCTTAAAATTACGAGAATTACTCCTCTAGACATTTTGAATGGTCGCGTATTCAAATTCGGAACAATGATGACACCAAAATTATGAAAATGCACGATGGTTCGATTTAGCAGTCCGGGAGTGTATTTTTATTCCGGAAACTAAACTCCCATTTATGGGATTATTAGGTGTAATATTTTAAGTTATATAAGCTTAAAGGTATGAAGTACTTTCCTTGTTATTTTACAAATCATTGCGACAAAAAATAAATCCTCAAGATCCAACATAACACGGTATACAAATCTTAACAAGGTAAGTCGTTACCCGTAAATACGACTTAATTTCCCTCGCTTATACTCCAACATTCAATATCCTAAAAGATTCACTCGTACCAAACCAAAAAACACTTCATTCAAGGCAAAACCACCCTTCTGTCATAAACATAGAGTTGATACAACACGCAAATGAAATTGGTAGAAGTCTAACCGCGAAATTGTGTTACCGACTTTTCTTTTACAGTCTAGTCATTCAAAAATCGATCTTAAGCTTAACAAAATATGGTGTTTACAAACTGCAGATGTTTTGCCAAGGGTAAGTAAGTCCTTAACACAATTCGCGGGCATCTCGTCACAGAATTACGGGTGCGTTCACGTGTGAACCGTCTCTTATGGCTTCGCTGGCAGGTTACTTAAACCGCTGAGTTATATTGATTGTTAAATGAAAAATACTGTCGTTTATAAGGAAATGAGTAAGCAAGTATAGGTTTTTATATTTTACTAGCTGCACCCCGCGGTTTCACCCGCATAAGTTTCGATCCCGTGGGAATATCGGGATAAAAAGTGTCCTATGTGTTAATCCTGGTTATAAACTATCGGTGTGCCAAATTTCATCCAAATCCGTTTAGTAATTTTGGCATGAAAGAGTCATCCATCATCATCAAGAGACATCCATCAATCCATCCATACAAACTTTTGCGTTTATAAAATTAGTAGGATTTATCATTTTGATAGATTCTGTTATATTTTGTGAATGTGAGAACGTTGTAGGCCTTGTCGACTCTAGATTTGTAAACCGCTTTCGAAACAGTAACATCTTTATTTAAAAAATATAATAATACTCGTCTCACAGACAGTATTTCAGATTACCCACCTATTTATTTTATCAAAAAAAGCAAGGATACCATCGAGTCATCTAAGTATCATCATAACGTGAATAAAATATTCATCTGTACCCGCCATTTATATTTCGTTGGAATGGAACGAAACAGACACAGAAAATCATTCTAGCCCTTATTTCCACGTGATAAAAACCAAATGATTTTTACAATACTTTGGCGGTAAAAGCTGTTTCACACGACCTCAGCGTTGTGCTGCGTTTCTGTTAGAATTTTTCTGCTTGGTCCTATACTGTCTATGTTATTTATTTTAACTATGCTACTGTTACAAAATACCCTGCCTTCTTGAACAAGCGTTGGTTACCACGTCTGACGTCGTACAGAACGCCACCTGCTAGGAAAACATCGTGAGGATGCCGGCACGTGACATCTACTAACTCGCACTGGGCCCGCGTGGTAGATTACGGCCCACTTCCTCACTCCGAGAGGAGACCTGTGTGTAAAGGCTGATTATAATAATAAATTTAGAAAAAAATAATTAAAGCGGTACTTCTGGACACGGCTCGCATTGTCAGGAAGTTCCTTTCTCTGGAGCACTGACCGCCGGTAGCTTGGACCCTGTTCCTGATACTACTACTACTATTTTTATATTTTTAAATGTTTTTTTTAATCTTTTTGTTTATGAAAATATTTAAAAATGTAATTTGTAAATAAAGAACATAATAAATTTCTTTATTCAAATAACAAGGATTCATTGTGTTAGTAAACTTTAAGAACTATGTTAGGTTATTGTATTTAAAATTATTTCATCCCATGGGAGTTAGCACTGCAGTGAGCCAGTGATTGATGTACATGCAATCGAGTCTGCTAGCAAAATCGACAGAATTCTCCCGATTAAATAACGTAACGTTTAGCAAAAACATCGTTTAGTTTTTTTAAATCTAGGTAGTGTGTAAAGTATCTAAGCTTGTGTTTTTAGTTCATTAAAGGTGCGTGCACGCGGAAGCAGTCGCCGCCGGATGCCTTTTACAGCGGCAAGTCTTTGGCGGCCTGATCAATGGAGTGCGACTAAGGTGACCTCAAAATATCAGGACACTTTTTGTGGGAATCCGTCTGATACCACGTGTACCTAATATTGTAAATATTCGTATGCCGCTATTAGCGACGGATGTGTCCTGAACTTATCCATACTCGTATATACCATCCAACTTCGACGAATAAATGTCTTTGTCTTTAAAATCTTGGTGACGCTGTATTTCATGGAAAAACTTGTAGGTGAAGGATTCAGTGTTAATGTATTTATCATTATTATATATATATAAGTCTCACGTGAGACGTAGGCATCTTTTTTTATCATAAGTCATAATAATATGACTTTTCCTGCTCTAGGCGGATGCCAGGCCTATGCCCATTGCTCATCGCCCGCAAGCCCAAGCCAATGGTGGCCGGGAGTCGACTGGTGACTCCCAACGTCCAGGGCGTCTCCTGCGGCGACTAGGGGCGTGAGGGCGCAGAGATTGCCTCTCTCTCACGCGCTCCGCCTCCTCCTTTGCGAGCATTACTGCTTCGCAGAAGGAGGTGACGGCTTCCCATGCACTCTCGCTCCGTACCATGGCCTGGACCAGGGCCGGACGCGAGAGATCGCCGCCGCCGATCGCCGCCACGAGGACGCGGCGATGATCCGCTCAAGCTCAGTGGTGATACCCTGGCGTTTCCTCCCGCCTTATCCTGAACAAGAAACTCCCGAAAGACGTAGGCATCCTTACACCTGAATTCTGAATGAAGTTGTGAACTTGTCAAACTCTATTTAAGCATTACTTAAAGTGATTCCTTCAATGTAAACCGCTTTTTTCAAATTTAACTTCTGTGCGTGATTTCATCCGCATGAAATTTCTTGTTCTCCACCACAACCACACCACGGCGTATCGCATCGCCTACCTGCACTATTACTTGTTTTCGCTTCCGTTCTGCCTTATTTTCTTTTTGCTTGGCTCCTATATCCTAAGTGTCTTAGCGTGATGTTAATAGCCTTGTTAAGTTGATCAATGTTAGTATGGATGTCACGTGATGACTTTAAACTTTAATATCTCGGAAACGTGACGCTTTACGGGGTTTAGTTCTATTATATTTTCCGATGTATTGCCAAACTTAAGTGGCAGTGGGCAGGGCACATTGCTCGCAAAACTGGAGGCCAATTCTCTTAATTTAAATCGTTCAAAATCTAGTCGCAGTCTCATCTCAGCGACAAACAAATGTCAAAAACTTGACAAAATGTAGGGAAATTAGAAGTAATTTTTGACAGACTGAGACTGAGATCAGACTGTGAGCGGTCTTAAAATTACGAGAATTGCTCCTCAGATGGCCGATGCGGCCGAAAGGTTTGGAACGCCTCCCACAAGGTGGACCGACAACCTTGTGAAGGCCGCAGGAACCCGTTGGATGGATGGTAGTGTAGGTCTTGCGGCTTAAATGATGATGATGATAATTTTCGTTAGCTTTAATGTCAGCTATAGATTTATCCAGGCTCCATGCGTGGCCACCATTTTGAATAAAAAACAAAATGGCGCGACAGTAGGTATGGACTTCGGATCTTCAAAGCCCTTTTTTACCATACTCAACCGAAAAATTCCGTCCCACATTTCTCTATATCATAGTCACAGTATTCTCTTTGACGTTCGCCGCCCGCATAAACAATAACATTCAAGCTGAGCCACCTCAGGGAGTACCTTTGTCACGAAATGATCAGTCTCATAGAAGGAAGTCCTCAAAAGGTATATTAATGAGATGCGAGTCTTTGACGAGTCTCTCAAAAGGTAATCTTTGATAATACTCTGGGGATGTTATTGTATTTTTCCTTTTTGAATGCAAGAATTATCTTGGTTGTTGAAAATATTTGACGGGATGTTGTTTTAATCTGGTAATGGAATACCTGAAAATACAGGGTCTAAAAATTAGCTAGTGAAACTACAGACGTTATAGGATATTTAAACTTAATAAAATAAAAGTAAAATAATTTGATGTTTTTTTTTGGGGGTCAATGACCACTGTTAGTGTAGTTACGTTGAAGTTGAGAAAATCTGTTTTCTTTTGTTTCATCGTGTTGACATATCGACACTCATAAAGTTTCCTCATCACGTGAAGTTTACACAAAAAAAAACTGTTTTTGTTAAAAATACTACACTTTCATAAAAATACTGTGTTTTCAATTCGTTCTTTTCTTTTTATTTTTGTTTTTATTTGTATAAGTTTACATCATCATCATCTGCCTAGCCCTTTCCCAACTATGTTGGGGTCGGCTTCCATTCTAACCGGATGCAGCTGAATACCAGTGTTTTACATGGTGCGACTGTCTATCTAACCTCCACAACCCAGATACTGGGTAATACGATACCCCTTGGTAAGACTGGTTGTCAGACTTTCGGGCTTCTGACTACCCGTAACGACTGTCAAAGATCCACGAATGACAGCCGGGACCAACGGCTTAACGTGCTTTCCGAGGCACGGAGGGGTCTCGGTATGTAAAGATGGTCACCCATCCACAGACCAACCGCGGCAAGCGTAGCCTAACCTGGCCGATCGACCTATTTGTATAAGTTTACATTATCTTGAAAATGCTCAATAACTTAATAACAATTTATAACGTGGGGAGGGGCGGAGCATCCAAACACAAGCAAACTAATTGCTTAAATGGATTCTCCCCATTGTATCTAGAATAAGTTATTTAAGATACTGCAATAAACACATTTTTTTTTTTTGTTAAACTCATTTTTTGAGTTACTACCTTCGATCAATAATAGTACTAGATTCCCGATAAGCGCATCAAAAACGGCCCGAAATATAAGACCACAAATACTTTTGTGGTCTGGTTCAAATTAGTATGTTTTTAACCTTATTACTTAGACTTTAAGTTTCATTTTAGAATAAATGACTGAAAGTTAAAAAATTGAATGATTTTATTTTCAAGCGACATTTTAAATATATTTTGCAATGGGAGGTAATTAAACTTTATGTTTAAGCATTAAGGTTTATAATAAACTGAAGTTGTTAATATTAAACTTTTTTCTAAGAAATGTAGATGTTTACGTGTGTGCAAACGTGGCCACTTGAGCGACTGATTTTTGTTCCTGATCCTTAATTTAGTACTATTATTGATCGAAGGTTACTACACTAACAGCAGTCAATGACCCCAGAAAAAATCATCAAATTAATAGCTTTTTTGTTTTATCATGTTTCAAAATCCAGTCGCAGTCTCATCTCGGCGACAATCAAATGTCAAAAACTTGTCAAAATGTAGGGAAATTAGAGGTAATTTTGACAGTTTGAGACTGAGATCAGACTGTGAACGTTCTTAAGATTACGAGAATTGCCCCTCAGGTTGTCCTGTTTAAAAACTTCAAGGCTACCCAAGGCCACTCGTGTCCAGGTGGAAGATCTTCAACGTGTGGATGGAATTGTTCGGGTAAGGAAGCACTGTCTCGGTTCCTGCTTATGACTTGAAACAATCAACAAAAAATGATTTTTTTTCCAAACTCTTTCGGTTAGCTGCCTTATTATTTTGTAGTTACCTTATTCATGACTTACTTGTTTATTAAATAAACAAGTAAGATTATTTATAAAAACATAAAATTTTTATGTTTTTATAAATAATCGATGAAAGTTCTCAAGGTGCGCTACGATTATTGGTACGTGACTACATTGTCTACGAGATTGTCTACGGCTGCTACGCCTAGTATCTTACTACGCCGTAGCAATTGCGTTTTTAATTAGTCAGGCAAAAAACGCTCGGGTTCTGTGGTGATTTCAGCGTATACAGGGTGTTATTGACAGCCCTCCACAAAAACACAGGATTGATTCAGCTCCTTATTCTGAATCATATCCCAATGGAAATTTTCTCAGGAAAAAAAAATTATGCCGTTTTTTCTGCTGATATTCCTTTATTTCAATGTAAAATTACGTTCTCTGTATGCAACACTCCATTTATGTAAATAAAACAGCTGAAAACAGCCTCGCTCAAGCTCGCTACGCTGCCGTCCGCTACGTGCGTTTTGCCACGGTAACGATACGTTGCGTGTGAGGTAATAAAACAAATCTGGTTTTTTGGATTCCCCTAATGTTCCTGAAAGAATTACATGTACCGGTCATCTTAATATGATGTACTGAAGCCACCCTATCAGTTTGCGGAGGGCTGTCAATAACAGCCTGTATAAATAAAATTGTAATTTTTCATTGAAATGTAGGATTTTCAGAATCATAACGTACTTAATTCTAACTAACTTTTACTGAAAATGAAGTTGCACTCTAAAATATAACCTTATCTTAAACCGTGGTCAAATAAAATTACCGTTAAACTAGATTTGGTTCTTAAACGAGATTGTTACGGTCCAGATTGTTTCCTGTCCATTACCCCTTGGCTACAAACCATATTACTGCAATTTCCTTTCAGCGCCGCAACTTATTGAATTTATTTCTTTTTTCATGGGTCACTCTACGAAAACATTCGGTTATTGGGGCGAAATGGGGGTTAATTTTATATCCTGTGGTAGGGCTGGGCAGGTGTGTTGACATATTGTGTGTAACTCAATTTTGAAGAGTTTGGTTGGAAAAAAGAATGCGAAAAGTACGGATGAAATTTTTGGTTTAATATGTTTAAATTAACATAAATATGTATTTTCATGTTATTTTATTCAAAATATTTAATTTTTCTTTTTTTTAAAGTACTACATTTTTATGTGGGATTAAAAAGTATGACGTGATTCAACTATGTCATCATCATCATCATCATCTGCCTAGCCTTTTCCCAACTATGTTGGGGTCGGCTTCCAGTCTAACCGGATGCAGCTGAATACCAGTATTTTACATGGAGCGACTGCCTATCTGACCTCCACAACCCAGTTACTGGGTAATACGATACCCCTTGGTAAGACTGTGATTCAACTATGTATTCTAGGTATAAACAAACAAGTAATAAATCTAACGTAATCTTAATCCTCAAACTTCTTACCAAACAACGCCAGCAGTTTTAACCATCCGCCTACAGAACCCTAATAACTAACCAAAAAGTATCAACAACAAAAAGAAGTATATAGGTCTCCGTAACACATAAATAGTAGGCAGTTTATTTACTTTCATTGAACCTTAGTTGTCCTACAAATAAATAAATAACATTACCACCTGAAATAAAAGAACGATAAACGAGGGTAGTCCTGAAATGTATTTAATTCCGTTCGGGGACCGTCTCGGTGCACGAATGGCTTCATTTACGATTTTTATTTCCGGCCAGTGTTGCGCTAAAGGGATGGTGAAATGACGGTACGGGGGTTATCGATAAAAGTTGTTGATTGATTCTTAAGGTCTCGTAATGTTTTAATATTAAATGAGACCCTCACCTTTGTAATAATTTTTAATTTTACAAATAATATTTATATACGATTTTAGCATACAAATGTACAGAGGTAGACTTAAAGTATGAGGCATCTTCCGCCAGTTTACAAGCTAAATTGTCGTTGTAAGAAATACCTGATTGACGATTAATAAAGCTAAGCTAGCCATATTTGTCGAGAACCGATGGCCGATGGACCAGACGAGTCCTGGAGTGGAGAACGCGTATCGGCAAGCGTAGTGAAGGACGCCTCCCACTTGATGGATCGACGTATTTAAAAAAGTGACAGGCTGAATGCGGAAGGCGGAGTAGGTACAGGGTCCACGCACTGGAAGTGGCCTATGTCCAGCAGTGGACTGCGATAAGCTAAATATTGATCGAAAGCTAAGCTAAACAAAAATTGTCTTGTCTTGGTTCAGTTAAATAATCCTACTAATATTATAAACGTGAAAGTTTGTAACGATGGATGGTTGGATGGATGCTTGTTACTCTTTCACGCAAAAACTACTAAACGGATTTGGATAAAATTTAGCATACATATGGTTTATAACCAGGTTTAACATATATGATACTTTTTATCCCAATATTCCCACGGGATCGAAACTCATGCGGGTGAAATCGCGGGACGCAGCTAGTTCCAAATAAAATGTCGATAACAGACTACAAAATTCAAGCTTCAAAAATCTTAGCTTTGGCAATAACACGTATTTCTATCGATATCGACACCCCACATCCCTACCTATAATAAGCGCGATCCGTGTATTGAGATTAACTTGTTTTTATAGCATTAGGTTAGTGTACATTAAATTTAACTATCACGCTTCATTGCTCGAATCGGCGGCAAGCAGAGACAATGAAACAAAATGTTTTAACTATTTATTTTAACTCCCCAGGTATTTGGAGTCGTTAATGGAATGAAAGAAAGAAAACGGTGCACTTAAAGTCAGGTTTGAACGTTTGAATGGAATTGAATGTAGTTATAATTTAGGAAGAGCTTATCTAATCTGAGCTGGAGTTAAGAAATTCTTAAACTAAATTTCTAGCTAGAAATTAGCTTCCTCTTTTCTTCGCATCGGTATTCAAAGACTCGTTACAAATATTTTACAAACACTTTACTTTGTGTAAATTACTTCATCACCACTGCTCTCAAAACGATGAAGGTAAACATCGTGAGGAAACCGGCATGTCCTAGAACAAAAATTCGAAGACATGTGACGTCTACAAACCCGCACTGGGCCCGCATGGTGGATTACGGCCCACTGCTTCTCACTGAGAGGAGGCCTGTGTCCCAGCAGTGGGAACATTTAGGTATATAAGGGCTAATTTTTCAATCGACAGATAATTTTTATTCGTGGAATGAAATTGACGTCTGACAGGTTTTGTATGGAAGTAATATCAAAAATTCAAAATTATTCCTTGAATAAAATTATCTGGCGTTGGAAAAATCAGCCCTTATTAATACTTCTCATTTCCAGTATACAAGATATTGTTCGATACAGTCGGTAGAGCGTGCATGTTTATCCGCGTGGTAAGACTAGTTGCCAGACTTTCAGGCTTCTGACTACCCGTAACGACTGTCAAAGATCTACAAATGACAGCCGGGACCAACATCTACCAATCCGCACTGGGCCCGCGTGGTGGATTACAGCCCACTTTACTATTAAGCTTAGAAATGTTGAAGTTTGGGTATAGTCTTAATTATTCATGCACCGAGACGTTAAAAAAAAGATAAAAAGGTCAAGGTCAGAAGGCGTAATCTTGTAATTTAAAACGTTCAAAATCTAGTCGCAGTCTCATCTCAGCGACAAACAAATGTCAAAAACTTGTCAAAATGTAGGGAAATTAGAAGTATTTTTGACAGATTGAGACCGAGATCAGACTGTGAACGTTCTTAAAATTACGAGAATTGCCCCCTTGATAAAAAGTATCCTATGTGTTAGTCCTGGTTATAAACTACCTGTGTCCAAATCAGTTCAGTAGTTTTTGCGTGAAAGAGTAACAAACATCTATCCGTCCATCCATCCATCCTCACAAACTTTCGCGTTTATAATATTAGTAGGAAGGTAGTAGGAAGGATTAATTTCCTTGACTGTATTCGTTACTCTAGAAGTTCACCTAAAATCGAATTTATCATTCTTTATTATTTCTAAATTATGCCTAATCATGAATAAGACCGATTTTATCATAATCCATGCTCAAATATTCTATTTTAAATAGAAGTTTGAAATTAATACAATACAACATACTCATAAAGAACATTCTTCACACACACCTACATCAAAAACAATAATCAATTTAATGAAAGCCGACCCCGGCGACTAATTAATCGCATGAACGACTTTCAATAATCCTCCGTACGGTCTGGTTAATGAAAAATCGTGCGGACACGTCCGTTCTCGTCCGAAAGAATCCGGTGAGCCGGCTGACCGTTGTAATTGGGTGGTCTTTTGAATAGAACCACGTGTTTTGATCTAGGTAATGGACTAAAAAGAGGGTGCTGCTATTGATTTTCTTTTTTGTTTTATTGTTCGGTTTACATAGAGGGGCCCGTGACTAAATAATAACAGCCGCACAGGTCGATCGGTCAGGTTAAGCTATGCTTGCCGCGGTTGGTCTGTATATGGGTGACCATTCTTTACATACCGAGACCCCTCCGTGCCTCGGAAAGCACGTTAAGCCGTTGGTCCCGGCTGTCATTCGTGGATCTTTGACAGTCGTTACGGGTAGTCAGAAGCCCGAAAGTCTGACAACCAGTCTTACCAAGGGGTATCGTATTACCCAGTAGCTGGGTTGTGGAGGTTAGATAAGCAGTCGCTCCATGTAAAATACTGGTATTCAGCTGCATCCGGTTAGACTCGAAGCCGACCCCAACATTATAGTTGGGAAAAGGCTAGGCAGATGATGATGATCTTCGGTTTACATAATTGATGAGGAGCGAGTCCAAAATAGTTTGACGAGGAAAAAACTGTTGATATATTTTTTGAAGTGAGCTTTTCTAGGTATTGAAAGATTTTTGGTACAGGAAAACCTTATGGGTTCGCATCACCGACATGCTGTAATAGCACTATATTTGTAACTATAAGGGTGACGTGTTATGCAACATTATTTTGACGACACGGTTGGCGCAGTGGTTAAGCGATTGACTGCTGCGCTGCGTGTTGCCGGTTCGATTCCCGCACGGAACAAATATTTGTATGACCTACAAGTACCTACCGAGTTGTTCCGGGTCTGGCTGTTTGTATATGTCAGTTTAAATGTTTGTAAACGCACCCACGATACAGGAGAAACTCCGAGTGCGGGGCAAAGCATTAAAAATTTTTTTTTTTTTTAAATTGCATAGCTCTTCTTAACGAATAGAAAGAAAATTTGTTTATTCTGCACAAATAAAACGCACATTACAAATAATACAAAGACAACGAATGAAGAATGTATTATCATTCGTTAAAACTCCATTAGAAGTTGCTGATTTAACATCATAGAGAAAGAGGGAACAAAACTAGAAACATTTGAAGATACTTTAACAGAAGGTACGAAATTATTTAAATTTTCAAACTAAATATGAACCAAAAAAAATCAGGTATCGCAGATGTCAAAAAGAGTTACAACTTTCAAACCACAAACTATCAGAGGGGAAATTCTCGTAATTTTAAGAACGTTCACAGTCTGATCTCAGCCTCGATCTGTCAAAAATACCTCTGAGGGGCAATTCTCGTAATTTTAAGAATGTTCACAGTCTGATCTCAGCCTCAATCTGTCAAAATCCTTCTAATTTCCCTACATTTTTTACATTGATAATAATAATAAATAATAATAACATCCCTGGACATTTCACACAGCGCCATCTAGTCCCAAGCTAAGCAACCTAATGCTTGTGTTATGGTAACAAGATGGCTGATAAACTACTTATATACATTTTTTATTGTAAATACATACATATTATAGATAGATTGATTGATTGATATAGATTGATTGTCGCTGAGATGAGATTGCGACTAGATTTTCAACGTTTTAAATTACGGGAATCGGAGCTGCCTACCTACTAGTTTACATAACATAACATCACGCTTGATTTTCCTAAGGATTCTGCAGAGGTGTACCTACAATACCTACACCTACATTTTGCCAGTTATGTTTAAGTTCCATGTAATAGGGATTGAGCCTATTGCCATAAACTAGGCACAAATCCAGGCTCGGGGCTGCTACTGAAAAACTCCTGATGCAAAAAGCTAAATAACACTTTTCCCGACCTGGAAATAGAACCCAAAACTTTCTGCGAAGCAGTAGTACTTGCAACCACCAGACCAACGAACACTCGTTCCTCCTCACATAATGAACTCAATGAGTCCCTAAGATAAACACAGGTGAACAAAAAATCTACTGCAGCGCTTCAAAGCGGAATCGTAAAATTAGAAAAAGTACCTTCAAGCGATCCCTTATCCGAGTCACTTTTACGACCCTATTATAAAATTGTCTTTATGCGCCATTTTATTGCTAAAAGACTTAGGTAATTACGTCACGGTGCAAAGATGAGATTCTTGGAGTTAAAGAGCTATTAAAAGTTTTTGATATTCCGGTCAGGGACAATCAAAATGTTTGATTGGATTTTGTTTTACTATTACTTTAGTTATTACGGGATTTAATAACCGTATCTATGGTTTAATAATTATAGAAGCCATCTTGTCTTTCTTCATTTCGGGTGAAGATAAAGATAGTTCATGTTTCATAAAATAGAAAAATTATCCAGAGGTCGTCTTTAAAAGATCGATTCTAGCGACAAAACCGACAGACCCATATTGTCACCCCTTGTAAAATGCCTGTAATTCATATATTATGTGTAATGGTAATGTGCATGGTGTACATAATAAAGAGTATTCAATTTTTTTTTTAATAGTATTTTTTTCAATTCCATTTCTATTGGCACTTCATGATGCATTTAAATGATTTTTAGCATAACTTCAGCCAGCTTGGGTTCAGCCCCTATTTAGCTATTCACTTAACGCTTGTCTCAGACACAAGAAAAGATTACGAAAGTACAGTTGTACTCAGCTGTTGAGTTTGGTATATCTAATGACGACAATATAAATAGTTATGTTGTCGTCATTAGATATAGATATCAGCCGATCACGCCTAAAAACTGTCTTTTTTTCTATTAGGAGAACCAAGGTAAGTTTACTGTCGGTTACGACATAGCCGCAGAATTGGCAAACTTAAATGGCAGTGGGCAGGGTAGGTACATTACTCGCAGAACAGATGGCCGATGCGGCCGAAAGGTTCTGGAGTGGCGACCGCGTGCCGGAAGACGTAGCGTTGGAAGGCCTCCCACAAGGTGGACCGACGACCTTGTGAAGGCCGCAGGAACCCGTTGGATGAGAGAATCACAGAACCGGTTGACGTGGAGATGCTCGAGGGAGGCCTGTGACCAGCAGTGGACGTCTTTTGGCCGAAAAGATGACGTCAATTATGACACTGACAGGTCTTGAATGCGGTTTAGATGTGCTGATCGCGTTCAGTTTTAATGCTGAAGCCTCAAAAGCCGCCCTCAAAGTATGAAAAAAAAAATCGTTGCTTCTCATTATAAAGCTGCCTAATAAAACACACAAAACCAAAACAAATATCGAAAATCATTTAAACAATACTCATAAATACAGGCTGTATCCAAAACTCAACCTCCCCTGTCATTTATAATAAAACCTTTTTTTATTTATACCTCGGCGACCGTCATTAAAGCATGTATTCCATCAAGCCGGTCCCCTGTCGCGCATAAACAATAGATATAAAACGAGCCAAGTGGAACACCCCCTTTTGTATGCGGACTCAGCTCGTCATGCCTGTCATACACTACAGGGGATGTCGGTTTGATTTCTGTGTGAAAGATTTTCCTGAACGTTTTCCTGTAGGTGGGTTTTGCTTAAAGGCATATCACATTGCTACTCCTGGTACATGTTTCGTTTCAATTTTCTTACTTATTTATTTTTTGTTGAGTAATATTTTTGACATTCCGAAATGTTGGCAGAAAATTTACTAACACTGATTTAATATTTCTGGTTCATAAAATATCTTTAGAGCAACTAGGTACCATTGAGGTAGCGAAACCAAGAGGGTTATAATGTTAATAAAACGACTTTCCATAATGACCACTTAAAAATCTGACAGTGTTAATACAGCAGCCTGTATAGAGAAACCCATTTAGTGCATTTGTAGTAGTTGAATTGTTGTCCAGCGCGAATCAATCACTGGCTTCTACCGGACACCTGATGCCGGCTGTCCTTGTGTATTTATGTAAAATATGTGTACAATGAAACATGGAAACAGGGAATGGACCGGCATGTCATGGTCAGGAAAGTTTTGTGTATGAATCTGGATGGCTATATGAGTAGAGACTGTTTGAAATTTGATATGGCTAGAAAGGGAGGACCATCGAGAGTAAGACTAATAGAGAAAAATGGAAGAAAAAGATATGTTGGCGCTGACCCCAAATAAAACGTGGTACGGGCAGAAGAATGATGATGTGTACAGACGCCAGCACATCAAGCTACTACAAACTGTCAAATTTATTTAATAGATTTTCAGCTTTATCGCTAAAGTATTAAGGTTTAAAGTTGATTGGGAAATTTTGACAGTTTCGGGTAGCTTGACCTGCTGGCGTCTGTACAATGAAACATAGTTATATATAGTCCTCTTCGCCGTACCCGAAGACAGCGCCCCAGACTAACTTTTATTCCTCTCGTGAACTCGCTGATTACTTGCAAAACCAAATTACAACAAACAATTCCATCATATCGATATGTTTGCTCTTTCTGCTGGTAGTTTAAAAAATATTATACTCAAAATACTTGGTCAATAGTCATTTTAATATTGATTAAGATTTGCATGCCTTTTGAGTTTTTGCTTTGTTTGCTTTTACTTTTGTTTTACTATTTAACACAAGAAATGTTTTCTTAACTTGAATTGTTGTAGTTTGTAGGTTTTAGTTTAAATAGCATGTTTTGTAAAGATTATTATTTTTTAGGTGTATTCCGTGGAAAATGTTGTTGGTTACACATTTGGCCGTATCTTTTTGTATTTCTTCCTATAAAATGTAATGTGCCACTGTTTGTTTTCCCAAATAAATAAAATAAAAAAAAATAAAAAAATTTAGTCTTAGAAAATCGGTCACACCGTGTACAGAAGAGCTGATCAGCATCACTGTCTGTATATGTAGACTTCGGGCGACTTTTGCGTAACTGGCGCTTCTAGTTTTTAGGTCTTCAAGACAATTTGTTTCAAAACAATCAATAGATATGTAATGTAGGTAACAACACAATGATAGATGGCCTGAAAAGCTGAGGATGAAAGAAAATACGTTTATTGATTAAAGATTACTCATGAGTGATGATTGTAAATGCTCCCTGGGCAGATATTTTTCAATTTGCTGCTAAAACACATATGAACTCACGTTGCTAGAATCATAAAGTGACATGCAATAATTGTTAGACTTCAACACCAAAAATCTTGCCTACGCAAAAGCTTAATTCGGGCACATTAACTCGTGACTTTTTGCAATAGCCTTACTATTCATCATCATCTGCCTAGCCTTTTCCCAACTATATTGGGGTCGGCTTCCAGTCTAACCGGATGCAGCTGAATACCAATATTTTACATGGAGCGACTGCCTATCTGACCTCCACAACCCAGTTACTGGGTAATACGATACCCCTTGGTAAGACTGGTTGTCAGACTTTCGGGCTTCTGACTACCCGTAACGACTGTCAAAGATCCACGAATGACAGCCGGTACCAACGGCTTAGCGTGCTTTCCGAGGCACGGAGGGGTCTCAGTATGTAAAGATGGTCACCCATCCACAGACCAACCGCGGCAAGCGTAGCTTAACCTGACCGATCGACCTGTGCGGCTGTTATTTAGCCTTACTATTGCAATATACATTCAATTTTATTTTGGTTTATCAAGGAAATTTACTTTTAAATCAGGATATCAATCAGCACTATTTTGACGGTCAAAGTTTCAAAAAACAACTCTCAGAACGTCCACCATACACCACTTCCGTGTTTAAGTGAGGAAAAAGAAGTGGATCAACTAAAACTCCCCAACAATACCGATTCCTATTAATCAGCCCATCTAAATCAGTTACAATTACTGATAACCTCCTCCGTCGTTTTCCGACAATTCTTAACCACAGTAATGACAAAATCGACCACATTAGGTTCACGCTACAAAATGTAAGATAACCAAAAAGAATTACCTTTCAAATACTGGCAATAAAGAAAACCAGTTAATAAGGTAACGTCACGAACCTACGATAGACGAAAAAAGTAGAAAGATTATGATAATTAGGCAGAAGGGACACTTGACATGCGATGTTATTTTGATTTTGTTACATAATTAATCACTACTGCTCTCAAAACGGTGAAGGAAAACATCGTGAGGAAACCAGCATGTCCTAGAACCAGAAATTCAAAGAAATGTGACGTCTACCAACCCGCACTGGGCCCGCATGGTAGATTACGGCCCACTCCCTCTCACTGAGAGGAGGCCTGTGTCCCAGCAGTGGGAACATTTAGGTATATAAGGGTTAATTTTTCAATCGACAGATAATTTTTATTCGTGGAATAAAATTGACATCTGACAGATTTTGTATGGAAGTACTGTCAAAAATTCAAAATTGTTCCACGGATAAAATTATCTGGCGTTGGAAAAATCAGCCTTTATTAATACTTCTCATTTCCAGTATACAAGATATTGTTCGATACAGTCGGTAGAGCGTGCATGTTTATCCGCGTGGTAAGACTAGTTGTCAGACTTTCAGGCTTCTGACTACCCGTAACGACTGTCAAAGATCTACAAATGACAGCTGGGACCAACTGTTAAACGTGCTTTCCGAGGCACGAAGTGGGCTAGATATGTAATAGATGGTCACCTATCCTTGGCCGATTTCGACAAGCATAGCATAACTTTCGATCGTCCCGTGTAAACTACTTACCATCTGGTCAATAAAGTAGAAGATAATACAGGAACCGCAACAGGTCCTTACTCTAATTGAGAACAAAAATCGCATGAAAATCCGTTTCGTAGTTAAGAAGAACAATGCAGTCACACGATTTTGTCTTACAGGTAGGTGGGTACTTTCTATTTCTAGATTTATTTATTTAATTTATTTTTATTCTTTTGTGTAGGTAATACGCACATATTGGGTATTTACTTTAGTTTTCATGGATTCAAATAAAATGTCACGACATTTTATTTGATTTTGCATGAGATTTTCTATAATTTCTAGCATTTAAATGAATTCTCTCAATTTATTATAATGGACACACACTTCCCTATGTGTTCGTTATTCCAGCGTATGGCACTCGTGGGTTGCAGCTGAAAATCAGCGTCAGGTGGTACATTTGTGTTGTCATCTGACATTATGCTGAGCTGAGGCCCTTTTGGCATTATAATCTTTGTATTCTGTTTTTATAGTTTTAAGGTGTATTCATTTTGTATAATGCCAATAAACGCATTTTTTTCTTTCTTTCTTTCTTTCAGGCAATGATTACAAAGCCGTTTCTGTCACTAAGGCTCATACTCTTTGCCCTCATAAGGTTAGTTTTATTTTTGCTTTATTGGCGTTTCCATACAATATAGTGGTGCACCGTTATGGTGGCGTGAGCAAGCTCTATTTGTTAGCCGACGGACATCAGACTAGCGCAAATAACTTAAAAGGAAGATTCATTGCGTTTTAAATTGATAAGCAATAAACTTGTGCAGTATTTTTATTATTTTCTGATATAGGTATTAATGTTCTGGTTTTATACAGGAGGTTTTGTAAAAAGACACATCACATAGCCGTCAAGGACGTATTATATACAGACGCCAGCAGGTCAAGCTACCCGAAACTGTCAAATTTTCCCAATCAACCTTGAACCTAATGCTTTAGCGATAAAGTTGAAAATCTATTAAAGAAATTTGACAGATTGTAGTAGCTTGATGTGCTGACGTCTGTACATCAAACTACAAAAGTAACATTGCAAAAAAATAATTGCTAGGAAACGAATTTTGTTTTTGCTGTTTGCGGTAATACAACGCACGCAAAACATTGTGGGTTGAGGTATTTTAAGTTGTGTTATAACATTAAAAACTGGTTTTCGTAAAAAAAAAAACATCAGTAAAAATTTGAATTTTGACCTTCAATGTCTCAGTAACCAGAAGGTTCCCAGATATGGTCCAGTACAAAAATAAATTACAATGACGGGGAACACGAGTGACTCTTGGCTTCGTTGAGTATCTTTTTACACCCGTTACAAAAATAATGTCCGATAAAGTTTAAGAATTATAAAGTAAAGTGTTAAGTAATATGTTTTTGCTGTTTGCGGTAATACAACGCACGCAAAACATTGTGGGTTGGGGTATATAAAGTTGTGTTATAACATTGAAAACTGGTTTTCGTAAAAAAAAAAAAACACTTCAGTAAAAGTTTGAATTTTGACCTTCGATATCTCAGTAACCAGAAGGTTCCCAGGTATGGTCCAGTACAAAAAAAAAATAACAATGACGGGGAACACGAGTGACTCTTTGCTTCGTTGAGTGTCTTTTTACACCCGTTACAAAAATAATGTCCGATAAAGTTTAAGAATTATAAAGTAAAGTGTTAATATTATGTTCTTGTACAGACGCCAGCATATCAAGCTACTACAATCTGTCAAATTTCTTTAATAGATTTTCAACTTTATCGCTAAAGCATTAAGGTTAAAGATTGATTGGGAAAATTTGACAGTTTCGGGTAGCTTGACCTGCTGGCGTCTGTACATTAGTTTAAATTTTTTTGGCACCGCTCGATTTTCTATCGAATTCCATTGTTAAGATTCGTTTACGAGAAACGGTTCGAAATGGTAACTATTATGGTAGAACATGTTTAAATGGTAAATCAATTTTATTATTAAAGTATTTTGGAACACAACGCGATATAATATACATTGCCATCATAAACTATGATTTTGTAACTTTCCCCTTAAACGAACCTTAACAATTGAATAGTTTTGGATAGCTGTTCATGTAAAATTATTAATATAATAATATTGGAAAGGATATGATTATGAAATACTTATATTATATTAATGTAAAAAATAAAAAAATCGTGATTGCAATGTGCTAGTTAGCGTCATGGAAATCTATTTTATAGTAATTACAAAGGGTTTTGAAAGTCTGTGGCATACCTACCTGTGTGTGCATGAAACCTTTATAAATTGATAGCTGACATCAAATCGATAGCTGACATCAACACAAACAGAAAATGACAGAAACACAAACCCCGTAAGTGTCACTTTTCCGAGATATTAACGTTCAAAGTAGAGCACGTGACATAAATTTTTGAACTTGCTTACATCTTGTTGCATAGAAGTTTATAATTTGTTTTCAAGCGTGGCTGCCATTTTGAAAAAAAAACAAAATGGTGGACAGCTAGGTATGCCAGGCTCCATATAAAAATCTTCAATCTCCCTAGTTCCAAAAAATGCTAAAAGACTAAAATATCTCTTAGAGCACTGTCGCATATCTTCGGTAACCTTTGTGGTCCTCTTAACTTGTTAATGAGTTCAAACACCGGTTTCAATTCATCTTGAATGACGCCCTGAAATAAAACAAAATAACAATCTTCAAATAATGTATGCCGCTGACAGCGGCTGTCATGTTGTGTGTTATGTTAATCCTGGTTATAAACTATCTGTGTGCCAAATTTCATCCAAATCCTTTCAATAGTTTTGGCGTGAAAGAGTAACAAACATACATTCATCCATTCATCCATCCATACAAACTTTCGCGTTTATAATATTAGTAGGATTAGTACAACTTTATCTATGTGGAGATTTAATTTGAAAATTCACCCCGTAAGGCTCTTTTTATCATGCATTGGCCTCACTTGTTCAATGCGGATTGGCGATTACAGACTTACTAAAAATGAACTGGGCACCAAACACTCAGTACCATGAATCGTCAGTTTAGGTTATCAGACAATGATGAATGCTCACAACAATAGTTCAATAGTTGGAACCAAATAAAATATGTTATCAAGATACATGTCATAAGAAATTCACCTGTTTCCGACGGTAAATGACGACAGCGATCATTCTGCCCCATAGCATTTGCATCAAGAACGGCTGTGAACCTTTTACTTCTAGCAGATGTAGCTGCATCATCGCATCATGTTTCACGGTTTTGTCTGTAACAATATTAACGAAATTTGTTCAACATCATCATCTGCCAAGCCTTTTCCCAACTACGTTGGGGTCGGCTTCCAGTTTAACCAGATGCAGCTGAATACCAGTATTTTACAAGGAGCCTATCTGACCTCCACAACCCAGTTAGATACTGGGTAATACGATACCCCTTGGTAAGACTGGTTGTTAGACTTTCGGGCTTCTGATGACCCGTAACGACTGTCAAAGATCCACGAATGACAATCGGGACTAACGGCTTCACGTGCTTTCCGGGGCACAGAGTCTTGGTATGTAAAGATGGTCACCCATCCACGGACCAACCGTACTTACTTACTTGGCTGTACAGTCACGAGCACCAATATGTCAACACTTGGCAACTTTCAATTGCGATTTTTTCGTGAAATAATGAACGCAACGTTGAAATACGACACATTACATAAACCAATGGGTACGAAAATGCTATACAAAAAATACTATTACAACTACATAAACAACTTAGTTTAAGGAAATACTGTGCAAAACACTAATACAAAAAAAAAAGTAACAGCCTGTATACGAGTGTACATCGAATAGAACCGGCTTTCTAATGAGCGGCCCAATAGCAAGCAAGCTTAGATTCAAAACATTACTTGTGACTCGCGTACTTACTGATAGATGTTTACGGCTAAAATAGTTATGTGCAAAATATTTTTCATGTACCTACATTTTTACTTTATTTTATTTTTACTATTAATTGTTTAGTGATTAAGCAGTGTTGTTTTAGCGAATGTGAGTACCAATACAAACCATCTCTGGTTTAATGGTACAAAACAAACATTAACCTGTATTAAGACTGTTGTTTAAATAAATAAAAAAAAAATTAAAAAATGTTCGTAACAACATAAAATTTCATAAAAAAAATAAAGGAGTAAATCGCTTTTGAATAAAGCCGAGTGTATACATACTTTTGCTCGTGACTGTACTTAGCCACAAGCCCCGATGCCCGAAGTGTGATGTTATATGTTACGTAAAAGTTAAACTTACGTATATCATTCCTGCCAGTATCCATAGAGATGACTTGTTGGAAGCACCCGTTCACTCCTCCAATAGACTTGGACCAGACATCGAAAGGGTTGTCAGTGTGGTATCGTTGTCGTACTATGATGCCGTCGGTATCTTTTGGCAGCAGTTTATTTGGTGATGTTACTGTTTTATTTAATAGCCATCTTAGACTACCCTGTAAAATATAATATAATAATAATAAGAAAATAATAATATCCCTGGAAATTTCACACAGCGCCATCTAGTCCCAAGCTAAGCAACCTAATGCTTGTGTTATGGTAACAAGATGGCTGATAAACTACTTATATACATTTTTTTTTTGTAAAGACATACATATTATAGATAGAAATACACCCAGACTCGGAACAAATACATGTAGGTCATACAAATATTTGTTCCGTGCGGGAATCGAACCCGCGACACGCAGCGCAGCAGTCAATCGCTTAACCACTGCGCCAACGGTGCCGTCAATATATGAAATATTTTATTGAGACAACTCAATTATTGGAACGGACGGAAAGGAGAGACGGAAAAAATAAAGACCAAAAGTTAGAACGACACTTTTTGCTATAGTTGTAAGCCGTGCGGCGTGCGCGTGTTTCTCTGTCTGTCTCTCTCTCTCTATGAACTTCGTTCCATCCGGGTGTCCCTTGACACCTCTCAAGTATTTTTATTTACATAGGTAATAACAATATTATTACAAGTCTATCGCCTTAGCGCTTTACCTATTAGGTTGGGGTCGTCTTCCAGTCTAACTGGATGCATCTGAATACCAATATTTTATATGGAGCGACTGCTTATTTGACCTCCATAACGCGGCTACTGGGTAACACGATACCCCTTGGTAAGACTGGTTGTCAGACTTTCAGCCTTCTGACGGGTCCAACGGTTTAACGTGCTCTCCGAGGCACGAAGGGGTCTCGGTATGTAAAGATGGTCACCCATCCACAGACCACAGAGTAAACCTGGCAATCGTAGCTTAACCCGATCGATCGACCCGTGCGGCTGTTATTATTTAGCTAAGAGTTCCACACTTAGCTACGAGCCCCACTAGTAATACAAGTAATCAATTAAATATTTATTAGACTGCTTGAACACAAACACAAGCTCACTTAGCTTGTGTTTGTGTTATCTTTTTCAGTAAATTTGCTGTCGTTTTTTTTTTATTTTTCTTCAGGATAGGAACCTCCACGGACACTCAACTCATAAAAGATTAAAAAATACGGGTTCAGAAGGCCAATTCTCGTAATTAAAAACGTTCAAAATCTAGTCGCAGCCTCATCTCAGCGACAAACAAATGTCAAAAACTTGTCAAAAACGCAGGGATTTTGAGGTATTTTTAACTGATTGAGACTGAGATCAGACTGCGAAAGTTCTTAAAATACGAGAACTACTCCTCAGTTCAGTTACCTCAGTAATTTGTAAAAAAAATTAAGATGGTAGCACGACACACCCTACAAGGGTGTGCCGGACGATCATTTAGTAACATTACTCGTGAAGGCACTTATTATTATTATTTTTTCTATATTGCATAATTATAGAATAAAATAATGAAGACTCCTTACCCCATCAGTCTCACTAATCTCCACCTTATAACACGTCACCTGTTTCTCAGGAAACAATTTTTCAGGTATGATGGCCACCACATGCCAATCACCAATCACATCCTTCAAATTAAAGTTAGCCTGAAAGCTATCACATTTGATACTGTTATCAGTACCTTCTGAATTCACCAGGGTTATAACGAGTAGGATTATAAAAGGTGTCATGTTCGAATGAGGTTGAAGACCGAAGTGGATTTTTAGAGTGAATTTTGTGAATTAAGTTGGTTGGTCTGTGGTGAGGAGTTTGGAACGTATGGAACGGGCAAACTAAATTGCTTTATTTTTTCCTGGTAGTAATGGGGGGGCCCTTTGTGGAATGATGCAGTTTAAGTCAGTTAATGATCATGCTTGATCAAAAGCCGCTCATCAGTTCAACAATATAAAGTGTATTTGTCAAAAGTTGTACAGGACGTAAATAGATGGCGTTGACGTCGAATTAGATCTCGCAAGCGTTGTGTGACAACGATTTGGTTAATTGGGTTCGTGTGAATTTAAGCAAATTTATAATATCAGCTGTAGAACAGTTTGGTTGTTTTATTCAAACCTTCAACCCTACTATACGCATAAGGTCAACATTTACGTACTGAGTACCTTCCTAGGTGTTCGGTATTTAACACAGTCTGTATTAATCGTAGATGCCAATTGATTGTGGGCTACTGAAATTACTTTACGAGCACAATATGGCCATATATAAATTATTAGGTATTATTAGGGTATTTGTAAAACACCAGCAACCTCTTAAGAGGTCATTTTACTCATCATTATGAACAACTTATACTATGGGACCAAAATAGAAATTGCAAAAAAAAAATCAGCTGTTCCCTACATTTGTGTTCGCATAACTCGTCAAAATATAGGGAGCAGCTGATTTTTTTTCGCGATTTCAGGTTTGGTCCTATAGTAAAAATTGTTTATAATGATGAGTACAATTACCTCTTAAGAGGTTGTTGGTGTTTTAAAAATAACCCTGCATACAAAAAAAAAAAAAAGAAATTAGGTGTCTGTTTGTAATGTCAAAATAACAGCTTTTTACTAAATGTATATGAAAGTATATATTTTCTTTATAAATTAATAATAAATATTAATTAATTAAATTATAATTACTTGTTTTAATTGGACTATAATTATTGATTGTATTTGTAATGTTTGTAATATTAAATTATACTTTCTATATAATTATTCTTATATCAAAAAAACAATTATTAAAATGTTTGGCTGTCTATCTGTCCGTTTGTTCCGGCTGATCTCCGAAACGGCTGAAATGAATTTGACGGGACTTTCACTGGCGGATAACTGAGGGCCAATTCTTTCAATTTTAAGTATGTTTGACAGATTGAGATTGACACCCCTCTAATTTCTCTACATTTTTGACATTTGTTTGTCGCCTAGTTGAGACTGCGACTAGAATTTCAATGTTTCTAATTACCAGAATTGGCCTTTTGATGCCATCAAATAATTCTTAATCATCACTAGTGCTCATAAGGCTGGCAGCATTGCCACGTTGGATGTTCATGTTAATTCTTTAGCCTAAAAATAGGCCAGCCCTCTGGTCACGTGAAGAGTTGACTAACCGCTTAGTGACTTACAACTTTCATGCTTATCGAAATACTTGCGCTAGTTTGCCTTTTCTAAACATTTCCAAGCACTATGAAGATGAGGTATGATAACAAGACATGTGGGCGATCGTTTTACGTGCAAATAATTGGATAATCTCTTAATGTCCGCTAGTCTGGCGTGTGACACATTTTAAAACAATTATTTAATTTGTGTGCCGCGGGATAACTGGTACTCAGTCCAGCGACCTAATTTTATGAGTTAATTCACAAGGCTCTGAGGTATTCTTGTGAATAGTTTTTAAATAACATAATAAATTATATGTGTCTTTAGAGGATGATGCCAGTAAATGTATGGAAAGAAAGGAAAGAAATCAAAGAAAGAAAGAAAAGAAAAAAAAGAATACAAAAAAAAAAGAAAGAAAAGAAAATACTTTTATTTAGCACAGACTCATGCTGACTGCCTAGCCTTTACTACCTCGCTGGGGTAAAAGTGTTCTTAAGTGGAGACCGCGAATCGGTTAACGTAAGGTGGGACGCCCTCAGGCAACGCCTTGGAGCGATGATCTTTGCAGGATGGCTGGTCGCAGCTGGATGAGAGTTGCCGAAAATCAAGTTTAATGACGTGCAATTGGAGAGGCCTATGTCCAGTAGTGGACTGCTGTAGCTGATGATGATGATGATGAATCTCTCAAAAAATTGTGCCGGTCCTTCTACCGAACACCGTGTAAAGACACGATACTAACTTCTATTCAGCTCAAAAAGAGCTATCTAACTATGTATTACACATGGCTTTTGGAGGGGTGTACCAAAATTTAGATCATACTTTCAAAAGTCATAATTCTAATTTTCATTCGGAATTTCCAAAGTTGAATAATTATCTAATTACAAAAAAAACAGCCACATAACTTGTTGAAATAAAAATAGAATTATTTCTTCGAAAAAATTAAAAACTTCTAAAAAAGTATTTATTTATTTATTTATTGACACACCAACGACTTATTCACTAAATCATTACATTAAATATATTCTATTCTAGCTTTGCGGTGAATTTGTTACTTATACGTGTGCACAGCACTTGTATAATCTAATCAATAATAAAAATTAAAATGGAAATATATGATCATAACAAAGTATAAAGAACTTTAAAACACACACACACACGCTTAATAAGTACAATGACTGAAAAGGACAAAAGAGCACATCCCAATAATAAAATAAAAACCAAGCTTTAAAATTTTCTTTTAAATCGCCATTTTCCCATTCAAAAACATCTCAAGAATTATCTGTTCCCATACAAAAACACGGTCATTGTTTAAAAAGTCAAAACCGACATAGATTTACTTGAACAAAGGCAGTAAAAACGGTTTATAGACTTGTTATTGCTGTCCCAACGGACAATGGGTTCGGTGCAAGTTGTGGTATTATAGCGATTACGGTTTCAATTCCCTTTTTGGTGAGGTTTAGCTTTAATCAACTTAGTCTATCGCAGTCCACTGCTGGATATAAGCCTCTCCCCTGCACCATAATACCCTGTCCTCCACCTTCTGCATTCAATCAGTCGCAGAAACCAAGGCCAAGGTTTAGCATGGATCTTCACGTGACCAGAGGGCTGGCCTATTTTTGGCCCAAAGAATCAGCATTGCCATCGAACGCGCTAATGCTGCCTTTTGGGCACTTTTCCCATTGACAGCGATGCGGACAAATTTGATGCATTGGGCATCAAATTTGTCCGCATCGCTGTCAATTCTTCTTCTTTTTATTCAATTTGTCTTTATTCAATCTGCTTCTGCCTTTTTATTTAATTTGTTATTATATACTTGTATATAATATATATATATTTTAGTGTTAGCTTGTCAATTGTAATTGTTGTGTCTTTGTGAATAAAGTAAATATTTTGTAGTAAAATAGTTTTTGACCTGCGAATCCCAAAATAAGTCAAAATATATAGACATAAATTAAAAACAGTATTTTTACCGAAGTAGAATAAGAATGTGGTGGGTACCTGCTTTAAAAATAATTGTGTAATTTAATCTTAATAATAATTAAAAATTTTATTTACCAATAACTTGAATTTATAACTGTTGAAGGCATAATAACTATAGAAAGTATTGAAACATTATACAAAATTACTAACGTAACGTACGTACCTTTGTCTAAAATTTTGTAACAAATAATATAATTTAATCATTTGATTTTTAAGTGTAAACCTGAGATGATAATGTGTGAATTACTGGTCTACTAGAAGTAATTGAATAGACAATTATTGATTAGGTACTAGATAATCATATCCTACTAATATTAAAAACGTGAAAGTTTGTATGGATGTATGTTTGTTACTCTTTCACGCAAAAACTACTGAACAGATTTAAATGAAATTTGGCACACAGATGGTTTATAACTAAAATTAACATATAGGATACTTTTTATCACGATATTCCTATGGAATCGAAACTTATGCGGGTGATACCGCGGGGTGCAGATAGTAATATTATAAACGCGAAAGTTTGTATGGATGTTTTCTACTATTCGCCTATGCCTTGCACCATATTCAAAATACTGAATCGGTGGAAACAGATTTTAATGTATCCTATGAAAATCTTCATTCAAAAGCTCTTTCCCTTTGAATTTTAATATAAATCTCGAATTGGGAGTTTATTAGCGTTGGACGAATACCAATAAATGTGAAAATTATGTATTCTTTCGTTCAATCGATATTTATGTGAAATTCTAAGGATTATTTACATGCTCCTGCGGTATAGACGAGTAAAGTGCTTTTTTTTTGGAAAAAATATCAATATGTTGCTTTTAATAGATTTGCTTTTTTTCTTGAACTAACTTATCTTGTCCTTTCCCAGAACTATTTCAAGGAGTCCGCGTCAGTCGGCAAAACTGACCAATCACTGGTCAGTTTCCCTCAGATAGTCAGTTTAATTCGCCAGTTTCGTTGATTAGTCAGTTTCACTGATTGGTCAGTTTTGCCGATTAGACAGTTGCGATAACCCCACAGTTTCCAGTGTTTGCCTGTTTTCGTCGATTCGTCAGTTTTATTCAATTCGTCAGCCAAAGCTCAGTCGGTAAAAAAATTCACACACTCGTCTGCTAATTAAAATAGATGTTGAGATCTATTTGATAACTTGTAGCACAGATGACCAAGGTAGCCAACCTTACCTTGAGCAAATACACACACTGACATTCATATCTATTTATCAAATGGTTAAATAAATAAAAATAAAATAGTTACGTTACCTGTCCTGATAGTTTGAACCTATGTTTGATTTCCCAGATTATTATTTTAAACTTTACCATAAAAAGAATTCTTTCCTCTATGACACATCATTTTAAAACTCCTCTTCTACGATTTATTAACCAAATGACCCTTAACCCAAACGACCTTATAATTTTTAGCATCTAAAACAAAAATGGCAGTAATTAATCTTACCCTTTCACGAGTTGTTAGTCTCATCGAGGACTTAAAGTTTGCGACTCATTAACTGCGAATATTCCATAAAGCACCTAGGTGTAGGGTTATCCATCAACATTTTAGGGTTAATGTCAAAAAGAAGGATGAATGCTTTTTAATAGAAGGCACTGATTAAGAAACATATCCCCTTAAGTGTCACATTGCCTTCCCATCGGCCAATCCAAAAGACGTTCAAACATCTATAAATTTATAGTTAAGCAGACGTTAATCATTACTTTACTTTAAGCAACCTTTATAAATATGGGGGTTAATGTATGCGAGGTAAGGAGTTAACTACTTACAATAATAACCGCGGAATTTGAAAAAGTAATTGGTATTTCTTTTTTTGCACTGTTATTTGTCCGCGTGGTATTGAACTGTATGATAAAATAAAACATTGCACTACACTATTGCACTCGGCAATAGTGTAGCTTCAGAAGATTTTTTGACACATGCTGAGCTGGACTCCCATTTGGTGCAACCTTGAGACGCACACCGCACTGTGTATGTTTCGTTATTAATTTAATTCGTCATAGTGTCACTTTGATTTCGATATTTGTGTGTTTTTCATTTTGTCTTTTTTGTCGGCACCTTGTTTTATATTATTAATCATGTGGGTAGTTTGGTTATCATCTAATAATGTACTTTTGTGTGTTGCGCTGTCTTTTTTGTGTGCGCCAAATAAATGGTTTATCTATCTATCATCTCATCTATCTTTTGTAATCAGTGCAGTACCTATACACATGGTGATGTATATAGGTACTGCACTGATTACAGAACCGCAAAAAAGACCGCAGATAAGAGGTGTCTTAGGGCGGTCTTTTTTCAGCGATACAATCGCAAAAAGACCGCGATACAGTCGCGATACTATTCAATGGACGACCTTCGCCCACGGATCGACGATTCTACATCGCTACTTTCGCGATACCCACAGCCGCGATTCAGCATCGATACAGACGCGACGCACGCTCTTTATAATATTAGTTTACCATATTAGTATATCCATAATATCCATATTAGTTCCATGAGTATATCCATATTAGTTCCATGAGTATATACATATTAGTTGCATGAGTATATCCATATTAGTTCCATGAGTCCCTAAAACGAATTCTTTGGTAACAATATTAATCTAAGCAAGACTCTGCCAATAAAATATACCACTATCAAAATCACTCACTGCAACTGCCACTACTAAACCGAGAACAATCTCGCTTATGGTCGTCAATAAACATATAACAGTGGGTATGTGACTGCTGTCAGTCTGTCACGGCTAACGAGGATATGTAGAACGTCTTCAAACGTTGCAATCAGAACACCGATGTCGTTTATTGAAATCTCAGCTCTTACAGCACAGAGTAGGGAACCGAGTCAGAGATATATTTATAATAAATATTTCTTATCATATATTTATTGTTTTTTTTTTTTGGTACTTATATTTTTATGTTTTTGTAATATTATTTTAACAGTTTTCTTCTGACCGACGTACGTGTTCTATTATTTCCTTATTTAGGTAGTTGGTCAGTTCAGTTATAAATAGGTATAGGTCCACTTAACGTTAAACATTATATTATGTGGTTTCCTGTAAGTGGCGTTTTTTACCTTTTCTGATATAGTAATTTTATTCTAGGTGCATCGTCTTCATATAATTAATTATAGGTATAATTAATGTAAACAAAATATTGTACAGCATTTTAAAAGAGTAACGGTGGAGTTTCTTGTCCATTTTTTCCATACGAAACGACCTTTTGGAAGGGGCGACTAGAATCAATTCTATTTTTTGTAAATTTTGACGTTTAAAAGTGCCTTTTATGTGCCTCTTTGACATAAGTGATTTGACTTTGAATAAAAAAAAATCTCACAAAAAGGTCTCAGCGCTAACCTACTCTGTGCCCAAAGATGATTGTCACCGATAGAGGGCGCCAGTTCGTAAAGTTTTACGATCACTTCCGACACGACACAGCCTCTTAGTAATCTGCGCTACTAGGGGAACACCCAATAGGGGTAGTAGGTTCCCCTAATAAGAAACTAGTAGTGCTGCGGTGATGTCTTACTCTATATGAATCTGTTCCATCTTGAATCAATGCATCGAATCTTGATTGAATTTCGAAGGGCGTTCATAATGCGAGTCTATGAATGAGATCCTAATCTTTCGAATTTGAATAATATCCGGTCGGATTATATTCAATAAATCGAAGCGTTTGATCTTTGTGTGCAGCGGGGTAGTTGCGTAACACACTATTACTAGTAATGGCATTCATTTTGACAGTTCAACAATATTCATTGCGTTATTTATGTTGTTGAGCACAATTTTTTTTCGAAAATATGAAGCAATGGATTAGCAATATCTTTCCAAATTATTAACATTGATAGTGTATTTCGCAATTAGGGCGCTGGCTATGACGCCCCCATTCAAATAAAAAGCCACATGCACGTATTATTCGTTTAACAATAGTAGTTCTAAACCAGACCACAAACCCGGGTGTGTTCGCCGCTCCCACTAAACTGTATAAATCGCGTTTAAATTCCTACACCGTCACGTCACTCGTTATGATGCAGACATTAGTTGTGCTGTATCCGCCCGTCCGTCATCGGATAGTGGCCATAGTTTCCTGAAAATTTTGTAAGACACAGCATGATCAACCTATTATGTTCCCACTGCTAGGACACAGGAGTCTAAGAGAGGGAGAGGGACGTCCACCAAGCGGGCCCAGTGCAGGTATTTTATGAATGGAACGCAACCATGAATTAGTTTATTATTTAATCTGTATGAACGCATCTATAGAATTTCGCATTTTTGCCGCTGTGCGGCGCTCACCTCTCTCTTACACTCAAAAACTGCCTTGTAACGTTTTACTCTAATAATAAATTACACGAATTAATACTTAAAGCTTGATTTATTGCTACTATTCCTTCAAGGTTGGTTGATGTCACATGTCTTCGAATTTTTTGTTCTAGGACGATGTTTTCGTTCACCATTTTGAGAACAGTGGTGATGAAATAATTTAAACAAAGTAAAGCGCCTGTCTGGGTCCGAACCTACGACCTACAACTCGTAAGTCGCAGCTGCTGCCACGGGGCAACCAATGCTCACAACATACGTTAAGGCTGATTTTTCAATAATCAGATAACAGTTATCATCGTAAAGACTTAACCCTCAAAAAAAAACGGAATAAACTGAAATGTTCTTTGTTGATAAGCACCTCGCTTGAGAACGCCTGGTCTGAGTTCACTATTTTTGGAACGAAGTTCCTTATCGCGCGTTGCGAAAGGGGGCTAGACGGAAAAAATTAAAACCAAAAGTTGGAACGACACTTTTTGCTATAGTTGTAAGCCGTGCGGCGTGCGCGTGTTTCTCTGTCTGTCTCTCTCTCTCTCTCTTTTATAGAAAGCAAGCCAGTTATACTTCGTTCCATCCGGGTGTCCCTTGACACCTCACAAGTTTATTTTATTTTAATATGTTCTTAATAGGATTAAGTTTTTATGGAAAAGAAAATTGAAAAAAAATCGATTTCGGGAAAAACTGCACATCATTTTTTATATAGGATTTTTGTATGTAGGTACTGTTGAAATTTAAAAAAAAGATAAAGTATTTACCATGACTCGTACAGAAAAATCACACAATCATAAGAAAAATACATAACAAAATTATATATAAAACAGAAAGTTCTGTACGAGACCAAAAGGCCTATGTCAGCTTGATAATGCGAGGTTTAAAAAAAACTTGAGAGGTGTCAAGGGACACCCGGATGGAACGAAGTTCAAAGAGAGAGAGAGAGAGACAGACAGAGAAACACGCGCACGACGCACGGCTTACAACTATAGCAAAAAGTGTCGTTCCAACTTTTGGTCTTAATTTTTTCCGTCTAGCCTCTTTTCGCAGCGCGCGATAAGGAACTTCGTTCCAATAAATGTCAGCGCTGGTATTCTGATAGGGTCTGCTGTGATGTCACGGTCAGTTACAGATATAAATCAATAAAAAAATAGATGTATGTTAAATATTAGCAAATAAAATAAAATATTAATTGGACGAGATGTCAAATCGAGTAAGATACTTCAAATAAAAATCATGCCAACTGAATAAGTGGTCCTCAAGTTATAATTACAGCACAAGCAGATGCATACATAGATAAACATTGCTTTTATTAGCACGGCCTGACATCAACAATCCGCTGTTTTCAATACATAAATCTTTTTCTTTTGTTTTTCAAACGATCCACAAAAATTCAGTAAAGTGTGGCTAACGTACATATCCAGGTGATGAATGCAATCGCTGCATCGAGCAAAGCTTTTATTCGCATATTTTAAAGCGACATAAGCGCTGGATATTATTTTACGGAATATATAATAGAATCCTTCAAGAAGTGGCATTCCGAAGTGGTAAAGTTCATTTTTATAATCTGAAATGGTTTTCATTACTAACATATGTAGTTTATAAGTTCCAATTGTTACTAACCATTATGATCATTGTAACCAATATTATGGATCATTGTAATCTGACATTAAATATAAATTAAATTCCGAGAAGTACAAATGCCAGCGGGTCAAGCTACCCGAAACTGTCAAACTTTCCCAATCAACCTTGAACCTTAATGCTTTAGCAATAAAGTTGAAAATCTATTAAAGAAATTTGACAGATTGTAGCAGCTTGATGTGCTGGCGTCTGTACATAAGCCTTTATTTATAAACGTTGCTCTAAGTCCCTCTTACTGAGAAGAGGCCTGTGTCCCAGCAGTGGGAACAATATAGGCTGATTATTTACATCTGCTTAAAGTTAAGAGTTAAAACTCCAGTTTCAATCGCTGCAGCGGCTTTTTTAGCTTGCCGCACCCAGCAAAACATTTTGCAAATGGCGCATAACTGGTGACGTCATTTAAAAGGTGCATTACTATGACTTCAGTCCTGTCTTCAACGCCCAGACATTTATTAAGCCACCACGGTAATGCAGGGTTGAAAACCTTTGTTTTTTTTTACAGAATGGGTGGGTAATATTATGCAAATGTAGGGTAAAGTGTTGGTTAATATATTGCAACGATAAATATGTCGGCGCAGCATGGAGGACAGATGACATTCGCTGTGGTATACGTCGGATTAGAGTGACATTAGACAAGCTGTCATTCTTACGGAGCGTCGCATCTGTGGTAGCGAGGCGCAAGACTCAGAAACGTGTGGCACGAGAGGCGTCATCGCACCATATTAACGTCGAATCGTTTAAATCCGGCACAATCCGTCCACATCCTGAGCCAAAACAAACATAACCTATAATGTCTGTTTATTGGTGTTATTCGTCAAATCGATTAATAGAGCGCAAACACGTTCAAAACTTCATGTAGGTTTTTTCATCAACGATCGTTTGGAAAACTACAACTCAAAATTTTACAAATATATCTGTTATATATTTACTAGGTAAATAATAATAATAATATCCCTGGACATTTCACACAGCGCCATCTAGTCCCAAGCTAAGCAACCTAATGCTTGTGTTATGGTAACAAGATGGCTGATAAACTACTTATATACATTTTTTTTTTTTGTAAATACATACATATTATAGATAGAAAAACACCCAGACTCGGAACAAATACATGTAGGACTTACAAATATTTGTTCTGTGCGGGAATCGAACCCGCGACACGCAGCACAGCAGTCCGATCGCTCAGCCACTGCGCTAACTGTGTTGTCAAATAACAAGATACATACATTATATAAATTCACGCCTTCTTCCTTTGGGAGTAAGCAGAAACTACAGAACGCCACCATCCTTACATACTGCTTTTGCTTTGTTAACGTTAATAAATCAGAGGGGTAATTCTCGTAATTTTCAAAACAGTCACAATTCACAGTCTGAGTTCCAATCTGCCACAAATACCTCTCTTATTTCCCTACATTTTTGTTAAGTTTTTGACATTGATTGTCACTGAGATAAGATTGCGACTAGATTTTGATCGTTTTTAATTACGGGAATTGGCGCTCTGGACACACACGCACACCGGCTGCTTTGTACAGTCACAAGCAAAAGTATGTATCCACTCGGCTTTATTCAAAAGCGATTTACTCCTTTATTTTTTAATTAAATTTTATGTTGTTACGAACATAGTATTTTCGAACCCATAGGTTTATGTAATGTGTCGTATTTCAACAAAAATCGAAAAGAAAAGCGAAAAAATCGCAATTAAAAGTTGCCAAGTGTTGACATATTGGTGTTCGTGACTGTACTACGCACTTCGCCTTTCAGAAGAAGATCTCCATAAGATAGCATTCGTGAAAAAGGTTTTATCAATAACATGAAGTTTGTTTCAAACGGGTATAACCCTTTAGGCACTCAAATCAATTAACAGCGTGCAAAAGACACCACTTTCTCAAGATTGCCCTCAAAAAAAAAGTCTAACCAACCGCAAACTGTTCAAAGGCAACATTAATCTATATCTGCTCGCTAAAAGGAGGTACAATTAACTATAATAATTACTAATTAGTGCTGGCAGATGCACTCGCTCTACCAATTTAACACCTGACTACCCACTTTCGGATAAAGGGTAGAAGTAAGTGGTGCATTTTTAATTTACCTATAATGTACATGAAGGTAAGATCGTAAGTAATCCGTTTGTAATTGATTTTGTGGCTGTTAGGGATTGCTTGGTTGAGGTTGGACCTCCAAAATGATCAACCTTCGAAATTAAATGAAATTTATTCGCACGAATTGTAGTGTATTACAGATGATGGTGATTACGTGCATAATTTTGAACATGAATGATGTGACCAATACTTTGTAACAATATTATTATGATTTAAAAGAGTGTCCATGGAGTTTCTTGCCCGTTCTTCTCCATAGGTACCTACGCTTTGGAATAGGCAACTAGCTTCATATTTTTGACTGACCGACCTTGACAATTCAAAAGTGCCTGTAATTGGTTTATTTGAAATAAATAGTTTGAATTTGATGGTCGAGTTTTTTTGAAACTGTTTATAACACAATTCCCTAAAACTAGCATGCAAAATTATTGATTACATGAATATTAAATAAATGAAGCTAATAAAATTGGTTCACTTCCTGTATTTATGGTTTAAGAAGCGGTGTCTAGAAGGGTGTTTTTAAAAATGACGTTACTCATGTGCACGTTGCCTGGTTCTTGCCTCATATTACCGTATCAAATGATAAAAGGTAAATTATTAGTTATAATATTTATTTTTGTAAATTGGTTAGAAAAAACTTTTACGCGTCAAAATCAAATTATTTTTTAAAACTAGACGAGTTCCCAACTACTCTGAGAAGAAAGTCCGAAACTCAGAGCTGGTAGTCTCTTTTAAAGTCCAGACATAATCTTGGTCAGGCCATATGAGGACCATGCAGATTAGACTCTGGGATATCGTATCGTAAAAACACCCATACATGAATTCATCTGCGGACGCGTATTCTTAAATGTTCTTGACGATGATTCATGTTATGTTACCTATAGTGAAATATGTAAGTAAAGCCGTGTCTCCTGTGCATGTTTTATTCGAAAAAAAATCACAAGAAACCTTATACATAAACATTTGTTTTCATACACAAGCTGGTGCTCTCCTGCGTATTCAAATATTTTTAGATGAGTCAACTATTCACAAGACAATAAATAGTCTCAAAACCTGTGCCAGTTAGAATTAAGCTTTCAAAATGATAAATGTGCTTAATGAGTGAGGTGTGAGTGGCGGTTGAAAATGAAACAAAACCTTCTCCTCTTCATCCGCGCGGGGAATCTTTTCAATGCAGCTCGGAAAATAAAGACATCGTATTTTCATACACAAATGTTTAAAAAAACACGCGCAGGAGACACGGCTTAAGACAACTATGGTCACAATCAGTTGAAACACATAATTCGGAATAGTCATTGAACAACTCTATTACTTTTATTCAAATCGCAAATTAAAATTCAATCACCAACTTATTTACAATACGCAGTAATTCATTTTTAAAGATAAAGAGACGACATTGTTACTCAGATAAAACGATTTCAAGACTGAATTTCAAATTTAAATTCGTGCCAGGATGTTTCCAATTAAGTGCGCGTCGTAGATGACGGATGACATCCTCCCGGGGGATGTCGGCGGATGTCTTGTTGAAAATACGGATGTTGGATGTTCGCGAACTATTGTAAATCTGTTTTGAATTGAAGGCCGCGAAGGCAGAATAATTCTGAAGGCACAGAAATGGGGAAATGTGGTGAAACTCGTCGGAAGTTTTTGTCTAGCAGTGAACTGTGATAAGGTAAGTTTTTGGAAAATTGTTATCATGTTTTTTATTTTATTTATTTTTATATTTATTTTATAACATACCTGACCTTCATCATAAAATACCTTTAATTTTGGAAGTCAGTGGCAAAAACTAAACTACAAAACCAAAGACACCGACTTCTGAAGTTCAAGTTAATATTATAATAATAAAAATATTAATTTATTTTCTCACCATAATATCCTTATAAAATAATAATAAAAAAACAACATTGTCATTGACTTAAAGAAAAATATTGTGGGAGACTGGTTCCTAAGCTAAGCCGAAGCCTGTATTTCAGGCCACCAGGTCTCCGCCCTAATTTACAATTTTATTATGGTTTCCCATATACTAAAACTAGACAATTTTTTCAATTTTATTTATAGGAAGGCGTTCGTGAGGACTGTGTTAAGTTATTTTTTATGAAGTTGGATGTTTTTTTTTAATATTTTGACCACTAGCCTGCACTTAGTGTCGTGTTGCCCTTTCTTAATTTTTTATATTGTTGTAATATTTTTTTAAGATATGCTTGCAACCAAGCTTGCAACTTGGTCTCAATATTTCTTGGTATTTTTTTAAGTAACAGTGTCTCATTGTTTTGTGAACCTTAGCGCCTTAAGACCCTTATATCTAATAATTATTATGGATGTACTAACACTAGTTTACTACTAACAAATTAGATTTTATGATCTGAAAAATAAATAAATAGTGATGATGATTGGCCCGAATTTTTTTTTTTTTTTTTATTGACAATGGGCTCACTCTTGACCTCAATCCAGCCCAGAGGCAGGGATGAGATCTACGGTGGAACGAGCTTGCCCAGAAGAAGCCTATTCACTCTCGCCTTGAAGAGATTCGGGTTGTATGAACTCGGGAATGCAGACGCAGGCAGACGATTCCACTCCTTAGCTGTGCGCATCAGAAAAGATGACGAGAAGCGCGAATATTGAGTGTATCGAAATTATGAGGATAAAATATCAAATAGGTACTAACCAGACATTCCCCAGTCATTGTTTTGACATACCTACATTATGTATAAGCTATTAACGTAAACACAAAACGAACCTGTTTAACACAACTGAAATATCATGAACAAAACAAAACCAAATAAAATTAAAAATTATCTTTTTTCCCATTCCGGCTACGAATGCAGTCAGTGTGCATTCTACAGTTTACTGCTTTCGAGCTAAATATAAAACACGCTCAGAGAATTGTTAATTTCGAGAAACTGAGTATTTCTGATTATATCTTTTGGATAAGTCTTGGGGCACAGTGAGCACTGGACTTGTTAAAAAGTCCCCACAATATGGCAATTTGATAGAGCCTTTACGTCTTAGCACTTAGCATTAAGGGTGATTTTCGTATAGCCAGACGTACCTTACTTCTAGCCTGGTGCACCCTGGGCATTCAGCTCGCTACTGTATCATCGGCCGGATCTTTAAACTTGTGTAGTATTAGCTGGCTCTACAAACGCCCTAATTCCAAAATAGTTACCGGCGTCGGCATCGCTTATAAGAAATCAAACAACGTTATGATTTCAAAGGAATTAGTCAATAAAAACGTCAAATTCGTAGCAGTTTGCGATGTTGATCACTAGAATTTTAAATCTTATTATGGTGTGTCGCAGCTGAAATGAAAAAATTTCAACTAACTTATGGAGGCCACTGTATGTAAATGGTACACCTACAGTATAGTCTCTCCTTTCTCTCTTAATTCATCCAAAGGTAAATTTAAAATATCACTTTTAGCGATAAGATCGGTTGTGTCACTGTTTTTATAAAATTTCTACATTTATATCTGCCGGTCTATTCTGTAAGAATCTCACCGTGAAAACTTCAGTGAAGTGAGCTGTCATTCCAAGGGATTACTTGAAAGCTTCACCTAAGTTTTCACGGTGAGTTTTGTACAGAATTGATCGGCTGTAATATACTATTTTACTAACCGACTTTTAGAAGTCGGTTAATAAAATAGTATATTACATTATTATTATTATAAAGGAGGAGGTTCTCAATTCGCATGTTTTTTTTTTATTTTTGTTCGCGCATAACTCCGTTGCTTGCCAACCGATTTGAAAAATTCTTTTTTTGTTGGAAAGGGTACTTCCCAAATGGTCTCATAGAAATTTCAACAAAAACGCTTCAGTAGTTTGGTTTTTAAACCAAAATTACTGGAAAACAACGAAAATGCGAACCCAGCGACACCGACTTCCGAAATTAAAGTTATTTTTCACTTTGTAGTGTCGTTTTTGGAAGTCGGTTGTTTTTTTTTTTGCAAAAACGTTTTTATTCTATTTCTACTCTTCTAATTAAGCACCACTAATCTCCCATTGTATTACTAACCCACCAGCATTCCTGAAAAGCACACAAACCGTAAAAACCTCGAGATAAAGCAAGTATAAAATATTTTAATTATATTTTATTACCACTAAAACTGTGTAAATGAAAAACCGGTTTCGTTGCTTTATAAAATCGTAAAAAACTTGTCTTTGCGCCCAATGGGAGAGATTTGCAGTTTTCATGGTGTTACCATTGTTGAAATTTCATTATAGAGTTTTATTTCGGTGTGCCATCTCGATTTATATTGTTTCTTTTATATTTTTTAATGGCCATGGTAATTAAGGAGTTATCTTAAGATCTGTTTCGTTTTTTAATAAGCTGTTGTTGTGTTTTGTGCCAAGTTTTGGTAATGGTGATTCAATTGGCAATGCAAAATTTCGAATCTTCATAATAGTTCAGGACGGAGGCACTTGTGTCTAAGTAATAAGTGTAATAACAGCTGCACGCGTCGATAGATCAGGTTAAGCTACGCTTGCGCGGTTGGTCAGTGGATGGGTGACGTGGTGATGTGTTTTTGGGACAGGTCTCTCATGTTTTTTAGTGTTAAATTTTTTGCACACATAATGTAATTTTCCAACTTTCGAAACTGTCTGATTTTAAAAAACCACGTGTGAGAATATCTTCCTAGTTTTTGTTTATTTAACGTAACATTTTGAACATAACAAATTAATTTTATCACTCAAACAACACGACGTGCAATTGAATCATCAGCGTTCACACAAAAAATCGCCATTAAAAAAGAAACAAAAACAAAAAATTGCCCTCCTAATAATTATAGTGTAGGTTTGCAAGCTAAATGAAGACGCCATGCAAAATGAGTGTTTATCCTCTTGGGAATAAGCTGACAGTAAAGTAATTATGTTTAATCCTTAGGGCGAGCAGTTCACGGGCTAATTAAAGGTGTCAGATAGAAATGTTATTTATTTTTTTATTTGTTGGCAGCTAAAATTAAATTACCTAGTTATTTTTGCAAGCAGTCAACTGAAGGAGACCTTTGCTGACGCGCAAATGTTTTAATACGTGATTCATAGACGAGGAGTCTAAATTTAGTGCTGTTCCACAAACGATGGGACACTTAATATCGCGTCCTGCGTGTCCTGTCAGCTGCACGTTATAGGAACTGCCGATCGATTCTGTAAAAATCTCACCGTGAAAAGTTATGTGAAGTGAGCTTAGAGTGAGCTGTCAATAGTGTCAATCCCTAGCATTAGTTGGAATGAGAGCTCACTTAACTCTCACTTCACCTTAGTTTTTACGGTGAAATGTTTACAGAATAGCACTGCTGATGGATGCTGGTGATGGTGTTACACAAGTAGCCGAATTCTGGGCTGAGTCCATTTAGATTGCTATCGACACACTAGGTAGAAGAATACGGGAAGTATTTTGATGGACATTATTTATTGTAATATTTTGATGGAAAAAAATATAATTATTAAGATCACAAAATATTAAAGTCCGAATTTCGGCCATGGCGACTAATCTTAGCGGAGACCAGCCACGGCGCGGGAGATATTATAGTGCACAATTGTGTACGCAGACACAGGTGCAATTCCTCTTCCCTCATTCTCATTATCTCATTATCCGATGGGACGGCAATCCGACACGACAGGAGAGAGATCAGGCGCAGAACCAACGGCTTAACTTACTTTCCGAGGCACGGGGGTATCTCACCACCAACTTTCATATTACGGGGCTATTACTAAGAAATTCCCAACGAAATAACCTAATAACAATTTGCCCGACTCGAGAATCGAATCCAGGACCCCAAGCTCAGCAGTCGCGCTCATAACCACATCACAAAATGTGTTAAGTATTTCAATGGTTAAAGTTGAAGAAAACTTACAAAACATAAAAAAAGATTCAATAGTGGTTAAGTACAGACGCCAGCACATCAAGCTACTACAATCTGTCAAATTTCTTTAATAGATTTTCAACTTTATCGCTGTAGAATTAAGGTTCAAGTTTGTTTGGGAAAATTTGACAGTTTCGGGTAGCTTGACCTGCTGGCGTCTGTACATAGTATTATTTTATTTATTAAAACTTTATGCACAAGTAAAAAATAATGTACGAGTACAAAGGCGGACTTAATGCCTGAGGCATTTTCTAGTACACTCAACTCAGAAACCGGATAATGAATCTTTTTTAGTTTAAAAAAGATTCTTTATCCGGTTTCTGAGTTAGCTCACTAAGCAAGCAGTCTGCGCATGCAGATTGCTTTTTCGCAACAATGCGTAAAAGGTGCGCTTCCCTGGTGCGCAGGGTGTGGGGCGACTCCAACAGTGTCCTAAGCATGATTGCGAGTCGCCTAGACTGTGTGTACGTGGGTCACTGTTGTGCCGTCTCTCATGGGATGTCGCAATGGTGACCGTTAATTTTATAGTGTCTGTGCTTACTAACATAGTCCTAAGTTTTACTAACAATTGAGTCTTTGTAGCTTGAATAAAGAATAATTCTATTCTACTAAAACGACGAAAGACACAAGTTCTTTCAGAGAAAAACAAGGAAAGATTCCAAATAGAAATTTCTCCTGAAAAACTCGTGCTGTCGGTGAAATAAACTGAAATAAAGACAACGAGGGCAAAGAGTAATGATCCTGAACAGTTCCGATGAATGTTTTACATCAGAAGGATGTGTATAGAGTTGTAAGTTGATATTTTTTTCCTGTTGGATAGTAAGATGTTACGAAGATTTCGTGAATGTTTCAAGAGAAAAAAGTTTTTTTGTTTTGTGAAATTTTCCTGGTTCCTATTGTATATTCTAAATATTTTTTTGTATATGCTTAAATCAGCGTGATTAATTTCGAAAATTGCTGTGAAATTTTCCTGGTTCCTGTTGTATTTTATAAATATAGCTTTGTAAATGCTTAGATCAGCGGGATTAATTTCGAAAATTGCTGTCAAGTTTATTATTTTCAATAGACACCGTGACGACGAAAGTAGCTTCTTACTTGCAAGTGACCAGTGTTTAAAATGTACGGACGCCAGCAGGTCAACCTACCCGAAACTGTCAGATTTTCCCAATCAACATTGAACCTAATGCTATAGCAATAAAGTCGAAAATCTAATAAAGAAATCTGACAGATTGTAGTAGCTTGATGTGCTGGCGTCTGTACCTAATTTTGATTATTTTGTTGATTGTATTAAATAACCATTACCAACATCATCATCTGCCCAGCCTTCTCCCAACTACGTTGGGATCGGCTTCCAGTCTAACCGGATGCAGCTGAATACCAGTATTTTACATGAAGCGACTGCCTATCTGATCTCCACAACCCAGTTAATACCCACTTGGTAAGACTGGCAAGGACTGTCAAAGATCCACGAATGACAGCTGCGATCAACGGGTTAACGTGCTTTCCGAGACACGGAGGGGTCTCGGTATGTAAAGGTCACCCATCCACAAACCAACCGCGGCAAACTCAGCTTAACCTGATCGATAGACCTGTGCGGCTGTTATTATTTAGCCACGGGCCCCTCCACCATAAGCCATTGCCAACATAAAGATCATAATTTAACTGAAAAGTGTTAACAACTCTATATCCATCCACTACTTCACCCGTCTCCATCGATCGTCCCTGATGCGTCGAGATAGGTCACAGACAAGATTGGCCAGCCATACCTCTCGTCTTATTTATTGAGCCGACAGACAGACAAATGTGGCCAAACGTATTAATGGCTCCAACTCTCCAAGGTTTTTTTCTACTGTCCTATTAGATCTGATTAGGGAGAGTGGGAATGGTGTAATGGGCTAATTTTTTTGTTGATCGCTTGTTATTTTTTAAACGTTGATTGGATTTCTTTTGGTAATGTTTTTTTATTTGAAAGAATAGTTCCGTCAAGCCTTTTGTAACAATTATTAGCTGACGGAACTGTTACACGTTTCGGGAGAAAATTATCGTGGGGAACCTAGATACGTGGATTAGGAATGAATTGTTTATTTTATTTGATAGTATTTTACATAATTATATATATATTTAAATAATAAAATAAATTATTTATTTACTTATTACTATAATTGCCCGTGGTGACATCACAGCGTACCAGCTATCAGAGTACCAGCGCTGCGACATTTATTTTTTATATGTCGTAGCATCATGCTGAGATAGGAGCCTTTTGGCCTCGTACAGGACTTTCTGTTTCATTTTTCTTTTTCTTACTTTTTTTTTACATAATTTGTTTTTTTGTTAATTTTTATTATGTTTAGTTTAGTTTTATGATCTTCCTGTGCAAGTCGCAATAAATCTGGTTAAAGACAATTAATTCTCATAAAGAAATTTCATTTCACTTACATGAGAACAAATTTAAACATAAAGTATAAAAACTAATCATTGTCCTTCGACACTCGGACTCACAATAAATTAACCTGACGTATTTGACTATATTATATTATTATTAACAACAAAACAAAATTATACTCGTAGTAACATTAACTGTTAACAAATTATTTAGGTTCGTGGGTACTCCCAAAAGTACAACACTGTGCCACTATGCGTAACTAATTATTACTAAATACTTTTTCTTTCTTTCTTTCTTGGCAGAGTTTTCAATCGACAGATAATTTTTATTCGTGTAATAAAATTGACGTCTGACAGTTTTTGTATAGAAAGTTTTTATATACTGTCAGAAAATTATCTGGCGTTGGAAAACTCAGCCCTTAGTAACATTAACTTTAATCACATAACACATAATCAGACTATAATGTTCCCACTGCTGGGACACAGGCCTCCTCTCGGTGAGAGGGAGTGAGCCGTAATCCACCACGCGGGCTCGATGCGGGTTGGTCTTTAATCGCTTGTTCCTAAGTTTTAGTAAGTATCTCTTAATTAGTTCCGATGAGTTTTACACATAAAAAATAAGAGTTTACTTGCTTCCTAGTTGATGATTGGTTCGTTGGCTTTAAATCTACTTGAAGAGCTCTCGAGGCTGTCTATCGTCTCCATCATCAGATCAAGTCCAGGTCTCTATTATGTTGAAGTATCTCCAGAACTACATGTGTGTGGGCGCCTTTTACTTAGCTGGTTTAATAAAAAGCGTAGCAGGTGTAATACTGGTCACTTTCCTTTACATACCAAACGAAGACCGTTATTCAATTCAATACCTACCGTCCAAAAACTACCCACAAACAAAACAAACTTCTTCAAAGAAAACCAAGAACATCTGGCTCTGAATTATGCATACCATACCCTTAACATCCAAACACGATGACCAATCAAGCGACCTCTTAAATGAACCTTGTGGCCACAATACGCAGAACCCTTTACATTGGTCAATATTTATGAGCGTCCGAGCAAATTTACCGAACGGAGGGGTCAGTGTATTCTAGTCTTCGCTTTAGGGACTTTATTGTGTAAGTAGTAAGGTTGGTTATTGTTATGACCAATTTAGAAGTTTTTCTGTTACGAGTGGCTTTGATGTGTCGTGAAATTGTGTGGGATGAATGCTGATGAATGTGGCTGTGATTTTGAGAGGTGAGATGTAGTGAAAGGTTTCTTTCATTTAAGAGTAAGTATGTAACTATGTGGTGGTGGCCGAAAGTATTTCTTTTGAAGTATTCGGGAAGGGGTATATTAAATGTTATTATTGAAATAAAGAAAGAAAAATAAGTTTATTTGTGGGTTTCGATATCCGTAGTTTGCACGAATTTACTCGCCCGAAAAGTGCTAATCGTCGCTTTTAAATAATATTATTTTTTCCACAGGCGACTTGCACGAAGTTAATTTATTTGTAGGCGAGACGACAACAACGTGAACTTTTTTTAACTATTAAATATTTTTTACTACTACTTTTTACTACTACTACTATAGCTAGGTACTTAATATTATTTATTTTTTAAATATTATAAACGCGAAAGTTTGTATGGATGGATGGATGGATATTTGTTACTCTTTCACGAAAAAACTACTAAACGGATTTGGATGAAATTTGGCACACAAATAGTTTATAACCAGGATTAACACATAGAATGCTTTTTATCCTAATATTCTCACGAGATCGAAACTTATGCGAGTGAAACCGTGGGGCGCTGCTATTAGATAATAAAGCAAAATAAAATAAACAGTACCCTGCTACTGACAAATCTGTCGTAATCACAGTGATCTTTATTCTATTTACTATAAGATTGCTGTGGGGTTGCTGCTATTAAATTAATGTGAAAGGACTTGCACGTTTCTGTTATTCTATCCAACCTCACTGATTCTTTATTATCATAACCATCATCATCATCTGCCTAGCCTTTTCCCAAATATGTTGGGGTCGGCTTCCAGTCTAACCGGATGCAGCTGAATACCAGTATTTTACATGGAGCGACTGCCTATCTGACCTCCACAACCCAATTACTGGGTAATACGATACCGCTTGGTAAGACTGGTTGTCAGACTTTCGGGCTTCTGACTACCCGTAACGACTGTCAAAGTTCCACGAATGACAGCCGGGACCAACGGCTTAACGTGCTTTCCGAGGCACGGAGGGGTCTCGGTATGTAAAGATGGTCACCCATCCACAGACCAACCGCGGCAAGCGTAGCTTAACCTGACCGATCGACCAGTGCGGCTGTTATTATTTAGCCACGGGTTCTTTATTATGTAAAATAAAATTAGTATGATTACAGCTAACAGCAACATCTTCCTCCATATGCTAACTTAACCCATCACATTTCAAAAAGACGCCATCTTGGAAACAGATCGAAAACATATCCGAAATCATTACCCATTGTCTCATAATCCATCTGAACCGTGAATATTTTACATTCATCGTAATACGTCACATGGTTCCCTGCCACAATAAAATCTTTATGGCTATTGCTTCACATCTCTCCTTTATGCTTATCTTGATCCCGTATGGAAGGTTTACGGGGTATTCCAGCTAGAGACACTGTGTCGTTGTGTGTCGACTTAGTGAGAAGTTTTGGAGTATTTATATGAAAGCTTTGGTCTAGAAATATTCTGTTCTATTAGCTATGCTGTATCTATCATTGACTACTGCTACATCAATACATATTTCTAATAATCTAGTCATGTTAGCGTAATCAACCTGTCATGATGACACAGAGGTTTAAGGGACACGCTTATCGAGCATAAGGATCTCAGTTCGAAACCTGGCAAGTATCTAACAATATGTCGTTTTCAAAATCACATGTGAGTTTATCCTGAACGAAACTGAAAAATGAAAAAGAACGTAAGGAAACCTTGGCCTGAAGTCTTAAATGGCCGACATGCTCACGAACAATGCTTGAGAATTCTGTAATAATGAGAATATTATTAGGCACCTTTTAAAAACTGTTTTCCGTTTTTAGGAATACCGTCTGTAATAAAAAAGATATTTTGCGCTCACAACATCTGTTGCTCCCAATACCCCTGTGTTCTTACTTCAAGTAAAGATTTGTCTTTACGACGCATGTACGGGAAATCGATCGTTTATTCAAAGCAGGTGATTCCTTCTGAAGCTCCATTTATGAGCGCTCTCGTGTTGATAGCCTGAGGAATAATGGCGTGAATATAATTTGCAAATTGAAAACTATTAATGTCAAGGGGGCTTTAATCAATTGGAGTTGTTCGGAGTTTTAGTGAGATTATTTATTTTGTTCATAACACATCTCAAGTTATTAATAAAAATCAAACTCTACAGGGGTTCACGGACGGCTCAGATCTCAAATGCGTAAGCGGCACCTCCCCACAGACAATGGTCTACCTCCCATCCTGCGCCGCATCCTCACCTGTGCAATTGACGATCTTATGACTGCGTCAGTGACCGGAGTTCGCTCAGCTGAATTTTGGGCCAAAGATGTTTGAACTTTTTTCCATCGATACCCTAAGAAGATATAATAAATAATAATAAACAAATTCATCGTTCTTCTCCACCAAAACACCTGCCATCTAATTTTTTCTCCACCCTTGGTTGACTGGTATAGAATGTCTAAGGCATTAATTCCGCCTTTGTTCCTTGATTGTGTGCAAAAAGTTTAAATAAATAAGGAAAGAAAGAAAAACTATTTATTGCGACTCGTACAGGATCATAAACTAAACTAAACACAGTTAAAAATAAAAATAAAAAAAATTGTATAAAAAAGTAACAAAAGGAAAAAAAACAGAAAGTCCTATACGAGGCCAAAAGGCTCCTATCTCAGCATGATGCTTATAAATAACTTATTAATAAATAACTAAAGATCAAATACGAATTGGTCAAAATATAATATAATAAACTATCTTATTTCTTCTTTGTGTATTGTATTCGGCGCACCCTAAGTAGCCAGCCATGGTTAAATTCATATCAGAGAAGACATTTTTATTTGTCTGATTTTTCGCAGTTATTTTTGCACCATAAATATTTGTTGCTTGTTTTCATACCTTCAATATTTTGTGAGAAGTTTTTGCAATAATTCGAATAAAAACATTTCAATAAAAGAAAAAATCCAACAGTTGTACACAGTAATTCATACAGCAACGAAAAAAAGAGAAAAACCTATGTATTAGAAACATAAACAACCTACAAAAACATTACTGTCACATTGCCAAAGAACAATCGGGGCAATTTGGTCCCACCAGCCTCTTGAATTAGCCGATGTCTTGGGGCATTTATTTCCTCAATCAAAAGTGCAAGTGGCTTCGAGTGGGACGAAACGACCTAATGAATTCTCTACTTTTAGCTTTCTTAAGGGGGACGAAAGGAGAAGGGTGTACGTGACTTTTTGAAGATTGTCTGCATTTTTTTGTGATGTTTTAATTAGGCTGGTTTAATGATTTCTCTTTCGTGAATGGGCTTTAAATTGGTTGAAGGACGCTGAACGAGAAACAACAGAAGTTTTATTGTTATTACGTCAGTGTTTAGTGTCCTGCCAAATGGAAAAATCTTTTTAATCGTCCTAATTGTAGTATGTGCACTGTATTATAATACAAATACCAGTATTTATATTTTACCATTTGCTTCGTTTTTTTGCTGACTTCTTTTTTCTTTTTGCTCAGCTGCTAAGGGTCTTAGCGTGATATTACATAAATCTAGCCTTCCTCAAAAATTGGGCTATCAAATACAAAAACAATTGTCCTAATCCGAACGGCAGTTCCAAAGATTAGCGCGTTCAAAAAAACAAACAAAAAAAAACCAACAAATTCTTCAGCTTTATTATTAGTATACAGATAGATTTCTATGCATATCGCAGATGCATTGACATTCTAGAGACAAAGCTGGAATATCTTGGGACTAGATGGCGCTGTGTGAAATGTCCAGGGATATAACCAGAACACGGCAACGTTCAAAACCTTTTAATTTTTTTTGTATATCTATGACTATGTGTCTTCTTTTATATTCAGTCTTCTTTTATTTTTCGTTGCTTGTATAATAATATGCATGTATAATATGCATGTATTTATGTATATATAATTTTCGATATGTACATATTTGTGTATCTATTTTAGTGTATTGTATACATAATATTTGCTTAATTTTCACCAACGACAGTCCCATTTTTTGTCCAGGAAAATCACTGTCCATTCTAAGGTTGCCTGGAAGAGATCGCAGTAATGCGATAAGGCCGCCCATTGTATATTCTGTAGTTTCATGTATTTTTTTATGCTTTGTATTTTATAGTGGTATACCTACACAAAAGTATATATAAATAAATAAATAGGTGGCTGAAGACGAGTGTCGTCACCGAGGCAGGTCTAAAAAACGCTGGCGTGACGATTTGGACTCGTTCCTAACCGATTGGTCGGAGAAGGCACAGCACAAGGCAAAGTGGAAGAATATGGGGGGGGGCTTTGCCCAGCAGAGGGACTATAATTATAAGATAACGGAAAAAAAAATAACTGGGATTTAAAAACAAAATACTGCGATTAAAAAAAAATACTGCGATTTAAAAAATGATGACTAGGATTTAAAACAAAAACATGACTGGGACTAAAAAAAATTACTGGGATTAAAAAAAAACGGGATTAAAAAAAAACGGGATTAAAAACAAACGGGATTAAAAAAAAAATTACTGGGATTTATTTCTAAATCTCTCAACACGTGTTACCGCCTTATCCTCGTAGACCAAGTAGGGGTGGCGACTGTATTACAGTCCGGGGGTCGCATTCCAAAGATTACTGCGTTGCCTTCCTGAGACGTTTACTGGGTGTCACTGGTGGATATAGAGAAGATCTGGATGTGGTAGGTAGGTAATGAGCTGCACTACTTTATGTGGTCAGTTTTTGAGAAAACGTGTTATAAGAGCTAAAATATTGTTAGTCCTAGCTGTCATTTGTATATCTTTGACAGTCGTTACGGGTCTTCAAAAGGCCGAAATTCTGACAACAAGTCTTACCAAAGCGTCTCGTGTTACCCCGTAACTTGGTTATGAAGGTCAGATAGGCAGTCACTCCATGTAAAATATACAGAGAGGCGAAGTCTTAAACTTTCCAATTAATGTATTATTATTCTATTTTAATTGCTTGACATTATAATAATAATCAATATCTAATAAAAAAATCCAAGATATGTGACAATAACTAAATCTTGGCTTTCACAGATCGAGGAAAGAAAAAATCATCATTATCATATCAGCTTATAATGTTCTCACTTGTGGGACATAGGCCTCCTGTCTGTGAGAAGGAGTAGGCCGTAATCCACCACGCGGGCCCAGAGCGGGTTGGTAGATGTCACATGTTATCAAAAAATGGTTTCTCCAAATTTTCTCCTGTCTGGGTTTGAACTTACGACCCGTAAGTCGCGACCGTTACCTCTGGGCCATTGGAAAAAGAAAGTTAAAAATAAAATAACACTCAGTGTTATTTTATTTCGGTTTAAAAAAGTTTATTTCTCAAAAAAGAACATACCGACGGTTGAAAGGCTAATTGGTCTAAGCGACGTTTTTTTTGCAATAATGAATTATACCTATACATATTCGGAATCAGCAAACCTTTCTCCGTCGTTTGAGTCAGGTTCTAAATTTGTTTTCAAAAAATGTCGCTTAGACCAATTAGCCTTTCAACCGTCGTATAGTTCACTTAAATATGAGAAACTTAACGAAAATAAAATATTATTGCATTAAACATAGTTGTCGTTCGATCTGTCGTACCTACATGCAGAGTGGTAGTGTTTTGTTATTGTTGGTTGGAACTTTACTCTATTTTTAAAAATGTTCATTGATGAGGAGTCTCTTATTTCTTTAGGCAACTTATTATAAAGCTGTGCTCCCTCAAACTGTATGGTTCTCCTTCCGTACAAAGTTCTAACAAAAGGCAGTTCTATACTATCCCTATTCCTAGCGTAGTAGTGGTAAGTTTTTAGTATTTAGTTCTTCCATTCTCCATTCATCTTGGTCGCTCCCGTTCACAATTTGCCTCAATAATGCGGCCGCTTGTTTCACCCAGTTACAAGCCTTATACAATTTATTATTAGGGGCACCTTCCTTATAAGAAAGCCGATGATGATGGGACTTGAAGATGTTCGTAATGCCGTATGCATCTGTCACGATTTTATTGTTATTGAAGACATGAGATGCTTGGTACTAAAAGCTTCTGATTTTCAATATGCCCAAGTTCCTAATATATAATATAATATTTATATCCTGTAATATTTATGGTGTACATAATAAAGAATATCCTATTCTATTTATTATACTATCCAATTATACGAGTATACGTGTGTGTATACGAGTATGTAAAAAATCTTGTACCAGAATGTGATACAAGATTTTCTTGTAAGTAATATCTAAATGTAATCTTTAGAGGCGTTAAAACTTTAAGAGTCTCGAATTTTTGTATTCTGCTTCGAAGGGAACCAGTGAAATTATAAGCACACGAGACTTTTGAAGTTTTAACGCCTCTAAAGATTACATTTAGGTATTACTTACAAGAAAATCTTGTATCACATTCTGGCACAAGATACTTTCATCATCATTTCAGCCGAAAGACGTCCACCCCTGGACATAGGCCTCCCCCAAGCACCTCCAATTCAACCGGTTCTGTGCTTCCCGCATCCAGCAGATTCCTGCGGCCTTCACAAGGTCATCGGTCCACCTGGTGGGAAGCCTTCCAACGCTACGTGCGTTAGAAGGCCTTCCCACACGCATTTCTAGTTAATTCGAAAAAATACCAAACCTGTTATTTCCATTTGAGGAACTTAATTTAAAGTGCCAATAATAACACCAACTCGATATCCAATCATTACGTACATTCAAAGTTAACACGAAATAAAGTCATTATTACATTTACACAATTAAAGAGAACCATATGCTTTTCCCTTTAAGGGCGAATTTCATTTGACAGCTATAAATAAAAGTATCAAAATTGTGTTTTAAATTAAGGGTGAGAAATAAGTTATTACTTCCTCTATGGTAATTTTAAAATCATTATGTCGTTAGTATTGTTTGTAAGTATAGATTTTTGAGTCACTTATGATATTGATAGTTTTGAAAAGTTTTTGATTGACTACGATACCAAATTGTTTATTGTACAGGGTGATTTGTAATTTGACGTATTCCTTCGACGTGATAATATGGCCCATTTGCAACAATTAAGCACCCCACAAAGGCTAAGCGAAAATTCATGGGATTCGAGATATCTGAATTTCTTTGTATTTTTTGAAAATTTCTAGAATTCCAATTACAATCCATAATTGGAGAAATGTGGGTATACGATCAGCCATAGAGTCATCCTAACTAATATTATAAATGCGAATGCGGTTGTTTGTTACGCTTTCACGGCTAAGCCGATTTTGATGAAATTTGTTATGGGGATACTTTGAACCCTGGTGAAGGACATGGGTTATATTTATTGCCACACGCGGGCACACGGGCCACGGGCGGAAACTAATATATTATACTTCTCAGCGCTCACAATATTATTTAGAAGTAGTTGCAAATAAATTACAGTATATTTCTGTGATTGAATGTTTTTTATTTTTTTTGTATCTAGTGGTCGCAAGCTCTACTGCAGAACGAGGTGTCCTGGGTTGGGTGTCCGAATCGGGCAAAGTGTTGCGACTTATGTAAAAACTAGCTGCAACCGCGGCTTCGTTCGCGTGCATGTCATAAAACTATTTTTTTTAAAGTACCTAAGCTCGTAATTTACTCCTAAAAAATAGAAAAGAGCTACTGGAAGGCTTTGTGGGAGGCCTTGTCCAGAGGTGGACAGTATAGGTTAGCAAGAAAAAGTTACTCCTTATAACATCAGCTATCTGCCTGTAAAAGTCCCGTCAAAACCGATTTGATAAACTGATTTTGACAGACTGACACAGAATTTAAAAAATCCTTTTTTTTTGTTTAACTATCGTAAGCATAAGCATGCGAAAATAAGCATTAACATAAGCAAGTATAAGCATTAAGCATAAAGCATTCATAAGCATTTAATGAAAATTTTGACAATACAAACATACAATTTCATTAATTTTTATTGATAGATAACTGGAAAAATATGAACGTGGGTATAACTATTCCTCTGCCTGGCTCTTCGACAAAAAAGCGGCAATTTTTCAAAATAATAGTGTCTATAAAGACCCAATCAAAAACTGCAAGCACATATCCATTACACCCTAATAGAAAGTCGTCTCTAAAAAGATTATTGACGGCGTTTCACCAAGTCATCAGCGTGCAATCATTCCCTGATGACTAGCTAACGTAATTACAGTTTCATTACCGAGCGCTGTTCAGCCCCCTATTTTAATTGATAGTATGAAACTATTGGGTTACTTGTGTTTGTGAGTTTCAAGCGGCTGCAGCGATTTAAAGCGGGTGGATTTTTTTTTACTTTCTGAAGACGTCCTTTTTTGTTTTATAAATTAGCTAAGAGTCATTAGTTATAGGTAGCCTAAAAGTAATAGTGTGTTGTTTATTATATAGGAGAGTTATAAATATCCAACAAGTCTACTAATTTTCAAATGTTGCAATGGTCTCGCCATTATGAGTTTTGACAGATTTTGTGTGGTTAATCTGTCAAAACTAATAATGTAGATTTATGGTATAATACATTATATAAATAAATAAGCTAATAATAGAAATGATAACACCATTGAAATTAAATATCTGTTAGTAGTTTTTACAAATAAAAAGGTATATGATTAACAGCTCGTACAATCACTTTGTAAGCTATTTTATTTATGTACAGACGCCAGCACATCAAGCTACTACAATCTGTCGAATTTATTTAAAAGTATTTCAACTTTATTGCCATAGTATTTGATGAGTTGATTGGGGAAATTTGACAGTTTCGGGTAGCTTGACCTGCTGGCGTCTGTATCTGTACCAACCTTATTATCATAGCAATTGGAATCTGTGAAAATGTTTATATAACACAAACACAACACATTATATAACACAACTTACCTACTCAAAGATGCAATGGCTCTTTCTTCAAAAGGCACTTCCAAACATGGCCTTTCATTGTCAGACTCACATAAAATCTTAATAAATAATGTTTGTACCTTAAAAGAGACTATGTCCGAATTTTTTCTCAGGAATTAGTCAGCTAGAAAATTCCGAGACCATCTAGTTTTAAAATATTGGCGAATGAATGTTACGTGTCTTAAAAATCTACTTACTAAAACACACATTTCAACAAGAAAAATGCTGATTCCGTCGCTGCAGCGCTTCAAAACCTACAAACAAATCGAAAATAACATAAGAATTTTTCAACCAGCCGACTGTTGCCGCTTTAATCTAATTAGTACACGCTTAACACACGTCTGCAGCAAATGGGTTTAATTAAAAACTGAATAGTTCCACTGTGATGATGCGATCAGCCAGTTTCAGATAACGAAGCAGGTTTCATTTTGTTATCCAGTTTTATTTTAATTAATTAAATTGTGTTTGCAAAGTGGGTGAATTTATCTGGTCGTATTTGTATGGTTTTTGAGCTTTTACCTTTCCTGTTCTAGTGGTTTTTGTGGACGAGCTCGTTGTGAAAAGTGTTAAAAAATAACTATGTATTTCGAGACATTGCCAAGCTGTTGGTTGACTCTTTACGTGACCAGCCAGCCCTGTGGCCTATTTTTCGGGCAAAGAATCAGCATTGCCATACAACGTGGTAATGCTGCCAGCCTTTTAGGCACTTTTCCTGTTGACTGCAGTTGTTAGCATCGCAATGTTGACGACTTTTTTGATGCCGTACAGTTTTTGTCGTAAGAGTATTTCCACTTCTTTTTTATTATATACTTTGCAGTTATCCAGTTTACTTGTGCAATCTTAAGTTGTATATTATTAAGATGTTTCGTTAATCATTTTCTACATGACGTTATTTGTTTTCATTAAAAAAACCGAAGCTCATAAAAATGTTCCTATTCGAAAATTAATAAATACACAAAACAAAAATTCACAATATATAAGTAAGTTTTATTCACAGTAAGTAAGTTTGCAACGTTGATGAATTTATATTTATTTAATGTGTACACAACCATAGTTACACGCTAGGCTTAAACTAGTGAGTACATGACCCTTTTAGGGCGCAGCAAGATAACTTAAAACTAACAGTATTGTAGTGAGTATCCATTATCTAATATTAGGAACTTTCACAATTAAATACTTAATATATGAAGAGAAAAAGCGTTTTATTCGAAGTGCTCGTGATGAAAATATTATATAAATAATATTTTTGTCATTGTTTTGTGGTGAAGTTATGAGAATAATAATTACCTGTGAGCTGCTTAGTTAGAAATCTTCGCCCAAGACAACACAATGACATAGATTTGGATCTCCATTTAAAAAAATAAATTGAACAAACGATTATCTTCAAATAAATAAAGTAACTACCTGCATACAAATACTGAGCAAATAAATAAATTAAAGCAAATAAATTATCTTCCAATTACCGAACCCCTGAGAGGTCATCTCTACCCCTGCACTACAGTGTAAAGCACACAATATGTACACATACGTGCATTGTTGTAGTGGCGGCGCACAATACGGGAACACTAATGGATTATCAGTGATTTGCATTTAGCTGGCTTTGCTGGTTAAGCTTATGCGAGAATGATTCAGCCTGATTGTGGATTTATAAGTGGTAGTGGTTCGTGGTGGAAGGGCTCGGAGCTAAGATATAACAGCCGCACGGGGCGATCGATTAACCTTCGCTAGCCGCAGTCGTTCCGTGGATGGGTGAACACGATTATAAAAAAAAAATACTGGTAATTCTTTCTCGTAGTTAGATACCTACGTAGTTGAATTAGTCAGTAAAAATGTTATAGGGTACAGTCACGAGCACCAATATGTCAACACTTGGCAACTTTCAATTGCGATTTTTTTGTGAAATAACGAATGCAACGTTGAAATGCGACACATTACATAAACCTATGGGTTCGAAAATGCTATATTCGTAACAACATAATATTTCATTAAAAAATAAAGGAGTAAATCGCTTTTGAATAAAGCCGAGTGTATACATACTTTTGCTCGTGACTGTACAGTTCAAACATTTGAAACTAGAATTTTTAATCATAATCAGATATGAGGTACAGCTGAAGTAGAACAATAGAATAGAATATGATCAGAATGTAGGTATTTACAATAAGGCGCTTACAATAATATTAAAGAATCCTTGTACATTCTACCATTTTGGCATGCAAACATTGATGCAGTTCATCATCAAACATACAAACATTGATACACAACTAAAATTCATCAGCTAGAAAATCCGATACGGAGTAGTAACATTTATTTAATAGAAGTACAGTTAGTTTCTTTTTAGAAAGTTATTAGGTACTGGTTCCAGTTTTAAGGAATTAGGAATGTGTTTAAAAATAGCCGGAGCCATACCAAAAACACTTCAGTAATATGTCAGTTAACTTTTGGAGAGCACTGTTTGTATCTAGAGTATTTCATAGGAATATATCTAAGAGCATTCTATTCTAAAAGTTTCGACCATAATAAATTATTTTACCAAAAAAATAATTCATTATTTTACATGCGATTTGGTCATTCTCGCATACAGCCGTTGTTCAGCAACAATGATGCGAGTCGACAGAGGCGCCCTCTCACGGTCCAGTTGAAAATAATTGTCTCACTGATAGGGCCCAACTCAACTCATTCGATAGTGCACATATTTGTGCGTAGATATGTAACGTTACTTAGTAACCCTACCCCTCATTCCGTTGATATACAATCAGTTCAGTGTACCTACTTATTGCATGCATTAAGTTGCGGTAACTCTATAATATGCAAAGAGGTACAACACATCTGCCTACCCTTTTCGCAAATATGTTGGGGACGGCTTCCAGTGTAACCGGATGCAGCTGAACACAAGTATTTTACATAGAGCGACTGCCTATCTGACCTCCAAGACCCAGTTACTGGGTAATACAATACCCCTTGGTAAGACGTTGTCAGATTTTCAGGCATCTGACGTAACGACTGTCAAAGATCCACGAATGAGAGCAATTGGTTTTAAACCGTTTTGCAACCGTGTGGGATGCAACTTGTGTCGATACTCTTGCGCCATCCCATCTTCCAGGGTCGGCGTGCTGCGCTGGTGCTGCTGCTGCGGCTGCAGAAAACTTCAAGCGGCGTAAATATTAATAATTATATTTATATTATATTTTCGAGCCGTTTGGGGTTGAAACCCTCGGGCCGTGGGGTCCGAGTGCGCATGGTCGTTTTAAGGAAATCTCGAAAAGACTAGTTGACACTTCCCATGACCCAAGGGCTGGCTTTTACCTTGGCCAGAGGCTAAGCATTGCCATACAACGTGGCAATGCCGCCAGTATCTTGGGGACATTACCAGTCGACAGCGATGTGGATGAATTTTTCGACGCTATATTTTAGTTTGTAAATAGTTTTAGTTAATTTAGGAAATTATTTTGTATTTTTAGTGTTATCTTGTAAATAAAATTCATATATCAAATAAATAAATTGTCCATTAAAGTAATAAATAAATATAGGTGCAATATGTCGCCTTTGAAACGAGAACTGCTGTGAAAAGATGATCAATTAGGGGCTACTCAAATGAGCTGTAAGTCACCTCACACGTTAATCAGTGCTTCGGTCACAAATCTCGGTACAAAGCAAGTCGTTGTTCCGACACATTACACACAGACGACTGTTTGTCGACACACATTTACGAGCGAGCCGGAAATCTGATAGCGACACCTTTGGTAGTCGCGTGAAGGTGACTGTATTAGATACGTTTGAACGGTTAAAAAAGTGACGAATAAATTAACACAAATTCCTTCGTTATCTTTGTAACTAACAATCAGCCTCACTTGCTGTCAATTTTTTACCATTAGATGATCTGGCACGAAAAATATGAGAATGTCTACAAATGAATAGATAATTAATTCAAATTAAGTCTAAAATAATAATACATAATATACATGTGAAAAAAAAAACAAGAAATTAATCAAAGGGCATCAAAAAATTCGTCCGCATCGCTGTCAACAGGAACAGTGCCCAAAAGGCTGGCGGCATTGCCACGTTGTATGGCGATATGCTAATTCTTTGGCCAAGAAACAGGCCAGCCCTCTGGTCACGTAAAGAGTCGACTAACCGCTTAGCGATATCTCGAAAAACCAAGTGGGCACTCGGACCCCATGGCCCTAGTGTTTCAATTTCTTAAATAAAGTTCGCCAGTGCCAGTAGCTTTGGAGAAGCGACATCAATCCGTAAACTAGCAAATAACAATAATTAGACACAATTAACAGTAATTAAAACGTCACATCTTGCCTTAAACTGAATCCTAAACACAACATAAGCATAAACATAATCAGCCAACAATGTTCCCACTGCTGGGATTCAGGCCTCCTCTCTTCGAGAGGGAGTGGGACTAAATAGACATTTTATTTGAAAAAATCAAAAAGAAGCCGCCTCTTCATTTTTCTCCTCTGCAGCTTCCATATTACATAGCACATAATCAGCCTTTAATATTTCTTTATTTATCCATTTATTTCAGGCATCAAGGCCCAAAAAAAAATGTTCCCACTGCTGGGACACAGAACTCCTTTCTTCGAGAGGGAATGGGCACCACGTGGGCCCAGTGCGGGTTGGTAGATGTCACATGTCTTCGAATTTTTGATTCCAGGACATGCGGTTTCCTCACGATGTTTTCCTTCACTGTTTTGAGAGCAGTGGTGCTTCCATAGTAGATGTCTTGAAATCTTCTTTTGTTTTAAGTAGCAACTCCATCGCCATTACAGCGAACACACTCCAGTTGTGTCATTGCGATTTAAGAAGACAAAGGGCAGTAAAACGAGTGATTGCTCACAACACTGCTGGCGACAGAGATGCTGTGGGCACAGACCGTGATTAGATATAGTTAGCGTTAAAATGACCATTGCGGTTTAGAAGCAAAATAACTTTAATTTAATTTGGTGTAAGGAAAATCTAAAGAATACACTACTGAGGGGTTTACTTAAAACGTAGCTTAAAGTTGAGATATATGAAGATAAAAAAACATTGAGGTTTTCCAGAAATTATAAAATTAAATTAAAAATTATAATGGTTAACCAGATTCTGATTGAAGTGAGCGTGGAGTGAGCTGTCATTCCAACTAATGCTAGGGATTGACACTATTGACAGCTCACTCTAAGCTCACTTCACCTAAATTTTCACGGTGAGATTTTCACAGAATCGATCGGTAGACGTTAATTATTATTATAATTGTATAATTAGATGGGACTAAAAATGACTGGCGAAATCTGGGTTTTCTATAGGTACAGACGCCAGCAGGTCAAGCTACCCGAAACTGTCAAATTTTCCCAATCAACGTTGAACCTTAATGCTTTAGCGATAAAGTTGAAAATCTATTAAAGAAATTTGACAGATTGTAGGAGCTTGATGTGCTGGCGTCTGTACACTTCTGCCTAAACCTTCGGGAATTACAGGCTTGATGTTATGTTGTGAGTACGATACTATACCAGTAGCTTATACTACTAGATGACACACACATTAAATTAACTATGAATTAAAGCAAAAAACACGTAAATCGGTTAAGTGGTACTCCAGTTATAAGCGCACTTACGAACATACAGAAAGAAAGGAGATGCTTTTTGTACTAATTAAGTAAGTAGGTATATAGGTCAAGTGCATTGCAACTTCATTATACCTTCTGATGCACGACAACACTTTCCTACACACAACATTAAAAAAATACACTTGACCCAAATGCAGTGATGGCGTAGCACCGTAGCACTCAGCGTAGCGCTACGCTACGATAAATTAATCGTAGCGAGTGCGTAGCGCGTAAAGCGTAGCAATTAAACCTATTTTAATGACTAAGCGAGAGTGATATCTGTGGTACTTAATGATGCTAGTAGGTACTTAATGAAGCAAGATTAATTACTTGAAAACTAGTTCGTGTAATAGTTTTATTATCACGCTCGTTGTCTCTAAAGGATTAAGCAGAAATGTGTTGTGGTTTAATCAGTTTTCTCTTGGTTTCTTCAAAACTCTTTTAAAATGTTGCCATATGCCAAAATTTTAAGTAGACAAAATATAGGCAATGTTTATTGTCTCACCAACAGGCCAGAAGACTTAATAATCTTCTGGAAGGAGGTGGGCTGGTTGGAATAACCACCGACGGCCGCCATGACCCACGCACAATGACGACACGGTTTGCGCAGTGGCTGAGCGATCGACTGCTGCACTGGGTGTCACGGGTTTGATTCCCGCACGGAACAAATATTGTATTGCCTACAAATAGTAGTTCCGAGAAATAAATGTTTGTAAACGCACCCACGATACAGGAGCAATTCCTAGTGTGGGGCGACGTTTAAAAAAAAATGGTCCACTTTTAAGTGAAAACTTCTTTAGCGGCGTTGCGCATATTTGATATTTTGGAATGCGGTCTACTCTCCCTCCGTCTTACGAATTTTCTATCAAGTCACGTGTCCTGACGCGAGCTCCGTCTTATGAATTTTCTATCAAGTCACGTGTCCTGACGCGAGCTCCGTCTTATGAATTTTTCGATCAGGTCCCGTGTCCTGACGCGAGTTCCGTCTTACGAATTTTCGATCAGGTCACGTGTCCTGACGCGAGCTCCGTCTTACGAATTTTTCGATCAGGTCACGTGTCACGCGAGCTTAACATTTTTTACCCATCACAAAAAAATGATTTTTTTTTGTTCATCCACGACGTTCAGGTAAGGTTAGGTAAAAGTACTACAAGAACTGCTTGTCTATTCTGGCAAAATCTCACCGTGAAAATTTAGGCGAAGTGAGCTTGTACTGAGCTGTCATTCCGTTTGATGCTAGGGATTGACACTATTGACAGCTCACTTCAAATTCACTTCACTTATGTTTTCAGCCGGTCGATTCTATAAAAATCTTACCGTGAAAACTCAAGTGAAGTGAGCTTGATGTGAGTTGTCAATAGTGACAATCCCTAGCATTAGTTGGAATGACAGCTAACTCCACGCTCACTTCTGAGTTTTCACGGTGAGATGGTTACAGAATCGCACTGCAGGTGAGATTATTACGGAATATCACTACTGGCCCTGTTGTTTCATTTGTAGTTCTAGTATGTAGTAAAAAAATATTACAAGAACATTCTTAGGTACCGGATTTTAACTCAGACCCGTCTGTAAGCTACTTTATGACCGTTCTTGCTCACTTGAAGATAAAACTTCCAAGTTTTTATAATGTGTGTTTTTATTAGTGTTGTACATGTACAAACTTAAATGACTAAAGTTGGATTTATGTGACGAGTTGTTATTTTAAGAGGAAAGTTTGAAGTGACTTATAACTATTACGTCATGTTATGAATAGCACACCTATTGAAGAATTTTGACTTGAATATGGCGGCTGAGAATATTATTATTTTTATTTATTTATTATATTTAAAGAAAGTTTACAGACTAACAAACCAATGACATAAAGAATGTAATATTAAAAAAGCGGCCAAGTGCGAGTCGAACTCGCCCATGAAGGGTTCCGTTTTACGATGTATGACATATTAAAAATACTACTTACTAGATCTCGTTCAAACCAATTTTCGGTGGAAGTTTACATGGTAATGTGTACATCATATTTTTTTTTTAGTTTTATTATTCTCTTATTTTAGAAGTTACAGGGGGGGACACACATTTTACCACTTTGGAAGTGTCTCTTGCGCAAACTATTCAGTTTAGAAAAAAAATATATTAGAAACCTCAATGTCATTTTTAAAGACCTATCCAGAGTATGGGTATGATGAAAAAAAAATTTTTAGTTTCAGTTCTAAGTATGGGGAACCCCCAAAATTTATTGTTTTTTTTCTATATTTGTGTGAAAATCTTAATGCGGTTCACAGAATACATCTACTTACCAAGTTTCATCAGTATAGTTCTTATAGTTTCGGAAAAAAGTTGCTGTGACATACGGACAGACAGACAGACTGACGGACAGAATCCATAAGGGTTCCGTGCCATTTGGTTACGGAACCCTAAAAATTGCTAACTCTTTTGCTCAATTGCTCTCTCTCTCTCTTTGTCATGCTCACTCAAATGTCTCGCTGGTGTTTGTGTTTGTTGGATCATTAAGTTCCCTTCAAAATAGTTGAGCTGAATGGTGCTGATCCGTACATCATGTTCGTGAACGGGTGCCGTCAGTAGGGACTGGTCATCTCTTAGCTGCCACGGATATTTTTTATTTCTGAATTGTTTTTTGCACAATTTTCAAACAATATTCTTTCGAGTTTAAAATTTAAAAAATTCATCATCCCTATTGGATTGATTAAACTACGGCTCCGATTCGATTTAATCATTTATTTCATGGCCCAGTCTAATATACTCAGTATGTTTGGTTAGACAGGAAGCCGACCCCAACATAGTCGGGAAAATCTGTCTACAAATGATGATGACTCTAATGTATTTTGCTAAATTGAAGCCAGATGTTAATTCCCATTTTACAGTACCTACGTATGTTTTCTTTTTCAAAAGTAAATAAATAAATAATAATAAATAAATAAATGTTTATTTGCACCTTCAAAACTAACATAGAAACAGGTTTACAATAAAATAGGCCAAAAGGTAGTTACATTATTTTACTTGTTAAGAGTTGCTACTAATACCTAAGCTAAGATAACTTAATATCTTGTGATATAGGTATCAGCGCCCATCCTCATTTGCATTCACATAATATTAAATATACAATAGAGCCAGAAAGCTTAATACTATAATTATAGTTTTATAATTTATATTCCCGTTTTACAATTTGACAAGAAAAGGAGCATTCTAGGTACAAAATAAACCAAGTAAGTGAAAAAAGTTTTTTCAAAAGTAGGTATTGTTAATTCCTCATTCTTAATGTGGTAAACGATTAATCATGTTGTGTAGGTATTGGTATATCATTCTGATACAATCCTCACACCGAAAGGGCGTGTTGCAATGATTTACACCCTCTTGTTGTATGCTAATCAAGTGCTGAGCACATCCGATTTACGGCCGAATTTTGAGAATAATTACAACAATACTTTTGTGACACCATTTTAATTTAATAATATACAAAATAAAACAATGGCCGTTTTAAATGAAAGAACAGCTTCTATTAGATCTACTTTAAAATAGTGCTATAAGTATTTAGAGCGAATTTCACTAAACGTTTATACCTAGACGAAGTCTTATCCTAAAAATAGATTTTGAATTTTTGACATTAGTTTTTGGCATGAAATCAGACCTTTGTTGAATGAAATCAACCAATCAGAAAATAACAAATAAAATAAGTAAATAATAAATTAATTTATTTCCGATTATATAGTAGGTACACTAGCTGACCCGGCAAACATTGTTATGCCATATAAATTATTTCTAGCTGCTTGGCGCTACTTCGTTCGCGTGGTGTCCTACCCTCTACTCTACTCCTCACTACTCCTACTCTACTTCTACCCTACACCTACCCTACTCCTACCCTACTTCTACCCTACTCCTAGCCCACTCCTACCCTACTTCTACCCTACTCCTAACCTACTTCTACCCTACTCCTACCCTACTCCTAACCTAATCTAACCTACTCCTACACTACTCGCCACCTACCGGTTCCAATTATGTATAAAACCTTGTCCTGACAATAAAGAACACAAAAAAAAAGAATTATCCAATTTGGTGCAGTCGTTCTTGAGTTATAAAATTACAACGAAAAGTGGCATTGATTTTTGTAATAGATAAGATCTTAATATCAAACAGTTAAAAAATACTCAACTTATTCATTGTGCTTTAAAATTGCCTCCACGACTACAAGAAAAAAAAGACGAAGCCTACTTGTACCTCCTGGGAATCGAACTCAACCTCAGTTTGTGATTGTGAGAGTGAGAGTTTGTGATTGTGACAAGATCAACACCATGTTCCAATGATTAATACCCTCCCGTTCTATGCTAATTGTGTGCTAAGTGGCTTCTGATTTACGGCGCGGATTTAAGTATAATTATTTAGCGAACACCCTTCGAGTCTTGAGTATGTCATTTGTCAAGCAATGTGCTAATTACTGATGTTCTTATCACGGCTTTGCGTTGGTGGCTTTGAGTGTGATGGGATTGAGAGTGATTGTTAGTAGTACCTATATACAGGATACATTTTTAACCCAGAGCGCAAAATGTAACCATGCTGAACATGATTCTGAATCCACCACATGAGTTGAAATTTTCAGTGGTCAGGTATTTAAAAAAAAAAATTGCTGTTCTATACATTTTGGCCGCGTAAGTATTGTACTTTTTTATGAAACAGCAGTTTCTTCTTTGTTTGAACTATTGTTTGAACAGGACAACGTCTGTTGGGTCAGCTTGTTTAAAATTAAAATAAATAACAGAAAACATTATTGTTTAAAAAAGAGAGAAAGTCCAAACATTGACATTTACAAACTTACGACGGCATGGTTGGCGCAGTGGTTAAGCGATTGACTGCTGCGCTGCGTGTCGCGGGTTCGATTCCCGCACGAAACAAATATTTGTATGGCCTACCAGTAGTTGTTCCGGGTCTGGCTGTTTGTGTATGTGAGTTTAAATGTTTGTAAACGCACCCACGATACAGGTGAAATTCCTAGTGTGGGGCAACGTCTTTTATAAAACAAAACAAATAAACGGTTTACACTTTCATCTGTAAACTCCAAACAGTGTTGAAATCCAAGAAGAAATGTTAAAGTGTTTGTAGATTTTACAAACACTTTAATTATATAATTTCTTCTTATTTCACTTACAATACATAAACTATGAATCAGTATCGAGCGGGTATCAGCAGTATTCTAGTGTTCGGGTCATTTGCCGTCGGATCATTACCCCACGGCCCCACCTCGATAACTTCACCCCTCTTGTCTTTATTGTGACAGACAGGGCGCTATTACGGTGCAGACTGATTTCAGAATATTGTTTTTCAAATTGTATTATGGTGTGCTTGGGTCATTAGTGCTATTAAGCATAAAATATGCTCAAGATTACTTTTTACGTTGTAGTATTTTGTATTTCACTTACCTTAATATCGTGGGTGAAATTGCTAGTTTATAGTTATTTTAACTCTTCCTTTATTACACAATCTTTATCACGCAATTATTGTATGTTTTCCTGCGTTAATGCTAGATTCCCGTTTGTAATCTTCGCTATTTACTTCACTTAAATGATAAATAATTTTATGTTAAATCACAAATAATTTTATGTCTGTAAGTAGGTAAGTACAAACACTTTTACAAGTCAATCATGTTTTTAAAAACTAGATGAGGTCAGCGTTTCCTATCTGACTACTCTGAGAAGAAAGGCCGAAACCAACTCAGAGGTCACAGTCTCTTTTAAAGTCCAGACATAATCTTGGTCAGATCAAGTGAAGACCATGTATATTGTTAAGAAGTACTCATGTTAATTCTAGATCAAACCTACACGTTCAGCATGGCTAAAACCATCGTCAGCCTTATAGAATAGAATAGAATATTCTTTATTGTACACTATACAAACACAAACAATCTACAAACAAACAAAGAATACAAACTACCTTTTAATTACCATTAATGTAACTAAAAAAAGAATGAAGATTCTTACCAAGACCCCTCCGTTCCACGGAAGTATGTTGAGCCATTGGTCCCAGCTGTCTTTCAGGGATATTTGACAGTCGTTACGATCGCCCGAAAGTCTGAAAAGGGTATCATACCCGGTGACTGGGTTGTGAAGGTTGGATAGGCAGTCGCTCCATATAAAGAACTGGTACTCAGCTGCATCCGGTTAAACAGGAAGCTGACTCCGAAGCCCGAAGAGGGCTAAGTATTTACCTAGCCCTTTTAACGCTACTATGTATTGTGTACGCTACTATGTACCTACAGTGTTCCATCCATGTGGATGGAACATTCTCCAAATAATGAATAATAATAATTTATTTGATAAAAACGTTTAATAAAAAGGTGTATATTTATCCAGGAGTGGCAAATTTCCCATACATTTATAGTGCCTAAAAATAAACTACAACTAAAATATATTTTTTTTAATTAAAGGCGCAAATAATGATAGTTCGGAATTCGAGTGTTAGGTAGCGACCCACCCGAACTAGGTTTAATTCAAACCTGTGAATGATGTGACCTAAGTTAAATATTTCACACACATCATCATTCTCACACAGGTTATTTTTACAGTTAGTTTTGGGCCAGCGACACTGAGAATAAGAAGGTTATTTATTACAATTCTATATATATAAAAGAAAGTCGTGTTAGTTACACTATTTATAACTCAAGAACGGCTGAACCGATTTGGCTGAAAATTGGCGGGGAGGTAGCTTAGAACCAGGAGACGGACATAGGATAGGATATTTTTTTATTTTTATTGAATACTTTTATTTACATAAAGGAGTAGGGTAGGAGTAGTGTAGGAGTAAGATAGGAGTAGGGTAGGCGTAGGGTAGGGGGTAGGACACCACGCAATCGAAGTAGCGCCGGGCAGCTAGAAATAATTTATATGGCAAAACAACGTTTGCCGGGTCAGCTAGTGTCGTATAAAGGATACAATTTTAAGCACTTCGCAAACTTCGCAAGCATTTGATTCTAGATGATTCTAGCGTAGAAAGTTTTCGTCGGTTTTGAATAAAAATATTAGTTGTTCCATACATTTTGATGGCGTAGGTATTGTACTTTTCTATGACAGCGTTTTGTTTTGATAACCATCGAAAAAAATTCTACACTAGGGGGGGGAGGGGGTCTAGAATCATATATGCTGAATTCATGGTTACAGACAGCGCACTACTTAAAATTTTATCCTATATACCTTCTACCAAGTATCATTCTAAATTACTATCTATATCTATCTTCTAAATAACCCTTCAAATTATTTTATTGTTTTAATTTTTTTTTTAAACAGTTTTAATTTCATTTTTAACCTAGATAATTACCCTAAAAATTAACGTTTTTTCATATGCCTCTGAAAAATCCTTTGTTAATGTAATGCGCATGTTCACTATAATTATGGTAATACCACCCATGGACTCCACGAGACAGGCTCGACCTAGTGTGGAGTTCATAAGCAACATCCTTCATTTGCGTCTTAGTTTGTTTTTTTTTTTTTTTTGTAAACCTGGCTATTTATTAGAGTAGACTTTAAGGAAATGTGAACTGTTTTTGGAAAATAAACATTATTATTATATTATTATTATTCTAAATCCCCATAGTCCAGTAGCGACTTTGATCGATGACAGTACCAACATCACTTAATCCCCCATTAGAACTAACGCCTCACACTTAACAACTAACACTATTCACGATGTGAAAAATGAATCCTATGAGGGTAGATACACAAGCGATTCGGGACCATTTCCTCTTCCGGTACAGCATCCATCTTAGTCGGATGTCTGCCGACACCCTTTTTAAATTATGGTGTCGTAATGATAGTATACCTTCGGTCTTTGTGTGGGACTTATGGAGCAATAGCCATTAATACATCTATTGAAGATCGTGAAGAGGTATCTCCTATCTTGTTCATCATCAACATCATCTTTAGCCCACTGTTGAGCAAAGGCCTCTCTTTTCATGTGCTTATTCCCCACGCACCTACGCCAATCTCATTAAAGAATTAAAGAAAGAAAGAAAGAAAAAGTATTTATTGCGACTCGTACAGGATCATATCATCATCATCATTCAGGTTTAATCCGCGATGGTAACAATCTCGTCCGCCTGTCTCGCTTCTCTTGTTAGCAAGAGAATATTGCCATAACCCCTAAAAATTGAACCACCAATCAATGGGGCATGTTACATTTGTCAATATTATAACGATCCTAATATCGCGATATCGCAAGTATTGAGCACGATACCGTGATACGGCCTATTATACGATCAATATTACTACGGTATCGTGATATTATTGACAATGTAACATGCCCCAATCTAGCTTTTTCCTGACTATGTTGGGGTCGGCTTCCATTCTATCCAGATGCCTGAATACCAGAATTTGACATAGAGCGATTGCCTAGCTGTGCTACATAACCCAGTTACTGTACCCCTTGGTAAGCTTAGTTGTCAAACCTTCGGGTTTCTGACTACCCGTAACGACTGTCAAAGATCTACAAATGACAGCCGGGATCAACGGCTTAACGTGCTTGCCGAGGCACCGAGGGGTCTCGATATGTAAGGAAAAAGAAAAATTACTAGAATCATGTAGCCCGTCGTACATTTATAAGCTGAAGTTATTTGCACTGTGAACCTTTGTGGACAGCTACATATAGCTATTTCTAACATGTAAACAGCAGATACCGCGTAACAATACACTACCATAATCCCCATACCAACATTCTATATCTCTTAACACAGATCGAGGGTAACACAAGTATCCACAAGCACCCACATTGCTACAGAAGCCTTTGTGTGTAGCGAAATAATAGCTACACAAGTGGACTGGATAATGGCGATCATTATATGGACATCAGTCTTTTGTCCGGCCTTCTAATTGAGTTGCCATGGCAACAGTAAGGTAGAAATAATTGGCGGTAGATATCTGTAATGGTTGTGATTTTTCGACACAAAATAGCTTACCGACAATAAATCAGCATTATAAATTATTCGTAAAGGTATGTTTTCTCGAAATACAAATGATTATTTCAACATTTTTATTTAGATTATACTTTATGTAAATTATTTCATCGGCTGTAACTAATTTAAGTCATTGACTACCACCGCGGTCACCGGTGTCCACTAACAATAGATTTTCTATCGTGTCTGTGGTCTGGCAGTCAACGTGATAAAACTAATAATAATATCCCTGGACATTTCACACAGCGCCATCTAGTCCCAAGCTAAGCAACCTAATGCTTGTGTTATGGTAACAAGATGGCTGATAAACTACTTATATACATTTGTTTTTTTTTTGTAAATACATACATATTATAGATAGAAAAACACCCAGACTCAGAACAAATACATGTAGGACTTACAAATATTTGTTCTGTGCGGGAATCGAACCCGCGACACGCAGCGCAGCAGTCCGATCGCTCAGCCACTGCGCTAACCGTGTTGTCTAAAAACCGCTAAAACTGTAATCTTTAAAGCATCTACATTTATCACGGGAGACTCATGTTCATCAGTTCACATGAAACAGCCGTAATGATAAAAATAATAACAGTTAAAAATAAAATAGCATAAAAACTATATCCACTAAACAGAAGACCTGACAAATAAAATTCCCCAACTATTTTCAACCACTTCAGACAATCCCTACTTGTTCCCAAAAAGCATAAAACCATTCACATTTTACCTACGGATCTCCCGCTATATTACCAGTATTACTAGCGGTAATTCCGCTCGGTAACCGTGGCAACACTGGTCGGTAACTGCAGCCCTTTGCGTTTGCTCTCAGTGGGTTTAAATAGTAAAAAATTCAAGCGGTCAGTGAACAAAGAAAGTTGTTCGGAACAATTTTCTACTTCAGGAAGAAGTGGGGATTATGTGAATGTTGAAATGGATTGAGGAGGTATTTTAGACAAATTATAGTGTTAAGTTCGTAATAAAATTCTATGTTGAACGATGCTTAAGAGTGATTTTATCTATGTGGGAATGGTAGGGAATATAGCATTTAGCATTCAATTTTAAATTGTTAGCTACATCTTTTAAAATATAAAACAATAAAGTAAAAAATCACAACCGACTTAGGTCATCATCGTCCTGACGAAAAAAGAACAAAAGCTAGTTGTCTAAAACACAAAAAAATAATAACAAAATGGGGGTAAACATGCGTCATATATCTACGCAAAACGGCCATCGCTCAGCATAAGGGTGACAAATCAACATCGAGCTATGCTGCGCTGTACTGCGCTGTGCTGTGCTGTGTTTCTTAAGCTACGTTTTTTTAACAATCAATATCAAGCTGTGCTGCGCTTTGCTTAGCTCAGTATTAAAAGTAATCAGCAGCTCGTGTAGTCGTTTATCTCGTCAAAAATCGGCACAGCGCGGCTCAGCACGGCGGGTAGCGCGCCTCGCTCGAGACTACTGCGTTTTTAAACAGAGCGTAGCCTCACACAGCGCAGCACAGCATGGTTTGTTTGTATCCTCATTAAAATATTAGACGAGCGAGTTGACCAAACATAGCACAGCGCAGTACAGCGCAGCATAGCTCGATGTTGATTTGTCACCCTAATGCTAAGACCCTATGCAAGACAGTGCCCCAGCGCTGGTTTTCAGCGACAGCCGCGAGCCGGCGTTGACGTGACGTCAACCAGTGCAGCATACGATTAGATATAAATAAAAAACAACAATCAAAATGAGAAATAAAATATATTTACATTACATACAATACGTTCTAAAAGTTGGTATAAACATGAAATTTATGATACCACTTCATAAATTTCATGTTTATACCAACTTTTTTGGGAACATACCGGGCAACGACTGGCGTGCCGCCGGCTATTAATAATCTGTGCGCGCAGCTGTCACAAAGCCATAGATGCCAAATGCCTTATCCATTAAACTATAAACTCCTTGGCCCCAACGAAGCACCACCGGCCATTGACAGTAGAGCAGAAAGTACGAAACTTCACCACAAAGCGTTCAATTATAAACAAAAAACGAAAAGAACAGTAATCTGCCTCTGTGCCTTTGACAGACTCAGGTTTGACTTTATAGTTTAGTCTGGATTATGTCTGAAAGCGCCAGTATTACCGAAATTTTAAAAAGGTGGATCTGAGGTTTTTTTTTTTATTTCTACTGTGCTAATGTGTGCGGTAAAGCAGTATTTTTATCATATTTGGTGTAGTCGTGATGGTGCAGTGATTAAGAACTCGCCGCCGCGCCCGGCGCCGCCGGTCATGCACGAGGTTTTAATTTAAATCTGAGCAAGTACTAGATCTATCAAATTTTTTGGGAGGTTCTAAAAAGTAACAATTTGATAGTCTTTATTTATTTATACAAGCTGTTGTTTTGCATCCTCGTCAAATTTCAGGAGGCTGCTAGGAAAGACATAAATAGTCAAATAAAATTACGATCCCTGGTAAATAATGAATACATACTTTTTTTTAGTTATTTAAGTTTGACAGTATTTCAAAATACACCACTTTCAAAGAACAGAATCGCGTTATTGTATCGTAAAGCGGCCGCGTTTTATGTGTGTAAAAGGGGCAGTTACAGTGCGGTCTCAGACAGGCCGCGTTTTAATATGCGTGTCCCACAAAAGTTTCCGAAAATTTGAAAAAAAAAAATACCTACTTATTCTATTATTGATTCATGTCGAGAATCAGTAGCATAGTTACCTCCTTGAATTTGACGAGGTTGCAAAACAACACCTTGTATATACTTTATTGTACACCACAAAAATACATAGCATAAAAAATACATGGCACACTACAAAATATACAATGGGCGGCCTTATCGCATTACTGCGATTTCTTCCAGGCATCCTTAGAATGGACAGTGATTTTCCTTGACATAAAATGGGACTGTCGTTGATGCAAACATTATGTATACAATAAACTAAAATAGATACACAAATATATACACATCCAAAATTATAGATACATAAATACATACATGCTATATATAAGCAACGAAAAATAAAAGAAGACTGTAGATGATTGCAGTTAGGACAACAAGATCACAACGACAAGTAGTGCTCCTTTACAAGTCAAGTCCATTTAATTGTTATCCTGCTTCCTACTATCTAATATTATAAACGCGAAAGTTTGATGGATGGATGTTTGTTACTCTTTCACGTAAAAACGAATGAACGGATTTGGATAAAATTTGGCGCACAGATATTTTGTAACCGAGATTAACACATAGGACTTTTTATCTCGATAGTTTCGATCCCGTGGAAGATCGAAACTTATGCGGATGAAACCGCGGGGCGCAACTAGTAGTAACTAAAAATTGACTGGTAGAGAATGCCAGAATAAAGTCCACCTTTGTATCTTTTGTGTGTGCGAAAAGTGTTTTCTTTTTACTATAGTTATCTATATATCGTTCTGATTATACACCTTTAAATTTTTATCGTTTAAATTCTTAAAAGGGGTCATTATACTCATCATTATGAACAACTTTCACTACAGAACCAACCCTGAAATCGTGAAAAAAAATCTGTTACTTAATTCATAGATTTACGAGTATGTTCGCTTATCTCGACATAATGTATGGATCAACTGATTTTTTTTCACTATTTCAGGGTTGTTCCCGTAGTAAAAGTTGTTCATAATGATGAGTACAATGACCCCTGTTAAGGATTAAAACGATCAAAATTTAACGGTGTATAGAACAGTTTCGTGGTTTTTAAAATAGTCTTACAATTTACTCTTCGATTCATTTTACTAACTACCTTATGTCCGCGACTTCGCCCGCGTGACATCTCTTGTTCCCCCGACCCACCTCGTCACATCGCATCGCCTATCCGCGCGAATTACTTCGCTTAGCGTTTTTTCTGACATTTCTCGTTTTTGCTCGGCTCCAAATGGTTCTAGCGTGATGTTAAATAATATGCCTTCCTCAAGAACTGGGCTACCAAATACAAATATATTTTTTCAAATCCAACCGATAGTTCTAGAAATTATCGTGCTCATACAAACAAGCTCTTTAGCTTTAATATTAGTAGGTATACAGATACATAATTTCATTAAAAAAAAATATATATTGACATAAAACAATTTGTACAACAGATAAAGGATTCTCTGGCTCCTGCACTAGTTAAAACTGTGTTGCAGGAGCCAGTGTCCTCCCGTAATTAAAAGACACACTTTCGCTGTTTTTTCGTATAATTAGAACCTTTAACAATTTAATAATGCATTAAATCTAATAAAAAAGAAAAACCCTGCATTATTTGAATAACTTCAATGACTGTAAAGAAAACTATCATTTCTAGGAAGTAATTCCTAGATAGCCCTTCTAAAGGTCTGATAGACCAACTAAACGCCATTAGCCCTTACTAACTCATCAGTGACTAAACAAGCTATATTACTTACTACTCACTAGTTTGCGACATGTAGGGTGAAAACACTCGACATTATTATTTACAAGCGTCGCGATACCCGATGCGACAACCTGACGACTTGCTTTAGATATTATATAGGATGCTTAAGTTTTTCTTTTTGGTTTATTTATTTATTTATAGAAATTAAAGTTGTTAACTTATTCTCAAAATACCAAGAAAATAGAGTGAAGGTTTTTATGTCCGTACCTACCTGTTTTAAATAAATTTGAACAAAACTATATTTTGACCCGCACTAGCAGAAAACAGAATTATGTAGAAAAGGAAGAGAGAAAGGAAGTGGGACGAGACAGGCTAGTTAGATTAGATATTATGAGCTATTTATTTGTGAGTAGCTGTGCCCCGCGGTTTTACCCAAATAAGTTTCGACTCCGTGGGAATATTGGAATAAAACGTATTCTACATCCTAATCCAGGTCATGGTCTACTCATGTGCCAAATTTTATCCGAATCCGTTCAGCCGTTTTAGCGCGAAAGCGTGACCAACAAACATACAAAAAATCAAATCTGTTCTCTATATTATAATTTTATTTTAGATAATTTCAGTTTGAATTCTATTACCTCATATCAGTTTGAAATCTATTTCAACCAAATCTTAATTTCAAAGTATAATGCTGTGTAAGCATTATACTTTGAAATTAAGATTTGGTTCTCTAATATCGTGGCAGTATTTTAATAAACTTACCTTCATACTTTTACCAAGAAAAACTAACTTAATTAAACAAGCAAACTGGCTACATAACTCAGTAAACTAATCCACCCAACGAAGGCCAAGGTCTCGGCTAGAAGTAGTTGCAAATGAGAAAGTAAATACCTTTATATCTTCCCTACAGACTGCCTTAAAATTAAAAAGTTAAAGAAGACAAAAACAGGTAAACCTTAAAGAGGAATTAAACCAAAGTAACCTCACATAACATTGTAACATCACCCTGTACATTAGACAAATTGAAAGCAATGAAGTCGAAAGCGTAAGTTCTCAATCATTCAACTTAACGACAATCGGGAAGAGGGGCTGCGTACGCGGCGTTGAGATGAAACTTACGCTAAATGGATGCGGTATCTACATGTTATAAAAAAATGCAAAAAAAAGACTTTTTGAATATCATCGGATACATCTGTAAATTCATATACAGTTTTTTTTTATATCATCATAAAAATCTGTACATTATAGGAAAATAAGCAAGTTTTTAAAGCGCTCATTCGTTTAAGAAGTGTTGTAAAGCTGATGGATGGATTTCCAGTAGCACGTTATGAAACGCGCCTTAGCTCTAGTTGGTGTGGGCAATAAGGTGTATCTCGTGTTGGCACGAGATACACCAAAATGTGTATCACAAGTAGGTTACTTTTTTAATGAACTCAGCGTAACGTTCGCGATTCAGAGACACGTCCAGATCCACGTCATTTATCTCGTATCGACACGAGATACAGTGCCTACATACTAGCACATCCATCTACATCCACACATCCTCGTCAAAGATACACGAAGCTATAACAACTTAATAGTGTAAGAGCATGTTGATTGCCGGCCGGCAACTAATGGCCGGTCTTAAACAATTTAGCTTGCTTTTTATTGACGCGACATTTTCTCCCTATTGCTCGTTTTCTATTGTTGTTTTTAGTTTCCTTTTGTGATTTGTTTGTATCGATTGTTTTGAAGGGATGGTAGAAGCTTTTCTTTCCTGGTTGTTGAGGTCTGTGGAAAGCTACCGTGTGTTTCTTAGCCACTTTAACTTTTCTCATGAAAGATTATTATTAGTATTTTTTGTGCTGCGAACTGTGTTATGTTTTTAGATTAATAAAAGGAAATAAACAAAAGACGAAATAATAATAAAAACCTTATTATACCGTTTGGACAAAAACAGGGTATAAAAGATGAACGGAGTAGAAGTCTATTGTATGGCACAGAAATCTCTGTATTTTTTCTACACCTATGTATAATCAAATTAACCTATCAATAAATACTATTACTTATTTGAAGTAAATTTTCATACAAAAAACAAACAACAAATAAAAAAAGAGTTATTTTCAAACACATGTGTTTAAGGGTCCACAAGGAACTAGTTTATAGGTCCAACCCACGGGCAAAAACAAGTTATGGTCATAAGAATAGAAACGAAGTAATTCTTTGACTTTCTTACATCGAAATCAACACAGAAGAAAGGCTTCCAAAACAATACACAAAATAAAGTCACATCTTTCAACATTTTCTATTAAATGGAAGCCTATTGTGAACTAAAGCAAGTCCCACATTATGAACCCCTTTCGCCACACAGTGACAAACGCTAAACCGTTGTCACTCACAGTAAATAACGCTTTGTTATAGCAAACTATAGTACACTCGAGAGCAATGAATCCGGGTCACTTGAAGAATCCTAAAAATCTCGGAAACTAAAAATGCTAGGTTAATGCAATAAATTGTATTTAATAGACAATGTAATACTCCTTAAATGAAGGTATTAAAACTTCTTAGTCATTGTAAAGTTATATCATAAAAAAATCAAATTTAAAAAAGGGCCACTTTCGAAGATGGAACTACGAAATTACAGCATTTGGTTTTGCTTTTGTTTGTAATCTGTCATTTATGTGGGTACATAAACCATGTTAATAGTGCTCTATATTCATTATTCAAGCTGAAATTATGTCGCTTACGCCTGAAGAATGCACCAGAATACTTACAATGCTGGAAACCGGCCGGAGTCAGCGCGATACAGCCAGGACTGTCGGTGTGTCGCTGTCAACAGTACAAAGAGTTCTCCGACGTTACGAAGAAACTGGTTCTAACCTACGCAGACCAGGAACGGGCAGAACCAGGTGTACCACAGCACGAGAAGACCGATACTTGGTGAACACCATGCTTCGAAATCGCTTTCTCACAGGAACTGAACTCACAAATCAGTTTCGACGCCTCGGAGGAAGTAACCCAAGTGCATGGACAGTAAGACGTCGCGTCGGCTTGCTGAATCTAACTTAAAACCCCTTAGACCTGCAAACGGCCCTAAACTGGAGCGTGGGCATCGTATTTCAAGACTAAGATATGCCCAGAGCCACGTAAATTGGAGTATTGAAGATTGGTCAAAAGTTATGTTCTCCGACGAATCAAAATTTATGCTCTACAAGCACGATGGAAGACACAGAGTGTATCGAAGACCAGGGGAAAGATTCAAGCAAGCATGCATCGAAGAAAAAGTAGCCTACGGTGGTGGGTCTGTACTTGTGTGGGCCGGAATTTCTTCTGAAAGTCGCACAGAGCTGGTGATCATAGAAAACGGCTCTTTAACTAGCGTAAGATATGTGGAAGAAATCCTCAATGATCACGTTGGTCCATTTATGGTCAATTTAGGTGAGGATGCTATATTTATGCATGACAATGCCCGACCTCATACAGGTAGGATTGTGAATGACTACCTTCAAGAGATGAACATTACTCGTATGGAGTGGCCAGCGCGCAGCCCGGATATCAACCCGATCGAGCATGCTTGGGACGAGCTAGGCAGATGCGTAAAACAACGAAACCCTCCCCCAATCACGCTTCGTGAGCTCAAAATTGCTCTCACAGAGGAATGGGAGAATATTCCCCAAAATCGTATAAGGAACTTGGTGTACAGCATGCCAAACCGCGTAAACGCAGTAATGGAAGCACGAGGAGGCAATACGAAGTATTAAAATTCAAGAAAATAGTAATAAAGTTCAAAAATTTCATGTTTCCTATTTTTGTTTTAAGGAGAGATCAGCAGTTTTTTTCTTTATGTAATTTTGTGTTAATAAAATGTATGGTGACTCATATTTTTTTTACTTTCATTTAAGGAGTATTACATTGTCTATTAAATACAATTTATTGCATTAACCTATCATTTTTAGTTTCCGAGATTTTTAACATTCTTTAAGTGACCCGGATTCATTGCTCTCGAGTGTAAATAACCAGCCTTTGTTAGCTGTGAACACGTCACTTTAACTAAAACGCGATAAGATTTGACGTTTTTAGTTTAGTCCTGTTCGTGATTTAGGATTCGGTCTAAAAAGTGACAGAATATTTATGGCTTACCTGGAAGCTGCATCCGGTTAGACTGGAAGCTTACCCCAGAAGCTTCCAGTCTAACCGGATGCAGCTGAATACCAGTATTTTACATGGAAGCGACTGCCTATCTGACCTCCACAATCCAGTTACGTGGTAATACGATACCCCTTAGTAAGAATGGTTGTCCGACTTTCAATCTTCTGAAACGACTGTCAAAGATCCACGAATGACAGCCGGGACCAACAGCTTTACGTGCTTTCCTAAGCACGGAGGATCTCGGATGTAAAGATGGTCACCCATCCACGTACGTAGCTTAACCTGATCCATCGACCCGTGCGGCTGTTGTTACTTAGCCACGAGCTCCTCGGAGAAAAGACAATATCCAACTATAAAAAAAAATAACGAAAATCTGCATAGTATCCAATTCAAAATCATTTCCCGGTCACCCTTTGTAGTTTACATTTACCAGTTTCTACCAAATTCGAGTTGACAAACGAACCACAGCCAAACAGCCGATCTGACGTGGCTTTGTGAAACACCCAAATATTAATTAAACCACGATCCAATATGTCCAACAAAATTACAAATAATCAAAGTCTTTTCAGATTATACCGATTTGTTTTGATAATTCTATTGATTTGTGGCTACGATTTGAATGTTATAAAAAGGTCATTTATAAAATGGATTGTTAGAGTTTACTGTTGCAGTCTTGTTGTACTGATTATCTACTCCTCTGTGGTATGTTGTCCGGTGGACTTGTCGCAACTTTGGTCCTTATTGGAATATTCGGCTTCAGTGATTATTATTTTATGCTTCGAAAGCCGCACAGAAATTTTCTTCAACATGTTGATGGACATTGACTGCTATTTAAGGATTAACAGACGCCATCATATCCACAGTATGTATAAGTTAGTCGTCTTCTCGATAATAACTTGGTCTGTTCGAGTTTCTTATACCTGGATGTACTGTTATACATACGAATGCTATGACAATTTGTATTTGTTTGTGATAAGACAGTTCTCTTTAATCGCTCTCGATTTCAATCGCGTCTGGCGATGCATATTATTCGATGCTATTCGGTATCGGTTGAAAATCCTTCGAATAAGATTGGAGGAGACTCCGGAGTATAATTATTATTTATACGTCAAGAATAATAAAAGTATCAAGAAGGATAAAATGAAGTTTTGTCTGCATATGTATAGGAGTATCGCTGATTTGGTTGATATGATTTCACCTGAATTGCATGCATCGGTAAGCATTTTAATTTTTTCTTCTTTTTAACTTGTGGTCTTTTGGACAAGCTGTAATGAAATAATTTGTCGATTTTATTCCCGAACCTACACTACCGAAGTTTCTTCTTCTTCGTGTCACTGGCACGAGTGTATTTTAGATCATTTTGGCCCAAAACTTTGCCATTTCCATGGAATCATCGGGGGCAGCGCAAAGGTTACTTTGACTGCTAGTTTTGGGTCACAGAAGGCAGGATTGTGGGTGGAGCATGATTTGCGATATAGCTCCACAACCAAACCTTACTGCCATTCCGTCAAGGTAGACCCAGTTTACCAGGTCGGAGTTACATCTTCCTATTTGTGTCCGGAGACAGTACCGAACTTTAATTAAACTTGAGAAATATCTTTGTGTCTAGAGAAGGATGCGGGGTATTTGATATTCCAGAAATATTATTTTATAACTCAAGAGGCTTTTTTTGTGCTTAAGTGTTTCATAATTAATATATTCCAGTTATTCCTGAGTGTCGCTGGCAGTTTACCAAAACTAGTTACTAATGTCTACAATATATTGACAGCCATAGAGGGTCACGTAAGTACTGTACAATGTTTAAACACATATTAAAAAACTACACACCGGCGCCGATTCCCTTGTTGACAAACTAAACTGAATTTAAGTTCAGTGCATCTTTTTCTTTGTTTTTTTATCTATAATATGTATGTATTTACAAAAAAAAAATGTATATAAGTAGTTTATCAACCATAACACAAGCATTAGGTTGCTTAGCTTGGGACTAGATGGCGCTGTGTGAATTGTCCAGGGATATTATTTATTTATTTATCTTTCTATTTCATTAAGAAAAGAATAGAAGATAAAATTTGTTTAGTCCGTGTTAGTTTAACCCGTGACCTACAACTTGTAAGTCGAGCCATTACCACTGGGCCACCACTGTGCTCTGATGATATATCAATATTATTATTTTTATTTCAATTCATTTTCGGAATTAAACCTCTCTAGTAAACCGTCAAATTTTTATTATAATCTACTTTTTTTTATCTATTTTATTCTAGGAGCCGGTCGAATCTCTCGGCTTCGTATTAATGCATTTGCTACAAATAAGTTTACTACTGTTCTCTCCGTTCGTCGCTGTGGAGTTCTATTCGGTGGAAGTGGACAGGATAAGGCTATTTCTGATGCACAGGCTCATCGATGGTAATGGTATGTATACAAGTATCTGTTGCTGATATAGGAGCCTTTTGGCCTCGTATAGGACTTTCTGTTTTTTTTTCCTTTTGTTACTTTTTTATACAATTTGTTTTATTTTTATTTTTATCTGTGTTTAGTTTAGTTTATGATCCTGTACGAGTCGCAATAAATACTTTTTCTTTCTTTCTTTCTTTACAGCCCACAGCCAGTATAAATAAAAGAAAGAAAGAAAAAGTATTTATCGTGACTCGTACAGGCAGACCACAGACAAAACCTTGTATATCATTGTGTCCTTACACAAGTATATACAAGGTGTAACAGAATAAACGCAACTCCTGAATGTAGTCTGTTCATAATTGACTACTGAATCGATTTCACTAAGTTTTAATACAGGTATTTTTTAAAAAAAATTATATACCGATTGAGCCAAAGAAAAGTAAATCTTATTTCAAGGCAATAAGACTCAATAAAGTCGTAAAGTCAACACGATTTCCATAACAATAATATTTTCTAGCCAGCATTATTTATTTTTCAGATCCAACCATAAAAGAAGACTTAAAAATGTTTCTCCGCTACACTGACATAAGAACGTTCAAGTACAGAATATGGCGGATAATACCGATCAACATATCTTTACCTTTAGAACTCGTCAATGTATGCATCTCCTATGTTATTGTCGTTATTAATTATACACATTTGTATGGTTAGTAAATCCTTATTCTAAAACCTTTTCTTGTTATTGGTTATTTGTCAGCAAGTATTATCATTTCATCATCATCTTACCCTCTTCCTAACTATGTCGGGGTCAGCTTCCAGTCTAACCGGATGTAGATGAGTACCAGTATTTTACATGGAGCGACTGCCTATCTGACCTCTACAACCCAGTTACTAGGTAATACGAAACCCTTTGGTAAGACTGATTGTCAAACTTTCGGGTGACGACCCGCAACAACTGTCAAAGATCTGCGAATGACAGCCGGGGCCAACGGCTTAATGTGCTTTTCGAGGCACGGAGGGGTCGTGAAATGTAAATATGGTAACCCATCCACGGGCCAACCGCAACAAGCGTAGCTTAACCTGATCGATCGACCCGTGTGGCTAGTATTACTTAGCCACAAACCCCTCACAAGTATTATCATCTGTTAATGGTTTTTTTTCCATTTATTGAAACGAGCTTAGAGTATAACCCAGAGGGGTAATTCTCGTAATTTTAAGAACGTTCACAGTCTGATCTCAGTCTCAATCTGTCAAAAAATACTTCTAATTTCCCTACATTTTGACGAGTTTTTGACATTTGTTTGTCGCCGAGATGAGACTGCGACTAGATTTTGAACGTTTTAAATTACGAGAATTGGCCTTCTGATATTACTATCTACTTAATTAAAAGTACAGACAACAAAATATTTAAAACTCCCATATTAAACTATTACCTGGTCTGTCTGGGACATAGTGTCTGAGTTGAATACCCCTAATCTTAGAAAGACCAGTTCTCAAAACTCAAACTTAGAGATTTTTTAATACCCAACTCTTTAAACCACCTATCTACAGAATAAACGTAACGTGCTCTGCGGAGTAATTGCGTGACACACTATGGTTTACATTTCACGGGACACTGCTCACTAAACAAACACTTCCACACGATAGGCAAAACGGACAGCCCCCTGTGCAGGGCTTGCATAGAGGCTGATGAGACCATCGCGCATGTGCTCTTTGAGTGCACAGGCGTCACCCAGATTAGGTCGGAAACCCTCGGGGCACCCAAATCTTACACAGATGTTCTCAACAGACCAGGAGACTTAATAAGCTTCTGGAGGGAGGTGGGCTGGTTGGAATAACCACCGACGGCCACCATGGCCCACGCACAATGGTCTACCTGAAGGACTAAGTGCGGAAACCAAACCCGAACCCGTAACATAGAACAACATAGATGACTTTCATTTTAACACTTAATCAACATTCATTGCGTTATTTACGTTGTTGATCAAGCAAATTTTAGCTGTGCAGTAGTTATATAATAATTTAGCTACGGACCCTTGTCAACATCAAATAAAGCTTAGATATTGTTTTAAAGTATTACAAAACTTTATAAGAACGTTTCCTTTGAGGTCGGAGTTTGACGGAACGAATGCACATTGACTTAACGATATAAACTTAGGAAGATTTCCAGATCATTTGATTCGAGCAAATGTTTTGAACAATTTATTTGATAAGATGGAATTCAATAATTTTACAAATGGAGTATTATTATAATTCGACGGTTGAAAGGCTAATTGGTCTAAGCGACATTTTTTGCATTGTTTTTTTTTTATTTGCTGATTTCGAATATGTATATAACTCATTGTTGCAAAAAAATGTCGCTTAGACCAATTAGCCTTTCAACCGTCGATTATTTATAAAAATCCTTTTTAATTATATGAATAATTAAAAAGGATTTTTTTTTTTTTTTTTTTCGACGGTTGAAAGGCTAATTGGTCTAAGCGACAGGCATGAGCCTAATGATAACTTTATGGCTGTCTAGTATCTGAATGGGGAAGCTTATTTTATAAAAAAAATTGTTAAAAAAACGTTAGTCAGTTTTTTTCACGTCTTCGGTTGGCGAACACGGTAGTTGGCCCACCTGATGGTGAGCGGTCACCGGTGCCTATTGATATCTAATATATCAGAGATAGCACAAGTGCGTTGACATCCTAGAGATAAAGTTATTGTGTCGTGTGTCTGTAATTAATCCAGCATCCGTAGCATTTCAAGTTCAAACCGTTAACGGAACTCTTTGATACCTATCAGTTAAGTTAGCCTATCGCAGTCCAGTGCTCGACATAGGCCCTCTCTCTGACTGCGCCATCACACCAGGTCCACCTTCTTCCTCATCCAGTCTGTCCCAGCCACCTTTTTAAGATCGTCGGTTGATCTAGCTCCATCTTGCTGGGGGCCGTCCCACACTTCGCTCGCCGATACGCGATCTCCACTCCAGGGGGTCTACTCCGAAGTAGTATCGACCGAATGTTCGGCCGTTTCCTGCTACGAAGTTACTATTTGGTTCGGTTGGTTCCGATCCTACACTCCTACACTCTTTCGAATATTGACTATGGTCCCGACCCAACTGAGCCGATCCGAACTTTTTTCGCATTTTTCAATAATATTCGGTTTGGCCATGTGTCGGTCCGATCCGAACATTCGCACTTTGCACTTCGGAGTAGGCCCCCTGGTTACTTATCTCTTTTGGTGACTGTACATCTCTGCCTGACCTTTCGAGGATTATGGTACGTTTAAATTTTACAGATATCCGAACACAAAATCAAAACAACATCACCACTCCATTCTAAACAGATCCATTAACAAACTGTTCAATCCAAAATCACGCTGAATCACTTCAGAACATTACACTTAGTATACACAACACATTATTACTCGTCTAGACTGATAGTTCCTGATGCTATTAATCACAGCTTTTTGTTACCATCCTGTACTGCACTTAGCATAATTACTGCAGAATTTCCTTGCAAATTACCCGTAGATACAGCGTGGTTTAATTTAGATTATTATCTTAAGATGGGTTCGTGTTAGATGGGTAAATAGATGATGTTAAGTTTATATTATATATATACTGATGACCGGTGGAGCAGACGAGTCCTGGAGTGGAGACCGCGTATCGGCAAGCGTAGTGTGGGACGCCCCCCAGCTAGATGGATGGACGACCTTAAGAAGGTGGCTGGGACGGACTGATGAGATGCGAAAGGCGGAGGACAGGGTGTTGTGGCCCTGCCAGGGTAGCGGGATCATCCGAAAGGGTTACCGCTGCCCTGTAACATAAAGGGGTAAGGAAGGAACACGGGTGGGTTTTAGTCAGTAAGAGTCTGACACTCCCTTCCGCTCCACCCAGAGCGGGAGGGGTCATTTGATGATTTCCCATCCACAAAAAAAAAAAGGGTGTTGTGGCGCAGCCTGGGGGAGACTTATGTCCAGCAGTGGACTGCAATAGGCTGAGTTGATTGAAGTTTATATTTTCTGATACTTATTCTTTTTTTTTTTTTTTTTCTCTTTATTAAGGAGCTTTGTCACAATACTGACTATGTCGCTCCATCATAGCCAAATTTTGAGTTGAACATTAATTTATATGATTGTAATATATTTTGTACATAGTTTTAGCCTCGTCCGACATAGGCTTAGCCAAAACACTATTTAAAGTACCAATTTCAAACATATTTTGGGAATTAAAAACATTTCTCCTGAGGCGTTCTCCCCGCTCACACTCAGTCAAGATATGATGTACGTCCTCGATTATTCCACATTTTTCGCAATTAGGTGAAGGTGTGATACCCATAAGGAACATAAACTTCCTCGACGGGATGTGACCGGATCGAAGCCTCATGGCAGTAACAATATCTTTTCTATTGAGTGAACAGTTATCTATCCAGGGAATGATTAGAGGCTCAGGCTGAATGGTCTTGTACCAGATACCTTTTTCTCTTGATCTCACATCATGAAATTCTTTCCACAAATTATGACAGTATTTTTTAACCATATAGAAGTTATCTGAGAAAATTGGTACTACGTCTAACGGAGTACCATCCACACAGGCCCTCTTAGCACAAACATCTACAACCTCATTGCCATGTATCCCGATATGAGACGGAATCCACTGCAGTATTACTAATTTAGAATTCTGTTGAAGTTCCAGAATCTGATCAATTATTGTATAAGCTATCGGTGTTCCTCGAATTGTCGAGGTACAACGAGCCACATGTTGTAAAGAACTCTTGGAGTCCGTTAATATTAGAAACTTACTATGATTTATTGATTGAGCGTATGATAAAGCTTCGTTAATTGCCAACAATTCAAGATACATTATAGACACGTTCGAGTCAATACTAAAACCCATAGATATATTTTGTTGAGGGTCATAAAAAGCCGCTCCGGAGTTATCATTTTCTTTGGAACCATCTGTGAATATTTGATAAAAATTAGGATATTCTGTGTTTAAAAATTGACAACATAAATCACTTAAAACCAATGGCCGGAAGCGTTTTTTTGCTTGATTTACTCCGTTAATGCTAAAGTTAATGTTTTTAGATAAATCTATGTAACTGACCCAAGAGCGATACCCAAACATCTCCAAATTCCGGCTGCAGTGTATTCGTAAGTCTTTCAGGTATTCATGGCTTAAAATGAGCAAAGGCTTATTCTTCCTTTTCCACAAAGGCATCTGAGGTAAAAGATCATCCAGCAAGTCAACAACTGTATGACTACTAAACAATGACTTACACTTTAGATAAAATTTACCGGCTAAATAGCTTCTACGAATAAATAGGGGCTGGAGACTTAATTCACTACTCATAACATGAATTGGTGTCGATTTTATAAAACTACCAATGATCCTCATCGCTTGGTTTTGGACTTTGTCGAGTTTATACAAGTTTGAGTGACAACTATCTCCATACAGAAAGCTAGCGTAGTCCATACGACTACGAATTAGAGAAATATAAGCGATTCTTAAGTGTTTCGGGTGAACACCCCAGTTAGCTCCAGATAAAACTTTAATGACATTGAGAAATCTTGCTGTTTTTTGTTGGATTTCATTTATATGTTTGGCCCATCTTAGAGAGCGATCAAGCCATAAGCCCAAATATTTTACATTTTCCACTACTTGCACCGTTGAGTTGTTAATTTTAAGAACGCCTACTTTATTATTTTTACCTTTTTTAAAAATACAAGTTTTAGTTTTAGTTGTTGAAATCTCTAATCCGATATCAGCAAGGAGTTTGGCAAGTAAGTTCAGTGAATTCTGTAAATAATAACAAGCCTGAGCCACACTATTTTCGACAGAATACACCACAAAGTCATCTGCATATTGTGAAACCTGGACATGATCAGAACTAATTTTTTTACATACATCTATAGTAGCTACATTAAACAGTAACGGTGATAGCGGGTCACCTTGTGCTAAACCCCTTCCCGTAGTTCTTACCATACGTAAATCGTTTACCTTAATATTTAAATGTCTCTCACGAAGAAACTCCCAGAGGTATAAACAAATCCTATTTCCTACGCCCAGCCGATCTAATGTTAGCAATAGCTGAGTTATATCTATGTTATTGTAGGCGTTATCGATGTCTATGAAACAACCGACCGTGACACAATTGGTACAAAAACCTTTTTGTATCCTAGTAACTAATAGACTTAAATTATCGAAACAAGATCTACACTTTCTAAAACCAAAAGTGGCATCGGCAAACAAACATTTACTCTCAAAATACCACTCTAATCTCTTTTGAATAATTGAATGAAAAATTTTACATATACAAGAAATAAGTGAAATAGGTCTAAGCGATGATACCATATTATTGTCTCTTCCGGGCTTAGGAATAGGAATTACACCAATTTCTCGCCATTGATTCGGTACTAAACCTAAGGAAAGAAATTGATTATACAAGAATAACAATATTGATTTTGCATTATCTGAGAGATATTTAATCATAGAAAATGATATTTCATCATTTCCTGGACAGGTATCTTTGGATTTAATGCTTTTATTAAGTTCTACTAAAGTTATTTGTGAATCTAATTTTGAATTTTGAGAATTAAACAATGGTTGACAAACAGGGACATAATCAGGGGTTAAACTATGTAGCAGTACACTTGCTTTATCATTATCAATAAAATGCCTGGGAGTTTTATAACCTTTTATCCATTTCATTTTTCTCCAAAGGTCATTAATAGATGTACTTTCATTCAAAGAAGAACAAAGTTCCCGCCAGGAATTATTACGAGCACATCTTAAAAGTCTTTGAGATTCTTGTATTTTATTTTGAAGCAATATAAAATTTGTAGGAGTAGGATTGCGCCTAAATACTGCCAAAGCCAAACGTCTGAGTGCCACTGACTTTGAAAGTTCTACATTCCAATATGGTTTTGGGTTAAACTTACTACTAGGATTTAAACATATTTTAATATCAGGAATGAATTTATTTGACGCCATTTTTAGATTATCCAAAAACCGATTGTAAGTAACTTGGGGATCGTCTGTTATAGTAAATGAATTAAAAATATTTTGAACATAATCGGTATACTTCTTCCAATCAACATTTTTGAAGTTTTTCTTTTTGAAAAAGGACCTGTCAGAGCTAAAAGTAGTAGAAATTTTTATGACAACATGATCACTACTTAATGTTTCACTAGTCACCCTCCAGTCAAATCTTAATGGTATGTCTGACGTCACCATAGTTATATCTGGCGAAGATTGTCTCAAGCTACCACTCACTATTTGTAGCCGTGTTGGGCTACCATCATTCAAGATAACATAATCGTAATCAATCACGGAATCCAGAATCTGATTGCCCCTCGCGTCTGTCTTATGCGACCAATTTGTGTGGTGACCATTAAAATCCCCTAAGATCATGGTCTTCCTACTACCAAGTGAAAATAAATAATCCCAGACTCTTTGATTTGTGTGAAGTTCTGGCGGGCAATAAATAGCAATAATATTTTGAATTTCATCACAGTTAAACAATTTTATTTTAACTATTTCTAGACCCGAGTTGTTATTCGTCAACGAGACGCGTACTGCCTGAATCGACTTGTGTGTCACAACAGCTACACCGCCATAAGAAAGGTCCCTGTCCTCACGAAAAATATTATAGTTACTAATATTTAAGGGTGTTTCCCGATCAAGCCACGTTTCACAAATTGCAGCTACATGTATATGCTCCCGGTTCAATAACTGTTCAAATAATTTTAATTTAGGCTTAAGACTGCGAGCATTCCATTGCATCACATTTAAATCAATACAATTTTTCGTTTTGTTAACCATTATTACCCAAAAACATTTTAACAATCATGGATAAGTCTGGCATAAGGTTAGTAAAAAATGAGGTAAACCAGTCTGTACATATCTTAATTATGGCTTTAAGACTAGCGACTACGATATCTTTCTTGTCCTTAATAAAGTCCTTAATCTTTCGTATAACTTCGTTAAATGACCATGATTTCCAACGTGCCTGATCCTTATTTTCTGACTGCGACGCTGGACCAGGAAGGCATTCTGCCGATTTTTCTGAATCCGAAGTCTCAATTTCTGCCATTACATTATGTGCTATTTGATAAGGTACTTTCTTCTTCTTACTATTTTTCTTTTTGTGTTTTGATTTGCCAGTACTTGACGGATTTTTCCCATCGACTGTTTCAATATAAACATCTTGAAAAGAAGTTACTGAATCTTCCATGCCTTTTTGAGCTGCCTGTATGCGAGTACTTCTACATTCAATGATCGGGCTTGGAGCTCGTTGAACTTCTTTTGTGAGGAGTGAGGGAGAATCAAAATATTTGGAAAGGGCTGTTTGATACGTGCAATTGTGTTCTGACATCAATTCTCTAATGCGCTTTTCCTTCTTATAAACCGGGCAATGTTTCGACTTAGCCTCGTGATTGCCTGAGCAATTAGAACATTTGAATTCGATTGTATCACAAGTATCATGGTAGCTACAGCACTTTGGGCATAATGCTTTGCTTGCCGGGCACATTTTAGCTATATGCCCAAATCTCCAGCACTTAGAACACTGTGTCACGGGAAACGTATAAGATTCTACTCTTATTTTCAGTTCAAATAGCCGTATGTGTGTGGGTAAGGAAGAACCCTTAAACCCAATTCTGAAAGTTTCACTTTGAACCCATTCTCCGCCATCTTTTTTGTTGAGTCGTTTAGCCGTTACAACTTCCTTTTCAGAGTAGATATATTCTATAAGTTCTTCTTCAGATAAGCCTAATTCGATATCTCTAATGATGCCGTACGATATACCAACCTCCCAAGTTTTTTGTATTCGCCAACCAAGGTCTCTAAATGCCGGGCAACAAATAAATTTATCAGCACTGCTATGATTACTAAACGTTACCAACAACTTGAATGGATTTATATATTTTATTCTGTCAATGTCCATCATCTCATTTTGTTTTAATACTTTTGCAAGTGCAAATTGTTTGGGAATCTTTTCCTTAGAGGTTACGGTAACTTGTATTGGTGGTTCAACAGACACATCCTTGTTATGTTTTGGCTTCTTCTTAGTATTCTTCGTTATAGTTTGCCAACATTCTTCATTATCCTCGGGTCTTTGTCGTTTCCGCACTGATGTTATTGTATCCATTTCTATTATGTTATTAAATTGTGTTTGGTCATCTAATATATCAGTAATACTGTTTACGTCATAATTCTCATCGCGATTTTGATCACTATCCATTAGACATAAAGTTCATAATTGCCTAACAGCACACGCGACGCGATACCAGCGAGCGCGAGCGCAAGCCGATAGATAAAAAAGGTTTTTGTTTACCACTAATTAACAAAAGACGTGTACGGATCGCACCGAGTGTGATTACGAACTGATACTTATTCTTCTTCTTCTTGACGCTGGCTGACTGTATTTTAAATGCTGATTTCCCAAAACCTTGACGGAACGGCAGTAGGGTGTGATTGTGGAGCTATGTCACAAACTATGCTCCACCTCCTATCCTGCCCTCTGTGTCCCAAGACATGCAGTCACAGTGACTGCGCTGCCACCGACAATGACGTGATACTTATTGTAACTAATTGACTTGGCTATTGCATTAGGTTAAGTAAGACTTGTAATGATAGTTTTAAGGCATTTAAATAAATAATGTTTCGTTAATTCGTGACTTTAAATTAAAAGGTGAAAATACCTAAAAGTGTAGACGTAATTAATACAGGACAAATTATTTACCAGTGCGCGAAATGTAACCATGAATTCAGTACATGACTCTGAACCCATCTGTGTTGAAAATTGTCATCGGTTATTAAAAAAAAAAATCTGTTTTTCTGTCTAGAATCATATGCTGAATTCATCGTAACAGTTTGCGTACTGGTTAAAAATTTATCCCGTATAACATCTAAATTAAACCCTAAAAAACAATAAGGCAAGTTTTGAAAGTTTAATGACATTAATTGGCAAGCAATGTACTCGTATGTTATTGTAAATTGTATTCAGTTCTTTGTAATCGTTTTAATGTAACTTTCCAAATACCTGGGCCCGTATTCCCGTAATTTAAAACGTTCAAAATCTAGTCGCAGTCTCATCTCGGCGACAAACAAATGTCAAAAACATGTCAAAATGTAGGGAAATTAGACGTATTTTTGACAGTTTGAGACTGAGATCAGAGGGGTAATTCTCGTAATTTTAAGAACGTTCACAGTCTGATCTCAGTCTCAATCTGTCAAAAATACGTCTAATTTCCCCTACATTTTGACAAGTTTTTGACATTTGTCGCCGAGATGAGACTGCGACTAGATTTTGAACGTTTTAAATTACGGGAATACGGGCGCAGACTGTGAACGTTCTTAAAATTACGAGAATTGCCCCTCTGATACTTTCATCTGTTCTTTTGTTTGTTAGCTAACTAACTGTCTTTATATGTGACAAAACAAAATATTTTTTTTATTTAGCGTACACTGTTCCTCTGCTGAGCAAAGGCCTCCCCCAAATCCTTCCAGGCATCCCTTTCTAGAGCCACCTCGATCCGACCCTGACAGTACATCTCTAGATCGAAACAATAGTTTTAATTTAACACATTTAACCTTAAGCTTCGTAGCAGTAGCTACGCGAACAGCTACGCCGTAGCAAACCGTAGCAACCCTGCCTAGCAAATATTAATATTATGAATAAAAGAAAAACAAAGATGTCAGTGTTCTTCTGTTTGTCTTTAATTTAAATATTAACGTGTGAGGAGACGATGTTATTATACGCTGCCTGCGAAATAACGAGGAAAATTGAACAAAATCAACACTTATTATCTAGTGTTTAATGTAGTAGGAATAAATGGCGGAGGTCGAAAGTAATGGAGGAGGCATTTCTATTATTATAGCATTAAAAATGTATGAACTCAGGAGGGCAATTCTCGTAATTTTAAGAACGTTCACAGTCTAGAGGGGCAATTCTCGTAATTTTAAGAACATTCACAGTCTGATCTCAGTCTCAATCTGTCAAAAATACCTCTAATTTCCCTACATTTTGACAAGTTTTTCACATTTGTTGGTCGCTGAGTTGAGACTGCGACTAGATTTGAACGTTTTAAATTACGAGAATTGGCCTTCTGATTTGAAAACCAACTAAGTGTCTTCAAGGCTAGAGTGAATAGGCTCATAATAAATTAGTGCGCTTTACCATCAACGATTGCATCACTGCTTTCCATCAAGCGGGATCGCAGTCAAGCACTGGTTTATATCATTTAAAAAAAACTATCATAATGTTAAGTATGGCTTGACATGTGATTTATAGAAAAGATTTGTACATTTGTATCATTTAGATTGAACATAAGCAAGCTTAAAGTAGTAAGGTATTGTGAAAATAATAATAATAATAATATCCCTGGACATTTCACACAGCGCCATCTAGTCCCAAGCTAAGCAACCTAATGCTTGTGTTATGGTAACAAGATGGCTGATAAACTACTTATATACATTTTTTTTGTAAATACATACATATTATAGATAGAAAAACACCCAGACTCGGAACAAATACATGTATGACTTACAAATATTTGTTCTGTGCGGGAATCGAACCCGCGACACGCAGCGCAGCAGTCCGATCGCTCAGCCACTGCGCTAACCGTGTTGTCAAACTTAAATACAGTAGCCGACTTAATTAAATTGATAAAAGGAGTAAAACTAATCAGTGAGCTGAAGAGTGATTTAAATACTCAGATTCTAACTAAATCATCAAAATCTCCAAAATATTCATACATTCACCATGCCGCATCCAAATCCTAAGAACAAACCTATCATCAATGTCTTTCTCGCTCTCCCGAAGAGACAATAGTACTTGCTTCTTTTATCTCCTTTATTAAGTACTGTAGTGACGCAATATCCGGCTTCGGAGCGCCATAGTTTCATTACATATAAGTTGCTTATCGCTTTACTTCTTTCAATGGTCGCTGTATTGTTTTTGTTGGGAGAACTTAAGTGTCTTTTTCGAGTCTTTTTTCGTGTCTTTTTGTTTTAGATGTTTTTTTAGAAGAGAGAAGATGTGTAAACTTTTTGTCTTGGAATTTTCCTGATATGCAAACTTCTTGGTTTGATAAATATTTGCTATGGTGATAAGTAGACAAGACACGTTTGTTTCATGATTTAAATGACTGCTCTTTTAGAATACACCGTTTTCACTAAACTGTGTAGTTTTTTGTGTGATCTTCTTGTAAGAGTCACAATAAATACTTTTTCTTTCTTTTTTTTTTACTTTTAACATTAGACTAGACTAGAGTTTTTTTTTATTTTACCTTTCTAAAGTGCCTTTTTGTGTGCCTATTTGAAATAAATTACTTTCACTTTATTGAGTAAAATAATATATATATACGTATAAAATTATTATTATTCTATTTTATTTATTAACATCTTTTATTCAAAGATCCTGCCTAAGTTCACTGAGGCTGCAAGCATCACATTAAAGTCTTTCAAATGTTGAAATGTTGAAATATGAGTACATATTTCAACAGTTATTTTAAAATCATTTGTAATACACGTACCGCGAGGACCGGCACCCTAATTGCGTAACAATCAATCGGAATCGGTTTCATTTTAACAGTTCAACAACATTCATTGCGTTATTACGTGTTGAGCAAACAAATTTTTCGAACTTATGAAGCAATGGATTAGCAATTTGCTTCAAAATGATTCAGATTCCGATTGATCGTGTGTTACGCAGTTAGGGTGCTGTTCGAGATGGCGTGGGAAAAGAGTTCCTGGAAGGTTTTGGGGGAGGCATTTGGCCGACAGTGAGACAGTATAGGCTTAAACAAAAAAATAGGCGCGACCAGCTATAAACCTGCTAAGTACAAACTAAAAACTAACTCGAAAAGCTCAGCACTGGGGTAGGTGTATCTGGTGACTGTAACATGGTTTAAATCTAATGTTTCACTTTGGTTATGATTAAGACACAACTCTTTGATTACAAATCAAAGCTTCCCCTGAAACAGTGTCTCCATCTATTGTCAAATGACTGTAAACATTTACAATCAGACGCACAGGAACAATTGCCATCCATTCCGCTTCAAGGCAATCCAATCCATTTGCAAATAGAAGTAGAATTCGAGTTAATTGTCGTTTTACCAATTTACACTTCCCCATTCGAAACCCAAAACCATTCAAATGACCACCCTATTCTCTTCCACGTAAGAGTTGTCAAAGTTGAGGTGGGGTGTTAAAGTTACCGTGGTGATGAAAGGTAGTGCTGGGCCACGAAATACGAGTATTGTTCATTTGTATGCGCGTGAGTGAATTGGTTTGAAATGTGAAGGGCTTTAGACGGTATTGCCTCTCTAACTTTTGTTTAGAGCTGATGGAGATGTTGTTTTAGGATGTGGCGTTATTTAGATGTGTCTGAGGGCCGTTTTAATGGTAATGTGATTTGTAATTGGTTTTAAGATGGCGTGTTTGGGATAGCTTTGACATCTTAAAGTGATGTCAGTTGTTGTAAGAGAGATGAGGTATAGTTAATGAAAAGGTATGTACAGAACGGGTTAAGCTTGACCGATATAATAACAATTACTTGCAGTTTTTTTTGTTAGTCTATTTTGTAAAGGAGCCAGTTTGTCCATACAAGCAACCCCCTAACCCAACCAACACCCCAACTTGTTTTTTTTTTTGTGTGTTTATGTCCTTTTTTTATGCGTCATGTTTGCCGCAAATAAATGCATTTTCTTTCTTTCTTCTTCTTTTCTTTCAAACATACTTTGCTGGGCCAAGGCCTTCCCTTTTTATTCCTTCCATACATATCTATTTTTTGCGATATCTGGCCATGTTGGCCCCGCGTCGTCACTTCACTCGTCACATCGCCACGGGCTATGCAGTTTCATCATCATCATCTACCTAACCTTTTCCCTACTATGTTAGGTATGCAGTTTATGAGACATTATTAAAAAAAAAAAGAATGTTGTTTGTATACAATGTTAAGTGTTTGCGAGATTCCGTATCTGCAAGGAATGCATACCCCAAATTCTGTAGTACTTTCAGATCATTTCTCGACCGGTTTTTTTTAAAGATCACTTTTAGCGATTTTTCACCCTTATTATGTAAAATTTCTACATTTCTAATTATCTGTAATTCATTTGGTGTGTATAATAAAGAGTATGGTAATCTTACTACGTGCAAACTATGTACAGAAGGCCAATTCTCGTAATTTAAAACGTTTAAAATCTAGTCGCAGTCTCATCTCGGCGACAAACAAATGTCAAAAACTTGTCAAAATGTAGGGAAATTAGAGGTATTTTTGACAGATTGAAACTAAAATCAGACTGTGAACGTTCTTAAAATTATGAGAATTGCCCCTCTGGTCACGACATATATAATAAAGAGTATAGTTTGCATTAACAGTATCGACAACAAAACAAACCCCAAGATTTTTAAATCCAATACAAACAAGCACTGACATGACATTTCAAACAATCTATCATGATCCCTCGAAATCTAAACATTTTTGGAAATCGAGCCTCCCTTTAAAATCTAAGGTTTCCCTTATTACGACAAATAAAATGCAATAAAAAAAATAACAAGACAAATATAAAACCTCGTACACACGTAACGTGATATTTTAAAAGAAAGAAAGAAAAAAACATGGACATGTGAAGACCTTTAAAATGGACGAAGGGGAGGCAATTTAATTTTCTTTTGGACTCTATTGAGTGAAATCCAAAGCATATTGGACAAATATAAAATGCTTTGATGTAATGTTATCCCTCTATTATTATTTTGCCCTTTTTTCGTTCGTGTATTAGCTTCATTTTTGGACATACACGGTCTCAATTTGTGTAATCAAATGTGGAGTTCTGAAATTGGATGGTATTTTTTTAAGAAAGAAGTGGTCTTGAATGTTTGTTTGTATTGGCAAAGGAAAATGTATGTCAAGTAATAATCTCAAGGTAAATTATTATTTTTGACTCGGCATTATGAAATTATACTAATAATAATTTTATTTTTGAGATCAAGTGCAAACAGCCCTGTCATTAAATTACAAACTAAATTTCAACAAAAATATGTGACAAAATTTTCCCTAAATTACAAATTAATCTAATACATCAAAAGTCCAACAAAAACGTACAAATCGCTTTCATTTACAAAGAGAATAGGCAAAATTATTAAATTTTAATAGACGCAATATCAAAGTACGTTCGTCGAAGCGACAACGCGTGATATCGTCAAAGAGAAAATTCCTTTGTGATCATATCGTGTCATTTTATTTTTCATTTCAACCGGTGTGTCCTGAGCTTTACGATGCGTTAATTGCTTTCATTATGAGGAATGTTAAATGGCGGATTATTTTTAAAATAAAATTGTTTTTTTGTTTTTTATTTGTACTTGGATATTGCAGTGACACGCAATTCAGTGAATATGAGATGTAGGTAGGTCAAATTTTCTTCTTCCATCCCTTAAACCCAGTTCTATCTGGGGTCGTTAGCATCTAGGTAGCATGTACCTAGATGATGTGGTGTCTTACCAAGGGGTATGGTATTGTCCAGTAACAGGATTGTGGAGGTCAGATAGGCAGTCGCATGTAAAATACTGGTATTCAGCTGCATCCGGTTTGACTGGAAGCCGACCCCAACATAGTTGGATAGTTGATGAAGGGGTGGACTTAGTTTTCGTTTTTGTCATTAGGCTACGACTTTTTTACCACATTGATTTTGAATTCTTCTGTAGCTTTGTACCTATATAACATAGGTTCAACATTCAGTGATTTAGTTTTTTTTTTTGTGCGTCATCAGTCTTATTGAGGGGCTTCTGGCTAAGTAATAACAGCCGCACGGGTCGATCGATCAGGTTAATCTACGCTTGCCGCGGTTGGTCCGTGGATGGGTGACCATTTTCACAAACCAAGACCCTCCGTGCCTCGGAAAGCACGTTAAGCCGTTGGTCCCGGCTGTCATTCGTGGATCTTTGACTGTCGTTACAGGTCGTCAGTAGCCCGAAAGTCTGACAACCAGTCTTACCATGGGGTATCGTATTACTCAGTAACTGGGTTGTGGAGGTCAGATAGGCAGTCGCTCCATGTAAAATACTGGTATTCAGCTGCATCCCGTTAGACTGGAAGCCGACCCCAACATAGTTGAGAAAAGGCTAGGCAGATGATGATGCGTCAACAGTCTTAATAAGTGTTCGTTGGAAAATAATTTTAAGCTGCCTTCACATTTCTTCACAATAATAATAAACCTATATCCTTACATAGGTAATGAAACATGAAACTCATTAGCACTTACAAGTCATGAGCGCTGTTAAGTTAACGCGCGCGTAAACGTTCCCCGCTAATCCGCGGCGCGTATAAAATGCGCTGCAAACGAACGTTTATTATCGCGTTAACGTTATCAGTGTGCGCGTTGGTCGTAATAGTAGGCATAAATGGGGTGTTGTGTTTGATAAGCCGAATGTCTGTAGTTTATTGACATGTATATTGTGACTTTGATGTTTCTTGTGTAAATTGGAAATATAATATACTGCGCCAACCGTGCCGTCAGTATATATTATATACTGCCGGCACGGTTGGCGCAGTGGTTAAGCGATTGACTGCTGCGCTGCGTGTCGCGGGTCCGATTCCCGCACGGAACAAATATTTGTATGGCCTATAAGTAGTTGTTCCGGGTCTAGCTGTTGGTGTATGTGAGTTTAAATGTTTGTAAACGCACCCACGATACAGGAGAAACTCCTAGTGTGGGGCAAGGTTTAAAAAAAACTCACGCTTTCTTCTAATGAGGGTAGGCAGAAACTACAGAACGCCACCTGCTACGATCCTTACATACGCCTTTTGTTTCGTATACGTTCATACATAATAATTATGGTCATACACGCATGTTACAAGTTGGAATCATTCATAATTTACCTTGAGATCCAATTTAACGCCAAATTGTCCTAAAACTACAAAGCTGTAAAAGCTTTGTAGTTCTAGGAAAATTTGGCGATTATTTTTTGTCACCTGTCTCCACTGCTGCGGCACACGCCTCCTCTCTGTAAGGGAGTGGGCCGTAATCCACCACGCGGGATCCCGCGTGGCATCCACCAACTCGCACTGATCAGTGCGAGTTGGTGGATGCCACATGTTTTCGAATTTTTGGTTCTAGGACATGCCGGTTTCCTCACAATTCCTTTACCGTTTGTGACAGTGGTGATGAAATAATTTACACAAAGTAAAGTGCCGGCTTGGGTTCGAATTCACGACTCCTAGGTCGCGGCCGTTACCACTGGGCCACTTCTAACTTTTTGTCGATTGCCTTGGCAATTTCGAGCCAATTACTCATGACCACTGCTCGTGCAAGTTGGTCAAAACGTTGGAAGATACGTCGTGCTTCACCAATACAGAGTAGACTTTTCAATTTTATGGAGGATACTTTCGCAACAGCAATGATACAGCCTCAAAAGGAATGGATTAACAACAAAAACTGAACAACGAGTAATGATGCTTCTACAGAAGCAATTATGGCACCTCCATTATCCACCACACACACACAATTATATCACAGTGAAAACTATCAAGCGTGTATCAAGCCAACATTGAATTATTTGTAGTTATTTTTTTATCTACCCACAAAATAATTATTGTGCAAGTATCTAGTTTTTGTAAAACTCTCAACAATATCGACTTATGTTATAGTTTTAATATTGTCATGTAAGTGATTTTTTGTATTCTTATGAGAATAAAGTTATCTCAAACCTCAACTTTTCGGTACCAAATACAAAATAAATATACAACCTCACTCTTGATAGCACCCATTACTCTTCAGCCTTAATCTCGTAATTACAGTCAAAACGTAAAGTTGGGATGAAATTTTAATCGCCTCCTCCCTCCCACCTCCCCCTCTACTGTCCTCATTAACACAACATTTGAAGATTTAAACAGTCATCGCTCTCTGATGAGTTGTAAACTTGTAAGTTAGTGCTGAGACATCCTGAGGTTATGCCACGTAAGATCTTAGATCTTGCTCTACAAGGAAGTTCTGTCCAAAACATTGTTCAGAAATCTGGATTTATTAAATGATAAATGATTTAATAAAATCATTTATCATTTAATAACTGACTGATGATATATTGTGACATATTGTGTTATAACATCATATTTGTACAATGAGAAAGTGTGATGATCAAGTTTTTCTTTATAGATAAATTCAAATTAAATTCATCAAATATATTTTTATGACAAAGTCAACAAAGTCTTTGTGAACAAATAAAATACAGCTAAATAAGAACAACAAGAAAGATAAAAAGAAAATAATACAAAACCAAAAAAAAAACTTATTACAAAATAACAACAACATGACATGACATCACAACAACATGACATCGTTTGCCACAAAAATTCAACAACTCCTTCCCGATGCCTGAATTACTTTTTGGAACGAAGTTCCTTATCGCGCGAGGCGAAAGGGGGCTAGACGGAAAAAATTAAGACCAAAAGTTGGAACGACCCTTTTTGCTATAGTTGTAAGCCGTGCGGCGTGCGCGTGTTTCTCTCTCTCTCTCTCTCTCTCTCTTATAGAAAGCAAGCCAGTTATAATTCGGGTTTCATCATTCCATTCCATCCGGGTGTCCCTTGACACCTCTCAAGTTTTTTTTTTAATATTAAAGATATTTATTTTTTAGGTTACCATTGAAATATTTACATAATTTAAAAAGGTAACAGTCTACTGGACGCCTGAAGGAGGACATCGCCGTCGAGGTGGACACGGCGATGGTGGTGTGACGATTTAACCAGGTTTGCAGGGCCAACATGGCCAGAGATCGCTCAAGGTTTGGAAGGAAAAACGGGAAGCCTTTGCAGTGGGACTCAAAATAGGCTAACGAAAAAAAAACCGTCTACTACAAAAACATGGTACTTAATTAAAAAAAAGGAAACGGACACAGTCATTTCACAGATTAAAAGCTACCTACTTGCTTGCTTTACGGGTCGTGGCGTGACATAACCTAACTCTAATCCCTTTGCATTACAGACATAGGCGTTTTATCTTGTCATGAAAACAGGCAAGTTTTAACGTTTATTAAGAGTAGTATTCTGTAATTAGTCAACGAGTGTTGTTTACAGGAAATATTAGTCTTGACGAACTTTATGCGATCATATTTCGCGAGGTATAATAATCTGGTTTATATCGCAGTACTATTTTTGTTAATGGTTGCTCATTATTAGTAACGTTTTGCCATTAGTCGGTTTTATTTTATGACGTTAGTATACATAACAGGAGTTAGATAATAATTTATTCGCTGAATATGTTAAAGATAGGATGAAATGTAAGTATAAGAAATCAGGATTTTAGGCATCTTCTGGTTAACTGCGTTCTATCATAGACCTCATCCATCGCTTTCCATCAGGCGTGATTGAGGACAAGAGCAGGCTCATTAAGCTTTAAAAAAAAAAGAAATTTAAAAAACAGATTTTGTATGAATAGAATAAGAAACTATGGCTGAACGTAGCTCGCCTCGGCATCCCTTAGACGAATTTTTAAATCTATTTTTAAGCTGAACCGTTTTTTTTTTTATAGGTATATTTTGTTAAGCAGATTGAGTCGAAATTAGTCATTATTAAAGCAGAGGAAAAAATAGTCACTCGCACTTTACTTTAGCCAGATTCTTAAGAAACAAAACAATTTACAAATACATCTTTATGAAGCATATAATTATTTAGTAGACACGCAAACAAAATCACAGCACAAAACACCACATACCTAACAAAAAAATCACTCATGATAATATTAAAAATGATAAATCACAGTTAACACTCTCGGGGCGGGTTGCACCGTTGCAATATTCCTGACACGCTATTTGTCATGAACGGCTGACGTGAGCTAGTGTGAACCTTCACTGATCTCGTGCGCTACATGCATCGCGTTTCCTAGGATTTTTCTGAAGAAATGTTACGTGAGTTTTCGTTATAAAGTACCTTGTTTTGCAACGTGGAGGTTGAGATTGCGTACATTTTGTATCACGTGACATGTTTGTGTATGGGAGAGAAAGATTGTGTGTGGAAGCTTGTTAAATCTGTGAAGGTTCGTGATATGTTTAGGTCAGAAACTACCTAAAAATGTATTTGTTAAGAAGCTGTTATCTTAAGATTACATCATCACAATTAACTATAACTTTATAATCAACGTTCAAGCGCGGCTCCGGTATAACGGATAGCAAACTGTATCTGTTAGAACATCAATTACATTTAAACAACACAACATTTTTTATTTTTTTTTATTTTATACTGGTTCTATTCTGGGTGTAATTTACCTGAAATAAATGAATTTATTTCTTATTTTAAACTTTTTTTAGCACATAATTACTGTGATATCAGTAGATAATTGAATTCTACAACCAAATAATTTTAGCATAACAACAGAATCGGAACTCCACACTGCAGCACGTGCAATAAACATCAAGCACACAGCTTTTAAAACAAGCCTTAACAGCCGTTAATAAAACCCTATCACATTATACCCTCAAAACGGAGCACCTCAAGCAATAAACTGTCCGATTCACTACTTAACCGGAGTTTAACGTGCGCGCCGTTAACTCCGTTCAATCTGCTTAATTGAGAATGGTTTCACCGACCTTTAATGGGCAGTATGTTAGTTATGCGTTTTGGGAGATTCAGGCTGTATACTTGAAAGTCATTATTTCGAGTAGGATAATGGTTTATGGTATGAGTAAGCCCTTATGCCAGGTACTTTACTAAGCCCAAAGCTACTTTACAAAGTGGGTTGTGTTCTGGAAAAAACATGCAGGCACATTATATCTAATTCTATATAGATTACGACCATTCTACTGCAATTACAGCTGCTGTAAGGCGGTGACACGATATCCTACTATATAATTATTATTATAATATTATAAACGCGAAAGTTTGTAATATGGATAGATGGATGGAAGTTTGCTACTCTTTCACGCCAAAATTAGTGAACGGATTTGGATGAAATTTGGCACACAGATAGTTTATAACCATGATTAACACATAGAATACCCCGATTTATATTTATCCTGAGATTCCCACGGGATCGAAACTTATGCGGGTGAAACCGCTTGGCGCAGCTAGTATATAAGATGCCTTGGTACGCTAACCGAATGCCAAATACGTAAAGCCTCTTGATAATGCCAGAGATCGCTAGGGATTGACACTATTGACAGCTCTGCACCAAGTTTTCACGGTGAGATTTTTATTGTCAATCCCTAGCATCAGGTCGAGTGACTGCTCACTTCAAGCTCACTTCACCTAAGTTTTCACGAAAAGATTGTTCTGACCGGCTGGTGTAAGTTACACGATAGATAATTATGCTTGCTTGTCCCCCAAAGCCTTTACTCACAATATTTTCCAATTACAAGAACTTCTATTTATTCGTAAAAATCACGCAAAACGCGATAGTATCGCGTGTCGGTCACTCGTATGAGAGATATTTTTTATGATTGCCAGCGGTCGCCACAATTTGCTGCCCCTGCTTTATGCTTTGGTGCGTCTTGTAGCGGTAGTTATTTTGCGACCCCTGGATTATGTTCAGATTGAGAGAGTAGGTAGATTTATATTTAATAAATTCCCTGAATATTTTTATCATGTTTTATTTATGCTTTCGAACCATTTTAAACCTTATTGCCCTGAATATATTGTTTGAAAGAAAGAAAGAAAGAAAGGAAATACATTTATTTAGCACAAATTTCTGAACCATCTCCGGACATAAGTGGGACGATGTTAGTCCAACCTGGTAAAGTGGGGCTACCTTGACGGAACGGCAGTAGGATGTGATTGTGGAGCTGTGTCACAAACCATGCTCCACCTTCTATCCTGCCCTCTGTGTCCCAAAACATGTAGTCAAAGTGACATCTGCGCTGTCACCGACAACGCCGTGGAGGTGGCAAAGTTTTGGGAAAACAGCATTTAAAATACAGTCGTGCAGCCACACGAAGAAAAAGAAGCACAAACTAAAAGAGACACAATACACCAGATACATACATCAGATAAAAACATATAAAAGATTGTAGTGGTATCTACAACGCTACATGCGAACAACGCGTCATACTGACGTCACGCAAATCCTGCATCTCGCAAGCAGAGTTTACCGCGCAATTAGCATAGATACAATTTCCTAACATCAATCGTTGGGCAGTTGCCCGCCAGACACAACACCCGTCCGGTCGGAGGATCCTCCCTTTTCTATGGAGGATGAGTGAACTTTACACCCTGTTCCTCATACCTCCAAAAGATCAAATAAAAGGTGTAAATTTGTGTTTCAGTTTAGGGCTTTCAGAGATATCATTCATTAGGGCTAATCGTTACCTCTATCTTCCCTATTATAGTCGCTGATGAACATTATAACATAAAATGATCCTTTAGTCGTACTAAATGTGATATCTGATTCAAAACTCGTTCTTCGCAGTTACTTCTTATGTTCAAACACTGCTGCACTTGAATATCCTTGAATACTCACGGAAAGCATTTATTTCAAAATCACGATAAGGCAGAGAGCATTATCGTAATATTGTAATAAATGCTTTACAGTGCGGTTAAACTTCTATTACATGTGTGGTAGAAGCGTGCGAGGTATATGCTATACGATTGACGCTAAAGACTATAATTTTGAAGTGATATGGCTGCTCATCTCATCTGAAATGATGGCTAATAGATGTGGAAGAAGAAGAGATGCTGCGCCGACTCCAAATAAATTGGAATTAGAGTAGAATAATGTTGATGTTCATCCATCCATCTAGTTGGGGGGCGTCCCACTCTACGCTTGCCGATACGGGGTCTCCAGTCCAGGACTCGTCTGCTCCGCCAACCATCGGTCCTTCGACAGACATGGCCAGCCCACTGTAATTTCTCACTCACTGTAATTACTCACTGTAACTTTGATTCGGAAGGCGGAGGGCAGTGTTTTGTTGCGCAGCCTGGGAGAGGTTTGTGTCCAGCTGTGGACAGCGATAGGCTGAGCTGATTACCTTGAATGTTTATACAACGAAACTACGACATTGCTAGTACAGAAATGGGCTAAAGACTACATAATATCTATAATTAGTACTTCTTGGAAACTTACTTATTTGATTATTTTTAAAACTTCTTGTAGTATTCGTCTCGTTGCTCGCTCGCCACATTTTTTCCCATTTTCGCTTTCCCTCCCACACATTCTCATCTCATTCGTGTATCGATATGCCCTTTGTAATTGGAATAAGCATTTTTATTTTATTCACTCATCGCTGCATTTATACTTCTATTTATTTCTTAAAATTATGATGCGTTCCGAATTAACATCCTACAATTATATATTAAAATATCCCTGGACATTTCACACAGCGCCATCTAGTCCCAAGCTAAGCAACCTAATGCTTGTGTTATGGTAACAAGATGGTACATAGACGTATGGAAGAAAAAAACATACTGCACCACACTAAAATACATGATGATGATGATGTGATGATGATGATGATGATGATGTGATGATGATGATGTGATGACGATGATGATGATGTGACGATGATGATGTGATGACGATGATGTGATGACGATGATGTGATGACGATGACGTGATGATGATGATGTGATGATGATGATGTGATGATAATGATGTGATGATGATGATGTAATGATGATGATGTGATGATGATGATGTGATGACGATGATGTGATGACGACGATGTGATGATGATGATGTGATGATGATGATGTGATGATGATCATGTGATGATGATGATGTGATGACGATGATGTGATGACGATGATGTGATGATGATGATGTGATGACGATGATGATGTGATGACGATGATGTGATGACGATGATGTGATGACGATGATGTGATGACGATGATGTGATGATGATGATGTGATGATGATGTGATGATGTGATGACGATGATGTAATGATGATGATGTAATGATGATGATGATCATGTGATGATGATGATGTAATGATGATGATGATCATAAATGATAAATGATTTTATTTTTGTAAGTAGGTTTGTACAAACACTTTTACACGTCAATCATATTTTAAAACTAGATGAGGTCGGCGTTTCCTATCTGACTAGTCTGAGAAGAAATGCCGAAACAAACTCAGACGTCACAGTCTCTTTTAAAGTCCAGACATAATCTCACATCATGTGATGATGTGACGATGATGATGTGATGACGATGATGTGATGACGATGATGTGATGACGATGATGTGATGACGATGATGTGATGATGAGGATGTGATGATGATGATGATGTGATGATGATGATGTGATGATGATGATGTGATGATGATGATGTGATGACGATGATGTGATGTCATGTTCATGTGTGGTGATTCGTTTAGTTTTATTTAAAGTATGTCATAGTGTATTTAAGTAGGTTTAATTTTTTGTATGGTGACACCTTGTTTTTATATTCATGTCATTTGTTATCATTTAATTTTGCTTTTGTGTGTTGTGCTATGTGCACCAAATAAATTGTTTGTCTATCTATCTATGTTATAGAACGAATCAACGGTACTGCTAATACGGACATCTTTTTTACAAACGGTGTCCCTATTGTGAACACACATCTCGCGTTGCCGCGCGACCATCGGATTTCTTTGTCCATTATACTGTAAGCCGATATTATTGGGGCACAAATTGAATTGTCATACATACGGGGTGGCCTTTATTGTATTTTAATGGTGGACGCTCACTAGGGTGGAACACTTTTGTATGAAAAATTTTTTTTTTTCAAATTTCGGTTCGGAATACCAGGTAAAAGTTGCTTTATATAACTGTTAATCACATACCTTAATTTGGAAGTTCTAGCTCAACAGCTTGAGCTCCCGCCATAGACTTGAAATTTGATTATTTAAGTTTTTATAGACGTTTTGTATAGTACATTTTTTATCAAAATAATAAGTAAATATAACATGTTATGCATGTAAATGTTAAAATAAAAGTATATTTTAATTAATAGAATCATTTATTTTAAACGTTAACACAGGTTTAGAAAGTTATGTCGGTATGAATAACATCAGTTTTTATAGCGAAAATCCTTTTTCGTCTCAAACTTTGGCATGAGCTTTCGAGACGCTAATTTAGATTTTATGAATCCCTCTCTTCTTGCCTTGTCGCATACACTTAGAGCTGCTTCTGTCACAACTTTTACTGATCTTTCCACAGCCTGGGTGTGGCAAGGCAGTCTCATAAACTCCAAAACTACATCTTCTCCATTTTCAATTAGATCTTGTAACTGCTCATCGGAAATATTTAACAGTATTGGGGGTTCGTATATATTTTGTTGCCAGTCAATCAAGTCTATGTAAGAAAGTGCATTTAAGTTTACTTTTGGTACCTCAAACATACGCGAAACAGAATTTTTATTCACTTGACGAGCCTTTAAAATGCGTCTTGCAGCGAGTTCTCTAATGTGTTTACGTGAATCTGTTATCATACTTAACAACAAGTTTTCTGGATGAGCAAAGTAACTGTTCCGAATTAAAACGGGGTCTACTATCGCTAACAACTCGTCGGATAAATATCTAGTGCTTTTAATGAGCTTCCACAAATGTTTTGAACCATCTTTGCAGGATGAATGTGTTTTGATGGCAAACCAGACAGGGGCGTATGATTTTATGACAAACGTTGCTAATGTCACAAGATTTGGTTGTGGATTTTCCGTAGAAATATACAAACGAAGTATGCGATTAGCTCTTGTCAACCAGCGGGCATGGGATAGCTTACCTGGGCTTTTGTGTAACAAATCAGGAGGGCACGATCCATTTATGACAGCAGTAGTAATTTCTTGTAAATATTTCTGGTCTGTACTCAGATCTGTTGATATTTGTGGAGGTAGTTCACCTTCTATCTTCTCAAAGTGGGCCAACGGCAGTGTCTCGCATGTCTCTAATGCTTTACCAACTAGACCTGCAAATGATTTAGGTCCTGCAGTAGGGCCATCCAAATAAGTAAACAAATGCCTCAATGGCAACTCATTGGCGTGTAAGAGGCAAATTATCCATTGCAATGGTCGAGATAGCCTATTTTCCAAAAGACGAATCACGCCTCCCACTTTTCCTGTATTTGTGTTTGTTCCATTACAGCCAATAGCCATTAAACTCTCTGGTGATATCTTTTCAGTCGTCAAAAAGCTGTGGATAGCTCTTTCGATATTTCTTGCACTGCCCGATGTTGGAACCACATACCCAACATAAACAGAACCTGGTTCTTTTATAATCGAAATGTGTTCCTCTTGTACAATCACTCTAAACCTCTTCGATCCTTTTAAAACAGTTTTAGCCGTCTTGTCTTTCCTTCCATCGAAATATAATGCAGGAACTTCTGTTACTCTTTCTTCTGTTAAAATTTGTTTGCGTACTTTCTGTCTCATTCTTCTTAGTTTCATCCTGTCCACGACGTTAGCCGACTGCATCTCAGAGTCGGCATTAGAACACAGAACAGATGATACGATAGCCGCCGCAGCCGGTCCGATACTCCGTATCTATCGCATACAGTCGTCAAACTATGAAGACTAGCATCCGTGAGCTTTATAGGCTTTTGATCCACTGTGTCAGCGGTGTCAAGACTTTCTGCGGCCGACGAACAAGTAGGAAGGTGGACGTTAGAACTAACTTCAGATCTATTTATCTGATACGAAGTAGAGGGAATTTCTTCAATTCGTTTATTTGAATTATGCCTGATTTCTTGTTTTAGAGCACGTAATCTTCTATTCTGCAATTTTTTACTCTGGATAAGATCCGTTCTTCCTAAAGCCATTAGTCTGTTAGTGCGTTGGTCTTCTAAAAATATTTGTTCCTCTTTTGGCACTTTTTTTTCTCTTAAACAAGTACAGCTTACAAATTCTTTACATTTACATGCAGCTATGTCAAAAAGCTTTCTACTTTATGCTCTGAACTCTTCTAATTTTTCTACCTTAAGTTTCTTCAAAGACTTTTTCAAGTTATAACATTTTGAGTGATAACTTTTTAGTAATTGTAAGACTCGTTTGTGAGTGACAATTGGAATAGAAGATTTTATCCACAATTCTTCTATTTTCGTTCCAACTATTTGGGCAATTTCCAAAAACGTAGGTTCTTTTGTTGTGTTATTCTTTACTTTTAAGTCTTGTCGAACCCATTCATAAAATTTCATCACATTTTCATACGTAGGTAGGGTATTCTCTTTTAACTCTGCACTTTCACCAAATATCGGACATTTTAACTTTTGTCTCGTAGAAGCCATGTTAATACACTTAAAAAACGGAAATCGACAAGTACTTGTGAAAATAATTGGCGCGCGACCTTTCACCTTGAGACAATTATCGATACTAGTTGAAACAAAACACTACAATTCGTAGATCGGCGCGTGCCGCCCCCCGCTTCGTCCCGCACTTTGCTCCTCTGTGATAACGCCAAAGTATATTAGAATAATAAAATATTTGATTTAAACAGCTAGTTAACTATATTCGAATATGTTTTTGAATGATAAAAACCTATTTTAATAAATTCTGTACTATTTTGTAGGTCGCGCAAATAGCCCCTAAATTGTCGTTTTTGTAAATGTTCGACGTCATGGCGGGGGCTTTTACCGTTGTCTGATAATATTTATATTTTTAATGGAGGTAATTGATGGCAATTGGCAACTTAATACAACTATTCCAAATAAAAATTCGAAAAAAAAAATATTCGTTCCACCCTAACGCTCACGTACGGAATATTGGGTTTGTTTATATGAATAGTGGTTTTAGATTTAGGTACCTATAGCAGCGTTCATAATCTTAGATAATTTACATTCCATCGCCACTTAATCAGATATCTACTTCAGTGCAATGTATTCTAAGTTGATTTTTGAGTGACCATTTGTAACAAAAAGGTCCTAATAAGTTGTTGGTTGCAATGGAATTTGAACTTTATTATGTATGACATTTAGTTTGGGTTAAGTAAAATAACCTTAACAAAAAAAAAACGTTTTCGAATTCTCTAAACACTGTTCTGTATTTCTTACAATGTCACTTCAATCTCTGGTGTTTTTCATAACAAACGATACCCACTCTCAAATAAGTACGCTTTCTCTAAAAATATAGAAGCTTTCAATAATATTGGCGCTTGCTCAGGTACTTTACATTTCATAGTAGAACTCAAGTCAAACAGTTGCATGTAAGAATATTGAGATTTTATTGAACAAATTCTATATTTTGACGCACTACGGGTTTTCGATGGTATATCACATACTAACTACTTCTCGAAAATATCATTAAATACCATTGAAATATATAAATAATATTTTTTATGTCTACGCAATCACTGTCCAATCCAAAGATGCCTGGAAGAGATCGCAGAAAGCGATAAGGCCGCCCATTGTATATTCTGTAGTGATAATTGTATTTTTTTATGTATTTTCTGGTGTATAATAAATTCACAACATCATCTGCCTAGCCTTTTCCCAACTATGTTGGGGTCGGCTTCCAGTCTAACCAGATGCAGCTGAGTACCAGTATTTTACATAGAGCGACTGCCTATCTGACCTCCACAACCCAGTTACTGGGTAATACTATATATACCCCTTGGTGAGACTGGTGTACAATAAACTATATATAAATAAATATAGTTTTTCTTCTTCTCTTATTTAGGTACGAGCTAAACAAGAAATATGTAGCTCATGCCGTGACAAATTTTTCCCCACGATTACTTATTTACACATTTATCTAAAACTCGTTTCTCTACCTATAACGACAGGAGTAGGTACTTTTTTAGCTATAGTACTTTTAGTAATAATTATGTATACAAACATGCTATTAGGGAAATTACATGTCACTCTGCGATACTTCGCGGTCGCAGTTTAGCTCGCTACTTGATGTCTCCTCCATGTAAAAGAAATGCATGCCAATAGACACGCACGCACATCCCAGGCTGGGTAGGTAGGTTAGGTTAGGTTAGGCGACATTAACCTCTAAGCAGCCCACGATGTATCGCACTAAGGTGTCCTTCGACATGTGCGTGAGACGAGGTAGCGAGCTAAACCGCGACCACGAGGTAGTGAGGCATCTTCGGCATGTAATTACCCTTACAGTCTTGCTGTAACTGTGACATAACTGTGACCAGTGCTGTTAGTGTAAAAATACTCTTTTTCACACGCATGATCATGTATCCCACATTGACTTGGCAGCCAGCTTCTCTTGTCTTCTTTCTACACTTCGCCCTGTTATTTTCGCTAAGCTATGTTATCATTCTTGATGACCACATCCATAAAGTGCATATCTAGATCGCTCAACTTGGTCATAATCGCAACCTTACAAGACAATAAGAACTCGAACAAAACAAATAGTAGTCCCTCTGCAACCTCTTTCAAAACTTCTCAATATTTCACAGACGACTAACAAACTTCGTCCGGATTTACCTGCAGTAAGTGATTAGTTCCATTTGTGAAGCGCACAGCTTGAACCAAACTGTCGAACTGTATTGTGTGATAAAGTTTAAGGCATACTGATTAATTATGAATTTCTATGAGTCTAGGAATTTAAATGGATGTAGGTTTTCTCTAGAGAGATGGATTTAATATGACAGAACGGCAGTAGGGTGTGACTGTGGAGCTATGTCACAAACTATGCTCCACCTCCTATCCTGCCCTCTGTTTCCCCAAACATGGAGTCAACGTGACAACTGCGCTGTCACCGACAACGCCGTGGAAGTGGCTAAGTTTTGGAAAAATAACATCTAAAAGGCAGTCATGCCAGCAACACGAACAAGAAGAATGTGAATAGAATCTATTTTATTGTACACCGTAATATCGTTCCTAAAATAGATAGTCGTTTGTTTATTATATGAAAGCAACCTTCTTACTTACTAGAATTTTTAACACTTAACAATCGTCTTTTTGTGGCTGCCATCACATAGGCTACGTACAGTCACGAGCACCAATATGTCAACACTTGGCAACTTTCAATTTTGATTTTTTCGTGAAATAACGAATGCAACGTTGAAATACGACATATTACATAAACCTATGGGTTCGCAAATGCTATGTTCGTAACAACATAAAATTTAATTCCAAAATAAAGGAGTAAATCGCTTTTGAATAAAGCCGAGTGTATACATACTTTTGCTCGTGACTGTACGCACTGACAGGTGGCTTGTTTATTTTATTTATTTATTTATTTTCTTTATTTTCGGAAGGCTTACAGACTAATAACAGTAATATATAACTCAATTGCTAATTACAAGCCTCCACAGATAAATACAAAAAAATATTACTCCTTCATCGTCTAAGAGCAGATTCCTCCAACCCCAGATAATTCTATCCGAGGAATAATTTTGATTGTTTGACAGACTTCCATACATAAATTGTTCAGCACCTAGAGCCTCTAGAATTTTTGCAGCCGGCCGCATTGTGTATCGAAGGGTGTTAATACCTTAGGCTCTAGGTGCTAAGCAAGCTACCTGTCTAGGTTACGACGTAGCCTAACCGTTTTAAGATGCTTTTATGATATCTGTTTTGACATGACGTATATAACTAATTTTGAAACATTATTTTAAATTAAGTAATCGAAATTAATGATCAGCCATATCATAGATTATGTTTTTGAAAGCTTTTACCTCAACAACGTTTTCAGTGTAAACATTAATTATGTGTATTATTTCCTACAGATGATAATTAATAATGATAAAAAAAATATTCGAGACTAAATAGGGTCAAGTAAGGCAGATTGCTAACTACCATGTTCTGCAGAATAAGATAATCTGACTTACAAAGTAAAGTTACAAAATCAACAAACAAAGTCACCCCATCTTAAGGCTCAGTGCTTTCTTAAACATTCATTAGTCACCTTTTGTATGTCCGTCTGTGTGTCACATCTCGGAAACTGGAGGGGCGTTAGAGCGAGTATTAATGTTGCTGCTAATGATCCCTGATACGGATTTGTATATTCAAACTGTATGCAGTTGGGGGTAGACAGTAATGATTGGTGTTATAAATTGTTTATTTTTACAGTTGTTAGGATTTGATGTGTAATTGTGATCTTTTTTTTATTAATTGAAACAATATTTTATTTTCTTGAATTTTTTTTATTTTTAATTCACTCTGTAGGTACTTTCAAAATTCTACTAATATTATAAACGTGAAAGTTTGTATGGATGGATGGATGAATGTTTGTTACTCTTTCACGCAAATACTACTAAACGGATTTGGATGAAATTTGGCACACAGATGGTTTATTACCAGGATTAACACATAGGATGCTTTTTATCCCGATATTCCCACGAGATCGATACTTATGCGGGTGAAACCGCGGGGCGCAGCTAACACATTTATATTTAGTCGTCAAAGTAGGTTCACATAACTTATTTAACTCAAAATTTCCCGCTTAAATTGCTATGGAGCATAATTTATACTATAAGACTACTGTGTTCGCGTTTTAATCGAACGCTCGGCGCAAATGCACAGTTGCATCGAATGCAAGTATGAACATTCGCTCGTTCACCAAAATGTGGGCTAGTTCGCGTTCAGATCTCATTACAATTACCATTTTACCAATAAGTTAGTTATATAGTTTACCATTTCTTGTAACTAGGTGATTCAATGTGTATATCTATTTCCCTTATAATTCGAGACTTTTGCTTTTACCATATATAGGTACCATATCCTATCAATACGAGAAAGAAAGAAAGAAAGAAATGTATTTATTGCGACTCGTGCTGAAAGATCACAAACTAAACTAAACGCAGTTGTAGCGTTGGTACTCTATGGTGAGTCACCATAGAATAGTGTGCCATGTCATGGTTGACATGTCATCAAACGTCAGGGGCTTTTTTTATCTTCCCCTTAAACAATATATTTTCCTTAATTAATTATATCGATTTAATTCATATTCCTTGTACAGACATTCACCTTCCATCTTAAATGTTATATCGTGTTTCACTCAACGCTGCATTTATACTTCTATTTATTTCTTAAAATTATGACACGTTCCGAACATAGACGTATGGAAGAAAAACATGCTGCACCACGCTAAAATACATCGGGAAAAGAGAAGGAGGATGATGATGTGATGACGATGATGATGATGTAATGATGATGATGTGATGATGATGATGTGATGACGATGATGATGATGTGATGATGATGATGTGGATGTGATAATGATGATCTGATGATGATGGACGTGATGACGATGATGTGATGATGATGATGTGATGATGATGATGTGATAATGATGGTCTGATGATGATGGGCGTGATGACGATGATGTGATGATGATGATGTGATGATGATGATGTGATGATGTGGATGTGATAATGATGGTCTGATGATGATGGACGTGATGACGATGATGTGACGATGATGTGATGATGATGATGTGATGATATTGATGTGATGACGATGATGATGATGTGATGATGATGATGTGATGACGATGATGATGATGTGATGATGATGATGTGATGATGATGATGTGATGATGATGATGTGATGATGTGGATGTGATAATGATGATCTGATGATGTGGACGTGATGACGATGATGTGATGATGATGGACGTGATGACGATGATGTGATGATGATGATGTGATGATGATATGATGATGATGATGTGATGACGATGATGATGATGTGATGATGTGATGATGATGATGTGATGATGTGGATGTGATAATGATGATCTGATGATGATGGACGCGATGATGATGATGTTATGACGATGATGTGATGATGATGTGATGATGATGATGTGATGTTCATGTGTGTGTGTCCTTTAGTTTTATTTAAAGTTTGTCATAGTTTATTTAAGTAGGTATTTTAGTAGATTTAATTTTTTGTATGGTGACACTTTGTTTTTATATTAATGTCATTTGTTATCATTTCGTTTTGCTTTTGTGTGTTATGCTATGTTTGGTATGTGCACCAAATAAATGGTTTGTCTATCTATCTATGTTATAGAATTATAATTATATCGATTCAATTCATATTCCTTGTACAGACATTCACCTTCCATCTTAAATATTATATCGTGTTTCTTATAAATGTGGACTTTATTATAATAAAAATATAAAATTTTTGCAACTATCATTTGTATCCTATACATTTCCACTTCACAGTCAAATATAAAAACCAAATTATATAAAAAAGTAACAAAAAGAAAAATAAAACAGAAAGTCCTATACGAGGCCAAAAGGCACCTATCTCAGGATAATGAAAAAAAAAAGAGAGGAAGTAGTAGTGTAGTAGTGTGTAGTAGAAAGGTGTGTTAGATCACCATAGCGCCAAGCATTACTTTCAACATACTGTAAACGTTTATATAATAATAATAATATCCCTGGACACTTCATACAGCGCCATCTAGTCCCAAGCTAAGCAACCTAATGCTTGTGTTATGGTAACAAGATGGCTGATAAACTACTTATATGTATACATTTTTTTTTTTTGTAAATACATTCATATTATAGATAGAAAAACACCCAGACTCGGAACAAATACATGTAGGTCATACAAATATTTGTTCCGTGCGGGAATCGAACCCGCGACACGCAGCGCAGCAGTCAATCGCTTAACCACTGCGCCAACCGTGCCGTCATATAAATAAATATAACATAAAAATAACAATTTTATATGTATTTTTCTAAGACAAAAAGAAACTGAAAGAATCTCTCAAAGCTTCTGTTTCACTTCAGACAGTGAATCACTTAAATATTACTATACAACATCAAAATAAACAAAAAATATCGTCAATAGAATTACCTCCACCGGCTACAAGTTAATAGAATAGAACGAACGAGTACAATAGAGTATTGAATAGAACATTTTGTTCCTGTTTCTGTAAACAGTATGTAAACGACGCTGGTACAGCCAGTCACTCTGTTTGCTTTTGGCAGAGGATTGGTTTTGGAATATACGGGTGGATAGTTGGGCGAATAGAATAGAATAATCTTTATTATGTACACCATGTAAATTATAGACATAAATATAAACATTTTACAATGGGTGACACCATAAATATTCATTTTGTAACGATTTAAGATTCTTCAACTTTCGACTTATCGGTTCATGAAGCCAGAGCTATCATCTGCCAAACCCTTACCCAACTATGTTGGAATCAAATCCCAGTCTAACTGGATGCAGCTGAATACCAGTATTTTACATGGAGCGGCTGCCTATTTAACCTCCACAACCAGTTACTGTGCAATGTGCACAGTAACTGGTTGTGCGCAATGTGCCTTGAAAAGACTGGTTGACAGACTTTCGGGCTTCTGACGACCAGTAGCGACTGTCAAAGATCCAAGAATACCAGCTACGATGAACTGCTTAACGTGCTCTCTGAGGCACGGGAGGGTCTCGGTATGTAACTCACCCATCCACGGACCGATCGCGGCAAACGTAGCTTAACCGATCGATCGACCCATGCAGCTGTTACTTATACATGAGTTCCCTCAAGCAAGAGTCCCATGTCACTCCATAAACCAGAGCTACCCCTTTATATATGTAGATGAGCTTACAGTTTTCCATTGAAAAAATTGACAATTCAAATCATTTTTTTTCCATAACACAGGTTCAGAGGGAAGATCAAGATTCATAAGGTACACTATATTATAACCATGTGAGGTACCATTATTTTTTTTATGCTTGACTACGAGTCTTTTAACTAAGTGTATCTTATGTTTTTTTTTTTTTTTTTTTATTTGTACCTGTGCGTTCTCTTTGTGCAGAATAAAATATTTTTCTTTCTTTTCTTTTCTTTCTTTAGGTGTGTAAATATATTAGGAACATTGACAATTATTCTTATTCAGTTTTCTTATTAAATTGAAAAATTGTAAACATTTTTTCTAAATACTCCGCTCCACACGATTTCCACCTGTATGTAACAACAGATTCATCTGTATGCAGTGCCGCTTTTTCTGTGACTTCCCTTACTCCATACGATTGGGATAAAATCGTTTGCAACGCGCAATTGTTTCGTATCGCCTTGATTTTGAATTTCATTAGTCGAACATGACTGTCTGTCGAGTTAATTGTAGACTCGGAAAAGGAACGAAAGTTCATTTGGTTATTTGTGATTTTGAATGTGAACCTTAACGTGAATATACACTAGAGCATTTTCTTAAACATTTCCATGTAATGTAACGCGAGTGAGTATTTACCTGTAAAATTTCTTTCTACCTCAATGCGTTCATTATTGATGATTGTGCGTTCTTGCGCTCGTGCCTTTTTTTTTTTTTTGAGGATGGGAAATCATCAAATGACTCCTCCCGCTCTGGGTGGAGCAGGAGGGAGTGTCAGACTCTTACTGACTAAAACCCACCCGTGTTCCTTCCTTAGCCCTTTATGTTCCAGGGCAGCGGTAAACCCTTTCGGATGTTCCCGCTACCCTGGCAGGCTTCGGCCCTATGGGGCCCCGTCGCTTTTGCTGACATCTCTTTGAGGCGCGCGTGGAACACGTACACGCCGTCCGGCACGGGCCTAGTCCTGATCGCCTTAGCTCGATAAAATGTAACACCAATACGCTCGTTGGTTTTTTAAATCCGATAACATAGCATCGAGAGCCGTGTTCGAAGTGCGGTTAGATAAAAATTAAAAACGATGAATGCTCGATGTTCTGTTACAAGTAAATGCTGCAGTCTATTATACTCAGCTTAAGATATCTGAAGATATTTAGTGCATTGACAAGAAGAGATAAAAAACATAGGATGTATGCGCGATGTAAACTAATTAACTGAGCCCTGTGTACAACACGCTAGTGTTTAAGCTCGTATTACGAGTGATACAAAAAAAAAATTTGATTGCTATTTATCGCTTGTGACGGTCAATTAGCATCATAGCACATTGCTACGCCGTAGATCAGCGCGTAGCGAGATGCTTAGCATAGTCGCCTCACCGTAGCTACCATAATTATGTCACCATGTTTTTAAAAATAAACTAAATGCTACAAGGAATTTCACTCGACTTTAAAAGTTTTTAACCGTTTTGCAGATTTTCTTTCACAGTATGAAGGGCGGGCGTTTTTGGGGGACTGTCTTTTGTAATTTTGACGTTCGAAAAGTGCTGATTCTCAGCCTAATTTGAATAAATGACCTTTGATTTTGATTTTGAGTATGACTTACAACATCGCTCTTTTAAAAATCCTTATTTAAAAATCTCTTCTTAGTTTTAGTCCACCAACAACAAAACCCCTCCCACTCACTAAATCAGTTAGTCTAATTAACCCCAACTATTTATATAACATCGTATCGATACCAAATTACACTGACAAGCTAATCAGGCGAACATTATACATAGACAATAATGCAATCATCTATATATTATGCAAACACGGTAATGACTTGCGTTAATAGATTCCGTTCCACTGATTTGCCTCATTAGATGAAGGAAATTACTAGGTATTAGTGAGGTTATGTCAATAGATACGGTAGCTTGTTAGATAGTAGAAATGAAATGAAAATAAGATATCGGAATCACTTTTAAACTCATAAGAAAAAAAAAAAAAAACTACCTGAGGTCGGCGTTTCCTATCGGACTACTCTGAGAAGAAAGGTCAAAACAAACTCAGAGGTCACAAACTCTTTTAAGGTCCAAACATAATCTTGGTCAAGATCATGTGAAGACCATGTAGATTGGTTTCTGAAATGATCTTTTGAGGAAAGTCATCATCATCATCTGCCTAGCCTTTTCCCAACTATTTTGGGGTCAGCTTCCAGTCTAACCGGATGCAGCTGAATACCAGTATTTTACATGGAGCGACTGCCTATCTGACCTCCACAACCCAGTTACTGGGTAATACGATACCCCTTGGTAAGACTGGTTGTCAGACTTTCGGGCTTTTGGTCAGAAGCCCGAAACGGGTAGTCACCCGTAACGACTGTCAAAGATCCACGAATGACAGCCGGGACCAACGGCTTAGCGTGCTTTCCGAGGCACGGAGGGGTCTCGGTATGTCGAGATGGTCACCCATCCACAGACCAACCGCGGCAAGCGTAGCTTAACCTGACCGATCGACCTGTGCGGCTGTTATTGTGAAAGTACCACACAGGTTTGAGTGGCCCAGTCCAATCAGTGCAAACATTTGTCAATAATCATGTAACTTGAGGAGCTTAACGTCGAAATCTTATAATATATTAATTAGCAATTGCGGAACTTTGGCTTTAATTTTAACCGCTTTATTATTCATACCATGACGGGTCGTAAGGATCCCGAACTCAACAGCCGCATTTGCGACTACAAGACAAATGATGCTATCTACCAAATTAGAGTTACAACGTTCAGGAACGTTTCCCTTTTATTCTAATAACAACAAAACAATACGATTACACCAGAGGGCAAATACATTGAGTGATGTGACAACCCTGATAAAAAATAAAAATAATGTTTGAAAAATATTCGAAACAGTGGGTCGAACACAACACACGTATTCAGTCATCCGTCAAAAAACAACCGCCTGTAGTTTATAAGGAAGAGGGGAAGAACTGATATTCTCGATATTATTATAATAAACCTTTTAGATATGTCGCTGTTGGGGTCGGGTTCCGTTTAAGAATGTAGCGGTATCTACAACGCCACATGCGGACAACGCGTCATACTGACGTCACGCAAATCCTGCATCTCGCAAGCAGAGTTTACCGCGCGATTAGCATACTAACAAACTTCCCGACAACAGTCGTTGGACAATAATTGCCCGCCAGACACATCACCCGTCTGGTCGGAGGACCTTCCCTTTTCTATAGCGTATGAGTGAACTTTGTAACCTGTTCCTCATACGTTTTCTAAAACAATATAGGTACCAACATGAAAGTTAAAAAAACGAAAATGTGAACCAAACGGTGTCGTTGGGTTCACATTTTCGTTGTTTGCCACCGACTTCCGAAATTAAAGTTATTTTTCACTATGTAGTGTCGTTTTTGGAAGTCGGTTAATAAAACAATAAAATAGGGTGTAATTTTTGCTCTCACTATTATTGAATCACGCTTTAACATTCAATGCCGGTTATTTTTCCACGAAACCTTTTAAATTTTCAGAGAACAGCTTTAACTATATTACACACTATAGAAATCGATTTCTCATATTCCCACAGAACCCTACAGCTCGCTAGCTCGGAGAAAATGTTTAAAACATTAGTGTCGAGGGTATAACGGGAAGGTGCTGCTCTGCGGGCGTGATAAATTGATTTCAGGTTCAATACCTGGGTAGCGTCACATCTATACTAGTATATTTCAGTTATAAGATAAGGTATACACCGTTCAGCCCGTCGTATGTGCCGCCAGATCCTAACGTGGTCAATAAAATTACACCATTGAGAAAGAAAAAAGTTTTTTTGGAAACAGTTGAGTTACTGACAAATTTCAGAGGTCCGCTTGTTGGCTGCCGATCGATTCTGTAAAATTCTCACCGTGAAAAGTTAGGTGAAGTGAGCTTAGAGTGAGCTGTCAATAGTGTCAATCCCTAGCATTAGTTGGAATGACAGCTCACTCCACGTTCACTTCACTTAAGTTTTCACGGTGAGACGGTTACAGAATAGACCGGCTGAACATTAACATAACAAGCCTATAATGTTCCCACTGCTAGGACACAGGCCCGCTCTCTGACAGAGAGCGGGCCATAACCCACCACGCGGGCCCAGTGCGGTGTGGTGGATGTCACATGTCTTCGATTTTTTGGGTCTAAGCCAAGCCGGTTTCCTCACGATGTTTTGCTTCACCGTTTTTAAAGCAGTATAGTTATGAAATTAAATACACTAAGTAAAGTGTCTGTCTGGGTTCGAACTCACTACCTCTAGTCGTAAGTCGGGGTTGATGCCACTGGGCCCCCACTGCTTCTATGGCACATTATTTTAAAGAAAATAAGAAGGAGAAGGTTGAAAATCTTTAGACAGATATCTAAATTTAGTTCTAAGTAAGAAATTAAACATCATAACATCACGGCTGTATATCCCGAAGTGTAAGGCAGAGTTGCATATTTAGTACACCCATCTGGGCATCACCATCTTAACAGTAAGTCCTCGGTACTATAATAGTCCCAAGTTTGTTTTGTAGCGTAGCTCTTATTGCTACGAGATCGTAGCTCTTATTGCTACGAGATCGTAGCCCTTATTCCTACGAGATCGTAGCTCTTATTCCTACGAGATCGTAGCCCTTATTCCTACGAGATCGTAGCCCTTATTCCTACGAGATCGTAGCTCTTATTCCTACGAGATCGTAGCTCTTATTGCTACGAGATCGTAGCTCTTATTGCTACGAGATCGTAGGCTCACAAAATCTCGGCTACGGCGTAGCAAATAATGTAAATCCGATCACTAATAGCTTCCGGACCGATTTCGGTCACAGTGGCCAATATCAACTGAGATTAGCAAGGTTCGTAGGAGATATTATAGAGTACAAGTGTGTACGCAAACACAGGTATACTCTCTGTTCCTTTAATCTCAATGTCCGATGGGACGGTAATCCGACATGACCGGGGAGAGATCAGGCGCAGGAGCAACGGCTTTACGTGCTTTCCGAGGCACGGGGGTATTAAACCGCCAACTTCCAAACACCGGACTGTTACTAAAAAAATGGAAAGCCCAATAATACTTTGTCCGACCTGGGAATCGATCCCAGGACCCCACGCTCAGCAGTCGTGCTTGCAACCACGACACCAACGGGGCAGTCAAATCCGATCCGTTTACTACAGGTAAGTAAGTCATAAGTAATTTATTTCATAACAATATAGGTACATTGTGTTGAAAAATTAAAAAAAATATATTATTAGATATACAATTGCAATTAAAATAAATAATATAAAATAAAATTCATTAAATACATTTAGGGAAGTAAATAAAAACAATAACGGTCATTTAAGAATTCAAGATCATAAATAATAAATGTCAAAGTAATAAAATCAATCATAAGTTACAATGTCATATGTCATCTAGGAATTCATTGATACTGTAATAGCCTTTCCCCAATAAATAGGTCCTCAATTTGTTTTTATACATACGACACACACACAAAACACAGAGAGATTTAAAAATACACCAACACATATAAACAAACAATTTACCCATCCCTCACAAAGGTCAGTAAGTACACAAAGTCCATCAGAACCCAAATAAGCTTCTTATACAAAACCTCTTTTTATAATACGCACAAAAACCAGCTACTTTTGATTTGATAGAAAATCGCTTCAAATCCCATGATAATATCAAAACCTTTAACAGATAACGAGCACAACTTACCCTAAACTTTATGCTTTAAGTGATAAAGTTGAAATTTCTTTGCAAGCTGGACATTAAAATATTATTTCAGGCACATATTTGTCAACATGTCAAAATAGCCCTTTGATTTCGTTGTCCCTTTAGTAGGTAATATAAAAATGGGGTATAAAGGAAAAGGGTGATGCGGTATATCAATTTTGTTAAAGCGATACGTCACACACGTGATTTGGTTGGATGGAAATAAATATAATCCTTAAAAATGGGATGTTTACTATTTATTTGCAGAACTGTAGTAGTTTTTTTTTTGTTTTTTAAAACGTTGCCCCACACTAGGAATATCTCCTGTATCGTGGGTTTTTTAAAACGAAAACCAAATCAGTTGATCCATAGATCAACTGATTTTTTTTTGTACGATTTCAGGGTTGGTTCCGTAGTAAAATTTGTTCATAATGATGAGTACAATGACACCTTTTAAGGATTGAAACGATCAAAATTTATCGGTGTATATGCATCTGCTTAACCCTTCGGGGAAAACAAGCGTAAAGTTATATTATGTTATAAAATATTTCCTTTAAAAAAATCTCTAACGAATCTGTGTTATCCTGCTCCTACTATCCTATTAATATTATAAACGTGAAAGTTTGTATGGATGGATGGATGGATGGATGTTTGTTACTCTTTCACGCAAAAACTGCTGAACGGATTTAGATGAAATTTGGCACACAAATAGTTTATAACCAGGATTAACACACAGGATACTTTTCATCTCGATATTCCCACAAGATCGAAACTTATGCGGGTGAAACCGCGGGGCGCAGCTAGACTTCATATAAATACACAAGACTAACATAATTAATTCCACTTTACAATTCTGTCACGTAGCACATCTCCGTAGCAGCGTAGCAAACCCGTAGCAGAACCGTAGCGAACCGTAGCACATCGTAGAGGTAAATGGAGGGAAAATTGCATATCTTTTTAAAATGAAGAAAAGTTATGAAAATATTCCGGTTATGAAAGAAAATCTTTGCCTTAGTTGGTTTTGCTTTTTATTTAGTGATTCCTTCGCTGCAGTATGCTCCTAAATTAAAGGTAATCTGAAATAGACTGGTTAAAATAGAAGTGTGTACAATATAATAATATAATAATTGAAGTGTTAAACAATTATTTATGATATAATAATTATTTATTAATGTAATGTAACTAACGGGAATTGAAAGTAATGTAATGTGTGTGACAATGTATAAATTATGGATGAAAAATCAAAGTATATATTATATTATTATTGTAATGTGATTAAATTTAATTGATAATGAATGTAATGTTGTATAATTGTAAATTCATGTAATTATAAATTGATTTTGCATACCGTTAAAACGGTGAGACATGTAGCAATGTGTAATTATGAACACCCTTATCATACCATGTTTCTGGCAAATAAATAAATAAATAAATAAATAAATATCCCTGGACATTTCACACAGCGCCATCTAGTCCCAAGCTAAGCAACCGAATGCTTGTGTTATGGTAACAAGATGGCTGATAAACTACTTATATACATTTTTTTTTTGTAAATACATACATATTATAGATAGAAAAACACCCAGACTCGGAACAAATACATGTAGGTCATACAAATATTTGTTCCGTGCGGGAATCGAACCCGCGACACGCAGCGCAGCAGCCAATCGCTTAACCACTGCGCCAACCGTGCCGTCAAATAAATAGGCTGTTGAAATTATAACCCTTCTTTGGCTTTGCCGTAGTCGGGTAAAAATACGTTAAGTGGAAGACGATAGACCCTTACAATAGAGCCCTAAAAACTCTGAATAAATCTTTTTTTTTATAAATGATCCAACGTTGCTTATAAAAAGTTTGGGAGGACATCAATATTTTAAGGTTCAAGGGCTAATAATAATAAATCACTCAGTAAGGATGAGAGAAAAAAATATGCCTAAAGTTAAGTTTAAATGGAATTGAGCTGGACACATCTGCCATATCGTCGCTTGTCTTTCTAACAGACGTATCTGCATTTTCGTCAAAAATGAGTTATTCATACTAGTTAAAACAATTTTGAAGACGAAACGATCGGTCTAACAAACGTATCTGTATCTTCAAGCGTTACCGAGAAAACACATTTTGTCAGGTAGACGTAAGTAGCTTTTTATACAAATGTGCTTTCTGCTAACCGACGTAAATACATACGTTATTTAGTTAGAATTTTTCAGAATCAATATTGTAGGCAAAAAAGAGCCCTATCTAAATACGTCTTTTAGTGTGAACTAAAATATCGAAAGAATGATTATATTTTTTCACTTACGCCTAAATTTAACCGAACATTTTGAAGATAAAACAGGAGTGCGGGGTGCTGGGTTTACAGATCACGCCACCCCGTTGAAATGCCAGCAAAAAAACTAGGACCTCTATGCAATCTCAGTTATTGCCAACATCTAAAGCGAGACTGTTACAAATTTGATGAAGAATGTCGTCAAATTATATTTGAAGACTATTGGTCACAAGGCGATATACGACGTTAGCGTGAATTTATAGCCAGACATGTCGAAAAAACTGAAACTCTCCGAATAACAGCTGGAGTAAATTCGAGCAGAAAATTAACGTTTAAATATTATTTGACACTTAATGGAGTAAGAGGCAATGTTTGTCGCTATTTATTTTTGAATACTCTGAGCATAACTGAACGCGTTCTTAGAACTGTAGTCCAAAAAGTGTCAGAGTCTGGAGTTGTCATGAAAGATAAACGTGGAGGCCGTCCTCAGAGCAAGCAAGAACTCGACGCACGATCTCGAGATCTATGTGTTAAACATATAGATCGCTATCCTAGAGTTGAGTCTCATTATTGTCGTGAAGGTAGTACTAGAGAATACCTTCACTCAGATTTGACCGTTAAAAAAATGTACAGAATGTTTATCAGGTCTCTGGAAGGAAATCCATTGAAACCCAGCTTTTCCACCTACAAAAGAGTTTTTAAAGGGAAAATTTGTCTTTCCACCGCCCGAAAAAAGACCAGTGCAGCCTATGTCTGACATATTATAATGGGACTGAAGAGGTGAAAGCTAAACTGCAAGAAAAATTTTAGAAGTACCAATTTGATAAGCTTACTTTTCGCAATACGAGAAAAATGTGTTTAAACGAGGCGAAAGAAAATCCTGGCGTGGTACAATGCGTTACTTTTGATCTTCAACAGGTAATTCAAATACCTATAACAAATAAAAACGCAGTATTTTACGAGAGGCGTTTATCAACGTTTAATTTAACGGTTTATGACTTGGGTACTCGTGATTGTTGCTGTTTTACATGGTATGAAGCTGTAAGTAAAAGAAATCTCGCATCAGAAATATCGACTGCCTTAAACATTTTTCTCAGAGAAAGCGACAGAAAAGGCTTCAAGCGAATTTATCTCTTTGCAGATGGTTGTGGAGGCCAAAATCGCAATTCGATTGTGGCTGCTGCATTGATTTATATCCTGACTAATTCTATAAACATTGAGGAAATCACTTTACGATTTTTAATACCAAACCATGGTCAAAGTGCCGGAGATTCTGCTCACAGTGCAATCAGCTATGCTGTCAAAAAAGCTGGAGATGTTTTTATACCAGCTCAGCTTATCCCAATAATGAGATTAGCTCGAATAGATCAGCCTTACCGAGTACATATTTTCCTTATTACATACTGACTTTCTCGATTTAAAAAAAATGTCTACAGACATTCAATTACTCTCATTGAGAAAAGACGACACAGGAGCTCTGGTGAATTGGACCGAAATGACCGAATTTCGCGTTCAAAAGTCTGATCCAATAAAAAATTTCTTCAAAACTTCTCACGATCAGGAATCATACCGCAGTTTGACTTTAAAAAGACAAAAGATGTTTCTTCTTTACGCTGAAATCCGTCCACTTAATGAATATCCACCCAAAATAGCGACTGAAAAATATGAAGACTTAATGTCTCTAACAAAAGGTGATAGAGCTGTTATCAGACATCCCGATTATGTTGAATTGTACAAATCGCTTCCTCTTTGATTTATTTATATTGCTCCTACCAAAGACTGAATATTATGTTAGTTTTAATGATTAGATTAGAAATACTTTGTGTTCATAATTTTGTTTTTGATATGTTTATCTCCTTAAAGTTATTATTTTATAAAGTTCGTATTTAGTATAAGAAAGAGCCCAAGACATTTTTATCATAATTAGGTACATAACGTTGACTGTCATTTGATTAAGCTATTAAGAATTGCTTTATTTTTGCGACTGATTAGTTTTAATAATAATATCGACTGATTAGTTTTAATACGTTGGGGTTAACATTAAACCTAAATAATTATGAGAATTTAAATTAGAAGAGACTGTTTTTACGAAACTTTAGGATCTCATTTCATATTTTGTATTAATATAAGATACTAGGAACTGTTTTTTTACTATGTACAAAATAATGAGCCATTTTAATAAATAAAAGTTGATTCTGAGGTTTGTGTGTTATTTTACTATCCTTTTTTATACAGACGTATCTGAAAACTATATGAAAACATTTTTTTACAAAGATCTAACAAAAGTGACGTATCTGTTTTAAATGCTTATATTTTTTTATCTAACAGTAATATTTACAATTCACATATATATATAGCAAGAATAACCAAATAATAATATAATTCATGCAATTTTATTTTGATCAGTCGCTTATTATGAGAGTTACAATTCAACAAATATAGTGCGAAACCGCAAAAAGCTTGTCCTGAAAAGTCACCTCAATGTTAGTTCCGTCAGTTAGTAAGATAAGCGACGATATGTCAGACGATCAATGGGCCAAACTTACAACAGTGGCAAACGACATCACTGCAAGCCCAGACAGAGATGACGAGATGAAGACTCCTTTAATAAAGATTGGTTCTTGGCAAGGCTGGACAAGAGAGGTGGAAAGAGAGTAGGGAGGCCTTTGCCCAGCAGTGGGATAATATGGCTAATAAAATTTAAAAAAAACAGTGTTTTTTTTGGAACGAAGTTCGTTATCGCGCGTTGCGAAAGGGGGTTAGACGGAAAAAATTAAGACCAAAAGTTGGAACGACACTTTTTGCTATAGTTGTAAGCCGTGCGGCGTGCGCGTGTTTCTCTGTCTGTCTCTCTCTCTCTCTCTTTGAACTTCGTTCCATCCGGATGTCCCTTGACACCTCTCAAGTTTTTTTTACAAATGAAACGAAATTGTTTATTCTGTAAATAGGATATCGAAATCACTTTTACACGTCATATTATTTAAAAAAAAATAAGCTAGATGAGGTCGGCGTTTCCTATCTGACTACTCTGAGAAGAAAGGCCGAAACAAACTCAGATTATATGACTTCGAAAAACATTGCAAGGTTTTTCCCTTCACTTCCTATTATCCTGTAACTAAAAAAGAACATGAATATTCCCCCCTAAGTGCTGTTTCCAATTCAAACTCTTAAATAAATTAACATCAATTATTCCACATGTACACTCGAGCACAGAATTAAAACTTCTCACGTGCACAATTCTATTTGAAAATTGAATGGAACAGAACAGAACAAAGGAGTGTTTTCTGTCAACGGCATTTCCTTTTGAAAATGGAATGCGGCGATTCGGTCCGTGTCCAATGACCGACCCGTCTGCCGTGGTACGATTTTCAAATGTATAAATGAAAATACTGGGATTTTTTGTAGCGACTGTACTTTTGTTTATTGATATAGGTACGCCATGACAGGTTTGCCTTTTTTTTTCAATATAAAAAACCAGATTTTGAAAACTTTACTTTTCAATCACAGTTTTATACTATATGACATAGTACATAATCTGAAGGCCAATTGTCATATTTAAAAACGTTCAAAATCTAGTCGCTGTCTTACCTCAGCGACCATCAATTTTAAAAATAAAAACTTTTTTGAAAAAAAAAACAACCGACTTCCAAAAACGACACTACAAAGTGAATAATAACTTTAATTTCGGAAGTCGGTGGCAAACAACGAAAATGCGAACCCAACGACACCGACTTCCGACTTCACTTTTAAGTTGTAATTTTTACCAGTTTTTTTCCTCCTCCTTTTTTAGAAGTCGGTTAAAAACTTAAAACAATGTACGTAAATTAGACGTATCTTTGACAGATTAAGACTAAGACCAGCCGATCTATTAAGTTAAAATATCAGCGTGAAAACTTATGTGAAGTGAGATTAAAGTGCATAATCAGTCTATGATGGTCCCACTGTTGGGATACAGGTATCCTTTCTATGAGAAGGAGTGGGCCATAATCCAACACGCGGGGCCATTGCGGGTTGGTAGACGTCACATGTCTTCGAATTTTTGGTTCTAGGACATGCCGGTTCCTGACGACGTGTTCATTTACCGTTTGAGAGCAGTGGTGATGAAATTATTTAAATAAAAAAAAGTGCCTGCCTGGGTTCGAACCCACGACCTACAGCTCGTAAGTTAGGACTGTTACCACAGGGCCAGCACTGCTCTGAGATTGAAGTGAGCTGTCAACAATTGTCCAATCCCTAACATCAGGAAGAAAGAAAGAAAAGAAATAAAAGACATTTATTTGGCACAAACTAAAAGACACAAAATACACCTAATTTTAAGAACGTTCACAGTCTGATCTCAGTCTCAATCTGTCAAAAATACCTTTAATTTCCCTACATTTTGATAAGTTTTTGACATTTGTTTGTCGCTAAGATGAGACTGCGACTAGATTTTGAACGTTTTAAATTACGAGAATTAGACTTCTGATACATACATCAGATAAAACAAACAATAAATAATTTTAAAAAAAGATTCAATAAAAAGAAATGATAATGAAATTAATGATAGCTCACTGTAAGCTCACTGTAAGCTCACTTCACTAAAGTTTTGACAGTGAGATGTTTACAGAACAAACCGGTGGTATGCGACCGTCCTCAAAAATACGAAAATTGCCTCTCTGAAAACGTACGGAAAATATTTCGAAAAACTTTATACAAAAATATACGAGACAAAGTGTCGCTGTACAAGAAAACTAAAATCCAATCACGTTTTTCTAGAACACAACGTAGTCTCAACACGAACATGTATGTAGAACTTAATGAAACTTTAACTTGTATGCATTTTAAAAAAGGTTGCACAAAAAAGGATGTTACACTTTTCTTTTGTAACATGGGAACCCTATTACTTAATTGGAAGCATAGTGGTTCTTTTCGTGCTGAACCCAATTACCTATCTATCACCAGTGTTGGCGTAAAGGAGGTTAAAAAATCTATCTATCTCTGGTTTTAACGTCCCAATAATCTATATTTCAGCTGCATCCAGTTAGACTGGAAGCCGACCCCAACATAGTTGGGAAAAGGCTAGGCAGATGATGATGATGATGAATCTATATCAGAAGCGATCTGTATGATTACATTGTACTGACAGTTATAATTATACTGGCTACCATCAGTAGCAATCTGCCAATAGATTATTGGGTTCGGTCGTAAGTCGTTGAGACTAGCTTGGCGAAACTGGTAAAACATGGAGAAATATTTTTCTCAAGCATGCTTGGAAATTACCTACCCGCACTGGGCCCGCGTGGTGGATGGCCCATTCCCTCTCACAGAGAGGAGCCTGTGTCCCAGCAGTGGGAACATTATACTCTGATTATGCTTGGAAATTAGAGTATTATTTTGACGACCTTCTTAGAGATAAGTCGAAAACGCTGTACTGGTCAAATACATGTGAGCTGCGGCTGGCAATGTTAGTGTGCATATACACGTCAACCGGTGGTGGCTGCTGTCGACAACGTGTTACTATGAAAATGTGTCGCGTTTGGCAGCTGAACAAATGTTTTGTTTTTGTTTTTTTATTAAAACGTTGCCCCACACTAGGAATTTCTCCTGTATCGTGAGTGCGTTTATAAACATTTAAACTCACATACACAAACAGCCAGACATGGAACAACTACTTGTAGGCCATACAAATATTTGTTCCGTGCGGGAATCGAACCCGCTACACGCAGCGCAGCAGCCACTGCGCCAACCGTGCTGTCAACAAGGGGCGAGGTGCAGTGGTGATGCCCATGGGGTCTCCGATGGTCTAGCAGTTCCATTGGCCAGCATCAGCTGGAACTCGCCCCTAAACTGGTGACCACGACGTGATGGCAGAAGGGGACATGATGCGTCCTTCACTTCCTTTGAAAATTGCGGGAAATAAATTATTTAAATAAATTATGACAGCTCATATATATTGTTTAAAAATGGAACGAACTCATCAACAAACATGGCAACCAAGGAGGTTACTTATCAATGATTTTATTTAAATTTCGAACTGACTTGCAAATAGAACTTGATCCCAATTCCAAATGCCAATTCTCATAATTAGAAATGTTCAAAATCTAGTCGTAATCTCAACTCAGCGATAATCAATGTCAAAAACTTGTCAAAAATTTAGGGCAATTAGAGGATTTATTGATAGATGGCGACTGAAATTAGATTATGAACGTTCTTAGAATTGCGGAAGAAATAATAATAAACATTTTTAAATGTTGACAGTAACCCGGGCTCGTATTCCCGTAATTTAAAACGTTAAAAATCTAGTCGCAGTTTCATCTCGGCGACAAAGAAATGTTAAAAACTTGTCAAAATGTAGGGAAATTAGACGTATTTTTTACAGATTGAGACTGAGATCAGACGTTCTTAAAATTACGACAATAACCCCTCTGGCATTGATGGACTCGCCTCGGCCCACATTCTCACGCTTGTCCATCTATGCCTCCTCTATATGCCGCTACAGTAATGTAACAGGTCAGGTGCATAGTACTAGCAACCGGCGTGCGTGTATGACCAGATGAAAACGAAGAAAAAGGATTTTGTAAGGATCGTAGCAGGTGGCGTTCCGTAGTTTCTGCTTATGGGGCTAGGAAGAAGTCGTATGTATGTATTTATGTAAATTTTGTTCCAAGGATTTCCAAACAAAATTTTCCTTGCATCACAATTTTCCATCAAATACATCAGCGACAAAATCAACACCAGAACCTTTTAATATCAACACTTTTAATTTCAATTCCAACCCTTCAAATGACATCAATAATTTTTGCAGAGCGTAATAAAAAACAGACGCCCGCCAAACATCAAACGCTAATAATTTTCAATATTTCAAAGTCCTCTTCTCAAAAAGAAACAATAACTTTAAAGAGTTTACGAGTGCATAAAAATCGCTTTGGGGTATTTTTTACCCCGAGTGCGAAGAAAGGGTTAAGGGCTTAACCCTTTGGCGTCGACAGTAATTAATGGCAGATCTCAAAGATTTTTTCCTTCTTTAGAAAACACGATTCCTTTGATCTGATTGTTTAATATCGTAATGAACTTTGGAATTGGATTTTTCTATTGTTTACAGTAGAGGGTTAGTAGTGGAAGTAATGTAAATGACTATGATTCTAGTTTAGTACTAATTGCCTTTATTTTAAACTAGCAGCTCCCTGCAGTTTTACCCGCATAACTTTCGATCCGTGGGAATATCGGAATAAAAATAATCTTTTGTGTTAATCCTGGTTATATCCGTGTGCCAAATTTCATCTAAATCCGTTCAGAAGTTTTTGTGTAAGAGTAACAAACATCCATTCATCCTCACAAACTTTCGCGTTTATAATATTACTAGCTAAGCCCCACAGTTTCACCCGCATAACTTTCGATCCCGTTGGAATATCGGGATAAAAAGTAGTATTTGTGTTCATCCTGGTTATAAACTATCTGTGTGCCAAATTTCATCCAAATCCGTTCAGTAGTTTTTGCGTGAAAGAGTAACAAACATCCATCCATCCATACAAACTTTCACGTTAATAATATTAGTAGGAAGCAGGATAGGATATTAAGTTATCGAGCATTTATAAAAGCGTTGTATAGGATTAAAATTACCGTTTCCTAGAAGAGCGGTGGCCGCCACATAACGGCCGCAGTGACGGTTCAAAAATGTTGGCCCTTTACGGTGTCAAAAATCACAAAAAAAAAAACTTCCTTTCATAAATAACTTTTCAGTGACGTCATCCACTGGGAACTCCGGACGCTATGTGGCGGCCAACGCAGTCTTAATATTTTACTTTTAAGTAAATCAATTCTTCTGCAAAATCCACGTGAGACGGTAGGTACTAATAATAGACAATACCCAGCATTTTTTTACGTTTTAAAAATACATAATTCCAGCGAACTTAACAAAAACAACAAAGCAACATACGAGTAAGTACATAAATCAAAATCAATGACCCAGTTCACAAATTGGATTTCCAAATCACCGATACATCCTAATTACCGCTGGTCATGTATTTGTGACAGAAGTGTATAAATATGCACGTCATTGCAAACAAATGAACTTTTCATTACACTGCCGTGCCGGGCGCGTGATTAAACGCCTTTACAGCCGTAAAGCGATACCGATACACAACGCAATTTGATTATGATTCAGGGTTGTCCGTTAAAAACGATCGTACCTTTTTTATGAACATTTTTATAAAGTTTATTTACAAAGACAATATTACTAAGAAAAAGCCTTAATTACAACTTACAAGCTAACACTAAAATAATATAATATATAAGTATATAATAAATAAATAAAGAAAAAAGGGAGGAGCTCATTGGGCTGTCAATGAGATAAGTGCCCAAAAGGCTGGCAGCATTACCACGTTGGATTACAATGCTGATTCTTTGGGCTAAAAATAGGCCAGCCATCCGGTCACGTGAAGAGTCAAGAGTACTTTTGTATTGAATAGATATGGCAAAGCTTTTTATGATGAATAGTGATTGAGATTAAACAAAGCCTACACTAACACAAATCTATTTATTTGAACTGAAAAGTATCTTTACGGTAAATTAAAATTAAGCCCTATTTCGTACAAAATAGCACCAATGCAGATTGGTCAGTGTGGCCAAGCCGCACTTTCTTTTTTCTTAATTTGACTGAATTTTTTTGCGGAAATCGGTTGTCATGTGATGCGGAAATTTCCTTAGAAAATTTTTGAATATGAATTTCGATGGAAGGAGGAAAGAAAAAAAGAAAGAAAGAAAACACATTTACAACAAGACTACGCTAGATGCCCATAAGAATAGGGGAAGGCCAAGGAAATGATGGGTGGACTGTGTGGAAGATGATATGGTTAGAAAGGGGGTGACGACTAATAGAGAAGTATGGAAGAAAAAATCATGTTGTGCTGACCCCAAATAAATTGTCATTAGGTAGGAGAATGATGTTTAGATAAAACCACGTAGATTAATTACTGAACTTTATTCTTTAAATTAAATAAAAACTTTATCAAAACACACGAAACACATGATAATATTATTACAGTAACGTAAAATATATTCACTGATACACGTTTTGGTTCAGTATTAAATAAGGTAAGCTATAAGAACTTAGTTTGTTTATTAACACTCCACGTTTAATTAACCTCTAACCGACCGTGCACCCCTGAACGCGCTATTAACCGTCGATCTGTTAATCATAGGTTTGGTTTACAGCCAGCGCGAGCGATGTATCTCGTACAATTGTTATTTACTGCTTTATTGCGGCTTCGAATTGCCATTCACTGCGGCTTTTGGTGTTGTACTGACTGAATTGATGTATTGTCGAATTTTTGATCCGATGTTATTGGTATAAATGTGGGATGAGTGTGGCATTAATTTGTTTGGTATACCCAGTTATAATATTGCAAGTGTCAACGACGCTACGTATGATCTCGGTTAATGATTAAAACTGTGTCATTTGTGGAAAGAAGTTCTTTAAAGGGGCTTACGGATTTTTTGTGAATTTTATTTTCTTATTTTATTTGAATTATCTAAGTTGGCTCGTATTTGACCACAATTTTCCGTGTTTATGTACGCTACAATGGAGAAAAGACATATTATTATTTCACACGTTAATCTTTAGCCAATTTGCTTCTCTACATACGTCATTCAAAAACCTTATATTTATAGATAGGTACTTGTTTATTTTTTGGACCCTCAATTCCAACGTATTTTAAAGTAGGTAGTAATAGATTTTCAACTTTATCGCATTAGGTTCAAGGCTTTATAGCATTAGGTTCAAGGTTGATTTGGAAAATTTGACAGTTTCGGGTAGCTTGACCTGCTGGCGTCTGTACAATAAATGATCGGGATAGGTCAACCCAAAGCTGCAGCAATGGCTCTTTCTTCAAAAGTTCCTTCTAGACATGGCTCTGCATTGTTAGACTCATTACTTACACTACACTACAATGCAATATAATGTTTGGACTTTAAAAGAGACCTCTGAGTTTGTTTCGGCATTTATACTCAGGGATCAGTCAGCTAGGACATGCCAGCGCTATCTAGTTTTAAAATATTGACCAAAATTGACATGTAAAAGTGACTTTAAAGATCTAGTTACCTAGAGAAATAAACATCACTTCCTAACAAATAATCTTTGCTTTTAGACGCACAGGTAGACTTGTGCATTTAGCACAAGTCTACCTGTGCGTCTTTGCGCAGCTCACTAAATCAAAACAGTTCATATCTGAGCATTAGGGTGTCGTCAATCATGGCTCCTCAATATCTTCTAATTGACAGTTCAAGTGGCCGACGCTACCGAGACACGGTGAGTCATCTAAGATATACCCTGTGTACACAGGGGGTGGTTTCGAATACAATTATCCAGAAATAGTTTGACTGTAAATTACCTCGTAATTTTTTTATTGATCATCATCATCATCTGCCTAGCCTTTTCCCAACTATGTTGGGGTCGGCTTCCAGTCTAACCGGATGCAGCTGAATACCAGTATTTTACATGGAGCGAGTGCCTATCTGACCTCTACAACCCAGTTACTGGGTAATACGATACCCCTTGGCAAGACTGATTGTCAGACTTTCGGGCTTCTGACTATCCGTAACGACTGTCAAAGATCAATTATTTTATTGATATGAGCATTAAATAATACTTGAACAATACATTTTGGAATATTGCTGCAGCAATGCACTTTGTCCCTACACCCGAAGCCGCACTGGTCCCGCGTGGTAGATTACAGCCCACTCCCTCACCGAGAGCAGTGGGAACATTATAGACGGATTATGTCGCATCTTACTGATAGACAAAGGCTATTTCCATACCTAAAATAGCCATAATATCCTTAATGACCATACCACATTGCCCTCATAAATTCTCTCTTGCAAAATAAATTCTCGTCCTACCTACACGCTGTATAGCCGCATAGCCTCACCCACCTGTCATAGCCATGGCCTCGTTAATCATAGCCGTTCTGAACGTCTAGCTAACCTACGTGAACCTAGCACTTAGTATCACGGTGAGAATGTTATTAATTTCTATAAATAATCATCCTCCCGTTCGTCTTTGAAAGAGAAATGGGAAGATGTTTTTAAATGAGAAAAATTGGAAATAGAAAATGTTGTTGTTTTGAAATGTTTGAATTTTCTATATGAATTGATTTAGTTGATTTATTTTGAATTGATTTTAACATGGTTTATAATGGACGCTGGTGATGGCGCTAAACAAGTAGCTGAATTCTGGGCCGAGCCATTTTGTTTTTTTTTTTAAACGTTGCCCTACACTAGGAATTGCTCCTGTATTGTGGGTGCGTTTACAAACATTTAAACTCACATACATAAAGAGCCAGACCCGGAACAACTACCTGCAGGCAATACAAATATTTGTTCCGTGCGGGAATCGAACCCACGACACGCAGCGAAGCAGTCGATCGCTCAGCCACTGTGCCAACCGCAACCAAATTTAGATTGCCATCGACACGCTAAGAAGAAGATGCAGCAATCTGTGCAAAATAGTAGATCGACGGCTACAAAGTACATACATATATAGTACGGTCATCTACAAAATCATGATTTTACCGGGGAGAGTTTTGAACGCAAAGCTGTGCGTATCATAATTTGCCATAATTTGTGCGGATTGCCCTATACGGAATAAATGGATGCATATTGTGATGGGTGTTGACTAACATAGTGCATAAGATTTTACTAACACAACAGGTATATTTGTAACGTAATGATTATTGATAATGATAATGCTATAATTGTAATGATTTATTTTTCTGTTTATATATTTGTTCTGTTATTTATATATTTTTCTGTAAGTATTTATAATTTGAAATTGTATGGATTGATTTTATCTGAAATAAATTGATTAATAATAATAATTTTAGTAGAAGAACAAAGCCATTTTCTTCTATTTTAAAACATTTAGCGTTATGGCATTGCCGAGGAAATGGTTAAGGCCAATTACTGTATTTTTTTTTTTACCAAAATACTGCAGATATTTTTATCTACTTCATATAAAAAGGTAAACTCTTCAACAGCCATTTATGTGAACCCAACTGAAAAAAAACCTCAAAATTTTAAACTTAAGAGAGAAAAATAATCCCATAGTAAAACAAAGAATTCCGAGCTGACAATTATGTATGTTTGTAAATATGTGAGCACCATGTATCTATCACATAGTTAATTTATGTGTCATGGTTTCATTAATTCATTTTAATTCTTTTACCTATTGTGGTATAGTAATTTTATTTTTAGGTGCATCGACTTTACATATAATTATATAATTAATGTATGCAATATATTGTAAAACATTTTAAAAGAGTAACGGTCCACCGTTACTCTTTTAAAATGCAAGAAACTCCAGTTTCTTGCCCATTCTTCTCCATACGAAAACTACCTTTTGGAAGGGGCGACTAGAATAAATTTTATTTTTATTTTATTTTTGACGTTCAAAAGTGCCTTTTATGTGCCTATTTGAAATAAATGATTTGACTTTGACTTTGTAAAAAAGTGAATTTCGTAAAAAGTGCATTTGCTTCTTTGTACTTTGTGGCCGTCGACATGATGATTATGAAAGTAAAAAAGTGATTCATAGATAAAAACTTTCTAGCATTTTGATGATAAAATTATGATAATTCGAATAAAAATCTTCATTTCAATATTGTTGCTGATTTTATATCACCTTTTATCAACATAATGCTTTTAATTTACTGGCACAAACCTGTATCCATATATTCTAGTTTCCCTGAAGTCGCGAAAAAAAAAAACAAAAACAAATCGTCCGTTCGCCACAACGGCCAATAACTTTATCTTCATTGCAAACCTTAAAAGTTTCTAGTCACGCGTTCTTCGCATTTACAAGCTGTTCCGACCGCCACAGCTCAGCAGGGACCGATGAACAGCTTATTAAAAATGTAACTAAACGGTACTTTTTAGTACAATGTAGTGCCACTGTTGGTATTAACTCTTTGGGAATGCGATGTCCTGCTGGTTTTCTATTTCGCAAATGAAGGGGAGGAATCATAAAAAAAGTTCATAGTAGTATTTTTTTTTTTTTAAGTTACGTGAACAGTACCCTGGTAGAGTAGAAATAAAAAAAATCGCCATAGAACACGATGGACACGATTCGTATGTGTATTACGCTTCTGCTTTTGTTCGCGGAATACAAATATGTTACTATAATACACCACAAACAAATACTTTGGTTATGACAAGTGCTTTTTCTCCAAGTTTCTCTCAAAAAAAATTACTCAAAACTTTCTTTTCTTTTAACCAAGTTTAGAAAAGTGTTCCTAATTTGTACAAAAACAAAGGCGCCCTACTGTTATTGTCCTCATACCCGCGTGAGGTGAGAGTCCCAGTTACACGCCATTTATCCTGGCCGTCACTTGTTTCTGCGGGCCATTTGTCAAAAACTCGGATGTCACTACTCGTACTGATTTATGGGTGTACCGGAATGCAATACTTATAATGGATAAATATTGTAGATTTTTTTTTGCAGAGATGATAGGGTGACTATGATTGTTTGGTAAATAGGTTTAGATATAGAAGAAGTTTATAAAACGTATGAGTTTATTTTTTACTGAACAGTGTTCTCTACAGCTAAAAAGTGAAAAATAAAAAAAAATTACAAAAAAAAACCGACTTCCAAAAAAAACACTACTAACGAAAAAATAACTTTAATTTCGGAAGTCGGTGGCAAACAACGAAAATGCGAACCCAACGACACCGACTTCCGAAATTAAAGATATTTTTCGCTTTGTGTGTCTTTTTTGGAAGTCGGTTGTTTTTTTTTTTGCAAAAAAGTTTTTTTAGATATCTGTCACTAAAGTCAAATTCTCTTCTATCATTCCCGCATTGATCGCAAGATTATTTATTATTAAAGGTGTCAAAGGGGATAAGATATTGCCACAGTGAAAAATAAAATAGGATATACCTACCTAGTATTTTTTTCTGTATTCAATTTTCAGTGCTTTTCAACACACATGATAAGAATAAGGTTGGCATATTATTCATTTTATAGATATTATTTTAAAATGCTCATCACTATCTACCTAGCCTTTTCCCAACTATGTTGGGGTCGGCTTCCAGTCTAACCAGATGCAGCTGAGTACCAGTATTTTATATGGAGCAACTGCCTATCGTAACGACAGTCAAAGATCCACGAATGACAGCCGGGTCCAACGGCTTAACGTGTTTTCCGAGGCACGGAGGGGTCTTGGTATGTAAAGATGGTCACCCATCCACGGACCGATGGCGGCAAGCATAGCTTAACCTGATCGATCGCCCCGTGCGGCTGTTAATACTTAGCCACAAGTCCCTCAGTTATTTAAAATGCTAACAGTACTTAAAACTTTACACGTAAAGTCACCCTACACACAATCGAAGTCAGTCTCCGGTATTCGGTTTACGCCAAATTGAGCTGTCAGTGTGACGTCATCAATCATGACGTAACGATGCCATGTAAATTGTGACGAGTATTAAACTTCTTCTCATTTCCTTGAGTGTACATGATACTGTTCGATACAGTCGGTGGAGCGTGCATGTTTAGCTATCATTTATATTTATTTGCTTGTCATGCTTATGATTTGGAAATATTAAAGTCTTCAATGCGTCGTTGGTCTAGTGGAAGTAAGCGCTACTATTGAGCATGAGGTCCTGGGTTCGAGCCCCAGGTAGGGCAGTGGTATTGGAACGAAATTCCTTATCGCGCGTTGCGAAAGGGGGCTAGACGGAAAAAATTAAGACCAAAAGTTGGAACGACACTTTTTGCTATAGTTGTAAGCCGTGCGGCGTGCGCGTGTTTCTCTGTCTGTCTCTCTCTCTCTCTTATAGAAAGCAAGCCAGATTTTTTTGTCTGCGTTTTTTTATTTGTTAATAATAAAAAATATATTATTATAACTTAAAAAAAATAAAATTTTATTAAAATTCCTTCACTAATTAATCGAAAGGAACTTCGTTCCATCCGGGTGTCCCTTGACACCTCTCAAGTTTTTTTGATTTTTCTATCTGGAATTTCTCAGTAGCTGGCCGAAGTCTGGATGCCTGGTTGATGACAATAGGTTCAGCCCCTATTGCATAAGACTTAAACATAACTGGCGAAACGTGCCCAACCCTTTGTGGAAACTTGACTTGATGATGTCATGTAAAATCTTGATTATATTGATATTTTAAAGAGGAAAACTGGATTAGCAAGTGAAACTTAAGTTTGTTATGAATGGCGTCAACTGATTGTAATAATATGAATTATGATTATTCTTTCCCTATTACCTACTTTATACAAGGTGGGCCAAAAGAAATCACCCTATTGGAAGATGCTCTCATTTTTGCAAATGGCCGCCAATGTCCAATCTGTTTTGACATTTGTGGACTAGACAGATGCAGAATACAAGTGAACAAGCCATGGAGCGATACAGTCCCCAAGAACACGGAATAATCGTGTCTATTTTTTTGCGTAACAATTCGTCTGTGGTTGGTGGCCAAACTCTGCGCCGTTTGGCCACCAACCTTGAAGAGTATGGGACCACACGAGACGTTGCCAAGAGTGGCCGGCCCCGGAGCGCCCGTTCTGCCGAGAATATCGCCGCTGTTGCCGAGGATGTCGAGCTGTCGCCGAAAACATCGACCAGACGCCGTGCCACGCAATTAGCCATCAGCCGGACGTCCTTAAGGCGAATTTTGGTCAAAGACCTGCGAATTAGGACTGAGGGACATGTGGTTCCAACAGGACGGAGCAACGGCACACACTGAGCGAGCCACAACCGATATTCTGAAGGCAGCGTTCCCGAGTTGCCTCATCTCTCGTTTTGGCGATTTGCACTGGCCCGCAAGATCGCCCGATTTAAGCGTTCCAAACGTTTTTTTGTGGGGTTTTTTGAAATCCCGTGTTTACGTGAACAAGCCCGAGACTCTGGAAGCCCTCAAAGACAACATTCAACACGAGTGCGAGAATCTGTCGCCCGAAGTTCTCGCCGAAGTGATGAAAAATGCCATAAAACGAGCCCGTATGGAAATCAATTGTGACGGCGCCCATTTGGCCGATATAATCTTCTCGACTTGACTAATAAAATTCTAAAGGTTCAAATAAACATAATCGAAGCTTTTCATTTAGAAAAAAAAAGAGAGCCAAACAACATCGGATGACTTCTTTTGGCCCACCTTGTATAACTGTTGTATCAGAAACTTGTTTGATATTTGTTTGTTAAATTTATAGTGACTACAGTTTTGCAATGTAAACTAGGTATTTATTTAAAAAAATTGCTTATACAATGCACTGTTTTCAAGTTCTCAATTCAATTCTCAATTCTTTATTGCGTACCATAATGTATAAACATGGTAGGAAATAATTAAAATAGTCACAATTATGGACCCTGTCGGGCAGTTCAAGTTCGGTACTATTTATTTTTCGGTACTAAGTACAAATGATTCTAGCCAAACTATCTTTTTTTTGTGGCATTTTTTTTTTCAATTCTTTTACTTTTTTTTTACTTTAACTACTTCCTATTTTACTAAATACCACCTACCTACCTACAACTTACACAAATGTTAATCATCATCATCTGCCTAGCCTTTTCCCAACTATGTTGGGGTCGGCTTCCAGTCTAACCGGATTCAGCTTAATTTTACATGGAGCGAATGCCTATCTGACCTCCACAACCCAGTTACTGGGTAATACGATACCCCTTGGTAAGACTGGTTGTCAGACTTTCGACACAAATGTTAATACATTTTTTTAATAATCAATCCTCAAGTAATCGCCTGAAAACTACAACATTACCTATAGCGTCCCCACTGCTGGAACACACAGGACTCCTCTCTGTGAGAGGAAGACAGTGGGCCATAATCCACCACGCGGGCCCAGTGCGGGTTGGTAGATATCACATGTCTTTGAATTGTTGGTTCTAGGACATGCCGGTTTCCTCACGATCTTTTCCTTCACAGTTTGAGAGTAGTGCTGATGAAATTAAACTCGTAACTTGTGGCCAATAATTATCACTAGGCCAACACTAAACAAAAAAAATTAAAAAAAACTCGTAAGTTGTGGCCAATATCACTAGGCCAACACTGTTCTATTAATAATAATATTACCTATAGCATCTATGAATTAACAGAAAATAAATCATCTACTCTATAATTCACCAATCAATGAGATCAAATACCACACTAATTAGTGTAACAGTAATTCAGGTATAATTAAGCTTCGGCCCGCAATCTCACATAACACTCAATTGACAAACACCGGAATTAGGTGCCTGTAAGTAATTAGGTTGCTGACATGTTAAATCGGATGTCAATTTATCTGAGATAGGAAATAGTGTTGTAACCTTATTAGGAGATAGTATTGTACTGTTGTTATCTTTGATGTACATCTCACGTGCACACCCACATCTTAATAAATAGTATATGTCAAATTGGCTTGTGGCTAAGTAATAACAGCCGCACGGGTCGATCGATCAGGTTAAGCTACGCTTGCCGCGGTTGGTCCGTGGATGGGTGACCATCTTTACATATCAAGACCCCTCCGTGCCTCGAAAAGCACGTTAAGCGGTTGGTCTCGGCTGTCATTCGTAGATCTTTGATAGTCGATACGGGTCGTCAGAAGCCCGAAAATCTGACAACCAGTCTTACCAATGGTTATCGTATTACCCAGTAACTGGGTTGTGGGGGTCAGAATACGGCACGACGAATGACGGCACGGTTGGCGCAGTGGTTAAGCGATTGACTGTTGTTGACTGTTTGTCGCTGAGATGAGACTGCGACTAGATTTTGAACGTTTTAAATTACGACAGTTGGCCTTCAGGTATGCGCGGACGCTGCATGCTGGTGGTCAGGATACCCGTTGAAGCCGTGGTTGCTGGCTGGCTGGGTGACTCGCCGCTAAAGCTTGCGGGAGTGATGATGATGACGTCACGCTGAAGAATTTGCACGAAGGTTGCGCTGACGTTCATGTTCGGGGTCACCAGGACCTTTGGAGGTATGAGGAACAGGGTGTAAAGTTCAGTCAACCTCCATAGAAAAGGGAGGATCCTCCGACCAGACGGTGTTGTGTCTGGCGGGCAACGATTGATGTTGGGAAGTTTGTATATATGTTAATTGCGCGGTAAACTCTGCTTGCGAGTTGCAGGATTTGCGTGACGTCAGTATGACGCGTTGTTCGCATGTGGCGTTGTAGATACCGCTACAATACCTACAATAACATCGTGTGTTGTATTATGCCATCAACTGATAACCTACTCGCGGAAGTTTCATCCAAACGCCATGCTTTACTACAGTACCTACATTTCGGGCAATAATACCTTCGGAGTTAATTCTATAGACGGAGCTTAACACCGACCCAATAGAACAATAGACACATGTAAATCCACCGATCTATCTTCGACCCCCATAAGACTCACATCACCGTCCATTACCAAACATGCACAAGATAAATAATGACCAATCCACTTTAATCAACTTATTTAAAGAGGTAATTCATTGCATCAAAATCCATTACCAAGTTTATTTAAACAATTGTTTAACAGAATTCAATCTGCATACGTAATGTATAACTAACAATGTTTTTGTGACGGACAGTGGGGTGAAAGGACAGGATAGATAACTACAGAAGGCCGAGTCCATACAAGGAGTGAAAACCAGCACTGTGGCTCAGTCTCGCATAGGGTCACGGCATTATGCTGAGTGATGGCCGTTTTGCGGGGATGTGACGCATATTTTACCCCAACTTGTTCTTCATTGTGTTTGTGTTTCTTTCTTATCATGTTTACCGCAAACAAACATATTTTCTTTCGTTCAAAACGAATACCTACTCTACGCTTCATACACAGTCACAAGTATAAATACGTTAAAATTACGCCAGATCCAAAAACAATTATCTTTTACAGTAATGATAGAAATATTAGTGCAACTAACATAGCAACCAACCATAGAAACGATACTAATTATCACTTTCTTGGCATATCGCTGACAAATATTTAGCTAAAAATTCAGTTTTGCCCCGAACTCACCATTCGCTGACGCACACAAACATACATATTATTATAAATATACTATTATGAAATAGATCTCAAAGTTGTATTCTTTATTTCACGAAAAAAACATATTTTTTTTAATATCGCGTAAATGTAAGTGCACTTGCGACTGGCAATTACTTGACACCGCCGCGACTCCGTGGTCTAATAGAACGGCCCAACCCAATTCTATGAAAAGACACGTTGGGACCAACGCGTGGGACTATTTACAATGTCCACAGTCCGTACATATCTAAGTGTGTGTAAAGAAAGAAAGAAAATACATTTATTTAGCACAGACTAAAAGACACACAATACACCAGTTACACGTGCGTACGGTTTTGCTCATTTTATGGAATGAACCTTCTGTCTTCTATATTATTCTTTGGTAAAAGCCAATGTCGACCATTGTCCGAAGTGATAAATGTAATGAATAATTTAATGGGTGTCCGTGATTAAGATAATTGAATGTTAGCGTTCTATTGAATCGGACGGAGTGGTCATTTGGATTATGTTATTATTATGTAATCGTTTTAAAGGTTTTTGTTGACTGGTTGGACATTATTAACAACTGTTTGATTATGTCGCCATTGTTGTTTGTCATTTTGGTATATGTAATAGCAACAGTGATACATAATCAATTAAAAATTATGTGTAAAAGAGAAAAGAGTTCCTGGAAGGATATGGGCGAAGCCTTTGCCCAGCTGTGGGACAGTACAGGCTAACAAAAATAAATGTAACGTACATACATCAAGGGCAGAATAATTGTAATTTTTTTTTCAAAAATACTTTTTATTTTATCTTGTGACAATGTGGCCAAAATGGCGAAATATGTATAAATATAATTACTAACCAATTACAGAAGAGTTTATTATAGCTTCTAATTTAAATAAAAATCAAATAATAAGAGCTCGCCTAAAATATTACCCCACATTTCTTAAAAAATAAATAATGCAAAATTAAAAAAGGTCCTTCCATTTTCCGCAGATTATAAATCTCAAATCATTAAGTAGACTGGATAAAAAACACTCAGAGACCAAATTAAATTCACATTTTTTCCACCCACCTAACCCTTGAAATGCGTGTTGGATTCAACGGGGCTTTATTGCACGGAAAATGGGTAAAAAAGACCCACTCGGGCAAAAATCTTGAACTGTCAACGATCGGTGTGAGTTACGAGCGTTGAGATTGTTATTTGCTGTAAAATTGAGTAAGATAAAATTATTTTTCAATAATTATAAACAAAACAGATAACTTATGGAACAAGATGATGTTATTTTAATGTTTTCTTAACTGTTGGTTGATTGCAAAAAGTCACAGTACAGTAAAATTAAACTAGTTTACTGTGAAATTGCTTTCAGATCGCACACCACTTTCACTTTTTTTTCTTTGTTTTGTGTAATTTGTTTGTTAGTTTTTTTTTTATAGTTCAGTTTGGTTTGGAATTGTCCAGTAATTAAAGACGTTCAAACTATAGTCGCAATCTCATCTCAGCGGCCAATGCCAAAAACTTGTCAAAAATGTAGGGAAATTAGAGAATTTTTTGACAGATCGAGACTGAGATCAGACTGTGAACGTTCTTAAAATTACGAGAACTGCTCCTTTGGTTAAGTGAAAGTGCGAAATTAATTTGTATTTGTGAAATACAAACGTGACAAAACAAAAATATTTTTTTTTTTAAAATACAATTCAGATTAAAATAAATTAACGTTTAAACATCCTAGTGCTTCCTTCCTTTACTGAGTTATGAATATTCTATGTTCAATTCAAACACATTCAAATATTTTACACATATCTATTTTATTATTTATTATATTTTACATTTATTTTTTAAATGTTGGAGCATCATGGAATATTTAAAAAATAAATGTTTATAAATGAGTTTGTTTAAATGTTTTTACTTTATTTTTACATAATTTTGTTTTTCTATGTTTAGTTTTGTTTGTGATCTTCCTGTATGAGTAGTCTAATTAATACTTTCTTTCTTTCATTCAGCTAATCGTTCTCTCAATCATGTTACAACTTGCACCCCACACCAACCCGCCCAGCTATTTGTAAGGAAATCAATGCAAAGGAAACACAAAGCGGCAAAATATCGCGACGTCCGCCACAGAGGACCGAAATGGCCAGCTTCTGACGGTAAATTTAACATTTTTACCCCAGGCGATGTAGGGTTACCCTTTCCGTTTGTCCATTGAATATTATGTACAATACCGTTATGGCAAGTGTGAGGCGTTTTGACCCTTCCTTTTTAGGTTATTTATTGTGTATAGGAATAATATCAATAAATTGCTGTGTGCAGGGTACATTAGCTACAGATTTTTTTGGAAAAAATATCGGGTTATAAATATATCGTGATTGAATAAATCTAACGGCGCAGGATAGCTTTTACCAGAATTGGTCATCGTATTAGTGGTTCAGCAGCTTCTATATCATCAGGATTGTGCCGGAATATGGCAGTTCGTCGTTGACGTGGTGCGATAGCCGCTCCCCTGACATCATCTCTGTCATCAGAAGACATCCGACACGCAACCAACGATGCGACGCTCTGCTAGAATGACAAACGAATGCATGGCAAAAGTGGAATAGTTTTGTTTGTAAAAAGGAATTAGTAACTAAACTAAATTACAGCTGATGGTGTATTATTCTTGTTAGGTACTAAATATTCTATAGGAGCGAATGGGGTCATGCGCTTGGTTAAAAAAAAATCGTTTCTTTAGGAAAGTTATTTCTTATGATGAGTACAGTTATGTGTTTACGTATTGGTCACTAATTACCAGTCATCTTACATTACAGTTCTGACAAATGCGTGCACTGACTGGACAGGTCCTCTCAAACTGTTTGGTTCTTTCCTCAAAAAAACCATCTCAGACATTAATCTACATGGTCTTCACATGGTCTGACCAAGATTATGTCTGGACTTTAAAAGAGACTGTGACCTCTGAGTTTGTTTCGGCCTTTCTTCTCAGACTAGTCAGATAGGAAACGCCGACTTCATCTAGTTTTAAAATATGATTGACGTGTAAAAGTGTTTGTACAAACCTACTTACAAAAATAAAGTCATTTATCATTAATATTGTTTTGTCGGGTCGCTAGTACAACATCAACAAATAATAATCCTGAACAACCATTTTATTTTCCATCTCTTCCAATTTCTACATAACCCTATCCTCCCCAGCACATTAATCACGGAAGCGACATGCATTAAAGTAAGGGAAGGTAATTAATATGTTCACGTCGTCTCCTCACGACTTCGCTTCTCATTAAGACGCCATTACACTGAGAACACGCCATTTTACAAAAAAGATCTTCTCTTGTTCTGAGATTATTCATTTTTCATTGGATAGAGTAAATACTTTGTTTGGAAAATGACAAGTATTTGTATGCTAGGTATGTATACTCTGATGATATGATCTTGTTATTTGTGAAGTTATTGTTTTGATTAGGTACCGTGGATTCGTTAACCTAGTGGTAGCAAGCGGTACTGCTGAGCTGGCAAGTGTTATTATTGGCTTTTTATGAACTTTGTTTAATTTCATTGCATTTAATCTTTCATCTTTTTTTCTTTCTTTTCTTTCATCTGTCTAGTTTTATGTAATTTAACCAAACTTTATAATTGTATGTGTAATTTGTTTACTAATATTGACCGATGATTTGTATGTGTGGTGCGAACTGTAAATATAAGTTGGTTATAAATAAATAAATACTACATCAAAAGTGTCATGGCGTTTAAAATGTTGCACTTTTTTCGCGATAGCTATTCGCCAAGTTCGCCAAGTGCAGAGTATAAAGGTAAGTAAGGTAAGTACGATAAAAACATACCTGAGGGGCAATTCTCGTAATTTTAAGAACGTTCACAGTCTGATCTCAGTCTCAGTCTGTCAAAAAATACCTCTAATTTCCCTACATTTTGACAAGTTTTTGACATTTGCTTGTCGCCGAGATGAGACTGCGACTAGATTTTGAACGTTTTAAATTACGAGAATTAGCCTTCTGATACACAGTTTACAAAGTAAATTACATACACAAAGTAAATTGCCTGTCTGGGTCCAAAATCAAAAGTCAATTATTCAAATTAGGCTAAGAATTAGCACTTTTCGATCGTCAAAATTACATAAATACAGTCCCCCAAAACGCCCAACCTTCACTAGTTAGAACTCACTACCTACAACTCGTATGTCGGAGCCGATAGGTATTACTAAGCCACCACTGCCATATTGCAATCATACCTACGTACAAACACATGATGCTACGTCCACAACTCGGGCCTTTTAATTCAAACCCAGAGGCGTGTATAGAAGTACCAATAAACTTCAACAAAATTTGCACAACAAAAGCTTATAAGCTCGAAACCATTTCACACACAGAATCCCTCTCGTAATGAAACCAAACCTGTGGAAACCGGTCCCATTTGCAAATACTCGTCAACCCTTAATCTGCCGCTTGCATTTTACGAGACCTACGGCAATATCTGTCAATGTCCTTATCAATAAATTGTGAACGTTTAAAGCAAACGACGTCGTTTGACGGTTTGAGGCGCGCGGCCGTAATCCGCGGTCTATTGGACCCCATCTGCGTTGCAAGGGTTAAGTCGCGACAAATAGACCATTTGCAAATAATAAGACGCAGTGAAAGAATAAATTAAGGGCTTCGAGGGTTGGTCGTGGCGTTTTGGGGTTGAATTGAAAATCTGTGTGGAAATGGTTTTTGTTTTATGAATTGGATTATATTTTTAGAGAGTTTGTAGAGGGGTGTGATTGGTCAGTTTTTGTTGTTGTGTTATAATTTTTGTGCTGATTAGGTTATTTATAGTATAGGAACATATTACGCTAACGCCTATCAGAAGGTAGGTACAGTCAGTAACAGAACGCAACTTAATTATTTTTACATGTGATTAAGTAGTCCACAAAAATTTGGATACAAAAGTTAATGACTAATGCCCCAAATCTATTTTACTCAAAAATTATGTTATAAAAACTGAAGTGTAATAATAATAATCGACCTGTATGTATATCTCGACACTTGTCTTGCTTAGTGGTCGTAAGCGCTTCTGCTGAACATGAGGTTCTGGGTTCAAATCCTAGGTTGGACAAAGTGATATTGGGTAAATTATGACTAGTAAATTATAGTTTTGAGGTGTATTCATTTTGTGTAATGCCAATAAACGCATTTTTCTTTCTTTTTCTTTCTTTCTTTCTTAGTACCTCTAAGTAGCAGACCGGAGTCGCAAAAGACAGAATTGTATGGAAAAAACAGAGGGAGGCCGTTAACCTTGAAGTGGGACAATACAGCCTGTATTGTCCCGTTAGTTAGTTAGTTAGCCCGGAGTCTGGATATGCCCGGTTGATGTCAATAGGCTCGTCCCCTATCACATGGGACCATGGTATGGGCCTAACCCTTCTGGGAAAGAAGGTGTGATGTTACGTTATGATATACAGCGTGGCGCTTTAATGGCGACATTTAACACACGTATACGGTTTTGCGTTGTAGTTTTATGAATATATTTTAATTTAATTAAACATTAATATTTATTTATTCATTAACAATTTTATAAAATAGCATCTTAGAGCAACCTGACTTAAAGAACTGTAGCGCAGGGGTCATTTGCCGGGGGTCACGGATCATAACATCGCATCAATGTAATTAAAACAATTAACGAGCAAAGAAAAGGCGAAATGAAGGAAAGAAAGAGAGCCCTGTGTCGGCGCGCGGCGCAGATGGAAGTTTTCAAGTTACGATTTTTTTTATGTTGTTATTTTTTATGATTACTGGCCACTAGCCCTACCCGTGTGTTAAATTAATGTCGCCATTGTAGCGCCACGTTGTATGTTATGAGAATAAATATTTTTGAACCTTTTTGAAGATTTAACAAACAAACAATCCAATTACATCCAAGCAATTAATTTTCAATTCGAATCCAAAACAAAATTCATTAATATTATCGTCCATAAGTTGTCCCCTGGACAACCCGTGGAGATGTCTCAAGGCGCCGTTTTCCGTCTTACATTATGGCAATTAATAATTATTGCACCTAGTTCCGGCCGTTTCCGGCAGGGCGACTTCCGGTACACAGGGGAGTGACAGGGGTAGGTTAGTTTATGATTATAAGTACTTTGAAAGGGATTCGTGAAGTTATTGTATAATTTTTTATATTTGTTTCTGTAAATTAGTTACAAAAATACTTTGGACGGGTTCTTGGTTAAATAATAACAGCCGCAAGTGTCGATCGACAAGGTTAAGCTACGCTTGCCGCTTGTCACATGACTTTGAATTCTTGGTTCTAGGACATGCCGGTTTCCTCACGATGTGTCCCTTCACCGTTTTGAGAGCAGTGGTGATGAAATAATTTACACAAAGTAAACTGCCCGGCACTCGCAAAAGACAGAATAGGCTAGTTTCCTAAAAAAATCTAATTCGTGCGTCAGTTAGATTATCAAAAAATATTGGACCCGTATTTTTTCTTTTGTCAATTATATAAAAAATGATTAAGATATCACCCTTTAAAATTCCGCGTGACGTCACGTCTTGCTACACTTTTTAGCATGGCGTGACGTCACGACCCCCCACTCCCAAATTTTGACGACTTTATCTATGTCATTTTTTGTTTGAATGACAAAAGAAAAAATACATGTCCATTATTTATCGATAATCTAACTGACGGACTAAATAAGTCATAAGTCATTTATTTCCAAACAATATAAATTGTGTAGAAATTTTACTAAAGATAAGATGTCATTTAATAATCTACATATATGAGGAATAAATACAATAATAAAAACAAAAAGGAATAATAAAAAATAAAAATAAACAATATGAAGTGTAAAAATGTCAGAATAATAATAGTCAACCATGCCATTTAAAATTAATTCCATTCAATAAATTAATATCCAGAACGATAATATTACGATTGTCGCTTATCATCTAGGTTCTCATCGACACTGAAATAGCCCTTCCTCAATAAATATGTCTTTAATTTGTTTTTAAATAAGTTTGCGCTATTTATGCTTTTAAATTCTACGTAACACTAAATATAATAATTATTTTTTTACCTAGGAAACTACCCTACTGGGTGATAAAAGGAGATAGGCCTCTACCCTACAGTAGGACAATACAAGCTAGTTAGATTAGTTTAGAAACTGCCTGTCTGGGTTCGAACCTACAACCTACAACTCATAAGTCACCGCCGTTACCACTGGCCAACCACTGCACTATACTATAGAGTACTGTCGGACTCGGAATTCGTTCGTCCTGACTTAAGCCTACTCTTGCAAGAGTTGGACCTCACACTGTATATTATCCGGCGTTAGTTTATGTTGGTGCATAGTGGCACATGTAAATATTAATTTACCCGGCGCCTCCACCACATATAGAATAATTGACACTAGCTTGAACGTTCGAATGTAACCCGCGCTAAAATATAGCCGGCCTACATCATATGAGGTCGTCTTCGGCAGACAAGCCTCTACAGTACTTACTCTAAATTGCAAGCTTTGTCAAAACCACATTTCACACGACCAAATCCTCAAAGTGCATTTCATCTGAAATATGAAGCACACTATATTCCAGTTTTAATTACCTAGATTGGTAGCGCACATCACAATTTATGGGGACAATATAACTGCAGGTTTATGTCCTACTGTAATGCGCATTTTGATTACCTTGCTATCTATTTCCGTGGTGCTTAAGTGTATTAGTGTTGCTATATTATTTTCATTTGGTCGAATAGATTTTATTGCTTGTTCTAACTGTACTGGTATGTCGTTTTCGTCATCAGCGGCTTTGAACGCTTTATTATCGGATACTAATATTTTTATTATTGTCTTATGGGATGACTCATTCCAGCGGGTTAGACGATTCGACAATATTCATTGCGTTCAATTAACCTTGAACCTAATGCTTTAGCGATAAAGTTGAAAATCTACTAAAGAAATTTAACAGATTGTAGTAGCTTGATGTGCTGGCGTCTCTGTGTATGTAAATTGACAAAATACAAACAAAAACATCAACAAATGCCAACAAGTTACATCTATCTAAACCGTCAGCACCATTGTCGTCGCGTTTCCTCACAAAATCAACACACAAACACAAGAGGTCCCCACATGTCGTAACACATCATTAATCTCTGATCTATGTGACATTTAATTACCTAAAACACCATATATTAGGCGTTCTTCCGTCCTTACCCCATAGGATCACTTACAAACTTAACTGCAACAAATACTTCCAAAATTAACCTTGTTGCTTTATGATAAGGTGGCTGTAAGTGCAAGAGTAACTTGGTAAGGTTCTGGTAATTAATATTGTCTTTCTTATTGCTTCACGCCTAAGATTTTATTGCTTTGTTATATTGTTTATATTATTGGGAACGCGTAAATCGTCACTCTTGATCAAGATATAACAGAGTGTAGGTAACATAATTTTTCTTATATTGAATACAATTATTTTCTTAGCGCACCAGGGTAACTCAACTCAACTCTCAAAGCATTTGTTTAAAATAGATTGAATGACTTTTGAATTGTTAAGGGGTCGGTCAGTCAGAAAAATGAAGCTAGTTGCCCATTCCAAAGCGTAGTAGGTACTTATGGAGAAAAACGAGCAAGAACTAAAACTCTTTTAAATCATAAAATTACAAAATATTGGAAATTCATTCATGTTGAAATTATAAATGTGAGAACTAAACTTTAAACTTTTTGAAAAAAAATGAAGAGCCTAGATGATGCTTAAAAAAATAAACGATCTTAACTTCAAACTCTTTTACCCCATCGGACGGTATTGAGCCAGAGGGAGGGAAAAGGCTAAGAGGTCAGTTTCCATCGAAAAATGCCTAACTTATGCCCATACTCCAGAGGAAACATTTACAAAAATCTACCCCGTTCTCATAAACTCAAACTCCATGTAACATCAGTCAATACTGATAGAACTGTGGGTAACCACACAACAATAATATCATCAAGCAAGTATTTAGAAACTGACTGTAGTAGCCAAAATATCTTTATTACTGAATTTAATGCCCCTTACTAGGGAATCAAAAGCATATACATAGAAGTCGACCACTAAACATTTTCAAACACAGACCTTTTAAGGAACATCCACCTCAGAAAATATTAACCTAAAAAAAAACCAAAAACTAAAACCAGACTGTAAGAGTTTCCTGCTATCATCTCCAAGATTACTTAATGCACATTCCTATTCTGAAAAGTGGTGAGTCCCTGACAAATACTAGGACATTTCACAGTCTGCCGGGCGTGGTGGTAAGGGCGAAGACACACAGCTTGGAGCTTCACTCCGCTCGGTAACACGCTAAGGGCTGCTTTTACCAAATTCAGATATCTTTTATTCATGGATTAAAATTGACGTCTGACAGTTTTAGTATGGAAAGCCGTCAAAAATTCAAAATTTATACTCAGAATAAGATTTATTCTAGGTATAAAAGCTTGGCAGAATTCGCCCTTAGTGAGTAGCATAACTACGAGTAAAACAAGTGATAAATTACCTAGTCATATCGTTAATTAGTCGTTTTATTTTATTTTTGCCTCGTTGGTCGCAAGTGCTACTAGTGAGCATAAGGTTCTGGGTTCGATTGAATTTTTTTGAACTCGAATCAATGGTAAAACCAGCTCTGGATCGGTAGGAGCGTCTCACCTATGGAGCACACATTAACACAAATACCTACCCGTTGTCACTAGATGACGTCATCTAAATGTAAAGCGTAAACAAAAAGCATTGGCTTGACCACGCCGAGCTTGACTTAAAAACCACAGACGTGTGTCAAACCAAGTGTCAAAAATATTGATTTCGAATCTTACGAGTTATTTGTTGACTAACTAAATGATGAAACAAGAGTGATTGTTTATTTTTATTTATTTTTTTAGAATAAACATTGCCCCACACTAGGAATTACTCCTGTATCGTGGGTGCGTTTACAAACATTTAAACACACACAGCCAGACCCGGAACGAATCATCTGCCTAGCCTTTTCCCAACTACGTTGGGGTCGGCTTCCAGTCTAACCGGATGCAGCTGAATACCAGTATTTTACATGGAGCGACTACCTATCTGACCTCCACAACCCAGTTACTGGATAATACGATACCCCTTGGTAAGACTGGTTGTCAGACTTTCGGGCTTCTGACTACCCGTAACGACTGTCAAAGATCCACGAATGACAGCCGGGACCAACGGCTTAACGTGCTTTCCAAGGCACGGAGGGGTCTCGGTATGTAAAGATGGTCACCCATCCACAGACCAACCGCGGCAAGCAAAGCTTAACTTGACCGATCGACCTGTGCGGCTGTTATTATTTAATAACTATCTGTAGGCAATACAAATATTTGTTTCGTGCGGGACTCGAACCCGCGACACGCAGCGCAGCAGTCGATCGCTCAGCCACTGCGCCAACCGTGTTGTCAAACCTGCTTAGAAACCTGCTTGCGTTTTGCTCTAAGTGTGCATACACACGAGTGACTCGCATCGATGACGGAGGCCACTGGAACCGTGTCGGCGACTGCCGTTGACAACATGCTACTCGTGTATTTGAGCCACCACTGACTCTCTAATACACCACAGAGCACTTTATAATACGGGTATAGAGTGCCATCTCACTGAATTTTTATGCCAACCTGTCGTGACTAGCGCCATCTGGAAATCGTGTTCCTAACTAACCATACTATACATACCTATACTATATTTTATCCTTCATTTTCATTTGGTTGCTTTTGCAAATATTTCCCAGTTATGTATTGACAAATCTGATGATGGTCTTTTCAAGCTTTACGGAGGAGCAGAGCTTCAACTAAACGTATTAGCAGCAAAGAAAACAGTATAAACAATACGAAAACAACTCCTCAGCGCACACGCAAGTTGCACAACGTATCGGCCATATTGTTTCAGAGAACATTAACAACGGTGTCAACAATTTCGAATTTTGATATTTGTGATTTTTTCTATAAAGCAGTCGATAAAATAAACCAAAAAAAATGCCCATAATTTAAGACTTTAAAATTAAAATAAAATAATGAAAATATATTAGAAATTAAAATAGTAATTTTCAACAATTATAAAGTCTAAGTCGTTCTGTAGAGACATCTAGTATGTCTTATGTGAATTATTTGCCTTAAGTTTAAGAATAAGATTAATAGATGGCGCACCTAAAAAAATAGATGTGAACGTGAAGGTAAGTTTACCTCCCCTGTAATATACTCTAACTCAAATACATGAGAGACACGTTGTCGACGGCTGTCGCCGAAACGTGTTCGAAATCAGCCTTCAGTGAGAACACTGAGCACAGCACCTAGCTGTGTGACATCAACCTAAGATTTCACACAATGCTGTAGTATTTTAAATGTGGATGAAATGCGAGCTACGGTTGTATTTTAAGGCGAGCCAAATGTGTGGACATTTGTTTGCAACAAAGCACTAAATGGGATGCATTCTGTTTAGGAGTGCTGTTTTGTGTGTGTCCTTTGATCGAGTGATGTTGTGTTGAGTGGTATCTTGTAATGTTACTTAGCATCACGTTTGTTTTCCTCGAAGGGATGAACAGAGCTGTGTAGTGAGCCATTTACGTCCTGTCACTCCTTTGTAGAGAAAGAGCCTTTTTGTATAACCGGGCGATGCTCAGTAGCGCTTGTGACCGCTAGGTCGCAAGCGCTACGGCTGACGGCACGGTTGGCGCAGTGGTTAAGCGATTGACTGCTGCGCTGCGTGTCGCGGGTTCGATTCCCGCACGGAACAAATATTTGTATGACCTACATGTATTTGTTCCGAGTCTGGGTGTTTTTCTATCTATAATATGTATGTATTTACAAAAAAAAAATGTATATAAGTAGTTTATCAGCCATCTTGTTACCATAACACAAGCATTAGGTTGCTTAGCTTGGGACTAGATGGCGCTGTGTGAAATGTCCAGGGATATTTATTATTTATTTATCTGCCAACCCGCACTGGGCCCGCGTGGTGGATTACGGCCCAATTCCTCTCACAGAGAAGAGGCCTGTGACCTGTACCTAAAGCAATTAATGTTCCAATTCTTGAAATAATGAAAATAATACCTTATTAATGACTATTATAAGAAAGAAACTGTAATGATAAAAACATCAGTCCTATAAAAATCAAACACAAGACGTAAGTATACAATACACAAAACAGCTTATAATCCAGAATCACAAAACATTTGTTCTCATCGGTATCTTCGCCAATGAGAAATGTTCTCCGTAGCGGACATTTATTTGATGTCTGCCAACCGTTCGTGATAGATGCCTTTTTTTTTTTTTTTTTTTTTTTTTGTGGATGGGAAATCATCAAATGACCCCTCCCGCTCTGGGTGGAGCAGAAGGGAGTGTCAGACTCTTACTGACTAAAACCCACCCGTGTTCCTTCCTTAGCCCTTTATGTTCCAGGGCAGCGGTAAACCCTTTCGGATGGTCCCGCTACCCTGGCAGGCTTCGGCCCTGTGGGGCCCCGTCACTTGCTGACATCTCTTTGAGGCGCGCGTGGAACACGAACACGCCGTCCGGCACGGGCCTAGTCCTGATCGGACGGAGAGCTACCCATTACTCTCCGCCCGCAGGCCCGCGCCTACGGTGGCCGGGAGTCGTCACGCGGCTCCCGACGCCCGGAGCGTCTCCCGCGGCGGCTGAGGCGTGAGGTGCGCAAGGCGCGTTCCCTCGCCCACCCCGCCACCTCCTTCGCTAGCATGACTGCTTCGCAGAAGGAGGTGACTGCCTCCCACTCCCTCTCACCCCGGACCATGGCTTGAACCAGGGCCGGGCGCGAGAGGTCGCCGCCGCTGCCAATCGCCTCTACGAGGACACGGCGGTGCTCTGCCCAAGCAGGGCAGACCTCCACCGTATGCTCCACCGTGTCCTCTGGGCGATCCTGACAGTGGTGACACCCGGGCGTCTCCTCCCGCCTGATGATGTGCAGGAACCTCCCGAAACATCCGTGTCCGGAGAGGACCTGCGTCAGGCGGTAGGTGAGAACGCCGTGACGTCTCTCTAGCCACTCCTCAAAGAGGGGTCTTACCGCCGCTATCGTGGCGTGCCCTGCGCTGGGTTGCGATAGTCGCTCCTTCCATGCCACCATGAGATCGCGCCGGAGGTTCGTCCGCTCCGCCGCGGTTTGCCGCGGATGCGGAGTTTCCCCCCGGCGTAGTGCCTCCGCGCGCCAATCATATAGGCGCGCGAGGACTATCGCCTCCAGATCCCATGGTGGCAGTCCGGCAAGGAGGCTTGCTGCCTCGCCCGAGATCGTGCGGTAGCCCCGGATCAGCCTTACGGCTACCACCTTTTGGGGCGCGTTCAGGTAGTGTGCGGCTCGAAGCCGCAGTGAACGCGCCCATACCGGGGCCCCATATAGGGCCATGGACCGCACGACCCCCGCGTAAAGCCTCCGGCAGGAGGCGTTTGGCCCCCTCAGGTTGGGCAAGAGCCGCTTTAGGGCGGCCCCGGCCCGTTCCAGTTTGGGGGCCAAACGTCGGAAGTGCTCGACGAAGTTCCATCGGCTGTCGAGGACGAGACCCAGGTACCTCATCGTGGTCTCGACGCCGATGTGAACCCCTCCTACCACTAGTTGGGATCCCGGAGGTGGCCCGTACCGAGGCCCATGAAAGGACATGGCCTCAGACTTGTGCAATGCCACCTCGAGACCCAACCGCCGGATCCTTTCCACGACTATCGCAACCCCGCGTGTCATCGCGTCGGCCGCCGCCTGATGCGACCTCCCCTGCGCCAGGACCAGCGTGTCGTCAGCGTAGCAAACTACGCTGACGCCTTCAGGGAGGTCGGCCCGCAGCACCCAGTCGTAACCGATGTCCCACAGGAGCGGCCCCAGAACCGATCCCTGTGGGACACCGCACGACATCTCTCGCCGGTTCCAGTTCCCGTCGCGACCGGGGTAGATGACGGCTCTGTCCGTCAAATACGCCCCGACTACTCGACGGAGGTAGGTCGGCACCCGGTGATACCGGAGTGCCTCCCCAATGCAGCTCCAGGGCAGGGTGTTGAACGCGTTGGCGATGTCGAGTGACACCGCCACGACCACCCCACCCCGGGACACCGCGTCCCCCGTCGTGAGGGCTCTTACGCGCATGATGGCGTCCACCGTAGAGCGCCCCTTGCGGAAGCCAAACTGGCAATCCGCAAGATCCGGCCCAGTCCCCACAAGGTGCCCGACGAGGCGGCCCGCAATTACCCTCTCAAAGAGCTTGCCAACCTCGTCGAGCAGCACTATGGGCCGGTATGCGGACGGAGAGTCCGCAGGGCGCCCCGGCTTCTGAATGAGGACCAGCTTCCCCGTCTTCCAACGGAGTGGAAACTGGCCTCTCTCCATGCATGCGCTTAAGAGCGCCTCCAGTCGGGGCCCGAGAGCCGTCGAGGCCAGGACCCAGGCTTTACCCGGCAAGCCGTCGGGTCCTGGGGGTGATAGATGCCTTGGCTTCGCTTACTGGTAGATAGGTAGCGTTAGTACGATAATATGTTTGACAAATTCTGTAAATCTTTTATTGTGCTCAGAATCTGTAATAGAAATTAAATAAACATAATTATTGAAGTGAAACATATTAGATTCGATAATAATTGGACGAGAATTAAGGGTGACATATCAAGGACACGTCACGTTTAGGCACATTTCGTTACAAGAATGAGAAGAAAGATATAACCCTATCGGTCACTCATATTTAATCTCTCTTATTCTTATTTAGAGGTTTCACTTCTGTCACAGTGCTGCACGTGTAACTTTTTATATATATATTTTTAAATTCACTATGACCAGCATTCGAAACAATTCCCCTTTTTTTACAGTAGTAGCTGCAAAATCCAGAAATTAAGAAACTAATTAAATAGCCCTGTTGGGCCAGTTTCCAATCTAATTAGACGCAGCTTGGTAAATATTATAATACGTTACAGCAGCATATAACAAAGAAAAATAAATATATTAAGATAAACGAGTATGTAAGACATCTCTGAGTGCTTCAATACATACATAAGAAACATCCCACAGAACCCTTTTCACCGTACAATTCCGTTGCCAATCGTAAATTTATCTCAGGGGCTATTAGTTCGATAAAATTCAACTAAAACGATAAATAAAACCGACTTTGACGGATTGCCCATTTCCCCCACAAAGAATAGCCAGACAAAAATAACATTGCGGTCGAAATGAACTCTAACGAAAAAAGCTTAGAGTTGAAAGTTAACGTTGCTGGTTGGTAAAGAAAAGTTGGTGAAATTTTTGTATCTATGTCACATGGGAATGTTTTGTCCGAAACTAAACTTATTTACCGTCGAAGACTGAATAAAACATTAGCAGAAGAAAGATGTACACAAATCGAATTGGGACAGAATGATTCATTTGTTTCCACTGATAATAATGAATTATCTGATCGACGTGTGTAATTGTGGGTGGAATACAAAAACAATAAAAAAGATATTATATAGTAAGAGGATCATTGTGATTTATGAAATACTAGCTGCGCGCCGCGGTTTCACCCGCATAAGTTTCCCGCATTGATAAAAATTATCCTATATGTTAATTCTGGTTATAAACCATCTGTGTGCTAAATTTCATCCAAATCCGTTCAGTAGTTTTTGCATGAAAGAGTAACAAACATCCATCCACCCATAAAAACTTTCGCATTTATGTACAATATTAGTAGAATATTAGTAGGACTAGCATTGCGCCGCGATTTCACCCGCATAAGTTTCATCCCGTAAAAATATCGGGATAAAAATTATCCTATGTGTTAATCCTGGTTATAAACTATTTGTGTGCGAAATTTCATCCAAATCCGTTCAGTAGTTTTTGCGTGAAAGAGTAACAGACATCCATCCATTCTCACAAACTGTCGCGTTTATAATATTATTAGTAACTTGTATTAGTAGGAAATTAGATTGCGTTCTATAGTGCGATTTATTCAGAAATATGTATGTCCAATATGGTAATGATAAAGACAGGATCATCTAAACCAGGGCTGCCCAACCAATTTTGAAGGTGGGTCATAATTTTAATTCCGTGTCAGCAGGCAGGCCATCTAGTGAATAAAACTTTAAGTTACTAAAAAAACTTCACTGACTTTGAAGAGATTTATAGGCTAATGCGTTGGTGGCCCGCGGGCCTAGGGTTGAGCAGCCTTGCCAAATATTGATTTATTTATTTGATATGGTTTAGATTCTAAACCATATCAAATAAATAAATCAATTCTTGGCAATATTATAAAGGAGGAGGTTCTCAATTTGGATGTTTTTCTTAATAATATATATAATTCTTCTGTACGTGTGTTTGTCACCTAACTCCTCCTAAACGGCTGAACCGATTTAGATGAAATTTTGTGTGTATATTTCAATGGGTTCCTGGATGGTTTGAAAACACAATTGGATCCGGTAAGTAGGTGACGCTACTGTTGGTAAATGATGACTCAACCAGGCAGGACGACGTCTGCCAGGTCCGCTAGTATACTCGTATATATATTTTTTATCTCTGTCATATATAGACAGATTTGCAAAATTCTTTTTTTAATGGATAAAGTATATCTCAAGGGTGGTCCCATATAAATTTTAATAACTTTGCTTGGGGAGTTTTTGAGTTGGCTACAATAATGCGATTAACTCTCAACAATGATACTCTCATTTTAATTGAATGGGTCACGCATAAAGTTTCAACAAAAACACAAGCACCTATATTCCATAATCAATATCTCATATCATTCAACCCTTTCAAACCTCGCTTAGTACCCCAAAACGAAGCGATGCGTAAAACTGATCCAAAGCAAATGTTTGTCTTTGTGACCGAAGGCAACATTTATAATTGGTTCGTCCACCATTTTTATTTTCGTGTCGTTAGTCCAATGTTTTCGCCTCAGGGTGTCTGTGAAGTGTACTTAATACGGCTGTTTGGATTTGAAAGCTATCATATTTCTCGGCTTCATGTTTTGTAAAGGCTTCTCTTATTGTGTAAATGGTGTCTTGTTTCAATTCTTGTTATTATATTTTTCTCGATATAATAATAATAATAATATCTCTGGACATTTCACACAGCGCCATCTAGTCAGAAACTAAGCAACCTAATGCTTGAGTTATGGTAACAAGATGGCTGATAAACTACATATATACATTTTTATCATATCATTCAATGTTTCTTTATTGTGATCTCAGACCTTGTGTTTTCTATGACCTCTGAGTTTGATTCGGCCTTTCTTCTCAGAGTATAGTAAGACAGGAAAAGCCGACCTTATCTAGTTTTAAAGATTTGACATGTAAAAGGGTTTGTACAAACCTACTTACAGGAATAAAATCATTTATTATAATCTGGTTGAGACTTGCACAGACCAGGGAAGCATGGCACAAAAAGTAGGAGGCCTACACTCAGTAATAGGTGGATGATGATGATCATCATCATCATCTGCCTAGCCTTTTCCCAACTATGTTGGGGTCGGCTTCCAGTCTAACCGGATGCAGCTGAATACCAGTATTTTGCATGGAGCGACTGCCTATCTGACCTCCACAATCCAGTTACTGGGTAATACGATAGCCCTTGGTAAGACTGGTTGTCAGACTTTCGGGCTTCTGACTACCAGTAACGACTGTCAAAGATCCACGAATGACAGCCGGGACGTTGGTCCCGGCTGTCATTCGTGGATCTTCGGCATTGGTGGATTCTTCAACGGCTTAACGTGCTTTCCAAGGCACGGAGGAGTCTCGGTATGTAAAGATGGTCACCCATCCACAGACCAACCGCGGCAAGCGTAGCTTAACCTAACCGATCGACCTGTGTGGCTGTTATTATTTAGCCACGGGCTACGGGCGGGTTTGATGATGATAATAATGATAATTGTCTTTATTACCATATTTTGATCCTTAACGGTACTGTCACTGAGACTACTGTGTTTTATGAACACCTAATCGTTCAATGCTCTTTTACTTAAACTTCTTCATTAATTTGTCTGAAAGCCATGATCGTTCTGTGACTTCCTTATATTGACTACATAGATATCTCATCGTGTCCTTTGTTTATCACTATTCTAGTCTACAGTTTCTTTGACTTCAGTTCCCTGAACGTTACTAACCCTAACACTTCTTAAGAAAACACGGCAAGAAATCTCTCCGACTGCCATAACTAAAATAGTTTCAGGAAAAATACGTAAACCAAGAATTTGCATTAAATTCTAAAGGAACTCCGCTATAATGCTTTCAGAAAGTTTGATATAAACACACGCGTAAAACAAACGTGTCATAAACAATATTAAATCCTATGAGTTCTGAGTTCCACGGCACAGGATAGTCCAAGTATATTAATGTCGCAAGTTCGCGACGTACGGAATCCGACTTTTGCATTTCCTTATTTCGTTGATCCAAGAATTCTTTTGGATGAGTCATTTTCGTAAGGCATATGTATTTAATAATCGAACAACCCCCCAACATAGTTGGGAAAAGGCTAGGCAGATGATGATGATGATGTATTTAATCGAATCTCAAATATTTCTAATTTTGCGCTCTAAAAATACGTAGGTATTGATCACTCCAATATAATGAATACGCCTCTTTTTGTGATCCTCAAATAGTTCCTACTTTGGAGTTCTAAAATACTAAATAGCCCAGTAATTGCGACTAACTTGTAAGTAGCGCTCGCCGGCCGCTGCCGCGGCACAGCTAAGCTAAAAAGAGGCTTAATATTTTTTTTTAAGTGTGTCATTTAAGCGTAAACCAATTTTTTTTTTTCATGAATATTTCCTTTTTCCTAAACCCTCTAGTGTTTTGATTTTAATTTAGGAATAACGCAAACTTTATCTTGTAAGACTTTGGTCTGGTATTGACTTGGTTTGAATGACTAAATGCATATAAAATTGCAGAAATTCAATAAGTTAGTTTCAATACATGCAAGCTTATCAATGCGTTTGATAACAATATCATTGTTGGGGAATAACTACTAACGAAAAACACAAAAGTCATCATCATCTGTCAAGCCTTTTTCCTTCTACTTTAGGGTCGGCTTACCAACAGTTAAACTGAATGCAAGCGAATACCAGTAGTTTACATAAAGCGATTACTTATCTGATCGACGCCGACTGATTTGGTAATACAATACCCCCTTGGTAAGACTGGAAAGTACCACATCCAAATGACATAGTTTTGAAGGTTCCAGGTCGCTTCCGAGTTAAAATCTGTCTCTAAAATCGGAGGTACAATCCGATGGAGTCACGGAGTATATGCAAAATGCATGATTTATGGCTCATATGCATTTCGTCGCCTTGTACTAACTCGATTCGACAACTTCGTCGATATACGACTTTGGAATATGTACTGTTTCTTTGCTACAGTTGCTTATAAAGTTTTGAAATGAAGTAATAACTTATCGGTGTGGTACTAAAATAATTGAGGATGCTCTGACAAATCTAGATTTAGTTTAGTTTATTAAATGTAGATTTATTTATAGACCTTTGAAAATAGTCTTAAGAAAAGAAATCTATGGGCTCTATACAATTAGCATGCTGATAGATATATGGATACAAATTGAAATAATATAATGATAAGAAAAATTTGCAACGTGCGTAGGTGTAAATACTTAGCTAGGTATAAGTATTTTAACAATAAACAGTTTTGCGTTAACGACACATGGAAAGCATAAATTGCATTCCACATTTTTTGTGTTGTAGCTAATCTCCTAAGTACGAGACATTACGTGAACAGAAAATGTCTCTCTTACAAATACCTACAACAAATTTCAGCACTAGTAACCTCTTTTTTTGGTTGACCCTATTTGGAATACATTCAAAATTACCCCAACATGTGTGTTGTGCTGTCTTTTGTGTGCGCCAAATAAATGGTTTATCTATCTATCCAACAATAAAAAGAGATGATCATTTTATGTATCCATCTATCTTCTTCTTATAAAATTAAATTGCCGTTCCCTAGTCTTGCAAAAGCTCCAAAATGACTCGAACGATGGTGATAAAACTTTATTTAGTAAGTTGTCGTGTGCACACTGAAGAAGGTTCCTAACACTGCAACGCATATGCTAGTTTTTAATGAATCTGTAGTTACAAAATATACTATCGATGGAGAAGGTGCAGTAACAAGCCAAAATTATAATTAATATGAAAATATTAAATCTCTTGTATTACATGAAGCTACAGCAGATATAAACGGTACAGCTCGTAATAATAATATCATAACCATTCACGTGTAACCATTAAAATTTGAAGCCGTTAACCGTAAACCTTTAGCGGCAATAACATGCCTCAGTTAGGATATAGTTTTATGTGCTATAACTGTTTAACACGATGTGCTTGCTTTTATAAGTCGTTTTGACACATGAATAAATTTAATCGCTTTCGGCGACGTTAAAAACTTTTTTTTGTGTACTTTTAAAAAAATATCCGTATCACCTTTCCATGTATTTATCTTATGTAAATTGTATGTATTTATTTATAGTATAATCAGCCATAATAGAGATAAGAGGCTGTATCCCAGCAGTGGGAACCCACTGCTAGGATACAGCCTCTCTATAAGAGGGAGTGGGTCATAATCAACCACGCGGGCCAATTGTGGGTTGGCGGATATCTTAAATTTTTTAGGACATGTCGGTTTCCTTACGATGTTTTCCTTCTCTGTTTTGAGGGTGGTGGTGATGAAATAATTAAGTACCTGCTTGAGTTCGAACCCACAACCCGTAAGTCGCGGCCGTTACCACTGGACTACCACTGATTACCATTAATTTATACAATCATACAGTTAATGTGGAATTTGACCAATTCATAATATGCAAAATACCAATTGGATGATAATCTTCTTAATTTTAAATACCTATGAATATCATCATTGCTCAAAAATTTAAGAAAAAATTCTTCGGTGTAACTAGCAACACTGTTGCTAAACTAATTGTGACTCAAGAAATGAACGATAGCTAAATATTTAAGTATATCTGACGCAGCGATGAAAGTTATGCCGATAGTAGATAATTAATTTAGGAATGTAACTGATAATAACATTCCTAAATTAATTTAAAACACTAAAAAAGTTACACGTGTAACTGTTTCAATAAACTATAATGACGTTATCAATATTGGTAAAATATGGCGTACTGACATTCGTAAGATTTCTGATGCCAAATATAAGGTGAAGGCTCTCATTATGTAGCCCAGTAAGACATCAAACAGCAGTAATAATGAAGGTTTACGTATTAGTGATTTCGACGCTGCTGAAATTAGCTGCAGGCGAAGTGGACGAAGAATTGCAAGCAAAGTACATGACAATGACGCGATCAAACTTCGTAGAGCACTTCAACGAAAGGAACTACTCATGGAAAATGAAACAGTATACCAATATTTCCCTTAATATACTAGTTGATTTTAATATACATGATCGTAATACGGAAGCATTACCAGTAAAATATATTATTCGTGAGAAGATACATCAACTACCGAAGATATTCGACGCAAGAAAGAAATGGCCGCAATGTTTGACTATAAAACAAATTTACAAACAATATGGTTGTCTCTCATGTTGGGCTCATGGCGTTGCCAACACTGCCTCCGACAGAATATGCATTCACAGCGGCATGTTTATAGATTTATCTGAACAAGATTTGGAATGCTCACATCCTCATCAAACTATTTGTCATTCAGGTCAGCCTTCAATAGGATTCAATTTTTGGAAAGATTACGGCCTCGTACCTAAAGCATGCAAACAATATGAACCTTTTGATATTAACAGAAATGAGTGCGTAAGATTTTGTGATTACAATCCTAGTTTAGGGGTTTACTTGAAATCCAAATTTTATGCTAAGGAAGTTTACACTGTACCTAATGACAGCTGGCAAATAAAGGTTGAATTATTTTTGAACGGTCCTATACAGGCTTTAATGGCAGTTTACGAGGATTTCAATAATGGATATGGTCACGGTTACTCTTCAGGAATTTACGAACACACATATGGTAAATATTTAGGGCATCATAGTGTTCGTGTGATAGGCTACGGTGTTGAAAATGATGTTGAATATTGGCTAGCGGCCAACAGCTGGGGCCGTGAATGGGGTGAAGAAGGACTTTTCCGGATTAAAAGTTTCCAACCGACCATTGGGTTTGAACAAGCGATGAGTACTGGTATTCCGGCAGCCAAGCCCATTTCAAATTAAAGCAAAATTCAATCTGCACTAACAAAGTTTGTAAATAATAATAATAATCATTTATTTATTCAGACTACAAATGCGGTCCATTGTGTTAGTAACAATCTTACTTAGTCTATGTTAGTACTTAATAACTAAAACAGATCAGAGGGTCTACTCCAAAGTAGTATCGGCCGAATGTTCGGCCGTTTCCTGCTACGAAATTACTATTTGGTTCGGTCGGTTCCGATCCTACACTCCTACACTCTTTCGAATATTGACTATGGTCCCGACCCAACTGAGCCGATGCGAAGTTTTTTCGCATTTTTCAATAATATTCGGTTCGGCCATGTGTCGGTCCGATCCGAACATTCGCACTTTGCACTTCGGAGTAGGCCCCCAGGTTCGGTCCGCTAACGCCCACACAAGCGGACTATCTTCCCAGGCAGCGATCGCATGCAGAATGATGTTGGGACTGTGTGTTGTAAAGTGAAAACATTTTGCGTTTGATTATTATTTTCGATATCTTATTATAAATTGGTTTTTGGAAGTAAAATAAATATTATTAAACTTACTACTACTTACGATACTTCGAAACGACTGGTTGACACTTCCCGTGACTGGCTTTTACATGGCTTTTACCTTGGCCAGAGGCTAAGCATTGCCATAAACGTGGCAATGCCGCCAGTGTCATGGATACATTACCAGTCGACAGCGATGCATATGAATTTTTCGACGCTATATTTTAGTTTGTAAATAGTTTTACTTAATTTAGGATATAATTTTGTTATTTTAGTGTTAGCTTGTAACTTGTCCTTGTATTACTAAACTACAACGTACCCATATATATAATTGGTGATTTAATTTATTTATTTCTGAATATTTATTTAATACTTGCTGTTGCCCGCGACTTCGTCTGAGGTCCAAAATGGAAAGTAGCCAATTTCCTTCTCCAGATTATGGTTTACCCATATGCCAAATGCCATTCAAATCCGTTCTGCCATTTTTACCAAAAAAACATAATTTTAACATTATGAAAACATCACTACGAAATCCCAGGCCATGATTAACGGCGGCAGGTATATGCGGAATAGGCTGGATGTAGCGTTGCTGTCTCCACTCTGAGTCTGTCTGAACTCTGAGTTTAGATTGAAGACGCACAAACGATTAAAAACCTGGGGGTGACCATGGACCACCTGTCGTGCTCATGTTGCTCGAATTTCTGCGCGAATGCCCTCAGTCAAAGTCAAAGTCAAATCATTTATTTCCAATAGGCACATAAATGGCACTTTTGAACGTCAAAAATAAAATTAAAATAAAATTGATTCTAGTCTCAGGATGTACACATACTACACATAGACTGGACTGCTAAAACAGAGAAGAGAATGAAGTAAGTGCGGTGAGTGGACAATGGAGAAGATGGAGAAGACTCAGGGATATTTATTGAGAAGACCTTCTCTTGGACTGCCCAGCTACAGGAACTTAGCCGCAAGCTATTTACATCTGCCGCGTCTTTGAAGAGATTGCGTAATTTCCTACCGACTGCAACCAAGATTGCGCTTGCACAATTGCTTCTTCTTCCCATCCTTGACTATGCCGATGCCATCTTGATCTTACCCAAGACTAACTAGAGGGGCCCGTGGCTAAATAATAACAGCCGCACAGGTCGATCGGTCAGGTTAAGCTACGCTTGCCGCGGTTGGTCTGTGGATGGGTGACCATCTTTACATACTGAGACCCCTCCGTGCCACGGAAAGCACGTTAAGCCGTTGGTCCCGGCTGTCATTCGTGGATCTTTGACAGTCGTTACGGGTAGTCAAAAGCCCGAAAGTCTGACAACCAGTCTTACCAAGGGGTATCATATTACCCAGTAACTGGGTTGTGGAGGTCAGATAGGCAGTCGCTCCATGTAAAATACTGGTAGTCAGCTGCATCCGGTTAGACTGGAAGCCAACCCCAACATAGTTGGGAAAAGGCTAGGCAGATGATGATGATGACCCAAGACCAACTAGATAAACTTGAGCGGCTTCAAAATTTTTGTATAAGGTTCATATTCGGTTTGTGCAAATATGACCATGTTTCTGAATTTCGTGTGAAGCTCAAGTGGTTACCAATTCGCCTTCACCGGAATGTTCATATTCTTTCCCTTCTGTTTAATGTGCTCTTTTGCCCTTCCACCCCGCTCTACCTCAAGAAACGTTTTCAGTTTCTTTGCGAGTCCCACACGAAATTGTTAAGGTCATCAGATGACTTGAAGCTCAAAATGCCTATGCATTCCACAACTTTCCTTAATAAATCCTTTACTGTACAGGCCGCTCGTTTGTGAAACGCATTGCCAGTTGAAATAAAACGTGCGCAGTCGTTACATGTGTTCAAAAGACTTGTAAATGAGCACTAGGTACTTGTCGTTGTGATCTTGTTTTCCTAACTGCAATCATCTACAGTCTTCTTTTATTTTTAATTGCTTGTATACATAGTATGTATGTATTTATGTATCTATCATTTGGATATGTACATATTTGTGTATCTATTTTAGTGTATTGTATACATAATATTTGCACCAACGACAGTCCTATTTTATGTCCAGGAAAATCCATTCTAAGGTTGCCTGGAAGAGATCGCAGTAATGCGATAAGGCCGCCTTTTGTATATTTTGTAGTGTTTCATGTATTTTTTTATACTATGTATTTTTGTGGTGTACAATAAAGTGTATATAAAAAAATAAGACGGTTATTTGATGAGTGAAGATTTCCATTGTGTACAGTGGGCTAGATATGAGAATGTAGCCTATTGGAGTATAGGAGATAGGAGAAGTGATATTTGCGTTGGTTGAAAAAAATCGAATTTAAATGTTAAAACACGGTCAAGTTTGTTGAGGATCTGTATTCAGGTCGTAATACGTACATCACCATAATCGATTAAAGTAACACACATCACCATAGTGACACGCATGATACGTAACCTATGGATCACAGTTGTATGAAGAACAAAGTGCACTGAGAAAACGCTGTATTAAAAAATTATAGGTTAATATAACAAGACGTTAAAAATAATTAATTCTTTGGCAAACCAGTTGACAGCCGATTTTCGAACTCAATTTCTTCTTGGTAACTTTTAATTTTAAAATAACCATGGTCACCCCATTTATCACCCCAACTGTTGGCTGCTAACCAATAATCTATTCCATTTTCGACACCGTAGCCAATAAGTCGCACACTATGACGCCCTGCTTTGACTGATTGTTTATGTACGTAAACTCCTGATTTATAATCATGAAAATCATGGAAATCAGTAAAACTAGCCTGAATAGGGCCATTTTTTACTAACTCTGCTTTTATTTGATCGCTTTCACTAGATATTCGGTATACCATTTCGGCGAAATGTTTGTCTTGTTTATAATCTATGTTAGTATTGACACATTTAGTCTTGCATTCATTTTTAAAGAGCTTCTTTATGTCGTACGGTTTACATTCTTAAGTGACAATACCTTTGTTTTGCCAATAAACAAATGCGGCATTTGAATCACCACCACTACACACATTCTCTTTCAAACATTCGAAATCTTGTTCAGCAAGACGGACATGTATATCTTTGTGAATGCACGTTCTATCAGACGCTGTCGTAGCAGCTCCGAAGGTCCAACACGAACCGCACGTTTCTTGATTGTAGATTTCTTTTATAGTTTCACATTGGGGCCAATTAACTCTTGCATCAAAGTTAACCGGCAAATCTATTGCTTCAAGATCGTGAGTTAGGAGTGGTAATTTTTCGAAAGATTCCATATCAAAATGTGCACAAGTAGTATATTTCTCTTGGGTATTATCATACTCAGCCATTTTCCAAGAGTAGTTCTGTGCGTTGAAATACTCGATGAAGGATGACCTTGGCATCGTTATGTATTTGGCGTGCAACTCTGGGTCAAAGTCAGCCGCAACCAATCCCGCGAGCGTCACAAGTACCACTGCGTGTAACATCACCGTTGACATTTCTCAACGTTTGTGGTGTCCATCGCCTGTTGTCAGCATTTATACGAAATGTATTATGTCATGTATGAAAGTAATGTAACATAAATCAAATTTAATCAGCGCTTTTATTATACTTGGTTATCTAGGAAACATACTTAGAATAGGTTTAATGTTCGCTTTACACTCTTGGTAAAGAATGTTTTTATATTTTTAATGCTCTTTTTCTTTAGGAATTTAACTGTTAATAATCTGGTCATAAAATTTTTACACGGGGCGTAGGCATGTGGGTTTCCAAAGATTTGCAGTTAGCTAGATTAACACAATTTTTTTTTTTTTTATTATGAAGTTCTCATATAACATTAGCAATATCCTTAAATGATTCAGCAGTGCGATTCTGTAACCATCTCACCGTGAAAACTTAGGTGAAGTGAGCATGGAGTGAGCTGTCATTCCAAATAATGCTAGGAATTGACATTACTGACAACTCACATCAAGCTCACTTCACTTGAGTTTTCACGGTGAGATTTTTACTGAATCGACCGTCAGATTATGATTGATAGTTTGTTAGGTACGCAAAGAAGGTGCAGGATGGCAGATGGGCTGCCTGTCTTGGTTGCATCAGTGTTGCTGCGTCGCTGCGCTCGAATGACGCTATTTACGTTTTCATTATTCATCTCGTAATTACATAACCAACTTTTTAAGGTATAATGCCACCTGCACGGCATAAAACTTCACAATCTATTTCCCTTTAAGACTAATATCACTACATATTATAAAACAAAGCCCGCCGCGTCTGTCTGAACGCCATAAACTCAAAATTTTCCAAACGGATTTTCATACTGTTTTCACCTGGATGAAGTGTTTTATGAGGAAGGTTTAAGGTTATGTGTAAATTGGGTGAAATATGATGATGATTGTTGAAGATGTTGGAAAAAGTCATCCGACATCGAAAATGTTTCCACTGTAGAAAATAAGATGTCCCTAGTACTTTTTTTCGTTGCGACGTTGACTAATTCGCATTATGACCAATGATGGTTACCGTCATAAATACGCGAAATGACCAATCGCTAAATGACCAACACGCTTAATGACCAACACGCTTAATGACCAATATTTTGTACGTTTTTTACTTTGCAATACAAAAACCATTAGGAGAAACTAACTTATATTTTTAACTTATTCGCCGAGTTGCTGATAATTGGTGGAGTGCTAGCAATTGGGTGATTCACTCTAGTCAGTTTAAAAGTTACGATTAACAAATAATAATAAAATAGAAAATAAAGCTAGCAAACAAAATTTTTTTTTTTTTTTTTGTTTTAATAAGTGGCAAACCGGTTCTTAACATGCAGCACAGCCTGGCGCGGTCCTTATGGCGCGGTTCGCGGTTACAATATGACGCACATGACGACATATTCATTTCTATTTCAACATTAATATTAAAATTCCTGAGTTAGCGGACCTCGCATTGTGTATGTAGGCTATCCGTACAAAGAGAGGTCAGCATAAATTGAAAATTAATTAAATAGCTATGCGAGGTGAGGTGAAGAAATCGTTTTAATACATGTCATCGTAGAATTTATCTCAGTCATTCCATTTTAGCTGACGCATATTGCCAAAAACGATAACTTTTTTGACAATATGGTGGTTCTAATCTCGCTAATCGGGAATATTTGAAAACATTACATACTAACGCCAGCATGACTTACATAACTGAAATATTTTTGAGTAGTTTATTATCAGATAAATTCCTAAAAAAAAAACATTTATAATAACATTCTTCATAAAGAACTTGAATACCCAAACCAAATATTACAAAAATGTTTCTTTGATAACAACAAAATGATTAAAAGTACTGATTAAATACTTATAGGGATTTATTATCTTATGTAAAATTGTTTTCATATTTGACATAACACACTTTGTTTATATACTGACGATAGCCGAAGGACACCACAATCGTTTAGAAGTGACAACGATGATGTTACACGCAGTGGTACTTGTGTCGCTCGCGGGTTTGGTAGCGGCTAACTTTGACCCAGAGTTGCACGCCAAATACCTAATGATGTCAAAGTCATCCTTCATCGAGTATTTCAACAAACAAGACTACTCTTGGAAGATGGCCGAGTACGACAATATAGAAAAGAAGTATACCGCTTGTGCACATTTTGATATGGAATCTCTGGAAAACTTACCATTCCTAAATCATAATCTTGAAGCAATAGATCTGCCGGATAATTTTGACGCCAGAGATAAGTGGCCTCAATGTGAGACTGTAAAAGAAATCTACGATCAAGGACATTGTGGTTCATGCTGGACCTTTGGAAGCGCCACGACAGCATCTGATAGAACTTGCATTCACAAAGATGTACATGTCCGTCTTGCTGAACAAGATTTCGGATGTATGCAAGAGGAAGTATGTAAAGGAGGCAATCCAGCTCAAGCATTTGATTTTTGGAAAAACGAAGGTCTTGTTACTCAAGAATGTAAACCGTATAATATAAAAACGCTCAAAGAAAACAAATGTGAGACTGAATGTGTAAATACTAACATACTTTATAAAGAAGACAAACATTTTGCTGAAAAGGTTTACCGAGTATTTAATGAAAGCGATCAAATAAAGGCAGAGTTAGTTAAAAATGGCCCTATCCAAGCCGGGTTTTCTGTTTACTCAGATTTTTATAAATATGGGAAAGGTATTTATGTTCATAAATCTGGAGATTATGAAGGGGAACATAGTGTGCGAGTTATTGGCTACGGTGTTGAAGAGGGAATGGAGTATTGGTTAGTGGCTAACAGCTGGGGAGATTCTTGGGGTGATAATGGACTATTCAAGGTTAAAAGTTTCCAAAAAAAAATAGACTTCGAAAATTTCATGTATACTGGTTTGCCAAAAAATTAGGTATTTTTGAACACTTTTCATATTCGAAGTGTGTTTACCTATTCCTTATATACCTTGTGTTTTCTCCAACGCACTTTATTTTTGCTACATATTGGTTTTGTGTGTATTAATAAAAATTATGTGTCGTATTTTATTAGAGTGTACTAAACGTCTTATTATCAATCTTGGTATTTCGATATTTCGTCATACTTCTTCGAGCCACTGTAATAAAAGTAGCGTGATCAATATTTTATTATTTGATACACAACTACTATGAGTACACCTATAAAAAACTATATAATATATTATGATACCTAATTTAAATATAAGAAACCCTATATGGGTACAGTAAGTATTTAAACTACGTCAAACAACAGCTTTATTAATTTTATTATGGTTTTACATTGTTTAGCCTCCTTAGTGCTGATTTTTCCAATACCAGATCATTTTATCGGATAATTTTGAATTTTTTACAATTCTTCCATACGAAAACTGTCAGACATCAATTTTATTGCAATGTGTCAATTATTTACTGTACCCATAATATGGCTGAACCCTATCTCTTACGATACAAGCTAGATCTAATTTAATACTACAATGTATACAGTGCAATGTGTTTCTTGTTTTATGAAATAAATAATTTTATTAATTTCAATTATTATTTCGTTTATTTATTTACGTACATACTTAATTACATATTAAATTATTTCTTAAAATAAATAAAATTTTAAAGTCAATTGTAATTATTAATTTTAATTATTATTCAGCTGCATTCAGTTAGACTGGAAGCCGACCCGAACATATTTGGGAAAAGGCTAGGCAGAATAAAAATTTATCGGTCGATTGAAAACTCAGCCCTTAGTCAATGTTATTGAAATTCGTGAGTTACTTTGAATCAGGCATTTCGTTTATTACTGAAATAATGTCTTAAAAAAAATAAAGATTATGTTGTTAAAGCCTGTGTTAGATATTTTGATTTTGCCAATTAAATGATAAATGATTTTTTGTAAGTAGGTTTGTACAAACACTTTTACACGTCAATCATATTTTAAAACTAGATGAGGTCGGCGTTTCCTATCTGACTAATCTGAAAAGAAAGGTCGAAACAAACTCAGAGGTCACAGTCTCTTTTAAAGTCCAGACATAATCTTGGTCAGATCGTATGAAGACCATGTAGGTCTGTAAGTATGGTATGTAGTATGGTAAGTCTGGGATGGAACAAGATTTAGAATGTTTGAAAGAGAATTTATGTTATGGAGGCAATCCAGAGCAAGCATTTGATTTTTGGAAAAACAAGGTTCTTGTTACTCAAGAATGTAAACCGTATAATATAAAAAAGCTCGAAGAAAACAAATGCGAGACTGAATGTTTAAGTACTGACATAAATTACAAACAAGACAAACACTTTGCTGAGAAGGTTTACGGAGTACTTGGAAAAAGTGACCAAATAAAGTCAGAGTTAGTAAAAAACGGCCCTATTGAAGCTGAGTTTAGTGTTTTCCAAGATTTTTTTACTTATAAATCAGGAGTTTATGTTCATACACATGGCACATGGGGGGGGGGGGGGGGGTATCATAGTGTGTGTGTTATTGGCTATGGTGTTGAAGATGGAATTGATTTTTGGTTAGTGGCTAACAGCTGGGGGAGTGAATACCGTGAACATGGATGGTTCAAAATCAAAAGTAACTAAGAAGAAATCCAGTTTGAACTGTATATGGTAACTGGTCTGCCAATGAATTAATGCTTATAGCGGACTTTTTTTTTCATAGTATTAAGCATTAAAAAAATTGTTTTCATAGTATTAAGGGCCTGTACTACCTCAGATTGTCTTGTCGAAAATTGTCTTAGCATTAATGGCTGTAGTTTCAACAATACTGCATTATACACTTTGTAATTAATATATAATAAAGATGAGGACTACTGCGAGGTGTCGTTTGTTCCGAAAAAACGATTGTATATAATTTTCTCGATACAAAGAAATCTCAAGGTTACCTCTAAACCGTACAATAAAAGAAGAATAATCAATGAAAATTTTCAAATTATATAATGAAACTTTGCAGGCTAATCGAACTATGCATAAAGCAGGTGTTATCTGTCAGTTTTTATTTTTTTATCGTTACATTTAACGTAAAAAGATGAGATTGGAAATATCAAGATTTAATATCGTAGGATGCTGAGATGGGAGCATTTTTGGCCTCGTACAGGTCTTTTTTTTTGGTTTAATTATTTTTATGGTTGTTCTTAATGTAACTTTGTTAGTTTTAAATGCTCCTTTTTTACTATTTGTATTTACCGTGAGTGTCCGAAATATTTTTCTTTCATTCTTTCCTTTTTTCTTTCTTTCTAACTTTATAGTAATCCATACTGACAATGTTACAAGCCCTTTGAGTGCTCTTGCCATTGCATAATCAGCCTTTAATGTGCCCTCTGCTGGGACACTGGGGACCCTCGGTGAGAGGGAGTGGGCCGTAATCCACCAAGCGGGCCCAATGCGAGTTTTTAGATGCCATATGTCTTCGACAGTTTGGTTATGTACGTCCACCCTAAACAGACGTCACGTAAGGTCGCAAAGTAGTCAAGGGTGTGACGGTACATGAAAACATATGACAAGTTAAAGGAACCTACAGAGACCTATCAGCCTAACAGTCCCTACGACCCTAAGCTCTATAAGCCCTACAGCCCTAACCTATCATATACCTAGTATGTGATAAATAAATATATAAATAAGTTCAGGATGTCTGCACCATGCGACCTAAGGTTGCAGACGGATTGTAGACAGGATTTCCAGGTTCGGACAGGGTGAACTCACTGCCAGTCCCGCAGACTCACGAGACTGATCAGGTTATAAGACATGCCGATTTCCTCACGATATTTTCCTTCACCGTTTAGAGAGTGGAGAATGACGGTGATGAAATTTTTATTTTTGTATTATGTTTCTGTGTTCATAAAAATTTTACAGCTGTCTCATACTGAAAACTATGCCCCACAAAACCGTTTCCACGGTTCGTCTTTACAAACCATCAACCATACCATGCATAATGAGTTTGAGTTGCGATTTTGTTTTAAATGGCCATATTAATTATTTTACATAAGTCAAATAAAGTTTAATCTGGGTATTCATATTTGAGATTTGACCCAGGCATTTAGTTTAGTACATTACTATACTCTCTTAAAAAAAAATTTAAAAAGTATCGTAGTTTATCTAAATGAAACATCCCACTAATATTATAAACGTGAAAATTTGTATGGATGTATGGATGTTTGTTACTCTTTCACGCAAAAACTACCTAACGGATTTGGATGAAATTTGGCACACAGATGTTTCATAACCAAGATTAACACATAGGATACTTTTTATCTCGATATTCCCACGGGATCGAAACTTATGCTAGTGAAACCGCGGGGCGCAGCTAGTAATAAAATAAAGCTAGAAAGCTAAAATAAGAATTATTTCTTTTATCCCGATATTCCCACGGGATCGAAACTTATGCGGGTGAAGCCGCGGGGCGCAGCTAGTATTACAAACGCGAAAGTTTGTAGGTATGGATGGATATTTGACTACTGAACGGATTTGGATGAAATTTGGCACACAGATAGTTTATAACCAAGATTAACACATAGGATACTTTTTATCTCGATATTCCCACGGGATCGAGACTTATGCTAATGAAACCGCGGGGCGCAGCTAGTAATAAAATAGAGCTAGAAAGCTAAAACAAGATTTTTTTCCAAAAAATAGCTAATTGGCTCTTATAATACACCCCTAGCCCTTGGTACAGCACAGCCTGGCGCGGTCCTTTGCTGTTGTATGTACACATTACGACACATGCATTTCGATTTCGACAACATTATATTAAATCCTGAGTAAGCGGACCTCGCATTGTTTAGGCTTTCCGTACAAAAAGAGGTCAACATAAAGTGGAAATGTTCACCTTGATAGATCGTGCGTACAACGGCGAGCTTGAATCTGAAATGAGTTCTCACAGCAAACCTTAAAACGGTGAGATTTTATTTATTTATTTATTTAACCATTTATGTACACACATATATAAACAGACATTTAAAAACAGAACAGAAAAAATAGGTACAGAGGTGATGCTTATTTCATAAGAAATGAATGAATGTAGAAGATAGAAATAAAATTGACACATACCTACAATAACACACGTATTTAAACACGCAATAGATTCGATATAACATACACAAACGTGTACATGGAGATTATGCCGACAGAAAATGTTCCATAAATCTTTCCTTGGAAACATCTAACGACGGGCTCAACAACAGAGAATTAGGATATTGAAAAACAGAAAATAAAGTGTATGTCTCGACGCTCCGAATAGGTAGTCTTTTACAAGATGCCTGGATGGCTTTTACACATGTCACATATTCGAAGCCCAAAATTAAGCAAATGCACAAATTCGACAGATGTTAGATTTTATTTTTATTTCCTCAAGAAACAATATCGGAAAAACGACGACAGTAAATTGATCTCAAAATTCCTCATTTTTAACGACATGGCAGTGCTTATTCAGCTAATCGCGAGAACATTACATGACATACCTACCTTTAATACTCCTCGTGTAAAATCTGTTGAGTAGTTTATTATCAGTTAAATTCCTCAATAACAATTGCATTCTACAGTAAAAACATTCTTCAGAAAGAACTTGGATAGGAGCTAAAGGTGTGTCCAGACCTGCCGGTCGATTCTGTAAAAATTTCACCGTGAAAACTCAAGTGAAGTGAGCTTGATGTGAGTTGTCAGTAGTGTCAATCCCTAGCATTATTTGGAATGACAGCTCACTCCACGCTCACTTCACCTAAGTTTTCACGGTGAGATGTTTACAGAATCGCACTGCTGTTGAATGCGCCGCTCGCGAGCCGCTTGCGAACTGCGCGCGTGCATTTTATGTTCGTACGCAGCCCCTGCCCCGTCCGCGCGCCGCTCGCGCACAAGTTACGCGCCGTACTCGAGCGGCACAGGAGGTGCGCGCGTGCCGCCCGCGGTGCACCTCCCTCGCTATTCTGTTTTATTTAAAAAAAACCGACCAAGTGCGTGTCATGCCACGCATAGAATAGGTTCCGTGGTCACTCATAATGGCACGTGGAATTGAAGGCGGGGTTGGTATTTATTACTTTGAATTTTGCTCAGAAGTTTTCCAAGTAAGCGCATTTTACAAGTTAGGCCTATATAACTCCTGAACTAACAAAGTTATCTAAGCCGTTATAATATTTCTTCAAAGTTCATCACATGAACTACCATCAAGAATTTTTTCAGATTTATGAGCCAGCAAATAAAATTTAAAGTTGAAATCTCGCAAACGGATACCTAAATCCAAAAATCGTCTCAGGAACCTCTCAATGTTTTTAAAAGACCTATCTAATGATAGACGGGTAGACGCGAGAAAAAAAATCTTCCCCACTTTGCTTGTAGGGGAGACACCCCAAAAAAAAATTCGGACGGATATGACGAAACTTTATGGGTTCCGAGACGTGAATTACGGAACCCTAAAAACGGAACCTGCCACGAACGTCTTCTGTTTTTCCTTTTAGTTCTTGTAAGTAATAAAATAGCCGATGCTGCAGCATTTATGCTAATGGCAGTCGTATGGTCCGATATTTTCGGAAGCAAATTCAAAACTGAGGCTCATAGTAACGAGCTCATAAAAACAATATTATACGCAGATCGTTCCACCGTAGATCTCATCCCTGCCTCTGGGCTGGATTGAGTTCAAGAGTGAGCCCATTGTCAATAAAAAATAAAAAAAATAAAATTCTCAAAGGAAAGATTTGTCAAATTTCTTTAATAGATTTTCAGCTTTATCGCCAAAGTGTTAAGGTTCAAGGTTGATTGGGAAAATTTGACAGTTTCGGGTAGCTTGACCTGCTGGCGTCTGTACACTTGTAATAATTATTATGGTCGAAGGTGTAGAAATGTTTTAGTCCCAACTATTTTTAATAACCTTCCAGTCGATATAAACAGTGGTAGGTATCACAAAAACCGCCTTTAAAAATAAAATACATAAGTACCTCGTTAGTAGTCTGGGTGTTTTTCTATCTATAATATGTATGTATTTACAAAAAAAAATGTATATAAGTAGTTTATCAGCCATCTTGTTACCATAACACAAGCATTAGGTTGCTTAGCTTGGGACTAGATGGCGCTGTGTGAAATGTCCAGGGATATTATTATTATTATTAAGTACGTCTTTAATATTTTTTGTCAAAACCTCACTGTAGAGAATAGCTAAAAGAATAAAAAATAAATCTAATGTCTGTTTTTTTTTTCTAAAAGAAATAGGTAAAGGAATAGTTTTATTAACTCTTATGTGAAAAAGTGTCATTATAAAAAATATATAGTATGATAATGTGTACAAAAAAAAAGAGCTACGTCTGCCAACAAACTGCATTGCAGTTTGGCAGAGGTAATAATTATATCTTGTTAAAATTATTTATGTGAATGAACCCTTTTTTCTTTTTTTCAGTTAAAATGTGAAAGAAGCTGCAAGAAGCAGAAGAAAGCGCACGCGCCCAGTGCAGCTCTAGTGCAACTCCAGCAAGGCTCGATTTGCTGGAGTTACACTAGAGCGGCGCACCAAACGTAGGCTGTAATCGCATGCGAGCAACACACGCGCAGTTCGCAAGCGGCTCGAGAGCCGCGCATTCGCCAGGTCTGGACACACCTTAAACCAAATATGCCACCTATTACAACCATGTTTCTTAGATAACAACAAAATGATTAAATAGTTATATTTATTGTGTTATGTAAAATTGCCTCCCTACCCGACATAACACATTTCGTATAAATACTGATGACAGCCGATGGACACTACAAACGTTTAGAAGTGATAACGATGATGTTACACGCAGTGGTACTTGTGACCCTCGCGAAATTGGTTGCGGCTGACTTTGACCCAGAGTGGCACGCCAAATACATAACGATGCCAAGGTCATCCTTTATCGAGTACTTCAACGCACAGGACTACTCTTGGAAGATGGCTGAGTACGACAACATCCAGGAGAAGTATACCGCTTGTGCACATTTTGATAAGGAAGCTATAAAAAACTTACCTCTAAAAACTCACGATCTTGAAGCAATTGATCTGCCGGATAACTTTGACGCCAGAGAACAATGGTCTCAATGTGAGACTATAAAAGAAATCTACGATCAAGGAGCTTGTGGTTCATGCTGGACCTTCGGAACCGCCACGACAGCATCTGATAGAACTTGCATTCACAAAGATGTACATGTCCGTCTTGCTGAACAAGATTTTGAATGTTTGCAAAACAACGTATGCGGTGGAGGTTTTCCAAAACTAGCATTCGATTTTTGGCGAGACGAAGGTCTTGTTACTCAAGAATGTAAACCGTACGACGTAAACGAGCTCGAACAAAATAAATGCGTAACTGAATGTATAAATAATGATATTAGTTATAAACAAGACAAACATTTCGCTGAAACGGTTTACCAAATATCCAATGAAAGCGATGCAATAAAGGCAGAATTAGTTAAAAATGGCCCTATACAAGCCGGGTTTGCTGTTTTCAGCGATTTTAAAGAATATCATTCAGGAATTTATGTTCATACACATGGTGGTTTGCTAGGGTATCATAGTGTACGAATTGTTGGCTACGGTTCCGAAGACGGAGTTGATTATTGGTTAGTGGCCAACAGCTGGGGGGGTGATTGGGGTGAACAAGGATGGTTCAGAGTCAAAAGTTACCAAAAGGGAGTTGATTTTGAAGAACTTTTAATGGCCGGTATGCCAAAGAATTAATTATTTTTCTTTTTGTATTAAGTTTGGTTTTACCTTTCTATTTGACGTTCTTCCAACACATTTTACTTTCTCTAAATTGTATATTGTGTATCGATGGTAACTAACCTGATAGCTATTATAATATTTATCAACAAACATTTCGCATACGATTGTCAAATTAAAAAATATATATTTAAAAAAATAAAATTATCAGCGATTTCATTTTATTTGTCGAAGCCTTTTTTGAACTTCAATTTAGTTTTTTCGATTTCATAGAGCTACTCTATTCCAATTCTCTTCAGACTTGAAACTTGCATCAGTTTCCATAATGTAATTAATCTAGTGAAAATTAAAAAACATCTTACACACAACTAGTTTAGTGTGGTGTTATTTCAAAAATATTAATAAAAAAACAAAAATTAAGTTACCTTTAATTACAAATTTGTAGGTATGTAACTAAAAATACGGTTTTCGCAATTTTTCCTTTTAAATCTATGCTATAAGACGTTGCTTCGTACCAAATTTCAAGATTCTGAGTTCATGAGAAGTACCCTGTAGGTTTTGATTCCCTTGCGAGTGTCGAAAATTTGCGGAAATTTGCCCCAGGGAATGGTCCCGGGAAGTCCCGGTCCTGAAAATCCCGGAAATCCCGGGATTTTTGTATAGACTAAAGAACCGGGACGATCACACCTCGTCCCGGGACTTTCGGGACCTTCGGGACTTAGTTGAAAAGTATAAACTTAAATTAAGAATTTGAGTTTCCCCATTCAGATATCATAATAAAAGGTTTCTTACTAAGATTTTATTTAAAACTAGAGGTCCGCCTAGCGGTTTCACCCGCTGCTACACGTTTTTCCGAGCGAATGAGGTCAAAAGTAGCTTTTGTTACTTAGGGATCATGTAGCTTTTTAGTGGTGAAAGAATTTTTAAAATATAATCAGTAGTTTTTGAGTTTATTGGTTACATACCTAGAATACCAAAAAAAAAACAAATCTTTCCTCTTTTTAATACCTAACCTAATAGTGTAGAATCTACACTGTACTTAGACAGTGGTTCGCTGAACGGTTTACCCGGTGCTTGCTGCTGCTGCCCGTTTTCCCGTCTCTATAAGAATAAGGCGTTTGCCCGAGGTAAAACAGTCTATGTCACTCATACTCAGAGTTAAAAAAATACGCACAAATAGCGTTTCTTCGATAGCTGTTCATCTACCTGAAGAGCCTTCATCACAAAATCAAGAAAATAATGATCTGCACAGATATGCTATATTAACAAAAAAAGATGAGCTTAATACTGAAATACTGAATGCTACCAAAAATGTACGAGTTCGAAGCGATCAAGAAGATTTTACACATACATTTAACACTACAATTAGAATAGAAATGGCTCTTTTTGAAAATGGTGGTGATCGTGGCCGTTTTCTGTCGTTAGCTTATGATCACCTTCTGACGATCCCTCCGACCAGCGTGGAGCCCGAGAGGATATTCTCTGCAGCAGGATTACTGTACAACAAAATAAGATCACGCTTAAGTGATAAAAGCTTAGACGCACTTATTTTTTTAAGAATCCATTATAATGAGCAAGACAGTAAATTTAGTACTGTCTTTTAACTTGCAATTGAACGTTTTCATATTATTTTGTTAATTTCATTCCTGTATAACTTTTTCATATTTTATTATTTTATATTCCTTAAAGATAAGCGTCTCAGTGATATTGTAACTGCCGAATGCTGATGATGACTTGGTTTATAATTATTACAAAAAAAAAATGTATATAAGTAGTTTATCAGCCATCTTGTTACCATAACACAAGCATTAGGTTGCTTAGCTTGGGCCTAGATGGCGCTGTGTGAAATGTCCAGGGTTATTATTATTATTATTATTATTATTAATTAAGAAAAGGATTTATGTTTTATTTTGTTTTATGAAAAGTAACTATGTTTTTTTTATTGATTGATATTGGTATATAATTTATAATAATAGCGAGTGTTAAATGCTGATTTGACTTGTTATTTTCTTCTGTTGATTATTTTTTCAAAGAATAGTAAATGGTTCTGTTTTCGCTGATTTAAAAAAATATATATCTTTTATGAATACAATGTAGTTTTCATTACCTACGTACATACATAAATACTAAAGACCTATTAAAATAAAAATACCAGCAGTAGGTAAAAAAAATACCCAAAAGTCCCGAAAGTCCCGGTTCTCCCGGTTCCTTCAACAAGTAATCCCGAAAATCCCGGGACGCAAGAAGAGCACCGGTTCTTCATTCCCCAGCCCCACCCAATTCTCCCGGCAAGTCGAGCCCGCCGCGTACTTGCTGCTTCATACCTAAAATGCGGAGTGCGCCTGGCCTGACCTTCCTTAAGTACTAAAATTTGGCACTCCTTTTTTTTTTTTTTTTTTTGAGGATGGGAAATCATCAAATGACCCCTCCCGCTCTGGGTGGAGCAGAAGGGAGTGTCAGACTTTTACTGACTAAAACCCACCCGTGTTCCTTCCTTAGCCCTTTATGTTCCAGGGCAGCGGTAAACCCTTTCGGATGGTCCCGCTACCCTGGCAGGCTTCGGCCCTATGGGGCCCCGTCTCTTTTGCTGACATCTCTTTGAGGCGCGCGTGGAACACGTACACGCCGTCCGGCACGGGCCTAGTCCTGATCGGACGGAGAGCTACCCATTACTCTCCGCCCGCAGGCCCGCGCCTACGGTGGCCGGGAGTCGTCACGCGGCTCCCGACGCCCGGAGCGTCTCCCGCGGCGGCTGAGGCGTGAGGTGCGCAAAGTGCGTTCCCTCGCCCACCCCGCCACCTCCTTCGCTAGCATGACTGCTTCGCAGAAGGAGGTGACTGCCTCCCACTCCCTCTCGCCCCGGACCATGGCTTGAACCAGGGCCGGACGCGAGAGGTCGCCGCCGCTGCCAATCGCCTCTACGAGGACACGGCGGTGCTCTGCCCAAGCAGGGCAGACCTCCACTGTATGCTCCACCGTGTCCTCTGGGCGATCCTGACAGTGGTGACACCCGGGCGTCTCCTCCCGCCTGATGATGTGCAGGAACCTCCCGAAACATCCGTGTCCGGAGAGGACCTGCGTCAGGCGGTAGGTGAGAACGCCGTGACGTCTCTCTAGCCACTCCTCAAAGAGGGGTCTTACCGCCGCTATCGTGGCGTGCCCGTATCGTGCGAGTTGGCACTCCTTGGTTATACAACAGAACAGTTATGTTTCAGTAACACGAGGGTATGTATGTAATACGGGCTTCGTCCGCATGGAGGTCATAAAACAGCATAATACTAATGATTGAAATACTATCGTAAATTCATGCAAGCCTAGTACTTTTGTGATTCGAAAGAGCCGTGGCGCCGTCTATTATCATAATAATTACGTGATTGTTGTTTTCACTTTGATGGTTACGTTATTGTTGGTTTCACTTGTCCTAATTCATTAATTACCAAACGAACAGGAATCTCAATCGTAAATGACATCGTTTCTTAATCACCTTCTAATGACTTATCTATCATTACGACATTATCAAACGTTGATAGGAATGTTAGTATTTGTGCATCATTTGTCGTCATTGGCTTACCTGCATTGGGACCTCTCGTGTTACAATTTGCCTATTTGAATATATTTCTATCAAAGGACGAGATTGTTGCTACCTTGTGTGTGTGGAAGTGTCAGAGAACATTTGTGAGAGTTCAAGATGATTTTCTACCGGTTGGCAATGCAGAAGTAAGTACTTTTTATACTTATTGGTGATGTTCTGCAGAAAGGACAAGCGTGTGTAGTACTCGCAGCCAGCGTGTGTGTATGACTAGATGTATAAATGTAAACAAAGCAATCCGCCACCTGACCTGGCTATGGCTGTATCTGTGGCGTTTTGTAGTTTAATGCCGCACGTAACCTCACGCCATCTTCCCATAGGGGTAGCCATGGAAGAAGGCGTTATTTTGCGTATGTACATGTAATTCTCGCCGTGACTGCTACACATGTACGAGTATACCTACTTCAACCCCTACTTATTAGACCACCAGCACCGCCCCGCGGTTTCACCCGCATAAGTTTCGATCCCGTGAGAATATCGGGATAAAAAGTATCCTATGTGTTAATCCAGGTTATAAACTATCCGAGTGCCAAATTTCATCCAAATCCGTGTAGTAGTTTTTACGTGAAAGTGTAACAAACATCCATCCATCCATCCTTACAAACTTTCGCATTTATATTAGTAGGATTAGGAAAGAACTTCGTTTTTGTTATCTTGTGCACCAAGCTTTGAACCCACGAAAAGTGTTTGAAGATTTTGCGATCTAAGGTTCCTACTGTCAGGGAATAGCAATTTTCACAAATGACCGCACAACGATATACTACAATAGTAATTATAGAGTTACAGATACAACTGACTTTTTACTATATTGGAGTAATGATTGCGCATATGTTCTTTTACAATCTTCTTGCTTTCTAAGACAAACAACTTGTGTTTCCAATCCATAGCATAAGCATATTCAGCCTATAATGTTCCCACTGCTGGGACACAGGCCTTCTTTTGATGACAGGGAGTGAGCCGTAATCCACCACGGGGACACAGCGCGGGTTGGTAGATGTCATATCTTCGAATTTTCGGTTCTAAGATATACCGGTTATCTCACGATATTTTCCTTCTCTGTTTTGAGAGCAATTGTGATGAAATAATTTACGAAAAGTAAACCGCCTGTCTGGGTTCAGTCAGTCGCGGTCGTTACCACTTAGCCGTCACTGCTGCAATCAATAATCAAAAATAATAAAAATTATACTTTTCTTAGTATTCAATCCAGTTTTATTTACGTTACAGATTCATCAAATACTTCAAGCTCGACCAACTCTTCAAATATGATGAATTACGGATGCTACTACTACACAAGACACCCAAAGGGGCGAATAAACCAAAACTAAACGTTAACCGAACTATGGATTTATGTATTTCGATGTTACTCTCTATTATCAGTGCATTACTATGCTTTTCAATGCCTTTCGCGGTATTAAACTCACCCTGCGAAGTTTTGAAGGAGAATAACATGACAACTATATACAATATAGCATCGTACTTTGAAAGATACAAGAAAATGATTGATAGATTGATAATAGCATTGTTTATTATTCTTATTTATGTTTCTTTAAGAACTTTGATGGATGCGATTGAAAACACGGATTTAAGCAGGAATCCGTGGAGCGATAGAGGTATTTATACGCTGCCCAAACGGAAAAAAGTTAAAAAAACTCGTGAAAATAATTGGATACTATTATAAATGACTTGGTTTTATTATCCTAGAACTATAAAATTGACATATACATAAACAAAACTCAGGTTTTTAATTTGCTAAACTAAAATGAGAGGTGCGATAGATTTTTTGTGAATATGATCCCAGCTGTCATTTTTGTCTAGCAAATATAACATCAGAGTTTATATTAAATTAATGCCGAAAATTGGTCAAGTAAAATTTTGAATTATATTAAAAAATGGAAGTTTAAATGAGACTATAATTTTGAATTTAGCAACCACAATTTGCAATTCAGATGTTTTGCCAAATCTGAGTATATTTCAGAATGCAATTCAAGAAAAACCTAGACTTTAGACAACAAAGTAAAATAATATTGCTAATACCAAAAATTATACCAAACCCTTATACATTTCATTCAATAACATACTGTATATAAACTGTCCCAAAACATTATTAGCATAAATATCTCTGGCAACACTGGTATACGAAACATGAAAGTATCCATCCAATTTGGGAAGAGCATGGCAACATTCAATTGTGTACGATCCACGTATATTTCCTATTCAAACATGACAATGTTTGGATAAGGTATCCCCATTTGCTATTTATACCAAATAATCTTTTCAAAGGAACGAAGTGGAATGGAGCTAAGGTAAACAAATATAAACTACGTATTTTTGTTAGGGAAATATCGAGGTAATGGAACTATAACAAATAGTGAGATTTACGTAAAAAAGCGGCCAAGTGCGAGTCGGATTCGGCCATGAATCGGCCGTCTGTATCTGGTATATTGTGTGTGCCTGTACTAAATAAATGTGTGTTCTTTCTTTCTTTCCTTGTATTTTTATTTCATTGCTGACAAATATTTAATGGCCTCTTTTTGATTTTTTTTTTTTTATTGTCTGTGCTTGTTAGTAAAACTTACGACTATTTTAGTAAACAAAGTCGTAAGTTTTACGAGCAATCTTGTTGTCTTGGTTACTCTAATGGAGAAAAAATATACTCTATTCAAGTCTATAAAACCGACGTACGGGTTATAAGTAACATACACTCGAGGCGCGGCGTAACGCTAGAGCGTCATGTATTTCGTTGCATAAAAATTCATACAATTTTATGGAGCGTCCGAAACGCAGTGTATCTGTATAGTCACATAGGCTCACTTTTTAGTTTGCCAGTGGGAAAATATTCAAAGATGAATATTTATTCTACGTTTCCAATAACCCTAGCCTGCCGTGCACTGTACAATGGACCATTGGGCTTCAGTATTGTGATGTGGCATGGTGCAAGTTACTAGATCTGTGCGAATCGCGATCAAAATTGGGCCCCAATTTTACACACTATATAACTAAATAACATGAGCACAGAAGCATAATCAGCCTATAATATTTCCAATTTTCCACTGTTGGGACACCGGACTACTCTCTTCGAGAGGGAGTTTGTTTTGAAAAATTCTTTATTAACATAATACATTTACATACCTGTAATACTTAGAATAAAGTAACAGTTACACTAATATTACAAACAACACTTTTACAGGCTAGGATCACCTTTATAAGTATATAATAGTGATGGTTACAAACTTATTACAGCATGAGGCATTTAATAATTTAAGCTTGCATTAAATGATGAAATTTTTGTGACAATTTCATTTATAAAAAAATAAAAATTTGGGGGTAGCAGCAAATTCTTAACTACGCGCTCAGCGTATGTGAGACCGGTACAAACCGTCGCTCAGGTGAGAGGTCGAGAGGGAGTGGACTGTTATGTAATCTACTACGCGGGCCCAGTGCAGGTTGGTAGATGTCACATGTCTGCGAACTTTTGGTTCTATGACATGCCGGTTTCCTCACTTTGTTTTCCTTCACCGTATTGAGAGCAGTGGTGATGAAATTGTCCAAGCAGTGAACACTAACCAGTAGGATCTCCAGGTCTGCGAATGTTCATGTTTTCAATTAAAATCAAAAGTCATTTATTCAAATTCGGCTGAGAATCAGCACTTTATGAACGTCAAAATTACAAAAGACAGTCCCCCAAAAACGCCCGCCTTTAACCACTTCCTAGTGCTATCGCTGGGAAGAAGAAGTGGCGCAACAAACTCCCCAGCAGCACAGCTGTCTGTTCAGTTAGAATATAAAAAAACTTGAGAGGTGTCAAGGTACACCCGGATGGAACGAAGTATAACTGGCTTGCTTTCTATAAGAGAGAGAGAGAGAGACAGACAGAGAAACACGCGCACGCCGCACGGCTTACAACTACATATAGCAAAAAGTCGTTCCAACTTTTGGTCTTATTTTTTCCCGTCTAGCCCCCTTTCGCAACGCGCGATAAGGAACTTCGTTCCAGTTCCAAAACGTCTCACATTTCAAGACTTAACCCACCCGCCGCCGGCCGGTCCACATTTCGCCACTATACGCACTAACCGTACCTCACCGCCTGGACTACAGGCAAGCCAGTTGTTAATTTTGCAGGAACGCCTCTACTCTTGTGGTTTATTCGTACGGCTATGGCTCTAGGGGTTATTTAAGAGAGGATTCGTGACCATTCGCAGTAGAGACTCTGGGAAATTTAACTGGCACGCTCTGTGACTGTTAATGTGTAATTGGAAGAGAGAATTTGTGGTGGGATGGAATGGGTGGGATGTACTGTTTGTGTAGGGTTTTTTAGGGTTTGGTCTTGTCGTGTAGGTTGCAAATGAGTTTCGCAATACCAAATAATTCCTTCAAATGGATAACACACAGATGCGATTTGTCCTGCGATTCCGCGTCGATTCTGTCCTATATATAAATCCTCCTAAGATATCCTTTTTAAACTTAATAGGGAGTTGCCTTGATAAAAAAATGATTATTATATTTAGTCCGACAGTTAGATTATCGAAAAATAATGGACACGTATTTTTTCTTTTGTCAATCAAACAAAAAATGACAAAGATAAAGCGCGTCAAAATTTGGGAGTAGGGGATCGTGACGTCACGCCTTGCTAAAAAGTGTAGCAAGGCGTGACGTCACGCGGAACTTTAACGGCCGATATCTTCATCATTTTTTATATAATTGACCAAAGAAAAATACGGGTCCAATATTTTTTGATAATCTAACTGATGGACTAATTCGATTTTGTTAGGCATCTAGCCTATTCATACTACAATAACTGCAGGAGAATAGTTCATGTTGTGGTAAAATTTCGATTCCTTACCCGTTACTAAACCTCCGCTGTCCGTTCGTATGTCCGTCAGTAGGCTGTATATCACGAACCGTAATAGGTAGACAGTTGAAAGTTTCACAGAGTGTTTATTTCTATTCCGTATAAGAATCGTATTTTTATCGGCTTTCTTGCCTTATCCTTCGTGTGCGAGTGCGACTCGCACTTGGTCAGTTTTTCTTTCAGAAGGAATTTTCGACATGCTACATAAATAAACACACGGTAAACTCACCATTATGTTACTATACATATCTTATCACAAATGTCAAAATGAATGGTACAATATACCCAACCATGCAACGAACAAGCACATACAGTTTCAATCAACAGAGTGGTCATACAGACCGAGCGACAGCTGTGCGCACTGACGGGTTTATTTCGAATGCTAATGCGCAGACATGTATTAAAATATTAATGTGTACTGTAGTCAATAGTCGAAAATATATGAGGCAATATTTTTGGCTCAAAAACGTTTAATATTGAAAAAAAGCTGCTGTTAGCCTGTAAATATTTAAAAAAAAACGGTTTATTTTGTGTTTACAGTCACAGTTTACCAATTAACCAATGATTATTTATTATAATCTTCATATGGCGTAGTTATTTGTAAACCTATTCGCAAATTAGGCAGGTACAGACGCCAGCAAGTCAAGCTACCGGAAACTGTCAAATTTTCCCAATCAATCTTGAACCTTAATGTTACAGAGATAAATTTGAAAATCTATTAAAGATATTTGACAGCTTGATGTGCTGGCGTCTGAAAGACATTTTCAAAAGTTGCTGAATTTAATAAAACTTTCAAACTATTGATTGGATATAAGAACATGTCTAGACAAGTTACAAAAAAAACACGCCATAACTTATACAATCTTATACAACTACACCCTAATTGCGGTACACACTATCAGCACAATCTGAATCATTTTCAACGATATTGCTAAACCAATGCTTCATATGTTCGAAAAATTTGTCTGCTCAACAACGTGTATAACGCAATGAATGTTGTTGAACTGTCAACATGAAAGCCATTCTTACTGTGGGTGTGTTACGCAATTACCCCGCTGAATAGGTACTTTATCTCTTTCAGTGAATGTGAACCACTTCTACATTACATTAATAACGACTGTAGCGGTATCTACTACGCCACATGCGAACAACGCGTCATACTGACGTCACGCAAATCCTGCATCTCGCAAGCAGAGTTTATCGCGCAATTAGCAGGGATACAATTTCCCAATATCAATCGTTGGGCAATTGCCCGCCAGACACAACACCCATCTGGTCGGAGGATCCTCCTTTTTCTATGGAGGATGAGTGAACTTTACACCCTGTTCTTCGTGCCTCAAAAACGACCATGCAACAGTCTAGGTCATCTTTGTACTATTCAAATATTCACAATAAACCCTGTTAAATAAATCTTCATTACACGAGCTAGTGTGACCAGTAAATTGAACGTCATTTACCCGGGGTTGCCATAAATCAACCATTTAACGAATTAATCAGATGAATATTAACCACATTTTGGTTGGCGGATATTCGGCCGTGTCCACACGATCTGGATTGTGTTTAAGCATGATTAATGTTGGTACGGTAATTATGTTTCAGACAGGTCGATGTAAATGATATTGAGTTTTTAATTTGTAAGTAACAAGCGAAAAATAATAGTGACTCATAGCTTACGTAGGGCTTGTGGCTAAGTAATAACAGCTACACGGGGCGATCGATCAGGTTAAGCAACGCTTGCCGCGGTTGGTCCGTGGATGGGTGACAGTCATTACATACCAATCCCCCTCCATGCCTCGGAAATCACGTTAAGCCGTTAATCCGGCTGTCATACACCTAAATTACCATCACCTATAAAAAATTAAGAGATCATTCAAATTCAAAAGTGGGGCCTTATTTTGTTTTAAACATTTTTTTAAATTAAATATTTAGCCGTATAATTACGATTTAAAATACTGAAGTGCTCATTGATTTTTGTCGCTGACGTACCTTAAATATTAACAAAGATTTTGTAACGTTAACAAAACGTTATTAAAAATAAATAGAAATACCTCACCACTATCATATTACGGAAAACTTTTCTCCAACCCAACGCCCCTCATCTTTCAACTCAGTAATTAATCCCTAGTATTTCTCAAAGTATAATATTTTTATTATTTATTCTCAGTCGGGCGAGGTATTAGCACAAAACAGCGACTCGGGGGTATAAATCATGTGAAGTGACGGCGGCCACGCCTCTGCATTACTGATACTGTAGTGGAAAGGAAAGTATACGATTTTGAGTGGGTACTTTGATATAATTTTACTTAAAATAATATCAATTACTAACAAGAACTGCACCCTAATTGCGTGCACTATCAAGCAATATCTGAATCATTTAGAATGATATTGCTAATCTGTTGCTTCATATGTTCGAAAAATGTATCAGCTCAACAAGGTAAATAACGCAATGAATGCTGTTGAACTGTCAATGCCTCAGAAGCTTTAAACAGAGAGAACTGGGAAGAGAGTATGGAGGCCTTTGCCCCGCAGTGGAACATCGCAATAAATAATAATCATTTCTCCTAATGTAGGAAATGCTGCATCTGGTTAGACTGGAAGCTAACCCCAAGATAGTTGGACAAAGGTTAGGAAGATTGATTTGAAGCAGTAACATTTAGAAAGATGCAAGTACAGACGCCAGCTGCACGTCAAGCTACCCTAAAATGTCAAATTTTCCCAATCAACCTTGAACCTAAATGCTTTAGCGATAAAGTTGAAAATATATTAAAGAAATTTGACAGATTGTAGTAGCTTGATGTGCAGGCGTCTGTACAAATTACTGAAATTAATTCAGCAACAATTTTGACCTATATAAGTATTGATTAGGGTTTAGATTTAGGAGCTTACAACATTTTAGAACACATACTTTTTAAATTGTATATCTTTGACTGAAGACCATTCCGAAGACCTATCAAGTTTTTTTTTTAACGTTGCCCCACACTAGGAATTTCTCCTGTATCGTGGGTGCGTTTACAAACATTTAAACTCACACACACAAACAGCCAGACCCGGAACAACTACTTGTAGGTCATACAAATATTTGTTCCGTGCGGGAATCGAACCCGCGACACGTAACGCAGCAGACAATCGCTTAATCACTGCGCCAACCGTGCCGTCGAGTTACATCGAAACTTTCGCAGAAAATTGGAAATAAAACGAATGCTGGTAAATACAGTGGTCCACTTAGTCTCAACAGTTTTAAAAACAACTACTTATAAAATAAACAAATGAAAATCACAAAAAACAAAACCTAAAACTGAAAAATCTAAAAAGCCACCTCTAAAACCTTAAATAAAAAACAAAAATTAATTAACTTTAGCATTGTTTCTTCCACAAAAGGTTCCGTACAGTTCATTAATTTAAAATCTTAGTAACAATACAGGGATTAAGTAGAAGGGTTCTCTCCGACGAAGATTCTTAGTTCGGATAGTGAACCAACATTAATCATTGAGTTTTCGTCGCTCGGAATAGATAAAATAATGTATTTTACAAAGTTTTTGGTAAATAATGATTGATGACATCGCGTTTTGTATTTAGTTAATGTTTCGTCTTATTTAAATAGTTAGTATTTTACCTTAATTTAGTGAAGATCAGGAAAACTTATGAGTTGATTTGTACAAGAGATACCTATATTTTTGGTATGTAAATGTTATTCATTTAAAGAAAGAAAAATGCGTTTATTGGCATTACACCAAATAAATAGACCAGAAAACAAAGATTATAATGCCAAATGGGCTTTTTTTTGCGGATGGGAAATCATCAAATGACTCCCTCCCTCTCTGGGTGGAGCGGAAGGGAGTGTCAGACTCTTACTGACTAAAACCCACCCGTGTTCCTTCCTTAGCCCTCTATGTTCCAGGGCAGCGGTAACCCTTTCGGACGATCCCGCTACCCATGCCAAATGGGCCTCAGCTCAGCATAATGTCAATGATGACAATACAAATTAAAAGGTATTTAACGCTGCTTTTCACCTGCAACCTACGAGTGACCCATTTGAGAATTGATTAATTTAAAACCTCAATTTTTGTCGTTTATTTTTCACTTACAATTTCATAATATTCAATCAATAATTGTTGGATAAAGTTGCGAGTAGTTATAAAGTTGAACCTCGACCTTCTAAACACAGATGAATGTGTTACTAATTCCCTTTAGTGAGTGATTGCGTCAGAATTTAACCTGAAAAGAGCTTATTTACATTTTCAACAGAGACTTTGTAAACAGAGGGGCAATTAACGTATCTTTAAGAACGTCTGCATTCTAATCTCAGACTCAATATAATATAATAAATTATTTATTGCGAGTAACCATGAGACTCATAGAGCGTTAGTAACAATACAATAAACTTACAACTATGTTAGTGATACAATTACACAAAAACACACAACAAAACAATCACTGCTTCCGCATTCCAGCTGAGATACTGGAGCAAGTAAGTAAGTAAGTAAGTAAATCATTTATTTGCGTAAAACATGGTATACATTGATGTTAATATTATTACAGTAGCTCAACATGTTTCGCTAAGATATAACATAGCATGCAAAAATAAAAACTATTTTGACAAAAGGAATCAACATCTCACATCCATAAAATCTTTTAAACTGTAAAAATTACATTCAATAAGCCACTTATGTAATTCTGTCTTAAATTTCCTCGAGTTCAATATTTTAAAGCGACTTGGTATTTTGTTATAAATACGTACGCACATTGCTAGGCAGTTTTTGTTGTATTTGGCAAGTCTTGGCAAATCACTTAATACCAGTTTATGAGGATCTCGTCTGTTTCTAGGATTTACATCATTTGCTGATTTAAATAAATGTTTGTTGTTAACTACAAATACGCATACCTCATATATATACAGACACGGTAAAGGTAGCAGACCAAACCTCTTGAACATTGGTCTACATGAGTCATCAGGTTGAAGACCACTTATTGCTCTGATGCACTTTTTTTGTGCGATAAATGCTCTATCTATATTGGTACTGTTACCCCACATTACGAGACCATATCGCAGTATCGACTCAACATAGGCGTAATATGACATAATTGCAGTTTTTATGTTAGTTATGTTTTTAACTTGCTTCAGTGCGTATACAAATTTATTGATTCGAGTGCTTACGTTATCTACATGTTCTTTCCAGTTAATATCTTTGTCTATTATTACGCCTAAAAACCTTGTATGGGTTACCTCTTCGATTTTATTTATATTAAGTTTTATATTGTTTTTATTGTTATTTGATTGATTAAATTGAATGTAAACAGATTTATCTAAATTTATTTTTAAATTATTCATGTCAAGCCAAAGCAGTAATTTGTCTATTGTATTATTTATGTCAAACTCATGGTCAGTCTTGTTTTTCTTTTTATCTGATGTCACTATGATTGATATATCGTCGGCAAATAATATGCATTTATAATTGGTTATTTTTACGATATCATTAATATATAAAAGAAACAATATTGGACCAAGCACGCTTCCTTGCGGAACGCCATATTTATTTTGCTTATATTCTGATAAGTATGGTATCATATCTTTATTACCGTTCATTTTACTAATAATGACACGTTGCTGTCTATTGCCTAAATAGGATGATATCCATTCGAGTGCAGGTCCTCTAATCCCAATAGTCTCTAGTTTATCCAACAGTATGCTGTGCGACACAAAATCGAAGGCTTTTGATAAATCTAAAAAAAGTCCAGTAGTAAGATGATTATTATTAATATTTGAAAGTACTGCCTTCATAAGAGAGTAAATGGCTAATGATGTGGATTTCTTTTTTTGAAATCCAAACTGTTCAGTACTTATTATTTGGAATTTATTGCAAAAATCAATTAGCCTTTTATACATACATTTCTCATAAATTTTTGAAAAAATAGGTATCAATGTAATTGGACGGTAATTACTAATATCGGTTTTATCTCCTTTTTTGAATAACGGCTTAATAATTGATAATTTTAATCTATCGGGAAATGTTCCTGCTCCAAAAGACATGTTTATTAGATGGGTTAGAATACCAGTCAATTCATTACAGCAAGATTTTATGATTTTAGTACTAATTTCGTCATAGCCCTCTGATCTAGTGTTGGACAGGGACATTATTTCATAGCGCACTTCGTTTTCTGACATTGGTTTAAGAAAAATTGAGTTGAAATATCTATTTTGCCTATAATTTTGAACAGCTGGATTTGGCGGTGACGTATGAGTTAAATTCACGTAATAATTATTGAATGTAGAAGCTATTTCTACAGGGTCTGTAACTACAATACCATTTAATTTTATTGCATCTATGTTGTCTTTAGGGGTGGTATTTTTATTTATTTCATTTTTGATGACAGTCCAAGTGGCTTTACATTTATTATCTTGTGTTTCAATATATTTTATGTTCGCATTCTTTTTTGAGCTGTAAATACATTTTTTGAGCATATAGGAATATTTTTTATATTCTAATTTATTAGAATTATTTTTGTTTTTATAATATTCATAACGTAATTTTCGCTTAGTTTTGCAACTTTGTCTAAGACCTTTACTTACCCACTTTTGCGTGTTTTTAGCGGTACTGTTGACCCTGACTCTTACCTTGGGAAAACAGAGATTGTAAAAAAGGCACCATAGATCATGAAAATCATTAAAGGCAGAATTTGAATCTGTTTTTATATATATATCAGACCAGTAAAGACTTTGTAAGCATTCCCGGAATTTCCGGATATTATCTAGGTTGTAATCTCTTTTATAAACGTAGTGTATTGATGCTTTTTGTGGTACATTTTGAGAAGGAAAGCTAAGCATTTGTGCTGTATCATGATCTGAGAGATGTAAAGGTAGTACGGTTGCAGTAGCATTGGAAATATTGCTCAAAATATGATCAATACAAGCCAATTTACGTGTGGGAACATTTATGTGGATTTTCAAATTATGATTATTTGATAGGTCTTGTAACTGATTTGTGATATTACCTTTTTTTAGTGTATTTATATTCAAATCACCAGCTATAACTATATTAACTTTAGACTTGTATTTATTTATTAAATCGTGCAAAAGTTTGTGTAATTTTAATAAAAACTGTGTTGGATCAGATTGAGGAGTGCGATAAACACATATAATAACTAATTTACCACACATTAATTCTATTCCACAGGCTTCGAACGTATTTTGAGTTGCGTAGTTTTTAACTAATGACAATTCTTTATAATTTAGTTCTTTTTTTACTAATATACAAGTGCCACCCCTTTGTTGTTCTCTACAGAAGTTAGTAGCCATTACATAGTTATATATTTTTACATAATTATCAAAACCTTTTTTTATAAAAGTTTCAGATAGGCATATTACATCTGGGTCATTATTATCGTCCTTTAGTTCTTGAATGGTTAGTTCTAATAGTTCTTGTTTGGATAGAACACTGGCAATATTTTGATGAAATATTTTAAAATGGTGCGTTTTGTTGGCTTTCGTTACGAAAAAATGAGACGCTCTTATTTAAAACAGGAAAATAGTACGGTATAGTTCCTTTCCTAACCTTCGTATTAGGTTCCGTAAAGTTATTGCTTTTAGGATGCTTAACCGTTTCAATGCGACTTTGTTTTTTAAAGTAGTAGGGAATTGTCCCTTTTTTTGATTCATGTATACCAATGCTCAATTTGAGACTTGATTTGCCACTTGCTATTCTCTTTCGAATTTCACTAGGGTTCAAATATTTATCATTATAGTCATTACAATCTATAACAAAATTAATTGACTTACAAATATCAGAGAATTTGGTGCTTATTTGTTTCACAAAGTGACATTTTTTATACTTACTACATACATTTTTTATAGAATTGTTTAATTTATTGACATTCAGGAATACGTTATTTACGACATTTAATACAATTATAGTGTTATTACTAAATATATCCAATATATTTTTCAATTGAGACAAGATAATATTTATGCTATGGTCATTTTCACCTATACAAATTACAACTTTATCGTCTGTTTTTAATTTTACATTTCTACAGTTGGATGTTACTTCGCTACATGGTGCATTTGGATAAGTTTGAGCAATGAGTTGATATTTTTCATACTGTGTATTTGCTCTGGAGTGTGATAAGGCGGCTGCTAACCCAACGCAACGTTGAGTACCGAAAATATGTATTTTCTTCCCAGAAATCAGATTTTGTTCTTGCTTGGAAGTGCAAGTTTTAACACTAGCCGTATTCCGTTTCGGTTCTTGAATGGAAAGTTCGCAGGTATTCTGACTCTGTATCAATATTGTAATTCGTTCTGTAAGAGTTAGAATTTCCTTTTCTGCAGTCCTTAATTGCTGTTGCAGGGTTAGGATTTCCTGTTGCAGGCGTAATATAGTATTTACGTGATCAGTAACTTCGACGTTCAATGTGGATGACGATGGAGAGGATGGCGTAGAATGCACGTAAAGTTGTTGTGACAGGGCTTGCTTCTTTTTCTTAGAGCTTGTACCCGGATATCCGAATATAGAGGAAGAATGACACAAGGATTTCAAAGTATTATTTTCTGTACACAACTTTTTTATTTGTTTATGTAGTTCGGTATTTTCTAGTAATATGTTTCCCAGTTCATTTTCTGTACTTTCTAACTGAAGTGTAAGTTGAGCTATTGTTTCCTTCATTTCTGAGACTGATACCAAGTCAGTTACAGTTCTGTCTACACTTCTGGATAGTTTATTGGGAGTAGTATATGACTCATCAGGTGATTCGCAGTCGGTAAGTATGTGAGAGTCAAATAATTTTGTACTACTTTGAGTTGAAGACAGACATTTCGACGTATAATCGACTAGACCTTTCTTTGTCTTTGATGTTTGTTTTACTGGCGACGGGGTTTTGATATAATTCTGCTTCTTTCGTACGGTAATATTGGATGCTCCGTCGGTATTAGCATATTTTTTATTTCTGATACACACCTTGCATCTCCATTTTTTTTTCGCTTCTGCATCTTTGAGTCGATATGTAGATTCTGGATAACCATCGCAATCAAACTCATATCTGTTATCACATGCGGAGCACAAAGCAGTACTTTTTATGTTCACATCTTTTTTACATTTATGACATCTTACTAGTGATGCCATCTTGCGGACGCTTTTGCTGTTATTGCAAACTTACAACTCGACAGCCAACGTCGATGGAAGAATCAATTTAATTCGAAATATTAATATTCGAGACTCCCGAAAAGTGTAGGTTAGCACTGAGGTTTGAACTCGCGACCACTTGATCGGTGCTTGAACGGCAAAAGTAGGTAGCGCCTTAAACCTCTGCGCCACTTGAACAGTTAATAGGCAAGTTGAATTTAATAACTAGTTGCGGGAAATTAAAGATCACTGGATAGAACAACAATGACTGTTCAAAATTACTATGTGATGTGACCGTTGAGAATTTAAATCACTGTATGAATCACTTTTTCACTTTGTTTTAATTGTTATTGTTTATTTAACTTTTTTTGAGATGTTTGGGTAAAATAACGTTGTAGCGGGTTTAATTTTACTTGTTTATTGTGAGTTAAGTCACTTCGTTATTGTTTTGGAACACTTGAAGAATTTTAAGTTTTTATAGTCTTATTTTCACAGTTTTTATGTTAAACTTTTAGATAACATTGTCACTAAGTTATTAGTCAATATTTTATAAGATCGCAAGGTTTTTACTCACTTTTACACACTATTAGTATTTTTAAGAATATTTTGAACGGAGCACAGAACGTATACCAGTGGCGCCGCGACCAACCACCCAACAACTTAACATAGAACAATGCAACAACTTACAATAGAGCAGTCCAGCCTGTCCGCAATAACTCCCAGTATGCTGTTGGAACTGGCTCGCACCCTGCGCAGCAAGGACGCACATCTTTAACGCATTAATGCATAAAAGCAATCAACATGCAATTCCGCAAACATCCCTGATGGGCCACAGAAGCGAGGCAGCCCCATCAACACCCTGAAGGCATTATTGTACTGCACGCGAAGGGCACTGTACGATCTCTGCTTAAAATGTACCCACAGGCCGCAGGTGTAAAACATTGTGATCCCGATGGGAAATTCAACTTTTTACAAATTCAACATTTTGGCATTCAACATTTTGCGAATTCAACATTTTGCAAATTCAACATTTTGCAAATTCAACATTGTAGTCCAGAAGGAAAATGAGGAGCAGAAGGCTCTAAAAATTGTATTTTTAACCTCTGTAGAAGCACGCTTAAACCTGCGGGCAATCATTTTCAATATTTACAAAAAAAAAAAAAAAAATTACATACATTTTTGTCATTGAATGCCACTGAGATGAAATTGCGATAGAATTTGAACGTTTTTTTAAGTACGATAATTGGCATTCAAACAAAAATGACACGACAACACACAGACAAAACACAACACACACACACATGACATAATTGAGATTGAGATTTTGACTGCGCATATCAAACTGAACAATTGACTGCGCTTATCAAACTGAACAATTACAGTTCCAAACTCAAATCTCAGAATTTCAAAACTTAGTTCCACACACAGGATTGTACGTTCCATTTACCTCCTCCATTGACTATTTCACCCAAACACAGGACAGGTGGACTCATAAACTCAGTTTATCTTCAGTCAAACTTGTCAGTTTTAACTGTTGCGCCATTATGCTCAGCCCGGTTATCATACGTCGGCAGACGAAGCCATAAATTATGGCTAGGTTATAGAGTTTGATGGTATGTGTGTCTATGGTAATTCGGGGAGGTTAGGTTTTGTTTGGAGCGTAAATATCAGAAGGGCAATTCTCGTAATTTTAAGAACGTTCATTCATAGTCTTATCTCAGTTTCAGTCAAAAATTCCTCAAATTTCCCTACATTTTGACAAGTTTTTGACATTAATTGTTTGTCGCTGAGATGAGACTACGACTAGATTTTGAACGTTTTAAATTACGAGAGTACGCCTTCTGGATGTTGCCTTGGCCTTAATGATGTTGTTATTTCCATAATCACCGAGAAATCGCATTGTTGGTCGCTGAATTCATGAAAAGGGTAACTTTTTCTCTGAAATAATGTCTACTTTCTGTATTCTGAGGTCTTAACGTCCTTATAAGAGGTATTTTTTTCTGGTAATCTTGTTTCCTCCCGACCCTCCCTCGGTCGTTATCTCACATTGTCACGTTGGTTTGTTTTGCTATGGCAACAAAGATTTACCATAGCCATTTGATGCCATAGCAAAACAAACCAAACTTATAAAATTGATGACGGAAATCGTTGTAATACTACTATTTAATAAATACATCTGCTTAGTCTTTTCCCAACGATGTTGGGGTCGGCTTTCAGTCTAACCAGATGCAGCTGAATACCAGTATTTTACATGGAGCGACTGCCTATCTGACCTCCACAACCCAGGTTCTGGGTAATACGATACCCCTTGGTAAGACTGGTTGTCAGACTTTCGGGTTCCTGACTACCCAACGACTGTCTTAGATCCACGAATGGCAGCCGGGACCAATGGCTTAACGTGCTTTCCGAGGCACGTAGGGGTCTCGGTATGTAAATATGGTCACCCATCCACAAACCAACCGCGGTAAGCGAAGCTTAACTTGATCGATCGACCTATGTGGCTGTCATTATTGAGCCACGGGTCCCTCTCCAAATGCCGTTGGAAATTCTCAGCTCATCTTGTGTTTAAATCTTTGGTCTTCATAAACTAAATTATACAAGTTGGGGCAAAAGTACAAGTTGGGACATAATGGTGAATGTCTAAATTGTTTGCTAAAGACGTTATAATGTCATTGTGATTAGATTTGCACACAGTCACATAGCTCATATCAGAGTAGTCGGATAGGAAACGCAGACCTCACCTAATTAAAAAAAAAAAAAGTTTTGCACTCCGGGAGTGAAAACTTGAATATTAACGTTGTGCATTTTTGATATTTTGGAATGCGGTCTACTCTTTCTCCGCCTTACAAATTTTCGATCTGGTCACGTGTCCTGACGCGAGCTCCGTCTTACGAATTTTCGATCAGGTCACGTGTCCTGACGCGAGTTTAACATTTTTTACCCATCACAAGAAAAGTGCACAACGCCGCTAAAGAAGTTTTCACTTCAAAAATATAACCTGTTACCGACGTGTAAAAGTGTTTGTAAAAACCTACTTGCAGAAATAAAATCATTTATAACGATCAGATTTTGAAACACCAATTCCGGGTTGGTGTGTTCTCCCGTTTTGGCGATTTGAACTGGTCGGTCAGATCACCAAATCTGACGACGCCAGACTTCTTTCAACTGCACCTTTCACTGCAACTGCAACTATCTGCTGGGGAGTTTGTTGCGCCACTTCTTCTTCCCAGCGAAAGCACTAGGAAGTGGTGAAGGGCGGACGTTTTGGGGGACTGTCTTTTGTAATTTTGACGTTGAAAATGTGCTGATTGTCAGCCTAATTTGAATAAATGACTTTTGATTTTGATTTGATTTGGCAACAAACCACAAACCTTGCAAGTCTTGAAAGACAACATCAATACATCCTACTTAGCAACAATTCCACATAATTTGACATCACCCTTCAAAATCCTCAAACTACCTCCATATCACACACACTTACATCAACTTACACGTAAGTAATTAACCATTAAGTTAACTGAGACAGTTAATCCGCAGTCATCACTAAAGATTTAACCCTAGCACTTTATTACCTGTGCAGTCTTCAACGGCTAACCCTGCCGAGACTAACTTTATTTCGGTCCATTCGACCCTTCAAATCCCTATTTAATGACCAGCCTTTGGGGGTGGGCTCCGGTTGATGTCGGTATATTTGTCCAATTCGGGGTGCTTAGAATAATCATAATAATGTTTATTTTCTTCCACAAATAACATCCATCAACCAAAATAAAAAAACTGAAAAATAATAATTACGATATTACAATGTTTATTTGTGGGAGACTGGTGCCTAAACTATGCCGTGGCCTGTATTTCAGGACACCAGTGACTCCCCCCTACAGGAAAATAGCATCATTACACTATTGCGGCTATTTTTTTAGCGTGGCTAAATAATAACAGCCGCACAGGTCGATCGGTTAGGTTAAGCTACGCTTGCCGCGGTTGGTCTGTGGATGGGTGACCATCTTTACATACTGAGACTCCTCCGTGCCTTGGAAAGCACGTTAAGCCGTTGGTTTTTGTACTGGTGATAATAGTATCACCAGTACAAAAAAAAAATAGCATTTTTAGTTTTTGGCATTTTTTTTGTACTGGTGATACTATTATCACCAGCATATATTATGATATATAGATATAATCAAATTGTTGGAAGACAAGGAGGAAAACATCCTTGTCTTCCAACAACAAGAATTATTAAAAGAAAACAAAACAAAACGAATAGAATACTCTGTATTATGTCCACTAAAACGAAAACTAAATTCGATCTGGCAAGTCTAGGGCACACGCTATATAATAATAATTTTAAAATGTCGCAGTTATCGAAATCGATAAGGAGGGCTATTATTTACACACATATAATTATATATTATTAATAATCTATACTATTAGTATTATAGAAAGGAAGAAATAAAAAGAAAGAAAATACATTTATTTGCGGCAAACATGACGCATAAAAAATAACATAAACACAAAAAAAATTACAAGTACAGAGAGACAATTTTGTGAGTTTGTGTGTATGTTGAGGGTATCTCCGAAACCATAGCTCCTATTTGATAGATAAATGTATAAATTTAAAGAAAAATCAAATGGTTTGATTCTCAGAATTGTAGATTAAAAGTAAATCACCAAAACAGACACATCAATTCGTATCCTCTTTTTTATGAAAAAGAGTTTTTCTCTCTGCACTTAAAATTATCTGCTATTTATATTTGAATTTTACTATCAAACGGAACATTTTATGTAAAAAAATTGGCCACAGTTATAACTTTGAACAAAATTATCATAGTTTTATCTATACGACTATGCAAAATATCAATGCATTTAGGTTACAGAAAGTGGCAGAAAAATCAATCACAAGATTCGAGCATCATATAAGCGGGAGTAAGTTAAACCATTTTTATTTTAGCTAAAGAGTCAGCATTGCCATACAACGTGGCAATGCTGCCAGTACAATTTTTTTGATGCCATAAGATTCTTCCACTTCTTTTATATATCTATACTTGTACATATTATTATTATTTCAAGAGTGTTAGCTTTTAAATTACGTAAATAATATCGTGTAAAACCTGAATAAAATCTTTACATATATATTTATAACAGTTATATGATAACAGTTCCAATTGTATCAAATCCTCCGACCTCAACATGAGTACCCCCCTCTCTACGTCCGTTTAATTTTCACATGCGTCTGTCTGTCCATACAATATCACTATATTTACATAGGGCCTTTGTTTGACGCGTAATTACTGAACACCAGGCCCTGCCTGATATATCGTAGCGGATTTGTCAACGATATTTAGTTACTTTGAATCCGTTGATAGTCCGGGAAAATGACGGATTTAGAATAATGTAGGCCTAACAAGGAATATTGCGACACTGTGACTGACTAGTGTTGTGGTCGTTAGTGTCATAATGGTAACCACCATTATGGAACTAACAGTTTGAAGCTCAGGTTACATTGTTATTTGTATTTTTGTGCATGTGAAACTGGTTTAGTAATTTTACCTTCTTGTACCTACCATTTACTTATGACATTAAATATATTGAACTCATTAAGTATTAGATTATTATTATTTTATATATATTTTTTTTGGAACGAAGTTACTTATCGCGCGTTGCGAAAGGGGGCTAGATGGAAAAAATTAAGACCAAAAGTTGGAACGACACTTTTTGCTATAGTTGTAAGCCGTGCGGCGTGCCCTTGTTTCTCTGTCTGTCTCTCTCTCTTTTTGAACTTCGTTCCATCCGGGTGTCCCTTGACACCTCTCAAGTTTTTTTTTTACAATTTTAGTTTTTCTTGCTTTTTATAGAATAAATTTATAATCATTTGATATAATAATATTTACAATCATTTATATAATAACTATTTGCAATCTATTGACACAATATTTATCATTTATGTTATTGATTATTTTAGTGAAAACTGTTTGAAGGTCATAATTTATAATTTTTTGCTGTAATAAATTAATTAATGTACTACTTATTTCAAACACAATGCGAATATTGTTACATGAATAAATAAATAAATATTCAAAGGAATAGGTGTAGCTGGAGAAAGCTGTGTTATTATGGGGTTCGACTGATTTCTACAGTAATTGTAAATTGTTTTGACCAGCATGGTGTTTGTTTATTTGGAAGGGAAAACCAACTGTAGTATATTAAAAATAAATGGAAATAACTTAACAATAAACTTAATACTGTAAACTGAGTTGCACTTGCATAGTGCATACAGAAATAAATAACAATTATTGATCTTCCATAATGACATTTCATTTTAATTTATGACATCATTCAATTTCTTTAACATTCTATATAAGTAAGTGCTGACAATTTTCATTTTATTATAATATTCTCACTAGACATTATTTATCAAGTTAACTTATCGACATTGTTCAGTGAGATGAACTTATTTATTTTACTTTTTATTTGTGATTCATGTAATATTTATACCTATTAATTTATTGTTTTAATTATATTGCATGTTACTGCTTTACTACTTTTGTACGCCCTAGAGGCAAAGCCTATGCTTTCGCCCTCAACCTATTAACAAATAACAACTTATAATGTACCTACATCTGTTTTACAATGAATAAATGATTATGATTAAATAGTCGTCGGTTGGTGCCTCATTTCATTGAAAGCGTTTAATGGGTCTCTGTGAATTGGCTTCGGCCCCCTGTACTCCTGCCCCGCCCAAAGGTCCGGGACCACAGAGTCCGGAATATGTCAAAGACACAACTTAACACAATATAATGACCCACTACATTTTCCACAAATTACAACTTAGATATTTATTAACTGCAGTCAGAGCAAAATGAATAATTATATAGACAAAATAAACTAAACCTAACAAAACAAAGCACTAGCTTATGTGTTGTATCCTACGGGCCCTACAATAATTTTCATAAGCCTACGTAGTCTACTGCATATCCCTCAGAATTTTAGCAATATTACTTTAGAAAGAAAAAAAAAGTATTTATTGCGACTCGAACAGGAAGATCATAAAACTAAACTAAACACAATCAAAAATTAAAAAAAAAAACAAATTATATAAAATAAAAAGTAACAAAAAGAAAAATGAAACAGAAAGTCCTGTACGAGGCCAAAAGGCTCCTATCTCAGCATGATGCTACGACATTAAAAAATAAATGTCGCAGCGCTGGTATTCTGATAGGGCCCGCTGTGATGTTTCTTTAAAAGAATTTGTGTGCCATTAATAATCGTAAGTTCGAACCCCACGCACACCAAATCCTATTTCAAGCATATTCTTAGGTTAGCTGGAACAGTTAAGGAATACAGGTTAGGTACCTAAAATGTGTCATTATCGATTCGGAAGCCTGACGAATAGTTGTGAATATCTATACAGCAGTGCGATTCTGTAACCATCTCAACGTGAAAACGTAGGTGAAGTTAGCGTGGAGTGAGCTGTCATTCCAACTAATGCTAGGGATTGACTCTATTGACAGCTCACTCTAAGTTCACTTCACCTAACTTTTCACGGTGAGATTTTTACAGAATCAATCGGCAGGTCATACGCAGTTTAGAACAGCCGAACAATACCTACCTACTTGATTAAATCAATATAAAACAATAACATAATGACAATCGGTATCCAATAACCAATTATATCTAAAGAGGGTGACACACACACACAGAGAGAGAGAGACATCTAATTAACCGCATGATTGACTTGTCCTTACCACTAATTGCCCGTGGCCAGTGGATGATGGGGAAAAAACCTTTGCTATCCTTTGAATAAACCCATCCACTGGAAAATTGTCATAATGCTCCGGGCATGCGTGTTTGTGAAGAAGAAAATGGATAATATAAAATTGTAAAGGTATTAGAATTATATCACTATGTTATGAACTGTGGGGTAATACTAATAGCATAACACACTGTCAGAGCAATGAGTTTCATTTTGACAGTTCAACGACATTCATTGCGTTATTTACGTAATAGCAGCGCACCGCGGTTGCACCCGCATAAGTTTCGATCCCGTGGGAATATCGGGATAAAAAGTATCCTATGTGTTAATCCTAGTTATAAACTATCCGTGTGCCAAGTTTCATCAAAATCCGTTATGTAGTTTTTGCGCGAAAGAGTAACAAACATTCATTCATCCATACAAACTTTCGCATCTATACTAATATTATAAAGAGGAAAACTTTGTTTGTTTGTTTGTTTGTTTGTAATGAATAGGCTCAAAAACTACCAAACCGATTTAAAAAATTCTTACCCCATTCGAAAGCTACATTATCCATGAGTAACATAGACTAAATTTTATTTTGGAAAAAAATAGGGTTCCGTAAGATATTTGGGTTTTTCGGAGACAAGGTGTAAAAAATAAACCAGAAAAGTTACTTATTTTGCGTACGCTGCCTAAACTATAAAAGATAGAACCATAAAATGTTCACATTAATTGTAGATCTTATAAATATCTACAAAAAAGTCCGCGACACACTATACCTATCTATGTCGAGTGAGGCACAACAACCATTTTTTAATTTAAAAATCTTGAATTTTTTTTGGACTTCATTTAAACGCATTTATTTTTGTCATGCTATTAATCCTTATCAAAACAAATTATTTTATCAGTAAGTACCGTTTATGTAGATAATATTTGGTATTTGAATTAAAATTGAACGTTTGGTTTTGAAGTTATGGCGAAATTAAAATATTACGATTTCTGCTGCACGGCCCGTTGCGAAGTGGGCGTCACCAAGGCCGTGCACGTGCAGGAATAAGTTTACAAAATCAAGTCATAATATAACTATTTACATCACATCCATGATCTGTATAGTGTTATAAAGTTTTCATAATTTTCGCAATGTTTAAAAAAATCATCTTACATCTATTTATTTTAAAAAAAATTATTATGTATCTTTATGGGTTATTTTGATTTAATTTTTCGCAAAGTTTAAAAAATACATCTTCTTCTATTTACTTTAAAAAAAAATATTTTGTATTTTTATGGGTTATTTTGATTTCCTTTTGAGATACGCAATCCTGTCACAAATCCGAAATCTACGCGGACGAAGTCGCGGGCAGAAGCTAGTTTATAATATTATAGTAGGATTTGAGCAGACACATTTTTCGAACATGTTATGAACTTATGAAGCAATGTATTAGCAAAATGATTTAGATTGAGATTGATAAAATATCAATAGGGCTGTTCATTTATTACGTAAGATGATTTGAGAGGGAAGGGGGAACAAAAGAGTCTTATTTTTTCTATTCTTACGTAAGATCAAAAATTAAGCAAAAATTATAAGTTAAAAAAAGAATGCAATTTTGGTAGATACTGATCTTACATAATATTCAAAGAGGGATTCGCAGAAATGTATGACCTGGATAAAAGTATCGTATGAGTTAATCCACGTTATAATAAACTACCTGTGTGCCAAACATCCAAATCCTATCAAAGCATAATACTAATGATTGAAATACTATCGTGAATTCATACAAGCGTAGTACTTATTGTTAGAATACTGCTCAGAAAGTCGGGTCATATTCCAATAATAATTCGAAAGACACGTAGCGCCATCTAGCGTCGTCATTGTGACCGTCAAAAGTTATTGTTCTTTTCCTCGTGAACAGTATTTTTTTCTGGATGAAAGATCCTATGTACTTTTCTTTACCCCTGACAACGTACTGACGCCAGCATGGCAACCTACCCGAAACTGTCAAATTTTCCCAATCAACCTTGAACCTTAATACTCTAGTGATAAAGTTGAAAATCTATTAAAGAAATTTGACAGATTGTAGTAGCTTGATGTGCTGGCTGGCATCTGTACATGCAAAATTTCATGATAATTGGTTCAGTGGATTATGTGTGAAAAGGTTTATTATTGTGGTATAGTAATTTTATTTTAGGTGCATCGTCTTCACATATTATTATTATTGTAATGAATATATGCAAAATATTGGAAAACATTTTAAAAGAGCAACGGTGGAGTTTCTTGCCAATTCGAAAACTACATTTTGGAAGGGGTGACTAGAATCAATTCTATTGCACTGTAAGTTTTGACGTTCAAAAGTGCCTTTTAAGTGCCTATTGAAATGATTTGACTTTGAACAAATAAACAAACTTACTTTCGCATTTATAATATTAAGTTAGGACTATGATTTAATTCTTCAAGCACGGAAATGTACAGAAGGCACATACATACGTATTTCTAGCGAGTTTGACGTCCCGCATACACAGACATTACTAGTCCTTCCGTCAGAGACTCTTGGTAAGCGGATTGGTCATCGCAGCTACATAATACCTCCACAGGAGATACCTATCGGCGGCCCGTAATCCCTTAGTCGCCTCCTGCGATGCTCGTTATCGGCCAAGGGCCTATACTATGGCTTGTAAGTATGTATAGTATTACATATATATACATATATGTTGTACTAAGCTAGAAGCCATAGTACCTATAGGTACTTCCATATATAGATAGATAGATAACTAAACCATTTATTTAGTGCACACAAAAGACATAACAAAACACACAAAAGTACAAGTAAATGCTAACAAATTACACGAATATATGTATAAAAAACAAGGTGCCAACATGAAAAAAATAAAAAAAAACATACTTAGGGCTGAATGATTTTTCCAACGCCAGATAATTTTATCCGAGAAATATTTTAAATTTTTGAGTTTTTTTTTTTAATTTTTGAGTTTTTTTTTTTTTTAAACCTTGCCCCTCACTAGGAATTTCTCCTGTGTCGTGGGTGCGTTTACAAACATTTAAACTCACATACACAAACAGCCAGACCCGGAACAACACTTTGTAGGCCATACAAATATTTATTTCGTGCGGGAATCGAACCCGCGACACGAAGCGCAGCAGTCAATCGCTTAACCACTGCGCCAACCGTGCCGTCAAAGTTCTTCCATACAAAATCTGTCAGACGTAAATTTTTTATTCCACGGTTAAAATTTATCGGTCGATTGAAAAATCAGCCCTTAAGAAATTAAGTGACACTGACATACCGACTTGACTGTCAAATTTTCCCAATCAATCTTGAACTTTAATGCTTTAGCGATAAAGTTGAAAATCTATTAAAGAAATTTGACAGATTGTAGTAGCTTGATGTGCTGGCGTCTGTAGTTCATCATAGTTGTGTATGTATTTATTATTTTGAGTATGATATAATTATTATCATTCTAGTAATACTTATTTTAGAAGTATTTATGTATGTTTATTTGTATGTATGTTAGTATATTCTCGTAATTTTTGTTTAGTTTTTTTTATTCTATGTATTATTATTTGTCTCCTTTGCTCTATCACACGCTGTCTACATCTCTGTATTTATTGTCCTATCTCAGGTATGCTGGAAGAGATTTCTTATGAAATAAGCATCACCTCTGTACCTATTTTTTCTGTTCTGTTTTTCAATGTCTGTTTATATATGTGTGTACATAAATGGTAAAATAAAAATAAAATAGATATGAATGTACATTGCGTTAGGCATAGGAATTTAAAGGAAAATTTTATAGGTAACTTTTCTGAGGAATAAATAAATATTGTTCATAATCTGCCGTACGTTGGCGACATTGGATTGCCCCATTGGAGTAGTGATCGCAAGCGCTACTGCTGAGCATGAAATCCTGGATTCGATTCCTAGGTCAAATTGTTATTGGGTTTGTAGCGGTATCTACAACGCCACATGTGAACAACACGTCATACTGACGTCACGCAAATCCTGCATCTCGCAAGCAGAGTTTACCGCGCAATTAGCATAGATACTATTTCCCAACATCAATCGTTGGGCAGTTGCCCGCCAGACACAACACCCGTCTGGTCGGACGATCCTCCTTTTTCTATGGAGGTTGAGTGAACTTTACATCCTGTTCCTCATACCTCTAAAGGTTTATCCATTAGGAATTACTCAGTAGCAGCCCCGAGGCTGGATTTGTGCCTGGATGATGGCGATAGGCTCGCTTCCTATTACATGAGAGTGGCGACTTGTGGGTGTACTATATTCCTCTACCTGACTGTTCAGGAATTACAGGCGATGAAAAAAATTGCCTACTTCAAAGCTTATAATGGACCGTATTCGTATTCCGTGCCCCACATTTCGTCACTTATTTTGTTAGTTCCATGCCTCAGAAGCGTATTGCCATTAAATGGAACCTTATTCAAACTAAAAGCTGATGAGAATTTTCTATTAAAAAACCAAGGTATACTTTGTTTGAAACCAAGACCGAACCTGTTTCCCAACGATCAGTAGTCGTGCCTAAAACCTCTAGACCATCGGGCAGAGAAGAATACGCAGGCCACTCAATTTTTAAACGCTTAACTACCTACTGCACAAACCAGCCATCGTGATTTTTCCCTTCAAAATCTCCGCAAAAAAACATATCCATAAAAATATGACAGCTTCACAAATAAAAATATTTACTGCCAAGTCAGCAAACGGGCCCCCTAAACATACCTTTATGACGTCATAGATCACTGTATAACCCTTCGAAGTACAATAGAACTACCTGCTAGTTTATAAACACATAAAACATGATGTATTCATAGATTTTATGATACACATAATAAAGTAGACTTATGGGGAAACAGAAAATAATGTAGGTAGAATTTATTTTTCATTCATATGTTTTCAGCGATTAGGAAATTGTTCTGGCGAGCGAGAAGTTCCATTCTCCATCTTCTTCGTCGTTCCCTTAATGCTGAGGATCGCGACCACATACGACACGTCTCCAAGTTATGCCGTCTTCTGCAGTGTGAGCCGCTCGGTAGATGCTGTCTCCAACAGCCTTCTTGATCGCGTCTGACCATCTCGCCAGTACCCTGCCTTGAGCGCGTTTTCCTTACATCCGGCCCAGTATCATAAGCCTTTCCAGACCATGCTTAGGTGAACGTTATGCGTACCTTATTGTACCGTATTGAACCTTATAGTAATGAGAATAAAGATCACTTTGATCTTGACAGTGATGCAAATTCAGAGGTAAAACAACTGCGAAAGGACTGTATACCCTGTCCATTAGGTTAACCGTTTTTTTTACAGCTGTCTTAGAACGTATATATTCCAGATTACGTAAAAGTTAGCTTTAAAATGCGTACCTATTAATAAAATATATAAACTGCCTGATCTTTTTGAATTATCTTATTTATGGCTTCTTACATACATTATAATACCGTACGTATATAAATCAATGTATTATGTGTTGCTGCAATTACTAGTTCCATCTGTCAAAAAACGGTTTACATAATGGACAGGGTATAGTTTCTCTCTCTCTAAGACTAATCATCTAAATATTAGACGAACTACCAAGTTACATTAATTAAGCTACGAACTATGTAATAGAGAGACCGTTTGTACAGCCACAGGGCATAATTACACTAATATCCGGCTGACCGCTTTGTCCAGCGTATTGACATGCGACAATGCAAATTCACTAGTTTGTAATGTTGTCATATTGACCATAATGGTAGCATTAAATAAATAAATCAATTCTTTATTGGCATAAAAATGTATGCAAACAAAGTGACGGCCTGACTCCTGCGCTAGGTAAAAACACCTTTGTTACGGGAGCCAGTGTGTTCTCCCAATGAGTAGGTTCTGGTTTTCATGCAATATCACTGACCTATACTACTACTATATTATACAAGTACGCTGGACTAAATATACTATATGAAATGACAGTTGTTTTTTGTGCTGATTCAAAGCGCCCCGCTCGAGTGTCTCAGGAACTAAAATTTACTCATTGCCGCAAATGGCCGTCGTTTTTTTTTGGTACGTCTCTGATGATTTAGGTTCAAATCGTGGAATAAGACTTTTTTGTGTATTTTGTGTTTACTACGAGATGTCTAAAACATTTTTATCATGAGAGTATGCGCATCTTGTAAAACTCGCTATCAAAAACATTAGTTCCACGGACGCTCACGTTGCCGTCAGCGCCAAAATGGCGAAAATCAGAAGTCTTCATTTTGTCTATGAAGTCCAGCGTACTTATTTATTATTGGTCAGTGTGCAATATACATCGATTGAATGTTCTTTCCTAGCTACATTTATTAGTTATGCACATTAATTAAATACTAATCCTACCTAATACACATTAGCTGATTAACAAATCTTTCCACACCGACACACACACATCAGCCACATAGACGGAAGAACGATCTGTGTTCTTTCAGACCCTTTATTATTAAAATATGAAGGTAAGAGCTAATAAATTACCCTGAGTAAATAATTAACTTGAAACGCAAATGTGGACTTAAATTATTTAGCACTCAAATATTAGACCGGATTGTGCAAAACAAATGTATTTAGGATCTCGTGAATAGTAAGTTATTTTTTCATGGATTTACAGAAAAATATGAGTAGGGAAATGCACATATTTTCGTGGCATTTTCATTTAGGTATTTACTTGAATGCATCTCAAATATTCAGTGATTACTGTACCTACCACGCAGCTTGCAGACATAGCTTGCAGAGTAAGCGAACTGAAGTGGCAGTGGGCAGGCCATGTTTGTCGAAGGACCGATTGCCGGTGGAGCAGACGAGTCCTGGGGGCCTACTCCGAAGTAGTATCGGCCGAATGTTCGGCCGTTTCCTGCTACGAAGTTACTATTTGGTTCGGTCGGTTCCGATCCTACACTCTTACACTCTTTCGAATATTGACTATTGGTCCTGACCGAACTGAGCCGAGCCGAACTTTTTTCGATTTTTTCAATAATATTTGGTTCGGCCATGTGTCGGTCCGATCCGAACATTCGCACTTTGCACTTCGGAGTAGGCCCCCTGGAGTGAAGACTTCAGCGCACTGCGCGTATCGGCGTGGGATAATTTCGATATTTTCTACGCGAGCGAAGCCGCGAGTAGAAACTGGTAAATAATATGTAATGCACAATACTTAATTATTATACAATACCTAATAGGTTGGTCTTTAATAGGTACCTACTTATTTAGGAAAAGGCATGGAAGTTAAGTCCTTTTAGTGTGAAAACACTGAAGCAAGATTTATTTATAGCACTGTTTCTAAAACCATGTAATATTAATGTATTTTATCTAATAAGAAACGATTCGAGTTACGAGTAAACCTCGAGGCTGTCTGAAATAGAGAAGCGCTGCAATCCGATAAGTCGCCTGTTTCAGCTGCAGTGGATCTACTATCTTGTTTTATACCCACCATTGTTCCTACTACGATACAACATCATCTGCCTAGCCTTTTCCCAAGTATGTTGGGGTCGGCTTCCAGTCTAACCGGATGCAGCTGAATACCAGTATTTTACATGGAGCGACTGCCTATCTGACCTCCACAACCCAGTTACTGGGTAATACGATACCCCTTGGTAAGACTGGTTGTCAGACTTTCGGGCTTCTGACTACCCGTAACGACTGTCAAAGATCCACGAATGACAGCCGGGACCAACGGCTTAACGTGCTTTCCGAGGCACGGAGGGGTCTCGGTATGTAAAGATGGTCACCCATCCACAGACCAACCGCGGCAAGCGTAGCTTAACCTGACCGATCGACCTGTGCGGCTGTTATTATTTAGCCACGGGCCCCTCTACGATACAACAAAAGACAATTATGTTAACTGAAGGCCAATTCCCGAATATAAAAGTTTTAGACCACTAAAAACGTTCAAAATCTAGCTGCAATTTCATCGCAGCGATAATTAATTTAAAAAATCCTTTCCTTTGTCAATTTTTTTTTCCAGAAAGCCGCTAAGCTTTCGTTGGATTGGCCGGACATGTCATAAGTCATAAAGTCATTTATTTCAAAACAATATACATTGTGTAGAAATTTTACTAAAGATAAGATGTCATTTAATAATCTTTACGAGGAATAAATACAATAATAAAAACAAAAAGACTAATTTACGTAGTTTTAATTATTTTTGGGATAACAAAATCCCCATATTAAAAATGACAGAAATTGTTTCATTAATTATTATGAACAAACTAATTTCATAATGTGCATTAATTCAGTTACACGTTGTATAAATGTGCTATAAATACTTTTGCGTTCTTTCGGACTTTCGGATAAGTCGCGACTGTGACAGACTGACAACCTCGTAAGCACCGCTACTGACATTATGTCCGTGTAGGCTTTTCTCCAGCAATAACCGACTTTCAGCTCATCTGATTAGAATGCTTAGCTAAAAAAGTTATGTGCAAATTTATTTACACAATAATTCATGAGAGAATTTTTAAGTAGCCTGAGCATGTCAAAATCAAGAAGGTTTTTTTAGGTACTTATTAAGGACATTTCACCAAAATCTCACTCGAGAACTCACTTCCAGGTCGATTTTAATTCGTCCTATAGTAACAATGTTTTCCAGCTGCAGGCAAAACATGCATTATGTATAAGTTTTTATAAGACCCGTCAGAAAATGCAATTCGAAACAAAGTATCAAGTTTTATGCGATCCTTAGATTAAAAATGGCGAGAAAACACTCCGTGGAAGAGTTTATAAAAATGATTTTGATGAATTGTTTGCTTCTTTCAAACTATTACTTATTATAACTTCAAGTTGAAAGTGTTATTTCTTAAGTTATGAAACATGTTTGAATGTGAAAGTTTCAGTTAGTTTACAAGGGTAGTATTCCTTTGTAGAAGAGAGGGATTCTGTTGCCTGAAAACTGTTCTTAAAAAACAAATGCTTGTGCTAGGAATGGGTTCACGTTGATAACCGTAAAGTTTAAAGGAAGGAAGAGGCTGATATTTAAGGTCGATAAACCGCTGTCTGGATCATCATCTGCCTAGCCTTTTCCTGTTGGGGTCGGCTTCCAGTCTAACCGGATGAAGGTGAGTATTTTACATGGAACAACGGCCTATCTGAATTCCACAACCCAGTTACTGGGTAATACTATACCCCTTGGCAAGACTCAAACGCTGTCTGGATGTACCCTTACAATTAAAAAATACAAGAAAGTACGCCTGAAAATACAAATAATTCAACCATCTCTACTAAATGCATTAACATTGTTAATACCCGTTTCAAAGCAAAAACACAAAGAAAAATAAAACCTCACTAATTAGAACATAATCCGTCCCATTCTTCCTAATTCCCCCATCAGCTAATAACTGTAATAAAATAATTAGACTTGAGAGGAAAAGAATGCTTTATTATTCCAAATTAAAATCTGCAGTGTAATCCGTCAGGCGGCGGCGTATCAAGATTGTGGGATGAAATTCAAAATGGCGGACACAGGTGCAACGGTTTAGACGGGATTTTATTTTGCGTTTCGTTTTTATTGTGTTAGGGACTACTCACACTTAGGTATTCAGCTATATTCAGCTTATGCCCATAGAAAACAACAATTTTGTATAGAGACGCGTACGCATCCATTCAACTTTCCGCGTCTATTCAGCTTTCGTGACAAACAAATATAAAATGAGGACAAATGTGTTATTATCATGCGAGTGCTATAGATAGAGTTCAGCGCTATTCTGCCGCGTTCAGCGCTGTTCCACCGCATTCGAACGCGGCGGAACAGCGCTGTACACGGATAGTTCTCGACTCCTTATCTATAAGCTGCGACCTGCATAGATTTGATTTATTATTACGTAATCATAATGCAAGCAAGGATTGAGAGAGTTCGGACGTCGTACTTTAAAAGTAAAGTAATTATAATTTAAAAAATATATATATTATTCTCTCCTTTATTTAAAATTAAACATATCAATTATATTTTTAAATATTAGAATATAAAAAGTATAAAAACATTTAAAAATATAAAAAATAGTAGCCCACCGGTATCGGGAACAGGGTCCAAGCTACCGGCGGTCAGGGCTCCAGAGAGAGGAACCTCCTGACAATGCGAGCCGTGTCCAGAAGTACCGCTTTCTGAATCAAGCCCTTGATCCAACTGCCCAACGAGAGCCTCAGGTGTTGGTCGAGGCTCTTGGCTATATTATTCTTCTTATTATTATTTTATTTTTACGAAATAAAATGATGGATAAAGAGAAACTTATGTTGCTAGCGCGAAAATATTCTTGCTTGTACGATATTAGTTCGTCACATTATAGCGATCAATAGAGAAGAAGTTATGCTTGGGAAGAGAGAAGCGTTTCAGCGGAGATAACACGATATGTCGGCTTTTCTCATACACTTACGACGCTGTACGCGGCTGATAGAAGCAGAACTGTATAAGTGTGACCAAAATCGTTCAGCGAAACACGAATGGAGCTGAATAAGTATGAGTAGTCCCTTAGTGTTAGTGCTTCTATGGATTATAACCTACTATTATATTATACTGTAGCTTATATTATTATAATAATAATATTTATTTATTTCAAATATTATTATTATAACAGCCGCACAGGTCGATCGGTCAGGTTAAGCTACGCTTGCCGCGGTTGGTCTGTGGATGGGTGACCATCTTTACATACCGAGACACCTCCGTGCCTCGGAAAGCACGTTAAGCCGTTGGTCCCGGCTGTTATTCGAGGATTTTTGACAGTCGTTACGGGTAGTCAGAAGCCCGAAAGTCTGACAATCTAGTCTTACCAAGGGGTATCGTATTACCCAGTAACTGGGTTGTGGAGGTCAGATAGGCAGTCGCTCCATGTAAAATACTGGTATTCAGTTGCATCCGGTTAGACTGGAAGCCGACCCCAACATAGTTGGGAAAAGGCTAGGCAGATGATGATAATTTATTTATTTCAAATATTTCTCATATGTTTCTATACAGAGGTATACCTACTGTATAATCAAATAATTTGTTAATAATAATTTATGTATCTACCTATCTACAGTTCATAAGTACGCAGCCATTCGTGAAGTGGTTTAATATGGTAGTTCCAACCAGTAATATAATTAAACTTTTTGGTTATACCATTAATAAGGCACATCGAGATTTAGAACAAGTTCAGCTTAATATACCGTTGTCTCTTTCACTCATACCACACCCATTTCTTCTCCATATAAAACTACCTTTTGGAAGGGGCAACTAGAATCAGTTCTATTTTTTTGTGAATTTTGACGTTCAAAAGGGCCTTTTATGCTTCTATTTGAAATAAATGAAAAAATAAACTTTGACTTTGAAAATAAAAATCAAAAGTCATTTATTAAAAATAGGCTAAGAATCAACACTTTTTGAACGTCAATATTACATAAGACAGTCCCTCAAAACGCCCGCTCTTCACCACTTTTTAGTGCTTTAGATAGAAGAAGTAGCGCAACAAACTCTCCAGCAGTTAGAAGTACTTTATACCTGAGTGATAGCTTTTTTTGTAACCTACTGTACAAGTACGTCTATGCTTAGAAATTTATTTATTTATTAAGGCACATCAACAACACAAACATTTACAAATAACATAGAACAGAGACATGAACTAGTGTTTACGTCAATTACAGACAGAAAAAGAAATAAACCTACCCGGTTTGACAACACCCAACTAAAACAAAACTGTATATTATTTTTCCATAACATTTTCCAATCCATAGCTAACTCTACTAATCCATATTTTACAGCACAATAAACATATACTAACGGATATAACTGCATAAGCAGATATCATAAAATTCATTGAGCACAATCGTAAAGCGAGTAGACGTCTGAATATCGAAGTATTCATGACATTTTATGAGTTTCCATTCATCCGTGAAACTGTCAATAGGTACTCTGCTTTCAGGAGAAAATCGCATGGAAAATGGATATTTATCTTCATAAACTTCTTTAGAAATATAACGAAGGGAGAAAAACATGATATTATTATGTTTGAACACTAATTAATCTGTCTAGGCTTTTCCCAACTTTGTTAGGGTCAGCTGCGAGTCTAACCGGATGCAGCTGAATACCAGTATTTTACATGGAGTGACTCCCTATCTGACCTCCACAACCCAGTTACTGGGTAACACGACACCTCTTGGTAAGACTGGTTGTCAGACTGTTGGGTTCCTGACTACCCGTGATGACTGTCAAAGATCAACGAATAACAGCCGGGACCAACGGCTTAACTTACTTTCCGAGGCACGGAGGGTTTCGATATATATTGAATGGTCACCCATCTGCGAACTGATTGCGGCAAGCTTAGCTTAACCTTTGATCGACCCGTGTGACTGTTATCATTTAGCGCCTTTTTGTTTGAGCACTAAACACAAAAAAAAATCTATTTATTCATCATAAATAGTAATACCCTGTAAGTAAGTCATTAGAAAGTCCTGAAATACAACTATATTTAATTCAATCAAATCAAATCAATCAAAAGTCATTTATTCAAATTAGGCTGAGAATCAACACTTTTCGAACATCAAAATTACAAAAGACAGTCCCCCAAAAACGCCCGCCCTTCACCACTTCCTAGTGCTATCGCTGGGAAGAAGAAGTGGCGCAACAAACTCCCCAGCAGCACAGCTGTCTGTTCAGTTATAAAATACTTGATACTATACAATACTAGGCGTTAAGTAATTAACATTACAAGGCACATAACATAAAATTAAATTACTTGCAATATGTCAGCTAGCCACGCCATTCAAACAAAACCACTAGCGTTACACATCAACCCGATGACGTTAAGTAATACGATATCACTTATACATTAGCATACGACCTCAACCCTATTCTATACTCGAAAGGTACCGAATTACCCAAAACATCTTTACCCACTAAGCGAGTGCCCGCGGCAAGGCACATCAAATTACCTAATGGATAACCGCTTTTAATTATTTAGAGGTTAATTTACATGGTTTAACGTAAGCTTGTTGGTTTTTGAGAGTATTATAGCAAGGCTGTATATACTAATAATAAAGCTGAAGTGTTTGTTTGTTCGATCGTTTGAAAGCGCGTGTATATCGTTCAGAGTGACCAATAGTTTAATGAGGCAAATGGTGCATTCAGCGGCCGGAGTGACCACTAATATATAGGCAAACATAAGCAACTTCGTTTATTCAGACTGCGTGCTCCATGTATAGCATTGGACTATTAATAAAATGCTTATGTTTAACTTACCACCAGATATAGTAACATATAACAGACAAAAATAGTAAATGATCACCAAAATTAAACCCGCATTTTAATGTAAACTTATAACCAAAGTTTTGCTCTTTAAGATTTAGTGATCATTTACTACATTTGGTGTTCGAATACAATTTGAAGCGAAGAACTAAGGGTATCAAAGCATTTTATGGTGGTCATTATATTTTACCCCTTTAGAAACTTTATTAAAATAATAACAGGTTTCTTCTTATTGAACTCCTAAAATAGAAACACAAATGTCGTAGCACAGAGTCAGGTTTAATTTAATTTATATTTAATGTCAGATTACAATGATCCATAATGGTTAGTAATATTAGCTGGTAGCTTATAAGAATAAGAATTGTATTTGTTCATCATTGCGACATCAATGTCTTTACAACTATTACATGATTATTTTATCTGTAACTTTATTAAAAACAAGTTTGTTCGGATGGTGCTCCCAAATAAAAACACCAACCAACAGTATATGGGACCAACATATTTCCCAACTATGTAGTACTAGATAACGTGTTTAAATCTGGCAAACGCACTCCGCTCACATTTGCACGTCAACTCAAAAGAAAATATCAAAGTGAACAATACTACAAAAATACAGTTTATCCTTTAAGCCTACATAAGTACCTACCTTCCAAAACAGAGGTATTATGAATCCCTCAACCTACACTCTATCTTCAAAGTGTGTAACTTAATGGAGCGACAGATCGCCCGCGGCCTCAATTTGTCTAATGTGGAACTATACTAAACATATTGTTTGCTTAGTAACCTGGGATACCGTGTATACAAAGTGTTTATCATTCATCTATGAGTTACTAGTGTGTAGGTACTGTTTAATACATATTGTTTGTGATCAGTCAATTAAATTAATTATTTGAAGGGTATTTAATATTAATCTCAACTTCAGATCCTAAAACAGTGTTTACATTGTATGTAGTATTTGAAAAAAAAACAGGATTAAAGTACAGTTAAATCTTAGAAATAATTTTCAAAGGTAAATGATAAATGATTTTATTTTGTAAGTAGGTTTGTACAAACACTTTTACATGTCAATCATATTTTAAAACTAGATGAGGTCGGTGTTTCCTATCTGACTAGCCTGAGAAGAAAGGCCGAAACAAACTCAGACGTCACAGTCTCTTTTAAAGTCCAGACATAATCTTGGTCAGATCATATGAAGACCATGTAGGTCGATGTCTGAGATGTTCTTTTGAGGAAAGAACCACACAGATTGAGAGGTATTTATATTTTTACATTCCTATACTACGATAAGCGTGTATCACAGGCGGCATGAGCACAAACGTTATGGTAATTATAGGACAATAAAATAATAACAACAACTTAACAATATTTAACATTACCTTTTTTCCATATCCTGCAATAGTCCTACACCAACCAGGAGTTGTCCTTGGATGCACAATGCATAGTGCAAACAAAGATAAGTCAGTTCGTGCCGCATTTCATTAAAAACGTCTATCCTTTGCTTTGGCTTCGGCCCCTCGTACGCCTTCCAAAGGTTCGGGACCCCAGGGTCTCTAGAGATGTCAAAAGACGTAATAATAAATTTAACATTACCCTAAAAATAGCAAAAAATCTTAAATAGGTAGGTAACTGAAAATATTACAGATAATTTAATTTACTATACAATAAGAGATAACTTTACGATCATAATGAAAACACAAATAACGGTTAAGAAAAAGAAAGAAGATAGAAAATGCATTTATTTGCGGCAAACATGACGCATAAAAAAAGGACATAAACACACAAAAAAAAAACAAGTTGGGGGTAAGCATGCGTCACATTCACGCAAAACGGCCATCGCACAGCATAATGCTAAGACCGTGGTGCTTGTTTGTGCTGGGTACATATTAATAAAGAGAAAGAAACCAATTTTTCATTGACATCCCTATTATTTATTTGGTTCACCAACAATTGTTAACACTAACATCTTGATAAAAATAACATCTTTAAAAACTTTGAACAGTGTAACAATTACTTAAAGGTAAACACCATTATATTACATTCCTACTAACAGTAGATCTTCCTTCACTTCTGCAGCTCAATTTAATGTTACATTTAGTTCCAAAACAAAAACAGTCCCAGCGCCACAACAAAATAATACATTTAATCCAGTAGGTGCCATATAACTCAATTTGAATATAAGTGAATATGAAAAGAGATGATGCGCCAATTCCGAGAGTCTACATCACGGGAATTTGCGAGACAAAGCGATGAAACAAATGGGAGCGATCAATCCCCTTTCACATCGGTAGGAAATGAAGGCCTAATGTGAGTCATCACATTTGCACACGAACGTTCAATTCTATTTACACATGAAGGACGAAAGGAGACTGGATATCGCATGTTAGTAGACAAAACCAAGAGACGAGGAAGAATAAAACCAGTTAAAGAATAGAGTTGACAATGGGCTAAAGAGAAAACAATCAATTTTACAGTCATATTTTGAACGTCAAGTAAGCAGTCAATATGGACTTAATATGTTCTCAATTTCATCCAAATGACATATGCTAAAATATCGATGAGATAGATAGATGATGATGATGATATTATGTTTATGGTAGGTTTCTTAGAGATAGCAACAACAAATAATCAGTTTTTCACCAAGTCTGCCGCATCCATAAAGTGGGCTGTTACTTCTTGTACATATTTATATCAAACAAATATCGTCCATATATCATACATGTTACTCGCGAATTATTTACTTTCAACGCTCGTATGTGTATATCATAGTTCTTATTTGTTATTATTATTATTATTATATTATTATTATTATTTCCATCCGTCATGGAAAGATAAATCAACTAACCTTATGCTATGAAAATGATTTTAAATGGTGTAATGTAATAGTATTTTTTTGCAAAAATCAAAATTCTGTAATTCACATATTATTTTCATTAAAAATGATACTCTTATGATTTCTTTGTATGGAAAGGGACCAAACATTGATCCTTGAGGAAAACCCTGCGTTCGCTTCTAGTTTACTAAAATATCTAGTAACAAGTTTTGCTCTCATTTAACAAATAATTTTAAAGCAGGTTTCATATTATTCCCCCAAGATATTTCTTTTGTAGTTCAGCCTGTATTTTCCATATAACTCATTTTCTATCAAATCGATACAAAATCAAATGCAGCATAAAAATTCAAATCGATTTGACGAAATAGATTAATAATCTGAGTAAAGTATATTGGCAAATAATAAATGCGGCTAAACAAGTTATTTAAAACCATACACCGTGTGTGGCAAATATTGTTATACGAGTACTTAAACATCGTATTGATTTGTAAGTTTAAAATTATAAAAAACACAGTCTTCGTTATTTTGTAGATAATAAAATTATAAATAATGTTTTCATTTTGTTAAGTGTGTTTCCAATATTCAATTCTACAGAGAAGCTATAACGTCAATGAAATGAAAATTATAGCTTCGGGCTTTGAGTGTTCGGAACTATAATAGACATTCACTTGTCATTCCATAAGCTGGCAACATGGGGCCAACAAAAATGTTAAAAACTTACAAAACTTTCTTAAAAATCGGTTTATTTTTCACCTTACCAGCAGTAAGACTTTTATTAGGAAACTACATAAAAATAAGTAATTCCAAGTACATTTGTTACTTTCTAAAGCTTTACTGTATATTCATTGCTATCTGTTTGACAATCTGGCATCTTCGTTTCAATGTTTTGAACAGTGTGATTAATATTGGTTCATTAGAATATAAATAAATAAATAAATATCCCTGGACATTTCACACAGCGCCATCTAGTTCCAAGCTAAGCAACCTAATGCTTGTGTTATGGTAACAAGATGGCTGATAAACTACTTATATACATTTTTTTTTTGTAAATACATACATATTATGGATAGAAAAACACCCAGACTCGGAACAAATACATGTAGGTCATACAAATATTTGTTCCGTGCGGGAATCGAACCCGCGACACGCAGCGCAGCAGTCAATCGCTTAAACACTGCGCCAACCGTGCCGTCAAATATCTTTGTTTCCTCGTCTGCTATTTGATTACATCTCAAGAATAATTGATGAAATTTCGCATCGATATCTGTACAAGTGATGCCGTTATGGGCTATAAGAATCTGCCTTACATTAATTTGTTTGTTTATGTATTTGTTGGATTTTCCTTCACTATTAGGATTCTCTTTATGATTCTACATTTGAATCCTTATTTTGAAATCGCCTCCAATATAATGAGAATATCCACTGACACTAACTATATGGCTGTTTGGTTTTTATTGAATGTCTTATATACCAGAATGGCACTTTTAAGAAAATGTTTAGTGAACAATTTTGTTCCCATCAACATCGTCGGTAAGGATCAAGTGAACAAAAATATAAATGTTTTTAGAAAATGTATGGGTTATTACAACAACTTACTTGACAATATGCGTATCATAGATCATCCGTCTCAGATTTTGATAAGTGATAGGATATTTTATTATCATAAGGCTTTTCAATATAGCCGGCTAATGTTTTTTTTTTTTTGTTATTAGGCATTAATGTCCCACTGCTGGGCAAAGGCATACCTATTGTCTTTTCACCTCTCTCTGTTGAGAGCTGCCAAGAACCAACCCTTATTAAAGGAGTCCATCTCATACCACCACCTACGTCTGGGCCTGTAGCGATGTCGTTCGCCATTAAGCAGGACTCGCTGTGTCGTAAGTTTGGTTTTTTTGTCATTGTAAAATGGTTTTCTATATATTTTGCAGGTATAGCAACGATAGTGTCATCGTTGCTATACGATGTACCAAAATGGGTGGCTGGAATGTATTACGCAATAAAAATATGGATGCAAGAAGTGAGTGATTAGCTCTCTTAATCTTTGTTTTACTGTATGTTATCACGGTGATCATAGGAAGTTAGGACGACCGGCTCCTAGGGAAGTCCCAAGGTAGACTGAGCCAGAAACCTTTCGTAATCAGCCAATAATGTTCCCACTGCTGTGGCACAAGCCTCCTCTCGATGAGAGGGAGTAGGCCGTAATCCACCATTCGGGCCCAGCGCGGGGTGGTGGATGACACGTCTTCGAATTTTTGGTTCTAGGACATGTCTTCTCACGATGTTTTCCTTCGCCGTTTTGAGAGCAGTGATGATGAAATAATTTACACAAAGTAAAGTGCCTGCCAGAAACCTTTATAACTTATCATTTCAGCCGATAGACGTCCGTTGCTGGACATAGACCAAGCACCTCCACTTCGACCAGTTCTGTTCTTAGCTGCGTATGTACGTCTATAGCTTATAACTGCTCGAAACCACAACGGAGTTTTAATGTTATCATGATTGGTCTTAATTGTAATAGCTTTCTAATTCCGCAGGATATCTCAAAAACCCTTTGGATATTGGAGATAACATTTTCTATAGTTTTCGTAACATTACCGGCTTTCATCGCAGAGTTAATCAGCAATGAAATAGATGAAATCAAGTCTACACTTGTAACCCATTTGATTCGCTGCTCAGGTAAGAAATTATAATATTTACTATTTGGGTTTTAAAGGGGTTGGTGTTATATTAAATAGCAATTATTTAGCACGTAGATCTTTTTTAATGATAGTGAAAAAGTAGTGTACATTTAATATGTTTACTGCAAAATTGACACAAAACTCACTCATGTATACTACAAATAATGATGAGTCTGATGAATGAGTCAAAAACAAAGAAACGATGAATGGATTGTGCAAAAAACTATATTGTTAGAAATTTGGCAAATACTGAGATGACGTCTGATAGGCAAGCGGATGACGATGAAAAAAATAGATTTTTTTGTTTTTGATTGATTGTTAAAGGGAATGCAATAAATGATTTAGTATTGATGTCGCCTAATCAATTATTTTCAGACCAGTCCCTCCGGTTTGGGCTGGAGACCGCTCTTCAATACATCCATGTACGACCGTTTAGCTTCGTGATCTGTCGCACTGTGCCGATTAATATCAACTTACCCTTCAGTCTCATCAGCATTTGCATCACTTACGTCATTGTCGTTATGCAGTTTTCTCATTATAGTGGTGCTAATTTTAGTACTGTCTATGCTAGTGTTTCTGGAAATTACAGTGGTTAATCAGACACGAGAATATTTTATGTTTTTGTATTTTGTAGCCCATATAGAGGTTCTCTGAAATAAAATTAAAAATGTATTGTTTTTGGTTTTACCCTGTAACTATGTATTATCAGTTAAGTCTAAACCCATATCAATGATTTTATATTCTATGTATATACTGACAACGCACGGCCTAAACCACTAGATCTAGAAGCTTGAAATTTGCACAAGAGTTCCTTATATCAAAAACGTGAGCACTAAGGAAGGACTTTCTTTTTCATTCATCCCCTTAACCCCTAAGGATGAATTTTCAAGAATCCCTTAATTAGGGAATCGAAGCCGATGAGCAACCCCATCGGGCACGGAATAAGGTTTGTATAAAATATTACATAACTCTTGAAAATAGTACGTAATAACATTAAATAAATTTTCGAAACAGTATACACGTGTCGTGGGTGCATCTCTCCTTGATCTAGAACTTGCTTGAAGGACAAGGACGAAGCTAAGCTCAGACGCTAATGTTAGAGAAACTTAGAATTTAGTATTCAATCAAACCAGTCTAACCGGATGCTGCTGAATACTTTTTACATGGAGCGACTGCGTATCTGACCTCCACAACCCAGTTACTGGGTAACACGATACCCCTTGGTAAGAAGACTGGTGGTCCGACTTTTTGGCTTCTTCCTACCTGTTACGACTATCAAAGATCTATAAGATCTATAAATGACAGTCGGGACCATCGACTTAACGTGCTTTGAGGCACGGAAGGTGTTGATATGTAATGGATAGTCATCTATCCACGAATCTTAAACACGAACCTTGTAACTCATGAAAATAACACGCAATAATCCTACTAATATTATAAACGCGAAAGTTTGTATGGATGGATGGATAGATGTTTGTTACTCTTTCACGCAAAAACTACTGAACGGATTTGGATTAAATTTGGCACACACATTGTTTATAACCACGATTAGCATTTAGGACTTTTTATCCCTATATTCCCACGGGATCGCAAGTTATGCAAGTGAAACCGCGGGACACTGCCTGTAACATTATATTCTAGAAACAGCATCCACGTGTCGTGAGTGCATCTCTCCCTGACCTAGAACTTGTTCGATAGACAAGGACGACGCGAAGCTAAAACGCTAATGTAAGAGAAACTTGGAATATAGTACTATTACAATGTCGTAATAAATAATGCAGTGTAACAGTTTCCCTATGATATGTAGCTTGTTTGTTCACAGCATAATTCGTACGTGGAAGAATTGCTATTTTAAATAGGTTCTCTTCAAATTCTTATTTAGATATGTAGTAGTTTTCGTAAAATTATTTTCAACTAGCTAACCCGGCTAACGTCGTCCTGCCCGAAAAAGCAGCGCCACCTACGGGGTCCAATTGTGTATACAAACCTTGTCCTGACAATAACAAACACAAAAAAAAACTTGAGAGGTGTCAAGGGACACCTGGATGGAACGAAGTATAACTGGCTTGCTTTCTATAAGAGAGAGAGACAGACAGAGAAACACGCGCACGCCGCACGGCTTACAACTATAGCAAAAAGTGTCGTTCCAACTTTTGGTCTTAATTTTTTCCGTCTAGCCTCCTTTCGCAACGCGCGATTAAGAACTTCGTTCCAAAAGAATTATCCAATTTGGTGCAGTCAATCGGAAGTTATGCGCGTCACATTTCGGTGATTCATTTTTATTTATATGTATAGATTTATGCTGTTTTTGAATACCTAATTGGATAATTTCCACTTAGGCTTCTTGTATAACTTAGAATAAGTATAATCAACCTGTAATGTTCCTACTGTTGGAACACGGGCCTCCTCTCAGTGAGAGGGAGAGGGCCGTATTCCACCACGCAGACCCAGTGCTGGGGACCTACTCCGAAGTGCAAAGTGCGAATGTTCGGATCGGACCTACACATGGCCAAACCGAATATTATTGAAAAATGCGAAAAAAGTTCGAATCGGCTCAGTTGGGTCGGGACCATAGTCAATATTCGAAAGAGTGTAGGAGTGTAGGATCGGAACCGACCGAACCAAATAGTAACTTCGTAGCAGGAAACGGCCGATACTACTTCGCAGTAGACCCCCTGGTTAGTAGATGTCACTTGCTGTCGAATTTTAGGTTATAGGACATGCTGGTTTCCTTCCTCACGATGTTTTACTCTACCGTTTTGAGAGCACCGGTGATGAAATAATTTACATAAAGTAAAGTGCCTATCTGGGTTCGAACCTACGACCTACAACTTGTAAGTCGCGGCCGTTGCCACTGGGCCACCACTGCTCACTTGTCTCTGTCTAACTTGTTGTGAATGAAAAATGGGCAATATTATTCAAGTCGCATTATACAGCATTTGTCATCCAGACCTACCCTAGACAACCTGTACGACGAAGAATGAAAAGTAAATACGCCAGTACATCAAGGTACTACAATCTGTCAAATTTCTTGAATAGATTTTCAACTTTATCGCTAAAGCATTAAGGTTCAAGGTAGATTGGGAAAATTTGACAGTTTCGGGTAGCTTGACAGGCGTCTGTACCTACTCATCCTGAACCCATTAGTACATTGGCCTTACATCCTGCCTAGCATAAGCATAATCAGACTATAATATTCCCACTGTTGGGACACAGGCCTCCTCTCTTCGAGAGGGGGTGGGCTATTCCACCACGCGGGCCCAGTGCTGGTTAGTATAGATGTGACATGTTTTAAAATTTTTGGTTCCAGGATATTTATGTCGATTTCCTACTAGCATAAAATTATATCATCATCTGCCTAGCCTTTTCCCAACTATGTTGGGGTCGTCTTCCAGTCTAACCGGATGCAGCTGAATACCAGTATTTTACATGGAGCGACTGCCTATCTGACCTCCACAACCCAGTTACTGGGTAATACGATACCCCTTGGTAAGACTGGTTGTCAGACTTTCGGGCTTCTGACTACCCGTAACGACTGTCAAAGATCCACGAATGACAGCCGGGACCAACGGCTTAACGTGCTTTCCGAGGCACGGAGGGGTCTCAGTATGTAAAGATGGTCACCCATCCACAGACCAACCGCGGCAAGCGTAGCTTAACCTGACCGATCGACCTGTGCGGCTGTTATTATTTAGCCACGGGCCCCTCAAATTAGCATAAAATTATATATACGCTATTAATTAAGCTAATTCGCCAGAAAAATAAATTCTAAGTATAAAAACAAACGTTCATTTTATCTACAACCCTCAAATCAAATTTTCGAAGTCCTGAAGTGTTCATGAATAATTCTGAAGCGAGTGCATGGATAGTGACACCAGTCACACACAGACCCTGGGGTTGGTTAGCAAAATGTAAAAGATGAAATTTCAGGTAGGTACAATATTTTATATATATTTTTTCTGTCATAACATCAATATGATCTCAGGCAACATAAATAAATAATCTATTACTATTAATAAAGCTAAAAGAGTTTTGAACGCTCTAATATACCTACAGAACTACCAGTATTATCTTTTGACGATTACTTGGTTTGTTTGGTGGCAAAAAAAAAATACTTACATTAATTTAGGAGCATAGAATTATATTAATATCATTAATTCACTAAAGGCGAATTTCACCAATAAAACTGAACACGATCAGCACATTTACACTGCGTTCAAGAGACCAGTTTAATTGGCAAAATGTCTCCTAAAAGGTCGCTTAGTTCTTTTTCTACGTTTAATTGATTTATCCTGTAGCCCCAAATATTTACATCACCCAACATGATCCTCATTCCACACAAACACTAGGTCTCCTCTAAGCTAGGTTTCCGTAGTGCGCCATTAAAACAAGCTGGATCAGTGAAATCTCAGCCATTGGCGCGGATGGTTTTATAACTCGAATACATAATTTATTACTACAATCACCGAGGATGTGGGAACCCAGCTCCCACGTAGGAAGTTGGATTTTCTTTACAGATATATTGAGAGAGATATATTCATTTTGGTTTGATATTCGAGTTTATCCAGATATCGATGGTTGGTATCTTTGTTATTTATTTACTGGATGGGATGTAAGCTGTGTTGGTATTTTTTTTTTTTGGAACCTTGATCAACCTTGCGAGAAGCACGGAACCGGTCGAAGTGGAGGTGCTTGGGGGAAGCCTATGCAGTGGACATCTTTCGGTTGAAATGATGATGATGATCAACATTGTTTTACTTTTTATTAAGTTGGTAATTTTAAGTCATCAGCTTTATGGTCCTTAGAACTATCATTGATCTCCAACAAATCTTCCACCGTTAAACACAGTCCACGTACAGTTAAATTTTTATTTTTTAGCACTGTGCATGGTCCTATTTATGTTCCATGGACCACACACATGATAGCATACCTACTTTGCAGACACGGGTGCATTTCCAATGTTAGAGCTCCCGCAGACATACATTTGTAAGTTGGCCGAGTAAATCGCAGAGTATACTAATAGGTGTAATTTGTGCTAGCCCGCACCTCTTCTCCAACTAAATAGTCCAACTGATTAATTGGACACTGATCGTATCAGAATCGAGATTCACTTCCGATTAGGCTTCCGATACGCCTTGTAATCAATAAAATAAAGCTGGTCAACTAAATTATAAAAGTACGCAATTTAGTCGTTCGATAGTCGGCCAACTTACAATTTATTGTATGTCTGCGGGCTCTCTTAGTCTATTGGTTTTTTATTTTTTATTAGTAATCACTAATAACCTCTATTTTCTTTACACATCAGTGGGTTGCCTCACGGATAAGAATAAAGTTATCCCTGTGGAATCCTGCAAACGCACTGGAGAGGAGGTCGTAAAACTTGCTGGTTTAGCATAGTTTTTATTATTCTAGTTCTGATTTGACTTGTTGATTCTTTGTGTAGCAGGTAAATAAGTTTTAAAACAGGATGAATACTGGCTGGTGCTAACTATAAAGTGGTTTGCAGCTTAGAGGAGTTTTAACTTTTTGAACGCCAGAGCATAAACGCACGCGCGTGCCCTCCACGCCAAGTCACAATTTCACCGCAAATACCTACAAAAAGAATAAGGACTCCAAAATGACTTAATTGTTTATTTCGTGATAAAGTGGACCGCATTTTTTTGTCACATATTTGTGTCGTTGGCGTACAGGGAACGCGCAAGCTTGTCACGTATATGTGACAATGGCGTTCAAAAGGTTAAAGGAATGTTTGTTTAGTTGTGCATGTATTTAATCGAACCTTAAGTAATTCCTATTTTGGGGTCCTAGTGTGACCCAGTGGTAACGGCCGTGACTTACGAGTTGTCGTAGGTTCGAACCCTGACAGGCGCTTTACTTTGTGTAAATTATTTCATCACCACTGCTCTCAAAACGGTGAAGGAAAACATTATGAGGAAACCGGCATGTCCTAGAACCAAAAAATTCGAAGACATGTGACATCTACCAACCCGCATTGGGCCCGCGTTGTGGATTACGGCCCATTGCCTCTCACAGAGAGTAGGCCTGAGTCCCAGCAGTGGGAACATTATAGGCTGATTATGCTTATGCTTGGGGTCCTAGAAATACTTATTAGCCAAAGTAACTGCGACCAACAAAGCCGGGCGAGCGAAGCGAGCGATGCCGCGCCCGGCGAGCGCTACATCCAAGCGATGACCGTTGGGGTAGACGACGTAAACGTAAGGTAGGACGCCCTCAGGCTGGGTTACGGTCTTCGCAGGGTGACTGTAGCAGCTGGATGAGAGCAACTGGACGCCATTTAGCTCGACCTGTATCCAGCAGTGGATTGCTGTGGACTGATGATGATAAAGTATTTAGAGGATCAGTTAAATATTTCCTGTTTTTTTTATAGACTAGACTTGATTTGTCAATGTAGGTAATATTATAATACTATTCTTATAAATAAAACATTAAAAACATTAAAAAAAAGAATTTTAATAGCAAACTGCAAAAATTACATGAAAAATAAAATAACAATTAAAATAACAAAAAATCGAGCACGAAATGGGCAGAGGAACAATGTTGACAAGTTTATAGCCGACGAAAAAATGGCCGAGTCCAGGCAAGCATCTTCCTTTTATACTCGTGGCCGCGCTAGAGAGGGGCGGCTAGTGTTGTCATCTAACACGGCCTCTCCTGACATGGCAGCGTCCTCGCAGCCTTCGCCAGCTCTCGATGATGGACCGGCACCATCGTCCTCGCGAATGAATTCTTGATCTTCTTCGCAACCTGTAACCACAATGCACATTCGTTAAGATCACATACAATGTTATTACACAAGATAGCAAAAGTGTTGTAATATTCAAATAGCGGTGACTATGTACCGAACAACACAAACACTTTATACAAAAACTAAAGTCATACGCAATGACTTTTCATATCACAAGTAGGATTTACTCAGGTCATATTCCCACACCAAATACCATGCGCGCATCAGGATTTACATCGGTTACAGCAGGTCAACCATGAGACCTACTTCAGGATTTACACTCGGTCTATAGTCAGCATGGGCCCCACCGACATCAACCTCGATACCTCCACCATGAGCTGTACTTTCAATAGTACAGTCCACAGTCTGTGCCACTCAAAACCATGTGCACCATGGATTTACATGAGCCTCGGCATCCAACCATACAACATAAAACAAATGCAACCAGTGATTGTTTGGTACATACATACTATAAGTATAAGCCAAAAGCTAGGTGCATACAACAAAGATAAAACAAATGAAAGTTCTCAACTAACTTTCAAAGAAACTTGCACATGTGTCAGGCGTCCATTCGCCACGCCACAACACCATGAACCCAGCCGCTGCTTGACTGGTTTTCCCATATGAACCAGCTATCAATTTCAGTTCGTACCTATCGTTAGGTAGAACACTCACAACCCTATATGGGCCTCGCATGCCACAATCTAACTTGCCAGTACTTTGTGATCTCTTAATGACAAAGACTCTATCATTGATATTGAACTTCTTAGGAGGGTTTCTATTTTTATTGACATGCGCGTCTTGTTTAGATTTGTTTTTATTTATTAATTCATCTGCGCGTTGCCTACGTAGCTCACGAATCGCTTCGCGGTTAGCATTTGAACCCTCAAACGTAACATCTCTAATTAAAGAGTTAATTACTGGCGTAGTGGATTCCGTGCCGACTAATAGATTTAGCGCGGAATATTGTGTAGTCTTATGTTTGGTAATGTTTAATATGAGCTGTAATTTCCACAAAACGTTTGGCCATTCTTTATGGTTATTATTAACTTCGATCCTGACCATATTTAGCACAGTACGGCAATATCGTTCAACTTGACCGTTCTCCTGATGCATCTCAGGTGTAATGAAGTGTACTTCAATACCAAAATCAGTCAACCAGTGTATAAAATTGTGGTTGTCAAACATCCGACTGCGGTCGCACACTAATCGCTTAAAAGTACCGAACAAAGATATAGTTTGAGTTATCACCCGCTTTAGCTCGTCACAATCCTGTCTGTACAGGCTATACAACAAACAATATTTTGTATACGCATCAACTATTATGAGTACGTACTTAAAATCATTACATTCTCTAAGCGGACCGAGTACATCAGCATGTACTGTATCAAACGGTATTGGGTTCTTTTGCCAAGAGGATATCGGTTGTAAGGGGGCCCGTGGTACTTGTTTTTGCGATATACATACGACGCAGTGTGCTATGTATTTACCAACAAATCGCCTCAAACCCGGGAACCAAAAGTGTTTGAGAATCAAATCAATAGTTTTGTCTATTCCCAAGTGTTCATGTTCATCGTGGAATACACGTAACAAGCTCAAACGAAACGCTTTAGGGACATAACATAAGTAACGCTCTTGCTCGCCCTCGACACAGTACTTATAATACAGAAGATCGTTACGTTTTACATAGCGACTTGAATCTAACTCACCGTTATTTAACTTATCTAATAGTGACAAAGTTTCTTCGTCACCCGCCTGAGCTATCTGCGCCCAATTAAGAGGTTTCTGAACGGCATTTACGATATTAACCGGATTTCGACTCAAATAATCTACATGAGACATTAAACAACCCTTACGGTATTCCAATGTAAAGTCGAAGTCCTGCATATAGATCCACCATCGCGCTACTCGCGGCTGAAGATCTTTCTTGCGTTGGGTCATTTTTAACGCGTTACAGTCGGTTATTATCGTAAAGGCTTTACCAACAAGGTATTGACGAAAATGCTGCAATGATTTTACAACGGCTAGGGTCTCGAGCTCATAGCTATGATACTTCGTTTCTGCGCCTACCGTAACCTTACTAAAATACGCGACGACGCGCTTACGACCGTCTTTGTGTATTTGTATCAGAATACCGCCGTAACCTATCGCACTCGCGTCAGTATGTAACTGCGTAGGTAGATCGGGATCGAATATCGTTAATAGAGGCTCGCTAGTTAAGTACGAAATAATTTCCTGTCTAGCTTTTTCTTGTTCATCGTTCCAATTAAAAACAACATCCTTTCGAGTTAAAGCAGCAATGCAGGCAGTCTTAATTGCGTAACTAGGAATATACCGCCGAAAATAACCAGCCAGACCCAGGAATTGGCGAACTTGCTTCACGTTCCTCGGTCTTGGCGACCTAATCAGGGCTTCAACTTTATGTTTGCTCGGTCTAACCTGACCCTGACTGATGACTCTCCCTAAGTACTCTATCTCATTAGTTAGGAAAGTACACTTCTTTAAGTTTATAGAAAACCCGGCTTCTGTTAAAGTTTCTAAGACTGCATCTAACAAAATAAGGTTCTCGCTGATTGTATCAGATAGTAACAACACATCGTCGACGTATACAAGTACTTTTCCCGATTCAATAAAATATTTCAAGGTTTTACTGATGGTTTTCTGATAAATAACGGGAGCATTAGCAAGACCGTACGGCATTTTACAGTACTCGTAATGTCCTTCAGGGGTGATAAAGGCAGTTTTGTGGATGGAATCCTCACTGACCCTCAATTGGTGGAAACCTGAGACCATATCAAGTGCACTGAACCATTTAGCTTTACCAAGCATATCTACATGATCATTGATCAACGGAAGGGGGTGTCTAATTTTAACTGTAATTTGATTTAGGGCTCTATAGTCAACTACCATCCTATCTGAACCGTCTTTCTTTTTCACAAGTAGGATCGGGCTAGCGTATTCAGACTCCGATTCACGGATTATGCCTTTCTCTAATAAATCTTTAACTATAGCTCGAACGCGCATCTTCTCGTCATAAGACAATTTGTATGGTCGGTAATAAATCGGGGTGTCACTAGTCAACTTAATCTGCATTTCGCTATCCTTAACTGTGGTGGTGGCTGTGCCAGTTAAAAAGTAATCAGAATATTTGTTCAACACTTTTAACAACTGTTCCCTATCCTGCCCGGTAACATGCGTTGATATATTTTCGAAGACCAATGATGGATCTATCTGCGTAATATTATTCACAAAATCACTACTATGAACAATACATTGCGAATCACCGGTACGAATGTACGCAACGCCTTTCCTATTTAAGACATCGGTACCAATAATTACGGGCACATTTAAATGGTTTTTATCAACAACATAAAAATCAACTTCTAACGTAATATTATTTAATTGTATCGGTAATGTAACCATAGACTTTGCTATAACCTCCATTCCACCTAAGCCTCGTAACAATTGGTAAGCCGGTTTTACTCGACACGAAAAGTATTTAATTAAGTCAGAAATTATTAAAGAAACGCCTGAACCGCTGTCTATAAGTACATCGACGGGTATATTCGATATAACGGCAGTAGTAACATCGGAATTTTTACGTTCACCCTCATTTTCGCGACAAAAATTAACGGAACTATTATTTCTAACACGTTCTTTAGCAAAACAACGACTTTCCGTATGACCTATTTTTTTGCAAAAACCGCACTTGTCTGGACGAGGTTTTGTTGAAGAGCTATCCGTATTATTTTCAGGATTATTGCTTTGTGAATCTGATTTAGGTCGTTTTGGACAACATTCACGTTTATGACCTACTTCACTACACTGAAAACAACGTACCTTAGAAATATCGAATGTTTTACGTTTAAACTGGCTATTACCGTTACGACTGGAAGCACTATGAGCACTGGGTTTCTTGTTAGAATTAGGCACACTACATTTCATGAAACTCGATAAGTAATCCACTATGCTTTCGGGAGTTAATTTAGCATTTTTCGCGGACGCATGAATCAGCGGGTCGGTAATTCCGCGTATAATAATTGCTGTTAATAATTCACTGCTCAATCCTTTAACGACACGTAATTTCAACAAAGATTTACGCGCATATTCAGCATAGGTAGAATATTTGTCAGACTCTGTACACATAACATTGTACAGAATGTTCGCGATGTCGACAGACCGTGGGCATAACGTTTTTAACTCTAATTTGAAATTAGACCACGTACGCGAGGTGCTAGTCCACTCACCAAGCCAGGTACGGGCTTCCCCCTTAAGGCAACGACCTACGCGAGCAAGACATTCACCATCCTCCCAACGATTAAGCGATCGAGCTTTATCAACTTCATCGCACCACGTGTCGACATCATGAACACTCGGATCAAAATCAGAGACAAAATATTGGTTTGATCTCACCGGGAATGACATCATGGCTTCTAGAAAGCGTTCAGATACGCTTTTGGCGTCGTTCTCCGTCGGCGAAGGTGTGGCAGCAAACTCTTGCGTCGGGGCGGTAGACGCAGAGGGTACGCAAGCAGGTGTTGTGGCGGGCTCCACATCTAGCGGCGGTGTGCTCGGCATGGCCAGCGCGTGGCACGACTCCGGGCTCGCCACCAAAACAGGCCGCAACTCGCTCCCACGTGTCCGCTCCTCCAGGTCTTGAAGCCTTTTCAAAATCTCGTCTAACCTTTTAGGAGGCGAGGGAGTTCGTACATGACGTCTCCCTTTCCTCGGGTTATCAGAAGGCATTGTGTCTCTGCCCAACTTAAGCTCAAACTACTGCTATAATTATGTAGGTAGAACAAAAATTACTTCAAATTTATAGAATCAGAGATGGTATTCTAGCGGATTAGGCCTTCATATCCCACTTCTGATCTTATAAATAAAACATTAAAAACATTAAAAAAAAGAATTTTAATAGCAAACTGCAAAAATTACATGAAAAATAAAATAACAATTAAAATAACAAAAAATCGAGCACGAAATGGGCAGAGGAACAATGTTGACAAGTTTATAGCCGACGAAAAAATGGCCGAGTCCAGGCAAGCATCTTCCTTTTATACTCGTGGCCGCGCTAGAGAGGGGCGGCTAGTGTTGTCATCTAACACTATAGTAATTATGAAGTTGTATCACAGTCAGATTATGGGTACAGTAAACGTAAAATTATCTTTGTATTAGATTGCTTTTTATGATGGACTAGCTGTTGCCCGCGACTTCGTCTGCGATCCAGGATAAAAAACCTATGTCCTTCTCCAGATCATGGTCTATCCATGTGCCATATTTCATCCAAATCCGTTGAGCCGTTTTAGCGTAAAAGCGTAATTCTTAAATTTTCTAATTTTCTAGTCAACTTTCTTAATTATTTTTCCGTAAGAACCTTCTACAAAGTACCTATTAGAAAACTTAGAAATATAAGATAGATGAAATCGGTAAAGTCGTCTCAAGTTATGGCGTGACCAAGGGAAATAGGGATTCATTTTGATATATCATCATCTGCCTAGCCTTTTCCCAACTATGTTGGGATCAGCTTCCAGTCTAACCGAATGCAGCTGAATACCAATATTATATTCATTTTGATATTTATAGAATATAAAGAGCTAAGCGACTATGTAACACAACACGTAGTATACACATGGATGGCATGATTTATCCCAAAATTACAAACACATAATAACAAAAACGTATTAAGGTATCAGTTGCAAATTGAGAATAATGTGACACCTCATCAAGCTGAGCATATCTACACGGTATTATATGAATTATTCATACACAACTTCCAAACAATACACCAATTTCAATAGACCCGTAAGACCCTCACGAACGGTCTAAATCGGAGCACAATGTAATCTGGCCGTGTGTCGTCATACTAAATAGTCCAAATTACATGGACCTCTCGTTTCTTTGTCAATGTCTCGTAAATGAGGTCTTGGTTAAGTGGTGGTTAAATCTCATTGCTGGTACACAAAAGGATGCCATCAATCAGGGTAAGATTACAACAGTGACATCACGTCAAACTGGGGTTTTGGGGTGTGTGTAAAAATTTAAATTAGATTTTTTTTTTTAATAATGTTACAGAATGAATTGTTGAATGAATTTTGCGCGACAATGTGTTACAATAGGTGTTGGCATCGCTTTATATTTTGCAGTAAGTTTTTTTTTTGTATTGGTCAAACAATAGAAAAAAAAAATCTTACTGATATACGATTGTTGAGTTAATGAATACTATAGGCCGACCGCTTAACTGAGACGTTGCCTGAGGCAGCTGCGCGGTGCGGGAGGGGTGATAGTTGTCACAAGTTGACGAATAACTGAGCTCTCGCATCACGTCACCACACCCCTCCCGCACCGCGCTGCTACCTCAGGCAGCGTCTCAGTTAAGCGGTTGTCCTATACTTATTATAATTGACGGCACGGTTGGCGCAGTGGTTAAGCGATTGACTGCTGCGCTGCGTGTCGCGGGTTCGATTCCCGCACGGAACAAATATTTGTATGACCTACATGTATTTGTTCCGAGTCTGGGTGTTTTTCTATCTATAATATGTATATATTTACAAAAAAAAAATGTATATAAGTAGTTTATCAGCCATCTTGTTATCATAACACAAGCATTAGGTTGCTTAGCTTGGGACTAGATGGCGCTGTGTGAAATGTCCAGGGATATTATATTATTATTAATTATCATAAATGAAAGTTTGTCTATTTGTTACTCAGTCACGCAAAAACGGCTGGACGGATCGTTATAAAATTTGACAGATAGGTAACCTGGGCCCTGGAAAAGGACATACTTAGGCTAGTTTTCATCCTGGAATGCAGACGAAGTCGCGAATAACAACTAGTATTATTTATAAATGGTGATTATTATTCTAGAACTATCAAATTATCATTCCTTATGTACTTTTACTAAACTTATTTAAAAAAAAAAACACCAAAATTAACGACAAAAATAAAATAGCTCAACCGATTTAAGAAAATGGCCACTTAAAAATAGCGCACGCAATAAAATTGCCTAAGAACAATAACTGGGATTACATAAACAAATAAAACTCAAGAAGGCAGTTAAAATATTTTATCTGTTATGAATATAATCCTGTTTTTACGGCGATATTAAAATTGAACCGGCTGGGGTTTGATGCACAGGGCACAGCGATGCGATGCGGGAAGATTCCCCTACTGTAGTTGCCTGTGGCATCATGGCGGGCCCTATAAGAATACCAGCACTGCGACATTTATTTTTTAAATGTCGTAGCATCATGCTGAGATAGGAGCCTTTTGGGCTTGTATAGGATTTTCTGTTTCTTTTTGTTACTTTTTTTTACATAACTTGTTTTTTTTAATTTTTGATTGTGTTTAGTTTAGTTTTATGATCTTCCACGAGTCGCAATAAATACTTATTCTTTCTTTCGATCTCTACTTTTGAGTGAGAATGCGGTTTTCTTCCAGTTAATCCTGTATGTAAATAATTATGCATCTACTCGGTTTCCAGCTTGAAAGAATACTTCTCACTAGCTTTTTCATCTGGCTTCGCCCGCGTGGTTGGCGGAGAATATCCCACGGGAACGTACTACCGGGATTAAAAGTACTTCATGTGCTAATCCAGGTTATAAACTATCTATTTCATCCAAATCCGCTTAGCCGCTCGCCACTTCACTTGGTTTAACGGTTATTTTTTTACAGAATAGCACTACAGCCGGTCGATTCTGTAAAAATCTCACCGTGAAAACTCAAGTGAAGTGAGCTTGATGTGAGTTGTCAGTAGTGTCAATCCCTAGCATTATTTGGAATGACAGCTCAGTCCACGCTCACTTCACCTAAGTTTTCACGGTGAGATGGTTACATAATCGCACTACATGTCCAGTCTTTTGGGCCCTTTACTACCCGTAGGCCCGTAGCGTGGTACCTAGTAACTGGGTTGTGGAGGTCGGGTAGGCAATTGCTCCAAGTAAAATACTGGTATTCAGCTGCATCCGACTAGACTGCAAGCCGACGCTAAGATAGTTGAGAAAAGGTTTGGCAGATGATGAATCCCCGTTACATTATTAAAACACCTTGCCTTTAGCTTTACCATCGCTGGACCATTGGTCCGCCGTCAGAAGTTTCCCTATCAATAGCTCGGATATGGCAACTCATCGCATTGCTTTTTATGAGCAAAATCTTTAAGTTTAACAATAAAGGAGACATAAAACCTTAAGAAGTGTTTAGAAGGATTATCTTTGCTTCCCTTACACTTTTTTTTTTTATTATTTTAAGGGCTAATTGTAACCCTTCATTTATTTTGCTTTACATCTGGCTTCATCTTGTTGAGTTCTGGAGGAATATTTTACTGATTAAGTAATATTATTTATTTCGCGCTTTCGTTGTGTTTGTTTTTAATCCTATTTATAATATTATTATTTGTAATATTTTTAATGTAAAAGTGTGTATGTTTGCTCCATCACACTAGAAACGGCTGAATGGTTTAGACGCATAATGAACAATATGTATTGGTGAATGGATTTGAATTTGGCACACAGTTAGTTTAAACCTGAATTAGGGCGGGTTGTTTCAAGTCCACCTGACGCACGCGTATACCTACGTCAAAAATGGCGCTAATTATCGTCAAAGTAAAAAAGAACGTTGTTTCTAATTACAAAATTCTGGCCTTGCCGTACGTCAAATAATATCGAGTTCGTAATCGTTATTATTTGACGTACGAATGTTGGTTAACCAACCGTTTGAAACAACCGACTCTTAACATATAGGATAGTTTTTATTATACCAGTAAATGGTCCACAAACAGTCGCGGACAAAGACTAGTTATTTCTATCACAATCAATTATATCAGATTGCCATCTTGCTATGCTTGACTTTTTTATAATAACGTCAAGTAATATTTGATAACATATGTATCTTTTAGTGTATATTCAACATTTTTGCACAATTCTTCGTGAGAAGTTTGCGGTTTATTCTCAGCTTAAATAATGACAAACATTTTATTTTATTTATTTTAGGAAAACTTACAGCTAAACAGATACAGTAAATAATAGTTTATACAAAATATGGCCAATTACAAGTTTGCACTTGTAGTATATAAATCATATGAGACAGAAAACAAAAAAAAAAAACAACCAGAAAAAAGCAGAAAATTGATATTAGACTACATATCACAAAACAGAAATATGACTATTTACGCTCGAAGAAGCAATTAAATAAAATTTTCTTCAATTTAGCAACACTAGTATTGAAAATGTCGATATCAGCTTTCTGGCAGATTGCGTTGTACATACGACTTGCTCTCATCATGTACGAGTTCGGTCTATATATAGTGGCAGCCACTGGGGTGTGCAATAAATGAGGTCTACGTAAGAACACAGATTTTGTGTAACAATTCGGTAACACCAGTTGTTCCATTGGCAATTTTGAAAAGAAACACTTGATGTGAGGGGCAAGAACGTTCACAGTCTGATCTCAGTCTCAATCTGTCAAAAATACCTCTAATTTCCCCACATTTTGACAAGTTTTTGACATTTGTTTGTCGCTGAGATGAGACTGCGACTAGATTTTGAATGTTTTAAACTATGAGAATTGGCCTTCTGATATTTTTCGTCTTTCGTAAAGTGCAAAGTTTTATAAGATAACTTGGTTTCGATACGAGTATTCAGCCTGTTTGTTTTTCGGACAACCAAAACATATAACATGATTATCACGTACGGGGAAAAAACCGACGGTAGGTCGGTTTTTTCATTAAACTTTCCCAAAAAAGAAAATCATTTCCAATTCATAAACTCGCAAGTTCAATTTTGAAACATTAAATTAATTCGCGAAACGACAAAGTGTGGGAGCAATTTAACTTGTGGACTGAGTGGCCTGGCCCTAGGGACTGGCCTGACTTTGATCGATGGTCTAAGTTTCATCTGTTTTGCCCTCGGAAATTGGACTGTGTTTATAAATAGCAGAAGTTAATTTGGGTTTAGATTTCTTAAAGTTTTTTTTTTTTGTTAGAAATGCCTAACGTAGATTGACACTCCCTTATTGGTGATGATCATAAGGTATAAAAGAAAAAAATGCTGCTGTATTATTAAATAGATGTATCATCATCTGCCTAGCCTTTTCCCAACTATGTTGGGGTTGGCTTCCAGTCTAACCGGATGCAGCTGAATACCAGTATTTTACATGGAGCGACTGCCTATCTGACCTCCACAACCCAGTTACTGGGTAATACGATACCCCTTGGTAAGACTGGTTGTCAGACTTTCGGGCTTCTGACCCGTAACGACTGTCAAAGATCTACGAATGACAGCCGGGACCAACCGCTTAACGTGCTTTCCGAGGCACGGAGGGGTCTCGGTATGTAAAGATGGTCACCCATCCACAGACCAACCGCGGCAAGCGTAGCTTAACCTGACCGATCGACCTGTGCGGCTGTTATTATTTAGCCACGGCCCCCTCTATTAAATAGATGTATAATCATCATAATTATGTTTGAAAATGTAAGAAATGTCCTAAAACGAAAAATTCGAAGACATGTGACACTAACCCGCACTGGGCCCGCGTGGTGGATTACGGCCCACTCCCTCTCACCGAGAAGAGTGGAGGGAACATTATAGGCTGATTTTGAGCATTTTCAGACATAGAATTGTCTGAAAATGCTCATGGATTCTTGACAAGATGGACAGACGCGATAAAAAAGGCGATTAGAGCATACCTATACCGAGCGGTCCACACCGCGGAAGACCGCGTAACTTGGAAATTCGTCTTATGCGGTTGCGACCCTCAGCACTTATGGAACCTGCCAGGGTAGCGGGATCGTCCGAAAGGGTTACCGCTGCCCTGGAACATAAAGGGCTAAGGAAGGAACACGGGTGGGTTTTAGTCAGTAAGAGTCTGACACTCCCTTCCGCTCCACCCAGAGCGGGAGGGGTCATTTGATGATTTACCATCCTCAAAAAAAAAAAAAGCACTTATGGAACGACGAAGGAGAAGGAGAAGATATAAAAATGTTTATCAGTGGTCTACTTTAGCCCTGGATCGCAAGAACTGGAAGTCATGGGGAGAGGCCTTTGCCCAGCTGTGGGATGATGCAGGCTAACAACAGTAACCATAAGTTACATATTGTTAAAAAAACTGGACATTTTGAAATAAAGCGCATTCGTTTTTTTAATGAGAGCAAACTTTTCGTTTTGCTTATGTATATGAAGTAGGAAAGGGTCCAAATGAAATACAGTTAAATACTTCTTCTCTTTATTATAACTTTTCAGCTTCGTACAATCTTATAACCGTGTCTACCATCTTATTACTATTAATATAATTTTACAATTTAGGGATAAATCATAGAGATTTACAATCGAATTGAATCTGTCGTCCTAGCTAGGTTACACGGTATTAAGGTTCGCCAGCCCAGGGGGCCTACTCCGAAGGGCAAAGTGCAAATGTTCGGATCGGACCGACACATGGCCGAACCGAATATTATTGAAAAATGCGAAAAATGTTCGGATCGGCTCAGTTGGGTCGGGACCATAGTCAATATTCGAAAGAGTGTAGGAGTGTAGGTTCGGATCCGATCGAACCAAATACTAACTTCGTAGCAGGAAACGGCCGAACATTCGGCCGATACTACTTCGGAGTAGACCCCCAGGTTCCCAGAAGGTTCCTACAGAAAATCCAATATATTGCTTGCTATTTCTTAGTAATCCATTCACCCTTTACTCCTTCACTCTCTTCTCCCCTTTCACTCAATACTTCGTTCATAAACTCATCACAAACATTCCGTTCAGAAACACATAACATTTTTAATATCCTTTAGCAATAGAATCCTACATGTATGTAACTTCTGCAAATAAAGGTACCTACAGCTTACAGAATGCAAGTGCCTGCTTTTCTTGATACATTCAAAATGGATAAATAACTGAATGTCGAGACAAACACACATTAATATGAAATTAGTCAACTTTGAATCCGACCACGGAACGTACATGCCGATAAATAAATCAATTGCGAATAATTCCACTAGACAAGACCGCACTCTGTTAGCACAGACCTAACAAGGGAATGGAGGGTACGAATACTCCAAGTTAGATTGAAGTATGTTTTAAATGGAATCTGAGTCTCATCATTATCTGCCTTGCCTTTTCAGAACCATGTTGAGGTCGGCTTCTGGTCCAACCAGATGCAGTTGGATACCAGCCTTTTTATTGCCTATTCAACCTTCACAACCCAGTTACTGGGAAATACGATAATGATAATGACAAAACGCTTTGAATTTCCACGAAATCGTTCCTGGGAAAAGTCAAATGGGAAAGACCAAAGTGACAAAACTACCTTGACAGAAGGTACAGTGCTACAAGGCTTTCAGCGCAAATCTTTAGCGCTTAAATTACATTAACGGAAAGGGGTTGATTTCTAAAAAAAATGTATGGCGGCGTTAGTTCCGATTTTTGTTCACGTGCCATTTTGGCACGTATATTAAAATAATAAAGAAAAGAAAGAAAAAAGCACGGAATTAGTAAAAGTCAAAGTCAAATCATTTATTTCAAAGCACATCAAAGGCACTTTTGAACGTCAAAAATTACAATAAAATAGAATTGATTCTAGTCGCCCCTTCAAAAAGTTAGTTTTCGTATGGAGAAGAATGGGCAAGAAACTCCACCGTATGTACTTACTATGTACCTACAATATTGGAAAACACTTACTTTTTGCACGTATTTGACAAAAAACAATAAAAAATTATAAACGCTATTTTTATTCATAAAATGTGCCGCCTCTATACATTTAATTAGCATACGAGAGGTAACATTTCGATGCAGTCGATATTAATAAAGAGATTATGTCGACATGAAATATTGATATGCAATACGAATGTCAACTGTTTGTGAGCTTAAGTAATTACAACACTTTAATGCATCCTATATTTTTGCTATAGTTGTAAGCCGTGCGGCGTGCGCGTGTTTCTCTGTCTGTCTCTCTCTCTCTCTTTGAACTTCGTTCCATCCGGGTGTCCCTTGTTTTATTGACAACTAGCTTCTGCCCGCGGCTTCGCCCGCGTGGATGTCGGAAATTATCCCACGGGAACGTGCTAACAGGATAAAATGTACGTGCTTCCCCAGAATGCCATCTATCCCGCGGGCCCTTTGTGGCTAATTACAATAGAAAACCAATTGTGTATCATTAGTGGTGATTAAGAGGGTACCTATATGATATCTTTACCTAAGTACCTACCTAATTAAAAAAAAAAACTCAATAACAGAAAATAAAATACCCACCTACCTAAATAAACCTATTTCTGATGATAACTAATCGAAACTCAATAAATAAGCAAAATCTCTAAAAACTAATATCTATACGAATAACTAATACTACCTAACAGTATTATATAATAACCTACGGTCACTACGTACACTATCAAATATACTACCTATACTTTAAAATTAAAGTCTATACCTATGACTTATATAAAAATAAACCTAAATAACTCTAAAAACTAAAAGGAATAAAAATGAACTCCACTGCAGGTGACGTAACCTACGACAAACTTATTATTTGCGGTTGGTACAGTACACAGTACAGTTATCGGGTCTAGGGATCGAACCGCAAAATTAAGTTTGTTTTTTATTGTATATACTTTTCCGGGATAAAAAGTACCCAGTGTGGTGCCCAGGATATTAAAGAATAATTATACCAAGTTTCATCGTAATCGGACCGGTAGTTTTTGCGTGATGCCTGAACAAACAGACAGACAGACAGACAAAAATTTTTTTAATCACCTTTTTGGGTTCGGTGTCGGTCTAATAACACCCCCTGCCATTTATTTTTTTGATATTTTCAATGTACAGAATTTTCACTTCTACAGATTTATTATAAGTATATATAGATAGATGGGCTCACTCTTGACCTCAGTCCAGTAGATGATCAAAATAATAATATGATGATGATAAATAATGATCAATATTTGTATGACCTACATGTATTTGTTCCGAGTCTGGGTGTTTTTTTATCTATAATATGTACCTATGTATTTACAAATAAAAATGTATATAAGTAGTTTATCAGCCATCTTGTTACCATAACACAAGCATTAGGTTGCTTACCTTGGGACTAGATGGCGCTGTGTGAAATGTCCAGGGATATTATTATTATTAAAATCAGAAATTCAATACTAATGAACGGAGTTCGCGTCAGAACTGTGTGGCGTCGAAGTGATTCAAAAGTATGTGATTGTAAAGTATACCAAACATTTACTACTAGTACAGCTGCCATATAGCTGCGAACTCCGTTCATTAGTATTAAATTTCTGATTTTGATCATCTACTTTTGCTGTTGACTGTACACCGACATTTCACCAGTTAGGCTTAAGTCCTATTGCCATCAAACGGGCACAAATTCAAGCTGCTACTGAGAAATTCCAGATAGAAAAACACAATATCACTTTGGCCGACCTGGGAATCGAAACTCATGCTCAACAGAAGCGCTTGCGACTACTAGACCAACGAGGGAGTCCTTTGCAATTTTTTTTTAAAAACGTTGCCCTACACTGGGAATTACTCCTGTATCGTGGGTGCGTTTACAAACATTTAAACTCACATACACCAACAGCCAGACCCGGAACAACTACCTGTAGGCAATACAAATATCTGTTCCATGCGGGAATCGAACCCGCGACACGCAGCGCAGCAGTCGATCGCTCAGCCACTGCGCCAACGGTGTCGTCAAAACGTCAATTATGTAATTACATTTCCATCCTTAACCAACACTGTATCCTACATGTCTTTATATGCTACAGTATCTATGCTAACTACAGTAGGTATATATGCAACAGTATCTATGCTACAGTTGACACAATTGTTATACATGACCTGCGTCTGTTTGATAAATGTATTTGGCTCGCTGTCAATACTCCGCCCTGCTAATATATGACCGTGGTTATGATTTATGATCGTCACTTCATTAGCTTTGGCTCTATCTAGGGTATGTGAGTCAGAGTACATACCTACGGGTTGTAGTATTGTGGTTTTGTAACAGTATATCAGTATGACAATGGCATTTGGGAAATCTCTGGTTTTAATAATAATAATAAAATTAGAGTAACCACGAGACTCATAGAGTGTTAGTAACAATACAATAAACTTACAACTATTGTTCAATACTCAATTCTTTATTGCATTCCACAATGTAGGCTTAGGTGGTAAATTTTTATCAAAAGAAACAATCATGGACCCTGTCGGGCACAGCAAAAGAAATATATGTGGAGAAGAGGAATTATCTTTTACGTATCTATCTTATAATCTAACTTATTCTAAACATACTTATTAATTTATAATAATAATAAATCAAGGATCGCTGGATCAAGGGCTTGATTCAGAAAGCGGTACTTCTAGACACGGCGCGCATTGTCAGGAGGTTCCTCTCTCTGGAGCCCTGACCACCGGTAGCTTGGACCCTGTTCCCGATACCAGTGGGCTACTATTTTTTATATTTTTAAATGTTTTTTTATCTTTTTGTTTACAAAAATATTTAAAAATGTAATTTGTATGTATATTAAATGTAATAAAGGAGATAATAATAATATATAGTTAATAGCCAAGAGCCTCGACCAACACCTGAGGAGGCTCTCGCTGGGCAGTTGGATCAAGGGCTTGATTCAGAAAGCGGAACTTCTGGACACGGCTCGCATTGTCAGGATACGTCAGCATTGTTAGTGATACAATTACAGCACCAATTACACAAAAACACACAACAAAACAATCACTACTTCCGCATTCCTGTTGAGATACTGGAGCAACGACTTACAATAGAGCAGTCCAGCCTGTCCGCAATAACTCCCAGGATGCTGTTGGAACTGGCTCGCACCCTGCGCAACAAGGACGCACATCTTTTTGCATAAAAGCAATCTAACGCAATTCCGCCAACATCCCTGACGCGCTACAGAAGCGAGGCAGCCCCATCAACACCCTGAAGGCATTATTGTACTGCACGCGAAGGGCACTGTACGATCTCTGCGTAAAATGTACCCACAGGCCGCAGGTGTAAAATGAGGAGCAGAAGGCTCTAAAAAGTGTTTTTTAACCCCCGTAGAAGCACGCTTAAACCTGCGGGCATCATATTCGCTCTGACCGACAGCGCTCTCCGCTCTCTCTCAATATCGTCATCATCCTTAAGGCAAAGGGCAAAACATGCCCAAGGTACTTGAAAGAGTGCACTCGCGATAATGGTACACCATTCAGCATTATTGGAGGTACCATTTCTGGACATTTTCCACCAGCCCCAAACACCATCACGACAACCTTTTTACATTATATAACAGGCCATGAGCACTGGCATATTTTCTACACACACCCACCAGTTTCCTCAGGCCACAGACTGAGGCACTGAGCAGCACCATGTCTTCTGCATAGCTAATGTTGTTGACACATATGCCATCAATATAACGTCCGACTCTGGTGCTACTCAGCTCACCAATCAACTTTTAGAAGATAAGATGGTTAAAATACGGTATTTATTCTAAGAATTAAAGGTAACATGACAAATTAAAATCTTCAATATCTATAGTAATGAAATTTCTAATACGTAATATAACTTTTGCTAGTGCAGGCCATGGCTAAGAGAACCACCGATTGGGGTCCCACTAAACGCACGACGCCAGCACGATAGATAATGTTATATGAGCATCATAACAATAATGACTTATTATTATTGCACGTGAATTCACTACATGGACATAATACTTAAGAAAATACATTTCAAATCTTGTAAAGAAACAACAATCATTTCCCTCGCTGTAATATTGAGAAAAGTCTAGAATTGGTAAACACAAAAACTACTGAAAATAGCAACCATAAAATTGTTAAGAACATAAATTATCATTGGTATTATACACTAAAATGTTTTAACTGCAAGTGAACAATCACATAGGTGATACAGAGGCTGATGACGGTGAACGGAAGGTTGATGTTGAGCGGCACAGCGCGACAGATCGTGTAACTGAACGGACGCAGCGACACGTACTGCAGCGCAGTCGACAGCTCGAACCGGAGAGAGTCGTCTGCAAAAGATAAAAAATTCTACTGAGCCAAACTTATCAGGCGTTTGTGTCCCACTTCAGAACAAGGCCCTCCTTCCCTCCTTCCACTTATCCCTATCTAGTGCTGTTTGTGGCCAGTCCTTAAAACTAAAAAGAGTCGAGTTCGTCCCACCATCACGTCTTGGGCCTACCGCATTGCCGCTTGCTGTTGTTTGGGACTGGAGGGTTATTTTAGCCCACAGCTCCTCTTGCATGCGACAGATGTCGCCAGCCCAGTTCCATTCAAGCTTGGCAGCCTACATCATCAATTTGAGTTTTGGAACGTAATATCAATTCTTTTTCGATTCTGTTTAAATCCCATTTACCTGAACATCTAATCAGTTGAGCCGTGAGTGTTTCTCTTATTTTGTCCACTTCGTGTATAATTAATTGTGCAATTATCCCAGGATAAGATATATCACAAAGTATATGTACGATTTCTGGTGCAAACTGCATGATTAACACCAAAATTCTCTGAAAGCATAAATAGGAATTTCTTGTTAGAGCTTCAGATGTCAGGTCTAATACATTACCCAGAGAAAGACAAGTGCATATAAAAAAAACTAAACAAAGAGATATAATGAGACGTCTCATGTGATAAACTAGAAGGCGTATAATCCGCGCCGTAGAAAAAAACGTATCCGTCAACAAACTTCCATAGTGATCCATACAACACTGACAACCATGCCTACACATGGTTACCTCGCGCAAAGTCCAAACTACGAGTATCTAAAAAGAAAAGCCACATATGAACTTACTCCTTTGATACATACTGCCACTGCCATACTCATTATAAATATTAGTTTCGGAAAGCTTACGATTGAAATAATAAATACCTGAAAATAGAAAAATGCAATGATCAATGATTTTTAAAACAGACATTGAAAAAAAGCATGTTAACAAAGCTTTACCTGATATTTTATTTGTTTATCAACAGATTCCATATTGTCTAGCAGATTATTATAATAATACAAACTCTTTCTTATATTTTTTATACTGATATCTAATTCATTTCGCCCAATAATGTTTATAGGAACGGGATTATTTTCTACAAAACATCTTAGGAGTTTCATACGAGTGTGCAGCATTGAGAAAATTACGATGACCAATATGTGGCTTAAATCTGTGCAAACCAATATGATGCCCATAACCCCAAATACATACAAACTATATCCAGCATGCAAAAATATAATCATCGTAAGAAATGCTCTTAAACTGACGGATATACAAATTATTGTGTACAAGTATTTGGTAAACAGCGGTATTTTCTTGAAGCCAATAATTCTGTCATTGATTCTAATACTATTACAAAAGTTAAAGAAATAGTTATCTGCAAAAAATAAGGAGATGATAACATGGAACAAGTATTCGGTATAGACAAATGTGTGGAAGTTGATTCCTAATTCGACAAAAGTATAATTCAAAATACTAATGCAGAAAATGAAAGAAATACAATATAATTTAATGATGATGCAGTTTAGCTTGGATTCACTAAGATTGAAATAGCGGCCGAACAAAACTTGAAACAAAATTATTAATTTTAACAACGTCGTAGGAGAGACAATATTTTTGAGTGATTTGATTATCTTTGACATTTTTTTCATTGTTGTTCACAGGGACACTTGAGTTACATACGTTGAGCTTGCTTTAAAAGAGTGCAACGAGAACTTACCAATATTGATCGTGAAACCATATATAGACTTTTCAATCAAATAATTGTGGGCCACTTCGTTGTGGTTAATGCAGCCTTAATTATATACTATTTGATCGATTGTATCGAAGCTATATTTAAACTTCGTCAATATACTAATATTATATGTATAACCTTCTCTCATCGGGCTTCTCAAGGACAATCAAATAGGTCCAAATAATTTTGAAAATTCTTGAAAAAATTAAAAACTTGAAAAGTCGTCATTGTTAGTCACCTGACGCGTCAATTGGAAGGGGACTCCATAGTCTGATTTACACGTTACGAGTTAATTGCCTGTGGCATACCGTAAGCTGAAACAAAAATCAAAGTTGCACCATCTAAACAGTATTTAGACGATGCAAGTAATTTGTTGCTTCAATTTTATTGTATGCCACAGGCAAGAAACTTGCATTCTGTAAATAGACGTTGAGGGATAATTGCTAATGGTTCCACACATAAAGATGAAGTTTCAAAAAAAAAAGTAAGTAACATCTTCCCTTTTTTTTTTTGAGGAGGGAAATCATTAAATGACTCCTCCCGCTCTGGGTGGAGCAGGAGGGAGTGTCAGACTCTTACTGACTAAAACCCACCCGTGTTCCTTCCTTAGCCCTTTATGTTCCAGGGCAGCGGTAACCCTTTCGGACGATCCCGCTACCCTGGAAGTAACATCTTCCCTGGCTCAGTGGTTAACGCCACACCTCACATACTCATGTATAAGAGGCGTGGCGTTAACCACTGGGCACAACCTCATTGCTATGGCTTCAAATTTTGGCAAGAAGTACCATTGTGACTTTTTCAATTCATATATTGTACTTTCTGAGCTTATCTTGGACATTACTGACATCAGTGACAATGAAGGAAAACATCCTGAGAAAACCCAGACTTGTAAGTGAATATAATAATATCCCTGGACATTTCACACAGCGCCATCTAGTCCCAAGCTAAGCAACCTAATGCTTGTGTTATGGTAACAAGATGGCTGATAAACTACTTATATACATTTTTTTTTGTAAATACATACATATTATAGATAGAAAAACACCCAGACTCGGAACAAATACATGTAGGTCATACAAATATTTGTTCCGTGCGGGAATCGAACCCGCGACACGCAGCGCAGCAGTCAATCGCTTAACCACTGCGCCAACCGTGCCGTCATAGTCATATAAGTCGTGCCGTCATATAAGTCTGAAATCGCCAACCCATATTGAGAAAACGTGGTCAATGCTCTTGCTTTATCTGATAAATGATAAATGATTTTATTTTGTAAGTAGGTTTGTACAAACACTTTTACACGTCAATCATATTTTAAAACTAGATGAGGTCGGCGTTTCCTATCTGACTAGTCTGAGAAGAAAGGCCGAAACAAACTCAGACGTCACAGTCTCTTTTAAAGTCCAGACATAATCTTGGTCAGATCATATGAAGACCATGTAGGTCGATGTCTGAGATGGTCTTTTGAGGAAAGAACCACACAGATTGAGAGGACCTGTCCAGTCAGTGCACGCATTTGTCAGAAATCGTGCAGCTCAACTCAAAACTTAAGGAGCTCACCGATCCGACGAACAATACCAAAGAAAGGACATTTGGGTAGGCCACATTAATTACTCAAACTGCCAGACCATGACAAAAACTAAGAGAACAGAGAGAAAAATAATATAAATACAATGACCCACATAGTCTTCACATTCACAATAATTAAAATAATATAATACTTTACTAAGTAAGCAAATGTCATAGTATATATAAAATTCATTAATGTCAGTGTATATAAAAAAAAAAACAACAACAAAACAGAGAAAAAAAAAAATAAAAACATTCAATACGTAAAAAAATTAAAAAAAAATTTGAAGCAGCTTAATCCCAAGCCTTTTTGTCCTCGATATAATCCTTAACGGTATAAAAGGCTTTCTGGCACAAGTTACGTTTAATAAATGATTTGAATTTATTAAGGCTTAGTTCTTGAACTGGGCTTGGAACTTTATTATAAAAGCGTATACATTGGCATCTGAACGAGCCACCTATTTTCTTGAGCCTTGTTGTAGGTACAACAAATTTGTGTTTGTTCCTAGTATTTATATCATGGATATCACTGTATTTTTTAAATAATTTTATATTTTTATGGGCATATAAAAGATTTTCATAAATATATTGAGAAGGCACAGTCATAACATTAATCTCTTTAAATTTGTCTCTGAGCGAGTGTCTCGGACTCAGTTTATAAATTGATCGAACAGCTCGCTTCTGCAAAACAAAGATAGTCTGAATATCAGCGGCATTTCCCCACAATAGAATACCGTATGACATTACACTATGAAAATAGCTAAAGTACACTAAACGGGCTGTCTCTACATCAGTTAAATTACGAATTTTTCTAACAGCGTATGCTGCGGAACTTAGCTTTTTTGACAATTTATCTATATGTGGACCCCACTGAAGCTTAGCATCCAAAGTTATGCCCAAGAATACTGTGCTGTCTTCAGGATTCAATTCTTCGCCCTTTATCAACACATTAGTTTTCACCTGCCTAACGTGAGGTAGCGTAAACTTAATGCATTTGGTTTTTTTCTCGTTTAAAAGTAAATTATTAACATTGAACCAGTGGACTACTTTAGAGATCGCGCTATTTACATCGTCAGTAACCTGCTGCTGACGTTTAAGTTTAAACAAAAGTGAAGTGTCATCTGCAAACAACACTATATCATGATTATCCTTTATGAGGTACGGCAAGTCATTTATATAAATAAGAAACAAGAAAGGACCAAGAATTGAGCCCTGTGGGACTCCCATTGTTACTATAGATCCGGGAGATCTTTTTCCATTAACGTCAACGCTCTGAATCCTCTTACTCAAGTATGAAGTAAGAAGATCCAGAGCAGTGTTCCGGATTCCGTAGTGGCGGAGTTTCCTGATTAACGTTTCGTGAAGAACGCAATCGAATGCCTTGGACAAATCACAAAAGATGCCCAAGGCATCGCATTTATCTTCCCATGCATTATATATATGTCCTAAAAGTTCAACACCGGCATCAGTAGTTGAACGACCCCTTGTAAAACCGAACTGTTTGCTATGTAGTAATTTGTGTTTATTAAAAAATCTTTGCACTTGATCTAAAATTAATTTCTCAAAAATTTTACTAAAGGTAGGTAGTACAGAAATAGGTCTATAATTTGTAGGGTCTGATGTACTACCTGATTTAAACAAAGGTATTATTTTACTATTTTTCATTAGGTCAGGAAACTCCCCACTGTTAATACAACTATTAAAAATAAGAGCTAGAGTAGGTGCTACAATGTCAATAATAGACTTAGCAACTTCTACAGACTTTCCCCACAGATCTGCAGTCTTTTTAACATTTAAAGTGTGAAAGGTTTTAATTATATCTCTACAGGTAATATGTTCAAAATGAAATTCCGAATCGCAACCATTAACATTTTCCTTAAGCAAAGACTCAGCAACAGAAGGTGATGAGTTTAGGGATTTAGTAGTTGAAACGGGAATATCTGAAAAGAAATTTTCAAATGCCTCGGCGACTTGTGAGTCTGATTTTATTATGTTGTCATTAATAGACAGGCTGTAGTCAGTATTTCGGTTACTAGATCTTCCCGCTTCACTATTAATAATAGACCAGGTCGTTTTAATTACATTACTGCTGTTTTTAATCTTTGAACCCAAATAACGTGACTTGGCCATATAACAAACTTTTTTAAATAATTTTGAATAATTTCTAACATACAAATTAAATTCATCAGTGTTAACATAATACCTTTCATTGTACAGTTCATAAAGCCGCGTTCTACTTTTATGAATACCAATGGTAGCCCAATCACTGAAAGATGCGTTACTATTAATCGAGATAGTCTTGGGAATAAAGGTGGAATCAAATTGTTTACAGTATATATTAAAAAAAGTATCATATAGATGATTAGGATCAGCATGAGTTGACAAAACTGGTAATTTATTAATGAGTTTAACTTTAAAAGCCTCCAAGCGACTTGCAGTTTTGGGGTTAACAGTGATATCATTTTTAGCCACTTTTTTGTTTTGGTTTTGAATAGTTATCCTTTGCCCGCAGTGATCCGAATCTAGTAAATTTATAATTTCTTTGTGGCTTGGTATAATATCTGTATAAATATTATCTAGGCATGTGGCACTAGTAGGTGTTATTCTTGTGGGCTCCAAAAATAGGTTTACAAGATTGTAGGACTGAAACAGACTTATAATTTTACTACAAGAACCTGAGTTTTCTAATAAATTAACATTAAAATCACCACAAATGATAACGGACTTGTTTGAGTTACAAATCCTGTGTAATACTTCATCCATTACCTTTTCAAAGCAGTCATACAACAATCTATATGAGAAGAGGCTTTTATCTGCAGTGGGGTAATCAATCAATCAATTCAGCCTATCGCAGTCCACTGCTGGACATAGGCCTCTCCCAGACTGCGCCACAACACCCTGTCCGCCGCCTTCCGCATCCAGTCTACCCCGGCCACCTTCTTTAGGTCGTCCGTCCATCTAGCTGGGAGACGTCCCACACTACGCTTTTCGATACACTGTCTCCACTTCATGACTCATTTGCTCTAGCGGCCATCGGCCCTTCAACAGACATGGCCAGCCCACTGCTACAATAATAGAAGACAATAATAATTTAGTGTTATAATTATGTAATTAACATCTTCTTTTAAATAACAAATACAACACAATTAGTCTAAATATAACACTAGATGATACTAAACATTAAAACGCGGTTGCGCAAACTACATTAGGGAGTTGGCAGAGCTAACGATATCACACAAGTTCTCAATTCAGTTCAGTACGGTGGCAATTTGTGCAATTTGTGCAAATTGCGACTGCGGAGGAGTTTTAGCGTTATCGCGAGACTTGAGAACTCAACGGTAATGCTTGGTTCAGCTATGTATGGTAATTGGTTGAGTGCTAAGATGCTTCTAAAAGCAGTATACGGACAAACATTGCTATTTGATAGGTACGAGATACTAATGGAATGCTGGACTTAAGGAACCCTGACACAAAATAAAAATAAACTTATTTAATCACGACTTTTTTTTACTACACACACCTATTATAGATAAGCCTCTGCGTCACCCTTCGAGACTCAGGCGTGATGTTTTGAGTGGTTTTTTTTCTCATGAAAGGCTTGGAAACAGCTAAATTGATCCTCAACCAAATACATAAAAAGTCGTATTATACACAGTTAAACTTTGATCGTTTTAATCCTTAAAAGGGGTCATTGTACTCATCATTATGAACAACTTTTACTACGGGACCAACCCTGAAATCGTGAAAAAGAATTCTGTTGTTCCATAGATTTATGTTCGCATAACTCGACATAATGTATGGACCAACAGATTTTTTTTTTCACGATTTCAGGGTTTCAGCACTTTTCGAACGTCTAAATTACAAAAGACAGTCCCCCAAAAATCCGCCCTTCACCACTTCCTAGTGCTATCGCTGGGAAGAAGAAGTGGCGCAACAAACTCCCCAGCAGCACAGCTGTCTGTTCAGTTAGAACATACTTGATACTTGAATCAAGTATCAATTGTATACAATACTAGGTGTTAAGTAATTAACATTACAAGGCACAGAACATAAAATTAAATTTATTTGCCATATGTCAGCTAGCCACACCAATATACCAACAAATATAATAAAAACTATACGTACTCAAGCTGAAAAATAATGAATTAAAAATAAAAACTTAATACCTAAATAAAAGCCTCCAGGCATAAAGGGCGTGACAGCTTACATATTTATGCGTTGCTGGGTTCTGCAGTGCGATTCTGTAACCATCTCACCGTGAAAACTTAGGTGAAGTGAGCGTGGAGTGAGCTGTCATTCCAAATAATGCTAGGGATTGACACAACTGACAACTCACATCAAGCTCACTTCACTTGAGTTTTCACGGTGAGATTTTTACAGAATCGACCGGCAGGTCACATAGCTGACACTTGAAGTCACAGATGATAAACTAGGACCATCGAAGTAAAATAAATAAATAAGTTAATACTAATAACCTGTCAGTAAGCTAATTCTGGAGAAAGAACATGAACATTGTCTTGAGTTAATTAGGGCGACCAACTATTCTTATCGTGTAAGTAGTCGTTGATGGAATAGTAAGGCTTTGGAATAGTAAGCCTCAATTAGCAAATACCTAGATAGCTCTTGATATTAACCCAACACTAATCAGCCGGATCTTCATTAGCTCACGATGTAATTGGACTAAGTTTACATAATAACTGTAACGAGTATTATGCCATGGTGCAAATTGAGTGGTAATTCGGTCATTTGAGATGGCAAGAAAGATATGGCTCAGAGGTTAAGAAGCTCGCGTTTCAATGATGCTGCAGGTTCGAATCATACTTTCTAAGTTTATCTTGGATAGGTACCTTCTAACGGCCAAAGAAACCATTGTAAAGGACACCTGGATTTCAGTAAGTATAAATCGTCAACACGCAGTAACTGTCCAGGAGAACCCGCATAACCGTACATATCATAAAACGCGTGTAGAATAGGTAAAGATACTTTCTAACTGTTTATCGATATTTAGTTACTGACTTAGGGCGAACATCACTATTCCACAACAATGATGACACTGACAGCTTTCGAACGCGGTTTAGAGGTGTTGAACGCCTTCAGTTTCATAGATGAAACTCAATCTAAGTCAGTAATTAATATCAATAAGGGCTGATTTTGCAATTGTCTGATAACTTTTATCATAAGAATAAATCTGACAGTTTGACATATTTTCTATACAAAAACTGTCAAACCGCAATATTTATTCCTTAGATAAAAAATATCTGATTATTAAAAAAACAGCTGTAAGTACATAAAGCAGATTTTTATTCCTCTTTTAAATATGTACTTAGTTACATGTACATTACTACTACTTAGTTACTTATTACACTACAGTGTTGAAAAATTGCCCCTAAAACAGCTTATCTGTTTCATAACAAAGACAACAATAAATAATCGAATTAATTTGTAAGCTCGTGACTTGCGTCCAACTCCTTATTAAGAACAAACACGGAGCTAATCTGTTGACATCGACGATCTGCTGATGATTTGATCCGACACGCTTCAATGACATGTTAATTGATATCCGCTTTGTGTACCTCATTATTCAAAATATGATATACCTAATCATTCATCCTATATCTTAGTACACACGACAACACACCAAGTTGTCACAGCTTGTGTTGGTGGAAAGTGTCCTATATAGAAACAGATATTCGAATGTTCCATGTTGTTTGAGATAAGCCTACTTCTGAAGCAACAAAAATATTAGTTTTTCTCCGCAGTTATGAACTCCCGCAAACGCGGCGCTACAAGCATGCTACGGAGACAAAAATCTTTCACTATATATTTATCTTAACATCACATTACAGGCACACAATCTTAAATAAAGAAACGTGTGTGAGGTAGGAGGGTTGTTGTAGGAATGTTGCTAACTATACACCGTTAAATTTTGATCGTTTTAATCCTTAAAAGGGATCATTGTGCTCATCATTATGAACAACTTTTACTATGGGACCAACCCTGAAATCTATATATCTATACATATACAACGTGGCGCTACAATGGCGACATTAATTTAACACACGGGTAGGGCTAGTGGCCAGTAATCATAAAAATTATAACAACATAAAAATAATCGTAACTTGAGAACTTCCACCTGCGCCGCGCGCCGACATAGGGCTCTCTCTCTTTCCTTCAATTCACCTTCTCTTTGCTCGTTAATTGTTTTAATTACATTGATGCGATGTTATGATCAGTGACCCCGGCAAATGACCCCTGCGCTACAGTTCTTTAAGTCAGGTTGCTCTAAGATGCTATTTTATAAAATTGTTAATAAATAAATAAATATTAATGTTTGATTAAATTAAAATATATTCATAAAACTACAACGCAAAACCGTATACGTGTGTTAAATTAATGTCGCCATTAAAGCGCCACGCTGTATATAAAAATCAATTGCTGTTCGTTTGTCTCACTAAAACTCGAGTACGATTTGGATGAAATTTAGTGTGTATATTTCAACGGGTTCCTGGATGGTTTGAAAACACAATTGGACCCGGTACGTGGCGCTGCTGTCGGTATATGATGACTCAATTAGTTTCACTTATTGCCGCGGGACTTCTTTCGTGGAACGAACATTTTAAGGGGCCCGCTGTGAATTTTGAAATTAGTGCATCGGACGCTTGGCTGATGCTTGTCGCGTATTTACGTCATACTTTATATAACCATACATTAATAAGGGGTAGGTATTAAAATTTATCTAATAAACAAAGGTAACCAGCAACAATTTAAACTAGAATCGCCACAATAAAACTTTGAATATACTCTATGCAAATGTAAAGAGACTCATCTGTATGGGACGTGTGTTCATTACACCGGACGACTCGGCAGCGACACGTCCACGAGATAATTACGTCATCGTCCGGACCGTGGACGGATTAAAAGGTATGGGAATAATTTGGAGCTAAAATTGTTCGGTTTGTTTTAAGTTTTCATTGTCAGTGATTGTTGAGGATGTATGATTTTTAGTTTAGGAACGAAGTTCCTTATCGCGGGTTGCGAAAGGGGGCTAGACGGAAAAAATTAAGACCAAAAGTTGGAACGACACTTTTTGCTATAGTTGTTGTAAGCCGTGCGGCGTGCGCGTGTTTCTCTGTCTGTCTCTCTCTCTCTCTCTCTCTTATAGAAAGCAAGCCAGTTATACTTCGTTCCATCCGGGTGTCCCTTGACACCTCTCAAGTTTTTTATTCATTGATATGAGTCTAATAAAAATTTGTAGTAATCTGTTTAATTTTAGTTTGGTTTTACCAGTGGGGTAAGTGCGTAGCACATTATCATTACAAATGGCTTTCATTTTGACATTTCAACAACATTCATTGCGTTATTTACGTTGTTGAGCAGACCATTTTTTCGAACATATGAAGCAATGGATTATGATTCATAGTGTGTTACCCAATTAGGGCGCTGATTGGTTGACTTGGTTACTGAAAAGTCTGATCAAAGAATCAATAAATCCGCTTAATAATAAGACATGTGAGCAAAGACAAGAAATAAAATAGATTATTTTTAAGAAATTTGGGGATTTGGTAAGAATTATCAGTTTCTAGCTAGAAAATAGAATAGACTAGAAAATATAATACATAATATGTTATATTAGCAGAACCCTTTTAGTACTTTCATAACTTAGAACCTAAATACGTAAACAGCCATGCCAGCTTAGAGCCAGGATTAATCCCGATTTTGGAACGAAGTTCTTTATCGCGCGTTGCGAAAGGGGGCTAGACGGAAAAAATTAAGACCAAAAGTTGGAACGACACTTTTTGCTATAGTTGTAAGCCGTGCGGCGTGCGCGTGTTTCTGTGTCTGTCTCTCTCTCTCTCTCTCTTTCTTATAGAAAACAAGCCAGTTATTTTCGTTTCGTCTTTCTATTTCGTATTGAACAGTGTGGTGTCGCGACGATTATTTTTGTTGAGTGTATAGTACATAATAAATAATAATTAATCGAAAGGAACTTCGTTCCATCCGGGTGTCCCTTGACACCTCTCAAGTTTTTTAACCGCCTTCTCCCTAGTTCTACCAAATTAAACTACCTATACGTATGTTTACGAAATGTTCAAATTATGACAAACAAACACGTACAACACCCACCAACAACAACACCAATTATTACTCTCAAACCATGTTCGGTCTTGCGTTTAAAAAACAAAGCTCATACTTCGAACCTCTTCAATCAAATACAATCCCAACTTCATCCAGCCCATTTAAACCTGCGCCTCTTAATGACACCGACATACCCATAAGACACACTAGAATGTCACTGGCACACTGACTCAGTAGCTAAGCACCCCTGCAAATAGAGGGTAGGCAGACAAGCAGGTGCATTGAACCGGGGGAGGGCCCGCCAATTATTCATCACCATGCCTTGTAAAAAAATCCCTTGCAACCCCCCTTTGGGAAAGGGTAAGTACGAGGCTAGATGTATGTGTGTCAGGTATAATTTTTTCTTTGTGTGAAGATTGGAAATGTTCTACGAATTTTCTTCTGCACTTAAGACTCTGGTTCGAGCATTACATGAGGAGAATTACAGAAGGAGCTGAATTGTGGAGAAAATGTCAGTGGTCGTTTCGTCGTCACTTTTTTTTTTCTTTTAAAAACGTTGCGCCACACTAGGAATTTCTTCTGTATAGTGGGTGCGTTTACAAACATTTAAACTCACATACACAAACAGCCAGACCCGGAACAACTACTTGTAGGCCATACAAATATTTGTTCCGTGCGGGAATCGAGCCCGCGACAGGCAGCGCAGCAGTCAATCGCTTAACCACTGCGCTCAACAACTTACTCACACTGTAGCTCAAATTTTGTGTACTACTGTAATGTGTAACCGTTTATTTTTCCAAATAAATAAATAAAAGATAACCCTTTTTTTCACCTGTCAGAAACCCTCTATTACCTCCTGTATACTGCTTTGAGAATAAATGGCGATTTTTTTATATTTGGCTGGAACTAGAAACAAGTTGGTTAAAAAATCGGGAGCAGTCCTCGCTGCAAACTGCCATAGCTTTTTCATAATTGTATGAATTTAATGGACCATAGACTTCTTGTATTTTCGTACTGTAATTTAAGTCAAAGTATCAACAATAAAATTTATTTTTTTACAAATACTTTTACGACAGGAGAACTTTACGTAAAAGAAGACAACGTTCAATGACACAGGCTTTGGTTTAGCGGCTTTCAGAAAAGCTAAACCCAGCGGTTTTATTCCATGAACTGAGGCACACAATTTCTAAAACAGTATAAACCAAAACACGATCTCCATATACGCCCAAAGCATGGAACCGACGAATATGTACGAAAATATTTTTTATCCTTGTTTACAATCCTCTTCGAAAACAAAGGGCATATCGCCTACATACTCAAAAACGACCTGAAGGCAAGATAATTAGAATAACCGTATGGAGTTTCATGGACGGTAGAAAAAATACATAACCTCTCGCTTCGTTAGGTTAGGTCGGTGTTTGCTTTCTGTTTTTTTTATTTGAACGGGCTTAGGTAACATTGCGTGTGGGAAAGATTTGTAAAGGCTTTTGCCTATTAGAGCGTAACATGCGGACTGCAGCAGCCGCGACCGAGAGCAGTGGTGGGCCAGTGGTAACGGCCGCGATTTATGAGTTGTAGGTCGTAGGTTCGAACCTAGACAGGCGCTTTACTTTGTGTAAATTATTTCATCACCACTGCTCTCAAAACGGTGAAGGAAAACATCGTCAGGAAACCGGCATGTCCTGGAACCAAAAATTCGATGACATTTATTTATTATTATTAATTACAACGGTTATACACCAGCAATTAATTAATTTCTATGTAATATATAAATTACAATTTCATCTGGATAGGTAGGTACAGTGTTAATATTAAAAAATAATAATAATAATAAGTTTCGTTAGGTTACAAATTATTAGGACAATAATTTTAAAACAGGTATACAATGTATTTCACAAAATCTTGAGCATAATAACATGACTTGGTTGAATCCGTCGGTCAACATGTCACAATCGAGTAGGTCAAAAATAAGGGCATTGATTGCGCTGCTCATGCGACATAGCGGGGAATGCGCACGGGACACCGTGCGGCACTGTGCAGTCGCAAATAGTCTGTGCCGGCGGTTAGACCGGTGGCGTAGGTAAGCGTAGGTGGCGTAGGTAGGTTAGGTAAGTCAGGGACATAAAATGCGACATCTACCAACCCGGGCCCGCGTGGTAGATTACAGCCCACTCCCTCTCAACGAGAGGAGGCCTGTGTCCCAACAGTGGGAATAATATATGCTGATGATTATGATATGATTATGATTATGCCGACCGCAGTGGCGTATGTCGGGGCGGTTGAGTAGTGGCAGAACGTTTAGATTCTGCACTTAGGGTGACAGGAACAACCTGTGTTACCGCAACTACGATATAGGAGAAAAACTAGGCTAACTAACTAACTATCTACTTCAGGACGGAAATACTGAATCTAGCCAAGAAGAAAAAGAAGAAGAAGGTTCCTTCAAAATAACACTCGTAACAGGATAATCTGGCGAGCGTTAGTTCAATCTTGGTTAGAAAGAAAAGAAAAAAAGAAAATACATTTGTTAAGTACATTTTTTTTTTGTTTTTTTTGTTTCAGACCTAACTTCTTTTTGTGGTTTTGGAGGGGCTTGTGGCTAAGTATTACAATCGCACGGGTCGATCGATTAGGCTAAGGTACGCCGCGGTCGGTCCGTGGCTCGGAAAGCACGCTAAGCCGTTGGGTCAGTATCTGGGTTGTGGAGTTCAGATAGGCAGTCGCTCCATGTAAAATACTGGTATACAGCTACAACCGGTTAGACTGGAAGCCGACCCCAACATAGTTGGGAAAAGGCTAGGCAGATCGATTGATGCGATTTTGTTACGGTACAGTCTAGTTGGCACAGACCTTTAGGGTGCTTTTTCAAACCATTAATCGCTTTTGTGGAATAAAAACATGGTGGGCCAGGATACGGAAAACATAGAAAGCAAGGGATACTCGCAGCGTGTTACCAGAATTTTCTGGGCAACTTCTATAGCGAAATATTATGTATTTAGAGGCATGAGGAACAGGGTGTAAAGTTCACTCAACCTCCATAGAAAAGGGAGGATCCTCCGACCAGACGGGTGTTGTGTCTGGCGGGCATTTGCCCAACGATTGATGTTGGGATATTGTATCTATGCTAATTGCGCGGTAAACTCTGCTTGCGAGATGCAGGATTTGCGTGACGTCAGTATGACGCGTTGTTCGCATGTGGCGTTGTAGATACCGCTACATGTATTTTCTGCACGTAAACAAAACTTTGTTTACTAACAATGTTAAATTAAAACAGAACGACGCTCTTAAATCTTCTATCGTTAGCGTTAACGTTGCTTAAAAAACAATGGCTAATCATTACTTAACTTTAAGCAACATTTGAAGTGAACAGTGTGTTGGATCATTCGATTCCCTACGAAATGGTTGAGCTGGGTGGTGCTGATCCACGCGTCATGTTCGTAAACGGGCGCCATCGGTTGAGACTGGTCATCTCTTAACTGCCAGGGCTTATTTTTAATTTTATATTTTAATTTGTTTCTTTACATTGTTCTCACATATAGAAGCAATAAGAATAATGTACCCAGGATTTTGTAAAAATATCTTGATTTAAAAGAGTGTCCATGGAGTTTCTTGTCCGTTCTTCTCCATAGAGATCTGCGCTTTGGAATGGGCAACTAGCTTCAACTTTCTGACTAACTGACCGACTATTTAATTTTGACAATTCAAAAGTACCTGTAAATGGTTTAATTGGAATAAATGATTTGAGTTTGAGTTTGAGTGGTGTCTCAGTGGTAACGGCCGCGTCTTACGAGTTGTAGGTCGTAGGTTCGAACCCAGACAGGCGCTTAACTTTGTGCAAATTATTTCAACACCACAGTTCTCAAAACGGTGAAGAAAATATTGTGAGGAAACCGGAATGTCCCAGAACCAAAAATTCGAAGACATGTGACAGCTGCCAACCCGCACTGGGCCCGCGTGGTTGATGTTTCATGGCCTATAGCATGGCTGATTATTATGTAAGCAACTGTGACATTTTTACTGTAAGTAATTCAAACGATTTGAAATTAATTTGTATTATTTTATTCTACTAATTGTTATTTAAAATTATAATACCTTTTGTGTTAATTAAATAATAATATGTTTTAGGTAGAGCATGGAGGACTCTTATAATAAAACATCTATGTACTAAAATACCCATGTTTGCAAACCAATAAATGATTTGATTTGAACGTTTACAAATAAATCGATAGTCGTCCAGAAAAAAAATCAAACATACCATGTACTTTATTATTAAATACAGTGGCGTCCAAAAGTTAGTTGACATTTTTTCATTTTAACTATGACACACCACATTATGAATTAAAATTCTAGTTCCAAATATTTGAACTGCACCGTAATGGCGTAACACAGTATCAACCAGAATCTAATCGTTTTGAAGGATAGTGCGAATCCATTGCTTCATATGTACTAAAAATTTGTCTGCTCAGCAACGTAGATAACGCAATGGATGTTGTTGAACTGTCAAAATGAAAGCCATTGCTACTATTATTGTGTTACGCAATTACCCCGCTGTACACTATAAGGTTTTATTGACTAACTAGCTGCGCCCCACAGTTTCACCCGCATAAGTTTCGATCCCGTGGGAATATCGGAATAAAAAGTATTCTATATGTTAATCCTGGTTATAAAACATAGCTAAAAATAGGCCAGTTTTCTGGTCACGTGAAGAGCTCAGCCAAACGCTTGGCGATATCCCGAAAAATTCGATGAGCACTCGGACCACAAGGAAAATTATAATTACAATTTAACCGCTGATTTCGCATCACTGTGATCTTTATTGATATTTATAGGAAACTACATAGCTTTGCCTGCGACTTCGTCTGCCTGAAATTTGTTGGTCCCCGAACCCCATCGCATCGCATCGCCTGAGTACGCTATTACTTCGTTCTCGCCTTGCGTACGTACTGGCTTCATTCCTTTTTGCTCGGCTCCTCAGGATCCTAGCGCGATGTTATATAGCCTAAAGCCTTCCCCAAGAATTGGGCTATCAATTGTAAAAAGATTTCAAATACGGCTGGTGGTTCCGGAGATTACCTCCTACAGACAAATAAACAAACAAATTTTACCTATTTATAATATTAGTATAAATAACTGTTAAAAGATGGTACAGACGCCAGCAAATCAAGCTACAACAATCTGTCAAATTTCTATAATAGATTTTCAATTTTATCGCTAAAGTATTAGGTTCAAAGTTGATTGGGAAATTTTGTCAGTTTCGGGTAGCTTGATGTGCTGGCGTCTGTACCATCTTTTACACCATCTAAGGTATAATTCTGAGCCTCTGTCTCGTATAGGATCTTAGCATTATACTGAGCGATGGCCGTATTGCGTGGATGTGACGCATATTTTCCCCCAACTTGTTATTTTTTTTTTGTGGTTGTGTTCTTTTTGTGCATCGTGTTTGCCGCAAATAAATGTATTTTCTTTCTTTCTTTCTATTTGACAGCCGGTCAAACCTCACCTCTTTGCAACATTGTAACCCCTCGCTTTCCTCTCAATCCATATATAAAACTAGGAAAAATGATGCCAGCCTTCTCGTTAAAAGCTAGTGCTACTCAACAGTGTTGCCACAATGACTGCATATTTACTGTGCCATCGTTATTGCCCTGGACTAATGGACTCTGAGCACAACATTGTTTTCGTTTGCATCGAAACAAATGGACGAAACTGTTTTCGATGGCATTTTACTGCCTACCAAATGGAGTTTTTGCGGATGAGTATTGAGTACTTAATTTGGTAGTATTTTGTTTGTGTTGGAGTGGAATACTGATTGGTTTGTCATGATTGTGTTGTGCTTCAACTTTCAGATCAGTAGCAGGTAACGGTCCCGCGTTACGAGTCGTGTAGGTCGTCGGTTCGACCCCAAAAGGTCAGCACTACTCTCAAAACGGTGGAGGAAAACATCGTGAGAAAACCGGCTAGTCCCAGAATCAAAAATTCAAAGACATGTGACATCTACCAGCACGCACTGGGCTCGTGTGGTGAATAACGGCCCACTCTCTCTCACCAAGAGGAGGCCTGTGTTTCAGCAGCGGTACATTACATTATAGGCTGAATATGATGATGATGAACTTCGAACAATCAAATCGACACTAACTTACACTATACCAACTCATGAGAATCGTTAGCATATTATTACATCACTCCAATCGTTCCCACACACACACATACAAGAACAAAACACAAGACCACTAAACAATATAAAGCGCTCCCATTATCCATTCAGAACACAAAAAGCTGCATTTATCTCAAAACAAGAGAGAAGCAAAAATGCGAGGTATCATAAAACAAAATGGAAGATCAAGTGCAGCACTAAGTTGAGAGAATAATTAGCATAGAGCTCGGAAGCACGTAATTGTATGAGATATTGTGCGGAAATATTATCTTCGTTGCTTTTTTGTAAGATGAAAAGTTTGTTGTGAAATTGGCTAAAAGAAAATTTGCTAGCCGTAAGCTGTTGGACAGATGTATATTATCAATGGTTATTAAAGGCACCCGAGCCCAGATATTACTGGGATTAAGGGATGGAAGAAGGTGATTAAAGCATGATTTGCAATGACTATTGTTTATTTTCTTTTCTTCTGTCCTCAAATCCTTACTAGTTTATTACAATCTAGCCTAATATACTAATAAACAACTCTAACTTATTAATTTACGTGATAGTTTATATTATAACTAAGAATGGTGACCATTTGAACTACAGTTTATATACAAACTCTAATAAGAGTTTTATAATGATCATCTTCTTGGTCAATTTATTTAGGGTATATCTCCTTCTTGTAGTAAAAGAGTCTTTAGTAAGAAATACTCAAAAGAAAATATTTCACTTCATGAAAAACATAGTATTTAAAATAAAATAAGATATTTGCGAGCAGTTTCACAGTATTAGGTTACAGCGAACATATACACACAGTACAAAAAAGAACATTTGAAAGTAATGTAAAACTTACCACGTTCAACGACTTAACAACTTTAGTAAGTAACAAGACATTGAGGGTATTAGTAAAAGATTCTTGCGAAAATAAAACCAGTTACTGCGGGAACTTAACCAACTTTCCTCCATACCAATAGATTTACCCGTATAAATAAAGCGCTAAAAGGAAAATCTACCAAGAACCATAAAATTACTGACACAACAAAAACCGAAACACAAATAGAAATCCATCATAAACGGCCACATCAAAATTCTATGAATAAATGAACATGTCAAAAGGCGAACATGAATACTATCTCCAATCGTACCCTTTTCTCCCTTTCAATGTATGCCAAGAGATCCTTACCAATAGTGCTGATGTACGAACACTTAAATTTCTCCATAATGAACTTTAAAACATCAGGAATAGAGTTGATTATCCACTGGTGAGAAACTGTTTAGAACGTTGAAGTATTTACCGTTTAGATTTATCAGATGTGTTTTTGACAGTCAGTATAGAATGTGTAGAGTAAAGGTACTTCAAAATGAACGTGTGTGTTTGGAGATATGTCTAAGTTAAACTAGATTTATATAGAAAGTTTTTTTTTTATTAATCAGAGCTTCATGGTCTACTTATGCGTAAGATTTACTTAAGGAGTGCCGCAAGGGACTGTCTTGGGTACTATTCTGATTTCAGTATGATATATTTATCTAAAAGCACAGGACCAGTCAATGTTGCGATGGTTGAGGAAGGCCATGTCCAGCAGTGGAAGTCTTTGGGCTGAAGTGATGATGATGATATTTAACATAACATTTTGAAACCGTTATGTAGTATAATTTTACTTACAATAACACGAAAAGCAGTCACAAAATATGCTAAATTAAAAATCGATAGCCAAAATGTTTTTCTTTAAACCCAATTTCCAATTTCATAGCCTATTAAAACTGCATATTGCGCACTGATAAAATTTAAAAGCAATCTGTAAACGTTTAACATTCAAACGATTCATGTAAATTACAAAGGTACGATGTAAATAGCGTTACACTGTTTGTGTGAAGCTGGGGCAGACCACAGTGCGGTGTGTTGACGGTGGATTGCATGTAGTGTTATTTACACAATTTATTGTAGGTAAATATTTAGCTAGTGATGACGTAAAAAACCTAGGTCTCAGACAGGATAGGACATTTCAATGGGCAAACTGCCAATTGAAATATATTTAAAAGTTAAACTATGTAGAATGGATTTGATGTAAGGAAAAAAGAAAAAAAAATACGTTTATTTGCGGTAACACATGATGAAAAAACAAAAAAGATCAAGTTAGGGAAAATATGCGTCACATACAGAGAGACACTTGATAAGACTGACAATATTTTCGAAGCAGAAATAAGATTTTATTTAAATCCCAGAATGGTTTGGGTTGTCCCAATTACAACGATAAAACGAAATCCCAGTCCAGTTCTATCAGTCTAAGCTACCATGAGGCATATTGTACCATCCTCAATACCCATTTATTGTTAACGTCACTTCTATATATTTGTTTCTGTCGGTTTTAAACGTAAGTTAATTAAGATGTGGGTAGGTACTTACCACCTTATTATACGCGCCGCACTATGTAGGTACTAGTTTGTTGATACTCAGATGTGTCTTCTCGACATCCGGGTGTCACTAAAGGGATGCAGCAGAATACCAGCGTCAGGTATTGTACCTGGCACATGCTGAGCTGGACTCCCATTTGGTGCAACCATGAGACACACACCGCCCAGAGTGATCGACCCTTATATTATTTACTTGTACTATGTGTCTATGGGTCAATTTAGTTTTTCAATCTTTGTTTTTTTTTTTACGTTTCACCTTTTTTTGATGTTTTTTCTTTTTTATTGCTTGTATTGTGTCTTATGTTGCACTAAATAAATGGGTTATCTATCTATCTATCTATAAAAACCGCTCAAAAAAAACCAATAGCCATGTGGCGCTACTCCATACTTCACTGTATTCCCGTAATGCCCAAAACGGGCATCAATCACACTCACAAATTGCGCCGCGCTAGCCGACAGCCTCACCCCTTTACGACACGTCAATATAATACGGTTTAAAATTAAACTTTGATTGACTTTCTTTGCTTTTAATAGTAAATTCTGAACTAGAAAATATACATTTGGAATTTGGTGGGTGAATATATATGATGGATGAAATAGCTTCTGAGAATAGCCCGTTCCGGGGTAAAGAAAAAATTCTCAACGTGGGCGATAACGCCTCCTCGAGGGCGCTTGAGACTTTCAGGGGGGCAGTAGAAGACCCAGAGAAAATTATATATCCTATCTTACGATTATGTAATATTACACGTTTAAATATAATCGTGGCAATAGCTGTTTCAGATTCCAGACAGATGGTAAGTTAAAAAAAATTGGGGGGCTCTAGAAAAAATAGTGGGCTGTGGGCAAATAAGTTTGAGAATCTATGAGATGAATGGTCAGTCAGGAAGTTTGATAATGATAATGATGACGACGAACCTATTTATTTCTATAAATGACACTAACACTGGGCTGTTAATTTCTAACCTTAGAATATCGATGCAGTCTAGTAACTGGATTACTGTAGGAGTGTAGGGGAATCTTAGCCATTTCGTGTCGAGTGCTGATAAAACAGACGTATCTGGCAAACAATTTCTTAGTTATGCAATCGCAGTACACAGCAATTTAAACACGCGTAAAAAGTAAGTCAACCCTATAAGGAAACATCAAAATTAAAAATAGCGATGATTTTAAACACTTAAAATTAAAATCATCAGCAAATATACCCAACCACGCCAACCTTCAAACACAGCCCCCGTCAAAATGTACACCGCATTCAATTAAAACCAGTAATACTTCGGAAGTGAATCAACACACGCAGAACGATATCAAAGCTTTCGATATTCTGTTTAACACACGCTCAATTAAACAGTTATCGCGATAAAGCGCCAGCTATCGCGATATAGCGCCAGTGATCAAGCCTTTGGAATTTTCAATGCGCCAAATGTTAGATCAAAGGGTGATGGCTTATTCATTCGGTTGGAATATGTTTCATAGAGGGTTTAAGGACGGCTGGAAGAGAAGGGCTTTTTAATTTTTGAAATGAAAACGTCTTTAGGCGCACTTTGCGTTCTTTCAGTACTGTAATAGTGAACTAAACTGAACCGAAAAGCTCGGATCGGTGACGCTGAATCGGGTATACCTATTCGGCTTCAGTCGTGTATACTCGGTGCTGAATCGTCGGTGCTCAGTCGTTTCTATCATGTGGTCATAGCACACATTTTTTTTAATTGGTGGCATATAGGCCGACCTGATGATAAGCAGTCACCGTTGCCATGATACACCCTGGAATACAAGAAACATCACCGATGCGTGGCCATCCTAAATAAAAAAGTGAATAATTCTTGAAAATTGTCACCTTGAACAAAAATTAACCTCTTCCAAACTTGCTGAATTTTGCAGTAAATTCAATTAAGTTTTATAATGGTAGCTTATGGTTTGGAAATGGATAATTGTTTAAACATATGCTACGTTTCTAAAATATTTTTGGAAGCAATCAATATGCCTTTTCCCAACTATGTTGGCGTCGACTTCCAGTCTATCCGGATAAAACCGAATACCAGTATTTTACATGGAGTGACTGCCTATCTAACCTCCAACCCAATTGCTGGGTAACACGATAGCCCTTGGTAAAGCAGGTTGTCAGACTAGTTGGGCCGATTTAACCGAAGTCGGACATCTTTTATCCGTGGAATAAGAATGACGTCTGGCAGTACTAGTATGCAAAAAGTGTAAAAAATTCAAAATTTATTCTCAGTATAAGACTTATTCTAGGTAAAAAAGTTTGGTGGAATTCGCCCGGGATTAAAAAAAAACATGTTTAAATATTTTTGAAGTGAAAACTTGTTGAGCGTCATTGTGCAGTTTTGTTGTGATGGGTAAAAAATGTTAAACTCGCGTCAGGACACGTGATCTGATCGAAAATTCGTAAGACGGAGCTCGCGTCAGGACACGTGACCTGATCGAAAATTCGTAAGACGGAGGGAGAGTAGATCGCATTCCAAAATATCAAAAATTCACAACGTTAATATTCAAGTTTTCACTTCTGCCGGCACTCCCGAAGTGCAACCCTTTATTTATTTATTTTTTTTATTTGATATTATGCCTTCCAGCCTCTTTATAGCAAGGGTAGGCATATGATTGAGTGTTTATTGAGTTAGGCTTCCTGTTATTTTGTACTGATGGATCTTTCTGTGGCTTTGTGGCTAACGGGGTTTCAGAGCAATGAATGGAACAAAAAGAATCGTTGTATGGAGCGGTCAAAGGGCAATTAATATGTAAGCTTTGATGGTATAAAGTGGTGGAAAATATATCAATTTTTATAGCCATGTGTACGGTAAACAGTGTTTGATTTTCTGGATATTAAAGTTTAGATAGATGTTGTCAAAGTGTAGTAACATTTTACTGCTTTTGTAGATTTCTTTCTTTGCACTGTTGAGAATGAATAAGAAATACTGACTGAAAAAGCCGGTCAAGTGAGTGTCGGACCATACACAATGGAGGGTAGTTGGGATGAACTTATTCCAAAAATAAACTTAACATTGTAGTTGAAAAACATGTTCTCCCATACATCGAAATACGTCACGGTTAATTCTCCAACTGCAAATGTAAGTTTGTATTCGCATTTTTTTTTTTTTGTTTTAAAACTATAAATTAAAGATATTCGGACTTTTCCTTGCTTCTTAAAATTTTTATGATTCAAGGTCAACGGGAAGTACGCTATTAGTTTTTGATATATTTACGAGTATCCAAATATGTCGCATAAATAACAGTATTTTTATTGCTTTGACCGTAGGTCTACGTATTTGACACTAATATCAACTGGATACCTCCACGTGTTCCTGAGAAAACGTGTCTTGACAGACTAACAGACAGACGGATAATGAAGTTATTCTATAGGGGTTCCGCTCTTTCATTTTGTGGTACGGAACCCTAAAAAAAGGATATTAATGTGCTTCTAGGACATAGGGACATGGGGACATTTATAAAAATATAACTGAATCAAACCAAACTCACGTAAATGAGTCATGCTCAACGCAACTCAACTCTATTCAAATTAACAGCGAAAATAAGGACAAAAAGAAATCTTCATTTTGTATCTCACATGACATCAAAACTTGCGCAACAGCATGCCACATTGTACCATCAATCATCTTCCCCATTTTACATACCCATACCTACCTCCCTACCACCACTTCCCTTGATAAAAGCGTGATGATTTTCATACTGCTTGCTCCCCCAGCATTATAATTTCAAAGAGTAGGGTACCAGGTATGTAGTACATAAACTGTATGAAGGTGACGATGATGATCCATGGAGACTTGAGTATTATTTTGTATTTGATGATGCTGGGAGTGTGGACTTAGGTAAAGTGTCTGCAGTAAGTAAAAGACCATCTCAGATACTAATCTGCATGTTCCTCACATGATCTAACCAAGACAAGTATGTGAGCTTAATATTATGTAAATACAAAACAATAAAAAATATACATAAATTAAAAAAAAAAAAAAGAAACAAAGGAAAGGAAAGGAGTTCCTGGAAAGGACTTGGGGGAGGCCTTTGCCCTTCAGTGGGACAGTACACGCCAAACAAAAAATAAAAAAACTTGAGAGGTGTTATGGGACACCCGAATGGAACGAAGTATAACTGTCTTGCTTTCTATAAGAGAGAGAGAGACAGACAGAGAAACACGCGCACGCCGCACGGCTTACAACTATAGCAAAAAGTGTCGTTCCAACTTTTGGTCTTAATTTTTTCCGTCTAGCCCCCTTTCGCAACGCGCGATAAGGAACTTCGTTCCAAAAACAATGGAAACATCAAACGCATCTACATAGTTTTGAAATAATTATTATGATTTGTTTTTGACATGTAAAAATGTTTTTTTTTAACCAATTTACAGAAAACAAAAGTTGAATGGGTTTAAGTGTGGTCTTGGCTGCAATGGTGGAAGGAAGTATGATTTCAGGATAAAATGAGCTTGTTAATTGAAAATAAATCAGTCTCGACGTGATGAAAATGACAACGAAGCAGTAAACAACACAAACCAATTAAACGACAAACATTAAACACGAGAAATATTGTCAACAAAAGTAAAAATGTAATTAACGGCACGGTCGGTGCCGTAGTTGACCGATTGGCTGCTAGGCTACGCGGTAGTGACGTCATCACGTCAACGTCGGCTGTCGCTGTAAACCAGCTGGGGCTCTGTCTCGCATAGGGTTGTAGCATTATGCTGAGCGATGTCCGTTTTGCGTGAATGTAACGCATATTTTCCCCCAACTTCTTATTTTTTGTGTTTATGTTCTTTCTCTACATCATGTTTCCGCTAACAAACTTATTTTCCAGCTTTTTTTTTTAATTTCCTTATCTTTTTCCAAGTGTTTGTGAAGGATGCGAGACTTGTCACTGTTAACGCACTCATGATTCAAGACATATTCTTCATCTACTTTTATAAAACACAGTTTTTTTTTTTAAATATAATATAAAAGATTATATTTTTTGACACAACCACGAAGTCCCAACACCTCAGTCACAGTAGTCGAGCCAAACACCACGAACCCTACAGGGGATGTCGACAAAGAACGGTGAGTAATTACAGAAAAATGGGGAATAACTAGGTCATCGCAGATGTGTGCACGGATTATGGTGTTCTACGAGGTATTAAGGGTAAACGGCCGCGTGTGGTACGCAGCAATTTATGTTTGTAGGTGTAATGTCCGGAAATCATTAGGTAATGTATGGTGCATGTCTTAGCTTGTTGTGGAAACCCTGGGTATGTGCTAGAGTCAGTTTGCAGAAGCCTGAACAAATATCAATACATATAAGTAAAAATACACTCATTATACGCACAGCCAGTGTGGAACTCTCTGCCAGCGTCTGTTTTCCCTTCGACATTTAACCCGTCTGCCTTCAAAGCATGAATTAACAGGCATCTTCTGGGCTCACTCGTTCCATCATAGACCTTATCCATTGCTTTCCATCAGGTGCTATCGAGGCCAAGAACAGGCCCACTCATTAATAAAATAATAAAAAATTGAAAAGAAAAATTGAACTCACTAACTGACTGACTGTTGTTTTGAGCTGGGCGTAGAGCACAGCTCAAAACAAAGAGGTTTATGATGTAAAAAAGGACGAAGTCGGATTTTTTAAAATTTGAACATATTAATGGCAACGTGCTTCAGTAAAGCTATTCCAGAATCCCATCGGTGGATAATTTTGGTCATACATTTCCATTCCATTACACGCTGGCCCACCTAAACAAATTACACCAAACAAATGACAGAAAGTACTCAGACTGCAATAATGCGCACACCACTGACACCACCCCACATGCAGACATTGCCTAATCAATAGTCAAATAACTCCACATTACACAGGGTGCGCTGCAATTTCATCAAAACACCGCCACATACACCCTGTATAGACAAATCCTATTGCATGCCTTTCGCCACCCTGTCATTGCGATGCCGAATGACGTCATTGAGGCAAGAGATGGATTCGAACCATAATTTCTGGACACAACTCTACTCACCACGAAATTATCAAAATTGCGATACAGTTTTAGTTTCAACATACATTGCTGCATCAGTCAAGGATAATATTGAAGATGATTAAAGAGAGTGAGGATTGTATGATAAACAAAGGGATGTAGACGAATGTTTGGGGGATGTAATTGGTAAATGACGTGTGCCATTTAGAGGCCTGATGGACGAACATTAGGCCGTCTGCGCCGTTGTGGGCCGGACGCATTCCATTTGTTCGAGGGTTTCGCACTAATTCCACAAATGTACCAACGGGTTGGCGGGAAAAATGTGAAGTAATGTGTCACATGACAATGCCGGCCATGTTCTTTTTTCCTTTTTTAAACGCAACTCTTTTGTGGGAAGTTGACTTTAATTTTCGTCGTTTGGAAACGTTTCCCACAAAGCGGTCTTTGCATTTTTTTTTTAAAGGTTTTGTCAGCTCGGATGAAAGTAATTTGTTTAATAATTTCCTGTTACATTTTGCAGCCGACTGAAATTAAAAACTAAACATGAAAAGACTTGCTATTAAGGGTTAACTGAATATGAACAGAACACTAAACACGAATGAACACTAAAAACGAATGTCTCTGCAATTTTGCAATAATCGCCGAACATAGCTTTGCGTTTACTGTAATTGTAAAAGAATTCTGCTAATTTATTCTGTTACTTAATTACATATACAGGGTGTTATTGACAGCCCTCCGTACATAATATTAAGATGACTGGTACATGTAATTCTTTCAGGAACATTAAGGGAATCCAAAAGACCAGATTTGTTTTATTACCTCACACGCAACGTATCGTTACCGTGGCAAAACGCACGTAGCGGACGGCAGCGCAGCGAGCTTGAGCGAGGCTGTTTTCAGCTGTTTTATTTACATAAATGGAGTGTTGCATACAGAGAACGTAATTTTACATTAAAATAAAGGAATATCAGCAGAAAAAACGGCATATTTTTTTTTTTTCCTGAGAAAATTTCCAGTGGGATATGATTCAGAATAAGGAGCTGAATCAATCCTGTGTTTTTGTGGAGGGCTGTCAATAACACCCTGTATAATGCGCAGTACCCTCCAAAATTAGTTGACATTTTTCCACTTCAGCTAGGATTTCAGATTTCCACATTATGATTTAAAATAAAATATTAGATTATTTTTTTCATGATAAGTCATACAATATAGAAAAATATTACAGTGTACCGTTCAAACATTTAACCACAGCGTTAAATCATAATGTGACATCACAGCAAAAATGGAAAATGGTCTTAACTTTTGGTGAGCACTGCTGGGACACGGGCTTCCTCTCTATGACAGACTCTCTAAAATCGTTATGAAACCCGTCAAGCTATCGAGAAATCATAATATCCTATCCGTCTATCAAGCTAAAAATTTCCAAAGTGAGTTGTAGCTTGTAGCATTTAGACCCCTCCGTCCCCTCCGTCTCGGAAAGCACGTTAAGCCGTTGGTCCCGGCTGTCATTCATGGATCTTTGACAGTCGTTACGGGTAGTCAGAAGCCCGAAAGTCTGACAACCAGTCTTACCAAGGGGTATCATATTACCCAGTAACTGGGTTGTGGAGGTCAGATAGGCAGTCGCTCCATGTAAAATACTCGTATTCAGCTGCATCCAGTTAGACTGGAAGCCGACCCCAACATAGTTGGGAAAAGGCTAGGCAGATGAGGCAGATGATGATGATCTAATATACTACTACACAAACATAACATCACAAACATACACAAATAAATGATGCGGGAACAGCAAATGGACTCTCCAACCTTGACTTTCAGTGTACCAACATCGTAATAAAGAAATAACTTTAAGATAATGTTCAATACATTTTCCATTTCCTTTCAGACTTGTTTCAATACTTTCTAACAAAGGGCGACCTTCAGATGTTTCAGTATGAATATCTGGATCGTGTACAGATTGACCTTGGCATTCACATTGAAGAAGAAAGCTAGGTTTCTAACTCGACGGTTTTCTATTTGAGAAACAAGTTCGAGGAAATATTTGCCAAGACGAAAATCGAAAGATTTTTTTTTAAGCTTAAAAGCATCATTATCATCATTTCAGCCGAAAGACATCTACTGCTTGACTTGGCCTCCACCAAGCCACTTCGAGCGGTTCTGTGCTTCTTGCATTCCTGCGATCTTCACCAGGCCTTCGGCCCACTTTCTGGGAGGTCTTCCAACTCCACGTCTTACGGTACACGGTCGCCACTCCAGAACCTTTCGGCCCCATCGACCATCTGTTCATTAAAAGTATGAATTTACTTTATTTCTTCATTTAAGTTATTTTTTTAACAACAACATTTTTTTTATATAAATGATTCTGGGTATGGGTATCTCATGTGGTATGAATATGCAGCTACGCATATGATACAATACGATAACATAGTAATACGATACGACGAGTTTGATACGATAGTAGTTGTGAAGGGTGGGCGATTACGATCACTGTTTTTTATAACCATGAAAATTTTTTTTTCAGAACAGTGAATGGACAAGGTAAATCAGCAATGAGACTTACAAGTCTAAAATACAATACCGTACGTCTTAAACGTCACTGCTTAAAAATAATATAGGGGACAATAAAAAACTACCGATGCAGTACGAACCCGAACACAATCCTTGACATTCAAGCAAGGTCGGCGATAACAAAGGACTAAGACGCAAGCTGTGCAGTATAATTTTATGAGAAATAGAACCTGCAGCGATAGCACAGAATTACACTAGGAAAGATCTGGAGTAGGTGTTGTGACGTCACTTGTTAAAGTGGTGTTTCTAAGCTCGAGAAATTCGCTTTTTATGTTAATTAGTTTTGTAGAAGTTCTCCTTATGAGCTGAACTGTCACGAATGAGACACAATTACTTTGTCTATTGTTACCGAAGTTAATAAGCTTACCTAACAGACTGTACGAGATGTACCGCGTGAACGAGAATAATCGAAAAAAAAAACAAAAAGAAGTCCCGTTCGTCAATACTGTGAACGAATGAAACAATTTTTTCCCGATCGTGAATTTTTGGTTGGTCTGTGAATGAGTGACCATGTTCACACCCCTGCGTTCGGAAACCACGTCAAATCGTTGGTCCTCACCCGTGTTCCTTCAGTTGCCTGTGCCAGGGGCCACGGTATCTCTTTCGAACAGCCCGCAGCCCCGGCGGCATCGGCCCTAGCGGACCCCGTCAGTTCGTGCTGACGTCTCTTTGAGGCCCCGGCTGGTATTCGTGGATCTTTGACAGTCATTACGGGTCGTCAGTAGCCCGAAAGTCTAACAACCAGTCTTACCAAGGGGTATCGTATTACCCAGTAACTGGGTTGTGGAAGTCAGGTAGGCAGTCGCTTCATGTAAATTACTGGTATTCAGCTGCATCCAGTTAGACTGGAAACCGACCCCAACATAGTTGGGAAAAGGCTAGGAAGATGACAGTAAGAGAGAAACTATTACTGTAGTGGGACAAATTACAGGCTGCAATTACTAAAACCACTTCTTTCAAATCGCTATACCTACCACATTTAACCCTATACGAACTACCAACGCTGCAACACTTAGTTTGCCACCCCATTTTTCCCCAAGACACGCTGCAAGAGTACTTTGAATAATTGAAAAAAAAAACTGTCAAGTGTTTGGGGTCCCCAGACCCTTTATAGGTCAGTAGCGTAATGTTGAGCCGTGAACACGGAAGGGTTAAGAGTGCGCGGGGGAGTGTTAAAAATGTAACGCCTTGTTAGCAGAATGTTCTTGGGTTTGTAGGTATGGGTACTACTTGGGTTTTCTTTTTAATGTTATAGATGTATAGTGGCGCCGATTCCCTTGTTCACAAACTAAACTAAATTTAAGTTCAGTGCATATTTTTCTTTCTATTTAATTAAGAAAAGGACAGAAGATAAATATTAGTTTAGTCCTGGTATTGTTAGCCTGCATCATACCACTGCTGGGCAAAGGCCTCTCCCGATGACTGGCTCTTTCGATCCAGGGCTAAAGCGGACCACTGGTCATTTGTTTTTGACAAGATAAGATTGCGACTAGATTTTGAACGTTTTTAATTACGGGAATTGGCCGTTAGGTTGCCCGTCGACGTCCGTGATATCTATACCTTATATATCTATTTCTGCTAAGTTCGTAAGCTGCAGTCAATAATTAAAAAGAAAATGATATTAGAAAAGAACGACGAAAAAACCTACCTTTTAATTTTCCTGAAAAAATATTAATTACCCTTTTCTAACTCCATAATTTATTATCAAACCTAAACCTCTTGACACGCCAATCTATTCCGAAACTCGAGACGGAATTAATAAAAACATTTTCTCAACACGCCCATAAATAATCCGAATTGATGTTAATTAATGACATTGAAGATTAATAAAGAGCGGGAATCAAAAGGTGAATTATAAGGAAATCTGAAGAAACAAGGGGAGGACAGAAATGAGAATGTCACGAAGTAATCGGATGGTCGGCGGCAGACGAGACGTTGATAAATAGTCGTCAATGTTGGTGAGATGGCGTGAGGTCCAAGTGATGAACGAAACAGGAACGTAATACCTAGGTAAATACTACTTTAGAGGCATGAGGAACAGGGTGTAAAGTTCACTCATCCTCCTTAGAAAAGGGAGGATCCTCCGACCAGACGGGTGTTGTGTCTGGCGGGCAATTGCCCAATGATTGATGTTGGGAAATTGTATCTATGCTAACTGCGCGGTAAACTCTGCTTGCGAGATGCAGGATTTGCGTGACGTCAGTATGACGCGTTGTTCGCATGTGGCGTTGTAGATACCGCTACACTACAATCCTACTATGTATTATAAACGTGAAAGTTAGTTTGGATGGATGGATGGATGTTTGTTACTATTTCACGCAAAAACTACTGAACAGATTTGAATTAAATTTGGCACACAGATGGTTTATGACCAGGATTAACACATAGAATACTTTTTATCCGGATATTCCCACGGGATCGAAACTTATGCGGGTGAAACCGCGGGGCGCAGCTAGTAATATATAATAACATGGTACGCGAGCAGATTGTGATGATAAAATGATTAGGTTAGGCCATGATTAGGTCACCTGTCGCGGTGTCTCCGGCTCAGGGTACTCTGGCCAAGCCCCCCGTCGCGGTGGCTAAGGTACTTTCTCGGGCTGGCAGCGAACAGGGGGCTACTGATGGGGAGCCTTCGCCTGATGCTCACATGGGATATTATCCCCTCTCCCTCTTGAAGAGAGGGGGCCTGTGTCTACCCGGTGGGATACGAGTATTATAGGCTAATTATGTGTAGGTACTCCAATCAATTGTAAGATTCTATTAATATTTCAGAATTTAAAATAGTCAGCTAAACAAAAAAAGTATTACAAGTATTCATTCTTAGGTAAAAGTTCTCCAATTGCTTTCATTAAATCTTATATCGTAAATAAGAATAAGTATATAAAAATATCTCCTTCCTGACGGGTTTTCTCCAAATATTTTTTGAAAAAATCTCCATTTTAGGTAAGATATTTATTTTCATTCGCTTTCGAAACCCCGAAAAGGAGCTAGCACGTCAGAAGGCTTTCATAAGTACAATAACTTTACTTAACCATTTTAATTTCTCTTTGTTTTATTTGTCGAATACTAGGCTTTTGGCTATTTTCTAATAACGTCTGTATTTTATGATTATATTATAATGTGCGTCATATTTGGGCAAAATAAACAGTTTTTCTTTCTTTCCTTACTCGAGTACCAAATTATCTTCAACTTACCAACAATATCTTTAGAAGATAAAGCAAAATAACTATCCGCAAGGCGTAATTTCCAGCTTATACTGCATCAAACTGACAAAATTATAAAACAGCTAAATGAACCTGCATCCGCTTTTAACTTGTACCACAAGAAGAAGAAGACAAAAGATGTCTGTATCACTAATAGGCTTAACAATAATGTTAGTAGCTGCACTCCGCTTAATTGTTTACGATACTGTGTGTCACGGGGCTCACGGGGCTCGCGGGGCTCACGGGGCTCACGGGGCTCACGGGGTGAGATTAGATACGTTTTGTTTTGATTGTGAGGCTCTTCAGATTAAGGAAAATGTTAGTTGTAAAGGATTAGGGAAAATATTTCTAGATAAATAGGTTGTAGGCATTTAAAGTAGGAAAGAAATGGATGGAAACTTTTTTGCAAAAAAAAATCAACCGACTTCCAAAAACGACACTACAAAGTGAAAAATAACTTTAATTTCGGAAGTCGGTGTCGTTGGGTTCACATTTTCGTTGTTTGCCACCGACTTCCGAAATTAAAGTTATTTTTCACTTTGTAGTGTCGTTTTTGGAAGTCGGTTGATTTTTTTTTGCAAAAAAGTTTTTATTTTTCACTTTTAAGTTGTATTTTTTACCAGTAATTTTCGTTTAAAAACCAAACTACTGAACTGTTTTTGATGAAATTTCTATGGGACTATTTGGAAAGTATACCCTTTCCAACAAAAAAAGAATTTTTCAAATCGGTTGGCAAGCGACGGAGTTATGCGCGAACAAACATAAAAAAAAAACAAAAAAAATACAAACACCCGAATTGAGAACCTCCTCCTTTTTTAGAAGTCGGTTAAAAAATAACTGATTTGAGTTGGTTTCGTTTCGACATATTCAATTCAGTAACTCAACCCAGCCTATCGCAGTCCATTGCTGGACATAAGCCTCCCCCAAGCTGCGCCACAATACCCTCTCCTCCACCTTCCGCATTCAACCAGTCCCAGCCACTTTCTTAGTCGCCGGTCCATGTAGCTGGGAAGCGTTCCACACTACGCTTGCCGATACGCGGTGTCCACTCTAGAGACTCGTCTGCTCCACCGACCATCTATCGAAGTCAAAGTCAAATCATTTATTTCAAATAGGCACATAAAAGGCCCTTTTGAACGAAAATTAAAATTAAATTGATTCTAGTCGCCCCTTCCAAATGGTAGTTTTCGTATGGAGAAGAATGGTCAAGAAACTACACCGTTACTCTTTTAAAATGTTTTACAATATTTTGCATACATTAATTATATAATTATATGTATCCTTCGACAAACATGGCCAGCCTACTGCCACTTCAGTTAATAACATAATAATAATAATATATCCCTGGACATTTCACACAGCGCCATCTAGTCCCAAGCTAAGCAACCTAATGCTTGTGTTATGGTAACTAGATGGCTGATAAACTACTTATATACATTTTTTTTTGTAAATACATACATATTATAGACTAGCTTCTGCCCGCGGCTTCGCCCGCGTGGATGTCGGAAATTATCCCACGGGAACGTGCTAACAGGATCTATCTCGCGGGCCCTTTGTGGCTAATAACAATAGAAAACCAATTGTGTCTCATTAGTGGTGATTAAGAGGGTACCTAGGTATACGATATCTTTACCTAAGTACCTACCTAATTTAAAAAAAAAACTCTATACTTAACAGAAAATTAAATACCTACCTACCTAAATAAACCTATTTCTGATGATAACTAATCTAAACTCAATAAATAAGCAAAATCCCTAAAAACTAATATCTATACGAATGACTAATCCTACCTAACAGTATTATAAAATAACCTACGGTCACTACGTAGACTATCAAATATGCTACCTATACTTTAAAATTAAAATCTATACCTACGACTTATATGAAAATAAACCTAAATAACTCTAAAAACTAAAAGGAATAAAAATGAACTCCACTGCGGGTGACGTAACCTACGACAAACTTATTATTTGCGGTTGACACAGTAATGGGTCTAGGGATCGAACCGCAAAATTAAGTTTGTTTTTTATTGTATATACTTTTCCGGGATAAAAAGTACCCAGTGTGGTGCCCAGGATATTAAAGAATAATTATACCAAGTTTCATCGCAATCGAACCGGTAGTTTCTGCGTGATGCCTGAACAAACAGACAGACAGACAGACAGACAGACAGACAGACAAAAATTTTTTAAATCACATTTTTGGGTTCGGTGTCGGTCTAGTAACACCCCCTGCCATTTATTTTTTTGATATTTTCAATGTACAGAATTTTCACTTCTACAGATTTATTATAAGTATAGATAGAAAAACACCCAGACTCGGAACAAATACATGTAGGTCATACAAATATGTGTTCCGTGCGGGAATCGAACCCGCGACACGCAGCGCAGCAGTCAATCGCTTAACCACTGCGCCAACCGTGCCATCCAAAGTTTGCTTACTCTGCAATCTATGGCGATAACTCAGGTTCTTTTTCGGATAATTTCCTATTCAGTTATACATTCTACATCCAGTTTGATATACGAAATGGTTGCTTCTGAGCAGTGTAGGCCCAGTGGTAACGGCCCCCGGTCGTGGCTTCGAACCCAGGAATTGTGTAATTTATTTCATCACCACTGCTCTCAAAAATGGTGAAGGAAAACATATGGCGAAACCGGCATGTCCTAGAACCAAAAATTCAAAGACATAAGACATATGACATCTACCAACCCGCACTGGGCTCGCGTGGTTGAATAGGTACGTCCCTCTTACCGAGAGGAGGCCTGTGTCTCATCTGTGGGAACATTATAGGCTGGTTGCTTCAGGCCAAATAAAACTAAACAGATCGAAAACACGACTTCATAAGCATTCAAAAAGCATTGACATTAATTTTCATTTGGGTGCAAATATGTGTGAGTTTTTCATTACTTTTAATGACCGGACAATATTAATTTATGCACCTATGAATAATTTTATTCAACACACAGTTCCCGCCATATTTATTGGAAACGTGAAAAATCGCCAACCCTTCAAATGATGACAGAGAAAACGACCGGTCATTTGCACCCCGACATTTTTAAAATGGCGTTCATAATCGTTATTAATATGCGTATGAACCATCTAATATTGAGCGTTTATGCAAATATACAGTATTTGCTAAAACGCACAGAAATTTGCATACATTTGCGGTACCGTTTTTTGTGTTCAATGACACGTGAGAGGTATAAATATTGTCTCTCATTTTGTTTTGCCGTTTCAACTTTGCATAAGCATTGCAGGGTTGGTTCTGCCGTTTTGAATAATTAAGGTGTTTGTTTTTTTTTTGTTTAATTTTGGCGTTTAGATGGTGGAATTAATTTACTTAGTGTTTTTGTAGCGTAGCAATTTGAATTCTTTTACTGCATAAAATGCTGTGTCGTTGTACGGTTCACGTATGAACTTTGTCTTTAGTCAAAATAATCAGCCGTTCCATACATTTGGGTCGAGTAGGTATTGAAGTTTTGTACGGGACAACTGATATTTTTTTCTCAGCTTTCTTGATATCTTTTTCAGTTTGATGGTCTGCCCCGCAACCTTAAATTTTACGACACCTTTCTGATACATCCTACTTCCTACTAATATTATAAACGCGAAAGTTTGTATGGATGGATGGATGCATATTTGCTACTTTTACGCAAAAACTACTGAACAGATTTGGATGAAATTTGGCACACTGATGTTTTATAATCAAGATTAACATATAAGATACTTTTTATTCCGATATTCCCACGGGATCCAAACTTATGCGGGTGAAACCGCGGAGCGTAGCTATATTGCTACAAATCCACGAAAATAAGCATTTTATTTATGGTTGAGTTAATTAGCTTATAGATGTTAAAGAAAATATGGTGACTCTGCCATATAGTAGTCAAAAATTGGTTACCTTTTTAGTCATTCATTTTATCTTGAAGATAGGTAGGACGATCTGCTGAACATAAATAAATAGTTCAAGATGCATTTCTATGAAACTATCAAAAATAGGTATCCTATTTGATGCAGCTGTAAATTCAATGACAGTTTGAGACCTTTCATAAATGCGATGCAATTTCTGAAACACCGCAGTATAAAGTGATCTTCAGACGGATCGCAGAATAATGCAACGTGTGCACTATTCTGTGATCAAGACAATATGCACAGTTTCATGGGAAAAAAAACACTGGTAATTTTTTCTTCAAGACACAATATTTTGACTATAGATTATTTTTTCTCGTAGCAGTACAAACTATAGAGCTCATGTTGTGGTAAAAATATTGCCAGTCAGCAAAGTAGGAACAGAAATGCCTGCACAGGATCCCAATTGCGTAACACACAAAGACAATCCAAAGAATTATGAAGGGAATTCCTGATTCATTGCTTCATATGTTTGAAAGCGTCGCCTGCTCGGCAACTTCATAACGCAATGAAAGTTGTTGAGTTGTCAAAATTACTGGCGTTGCCATTGTTAGTGTGTTAAGCGATTACCCCGCTGGATGGGTTAAAAAGAGATACATTTTTTGCCCCTATGACGACCGAAGTATGTTTATATTAAATTAGTAGGTATATAGTGCAGCTTTACCTCTGCGGTTAAAACCTTTCTAATTAATGTCTGGTCATTAATCTTTTCTTCTTTTATTTTGCTACAATAGATACATAAATAACTACAATACGTATACAACGTTGCGCTACAATGGCGACATTAATTTAACACACGGGTAGGGCTAGTGGCCAGTAATCATAAAAATTATAACAATATAAAAAAAATCGTAACTTGAAAACTTCCACCTGCGCCGCGCGCCGACATAGGGCTCTCTCTCTTTCCTTCAATTCGCCTGCTCTTTACTCGTTAATTGTTTTAATTACATTGATGCGATGTTATGATCCGTGACCCCGGCAAACGTTTTGAGTCAGGTTGCTCTAAGATGCTATTTTATAAAATAGTTAATAAATAAATAAATATTAATGTTAAATTAAAATATATTCTTAAAACTACAACGCAAAACTGTATACGTGTGTTAAATTAATGTCGCCATTAAAGCGCCATGCTGTATAATACGAAAAAAACAGTTTATCGCTAATTGCCTTTTATTGAGGTTCAGCTACTAGTGGAGCGATTAGTCGCAGCGTTAAGCTCTATCGTCTATCAAGCCTTTACGGAACCTATTTTTAAGGTCGTATACTTTACGTTCCTCAAAACAATAAACAATAGCATTACGTATTGACGGCTCAATCGATTCGACAGTTTTTATTGGCCGTAGCGTCTCAATTTTATCTGAAAAGTGCATTGCCTTGTTGGGAGAATGATGGCGGAATAATAAAACACCTATACACGTTTTATATCGTTGCGGATGAAGGGTAATCGTGTGTTTTATTTTCGTTCTGAGTTAGGAAATAAAAGAAAAGTAACTAGATGATTATCATAATAATTATTACCAGCCTAGTATTTCCCCAGTGCAGGGCAAAAGCCTCTTCTCATTACAACGGACTTTGGCCTCGTATAGGACTTTCAGTTTCATATTTTTCCTTTTGTTACTTTTTTATATAATTTGTCTTATTTCATTTTTAACTGTGTTTAGTTTAGTTTATGAGGGCCCGTGGCTAAATAATAACAGCCGCACAGGTCGATCGGTCAGGTTAAGCTACGCTTGCCGCGGTTGGTCCGTGGATGGGTGACCATTTTCACAAACCAAGACCCCTCCGTGCCTCGGAAAGCACGTTAAGCCGTTGGTCCCGGCTGTCATTCGTGGATCTTTGACAGTCGTTACAGGTAGCCAGAAGCCCGAAAGTCTGACAACCAGTCTTACCAAGGGGTATCGTATTACCCAGTAATTGGGTTGTGGAGGTCAGATAGGCAGTCGCTCCATGTAAAATACTGGTATTCAGCTGCATCAGGTTAGACTAGAAGCCGACCCCAACGTAGTTGGGAAAAGGCTAGGCAGATGATGAGTTTAGTTTATGATCCTGTACGAGTCACAATAAATAATTTTTCTTTCTTATCTTTCATTTTTTTGGGAAAATAACCATCGTGATCGTGACACGATCCCTGTTTGAAAACTCACCCTGTAAAATATCAATAACGTCAACTTAATTTTCAACTCACCTATGTATCAATATAAGGTTAGTATTTCTTTAATGAGAGAAGCACAGAACCGGTCGAAGTCGCGGTGCTTGGTACAAGCCTATGTCCGGCAGTTGACGTTTTGTGGCTGAAATGATGATAATGATTTCCTCAATGACTATGATTTTTTAAGAATAAATAAACCAGCGCTGGGGCTCTGTCTCGTATAGGGTCTTAGCATTATGCTGAGCGATGGCCGTTTTGCGTGAATGTGACGCATGTTTACCCCCAACTTGTTTTTTTTTTGTGTGTTTATGTTCTTTTTTATTCCGCAAATAAAAGTATTTTCTTTCTTTCAAATGCCGTCTAACAGAAAAAAACTTCTCTGTTAAAATAAGTTACTTACTTTAATAAAAGAAACTCCTAAACCATGCTTCATATGTTTAAACAATTCGTCTGCTCTACAACGTAAATAACTTAATTAGGTAATGTTGTCGAATTGTCAAAATTAATTCGACAATTTGCAATTGTTAGCGTGTACGCACTTGCGTATTCATTAGTCCTGTCCTGCTTACCCCGCAGGACTAATGAATTGAATCGTACATCAAAATAACAACCCATACTTGTGAAGCTATTAATAAATAAAAAATAGTGAGTAATAAAGCGATCACAGTACTAATGGTGCTCAAATTACACACCACGGGCACCAGATGGTCGAAACAGCAATTAAAATGATATCAGTCCTTCGTCACAAATAGTCCCGGTACTTTCAACTTTCTGTTTTCATTTTTGAGTAATTTATGGATTAACAATCCATAAATTACTCAATTTTGTAGGTATATGTACTTACTTGGCTGTTTTCTTTTGTTTTTTTTTTAAATAAAATTTATTTGTAAAACAGGTACTTATCTTACGTACAAAGATCTTAAAAATTATTTGTGCGCTATGCTATACAAATGATTATAATGATTAAATACAAATAATAAGTGGGTACTATTAAATTCCAATGATAAATTTATTACAATATAAAATTAAAATTCACTTAAAATTCACTTGGAAAAAACTTAAAATTCACTTGGAAAAAACTTACAAATTCACTTGGAAAAAACTTAAAATTCACTTGGAAAAAACTTAAAATTCACTTGGAAAAAACTTAAAATTCACTTGGAAAAGGTTATAAAGGTCTAGGTATTAATTGAAAAAGGTTATATGTAGTTTATTCGTGCATCAAATATTACTTTACTTGGAAAAGGGGTGAAAATACCAACCCGATGCATAACACAATATCAATCTGAATCATTTTGAAGGATATTGCTAATATACAGTGTGGCGATTAGGTTATCACATTAATTGAAACCACGTATTCTACATTACGTATTTTACACATATTCAATTAAAATAATTGATAACAATTCATTCTGGCCGTTTTTTTTCGTTTGAGTATTTAACATCATTAAGCTTAATTTGTGATTATTTGGTAACAATATCATAAAGTTTGTGTTGAATTATTGATACCATTGTCCCGCGCGTGTAGAACCTTGGTATCAAGGGTGGTTTATTTTGTGCCAATTTTTAAGCTATTTATTTTGTTGGAAAAATTCAGTTTTCTATTTTGAGTAAAGTTGTTTATTTAATTATTTTAACAGACTGATTACGACTTTGTATATACATATATTGGATATTGGTATTGTTGTAATACTTGTTGATGAATAATTGTTTGCTGCACCGGGCGACGTCATTACATACGTCAGCGCCGGCTGTCGCTGAAAACCAGCGCTGGGGCTCTGTCTTGTAGGGTCGCAGCATAATGCTGAACGATAGCCGTTTTGCGTGGATGTGACGCATGTCAACCATCTCTTATTGTTTTTTTTTTCTTTATTTGTTTTTATGTTCTTTTTTGCGTCATGTTTACCGCAAATAAACGTATTTTCTTTCTTTTCTTTTCTTTCTGTTCGAAAAATGTATCTACGCAATGAATGTTGTTGGATTGTCTAAATGAAAGCCATTCCTATAGAATATAGTGTGTTACGTAATTACCCCGCAGTAATGAGCCGGCTAATATGATTTGCATAATATCACACATCTTACTGTAAATCGATTACAACCCCCTGAAGACGCTAGCGTTAATTAGTTTACTAAGTTATAATGAAAACTGTTTCACACAATGACCACAGCCAAAATTGTTCGCGTTAACCCTGCAAATGCGTTCGACGGGTCTTAATGGTTCGGGTCTAAGTTTAATTTAATATTAACTGTTGCAACAAGACGACGGTCTTAGATGCAACTTAATACGCTAAGGTTCTGGCTAGACTTGCGATTAGTCGCAAAGACTATTTTGCTGTCGTTATTAGGAGTACCTAGAGTTTTTAATGTAAGAACGGTGGCATCGCCAAAGCGATTGAAAGCTAAGTACAGCAGTGCGATTCTGTAACCATCTCACCGTGAAAACTTAGGTCAAGTGAGCGTGGAGTGAGCTGTCATTCCAACTAATGCTAGGGATTGACACTATTGACTGCTCACTCTAAGCTCACTTCACCTAACTTTTCACAGTGATATTTTTACAGAATCGATCGGCTGAACGCAATCCAGTAGACAATAAACTTAAAATAAGAAAATTTAGGAATGAAATGTTTTTCTATGGAAATCCTTCCACCGGGGTGAATACAATGAAATAGCTAGACTAATAAATCGAAGTTCAAATTAACAACATCGCATTTTTTTGTTACAAGATCAAAATCAAAATCTGCCTAGTCTTTTCCCAACTATGTTGGGGTCGGCTTCCAGTCTAACCGGATGCAGCTAAATACCACTACTGCTACTTTACATGTAGCGACTGCCTATCTGACCTCCACAACCCAGTTACTGGGTAACACGATACCCCTTGGTAAGACTGGTTGTCAGACTTTCGGGCTTCTGAAGACCCGTGACGACTGTCAAAGATCTGCGAATGACAGCCGAGACCAACTGCTTAACGTGCTTTCTAAGGCACGGAGGGGGTCTCGGTGTGTAAAGATGATCACCCATCCACGGACCGACCGTGGCAAGCGTAGCTTAACCTCGATCGATCGACCCACCATCATACAATCAGCCTATAATGTGAGAGGGGCCTGTAGCTACAAGTTCATTTACAACAACTACGATAAACCTTCTTATACAGACTAACTATAACAAAGCAACATGCAGAGACTAAATTACTTCTACACGAAAAATAGTTTCTAGCAAAATGAAAATAATGTTCTACAAAGAAAACTACGACTATTGAAAACTGTTGGAGCGAATTTAACCCCCTGCTTAGGTCGTTGACTGGTGATCGAAACATTCGCATACTCGAAGCATGTATTACGATAGACATGTTAAATGGACTTACTTTATCTTGTTTAAGTATCTTGTCACAAACTAGGTTATCTGAAATATAAATTAAAAGAAGAAGTAGGGAAGAACAAACTGATTTTGTGTATAAACGACACGTATAATTGTGTAGTGCACGAATGTTGAATAGTGAACGTGCATGTTAGAAGCGTTCGTAATAAAAAGATAAAAATATTTTTTATTTAAATGATCTGTGGCAGTTAGAGATGGCCAGCCCCGTTCACAAACATGGCGTTTGGATCAACGTTCTTAAATATAGAATTGCCCCCCTGATGCTGACTCCGGTGGATCTGATTTGCGATAGGAGTGAAGATTTTTTTACAACAGAATTTACTGATGGCTCAAAGCAGACTAAAGCCTCACCTATAAAATATTTGGACACGTCACGCTCCATTTTACGTATTTCAAGCGCAAATCCGTGTCATACCTTACAAAGTTCTAACGTATGGCCAGGCGCGTATTGTGCTGTCGTGTGCAGACGGACCGTTAATGTGCGGTCGGATTACGGAGCGCTATCAACAATGCGGCCGCGATTAAGTCGAGAACGTATCCCGAGTTTCGGTTCCAGTACCGGTACTTTACTCTGCGACCGGGGGTCGCAGTTGCAGGGTTAATTGAAATTGAGTGCGGAAAATAAAATTAATTTACTTGACAATATTCAACGTAACGGTTACCATACTTCAAATGACCAAAAAGTTCAATTCATTTATTTGTTCATTTTAAGATTTTAGAGATATGAGGAACAGGGTGTAAAGTTCTATAGAAAAGGGAGCTCTATAGAAAAGGGAGGATCCTCCGACCATACGGGTGTTGTGTCTGGCGGGCAACTGCCTAACGATTGATGTTGGGAAATTGTATACATAATAATATGCTAATTGCGCGGTAAACTCTGCTTGCGAGATGCAGGATTTGCGTGACGTCAGTATGACGCGTTCACAAACTTCTTATGCTAAATAAACTACAAATTATTAAAATAAAAATACTAACTAAAACTATGAAAAAAACTAAAATATTGCGTCGAAATATTCCTTCGCATCGCTGTCGACTGGTAATGTACCCAAGAGACTGGCGGCATTGCCACGTTGTATGTATTTTTATATTTAATCATAGATAAATTAGATAATATTATATAATATATAAATATATTGGCTATTTTTAATTTATTCATAAAGCAGAAATTAACGCTACGAAACAAGTTGAAATATCTTGTCTAAAGTAAGCATTGAATGATACTTTCAGACTAACATATTTTCCTCACTTTACATAAGTGGGGAAAATATTATTTAGGTAAGTATCGGACGGCGCAGCAAGTGGCGACATTTAGTTTTGTTACGAAGTAACTGGAATCATCGAAAAGGTCGGGTAGCAGGACTAAACTAATATTTCTCTTTTGTCCTTTTCTTAATGAAATAGAAAGAAAAAGATGCTCTGAACTTAAATTTAGTTTAGTTTGTGAACAAGGGAACCGGCGCCACTGGCTGATAAATGACACTAGCAAAGCGTGGTCGTATCGTCGATGGTTGCGTGGTGGCTGTCTTCTGATGACAGAGATGACGTCAGGGGAGCCGCTGTCGTACCACGTCCACGACGAACTGCTTTAGTCCAGTACAATCCTGATGATGTGGACGCTGTTGAACCACTAATACGATAACTACTTCTGATAAAGGCTATCCTGAGACGTTATACGTATAGATCCAATCCAATCTCGATCTTTTTTAATTAATTAATGCAGACGCATTAATTAATTGAAGTACCTCTACCTTTAACAGTAAAATCAGATAAAACAGTTAAGATTTAACGTACTAAACATTCAATTATAACTTTAATAGTCAGGTTTATAACAAAGTCCCGGGTAGCATCTGCGTGAAGGGTTAACCCGTCAATGACTACGGTTGTTAAGAAGTAACCGAATTATTAGTAATTGGATTAACCACGTTGTTGCATTCAAGCGTAGTGGAATTTATTTGAATGGCTTGTCATTTAACCCTTTAACTGCTGCCGGTTGCACGAGGGAGTTTTAATTTTGGTCTTAATTAAATAAAATGTTGTGTATTGCGACACTAAGGGCTGCTTTCCCCAGCAGTAGGACACAATATAGTCTAACAAAAAAAAATATATTATTAGTATTCGCACTAAGTATTTTTTGTAATATAACTTGCTAAATTGTCTTAATATTATTAGATAAGTGGTTTCAAAGTTACTTAGGGACTGGAGAATGTTTGACACAGCTTTTCGCTTAACATTCAAAAATTATAGCAAAAAAAACAAACAATTTCACGCTCTCAAGCCATCGTTCGCAGCCACATTTGAATATTTCAAAACATCCAATCTACATTATCTGTTCAAATATAAAAAGAAATATACCCGATGCCAACAGGAAATGCTTTTATATTTGTCAACGTCACATCCCCACGGTGGAGTAACAAAAAAAAGAAAAAAAAGAATTGATGTGACATTTTTTTTTTTTCAAATGAACCGTGACGACGCTCTGCCTCTCTTATTAGATTAACAGGTCGATTTGCAATTCTGTGTGTTCATACACATGTTTATTTTACGGAAATGAATCGCATTTTGGCATGAGGGGGCGCTGTGTTGACTCAGCGTATATTTAGAGAAATACCTTGGCGTTTGTGAATTGTGTTATAATTCATACGTACTGTTGTAGGGTTAAATTTATAAATTGTTTTTAATTATTGTTATCTATTTTTCACTTAACTTACAGTATTAACGCTTATGTATACGTTATTTCGTTATTTAAAAACGATATTTTGCACAGTAGATGGGTACCAAAACTACCAACTATTTATGTCAATTAGCACCTAACTAATAACAATTTAAATTATTTCAAAGCCGTGCCTATTCGTAGATAATCCTACTTCCTACTAATATTATAAACGTGAAAGTTTGTATGAATGGATGGATGGATGTTTGTTTGTTACTCTTTCACGCACAAACTAAATACTGAACGGATTTGACACACAGATGGTTTATAACTAGGATTAACATATAGGATACTTTTTATCTCGATATTCCCACGGGATCGAAACTTATACAGGTGAAATCGCGGGGCGCAGCTAGTTATAACATAATTCTTTCTTTATTTCTTTTAAAAAACGTAGCCCCACACTAGGAATTTCTCCTGTATCGTACAATAATACAATTCAGAACATAGAACAGGCGATCTATTCTGTAAAAATCATACCTTGAAATCATAGATAAAGTGAGCATGAAGTAATTTGTCAATAGTGTCAAACCCTATTCTATTATACCCATTATGTGAAATTAACAATTGACAGCCGATCGACTATGTAAAAATCTCACCGTGAAAAGTTAGGTGAAGTGAGCTTAGAGTGAGCTATCAATTGTGTCAAACCCGGGCATCATTAGGAATGACAGCTAACTATAAAGTCTTCACGGTGAAATTTACAGAATATATTTACCGGCTGACGCTAAGTATTGAGCCCTATTGATTCGAAATCAATTATTCAAACCAACTCCAAACCAAATACGCCTTCTTTAAACACAAATAAACACAATAAATAGTCGTAGATTTATAACAAAATATCAAACAGAATGAATCATGAGAGTTCGCGATGCATTCACAGCGGGTAGTGTCACGTGTCCGTATGATTAGTTCGTAAATTCTTTGCATTCGATAATATTTACACTACTAACACACCCACTCCAATCTCCACCTTAAAACTACTTGTACAAGGTCGAAAATCTGAATTCTAAAACATTTTTCTTCGATTCGAAAGGAAATATTCTTGCTAAACGAAAATACATTTTCGAGTTCAGAGATTAAAGTTGAATTTGAAACGCAGTAGCATTTGAAGGGTTGTAATCCGGAGTTCACAATCGAATTAGTTGACCGCCCGCTGTTTTTGCTACTGAACACAATAGATTCCTTGGAAATTGGACGTGTGCTGATGAAATTACCCTCGACAATGGTTTCTTGCTACATCGAACTTTCCATAGTTTTATTTTAAAAGTCTAGTACACTATTTTAGTAAGAAAGTGCTGTTTATTTTATGGTAATGGACGATAGCACAAATATCTATCTATGTATACCTATCTATACTACTTAATAATAAAACTGAACAGTTTGTTTGTTTGTTTGAACGCGATAATCTCTAGAACTGCCGGTCGCATTTGCGAATCCTTTATGCATTTGATAGCCCAATTCTTCAGAAAGGCTATAGGCTATCTATTCTTCTATACTTATAATAAATATGTAGAAGTGAAAATTCTGTACATTGAAAATATCAAAAAAATAAATGGCGGGGGTGTTACTAGACCGACACCGAACCCAAAAATGTGATTAAAAAAATTTTTGTCTGTCTGTCTGTCCGTCTGTCTGTTTGTTCAGGCATCACGCAAAAACTACCGGTTCGATTACGATGAAACTTGATATAATTATTCTTATCCTGGGCACCACACTGGGTACTTTTTATCCCGGAAAAGTATATACAATAAAAAACAAACTTAATTTTGCGGTTCGATCCCTAAATCCGATTACTGTACCAACCGCAAATAATAAGTTTGTCGTAGGTTAGGTCACCCGCAGTGGAGTTCATTTTTATTCCTTTTAGTTTTTAGAGTTATTTAGGTATATTTTTATATAATTTTAAAGTATAGGTAGTATATTTGATAGTGTACATAGTGACCGTAGGTCATTTTATAATACTGTTAGGTAGGATTAGTCATTCGTATAGATATTAGTTTTTAGGGATTTTGCTTATTTATTGAGTTTAGATTAGTTATCATCAGAAATAGGTTTATTTAGGTAGGTAGGTCTTTAATTTTCTGTTATTGAGTTTATTTTTTTTTAATTAGGTAGGTACTTAGGTAAAGATATCATATAGGTACCCTCTTAATCACCACTAATGAGACACAATTGGTTTTCTATTGTAATTAGCCACAAAGGGCCCGCGAGATAGATGGCATTCTGGGGAAGCACATATATTTTATCCTGTTAGCACGTTCCCGTGGGTAAATTTCCGACATCCACGCGGGCGAAGCCGCGGGCAGAAGCTAGTTTAAGAATAAAAGTCAGAATTAACGCTAAAGGAAGACGAAGTGATAGCAAGGCAGGCGATGCGATGCGACGAGGTGAATCGGGAGAACAAGAAATGCAGTAAATTAACGCTGCCACATTTAAATCGAACGTTTTGTAACAGGGATTATAAAAACACATTTAAATTGAAAGTTTTGACGACACGCTTGGCGCAGTGGCTGAGCGATCAACTGCTGCACTGCGTGACGCGGGTTCGATTCCCGCACGGAACAAATATTTCTATTGCCTGCAGGTAGTTGTTCCGGGTCTGGCTGTTTGTGTATGTGAGTTTAAATGTTTGTGATCGCGCCCACGATACAGGAGTAAATCCTAGTCGGGCAAGGTAAAAAAAAAACGAAAACGAAATAACGTAATATCACGCTATTAATCCCCGATGGGTTACGCAGAGGTGTACCTATAGTACATCCACATTTCGCCAGACTACTGGCGAAACGTGCGTTTCATTAGAAAAAAGAAGAAGAGAGAGAGCAGTTTAGAGTTAGTTTAGTTGAGAGAGAAGTTTCGTAATTAGTATTTGTTTAATAACAATTACGTATTGTCAGCCACGCTTTATATATATATTTAATTTATTTTCAGGATAAAAAAGATCCTATTCGGTTAGTAATTTAGAGGTATGAGGGACAGGGTGTAAAGTTCACTCAACCTCCATAGAAAAGGGAGGATCCTCCGACCAGACGGGTGTTGTGTCTGGCGGGCAATTGCCCAACGATTGATGTTGGGAAATTGTATCTATGCTAATTGCGCGGTAAACTCTGCTTGCGAGATGCAGGATTTGCGTGACGTCGTATGACGCGTTGTTCGCATGTGGCGTTGTTGATACCGCTACAGTAACAATAACCTTAACCTATGTTAGTAGGTACATCTATTGGGTTAGTAACAATAGTCTTAACCTATGTTAGTACTTAACTAATAACAACGACAATGTACAGGTGACAAGTGACCTCATCATCGGGCTGTCATGTCTCCCGGCTATAGCGCGTAGAATGCTTTTGGGGCCGCCACGGAGTCTGTTCAGCAGCGAGGCCGCTTTCTTACGTAGCATAGCATTGAAGCAATCGGTACGTACCTCAGCGAACATATGTAGATGACGCGCTACACAACCAAGGCAGACGCAACAGCAATCTAATTGCGTTGTTATACTGGATCCGCAGAGCATTGTAGCGCTTTAATATTGTGTTCATGACTCTACGAACTACAAACGAAAGAAAATATCTAACCATTTTGCGCCGACCTAAGTACTCCGTTACGAAGTTATACATACAAAACACTAAGTGACTCTCGTCAAATAACGTTTATTTCGACCAACAAGTGATCACAATAAGTACAAAAATTAAAAATATACAATTAAACATATTACAAACTGCGATTGCTCAGCAGGACAACCATAACATACCAACCATCCAATCGAACCTCTGCCCTAATGTCCTCAGGGTGCCCGCTAGCCGGTGCCCATACCTGGTGCACAGGTGAACCAAAAAAAAAAAAAAAACATGTATATAAGTAGTTTATCAGCCATCTTGTTACCATAACACAAGCATTAGGTTGCTTAGCTTGGGACTAGATGGCGCTGTGTGAAATGTCCAGGGATATTATATTATATACCGTTAGACCGGGAGTGATATGAAGATTCGAATGACGTTATTGCGACGCACGCTATTTCGAAAAACTTTACGAGTGGTACGCCAGTTCGAAAACACATAGGGTCGAAAACTGTTATATCGAATGACGTTATAGCGACGCACGCTATTTCGAAAAACTGTTTGAATGGTACACTAGCACGAAAGTCTTGGTATCAAAATCCACTGTTGCGAATAGCTTATTCCAATCTGAATTTGTCTGGGGATCGAACTCGCGACCCCGATAAAGCCTTATCTTTGTATTGGGTTTGGGAAACAAGAGCCATGAGAAGTATGGTGGTACTCATTACTTTTGGTAATGAGTACCACCTATAATTTTGATGTGTTGATTTCTTTGTTATTATTATACTTAAGGAAATTAAAAAGTTGACTTAAAATAATACTTCTAGGGAGTGAATCTTCTCATGGCTCTTGTTTTTCGAAATAGCGTGCGTCGCAATATCGTCATTCGAATCTTCATATCACTCCCCGTTAGACCACCTTTAGTGGCTAATAATAAAATATCTCAAGACTAACCCTACTTCCAATTCTTCCAGCTGCTAACGACTTTTGATCCTTAATGTCCTATGGAACTGGCTATTCGAACAGACTGCGATGTTCAGATAGACAGCAATTTATGCTACAAATGTGATTCTAACTTGGATTGCAGATTAAGTCAGATTCTAAAACGATGTCGATTCCTCTATGCCCGATCTTTATAAAAAATTATGAACCCACTTGTTCATCATTAGTAGAAAACGGTTGGTGCCAGATTGTTGAATAGCCAGGATTTGCATGTATTGCTGTTTACAAGGCAATTTAATAATATCTTGAGCGTCGGAGATGAAGTATAATAGCAGCCTAGAAAGAAAAGAAAAAAAGGAAGGAAGATATAGTGCCCTTTTTGATGATGTTCTTCATAAAGTTCAGGTGCGTAGTACTCGCAACACCCGGCGTGCGTGTATGACCAGCACCCTAATTGCGTAACACACGATCAATCGGAATCGGTATTATTTTGACAGTTCAACAACATTCATTGCGTTATTTACGTGTTGAGCCGACAAATTTTTCGAACTTATGAAGCAATGGATTAGCAATTTGCTTAATAATAATAATAATAATAAATCATTTATTTGCATAAAACATGGTATAAAAATGGTGTTAAATAAAATAAAAAGTACAAACAAAATGATTCGATTCCGATTGATTATGTGTTACGCAATTAGGGGGCAGAATGCCGATTTCCGTAATTAAAAACGTTTAAAATCTAGTCGCAATCTCATCTCAGCGACAATCAATGTCAAAAATGTAGGAAAATTAGAGAATTAGAGGTATTTGTGACAGATTGAGACTGAGATCTGACTGTGAACATTCTTAAAATTACGAAGAACTGCCCCTCAGATGTATAAACGTTTACGAAGCAAAAGGAGTATGTGAGTATCGTAGCAGGTGGCGTTCTGTAGTTTCTGCTTACCCACATGGGAAGAAAGTGTGAATTTATGTACAGACCGCAGCACATCAAGCTACTACAATCTGTCAAATTTCTTTAATAGATTTTCAACTTTATCGCTAAAGCATTTAGGTTCAAGTTTGATTGGGAAAATTTGACAGTTTCGGGTAGCTTGACCTGCTGGCGTCTGTACCGTATTTATCTATCTCCGGGCAGCCAGAGCACTATTGATACTGCAAACAGCCACTACTAAACACATATAGATATTAGATAGATTTAAATAAATACGACGTACAAAGATCATATCACCGGCCTTTGAATCTGAATCAAACATGTTCAAACGTCAAAGGGAATCTGAAATGATTATCTAACCTCGTTCTCTATAACTCTTAACTCAAAGCAATAAGGTTTACAATCGTAAATTCAGTCAGATGTTTGACAAATCATTGCTAATTCATAGACAAACATGTGTGGAGAGTTTCTAAATAAATATGAATACTGAATTCGAAACAGTCTGTTGAAGAGATTATGGTATTGATAAGCTTTGGTGAGGATTCAGCTGTAAAACTCGGTCCTATAGTATAAGCAGCCTACAATGTTGCCATTGCTGGGACACAGGCCTCCTCTCTGTGAGAGGGAGACGGCCGTAATCCACGCGGATCCAGTGCGGGTTGGTGGATGTCACATATCTTCAAATTTTTGGTTCTAGGAAATGCCGGTTTCCTCACGATGTTTTCCTTCGCCGTTTTAAGAGCAGTGGGGTTGAAATATAGTAAAGTGCTTGCTTGGGTTCGAACCCACGACCTCTCTCCTCGGTCCTATGAATGTACAAATTCGGGCACGATAATATTAACAACATTTATTTCAGACGGCGGACAGAAATCGGCCCGACTAACTTCGCCAAAACATTATTAGAAAAAGATCACCCAAGACGAAATCTTGCCAAACCTAAATCATTATTCACTATCAAATAGCCCAGAGCTATTACATCACGAATCATAACGCTATTATTTCAGGCACAGGGCAATAAAATCTCCCATTATATTGACTTATTGTACTACCTATAAAGGGGGGTCGAGACCTTTGCCATGTCTTGTGATTTGTTTTGATTTATTTTTATATTTCATTATTGGAAAAAATAAAAATATTAAAAAAGATCTGTGGCGCTAGGATAAAACCTTGTAATTTACTGAAAGAAAACTTAAATTGCTTACTAGTCCTATTATCATTATCTTTTGTCCTATTATTGTTCGTAATATCATTATTCTGTTACCCTTTTCCCAATTCATTTGAGGTCGGCACAATATGTCTTTTTCTTCCATACTTCTCTGTTAGTCATCATCTTGGTACTCACACCCTTTCTAACCATGTGTAGCCCTCCTGACCGTGTTACAGCCATCGCGCCAAACTCAACAGAGACTAGACTTTGGTGTGTGAGATATTATAGTGCCCAAGTGTGTGCTCAGACACAGGTGCACTTTCTCTTCCTTCACTCTTGATATATAATATAGAAAGAAAGATAAATATTTTATTTGGACCACGCACAGGATATACAAACAATGAAAAAGGAGCATATAAAACAAATTAAAATTTAAAAAAAACCTGTGCGAGGCCAAAAAGGCTCCTTTCTCAGCATAATGCTGCGATATTTATGTTTAAAGAAATTTATTTCTCAATAAGAAATTACAAAGATTTCAGTTACTTGAGAACATTTTTAAAACTTAAATATATATTATTATAAGAACTTTGACACACAAACCAAGCAGCTATTGTTTTTCTTTACAACAAAATTATTTACGCAACAACATTTCACCTCGCACACAAATAACATTAACGAATACAAAACTTAAAACTTTTCAATCTACCCGCAAAAGAAATAATTACCGTGGCTGCAAATATTCATAGTAGATATAAGGAATTTGAACCCGGTGCCACTACAAAGCAACGCAACAGTAGGGCAAGTCTATTTATGATAGCAGTGTTTGATCATTTAGAATGTGATTTTTTTATTTAGTTTTGAAAATATTAAACGAGTTTGCATTATTTACCTCTTTAGGTAGTTTATTATATTTTTGTACTCCCGCAAAAATAATTGTTCTCTCGCCATTGACTGTTCGCACTCGTGTTAGCAAAATGTAATCCTTCCTACGACTGCTACGATTATGTACTTGATCTATTTTAGTGAAGTGTATTTGTATGTGAATGGACTTGTTTCGATTTTTTCTTATGAGTATGCTGGTAGTATGAAGTGTGAAGTGCATGAAGTTGTTTAATACTCATGAGTTTCGTTTCCCTGTAAATGTTAATTGTGGGCGTAAGGTAATCATAGTGGAATCATAGTTTTATAATTTTATTTTGAGCGATCTGTAGGTCCTTTACTGTTTTGGCTGTATTATTTGATTATCAATGGTCAAAGGGGGGTGAGCTGGTATTTTTTTATTTTTGGGTTTAAGAATGACATAACTAGTCTTAGCAGCATTAATGGTGAGTAAGTTTTGTTGGAACCAAATAGATAATGTGTTTAAATCTTCCTGTGCTTGATTGATCATATCGTTAATCGAAGTATCATAGTAAAAAAGACAGGTATCATCAGCATAAAGGGAAACGTGTCCGTGTAATGAAATTTCGTACACGGAATTGATGTAAATAAGAAAAAATTGTGGTCCAAGAACTGATCCCTAGGGCACACCGAATGAGCCTGTACTATGTGGTTTACTTTGGTATTCTCCGACTTTTACTATTCGATACCTATGCTTTAGGTATGAGTCAATCATTTTGTGTGCCACCCCTGAAACACCTATGTTGCTGAGCTTTTGTGGTAATATTGAGTGGCTGACAGTGTCGAAAGCCATCTTCAGGTCTATAAAGACCTAGTGCTATCTTTTTTTAGTCAATATTTGTTTGTGTTGCTGTTAGTAGGTCTGCTGTGGCTGATAAAGTATTGGACAGAGAACGAAACCCATACTGTCGTTTGTAAAGGAAGTCAGTAGCAGTGAGGTATTTGTCTAATCGCAAATAAACCACTTTTCCAAAGATTTTCGACACGACGCGACGGGAAGGACGGAGATAGGCTGGTAATTGTTCGGGTCACTTTTGAAGTGAAAACTTCCTTAGCGGCATTGTGCACTTTTTTGTGATGGGTAAAAAATGTTAAACTCGCATCAGGACACGTGACCTGATCGAAAATTCGTAAGACGGAGTTCGCGTCAGGACACGTGACCTGATCGAAAATTTGTAAGACGGAGGCAGAGTTTTTTATGATGGGTAAAAAATGGTAAACTCGCGTCAGGACACGTGACGTGATCGAAAATTCGTAAGACTGAGGGAGAGTAGACCGCATTCCAAATTTCATTCATTCCATTCCATTTGTGGATAGGGGTAACTTTAGGGATTTTCAGAGCATCTGGAAACGTTCCCTCGGCAAGGTGTTCATTAATGCAAGTGGTCAGTTTGTCTGATATTAGGGTTCTTAAACATTTAATTATTTTTGTGGCATCCCGTCAATCCCTACACTACAGTTTGCATCAAGACTAACGATTATGTTTGAGATTTCGTCCGTTTGACATGGTGTAAAAGTAGTTAGTTGATGTGTATAATCTGTTGTCTGTGTTGTATCTACGTTGTGTTTTTGTTGTGTCGTTAGGATAGCGTTAGCGAGTGTCGAACCGATCGTTGAGAAGAAGACGTTAAAAGACACATATATTTGAAAAATAAATACCTGTGTAATATTGATAGGGCCTGATAAAGCAACTAAGTACCTTTTGTTATTAATATAAAAACATAGTTCAATTTCAAAAGTATTTTTAGACTAACAATATTCAAAATCAATATGACTACCGTACTAAAATAGTGTAAACAGAGTCGCCTGTCGAAGCAGTGAGTGCTAACATGGTATCGAAAATAAAGCAATTAATAAAAAAACATGAACCATGTATATGGTTAATAAAAGTTATAACTTTGTTTCGTCTTTTACTTGGCAACTATGCAAATATCAGTGAATCAAGACCAATTTGCTACTTAATGAAGTTATACTGCATTTGTTGTTGTACGGTTGTTACTTCTAATTTCTACTCTAATATCCAAGTAAACGCAAATATAAACTTAATTTTATGCAACTTTGAATACATTTTTATCGCTACAGTAAACTTAGTTTATTCCGATAAACATTTCTGGCACTTCTTCAGTGCTATCACAACCAATGACAGAATTATCGGCTTCAAGAAATTGCCCATGTTCACCAATTACGTGTACCTTATTTATATCGGTACTTTTTTCATAAGATTAGCCACTACTGTTTATCAAGCTTGTCTTCATTGGAAATTCATCAGTAAGTTCTGTAGCGTCGCCATTATTGTACATTCCATAGACTTCAACCAGTTAACTGTTATTATCATCTTCGCCATACTACAGAGTCGCATGAAACAGTTGAGAAAATTCTTAGAATCAAATCCAGTCCCTATTAATATTACTGGGAGGAATGAAGTCGCAATCAGTATTAAAAATGCAAGGAAAAGCTTGTACTATTACAACAATTTGTTGGATAACTTGCAATATGTTGATAAACAGATGCAATATTTGGTAAATATAATCAAATTGATTTAATTACTTCCTTCGACGCTATAACGTGTGTAAAAATAACCTTCACAAAGCCAAAAGTCACTTGTTTTTTCTGTTGTTATATTTTTTTTTTGTTGTGGTCCATACCTGGAAACCTTCTGGTTATGGAGTTATTGAAAGTCAAAGTTCCGACTCTTTTTGACTTAAATAATTTAAAATGTTACATCTTTAAATACTCAATGTACTGTTTTATTCACCTATAAGCACAATGTTTTACTGTGCGTTACATTTGCACTTACAGCGGATTTTCACACCAAAAATGAATGTTGTTTCACAGCAATTATTTTTGCATAAAACTTACTTTGATGTACAGCATGGGTAGGCGACGGTTTCGTGAAGGAATTTTTACACCTTGTATTTTCTTCATTCAATTAAACTCGTGTTTCAGATATTTATCAACTGGACCTCACATTGTCTAAAAACGATTTTCTTCGGTTATGATATAATAAGTAGTTATTTTGCCATTGAGGTTAGTATATATTTGACGTACGCGTATTTTAAACTTAAGAGAGTACTTAGTAGTACTCTCTTAAGTTTAAAATACGCGTACGTACGTAGTAGTACTTAGTAGAGTGTGTTTACAAGGTGGAGACAACAATACGACAAGAAATTAAACTGCGCATATCTAATGCCGTTCCCAGTCTTCATAGGTATTTAAAATTACTACTTTGTTTGTTGTTTTCATTATTTCGATTCTAGAATTGATTGGATAGTTCCAATATAATGTTATTCATTAATATTGCCACTGCTTTCATAGTTTTAGGTTTAACATGTTTTTTCAAAGGTTTTACGGTTTAAATTGTTTGCTCGACGATTTTTCTTTCACGGTACTGTGTAGTTATTCAGTATACTGTAGAAAAAGAAAGAGAAAGAGAAATTGTGATCGTTAAAAATCGAATTGACTACCAATTGACCAGCTTAAATTGTTGTGTAGTACCTAGTAGTTACAACAACACAATTACAACACTATTGTGATTGTGTTGTTGTATAGTAAATACTAATTCCATGGTAAATTCAAATCACAACTTTGACAGTTGTATGAAATGGCTGTAGCGATTTGTTAAGCAATTAAATTCCCTAACTGTGCATACTATTGTTCATAATAAATAACAGTCTTTGTTAAATATTTCCAGGACCATCGTCTATACATGGTAGCGTTCTTGATAGAGATGACACAGTCTGTAGTCATGGTGTCTTGTCCAGCGGTCATTGCGCAGGCAACCGCTCACGAAGTGGATGAAATAAAAGCGACACTCACACGACAATCGCTGAGATGCTCAGGTAAAGGTGATACGACACATATACAGTGTGGCGATTAGGTTATCACATTAATTGAAACCACGTATTCTACATTACGTATTTTACACATATACAATTAAAATAATTGATAACAATTCATTCTAGCCGGGGGACCTCTTTTTTTCGTTTGAGTATTTAACATCATGTAAGCTTCATTTGTGATTATTTGGTAACAATATCATAAAGTTTGTGTTGAATTATTGATACCATTGTCCCGCGCGTGTCTAGAACCTTAGTATCGCGGGTGGTTTATATTGTGCAAATTTTTAAGCTATTTATTTTGTTGGAAAAATTCAGTTTTCTATTTTTAGTAAAGTTGTTTTTTTAATTATTTTAACAGACTGATTACGACTTGTAATAACAGCTGTACTGTTTAATGTGATAACCTAATCGCCACTTTGTATATATTCACATATTTATTGGCTATACATTTCCAGTTTTAGCTGACCTCGCATTGTATAGGTTACCTGTGTCTGCGTACACACTTGTACACTATAATCTCTCGCGCGCCGAAGGCTAGTCTCCTTGGCCGAAATACGGGCTTTATTTTAATCTTATTTAACGGATCATTGACAACTTTGTTCTCAGACGAGTCTCTCCGGTTCGAGCTGTCGACTGCGCTGCAGTACGTGTCGCTGCGTCCGTTCAGATACACGATCTGTCGCGCTGTGCCGCTCGACATTTACCTGCCGTTCACCGTCATCAGCCTCTGTATCACCTATATCATTGTTCTTTTGCAGCTAATACATTTTTACTTGTAATTTACATAAATGTTTTGAGTTTGGTGAAAAATAAAGCTGTAAGTTATCTACATATTATTTTAAGATTTCTACTGCGGAAAAATCGCGTGTATTTTTAACCGACAAAAAAGGAGGAGGTTCTCAAGTCGACGCTTATATATTTTTTTATGTATGTCCACGCATATCTTTTTTCAGAGTAGTACGATTTTCACGATCCTTTTTTATTGTATTCAATATTTTTTAATGGAAATAAACAGTATGAAAAATAGCCTTCCTGTAATCCTTCTCCAGGTCCCAGGTTAGATACCTATCTGTCTTTTGTAACGATTGATTCAGTAGCTTAGATGTGATAATATAAAAGACAGACAGAGTTACTTTCGTATTTATAATTATTCTATGAATAAACTTTCGATTAAAATAAAAAATTTAACCACCGCGGTCACCGGTGACCGCCAACAATAGATTTTCTATTGTGTCTGTTGCTGGCAGTCAACGTATAAATATTATGTACCTATAATCAACAAAGTATTTCCAAATAATGTATGTAATGAAAGAAGAAGTTGTAAGACCTGTAATGATAGTTTTAAGGCATTTACATAAATAAATAAACAAAGAAAGAAAATACATTTATTTGCGGTAAATATGACGCAGAGAAAGAACGCAAGCACAAAAAAGAATAAGTTGGGGAAAAACATGCGTACATTCACGCAAAACGGTCATCGCTCAGCATAATGCTACGACCTTATGCGATACAGAGCCCCAGCGCTGGTTTTCAGTGACGACCGGTGCAGTTTACGATGAAATTTATGTATCACAATCTATATCTATTCTATACTTATAATAAATCTGTAGAAGTGAAAATTCTGTACATTGAAAATATCAAAAAAATAAATGGCAGGGGGTGTTACTAGACCGACACCGAACCCAAAAATGTGATTAAAAAAATTTTTGTCTGTCTGTCTGTCTGTCTGTCTGTCGGTCTGTCTGTCTGTCTGTCTGTCTGTTTGTTCAGGCATCACGCAAAAACTACCGGTTCGATTACGATGAAACTTGGTATAATTATTCTTTAATATCCTGGGCACCACACTGGGTACTTTTTATGCCGGAAACGTATCTTCTAAATATATAAAACTCAAAGGTGACTGACTGACTGACTGACATAGTGATCTATCAACGCACAGCCCAAACCACTAAAGGGATCGGGCTGAAATTTGGCATGCAGGTAGATGTTATGACGTAGGCATCTGCTAAGAAAGGATTTTGATAAATTCTACCCCGAAGGGGATAAAATAGGGGATGAAAGTTTGTATGAAAAATCTTATTCCTTGATTTAATAAACTTGAAACTTAGCACGAATACTTATCTAAATAAATTATGAAGATTGTCAGTTTTTTTTTCTTCTAAACTACCCCTTATAAGGGATTGGGGGGTTTCAAAGTTTGTATGGAAGAATTTTAGCGCGCAGTCCGGTTGACTCGAAACTGAGTATGTATACCTAATATTGAAAGTAAAGAATAATGTGTATCAGGGTTTTTTGAAAATCTACCCCTGACGGGCTGAAATGGGGTAGCAAATTTTTCAGGGGAGGAATTTACTGCATGGCTTGATTAACTCGAAAATTAGTATAAATAATCTTTGAGTCAAGTTATGAATACATCCCAAACGATTTTTTTTATATTCCACCCCTGTGGGGGTGAAAAGCGGGGATACAGCCTAGTTTATATGAAAAATCTTATTCATTTAGTTAATAAACTTGAAATTTGCCTAAGTAAGTAATAAAGTTTATCATTATAAGTTTTTCAAAGCTACCCCTCAAAGGGGGATATAGGGGTGTTAAGCTTATGTCGAAGAAATTGAATGCGCGGTCTGAGTAACTCGAAACTCAGTATTGATACTTTTGACAGAAAATAATTAATAATAAATATGTAAAGTTGTCGAAAATTTACCACTGACGGGACAAAGACGGGTAATTCGGTTTTTAAGGGGAGGATTTGAACTTGAAACTGTATGTTACATTTTCACGCCTAAACCACTGAACTTCTGATTTGGCATAGATATAGATGGCATCCTGGGGAAGCACATACTTTTTATCCTGTTAGCACGTTCCCGTGGGATAATTTCCGACATCCACGCGGGCGAAGCCGCGGGCAGAAGCTAGTAAGAAATAAAAAAATAAATAAATACACAATACCTACCAAGTTCTAAATGTTCATTTTAGGCGTCAATTGCGTTTGAATCTCGCCAATCATACACATTTTTGAGAGCAGTGGTGGCCCAATGGTAACGGCCGCGACTTCGAGTCGTAGGTTCGAATCCAGATATGCGCTTTACTTTGTGTAAATTATTTCACCACCACTCTCAAAATGGTGAAGGAAAACATTGTGAGGAAACCGACATGTCCTAGAAGCAAACATTCGAAGACATGAGACATCTACCAACCCGCACTGGGCGCGCGTGGTGGATTACGGCCAGTCCCTCTCACCGATAGGAGGCCTGTGCTGTGTCAGCAGTGGAAACATAATACTATACACAATTTTACACGTGACTATATTAATGTTTTCTCACTGAATCTAATAGGGATTTCATTTTTATCGTCAAAATTGCGAGCAGGTAGGAATATGTAAAGAATGCGTAATAAATAATGTATGACTTGATGACATTCAGATGATATATTTGTCGTTCGCTTTGGCCCTCTGCAGTGGTCTTTGATACGTGAAACGCGTTGTACATGCTGTTGTTTTGTGAACCCTACTTCCTATGATACTAATATTATAAACGCGAAAGTTTGTGAGAATGGATGGATGTTTGTTACTCTTTCACGCAAAATCTACTGAACGGATTTTGATGAAACTTTACAGTACTTTAATTTCGGAAGTCGATGGTAAAAAATCGAAAATACAAAATCGAAGTCCAAAAGTAATTTTTCACTTTGCAGTGGTTTTTTGGAAGTCGTTTGATTTCTATTTGTTGTCAATATACTTTTTTGTTGTTTATGTAAATGTTTTATTTTGTAGACACTTTCGGGGATGTTGTAGCTAATCAAAAGTCATCACGAACTTCAATTCAATAGGTAATTAAGGGATTTATTAGATACCCCAACTTTCACAGATTTGAATGTGGGGTCGGCGTTTTCTATATGCAGCGTTTCATAATTTAAATACTATATTTAAAAAAATTCTATACGAGAATTTGTCTCAAATGTAACGCTACGGTGCGCTACGAATTCCGTAGTCGGCGTAGCACTCGCGTAGTAGTTGTAGAAGCAACATTCCATATTTTCAGGACCACCCTGTATCCCTTACGAAGAATTGCTGACAAAAGGCGCGGTGGCAGCCGGATCTGTCGCCTCGGGCGTCGCCTAATATGCTAATATTTGCCGAATAACAGCCACATGTAGGACGTAAACTTTTTGTGAATATAATGTTGGAACTAGAGACGTTCCACTGGAGACTGGCGACCTGGAGGTTTGAATGTGGTTAAGGAAAGTTGTTGTGTGATTTTCGTCGGCAGAAGCCGGCCATATCTGCTCTTACACTATGCCTAGACTGAAAGTTGCTAGGTACAATATGTATACTTATTTCTATAGGCAGGTACTTTATTAGTTAATTAGATAATTAATATCTATAACTTAACTTTTAATATTTAGTATAGATAACTTATAGATACTGAGCCAAAACATTAAAAAGCTACGGCCTTATTTCAAAACAAGGTTTATCTTTAGGTTTAAATCATCGAGCCTTTTTTAAATTTCGAACTATAATCCGAGAAAATTAACGTTTTTTACTACAAAAACTGACGTTAAACCCGAGTCTAAGTTGTCAATTTTAATTTTGCATTAGACCTTAACGTTCGTTGGAATAACATTTTAAATACAGTAACTGTCTCGCAGGTATAAGCTAGGTCTAAATTTAGAACTCTACAAAACAAGTTTAGACAGGTTTAGACCTAGCCTAAACTTGTTATGCTATTAAGGGCTGATTGTTCGCCTCAAAGAGATGTCAGCACGAACTGACGGGGTCCGCTAGGGCCGATGCCGCCGGGGCTGCGGGTTGTTCAAAAGAGATACCGTGGCCCCTGGCACAGGCAACTGAAGGAACACGGGTGGGTTTTAGTCAGTAAAAGTCTGACACGCCCTTCCGCTCAGCCCAGAGCGGGAGAGGTCATTTGATGATTTCCCGCCAAATAATTTTTATTCGAGGAATAAAATTGACGTCTGACATTTTTTGTATGAAATAACCATCAAAATTTCAAAATTATTCTTCGAATAAAAGTTATCTGGCGATGGAGAAATCAGCCCTAGGACGGTTTAAGTTCAATTTATTATTCTTCAATCAACTACCTAATTGTTTTTTTTCTGTTTCCAAACTCAAAAGAAAAAAAATATGGCAAACAACGAAAATGCGAACCCAACGACACCGACTTCCGAAATTAAAGTAATTTTTCACTTTGTAGTATCTTTTGTGGAAGTTGATTGTATTTTTTTTTACAAGCTTTTATATAACTTACGATGTCAAATCAAATCATTTATTTTTGCAAACATGGGTAATTGGTACATAGATGTTTTCTTAAAATATAGTCCTCCATATTCTATCGTCTCATGGGCATGCAAATAATATTGAATTCCAAAATAAAAGAGATTCTATTGACACTGAATAAATATAAATATCAAATTATTAGAATTACAAAAAAAAAAATATATATAGACTAATATAACAGTACCTAGTAACATTTTTCCAGTAATGTCATGTATGTACTTATGTATGTAACTATATGTTTGTTCGGGTGGAATCTTGCAACTCAATTTTGAAGCAGATATCTTCAACCAATGGAGCTGAAATTTAGCATGCATACATAAATCGGATGACAATGCAAATTTATTATGACATGGAGCTGATCTGATGATGGAACCGGAAGGTGGCCATAGGAACTCGGTAGTTAAACGACACAACCCCATCGAGTTTGGACTCGTTTGATCCGTCTTGACGAGTATTTTGGTACTAGATGGTAATCAGGGCCTTATGATGGAGCTGGAAGATGGCCATAGGAACTCAGTAATTAAACGACATAACCCCATCGAGTTTGGGACGAAGTAACTATTTAGTAATCTGTGGTTTGGGCTTGTTTGATTCGTCTTGACGAGTACTTTGGTGCTAGATAGTAACCAGAGTCTGATCATGAATATAAACGCATATAACGGATAAACACTGCTACGCGCTATACGCCGTAGTCAATCTCGCATCAAAAATACTAAAAAGTTAAAAATAAAATTAAAAGAAAAAAAAACTTTTTAAAAACAAGCTTTTATTACTTGTTAATAAAAAGAACTAAAAAGTTCAAAATAATTCAAACCTGATAAGAAATAAATAAAAGCGTGAAAGAAATAAATACAAAGTTGATACGACAGAGGGGCTTTCCTTTAAACTGCCTATTCTAGGTACCATTTTCAAGCTCTGTACCAAAAATCAATTAAATAAGAGCAGTAGTTTAATCGCAAATGATTTTTTAAGTTGTTGCACCGTTTGAACACGATGTATCTTTCCTAACAGCTGATTATGTCTAAGCATAGGTCATGCTCCTCTCACCACTTCGTTACCTAGGTATCTAAGGTCCGTCAAATTTATTTACAAAGGGTGGGTGCGTTTTATTCTGATTTGTAAGCCATTTAGTTTGTTTGAAAAAAATATTTTCTTATTTTTGGCGCTTTTTATTTTTATGCTGTATCGTAAACACGTATAGTATACGTAGTGTAATTTAATGCCCTTCTGTCATATCAACTCTGTATTGTGATTGCAAAAGAAAAATAATGAAGGTGCAATATACTAAATGTTCCATCAAAATTTAACACATTTTTGTTTGTTTCTTATCAGGTTTTTGTTAAATTATTTTTACCTTTTTAGTTCTTTTTATTAACAAGTAATAAAAGCTTGTTTTCAAAAAGTTTTTTTTTCTTTTAATTTTATTTGTAAAAAAGTTTTTATAGAATAAGTACTTTAACTCTACTTTTATATTCCAATGGCAATGCAATAATATATTATAAGTACTTACTCTACTTTTCAAAAACGAAACACAATATTTTACATCCTACATCCACCCTCGGAAATCCGAATAACAATGCCTTCATATTTTATATTACCTGCATGTGCTTGCCAAATAAAAAATAATCCTGCCAATTTGCAATGCTACTTTATGTTTTCAATCGCTTTAGGCGATACCATCATTTTATTTGATCGGTTTATATCGTCTCTTGTTACTGAATCCTTAGATTGGGTAAGGAAGGTATAGTAATTTAAGTAAGTAGCTTTTGAAGAGTTCTTCAATTCTGTTGTTTTTTTTTTGTAAGAAAAATCAACCTGCCTATCCTTTGCCCAACTATGTTGGAGTCGGCTTCCAGTCTAATCGGATGCACCAGTATTTTATATTTCTTCAGTTCTATTATTTCGGTAAATGATAAATCAATTGACTAGCGACTTCATTGCCTATTTGTGGCATCATCATTTCAGACGAAAAACATCCACCGCTGGACATAGGTCTCCCCCAAGCACCGCCACTTCGACCGGTTTTGTGCTTCTCTCATTCAAAGAATTCCTGCGGCTGATTCCATTATAGAAGCAAAAATAAAAATTGCACCTTCTAAACAGTGTTTAGACGATGCAAGTCATTTGTTGCCTCAATTTTATTGTATGCCACAAGCAAGTTACTTGCATCGTGTAAATGGGGCTTGGCACTGGTTGGTTGCCACTGCTGAGCTTGAGGTCCCGGATTCGATCCCGTCGGGCTAACAGTATTTTGAGTTTGCATTTTAGGCAATTCTCAGTAGTACCGTGAAGTTCGGATCTGGCTCGGCCTCTACTAAAAACACTGCAAGCATACATACACACATAAACTCGCGCATTCTTCCTTTGGAGTTAGGCAGATACTAGACAGAACGCCACCTGGTACGATACTTACATACTCCTTTTGCGTTCATACATCTAGTTATACACGCACGCCGGTTGCGAGTAGGTACTACGCTTAAAACCCCTTTTTTTTTTGGGTGGGAAATCATCATATGACCCCTCCCGGTCTGGGTGGAGCGGAAGGGAGTGTCAGACTCTTACTGACTAAAACCCACCCGTGTTCCTTCCTTAGCCCTTTATGTTCCAGGGCAGCGGTAACCCTTTCGGACGATCCCGCTACCCTGGCAGGCTTCGGCCCTATCGGGCCCCATCACTCGTGCTGACATCTCTTTGAGGCGCACGTGGAACACATACGCGCTGTCTGGCACGGGCCTGGTCCTGATCGGACGGTGAGCTACCCATTACTCTCCGCCCGCAGACCCGCGCCAACGGTGGCCGGGAGTCGTCACGCGGCTCCCGACGCCCGGAGCGTTTCCCGCGGCGGCTGAGGCGTGAGGTTCTCTCCCTCAGCCGGTTGCGAGTAGTACGCTTAAAATCCTACACTACCTATTTTACGACCACACTAGGACCCGATAAAATTGTCGCACTTTAAAATACCTTATTCATGAAATATCTGAAACTGAAATACTTTCAATACCTACTCAATTCCCGTGACGTCATCTCCTATAAAAATAAACAAAAAGACTCGATACTTTATGGCCCACACGGGACGACCATAAACTCCAATAGAACAGAAAGGTATTCAGTCGTAATGCGCGGGAATTTTTAAATTTTACGACTTCAAATACTTTAATCGAGTTTTTATTGTCGTTTTAGTACTGAACCCGTTAAACAGCTTTTAAATATTGAATATGAGATTAATTGTCTGTAAACGTTTATATGGGAAACGATTTAAATGCTGAATAGATTTTTTGAAGTAGGTATAAAAACTGAGAAAGAATATGCGTTCCATCCAAATTCGTCATCTTCAAGTGAGTCAATCTTTAAGTGCAATCATCCCCGGTTGAATGATCCCACCATAACCTACCTCATTTTAGTAGAAATTGGTATATCTATCGCCGCCAACCGGCTTAATTAGCCTTGCAGTTAACTGCCTAGTCTAGTTAATAACTAAACGGTGCCGTTCAACTAGCGGCTGATCATAATAACCTCCCGAATGTTTAAATAACCGAGGGGCAATTCTCGTAATTTTAAGAATGTTCACAGTCTGATCTCAGTCTCAATCTGTCAAAAAATACTGCTAATTTCTCTATATTTTAACAAGTTTTTGACACTTGTTTGTCTTCGATATGAGACTGCGACTAGATTTTGAACGTTTTAAATTAAGAGAATATTGGCCTTCTGAAATTGTTAAAATGAAAATGTTCAATTTTCTTTTCCTCTCATTTCACCCAATTATATAAATGGCCTAACCATCAGCCAGCCAGTTGATTAAATGTTGTATTAGACGGATTGGTTGAATATCATTCAGGCCGCTAGTTTAACGGCGCCGTTAAGTTAAATGGCTAGGCAGTTAACTAAAGGCAAATTATGCTAGTTTACTGCGACATATACCAACGCATAGAAGTTTGTAAAATCATAAAACATTAGGTAGATCCAACTCCTAGTCATTCATAATCAGCATATAATGTTCCCACTGCTGGGACACAGGCTCCCTTCGATAGGGACTGGGCCTATGCCAAGAATGTATATGTATGTATGTATGTATGATGTATGTATTTACAAAAAAAAATGTATATAAGTAGTTTATCAGCCATCTTGTTACCATAACACAAGCATTAGGTTGCTTAGCTTGGGACTAGATGGCGCTGTGTGAAATGTCCACGGATATTATTATTATTATTAACTTGCTTACTTACTTACCAGTAAGCAAGTAGGTAAATCCTTGTTTTTTCCACAGTTAAGGGCAGATTTTTCAACCGACCGATAATTTTTATTCGTAGAATAAAATTGACGTCTGACAGTTTTTGTATGGAAGAACTGTCAAAAATCAAAATTATTCCTCGGATAAAATTATCTGGCGTTGGAAAAATCAACCCTAAATGACGTATGTCTTTCAACAAACGAATAAAGATGACGAGCTTCCGAGCTTTCAACAATATAATATAGGACGCCTGTAACCCTAGCAATAGCGCAAATTGAAAATTCTCAGCTCCAAGACGGAGGTGTAATATTTCAATGTCCAAACTAACGTTCGCGTCAGACTTAAACCTCGTTTAAATGAAAACTAATTTTAATATTAATGCTACGTCTTATTGTGCTGAAGCTTTGAAATGATGCTATTTTTAACTGTTATGGAAAGTTAGATTAATATTACGTTATTAAAATGCATTGTGGTCAGGTCTGGGGCGGTTTTTCATGAGTCTGATGCAATCTATCTGCTAGAAGTGTGTTCAAGAAATGTTCTTTATATTAAGTATTTTCCCACCTTCAGTAGAGCTTCCGGAAGAGTGGGTCTTAAAATGAACACTGTTAAAACAAAAGTCATGTATACAATCAAGTATCATTTGACAACACGGTTAGCGCAGTGGCTGAGCGATCGGACTGCTGCGCTGCGTGTCGCGGGTTCGATTCCAGCACAGAACAAATATTTGTAAGTCCTACATGTATTTGTTCTGAGTCTGGGTGTTTTTCTATCTATAATATGTATGTACTCACAAAAAAAAATGTATATAAGTATTTTATCAGCCATCTTGTTACCATAAAACAAGCATTAGGTTGCTTAGCTTGGGACTAGATGGCGCTGTGTGAAATGTCCAGGGATATTATTATTATTATTATCAAGTATTTTCTAACTGAACAGACAGCTGTGCTGCTGGGGAGTTTGTTGCGCCACTTCTTCTTCCCAGCGATAGCAGTAGGAAGTGGTGAAGAGCGGGCGTTTTTGGGGGACTGTCTTTTGTAATTTTGACGTTCGAAAAGTGCTCATTCTCAACCTAATTTGAATAAATGACTTTTGATTTTGACCATGTCAAATGCCCATGTAACACCCGTCCTCATGAAGATCGGAGACTACAGTCGAAGTAGTGTACGATTATATTTACCTAGGACAAACTGTCCAGTTCAATCAATCAATCAACTTAGCCTATCGCAGTCCACTGCTCTCAGGGTCTCACATAGGCCTCTCCCAGACTGCACCACAACACCCTGTCCTCCGCCTTCCGCATCCAGTCTACCCAGCCACCTTCTTTAGGTCGTCCGTCCATGTAGCTGGGGGGCGGTACACACACGCTTGCCGATACGCGGTCTCCACTCCAGGACTTGTTTGCTCCACCGGCCATCGGTCAACTGTCTAGTTAGGTAGGTCCAACTTCGAGAAAGAGGTCAATCGTCATATCCAACTCGGCTGGGCATCAGCATTCGGTATGCTAGGTACCCAATACCTTCCCGTCCCACATTTAGCAGTTTCTAAAGACGAAATTCTTTGACCAGGACGTGTTGCCAGTGACCTATAGCACCTGACCTGGTAGCTCACAATGGGCCTCATTAGAAGGCTGAAAGTCACCCGAAGGGCAATGAAGAGCTATGCTTGGAGATTCCCTACGCGATCGAATCACAAATGAAGAGATCCGAGGTAGATAGAACCTACAACATTATACAGGATGTCTGGTGGCAGATTTATGTTTTCAAAATTAAATAAAAAACGAAATACTTGAAGTATCGTTTTAATGAAAGTATAGAAAGACAGAGTAACGATGCGGATTTCATTTTTTTATTTTTTATTATATCTTCTAAATGTCTTCCGTCGTGTTGCACACACTGTTCGAAACGGAGCCTCGTGTTCCGCGCCAAACTCTGCAGTAAGCTCGGTTGAGTTATGCTGGTGACAATGCAAAGATTTTTGATGCTTCTGTCGAGGGTTACGGGTTCTCAGTAAAGGCTGTTCTGCTTATTAACGTTCCTATTTAAATGAAAATGAGCCTCGTCGCTCCAAAAAATGCAATTCAAGCGCTCCAACATCGTTTAACAATTTTTTTTTTTTTTTGCTTAAGTCATTTTCTTTCAGTTCTTGAACAATTTGAATTTTAAAAGCATGGAACTTCAAATCCTTTTTCAAATAATCGCTCTTAGAAGTCCCAATGAGGCTGCCCTCCTCCGTATTTTCACGTAAACTCAGTGCCACCAGTTCAATATTTTCGGGAGTCTTTGCAGATCGACTTGGCCCTGGGCGGGGGGGTGTTCATAGCCGAACCAGTTGTCCGGAACCTCTGTACCCAGGATCGAATTAAATTCACACTCAGTCCATCTCTTAACCGTCGAATATTGAAGGGAGAACAACATTATCGACGAGCGATAATGTAAGAATCGTTGTTCTTGAAAAATGCCTCGATGGTGAACGCGTGATGTTCACCCGACCACTGCGACATTGTGACTGAGAAATTGCACGATCGGTGATTTCAATGATGCAACCCTCCCCCCAGATCGTTTATTACTTTTTGAAATAATCGTATTTAGAAACATAAATCTGACGCCAGACACCCTGTATAATAATCTAAAGTTAATTGCGAGTCAATCATTCGTTTGTGACCTGCAATGGCGGCACAGTATGATGGCCATTGTTGTTTGCTAGTTTTTATGCATGTGCTGCTAAATGTAAGGAAATATATGCCTTACTAGCGCTGTACGTACGGCAATAATAACACACCGCTGGAACTGTAATTTATCGAATGGATAAGCTGTATTTTTATAATTTTTAAGCTGTCACAGACACCATCATTGAGCTCCTTATGTTTTGAGTTGAACTGCACGATTTCTGACAAATGCGTGCACTGACTGGACAGGTCCACTCAATCTGAAATGCCGACCTCATATAATTTTTAAAATATGATTGACGTGTAAAAGTGTTTGTGCAAACCTATGTACAGACGCCAGCAGGTCAAGCTACCCGAAACTGTCAAATTTTCCCAATCAACCTTGAACCTTAATGCTTCAGCGATAAAGTTGAAAATCTCTTAAAGAAATTTGACAGATTGTAGTAGCTTGACCTGCTGGCGTCTGTACTTACAGAAAATAAATGCTATGTGACGGCCACCGCTCTTTTGAGAAACCGTAGCTTTAGAAAAAGTTTGTTGGAACGTCCTTACCACGGGAAAATTATGCTCACTTGCGAGCTTTGCGTGGCTTGTTTCAAGATAACCATTGCTCAGGCACCACTTACTACTTATAATATCATTGTGCTCAGGTGTATATGTGCAGGTCAGGTAAGGTGTATTGCTGAGCTACTAGCTAACGGTATTACTTGATGAAACAGCAGAATTGTAAGTAACTTCTGCCAAGAAATTAGCTTTTTTTTCTCACTCATAGTCATGCGTAACAGCATTATCTTGTGGAATGGAGAACACTCAGACCAGCTTGACCAGCACTTAGTTTAAGTGGATTAGGCGGTTAGGCAATACTATCTGAATACTAAAGTTGGATACTTTAGTATTCAGATAGTATTTCAGTTATTGAAATCAGACTACATCTACCGAGAAGGGGAATAGATTAGAGGAGATAAAATAAAATAAAAACATCCATTTTTTAATTCATTTTATTAGCTTACACACCAAAATAAATTAGCATGCAACTAACAAATAACAAAATTGTTCTACTTATAATACCTTCTATCACACCAATTTTTTAAACTACTATTCTACATTTCTACAACATTGAGAATACAAAATATTTGTCATACATAAGTAGCGACATCTGTTATCAGAAATTAAAGTTATTAACTATGATCTCAACCAATAGATGGCGTTGATCAAACTGAATCGCGATAGCGGAATTTGCGCGACGACATACAAAGCATTATTTACAATTTTACCCGATCACAGTAAAAAAAAAAGAGGGGCAGTTAAACAATTGATAACATTTTTAGTACAAATTTTGTAAATATTATCTTTCAATAAGTGTTAATTAGGTAGTCTGAATAAAAATTATGTCAAAAGCTATACTTATATATCTAAAATGGATATTAAAATGTGTAAATTGTGTAAAAGCTGAGTGTTTATTTAGTCTAAGTGACATACTGTCACATTACAATTTCTTTGACTCGGTGGTGAAGGAGTAATAAATACATATCCATCGCTTCTTTCATACATTTTCTGCAATCGGGCTTTGGAATCCGCACTTATCATTACTGAATAATTTAATAAAGTGCCAGTTTTCTTATTTCATGGCTCATTGTTACAATATTGTAGCAAAATCAATATCTTTTTTTATTTCATCCATCCATTAATTCTAAAATCATCTAAGTATACGAAATTCGATTGATTATACATACAGATAAAGATACGTTCCTATACATATAATTTCTTACGTTACATCTAAATCATTTGATCGCGCATTTACAAAGGAGAAAAACAAATATAAAATTCTTATTAGCCAATTGTTCCCAATATTAAGCAAATTAAAGTTTTAAAATTAAGTCCCTTGACAGGAATCAGTATTTCTAGCCAACTCCGATCTCAAAACAATAATTTGAAAGGAAATTGGAGTAAGCTAAAGACGCCATTTTATTTTTAAGTTCCTTTTTTTAAAATCTAACTACAAATTGGCACTATAATCACTTTCCTTACATTTCCAAATACGTAAATATTAAACATTTGAAATCACAATTAAAACATAATTAAATGGACGATAAACATTAAGTAATAAGTTGTTGGGTAATTATATACAAAAAATAATTGCATTGTTTGATGTTAAAAAATATCTACTTAACTTAGGTAAAATCGAGTACACGAACATTTGTGTATAAAAATAAAAATGTCTAGTTTTACCGTGTTTTCATAAAGCATGTTAACATGACGTCACACCTGAGCAGACCACAATTCAATGTAACGTCAACACAATATGCATGCAAGTTAAAGGTACACACCACGCTATCAATCGACTCCAAACATTTATTGAAGAAAACCAATCACAATTTTAGCACCTGACCCACCGATTAGCGAGAAGCGAGTAGAGCTAAATGTGCGTTCGCGAAAATGTAAACAAATATGAGTTTATGGAAAAACAACTTTAATACCTAAGCAATCAAGTTCAATTTACGCTACAACTTCAATTTTTTTATAACTTTTTCAATAGTGCTACTATAAAATCAACTTAATTACCATTAAAATAAAATTGATATATTTTATTTAACTTGAAATAAGATCAATTGAAAACATAAATTTGAGTAGCAGCTTTAGTTGCCGAGCAACGAGCAACCAGTGTGCAGCGGCGCCGATTGATTTCAGAGCCGCCATAAAGATGAATCGGGCGTCAATCTCTCAACGAATGTTTTGCCCGCCAGGGGAGCGTCGCCGCGTCGCTGAGCACTCTTTCATAGCTCTTGTCACTGCGACAAACGAGTATTCGGCGGTGTGAACAGTCAGCGATCAACAATACTCAAACCCAAACTCAAATCATTTATTTCAATTAAACCATTTACAGGCACTTTTGAATTGTCAAAATTAAATAGTCGGTCAGTTAGTCAGAAACTTGAAGCTAGTTGCCCATTCCAAAGCGTAGATCTCTATGGAGAAGAACGGGCAAGAAACTCCACGGACACTCTTTTAAATCAAGATATTTTTACAAAATCCTGGGTACATTATTCTTATTGCTTCTATATGTGAGAACAATGTAAAGAAACAAATTAAAATATAAAATTAAAAATAAGCCCCAATAACATATCTATCTCTTTTTCTTACAAAAGACGTACAAAATATTGTAGATCCCGCTACCATATTTTGTACGTCGTCGCTTCCTCGTGGCAGTGGGACAGGCATCGTGATTGGTCGTTCGACGAAAAAAAAGCGAGCATCGAATGGAATTAGAAATAAATAAGATGTCTTTTTCGGTGATCGCGTTACGCACACTTGGGGACGTATTAAGAAGTATAAATGACATCGTGATTCCAGTCCGAAAAAGGGATGGTGCTATCGGTAATGTATAACTCCCTCTCTCTCTTACACTGTAATCATGGTGTCATTAAACCGTCATGATTCGGCACTTGATCAGTTGTACTAGTGATGTTACGATCGACATCTATATTTAGAGTTTCATGTCACCAGTCTGCGTGCACCTTACTTGCATATTATAAACACGTCTTTACATTCAGTACCTATACAATACAAAATAACTACTAAGTAGTTTAGTTTTTAGTAGTTTATCTACTGTTCTTCAAATCCGAAATGTTCAATTTAAAACAACTAAATGCTAAAATAAAATTAATCACATCGACTATGTGGAAGTCGATCAATCTGCCTAGAACATAACATAACCCATAATCCCCGCAGGGTTAGGCAGGGATGTCCCTGTAGTATACCCACTTTTCGCCAGTTATGTTTCAAGTCCCATGTGATAGGGGGCGACAAATCCAGATTCCGGGCTACTGAGAAATTTCTGATGGAATAACCCAATAAAACTTTGGCCGACCTGTGAATCGAACCCAGGACCTCATGTTTAGCAGTAGCGATTGCGACCACAAAACCAACGCAGCAAATTATACATAAATGTGCTATGCGAACATAAATGTAGGGAACAGCTGATTTTTTTTCGCAATTTCACGTTTGGTCCCATAGTAAAAGTTGTTCATAATTATGAGTACAACGACCCCTTAAAAGGATGCCCATGAATTTAATTTCACCCTGTATAAGGGTTGCAAAATTAAGAAGAAAACTATTGTAAAAATCAAGAATTTTGGACTATTTCTCTGCGAACACCTTTTTAATATAAATCTCAATTCAGTCTTATCCATTGCGCCGTATGTTTTAAAATCCGTGTTCGCGATAATCAACTACATGCAATGGATGTTGCGTAACTGTCAAAATGAAATCGTTGTGATCGCGATAAGGCCATAAAGCTGCAAATGTCCGACGTTGCCTGAGGTAGCTGCGGGGTGCGGGAGGGGTGATAGTTGTTACAAGTTGACGAATCACTGAGCTCTCGCATCACGTCACTACACCCCGCCCGCACCGCGCTGCTACCTAAGGCAACGTCTCAGTGAAGCGGTTGGCCTATAGTTATTTTTAGCTTATTTACTTTCAGCACTGCATATTTTAGTCCGATTCAATCGCTAGAGACACTTTCAAAATCTTCTTTTACAACAAAAAACCTAAATTCCATAACGTAACGACAAAACTACTTACGAAATAATACAGTACTAAATTATATGTATATCAGACTTAAAAAGAAAATATTTTCATAGACAATTCCCTCTACATTTCGACATGACAATTTCTTTCTAATAAAAATAACCTAACTTAAATTTAGAATCTTAGACCCGAGTTCTGAAACGAAAATCATGTAAGCGCAGAAGTTCTGGAATTCTAGGTATCGGCCGAGACAATGACGAAGTGTGTGTGTTTGCGTGTGTGTTATATGCTGACGCTACCCGTCTTCATGCACAACTTCACAGCGTGTTTGTACAGTTGGTTACCACGAGTAAAGCGCGTGTCGCTTAGTGAGATTAAAAAAAATACTATAACAAATTGTCAATCACGCGTAGACTGATATGATTTGTTGAACGAATTATCAACAGCCAATCGCAACTTGGCGGCGTTTCATTTTGACGCATTTTCGTTCCAGAAACCGAGCGTTAAACAATCATCAAGTTTACGGAAAAATAAACTCAATGTCATACAAGACAAAGTTCAAATACCATTGCAACCAAAACTAATGGACATTGTTTTACAGACTAGTACGCACGCACGCATCGCACAGTTTCTACTTGATGAAACATCGATATTTGTTTATTATATGTAAGTTTGCTTATTGTATTATACACATAAACATTCAGAAAAACATTCTATAAATGTATTTAAAAACCACATTAAAATCCGTTGCGTAGTTAAGAAGAACGACGAGTTCACACAGATAGACACGAAAAGCGACTTTATTTTATAATAATATATGTGTATGGTATATGTAGATGGTCACTCAAAAATCAACTTATGCTACATGACGCTAAAGTAGATAGTTGAGTAAGCGGCAATGAAGGTAAATCATTTGATTTTTAAGTCAACTTTAATATATAGACACTTAGATATCATTTTGTTTCTATTACTTAAATATTACAATTACCAGAAAATTATTATATGTGGGTTTTATACGCATAAACCTTCCGAAATACATTGATTTTAAAAACCGCATTAAACCTGTTGTCTAGTTAACAAGGACTACGCGGCCATACAGACAGACACGAAAAGCAATGTTAATTTATAACATGTATTACTCAAAAATCAACTTAAGGTACATAATGACGCTAAAGTAGATAGTTGAGTAAACGGTTATGAAAGTAAATCATTTATTATTCTTAAGTCAACTTTAGTATATAGACACTGAATTATGAACTTGTTTTTATTACTTATACCTATTTGAATTACCAGAAAATTAAGAATATTTGGACACCTAGTTACATAGAATGACACCTACTATTTTAATAAAATGCACTAAAATTGAGAACAAATTCGGAGTAAAATGGTACCCCGTTTCATTTTAAAACCAATTCAAACGTATAGAACAAAAACCGACTCCCTAAAGATACAGGCTGATTTTGAAGTCATAGACAATCTTCCGGGTGTGACATAGTTGTACAAAAACGTTTAGTATCCCTGATTTTAGTACCACTAAACCCTTGAGGCAATATATCCAAGTCTTTGGACAAAAAAGGGAATAAGCTAAGGAGCTTCGTCTTCAACAACGTATGATATCCTATCCTATCCGTATGATGTCCTCCAGGCCCTTACGTCGTTTATCTTTCCTTCGAGATATTTTCTTGTGGAGAATGCACTGTATAAAACGATTGGCGGTTCGCATTTAGAACGTCCGGAGGGAAACCGGTAGAGTTGTAGTTGTTATTGATAAATGTCACTGTCGATACTGTGTCTACTAATGCCAAAAATATATTAACACTACGGGTATTTAATTCACCATAAAATTCAGAAAACAAAAACGCATATTTTAGCTTTTGAATTACAACAACAACAAAAATGCGCCAACACGTCATAATCGGGAACTAAAATTTCATACAATGGCGCCGATTCCCTTGTTCACAAACTAAACTAAATTTAAGTTCAGTGCAACTTTTTCTTCCTATTTCATTAAGAAAAGGACAGAAGATAAATATTAGTTTAGTCCTGTCAAATTAGTGAGCGCCTGACGTAAACTGACGTATTTTTACTAGAATTTTTTTTAATCACGTCTAAACTGTCTATGGAGTATCTTTTTTACTGTGTGAAATGTCCAGGGATATTATTATTATTATTAATATATTTTATCTTCTGTCCCTTTCTTAATGAAATAGAAAGAAAAAGATGCACTGAACTTAAATTTAGTTTAATTTTTGAACAAGGGAATCGGCGCCATCAACGTTTGTAATGGACGAGAGAGCAAGCCGCTGTACAACGGGTTACGATGATTGTATTCGATTATTTATATTCCTAAAACAATTTTAGAATTATAGTACCTAATATAGTTGAGTTTAAATCTGTAAAACATCTGAAAATTTAGTTTATGTAGTATTAGCGTCTTTTTGGTTCTACTACTTGACGATAGATGGCGTTAATTTCAGTAAGGGAAATACTATTATTTTTAGGTTAGTAAATTAATTTTTACTTTATTGATTAATACCGTCTACGCTTCGGTGTCGTTCTTACAAAAATTGACACTTCGCCACGGCTACACGACAAGGATTCAAATAAAAATAACTTAGCACGGTCGATATCCTCTGTCGAAAAACCCGTTGCACAGATCCGAATAATGCTTTCATTGTCCATGACTTCATATTTGTTTTGTTTTGTTACACGACTTGCACTTAAAAGTTTTTAAACTCGGCATGTTCACAGCGGCAGTACAGTGACACCGGTTACACACCCGCACGGACGGCACACGTGCATGGACGACGTTAAAATGGTACCAACTCTGAAATGAAAAATCACCTGTTATACATTTCCATTAGACAATGGATGTATTTAACAAAAGCAGATATTTTTATTGATATTTCAGAGTTAGACCGATAGAGGTGTTCATATTCATGACTAATTTCACCGCCTAAAAGATAGTCAATACATCCAAAGTCACCCTGTGTTTTCGTTACTGCGCTACACAGACATGAAATATTGTCCTAACTAATATTATAAATGTGAAAGTAAGTTTGTCTGTTTGTTACGCTTTCACGCTGAAACGGCTGAACGGATTTGCATGAAATTTGGCACATGGGTAAACCATGACCTGGAGTAGGACATAGGACTGTTTATCGCGGTAAACGTGGACGAAGTCGTGGGCTAAAGCTAGTTACAAATAAAATCTATTAAACAAAAATGGTCTTAATCAACATCAGAGGGATCAGGTACATGGGGCGTAGGATTATTGACAGCATCAGCAATAACCTGAACTGTTCCTGGATTATTTGTTCTATTCCCATTAGATAGATCTAAAACCGGTAACCTTAGCACGAAATCGTGATCCCAGGCACTATGCCTAGGCTCAGACCATTGAATAACCCGAAAATCTGCTGAATTCTGCCCAGATACGGTTGGTATTGGAATTCTCGGAATGCGTGCAGCCAAAGCGTGAAGTCTAGGATTTTGTGCTCGATCTCTCGGCTCTGGCCTGGAGGAGTCTGGGACTACATTAGCCGCATCGGGACGTCTACCTTGCTCCTGCCTGGATGAAAACATGTGTTGGTACCTGGCTATCTCGGCCGGTAGCAGCGGCCTAGCATCCCTTCCGATTCTTTGCACGGTGACCTGTCCTGATCGGTTGAGCGGGTTGTTTTGTGTTTGGTTCGGGGATGTTATTGATGATGTGTCGACGATCGTCGTGTTTGATCTCGCTAAGTGCGGTGGGTGGTGAACGCAGATGCCGTTTTGAGTGGCCCTGGCTGACGTTGGGAAGTTTAGAGCGAGATATTCTGGTAACGGTACGCAGACAACGCCGATTTCCTCCTGTAAAATTAAAGGAAGAAATATTTTATTCCTTCTCTACTGATGAAGCGAAGTGCGTCGAAGGAAGCCGAGCATTAAGTTAAGCTAATCAGAAGGCAGACACATTACTGTTACTGTTAGTCTGCATCAGCGACTGCTGGGCCAAGGCCTCTCCCCATGACTTCCAGCTATTTCGATCCAGGGCTAAAGTACACCATTGGTCGTTTTTTTTGTCCAGCTCGTCCCGCCATCTTCTACGGGGTCTACCGCGACGCCTTCTAGCTGTGGCAGGGCTCCACGTGGTGGTTATTTTGGCCCACAGCTCATACATACATTATTTTGCAATTTTTTTTTTCTGTCTTTTTATAAAAAAATATCAGGAAATACATGTATAACTCACCGAAACACTAGGCCTCCTCTCAGGGTTGCTATCCGGTATAAACACGAACGGTTTCCTATCAACTTCAATCGAAGATTGAACAGAAGTCGGTGTTTCTTCTTTTTTCTCCTTCTCTAAAGATATATCGGGGACCACTTGCAACTCTTCGGGTGGATTCGGAATGGTGACATAGCTCGCTATTATGCTAGACAGTTGATCCAGTACCTGTGAAATTAAATTCGCAATAGTGACATCTGTTAGTAGAGATTGGAAATTGTGTTTTCGATTGTAAGCCATAGATGGCGTTAATTACAAAAATACATCTCCGTTTTTATCACTTTGCTACGGAGTTATAAACAAACTATATTTTTAGTAAAATAATTTCCTAGAAAAATAATATTCGTGATAAAAGTAATTTCCAATTGCGTAGGTACTATCGCCAAAATCTATATCTGACCACCGTAAGGGTTATTCCTGCTTGCAGCGCATATTATTAGTCGACCTAAAAAGGATTCTCTTTTGTTTTACTTACGGATGCGGCTGTGGTCATCATGTGCACGGGATTTTGTTTTCAAAATGGTCAGATATAGGTTTGGCGATAGTACATTATGATGATTACATTATTATTTTTACCTCGTCGGCCACTAGTCTATGTTTCGGATCTTTGACCAGCAACCTTTGAATTAGGAACACGGTGTTGTCTGACGCCTGCACTGAGTTGCCATCCCTGAAAATACAATATTAATACATTTACAAATAACGTTTTAAGTAAAACGGGCACGTTTACACACGGCACGGCAAGTTTACAAAAAATAAAATGAAAAAAAAATAATAAAAAATAAATAAAAAAAACAAAATAATAATAATATAAGCCTCGGTCAACATCTATCGAGGCTCTCGTTAGGCGGTTGAATTAAGGGCCTGATTCAAAAGGCAGTACTCCTCGATACGGCTCGTATTGTGAGGAGGTTCCTGTCTCTGGAGCCCTAACCACCGGTAGCTTGGACCCTGCTCCCGACACGGTGGATCACTATTTTTTTATATTTTTAAATGTTTTTTTTATACTAATATTTAAAAATGTAACAAAATAAGAAAACTAAATAAACGAAATAATAATAAATCAAATTATTTGTCCAGGTAACACCACGTCATCTGCCTAGCATTTTCTCAACTATATTGGGGTAGGTTACTAGTATAATCGGATGCAGCTGAATACCAGTATTTTACATGGAGCAAATGTACATCGTCTTCACATATAATTATATAATTAATGTATGCAAAATATTGTAAAACATTTTAAAAGAGTAACGGTGGAGTTTCTTGCCCATTCTTCTCCATACGAAAACTACCTTTTGGAAGGGGCGACTAGAATCAATTTTATTTTAATTTTAAATTTGACGTTCAAAAGTGCCTTTAATGTGCCTATTTGAAATAAATGATTTGACTTTGACTTACACAGTTGCTCTATCTGACCTTCATAATTTAGCACCCAGCAACTGCGTTGTGGACCCCTTGGTAAGACTAGTTGTCAGACTTTCGGGCTTCTGACTACAAGACTTGCATAAATAGAATAATTTTATACAAAATCAAACTTACGGTGGTATATTATAGTTAGCAGCCTGTATCCTGCAAAATAGTTGAGCAAGACTGGTGTCGCAGAAGGGAAACTGTCCATATAGCATGGTGTATAGGACCACGCCTAATGCCCACATGTCTGAGGGCTTGCCTAAGTACGGTTTGCATTGCAACACGTCAGGAGAAATGTAGGCTGGCGATCCTGGAAAAAAATGTGTTTTTTATTGAATTTGAAATTGTGAAGGTTTATATGTGAGAATTTGTTTTTGAAACGAACTTCTTTAACGCGGCATGCGGTAAGAGCAAACTTGTAGAAATCGTCACGTAACGAAAAAGTCTGCGGGTCTGGGGCTGCAGTCTCGACATTCATAGCGATCGGTTTACGACCGAATTCGGTCGCAAAGTCCCGGGTTGACAGGTGGTATGGAGTGACAGGACTTTGCGACCGAATTCGGTCGTAAAGCGATCGCTATGAATGTGGAGACTGCAGCCCCTGACCGGCTTTTGCGCGCTCGTAAGGCTAGGTAATAAGTTAGGCGAAGTGTATTTAAAACGTCAGACGTTACCGATGTCATTCATATTTTCCATACGAAATAGTTTTAATGATTCACATCTGCCAGGCGTCCCGCGACGGCTAAGTTTTTTTTTTATTTCACCAATATAATAGAAAATTTTCCCAGATGCAACCAGAGTCTGGATTTACGTCCGGTTGATGGCGAAAGCCTCGCCCCTATAACATGGGACTTGAAATATCAAATGTGGGTTCAATGTTGGTACACCTACGCTCGGCATCACAAAGGTCAAGACGATTTAAATAGATTGTCAAATTACTGTACCAAAAATAATTTAAAATTAAGCATCGACAAATGTAAATACGTTAACTTTACCAAAAACAAAAACATAATTAACTACGATTATAGCCTCTGCGACGAACTCCTTCTTAAAGAAACTGAAATTTGTGATCTGGGTGTACTTTTGGATTGCAAACTTCACCTTAATTTACACATTGAAAAGATAATAGCTAAAGCTTTCCAAATGTACAATTTTGTTATGAGATCGTCATCAGATTTCAAACGCCCAGTCACATATCTACATCTTTTCAACTTTTTATTACGACCGCAAGTAGAGTACGCGTGTATGATATGGGACCCTTACTATGCAAAATATGATCAAGCATTAGAAAAAATTCAGTGTAAGTACTTGAAAACAATGCAGTTTAAATGTCACTTGGAGCGTCTTCCGTACGAGGAGTCGTTGCAGAAATTTAAGCTACTAACACTACATTCAAGGCGTCTGTTACTCCAAACCATGATGCTCCGTGGACTGATACACAACAAGTTTGATTGCCCTGAACTTGTGAATAATATATTTTATTTCGTGCCCAGAACTGTAATGAGGCGAGAGGCGCGCGCTTACCCACTCTTTGCTACGACCTCTAGTCGTACAAATGCGGGTCAACGGGCGCCTCTACACAGATTACCCAAAATATATAACCAACACTTTGTTAAAATAGACATATTTACGTTAGCTCATAATTTATTTAAAAAAGAATTAGTTAATGCACTTAAAACCTAATAATTAAGTATCATTATTAAAATAAGCCCTACCTTTCTTCCGTACTGTATGTAAGTAAATTAATACCTATAGTAATATGTGGAGACGTTGTTGATTGTACGTTAACCCACTTTATTGTATACTTAGATGTAAGACAAAATGTACAATTGTTTGTTTTCCCTAATAAAATTAAAAAAAAAAAAAAAAAAAGGTACAGACAGACGCCAACAGGTCAAGTTACGCGAAACTGACGAATTTTCCCAATCAACCTTAAACCTTAATGCTTTAGCGATAAAGTTGAAAATCTATCAAAGAAATTTGACAGATTGTAGTAACTTGATGTGCTGGCGTCTGTACTTTCCGAAAACTAGTATAATCAGCCTATAATATTCCTACTCCTGGGACACAGACCTCCTCTCGGTGAGAGGGAGTGGGCCATAATCTACCACGCGGACCCAGTGCGGGTACATAGATGTCACATATCTGCGAATTTTTGGTTCTAGGACGTGCCGGTTTCCTCACGGTGTTTTCCTTCATCGTTTAGAGAGCAGTGGTGAAGAATTAATTTACACAAAGTAAAGCGCCTGTCTGGGTTTGTACCCAACACCTACAACTCGTAAATGGCAGCCGTTACTACTGGGCCACCACTGTTCTATCAGCCTATCGCAGTCCACTGCTGGACATAGGCCACGCTGCGCCACAACACCCTGTCCTCCGCATCCAGTCGGTCCCAGCCACCTCTTAAGGTCGTCGGTCTATCTAGCTGGGGGGCTACGCTTGCCAATACGCGGTCTCCACTCCAGCCGATCGATTCTGTAAAAATCTCACCGTGAAAATGAAGTGAGCTTAGAGTGAGCTATCAATAGTGTCAATCCCTAGCATTAGTTGGAATGACAGCTCACTCCACGCTCACTTCACCTAAGTTTTCATGGTGAGATGGTTACAGAATCGCACTGCAGGACTCACCTACTCCACGAGACCATCGGTCCTTCGAAAAAGATGACCAGACCACTGCCCCTTCAGCTTGCTTACTCTGCAAGCTATGTCGGTAATTCCGATTCTTTTCCGGATAATTACATTTCAGATTTTATGCTTTAAAGAAACACCGAACATAGCCCTCTCCATAGCGCGCTGAGCGACCTTGAATTTGTGGACCAGCCGGACCAACCCGACTGTCAGTGTCCAGAAGAAAACAAGCGATACAATAAAATAATATCCCTGGATAATATCCCTGGACATTTCACACAGCGCCATCTAGTCCCAAGCTAAGCAACCTAATGCTTGTGTTATGGTAACAAGATGGCTGATAAACTACTTATATACATTTTTTTTTTATAAATACATGCATATTATAGATAGAAAAACACCCAGACTCGGAACAAATACATGTAGGTCATACAAATATTTGTTCCGTGCGGGAATCGAACCCGCGACACGCAGCGCAGCAGTCAATCGCTTAACCACTGCGCCAACCATGCCGTCATCGGACATACAAAATAGGATAGTAGACTTTTGTATTGTCCTGCAGAAATCTTAAAATTCGCGAGCACCTGTTAAAATATAAGTGGAAGATGTTACAACTATGGCTTACCCCTCTGATCCTTCAACAGATCTCGATCGCTACCGAGATGCGTCCCCAGACAGAAGTTGGTAAGAATGACGCGTCCAGTCCGTTGGTTCAACACTATGTTGCCCAGTTTTAAGTCCCTGTGCACTATGTTCCTCTGAAAAGATAAATATATTTGTGAACATTACGCTATCTATAGCATTAGTTAGATTGGGCTTATAGGCTTCTCTTAGCTGAGTAACATCTATGTGGCGGCATCTATATCGCCACATGCGAACTACGCATCATACTAACGTCACGCAAAATCCTGCATCGCGCAAGCAGAATTTACCGCGCAACTAGCATATATACAAGGTCTCGACATGAATCGTCAGGCAGTATGCCCGTGATTCACGTCACACACCCGTCTGGTCGGAGGATCCTCCCTTTTCTACGGAGGCTGAGTGAACTTTACACCCTCACCTCTAAACCCGAATTGATGCGAGGGAAATTTGGCGTGCGATCGCCACCTTTACACTACAATGAAAATTACGCGACTTATCGATCAAATAATGTCGAAGCGAAGGTAATTTAAAAAACATGGCAGGCGTATGCACGCCCACTGTCTGTCTTTCTCACTGAATTATAAATTAACGCACGTAGTCGTTAACATTATTGATTCTGACGAAGAAACGGTGCTTTTATTGAAGTTATCTGCGCGGCTCACTCGTTAACAACGAACTTATTTAAACAATATATTTATTTATTTATTTATATATACTTTATTGTACACCACAAAAATACATAGTAATCATCAATATATGTAAGTAATCATCATCTGCCTGGCCTTTTCCCAAATATGTTGGGGTAGGCTACCAGTCTTACCGTATGCAGCTGAGTACCAGTAGGTATGTAAGTAATGAAACTTCAAATTTATGCTTTTGGAAAGAAAGAAAGATATTTTTTTTGATGCACTCGATAATCTTACGACTGCGTCTGTGAGCCGAGTTTTGGGCCAAAAATATTTAAACTTTTTGCCATGGATACGCTAAGAAGAAAAGCGTCTTTGTAAAATCAACCCCGAAGGAGGTAAAATAAGGGCGATATTAAAAGAAGAAGGTTCAAAGACGGCCACGTCTGCCAGCAAAGAGAAGTATCTCAAAAAATCGCTAAAACTGATTCCTTAGGCATTTTTTAAATGTTGGTATGCTTGTACACTCTGACCTTTTTTAGGTAATTTATTATACAGCCGAACCCCCTCATATTGGCGCCGATTCCCTTGTTCACAAACTAAACTAAATTTAAGTTCAGTGCATCTTTTTCTTTCTATTTCATTAAGAAAAAGAAAATAAATATTAGTTTAGTCATGTCAAATTAGTCAGCGCCTGACGTAAATTGACGTATTTTTAGTAGCCATGTTTTTAATCACGTCTAAACTGTCTATGGAGTATCTTAATTTGACAGGACTAAACTAATATTTTATCTTCTGTCCTTTTCTTAATGAAATAGAAAGAAAAAGTGGCACTGAACTTAAATTTAGTTTAGTTTGTGAACAAGGGATTCGGCGCCAATGTATAGTTTTCCTGCCGTGCAGGGTTCTTACTATTGGTACAGACGCCAGCACATCAAGCTACTACAATCTGTCAAATTTCTTTAATGGATTTTCAACTTTATCGCTAAAGCATTAAGGTTGAAGGTTGATTGGGAAAATTTGACAGTTTCGGGTAGCTTGACCTGCTGGCGTCCTTACTTCCAGGTCGTCTTGATTACGGGTATTATATCTATGAGTCTTTTGTGTGAATGAAATATTTGTGTGTATGTTGGTTATTGGTCATGCACGTGTGGTATGTATACAATTGTTGTAGGTTAAATAATTTTGTTTTTTTTTTAGAGTAATTCTGTAGGAGTATAGTAGTTGTAATTGAAAAGGACTTTGATGATTTTGTGTTCGTTGTAGGTGTTGTTGATTAAACTTGGAATTCAAGTCTGTCACCTTGGGTACATTTTGGTTAAACATAAAAATAGAATTCTCACAAACAACCACTAAAGCTTTGGAGTGTTTGATTCCATTTGGAACCTCCAATAATTTTAAAGAAACGGCAGCCCCACTAAAGAGGCTTGGCGACCCCCTAGGGGGTCGCGACCCACACGTTGAAAAACACTGATCTAAACAGTATAATTTGTTTCTAATACACTGTAAAAATTGATTAGTTAAGTAATTTAATATTATACATAGTGTTAATGAATAGTTAGGCAATATGAAAATGTGTACAACAATACTCTATTGCTAACTGTGGAGGCTTGTAAATAACTTGTCGCCAATTACCTCACGACTACTTCTACATATATTTGATAGCTGTAAGCAAGCCAAACACAATAAATAAAAAAAACTCACCTTATGCAAATTAGCGACAACCCTCACAATATCATAGAAAATGAGTATTGCTTCTTTCTCCGGAACCTTCTTGACTTTAGTAACATACTGCTGTAAGTTCACCAGCTCAGATCCCTTCTCACTGAACTGGTGGGGGCTCACACAGTCCAGCACGAGGAATAGACGCTGGCGGACCCGGCCAGTGAAGACGGAACCGTTGCCGGATGGGTTCGGAATTTCCTCCAATGCTTGGTCCTGGAAATTGAGAAAAGGATAATATATGAGTGAAAGTATTCAGTACCTAATATAGGATATTGACTTAAAGTTAAAAAAAAAACTTTAGAGGTGTCAAGGGACACCCGGATGGAACGAAGTTCAAAGAGAGAGAGAGAGAGAGAGACAGACAGAGAAACACGCGCACGCCGCACGGCTTACAACTATAGCAAAAAGTGTCGTTCCAACTTTTGGTCTTAATTTTTTCCGTCTAGCCCCCTTTCGCAACGCGCGATAAGGAACTTCGTTCCAAAAAGCTCGTTGGAGTCGATATTTCCTCTCTGACTAATTCTGAGAAAAAATGGAACACCCCATGAGTTCCATTTTTTCGAGGTTTCTTTTAAAATCCAGACACTTAATATCATCACCATCATCTGCCTAGCCTTTTCCCAACTATGTTGGGGTCGGCTTCCAGTCTAACCGGATGCAGCTGAATACCAGTATTTTACATGGAGCGACTGCCTATCTGACCTCCACAACCCAGTTACTGGGACCAGACACTTAATATCAAAAAAAAAATAAGAAGACTATGTACCTACACTTTTTTTTTTTACTACAAATTAGCTGAAGGAAGTTCATAATTTTTGCCAATGTGATATCCCATCGGGCACATGGCTTGTCTATACCTATAGATTTTTTTTATCTATAGGTATATATAGACAAGCCGTGTGCACACCCTAACAGTAGCAATGGCTTTAATTTTGACATTTCAACCACATTCATTGCGTTATTCCATCGGGCACTCGGCTTGTATATTGCTATATCTATACCTATAGAAATTGCTACAGGTAGAAACTAAATCTAATCTTGTTAAATCGGTATCCATGTACCTTCAGTAATGTAGAGGCATGTCTGCCGAAGGCAACCTCATATGTTGCAGGCCGGATATAATTTAGCGCGGAGGACATTCGAACGTTCAAGCTAGTGTCAAATATATTAATTAGGATTTTGGTTTAGAATAGAGAGTGGTAATTTAGTCAGAAATATGTAAAGACGTTCTTACAATATAATCTTAAGGAGTCGTACCGTTGTTTGATTCCTCCCGTTACCTCAGAGGGCTCTTCTAGCCTTCTACAGTAAGTACGTACGCGCGGGGTAGTTGCGTAACACACTATCTTTCATTTTGACAGTTCAACAACATACATTGCGTCATTTACGTTGTTCAGCAGACACATTTTTCGAACACGTGAAGCAATGGGTTAGCAATATTCTTCAAAATGATTCAGATTGTTTGAAAGTGTGTTACGCAATTAGGGCGCTGTTCTTTGCGACATCTGCCCCCGAATAAATTACGTAACGCATTCGTAATCACGATAGCTTTTGTTGTGTTACGCAATAAGGGCGCGTTTATTTGTCGCAAAAACTTGCCATAGAGTACGTTTATTGTGAATAAGAACGTTATTTACTAGTCAACAATAGACTCAAAAACAATACTAAGATACAAAAAAACTTGAGAGGTGTCAAGGGACACCCGGATGGAACGAAGTTCAAAGAGAGAGAGAGAGAGAGACAGAGACACACGCGCACGCCGCACGGCTTACAACTACCTATAGCAAAAAGTGTCGTTCCAACTTTTGGTCTTAATTTTTTCCGTCTAGTCCCCTTTCGCAACGCGCGATAAGGAACTTCGTTCCAAAAAATAGATGGATAATTTTATTAAGATAGCTCCAACACAAAATGCTTATGCTACTATGACTGACTCCGTCAACAAAGACTGATCCTTAGTCGCCTGACATCGAGAGCAGTAGAAAGCGAGTAGAGGCCCTCATCATTTCAGCCGAAAGACGTCCACTGCTGGACATAGGCCTCCCCCAAACACCTCCACTTCGACCAGTCCAGTGATGCCTGTAGCCTTCGCAAAGCCATCAGTCACCAATCCACCTTTGAAGAGGCCTTCCAACGCTACATCTTCCGGTAAACTGGCAGTGGGCAGGGCACATTGCTCGCAGAACAGATGGCCGGAAAGTTCTGGAGTGGCGACCGCCATTGCCCTGCAGTGGGACCATTGAGATTAATTATAAAAAGTAAAAATAAATGCTTACCTTGAACAAACCATGGTGATGGATCACACCGTCCTGGTCCTTCAACAAGGACAATAGAGAATATTCCGTGTGCATCAGCATCTTACCCTGCCGATCGTCCTGGGTTTCCGATTGGCTTTCATTTTTCATGCTCAAGATCTTAACCTGAAAGAGCATAAAGTTTTGTTAAACATTATTTTGGAGTATAAATAGTTTCTGCCACAGTCGCGGGTTGTTCGAAAGAGTTACCGTGGCCCCTGGCACAGGCAACTGAAGGAACATGGGCGGGTTTTAGTCAGTAAAGGTCTGACACGTCCCCCCCTCCGCCCAGAGCGGGAGAAGTTATTTGACGATTTCCCACCCAAAAAAAAAAGTATTAAGTAATAGTTTGTGGCTTCGCTGTGTGATCTATTCATGTTATAATCTTATGGGTGAGGTGGACTTATATTTAGAAGGCCTGTTTACTGATTTACTTGTAACTAGCTCCACCCCGCGGTTTCACCCAGGTGCCAAATTTCATCCAAATCTGTTCAGCCGTTTTAGCATAACAGCGTATCAAACAAACATACACACAGTCAAATTTTTCTCTTTCAAATATTACCTACCTATGCATTTGAGTTATTTGAAATCTTTTTATAATGTCTGCTAACAAGTTTTATTGCGTAACTGCCCCGTTTTTCCTGTGCTTGCAAGCCTTGGGTTCGATTCCCAGATTGGGCAAGGTTGCAAGGTCTTGTGTTCGATTCCCAGGTTGGGCAAGGTTTATTTAGTTTTTCCATTAGGAATCTCTAAGTAACAGCCCGGAGTTTGAAAGTTGGCGGTGTGATTCCTCCATGCCTCGTAAAGCACGTTAAGCCGTTGGTACTGCCCCAGATTTCTCTCCGATCGTGTCGGATTGCAGTCCCATCGGACTATGAGAGTTGAGGGAAGAGAGAGTGTTCCTGTGTCAGCGCACTCACTTTTGCAGTATGTGACAGTGTGTATGTGCAGTATCTGACAGCACGGTTGGCGCAGTGGTTAAGCGATTGACTGCTGCGCTGTGTGTCGCGGGTTCGATTCCCGCACGGAACAAATATTTGTATGACCTACATGTATTTGTTCCGAGTCTGGGTGTTTTTCTATCTATAATATGTATGTATTTACAAAAAAAAAATGTATATAAGTAGTTTATCAGCCATCTTGTTACCATAACACAAGCATTAGGTTGCTTAGCTTGGGACTAGGTGGCGCTGTGCGAAATGTCCAGGGATATTATATGTTTCCCGCGCCGATGGCTAGTCTCCGCTGAGATTGGCCACTGGCCACCATGGCCAAAATTCAATCTGGAGGACTATTTTTTTTTTATTCCACAAGGTACACGATTACGCTGTATGAAAAATAAATGCAATTTTTTTTTTAATCGTTCGTACTATTTTATTTACTTTATGTGGGTAAATTATATAATTTCCAGACAGCCCATAAATATTTAAAAAATGTTTTTTTGTTATAAGCACCGTATACATTCATAGCGCTTTCAATGTCTGTTTGTAATGTCAAAATAGCTGTTATTTTGAAATTACAAACATTTAATTATTTTTTTATTTGTATATAGGATAGGTATATTATCTGCCTAGCCTTTTTCCAACTATATTGAGGTCGGCTTCCAGTCTAACCGAATGCAGCTGAATACCAGTATTTTACATGGAGCGACTGCCTATCTGACCTCCACAACCCAGTAACTGGGTAATACGATACCCCTTGGTAAGACTAGTTATCAGACTTTCGGGCTTCTTAAGACCCGTAACGACTGTCAAAGATCCACGACTGGCTGCCGGGACCAACGGCTTAACGTGCTTTCCGAGGCACGTAGGGGTTTTGGTATATGAAGATGGTCACCCATCCACGGACCAACCACGGCAAGCGTAACTTAACCTGATCGATCGACCTGTACCCACAAACCCCATTTGTATATAATATGTATAGACTACATACTACGCTAGTTCGCGTCATGTAAGTTTGCCGCTCTCGGCTACAGAGTACTAGGTACTTAGAAATGACTGCCCAGTGGCTACTGGGCAGTCATTTCTGACTTTCTTCTGACTTTTTCTGACTTTCTGTCTCTCAGTATTGAGATTGGCTAATCTCAATACGAACACAGCAATGCGCCATGCCATGCACATTCGGAAAGCCTGCACCCTAATAGCGTAACACACTGCCAGTCACAATCTGAATCATTTTGAAGGATATTGCTAATCCATTGCTTCATATGTTGGAAAAATGTGTCTGCTCAACAAGATAAATAACGCAATGAATGTTGTTGAACTGTCAAAATAAAACCCATTGCTGATAGTGTGATACGCAATTAGTCCGCTGGTTTCAGAACGGTAAACTTATGTGATGCGAACTGCACTACAGCTGCCGGCTAACAACTACTATAGCGATGCTTAATCGCGGTTGTATCGCGACAATAGCGATGCAGCGTATACTTTCAGTGACAGAATCACCTGTATCGAGATCTTTTTGCGATTGTATCACTATACTATTCACTACTCAATAAAAGTCGCCATGGGTGACCAAACTAATAAAATTCGTCCAGACGTTTGTTTCAGTCCAGGCATGAAAAGGTAACATACAGACAGTTTAGTATTAGTATAGACTACCTATTATTTCCATTAACTTTAGCCAAAAGAACACACAGTCATGCGAGCAAAGCCACAGGCAGCTAGTTTGTATTATAAAAACTACATGCAGACAAAATCGCGAGCAACAGCGTTATCTTATGAAAAAACTACTAAGTTTTACCTCCTAAACTATTTTACAGGTTCCGCAAGAAACATGTTTTTTTTTTAAGTTAAATATTATAAATGGTTGTACAGAACACTTTGTGTATGTACCAGCCCAACTCACACTTTTTTTTATAAAGACATCTTTTTATAACAACTTCTTGATATAAAATAATGACATGAATAATTTATCATTAATAGCACACCTGAGATACTGAAAAAATACAGCAATGAGGAAGACCTATTTAATCATAACCAGTATGACAATTTCATAGCTATTTCACAATTAACAGAAATAACACTTTAAAAGTTAAAAAATATTGCATCATTTTAAATAATGTAAATTCATTTTAAATAAAAAACATCGTGCATTAAGGTCAATATTGATCTATTAATAAACCTCATAGCTACGTAGGTAATACAATAAAAGGAAATTAATTATGTAATTATAATTCATGGATAAAAAGAGCTAAAACTATTATAAGATTGATGAAGGCTATCTTGTTCTTCTAATGAAACTTGTGGCATAATGTCTTCCGTTTAGTCCCTTAATACAAAGTGATTAGTAAACAAGATAAAGTGATAAGATGTTCAACATATAACATAAGTTTACAGTGTCTACAAATAGAATGTAATTAAAACAGCTCATTACCTGATAGAACTCATCCGTTTTTTCCTTCCTGGCTAAGCACTGCACAATGCTTTTAACAGGACTGGGCCCGAGTTTCGGACCAAGGAGGAAAGGGCCAGCCTTACGAACATGCTTGTCTGGTACAGGGGTGCCTGGAGCAGGCACTTCATTCGTTTCGTGCGATACTTCGACACTTGGAGAACAGGGCTCGAAGTTTTTGAAGTTCCTCAACACCCCGCTGCAAGTGGAGCTCGCGTACGCTGATACTCTAGGGACCTTCGGATTTGGCTGCAGTGGCATAGGTCGTGTCCTTTTTCCTGGACTCGAACTGCATTCTGGTCTGTCTTGATCCATAACTAGTGCAAATCCACTCTCGTTAATAAACGAGTAAATACAATGTTATTCACGAAATTTATGAAGTAATCACTTTTAAGGTTCACGTTTTAACTGAACGATGATACGCGCACTGTTGTTACGACGAAAATAACGCAAAAATCTCACTTAAATTTTATTTACTAAATGAAAATGTCTGATTTTTCGTTCAGAAAGTAGAGCAAAATCCATAATATAAAGATGGTTGCACAAGGAATCGAAATTTGTAACCATAGAGTAAAGTAAAATATATCGGGTAACAAAAAATATTTGTTTTGATTTATTTCCTTAACAATGTAATCTTTTATAATATTATTTTTTGTGATTATTCTCTAAACTTAATTCTTCAAGACCAAATAGGTACGAACGAAAGGATCAATTATTTTCAAACGACGCTCACGCTTCACCTTAGCACAGCAACAAAATTACCTGTCACGTCAAATTTTTTTATAAAATACTAAAGACAGCTACGTGAAACATAATTAACGAGTTTTTCAGTGTAGCTGTTTCTTATATCTAACGTTTTAAATAAGAGTCTAGTCAAGAAAATATGATAACATACAATTTTTGCTAAGCTTAGTCAGTTTCAATTACATTTTCCATCGTGTATTGGGGTCTTTATTCCTACGTTGACAAGTGACAATTTGTTTTTGACAGATTTTATAACCATGTTTGTCACGATAGTTCTTGATAGTATTTCTTGATCCCGTTTCCGATAGAATTGTGCAATAATTATAAAAACATTTATTCCTGTATATAGTAATAAAATCACTGCAAGATGTGGAAAGGTTTGAGATTAACACGTTCTCAGTTAAGAAAGTTTCATCACAATGGCCACACATTTCAGCCTATCGGTGTCCCTGCTATAGATTCTGTGCTGAACCAATGGTACGAATTCTGCAAGAAGCCACCTAAAGGATTTGAGAAGTATTTCGAGCCAGGTTCAAGTCAAAAACCGGCTAAAACTCCAGGTACGGATAAAGAAGCACCACCTACGCCTTCGAAAGCTGCTCAACCGCCTCCGAAACCGACTACTGCCCAGGATAAATGGAACATGAACATGTTCAGTGGCGGTACCGGTGGTAGTGGTGGCCGCGGTGGCTACGAAGGCCAGGATAGAGAAAAATGGATGATGTTTGGTGCAATGGGCATTGTAGGTATATTAGGATCTATCGCATACTTTGAACTTCGCTACAGAGAGATTAGCTGGCGGGACTTCGTCAATTTATACCTACATAAGGGTACTGTAGAAAAATTAGAAGTTATCAACAAAAAATGGGTGAGAGTGAAGCTGCACCCAGGCTCAGCCATAGATGGAAAAGTCATTTGGTTTGCTATTGGCAGTGTAGATTCATTTGAGAGGAATTTAGAAAATGCACAAGTAGAGATGAGTGTTGATCCACCAAACTTCCTTCCTGTTATTTATAAGACTGAGGTAGAAGCCTCAAGTTTAACAGGCATGCTCCCAACAATACTTATTATAGGATTTTTAATTTATATGATGAGAAGATCAGCAGACATGATGGGACGCGGTGGAAAGAAAGGGGGTGGACTTTTTGGGGGTGTTATGGAGTCCACAGCTAAACTTATTAATCCCACTGATATTGGTGTTAAGTTCCAAGATGTCGCTGGATGTGAAGAAGCTAAAATAGAGATCATGGAGTTTGTCAACTTTTTGAAGAATCCCCAGCAGTACATTGATTTGGGTGCCAAAATCCCTAAAGGAGCCTTGCTCACTGGCCCACCTGGTACTGGTAAAACCCTGCTAGCAAAAGCCACTGCAGGAGAAGCGAATGTACCATTCCTTACCGTCTCAGGATCTGAGTTCTTAGAGATGTTTGTGGGTGTTGGGCCCTCTAGAGTCCGTGATATGTTCTCTATGGCCCGCAAACATGCACCATGCATCCTCTTCATTGATGAGATCGATGCAGTTGGCAGGAAAAGAGGAGGACGTAGTTTTGGGGGTCATTCAGAACAGGAGAATACCTTGAATCAGCTTCTGGTTGAAATGGATGGCTTCAATACTACGACAAATGTTGTGGTTCTGGCTGCTACAAATAGAGTAGATATCCTGGATAAAGCTCTGCTAAGACCTGGTAGATTTGACAGGCAGATATTTGTTCCTGCTCCAGATATTAAGGGAAGAGCTTCAATTTTCAAAGTTCATTTGACTCCTCTGAAGACCACCATTGATAAGGCGAAGCTGGCACGAAAGATGGCTGCACTTACTCCAGGTATAAATATTTATTTATATAAATTTCACAAAATATTGCCACTAGGTACCAAATTTTTTACTGCCAAACTTAAGGTGCAATTTTAATGCAAGGAATATCTCCGAGAAGATCAAGAAAAACTCTTTTGCTAAAATATTGGTGGTATCATTCACCAATATTTTCCTATGATTGTCGTGTCCCCTAAAGTAATATTATAATAAAGAGAAAAGATTTGAAATGTAAACTAACTTCATGCTGACCCGATATGGAAGTCTTAAATGTAAAATAACTGATAGGTCAACAAAAAACCACTCCTACCTGCTAACTCCTCTTCATTTTATGTACTTAGTATTTATTTTAAAAAATACTTAATGCTAATCCATACTTAAGATAGGATACTCCCAAAAAGAATTCTTAGTATACCCACTTGATTCATCTGCCTAGCCTTTTCCCAACTATGTTGGAGTCGGCTTCCAGTCTAACCAGATGCAGCTGAACACCAGTATTTTACATGGAGCGACTGCCTATCTGACCTCCACAACCCAGTTACTGGGTAATACGATACCCCTTGGTAAGACTGGTTGTCAGACTTTCGGTCTCCTGACTAACCGTAACGACTGTCAAAGATCCACGAATGACAGCCGGGACCAACGGCTTAACGTGCTTTCCGAGGCACTGAGGGGTCTCGGTATGTAAAGATGGTCACCCATCCACAGACCAACCGCGGCAAGCGTAGCTTAACCTGATCGATCGACCTGTGCGGCTGTTATTATTTAGCCACGGGCCCCTATATTAGTATACCCACTTGATTGCACAACATTAAAAAACGTGGCACGTTTCCAAGTTTGTTATATACAGGGTGGCGATTAGGTTATCACATTAAATTGTACAGCAGGTATTACAAGTTGTTATCACTCTGTTAAAATAATCAAATAAATAATTTTACTAAAATTAAGAAAATGCATTTTTCAAACAAAATAAATGGCGTTATAATCGGTAAAAAATAAATCATCCTTTATAATATTAGTTTACTGACCTGTAAAAGCGGCAACGCCGCGTCGCGCCGGCGCGGCGGAGGCGGAGCACGCGCCGTACCTACGCGAGGTACGAGTACGAGTACCTACTTGTGGATGTAGGCACGCGCGCGTGGTGCGTGCGACAGTAATTCAACATTTTCACAACATACTTATGATATTGTTTTATGAAATAATCACAAATTCACTTTAAAAATCTCCACTTAAATGCTCAATTATTACGCATTTTAATTTTTACGTTTTCAAAATGTCCTCCGTGCTTTTGTACTTACACACAAATGATATTGTCTTACGATATTATTTCGGACTCTTCTGAGTAGCCTGAGTAGGTAGGCTTCGCGGCTAAAATTTTTAAATTGTCGAAGGCTCGAATTATTCGAGATTTTAAATCGTCCATAGTCGTCACTTCAGTAGCGTATTATACCTCATTCTTTAAATGTCCATTTCCCGAACTCCAAATCATATCGGTGTACTCCGACGATGCGAAATTGATTCGAGGCATCTTGGAAACAATAACACAATGAAAATAGGTAAGTAGGTACCTAACAATAATTATAATTTTAAGCGTCTGATTTCGCATAAACTGTCACACACACGACACACCACCTTCACTAAACTATCCTATTCCTATTACTAAAATAAAGTTAACACAAAACAATGTCCACAAAATAAAAACAATAACAATACTACGAAGGGCGCGTGCGCCAATCGTCAACTATTGAAAACTATTCCTCAAGGATTTTGGCGGCGGACTATGTGACTCATCCGTCGCACGCGCCAAATCACACACCCCCGTACCCCGTAGCATTTCGCGCATAGAAATGTATACCTTAACTCGTCAACCGTAAGAATATTTTTGCATATTTTTTTCATATCTCTCATGCGGTCCCTTTTCATCTTTTAATTTTGCGCACAAAAAACGCCTTCAACTATTAGCCGTAAGAAGGCGGTAAGGATATTTTTCGCTTGAATTGTTTACGTTTCTTGTAATAATAGTTTGTAAAATGGTAGTTTAGTAGTGCTTGTAGGTAATTCGGAATGGCAACGTTTGAAGTTTTGAACTATCTTCGCCGGCCACGGGTCTTTGACCTACTTTTATCGGGTCAGCTGATTATGTTTATGCAATACATGATGTTGTGAAATATTAAAATGGAAAAAAGGGTCCCGCGGCTATAATATTGTTTATTATTAAATTATTTTAATTGAATATGATAAAATACCTAATATAGAGTACGTGGTTTCAATTAATGTGATAACCTAATCGCCACCCTGTATATGTATTTGTATAATAAATAATCATGAAAAGAGTATAAATATCACGAAAGTTAAATTACTTATGAAGTTAAGACGTAGATCTGCGACATCATTACATTTCGTATTAACATCGTTATTCATCTAACAGTTATGGTAGATAAGATTCCAATAAAAATGTTGACTATTTGCGCGCCAACTTCTGTCCGCGCATTTGAAACAACTGTCGAATATTTGCGCGCCAACTTCTGACTGCGCATCTCAAACAACTGCTGAATGTTTGAGCGCCAACTTCTGTCATCGCATTCGTAAATATCCCGCAAGAATTAACTTGAAACCTGAGCGGCCCCTCCCGTTGAGTGTATTACGTGAGCTCGACAAATGGATGTGCGAATAACACTTGTGCGACAAAACTGTACTGCGACTCACCATAGTTCGAATGCACGCTTGTGCGACACACCGAAGCTCGACATCACGCTAGTGCGACATGAAGACACATTAGTATTCATAATCATAATGTATATCTGATTACCTTGATAGCTCAGTTAGTTACAGACTCTTAGTAATGTTCCCGGATTCGTTTCCGGGGTACAAAACTTTTTAGCACTTTTAACGATATACTACTGACATCTCATTGAGGCGCGCGTGGAACACCACGCGCCGTCGACCCGGGCCTGGTCCTTACCGGGCGGCGAGCTGCCCATTGCTCGCCGCCCGCAAGCCCGCGCCTACTGTGGCCGGGAATCTGCTGTTGACTCCCGTCCAGGGCGTCTCCTGCGGCGACAAGGGGCGTGAGGGCGCAGTGATTGCCTCTCCCTCACGCGCTCCGCCTCCTCCTTCGCGAGCATTACTGCTTCGCAGAAGGAGGTGACGGCCTCCCATGCACTCTCACTCCGTACCATGGCCTGGACCAGGGCCGGACGCGAGAGATCGCCGCCGCCGATCGCCGCCACGAGGATGCGGCGGTGCTCCGCCCAAGCCGGGCAGACCTCCACCGTATGCTCCACCGTGTCCTCCGGGCGATCCACACAGTGGTGACTCCCTGGCGTTTCCTCCCGCTTTATCCTGAACAGGAACCTGAAAGAACCGTGTTCGGTGAGGACCTGTGTCAGGCGGAAGGTGAGGACGCCGTGTCGCCTCTCTAGCCACTCCTCAAAGCGGGGACTTATCGCCGCAAGTGTGACGTGCCCAACTTTGTACCGCCTTAGAATCACTAACAACTACAAGTAGAAGTACAAGTAGAACTTTTCTTTGCTTAATTTTTCGTTCCGTAATAAACTTCTACAAAGTATTAGAAAACTTTTGAAAAGATATAAATAAAATCGGTAAAGTTGTTCTCAAGTTATGGCTTGACCAAGGGAAATAGGGATTCATTTTTATATAATATAGATAGATTAGTTCCTAGCTAATCTATCAACACTGCAATAGTGTCATACTACTGTAATACTGTACCAACGTACTGTCGAATCACAGTACTGTCACACAATTGTTTGTCGCACTACCGTAGTGTTCGAACTACTGTCGCACAATCGTTTGTCGCACTAGCGTGGTGTCGAGCTACAGTGTGTCGCACAAGCGTGCATTCGAACTATGGTGAGTCGCAGTACAGTTTTGTCGCACAAGTGTTATTCGCACATCCATTTGTCGAGCTCACGTAGTACACTCCCTCCCGTTCCCCACGCTGTTCATCGAAGCCTCAGTATCGCCCGCTTACGTCATCCGAGCGAAGTCTCAAGTTAACTCTTGCGGGTTGTACTATCATCGTCATCAAAAACGAATCCTGGGACAGGTTCACCCTCTCTGATGTTGCAACGTTGCACACTACGTGGAGGTGGTTTTTAGCCGATTACAATACGGAACTTACCACTAAGGGCGCATACTGTGTCCAGTAGCAGATGCGCGGTTGCTGCGCGAATTTAACTCACCCGCCGAAAAGCTGATAAAATGCTCACCGTTAGAATGAAACTTGACATTACGACCGCAATTTATCAGTAGTAGTGTTATTTTCCTTCTGCTACAACTTTAACTCCTATTTTACAACCTTAGAAGATAATTATTGATTTTATTATGATTTTTTTGTTACTATAAATATATTTTAAATCTTTTTTCAGGTTTCACCGGCGCTGACATCGCAAACGTCTGCAACGAAGCCGCTCTCATCGCCGCTCGAGAGTTAGCCAACGACATTAACATGAAGAACTTCGAGCAAGCCATCGAGAGAGTGGTCGCTGGCATGGAAAAGAAATCCAATGTCCTCCAACCTGATGAGAGAAAGATTGTGGCATACCACGAGGCGGGCCACGCAGTCGCCGGCTGGTTCCTACAACACGCCGACCCACTACTCAAAGTATCCATCATCCCCAGAGGAAAAGGTCTCGGATACGCCCAGTACTTACCCAAAGAACAATATCTTTATAGCAAAGAACAGCTGTTCGATAGAATGTGTATGACACTCGGTGGTAGAGTCAGCGAAGAAATTTTCTTCGGGAGAATCACAACGGGCGCTCAAGATGACCTGAAAAAAATAACCCAAAGCGCATACGCACAAATAGTCCACTACGGGATGAACACCAAAGTAGGAAATGTATCGTTCGAAATGCCCCAACCTGGTGAAATGGTAATCGATAAGCCATATTCGGAAAAGACAGCCGAACTAATCGATTCCGAAGTCCGAGACTTGATCAACACCGCCCATGTATTCACAACCGAGTTGCTAATTAAACATAAGGATAACATTTCCAAAGTAGCAGAGAGGTTGTTGAAGCAGGAGATTTTAAGTAGAGAGGACATGATTGAGCTTCTTGGAAAGAGACCCTTCCCTGAAAAGAGCACTTACGAGGAGTTTGTAGAAGGTACGGGATCCTTAGAGGAAGACACGACATTACCTGAAGGTCTAAAACAATGGAACAAAGAGAAAGCAATCACACCTCCTTCAGAATGTGTAAAAAAGCCGACGCCACCTTCCGCTTCTGCTCCCAAGTAATACAAAATAAGCCTTTATGTTGTAGTTTGAGTGTAGTCAGTTTTACGTGAAAATATTTTTAGTACCTTTAAGTTGTAAAGGTTTTTCTTTATTCAAGTCTGTGGACGTGTGTACATGTCTTAGGTTTGTTTTTTGTAGTCTGAGAGCGAATTGATTATCTGGAAATGGTATCAGCATTTACTATGTCAACTGTTAAGTAGGTTTACAAACAAAAGTAAGGATGTTAGACACCGTTAAAACCAATGTTAAACCAAGAATCAAAATGTTTTGAACATTTGTATAGCTCCTTCATTATTTCTGTTTTGTAAAATAAACAAATTCCAGTCTTTCAACACTTTTTTGATTTTTATATACTTATTTCGCTTTTAGTTTTATTAGTAAAGTTCTTAATAATAATTCAACGATACCTCGCCTATTTATAACGCAAAAGCTGGCTAACAAAAATATGTAGAATGTAGATAACTTGAAAATGAATTTATTCAGTATTTGTGTGTATTCTCTGCTGAACTGGGTTAAAACTAAGGGCCGGTTGTTTCAAACAGTCTGTAAACGTAACATACGTAATCTAATATCGCGACATATTCGCCAAAAAAGTAAACAAATATGAGTTTATGGAAAAGTAACTTTAATTCCTACACAATAAAGTTCAGTTTACATAACAACTTCAAACATTTTTATAACTTTTTCAATAGTGCTAGTCACTCTGAAATCAACTTAATGATCATTAAAATAAAGTTGATATTTGGTTAACTTGAAATAACGTCAATTTGAAACAAAATTCGAATATACATCAATTACGTTACTATTTGACGTACGGCAAGGCCATAATTTGAAACAACGCTTTTTTGGTTTGACGATCGTTAGAGCCATTTTTGACGTACGCGTCAAGTGGACGTGAAACAACCCGCCCTTAGGAATAAATTGTAATAATGTTATGGGGGTCTTAACCGTTCAAGTCGTAAAAGTTGAGTGAACTTTGAGAAAAAGGTTAGTAATTACTGCTGTTGATTTACTTCTATCAATAGATTTTTATGTTGAAAAAATTCTTTTTTTATTTCAATTTGTCACCTTTGCCTTTTCCGCAATGTACAGTCGTCGAATATGTAATTGGAGACTTCACTCAGCATTGGGTGGATACGGGTTGAAGACAGCCGTCAAAGGATTTCCTAAGTTGCCCACAGATTCTATAGGTAATATTCTCTGTCGGGAAGACGTAGCGTTGGAAAGCCCAAAGTGGACCGATGACTGTGAAGGCCACAGGAATTCGCTGGATGACGGAAGCACAGAACGGTTCGAAGTGGAGGAACTTGGGGGAGGCGGCCTCCCCCAGCTCCTCCACTTTGGAGGCCTATGTCCAGCAGTGGATGTCTTTCGGCTGAAATGATGTAACTAAACAAGCTGTTTATTTGTGGTATAACCGTGACCGGGTTTTCAGTTATTTCAATAACTGAAAACCCGGTCATTGAACTCATCATTATGAATGGGACCAACTCAAATATATAGGTAAGTACTAATATTATAAAGAGGTATTTGCTATTATTAAATATTTTATGGAGTTTGTTTATATGTATGTAAGGGGTAATCTCCGGAGTTAATGATCCAATTCTAAAAATGTTTTCACTGGTAGCAAGCTTCATTATTCCTGAGTGCTATAGGGATAGGCTATAAATTATATTTATATCTTGCATTTTAGTCACAAATAAAAGTGTTTCATACATTTTATAGTTACGTGAACTTTTATGTAAGTATGAATTAATGAAACAATCTTGACCTCATTACTTAACACATTATTTCTTTGTTGCTTGAAGAGTATGATATGGCAAGATCCCGAATTTAAGATTAGCGCCGCCATTTTAAATTCGGGAATTCCCCCTTTGATAGCTCCACAGATTACATTCGTATAGGTACCGGCTGGCATGATGAGGTCTTCAACAGTCTATTAGAATATCTAGCATTTAATTTTAACCTGCATAAACGAAGATGTGAGAAAATGTGAGAAACGTTTTCGTAAAATCGCCAGTTTGACACGGAGTAAGCAGGACATCACAGTTTGGTTTGTATGTAGTCAACCGCAAATCAGTGACAGCACTTGAACTGAGAAAATCGCACATACTACAAAATAAGTGTGCCGTCAACAGACAGAGAAACTTACTTAGTTTCTCTTTCTACGGCTGTCAATGTCAAATTGTTACCAATAATGTAAGGTTTACTATACCTACATCACGTAAAAGCAAATACTTTTTCAAACTTACCGCCACTTACAATCTGTTTAATTTCCGTGTTATTGTATTTTTCATGAAGAGCTGAAGTACCTACAGTAAGTTAATCTGAATCTTGTATCTGCCTTATTTACACCAAGAGAGTAGATGGTGTTCCGTGACCCCGAGTCAAAACATTGTGAGTGTACCTACCTACATAATGCCTAAGTATATACATAAGGCGTAATAATTGACATGCATACGCATTGGTACCTAAATTATTACTGTAGTACCTGTTATCATGCTATGCGTGTGACCTTGATTGATATGGTCAGTGTATGATGCAATGGCGTTAAGCTTTTCTTAGTTGTGTTATGACTATGTTTACGATTATGTCACAAAATAATACATCCATGCTTTTATTTGTTAAGAGCATAATCATTATAGCCGAAGTCGGCTGGGTGAGAGATAATTTTTGGCGGCAATTTGTTTACTCACAAACGGTCATGGACAAAATTAGAGCGGGAAATATGACTAGAGTGTGTGAAAAGTAAATAATAGTTTATGTCCGCATGCATGGTTGTCAAATATTTTCCGCAAAGCATGCTTTTTTCAACGGGAAAGGGTACCTAATTTTTGTTGGTGTATGGTAAGTGGTTTAAGGATTAAAATAATTTACTACATTTCGAGTACCAATATATTTAATTGGCCACTGGCTGAAATTAAAGATTTACATTTGCCTCCCCTCCAAGTAAGTCGAATGCAGTAGGGCAGGCACTTTCGCGCGGGAAACACGTCTCTTGCCTCCCGATAAGAAACGTACAGGCCGGAGGAACCGCGCAACAGTGCCTGCCCTGTACAAAAATTGAAGGAACAACTTCAACAAAAAAAAAAAACAGGGTTATATTAAAATTATAATATGAAAATATTCAAATATCAGCTGAAAATACATCCAGCCTTATTTCTGTTTATTTAAATATTCACTACATTTACTTTATACATCACCAATTTCTTAAGTAAATTCAGTTTTTGTACAATATAAAAAGAATCTTATATTATCATCTATGTTTACACGCGAGAAGTGTATAACACGCCCGCAATCGCATTACAGCTTGATCTAACCGAGCGAACGAGAAATAAAGAGAAATCGTAACAAAATATTTAAAATTATGGTAATTATTACAAGTAACTACACTATTTTTATGTTCAACATTTTATGTCAATATTCATTATTATCTATACTTAATTGAAGCCTATGATATAACATTATAAATGATGAAAAACATTTTCTTCATGATATCATTCAACAATTAATCCATTAACAACTTGCATCCATTTACTCGTATCTATCGAACGGAAAATTATCACTAATCTCAGTAACAACAAAAGGTCCATATCAATGACAGTCTCTAATTTTTTCCCCTTTCGGTTTTCGGCCCCTCTTTTTGCCGGCGGAAGTTACACCGGCGAGCGCCATTGCGGCGCGTTTCGCGAGACACGACTTGCAGAACCAGTCTTCTGTTGCACCGGGTTCTTCTGTGATGCCGACGCACACCCAGTGGTACCATCCGTCGCAGCCGTCACAACCGATCATCGGCGAGCCGTTGTCAGGTCGGCCGCATGCGGGACATACCCAAATCTTATTGCCGTGTTCGTCCACGTAATACGGTGTGGGTAATGGCCCGGTCGGCTTCTCGACCGCTGCCGGAGGTGGCGCAGCCGGTGCCGGTGCTGGAGTCGGTTCTTCCGAAATCGATGCAACGTCATCGTCAAAAGTTTCCACGTGCCCTTTCTTGCACAGTGGTTTAATTAATATCCTTTTATATTTCGATGAGGAGGATGGAGTATTTTTTCGGGGTGGCGAGCTTGCGGGCGGCGGCGAAGACGAGTGGCCTTCGATGTCTGCGATGTGGTTGTGTTTCGAATGCTTCTGCTTCGGCGGCCTCGTCACTAACGCGGATATTTGCGCCAGTTCTGGAGAGCGACTGTGCTCTCTGGACATTGGCTCGTCCTTCATCGGCGATTCCTCCTCCTCATTCTCCTTTTTGATCACCGGTTTGATATTCAACTTGTATAAATCCGGCGAACTCGGCGGCATTGGTGAATTCGAGTTGGACGAGCTTAGCTTGAGCGTAAGCTTCGGGACTAAACCGTCCACTAGCTTTTCTTTCTTTTTGTCCTTCTTTTCTTTCTTTATTTTTTCTTTCAACTCTTGCCTCTCCTCCTTTTCTCTTTTCTTTTCAGATTTATCTTTGTTTTTATCCTTTTTATCTTTTTTCTTCTTGATTTTGATGCCATCTTTATCTTTCTCCTTCTTTTCTTTCTTATGTGACTTATCCTTTTTCTTTTCAGAGTTTTCTAGTTCTCTTTCCTGCGGAAGTTCTGGAGACGGTACTCTGACAGGCTCTGGTACAGGTTCTGGTTTCTTTTCCACGATAGGTTCTGGCGTCGGCAAACGTGGCGGGATGGGAGACCGCCTAGGCGGCTCTAGTCTCACGGGGTCCATTTTAGGAGGATTTAATTCAATAGTTATATCTGGCGTAACAGGAGGCATTTTATACATATTCGACTTGTGATCTTTATGCGACTTGGACTTATGCTTCTGCAAAATGTTTGGAATGGTTTGAGATTTGTGCTTGTCGTGTCTGTCCTTTTCTCGGCCCATCATAGAAGGTTTATGCATGCCTCTGTCATCGTCATTGTCAACGGGAATCACTTCTAAACTAGGACGACGACGTAACATTGAAGGTATTTTCATAGGGGAAGATCTGGATGTGTGAGGGAAGTTACCCATAGGAATAAGTGGATTTCGAATACCAGGGTTAAGACCACCAGGCAAGAAACTAGGGCCAGGGATCAAGCCAGGTCCACCTGCACCTAATGCAAATGGATTGGTGAGCAAATTTGACGGTTGTAACCCTCTCAGTGCTGGATTATTGGCCAACTCAGCTAGGAAGTCACTACCAGGTATTAATCCAGGAGTAGGTATTAAGCCTGGACCAGGCATTAGACCTCTCCCTGGAGTCATAGCAGGGAAGAATGGAAAACCAGGTGGCATTTGTGGCAATTTTGATTCATTCTTTGGCCTACTTGATTTGGGTGGTTTACCACTCATTTTCATATTTTGCTTTTCAGCTTGTGCTATCTCGAATGCTATCTGTTGTTGTTTCTTCAATAACTTTGCTTCTAGTTTTGCAGTTTTATCTTTCTTGTCCTTGTGTTTCTTTTCTTTTTTAATTTTTGGACTGACACTAGCTATATCTTTGGGATAAGGTACTTGCAGGGATTTATTAATTGATATACTAGGACGATGTTCCATTGGTGGGGCTCTAGAAGCCATAGGATGCACATCTATAGAATCATCATCAATGTTTATCACTTCATCAGTCCTCAAGTCCATAACTTTAGACAAATCTACAGCACTATTATCATTATTGTTCACAACGGGCTCTTCAGTTTTCACTCTAAAAGGTTCGTGGGATCTACTTTCAATCGCATTATCATGTGTAGAATTGTGTAACCTTGAGATCAGTGTATCAGACTGCAATTTTTCATGAACAACCTCTGGAGTGATTCTATCTTCTTTCGATTTGTTCGATATCCTTTTAAATATATTAATCTTTGATCTATCTGGTTGAGAGGCCAATTTCTCCTCTTCGTCAATTACTTCTTTCTTAATTTCCACTTCGGGTACAAAGGAATTAGTGGAAGGATGTGATTTATGTACAGGAATAGAATTAGACACAAGTGGAGATTTTGAAATAGGTATTTTTCTTGGTACCGGAATTGTATCCTCAGTTAGTACAGAGTTTCTGGGCACCACTGATGGTACCGGTAGTGGTGGTGGTGGTGGTTCGACTGGCTCCTGCTTGATGTGAGGAACTGGTCTCACAGGTTCAGTCACAGGAGGTGGTGGTGGCATCACAGGTCTTGAAGGCTGCGGGGGCGTTGGCGCAGCTTTCGGCGCTGGCATGGTCACATGATTATGATGTGTAGGATGGACATCCTTATTTTTCATAGGATGACCAGGGGGATACTTATTCAATTTACTACTATCCTTAGATTTACTACCCTCACCTTTATGACTCTTATCTTTTCGTTTACTTTTCATAACTTTACCATTCAATAACTTATTCTTCTTAGATTTCTTATCACTTTTCTCTACTATTGGTGCCTTTGTTACATTAGAATGATGTGAATTTGCTTTATGTTTGTCATAATGTTTTTCTGACATAATGGCAGGAGGCCGTGCCTCAGGCAGTTTACCCTCACGTGCCGGAGACAGGAACCCTGACATCGTCATCATCACACTGCTGATTTCTCTAGTCCTTTCCTCCTCATCCAAACGTAACCTTGGTCTTTTACTGTTTGGTAATGAAACTGGATCAGTGGGTCTCTTGAAGATTTCCTTGTTTTTATCTGGGCTATCGGTGACTGATATTTCTGGACTTGTACATGTTGCATTACTATTGTCAACATTATCAATGCCATTTTGACGGATCTCAACAGTTCCTGCCACAATAGGTGTATCCCTTTCCTTTTCAGGGTACATAGGGGGCAGGTGCTCATGCACATGCATAGGTCTCGTGACCACTTCATGACTTCCAGGTTTGAGAAAGTTCAAATTAGATTCTTTAGGTTTAGGGAACTTTTCAGAGGTTACCGGTGCTGGCACGGGTGGAACGCACCTAGTGTACTCTGTCAACTCTGGTAAATGAATGTGTAGGTCACGAAATACTAATCCTAAGTCATGTAAATTTGGTTCAGTCCTATTAAATTGTTCGGCGTATCTATTAGCTTGTGTCCCAAGTGACCGTATGTACTTCTCCAGCACATGCACCAAAATGTCCAGTGGAGTTGAGTTTATACCGTTCCATCCTATAGTTTGGCATATTTGCGCAACATTCCTTCGCAGTATCTCGCGGGCGTACGCCTCTGACATTATGACACCAACAAGTTATCTGGAACAAACGAATATATCGCATTTATTACGATAGTTCACAGCTAAATGACTAACAAACATATAATTTGGCGTATTCATCATGTTCACAATAATAAAGAATCATGTTACGAACGTTAGGACTCCTGAAACAGCGAATCTCATGATTTTTATACCTGCAAGTGTCTAGTAGTACAGAGTCGTGATTCCGAATGGGTGAAAATTTCACGTTTAGAACACACATGTATGCGTCACTACAATCTTAATAACTCAAGGATAATTTATAAAAACACATAAAGCGTTTACAATGCAAAATAACGAAGTGTTTACGTAAAAACTTCTCAGCATTCTAAAAACACAGTGCCCCGTGCGCCATGATTGCATTTTGGGTTGTCAATGTTGAGTGTTGCTGCGCTAAAATAATTAAAAGGCGGTCTATTAGAGATGCGTTCACGGTGAAAGGAAAATTATTATATATCGACAGATGTGTCGACAAGTAAACAGCGGTATTTAGAAGGTCACCCCACTTGATTATGATTAAGGCATGTGAATAGTGGTCTCTTTGTTTGTTTTTATTTTGCTCTTGCTCACATTTGATAAAATAATTTATGACATTCACACATGGGTAAACGGTAAACGCTTATATTATCATAGCAATATAGTACCTTAGTCATATCAAAACGCCTTTGAAATATTTTTCTTTTACTTTAAAAAAAGAAAATTGAATATCTTGCATAAAAATAAAAAAAATCCTTTTCTTTGTGAATATACATACCTAACCTATAATTTTGGAGGATATATAGATAAATTAGGAATAAGGTCATGTCATGATAAAGCAATAAACCCCCATTATTTTAGGTTTGATTTGTAAGCTGCAGTAAGCTATAGCAATACATAAAAATCATAGGATTAGACCCCAGGTATAGTGAACCGACAAATCCGGGTGATGCCCACTGTGTATATTGTGCACTCACTTGATGCAGACTGAGTTTATTGTGGTGATGTTTGAGGGATACTGACAAGGTACCATGATAATATTGTAAGGACAACATGAGACATTGTCTACTGCCATGAATTCATGATGAGCCAATAGGATTAAAAACAGAAAGCTTGTCATTGGTGGCAGCACTGTTTTCCATCTGCAAACCGCCGTGGCATCAATCATAATTTAAACGAAAACTATATAAAAATGTATGCGACTTGGAGTGTCTTGGAGCCTCGTGTCTTGGAGCCTCAGTTCATCTTTTAACTATACTTCGAACTGAGGAAAATGGAAGTTTCTATTACTGGTAAAAAAAAGCAGCTTTAATGTAAGGTCACTAGCATATAAACGTTTTATGATTTATAATTTATATTGTGTTTTTTGACCTGTTCTTTTTTCTTGAAGACTAGATGCGTACACACGGCTACACATCAAGCTATGAAAAACCAGTATTAGCTGACCGTTCATTGTGAGAAAATATCATACAAAATGAGGCCAAGACAAACTGGTTTTGTATAGCTTGACGAGTAGCCGTGTGTACATACAACAGAAATAACCAGATTGGAGATGATAACAACTCACGGATGATCTTCTTGACTGAAAAACTTCAGACATGTTAATTCTAGTAGGTACTAATCTAATACTAACACACACACACCTAATTTACATAATGTCATATCACACCACAACTGCCGTTTTTGCAACGTATACTTTTGCAGTCAACAGCTGTGCATCGGGGCCTATTAATTAATTATGCGTAAAAAGAATTCTGGTGAAAACAAAAATGTATGGAATTCGAGAACTATCATATTCTTGGACTAGAGATAGTAGCGACATCTGAAGTTTTTATCTCCATAAAATATAATGTAGTTTCCTGTAGACTATAGTTCAGCAGGAGTCTTCAGTGTTTTAACTGTTTTTATACTGAGGTTTATTCTACTGTTAAACATTTTGGACACACGACTTTAATGAAACGCAACTTTAGCCTATGGTGGCGCTGGTGGCAGGTGCGGTGGCGGACAGCCTGTAATGTACGGACGCCAGCAGGTCAACCTACCCGAAACTGTCAGATTTTCCCAATCAACATTGAACCTAACACTTTAGCAATAAAGTCGAAAATCTATTAAAGAAATCTGACAGATTGTAGTAGCTTGATGTGCTGGCGTTTGTACTTTCTGATAGAGGAGCTATTGAAACTAATGCCTCAGACCAATAAAATAAGTGAGGTCTAAGACACATGCGGACTACATTACCATTTCGTCATCGCGTCCACTACCATTACCGTCTTGTCTGAACATGCATAATATCAACCGGTAAAATCAGTACCGTTCCAAAGAATTCTGAGCTTGAGCTCTGAATTAATCTCCAGCAATATTTCTTTTTTTTGTATATTTTAATTTTATTTCATGAAGAAAATACTAAATCCCACGTGGTTCGTTTTGAACGAAGAGGCAGAAACGTTCGAAGTCAACTTTAAAAAGTAAAGCTGACAGTTTGTCAAATCCTCTAATGGTCGACGGACTGTGATATGCTTTTTGTAGATAGAATTTCATAATTCTTCGTTTTTATACTGGAAATAAGCGTTCATATTCAGATACACGCGATAATCTCACGAATTTATGCATAAAATCGCGTTTTGCAGCATGAGGGGCTGCTTAAATCTAGTAAAATTTTTCACGTAGCGATTGGAAGAGTTCGAGCACTATAGTTTTAACGTTTTATAACTTTTTCATGTTAAAACTGTTGTTACTGTGGGTTGAGTGGTGAAGTTTGAAGATGACTACGTCTTCTGAGGATGTTTTGCTCAGCGTGGGCGGCGTGAGGTACAAGAAGGGAGATGGCACTTTGTATGTTATGAACCAAAGGTTAGCATGGATGCTGGAAAATAGAGACACAGTGGCTGTATCACATAAATATGCTGATATTAAAAGTAAGTAAATAAAATGTTATTCTCACTACATAAGTCCAAGAATATGCTTCCTACTCATAAAAGACTAGAAACATTAACATTGCAAATGCATATAGCTTTCTATGTGTTCTTCAATTTATGTTATTCACACATCTCTATTAGATAAACATGTAACAAATGCAGCTGTATGTGTACACCACCTGCGTGGCTATCATGTTACATAGATTACCAAACAGCAAAATCTAAACATGGCTACACTGCACTTATTCCAAACAACATTACAATATTTCTAGGTATACTAAACATAGTATGTACCCTCACTTTAATCAGATGAACAAGCACGAGATAACACAATTAGTATTAGAAATAAAATATCATTTAGCGAGTAAGATAATTGTGCATCATCATTCTCTATGATCACTCAAGTACTCATCATCGTAATACTAACACAGAGTTACCTGACTCTGGACAGGACCTAGTACTATGGGGTCACAGAATGATAACACCTCATTAGGGTGTATGCATGTTTTACCTATCCTAATAGTCGTGTGTATGCTATCAACATGACCTTGAACGAGATGATTCATCTTTATTTTTGACCACTTGGACTTCATGGTGGTCTTCATTTTGTTTCACAAGTGTCCAGAAGTGTTCTAGGGGAATAATAGAGTTGGCAGTGTCAGGAAATATAAGAAAACGAAAATGCAAATGATGTTGCTGATGCTTGCTGGTCAAACAGCAGAAATAAGTATTTATGAAAAAATCTTTAGTGTTGTCAGCCTCATTCATGGCGTTCCAAAGGGTTGTACTTTTTCAATCCCTATGTAGCCCATATCTTAACCTTGTTGGCTAGCAAATAAATATTTAATCATGGATATGATTCATCGAGACGAAGGTGGTGTGTTGATGTAATATCATTTGCAGGGCCAATGTGGCCAGAGATTGCACAAGACAGGGAGGTTTGGAAGAAAAAAGAGGAGGCCTTTGCCTAACAGTGGGACACAAAATAGGCTAACAAAAAAAAAAAAAAAGATTGATCATGGATTGTATGATTTAGTACTTCAGATTGAATGACTCATCCTTTTTAAGATTGCCTGAAGTTTATTTTCATAAAATTATTTTATAAGCTTAGTTCCCAAAATTAATTTTTTCACTCTTTTCAGCACAAAAAATATCCCCAGCGGGAAAACCAAAAGTGCAACTGCAAGTGGTATTACACGATGGCACGTGTTCCACGTTTCATTTCGTAAACGCTGCGGGTGCCGACGCACAGGCTAAAGACCGGGATCAGGTGAAGATGTTGCTGCAGAACTTACTACCAAAGTTTAAGAGACAGATAGATGGGGAACTGGAGATGAAATCTAAGTAAGAGGTCTTTGAAATTAAGTTTAAGTACAATAAGTTTATCTAAGGAATGTGCTGTTTGTATTAGGTTTGTTTAGCTTACGGCTATACATTAATCAAATACCTTGAGGAAATGGTACTATACCCAAATCACTTTAGCCTGGCAATAGCGGTCATAGACCCATCTACATTTTACATTTTCTAGCATTCTTTATTTTAAAAACTGAAATAAAGTCTGTTAACGTCCTGAATCCATATCTATTGGTTCCTATGGAGAGATATTAGATAAAGGGCATTGACCATTATGGCCACGCTTAAGTGCTTTGAGTATTTTTTTTTTATCATAAGCAAACAATTTACATGTTTTAGACTTACTTGGTGAATACATAAATACAACTAAGTATGTATTGTCACATAGATTGATTAAAGTGTTCAGAAGCAGTCAGATTAAAGACTCAAAGTTAGTTAGTTTCCTCTAGCCAGAAAAATATCTATAGAAGTAGTTTTTATTACTAGACAGATTATCTTGGCTAACCAATGCCCTGGTTACACAAAATCCATCTTCCTGCCCTAGACCCATGTTACTTGGGGTTGGCACAACACATTTACTTCTTTGATTCTCCCTCCTCAACCGACCAATCCCCTCGATCCCTGTCCGATCTTTCATATCATTCCTCACACATCTTTATCCATCCACCTTTTCTTTAAATGCCACTGGTTTACTGGCATACTATAATAATTTTACTGTATATTGGAAAAAACAAGTCTTTAACGTTTTGTTACTGAGCCAAAACCAAAATGTAGATGAAACTGCAAGATAAAAATAGCAATATTTGTAACCTTTCACTGACATTGTAATCAAAATGTTGCAAATTCATTTAGTTAAATACCGTTGGTCTCGTGATCGCAAGTGCTACTGCTGAGCGTGGGGTCTTGGGTTCAATTAGGAATTGTAGGGTCGGGCAAAATGTTATGTGGTTTTTCGTTAGGGATTTCTTAGTTTGGAAGTTGGCGGTGTAATAGTCCCGTGCCTCAGAAAGCACGTTAAGCTCTTGGTCCTGCGCCTGGTCTCTCTCCGGTCGTGTCGGATTGCCGTCCTACCGGACTATGGGAGTTAGGGAACAGGGAGTGCACTTGTGTCTGCACACACACTTGTGCACATGGACCTTTATTTCTTTAAAACTTTATGCACAAGTAAAAAAGTACTGTACACCGCTGGACATACTACAATAACAATAAAATAATACATAAATAATAAAATAAATAATACAACTACTAAAGAGTTAATATTTTTGGAACGAAGTTCCTTATCGCGCGTTGCGAAAGGGGGCTAGAAGGAAAAAATTAAGACCAAAAGTTGGAACGAAACTTTTTGCTATAGTTGTAAGCCGTGCGGCGTGCGCGTGTTTCTCTGTCTGTCTCCCTCTCTCTCTTTGAACTTCGTTCCATCCGGGTGTCCCTTGACACCTCTCAAGATTTTTATAATTATTTTTTTCTCAGGCTACTATCCTTGCACCCTACATTGAAGCATTTATATGAAGACTTGGTGATATCAAAGGTGATCAATAGTGAAGAATATTGGAACACACCCACTCTAAAGAATTATACGGAATCTAATACTATTAAGCAGGAGGCTGGTATGTTTTATGTTCAGCTGTCGAGAGAATGCGTTCCTAACACCTCTCAGTACGACAATTCTAGTGGCTAATAAAGATCAAATTCGTTTGTATGAAACTGACAGGTGTCAAAATCGCATTCTCTCGTCGACCGTTGTATAAAGACCTTTCTCAAATAAAAACTGTCTCATTTAGTCACCAGCCTACCAATAGAGGAAACATTTTAATATGTCATGTTCCCATTATTGTGTTTTTCTATCTATAATATGTATGTATTTACAACAAAAAAAATGTATATAAGTAGTTTATCAGCCATCTTGTTACCATAACACAAGCATTAGGTTGCTTAGCTTGGGACTAGATGGCGCTGTGTGAAATGTCCAGGGATATTATTATTATTATTATTCCACTGGCATAACCTCCAAATAGGAACAGCATTTTTGCTAGGGCTAAAAAAATGTTATCAAGTAAAATATAATTATAATAATGATTTCATTGCACCCTTTTTATTTAAAAAAAGAAGGCTATCAAATTGGCCCCAAACTAGGCTGCCTGTACAGTCACGAGCACCAATATGTTAACACTTGGCAACTTTTAATTGCGATTTTTTCGTGAAATAACGAATGTAACGTTAAAATACGACACATTACATAAACCTATGGGTTCGAAAATGCTATGTTCGTAACAACATAAAATTTCATTAAGAAATAAAGGAGTAAATCGCTTTTGAATAAAGCCGAGTGTATACATACTTTTGCTCGTGACTGTACGTTGCCTGGTGTTAATGATATTAAGAAAAGCAGTTCTGGCTAATATCTCCAAATTAATCTAAGAAGAATAAATTGAACATGCCTACTGGCAAATTGACGATAAACGGTTTTTTACAGCGCACTGGATTTTCAACTCTCTGTATTGAGCCGAGCATTGAGAATCGAACAGAGCGCATTCCAGCTCGGCAAAAAACTCTACACAGACACAGTCTCTCTACTCTTTCTACTCTCGGCGCTTAGCAGTGCATTGAAAACCCAATACGCGATAAAAAATCGCGTGCGAACCTGGGCTTATACTAAAAGACCTGCCTACTTCCAGGTGTGTCCGGAGCTTTTTTAGCGGACATCCAGCCTCAAACGGACGGCTGCAACGGCCTCAAATACAATCTCACCCAGGACATTATAGACGCCATATTTAAAACGTATCCAGCAGTCAGAAAGAAACACATTGATTATGTACCCAACAAAATGACTGAAGCAGAGTTTTGGACCAAGTTTTTTCAGTCTCATTATTTTCATAGGTGAGATTGTTTTTTTTTTTTTTTATTGCCAATGGGCTCACTCTTGACCTCAATCCAGCCCAGAGGCAGGGATGATATCTACGGTGGAACGAGCTTGCCCAGAAGAAGCCTATTTACTCTCGCCTTGAAGAGATTCGGGTTGTATGAACTCGGGAATGCAGACGCAGGCAGACGATTCCACTCCTTAGCTGTGCGCATCAGAAAAGATGACGACAAGCGCTTAGTGCGTATATATGGTATATTAACCAAATAGGGGTGGTATCCCGCAGTGCGTCTGGACTCTCGATGGTAGAAAGGTGAAGGCTTATAACACGCTTTTATAACACCCAACAGTACCCCACAGGGGGTGACCACCTCCTCTCACTCACTCTCTCAAAAAGTCAGTTGAACCATGCATTATTTCGAGTTATGCGAACATAAATCTATGAATCAACTGATTTTTTTCACGATTTCAGGGTTGGTCCCGTAGTAAAAGTTGTTCATAATGATGAGTACAATGACCCCTTTTAAGTATTTAAACGATCAAAATTTAAGGGTGTCTTAAATATCGTAATTTCTAGGGAGGGGTTCTGTAAATACATATTTGTTACGGCCGCGAATCGTATTTTAATCAACGTACAACTTAGTACTGACCAGCAAATTACAAAAAACGTAAGAAAATTTGAATTTCGCGGGCTACCTTGGAGCATCCACCTTAAGTCAATTATTACAGTTAAGTTAGCGGTGACAGCCCTTTCACAGAACGGAGGTCTGTGTCCCAGCAGTGGGAACATTATAGGCTCACTATGCTATTAAACTTAAAGCTTATGTATTTTTATGGATGTTTGAAATATATTTATCAAAGCAATTTCGACTTTTGACATATCAATCAATCAATTAATATTATAAAGAGAAAAGATTGTTGTTTTGTATGTTTGTTTTGGATAAATTCAAAAAGTACTAAACTGATTTAAAAAATACTGTATCATGTAATGTTGTATATTTTCTTTCAGAGACCGTATCGCCTCATCATCTAGCAAAGATTTGTTTGGAGAATGTGCCAAAATGGATGACCAAGCCATTGCATCAGCTATGAAACACACAACTTTAGATCTCACAGTAAGTAGTTTACCTTCTACGCTCAAAATATATTATTACTAGCTGTTGCCTGCAACTTCGTCTGCGATCCAGGACGAAAAGTAGCCTATGTCCTTCTCCAGGTTATGGTCTACCCATGTGCCAAATTTCATCCAAATTAGTTCAGCCGTTTTAGCGTGAAAGCGTTAAAAACAAACTTACTTTCGCATTTATTATATTAGTTAGGATTATTATCAACCTGTAATGTCCTACTGCAGGGGCTTGTGGCTAAGTAATAACAGCGCGCTTGCTGCGGTTGGTCCGTGGATGGGTCACCATTTTCACATACCAAGACCCCTCCGTGCCTCGGAAAGCATGTTAAGCCGTTGGTCCCGGCTGTCATTCGTGGACCTTCGACAGTCGTTACGGGTCTTCAGTAGCCCGAAAGTCTGACAACCAGTCTTACCAAGGGGTATCGTATTACCCAATTACTGGGTGGTGGAGGTCAGATAGGCAAGTCACTTCATGTAAAATACTGGTATTCAGCTGCATCCGGTTAGACTGGAAGCCGACCCCAACATAGTTGGGAAAAGGCTAGGCAGATGATGAATGTCCTACTGCAGGGCAAAAGGTCTTCGATTTAAATAAATAAACGAGATAATAATAAGGGAGGCCTTTATTATTATCACGTTTATTTATTTACTCTTTTTCCACTTCTTTCTGTTCAAAGCTGCTAAGGACCAGCCGGTCGATTCTGTAAAAATCTCACCGTGAAAACTCAAGTGAAGTGAGCTTGATGTGAGTTGTCAGTAGTGTCAATCCCTAGCATTATTTGGAATGACAGCTCACTCCACGCTCACTTCACCTAAGTTTTCACGATGAGATGGTTACAGAATCGCACTGCAGATCTTGTTGAAGGGGTCTAGCTCACCCCGCCAACTCCGTCTGGGACTGCCGCGATGTCGCTTGCTATTAATTAGGTCGTAAGTGTGGCCAATTGGTCGTCTGACATGCGGCAGATGTGTCCAGCCCAATACCATTTTAGAGTGTATAATAAAAATCCTACTAATATTATAAACGTGAAAGTTTGTATGGATGGATGGATGTTTCACGCAAAAACTACCGAACGGATTTGGATGAAATTTGGCACACAGATAGTTTATAACCAAGATTAACATATAGGGTAATTTTTATCCCTATATTCCCACGGGATCGAAATTTATGCGGGTGGAAGATTTTGCACTTAAACTATGTAAGGTCAAAATAACACGCAAGAGCCAGATTGTCTAACCGATATTGCCGCAGACAATATCCAAGTATGTAGTATTATTTCAGTACTTGACAATGAACATTTGAATGGCCAACATGTGACGCAGTTTGTATTTATGTCTTTTCTCGATAATATTGAAAGTCAATTGATGACTGATACTTATCATGTGGAGTTTGAAAATGGAGTTAGCATCTCAGGTTTAGTCACTGGCTGGGCACAACCAACTAATATTGGTTCAAACGTTGGCCCAATTGGTTTGAACGCTGTTTTTTTAGATACAAACATTTATTAGTTTCATTCGTGTATGTTCGGAAATACGAAGCGCGGTGATTAGATCTAATATAGAGTTGTTACAACCATGGAAGTACATGACACTTTTCAAAACTTAGAGTAGAGAATAACGATCTTACAGACATACCGACATGGTCTTTGAAGGCCATAACGTCAGTCTGGAGCTCAGAATTATAATAGCCAGGCTAATTTTATGTTAATAGTATTCTCTGTTAAAATCTAATATTCAGCTGCATCTAGTTACACTGGAAATAGCTGTTGCATGATTTAAATAAAACATGTCTTACATACAAAAACCAACTCTAGTATAAATAAATCATTGTAGGTAAATAAAATAAAAAAATAACAAAATATTTGTTTATGCCATCGGCCTATACCTACCTACTGTCCCACTGCTGGGCAAAGACCTCCACTCTTTCTATTTGTTAAAATAAATACAGGGTGGCAGGGACATCGACGCGTAAACTGTAACCATGGATTCAGCACATGAGTTTACACCCCATAGCATCGAAATTTTTCGTCGGTTATCAAAAAAGTGCAATACCTACGCGGTCAAAATCTATGGAATATTTTTTGTTTAATAACCGACGAAAAATTTAAGGTATTTAGCTGCATCCGGTTAGACTGGAAGCCGACTCCAACATAGTTGGGAAAAGGCTAGGCATCCTCCTAGACTTTTCCCAACTATGTTGGGGTCGGCTTCCATTATATTTCATCATCATCATCTGATGATGATGAAATATAATGCTATGCTATAACGAGTAGTGTTAAAACAACCCTCGTCCAAGCGTTTAAACAGCTTAAAAGGCCATCTCAGACACTAATCTGCAAGGTCCTCACATGATCTTACCAAAATAATGTCTGGACTTTAAAACAGACTGACCGCTGAACTAGTTTCTGTTCTGTGTTTCTTCTCAGGGGTCAGGAAACACCAACCTCATCTGGTTTTAAAATATTATTATTTCTTTTGACATAGAAAAGTGGTTTTGTACAACCAACTTCATTCTCTTGCCCATAGAAAATAGAATAATCTTTATTATGTACACTATATAAATTACAGACAAAAAAAAAATCAACGGGTTGCACTCCGGGAGTGCCGGAAGAAGTGAAAACTTGAATATTAACGTTGTGCATTTTAACATTTTTTACCCATCACAAGAAAAGGGCACAACGCCGCTAAAGAAGTTTTCACTTCAAAAATAGACATTTTACAATCCCTTACATTTTACAATCCAACAACACAACAATCTTTTTGAGCCCTTATCTCAATTTATTTAGGATCAGCGGCTTTTTCATTCATACTTTTCTATTAGTCGTGATTTCGGTAGTCACCTCCTTTCTAGCAATATCATCTTTCACACAGTCCATCCATCGTTTCTTTGGTCTTTCCACTAAAAGCCGACCGCTTAACTGAGACGTTGCCTGACCGCGGTGCGGGAGGGGTGATAGTTGTTACAAGTTGATGAATCACTGAGCTCTCCCACCACGTCACCACACCCCTCCCGCACCGCGCTGCTACCTCAGGCAACGTCTCAGTTAAACGGTTGGCCTATAGTAGCCATTCACATTCATACTCAAAACTTTCCTTACGACAATTTCCTCATTTTTACAAAAAACAATTTACATAAATAAAATATCAATTAACTCCAACTTTTGTTTATTAGGTGGACCTCCCCCAATTTACGGAAAATATACCTATGCTACCGTCGGAAGAGGATACGGCGCCAGAGAAGGACAGAGGGGACAACGCCTCCATACACAGAAACATGATCAAGCGGTTCAACCAACACTCTATTATGGTTTGTATCAGTTTTAAGAAGTAAATAAGGTAGAATGTGTGTTTCTTCGTTTTTACCCGATTGCACCAGAAGGAGGGTAATGTTTTTAGTTGAACTTTATGAGATAACGTACCCTTTTGGAAAATGCTTAACTTAGAAACTATATGTATCTAAAAATGCAGATAAAAAAGATACAACTCAAAAAGTGGGCGAGGCTTCATATTATTATATTTGTTGGTATATTGGCGTGGCTAGCTGACATATGGCAAATAATTTAATATTATGTTCTATGTCTTGTAATGTTATTTACTTAACATAGGTACCTAGTATTGTATACAATCAAGTATTTTCTAACTGGACAGACAGCTGTGCTGCTGGGGAGTTTGTTGCGCCACATCTTCTTCCCAGCGATAGCACTAGGAAGTGGTGAAGGGCGGGCGTTTTTGGGGGACTGTCTTTTGTAATTTTGACGTTCGAAAAGTGCCGATTCGCAGCCTAATTTGAATAAAAGAAGTTTGATTTTGTTTTTATCTCGGTAAAAAAATTGGCGAAACTTGTGTCCCGAGCTATCATACTGCAGTTCGGGACTTGTTCTAATTTAGAAATCATTTTGTTCCGTGTACACAATTCTCGTTCTTACATAGTTAGCCTATTTAAAAACTAAAACTTGAATGATATGAAAAGTTCGTTTTACTTATGAATGTAAAATGTATCCGTATAATTCCAGGTGCTCAAAGCTAGTCATAAAACAAATTCTAGTAATAATAATAATAACAGTAGTAGTAAAACGACGAATAACAACAAAGTTGTTGAGAATGGTGTCAAAGAATCTAATGGTGTAGCGGAAAAGAGAGCGGCTGAAGAAATTGCGGAACAACCGAATAAGAAGCAAAGGATATTAGACAAGTTACATTATGAAGATCTAGAAGATAAACCCGGGAATGAAGATGCGCAGGAATTGAAATTGTCTAAGGTGAGATTTATTCATTAACCAGTCTTACAAAGGGGTTTTGTATTACCCAGTAATTGGGTTGTGGAGGTCAGATAGGCAATCGCTCCATGTAAAATACTGGTACTCAGCTGCATCCGGTTTGACTGGAAGCCGACCCCATATGTTTTATGAACATAGTTGGTAAAAGGCTAGGCAGATGATGATGAAAAATTAGAGATATAGGGTGACACAATGGGCGGTCTTATCGCTAAAAGCGATCTTCTAAAGATATCCTTTGTCGTGTAGGTTGTCCGGAGAAGTACTGCCATCATTCCTATTTCCGACGGAAACCGGCATTGATTTCCGATTTGCATTTGTGTGGGTTTATATTGTATGATATTTAAAAATAAAATTGTAGTCACCCCTACTCGAAAACATGGCAGGGAAAACTTTCTAAAGGGGGACAACTTGTTTGTTTTCTTGTTTTCAAGAAAGTTTAACGAAGTGTTGTTAGGCAATACAAATTGTTGGTAGGAATGTTTTTGTATGACTTCTTGTTGGCAACGAAGGGTTACCAAGCGGAAAATTCTGGCTTAAAATGAGAGTATATTTAAATTATTGTTTTTTGCTTGTTTGCCATTCGCTTTACCCTATCCATTAGGTAAACCCTTTTTTGACAGATGGAAATAGTGATTGCAGCAACACACAATACATTGATTGATACACGTACGGTATTATAATGTCTGTAAGAAGCCATGAATAAGATAAATAATTCAATAAGATAAGGCAGTTTATATAATATATTTATCTTATTACGTATTTTAAAGTTAATTTTTACGTAATCTGGAATAGTAACTTTCTAAGACAGCGGTCAAAAAACGTTTAACCTAATGGACAGGCTTATCATCTGCCTAGCCTTTTCCCAATTATGTTGGGGTCGGCTTCCAGTTTAACCGGATGCAGCTGAATACCAGTATTTGAAAAAAGATTGTTGTAATGTTTGAAGTTTTCTTTTAGGTTAGCGGGTTGTATAAAATGAATGTATTTTTAAAAGTTTTTTTTTCTTAATGCTAATATCTTTACAGATAGAACGGTATCTCCTTGGCCCATCGACTCAAACGCACCAAACACATACACATACAAACAATCCACCACCTTTATCTGCACTAGCTTCAATATGTCAAGTAAGTAAACGTTTATATTTGATTTAAATAGTAAACATTTTTAGTAAATATTTAGTTAGTAATCTTAAGCCAAACGGTTATGTATGAGTAGGTTACACACAAAATAAAATGTTACGTCATTGACAAACAGATGTGATCCTGAATGAGAACCTTTAGGAACACCTGATGGTAATATGTACAAAAAAAAAACAATGCCTATTATCGCGACTATGATTTATAACTGTCAAATAAGATCTTTCTACACCACCATCGCAGTCCAATTACCAAAATATTTAAGTTTTCGCATAATAATTATACTACAAACAGTGTCAATAGCGTTAGTATTGTCCAGATAGAAGCTTATTTGACACAAGATTAATATTGTTGTTCTTTGACTTTAATTGTCTCAAAAAATTACTACTTTATTGGTTTCTGTTTATCCCCGACGTTGTGCAAACGAACTCTTATGATTGCCTGCTACAACTGAGACTATAATGAGCACTGTCTTGTATTTTTTGCTGTCTGAGCCGAGCTAAACCAGTACAGCCTTGCCTACTGCTACACTGCGGGGACCAATAAATTAATGGGGTGGTATAAGTTTCGCTTCTTTACTTAATAGTAATACTTATTGTTCTTTGGTACAGGCGTGGTCGAGCGGGCAGCAATGCCACCGGCCGGTGCGCGTGAGCGCGGGCGCGTGCGTGGGCGCGCTCGGCGAGCTCAGTCCCGGCGGCGCGCTCATGCGACATCACCACGCCGCGTCTATGGCGCGTGAGTATATTGTACACTAGGCGTGAGCGCGGGCGCGTGCGTGGGCGCGCTCGGCGAGCTCAGTCCCGGCGGCGCGCTCATGCGACATCACCACGCCGCGTCTATGGCGCGTGAGTATATTGTACACTAGGCGTGAGCGCGGGCGCGTGCGTGGGCGCGCTCGGCGAGCTCAGTCCCGGCGGCGCGCTCATGCGACATCACCACGCCGCGTCTATGGCGCGTGAGTATATTGTACACTAGGCGTGAGCGCGGGCGCGTGCGTGGGCGCGCTCGGCGAGCTCAGTCCCGGCGGCGCGCTCATGCGACATCACCACGCCGCGTCTATGGCGCGTGAGTATATTGTACACTAGGCGTGAGCGCGGGCGCGTGCGTGGGCGCGCTCGGCGAGCTCAGTCCCGGCGGCGCGCTCATGCGACATCACCACGCCGCGTCTATGGCGCGTGAGTATATTGTACACTAGGCGTGAGCGCGGGCGCGTGCGTGGGCGCGCTCGGCGAGCTCAGTCCCGGCGGCGCGCTCATGCGACATCACCACGCCGCGTCTATGGCGCGTGAGTATATTGTACACTAGGCGTGAGCGCGGGCGCGTGCGTGGGCGCGCTCGGCGAGCTCAGTCCCGGCGGCGCGCTCATGCGACATCACCACGCCGCGTCTATGGCGCGTGAGTATATTGTACACTAGGCGTGAGCGCGGGCGCGTGCGTGGGCGCGCTCGGCGAGCTCAGTCCCGGCGGCGCGCTCATGCGACATCACCACGCCGCGTCTATGGCGCGTGAGTATATTGTACACTAGGCGTGAGCGCGGGCGCGTGCGTGGGCGCGCTCGGCGAGCTCAGTCCCGGCGGCGCGCTCATGCGACATCACCACGCCGCGTCTATGGCGCGTGAGTATATTGTACACTAGGCGTGAGCGCGGGCGCGTGCGTGGGCGCGCTCGGCGAGCTCAGTCCCGGCGGCGCGCTCATGCGACATCACCACGCCGCGTCTATGGCGCGTGAGTATATTGTACACTAGGCGTGAGCGCGGGCGCGTGCGTGGGCGCGCTCACTTCTGCAATGTGTTCTGCCGATTTCTACCATTACATAAGGTTTAAAATTATAATAAAATACGCGTGCTAGTGAATTGCAACACCTATAACTGACTAAGCAACCATCTCCGTAGTTCTTCAAAATCAACTTTTTTTTCCAGAATTAATACCTCCCGACGTAAAGTCAGAACTGCACCGCATCTACCTATCGGGGGGCGAGTTACTTAGAGAGCTTTGGCGATGCTTTCCTCAGCCGGGCGCCGCGCCGGACACGGAGGATACTAGCGCTAGGGCAGAGAAGTTCTATGAAGCACTGCTCAGATTTAGGAATGTTAAATTGAGGCCTTTTGAGGTAAGACACTTTATTATTCCGGTTGAAAACCAGCGTCAGAAGAGTCCGACCACAATTGGATTTTTTTTCGGCTGAAAACGAAATCTTTTTCGGCCTAAATATCGATTTTTTTTTGGTTTTTCGGTACGTTTTTCTTTGGTAAAGTAGTAAAAGAAGTGCAGTGTCAAAGTTTTAACCATTTAAACTCAAATCACACGTACTTTTGTACTTTTCTGAAAGACACACTTATCAAACAATCACAATTAAAATAGTGTGCATCAGCAAAATTTTCTTTCCCTATTTTTAACCAACATTTAATCCACAGGAAAAAATGCTTCGGGACCTAACACCATTAGCGACCACGTTGACGCGGCATATGAATCAAATGATAGACACAGCCTGCGCGAAATACGCGGTCTGGCAACAACGCCAAGCCAAGCTGCGGTAGTAGTAAGTTATAGTAGTTTGTACCGTCAGCAGAAATAACTATAAACTTATTAAAATTGAATAAAAATAAAAGTGATAAAGATGCTGTCGGTTTTTTGTTGTTTATAAATAATTGGAAATATAATTTCTGAAAGGATTTTTTATGTTTTGATTTTTTTTTGTGTTATTAAATTGCCTCGTAAATCTTTTGTTGTTAAATACACTTTTTTAAACTATTTTGATCGGAATCAAGACAATAAAAACTGAGTTGACCAGAAAATTATACTGTTTTTTTTTTCTGAAGATTCTTTTTTATCCATGATAAACTTGTTCATTATTTTGAGTTGTGGTAAAGACTCAGTGAAAAATTGAAAAAAAAAGCCTAATCAATAGCTCATCGGATTGACTATAATTATATTATTTAGACTAAGTGGTTCTATATTAGTATCACAAAACTATAATCATTGCATTTTAATTATAAAAAAATATAAATATATATATTAAAGACTCGAATACACGCTTTATTACATTAAAGAAAAGCAATAGATAGAAACAATATTAGGGTATGCTTCTAGACAGTTTCTGTGATAAATAGATGAACACAATTGCATAAAAAATATTTTGAAAAAAAAAATAATTGTAACCTTTTCTGCTGACGGTATATATTTTTTTATAATAAATGCGACCAAATTGTCAAATTGTCGTTGTTAGGAACGTTAGCGATGTGACGAGAGACCTAATGCATAGAAGTCTACTTTATTTTGTATTTCATTGCCTGTTTTACATTAAAGTTTATTTTCTCAATAGTATTGAAGCAAGCAATAAATATAAAATGATACGATGTGATGGACTTTACCTGAAAAAAACTTTTATTGTGAATGTTGTTATCTTAGAGCATTTAAATTGGAATTTAAATACTACAATTAATATATTATTACTCCAAAATGTCAGTGTCATTTCAAAATTTTATGGATCTAAGAATTTGATGCGATTTCCGTGTCTAGTGAGTACGAATTATGAGAGTGATTCTTTAATGAAAATGGAAATATAAATCGATAGCTGACATCAATGCACACGGATAATATAATAAGTTCAAACCCCGTGAAATGTTACCTTTCCGAGATATTAACGTTCAAAGTTGATCACGTAACATCCATATTTTTGGAACTTGCGTACATCTTGCTTAGATGTTAGAAATAATCACTCTGGAAGTTTAAAGTAATCAAACATCTATGCTAGAAGATGTAAGCAAGTAAAAAAAAAATATGGATGTCACGTGATCAACTTTGAACGCTAACATCTCGGTTTGGTCTTATTATGTTATCAGATTGCATTGATGTCAGCTATTGATTTATATAGGTCTCATGCGTGGCCGCCATTTTGAAAAAAAAAACAACATGGCGGACAGGTAGGTATGCCATGGATCTTCAAAACCCTTTCCTCCCTAAAATCTAATTAGGTGTAAATAATTGTAAATTACGCACAAAATTAAACATGATCTGATGCTCTAAGAATCTCACGATTAAAGTGCAAAAAATATACTAAAATATTTAAGGATATCTCCTAGCAAATATTCTTAAACAAACTCCTAAAAACCAAAACTGCCCTTTGTAAATAGATACCAGAAATAAGACTGAATTTAAAAACCATTGCTGTTCCCTATAAAATAATTTATTACCTAATAAACTTTCTCGTCACATCTTAACTGAATTTGGCAAACAAAAAATTGTACATATGCCTGTCTTATATATAAACAATAATCTGTGAATACCTAATATCATTTAGATAATGTAAATTGGGACCCACGGACGCTCAGGCGGTTGGACGAATCGTTGGAATCGACGATATTTTGTCGTATGCTGTTAGTTATCCCAGCGGAGTAGTTGCGTAACACTATCAGTAGCAATGACTTTTGACAGTTCAACAACACTCATTGCGTTATTTACATTGTTGAGCAGGTAAATTTTTCGAACATATGAAGCAATGGATTAGCAATGTCCTTCAAAATGATTCAGGTTATGATTAAAGTGTGTTACGCAATTAGATTTTTTTTCTCGCTCTGGGTTGTCAACGCATTACTCAGCGCCTAGAGTTGAAATTCCAACAGTGTGTTATCTTGATGCACTCTGTTGGATTGTCAATGCTTGGCTCATCACCGAGGGTTGAAAATCCAGTGCATGATAAAATTCCGTCGCGATATTTTTACGCCCGAACGGGGCGGGGCCTCACTTTACCACAACTCCTTTCAGGTACCTTTCAGCCCTTTTTTTTCGTGTGGAAAGTCGTCAAACAACTTCTCCCGCTCTGGGCGGAGCGGGTGGGCGTGTCAGACTTTACTAAAACCCACCCGTGTTCCTTCAGTTACCTGTGCTAGGGGCCACGGTATCTCTTTCGGACAACCCGCGGCGCTGGCAGGCATCGGTCCTAGCGGACACCATCAGTTAGTGCTGACATCTTTCTGAGGCGCGCGTGGAACACAATGCGCCGCCGACCCGGGCCTGGTCCTTACTGGACGGCGAGGTGCCTATTGCTCGCCGACCGGCCCGTCCGTTTTTTTTTTTAAAAGACGTTTCGCCCCTATGCAATAATAATTTAATTCAAATCCGGTTCTGTTTTGGAATATTGTCTGTTAGATAGTGCCTTTCCGTTTGTTGTTTAAAACTAAAATCTTTGTGGACAATGGCGCCGATTCCCTTGTTCACAAACTAAACTAAATTTAAGTTCAGTGCATCTTTTTCTTTCTATTTCATTAAGAAAAGGACAGAAGATAAAATATTAGTTTAGTCCTGTCAAATTAGTCAGCGCCTGACGTAAATTGACGTATTTTTGGTAGCCATGTTTTTAATCACGTCTAAACTGTCTATGGAGTATCTTAATTTGACAGGACTAAACTAATATTTTATCTTCTGTCCTTTTCTTAATAAAATAGAAAGAAAAAGATGCACTGAACTTAAATTTGGTTTAGTTTGTGAACAAGGGAATCGGCGCCAATGTATTTTTTGGTTTCGTTAATTCATTACGTTATTTTCTCTATGAGTAAAGAAAAAGACAAGTTGCGCATCCCCTAAATAAATTGGGATCAGGGTAAAACAATGAAGATGAATCACGTTTTTTCCTGATCCGGCCCATACTTTCATATTTAAGCCTGGTTTACACGGTGCGATTTAATTGCCTGTGACGTATCATAACTTGAAGCAATAGCAACAGTTGCACTTATACAGTGTCGCTTCAATTGTATTGTATCCCACAGGCAAGAAACGTGCATCATATAAAAGAGGCTTTACGTAAAAGTTTATTTTTTTATTTATATGTCGCAGCCAACTGGTTACATTAGCCGTTTAGTCAACCGCCTGGCCTTTGGAAGTAGTGCTCGCCTCGCTTCGCTCTCTCGGCTCGCACGCGGTTGATCACAGCTCTAACCTAACCCATTTGGTCGGGGTGCCCTGGCTTAGTTACTGCGACCAATTCGGCTCGCACGTGATTGGTTACAGTTCCAACCTAAACTATAATTTATTGAATAACATTCAGGCTGTTAGTTGAACGGCCGCCGTTTAGTTAAAAAGCTAGGCGGCTAGCTAAACGGCTAATTTAACCAGTTGGCTGCGACATATATATACTTTATTGTACACCAGAAAATACATAAAAAAAACAAATATAATAAGACAAGACAAGTTTAAGACTGTGCGAATCTAGTACAAAAAGTAAAAGCGATTATTTTCAAGCGTCTAATCGTCCGTGAATGTCCCACCTTAGTGTACGTAAAGAAATATTCTTTAAAAAGGAAATAAATGCATTTTGATGAACCAAATCTAACTGAATGAGTAGTTGTAATTGTTTATATTTTTCACTGCATATCAAAGCGCTTGCGCATTGATTAATTAATGTAATAATTCACTTGAAAAGCAATAAAACTGCATCGAAATTGTTTTGAATTGTTCCAAATAAATTCCAGAAAAATAAAATTAATTCAATCATGTTTCTGCAGCAATATTGCGCAACTTTTGCTAACCATGAGTACCCAAAATAAAACTAAAAATATAATGTGCCAAGAGATTTTGAAATTTGAACACGTTCAATTATTTTATATTTTGTGCCTTATAATGTAAACACGGTCAGTGTTTGTTCTTATAAACGAGTACGCTGGACTTATACTATACGAAATGACAGTTGTTTTTTTGTGCCGATTCAAAACGTCGCGCTCGAGCGTCTCAGGAACTAACATTGACAAATGGTCGTCGTGTTATTTTGATACGTACTCTGATGATTTAGGTCTAAATCAGGGGTTCCCAAACTTTTATATTATTCTTGTTAGCAGGGACCACTATGTAGGTATAATAAAAATAAACTGTAATAATCCAACTGAAACTTTCATTAAAAACTTAATAGGAATTACTTACGGCGGCCCGACGTATCGCCCCCTCCACCCGCGCTCTTCTCACTCACTGCACGGCGACCAACGGCTCACCGCCTGCTAAATTTAAAATCGTTCGCGGACCACATTTTGGCTTCTGCGGACCACTGGTGGTCCACGGACCACTGGTTGGGAACCACTGGTCTAAATCGTCGCTTAAGACTTTTTGTGTATTTTGTGTTTACTACGAGATGAATGTTCAAAAATATTAGTTTCACGGACGCTCACGTTGTTATCAGCGCCAAAATGGCGAAAATCAAATGTCTTCGTTTTGTCATCGATAGTATTATGTCCAGCGTACTTGTATAATATAGGCCAGTGAATGTAAAGCAATGATTGAATATTATAATAAACAATTTGATGCAGTTTAAAGCCACAATATAGTGTTCACGCAACGGAATTTTAAGCAGTAAACGTAGCCCACGTTCGCTCGGATATAACAATATCGCGGCGGGATTTTATCGCGCGCTGGAATTTCAACCCTCGGTGTTGAACCGAGCATTGAGAATCCAACAGAGCGCATCCTAGTGTGTTAAAAAAACACACTGTTGTATTTTTAACTCTCGGCGCTGAGCAAAGCGTTGAAAATCCAGCGCACGAAAATAAATGCTCGGAAAAAACGCGCGAACCTGGGTTATTTGTGTTGCCTGCTAACAATTTCCAATAATAATAATAATAGCAACATTCTAATACTCTATAATGTTCCAATACTGAACGTAACTGATGTAATTTTTAATAATTGGCGACAATAAATCGCATTATTTGTATAGTATAAGTTGGGAAAGTCCAAATTGTCTTGTTACCATACTATTGGCTAAATTTTTATTATTTTCCTGTGTTTCAATGGCTGATATTGGCGGGTTTTTACTGTATTAATAGGAAGGTACGAAGCTACAAGGATCTTTTGGCGGCAAAATCGATTCTGTCGCGGCCATCTTGTTTTATTTTTCAATACAATTTCTGTGACAATTTCGCAAATATTTATCAATAATGTCACTCTTTTTTTTTGGGACGAAATCATCAAATAACTTACTCCGCTCTGGGCGGAGCGGGAGGACGTGTCAGACTTTTAGTGATTAAAACCCACCCGTGTTCCTTCAGTTGCCTGTGTCAGGGGCCACGATAACTCTTTCGAACAACCCGCGACCCTGGTAGGCATCGGCCCTAGCGGACTCCATCACTTTGTGCTGACATCGCTTTGAGGCGCGCGTGGAACACAACGCGCCGTCGACCCGGGCCTAGTCCTTACCGGGCGGCGAGCTACAACAATGCCACCCTGTCAATATCATTGAGGCGTCAAAAGATCATTGCAGCACTCTAGTTGTAGTACGCAAGCAAGTTGGTAACTCTGGGGCAGTATAGGGAAGTGTTACAGCCATCAATGCACCGAAAAAGGAGGGCGCTATATGTCCTGTGTATCGTCATCTCTTTCTCGCACTGATACATCGATGAATTTGACACTTCCCTACACGGTTTTTTTTTCTCAATAATGGTATTGGAAATTGCGCCTCCACTATTTTCCTTTTGCTTGAACTTAGTGTGTGTGAGTGGGAGGCAAATATCAATAGTGGAATTTTTAATACATACCTTATTCCCGTACTGCCGCGACCTGTACTAAGTGTCGCGTACACGACTCACTCGACGACGATTTATAGGGAACGTTGTGAAAAATAAAAGAGAATGATTCAGTTTCATTACATTGAAGGTCTTGTAACAAATTGGCGCGCGAACGCGGGCGCAGCTTACGTCATGCGCATGTCTTGGAGTTAGAAAAACAACTGGGGTCTCTCGCGCGGTCGACCTGTTTTAAGGGCGCGTTTTGGGGCGTGGCCTCGATTCTGCCTGATTCCCAACTATTGCCTTTTATGGTGATGAAAGCTAACGAAAATCACCTCTCTCCGTCACACTCGTGGCTTGAGTAGTGCTATACTCTTCTACTCGGTGGTAAGCATGTTGGACAACATTATTAAATTGATTATTTTCTTAGGAAACTTATCATAACCGCTATTGTTACAAGACCTTGATATTTATTTATTGTAAAGTACATACAAAATAGTATCATTCTTTTTCCATACGTAACATTCTCCCCCTCAGTGTCGTTATGATGACGACACTCAAAACCCAACTTACACTATAAACATACAAATGGAAAGCATATCACTTTAATACAATAAGTATCGCTTCCAGCTTCATCTGCGGTACTGTTAGTACAGCCCGACTTTAAATTCTTATAAATAAATAAACAATTTTATATCTAAGGGTAGTCAGTATGCCCGGCCTACTCTGCAAAAACAATAATCGCCCCTCAGGGTCCACAGTATCCAGACATACGACGCCATAAAAAATAAAGGTACAAATGGAAAGCGTATCGCCGACAAACGCATGTACGCCTATGCCAATCTATGTAGTAATAATTAAAATGTTGCTATCCTAGCTGCAGGACGTTTCAGTAGCCCATTTTTAGTCCTAACGTCGACAACTCTTACGCGTCCGTCAGTTCCGGGATACACGGCTTGTACGATACCTTTAGGCCAGCAATTACGAGGCTGGTGTAAAAACGTCGGACCGGTAAACCATGATGAATCGCTGCTAAGCACGTGATCGGTACTTTTAGTGCCAAAGTCTGCTACGTTGACATCCGTCGGCGCGTAGTGCCATTCGGTGGCGCTGCTTAGTTCATCTATTTCGCCTAGTCGATTGGCTATAAATACTTTATATGTTCTACAATTATTTCTTATCCAGTGTAAAATGGTTGTTGAGTCCGTCCAGTAATAAACTGAATTTGTTTTTAAACGATGTTCTTTTTTTATGTTGTTCCCTAATTTGCATCCTAATAGAGCATCCTGTAGTTCCAGTCGGGGTATGGATATTGACTTCGTAGGTGTGACTTTACATTTGCTGGCAATAAATGCCGACGTTAAAACAGACGCCGGGTAGGTATTTTTAAATCTTAATGCGTTTTGATTTTTAATATATTGCGCGATAAACGGTGAGCAGTTCGCGCCAAATATTAATGACGTCATAGCGTATTTATTAATTTCTTTAGTATTTTTGTCTCTAAATAAAAACCTAAGCGTATGTTGATCCTTTTCTTTAATTTTAATACGCAGAAACATGTCCTTAATGTCTGCAATAATTCCGATTTTATTTTCCCTAAACCTAAACATAATTCCAAATAATGATTGTAACAAATCCGGCCCTGTTAATAAAAAAATCATTAAGGGAATATCCCTGTGTTTTCGCGGCCGCGTCGAACACTAAACGTAATTTTTTCTTATTGGGGTTATCGACCCCAAAATGTGGTAGGTACCAAACTCGGTCGTTAACCTCCCCCTCGTGCAGCTTCCTAGCGTAATCGTTAGAAAATAAATGCTGGATACGTTCCTGATAGCGCGACGCGTAAGCGTTGTCGGTTGACATTTTTCTCTCGACTGATTTTAATCGATTGTCGGCATTCTGATAAGAATCGGGCATAACAAAGTTATCGTGTTTCCAAGGCAACTCTACAAACCATTGGTTATCTATTAATTCACATGAGTTATTTAATATGGTAACAGCACGCAAATCGTCTTTGTTCGGCCGTGGCTGATTTGAAATGCCTATAGAATCTAACTCGAATGATTTTTTAACAATTTCGTGCAACTCAGAATCGCGACACTGTTGCGCGCTGTTATCACTAGTAATACAATCAGCTGACATGTTCGTAATATGTATGTTATTGACAACACCGTGTACGCACCAACCAAGTGGTGTTTTTGTTACATATGGTTCATTTTTCCCGTTGCCCTTTAAACACATCACTGGGGCAATAAGATCGTAATTATCCTGACCGATTAACAATTTAGGTTGTGCGTCACATTTGCACAGGTCGTAGTCAATATAATTTGTATAATTGGTAAAATCTACACACGATAAACGTTGAACAGGTAAATTAAGTTCTTTCATTTTACGGGCACACAAATTAAAACGTTCTCCTTTCTTATTAGAAATTTCAAAACTTACATTTTCCGTTTGGCATACGAGCGTACCGGAGTCCCACGCGCTCTGCGCACGCATTGTGACGGCCTTACCGTGGAGGCCTACCTGGTCCGCCAGGTCAGCTGCGATCAGCGTCACCGTAGCACCATCGTCCAGCAACGCGTGTGTGTGAATATTGTCTTTAGGTCCATGAACGGTAACCGGCACTATTTTTAACAACACTTTGGGCACTGACGGTACACTGACACTAGTAGACGCTTTGGTGTGGGCGTGGGCAACTGTGTGCTCGGCGCGCTGTTCGTCGGGCGCCGACTGAAGCACGCAGGCCGCGTCCGTTGCTGGGCGCGCCGTATCCGGCTGCGCGATGGCTGGTAGTGTTGTAGAAGCTGTAGGTTTCGTCCAGTGAAGCAGGGAGTGATGTGGATGTCCACACTCGCTGCACGCGGTAGTTTCGTTATGCCGCGCGCCCAGACACTTGTAACATAGGTGTTTTGTTTTTACGAATCTCCAGCGGTCGCGTCTCATGGCGCGTTGGAATTTGATGCATTTTACTAGTGTGTGCGGAGCAGAGGCACGACAAAACATACATTTGTTATTGTTATCGGTGTTAGTGAATGTAAACACTGACTGTGATCTATTATTGTGGTCAAATTTCTTTTTCTCGTTCTGACTATGGACATAGCTTATTCCTGAAGTTGCGACGATCGTTGCTTCTCTGTATAAAAATTCGGATAATAATTCCAGTTTAGGTATGTTGCAGTTGTCCCGTTTTTCGTAGCTGTATTCGGCCCACTTGTTGATAAGCGTGGGCGGTAACTTCGCAAGTATCAATGCCGTCGTATCGGGACTCTGTAGATATTCTGGTAGCTGGATAGCTTTAACGGTTGTCACGTAGTTTTTTATTTTAATGGCAAAATTCACTATGTCGGTATGGTACGCAGTTGGAAGTGGTTGGATTTTCTTTAGTTGCGTAAATATTTTATTTATTATGCATTCGGGCCTACCGAATCGTAATTCCAAGGTGTCAATTATTGTTTGCGGTGTTGTGTTGCCGATAAGAAGCGACGACACCGATTCTTTCGCCTCGCCCCGCAGACACTTCCGTAATCGCCAGATATTTTCAGCGTCGCTATAATTGCATAGTTGTGACGATTCTTTATACGATTCCTTGAACTGCAGCCACTGCATGGGGTCGCCGTCGAATACTGGTAAATCTTTAGATGTTGCCAGGCGTGTAAGAAGCTCTCTGTTATTATCGCGAACATTGTTTCTGTTGAGTACCTGGTGTAGCGCCTCCGTCAATTGTGTGATACCGTCGTCGTGCGGCCGACGCTCGGAAACGAAGTCGTGGCGATACTTGTTGTGATTCCCGGTTTCGGCATTTAAGTCACGCTGGTGATGCTTATCGTCTGGCATCGTGTATGACGGTTGGCAGACATCTTCTGCGCGTTGGTTTCGGGTACACGATGCGATGCTCTCTTGTTTGTCAAACCACGATTCGACTATTCTCGAACTTTGTGACACCGATCGGCGATCATTTTCTTCTAAGTCGGCTAAATCGACTTCCAATTTTTTTGAGAGTAATTCTTTCTCTATTTGAGCTCTTTTTTGGAGGAGGGTCGTTTCTAATTCTAGATCAATTTGAGCTTGCCTTTGAGCTGCTTCGAACTCCAACTTTCTGCGTGCTGCCGCCGAGGAACAAGCGGTTTTTTCGCTTTTAACTGACATCACTGATAATTTTTCACTTTTGTTAGTCAACTGCTCCGTAGCACGTGTTTGACTACGTGTTTTTACACTAACACCCTTCGGGGGTGTGCGAAGCAGCGACATCCCTGCAACACAGGTTTTGGTGTCCCTATAACGCGCGCGTAGATCGCTAGGTCGAGATCCGACTCGATAGGACCAGCTTAATGTCGCGTACACGACTCACTCGACGACGATTTATAGGGAACGTTGTGAAAAATAAAAGAGAATGATTCAGTTTCATTACATTGAAGGTCTTGTAACAAATTGGCGCGCGAACGCGGGCGCAGCTTACGTCATGCGCATGTCTTGGAGTTAGAAAAACAACTGGGGTCTCTCGCGCGGTCGACCTGTTTTAAGGGCGCGTTTTGGGGCGTGGCCTCGATTCTGCCTGATTCCCAACTATTGCCTTTTATGGTGATGAAAGCTAACGAAAATCACCTCTCTCCGTCACACTCGTGGCTTGAGTAGTGCTATACTCTTCTACTCGGTGGTAAGCATGTTGGACAACATTATTAAATTGATTATTTTCTTAGGAAACTTATCATAACCGCTATTGTTACAAGACCTTGATATTTATTTATTGTAAAGTACATACAAAATAGTATCATTCTTTTTCCATACGTAACACTAAGATTGAAGGGCTTTTATACGAATGCTGTAGGTAGACAAATTGGGGCTAATATAGGCCATTGTAAACAGGACTCTTTATAAATAAATCGAAAATGTTGATATTTTTAAGTATTAATGTTAAAGTTGGTGTTTCTGTCGCCTTTATATTACATTTGTTTGTTTTATTTTCATTATACTTTGCGACACAAAATAGAAACTGACACATAGTGTTGTGCCGTTCTTGTGCTGTGTCGATATCGATACTTTTATCGACTTTATGTTTTCTAGTTAAATTATTTATATTAAATTATCCTATACTTTAACAATTAACTAGTATCATTTATTAGCAATAATATTTATTTTAGATATCTAATTTTAATGTGTAACCAAGTCTTTTGTTACAGTATGTAAACTAGTGTTGTTTCTATTTTGTGTCAAATTGTAAATTACTATCGAAATTATGTTGATTCAGTTTTTAAATGATTAAAAGCTATTTTTTAGATCTCTCTAAGATATTTGCACCCGTTTAGCATCAATATTGTATTCACAAAATATGTAATTTTATACTAACATCATCGCCATGTAACACTTTCATATCACGATTTCACTTAACCTCAGTAAGTTTGTAAACAATGTTTCTAAATAAACGGGTGCCCAATATAAATGTTCCTGAAGCAATATTACTAATAAACTGATCATTTAGTTTATTTTTTTAAACTTATTCATTTCGTGATACGTAAAAGAATATTTATGACAGTGTTAGGGGTGTTAGTGTACAATATTTAGAATCAACAAACCACAGACAAGAATTCTTTCCTCTTTCGGGCTCAACCTCGCTCCATGGTCAGTTATAGACCTTGTCCAGAAAGGGCGAATTCGCCGCGAACCTCTCGCGCGTAATTTGCATCCAGCGAGGTAATTGCGTAAGTAACACAATCAGTAGTAATGGCTTTCATTTTGACAGTTCAACAATATTCATTGCGTTATTTACGTTGTTGGGCAGACAACATTTCGAACTTGCGAAGCAATGGATTAGCAATATCCTTCAAAATGATTTAGATTGTGATTAACAGTGTGTTACGCAATTAGGGTGCAGGAGCGTACCAACGTGGAGCATTTGGAGATAAATTTTGCCCCTCCATTTCCCTTGATAAGCGCACTCGCTGTGAAGTTTGCGCGTAAACTGGACGCAACAAGGAGTCTCTAGTATCTCCACTCGCGCACGCGTATCACGAACACGCGATTTGCGCGCAATGTATTGGTGACAAGCTCCTCTCCAACGCTCGTATAAGTTCACGCAAAAGCAAAACAATTCGCGGCGAATTCGCAGTTTCTGGACAAGGTCTTAGGAATTCATAGTATGGCTATGACGAAAAAAAAAAAACGAAAAGACATCCAGCCCATTTCTATTCATTTTTAGTTTTTTTAAAGACAGTTAATATTGTGCACTATCACAAATAGTATCAATTTAATAGAAAAGCGTGCTTATTCATGCAGAGGCACCTCTGAATAGTTCGTTATTGATACAATGTTCTTTTTGTCTACTAGTTCGTCAGTTTTATTTAAATACAAAGATATGATTCGGTATTCCAGCGGTTTTATTTAACCTTTCTCCAAAGCTCTCTCATAGTTCCTTTGCAAAAAAGGGATGGTGCTACTCGTCTGGTATAACTCCAGCCCTCTCTATCACCGATACAATTTCGTCGTTTGAAGATAAGTAGTCACAAGCCTAAATATATCACGTACCATGGCCAATGATATAATTTTATTTTGCAATATGAGCAGTATAATAGCCAGGTTTTTATGCTGCTAAAGTGATGTGTGTGTGTACTTTCAATTCAAATCACTGGTTATAAATATCTGCCTACCGAGTTTTAGAAAAAACTCGGTAGGCAGATATTTATAAGTATAATGCACATGTCCGATATCATTGCATTCTAAGAGGTGACACATAGTTTGAAGCCGATGCAGTGTATTTATCGTTGCGTGTCGCCTTTGATAGTTTTGGTGTTCTTTCTTCTATGTCACATAATGGATATGTGTGCTGCTGTCACTTGTATAAAATGCTGCCTTCCATGACCACAAATATTTGCCGTCGTCTTGATGACAGATAATGGATGAATCATGAAATTTGATATAATTGCCCAGCACTACATAGTAATTTATTTTTTCTCGTGACTGTACCTATAAAATATATCTATACTAGTTGAACTAAAGCAGGGTAACAAAACGAGAACTCGCCGGCGGTGTGAACAGTCAGCAATCAACTATTAATATAATATGTATTTCTTTTGCTTACATGGGACCTGCAATCTTTTGTACGTTTCTTGAGCGAGAAAATCGTTCATAGCTATAGGCCAACCGCTTAACTTAGACGGTGTCTGAGGTATTAGCGCGGTGCGGGAGGGGTGTGGTGACAGGATGCGAGAGCTCAGTGATTCGTTAACTTGTGACAACTATCACCCCTCCCGCGCCGCGCAGCTACCTCAGGCAACGTCTCAGTTAAGCGGTCGGCCTATAGTCGGCGGGCGGTGGGACATGTGCCTAACTCTATCCGTCTCTATCACGATACATCGTGCAAAAAAAGTCACTGTACCTATACAGAGTGGCAGGGACATCGACGCGCAAAATCCTACTTCCTACTAATATTATAAACGTCAAATTTTGTAATGATCGATGGATGGATGGACATTTGTTACTCTTTCACGCAAAAACTACTAAACAGATTTTGATGAAACTTTACAGTAATATAGGTTATTTATCAGAATAACACCTACGATACTTTTTATGCCAATATCCCCACGGGATCGAAATCTTAAGCGGGTGAAATAAAATAAATTCAACAGATGATCATATTGTATGTGTGAAGACTAAAACAGGGTTAAAAAATATTAGGTTAGAGTAATAAAACAATAATTTCTGACAAAGATTTATTATAAACTAGCTTCTGCCCGCGGCTTCGCCCGCGTGGATGTCGGAAATTATCCCACGGGAATGTGCTAACAGGATAAAATGTATGTGCTTCCCCAGAATGCCATCTATCTCGCGGGCCCTTTGTGGCTAATTACAGTAGAAAACCAATTGTGTCTCATGAGTGGTGATTAAGAGGGTACCTATATGATATCTTTACCTAAGTACCTACATAATTAAAAACAAAAAAAACTCAATAGCAGAAAATTAAATACCTACCTAAATAAACCTATTTCTGACGATAACTAATCTAAACTCAATAAATAAGCAAAATCCCTAAAAACTAATATCTATACGAATGACTAATCCTACCTAACAGTATTATAAAATAACCTACGGTCACTACGTACACTATCAAATATACTACCTATACTTTGAAATTAAAATCTATACCTACGACTCATATAAAAATAAACCTAAATAACTCTAAAAACTAAAAGGAATAAAAATGAACTCCACTGCGGGTGACCCAACCTACGACAAACTTAGTATTTGCGGTTGGTACAGTACAGACAGTGGTAATCGGGTATAGGGATCGAACCGCAAAATTAAGTTTGTTTTTTATTGTATATACTTTTCCGGGATAAAAAGTACCCAGTGTGGTGCCCAGGATATTAAAGAATAATTATACCAAGTTTCATCGTAATCGAACCGGTAGTTTTTGCGTGATGCCTGAACAAACAGACAGACAGACAGACAGACAGACCGACAGACAGACCGACAGACAGACAGACAGACAAAAATTTTTTTAATCACATTTTTGGGTTCGGTGTCGGTCTAGTAACACCCCCTGTAAATTATTTTTTTGATATTATCAATGTACAGAATTTTCACTTCTACAGATTTATTATAAGTATAGATGATGTTTTACAAATTCAACAAAATATACGTTTGTCACGTCTTTTATTAAAAGCAGTGACCATCACATTTATGTCGCAAGGTAACTTTAGAAGGAAAATGTGTTTGCGTATCTTTTTTTCTGTCTTATGATATTAGGTAATAATTAAACATTCGGTTATTCCGTGTATCCACCCTAAGGCACTAACCACACTTATACGATTTTGTATAGAATGCGTATGTATCCGTAAAGCTAATACGCGTACGGATAGCGTACGGATGCGTACGCCTTCCATACAAAATCGTTGTTTTCTATGGACAAAAGCTGAACAGAGCTGAATAAGCATGTTTAGTCCCTAAGAAAGAAAGAAACAGTATTTATTGCGACTCGTACAGGATCGTTGATAAGGTGGATACGCGGAAACGTATGTCCGAAAATCCACCCTAGGCCTAGTTGGATAAACGAAACTGATAGGATTTTTTTGGGAGGATAAACGGAATTACCCTAAAAATTAATTGATCGCACCTTAGCACAGACTGCCTTCAGAATTGCTTTATGGTTTCGAAAAAAAACTTCTTATAAATATGGAGCATTTTGGGTAGGAAGGGATGTTCTGTGAAAAATCAACGCTTTTAACAAAAGGCAAAACATTGAATACGAAAGTATGTGCATTTATGAGTTACAGCCTTCTTGCCTAATAAAATAATAATTGCTATAGGTATTATATTAAATAGTATAAGTTATATTCTTTATACAGGTTGTCAAAAGTCTATTATTAATTACAATGACATTATATTTGAGGTTACTTATTAGCAGTACAAACTATTTGGGTTAGCAAAAAAAACAAAGGTACAGGAGTGAAAACATCTGCCTAGCCTTTTCCCAACTATGTTAGGGTCGGCTTCCAGTCTAACCGGATGCAGCTGAATACCAGTATCTTACATGGAGCGACTGCCTATCTGACCTCCACAACCCAGTTACTGGGTAATACGATAACCCTTGGTAAGACTGGTTGTCAGACTTTTGGGCTTCTGACGACCCGTAACGACTGTCAAAGATGCACGAATAACAGCCGTGACCAACGGTTTAACGTGCTTTCTGTAAAAATATCACAGTGAAAACTTAGGTGAAGTGAGCTTGAAGCCATTCCACCAGATTCTAAGGATTGACACTATTGACATCTCACTTCTCTTAAGTTTTCAAGGCGAGATTGATTTTACAGAATAGACCGGCTGGTTCTCCAAACAAATGTGACAATAGATCGCGACGGTCGCTTTCTTAATAGAAAGATGGAGTCTTCCTTAGTTGGAAGACGTCTTCCAACTAAGGAAAACCAGTAAAGATTGTAATGTCTTTATAAGTTAGTAAGTGAGTTGCGTGTGAAAAACAATTAATCGAAGTCGACGAATAAAAAGGACATCTTAAAATGCATTATAACGTTTAAATACTGTTACGAGCTTCGGGGCTCGTGACAATTAAAACTGCCGATATAAATTTCCAAAAATTACACTTTAATTGAACAACACTAATAACAACTCAAACACACTAATTATAAAACACAATTGCACTTAAGTCGCACTCTGTCTCGGTCGTGGCTAATCCCGGCCTTATATAGTGCCGCAGATAGTTCTAGAACCTTCTGTTGCAGACACATCTAGAAGGTTCGAGTACATACCGGCCCCGACTGACCAGATGTCGATAGTTCTAGCATTGAAATGTCTAGAAGGATCTATTAGTTCTGCTACTCGACACTAGATGGCGCTAGTGGTAAATTAGTTCTGCTACTCGATACTAGATGGCGCTAGTGGTAACTAATGTCACCATGTACCAGGCATTAATTGTGGCGCGCAACAATACGTATTCACATTTTAAATGGGAGTCATCTTTTCTAACATATCATATATTTTTGTAGCATCAGATCATCTTTTGAGCCAGTTTTTGTATTTCGAACTTTATTTCGTTTTAGGCAAAGTTCTTAATACTAAAATGACAACTCAGCACCGAAGTAAGCTGTCATTTTTGTATAAAGAACTGCATTTCTATGACAGTTAGGTTCTTAATTCAATAACTGGCTCAGTGGTTTAAACCTGAGGGATAACTCTCGTAATTTTAAGAACGTTCACAGTCTGATCTGTCTCAATATGTCAAAAATATTTCCCTACAGTTTTAACATTAACTGTCTCCGAGATGAGATTGCGACTACATTTTGAACGTTTTTAATTACGGGAATTGGCCTTCTGATCTAAAGAAAAACCTTGTTTTTTAATAAAGGGGAGCGAGATTTCTCTAGCTGAGTTATCCGTCGACTTCAACAAAATATTGTAAATATATCTTTGGAATGTTGACAAATTTACATGAGATTGACAGAAACTGATTAATAAATATACTTACTATAAAGTCCTAACTACGATTAATAAATAAATAACGCAATTATAATTCTCTACATTACATAAGGCCTTATACACAGCGGTTATAATAATATTTTTATTATATTATATTATTGAACGAACCCGTAGACACATTCTTAAACGAACGCGACGCCATTTTGAAGGAAAAATATGTGTCAAACACTAAATAGGTAGTACAGAAGGCTGTATGTATCTAGACTTCACTATGCTAAGCGATACATACGAATATGAATCTTATTTCAATGCGGATAATTTTCATATTCCTGTAAGCGAATGTGATCGAGCATTTCATACAAATATGAACTTTAAGAATATACATATAAAGTTTCTTGTTGTGTGTTGAGCCGACCTTCTGTGCTTTTGATCAGCAGTGGTAGTTTGTGGGCCGTTTATTATGATTTCATACATGATTAAAATAATAAATTATGTAATTCTGTAGTAAGTAGATAGTAAGCTTGCTTATATCACACTAGTGCGATCGCGAAATTCTATTTTATCTATAGCTTTGAAAGTTTAAAATAAGTAAGTAGGATGCTAGTTTATTTAAAATAAAATAAAATGATGCGACAACGTCGATGTCACTGGCACCCTGCATAACATAACATAACACCCTGCATAAGTTATGCAGGGTGCCAGAGACATCGACGCACAACTTGTTACCATGGATTCAGTACATGTTTCTGCGTTGAAATAATTCGTCAGTTATTAAGAAAAATTTGCCATTCCATATATTTTGACCACGTAGATATTGAACTTTTTTATGAAACCGCAGTTTTTTTTTACATCTAACAAAATATTTCTACGCTAGTGGGTCCAGAATCATGTGCCGAAATTCATGGAGGTATATTACAAAACCTGAAATTGTTTGCAGCGAAAAAAATTATGAAATTCGTGTGACGTTATTGATGGCCCCAAATGTTGGCAACATTGCATGCGGTGTGCATCAGGAACATGCGGTCCAGCAAAAGCTGGAATGCATGCTGTACATTCATGCCAGCCAAAGTTGTCCAGCCAGTGTGTTCACAATAATTAATCCAATAAACAAAAGCACAAAACATGAACATAAATATACAGAAATCACAGATCAAGTTATTCAGCGTAAATAAATAAAAGATCCTTAAAAAGAATTTGTTTCGTTAATATTAAAACTTTATGTAAGCCCAATATTGCTACGGATATTATGACCAATATGTATAACCATTTTATTGCAAACTCCACATACGTTATGACCACGTTAACAAAGTTGATTTTAAAATGGCAAACGCTTTTGCTAAGTTCAAATGATATTAGTGGCCATTGAAAATTGAACCTTTTCAGATGCAATTAATAATTATAATCCCAAAGAATTTTTTAAATTCAAATGAAGAGCGATTCACTTGCTAATACAATTTTGTAATGGCAAGAGAAATATAATGTCGCCATGAATAATCGAATGATAAATAATTTACTATCAAGCTTTAACAAACTCCTTTTGAAACCTCAATTCGCAGGCTAGTAACCAATAAACATGACGTCTTACATTAAAAAAAAAAAAACTCGTAAATGGCTTGGACCTTATGGCCCTTTGTACACGGTACGGCGTTTATGCCGCGTCGTAGGAAAAACGTGTCAGTAAATAAGCTTCCATAGTGATCCATACAACACTTACGAACTGTGCTTACACACGGCGAATAAACCGTAGTTTTTAACGGCAAGAAAAACGTGCGTGTACAGTCACGAGCAAAAGTATGTATACACTCGGCTTTTTTCAAAAGCGACTTACTCCTTTATTTTTTAAATGAAATTGTATGTTGTTACGAACATAGCATTTTCGAACCCATAGGTTTATAAATAATGTGTCGTATTTCAAAGTTGAATTCGTTATTTCACGAAAAAATTGCAATTGAAAGTTGCCAAGTGTTGACATATTGGTGCTCGTGACTGTACAAAGGGACAAAGTCAGCCGGAAGACATTTCAAAGCAATCCCGCTGACCTTTAGATACCATCGTGTTGTCGGGAAACGTCGGCAGTTTGAGTATGACCTACTATGACTGAGACAAAAGTGATGAATTCAATTGAAAAAATACTGCAATTTATTAAAAATACTACGAAATGCTTCAAATTTACACATTAGTCCATGATTTAACCTTTCGTATTATTATTATATTCGGGCCACACCGCGTACACACGGTTACACGTCAAGCTATAAAAAACCAGTTTGTCTTGGCCTCACTTTGTATGATATTTTCTCACAATGAACGGTCAGCCAATACTGGTTTTGCATAGCTTGATGTGTAGCCGTGTGTACATAAAGCGCTGTCTGTCGCGGGAGGTAGAACAAAACGTGTGTATCAACAAGCTTCCATAGTGATCCATACAACACGGCGACTAAACTGTAGTTTTTCACGCGCAAGAAAAACGTGTGTATACAAAGGGCCTATCTTATTTTGGAGCGTGGAACTACGTTCAGACAAATTAAGTCAATTATTATGAACTTTTATTACACTTAAACGTAAGTTTTATCATCAGTATTGGTTACTTACATACCAAGATCCTCTTAAATTCGTTGCGATCTCCGCTGGGGCGTATTCGATATCCTTACATACATTATTGGATAGATACTCTTCAAGAAGACGGGTTAGGGTAAATTACCCTTCACAAATCACATAGGGTAATATTAGGCTGAAGGGTAAAGCGCCTATCTGAAGGCTTTGACGACCCATACGATAAATATTATGGCTACTATAGCCGCTATGATTATGAGTATGAACATTTTTCGGCGGTATCTGCGCTGGTATTCGGCAGCTTTCGCTAGTTCATCAACACCGGCCTCCACGTTCGCACTAGCGGCTTCGATGTGAGTTTCCACAGTGTCTGTAATTAGAAATGATTGATTAAATAACTACCCAAGAGGAGGGGCCCGAGGCTAAATAATAACAGCCGCACAGGTCAATCGATCAGGTTAAGCTACGTTTGTCGCTGTTGGTCTGTGGATGGGTCACCATCTTTACACGCCCCTCCGTGCCTCGAAAAGCACGTAAAGCTGTTGGTCCCGGCTGGCATTCGTGGATCTTTGACAGTCGTTACGGGTAGTCAGAAGCCCGAAAGTCTGACAACCAGTCTTACCAAGGGGTATCGTATTACTCAGTAAATGGGTTGTGGAGGTCAGATAGGCAGTCGCTCTATGTAAAATACTGGTATTCGGCTGCATCCAGTTAGACTGGAAGCCGACCCCAACATAGTTTGGAAAAGGCTGAGCAGATGATGATGTTTAAATGACTACGAACCCGTACTGGGTCCACGTGGTGGACGTTTGGTGGCCTACGATCGCGTGAGCGGAGGCCTGAGGTAAAGCAGTGGGAACATAGGCTGTTTGACAATTTTTTTTTAAGATTCTGCAGGATTTGAGGCCAGCCAGGATTATTGGAACGAAGTTCCTTATCGCGCGTTGCGAAAGGGGGCTAGACGGAAAAAATTAAGACCAAACGTTGGAACGACACTTTTTGCTATAGTAGTAAGCCGTGTGGCGTGCGCGTGTCTCTCTCTCTCTCTCTCTCTCTTATAGAGAGCAAGCCAGTTTTTTTTGTCTGATTTTTTATTTGTTAATAATAAAAAAAATATTATTATAACTTAAAAAAAATAAAATTTTATTACAATTCCTTCACTAATTAATCGAAAGGAACTTCGTTCCATCCGGGTGGCCCTTGACACCTGTCAAGTTTGTTTTTAGTAAGTCTCTTTTATATCTCACCTTGTGTATTAGCACAGTAAGCAAAATATTATAAAATTATACCTTAGAAAAGAGACTGACTCCTTCCTTTCTTAACATTTTTTTGCACCACGCTCTGCATCTGCTTAACTACACCTATGATGGTTAATTTAACAACGATAATTATTATTAACATTATAAGTAAGTTGTTTTTTCCCATTAGGCAGCCTTATTAGAATCACTCGTCTACGTCGTTCATATAAACCACAAACAACAACAACAAACCAGCAACAATATAAAAAAACCATGTATATTCAAATTTTATTTAAAAATGTTTCAAATTGACGTTATTTCAAGTTAAACAAATATCAACTTTATTACAATGGTAATTGAGTTGATTTCAGAGTGACTAGCGTTATTAAAAAAGTTATAAAAATGTTTGAAGTTGTAGCGTAAACTGAACTTTATTGTGTAGGAATTAAAGTTATTTTTCCATAAACTCATATTTGTTTACATTTTCGGCGAATAAGTCGCGATTCAAATTTAGTTTAAATGGGGTTTTTTTTGGGGGTCTCCACAAATTACAAAGAAAGAAAAGTGGTAACATATTAGGTTACCACTTTTCTTTTTTTGTAATTTGGGTTTATATCCTAAACTTCATAATTTATATTTTCATAATTGAAGATTTTTATATATTTTTTTTGCATACCTTTTGTCGCGTCATTTTGTTTTTTTTTTCAACTTGCTTACATCTTCTTGCATCGATGATGTTTGATTACTTTTATCAGAGTGATTATTTCAAACATCTATCATCAACATCAACAAACATCTATCTAAAAAAATATGGATGTAACGTGATCAACTTTGAACGTTAAATATGTCGGAAACGTGACGCTTTAAGGGTTTGGTGCTTTTATATTTTCTGTTTACATTGATGTCAGCTATCGATTTACGTGATCAACTTTGAACGTTAAATATGTCGGAAACGTGTCGCTTTAAGGGTTTGGTGCTATTATATTTTCTGTTTACATTGATGTCAGCTATCGATTTATACAGGATTCACGGGTGACACGCGAAAATTTTAGCAACCTGTTATATTTTGCATAAGTTGCGTGCCTTCAACTCCAAACTGCTTCTTACTGAATATATTTTGACCGTGTTTGGGATTTAGACAGTGTTTGTGGTGTAAGCCAATCTAAGTGTTTAATATTAAATAATTGTTTGTGCAGGAAATTTCATTTAGGTTATCGATACTTTTGTTTACCCCTTGATTTTCCCTATTTCCACATAATTTAACCGAATAACATAAACAATATCGCGTTTATTTTCCCCGAAGGGTCAGATAGAGGGTACACCCACGTTTGGCCAAGCTGCACCCTAATTGCGTAACACACAATCAATCGGAATCAGAATCATTTTGAAGCAAATTGCTAAGTAATCCATTGCTTCATAAGTTCGAAAAATCTGTCTGCTCAACACGTAAATAACGCAATGAATGTTGTTGAACTGTCAAAATGAAACCGATTCCGATTGATCGTGTGTTACGCAATTAGGGTGCTGTTTCATCATCATCATTTCAGTCGAAAGACGTCCACTGCTGGATAGGCCTCCCCCAAGCACCGCTACTTCGACCTTCGACGACTTCGGTTTTGTGCTTCTAGCATCCAGCGGAATCCTGCGGCGTTCACCAGCATAGCTAATTCACAACCATCCGACAGGCTATCGCATTGATAATGGCTCTGATTCCCTTGTTCACAAACTAAACTAAATGTAAGTTCTGTGCATCTTTTTCTTTCTATTTCATTAAGAAAAGGACAGAAGATAAAATATTAGTTTAGTCCTGTCAAATTAAGACACTCGATAGACAGATTAGACGTGATTAAAAACATGGCTACTAAAAATACGTCAATTTACGTCAGGCGCTGACTAGTTTGACAGGACTAAACTAACATTTATCTTCTGTCCTTTTCTAAATTAAATAGAAAGAAAAAGATGCATTGAACTTAAATTTAGTTTAGTTTGTGAACAAGGGAATCGGCGCCAATGACACATTTCGAAAAGATTATTTGCCTTGCCCCCGATAGCAAACCGCTGTCGGAAAAATAGCGGTTATCTATTTGATTTAAACTTACAAAAATTTCGGGTTTTCGACTTGTGAACAGCGTTTAGAAGACTTCTACGATAACATTGATTGATGTTCTATAAGGTACGGAAGGGTTTCGAGTAGTTATGAAAAGCTATGTTGGTCAACGGTACACCTCGTAAGAGGCCGTTAAGTTCTCGAATATTCGTTGCTACTCTATAAAAATACAACTTACCGACCGACTGAGACTGTTGGTTCACCATATCAGCCAACTCCTGTATAATTTGGTTCACATCTAGAACATCGGCTTCAATTTTGTTGATGTAGGCTTCTTTTTCAAGTAGCATGCTCGTCTCGAATTGTACTAGACGCGCCTGAAAAATAAGACAACAACATTCCATGACCATCCCACGCGTTTTAGATCTAAGATTATAAATGAGGGGAAGTCTGCAGATATTAAAACCAAATAATATAATATTGGTCAATGTATAAGTCGATGAGGGTATTCTCTCTACTACCGAGATTTTAGCTAGAGTTTTTGTTCTCTTGTTGTTTTTGTTTTCTTTCATTGTTGTTATTATTATTATTTTTTTGTAGCGTGAATGCTGTTTTTTTTTCTTCACTTTTGTTGTGAATACTGTGCACGTCTGTAATTGACGTAAACACTAGTTCATGTCTCTGTTCTATGTTATTTGTAAATGTTTGTGTTGTTGATGTGCCTTAATAATAAATACATAAATAAATTACATGATAAAAATAAATTCCTACAACACACACACGCACAGAATCAGCCTATAATGTTCCTACTGTTGGGACACAGGCCTCCTCTCTGTGAGAGGGAGTGGGCCGTAATGCACCACGCGGGCCCAGTGCGGATTGGTAGATGTCACATGTCTTTTGATTTTAGGGTTTTTAAACGACTTCTAAAAAAGGAGGAGGTTCTCAATTCGGATGTTTGTATTTTTTTTTTAATGTTTGTTCGCGCATAACTCCGTCGCTTGCCAACCGATTTGAAAAAAAATTTTTTTTTGGTAATGGTATACTTCCCAAATGGTCCCATAGAAATTCATCAAAAACGGTTCAGTAGTTTGGTTTTTAAACAAAAATTACTGGTAAAAATTACAACATAAAAGTGAAAAATAAAAACTTTTTTGCAAAAAAAAATCAACCGACTTCCAAAAACGACACTACAAAGTGAAAAATAACTTTAATTTCGGAAGTCGGTGGCAAACAACGAAGATGTGAATGCGAATGATGTGATGTGTATGTGTGTGTACGAATTTAGCCATATTTTCTGCCTTACTAGTATATTTCTCTACAGATGAATTACTGCATAAGTCTAATATGCTGTCATATAAACTATAAAACTTGCTCATTCAATTTTAAAGATTCATCCTCCTTTAATTTGGGTCTCAACACTTTTCACTCTTCCAAACTACAATTAAACTGACTAACTAAATTATCAGCTTCTTTTAATTTTTTCAATACAATTTCACCTTGACGCCTACCTGGCCCGATTTTCACCAAATATGTTCTTACTTTATTAAGCTCAGTACTTAATTTAATTAAGTATTCAATCAGCATTACAGATGTTTCATTTTGTCTAAGTCCCGTCCTTATCACCGGTAAACCTGTAAATAGTTACCTGTGCCTGCTGGTTAGCAATGAGCGTGGCCTCTTCATCATCAGCGATGGCCTGCTGCTCCATGGCCTGTGGGTCGATACGAACGCGCGGTTGTCTCGGCATGTGAGCGGCCATCTTCTCGGATACTTGCTGTAAATTAGAAATAGTAAATGTATTCGAGAGAAGAAAACATTTAGATAAACTTATTTTAACCTTTGATTGTCTAGTGAACTTGACGAAGACGCTACACGCAGAAGAAAAATAATATTTTTAGCTACGTCGATAAGGTTCAGAATCGTTTACAGGGATTTGGATAAAGAGGTACATCGCCGATTCCCTTGTTTACAAACTAAACTAAAGGACATTTCTAAAAATTGTTTTTTATTATTCAATAATTCTAACAAGGATAAATTAAATATATTTGGATGGACATCCCAAAAACTAGTGGTTCTAACTATATCATACATTTTTAAAGGCCCTAATTTTGAGAAAAATATTTTTTTTATTTTAGTTTGAATTTACGCCTAAAACGAACAAACCCTTCTAATTGTCTAGGATAATAAAGTAAACACACCCCAAAAAATAATAATCTTGTCAAAATTGACACATGGTACCGTCATTACTGTCAATCAATGTTTGATATAAGGGTTTATTTATTTAATTGTAATATAATCTATACTAATAATAAAGATTATTAGTATAGATTATAACAAATATTTAATAACAAAAGAGAATTCATAATATTCCAGCCTGATTGGGAGTTATATCTTCGAGCCGTTTGGGGTTGAAACACTAGGGCCATGGGGTCCGAGTGCCCACTTGGTTTATCGAGATATCGCCAAGCGGTTAGTAGACTCTTCACGTGACCAGAGGGCCTGTTTCTTGGCCAAAGAATTAGCATCGCCATACAACGTGGCAATGCCGCCAGCCTTTTGGGCACTGTTCCTGTTGACAGCGATGCGGACGAATTTTTTGATGCCCAATGATTCTTTTGCTTGTTTTTTTTTTTTCACATGTACATATGTATTATTATTTTAATATCGTTATCATATTATAATTAAAAGAGAATAACAAACATTTACACGGCATGTAAGGTTTTAACCGTGCGTCAACTATTTATATTGAATATAGTACTGCACCAGCATAGCAAACTTCCATATGTCCCAATACCTATAGATAAGAGAAGGAAAGACGTAGTTTGCGTATAGCCTCATACTAGACATACTTTTATAAATAAATTTTATGTATTTTTAGGTCCGTTCTTATATAATAAAATCAATAAGTCCCTAAATATATATAGTGTAAATTGTAAAAAATGTAGTGATATGTTGAGTGAATACTTAGCGACATTTAATTACTCAGACACTGAAAAATTGCTAGAAGTAATGCAATAAGTCTATTAATGTTATGTCAATTTTTATTTAAAAATATAATTATTATGTATCAATGCTAGCTCTATGTTCAGTAATATATTAGTCCACTAGAGAACTCAGCGTTGTTAAGTGATGGCCTGAAACACAGGTTTGAATAAACCTACATCAGGCAGGTCGCTATTGAATTTAGTAGGCCATAAACCAATATTTAGAAGATATACACTAGATTTATTTTAGGCATAGATTATTATTTTTCTCATAATATTAAGGTACTTTGTAATGATGTAACTTCTATGTAATTTATACTTCTGTGAACTTATGAATAAAAAATATTATTATTATTATATTATTATTCGAGAAACTGAGCAGGTGGAGATAGGTATATCATTTTGATGCCGAGCTCATCCAAGACACCAGACAATAAAATTAAATTTGTCAAAACGCCAAAAAAAATGGGAGTTCTTCTGATGTTGTCAGCAGCCGCGGAATAGAAGAAAAAAAAAAATTCTTTTAAATGGGTAGGTCTAAAAATATTCTTTCAGTGGTTCCAAGTTCCATATTTTTGTAGCTTTTATTTAGGTGTAGTTTGGTTCCTGTTAGATTTTTCTCGGAATAAAAAAACCAACGTCCACGTCCATATAAAAAGCGGCCATCTCCTTTAAGTTCAGACCATCTTTTTCTTTCTATTTCATTAAGAAAAGGACAGAAGATAAACATATTATTATTTTAGTCCTGTCAAATTAGTCAGCGCCTGTCGTAAATTGACGTATTATTAGTAGCCAACCTTAATCACGTCTAATTTGTTTGTGGAGTCAGGAGTGTCTTAATTTGACAGCACTTAATTTAAACTAATATTTATCTTCTGTCCTTTTCTTAATGAAATAGAGAGAAAAAGATAGTAGGACCGAACTTAAATTTAGTTTAGCTTGTGAACAAGGGAATTGATGCTATTGCATGTTATGCTTACTTTCGAATACTAACTGATTCAAAGTAAGTATGTAACTTTACGGCCCACTCGCTCTCACAGAAAGAAGAGGCGTGGGTCCCAGAAATGGGAAGATGAAGGGCTGATTATGCTATGTAATTATATATGAACAAACACTTCCATACCATACGATAGGCATAACGGACAGCCCCCTGTGCAGAGCTTGCATGGAGGCTGATGAAACCGTTGCGCATGTGCTCTTTGAGTGCACAGGCGTCACCCAGATTAGATCAAAAACCCTCGGGACACCCAGATCCTACACAGATGTTCTCGACAGACCAGGAGACCTAATAAGCTTCTGGAGGGAGGTGGGCTGGTTGGAATAACCACCGACGGCCACCATGGCCCACGCACAATGGTCCACCTGAAGGACTAAGTACGGAAACCAGACCCATAACATAACATGCTATGTAATTTTAAAGGCTCGTTTCTTGTACCCAGTTAGAGAACGGCTGAGATAACAGTGTGTAATTTCATTAAATGTTTTACTCCAATATGAACACAATTTGCTAGCATGCTAAAGTAACGACTGTAGTTTAGTCTAAATAAGATTAACTTCCTCACCTTCTGCACCGAAGAGTATTTAGCTAAGGCATCTCTGAAGGCCTGGGTGAGTCGTTCCACCTGCAACTTCTGAGGCTTATCTCCTCGTCGGACCACCACACCCAATCGTTGTATGTCGCGCGCAGTCGCCGATACGGAGCCGTTGACTGTTTGCTGTGTGTCGTGGCTGGAAGGACATAAATAAATAAAGAAGATCGAACATTTTTGTATGAAGCCTGGCATACCTAAAGTTGCAAGTACATAAAAAGTCAAGTTTTGATGTACAGGTTTGAAACATATGCCAATCGATAGAGGAAATTATTACAAACAACAAATACTATTGACAAAAATGTCGTAAGTGATATACTTTCTGAGTTATTCCAGTTTGAAAATATAAAATATATTAAAAGAAAAACTCCATTTAATTGATTCAATAATCCATTATTTTGGGTTATCATATTAATAAAATAACAGTATAAAATATTTTTTTTTACCAACCTAAGTTTAACTAAGTCATCATCAAGTTTACTTTTATGGAATTTACGATATTATTATTTAATTAATGTTGTTTATTTTTGTATTCCGGGAAAATATAATAAAAGAAAAACATCCATTTTAAAGCATTCCACGTAATAGTGACTAGCATTAAACTGGATTGCCGAAATAAAAAAGATAAACAACATTAAATAAATAAATAATTAAATTATTTTATTATTATGATAACCCAATTTATTACTAGTAGTGACGCGGAATGCTTTAAAATGATGATAATGGACTATTAAATCAATTAAATGAAGTTTTTCTTTTAATATATTTTATATTTTCAAACTGGAATAACTCGGAAAGTATATCATTTACGACATTTTTGTCAATAGTATTTGTTGTTTATAATAATTTTCTCTATCGATTGGCATATGTTTCAAACCTGTACATCAAAACTCGACCTTTTTATAGATAAGAATAAATTAGGTAACATTATAATGAGTCTTCCTGTCAAATTGTTTCAAATTTCAATTTGTGTCAATCGGCATTGACACGATATTGTAATTTTTTTACACGATGTGATTGATTTTCTTATTGCGACTAGTATCAATTTACCTTCAGGGGGAAGTGCCAGGGTACTCTAACGTTTTATGCAATTTGCAAGTCAATGTCAGGTTGTGTGTTGAACAAAATATGCTTCGCGAGCGTAACAAGTATGTATATACAGAATTATAATCATGTAAATCATCAATACAACTCTCAAGTTCATATTACTTTATTGAATAACTATTTAATGAAATTATGACATTTGAGGCCAATTCTAACTCAAGTTGTATTGCTGATTCTAATAATCTGTAAAGTCTAATTTCTTACGGTCGCAAATCATATTTGAATCAAACCAGGGACTGACCAGCAAATGAACATCCTCAAGATCATAGCGTGTTAAGATGGCTGCAAGCCAGTCAGCTGGTTGGTAGCCAGGCTCAGAGGCTTAGAAAGAATGCACTTGATTCTTTAGCGGAGTTCTCCAAATGCTCACAGCGTCTTTAATGAAAGAAGCCTTCTCATACTTACATTTTCTCCCTCAACTGCACACTGTCATTAGGGCCGCCGATCTGCTTCATCATCTTCTCCAGCGACTTCAAGCCGCTGTTGATCGTGTTCACATTGTCAGCTATACCCTCACTTAGATTATACAGTTCTGTGGGACTGAAGTCTGCGAATCCGACGTTCGGAACGGCCGCAGTCGCTCCGTAGTCTCGACTGGAACCGCCGGCAATTTGTTCTCTTTCCGCCATTGTTGGTGCTGTAAACGATTAAGTATTTGTTAATTTATGTAAGAAAGAAAGAAAGAAAAAGTATTTATTGCGACTCGTACAGGAAGATCATAAAACTAAACAAAACACAATCAAAATTAAAAAAAAAAACAAATTATATATATATAAAAAAAAAAGTAACAAACAGAAAGTCCTATACGAGGCCCAATGTACAGACGTCAGCACATCAAGCTACTACAATCTGTCAGATTTCTTTAATAGATTTTCGACTTTATTGCTTAACCATTAGGTTCAATGTTGATTGGGAAAATCTGACAGTTTCGGGTAGGTTGACCTGCTGGCGTCCGTACACAAAGACACCCATCATTCGCCCGTTTTGTTTATATCCTATGTAATAGGTACTCCCCTGCCTAACTCTTTAGGGACAGCTAGCGTGATGTGATGTGTTATAAATATAGTTGTGTTGAGCTGCACGATTTCTGACAAATGCGTGCACTGACTGGACAGGTCCTCTCAAACTGTTTGGTTCTTTCCTCAAAAAACCATCTCAGACATTAATCTACATGGTCTTCACATGATCTGACCAAGATTATGTCTGGACTTTAAGAGACTGTGACCTCTGAGTTTGTTTCGGCCTTTTTTCTCAGACTAGTCAGATAGGAAATGCCGACCTCATCTAGTTTTAAAATATGATTGACGTGTAAAAGTGTTTGTACAAACCTACTTACAAAAATAAAATCATTTATCATTTATAGAAGGCAAAAAAGGATTGTTTATTTCAACAGAAATTTAATTAAATACTTTTGTTGATTAAGGGCAGATATTTCCAACGCCAGATAATTTTATCCGAGGAATAATTTTGAATTTTTGACAGTTTTTCGATACAAAATCTGTCAGACGTCAATTTTATTCCACGAATAAAAATTATCTGTCGGTTTAATTGAATTTATGTTGGAATAGACAGTAGTTTTGCGCCTAATTTGTTGGAATAGACAGTAGTTTTGTGCCTAATTTATGTTGGAATAGACAGTAGTTTTGTGCCTAATTTTCCGTCAAAACTGGAAGAAGAAGGAAGAAGGACGCGCGGTATCGCGAAGGATGGGAGGGGAGGAAGGCCTTTACCCAGGACTGGTACACACGGCTACACGTCAAGCTATACAAAACCAGTTTGTCTTGGCCTCACTTTGTATGATATTTTCTCACAATGAACGGTCAACTAATACTGGTTTTGCATAGCTTGATGTGTAGCCGTGTGTACAGTCACGAGCACCAATATGTCAACACTTGGCAACTTTTAATTGTGATTTTTTCGTGAAATAACGAATGCAACGTTGAAATCTACTATATAAAAATAAGTCGGGTTTTCCTTCCTGACGCTATAACTCCAGAACGCACGAACCGATTTCCACGGTTTTGCATTCGTTGGAAAGGTCTCGGGCTCCGTGAGGTTTATAGCAGGTAGGAGTAGGGTAGGAGTAGGTTAGGAGTAGGGTAGGAGTAGGTTAGGAGTAGGGTAGGAGTAGGGTAGGAGTAGGTTAGGAGTAGGGTAGGAGTAGGTTAGGAGTAGGTTAGGAGTAGGGTAGGAGTAGGGTAGGAGTAGGTTAGGAGTAGGTTAGGAGTAGGGTAGGAGTAGGGTAGGAGTAGGTTAGGAGTAGGGTAGGAGTAGGGTAGGAGTAGGGTAGGAGTAGGTTAGGAGTAGGTTAGGAGTAGGGTAGGAGTAGGGTAGGAGTAGGTTAGGAGTAGGGTAGGAGTAGGTTAGGAGTAGGGTGGGAGTAGGGTAGGAGTAGGTTAGGAGTAGGTTAGGAGTAGGGTAGGAGTAGGGTAGGAGTAGGTTAGGAGTAGGGTAGGAGTAGGGTAGGAGTAGGTTAGGAGTAGGGTAGGAGTAGGGTAGGAGTAGGTTAGGAGTAGGGTAGGAGTAGGGTAGGAGTAGGTTAGGAGTAGGTTAGGAGTAGGGTAGGAGTAGGGTAGGAGTAGGTTAGGAGTAGGGTAGGAGTAGGGTAGGAGTAGGGTAGGAGTAGGGTAGGAGTAGGTTAGGAGTAGGTTAGGAGTAGGGTAGGAGTAGGGTAGGAGTAGGTTAGGAGTAGGGCAGGAGTAGGGTAGGAGTAGGTTAGGAGTAGGGTAGGAGTAGGTTAGGAGTAGTGTAGGAGTAGGTTAGGAGTAGGGTAGGAGTAGGGTAGGAGTAGGTTAGGAGTAGGGTAGGAGTAGGTTAGGAGTAGGGTAGGAGTAGGTTAGGAGTAGGTTAGGAGTAGGGTAGGAGTAGGGTAGGAGTAGATTAGGAGTAGGGTAGGAGTAGGTTAGGAGTAGGTTAGAATTAAGGTAGGAGTAGGGTAGGAGTAGTGTAGGAGTAGGGTAGGAGTAGGGAAGGAGTAGTGTAGGAGTAGGGTTGGAGTAGGGTAGAAGTAGGGTAGGAGTAGGGTAGGAGTAGGGTAGGAGTAGTGTAGGAGTAGGGTAGGAGTAGGGTAGGAATAGGTTAGGATTAGGTTAGAATTAGGGTAGGAGTAGGGTAGGAGTAGTGTAGGAGTAGTGTAGGAGTAGGGTAGGAGTAGGGTAGGGGATATGACACCACGCGAACGAAGTAGCGCCGGGCAGCTAGAAATAATGTATATGGCAAAACAACGTTTGCCGGGTCAGCTAGTACATTATATAAACCTATGGGTTCGAAAATGCTATATTCGTAACAACATAAAATTAAATTAAAAAGTAAAGGAGTAAATTGCTTTTGAATAAAGCCGAGTGTATACATACTTTTGCTCGTGACGGTACAGACTGGTGGAAACTACTAAAAAAAAAATATTGATAGAGGAAAAAAGAATAATGGAAACATCCAAATAATAATTATGTATTTCCTTCAAAATGACGTTATATTCAATTATTAATATTTTTATCTGCATTATCCTATGCCTTGTCATTAGTATCTAATAATGAATACTTTCCTAATTTGAAATATTTATTCTATTAGATATTACGTTTCTATTACAGACTAAGGGCTGATTGTTCCAATGCCAGATATAATTTTATCTGAGAAATAATTTGACAATTCTTCCATACAAAATCTGTCAGATATCAATTTTATTCTACGAATAAAAAATATCTGTTTATTGAAAAATCAGCCCTAAATATAATAAAATAGAGGATCAAAAAGCCTACATAAGTTTAGTGTAAAAGAAATTAGTTGTTAGGGAAATTAATTGTTTACCTAAATGACCACCACCACTTAAAATGCCCGTATATTCAAATCACAATTGTCATACTTTGGCAGTTGTATGAAATAACTATAGAAAGAAAACACATTTATTTGCGGCAAACATGACATATAAAAAAAAACACAAAAAAAACAAGTTGGGGGTAAACATGCGTCACATTCACGCAAAACGGCCATCGCTCAGCATAATGCTAAGACCCTATACGAGACAGAGCCCTGGCGGGCGCTGGCTATAATAACGCTAATTTGACGACCTTAAAAAGGTGGCTGGGAGCCTGGGACAGACGACCTTAAAAAGGTGGCTGGGAGCCTGGGACAGACTACCAGCCACCCAGCTACCTGGGTGTTGTGTAGCAGCGTGGGAGAGGCCTATGTCCAGCAGTGGACTGCGATAGACTGAGTTAATGGATAATTGACGTAGTGTGTCAATTTGATGAACAATTAATTTCCTTGACTATGACTACTATTTAGGGTAAATTAATTTTTAAATAGATGCTGTTATAGATTATGGATTGGATTGGTGGATTACTGCCCACTCCCTCTCACAGAGAGGAGGCCTGTGTCCCAGCAGTGGGAACATTATAGGCGCTGTTATAGAATTATATTTTTCCTAGATAGTTCCTAGCTATTGACCCCAATGTTATGAGAATAAATTTTTATTAGCATAATATTTACATAATAAAAAGATTAATGAAAAGACGATTGAATTAATGAATGAATAATAAAAGTGAAGGGCATGATAATATAAATATAATATTATGCAAGAGTTTCTATAGATTGAGTTAGCCACATTCCAATATCCATTGCCTTATTTGTGACTAGCTCTAGCCCGCGACTTCGTTCGCGTAAAATTTCTTGATCCCCGACCCATCCCGTCGCATCGTATCGCCTGCCCGCGCTATTAGTTCGTTTTCGCTTTCTTTCTTTATGCTCGACTCCTAAGATTCCTGGCGTGATGTTAAATAGCCTATTAGCCTTCCTCTAGAATTGGGCTATCAAATGCAAAAAGATTTTTTCAAATCAGCACCCTAATTGTGTAACACAATCAATCGGAATCGGTTTCATTTTGACAGTTCAACAACATTCATTGCATTATTTACGTGTTGAGCAGACAAATTTTTCGAACTTATGAAGCAATGGATTAGCTGTTTTACTATTTGACCTAAATAATTCAGATATTGGGTACATAAAGGCCCAGCGGTAATGGCTACGACTTATGAGTTGTAGGTTGTAGGTTCGAACCTAGACAGGTACGTTACTTTGTGTAAATTATTTCATAGCAACAGCTTTCAAAACTGTGAAGGAAAATATTGTGAGTAAATCTCAAAATTCCAAGATATGTGACATCTACCAACCCACACTGGGCGCTCATGGTGGATAACAGCCCACTCCCTCTTGAAGAGAGTAGGCCTGTGTCCCAGCAGTGGGAACATTATAGGCTGATTATATAATTCAGGTATTGGGCAGAGTGGGTTATGATGCAGACAGCAGAGACTGAACAGGGTATTATGCATTTGAGCAGAAACGGCCTATCTTGAATTAGACTAGGGTGACAAAATAGAGAAAATTTAAAAAAAACATTTGTAAGTGTTTGACCAACAAGTGTAGAAAACTTACTATCAATTTTATTTACAAAAAAATATTTACATAATAAAGATAAGAAAGAAAAACAATTTATTTTTCAATTTAAGAGTTTGACAAACTCTCATGTATTGCTCACCTTAAGTGGTAGCACCACCATCACGGTGGTGGTGTTTTACTGCCTGATTCATTGATAACGTTTTCAGAATGAATGGTTAGTGATACCTTTCCTACTCACCTTTTTGATGTTGTACTAAAGAGAATTATGATTTTAATGACTGATTTTTCAATCAATGGATATTTTTTATATGTGGATTAAAATTGACGTCTGACTGTTTTTGTATGGAAGAATAATTGTCAATAATTCAAAATTATTTCTCTGATAAAATTATCTGGCATTGGAAAAATCTACTCTAAAAGATACTGTGACCTCTGAGTTTGTTTCGGCCTTTCTTCTCAGAGTAGTCTGATAGGAAACGGCGAACAAAAATATGATTGTTGTGTAAAAGTGTTTGTACAAACCTACTTACAGATATAAAATCAATTATCATAGTCGTTTTTAGTTATTTTTTATCCGATACAATAAAAATGGTGTAAAGTATTTATAGTAATAATTTATGTTGGTAACAGCAGAAGCCCATTAATTTTGAGCATAAATTAAAATTGGCATGAAAAGCTGCATGACTGTGCCAGTTTAAGAAAAAAAAATCTTTGTTTGTATTGCAAACAATGACTCAATTCTTTTTTTTCATTGTTATCCAAATACAATTTTAAATGATGAAGTGGGTTACTAAAAGCAGATAATCGAGTCTGAGATAATGTTGTTCAAGTAAGATGGATTATAGGATTGAAATGTAACGTCCAGTGAAATAAATAGAACACACTTACCGAACAAAATTAAAAAAAAAAATAAACCAGAATGTTTCCCTTTCATAGAAGTACAACAAATGTCACACTAAACTTCCAACCTCACGGAATGTTCCCATGTATAAAAACGTTAAGCTATTTACCACTTATTGCGATGCAGGAAATGAACAAATATACTCCTGTTGTGATTCACTGTGATTTTTATCCACAATAATTGATGTGAAGTGACAGCGGTTCAGTAATTCAGTCAGTATCTACTAATTTGTACGAATATAACGTCACTAAAATTAACTAAGACTGTTAAATGACACGATATTGCGCAATTTGTAAAGTTTAACCGGTTTACTACATAACTTTACCTTAATAATGTAGATTAGGCTACTTGGTTCAGGTTTTCTACGACTAAATTCTTTGTTGAATTTCCTTTTCCAATCTACGGTCGATGGACTGTCAATGTCAGTGAAAAACTGTCAGTCAACCACGGGGTTGCCTTTCCTACAAAAATGAAGGCACAAAAAAATAGATACCGTAAATTAAAAATACGACTTATATATTATAAGTAAAATGGGGTAATTTACAATTTCAATAAATATAATTGTATTAAAAAAAATAGTATTATACAATAAATTCACTTTATTCATAGATGGCGTTGATAACTGAAATTTTAGTTTTTGTTTGTTATTTTAGTCTGTTCACCAATAGGTGGCGGTAAAGTTAAGGTTTGTGTTTGAAAAAAAAACGTACTTGTGTCTAAATAATTTTCGGAACACAAAATCCGAACGCGCGATGCGATCTTTGTCAAGGCTTCCATAATATTTTCAAGTTGGGAACACAATAGTAGTGGGTAATCAGGATCACCTACACTTACAACAGCAAGGTGAAGTGGCTCAGCAGTGGACTCACAGACTACAATACATTAGAGGGTAAGTGAACTAATCTGGCGAAGCGAATAATTCGATGCGACCAAAGAAACAAAAATATTCGCGCGGCCTGTTTCAAACGGTGATGGTGGCTGGGAGCGGTCAGAGTTGATTGATTACCTAATGATTTTGTGTCGGTAGAAATTTCCTGAAGCATACGTTATCTGAAGAAAAACTTGTTGACAGAAGTCGGGTTTTTAATTGCATTGCATTAGCAAGTAGGTATCACTATAGGTACCTACTATCCTTTAAGTATAAAGAAACGTATTATTGAAGCTAACTCAAAAACCACTCCACAGAACTTGACCAAATTATAGGACCAAACATAAGTTAAGCTATCACCATTAAAAAAAACCATCTGAATCGGTGGTCGTGGAAAATAACTATTGCAGGATATCTGTAACTAGGTACATAAAAAAGAAGTAGGTATATAGGTACCGACGACTTCAGTAGGTTGTAATGAAAAGTAAGTAATATTGGTATTTCACTTTTGTAAAATTCCTACAACATAAAACTTTTACGATAAAAATCTTTGCACATAATCAATCCCTCGAATCTTTCATTTTTAATGCAAAGGACGTGTGGAGGCCTTGTAAGAATTTTCTCACAGGAGCGTGCTGGGTTCAGGATGCATAAACCACTCGCCACCTGTTGCGTTCGCCTGGTAACGTGTTGCGATTAAAAAAAAAACTACTTGGAAAAATAGAATAATGGCCGGGATTTGCGTTCCATGTGATTTGAATTTTGAATAATCAAACGTGGTTTTATTGTAAGAACACGATCGGATAGAGAAATTGAAGGTATAATAAAATGGACTACAACGGAATAAAGTGCATTTTTTATCGCAATAATTTTATTGATTTGATTTCATGGCTCGTCATGGTGGTCTCGGAATTTGAATAAAAGCCTCAATTATTATCATTATGTAAGTACCTGCCTTCTGCGGCGTTTCACAATAATTCTTCTTCTTCTTCGTCTCGCTGGCACGGCTGGATTTCAAATCTTTTTTAAGTCAGTAACGGCGCAGAGGTCACATTTCATCAACATACTACATAACAGAGCAGCAAATTATAAAAAAAAAAACTCAAAAAATAATAATTTCGCGGGTTACTTCAGCGCGAAGGCATTTTGTGTAGGTACCTAATACTTATAAGTAAGTAGGTACATTTTCTTCTAAAATTGTGTTCTACAGAAAAACGATTTAATAATCTAATAGAAAATAATGACATGACGCAGAAAAAGAACACAAACCTAAAACAAAAATAACAAGTTGGGTGAAAATATGCGTCACATCATCACATGCACGCAAAACTAATGTGCTAATTGACTGGCGTTGCTGACTGTACGCAAACGTGTGCTGTTGTCAATCAGAACCTTTAAAATCAGTCCCATGTTTACATTATAGTTTCGATACCTACATCCATCTTAATTAAAATGAACAATTTCAAGTTTTCAACACAAAGTACGTCTCCGTGACTAAGAATTAATTTTATGCATTCAATTATTCAAGACGACATTTTGATATTTATTACATTTGTCTTGTAACATTTGATGTGACGACAGCATTAAAATATTTCAGATATTTATGGCATACGGTCTAATGAGGTGAAGTCTTTGTCATTTGCAAAATAGAAGTATGAGACTGGCAACAAACAGTATATCCTGGCCTTTGAAAGTGGCGCCACTTGCAAAGGCCTACGTCAACTTTTGTGTCAAATTCGGTACATTTAACTTTAGTTCCAAAATTCGCCGTATGTCAATTTAAACTGGACAATGTGGATATGGGAGTGAGAGTTACGATGGCTATTTTGAATCTCAGTTTCATGTCGCATTTTGAGCAAAAAACGATCAAGTACCGAAGGGTTTACGGTTTTATTATAACAAATGACATTAATGATGAATGATGTCGTGAAATACGGCGATGAATCGCATTAGGGGACGACTCAGATTTACGAAAAAACGATCTGAGTCCAGAAATAATGAAGCAATTTTATGTTTCATTATGGGTCTGTCCGTCTGTCTGGTGGCAGGGGCATCGACGCGCAACTTGTTACCATGGATTCATTAAGTACGGACGCCAGCACATCAAGCTATTACATTTTGTCAAATTTCTTTAATAAATTTTCAACTTTATCGCTAAAGCATTATGTTCAAGGTTGATTGGGAAAATTTGACAGTTTCGGGTAGCTTGACCTGCTGGCGTCTGTGTATATGATTCTATGATTATATGATTCTAGACCCCCTAGCTAGCATATAAATAATCTGCTGTTTCATAAAAAAGTGCAATATCTACGTGGTCAAAAAAATTTGGCTGTTTCAAACATTTTGACCGCATAGGTATTGCACTTTTCTATGAAACAGAAGATTTTTTTTTGATAACCGACGAAAAATTTCGATGCTATGGGGTACCTATGTATATGCAACATTCTAAATATTTTGAAGAACCTCTATTTAGTAAGTTAACTGTAGAAGCCTCATTAAAATTTGCAATAAATTCACAGGTTACCTAATGAGACGTAGGTGAACGTAGGTAATTATAACCGAGGTAGGGGACTTTGTCCTTTTTGTGCGATCATCACACCATATGAGGCCATGAGAGCCACAGTGGCGTATCTGAAAAAAATTTAACTAATTTTTAGACCACTGTGGCGCTATAACTTTTACAGTTTAAAAAGAGCCACAGTGGCCTAACTAAAAAAAATTGAACTAATTTTTAGGCCACTCGCTATGACTTTTACAGTTTAGAGCAGTTTTTTCAAATAAAGTCAGTAAGTATTGAAAAAATGACAGTTAGGCCACTGTGGCTCTCATAGCCTCTTATGACAAACAGTTTTTATATTAATTGGTCGCAGCTGAAGTTAAACACTTCATAATCCAAGAAATTCCCGCGGAAAATGCTGTCAGCCATTTTAACAACCGCAGCATTATTACGCGCCATTTTTTTGATGTCATTAAACGCTGTTAAATTGCGCTGGCATTAGCTACTTAAAACATCTAGGTAGGAATCTCGGAATTTACTGCGAAGTACTTATTTCCTGTAATCCTGGTTGAATGGGCCGCCTTAGTAGTGGGTAATTACCTTTAGATCTTTGGATGTTACGTACTTTGTGCAATTGTGCGGCTAAGGAACAGTCGCTATTCGCGGTATTTCAGAAATGTCTGGTTTTATTGTATTTCCGCTTTCTTTTCCCCGGGGTTTCACCTGCATAAGTTTCGATCCCGAGGGAATATCGGTATAAAAAGATCCTATATGTTAATCCTGGTTATAAACCATCTGTGTGCCAAATTTTATCCAAATCCGTTTAGCAGTTATTGCGTGAAAGGGTAACAAACAAACATCCATCCATCCATCCTTCCATACAAACTTTCACGTTTATAATTTCCATCCATACAAACTTTCACGTTTATAATATTAGTAGGATAAAATAGAATACTCTTTATTATGTATAATATTACTGACATAATTTATATAGAAATTTTACAACGGGTGACACAATGGGGGTGTGTGATAGTACTTTCTAAGATGTCGAATGGCCATAGCAAAAGATTTAAATATACCTCGGTTAAGTAGCGAGATGGGCAGACGACAGTGTTACTATCGCGGGTAGAACCTAGATGAGGCTGGCAAAGGAGCGTGGGGATTGGTAGGTACGAGAAAAGAGAGGCCTATGCGCAGCAGTGGGTAAGTCGGGCTGTAGATGATGATGATGAAGTAGCGAATCAGTACCAGCTTAGAAAAAAAAACTTGACAGGTGTCAAGGGACACCCGGATGGAACGAAGTTCAAAGAGAGAGAGAGAGAGACAGACAGAGAAACACGCGCACGCCGCACGGCTTATACAACTATAGTAAAAAGTGTCGTTTCAACTTTTGGTCTTAATTTTTTCCGTCTAGCCTCCTTTCGCAACGCGCGATAAGGAACTTCGTTCCAAAAAGAAATTAGGGTATAGCCGCCGTTTTAATCACTTGGAACATATTTCTACCGCTGACTGTACTCGTGATTAAAACAGAATGTACACTTCGTTAGTGTTCAATCCAATATATGTATAATAAAATAAAATAAACAATGCATAAATCAGAATAGTATTTTTTTACGACAATTTAACAGGCTTGCAGTCGTAAGTCATATGTAAATGCTATTTGTGCGTGACTGTACATAGTGTGTGTGCGCGGCCGCATATTTTATATTCAATTTCATACTGTGTCATCGTCCTTGGACTTTTGTAAAGTTCCCGTCTTCAGGCGAAGTAACTATAAGTCTCAGCACAAGTTACAACTAATTCAGTTTCCTTTTTATTAACATTGTCTAAAGATTTGCATACAGTCTTAAAATAATAATATGTACAACTATATAAAAAGGAGGTGAAATAATCAAAGGGCATCAAACATTTGCACTAGCAGTTACTTTAGCCTTTAAAGCTTTTATCTTTTTGGTACACATCGATGAGTTCTTCTCATTTCACTCATTCCTGTTTAAAGCAAGGGTTTCCTAAAGGCGTTTGTCCACCGCCACCGTCACCGGAACGTCACCGAGAATGAGATGACGGCGCCGAAGTAGCAATACATACCTACATTTACTATGGCCGCGTGTCCACCGCACGTCCATCACCCGAGCGCTTGTTATCCCGGCCGCCGAAGTTTTGAGCAGTTCGTTGCTACCGCTAGAGCTCGGCCCGAGATTGTGACGGCCCGATGTGCCGGCAATACGAAACACGTGTGATTTTGTCCACACACTGCCGTCACACCGACACCGGCGCCGTTCGCCTAGCTTTTGTTTTGTCTATCATAACATGCTGAACTACCGAGCTCGGTCGCGGGGAATAACGATCGCCATCACCGGGTCACGTTCGGTTTGAACAATGTCATTTCTCGGTGACGTCCGGGTGACGAATGCGGTGGACAAACGCCCTAAGATTTCTATGGCCGTCACATAGCGCCCGCAATTGGCGTCGATTGACATCACTGAAACATTATTTATGAAAGTCAGTTGGTGTGTTTTCCTAGAGAGTGTTTTATAACAGCGTAAGACAACCCCGGTGCCGTCATTTTCATAGCAGCCGTCACTGCGCCGTTATGTGGCGGCCACCACTATTCTAGGAAGCCGCTTTCTACAGCACGATTTGTCATATTTACAGCTGGGATTTCATTTCATTAAGTCCCAGATTCCTAGTCCCAGTTGAGAAAATGTGGACAGGCCTGTTATACAGGCCACTTGGCGCCCAACTACAAATTCAATTACAAAGAGAAAACCTGCTCTTTATCGCCATTAGGTCCAAATCACTACAGAACCACTTATTTATGTTTATTTAAGTAAGTACCTAAATATCGGCGCTTGCCGCCACAGACTGTTTGTTTATAAATTCGAATCTACTACGAGATGGTAGGGAAATATACAATAGGGAAGCACTCGAGATTTGCTCATTTATATTTTTAACTGAAAGTTTAAGATTTTACTGGTGGCAATTTTGAACCTTATCGCAATGGAAACAAGAGTCTTATGGGTTAGTGCTAGTAAAAGTGGGCAAGTTTGAAGATAATTATAGTTGAGTATTTCAAGTCGAGGAACAGAGGTGGCCCTGTGGTAGGTATCGGCCCCGACTTCAACGATCGTGGGTTCGAACCCAGTCAGGCGCTTGTATAAATAATTTTATCACCACTGCTCTCAAAACGGAAAAGGAAACACATCGTGAAGAAACCGGCATGCTCTTGAACCAAACATTTCAAAGACATGTGACATCTACCAACCCGCACTGGCCACGCGTGGTAGATTACAGCCCACTCCCTCTCGAATAGATGAGGCCTGTGTCCCAGCCATAGATATAGGATAGAAGATATAATTTTACTTATACAGGGCTATTTTTCAAAGACCAGCCAAATTTAAGGATGTGGTACAGACCATCATCTGAACAACTTTCTCCATGGGACAAATAGCGTAATCGCGAAAAAAAATTCAACTGTCCCATAGAAAACTTCAATACCTACTCGACCTAAATGTATGGGACGGTTGAATTTTGCGATTACGATGTTGATCCCATGGAGAAAGTTGTTCAGTTTGATGGTCTGTACCACATCCTTAAATTTGGCTGGTCTTTGAAAAATAACCCTGTATATGGTAAGTGATTCCATGATTTCCAAAGTTTTGGTTTTGGCTTCAGTTTTTAGAAGAAACCACTCACCAACACGGTATTCTTATATTTTTTCACGATTACGGTCGAAAGCGCACTAGTTCGCGGAGATGGCCATTTGACTAGAACATGGTCATTTTTAACATACCGCGGCGACATAGATACGCCCCATTGCCACTTCTCCTGTTTTTTACATTTCTATGGTCCCAGCAGTGGGAACATTATAGGCTGATTTTCCTTATGCTTATGCTTTTTCATGTCAAGGTAAGAATTTAAAAAATGCTGGTTTTTTAAAGTAAATTCAATAAAATTCACAGGTGGTGTAAAGTCTTGGTAGGTAGGTACAGACGCCAGCACATCAAGCTACTATAATCTGTCAAATTTCTTTAATAGATTTTCAACTTTATCGCTAGAGCGTTAAGGTTCAAGGTTGATTGGGAAAATTTGACAGTTTCGGGTAGCTTGACCTGCTGGCGTCTGTACCGAAAGTTCAAAGACATACTGTGACATGACATCCACTAACTGGGCCTGCGTGGTTGATTATGGCCCATTGCCTTACACGGATAGGAGGCCAGTGTCCCAGCAGTGGGAACGTTATAGGCTGATTATACAAAGTCTTGGTACCTTCCTTAGGCATGGTGTTGGGTAATCTTAGAAAATCTGCTACAGTTCTTATCTTCATCGTCTAGAACACTCCGTAGAATAATTGGAAGATGTCCAGATGAGTGACAATCTTTGTGAGAAATCAGAGGGGAAATTCTTTTAATTCTAAGCCTGATCTCATTCTCAATCTGTCAAAAATACGTCGTGTCGTACAAGTTTTTGACATAAATTGTCTCTGAGATGAGATTGCGACTAGATTTTGAACGATTTTAATTACGGAAACAGGCCTTCTGAGCTTGGCAGGGCTATGATATTAACGTCGACTGGAAGGGATCCTATATGGCGTCGCTGCTGTCTGCAGCAAAGTATTTAGATGGCACGGCGGCGCCATCTTGTTCACCTTATTCTTTAGAGGTATGACAGGATGTGAAGTTCCTAATCCTCTATCGATAAGGAAGGAACCTCTGATGAGACGGCTGTTGTGTCTGGTGGGCTACTGCTCAAGGGTAGTCCAGTTTTTGTATACTTCTCGCAATGTACCTACGATTTTGCGAGGCGTCTGGGTGTAATGCGTAGTTCCTATGAGGCTTTATAGGTACATGCCACTACAATTCCAGCACTTTATATGATATCCTAGTAAGGGAATCTATGGAGGGAAGAGACTATTCCGCCATTAAGTTTATACCATGCAGTCTTGCTTTTGAGTTATTCCCCGTAGGGTTGCTACTGAAATTAATTTGGTGTTATCTTTCAAACGGCAAGTGCAGTATTTTCTCCTTTTATTCCCATACTTCTACTTCTTCTTCTTCGTCGTCTCGATGATTCCATTTATATAATTTTAATACGCTTTGACCAGACGCGCACTTTGCTTGTGATTATGGCGATGAGACTATGGCGAATTCGAAATGTGTGTGTGCTGACGCTACTCGTTTTCACGCACACATTGACAGCGTGTTTGTACACTTGGTTACCACAAGTAAAACGCGTGTCGCTATACGCGATAAACACACTTTTACTAAAAGCCAGAACTTTAACACGTCAACATGTAATATCCTATTTCCTACCATATAATTAATTCAAATATATCTTTACCGCTATATAATTAGCGCGGTAGCTAATCACAGAAAGCTTCATTTTTCGAGCCGTTCGCCATAAATCGTTGTATAATAAAATGATTTCTCTTCCACATTTATGAAAGCCAGACGGTTTAGTTTAAATCATGACAATTTATGGGTTTATTTAGAAAACTAGCTGCTGCCCGCGACGTCGTCTGCGTGAAGTCTCTACAGCACCAAAAATACCTAAGATGCCAGTGTCGCTATAGCATTATAAGTAAACAACTTTTAAAATTGCATTAAAATATAAGTTTTTTTGCGAAGCAAGTGAAGCGAAGCAAATGAAGAGAGTTATATGGGAATCCTGCTGAGTTCAGTCATAAGATGTGACTGAAGGAAATAGAGAAAATAATGCAAGAATACATTTCAGGACACAAAAGAGTAAAAATACGTACAAAGGTATCATACCTTACAACACTTCCCTATAAACTACGTTGGTAGTTATGCTGCCAGGAGCCAAAATGTAAAGAGAGTCAGGATTGGTGACGCGAGAGCAAGCGACGTACAGTTGCCCGTGTGAGAAGCAACTCGTCCTGAGGTCGACACCCGCTGCCCTCAGTGTCTGCCCCTGCGACTTATTGATGGTCATCGCGAAGCAAACATTCACGGGGAACTGTACGCGCTTGAACTGGAACGGGTAGTTATGAGGGATGAAAGGACTGCGTGGTATAAATACTGCCTCGCCGACGCCGCAACCCGTAAGAATTTCCGCCTCAATGGTGTGTCTGTGGAGCGAGATGACTTTAAGGCGGGTCCCGTTACACAACTTCGGAGGAGATAGGTACAGAAGAAGCATAATCGGGACACCGACCTTCAGCTTGATGGTATGCGCTGGAAGTCCACTTGCTGACAGGGAGTTCAGAAATTCCACAGGATAATGTGTGGTTATCTTGCTCGACAACAGTGTTTATCGAGGTGTAGACCACTTCATTCCCCTCAATTTCCGAGAGAATGCATTTGTTAATTGCTGCAGCCTGATTATTTTTGGGCGTCAAAATGGCCCGCTCACACACCCAAGAATTCTGCTGGTGCAGTATACGACTGATGTCCCCGTACACACAGCGAATGAGTTCTTCTAAGCTGGATACCACTCTACCGAGAGACTCTGGAAGCACCACCTGTGCACCTCTCTCTTCTGGTAGAGTGCCTTCGCCAAGACTTAGAAGGACATCGGAGAATTCTTGAGCACATGCATTGCCGCCGAGCTGAGCTCTCATATTAATGGTCAAGCGCAGCGTACGAACTCGTGACCAAAACGAAGATCGTTTCAACGAAGCATTCACCTCGTCAGCCCTCGATCCCCGCGTCACCACGGGAAGCGTTTGCCGGAAATCGCCACTGAACAGAACTATGACACCACCCATCAAATGTTAGTTCCTGCGGATGTCCTGCAGGGTTCTGTCCACGGCCTCAACTGCCTTCCTATTGGCCATCGTAGACTCATCCCATACGATCAGAGAGCAATCCTTGAGCACGTGTCCCTTATTGCTGTTACGTCACACACCAAAAACAGGCGTTTCGGCGCTCTCTAAATCGATGGGAATTTTAAACATGGCATGTGCTGTCTTGCCGCCCGGAAGTAGTGTGGCAGCGATTCCCGACGACGCTACAGCAATAGCAATTTTGCCTTGCCTCCTCACCTCTGCAAGTATGCCAGTGGTAACAAATGTTTTTCCTGTTCCACCAGGAGCATCCAAGAAAAACATTTTACCCTGGTTTTGCCCAACGCTTTCAAGGACGGTATCATAAATGTGTTTTTGCTCTGAAGAGAACAAAGCGACATAGTCATTTCGTATGGTGGTCATTTCGCCCGGATCGTAATTTGTCTCAGCGTTATACTCCCGATTTCCACGGTCTTTATACGGTGATGATGTGGGAGCTGATAACCCATATTTGATCAGTGGATTGCCGCCGATAGAAATGACCACATCTTGAAGTGAACTGAGACAGGTGTTCAGCACGCGTTCATCAGTTACTTCGACTTCATCTCCAGTAACACGCCTCAAAGCTCGTAGAAAATCTTCAGACAGATGATGGCGATACTTCTCCCACAAAGCTACCAGGTTCGCGACTCCACAAAACACCAAGATGACGGCAAACAGATGACGCATGCAGCTGGGACTGTCACTGACGCTCGCCTCCGCGAGGGTGTCATCCCAATTTTGGTCACCGTCGAGAAGGTGACGTGCTACGCAGGCTGCGCGGTAAGTGGGATACTCCACGCCATCAAATGTCCTCAGAAAGGCGAAAGACGTTGGGCCTCGGACAGTGTGAAGTAACAACCGCAGAAAATTGCATTCGCCATTATTCGGATGCACGGTATAAACCCTACCCAATGCGGTGTCCTTGAAAATTCCCGGAAAGCCTTCCACAGCACCTCCTCGTCGACGTCGGTTAAATACACCCCTTTGCTCGTCGTACGTGTAATATGAAGGCACCTCGTCATACGTAAGGGATCTGGCAAACTGGTCGACTTCACAGAGCGTGTTTTTTAAATTGTCTTCCTCAACTCTGCTCAAGATTTTGAGGGTTTTGTTGGAACTTGAATTTGTCGAAACGATACCATACAACTTTTATGAAGAAAATGCACATTGCCATCTATGAATTTTAAGAATAACTAATTACTAACCTCGCCAACATGATCAAATTTAAATTATTTATTTCCAAAAAGTGTTAACATGTAACTTGATTTGATTTTTATGAAATCTCATAGATGGCGCTGCTTCAAAATTTTCATTATACTACTAACATTAATTAAACTATGTTTCTCTGCCCAAGTTACTTAAATGGCGTAGTTTTTATAGTGTAAAGCTAGATAATAGCATGGCTTACTCAAAAACAACATTTAAATATGCGCCGTTAGATTACACGCTGTGACAGAATACGTAGGTAAGAAAAATAAAGATTCACAGCTCCTCCCTCGTAGGTGATAGCGTGATAATATGTTTCCAGAGTTAAATTATGGTTTACTAAATAAATAACATGTCATTTTGTGCATTCAATTATTTTGTGCATTAAATTACGAACAAAAACCTTTTAAAATCAATATTGCTTACCTCCTATAACATACGGCGTGATAATATGTAGCCTAAAGCCTTCCTTGGTTTACAAAGAACATTTTTGCTGAATTTCAATTCAATCTATCCAGTAGTTTTGGCGTGAAGCCGTACCATACACACAGACAAACAGACAAACAGACAAACAGACAAAAATTCTAAAAAGTCACTTTTTGTCATCAGTTACGTTTTTCTAACAAAAGCCACTTATTTTTTCTCGAAAATTCTCAATGTACAGTTTTTCTTTCGTTACTGTTTTATTATATGTATAGATAAGTAGGTGTAAATATAGCCAGCGCCATTTTGTTTCAGAAATATGGTGTGTCTAATTAGCAGGTTGGGAATTAAGCTATTTTGTACTAGGTGTTTTGATATGGCTCCTTTATTATGTTTGATATTCATATTATAATTAGAGGGGCCTGTGGCTAAATAGAAACAGCTGCACAGCTCGATCGATCAGGTTAAGCTAAGATTACCGCGGTTGGTCTGTGGATGGGTGACCATCTTTACATACCGTGCCTCGGAAAGCACGTTAAGCCGTTGGTCCCGACTGTCATCAGAAGCCCGAACGTCTAACAACCAGTCTTACCAAGGGGTATCGTATTACCCAGTAACTGTGTTGTGGAGGTCAGATAAGCAGTCGCTCCATGTAAAATACTGGTATTCAACTAAATCCGGTTAGACTAGAAGCCAACCCCAACATAGTTGGGAAAAGGCTAGGTAGATGCTGACTCATATTATAATTAGACGTAGGTAGGTATTTAACTATCCAGGCCCTAATTCATTATGGCCACATAACAATTCCTTACCGAAACCACGTCAATTCCTCAGCTAATCCCGCCAATCTCGAGTTCATTTCGCGCGGTTTCGTTCATTGTGCCATAGAGAATAATTATAGCCTCTAGTCATTTTGTATTTTTTTTTAATGATATAATCTAGTGCTTGACTGTGATCCCGCCTGATGGAAAGCAGTGATGCAATCGTTGATGGTAAAGCGCACTAATTTATTATGAGCCTATTCACTCTAGCCTTATTGACAAAGTAAGTACAGTTTGCTTGGGAGAACAATTTCGGTTTTTTGTACATACAATCGTCAGACTCATCAAGCTACTACAATCTGTCAAATTTCTCAAGATTTTCAACTTTATTGCTAAAGTTATAGGTTCAAAGTTGATTGGGAAAATTTGACAGTTTCGGGTAGCTTGACCTGCTGGCGTCTGTACACTCTTTAGCCTTTATTTTTTGTGTAGTCTTCCGGATTCCGGGCCGGTCTTACGAGAATTGGTGTCCGGACCCTAATTGCGTAAGACACAATCAAACACAATCTGAATCATTTTGAAGGATATTGCTAATCCATTGCTTCATATGTTCGAAAAATTTGTTTGTTCAGCAACGTAAATGACGCAATGAATGTTGTTGTCCTGTCAATATGAAAGCCATTGCTAGGTACTGATTATGTGTTACACAACTACCCCGAAGGTTTACTTGGTTCAATTCTGTCCTTACCGAGAGCTTTATTTTGGCCCACCATATCCATTATAAGGGCTCCTATCTACCGGTCGATTCTGTAAAAATCTCACCGTGAAAACTCAAGTGAAGTGAGCTTGATGTGAGTGCTCAGTAGTGTCAATCCATAGCATTATTTGGAATGACAGATCACTCCACGCTCACTTCACCTAAGTTTTCACGGTGAGATGGTTACAGAATCGCACTGCTGTTGGCAGAGTAAGGATTAGAACAACGTACGAAAATAGAAGTTTCACAGTACCATAAAATCAACACAGTAATTCGAAATATTTACGCTAAATAACAATTAAATGAACTGTAAAATGATGACGTCATGTTAATTAGACAGTTTATATTTTATTTATATTCATTCTGCACTGCAGTCACTAACGGCGACTGTGACGTGGAGGTAAGATGGAATGAAAGAATGTGAATGTTTCGGATGCGGCAAAAAATTTCTCGACGTATTTCTAGAAGGTTAATAATTATCGGGATTTGCAGCATTTGAAAAGCCGACATCGTAATCATAATTGCTAATTCAACAAGCCTCTCCTTAAAAGGACAATTCAGTCAGTAGATTAAAAAGAAATAATTTACTACAGCATCAGCAGACTTCTTATTTTCGAGTCGATGGAATAGGTGCGCACATGGTATTAATCATGGTTGGGCCCAGTAGGTACGTAGCTAGAAGTCAATTATTGTTACAAGGATCCAAAAATTCAGTAATTTTGGTGTATATCTGAGCGTTAATGTTATGCTAAATAGAACTCTAGAAAGAGACGAGATTATGACAATGCGGAGCTTTTTCCCGACCCGATATTGTATAATTATCCTTCCGTCATAATTAGCATGATTATCTCAAAGTGTGGTATAGCGGCACACAGTGGTCTGACTGACACCGCAAGGATCAATTTGCTCAATCATCCACCATCTCCCGACTTCGTTAAACCCCAGGAACATTTACTTTCCAGGCGTGATCTATGCATTGGCCTATATGAAAAACTCTCAATCGATTACCCACGTAGGCCGCTGCAGACACAATTTGTCGAAATGGGGATTACTGACCCATCCAACACCCAGTGCAAGTGCGTAGCTTCTGATCAGACCATGGTGGTCTTGCTGGAGTGTCTTAATTGCCGGTGACCTGCACCACGGATGACGTAAAAAATGCCATTGATGCCGAAATCAACGTGGCCACCTACTGGAATCATAACTAGCAAGAGTTCCATCTACACGAAAAGAAGAAGAACTCGTTAAAGTCTTTTTGGAACGAAGTTCCTTATCGCGCGTTGCGAAAGGGGGCTAGACGGAAAAAATTAAGACCAAAAATTGGAACGACACTTTTTGCTGTAGTCGTAAGCCGTGCGGCGTGCGCGTGTTTCTCTGTCTGTCTCTCTCTCTCTCTCTTATAGAAAGCAAGCCAGTTATACTTCGTTCCATCCGGGTGTCCCTTGACACCTTTCAAGTTTTTTTAATGGCATCTCGCAGTTCAACCTAGGAGGCTGTCGTCTGCTTAACCGGATTACCTGTGGATACATTAATAAATTAGGCCTCCAGTCTGGGCTTAACAAACTTAAAAACTAAGCGACTACACGCTAAGGGCACCTCCTGTGGGGTACGGACCTCGGCTTAGGGCGTCGCTGGGACATGGCAGCAAGGGATAGGCTGGATCGGAATTAACGCTGAAGTCTCTTGAGCATCCACTTTTATACCTCATCCACACGCTCACCCTTACGCACATGCGCGTCACGTCGAAGGAAGTTTACGAGTCACGCGTACAGTTTCCTCGTTCGCAGGATGTTTTGCAGCGCGCGCGCAACCCGCCCGTTCGCCCATTGGACGTCGCAGCTATTTCTGATTTATGTATGTCGTTCTCGTGATGGATGAGTGCGTCTTGATTGGGAAATTCTGTGGTTTACTGTTTTGGTTATAAAAGTAAATGTCTGGCGAAAATTTGTGTGTTGACGTCTTTTGTAGGCAGGTGAGCTTTGGCATTTTTCTCTTCTCATCTCGCATCTTCTAACCCGTAGGTTCTCAACCTTATTTTTCATTCCACTCCATTTTGGGAATGTTTTCTAGAGCTCCCCATTTTTTTTTACTCGACAGAATCGCGACAGATGGTAATCTGTCGCGATTCTGAAATCCTTTCCTATCCTAAGGGCACGTCTTCCCTATAATTACCGCGCCCCCTCATGTTTCATGGTGCTACACCATGAAACATAAGGCTACAGGGGCTAGTGAAAGAAAGAAAGAAAGAAAGAAAAAAGTTTATTTGGACACAGTTCGTGAAACACAAAATACAAAAATAATAAAATAATGTTTCAGACAACAATAGTGTGTGCCTCACGGCTGCGCCAAAAAGGTTCATTTCAGCATTAATGCCAGACAGATGCTGTCTGACGCTGGTTTTCTAATGAACCTCTATGGAAAAGTGACGGGGAGCACACACAGTCTCAACATACCTAATACATACCTACTTATAAATAAATAGTGCGAATCTTGGGGTTCATTCGATTAATCGAGTTTGGTTTAACCACGCGCCGCTCTGCTGGGATCGGTGTATTTCATTCATTCATTACCATCCGTCGCGAATCTGAAACAGCTTTTGCCACAATTATATATAGGTAGTCATAAGATAGAATATATAATTTTCTCTGGGTCTTTTACTTCCCGTGAAAGTCACAATTAGGGGGCGTTATCACCCACATTCTAGCTTCTTCAATGGACCGGCAATATTATTCGTCCAATACGTCCGTTAGGGTAATCGAATTCTTGGGTGGAGTCTACGAATCGGCAATCCCAAGGAAGGACCTTAGGCTAGGTGGAGCGACGATCTTCGCAGGATGGCTGGTAGCAGCTGTATGAGAGGTGCCAAGATAGCGTGCAATTGGAGAGGCCTATGTCCTGCAGTGGAGTGCTTTAGGCTGATGATGATGCAAGCTTCTAGATATTGGATTGCATGGCAATAGGTAGGCATCTAACATATTATTTGCTAGTGGACATTACACACTAAGGACTCTAGAGGTGCGGGGAGTAGATTAAAATAGGGGGGGATTGTTTATCAAACGGTTCCTTTTTTGTCATGACTATAACATCATCTGCCTAGCCTTTTCCCAACTGTGTTGGGGTCGGCTTCCAGTCTAACCGGATGCAGCTGAATACCAGTATTTTACATGGAGCGACTGCCTATCTGACCTCCACAACCCAGTTACTGGGTAATATGATACCCCTTGGTAAGACTGGTTGTCAGACTTTCGGGCTTCTGACTACCCGTAACGACTGTCAAAGATCCACGAATGACAGCCGGGACCAACGGCTTAACGTGCTTTCCGAGGCACGGAGGGGTCTCGGTATATAAAGATGGTCACCCATCCACAGACCAACCGCGGCAAGCATAGCTTGACCTGACCGATCGACCTGTGCGGCTGTTATTACGATGCTAAAAAGACTATCTGAGCCTAATCCGTCAAAGCGGTATTATGTCATGTCCTTGAAGCGCAACTAAAATCTCCCAGACATCCAAAATACAACGATAATATGTAACTTCTCAACTCCATACGCGCACACTCTCCGACCAGACTACAGACTAAACATCCAAGATCGCACTATTTTTCTAACGAAACCCCGTGCAATATCTCCAGCTATGTTTAGAAGATTACATGAAACACGAAATTGCGAAGATTAGCAACGAATTGTAGAACAATTCAAACGTTTCTATTTAAAGCTAGACAGGTGTGAAGCTTTCGCGTCAGAATTGCTGGGAATTTAAAGGTCATTGTTGCAACTGTTTTTCGTTACATCATGTAGATTTGTAATTTTATTGTGCAGCTGTAGTGGTAGACGTGGTAGTATTTTTTTCTGTTATCTGCTTTTTGGCACGAATTTCTAACTGAGTCATGGACAATTCAACAATGTAAATGGTTTCTTATTGAATTGCTATGACTTTTACGCCACGGTACCTTAATTGCCTTAATCGGAATCTGAATCATTTTGCTAATCCATTGCTTCATAAGTTCGAAAAATTTGTCTGCTCAACACGCAAATAACGCAATGAATGTTGTTGAACGGTCAAAATGAAACCTATTCCGATTGATAATGTCTTACGCAATTGCCCCGCGGAACTATAATATTTCCCATGTTGGTCTCGTGGTTGCAAGCGCGACTGCTGAGCGTGGGGTCTTGGGTTTGAGTCCCGGGTCGGGCAAAGTGTTATTGAATTTTTTCATTAGGAATTTCTTAGTAACACCTCTGAATTTGGAAGTTAAAATAAAATAAATGGTTCACCTTCAAAACTAACATAAAGGAGGAGCACGGGTGGGTTTTAGTCAGTAAGAGTCTGACACTCCCTTCTGCTCCACCCAGAGCGGGAGGAGAGTCATTTGATGATTTCCCATCCTGAAAAAAAAAAAAAAGGCTAGTCTCCGTTGAGATTGGCTGCCGAGGCCTAAATATGGTCTGGAGGACTTTATTTTTAATTTTTTTATTCTTTTTATTTCCCATTTATTAGCTTAGAGCAGTAGTGGCCCAGTGGTAACAACCGCGACTTACGAGTGTTAGGTCGTAGGTTCGAACCCAGATACTTTGTGTAAATTATTTCATCACCACTGCTCTCAAAACGGTGAAGGAAAACATCGTGAGGAAACCGGCATGTCCTAGAACCAAAAATTAGACTTTAAGTTTCATTTTAGAATAAATGACTGAAAATTTAAAAATAGAATGATTTTATTTTCAAGCGACATCTATTCTATACTTATAATAAATCTGTAGAAGTGAAAATTCTGTACATTGAAAATATCAAAAAAATAATTTACAGGGGGTGTTACTAGACCGACACCGAACCCAAAAATGTGATTAAAAAAATTTTTGTCTGTGTCTGTCTGTCGGTCTGTCTGTCTGTCTGTCTGTCTGTCTGTTTGTTCAGGCATCACGCAAAAACTACCGGTTCGATTACGATGAAACTTGGTATAATTATTCTTTAATATCCTGGGCACCACACTGGGTACTTTTTATCCCGGAAAAGTATATACTATAAAAAACAAACTTAATTTTGCGGTTCGATCCCTATACCCGATTACCACTGTCTGTACTGTACCAACCGCAAATACTAAGTTTGTCGTAGGTTGGGTCACCCGCAGTGGAGTTCATTTTTATTCCTTTTAGTTTTTAGAGTTATTTAGGTTTATTTTTATATCAGTCGTAGGTATAGATTTTAATTTTAAAGTATAGGTAGTATATTTGATAGTGTACCTACGTAGTGACCGTAGGTTATTTTATAATACTGTTAGGTAGGATTAGTCATTCGTATAGATATTAGTTTTTAGGGATTTTGCTTATTTATTGAGTTTAGATTAGTTATCATCAGAAATAGGTTTATTTAGGTAGGTATTTAATTTTCTGTTATTGAGTTTTTTTTTTTATTAGGTAGGTACTTAGGTAAAGATATCATATAGGTACCCTCTTAATCACTACTAATGAGACACAAATGGTTTTCTACTGTAATTAGCCACAAAGGGCCCGCGAGATAGATGGCATTCTGGGGAAGCACATACATTTTATCCTGTTAGCATGTTCCCGTGGGATAATTTCCGACATCCACGCGGGCGAAGCCGCGAGCAGAAGCTAGTTTTAAATATATTTTGCAATGGTAATTAAACTTTATGTTAAAGCATTAAGGTTTATAATAAACTGAAGTTGTTACTATTATTAAACTTTTTTCTAAGAAATGTAGATGTTTACGTGTGTGCAAACGTGGCCACTTGAGCGACTGATTTTGGTTCCTGATCCTTAATCTAGTACTATTATTGATCGAAGGTTACGGCCCACTTCCTCTCGAAGAGAGGAGGCCTGTGTCCCAGCAGTGGGAACATTATGCCCTGATTATGATGACACATATTTATAAAGAAATCTGTTACATATTTGGCCTATCCTATCTGTCATGTTACGCATGCTGTAACGATTGGTAAAGGTGTAATTACAATAAAAACTTTTTTGCAAAAAAAATCAACCGACTTCCAAAAACGACACTACAAAGTGAAAAATAACTTTAATTTCGGAAGTCGGTGTCGTTGGGTTCACACTTTCGTTGTTTGCCACCGACTTCCGAAATTAAAGTTATTTTTCACTTTGTAGTGTCGTTTTTGGAAGTCGGTTGATTTTTTTTGTAAAAAAGTTTTTATTTTTCACTTTTAAGTTGTAATTTTTACCAGTAATTTTGGTTTAAAAACCAAACTACTGAACCGTTTTTGATGAAATTTCTATGGGACCATTTGGGAAGTATACCCTTTCCAACAAAAAAAGAATTTTTCAAATCGGTTGGCAAGCGAGAGTTATGCGCGAACAAACATAAAAAAAAAAAAAAATACAAACATCCGAATTGAGAACCTCCTCCTTTTTTAGAAGTCGGTTAAAAAAACATTTCCAATCGTGTTATTCCAAAAGTTGACCAACACAAAGTAGGTAGTGATGAACTTCAAAACCATCAGTTTTCTACCCTCTACAACTTTTTACGTATATAAACAGAGATGGTTCTGTTGTTTAAAACTAAGGCACGTGGTATCATTGTAGTCAGCACACGCCTCTTAACTCTCAACCCGTCGCAAGTATTATTATAACAACATCCCTTTGTAAAGCTCTGGTGCCGCGGTCATTCTGTGGAAATTAAAAAGAACAAAGTAGGTACCCTTCAGTGCCTGCTACTGTACCTACATATTGTATTATTAGGGTTCCGTACCACAAAAGGAAAAACGGAACCCTTATAAGATCACTTCGTTATCCGTATGTCTGTCAAGACACTTTTTCTCAGGAACGCGTGGAGTTATCAAGTTGAAATTAGTATCAAATACTTAGGGCTACAATAACATGAAGGGCTTGTGGCTAAGTAATAATAGCCGCACGGGTCGATCGATCAGGTTAAGCTACGCTTGCCGCGGTTGGTCCGTGGATGGGTGACCATTTTTACAAACCAAGACCCCCTCCGTGCCTCGGAAACTACGTTAAGCCGTTGGTCCCGGCTGTCATTCGTGGATTTTTGACAGTCGTTACGGGTCGTCAGTAGCCCGAAAGTCTGACAACCAGTCTTACTAAGGGGTATCGTATTACCCAGTGACTGGGTTGTGGAGGTCAGATAGGCAGTCGCTCCATGTAAAATACTGGTATTCAGCTGCATCCGGTTAGACTGGAAGCCGACCCCAACATAGTTGGGAAAAGGCTAGGCAGATGAATGATGACTTAGGGCTACAATCCATTGAAGCAGTGAAACTGCCTGGGTTCGAACCGACGAATCTGTGTACAATCTATCATTTTGTCTATTTTTCCGTCGACAAAACCCGTTTCCATGGTGGTCATGCTGCGCGTGCTGGTTCCTATGTGTAGGCAGAGAGACAAAAGAGAGACAAAAGAGAGAGAGTTCTTAATCTGTTTGCATTAACGTGAGACTATGCCACTCTTAATTAAGAAATTCTGAATTAAGGCAAGACATAACCGTCAACCGCTGAAAACCAGCGCTGGGGCTCTGTCTTGCATAGGGTCGCAGCATAATGCTGAGCGATAGCCGTTTTGCGTGGATGTGACGCATGTCAACCATTACTTATTGTTTTTTTTCTTTATTTTGTTTTTATGTTCTTTTGTGCGTCATGTTTACCGCAAATAAACGTCTTTTCTTTCTTTCTTTCTTTCTTTCTTCTTCATCTAAATTAACAAGAGGTAGGTGGTTCTTAATTTGGCTCTACACAAATCGGGGAGTACTTTACTCTTAGTTTTAACTATAATCCGAGCCTTTTCCCAGCTATGTTGGGGTCGGCTTCCAGTCTAACCGGATGCGGCTGAATACCAATATTTAACATGGAGCGACTGCCTATCTGTCTTCCACAACCCAGCTACTGAGTAACACGATACCTCTTGGTAAGACTGGTTGTCAAACTTTCGGGCTTCTGACTACCCGTAACGACTGTCAAAGATACAAAATACTACAAAAGACAGCCGGGACCATTGGCTGACAGGTCTTGATATATGTATAATGGAAGGTCACCCATCTACGGACCGACCTCGACCCGTCCGGCTGTTAATAATTTAAGATTTATTTTTTAACCGACTTCAAAAGAAAGGACTGTAAATTAAGTGGTGTCAAACATAGTGTAGTGATTCAACAGGGGGCCTAAAAAGGCCACTTTAAGCAATACCTCTAAAAGCTATTCATTTCCTGAATTCCCAGCAGATCATTAGCAATTCCTCTAAATTTCGTAAAATTTCATTTCATAAAATTTAGTGTAAACATTGCCGCATGAAAAAAATAAAACCGTAATTTTATCAGTGAATTTTTCATTACAGTTTTTATTAATCAATTTGGTTTTATTACAGTTTAAATGTTATTTCATTGTGATATGAATTGCACACAGATCATATTATGAATTGTCAGTTTGTGACCATTTTACGATTTTTAATATGATTCATATTGTTGTCCTATTATGATTCTGCCAAAGTGGCCTTTTTAGACTCCCAGTAATACACGAGATACCAATGGAGTCACTGGTTTTAGTCATCTTTCCGGACTGACAACCTTACATGACATGGCGACCCTGCCATCTGATACGAGTGAAATAGGCTAGGTGTACAGAGTTACAGACGCCAGCACATCAAGCTACTACAATCTGTCAAATTTCTTTAATAGATTTTCAACTTTATCGTTAAAGCGTTAGGTTCTAAGTAGATTGGGAAAATTTAACCGTTTCGGGTAGCTTGATGTGCTTGCTGATGCCTAGGTCATACTTACACATTGTACAATGTGTAAGTACTAAGTATGACCTAGGCATCAGCCTCGGCTTGGCTATAGTTTAAGAGCCTTTGTGTTCATCGTACATATTATTATGTCATGTCAATGCCCTATTGATGGCAGGCGCAATTGAAATAGACTTAAATCGTTCTCTATTTGAGTCTAGAACAATTGACAGTCTATACATATAGGGTGTTAATTATCACCTGATTCAAATCGCTTATTGTTATTGCCTAGCAAGACACCTATGTTCAGTGCTGATACCTATCTAGGACCTAGGTACGGTTAACAAAATAAACATAATTAATTGTTGCGTGCGTAAGAACTTTTAATTACTGAGAGCTGAGACATAATCAAACAAACTTGTCAGTCTTATCATGTTAAAAAGTAGGTAGTTGAGTATGGTGTCTTTTTAATAACCCAATATATTACTTACCTAACTAAAATAACTACATACTCTTGAGCAAGCAACGTTGGCGATTTCCAACTGTTTAAGATCTGAGTCCAATTCCCGTAATTAAAAACCCTCAAAATTTATTCGCAATCTCATAACAGTGACAATCAATGTCAAAAATGTAGGGAAATTAGAGGTATTTTTGACAGACTGAGCAGACTGTGAACGTTCTTAAAATTACGAGAATTGCCCCTCGAATGTTTTTCGACCGTCATCATCTGCCTAGCCTTTTCCCAACTATGTTGGGGTCGGCTTCCAGTCTAACCGGATGAAGCTGAATACCAGTATTTTACATGGAGCGACTGCCTATCTGATCTCCACAACCCAGTTACTGGGTAATACGATACCCCTTGGTAAGACTGGTTGTCAGACTTTCGGGCTTCTGACTACCCGTAACGACTGTCAAAGATCCACGAATGACAGCCGGGACCAACGGCTTAACGTGCTTTCCGAGGCATGGAGGGGTCTCGGTATGTAAAGATAGTCACCCATCCACAGACCAACCACGGCAAGCGTAGCTTAGCCTGATCGATCGACCTGTGCGGCTGTTATTATTTAGCCACGGGCCCATGTTTTTCGACCGTCATCCTGAAAAATGCACATGGAACTTGCCAGGTCTCAACGTATTCCCCTTTGTTAAAGAGTGACCCCATTCTCAACACCCTTTATTCATAAACGTTGCTTAAAGTCAAGTAGTGATTTGCGGTACTTTAACCATACATTTTTGACGTTTAAATGTCACTTAACTTTAATGGCTTATTAGAGAGATTGGCTTGGCTTTGGATAGAGTAAATTCGTGCCAATCGACTATAAGCCACTTTAATCATCGTATATGAATGTCCCTACATGCTTGAGGAGCGGCGCCGGCGGGGAAATTGCGTAACACACTATCAGTAGCAAGGGATTTAATTTTGACAGTTCAACAACATACATTGCGCTGTTTATGTTGTTCAGCAGACATATTTTTCGAACATATGAAGTAATGGATTAGCAATATCCTTCAAAATGATTCAGATTGTGGTTAAAAATGTGTTACGCTATAACGGTCTCGTCAGTTCCGCCATCACGAGATTTAAAGTGTAGTTTCAGTACGGATCTCTTTTGCTGTCTGTACTTGTAATCCCACTATTTATGACGCTATAACCTAACTGTTTCATCGTATCGTTATTAAGATCTCACCTAACAAAGTTTAGTTAATTAACGTATAATTTCAAGCTAAATAAACGGTTACACAGGACTTAGTAGCAGCCTATCTTTGCATGATTATCGAGAATGTAGGTGAGTAGGGGTCGAGGACTCGAGGTGTAAAGATCTGAGAAAACGAAAAACAATTTTGCACTCTATGGGACTGGGTACAGGATTCATTATTAACTGATCTCTTGCCCAGGGGTCGAGGTGTAAGATTCTACGATCGTGGGGGATGATAAGGGGGGCTAGGAAACCGTTATTATTTATTGTTATGTACTTTTGTGTGAGTTTTTACTGCTTCCAGAGATAGTACCTATGCAAATGACTAGAAAGAAGAAAGAAAGAAAGAAAAAAACATTTATTTAGCACAGACCAAAAGACACACAATACATACATTAGATAACCACTAGTAAAAAAACAAATAGAAAGTATAAAGATCGAAATTAAGGAATTACCAGGTAAGTGTGCCTCACGGCTGCACCAAAAAGGCCCAGTTCAGCAAAAATGCCAGACAATAGTGCCTGACGCTGGTTTTCAACTGAACCTGGTGTGTAAGGTGACGGATGTAAATCAGTTTTACACTGCAAAGTGACGTGTGTAGGTATGCATACTTAAATAAGATAAATATGTGACAAATAAAAAATAGTAACGAATATGTACATACATAGTGTGAGTTGAGTAATATTGCAAAAAAAAACTAAAAAAAAAAACTGACAAATATAATGAGACGGCCGCGTGATAGACCTTCGTTAGTATGTAAATAAATAAATTCTTCGAAACGACTCAGAACAACATAAACCGGTTTTAAAACGATGCCTAACTTACACGTTCCAACACATTGTCATAATTAATTAAATCCGTGCATTTCATCGCACAATACGATGCAAACAGCCAAGCGCGGCGGACTATTGACGGACAGTTTGCAACTTGTGTAAATTGATATTGTCTTAGCTATGGTTTGTATGGGAATTAGCCCAATACGATGGATATAACGTCTATAATTAAGTCAGTTAAAGATCGTTGGCCAAAAGTGGAGATGAAAAAAAAAAGAGAATTCTCCTCCTATTTTAGAAGTCGGTTAAAAAACATACGTTACACGAAAAGTATACGGACTACGCACTCGCTCGGTCGGTTGCTGCAAGCACTATATTGTTTGGCATTGGTTCCTGGGTTTGATCCCCAGGATGAACAAAGTATTATTAAGCTTTTTCATTAAGATTTACTTTTTCTGACCTACCATTATTCTCTTGCCCGAATCCCAATTTATATGGGGTCAGCGCAGCATGCCTTCTTCTTCCATATCTATTAGTCATTATCTCAGTAGTCAGAGTCATCCCCTTTTCGAGTCATATAATGTTTATCTCATTACTATAATATTTTAGCTAGAGCCCGAAAACCATTGCATTTTATTTTTCAAGTGTTACCAGGATTGCATTATGAATGAAGTTGCGGATAATTGCTCAATAAATCAGTGGTCCATCATGGTTGATGTGTGGCCTACATCGGCCATTGTGTGCAGAGCCCATAACTCAACTGTCATGTCAATGGCCCAATGAGAATGAACGAAACAGAGCGTGCACATGAAGTTGCTTTTCAGCGTAAATTGGCAGTACATTGAGCCATATTATCCATTACCCAGAGATCCTGCATATTCATAGTGGCAGGTCGGTACTAGAAACTGGCTTTTTGTACATATTAACTAATCATTTTTTATTTTTTTTTACATAATATTATACATAGGTCGGTCTCTTCTATACGTTCATTTGCTCACACGCTCTGTTAGTAGGTAGTTTATTAGGACTGTTTATTGTATGAAGATGACTAGTTAAATAAATATTACATAATTATTATCTAACTATTCTGATGAATGAAACATACATTGCATTGGATTCTCCGTAAATACGTCTTTTCAATACAAAACTGTCAAAGAACATATTTGTAAGAATTGTACGATACAAATAATGAGATTACTGGACAAATGAATGAAATTATGAGTTCGAATGCAATCATAAACGATGACTTGGAAAAAACAGGTTGTAGATGCTTTGTACAGGTGCTGCTAAAGGCTGCTGCTAAGCTCTTGGAACTTTTTTCGGACCTCTATCTGCATTTATTTTCAGCCTCACTGCTATCTTGTTAGTCTAATGGTCGCAAGGAGGACTGGACTGCTGACGCTGAGCGTAGTGTCCTGGGGCCTACTCCGAAGTGCAAAGTGCGAATGTTCGGATCGGACCGACACATGGCCGAACCGAATATTATTGAAAAATGCGAACAAAAAATCGGATCGGCTCAGTTGGGTCGGGATCATAGTCAATATTCGAAAGAGTGTAGGAGTGTAGGATCGGAACCGACCGAACCAAATAGTAATTTCGTAGCCGACATTCGGCCGATACTACTTCGGAGTAGGCCCCCTGGTTTCGATCCCTAGCTCGGAGACTGCAGATGCTCCCCGCGTTTAATAGCATTAATTTACCCCCCCCATTTAGAAATGTAGGTGTACAGACGCCAGCACATTAAGCTACTACAATCTGTCAAATTTCTTTAATAGATTTTCAACTTTGTCGCTAAAGCATTAAGGTTCAAGGTTGATTGGGATAATTTGACATTTTCGGGTAGCTTGACCTGCTGGCGTCTGTGGTAAAGTCACCAAAAGAGATAAGTGACCAGGGGGTCTACTCCGAAGTAGTATCGGCCGAGCGTTCGGCCGTTTCCGGCTACAAAGTTACTATTTGGTTCGGTCGGTTCCGATCCTACACTCCTATACTCTTTCGAATATTGACTATGGTCCCGACCCAACTGAGCCGATCCAAACTTTTTTCGCATTTTTCATTAATATTCGGTTCGGCCATGTGTCGGTTCGATCCGAACATTCGCACTTTGCACTTTGGAGTAGGCCCCCAGGGCCGTTTGATATACTTAGTTGAATTTTAGTAAGAAACCGATTAAATTTCATAAATTACTTAACTGCTTGTTTTCTATTAATTAAATTGAATTTAATTCGAAAACAATCATCGGTTTCTTACTAAACTTTAACTATATCCGACGACTCGTTACCTACTCTCCTTTGGTGACCGAACCATTGCCTACTTTTTTTGGAAATACAATCGTAATAATATTCTAAACATTTGTTCAAATAACCTTCCAACAGTTCCAACAATTTTAATCCCTTGACCGTTTGAACTCGAAACCGAACGGCCATTACAAACGGTCAGACAGTTTGATTTTTACTTATTGATATTGATTAGACAAATGAACATCCCCATGGCTTAATGGGACAATTGCTCCACATCCGTTTCATTAATGATCAGCAAATAAGAGTAGCATGAATGTTGGTTATCGAAACATTGAAGTAACTTGGCAAGTTAATAGAACATGCATTTAACTTGGGCGTATTATGCCATCTGTGCTTGAGGAAAGTTAAGAATGTTTTTTTCAGTCAGAGTCAAAACTTAATTTCTAAAATAAAGGTGGCTAATTAAATTTGTCGTGGGTTGAAAATTAATAGAATAGAATAGTATAGAATACCTACTCTTATGTACACCATTTAAATAACAGACATAAATATAGAAATTTTACAAAGGGTGACAAAATGGCCGATCTTATCGCTAAGATCGATCTTTTAAAGACAACCTTTGGATGGATTAAAAAGGGGAAGGAGAGACAAATATATAATAATATGAATAAATAATAATATCATGTAATACAATAAATACATACATAAAGCATATTATAATAATCTAAATAAATATAATACAGGAATACTCGGAAAAACCTAAGTAATTTTAAAAAAGAATAAAAGAACTAATAATAAAAATGAAACAGGAGTAAAGAAAATAGAATGATGGATGATGTTTAAAGAGAGAGGAAGTGAAGAGTGAATGAGTGAAAGAAAGAAAGAAAGAAAAAACATTTATTTAGCACAGACCAAAAGACACACAATACACCAGATACATTACATCAGATAACACAAATAGAAAACAGTTTATAGACCGATGTAAGAAATTAGCAGGAAAGTGTGCCTCACGGCTGCACCAAAAAGGCCCAGTTCAGCAAAAATGCCAGACAATAGTGCCTGACGCTGGTTTTCAACTGAACCTGATGTGTGAGGTGACGGATGTAAATCAGTTTTAAACCGCAACGTGACGTGTGTATGCATACTTAAATAAGATAAATATGTGACAAATAAAAAATAGTAACGAATATGTACATAGATCCTAGTGTGAGTTGAGTAATATTGCAAAAAAAAAAACAAAAAAAAAACTGACAAATATAATGAGACGGCCGCGCGATAGACCTTCGTTAGTATGTAATTCTTCTGGGATTAATTTTAATAATTAATTGTTTATTAATCCAATAAACAATTAAAATGGCTTGTGTACAAAATTGTTGTATGTTTAAAGCTGGTGTAAAAGGTTTAGATAGGAGTTTTCTTTTATCATTTATTTTACTCGAAAACGTTAACGCAATTTTGGAAACAAAGGCTGTTTCAAAAAGATTTTGACGTTGTTTATTCTGTTAAAAATACTCTATGCAACCTCCATCTCCATCGTAACTTGATAAAATATGGGTACGAATTTTATCTATTTTACATATAGCTTCTCGTATAACATGAATTGTCACTATCCTAACTTACTAACTAATATCATAAATGCGAAAGTGAGTTTGTTTGTTTATTAGTTTGTTTGTTACGCTTTCACGCATAACGGATTTGGATGAAAATTGGCTCATGGGTAGACCATGACACGGTAGTACGATCCTGTGGGATAATTTCTAACCTCCACGCAGGCGAAGGCTCGAGCAAAAGCTAGTTACAAATATTGTATGTACCTGTATTGTATTTTACATAGCGGTTCTTCTAATAATTATTCCGGAAGAGGTTCATGTTTGTCTGACTGTCAAAATGAAACTACATGTAAAGAGCTACAGAAACAAAGGTCAAAGTTCAGGTCCGCCTAAATAATCTAAATAATTCATGTTGGTTGTTACTCATTGTTTTGAAACGTACAACTTATTGTTATCGGTTATGTATGAGTAGCTGTACTATTTGTTAAAATAAAACTTTGGTAGGAAAAGGGCTTTTAGTAAAGAACTTTTATGAGTAGAGGGAAATTTTATGAACTTCCAAAACAATGCAACATCGTTTGCTTAGCCTGTTCCCAACTATGTTGGGGTCCGATCCGAACATTCGCACTTTGCACTTCGGAGTAGGCCCCCAGTATTTTACATCAAGCGACTGCCTATCGGACCTCCGCAACCCAGTTACTGGGTAACACGATACCCCTTTGTAAGACTGATTGTTAGATTTTCGGGCTTCTGACTATCCGTAACGACTGTAAAAGTTCCACGAATGCCGAGACCCTTTCCGAGGCACGGAGAGGTCTTGGTATGTAAAGGTAGTCAAAATAGCTTTTAGTATAGAACTTTTATGAGTAGTGGGAAATTCTGTGAGGTACCCACCCATAAACCATAATTAGCGTATAATATTCCCACTGCTGGGAGACAGGCCTCCTCTCGGTGAGCGGGAGTGGGCCGTAATCCACCACGCGGGCCCAGTGCGGTTTGGTAGATGTCACATGTCTTCGAATTTTTGGTTCTAGGACATTAATAGAACTAGATATTAGAATGTCGCTTTAATCTGCCCAAAATCATATATAAGTCGCAGCAACTCAAAATAATATCGAAGAAGTTAACTCCAAACTCCAAGTCAAAGTAATTCTCAAAATAGACTTGTAAATAACGAAACAATCCAGATGTAAAGTTAATTGAAATAGCGATACAATAATAAATATTAACATAATTTATTCTCAATAAATCTTTGCCGCACAATCGTGTATGGCAATTAAATGAATCCTTTTATCAGCCTCTTGAGCCCTTTCCGCTTGAGACTACGATGGTACATTCTCATCTTACATTACAATTCCTTCACGCAATTTTATATTATGCTCTGGCTCATCCTTCAAAATGCCCTTCCAGTCATGATCTTGCATTAACCTGGTTGTTATACTGGACTTTAAGGGGTTTATTTTTTATAAATGATGATTAAAGTTAAGCGACGTTCAAATGTCAAAAATGTATGGTTAAACAGTCCAACGTTTATGAATAAAGGGGATTAAGACCATGGCTTCTGAGTTTGTTTCGGCATTTATTCTCAGGGATCAGTCAGCTAGGAAATGCAGTCGCCATCTACGAAGTTTTAAAATATTGACCTACCAAAAATTTTACGTATAAAAGTGTCTTAAAAGATCTACTTACAGAAATAAACATCATTTCATATCGTAATTTCATTTCATTTGCTATTTATTTTGCATATTTGGGGTACTTACCTATATTTTTTTGTCCTTCTTATTTCATCTCTGAGATCAGACCTCATCTCAATGTTAACTTCTTTCCTTGCAATATCCTTTTTTAAGCATGTATCTTTGCTAAGGTCTGCGGCTTCCCATATTATATTAACCCACTCCTCGCGATGTACTTCCTCCCTTGCCATATCTCCTTTTACATATTCCATGTACCTTTTCTTAGGTAGCTATGGCCTCCTTAAAGCATTCTCCTTTTGTTTCTTTATTGGTATTAATAATGACAGCTGTTTTCGGCTTTAGTTAAACTGTTTTTTTTAGCTCTGCTTCTTACTGTTACATGATTGCCTGGTCAGTTTTATTTGTATACAAGTGTGTTTTCTGCCTTTCCTTACTGGTTTTAGGGCTGATTTTTACCAACGCCAGATAATTTTATCCGAGGAATAATTTTGAATTTTCCACAGTAAAGTTCTTTCATACAAAATGTGTCAGACGTCAATTATATTCCACGAATAAAAATTATCTGTCGGTTGAAAAATCAGCTCGTAGTTACCTACCAGTAGTTACCTATGAGGGGCCCGTGGCTAAATAATAACAGCCGCACAGGTCGATCGGTCAGGTTAAGCTACGCTTGCCGCGGTTGGTCTGTGGATGGGTGACCATCTTTACATACTGAGACCCCTCCGTGCCTCGGAAAGCACGATAAGCCGTTGGTCCCGGCTGTCATTCATGGATCTTTGACAGTCGTTACGGGTAGTCAGTAGCCCGAAAGTCTGACAACCAGTCTTACCAAGGGGTATCGTATTACCCAGTAACTGGGTTGTGGAGGTCAGATAGGCAGTCGCTCCATGTAAAATACTGGTATTCAGCTGCATCTGCTTAGACTGGAAGCCGACCCCAACATACTTGGGAAAAGGCTAGGCAGATGATGAGTTACCTATGAGTTGGTTTCAAAAGCAACCAAGTAAAATAAAAGTTACTGAATACATACATACGTGGAGTTATTTTCAGCAAGGAAACTACTTTAATATCATCGTAAAATCCACAAACATGCCTAAAGATTGTAGCTCCGTTGGACATAATTTACTATCGCAACGTAGAAGCATAAAGTGTCAAATATTTACGACGATTGACTCACACATAAAGGCCATAAAATTTTAATTCGATTCCATTTTTAAGCTGAAGTGAATGAAATTTTGGAACTTCCTGGATAAGGTGTAAGGCTACGGTTCGTAAATTATGTTACTTTACGGTCCAATGCGGCATCTGTCTGCCGGACCATTGCAGTCAGCTCACTACCTGGTGAAGTCACTTTTCAGAAATATTTTCAAACATGACTTACCTACTTATAATGAAAATCTACCTATCCATCTACATCGCCACATGCGAACTACGCATCACACTGACGTCACGCAAAATACTGCATCGCGCAAGCGGAGTTTACCGCGCAACTAGTATATATACAACGTCCCGGGCAGTAGCCCGCCTCTCCGTACCGTATACAAAAACAGAAAACTGATATTCCGACCTCTCGGCGGCGAGGTCGGAATATCATTTTTCTGTTTTTGCTGTGTGTGTTGCGCGGTCCCTCGCGAAGTAAATTCTCCCCCCCGACCCTTGCCCGCTGAAGTGCCAGCCCGCGCCGTAGCTGAGCCTGTAGCTTTAAATTCCCCGACTGAGACCTCTGAGTTTTTTTCGGCCTTTCTTCTCAGAGATAGTCCTAGGAAACGCCGTGCTCATCAAAGCAATAATAATACCAATTCGATCCAGCCTGTCCCTTTGCTGCCCTCTCCCAGCGACGCCCTAAGCCGAGGTTCGTACCCCACAGGGGGTGCCCTTAGCGTGCAGTCGCTTAGTTTTATTTAGTTCTAAGCCCTGGCTGGAGGCTTTAAGATTTCTTCTTAAGGCAACCACAGGATAGTCCGGTTAAGTAGTCACGACCTCTCAAGGTCAACTACGAGATGCCATTAATTTAAAAAAAAGTAGCCCGCCAGACACAACACTCGTCTGGTCGGAGGATCCTTCCTTGTCAGTAAAGGATGAATCAAAATCAAAAGCCATTTAATCAAATTAGGCTGAGAATCAGCACTTTTAGAACGTCAAAATTACACAAGACAGTACCCCAAAACGCGAATGAATTTTACACCCTGTTCCTCATACTTAAATACTACCTAAGAATCGATGCTAGGATCGCAAGTTAGATAAACTGACAAGCAAATCCACCTGAGAGAAGACCAATACCAAGGCAAGGCATTGCTACTACCGAACAAAAATCGTGCGTTTAAAATGCCAATCCAATTTAATTCCAATTCTTTCAAAGCTTACACATTCTCACAATGTTTCCAACGCGACATCTTCGACGCCGGCGCCGGTCCTTCGATACCATCTTTCTGGTCTTTTTGTCCTTGCTTTGCTTCGGTAACTAATAGGCAGGCAACGTGGTAAGATTGTCACGGCTTCGTGCCGGCGAATTCTTGTTGCTGGACAGCTAATTAGGTGCATAGTCATTAGTGGGTTTTTAGATTTTTTGTGTTATTTTTACAGCTACTGTTTGTTTTAGGTTGATTTATTTTAGTTTTGTGTGTGGTTTTTGGTTGAATTTGTGCATCGTATCATACGATACTTCATAGCCAAAGATATAATTGGTATGTTTTTTGGTGAAGTTGGAATTACATTCAACGCACCTGAATTTTACTCATGCCTGTATATGTTTCTCGCAAAGATATTTTTGGTTCCTATTTTATTAGGCTACACTTGGGCTAAGTAATAACATACAATAATTGCACGGGTCGATCGATCAGGTTAAGCTACGCGGTTGGGCCGTGGATGGGTGACCATCTTTACATACCAAGACCCCTCCGTGCTTCGGAAACTACGTTAAGCCGTTGGTCCCGGCTGTCAGTGTTTGACAGTCGTTACGGGTCGTCAGAAGCCCGAAAGTCTGACAACCAGTCTTACCAAGGGGTATCGTATTACCCAGTAACTGAGTTGTGGAGGTCAGATAGGCAGTCGCTCCATGTAAAATACTGGTACTCAGCTGCATCCGGTTAGACTGGAGGCCGACCCCAACATAGTTGGGAAAAGGCTGGGCAGATGACGATTTTATTTCTATCACTAATTCAAAGCCTTTGTCCCCTTCTTTTATTTCAATCTTGTACAAGGGCTCTTAATGTACTTAATGATATTGATTGTTTTATACCATAAAGTTAACTTTTTCATTAATTTGTATGTCTTTTAAAACGTTACGATCATTCTAGAATGTAGGTGTTCTTTTTGGTACTATGTCAATTGCCAAGAGTATGATCCCACAAAAACTATATTGCAAGATATGGTCCTACACTCCGAGGTGCAATACGAACAGCGCAGGCTTTCACAGAGCGATACATAGCAATTAACTCTGCACTCCAATATGCAGCGAATAAATTCAACTTAGATAATATCGCCTGTATTCTAGTTCTGCAGCCAATGGAACTACTAGTGTCGGACGGGTCTGATTTTCGCGGGATACTCCGGGATTTAGTAGCCTGAGTATTGTATACGGAGAATGGTGAAATAAACGAGTGGTCAAGTTTGTCTTGGCAACTCTTCAAGGATCTAGTCCTGCTAGTCTATCGTGTAAAAATCGACGTATTAGACGAGTGGTCGTTGAAGAAACGGTGTTTTATGAGTTTGAGGCATTCCAAATAGCCATGTACTTTTTTGTGGAAGTGGAATTTCGATTTTATTCAGCCTATACAGGTGTCCCAAAAGATTACGTAGCTGGGAAGGGGGGTGATAGGGGTGGTCACAAGGGTCACCAGAAAAATAAAAAAATAAATACCCTCTGGGTATTTAAAAAAATAAATGGCAGGTTATTGACGATTACATAACAGCATTTTTTTTAATACAGCAATATTTGTAGGTACAGTTAGCATTTTACACCTTGTGGGGACAAGGTGTAAAATTTTTAGTTTTTAAAAAAATGCCATTTATTTTTTTAAATACCCAGGGATTTATTTTTTTATTTTTCTGGTGACCCTTGTGACCACCCCTATCACCCCCTTCCCAGCTACGTAACCTTTTGGGACACCCTGTAAATGAGTTCTGAAAAACATATAGTACAGTATTGACCCACTGTAGGGCAAAGGCATCTCTCTCCCTTCTTCACACAATTCTGTCTTTTGCCAGTCGTTTCGGTAGGAGTCAAGCTCATCCCGCCATCTGCGTGTCGGCCTGCCAAGATGTCGTCGTGCGTTTAGTAGGAAAATAAAAAAAATACATGATAGAAAATAATTTATTTAAATCTAGTGGAATTTACAAAAGCTTTCATTTATAATAATAATAATAATATCCCTGGACATTTCACACAGCGCCATCTAGTCCCAAGCTAAGCAACCTAATGCTTGTGTTATGGTAACAAGATGGCTGATAAACTACTTATATACATTTTTTTTTTGTAAATACATACATATTATAGATAGAAAAACACCCAGACTCGGAACAAATACATGTAGGACTTACAAATATTTGTTCTGTGCGGGAATCGAACCCGCGACACGCAGCGCAGCAGTCCGATCGCTCAGCCACTGCGCTAACCGTGTTGTCTATTTACCTACCCACATTCGATTACGGACTCGATTTATTGGAATTTATGTTACTTTTCACCTTTCCCTGTTTTCGCATCCCTACCAACCCACACGTATTGAAATTGAGATGTTTGATATTGATTATGGCGGCGTGGGAGGGAATTAATTGGTTGTAGTGATATTACTAATTATTTTACAATCTAAGACTATCGCACTTCTTGTTGACAGGCTGGCCCTTGATTTGTGAAGTTGTAAATAAGTGTTTTAGCATGTTTACCTATAGATTTAACCAAAGTCAACCTGACGAATTAATCTCTAAACATCGCGTGAAGCTGTGTTAAACACGATCTCGAGTATTGTATCTCCTTTCTCCCTTAATCCATCCAAATGTTGTCTTTAAAATATCGATTTTAGCGATTAGAACGCCCAGATTGTCACCCCTTGTAAAATTTCTACATTTATATCTGTAATTTTAATGGTGTACAGACGCCAGCACATCAAGCTACTACAATCTGTCAAATTTCTTTAATAGATTTTCAACTTTATCGCTAAAGCATAAGGTTCAAAGTTGATCGGGAAAATTGGACAGTTTTGGGTAGCTTGACGTGCTGGTGTCTGTACATAATAGAATATTCTATCTATCTGTTTTTAACCGAATTCAAAAAAAGGAGGAGGTTCTCAATTCGGATGTTTGTACTTCTTTTTTTTTATGTTTGTTCGCGCATAACTCCCTCGCTTGCCAATCAATTTGAAAAATTATTTTTTTGTTGGAAAGGATATACTTACCAAATGATCCCATATAAATTTCATTAAAAACGGTTCAGTAGTTTGGTTTTTAAACCAAAATTACTGGTAAAAATTACAACTTAAAAGTGAAAAATAAAAACTTTTTTGCCAAAAAAAAAACAACCGACATCCAAAAACGACACTACAAAGTGAAAAATAACTTTAATTTTGGAAGTCGGTGGCAAACAACGAAAATGCGAACCCAACAACACCGACTTAAAGTTACTTTTCACTTTGTAGTGTCGTTTTTGGAAGTCGGTTGTTTTTTACAGTACTTGACTAGAAGCCGACCCCAACTGTTGGAAAAAGGTTAGGCAGATGTTGACGATGAATGAGTTTGACTGGGTTTCTTTTTGAAAATATTGTATCGTCATAATCACAATATCCTTGTGGATGACGTGTGTCGTAGGAAACTTGGAAACGGATCTTATCAACATATTGAATCAATAACTGAAGCTTCTCATCAAATTCAGGCTTATAAAAATCTACATCTGTTTTCTTTACTGTGAGTCAAGCATGGATTTCGATAAAAAATCAAAATTGAATTAAAGTCAAGATTAAAGTGTGTTTACCTGTCACTTTGAATCAGAAAAATGGTGCCCGAGATACAGGCTGTGCCTAGTTTGGGACCAACGACACCTCCATATTGTTATTTTGAATGTTGATATAAACGATTTACTTTTTTACTTTAAATGATGGCAGGAAACGATCGCGCAGCAGGCCCAGAAAAAGATCGCGGGATGAGCTGGACTCCTTTTTAAAGGATTGGCCCACAATCGCAGCAGACCAGGAAAAGTGGAAGGAGGGAAGGGAGGACTTTGCCCTGCAGTGCTTCGATCAATAATAGTAGTACTAGATTCCTCGATAAGCGCTTCAAAAACGTCCCGAAAAATAAGACCACAAATACTCTTATTTCAAATTAGTATGTTAACGTTATTACTTAGACTTTAAGTTTAATTTAGAATAAATGACTGAAAATTTAAAAATAGAATGATATTATTTTCAAGCGACATTTTAAATATATTTTGCAATGGTAATTAAACTTTATGTTTAAGCATTAAGGTTAAACATAAACTGAAGTTGTTAATATTATTAAACTTTTTTCTAAGAAATGTAGATGTTTACCTGTGTGTAAACGTGGCCACTTGAGCGACTGATTTTTGTTCCTGATCCTTAATCTAGTACTATTATTGATCGAAGCTGCAGTGGGACAACACAGGCTTATAATGAATAAATAAATGGTTGAGCGTCGTTCAATTCGGACCCTGCCCTAGCTGTAGCAGAACAGACACTATATTAAAAATGAAAATTCTATTACTTTATTTATGAGAAAAGATAGATTGATAGATAGAAAAGCTTGGAATAAGATGTGAATAACTGGTTTACGATGCTCAATATCAAAATATGCATAACATTAATAATTTAGTACTATCTAACTCCATACAGACAGGCGGACATGGTTTGAATAGTAAAATTGTTGGCTATGGTTTAATTGCCGCGAACGTATTGACAGTTACTGTCAACGAGTTATGAGTTGTAACTTGTTGTACCTGTTTAGAGGAGAAACAGTTGACAGTCGGATAGTTGTAAGTGGCCAGTTATTTGCAACTCTGTGAAGTTGTCGTCACGCAACGCGTAGTGTCTATTTTGCATATGGTCTTTGACACTGCGGTTAACTGGTAGCTTATTAACAGGGTGACAGATTTGAGAAAATTAATAATAGGCAGCAATAAAATCTGCCATAATATTGTAACGTAGTCAGGGGGGCAATTCTCGTAATATCAAGAACGTTCACAGTGTGAAGGCCAATGCTCGGAATTTAATATGTTCAAAATGTAGTCGCAGTCTCATCTCGGCGACAATCAACGTCAAAAACTTTTCAAAATGTAGCGAAATCAGAGGTATTTTTGACAGATTGAGACTGAGATCTGGGGGCCTAAAAAGGCCACTTTGGCAGAATCATAATAGGATAACAATATGAATCATATTAAAAATCGTAAAATGGTCACAAACTGACAATTCATAATAATGATCTGTGTGCAATTCATATCACAATGAAATATAACATTTAAACTGTAGAAAAAAAAAAAAACAATTCGATTAATAAAAACTGTAATGAAAAATTTACCAATAAAATTATGGTTTTTATTTTGTTCATGCGGCAATGTTTGCACCAAATATGAAATGAAATTGTATGTACAAAAAAATAGCTTTTAAAGGTATTGCTTAAAGTGGCCTTTTTAGGTCCCCAGAGGGGCAATTCTCGTGATTTTAAGAACGTTCGCATTGATTGTCGTTGAAATGAGAATGCGACTAGATTTTGAGTGTTTTTAATTACGGGAATTGGCCCTTCAGGTATGCGTGAGTTTGGTGCTAAATATAGAGGTGAAAGTAATTCCGTAGGTAAATGCAACAATTAGGGAGATACCAAAATCTTCCACCCATGTAATTCACCCATAATTAAACCCCATTCTCCCAACAAGAAGAATTTTATCGCCATTTCGAAACCTATAAATTATACACACAAAAGAGATCGAAATCCAAACAAACATTTTGTTTATAAAAGAGAACAAATACGTCAAATCAAAGTCTCCCACACAACCCGAATCAAAGGAGCCGAGAACAAAAGGATTTTGTACACCATTCCACTCATTTCCCCCCATCTTTAACAACACTCTCACACAATAATCACTCTTTTGTACCTGTTATAGGGTTGATAATACGTGGTGTTTATGCTGCTGAAACGCTGAAACTTGTTGAAGGTTGTACCATCAAACGGTAGTGCAGTAATTAAACCGATTTGTTCCCGTGTTGGTCTTACGTAAGTACTAAAAGTTTTTGTGCAAGTATTTTGAGTTCCGGTGCAGTTTAGATGCGCTTGCGCATTCGTTACGTAAAAGATGGCTGATTACGTCGAGAGGATGGGCAGCAACATACCATTGCCTGTTTAATTATAAGTTGATATTATAGTTACTTAATGGTTTATTGGATACGATCTTTATAACTAATAACTTTCTTGTGTGTGCCAACCAATCTGTAATATAATAATAATAAAAAAAAAACTTTATTGCTCAAAAAATTACAGAGATTTTACATTGGCCCCAATCAGGTCACGTGTCCTGACGCGAGTTTAACATTTTTTACCCATCACAAAAAACTCTCCCTCCGTCTAACGAATTTTTGATCAGGTCACTTGTCCTGACGCGAGCTCCGTCTTACGAATTTTCGATCAGGTTACGTGTCCTGACGCGAGTTTAACATTTTTTACCCATCACAACAAAAGTACACAATGTCGCTAAAGAAGTTTTCACTTAAAAAAAATGAATATTTTCATCTCAGCTAGGTACTCGTATAACAATGTGCAGTCTGCAATCCCGTTTCATAAGTCTTTTCTTGTGTGAAGTACTAGACGTCTTTTCTATGGATCTTGGTGAGTAAAGGAATGAATAGTCAGGAACCAACATTCAGTAAGCTCCCAGGGTAAAAATCCTTGTTAGCACAAGGTGATGTTATGGTAGCCCATAACATCAGGCTTATATTCCCGAAGGGTTTGAGTAGAGGTGCACCTATTATACTACACCCTTGTGCTAGTTTTGCTAATTAATTTATGAACGAAAACAAAACAACAGCCAGTTCTCAACAGCTCTAGCATCAATCATTGGCCAAAGCGATGTCGAATCAAATAAGACAGGTCAAGAGCGAGTTGGACTCGCGCACCGAGGGTACCGTACCATTCTGATGATTTCTGAAAAAGTGTGCTATTTAGAGACATCGTTTTATTTTTTCTGTAATCTTTACATACACTTCAATCACATAGAATAATTTCAGATTTTTCTCTAGGCAAACTTCGGAGATAAGGGGGGGGGGGGGGACGGTTTTATTTTCATTTTTTATCTAAAGACAAAAACTTTGCGGCATAAAAAAAAAAGAAAAAAAAAATGAAAAAATGTTTGAGAATGTGCCAACAGCGTTCTTTCATGTGATACCCTACAAGCCCTAGAAGCCTCACTTCGAATTTTTAAGAACCCTTTCAGTACCAGTTACAGAAAAAAAAATCTTTCTTATTTGCAAAATACTCATAGTTGGGCAAACGTCATCTAAAACTTGATAGCATTAGTAGTTCTTGTGATATTCATCTGTGACAGACGGACTGAGTCACACCATAAGGGTTCCTTTTTACCATTTTGGTACGGAACCCTAAAAAATAATCACCGTTCCATTCTTCACACCTTTCTTTTTAAAACAATACTAATTATGTTAAGCTGCTAATTACTGCTAAACGGTCGGTACAATGTGTGTGCATTCTTCTGTGAATTACTTACCACTTTATTGTTTGCGGTTCGTTCGCGGTTTGTTTGTTTGTTAGTTTATGTATTGTTGTTCTAATTGTCTGGGCTTTTATTGGCGTGTAATTAATTTTTAACCCCTACGTAGTACGTACCTACTTAACGTAGATCCACGCGAGACACAATGGATTTTTAATTGTGTCTGTAATTAATTCAACGGGTTAATGGGATCTTCTTGTAGAGGGGCTTGTGGCTAAGTAATAACAGTCGCGCGGGTCGATCGATCAGGTTAAGCTACACTTGCCGCGGTTGGTCCGTGGATGAGTGACCATCTTCACATACCAAGACCCGTCCGTGTCTCGGAAAGCACGTTAAGCCGTTGGTCCCGGCTGTCATTCATAGATCTTTGACAGTCGTTACGGGTCGTCAGAAGCCCAAAAGTCTGATAATCAGTCTTACCAAGGGGTATCATATTACCCAGTAACTGGGTTGTGGAGGTCAGATAGGCAGTCGCTCTATGTAAAGTACTGGTATTCAGCTGCATCCGGTTAGACTGGAAGCTGACCCCAACATAGATGGGAAAAGACTAGGCAGATGATGACCTTCTCAACAATTAAATTTGAAATTGATTAGATTTTTCAGAACCATGAATTTGTACCCAGTTGATGGCAATAGGTTCGGTCCCTGGGTGAAATGTGGATGTGTTATAGGTACCCTGCTTAACCCTTCGGGGATCCAAAGCGTGATGTTATGTTATGTCTTTACCATCGTCCACCAATTTAATCACCAAAAATCATCATCATCATCATCATTTGCCTAGCCTTTTCCCAACTATGTTGTGGTCGGCTTCCAGTCTAACCGGATGCAGCTGAATACCAGTATTTTACATGGAGCGACTGCCTATCTGACCTCCACAACCCAGTTACTGGGTAATACGATACCTCTTGGTAAGACTGGTTGTCAGATTTTCGGGCTTCTGACTACCCGTAACGACTGTCAAAGATCCACGAATGACAGCCGGGACCAACTTAACGTGGCTTAACGTGCTTTCCGAGGCACGGAGGGGTCTCGGTATGTAAAGATGGTCATCCATCCACAGACCAACCGCGGCAAGCGTAGCTTAACCTGACCGATCGTCCTGTGCGGCTGTTATTATTTGGCCACGGGCCCCTTAATCACCAAAAATATGGATAAAAATTTTCCCAGCCTCGACAATTCCAAATTCGAGGCTCTAGTATCGAAAAGCAACAAATCGCGGCTTGACATTGTAATGTAGCAAATAGAGCTGCTAAAGTGCCGTCATTGGTCTACAATACGAGTGCTACAATTGAATAACGAATTTAATGCGCACACGGCGAACAGGGGTCCGAAACAATAGTGTTGGGATTTACAATGGAGCAGTTTTATCGATAGATCTGGAAATATCTATTAATTCCTGACTGAGTTAGTCCGAGTTATTTATAGACCGGCTGAACATTAAGAAGTAATATTGAATTGTTGTGAATAATCATCATAATCATCATCTCACTACCCTTGTCCTATGTTTCTTGTGTTCGGCGCAACACGTTTTCTTCGATTCTTCCCTATAAACTGTCACGCTATCATTCACTCCATTTTTTATCATTCCTCACACAATCCATCCATATTTTCTTTGGTCTTCCTCTTCCTCTCCATCCATCAACATTTATATTCATTACTCACGCGCTTGTAGGAGTTTATTAGTTGTTTTATTATGAATAATTGGTTTCACTATATCTTATTACAATCAAACCTTCATGAAAGATTACAGTATTTTTCATTCAGTTCAGTATATTATTAGACACACACATACACACTTCTGACTTCGCCATTATCTCCGACGGTAACTAGAGCTCCTGCGCTTACACTTACATTCACAGCGTAACCACAAGTAAAGTGCGTGTCGCTTCGTGAGCTAAAAATACTATAACAATGTCGGGCAATAAGTGTGTTTATCGATATCGATCCACTCACTATACATCACTGAACTGTAGTGCACTTATCCGAGACACAGCTCGTCAACGTGGAGTGTATACGGGACTCGTTTGATCTAATGTCTCGCGTCTATCTCGACCCCGCAAACTATGCCAAAACATTCAGTGCAAGGTTTTAGTACAGCAGTGTTTATAATAACAGATTATTTACATCCACCATCACCATCACTTAATTAGTTTTCTACTTTAGTGAAATGTATTCTAAGTTGATTTTTGAGTAACCATTTGTAATAATAAGGTCCAAATAAGTATTTGGTTGTAATTAAATTTGAACTTTGTTTAGCATGACATTCAGTTTGTTGTTGCATAACTTGAAAATTATCTCAAATTAAATATGTTAGATAGATCTTTCTCGATTGAGAAAGGACGCTCTTGAATTGGCAGCATTTCGTGATGATACAGTGCTTCAAAGATTCATCACGAGTGTCGATATTAACCAAATCAAAGTTGTGGAACTCTCTACCAGCGTCTGTGTTCCCTTCCGCATGTAACCCGTCTACCTTCAAAGCACGAATGAACAGCCATCTTCTAGGCACGCTTGTTCCATCATAGACCTCATCCTCAACCATCGGTTTCCAGCAGGCGTGATTGAGGGCAAGAGCAATATTCAGCAATAAAAAACAAAAAAACTTGAGAGGTGTCAAGGGACACCCGGATGGAACGAAGTTCAAAGAGAGAGAGAGAGAGACAGACAGAGAAACACGCGCACGCCTCACGGCTTACAACTATACATAGCAGAAAGTGTCGTTCCAACTTTTGGTCTTAATTTCTTCCGTCTAGCCCCCTTTCGCAACGCGCGATAAGGAACTTCGTTCCAAAAAGAATTTTCCTGGAACTGGCTAAAGATGCATTTTATTGATTATGACGAAAACATTTTGATCATAACAATGACATTGTAAACACGCTACAGAGAGCTGTTTCGTCAGAAAATTAGACTAGTTACAATCAAGGTAATTGTACAATTAACAAGAAATATGGTTATCTTCTAATACTTGTATAATAATAATAACTCTTTCTAGATCAGTCGTTCTCTCTTTCACGCTACCGTTTCATGCTAACCAAGGAATGTTCAAAAGACACGTCCAATGCTCCTGTTGTACGAAGAATTTTGTTTAAACTTCTTAGTAAAGGATCGATGGACATCAATTTAACAATGTAAAGGGGTAAAGTAATGAATATCGTTAAGAATAACGACTGTATTACTTTTACAAAAATTTTCTTGAACAGAAAACTTTCTTCACGATTTAGATTAAGTGAAATAGATATAAAAATGGCGCCGCGTGTATTCTGAAAGAGAAAAAATGTATAGTAATAAAGTGTCTTGAATTAGCTATCACCCAGTTTGGTTCCGCTGAGGACTAATAGGGGAACCCAAATTCACGATCAAAGATGGGATTGTGTCTGAAAAGGATAAGAAAAAACAATGATCTCCAAGCTGTTTCATAGCTTAGTAGGTAAGTACTATGGATGTAAAGTATCATAATGTCCTGGCAAGCTTTATTTATTTTACAACTAGCTTTCGTCCACGGCTTCGTCGGCGTGGATGTCGGCAAATATCACACGGAAACGTAATACCGTTTTTAGAAGGTATTTATCTATTTCCAAATTTCGTAAATAACACCTTAACAGCTATAACGCCAATGCAATGTTACTAGGTACCCAAAAATTCAATACCTAATTACAATTAAAATCATTACATTAAAACAATTAAAACTACAATTAAAAAAAATATACATAAGTATAATTATGTTGTTGTGTGCCAAACATCCAAATACGTTCAGCCGTTCTTGTGTCATTGAGTAACAAACATTCACATGAATAATAATAATAGTAAGATATGTAAGTATGTATGTTCCTTTATTTCAATAAATACATATAGGTAAATAATATTTGTAAATATCATAAAATAGATACAGTAGGATATAATTATACGTAGAAAGTCTAGGATATCCCCATGAGTGCGGCATAACTTTGATGATTTATCAATCATTGATTGTTAACTATAAAGATGCTGCTTACCTTTTCGATGTAGGAAAGTTAACGGAAGGTGTGCTTTTTTTACTACAAGCCTTTGGTTAAGGCTTGTAGTAACCAAATGTATCAAATACGCTGTGAATGTGTGCGTTAAGATAAGTAGCGTCAGCACACAAAACAACCACACACTTTCGACTTCGCCATTGTCTCGAGTATACAAATACTATGTCGGTACCGTGAGCTCCAGCGCATACACACACATTCACAGTAAACAAACACTTGGTAAACATAAGTAAAGCGCGTGTCGCTTGGTGAGAAAAAATATCATATCCATTTGTACTAGACAATCAACTTTTAAACTAAGAAACTTCCCTTTTCAAATTGCCCTCATCCTAAATCAGGAATTCCCCTAAATACGCTAAGCGTGGCAACACTCGCTTGTAGTTTTATGCGTCGATAGTGGTCGCGTTCGGATATAACGCCCCATTAGTTTTTATGTCCAGTGTTGCAAGCTGACAAATAATATTTTTCCTCAAAGTCGTTAGTGTCAACTCGACGATTTTATACGCAGTTTCTATTTAAGATAACCTGTGAAATGTTCTTTGTAAACTAGTTGTATGTATATAGGATAGCTTGGCTTTATTTATTTATCTTGTAATAAACTATTGGTTGCGTGTTGATGCTGCAAAAATATGGGTGTAGCCAGAAGCGAAATTTGCAATTGAGAGAGAGATTTTAGAATTAATTGTGGTGTTTTGACATGCAATCAAAACTTTTATAGTTTATTGGTAACAATGAAAATAATGTCATTTTAAAAATATTGCCATAGATAGTCGTGTCGTATTTTCTGTTTTAGTTACTCGGTCGATTGGCATATCGACCGAGTAACTAAAACTAACTATTAACTAGCTGCGCCCAGCGGTTTCACCCGCATAAGTTTAAATCCCGCGGAAATATATGTATGTGTATACGTATAACCTAATATTTATTTACATAGTCTTAAGAGTTTTATATTTTATCATTGTCCCTCTCAACCAAAGCACCTGCCATTTAATCTCTTCACCAACCTTGGTTGACTGGTAGAGAATGCATAAGGCATTAAGTCCGCCTTTGTACCTTTTTGTGCGAAAAGTTTAAATAAACTATATCTGTGCCAAATTTCATCCAAATCTCTTCTGTCGTTTTTGCGTGAAAGAGTAACAAATATCCATCCATCCATCTATCCATCCATACAAACTTTCGCGTTTATAATTTTGGTAGGATACCGGAGTGTAAAATTACAAATAAATCCTTTAGAAAAAATGCTGTATCGAATAAAATGCAGTATCGGGTACAAAACTAAACTATTGTGTAAGTAGATAACCGAGTTTCTACTAATTCAAACTTAGTATTGTAAGCATAGTACCTATAGTTTTTATGTATAGCCATCATCATCATCATTATTTTTAGCCGAAAGAAGTCCAATGCTGGACATAGGCCTCCCCCAAGCACCGCTACTTCGACCGGTTCTGTTCTTCCCGCATCCAGCGGATCCCCCCATAGTCGCCTTTCTTAAAGAAAAACAAGATACCTCCGTTCCATGCCTTTGGCGTTTTGCCGTCAAGTATGACAGAACCTAATGCTGTGGCGATAAAGTTGAAGATCTATTAAAGAAATTTGACAGATTGTAGTAGCTTGATGTGCTGGCGTCTGTACCTCTCCCTACCTCGATATCTCTCAACAGCTCAGGTTTGGCGGATACGATCCTGCCACCATCATCAATATGCATAGCAATAAATTGGAATCCATGTGACGCCATCTCGCTAGATAAAAATCCATCTGATTTCCACACTCCCACGGGAGTTTCATTTTTTTGTATAAAATGTTTGTGCTAACAATGGCAATACCTAAGTCCGGATGCTCAAAAGGATATTAAAAAAAAATTGACGTAGTAGGTTCAAAATTTTCGAATGTGGCGAATTTGAATTTGCATATTTATATTTGATATCCGCCGAAAAGAAACATTCTCGTTGTTTTTTTTTTGCAGCCAGCAATTTTTTTTATCTGTGTAAAGATCGCTACAGCCGGTAGTAAGGATATATCAATTGAATACTAAAATCTATGACAATAGCGTTTAATGTTTTTACATTTTTGGACAGGGGAACAGTTTTTACAACCGGACATTTTAATAAAATCTCATTTATAGTGTATTGTTGTCTGTTTGTGATTTATGATTGGTGTCATTGTCATCTGATGACAGAATGATTTAAAATGTCAATGAATGATATCGCTTTTGTACCTACGTAGAGGACAACGTTTGATGCAGTTCGTTGTACATTGCATTTTTATTGTATAGAAGACTACTAGCATAGTATAAAGTTTATAGCTACTAGTGCCTAATCGCCAATGAATAATCTATACTAATAAATATAAATAATATACTTATAATAAACCTGAAGAGTTTGTTTGTTTCTTTGAACGCGCTAATCTCTCGAACTACCGGTTGGATTTCAAAAATTCTATTTACATTTGATACCCCAATTCTTGAGTAAGGCTATTTAAAATTACGCTAGGATTCTTAGCAGCCGTGCAAAAAGAAAAAAGTAAGAAAGAACGCGTGAACGAACTAATAGCTCAGGTAGGCGATGCGATGCAACGGGGTGGGTCGGGGGAACAAGATGTTTTAGGCCCTGCGCAGACGACAGACTATCCGTGACGCACTTTTTAGTCTGTGAAAATAGAACCTATGCAATTATGTGGACAAGTCGCGGGCTAAAGTTGTCAAAAAATAAAAGGTCCGTTTTGACATTTGAGAACGCGTTCTTGACACCTGTCAGTTTCATACAAACGAATACGTGTTTTGCGAATTTGATCTTTATTAACTACTAGAACTGTCAATGTCAAAACGGGTTTTTTATTTTTTGACAACTTTAGTGTGAAATAACCTTCTTCATCATCATCACTTCAGCCGAAAGACGTCCACTGCTGGACATAAGCCTCCCCCAAGCACCTCCACTTCAACCGGTTCTGTGCTTCTCGCATCCAACGGGGTCCTGCCGTCAAGTGTCCTTAACATACAAATTGTAGTTAAAGATAATCTTATCAGGATGACGCATTGACTTTGACATGACTTTTGAAATCATTGGGATGACGGTTATTCCCGCTAATCTACATCCTTCTTTATGTTTTTTAATAACTCGCATGTGCCTAACTGTAATATTATCCAATATATTATGTACTCAAAATTGATGTCACTCAATGTCATTCAAAGTCACAACTTACTGATTATTTGATTTACAATTTAATATTTGAATAGTTTTTTTAAAATCTTTTCGTTACGGACGCTTTTAACGTTCTGCATCGTTCTCACATGTATAATTTTTAACATGAATGATGTAACCAATACTTTGTAACTATATTATTGTGATTTAAAAGAGTGTCCATGGAGTTTCTTGCCCGTTCTTCTCCATAGGTACTGTGGGGGGCTAGACGAGCCCTCTGAGGTAACGGGAGGAATCAAACAATCTGTGATTCCTTTTACTTATATTACATTTTCAGTCCGTCTTTATATATTTCTGTCTAATTATCACTTCTTATTCTAAACCCAAAACCAGCCTGCAATAAAGGCCTGCAACATATGAGGTTGCCTTCGGCAGGCAAGCCTCTACAGTACCTACTACGTTTTGGAATGGGCAACTAGCTTCATCTTTTTGACTGACTGACTGACCCTTTTTTTTTTTTTTTTTTTTTTTTTTTGAGGATGGGAAATCATCAAATGACTCCTCCCGCTCTGGGTGGAGCAGAAGGGAGTGTCAGACTTTTACTGACTAAAACCCACCCGTGTTCCTTCCTTAGCCCTTTATGTTCCAGGGCAGCGGTAAACCCTTTCGGATGGTCCCGCTACCCTGGCAGGCTTCGGCCCTGTGGGGCCCCGTCACTTGCTGACATCTCTTTGAGGCGCGCGTGGAACACGAACACGCCGTCCGGCACGGGCCTAGTCCTGATCGGACGGAGAGCTACCCATTACTCTCCGCCCGCAGGCCCGCGCCTACGGTGGCCGGGAGTCGTCACGCGGCTCCCGACGCCCGGAGCGTCTCCCGCGGCGGCTGAGGCGTGAGGTGCGCAAGGCGCGTTCCCTCGCCCACCCCGCCACCTCCTTCGCTAGCATGACTGCTTCGCAGAAGGAGGCGACTGCCTCCCACTCCCTCTCACCCCGGACCATGGCTTGAACCAGGGCCGGACGCGAGAGGTCGCCGCCGCTGCCAATCGCCTCTACGAGGACACGGCGGTGCTCTGCCCAAGCAGGGCAGACCTCCACCGTATGCTCCACCGTGTCCTCTGGGCGATCCTGACAGTGGTGACACCCGGGCGTCTCCTCCCGCCTGATGATGTGCAGGAACCTCCCGAAACATCCGTGTCCGGAGAGGACCTGCGTCAGGCGGTAGGTGAGAGCGCCGTGACGTCTCTCTAGCCACTCCTCAAAGAGGGGTCTTACCGCCGCTATCGTGGCGTGCCCTGCGCTGGGTTGCGATAGTCGCTCCTTCCATGCCACCATGAGATCGCGCCGGAGGTTCGTCCGCTCCGCCGCGGTTTGCCGCGGATGCGGAGTTTCCCCCCGGCGTAGTGCCTCCGCGCGCCAATCATATAGGCGCGCGAGGACTATCGCCTCCAGATCCCATGGTGGCAGTCCGGCAAGGAGGCTTGCTGCCTCGCCTGAGATCGTGCGGTAGCCCCGGATCAGCCTTACGGCTACCACCTTCTGGGGCGCGTTCAGATAGTGTGCGGCTCGAAGCCGCAGTGAACGCGCCCATACCGGGGCCCCATATAGGGCCATGGACCGCACGACCCCCGCGTAAAGCCTCCGGCAGGAGGCGTTTGGCCCCCTCAGGTTGGGCAAGAGCCGCTTTAGGGCGGCCCCGGCCCGTTCCAGTTTGGGGGCCAAACGTCGGAAGTGCTCGACGAAGTTCCATCGGCTGTCGAGGACGAGACCCAGGTACCTCATCGTGGTCTCGACACCGATGTGAACCCCTCCTACCACTAGTTGGGATCCCGGAGGTGGCCCGTACCGAGGCCCATGAAAGGACATGGCCTCGGACTTGTGCAATGCCACCTCGAGACCCAACCGCCGGATCCTTTCCACGACTATCGCAACCCCGCGTGTCATCGCGTCGGCCGCCGCCTGATGCGACCTCCCCTGCGCCAGGACCAGCGTGTCGTCAGCGTAGCAAACTACGCTGACGCCTTCAGGGAGGTCGGCCCGCAGCACCCAGTCGTAACCGATGTCCCACAGGAGCGGCCCCAGAACCGATCCCTGTGGGACACCGCACGACATCTCTCGCCGGTTCCAGTTCCCGTCGCGACCGGGGTAGATGACGGCTCTGTCCGTCAAATACGCCCCGACTACTCGACGGAGGTAGGTCGGCACCCGGTGGTACCGGAGTGCCTCCCCAATGCAGCTCCAGGGCAGGGTGTTGAACGCGTTGGCGATGTCGAGTGACACCGCCACGACCACCCCACCCTGGGACACCGCGTCCCCCGTCGTGAGGGCTCTTACGCGCATGATGGCGTCCACCGTAGAGCGCCCCTTGCGGAAGCCAAACTGGCAATCCGCAAGATCCGGCCCAATCCTCCCCAGGTGCCCGACGAGGCGGCCCGCAATCACTCTCTCAAAGAGCTTGCCAACCTCGTCGAGCAGCACTATGGGCCGGTATGCGGACGGAGAGTCCGCAGGGCGCCCCGGCTTCTGAATGAGGACCAGCTTCCCCGTCTTCCAACGGAGTGGAAACTGGCCTCTCTCCATGCATGCGCTTAAGAGCGCCTCCAGTCGAGGCCCGAGAGCCGTCGAGGCCAGGACCCAGGCTTTACCCGGCAAGCCGTCGGGTCCTGGGGCGGTGTTTTTGGCCTTCAGCCTGCCTACCGCCGCTCTCAGATCTACCCCGGTCACTTCAGGGGTGTCGTCGTCGTCGTCCGTGTGGTCCGCTTCGGGCACCGTAGGTGGCGGAGCCATAGGCGGGGGAGTATGCTCCCCGCGTGAAGGGAACAGAGCGCTCACCACCTCCTCCACCAGCTGAGGGCGGAGACTCTGAGTCAGCGGGGGGGCCCAGGTGCGGAGTTTATTCCGCACCATTTTGTAAGGGCGCCCCCATGGATCTCTGTTCAGAGTCTCCAGCATCTCCTCGCGGGCCGTGTCCTTGGCCCGCTGGATAGCCTCTCGGAGGGCGGTCTTCGCCGCTCTGTACCCCTCGTACAGCTCCGCCTCTGTGGCTTCCGCATCCGGAGGGTGGATGCGGCGCCTGCGGTGCCTGGTGTACCGGTGTCGCGCGTCGACGCACGCCTTGCGCAACGCCTCCACCTCCTGCGACCACCAGTACACCCGACGTCGGGCGCATCCTGGCCGGACTCGGGGCATTGCCACGTCACAGATCTCGGACATGGCCTCCCGGAACCACTCCGCCTCATCGTCAATATCAGCAGGCCTGTCCGGTGAAGACACCCAGGCCTGCACGATCGAGGCTTCCAGGAGGAGCTCCCGGTCCAGCTGCTTCAGCGCCCAACGCGGACCACTCGGGGCCTGTCGGACCAGCGCGCTAGAGGTCTGGGTGGAGACATCGAACCGGATATACCGGTGATCGGAGTAGGTCTCCACCTCCTCCATGACGCGCCAGTCGATGACACGCTGTGACAGAGCGGGGCTGGCGAACGTGATGTCCACTACCGACTCGCCCCGCATCCGCACACACGTAGGGACAGAACCCCGATTCACGGCGACCAGGCCTGTTTCCAGAGCCCAGTCCTCTACCATCCTGCCCCGCACATCCGTGCAACGGGAACCCCAGGCCACATTCTTGGCGTTGAAGTCCCCGAGCACTAGCACGGAGAAAGGATGGCTTCTGGCGACGACGACACCCAACTCTGTTAAAGAGTTCTGGAACTCGGCGAGAGTTCGGCTCGGAGAGAAGTAGACTCCCACTACCACAATCTCTCCGAACCGTGCTGCTACGCACCCCTGTCCCTTCGTGACACCTTCGAGGGACGGGGTACCGGCGGCAGCCGACGAAATTATGGCCACTGAGCCGTTAAGGTCCTCCACCCAGTTATCCCTGGGCGGGACAAAGTACGGCTCAGCGACCACGGCGATATTAATCGACCACTGCGCCATGCTCTGGAGCAACAGGTCCTGAGCGCAGGCGCAGTGGTTGATATTCGCCTGGAGGAGGCGTAAAGGCGGAGCCATTACTCCTCCATTTCAGCCCCCTCCCGGGCCCCTTGTGAGGGACCCTCGGCAGCGGCGGCGGCGGCGGCGGCGGCGGCGGCGGCAGTGGTGGCGGCGGCGGCGGCGGCGGCGGCAGTGGCGGCGACGGTGGTGGTGGTGGTGACGGCGGCGGAGGGCCTGCCTTTCCTCCTGGCTTCGGCGGGTGGGGCGCAGGACTTGCTGCCCGCCCGGTGATCGGCCGGCTTGCCAGCAGCCGCACATGCAGCGCAGTGCGGCGCGGCGTTGCACGAGCCGGCCTTATGTCCGGGCTTACCGCAGCGGAAGCACAGAGTGCTGCGGTCCTCCGAGGTGCACTGGACGCTCACGTGGTGACCCACGTGGCATCGATAGCACCTCAGAGGTCTGGGCTCCAGCAGTTTGACCTGCGCGGACACCCAGCCCACCAGGAGCCTTCCGCCCTCCACAATCTTCCTAGCCGCCGTCACAGGGCAGCTTACCGTTACGGTTCGCATGCCCGTGAAGTCAGGACGTATGGTGCCCGCCTTCACCTGGTCGGCCAGACACCCGCCCGTCCTGACGACGGCGGCTACCACCTCCGTCTCCGTTATGGAGTCGTCCAGGCCCACAATGCGCATGTCTGCGCACTTGACGGGCCTGGAGACTCGAGCCTCGTCCGCATTGAGGGACGCCCTTAGCTTCTCAGCTAGGGCGTCAGCGGTGGGGCCACTCGTAGCACCGGGGATCTCCAGCATGCGGGCACCAGTGGCGGTCACCCTATGCCGGAGGCCCCCGGTGATCCCCAGCTCTTGGAGATCCACCGTCGCTCTCGCCTTGGTGAGCACGTCGCGGTAGGTCACCCCCCTTTTAACCGCGTCTGGCTGCAGTGTGATGACCACAGCCGCGGTCTTAGGGGAGCGAAGCCTAGCCGCAACGGCTCGCTCCTTGCGGCGCCTCCTCTGCGCCTTTTTCCTGGCCGCCTTGGCCGCCTTCTTCTTCTCCCCGACCACCTGCCACTCGGCGTTGGTCGTGGGAGATTTCTCTGGGGGAGGCGTAGGTTCTGGGCCCTTCGCCTCCCCAGCCGCTCTGCCCTTCTTCTTTTTCCCCTTTGCCTTTGGCGCCGGTTTTGCCGGCGCGGCGGCTCCGCCAGCCACCGCCGGTTTCGCCGGCGCCGCGGCTCCTCCAACCGACGCCTGTTTGGCCGGCGCCTGGGCCCGGCCGGACGGCCCGGGTTTAGGGGCGGCAGCGGCCGCGTACGAGGCCGCCTTCGGCCCTGGGGCCGTCCTACCCGCCAAGGGCGGGCGCAGGACAATACCCTCCAGGGCGGTGAACCGCGCCTGGAAGGCTGCCAGTTCCTGCCGAACCAGGTCCAGGACCTGGTTCTCCGCCGGCACGATCCGGCTTGCCGGCTGGCTGGCTGGCTGGCTGGCTGCTGGTGTCGCCCGCCCTTTGTCGGGGACCTTCAGGCTGGCCAGGTCTGCCCGGAGCCTCCTATTCTCCTCTTGGAGACGCTCCGTGGCAGCCGTCAGGCGGGCGACCTGCGCCCTTAATTCGGCCACTTCGCCAGCCGAAGGACCGGTGCAGTTGGCCTCCTCCGCTGCCGCCATGATGGAGGCCATTGCCGAGACTATGGCCCTGTTCTTAGAAGTTTGTAACTTCTTCAGGGACACGTCCCGGATCGCGGCCTCCACGACCGCCGCAAACCTCTTCTTGCGGTCCGCCTCAGGACCGCCAGCCTCACCCGCCTCGTCGCTGGAGGGCTCCGAAGCGACCGCGTGACCGGTCCGGTCCTTTGCGATCGTTCGCTCCGCCGCCTCCCGGTCAGTGAGCCCCCTCCCTTTGCCTCGCTCTCGGGCTCCTCCCCGCCTACTGGTGGGGATTTTTCGGGCTGAGGCCAGCTCCCCGTCAGAGGACGACCCCTGGCCGCCCACTGACCTTGGCCGCTTGCTTCGTGCCTTTCTTTTAGCAGCGGCCATCTCCTTGTCTCGGCAAGGGCTCCCTGAGCCTCCCGAGCTCGCTCCTCCGGATGCGTTGTCGGACTCCGACCCCGCATCACTCTTCCTTGAGCCTCCTCGGCTCTTGTTGCCTTTCGCGACGGCAAGCGGTGCATCTGCGTCGCACAGGCGCTCCGGGCTAACCCGGCGCTCCTTTTCTTGCGACGCAGGACTTGGTTGACGGAGGTCGGCGGTGTTCTGCCGACCTACGAGACTATTGTTGCCCCCCCCATATACGGTGGGGCGACCTTCCGAAGAAGGGCGGGATTGTGCCTCCATGAGGAGGTTGCCCGCCTGGGGAATATTTCCAATAGCCGACTTTTCCATTTTTTCCTTTTAAGGGTGAGGTCCCTTGGACGCGCTAATGACCGGATCCCCTCCGGCCATGCATCCCCTCGGCACGCTAGACCTTAGGATTGGGGTGATTTTTTAGAGAGGTTGTCTTCCTCGCAGCCCGAGCCTCAGTGGCCCGGGCCCCCGGTCCTGAACCCAGGATTACGGTTTGGCCGGCGGCTGGCATAACCAACCACCGCCCCTACGTCCCCACGCTGCCGCCGGATACCGGACAGACGCAGCGCAGATATGGACTTCCTCCACAGCGGCGCGAACCGCCCCCCCCCCAGTATACGCCCACTCACCTTCCTCTGTAAGCAGAGGGGGAGTAGGCGTCTATAGCCCGGTTCCCTTCAACGACCATCGAGGATGATCGGTGATTGGAACCGTGCCCTTCCCCGTGTGTTGAAGATTAGCCGCCGGCCCCAAGTGCCCACCAAAACCTGGTGGACACCTGGAGCCGACGTTGCCCAGGGTGCGCCACGAGGAGGCTCTTCAACATGCACCCCACTGACTGACCCTTGACAATTCAAAAGTGCCTGTAATTGGTTTAGTTGAAATAACAGTTTGTTTTTTTTTTTTTGGGTTTTGACTGTCCAAACGATAAGTGGTCTTTACTTTTTAAGTTCTACAAGTTGTTACTGAAAACAAAATCTCATTTTAGGAAACAAACATCTATTTGAAAAGTTGAAATGAAAGCGTTTGGCTTGGTTTGGGACGAGGAGAGAGGAAACTCTTGTGACTACTTTTATTCATATGCGTTTCCTCTCTCCAGTTATTGTTACTGTTAGCCTGCATCGTCCCACTGCAGCACTGCCGGGCAAAGGCCTCTCCCCACTTCCAGCTCTTTCGATCCAAGGCTAAAGTGGACCACTGGTCTCCCTCCAGTGATGAATATAAATGTTGATGGATGTATAGAGGTATGAGGAACAGGGTGTAAAGTTCACTCATCCGTCATAAAATAGGGAGGATCCTCCGACCAGACGGGTGTAGTGTCTGGTAGGCAAATGGCCAACGATTGATGTTGGGACGTTGTAGGTATATATGCTAAGTAGTTGCGCGGTAAACTCTGCTTGCGCGATCCAGGATTTTGCGTGACGTCAGTTTAATGCGTAGTTCGTATACAATGTGGCCTGTCCCTCATACCTGTTTAGGCCTAAGTCTTAAATATTTTTTTTTTGTGAGGTACCTGTGTGAACAAAGTCGCGGAGTACAACTAGTCTATTCAAGTAACAGATAAGTTCGCGTGATCATCGTGATGGTAGACAAGGCAGAACATGGTTTATATCTTCGTCTATTAAGTTTCAAACGATCGCTCGTTCGGAATGGATTGTGTTTCCGAACAGATTGTATTTCAGGACATCGAGCCATAGACTAGCATTCTTTGTTTTATTTGTAGTCGAGATTTTTTTGATGATGATTCACCCCTTTATTCATAAACGATACTTAAAGTTAAGTAGTGCTGTTGTACCATACATTTTTGACGATTAAACGTCACTAAAGTTAAGTATTATATTTGTAAAACATTGAAAAAAAAAAAACAATAATTGAGAAAATCAGTAAATATGCTGAACTGAAAGAAGAAGTGACCAGAATCTGGAACCAGGAAAAAGTCTACGTAGTACCCATTGTTGTCTCCACAACGGGTGTTATACCCTATCACCTCCACCACAGCCTTAAATAAATAGACCTAAAAGACTCAATTTATATAACACTCCAATAAGCCGCAATTTTAAATACCTGTAGAATCGTTAGAAAGTTCATGCAAATTGAGGAAAATTAAATCACTCTTCATAACATTAATTCTTCTTTAAAAAAAACACCACACACACGCTTGGCGCTTGGCTTCGCTTGGCTTCGCACTTGGCTTTAACTAAAGAGCTAAGAAACAGAAATTTACCAAAAATAATAATAATTTATTTATTTGTATGGAATGCAGGTGTTACAATAATGGTGTTAGTTTCATATATATTCCCAGTACATTCTGCCTGTTGGCATAAAAAAAATATAGTGGTTAACTTACAGATAATTTAGAATCTAGGTACATAAATTCAAAATGAGATCATGAATCAGCAGAATCAGAAAGTCTAAAATTATTTACATAATAAATGAGATAAAGTGAAGCAAATATTACAATTTATCATTTATAAAATCAGTAACAGGAGTAATAACACAGATAGTTTAACAACATTCATTGCGTTATTTACGTTACTGAGCAGACAATTTTTTTGAACCTATGAAGCAATGGATTAGCAATATCCTTCAAAATGATTCAAATTGAGTTTGATAGTGTGTTTCGCAATTAGGGTTCTGGACCAATTATTGAGATAACAGCTTTTACAAAGACGAAGAAGTCCATAAATCTGTTACCATTCATATACGTACAGTCACGAGCACCAATATGTCAACACTTGACAACTTTCAATTGTGATTTTTTCGTGAAATAACGAATGCAACGTTGAAATACGACACATTACATAAACCTATGGGTTCGAAAATGCTATGTTCGTAACAAAATAAAATTTCATTAAAAAATAAAGGAGTAAATCGCTTTTGAATAAAGCCGAGTGTACATACTTTTGTTCGTGACTGTACAAGCTAAAATAGGTATAATGATTGAACTTAGCAATCAATTGGGATCTAATCGTCTTAATAGAATGCAATTGTCCCGGCCTTGCTTCCCAGAATTGAAGAGCTCTTGTATCAGTTAATATAGATCGCTTTGCATTTTATCATGAATCAGGTTTTTTTTACAGAGATCGATGATAAAAGCCGTGAGGGGCCCGTGACTAAATAATAACAGCCGCACAGGTCGATCGGTCAGGTTAAGCTACGCTTGCCGCGTATGGTCTGTGGATGGGTGACCATCTTTACATACCGAGACCCCTCCGTGCCTCGGAAAGCACGTTAAGCCGTTGGTCCCGGCTGTCATTCGTGGATCTTTGACAGTCGTTACGGGTAGTCAGAAGCCCGAAAGTCTGACAACCAGTCTTACCAAGGGGTATCGTATTACCCAGTAACTGGGTTGTGGAGGTCAGATAGGCAGTCGCTCCATGTAAAATACTGGTATTCAGCTGCATCCGGTTAGACTGGAAGCCGACCCCAACATAGTTGGGAAAAGGCTAGGCAGATGATGATGATAAAAGCCGTATACTCGGTAGGATTTCCTATCGGCAAAAATGATGAACAACACAAACTATAGGCCTCTCCCAAACTGCGTCACAACACCCTGTCCTCCACCTTTCGCATCTAGTCTACCCCAGCCACCTTCTTTAGGTCGTCCGTCCATCTAGCAGGGGGGCGTCCCACACTACGCTTGCCGATACGCGGCCTCCACGGGCGTTGTGGCGCAGTCTGGGAGAGAACTATGTCCAGCAATGGACTGCAATAGGCGTCAGACAACGCCTTACTTTGTGTAAATAATTTCATCACCACTGCTCTCACAACGCTGAAGGAAAACTCACCACTTCTTCCAATAGAGGTAGGTAGAAAGTACATAACGCCACCTGCTCCGATCATACATACTCGTTTTGCTTCGTTTACTATCGTACATCATCATCAGCCTGGCCTTTTCCCAACTATGTTGGGGTCGGCTTCCAATCTAACCGGATGCAGCTGAATACCAGTATTTTTCATGGAGCGATTGCTTATCTGACCTCCACAACCCAGTGACTGGGTCTCAGGTACAACGTACTGGTACTGGTTTGCGTTCGTACATATAAGTGAGAATTTGTTGTTACTGAAAACAATGCTAATTCTCCCGATATTTCATCGTTGTATTTACCTACAGCACTTGTACATATACATACAGCATTGTGATTAATTTTAAAATATTTTTACAACAGGAAATTGCACCATTCAATAATTGAATGCTGATATCCGCAGTATGTAATTGCAGATGCTCTTTTATTTCAACTAGTGATCGCCTGCGACGATGTTCGCGCATTTATAATTCTGAAGGAAGACAAACATTTTCAGAGATCTGATTTATCCGTCAAAGGAGAGTGCTCACGGAGTTTAAAAAAACCCAGGCTTGGCGCCAAAGAAACGTACCTCAGATTTTTTGTATAAGCGTGTAATAAAATGAAAATATAAATAGACTAGCTTTTGCCCGCGACTTCGTTCGCGTGGAATAGTGACTTCACCAATAGATGACACCGACTCTTGACCAATAGATGGCGCTGTATGTCCGGAATAAATTTTATTTTTTATTTTTTGTAATAAAAACTATCCTATGTCCATTCTCAAGTTCCAAACTATGTCTGTACCAAATTTCACACAAATCGGTTCAGTAGTTTAGGCGTGAAGCAAAGACAGATAGACAGACAGACAGACAGACAGAGTTACTTTCGCATTTATAATATTAGTTTGGATAGTTTGGATGGCTAAATGTAAGACATTGCTAAGTATTACAATACAATATGAACTGAAATAGATTAAAGACTATTATAAAGTTCTCCTACTCGTATAAGTTCCCGAAAGGCTATACAGAGGTGTATGGTTCTCCCACGTCAGTTATGTTTAAGTCCTATTTAATTGAAGATGGGGTGAGCTTATTGCCCGACTGTCCCTAATCATCAAGCACCTACACTACTTATCTATCTCGTCGTCTGCTCGACGTCCGTATCCCTGCAGGAGTGCAGGGATCTTGCAGACAATCAGCCGGACAATCAGGTTCTATTGCCAAAATCTATATCAGACCGTTATGAAAACAAAATCCCGTGCACATGATGACCACAGCTGCGTCCGTAAGTAAAATAAAAGAGAATCCTTTTTAGGTCGACTAATAATATGCGCTGCAAGCATGAATAGTCCTTACGGAGGTCAGATATAGATTTCGGCTATAGTACATCTGCCTGACCCAAGCTGAGCCGAATCCCCATTATGTGCAACCTTGAGGCGCACACCACACTTTCTATGTATACAGGGTGAAATTGAATTCATGGGCATCCTTTTAAGGGGTCATTGTAATCATCATTATGAACAACTTTTACTATGGGACCAAACCTGAAATCGCAAACAAAAAAAACAGCTGTTCCCTACATATTGACGAGTTATGCGAACATAAATGTAGGGATCACCTGATTTTTTTTTCGCGATTTCAGGTTTGGTCCCTTAGTAAAAGTTGTTCATAATGATGAGTACAACGACCCCTTAAAAGGATGCCAATGAATTTAATTTCACCCTGTATACGTTATTTTGATTTAAAGTATGTTATAGTGTTACTTAATTTCTTTAAGTAGGTACCTATGTTTTTTTTTTGTATGTTGGCACCTTGTTTTGTTTATATTCATGTAAATTGTTCTCATTTAATTGTGCAATTGTGTGTTGTGTTATGTCTTTTGTGTGCACTAAATAAATGGTTTATCTATCTATAGAGTTGAGAGAAAAATATCTTAGGAATTTAAAAAGCAGTAACTGCCAAAAACTTACAGACACTCCAACTTCTTCATCCTTATATTATTCAATTACATACCGTACCGTTAAAACTGCATGTCTGCGTCGAAAAAAGGCAGCGTCCTCAAGATGAGGGCATCACTGACCCAAATACAAGACAAGCTACAACAAGCCATTACTTATTATAAAACGCTGTGTTCTCTTTTGTTTTTTGTTAAATCGGCTCGTTATAAATATTTATTGAGGTATTGAATGAATGGGATGGTAAATTAAATTGTGTGTACAGTGAGTTTAAATAAAAAAACCGATCAAGTGCGATTCGGACTCGCGCACCGAGGGTTCTGTACAAATTAGTAGGTATGTAAATAGTTTATCATGTTTTTTTTTGTAATGTAACTATAAATTTCCAGTTTTTGGATTTTTTCCTTTACTTGTGCTCTTCTTGCTAAATTTCATGATTCTAGCTCAAAGGGTAGTACTCTATAGATTTTGATTCCCTTGGCGGTATAAACGAAACATAAACGCCCGGATCTTTTGATTGCGTTGACTTAGAAGTTTGATTTTTTCACTGCTTCAAGGGATTGCAGCCCTGAGTATTTCATATTAATTTCAGGGTTCTGACAGACGGAAGACGAAGTTATCTTATATAGGTAAGGGTTCCGTGGTTCCTTTTGAGATACGGAACCCTAGAAATAAGCAGCAAGGTTTCTGGCTAAACGATAAGAGCTGCACGGGTCTGCATCGAAGGATGAATGTGAAATTAATACATATCGAGACCTCTCCGTGCCTCGGAAAGCACGTTAAGGCGTTAGTACCGGCCATAGACACAGGATTTCTATGTTCCTGGCTGTCATTCGTAGATCTTCAACAGTCGTTACGGGTAGTCAGAAGCTCAAAGTCTGATAACTAGTCTTACCAAAGGGTATCCAGCATAAGGGAAATCAGATAGGCAGTCGCTGCATGTAAAATACTGGAACCAAGTTAGACTGGAAGCCGAACCCAACGTACAGGGGCCTCAGAAAGTTAGTTGACATTTTTCCAATTGTGCCATAACGTTTGTATTGACAAATTTAACTATCTTTGACTTATTATTAAAATAAAATCAAGTAATCTCTTAAATACCTAATGCCTTTTTGTATTTTGAACCATAAAAAAAAACTTATATAATAAACAAAATACGTATGTACAGTCACGAGCACAAATATGTCAACACTTAGCAACTTTCAATTGCAATTTTTTCGTGAAATAACGAAAGCAACATTGAAATCCGACACATTACAAAAACCTATAGGTTCGCAAATGCTATGTTCGTAACAGCATAAAATTTCATTAAAAAATAAAGGAGTCGCTTTTGAATAAAGCCGAGTGTATACATACTTTTGCTCGTGACTGTACAAAATGTGTACGTGTATGTGTGTGTGTGTAAATGTGTGTTGTATTAATACATAATAACAAATAAATAATGTGGCATCCTCAGCTAATATGGAAAAATATCAACTAACTTTTGGAGGCCACTAAGATCACAAAGGAAAAAGCTAGTCAGGTAATTTAGTAGTAGTGGCATAACAACGCATTCCTCATCTAGCCTGAAGAATGCCGACAATTTTGTCGTAACCCGCAAAATATTTACTGAGATAAAACGTCATATTCAGTGCGACTGTCACCCGACAATGTGCACTAAAATGTTAAAAGCTCGTTAAAAACTTTGTCACATAAGATTTTGACGTAACTCGGCTAAATGTAACATTCTTATGTGTCTATAGGGTTGACAAATGGAGAGAAAACTCCTTTATTCATAAACGTTGCTTAAAGTTAAGTAGTGATTAGCGACTGCATTTAATTTTGACGTTTATACGTCACTTAACTTTAATCATCGTTTATAAATAAATCCCTGAGAGTTTAGAGACTCCTTTGATATGGTTAGAACAAAGCCATAGTAATTGAACTGCACTGAAATTACTTGAAGTCGTAAGTTTTCTAAAACATTATATCATTTCAGCAGTGCGATTCTGTAACCATCTCACCGTGAAAACTTAGGTGAAGTGAGCGTGGAGTGAGCTGTCATTCCAACTAATGCTTGGGATTGACACTTGACAGCTCACTCTAAGCTCACTTCACCTAACATTTCACGGTGAGATGGTTACAGAATCGATCGGCAGGTATTTTAATAACACACTCACTGCACTTCACCACATTGGGCACACGTGGTGGATTACAGCCCACTCCCTCTCATTGAGAGGAGGCCTGTGTCCCAGCAGTGGGAATTATAGGCTGACTATGCAATCTTAATAAAATATACAATTTTATTTGTTTTCATCCTATCAGCTCATCAGAATATCCATGACCGAAAATATGTATGTGACGGAAAAGGTATGTGTTGAGTATCAAGCTCCAGGTGTGCTGCTGGTGGTCTTGACTTCGTAATAAAACTACTACGATATTATAATGACTGTATTTTTGGATGCTGATTACAAAATAATAATGGAGACGACCGATTGTGTGCGCACGCTCAAGATGTCGGCGAATGAGTGGCAGGAGTGGGGAAGCTCGCGATCGCGGTGTGGTATGTGGCCCGATGTGACGTCAGGAACAGTATGTCTGTCTCTCGTTAACATCAGGCATATTTTAATTACTGTGGGCGTACTATGGGTAGTGTTGATTATATTGGCACAATAGAAAAACGGTTTGCAGTTCAAATCAGATTATAATTTACAAACAAGTTAGTCACACTAGCGAATCACACACTCACACAACTCAACGATACGGAACGCGACAGTTTCTATGCACATGTTGTTCGTACGAAGTCCAATGTTTCGATGTTCCGGTAAGCTCTGCTCACACCGTTCTTGTAGCTGTAGCTCTCCGTCCACCCCCACGAACTGAGAATAGTTGCTCTTAAATCAACTTAATTACCATTAAAATAAAGTTTACCATACATTATTTTAAGTAAGTACCTAAGTAGGTAAGTTCGGTTTTCCACCATAACTCAAACTCAAATACATAATGCAAGATCTGAGCGATTTAAACTAATTTCTCACAAAACCGGACAAGTCAACAGCATCCTATCATCAAAACCCATAATCTCGCCAGCCCTGATTCCGACCCCAATCCACGTCCGTAAGTCTTCCTTCCTCATACTGAACTAAAATAAGCGCGGCCGATATTTGGGCTGTTTACCTCATTGTTGACGGCTTTATAAGACGACAATTAGTGCGGCTGCACACTAGACTACTATTGTCAGCGCTTCCCCATTCTCAAACTCAAACTTAAAGTATTTATTTCAATTAAACCATTTACAGGCACTTTTGAATTGTCAAATTAAATGGTCGGTCAGTTAGTCAGAAAGTTCAAGCTAGTTGCCCATTCCAAAACGTAGATTTCTATGGAGAAGAACGGGCAAGAAACTCCAAGGACACTCTTTTAAATCAAGATATTATTACAAAATCCTGGGTACATTATTCTTGTTGCTTCTATATGTGAGAACAATGTAAAAAAAAAACAAATAAAGAAACCATTAAAAACATAAAATTAAAAATAAGCCCTGGCAGTTAAGGCTGCTTTTCCACCAGATGACCAGGGATGTGCTATGCAGCTATGTTGCGAGGATGTGAAAGCTAAGCTACGAAACTGTGCGACCGTTTCCTCTAATGCTAAGCTGTGTAGCGGAGCGAGTAAGATGTGCTATGAAGATGCGCCACCGCGAGGTAGCTGTGCGAGGAAGATGCTCAACTCGAGCAATACTATGCATCGATAGTAGGGAAAGCACGGGGAGTACTCTGTTCTGCACATGCTACACCACTTGCGCATCTATAGCTCTCATCCATAGCACGCATCCTTCCGTATAAAAACATAGCTTAGTTGAATCCGTTTCCACCAGTGCTATGCTATGTGGACCAATGAATATGATTGGTGGATAACAAACGCATCCATAGCAACGTAGCATAGCACATCTCTGGTGGAAAGGCAGCATAAGAGATGACCAATCTCAAGCGACGGGTGCCCAGTCACGAACATGACGCGTGAATCAGCACCACCCAGCTCAACCATTTTGTAGGGAACCAAATGATCCAACACACGCCACCATCAGTGAGATATTTAAGTGAGCATGACATTTTCTCAACTGCCATGCTCTTTTAAGTCAACATGAAAATATCATAAGTAATAATCGGATCCATGGTTCTTAAATTTACAAGAATTTATTATTGAAGTATTCAAGAATTCAAACTAGATTCGTGGTCGTTTTAAGTTGCAGTTGATTCTTTGTATTCCTATGAACTAACCGCATACTTGAGTCACTGCGCCCGAGTCTCAAACTACGAGAGGCCTCGCTAGTCGCAACTGAAAATCAGCGTCGGGTTACTTGTGTTGCCATCTGACATTATGCTGAGCTGAGGCCCTTTTGGCATAATAATCTTTGTTTTCTGTTTTTATAGTTTTATGGTGTATTAATTTTGTGTAATTTCAATAAACGCATTTTTCTTTCTTCATCCTTTACTTCCTGAAGCGTAATTTGTTTATCGTCTTAGCGACGCGGAGCCATGCATAGCCACTTGTGTATGATAGGTTTAAAGAAACTTTATTCTCAATAAAACATAACAAATGTCACTTACTTGAGAACAATAAATTAATGTTAACAATATAAATAGGTCCGACTTCACCTCTATGTACAGTTTCACAAACACGACCCACCCAACGCATTCATTTCTGCGAGGGTGTTTTTCTTGCTGTTAAATATTGGCCGAGCTGAATTTTGAATGCGTTGAGTGAGTGTACATTTCTAATACTTGATGGTAATTTATTATATAGTTGCACTCCTTCAAAAGTAACCATTTTTTTGCCATAATTGGTTCTAGTTTTAGGTAGCACTATTAGGCTCGCTCGTCGTGAGCTTCGTTGGCTGACTTGTCGATATTGATTTAATATAATGTTTGTGTGTATTTTTTTATTTAGCACTTTATTAATGAATATACATGTATTATAGATATAGAGTTGCTTGATGTTCATTAATTTTGTGTCATTATAGATTTTTGAAGTTGATGTTAAATAGGGATAGTTAAAAAGCATTTTTATTAATTATTATGATGCAAAATTCATTAAAAAAGTGACGTGACGACTACTGGTGCTCACAGGTTTTGATGACAACTTCAGTCAGTGGGCTGTGGCCTAATTTGTGCCCGCGCTTAAATCTTCTAACTAATGACAGTTATTGACAGTCATTGTCAAAGCGTTCGTCCTCCATTCGTGTTTATTTTTCTTTTATAAATGTTTGTCACGTCGTATTTTGTTTTTATTGACGCTTTGTAAATTAAAACTGAGAGAGTTATACAGGGTGTATATTTATAATCAAGCAAAATTCAATCAGAGTGGCCATTCTCGTAATTTTAAGAACGTTCACAGTTTGATCTCAGTCCCAATCTGTTAAAAATACCTCTAATTTCCCTACATTTTTGACAAGTTTTTGACATTGATTGTCGCTGAAATGAGATTGCGACTAGATTTTGAACGTTTTTAGTTACGGAAATTGGCCTTCTGTTGTGGTCCAGTCTTACAGGAATCTCCCATCACATCGCAAATAAATGCAATACAGTAAAACAAATAAAAGTATTATTATTTTCCTACTGGTAGACTTCATATTTCCTGACCTAATATCCACGAAAACGTCGTATCTAAAGAAATAATAAAGAAAATACGTTTTTTTGCGGTAAACATGACGCAGAGAAAGAACACGAACACAAAAAAGAACTGAACTCCTTTGTTGGTTATTTCTCAAATGTCATAAAAATTGCCTTTGTATCAAAAATTGAAAGCAAAATTGCAATAAAAAAAAAAAACATCCATCACACCTCTCGATATCTGTCATATTATTTATCAATACATTGCAATTGTTGTTCAAACAATGCATCGACCGACATCCTTAACCAAGGTCGTGCCATATAGCGATAGTGAATGATAGCGGACACACGCGGTGCATACTAACCGTCTGTAGTAGGTATCTTAGCGTTATGCAATTTGTTTTGTTTGAGATATATGAGTACTTGACAGGTTCTCTGCTATGTATTAACGATATTTCCAAAACTATCATTAACTGTAGAATAGAATACTCTTTATTAGGTACACACGCCAGCAGGTCAACCTACCCGAAACTGTCAAACTTTCCCAATCAACCTTGAACCTTAGTACTTTGGAGATAAAGTTGAAAATCTATTAAAGAAATTTGACAGATTGTAGTAGCTTGATGTGCTGGCGTCTGTACATCTTTACATACCGAGACCCCGCCGTGCCTCGGAGAGCATGTTAAGCCGTTGGTCCCGGCTGTCACTCGTGAATCTTTGAGTCGTTACGGGTAGTCAGGAGCCCGAAAGTCTGACAACCAGTCTTACCAAGGGGTAAAGTATTACCCAGTGGGTTGTGGAGTTCGGATAGGCAGTCGCTCCATGTAAAATACTAGTATTCAGCTTCCTCCGGTTAGACTGGAAGCCGACCCCAAGATAGTTGGGAAAAAGCTAGGCAAATGATGACTCTTTATTTTTTTTTGTTAGTCTGTCCCACTGTTGGCCAAAGCCTCCCTCCTCCTCCAGAAATCCTTCCAGGAACTCTGTTCCCGCGCCACCTCGAACCAGCCCTCCCGGTACGCGTCCAGGTCATCTCGCCATCTCCTACTGAGCCGGCTTCTCACTCTTTATTATCTGCACTATAAATATTACATATATAAATGTAGAAATTTTTCAAGGGGTACATCCATACCAATTGATATTTTTTTCTGTTATTTCCTCCTTATTACTAACACTAGTCATTAAGTTATTTTGTTGTTACTAACACTATGGACTTACGTCTGAAATAAAGAATTTGAATTTGAATGGGCGGTCTTATCGCTAAAAGCGATCTACTTAACACCTTTGTCCACCTTAAGTCCACAGCTGGGCATATTCCTCTCTAATAGGACTGGTTACTGACCGCCTGCATCATCCTACTGGTGGGCAAAGGCCTCTAATAAAGTAACGACATTTAATTTATTTTTTAAATTGTGTTTTTTTATTGTTCATGGCGCCTGCAGTAAAGAAGTTTATGATTATTTTTAAACTGTCATATCTCGGGTACCCCAGGGTCCTAGATCTTTGGAAGGCGAACCTAACTCGCAGAAGCCCCTCAGACAATTTTAAATGGAACGAGGCACCAACCGACAATATGCACTATGCAACTGCACCCTTTTTTTTTTTTTTTTTCTCGCTGAGAAATGCTTTATGCATCCCCGTCCCGCGGGGGACCGAGACGGGGTATGTGGGACTCCCTGTCGGAAGGACAGTATACCCACTAAAACTCAGCGGTGTTCCTACAAACGCCGTAATGGGAGGGCTATGGGAATTTAATACTTCCACGGCCCTCCCGGCGCACGCCCGCCAAGGTGGTATGGCGGGCCCCGCATGCCCCCCAGGTTGGGGGGCTACGGGAATGGCCGGGAACACCTGGCCATTCCCGTCCCTCAAGGTGGAGGCCTGTGCAAAACAGGCAACGGAGCCCCCGCACCCGTTGCCTGCTGGCCTCCACGCCCGCCTAAAAGGCGGGCCCCGCAAGCCCCCCGCGTTGGGGGAGCTACGGCCGCAGAGGATAGGGAGAGCGGCAACGAAACACCGAACACTCCTCTTCCCCTGCGGCCCCGCCGCGTCCGCCATCTAACGGTGGCGGCCCCGTCAAGGCCGCGGAAGGAAGGGAGAGCCCCTCCCGCCGCGGCCTCTGTCCTCAGCCGCAATGTCTCCCTCACGGGGGACATCGCGGCCCGCCTCAGGTAGGTCACGATGTCGCGCAAGCGGCACCGCAACCTACCCGTGGGCCGCTACGTCCCGGGCTAAACCGCACAGCCCGGACGAGCGGCCCCCGCCTGGGTCCCTCTTAGCTTCACCGTGGCTCGCGCAGCCACGGCTACTGAGCCCCCCCGCCTCGACAATGCGGGAACCCACTGGGGGGGATGCAACTGCACCCTAGGACAACCCCCGGTTGGTGTAGGACAACCCCCGGTTGGTGTAGGACTATTGAAACATATGGAAACAAATGATAAATGATTTTATGTTGTACTAACACTTTTACACGTCAATCATATTTTAAAACTAGATGAGGTCGGCGTTCCCTATCTATAGTCTGAGAAGAAAGGCCGAAACAAACTCAGAGGTCACAGTCTCTTTTAAAGTCCAGACATAATTTTGGTCAGATCATATGAAGACCATGATCATAGGAAAGAACCAAACAGTTTGAGAGGACCTGTCCAGTCAGTGCACGCATTTGTCAGAAATCGTGCAGCTCAACACAACGGAGCACTCGTGGAGCTCGACGATTCGACGAACAATACCAAAGAAAGGACATTTGGGTAGGCCACTTAAACATTAATTACTCAAACTGCCAGACCACGGCAAAGATTTTAGAGTGTGGGTTTTGGTGTGTGGACTGGTTGCCTAGAATTATGGAAAGACTATGGCCCCTGCCTGGCCATTATTATTATCGAAGATTGTCTCTCTACCTAGTCTGAGTGGGATACCCTGCGTTTGCCGATTCGCAGTCTCCATTCAAGAGCGAACTGCAACTCTCTAGCATGAATATTTGATTTATCAACTGCAATGAGGGGCCCGTGGCTAAATAATAACAGCCGCACAGGTCGATCGGCCAGGTTAAGCTACGCTTGCCGCGGTTGGTCTGTGGATGGGTGACCATCTTTACATACCGAGACCTCTCCGTGCCTCGGAAATCACGTTAAGTCGTTGGTCCCGGCTGTCATTCGTGGATCTTTGACAGTCGGTACGGGTAGTCAGAAGCCCGAAAGTCTGACAACCAGTCTTACCAAGGGGTATCGTATTACCCAGTAACTGGGTTGTGGAGGTCAGATAGGCAGTCGCTCCATGTAAAATACTGGTATTCAGCTGCATCCGGTTAGACTGGAAGCCGACCCCAACATAGTTGGGAAAAGGCTAGGCAGATGATGAACTGCAATGTGTCATTTCCGTTGTAATATACACTGGATTATCCTACTGATATTATAAACGTGAAAGTTTGTATGGATGGATGTTTGTTACTCTTTTAAGGTACACCTATTAAGGTAGGATATGGTTTAAAGAACTTGTAATTATGTATCACCTCATGTAACCACCCATATTCAAGTAAATAAATGATTTGAATTTGAATCATTCACGCAATAACCGAACGGATTTGGATGAAATTTGGCATACAGATAGTTTATAACCAGGATTAATTAACACATAAGATACTTTTTATCCTGATATTTCCACGGGATCGAAACTTATGCGGGTGATACCGCGGGGCACAACTTGTGAAAAATTGACTTGATTAGCCAATAAGCCAATTTCCTGTGCAGAATCTTTTGTTTATCTTTGCAATACATAGATAGCGACGCGGGTGCAGTTACCTCTGATGTTAATCAAAAGAAGATAAATTTATATTATAAGTCGTTAAGGGGGAAGCGTCAGGGAAGCCTGCGAAATTCACATTTTCTTACGTTTTTTGCAATTTGCAGGTCAGTTTCAGGAATATGAAAAAAAAAAAGATTCAATAGAAATATGATTCACGACAACAACAAGTATGTATTTACAGAATTATAATCATTGAAATCATCAATACAACCCTCTAAGTTCATTTAATTCTATTGATTAATATTTCATGAAATAGTCATTCAATAGGATTATATGAACTTAGGGGGCTATTTTAATGATTATAATTCTGTAAAGTCATATTTGTTACGGCCGCGAATCATACTTAAATCAAAATTCAACATGACACTGTCCAGCAAATTGCAAAAAAAAAACGAGTGAGAGTTTGAATATCGCGGGCTACGTACGACATCCCCCTTAACTCCCCCCGCATTCCATTTATGAAAGACAAAAACCGTAATCTTACAAGAAATGTGACGTGCGAACATTTTTATACATCCAGAAGAAATCAGACATTTCCTTTACATCTATTCTAAATTTAAATATTATTTCCCTCCTCCGAGGAAGTGGGTAGAGGAAACGATTAATTGTTAAAAAGCGATGGTTTGAGTTAGAGGCGCGTGCGCATCCTTAACCGTTACATGGCGACGTTTTTTCAAAAGTGGCTGCATTTAGAATTTGTGGTGTTGGGTTGTTGTTTTTTTTGTACGATGCTTAATGATGTCCTGCTCGGCTAGGTTAACATGGAAAGGGTTAACTGTTAATTTGGTTTTGTTTGAGTACTTGCTGTTGTAGCTTGCAGTACACTACTGGGCATTTAAATCCTTCCATTTATTCTTATCATAGCATCATCATCTGCCTATCCTTTTACCAACTATATTCAGCACGGCTTCCAGTTTCACTGGATGCAGCTGAATACCAGTGTATTTTACATGGAGCGACTGCCTATCTTACTTCTACATCTACAACCCAGTTACACCCAGTTACGCTACATATACACTGGGTAATACAAACAATATAATACCCCTTTGTAAGACTGGTTGTCAAACTTTTGGGCTTCTGACGACTCAAATATCCACGAATGACAGCCGGGACCAACGGCTTAACGTGCTTTCCGAGGCACGGAGTCTTGATATGTAAAGATGGTGACCCATCCACGGATTATCCGCGGCAAGCGTTGATTAACCTGACCGATCGACCTGGTTATTACTTAGCCACAAGCTCCTTTTATCATAATATATTATTATCGCTTATATCGCTTCATTCCTTCTATATTTCGAAATCTTGTAAGTATTGTGTCTTTCCGTAAAATGTAGGTATGTTAGATGATACATTCTTGTTTGCGTTTTTTATCGTGAATGCATTTACTTATAAGGTAAACACTAAACACCTTTATCTTATCCGTGCTACCTGATAATTAAACTGCAGTTATAATACAGTTTTTCCTGTTTTTTTCCTTAGAGAATTTGTTATTTGTGGGTAAACTTGTCACAATGTAATTAAACCTGCACAGTAATTGCCTAACATACTATCAATAAATGTTGATAGGGTGTTGGTAGTGTGTGTGTGTGTGTGTTGTGTGTGTGCTGTGTTGTATGTTATTGTAACGCAATGAATGTTGTTGAACTGTCAAAATGTAACCCATTGCTACTGATAGTGCGTAAAATGTGTTACACAATTACCCCGCCGGCCCCCTAGTCATATTCTGCAAAGCAAATACTCTCATCAAACAAAAGCCGCTTCCACCCTATAACCCTACTAGCTTGAAACACAGTGGCCGATACGTTGTGACAGACAGACAGACGCGTAGGAAATCATTAGTTACCGCGCTGTTATTTATAACAATTGATTATGTACCGCCGATAACTAGTGGCCGGTACAAATTGGTGTGAAATGTACGGAATTATGGAGTCTCTGAGTGACCAATTAGTGTGAGGGTTTGAACTTGGAGTAGGTGTCAGTCGAGAGCCTACGTGTGTAAACGGGTTTCGTTGTTCTATAAAGTTTATAGCGTTTCGATGAGGGTATTGACTGATTGATTTATAGACGGGGTTTTCTTAGACACTGGTTCGCACTCCACGTGTTATTTCGTTTGTTTTAAAACCAAACGAATAAACGTTTTATCTATCTTTTGTCTATTTGTGGTTTACTAACATAGTTCTTAAGTAGGTACTTACTAACACAAATAGTGTTGTTCTCTGAAATAAAGGTTAAAGTAAGTTCAAGTTATGATTAGTTATATGTATATTGATAAGTTAAGGTATTGGTAAGGTAGGCTAGATGCCCTTCAAGGTACCGGGACGAATAAAATCGAACTACGGTTTATCTCGTAATGTTCAATAATTATTCCAATAAAATATAATATGTATTTTACACCTTAATTCTTTTGCTCGTCAGCTTAATTTCCTATTTGATAGCCCGTTCTAAACTTGCTTGAATGTTCGAATGGAACCCGCGCTAAATTATAGCCAGCTTGCACTACATAAGGTTGACTTTAGTGGACAATCTTTACAGTACTATAGGTTAGCAAACTGGCCAATTACGTGAGGGGCAATCGATGCTTCCTATAAGTATCTCCTGAAGAGTGTTACAGATTTTTGAAGTGAAAACTTCTTTAGCGGCGTTTTGCACTTTTTTTGTGATGGGTTAAAATTTTTAAACTCGCGTCAGGACATGTGACCTGATCGAAAATTCGTAAGACGGAGGGAGAGTTTTATAGAATATAGAATAAAATTTTTCTTTATTCAAGCTACAAAGACTCAATTGTTAGTAAAACTTACGACTATGTTAGTAAGAACAGACACTATAAAATTAACGGTCACCGTTGTGACATCCCATGAGAGACGGCACAACAGTGACCCACGTACACACAGTCTAGGCGACTCGCAATGACCTGATCGAAAATTCGTAAGACGGAGATCGCGTCAGGACACGTGACCTGATCGAAAATTCGTAAGACGGAGGGAGAGTAGACCGCATTCCAAAATATCAAAATGCACAACGTTAATATTCAAGTTTTCACTTCTGCCGGCACTCCCGGAGTGCAACCAGTTTTTTTTGTTTTTCTATGCTGTTTTACGAGAATACGATCTTAAGTCAGAGGCCTATCGTTATTTTTTTTATGCTGTAGGCAGCAAAATAATACATCCTCATCATCATCTCCTTTCCCTTTGCCTTGCTGGCCTTTTCCTATGTTGGGGTCAGGTTCCAGTATCACCGAATGCAGCTGAAATACCAATATTTTACATGAAGCGACTGCCTATCTGACCTCCACAACTCAGTTACTGGGTAATACGCTACCCCTTGGTAAGACTGATTGTTAGATTTTCGGGCTTCAGACTACCCGTAACAACTGTCAAAGATTTAAGAATGACAGCCGGGACTAACGGCTTAACGTGCTTTCCGCGACACGGAGGGGTCTCGGTATTTAAAGATGGACACCCATCCACGGGCCAACCGCGGCAAGTGTTGCTTAATCTGATCCTTTGACCCGAGCAGCTGTTAATACTTACCCTACTCATTGTAGTACAATGTCCTCTCTTTGGGTTAACTGCACAGTTGAGCAAAAAAATAATAATTTATGAATGGAAGATGAGTTACAATGTACCGTTGAGTTTCCTTTTTTGTGCACTTACAACTTGTATACAGGATGTGAAGTTAACTCTCGTAAACTTGCCAAGTTAAAATGTCACGTGAAAGTTGGAAGTTTGAAGTAAGCTAAAGTTACATACATTTTTGCTAAAAGTTCCTATGCGAATTGGAACCACCCAAGAATTACCTAACCAAAGAAGCTTTTACTACTTATGATGGTGGTACATTTTGTTTTATAACTAAAAAGTTGGGTAATTTCACTACTGTATGGGGAGTCTTTGAGTGACTACGCAATAAGACAGTGGTCAGGGGCTGAGATGTTCTATACCGCCCCTACATTAATGTGTATTAAAACCTATTGTGTGTACCTACTAGGTGTATTAGAACTACTAGTAGCAAAAGACCCTAAGGGGGGGGGGGGGGGTTGTTATCGGTTTCCTCACGATGATTTCCTTTACCGTTTTGAGAGTAGTTGTGATAAAATTATTTACACACAGTAAAGCGCTTGCCTGTGGCTTTTTTTTAAAAAAAAAAAAACGTTGCCCCACTCTAGGAATTTCTCCCATATCGTGGGTGCGTTTACAAACATTTAAAAAAACACACATACACAAACAGCCAGACCCGGAACAACTACTTGTAGATCATAAAAATATTTGTTCCGTGCGGGAATCGAACCCGCGACACGCAGCGCAGCAGTCGATCGCCTAACCACTGCGCCAACCGTACCGTCGGTTTGAACCCACCACCTACAACTCGTAAGTCGGGGTCATCACCACTGGACCACTGGGCTGTCTGCCTGCCTTAGATTATACAAATTCGTACAGTGAAAATACTGCTTTATGAAAGGTTTCTTAGATTGCTAACAATGACACATCATGTACATATTATGATGCTAAAAAAAGTACAATGCAACACAAACGGTGTAGGTGTCTAATTATTATAGTGATAATTATATTTTTTTTTTGTTCTGTACTATCTTGCTAATTAGGTATAGCCTTCGGCTTTGCTTGCGGTAACAGTGGGATCACAAAGCAACGAAACAATGGGATATGGGGAACAAAATTGCGTTGACTTGATTAAAAAAGATATAATATCCTACTGATTTGCCTAGGATGAGACATTGTATCATGCTAGCATATTGGTATCGCAAGTTTTAAAATGAGACAGTGTTAAAGGGATGGAACCGACTGTGAATGTGCAGGGATATGTTCGTGTAAAACGTATATTTTACTTATAATACTAGATCGTAAATAGTATTTAATAGTAATTAGTTATGACACAATTAATGAAACCACGCGAAATCAACAGAGGGGCCCGTGGCTAAATAATAACAGCCGCACAGGTCGATCGGTCAGGTTAAGCTACGCTTACCGCGGTTGGTCTGTGGATGGGTGACCATCTTTACATACCGAGAACCCTCCGTGCCTCGGAAAGCACGTTAAGCCGTTGGTCTCGGCTGTCATTCGTGGATTTTTGACAGTCGTTACGGGTAGTCAGAAGCCCGAAAGTCTGACAACCAGTCTTACCAAGGGGTATCGTATTACCCAGTAACTGGGTTGTGGAGGTCAGATAGGCAGTCGCTCCATGTAAAATACTGGTATTCAGCTGCATCCGGTTAAACTGGAAGCCGATCCCAACATAGTTGGGAAAAGGCTAGGCAGATGATGACGCGAAATCACCACGTGATTGGTTGGATTAGCTAAAGCGCTTTATACTACCCAATCAGTAGGGTCCTTATCTCCTAGGTAGGTTAATAAAAGTTATAGAGAGAGGCCTTTTTTTTTTTTTGAGGATGGGAAATCATCAAATGATCCCTCCCGCTCTGGGTGGAGCAGAAGGGAGTGTCAGACTCTTACTGACTAAAACCCACCCGTGTTCCTTCCTTAGCCCTTTATGTTCCAGGGCAGCGGTAACCCTTTCGGACAATCCCGCTACCCTAATACGATACCCCTTGGTAAGACTGATTGTCAGACTTTCGGAGATAGGCCTTACTGCTAGGTCGATCGGGTGTTCCCGACCCCACTTGCCTATCAATAGGGCCGTACCGATTGGGTAGTGTAATAACCCTTTAAGGAATTGGTAGTTTCGAAGTAAGGAGTCGTGAAGTATTATATATGTATAGTGAATTAGGGCCTTGAAACGGAAATTATTGACGCGTCAAAATTTAACGCAAGTCAAATTATGTGATTGCCTGTTGGTAAATTATGCAATCAATCATAGCAGGTACCGGGTGCTTCACAATTAGTTCGCTAATATTTGTGTTGATTTTCGTTCCAGAAATAGGGTCTAAGACCATCAATCAGTCAGCACAGTAGCCAAATAGCCACAACGCCAATGTATCTAACGATTCCGGCAGCCATCAGAATCAATCCATCAGTTTCTGCGAAAGCAACAAACATACACGCGGAGTAGAACTGTCTCGTTGGTTTAGTAGTCGCAAGTGCTACTGCCGAGCATGAGGTTTGATTCCTGGGTCAGCGAAAGTGTTACTGGGTTTCCCATCTGGAATTTCTCAGTAGCAGCCCGGAGTCAGGATTTGTGCCTGGTTGGCTATAGGCTCGCCCCCTATTACATAGAAAGAAAGAAAAGAAAGAAAGAAAAGAAAGAAAGAAAAGAAAGAAAGAAAAGAAAAGAAAGAAAGAAAAGAAAGAAAGAAAAGAAAGAAAGAAAAGAAAGAAAAGAAAGAAAGAAAATACGTTTCTTTGCGGTAAACTGCATTTTCTTTCCTTTTTTTTTCTTTCTTTCGACTTTATTGTGTAGGAAGTAAAGTTATTTTTCCATAAACTCATATTTGTTTACAATTTTAGTGAATATGTCGCAAATGCAGGATATATTCTATATATAATCACGAGCACAAAGCATAAATAGTCGAGAGCTGCACGTCATGACTGTGACAAAAGGGTTCCGCATACGGTACTCAGCATGATGCTATGCTATGGGGGCCACAAAGCACAGCGCTGATTTTCAGTGGTCACACGGTAGGTACTGTGAATAGCTGCTCATTCCTTCCCTCCCAATCCCTTCACAAAACAGAAAAACCTAATAAAATATTTGACACCCCGTTCTAAACTTGCTTGAATGTTGGAATGGAACCCGCGCTAAATTATAGCCAGCCTGTAGGTACTACATAAGGTTGACTTTAGTGGACAACCTTTACAGCTAACCCTTCGGGGAAACAAGCCGTGATGTTTTATTATGTAGTACCTACTGGCGGTGAAAGTCGGTGTCGAAGTGAGTTCATCAATCAATTCCAATGAGTTACAGAATCAATAGTGCGTGTCATGTCGTGGGCAGGTACTTAATGGCCCTTTGATTCATGTTATACTAATGGGTTCTATTAAAACTGTATGGCTGTTAAACGTTTAGACGTTGTTTGTATTTTCTTTTTGTTTGTTCTCGTGCGACGCTCTTGTTTCTGCCTACTCATTTTAAAAAAAAGGTGTTGAGTTAAGTTTGTACTTAACTATTTAGGGCTGGTTTTTTGATCCTTAGTTAAACTCAAACAGTAAATAATGGTTAAATTTTAGCAAAAGGTGTATTTTTGATCAATTTTTAGTTTATCTTATGATATAATATCGTTGTTAGACCCTTAGGTAAGAGGCAAGTTTGAGTTTTGAACTTTATTTTTAATTACAAATCAAAATAAAATTAAGAGTACCAAACTAATAAATTATTTAATTTGATTTGAGTACGTAGGTAACTATCTATGTTATTAGTAAAATTCGTTGTTACACCTAAATAAAAGATCGAGGGGCTGGTGGCTAAGAAATAACAGTCACACCGTTCGATCGATCAGGTTAAGCTACGCTTGCCGCGGTTGGCCTGTGGATGGACCATCTTTACATACCAAGAGACCCCTCCTTGCCTCGGAAAGCACGTTAAGCCGTTGGTCACGGCTGTCATTCGTGGATCTTGGACAGTCGTTACGGGTAGTCAGAAGCCCGAAAGTCTAACAACCAGTCTTACCAAGGGGTATCGTATTACCCAGTAACTGGGTTGTGGAGGTCAGATAGGCAGTCGCTCAATGTAAAATACTGGTATTCAGCTGCATCCGGTTAGACTGGAAGCCGACCCCAACATAATTGGGAAAAGGTTAGTCAGATGATGACCAAGCGGTATTATTACCCAGTTACTGGCTGGCAATATTTATTATGAGAATAGCTAAACTCTATCAGTGGGGCTTGTGGCTGAGTAAACACAGCCGCGCGGATCGATCAATCAGGTAAGCTATGCTTGCCGCGGTTGGTCCGTGGATGGGTGACCATCTTTACATATCAAAACCCTCTGTGCCTCGGAAAGCACGTGAAGCAGTTGGTCCTGGCTGTCAACCATGGATCTTTGGCAGTCAGAAGCCCGTAACTCCGACAACCACTCTTGTCAAGTGGCATCCAGTACCTGGTGTTACCTAGGGTTATGGAGATCAGATAGGCAGTCACTCCATGTAAAATACTAGTATTCTGCTACATCTGCAATTTCCTGTAGTGAAAATGTTTTAAAATTAATCAGAATACTGTATGTATATGTACAAGTGCTGTAGGTAAATACAACGATGAAAGATTGGGAGAATTAGCATTGTATTCAGTAACAACAAATTCTCACTTATATGTACGAACGCAAACCCACCAGTACCTGGGACCCAGTCACTGAGTTGTGGAGGTCAGATAAGCAATCGCTCCATGAAAAATACTGGTATTCAGCTGCATCCAGTTAGACTGGAAGCCGACCCCAACATACTTGGTTAAGGCTAGGCAGCTTGATTGATGTACAGAGCATATATTTACTTCAACCTAGTATCTGTATTGCTATCAAACCGAGAAATCAGTACCCACTAAAATGTAGGCCAAACACCATTTCTTCCTGTATATGGAAATTATAATATCCATTGCGTGTTTTACTAGTAAGTAGCATGTCAAGTAATTTGTATGATACACGGGAATATTAATCTTAATTGTATGGTCTGTAAGGCCATGATCCCATACGGGATTAGGTCAAGGTGAAATGTCAGAGGACCACAGTTCGCATGGTCAGAGTTAGGTTTCGTTAGGTTTCATTTGATAGGACAAGACACAGGGTAAGATTTAAGGGGACGTATGTAATAGATCTATGACTTATTGTGAGGGTACTTGTTTTAGACAGTATAACATGGCATATAGTGTATTGGTACGAGTATGTTCGAAAAATATCTGATAAAACTGTAAACAAATGGATCAGAAAACGTACCAGTGGATGCCAATTTGTAATGCCACTTACAAATTGAGTGGTTTGACTTGGTTAATTGAATACTTTAACCCGAAATGCTCATTTTTAACCGACTTCAAAAAAGGAGTTTCTCAATTTAGACGTTTACAATTTTTTTTTAATTACCTAAAGATGTTTTTCATTTGACAGTTGCAGTTAATTTTATAACCTTAATTTTTGTCGATGATTTTTCAATTAAAATTTAATAATGTTATTCAAACGATAGGTAAGGCTTGGACAAAGTGGTCAGATATGTATAAAGATGATAAATTCTCAATAAAGATCAATATGTTACTAATTTAAACGAAACAGGGTTTGTTTACACTTTCATCGTTAATTTGAGAACAGACTATACTTACAGTAGTTCATCGCCCATACATTTGACAAGACCTGTCAAAATTTTTGGCAGTTGGCAGTAGTGGCCTAGCGGCTAACAGTCGCGACTTACAAGTGGTAGGTCGTGGGTTCTGACACAAGACATGCTCTTTACTTTGTGTAAAACTCACCTTTCGTGTAATTCGCTCCGAGTTTGTACTAGAGATATATATGTCAGAGATGGTATATCTGTCTCTCGTTAGCATCAGGCATATTTTAATTACTGTGGGCATACCATGGGTATTGTTGGTTATTGCACAATAGAAAAACGGTTTACAGTTCAAATCAGATTATAATTTACGACACACTAGCGAATCACACACTCACACAACTCAACGATACGGAACGCTGACAGTTTCTAAACACATGTTGTTCGTACGATGTCCAATGTTTCGATGATCTCGAGAGCTCTGCTCACACCGTTCCTTGTAGCTGTCGCTCCCACCACGAACTCAGGCTAGACTCTGTCCAGCGCCACGAGATGGCGCTGACGTTCCGAATAGTTAAACGAATGACTCCGACATATATATTATTTTTTGTCAGCCTATACTGTCCCACTGCTGGGCAACGGATTCCCCTAAATCCTTCCTGGAACTCTTTTCCCGCTCCACCTCGAACCAGCCCTCGAGGTACGCGTCCAGGTCATCTCGCCATTTCTTTCTGGGCCGACCGCGGTGTGATACGAAACTAAAGTATGCAGATGCAGCTAAACTAAAAGTTAGAGGGCTAACGGTTTACCATACTTACCTATTTAAGCATCTATCATCACTCACACAGACTGTTTCAGTGCACTTTAGTCCGAACTAGATAAACTCCAAGCCCAACCCCAGACATGATAATTCCATGCCGTATAATCTACAACACAACGCTGTTATCAAAATGATGAATGTTAATTCTAGCATAATATCTTCATAATCAAAACAAATGGCCGAACAGTCTATCATTCCAGTTTAGCCCTAGAAACTAGATCTATCCGTTAGACTAACCATAAATATTTCAAGACCATAGCTCTATAAACAATAGTGACATAATCTTGGTTTCTATCGAAGTATTGTTTATGGTATAAATATTAAGGCTTGAATATAGTATTGATTTGGAGTAATGTGACGTTTTGAAGGGACTTAGAGGAATTCTAACATAGAGGAATATCACACTCCAACTCTAATATTAGTTCTAGGACATGCCGCACGCACGCACGCACTTTGCACGTTGTTATGCGTGCATGCACGTTTCCTCACGATGCTTTTCCTTCACCTTTTTTTCTTCAAAGACGTGATTGTGAAATAGTGTCTAGTACTATGTCGCGGGCGGTAGTTATTCCTAATTGTCTGAGGTTCAAAGGTAAACATTGATAGCCATTTGGGAATCATTTTCAGAATTCAAGATCAATAATCTTAGTTCATCAGTTCAAACTCAAATAATTTATTTCAATTAAACCATTTACAGGCACTTTTAAACTGTCAAAACTCAAAGGAGTTGGTAATTCAGAAAGATGATTCTGAAGTTGCCTATTCTAAAGCGTAGTAGGTTCCTATGGAGAAGAACGGGCAAGAAACTCCACGGACATTTCAATAATAGACACTAGTATGGATCAAGCCTAAAGCCCATTGTCATAATCCGACTTTCTCCGATCGAACTATTGTGTTGAACATAAATATAACGTTGTAGAATAATAATGCACTGAATTATTGAAATGGACAGTTCATTGATTTATTATTAATGTTAAACCCGTGGGCGGTAGAGTAACTTGTCAGTATTTTAATAAACAATGCTAGTATTAAGATGGTTTTACACGAAATGGAACAAATCGTGACCGTGAAATATGTTTTGGTAGGACACTGGAATGTTAATTAATTACAAGTAGGAGTGCCACTATTTTATTAATGGCTGATTTTTTAATCAACTGATAACTTTATTAAAAGAATAATTTTGAAATTTTGACAGTTATTTCATACAAAAATTGTCAAACGTCAATTGTATTCCTCGAATAAAAACTATCTGGCGATAGAAAAATCAGCTCTAAAAGTTTTAAATCAATAGATAAGAAAAGTGTGAAGTTAAAAGAATAGATAGTTAATGTGGAGTTGAAAGAATAGACGCAGAAGAAATGATTTGTTGGTAAGATGGTTTGTTGGTATTATGGCCAGATAAGACAGAAGAAGGGGATGATGATGGATTGGGTGAAACATGATATGGCTAGGAAGGAAGTAAAGTATGAGATATCGAAGTATTGTATGTAAGTATCTCTTAGCAAAGGTATATCTTTTACTTAAAAGGAGACGTCCCTGTGTAAGATTTACTGTAAAAGTTGTACAAGTTTCTGCAACAAACTTTTTTTTTTATCTACTGTAAGAGAAGTATGAAAGAATAAGACCTGCTGCGTTGACCCTAACCTACAGTCACGAACAAAAGTATGTATACACTCGGCTTTATTAAAAAGCGATTTACTCCTTTATTTTTTAATGAAATTTTATGTTGTTACGTAACATAGCATTTTCGAACCCATAGGTTTATGTAATGTGTCGTATTTCAACGTTGCATTCGATAATTCACGAAAAAATCGCAATTGAAAGTTGCCAAGTGTTGACATATTGGTGCTCGTGACTGTACATGGGATCAAAGGAGAAAAATTATAAAACCAAAGAGGTTTATAAAAAAAACACACAAATTCCGGGAAGAGTTTCTCTCCTTAACTTACGTTGTCATAGTTAAAGTAGCGAATCGATGTAACTGTATAAACGAAAAAAAGTGTATTAATGCATCACCGAAAAAACTACACGTAACAAACTTCATGCTTATTTTAAACAAATACGCAAGCAAGGTCTACAGCGGTCTTTATATAAATCTTGTTATGTAAAGCAAGCTATATTTGACCTCATTTTGAAGACTATTGGGTTGGAAAATTCTCATGTTTAGTAACTATGACGGCGGTTCATAAAGTAAGACCCGCACTATGTGACTTATAATGTGCCGTGAACTGTCTGGTACGGTATAAGTCAGTGTGTTCAGTGGTCACCCTGTATCCTGGTACCCTCTAAGTTATAGGAGTTGGCAATCTGTTTGACTGTATGCTACGAGTATACATCAAGTACTATACTGTACATCGAGTATTGGTTTTATACACAGAACACAGGTACACTCAATTTGTGTGGAAAAATGTCCACTGCTGAACATAGGCCTCCCCCAAGCACAGCCACTTCAACCGGTTCGGTGCTTTTCGCCTCTAGCCGGTTTCTGCGGGCTTCACCAGTTCTTCGGTCTACGGTAATGTCCACCACATGTCCTTCGGGAGGTCTTCCAACGCTACACGGCTTTCGGTACGCGGACACCACTCCAGAACCTTTCGGCCCCATCGACCATCTGTTCTGCGATCAATATGGCCCTGCTCACTGCCACTTAAGTTTGGCAATTCTTCGGGCTATGTCGTTTTCCTTAGTCTTCCAAATGATCTCTTCATTTCTGACTTGATAGCGTAGGGAAACTCCAAGCATAGCCCAAACCATTGCCCTTTGGGTGACTTTCAGCCTTCTAATGAGGCACATTGTTAGCTTTTAATGTTTCCACTGCTGGGACACAGGCCTCCTCTCCTTTTCGAGAAGGAGTGGGCTGTAATCCACGTGGGCCCTGTGCGCGTTGCCAGATGTCACAAATCTTCGAATTTTTGGTTCTAGGACATGCCGGTTTCCTCACGATGTTTTCCTTTACCGTTTTGAGAGCAGTGGTGATGAAATTATTTACACAAAGTAAATCGCCTGCCTAGTGCCTTATGAGAACGGCACCCTAATTGCGTAACACACGATCAATCGTAATCTGAATCATTTTGAAGCAAATTGCTAATCCATTGCTTCATAAGTTTGAATTTGTCTGCTCAACACGTAAACAACGCAATGAATGTTGTTGAACTGTCAAAATGAAACCGATTCCGATTGATTGTGTGTTACGCAATTAGGGTGCAGAATTCATAGTCTCATAGTGTAAGAGACACGTCAAGGTAAATTATGTACAGTCACGAGCACCAATATGTCAACACTTGGTAACTTTCAATTGCCATTTTTTCATGAAATAACGAATGCAACGTTGAAATACGACACATTACATAAACCTATGGGTTCGAAAATACTCTGTTCGTAACAACATAACATTTTATTCAAAAATAAAGGAGCAAATCGCTTTTGAATAAAGACGAGTGTATACATACTTTTACTCGTGACTGTACCCTGTCTGTCTTTCTTTTTCTCTCTTTACAATAGTGGATTCTTATTGTTGGTATCATCATCAGCATCATTGACAGTCTTGTTCCACCCGCTGCTGAGTTTGTGGTGGTATGATTTACCTTATCTCTCTCTTGCCGTCTCATTGCCATTTCTAACGATAACTATACAGTTATCATTTTGTATATTTATCGTAGTAGGTCTTCATTCATCCGAATGAAGAGTTGGGGTATTATTATCAAGGAATTACACTACATACAAGGAGCATTTACAATCAATTACAATAAAGCGCATCTAACGTTTAACTGCATCCAAACCCGCGTTACGAGACTAAACGGCGATTTCAGATATAAAATGAAAACAGAAAATCTACTTGGATCAAGATATGAAAGCAAGCTTACACACAAATAGGTACCTGTTCAAAACTCCAACAAAAAGTACAACACAATGTATACTCAATATTTATTGCCATTCCATTGTACAGACGCCAGTAGGTCAAGGTACCCGAGACTGTCAAATTTTCCCAATCAACCTTGAGCCTTAATGCTTTAACGATAAAGTTGAAACTCTATTAAATCAATTTCACAGATGAAAAAAAAATTAAGCAAAAGAATCATAGGGCATCAAAAAATTCGTCCGCATCGCTGTCAACAGGAACAGTGCCCAAAAGGCTGGCGGCATTGCCACGTTGTATGGCGATGCTAATTCTTTGGCCAAGAAACAGGCCAGCCCTCTGGTCACGTGAAGAGTCGACTAACCGCTTGGCGATATCTCGATAAACCAAGTGGGCACTCGGACCCCATGGCCCTAGTGTTTCAACTTTGCTTAATTTTTTTTTCTCATGTACATATGTATTATTAATAGATAAAATAAATAAATTTTACATTTCACAGATTGTAGTAGCTTGATTTGCTGGCGTCTGTACGTAGATCATCATCATCATCCATTCCAGTCTAACCGGATGCAGCTGAGTACCAGTATTTTACATGGAGCGACTATCTGACCTCCACAACCCAGTTGCTGGGTAATATAGTACTCCTTGGTAAAGCTGGTTATCAGACTTTCGGGCTTCTGACGACCCTTAACGACTGTCAAAGATCCACAAATGACAGCCGGGACCAACTGCTTAACGCTTTCCGAGGCACGGAGGGGTCTCGGTATGCAAAGATGGTCACCCATCCACGGGTGACCATCTTTACATATTTTGTCGTCGACGCGTGTCGTTCGTGTGCATGACCAGTAATGTCTAAAAGCAGTAAATACTGCAAAGTTTTCTGTAACTGCACGATGTGCAACTATTTCATTTGCACTGTCTAAACATAGTCGATAGACTATGCCGAAGTTCTTGAACGTCGCTGTCGTGTGTTTCTTGTTCTATGGCAGCTGCGCACGAGTTGATCTAATACGTTGCGCTCAATTTAGAGGACGAATTTACTCTACAAATAGTGATGTACTTTGTTGTTTTATTAGATTAGATGTTGATTATGCTGCCAAAATGATACTTTAGTGTTAGGGGAGAAGAGTTTTAGATTTATTTAATTCAGGATTGTTTCACCGGTATCTAACTACTTTATCACTGATAGCTTCTGGTCGTCCGCGTGTTTTTTTTTTGTTTTTACTTAAAATATATCCTACTAGCTTCTGCCTGCGGCTTCACCCGCGTTGATGTCGGAAATTATACCAGGGGAACCTGCTACCAGGGCAAAAAGTAACCTATGTTCATCCCGAAGATGGCATCCGAGAAATACATCGAACATCGCCAAAGCCGTCAACACAATCTGTTCGCACCGCCGTCATCTAAAACTGTCGCCAGAGCTAAGTCCCCTGTGTGTCGTACTTTAAGGATGCTTAATGACCACCAATCCTGAATGTGATCTGTTTGCCGATGAATAGAGTAGAATTATGTGTGTTTGTCTGATGTTTTGTGAGAAGAAGTATGCTATATTAATACGTATATCACTAGATATTATTGGGCATACTGCAGCTTCTCATTAGTAAATTTTCGGAAGCAGATCAGTAGTGCGATTCTGTAACCATTTCACCGTGAAAACTTAGGTGAAGTGAGCGTGGAGTGAGCTGTCATTCCAAATAATGCTAGATATTGACACTACTGACAACTCACATCAAGCTCACTTCACTTGAGTTTTCACGGTGAGATTTTTACAGAATCGACCGGCAGTAGTTCCGAAGATCACCTTCTACAGTTGAGTGAGTTTGTACTCACAAATTGTACCCCTTTACAAATATGATAAAATGGGGTATGGGCGCGCCAGGACTCGTCTGCTCCACCGGCCATCGGCTTGATTACATAATTACAAACATTTGTACGCATTTGTTGTGTCTGGCATAAGCCAGAGAAAGATATACCGAAAAAACAAACAGAGAAAGACAAAGATATACCGAACAGTGATGGAAATATACCATTATTATTGTACAGACGCCAGCAAGTCTAGCTACCCGAAACTGTCAAATTTTCCCAAACAACCTTGAACCTTAACACGTCAGCGATAAAGTTGAAAATCTATTAAAGAAATTTGACAGATTGTAGTAGCTTGATGTGCTGGCGTCTGTACATATGATCAACAAATGAATACCTATCCTATTACCTAAAAAAGTCAGAGAGTGCACAAGCATACCAACATTTAAAAAATGCCTAAGGAATCATTTGTTAGACACATAAGATTGGTTCGTATTTTCAATATATTTTTATTTTTTTATTAGACATAAGTTTAGCGTGAGTTGCTTTGTATTTTAGTTACCTACCTAACAACATAATTACTTTTTTATTTATTTTTTACAAAAGAAAATATTAATATGGAGCTGTTTATTGGATGGCTCGACGTCGTAATGTAATCTACAACATATTGTTAATTTAGTTAAGTTTCTCTATAAGTGAACTGTATGTTCTTTGAGAAAATAAATGTCTTTAAACCGAATAAATTACTTATGGCTTACGAATGTTAAAAGTTTACCTAACGAAACTTCTGTCCTCTACCTCCACAGTGGCTCTGTGGGCGGGAAGCCTTATGGATTTATGTCTCTGACCTCCACCACCATTCAATTACATGGTCAAGCACTTTATTATCAGCATGACGTTTACACGAGTGTTTACAAACTCGCTGGGAACGTTTGCATGTAAACGGGACGCGAGATGATAAACGAAGGCCGGGTTGCCCTCAAAGGATTTATATGGTTGACATTAAAAGTAGATGGAAAGGATGAATGGTGGTGGTTTCAGTGGTTATGATGAATATGGGAACGTTTGACAGAGTCTATCTATCCTTATAATCATCATCTGCCTAGCCTTTTCCCAACTATGTTGGGGTCGGCTTCTAGTCTAACCGGATGCAGCTGAATACCAGTATTTTACATGGAGCGACTGCCTATCTGACCTCCACAACCCAGTTACTAGGTAATACGATACCCCTTGGTAAGACTGGTTGTCAGACTTTGACAGAGTCTATCTATCCTTATAATATCGGCCTATTATAGTCGCACTGCAAGACGAAGTACTCTTCTCAGACAGAGAATGCACTAGCATTGATCACAACGTCTTAACCTACATGGTCTTCATATGATCTGACCAAAGATTATGTCTGGACTTTAAAAGAGACTGTGACCTCTGAGTTTGTTTCGGCCTTTCTTCTCAGACTAGTCAGATAGGAAACGCCGACCTCATCTAGTTTTAAAATATGATTGACGTGTAAAAGTGTTTGTACAAACCTACTTATAAAAATAAAATCATTTATCATTTAACGTTTGCTCAAGACGGGTTGGCGATTTCAGACTTATATTAAATACTAGCAGGGCTCCGCGGTTTCACCCGCATAAGTATCGATCCCGAAGGAATATTGGGATAAAAAGTATATGTCATCATCATCTCCCTACCCTTATCCCATGTTACTTGGGGTCGGCGCAACACGTTTTCTTCTTCCATTCTCCTCTGTCAACCGTCACGCTATCATTCACTCCCTTCTCTTTCATATCATTTCTCACACAATCCATCTATCTTTTTTCATTCATAAAAAGTATATGTGTACCAAACTATATGTATAAACTATATGTGTACCAAATTTCACCCAAATCCGTTCAGTGGTTTTTGCGTGAAAGAGTAACACACATCCATTCCTCCATCCATCCATACAAACTTTCACGTTTATAATAAAATTTTAGTAGGATTAGTACGACGACATATTATTATAAGTCGGGGCCTACTCCGAAGTGCAAAGTGCGAATGTTCGGATCGAACCGACACATGTCCGAACCGAATATTATTGAAAAATGCGAAAAAAATTCCGATCGGCTCAGTTGGGTCGGGACCATAGTCAATATTCAAAAGAGTGTAGGAGTGTAGGATCGGAACCGACCGAACCAAATAGTAACTTCGTAGCAGGAAACGGCCGAACATTCGGCCGATACTACTTCGGAGTAGCACGCACGGATATGAGAGGCGAGGCTTTGACTACTGGGCCATCAGAAATATTCTCATAAAAGGTTATTTAAAAAAAAAACAAAACAAAGACAAATAGATAGAAATTGACAAAGAGTCTACCTGTTCTTATAAGTATCTTAATAGGGCGCTGAAGTTCGAAACATGCGCAAAAAAGGAACGCAAATATTTTTCTACATCTCGTCTTAAAATATCTGTAATAATTTTGTCTCTGCAACAAATTTGTCTCTCACATCAAGTCTACGGGTTTGTATGAAAGTGCGCGCGTATGTAGCGACGCGACAGCTAAGAGACATTTTTGTCCGTGGGTTTGGACGCAACTGTTACCCGTCTATCCAAGTGCGTGCTCGGCGACGAAAAAGTTGCCGGTTAGTCAGTTGCCGCTCAACCGAAAATTTTACATAAAAGTTGCGTTGCTGTCGCTCCCGTGTGCGCATCGTCCAAATCTCGGCGAAGAGTTGCTGGGCAACTAAGTTGCTCGTCACTCTTTTAGAAAAAAAAAAACAACCGACTTCCAAAAACGACACTACAAAGTGAAAAATAACTTTAATTTCGGAAGTCGGTGTCTTTGGGTTCGCATTTTCGTTGTTTGCCACCGACTTCCGAAATTAAAGTTATTTTTCACTCTGTAGTGTCGTTTTTGGAAGTCGATTGTTTTTTTTTTGCAAAAAAGTTTATATTTTTCACTTTTAAGTGGTAATTTTTTTACCAGTAATTTTGGTTTAAAAACCAAACTACTGAACCGTTTTTGATGAAATTTCTATGGGATCATTTGGAAAGTATACCCTTTCCAACAAAAAAAGAATTTTTCAAATCGGTTGGCAAGCGACGGAGTTATGCGCGAACAAACAAAAAAACAAACATCGAATTGAGAACCTCCTCCTTTTTTAGAAGTCGGTTAAAAAGTTAAAAGACGAACGAAGTGACGCCGTACAGATAGTTAGGCGTGCTTGCACCACGTTTCACAAAACATATTTAAAACATCATTCTGTCTCTGTCATCTTCAAACGATTGACAGAAATAGAATGATGTTGTCAATTAGTGCTAAAAGTATTAGTAGAAGATTTTCGGTGCTGGTTGATAAAGAACAGACATAGATTTTAAGAATTTTAGGGTCTAAAGTAAATACTTAAAAAGATAAAAAAAACCTTTTTATAAAGAAAGTAAGAAACATATTTTATTTGGTCACAAACAAGAAATGTAAGTAGTAAAAAATGAGCATTTAAAACTAACAAAGTAACACTAGAAACCACAAAAAAACTTGAAAGACTTGTACGAGGCTAAAAAGGGTCCTACCTCAGCATACTGCTGCGATGTTTAAAAAATAAAAAATACCGCAGCGCTGGTATTCTGATGATTATAAATATTTGGTATTTATAATGGCAGTCAGAATTTATGTGCAGGAACTTAAATTCCATGGTTATTTGTACCTATCCTTTTAGAATCAAAGCTCTTCTTCTCGTGTCGATCAGTCGATGGTAGTTTTCATCTTTGTTTTTATATTCCTTGAACATAAAAAGCCGGTAGCCATTTTGATCAAAGTAGGATATAATCAAAGTTAATTCAGTAGCCATTTTCTTCAACCCATTTCTAACGACACGGGAAATGTCGGGTGGTCCACAACGACCAACATCACAGCGAGACCAAACGCAAAATTGGGGCAACATCGCCGAATCGCACTTACTGCAGTATCCTTTTCAAACGATTGTGAAATAGGTCGAAACTAATCGGAAGTGTTAATGGGAATCGATGTATCGAAACTATAATCGATTGAGAATCGGTATGAATGAAAGCTATTAAAAGAACGGCTATATGTGGGAGTGAATGAAGGAGTGAATGAATCGGGAAATGCAGTCGCTTTCATATTTGCTTTGGTAGTTCTATATTTGAAAGGAGTGATGTAAGATTGTACGTGCAGGACGAATGAACTTACTGGCCAGGAAATGCAAGCGATTTTTATGCCTTATAATTTCTTTTGTTTTTATTCGAAGTTTTTATTCGAATTTGGTTATCTGCTGCGAGTTTTTTTGTTTTACACTCAACGAAGTTTTTTGTATCTTTATCAGATTTCAAATTGTTTCCTTTATCAATTCAGGACATGTAATAACTTTTGAAGCTACGACACTGAGAAGACTATTGCATAAAAAAACTATATAAAAATTGCTTATTATATGTATATTATTAACGGTCTGACATGTAAAGAAGATGGCTGAATGTCATTACGAGGCGGCACATTGCGGAGTTGGTAAAGTAGACTCTTTCGAACAATGGCCAGACAAAAATAGCCCTTATGGTGATGATGATGAACATAATTAGGTATTATGGATGTGACTTAGGTTTAAAGATTCTCAAAAAAGACACAAAGTCACTTGAATAAATAAATAAAAAAAAAAATTATATAAAGTTGCTAATAAATTAAATAAAGTTCGTCACAGACGTCATTGTAGCAATTATGATATAGCTAAGCTACCCATCCCGTCCCCCTTATTGGTTTCATTGCAATGACTGATGCAGAAAAAGGCATTCGGTCTCTGCTACTCTCTACTTATAAATCGAAGATTAGGATAAAGGAAAGAGAGGATAGAGGAAAGTCAGAATGGAGATGCAGTAAGTACACTAGGACTAAAATAATTATGTAGGTCGCCACTAAAAGCTTTCATTTTAAACTAAATTCTAAGAACTTCTAAACCATTGCTACCATTACTATTAAAAGACGATAGACATACCTATTGCCTGTAGAAAACAATTTCTCCAATAACGTTTCTGGATAAAAATAATAGGGTACCTAAAGGGTAAATACACAGTACTATACATACAATACATAGCTAGTAATGTGATCCTCCTTCAACATCACCAGCTCACCCACTTTAAACCTTATTCTTGTTCAAGTCCGTTTAAAATTGGAATTTTGGAATCCGCTAACTGGCCGATTTTTTTACCACAGATCAGCTAATATTCTCGAAAGAAGAAGATAAAAAAGATAAGAAAGAAAGAAAATAAAAGACCGTTTCATCGCTATCTTTCAGATGAATAGAATAGAATAAAACTCTTTATTATGTAAAGACGCCAGCACATAAAGCTACTACAATCTGTCAAATTTCTTTAATAGATTTTCATCTTTATCGCTAAAGCATTAAGGTTCAAGGTTGATTGGGAAAATTTGACAGTTTCGGGTAGCTTGACCTGCTGGCGTCTGTAGGTACACCATATAAATTACAGACAAAAAAAAGAGCCACCCACCATAACCACCATTATTAGATCATTGTGAAGCCATATCTATCTATCAATAGGTCTGTGCTAGTATCCAAGTACCTACGTACGGACATGTCAAAGGAAAGCAAAACATTATAAACTCGAGCACTCTATGGCTCTATTCCAGCTAGCCATTGTTGCTAGTTCTCACTATGAAAACATAACGATAACAGCTTCAGTCTGCTGAAATACATGCCTTAGTACTGCGATGAGGTGTTAATGTTCAGTAGTCCTGTTTGGTTTTTGGGTTAATTAGGGTGTTTGAAATGTCCGGTTCCTTATCAAAAAACACAAAAATACCAGCATAATTATTACTGTTTTATTTTTTTATTTTATAAAAACGTTGCCCCACACTAGGAATTTCTCCTGTACCTATCGTGGGTGCGTTTACAAACATTTAAACTCACATGCACAAACAGCCAGACCCGGAACAACTACTTGTAGGCCATACAGATATTTGTTCCGTGCGGGAATCGAATCCGCGACACGCAGCGCAGCAGTCAATCGCTTAACCACTGCGCCAACCGTGTCGTCAAAAGAATGCTTTGCTATTAAAAAAATAATGTCATTTCTAGGTCTAACATTGATTGACAAATCACTATGAGGAAGCGAACCATGGACCAATGTCGTAAAAGCTGCTACTGTGCCACTGAGCCAATTATACCATCAACAAAAAAAAATACAAACATCCGAATTGAGAGAACCTCCTCCTTTTTTAGAAGTCGGTTAAAAAATTATTTTACCCTGCATCGCTATTAGTACAAAAAACTGCGGACCATGCGTTTTAACTTGCTCAATGCTGCTCAATGGAGCTCAATCAAGCTCAATGGAGTCTACTTTTGGCAGTATCTATTCGCAAAAGACTTGACTTGAAGAAAAAATGCTGAACTAAAGGTCCCAAGAGTGGCTTTTCATCATCAGCCTATAGTAGTCCACTGTTGTATATAGGCCTCTTCTATTGCATGCCATGCTTCGATTCGGCAACTCATCTCATCCATCTGCTACAACCATCCTGCGAAGATCGTCACCCCACCTAGCCTGAGGGGAGTGTCTTTTACCAACTCCCAATTCTCTTAAAAATCCACATCCGTTTTACTCCATTCCAAATTCCAACATTACGACAACTCCGTGTATCAATCAATCAATCAGTGCTGAATCAATCGACAAGAGCGGGTCGCGCCACGAATTTGTTCTTAAATCTACGAGTATCCGTATCCGTTTCCGGCTTTAAATAGTGGCACGTGCCCGTTTGTAGGTTGGGGAAGAATGTCAAAGATCTGTTTGTTTTTTTTTTTTTGGTGTAAATGACATTTTTTGGGAGATAGCTCGGGATTTGTTGTTTTAGGTAAAAAGTGAATGAGATAATTTTTTTGTTAGTTTCAACAAGTACCTACCGACGTCTAACTTACTTATTGATCGTACTTATAATGAAGGCGAGTCTCGGAAAGCACGTAAAGCCGTTGGTCCTACGCCTGATCTTTCCCCGGTCGTGTCGGATTGCAGTCCCATCGGACTTTGAGACCAAAGGAACAGAGAGTGCTCCTGTGTTTGCGCACACGCTTGTGCACTATAATATCTGGTGCGTACCTAGCCGTTGAGATTGGCCACCGTGACCGAAATTGGTCGGGAAAGAATAAAATGGGGTTTTTTTTTAACTTTGCCCCACACTAGGAATTTCTCCTGTATCGTGGGTGCGTTTACAAACATTTAAACTCACATACACAAACTGCCAGACCCGGAACAACTACCTGTAGGCAATACAAATATTTGTTCCGTGCGGGAAACGAACCCGCGACACGCAGCGCAGCAGTCGATCGCACAGCCACTGCGCCAACCGTGTCATTAAAAAAAGAATGTCATTTCTAGGTCTAACATTTCATAACTACCTAATAGATATGTTAGGACAAATCACCATGAGGAAGCGAACCATGGACCAATGTCGTAAAAGCTGCTACTGTGCCACTGTGCCAATTGCACCATCCAAAAAAAAAAAAAATACAAACATCCGAATTGAGAACCTCCTCCTTTTTTAGAAGTCGGTTAAAAAACTATTTTACCCTGCATCGCTATTAGTACAAAAAACTGCGGACCATACGTTTTAACTTAATGAACACCACTTAACCGGATAAGAGCAGTGGTGGCCCAGTGGCAACGGCCGCGACTAACGAGTTGTAGGTTCGAACCCGAGAGGCGTTTTACTTTGTGTAAATTATTTCATCACCACTGCTCTCAAAACGATAAAGGAAAAGATCGAGAGGAAACCGGCATGTCCTAGAACCAAAAATTCGAAGACAACTACTAACGCGCACTATTCCCGCGTGGTGGATTACGCTACCCCACTTCCTCTTTAAGAGAGAAGACTTTTTTTTTTTCGCAGGATGGGAAATCATCAAATGATCCCTCCCGCTCTGGGTGGAGCAGAAGGGAGTGTCAGACTCTTACTGACTAAAACCCACCCGTGTTCCTTCCTTAGCCCTTTATGTTCCAGGGCAGCGGTAACCCTTTCGGACGATCCCGCTACCCTAAGAGAGAAGGCTTGTGTCTCAGCAGTGGGAACATTATAGGCTGATTATGTATGTGTTAACCGGATGACAAGCAGACATATTAGAAAATCACAATTTAGAACACAATCCATCCATTTCATAGAACACGGAAGCCGAGACAGACATACATACACGGTTCTTAAAACACATTAGTATGTTCCCAGAACATAAGTAATGTAGGAAATTCGTTTCCTTGTGAAACAACAATTCTTACTATTTACATATGCAGCAGGCATGGAGTAACTTTTAAATGGAGTGTTAATACCGGGAGTGGCGCGCCATATTATTATGTGGCTTTCATAGTCTTAGAGTTCGCTATAAATCAATGGATTTCCATTTGCGCTTTTACGGTTTCGCATAATTCAACAAAATAAGTTGCGTATGTACCAGTAATGAAGTGTTACTTTAATTACCTGGGTGAATTAAGTTTGTTTTTTTTCTTTTAAAATACATTTTGTTGGATAGTCTATTTTAGTTTATAAGGAAAGTTTGTTTATAAAATAACACATCCAAAGTATTGTATATTGCGTTCAATAAACAATACTTTGGATGTGTCATAAGTCTTGTTGCAATAGTTATCTATGAAGAAAAATAAAGGTATGTTATTGTAACATAATCTCAATATCAGATTCTAGATTGCCGTGATCGTCATTTTATGAGATTAGCCCTCAACAAGCTCAGGCTATCCGTAAAACATTGCGGCGAGTGATAATAGACTAGTCGTAAAAAGCTGCAGTTTGTACAATTTTTCTGTTATATTAATACTAACATACCTATTACAGTAATAGCCCGGGGTACAATAAACAGAAAATAATGCAAAATAAAATTTACAAGTGGTTTTAACTCTACAAAGTATGGAATGAGCACTCCATTTGATACTGCTCTGTGTAAACCCTTAAATTTACGATTGAGGCATGTAATAGAAATTGCTACTTTAGTAAATTTATTTGTAGAAAGTGATTATGTGTATTACATTACATTTTAATATAAAAACATAGGAGGTTTTGTTTGTTTGTTTTGCAGTGGACATAATAATAATCTGTAGTATATAGTTGACATTTTGGGTAGATCACAACGTTGCTAGGTAGCAACGTTGTTGAAACAATGTTGGCATAATTTAACTACTGATTAATAGAACAGTTAGAACAGTTTCTATTACCTAATCAGTAGTTAAATTATGCCAGCAATTGTATTTTTTTTTAAACTTCGATCAAGTTAAAAATAAAAATTACAACTGAAAACCTGCACATCAAGCTACTACAATCTGTCAAATTTCTTTAATAGATTTTAAATTTTATCGCTAAAGCATAAAAGGTTCAAGGTTGATTGGGAAAATTTGACAGTTTCGGGTAGCTTGACCCGCTGGCGTCTGTACCTACTTAATTAATGTGCAATATTTCTGTAATTATTAATTTCCTAGATATTTTTCTTTATCACCTCTCATACCTACATGAGGTTGTGAGTTGATATCCGGGCAAGGACAAGGACAATGTGACTTTTTATGTACTTTCTGAGTTTATCTTAGACACCGGCCGAACCGAATATTATTGAAAAATGCGAAAAAAGTTCGGATCGGCTCAGTTGGGTCGGGACCATAGTCAATATTCCGAACATTCGGCCGATACTATTTCGGAGTAGACCCCTGGACTTACCTTATCTTATCTTACTAATCTTACTTCTTACTAATATTATAAATGCGATAATATTATTATTATTTGGTTAGATACACTAGCAGCTATTTAGGTAATGCGTGTGTTTCGTATAGCGGATATAATATTGAAGATAATTCAAATTGTACCTCTACCTAATCCTTCGAGTATTACAGGGGTGATGTTATGTTATCTTTATTACAATCCTGGTGAATCCTATTAGGACATATTATTATAAACGTGAAAGTTTGTATAGATGCATGGATGGATGAATGTTTGTTACTCTTTCACGCAAAAACTACTGAACGGATTTGGATGAAATTTGGCACACAGATGGTTTATAACCAGAGGGGCAATTCTCGTAATTTTAAGAACGTTCACAGTCTGATCTTAGTCTTAATCTGTCAAAAAAACCTCAAATTTCCCTACATTTTGACAAGTTTTTGTCATTTTTTTGTCGCTGAGATGAGACTGCGACTAGATTTTGAACGTTTTAAATTACGAGAATTGGCCTTCTGGATTTGTTAAGATACTTTTTATACCGATACTCCTACGGGATCGAAACGTATGCGGGTGAAACCGCGGGGCGCAGCTAGTAGTTTATATAAGTATGAAATCGCCAACCCGTCTTGAGCAAGCGTGATCAATGCTCGTGCCTACTCTGCATGAGAAGAGATCTTTGTCCTTCAGTGGGACAAAAATAGACTGGTATTATTTTATTATAAGCGAGTACAACCGGGGGAAAAACTAACACACTATCGCGTATATCTCAACAGAATCAAATACAGTCGTATTGCAGCTCAGTACATAGATTATGCAGACAATATAATACGAATAATAGAAGATAGCGATAACATTAGCATAAACTGACAGCTCCGCCATATTGAGCGGTTATTTTAGTTCAATACACTTTATACTGTACGTTAGGTCTTAGTACTTTTGAACGCATTGACGATGAAATAGCCGGTGGACCCAAAAACCGGCCAAAGAGCGAGTCAGCCTCGCATACGAAGGGTTTCGTACCACAAGACAAAAAACGCCAAAACAACACGTTTCTTGTATGGATACATCATACCGCCCGTCGCCCGCAAGAGACCCCGCTTCAACGCGCACCAAGTTTATTCGAAAAAAGAACCCACGTTGATTTACAAAAGACAAAACAAATAAAAACCGTATACTAAAATTCGGGAACTTAAATTGTCTTTTAGATGGTGAAAGTTTTATGAAAATACACCCGATAGTGTTTGCGTGATTGTCGTTTTTTTGTCCGTGGTAGACAGTACTTTACAAATTAATTACACTATGTTAAAAAAATATAATTGCAAATATTCACATATCAAATTACGAAGAAAATAGTCTAGTATAACAGTTTTTTTTTCAAAGGAATCTGTCTGGTTGTTTAGACGTGATGTTGAATTTAAAATCATTAGAAGTCGTATATCTGCGCCTTAAATAACTTATTTTTTTACATTATTTGTTGTTACAGCGTCAGTAGATAGAAATTTACACTCTGTGAAAACTTCAACTGTCTACCTATTCTTCTCTACGATCAATATAACAATGCGTTTAGGATACTAGTTGGGCTTCCCCGTTTCTGTCGTGCGTCAGGGATGTTCGCAGATGCGCATGTAGATTGCTTTTTCGCTACAATGTGTAAAAGGTGCGCTTCCTTGGTGCGCAGGGTGTGGGGCGGCTCCAACAGTGTCCTAAGCATGATTGCGAGTCGCCTAGACTGTGTGTACGTGGGTCACTGTTTTTCCGTCGGTGACCGTTAATTTTATAGTGTCTGTTCTTACTAACATAGTCGTAAGTTTTACTAACAAGTGAGTCTTTATAGCTTGAATAAAGAAATATTCTATTCTATTACGGTTCATGAGATACAGCTCGCTGACACACAGAGGGACGGATGGATGGACGGATGGACGGACAGCGAAGGCTTAGTAATAGGGTCCCCGATGGCACCCTTTGGTAAATGATACCTAAATGATGACCCTCACTTACGATGACTAGGTCGTAGGTTCCGACCCTTTTTTTACTTTGTCGAGATAAGTAAATCGGTCAATAATTATGATTCCGATACACGACAGTGGCGCCGCGCCGCGTCCACGAAACTACTTTCGTGAAACAGACTTTGAGTTTGTACTAACACTTTTACATCAAAAATGTATTTTTTTTAAACTAGAGGTCGGTGTTTCCTGTCTGGCTATCTACTGAAAGTTCTAAGTGAAACTTTAGGTACGGTCAGCATCAAAAGTCGGTTAACACTTTAGTTGTTTAAATCTTAATTATTGAGCTAAATATTCTTAAAAAACATACAGTAATAGAATATTTAAGAATAATTAACTCTTTGCTGTTACATGAAATAGAGAAAACCAATGTATCGCATCTTTTTGTATCAATTTAGATGATTTGTAAAAGTAACAGTGTTAATTGACTTTTGTTGCTGACTGTACAATTAATGTTCAATGTGTAATATAAATGTAGGATACACCTACTTGCTTTTGTAATTTATTTGCCAATAACTTCATCTAATCTTATTTTATGGACAAAGTGGATGTTGTATGATTTCTCAGATTATTTGCAGTTGTCTTTATTTATATTGTTAATCTACGTTTACTTATTAAAGGCATAAAATTGAATCTTAAGGTTTTATACAAGAAATATTTGTGCCTATGGCATTAAATCCGCATTGCCGCATTTATGCGCTTGAAGTATTAAATTATTTAGTATATTTTATGTACGAGGCCATATAGGCAGTCGCTCCTTGTAAAATACTGGTACCCAGCTGCATCCGGTTAGACTGGAAGCCGATCCCAACATAGTTGGGAAAACGCTAGGCAGATAATAATTAAATTGGTATATTTGAGACATTTCCTATTCTTCACCCCTTCTGCGTGAATCTGAATTAGTTTTAATTCTTAAAAGATGATGATGAGTTATGTCAGTCAATCATTCCATCCATATATCTGACAGCGCAGCAAGTGACGCCATCTTGTTTTTTACGACGTTATTAGAATCACCGAAGAGGTCGGATAAGAGTGACACTGGCTGGTGAAAATCATTCTAGCGGAGTGTCGTATCGATGGTCACGTGGCGGCTGTCTTCTGATGACAGAGAAGATGTGAGGAGAGCCGCAGTCACACGTCCACGACAAACTGCTATATTCCGGTACAATCCTGATGATATTGAAGCTGCTTTATCAAAAAGACGCAACCATAAATGATAAAAGATTTTCTTTCTGTAAGTAGGTTTCCACAAACACTTTTACACGTCAATCATATTTAAAAAACTAGATGAGGTCGGCGTTTCCTATCTGACTACTCTGAGAATAAGACCAAAACAAACTCAGAAGCCAGGGCTAGAATTAGTGCTGGGCCAACGTCTAGCGCCGACATCGCATAGGTCGCGTACCTATGGACTAACCTTCGCTGTCGCGTCGGTGCTACAATATACACGTCCACTGTCAGCGTCTTGTGTACCCGCAACCGACGGTACCCGGCAGCCGCCAGCCTAACAAAAAATTCAGCCATTAAAACAAAATACATTAAGGGTAGCGCTAGGGTAGCGAAATTCAAATGTTCTAACCTTTTTTTTGTAATTTGCAAGTCAGCGTCAGGTTCAATTTCAATGTTGATTAGCTTAAGATTCGCGAGCGTAATAAATTCGACTAAAGAATGATAATTTAAATATTATGATCATTAAATAAAAACTATTTACTTTTTTTTCTATTATGGCCACACTATTGAATTAGCAAATTCCTGTAATGATAGTGATGTTGAGTTAATAAATAAATAATAATAATAACAATCAATAGGATTATACAATGTATTAAGGGCTGATTTTTCCATCGCCAGATAACTTTTATTCGAGGAATAAAATTGAAGTTTGACAGTTTTTGTATCAAATAACTGTCAAAATTTCAAAATTATTCGTCGAACAAAGTTATCAGATGATTGAAAAATCAACCCCAAATTGGAAATAACGTAAGGAAATAATTTTGCGGCATAATTAACATTAAACTGATTTCAGTCAGCCATTAATATTATTTATGAGCGTCTACGAAACCACGCGAACTCTTGCAGATATCAGACAATATCACGATTTATGAACACATTTAGATGACCGCTTTTCTCAATGAACTTAAAACGTCCCACTTCCAACAAAAACCGTGTCTCCGGCTCCCATATCATTGAATATAAGCCAACATTAACAAAACGTAAAGAAAACATTAATCACAAGACAAAATATATCATAAATGCACCTCCTATTACGTAATACGACGCAAACGTGCTGTTTACTTGCGTTTTCCACGATTTTCCCGCGCTGAAAGAAGTTAAACAAGGACGCAGATAAAACAACTCTAGTTTTCACCGAGCGTTAGAAAAAGATAGATGTATATCGAGCTTTCCCCCGCGGTTCCAATTACAGCGCTCGCGCACCGCTGAAAGCTTTTGCGCGAGCGCGAACTCAACTGACTCGAGAATTCAGTCATCATTCAGAGCTGGGCGCGTGCGGTCGTCTTGTGAATGTCGAACAATAATCGAATTTTCACGTACGGAGCTAAACTTTTGATGTGACTGTGTCGAAGTGATTGTGTTTTTTGACATTTAGTGACGTTTTGTGATATAAACTGATACTTCGGAGGCTGTAGTGACATTCTGTGACATTGCGGATACCCCGAGCGGGAATTGTGTTCATTCCCAGAAGTTGGTAAGCCGATTTGTGTTATTTTAAGATATAATTAAATATAGACTGGCGGCATTTATATGAAAATATAATTAGTTTCATACGTAGTGAGTCAGTATTCTTGGTATTGTTTTTTTGTGTGATTAGATAAAGTACTATTTTTCTTAGAATTGAAAATTAATTGAGTGTGAATTCGCGGGATTTTGTTTGAGAATAGTAATAATGACGTAACAAGCTTTTGAGTACTTACCTAGCTTACCAAAAAAAAAGATTTGTAATAGTCGCCCAAATAGCTTATAGTCAGTACTTTATCAGAAAGAGTAGTTGCCAATACGTTTGAAATTCGATTTGTTTTGCATGAGTTAAGTATGTTTCGTGTTATTCTAATTTTATTTGTTATTATTTTCGTGACATTTTTTTTTAAGGTTGTAATTTTTTTTATATTATATTTAAAATATTTCCCAATTGTAAAAACGTTTCATATTATTTTATACGCTACTCAAGGGGTAATCGTGCAAAATAAAGTTAGACTAAAGAGCAAGTAGAAAAATCAATCATTTCTACATACCTATCCTACAGACATTAAAGAAATGTCAGAAAAAACTTCAATTTTAATAATTAAAAATAATCATCTGCCTAGCCTTTTCCCAACTATGTTGGGGTCGGCTTCCAGTCTAACCGGATGCAGCTGTATACCAGTATTTTACATGGAGCGACTGTCTTAACCCCTTGTTAAGACTGGTTGTCAGACTTTCGGGCTCCTGACTACCTGTATCGACTGTCAAAGATCCACGAATGACAGCCGGGACCAACCGCTTAACGTGCTTTCCGAGGCACGGAGGGGTCTCGGTATGTAAAGATGGTCACCCATCCACAGACCAAACAAGCGTAGCTTAACATGACCGATCGACCTGTGCGGCAGTTATTATTTAGCCACGGGCCCCTCCGTAATAATTAAAAATAATAATAAGTTTTTATTTTTTTTATATATAATAATACCAGCCTTTACTGTCCCACTGCTGGGCAAAAGCCTCTCATACAGAGAAGGCACGAGCATTGATCCCCACACTTGTTCAAGACAGGTTGGCGATTTCAGACTTACATAATATCAACTATAGATACTTACATTTATTTATTTATTTATTCTTTTTTTATATATAAAATAAAAACAGCCAACCCAAGACAAAAATACGTCAGTAGTATTCCAACCAAACATGAAAGAAAAACTCCAACAATTACTTAACGGACAATGTCTTAAAAAAAAGAGAATCTAACAAAAAAGGAAACATCGAAGCAATAAATAAATCTTTACAAAGACACAGTCCTGAGGATGATGCTCAGGCGGGAATCGAACCAGTGTCCCTTTTAGCATTCAGCCGGCGTCCTAACGCGTAACACGTGGCAAACAATGTGTTTTTGTTGCTTAACGAACAGAGAAATGAATGGAGACTGCGAGATACTAAAATATAAATTGAAGATGGTGGGTACTTTTTAAACAGTGCGTATTTTGTCAATGAAATAAAATTGTTTATTCTGTAAATAAGATATCGGAATCACTTTTACACGAGATATTAAAAAAAAAATAAGCCAGATGGAGTCGATATTTCCTATCTGACTACCTCTGAGAAGAAATGGCGCAACTAAGTCAGGGGTCAAAGTCTGTTTTAAAGTCCAGACATAATCTTGGTTCTGACCAATCACACTAACCTACATGGTCCTCACATGATCTGCCATGTGTGGACCATGTAGATTATTGCGGAATATTGCGTGTTTATCACCTATGCGTTGATATTGTTGGTGACTTTGTTGTAAATGTTATGTGTGTTTATTATACCATTTAGTTTTGGCTTTGGGGCTGCAGACGTGCAGATGTGGTTATTCGGTTAAAGTCAGGTATTTTAAGACAGATATGTGTCTCTAACGAAAAATAATATAACAAAATATTGTTTTTATTCATTCGTCACACACATTTTTAACTTGAAATAAAACAAAACATTATTTTACCTACTAGAAAATGTTTATTATTTCATCATTTTTATACACACATTGTATAATATTCAAAAATTAGAAACAAATTTTATATTAATTCCTTTTAAGACCAAAAAAATAAAACTCAACAGCGACTCCACAGTTCGGTAACATCTCAATTCTTTCCGGTGAAGCTAACGTGTGCGGAACACGTGGTTCTGTAGGTAGCGACAAAAAAACGGACAGACACAATGAAGATGTTACCCTTAATCTGGTCCCTTTGTACTTTGGAGGCATGACATGTACCTTCATTAATAGTTTGGACACGCATTGGTTATTAGTAATAGGAATTTTAGGAGGTAGCAGAACTCTTTTTAATCTCGTCTGGGGAAGTAGTACCACCATAATATATCTAACTGTGTCGCCAAGCAGCGTTGCTGTTTGTCGGGTTGTCGGTACCCTTGTACGGACGCCAGCAGGTCAAGCTACCCGAAACTGTCAAAATGTTCCAATCAACTTTGAATCATAATGTTTCAGCGATAAAGTTGAAAATCTATTAAAGAAATTTGACAGATTGTAGTAGCTTGATGTGCTGGCGTCTGTACTATCGTAAGGATTATTCCTGAGGGGTTATTCTCGTAATTTTAAGAACATTCACAGTTTGATCTCAGTCTCAATCTGTCAAAAATACCTCTAATTTCCCTACATTTTGACAAGTTTTTGACATTTGTTTGTCGCTGAGATGAGTCTGCGACTAGATTTTGAATGTTTTAAATTACGAGAATTGGCCTTCTGCTTGCAGCGCATATTATTAGTCGACCTAAAAAGGATCCTCTTTTGTTTTACTTACGGACGCTGCTGTGGTCATCATATGCACGGGATTTTGTTTTCAAAATGGTCACACATAAGTTTTGGCGATAGTACGTATAACCCACCCACCCACTAACCTTCCCACTGCTGGGACACAGGCCTCCTCTCAGTGAGAGGGAGTGGGCCGTAATCCATCACGCGGGCCCAGTGCGGGCTGGTAGATGTCACATGTCTTCGAATTTTTTGTTCTCACGATGAGAACCTCCTTCGTCCTTCATCGTTTTGACCTTCATCTATGTGCCGCAGTAGTGAAGGCTGGGCGTTTTCTGGGCTGTGTAGTATGTTCAAAAAGTGCTGATTTCGGATGGATTTTGAAACATCTTACTTTCTACTATTCTACTAAAATACTAAGATTGCGAGGAAGGATGGATGTTTGTTACTCTTTCACGCAAAAACTTCTCAGTGGATTTTGATGAAACTTTACAGAAATACAGCTTAAATATTAAAATAACACACATAGATACTTCCTATCCCGATATTTCCACGGTATCGACGCTTATGCGGGTGAAACCACAGGGCGATCTTAGTTATACAGAAACATTGACATTATGTACCTACTCCAAAGTACCTATTTTATGAATAATCAGTAATTGTCAATTGATAAAGACCGTGAAAGTCAAATGATGAAACAGATTGATAATATCAAGCGATATTCTTGAAACTCCTCACAGTCAAGTGATAAGATGAATTTACAATCTAGAACGATAAAGATAATTTTACACAGACAAAGTCGCCGGCTAAAGCTAAACTTTATGACTAAGGTAATGCTGAGTATGGAAGACGAAGACATGCTGCGCACTCCCCAAATAAATTGGGAGAAGGGTAAGGGATTGAAGTTGATGATTTCCACCAACCCGCACTTGGCCCGAATGGTGGATTACGGCCCACTCCCTCTAAACAAGAGAAGGCTTGTGTCGCAGCAGTAAAAAAATAAATAAAAGGCTGCTTATGGTGGTTATGTTTTGTTTGTAAATCACAATACTCCACAAGCATAGAAATGTAAAAAACATATATCTATGTCCACAAGCCACTGCGAAATATCACAAATATAAGCTATAAAAACCGATCATAGTATCTAAAGTTTATATTATAACAAAAATAAACTTTATTCTTGCAACATAACACATTTCTGCGAAGTCATATTTTTTATTTCGATCATAACAATATGAACTCATAAACGCTAGATTCGTAAAAGCTATCTTTTGCCCATTCCTTTGTTTAAAACAGATCTTTTACTGCCTAGCACTGACCAAATATAGGTAGGAGTTTAAGATCCTTAAACAAGTCTGTTGTGAGATAATTTTACCTGTACATAATTTCAAAGGGAGAAATTTTATTGTCATGAAGAAAACGCTCCGATTATAAGGCCGTGGGCAAACCTGGTTCAATACTGTCTTTAAACGGGCAATCGCTTTATCTCTTCTATTGTCAGTCAGCGATTGTCAGTCTTACCAAGGGGTATCGTGTTACCCAGTGACTGGGTTGTGTAGGTCAGATAGGTAGTCGCTCCATGTAAAATACTTGACCAGACCAGAAGCCCCAACATAGTTAGGATGGGTGGGGAGTTTGATTGATAAAATAAAACTAGCCCATTTCAATCACAGACTGGCGCAAACATTGTTTCAGCCAAGCGGCACCCAATTTCTTTAATAATGTAGCAGTACTAACACGTATATTATTTTTAACATCAAATCATTTTACGTCAAACGAGACGCGTCTAATGGCGCCAACTGAGGGAACTCAAAACATTTCAGGCTCATATCTGTCAGTAATATAAAAGTACTAGGTGTGTCCGCGGCTCCACTTATGTGACTGTGTATTTTATAGGCATTTTAAGATAATGAAAACGTGTAGTCGTAGTATATTCGGACGGCACGGTTGGCGCAGTGGTTAAGCGATTGACTGCTGCGCTGCGTCTCGCGGGTTCGATTCCCGCACGGAACAAATATTTATATGACCTACATGTATTTGTTCCGAGTCTGGGTGTTTTTCTACCTATAATATGTATGTACCTATTTACAAAAAAAAAGTACCTATATAAGTAGTTTATCAGCCATCTTGTTACCATAACACAAGCATTAGGTTGCTTAGGACTAGATGGCGCTGTGTGAAATGTCCAGGGATATTATTATTATTATTATATTCGTAATATTATCCTCTACGACATCGGTAGATTTTGTTTATTGAAAATATTTGTTGCTAAATCTTTGGGTAATCATCAAGTATCATAATCTTTCTATAGTCTCAAAATCTATCTTAAGTGCTTTGGCCTTCTCCTACTCATAAAGCAATCCACATTCATACCAAAACGTTTTCCTCTTTGGCTTAAGTTATAAACCATTTTTTTTGTTGTAATTTATTATCTCTCTTAGAATCGTTCAAATTCAAGAAAACTTTAATTTTAAGTACAAAATTTCTTTCACTTCTTTAATAACTTGATGAGCCGATTAAAGAAAAAAAGTGAGAATGTGCAAAAATACGCGTTAGTGCAACATACTGTAATATAAAAGTACGGTCACCCGTTCCGCCCACGTTGCGCAGGAGTCGATTAGACATCAGAATTATTGAGAAAAACTCTATTCTAGGGCGTGAGTCAAGTAATGGAACATTTTATTGTTCTTTAATTTTTGTTAGCTAATAGGTATAGCGTGTTGGGTGGTGAGCAGAGATGTAGATTTTTAGACAGAAATGAAAAATAATAAAAAAAACTGTTGGACGCTAAAAAGTTCAAAACAGTTGGCAGTTATTTTAGTTCAATCTCAGATTTGATGCCACCAAGGGCCTTCACCACGAAACGGCAAAGGATTTTTATGTGTCCAATAAAAATATAACTTAATAGTATGACATTAAAATTGAAAGAACTTCAACCAAAATGGGCCTAACCGTGAACACCCGTATTGGGAAAAAAGGAATTCATAAATAATTGAGTAATAATATTTACTGAACATTGGTCCCTATTCGGGAGTGTCAAAATAAATAATATTAAAAACGAATAAAAAAGATTTTTAATTGATTTGTATCTGTATGGTGACAGTTGCGGCGCGGCGTGCGGGGCGCGTTGATTTAAGGTTGCCTAAAGAATAAAATCACAGAAAAAATAATATGGATATTTTTGATATTTCGATTCGAGAGCTTCGAAACATTAAAATGTTTTCCTGGAAGACCAAGCTTTGCTCTGGCTGTTGGAGGGTTCATCATCAGCATTACCATCATCATCTTAACCTTACATAAATAAAAATATATAGTTTACGTTGAACATTTTTTTTTTGAGTTGGTAAAATCATCCATTTATTTCTCCCGCTCTAGGATGGAGCGGGAGGGCGTGTCAGACTTTTACTGACTAAAACCACACATCATGTGTGGTTTTAGTCAGTAAAAGTCTGTCATCATGTCATTCTGCATTCAGTTGCCACTTGCGTTCTAGAGCCACGGGTTTCCTTTTCAGAAATCCCCCGCGGCCCTAGCGAACATCGGCCCTGCTGGGCTCCTACGGTTTTGCTGACATCTCTTTGAGGCGCGCGTGGTACACTACGCGCTGTCGACAACTTGGGCTCGGTCCGGACAGTTACTGGTCAGCCGGGCGGCGAGCTACCCATTGCTCGTTGTCGTTGTCCGCAAGCCCGCGCCGAGAAACAAAACAGCACAGCGCGATGAAATCGATTTCAAATCGAGTGTTCGACTGACAGTGCAGAGAACTGGCAACACTGACCCAGACCCGATTGGCGCTCGATTTTCAAATTGTCAATGTCATTCGCTTTGCGTTTGCCGCTCTTTTTCGTAACGTATTGTCAGTGAATATTATTTCGACTTGAGCTATTTTTGACGACTTGTGCTGTTCAAAATGGATTCTGATGATTTTCTATCCAACGACCCCGGCTCACTCTCGGACTCGGTACCCGCTTCAAACGTTAACCCTGACATTTCTCCGTATATTGAACCCGCTATACATAAAGACTTGCGCGTGAACATGGACTTTCCGATTTTGCCTAGTGAATCTATACATTGTATAAATTGTGGTACTGAAATCACTCACAGGAAGGAGAAGACAAATTGTTAATCTTGTGAAAGTGCAGCGAGTTATACTGCAATGGATCGCACCGCAAGTGGTAAGTTCCAACTTCGGGGATGATTATGTACTTACATATTTGAATATTTGAGTTTGCTAAAAATCCATCACTAGTTAAAGGTTCTGGACGATCATTGTTTAAAACTCTTTATTGCACATAAATAAAAAATACATTTTTACAAGGACGATGGTCAGTGGGTATCTTAGGGGTGGAGTTTACGAAGTTAAGCTTATCTCTAGCAGAGATCTCTCGCAGTCAACCTGTGGGTGTAAGATAGCGTACAAGCCCATTATGGAATATAAAAAAATGTATGTAGGTATATGTATGTTTCTTTTTTTTTTAGACATTGCCCTACACTAGGAATTTCTCCTGTATTGTGGGTGCGTTTACAAACATTTAAACTCACATACACAAACAGCCAGACCCGGAACAACTACTTGTAGGTCATACAAATATTTGTTCCGTGCGGGAATCAAACCCGCGACATGCAGCGCAGCAGTCAATCGCATAACCACTGCAACAACCGTGCCGACTTTTTTTTTCGATCTTTGGCACACTCTTTAGCTGAACTGGCTTGGTTAATTAGAACATAAATGAGGTGTAGTATTGAAGTTTTTTTTTTGTATTATTTAACCAACTTGATACAAAACTTCTTATATATATGTTTTCTTTGTACTGTAAACCACTCAATAAAATTAATAATAGTGCAATATTTTTATGTTCATGTTCAAGCCCAAACGCCATACAATGTGGTGGATGTCCTTTCAATGATAATCATGGTAGGTACAAAACAAAGCTGCGGTATGTGTATCATCTCCAGAGTGGAATTATTTTTAATGTGACTACGCATCACATTCAGACGTACTTTAGAATAAATTACACTTTATCTACAAGACGGGAATCGAATTAGGATCGATGCCAATTTAATCGATTAATGTTCAATTGATATCGATACATTAGAGATGTGATAGTTTGTGCATTAGTCCGTGTCCATTTTGTACTGTTATTATGATGTATTCAGATTCACCAGGATTGTAATAAAGATAACAATATCACCCCTGTAATACTCGAAGGATTAGGTAGAGGTACAATTTGAATTATCTTCAATATTATATTCGCTATACGAAACACACGCATCAGCTAATTAGCTGCTAGTGTATCTAACCAAATAATAATAATATTATAAATCAAATATTTTATTTCAGATAAAAAATCCATATAATGTTAGTAGTAGTATAACTTAGCCTAATCTTAGTATTAATTTAAATTAATAATAATAAACAACTAATGAACCATAGAACAGAGGGGCAATTCTCGTAATTTTAAGAAAGTTCACAGTCTGATCTCAGTCTCAAACTGTCAAAGCGCAAGCAAGCGTGATGTTTTTTTTAACTTTACTCTTCCATTTAGGACCGCATTATAAACAGTGCAGTAGTTTCCAACATTCGCACACACAAACAGACATGCATTAAATATCGGTATTCGATAAACAATCTGCTGCATTAAGGTCAGTGGAAATAGGTCAAGTGTGAGTTGTTCCACAGACTATAATGTAAACAACGTTTGTCAGTATATCAGTCGATATGACTATGATGATTAAAACTGGAAATAGTAGTTTACCGTCGTACCAAAGATTTAAACTGTTAGATTTGCCCTGATTTTATTATATTTATTTTATTAAAACTGGGAATATTAGGTCAATCAGTTAATTAGCTCAGCCTATCGCAGTCCACTGCTGGACATAGTCCTCTCCCAGACTGCGCCACAACTCCCTGTCCTCCGCCTTCAGCATCCAGTCGACCCCAGCCACCTTCTTTAGATCGTCCGTCCATCTAGCTGGGGGGCGTCCCACACTACAAAGTATCCTCATCCAGTCCTGCAAAAGCTACCGAGTCTCATTATATCCGTTACCCAAGAGGATACAGCGCCCGAGGCGTGGAGCAGAGGTGCGGTGACAATATTAGATACCAAAGATTTAAATCGTTAGATTCCCCTCACCGTACTAAGTCGCGCGAAAAGTGTGCATACTGAGAAGAGTGACCTCACACAATAATAATGGCGTTTCCATGACAATCAAGTCAAGTTTCAGTCAGAGGTGTCAAAATGGAAAACCGTGACCCGCCCCTACTTCGCATGGTTTTACGACTTGTCAAAACATGGAGATTTCTAACTCTCTCTTCACCGTGTATGATAGTTATTATATTTTATTAATATTCGTGTATTATACACATAAGTGTATGTATTGAATTGAGAATTTATTCCGAAAGTTTTATACCTTTCGGAATAAATTCTCTCACTGATAGTGAAAACCGTATAGAGGTATTAGGAACAGGGTGTAAAGCTCACTCAACTTCCATAGAAAAGGGAGGATCCTCCGAACAGACGGGTGTCTGGCGGGCAACTGCCCAACGACTGATGTCGGGAAGTTTGTATGTATGCTAATTGCGCGGTAAACTCTGCTTGCGAGATGCAGGATTTGCGTGACGTCAGAATGATGCGTTCCTCGTATGTGGCGTAGTAGATACCGCTACAATCGCATCAAAATCCTTTTCGGAGTTTAGAAGTACAACGCGGTCTCACAGACAGACACGAAAAGCGACTTTAATTTAAGTAAGTACAATATTAAGCAGGGTTCGCTGATACGCGTATATATGACGATGTATCAATTACTATTTAAGTTGATTATACTCGTATCAATTGATATTAACAGACAAAACTAGAAATTTTGCGGATTCTTTACCCTCACAACACTTGACAAAAGCTATGATCAGCCACTAAAAATAATGTTATAATTTTAATTTGTGTTGATTAAGTACCGTAACACTGATTATTGTTATTGATCAAAGACTCTATAGATCGATTACTTTTAAAATAAAAACCAGACATAATCAAAAACATTTTTTTATCCTGCAACACATAGACAACACTTACAGAATGAAAATCTTCTCATCTTTTTATTATACATGATATATATCATATAAAAATTATTTTTATTATAAATATCGGATTTTTACGAACCCTGCAATTAAGTCTCTATAGATATCTTAACTTATAAAGCGAGATCAGCAGTGTTCTCAGCATTCATTTGCGCCACTTTTTTCGTTTTATGCACGAGAAATATATGTGGAACGATAGACTGCTTGCAGAATTCGTTTTTAGCTAAAAATAACTTCTAGAAAATATTCGATTTCTGCTGATCTCAAACATTCCCGGATAAATCTCCCTTGTATTCAAGGAAACGAACAATAAATGATAGCTGCCAAACCGCAGGTTGTGGCGAATTATTTCCTAGTCCCATAACAATAGTGTCTATTTTTGAATAATCTTTCTATGATCGGGAGTTTAGTTCCTAGATTCGAAATGGAGTAGGTTTTATCCGAGGTTCCGCTTGTGCTAAAAATAAAGATGTTGCATAAGTTTAGAGCTTGCAACACATAACTGTGACGAAGGTAATTTCTTACGAATAAATAACGTATTTGGTGAATTATCAATTTTATTTAGATATAAAACGCCTTCTTTCCATGTAGGAAACTACAAAACGCCACCTGTTACGTTTCTTTTGCTTCGTTAACATTAGGCTTACAGTAATTTTATTTACAGAATAAATGCAATAATGTTATGTCACTAAGCGAGCGTCATAATATTTTATAATTTAAAAAAGTTTCTAATGACATTCCAGACGAAAAAAAGTATTTCAGACTGAAATAGTTTTCAATATCCGTCCCAGAACTACATACTGATTGTAACAAACTTACACTTATGGCTAAAATAACAACTATGCCACTTTGATTCGTCGCAACAAGGTTTAAATTAGCATAATTTCCAATTAACCAACGGTAAAATAAGGTTCGTCGAGAACACTGAACCAGAACACTGGCCGTATAGAATACAGATCGAAAATAGAATGCGTGTGACAATGAAAAGAACTCAATACAAATTCAAATTAGGAATTCTCAGCGCGTTTTTTTATTACTGTCTGAACTTTTTAGCGCTTTGACTTTCTACCGTCAAATGTTAAGAAAATAGTAAAAAAAAAACTACACTACACTACCTTTACATATTAATAAGGATAAGGTAAATATATATACAAATAATTCATCTATTGATGCGTAAGCAGCGGAGTAATTGCGCAAAACACTAACAGTAGAGCAACGGATTTCATTTTGACAGTTCAACAGCATTCATTGCGTTATTTATGTTGGTCAGCACACAATTTTACGAACATGTGAAGCAAGCAATGGATTAGCAATATCCTTCAAAATGATTCAGATTGTGATTGTATGTGTTACGTAATTATGATGCAGTACAAACAAAATTCCTAAAAACTGCTGCTATCAGCTGTTATTGACTGTAATATACTATTGAGTTTGTTAATGAAACCGCAAGCTGTAAGTCATCGTAAAGAAATGGGGTCATTGCTCATACAGACAAACATGAATTAAACAGAGCACAACGCTCTCAAAACGGTGACGGAAAACATTGTAAGGAAACCGACATGTCCTAGAACCAAAAATTTTAAGACATGTGACATCTAACAACCCGCACTGGGCCCTTGTGGTGGATTACGGCCCACTCTCTCTCACAGAGACGAGGCGTGTGTCCCAGCAGTTGGAACATTATAGACTGATTTTCTATATATATATATGTGTTATGTATTAAACAAACTTTTATATGAATAATATAGTTTTAAGTACAGAGAAAACACCAAATTTTTTTTTTTGGATCACAGCCAGGGCTGTCTTTCCTAAATATAAATACCACATTTCATATTTCCATTAGAAGTTTTGTTCTTGTCATTGATGTGTTCAAACGAATCGAGGAGTCGATGGAGTCTCAAATTGTAATCTATGCTAATATGTACTTATACTTTATCTAAAATAGAGTACCTATTATAAGGAGAAAAGATTAGATTTTATGTTTCTTCGTTTTTTTCGCTTTCGCGCTAATAGGCTGAACGGATTTGGATTTAATGTACTGTTTCTTGTAATCTTAATTACTTCGCATACCTTCTATTGTATAGAATCAAGTATTTTCTGACTGAACAGACAACTGTGCTGCTGGGGAGTTTGTTGCGCCACTTCTTCTCCCCAGCGATAGCACTAGGAAGTGGTGAAGGGCGGACGTTTTGGGAGACTGTCTTTTGTAATTTTGACGTTCGAAAAGTGCTGATTCTCAGCCATTTGAATAAATGAATTTTGTTTTTGGATGATATTTGGATGAAATGGGTAGACCATGACCTGGATAAAATTTAGACATAGGATACTTTTTATTATAATATTTTGACGGCACGGTTGGCGCAGTGGTTAAGCGATTGACTGCTGCGCTGCGTGTCGCGGGTTTGATTCCCGCACGGAACAAATATTTGTATGACCTACATGTATTTGTTCCGAGTCTGGGTGTTTTCCTATCTATAATATGTATGTATTTACATTAAAAAAAAAATGTATATAAGTAGTTTATCAGCCATCTTGTTACCATAACACAAGCATTAGGTTGCTTAGCTTGGGACTAGATGGCGCTGTGTGAATTGTCCAGGGATATTTATTATTATTATTATCCCGATATTACCACGGGATCGAGACTTATACAAACAAAAGAACCAAATATTTTTCTTTTTAATATATGAAAAATTAAAAAAAAAAGAAAAATGTTTATTTGTCCCAAAACAGTTACATAGATTATAAATGAGACATCCCCAATACTTGTGTTGGGGCTATACCGCTCTTTCCCATAATTGTTACAATATTGAGACGATTTTTAACAAAAAGTGACTAAAAAAAAAAAAAATATAAAATCTAGGAAAAGATAACAGTAAATGATTTATACACTAATTAACAGCTCTTAATTAATAATTACATTATATATAGTTTAGAGTTTTAGACTATGCAAAGCTAATTAATTATTATCAGTTAGTTAACAATACATAATTCTTAATTGTAATCTATATCAGTCGGTAACTTTTAGGAATCTGTCAGTCTGACTTCTCGAAACTTTGGAGAAATTGACTTTCACTATTATCAGTACAGATGCTCATGCTCCCTGCATACGTCACATCCTGGTCTGCCAGGAGACAGGAAGAGATATGCAATTCTATTTATAGTCTGCGCATATGCACCTTGGACATACTTCATACATGCATTTCTCTGTATTGAACGTAGCATTTGTCATCGTAAACTATTATAAATGCTTATATGAATCAGTCAACGGTATTTTATACGACCATTATGATCGTAGAATCTGACTGACAAATTATAAGTATTGGTTTGCTTCACATGCAGCATGTGTCAGAAAGATCTGCTCCACAAGGCCATCAAACTTAACAACTTTTTCCATTAGACCAACATCGTAATCCCGAAAAAATAATCAGCAAGCCTTGATCACTCCCTCTCACCGAGAGGAGGCCTGTGTCCCAGCAGTGGGAACAGTCTGATTTTATATATGTGTACACTATTAACATTTTACCCACTTTAAAAAGCCGTAAATCAACCAGACCTATTGACAGTTCAACAACTAGGTACTGTAGAGGCTTGTCTGCCGAAGACGACCTCATATTATGATGTAGGCCGGCTATATTTTAGCGCGGGTTCCATTCGAACATTCAAACTAGTGTCAATTATTTTATAGTAGGATTTTTGTTCTAGAACAGTCAGTGATAATTTAGACGTAAATATGTAAAGACGTGCTCATAATATAATCTTAAGGAGTCGTAACGTTGTTTGATTCCTCCCGTTACCTCAGAGGGCTCTTCTAGCCCTCTAGACGTGGTGGAGGCGCCCAAGATCACATTTCGGAATTTATGTACAAGTTTAAAGTCACAAAAATTTACACGGATGCACCCTTTCAACAACAAACAATTATTACGAAAATCTATGACTGCATCATATTTATAGAAAAAGTCCTGTCCGAGCACCAGTTTCTGGTTTATATCTTTGATGACCACGAAACGGTTAACAAACACGCATGAGTCCATCATGAAGCTGAACTGCGTCTCTAGATAGTACGATTTTCAACAAGAAGTTTGGATGCTCCTTGAATTTGAACGTGAATAGTTGAACAGGCTAAGTTTAGTATTGGACGCGATCCGCATAAGATTGGCATTCTCTATGGTTGTCATCACTGTGTTATGGTGACGTAAACCTCTGGCCGTGAACCCGGTAGTGTGCTGATAGAGGTTTATAGAGGTGGGATGATGTTTGTAGAAATCGATAATATTATTTATAGAAAAAGTTTAAATATGGTCGATTTTCTGCTCTTCAGCACTACCGCAAAAATTTAAGGAGCCACCAAAAAGCGCATATACCTAGCCCGATCAAAGTGTGTCGCGTAAATTGTGTTGCATTTGGAATTGTAGTGCAGTTTGCCCCAGGATACATAGCTAATGAATTCGACCAAAATCTAGTAAAAATGTTAATGTAATCGGCTTACAATGTTTCCAATTCTGGGACACCGGCTTCATCTTTATGAGAGAGTTTAAAATATATATTGATTTCCTTTTATTACGTAGAAGACAATTATTATTCTTAGTAATAATTACAAGAAGTCGACTATCAGACTAGCGTTTCCCCCCACTATCCAGGAAGCTTTTATATACACTATGTCATCTGCATACGAGATTGTAACATACAAAATGCCCATAGCATATGCAACGCATGCCCCATAGCCTCATAGACGGCATAAAAACTATTAGGGCCCTCCACCACACATACAAATTAGTATATTCCCATATTATATCAATTAAAATTCAAGGAAATTCATTGAACTCCGTCTATGGATATTATATCCAGAAAGATATGTAATATCCTGTGTGGGGTCTTTTTGATGGTTCGTATCTATGGGAATATGAAAAAATAAAACTTTTTATTCATTATTTCAATTTAACTTCTTCATTTTTACCGAGAAAATAACTGGCTCATCAGAAGTAAGTGTAATTTTGTTGTCAATCAATGATTTTGAAAGGTATTGCTAATCCATTGCTTCATAATGTTCGAAAAAATTGTTTGCTAACAACGTAAAGAACGCAATGAATGTTGTTGAACTGTCACAATGAATCCATTGCTACTGTTAGTTTGTTTCACAATTATCCCACGTGTTCCAAGCTGTGTTAGTTACATGCAAATATGACATTTAAATACTTTATAAAACGCTTCAATTTCCTTTAACACAATGTAAAATGCGGTCCTATCGCTGCTGGTGTAAATCGTACTTAATCTATCTAAAACACTGAAAAAGTATAAGATGTAGTCTATTTTGTCATTATTGTATTAGGTAAGTAGGTATGTATTTGGAAATGGACCTAACTAATATTACTAGCTAACCAACATTTTACACAGAATTATAACTAGCTAAGCTAATTATAATCTTGATCAGCGGATATTCCGTTTCATTGTTAATCTGTAAGCCTTATACTAATTCTAAATCAGCACATAATAGATCTAATTATATTATTAGGTATTCAGTAAACACGTTGCATCATTTAGTTAAATATAGCCATTACGTTCAATAATCAGTTTATTCCAAGATTTACGGTAGCACATTGTATGCGTTGGGATCAAAATAAACTAAGGATACATTTCGGGTTTATTGCCGTTCTACATCTTATTCTAGATCTGGATTGAATCTTTCTGGCACTGTTCCTATGTCTTCACTAACTTTTATTACTTGACATCCATATGCCGAAAGTTTGATCTAGTCCCTCCTTGCTGTTAATTATAATTTATAGCACTGTGTAACCAGTTCCACCCTAACTAGATGCGAGAGCGACTGCCTATCTGACCCCCAGTTATTGGGTAATACGATACCCCTTGGTAAGATTGGTTATCAGACTTTCGGGTTTCTGACGAACAGTAACGACTGTTAAAGATCCACGAATGACAGCCTTCCTACTTCTACTCCTAAAATTACGATTCATTTTCTTCTTCGACACAATAATTACCCCATTCACTCACTCTTCCATAATCTTCACTCTCTGTCGCAGCCGCTACAGATAACTTGGAACGTAAAGGGTCAAACAAATCGCGATATCCGGCGATACATCATCGCTTCCTCGTGGATACGATGTGCGAATGATAACGTTATTGGACGTGGCAAGTTAGGGTGTGACTTTAGAGCAGGCGGGAGCGGGAGCGGATGTCGTACCGTATTCATTAAAAACGCTTCCTCGCGGTTACGATAACGCTAATTGGATGTGGCACTGTTTTAATGCACACGTTTGGTTAGGCTGCGGTGTTACGAGAGGCGGGAGCGGAGACGGGAGCGAAAGTCTTAAGGCATTTGGCCACTAGCACGCTGTATCAGACCTTAAAGACTCGTTCTATGAAAGTGTGATAGAAAATCTTATAAATGACGTTAATTAATTTAGTAAAATATAAAACGAACTAAACTTGAAGCCGGATAATAGCGCACACTGTTTTGGGCAGCCTAAAAATTAAAAGAGGCAAAGTAGCAAATTAACTTCATTGCGCATAAGGTTACTTAAAACGAATACTTCAACACTACAAAATTACAAATATAGAGACGATCATTTCAGCGATATATTTAGATCCCAACACTTAAGCAACTGCATAATCGCTTCCGCTTCTAACAAGTCCTCACCCTATCCAAGCGAGGAGCTTATGATTGACGTATCAACTTATAAGACATGCATAATTGAGTAGGCATCGACCAACAAGTAACTGTTGCGCTCATTTATATGAGATGAGCTTAGAATATTGATAGTTTTAGGGCTATAAAGATTTTTTGATAGGGATTATCGAGATCGTAGCAAGTAACTGTGTAATTTTTTTAACTACTTTTTTAAGTGCAATACAAGCACATAGTATAAAAGGAGTCAGTAATACAAGTTTTAGGAGAGTAAAACAAAAACTTTGATATTCGTGTTTATCAAAACTCACCCCTGTTATCAAACTAACTGAGTTAGAAGTCTCTCATTACTACAGTCTAGCCAGAAAATATCTAGGAATTAAAAAAATCATGAAAAAACAACAACAATTCATAAAAACAATAACAACAAAACACAACATTTCTTAATCGAATGTGGTTTTCATAATACTACTAAGGAGCCTTACATACACACCCACAAGACCCTTACAGACAGAGTCGTTTCGTTTTATATTGTGTATGACCGATAGGGTGACTCCAAGTCACGAGTATCAAGGCACTAATGTGTGGTCACATCACGCCCTCGTAAAAAGGACATAAATGGTTACAACTTTCTTTGTTGTCAACTTTTATGTGATTTCGAGTCACTGTTGTTTGTTTAACGCGCCATAAGATATGTCCGGGTTGGTTTAAAAGAACAAAATGTAATCTAAACTAATATTATTAAGGGAAAATATTCGATTTTTGTATGTTTGTTTGTTTGACCGGTCGAAGTGGAGGTGCTTGGGGGAGGCCTATGTCCAGCCGTGGACGACTTTCAGCTGAAATGATGATGATGATGTTTGTTTGTTACACTTTAACGCTAAAACGGCTAAACGGATTTTGATGAAATTGGCACAAGGGTAGACCATGACCCGCAGAAGGACATAGCGTCGCTTAGGTAACAATACCGCGTAAGTCGAAAATTGGCCATATGACGTTTTATACTTCATTGGATAAATTTCAAAGAAAATAATCAGTTTTTTATCTCTCCTGGAATCTTGTCAAATTTAACTTGCGCGGTATGTTACCTAAGCGACGAAAGGCTACTTTTCATCCTGGATCGCAGACGAAGTCGCGAGCATCAAATAGTTATATTATAAACTAGCTCCTGTCAGCGATTTCGTCCGCTTGAAATTTCTTGTTACATAAAGTACAGGGTCAAATTAAATTAGCTAGCAAAACTCCGCAGACGTGACGGTTATCGATGCCTAAATATGATAAATTAAAAAATAATTCCTCTGAACCTCTTTCCCAAACGGCGGCTACAGAACGACATATATAGGTACTGAGATCTTTTTATTTTATTGGCCATTAATGCCCACTGCTGGGCAAAGGCCTCCGTACTCTCTTTCCACCTCTCTCTGCCCAAAGCTGCCAAGGCCCAATCTTTGAGATCTTTACCTACTTTGCTTACTTCAGCCACGGTCATTCATCTTGTATTATCATACACGCACGCTGGTATAATTTGTGGTGTAATCAATTATTCATGACTGCGACTTCCTGAAATTATTTAATTGGCAACGACCATAAACAATATATGAGTTTTTTTTTATGTTATTTCGTGTAAATGACGCAAACGCAAAACATTCACCCGCCAACTTGTAAAGTTTCCAATTTTTCATTCTAACATGCGTCCGCGCAGTATCATTAATTTTACTATAAATCTTCCATTGAGTAAAATTCTAAGAAAGATATTTTTAATTTTAAAATAAAGATAGATTATGACCAGTAGGTATCATGGTGTCATTCAAAATTAGTCAAAGGACAATAATCTGGGGAGTTTGTTGCGCCACGTCTTCCCAGGTAAAGCACTAGGAAGTGGCACTAAGAAGAGTGTACAGACGCCAGCAGGTCAAGCTACCCGAAACTGTCAAATTTTCTCAATCAACCTTGAACCCTATTGCTTTAGTGATAAAGTTGAAAATCTATTAAAGAAATTTGACAGATTGTAGTAGCTTGATGTGCAGGCGTCTGTACATAATAGTCCTCCAGACTGCACTTCAATCACGGCAGCCAATCTCAACGGAGACCAGCCTTCGGCGCGGGAAATGTTATAGTGCACAAGTGTGTGCGCAGACACAGGTGCAATCCCTCTTCCCTCACTCTCATAGTCTGATGAGACGGCACGCAATCCAACACGACCGGAGAGATCACCGCAGGACCAACGGCTTAACGTGCTTTCCGAGGCCCGGGAGTAACACACTTAGAACTTCCGAACTCCGGGCTTTTACTGAGAAATTCTTAACCTAATGGAAACCCCCATATCCCATTAACATTACCATGCGTCATCATTAAAAAATCTAAATCTGAAGTTATTCAAACTAGGCTGACAATCAGGACTTTTTGAACGTCAAAATTTCCCCAAAACGAATCTCCACCTGAACAGCTTTTCCTTACTTCGGCCAACCTGGGTCCGGAATCGGCTTAAAGACTTCCAGGTTACCCAAGGTAACTCATGTCGTGAATTGAAACGAATGGTTCGGGTAAGGAAGCATTGTCATACTGATTGGGTGATCCTTTCACCACGATAGCAATCCAAAGTCCACTTATGTACCACTTATTACCAAAATCTATATCTTTTTTTAATTTTTTTATTAGACAATGGGCTCACTCTTGACCTCATATCTGACCATTTTGAAAACAAAATCCCGTGCACAGATGACCACAGCTGCATGCGTAAGTAAAACAAAAAAGGATCCTTTTTAGGTCGACTAAAAATATGCGCTGCAAGCAGGAATAGTCCTTACGGTGGTCAGATATAGATTTTGGCGATAGTACACTTGCACGTTGTCGAATATTTCGATTTTATCCCCACAAGAACATGGAAACATTAATCAAAATAATGTACTAATATCCGGTACCAACCAAAATGATTCATAATCTTTTGGTTACTACTGAAAATATTATGATGACCTGGTTGTGTGAAAACTGTAAACTTTCAGAGGAAGTGCTTTTTTATGGAACGGCATGACGTAATTTTTTTTTAAATTTCGAATTACGAATGTTGTCATACATTTTTTTATTGGCAATTTTATCTTTTAGTGTGGTTTAGTGTCATTTTATTTTGAGTTGTATAATTTTTATTGTCAGCTGTTGTTATATTGGCACTGGGTATGGGTAAACATGAGAGACCTATAAGAAATTCTGTTATCAGCACATTATGGTTGACTAATTCAACATCTTCTTTGGTATCAAACATAGTAAAGACTTCTAGCTTTTCTTTCGCAGATCTATATCTTCTATAAGACGTCTTTGTGTCTCGATACCATCTGCTAGCTATTAAAGTATTAATAACAAAGTCTAGCATTCTAGCCAGTCCAGCCATTATCTATTAACAACAACAAGAGATAAATGACTTAATCCCGACCATCACGATATACCAACATAATTCAATAAAACAAAAGCGACCGGCGATTGTCTCAAATCACATGAGTGCAAGCATTATCTTCGATTGAACGTCTACAATAAAATATTAAGACCCAACAACAAAACGACACAATTACATGACGTTTTAACTCACAAATCTCAACTTTATGACCTGTGAGTTAAAGTTCAAGTTTTATTGGACCAGCAACGGTTCTAAGTGTCATTTTATTGTCTGAGTTGGTGAGATGTAATAAATTTCAATTAATGTTGTCAACAATGTATATGACATTGTCTTACTGTCGAGATTTGGCTAGGCTGTGGCAGTTGCTATGAAGGAAATAAAGAAGACATATTGGTTTCTCAGAAAATTTTGTCTGGGTGATGAAATTCGATCTAGGCAAAAAGTTGACGTCCGTTTTTGTTTTGTTGAAGTTTGTTATAATTTTTTGCCTGTGCAATATGGATGTCCTGTGTTGTATTTCTTGTGTTCTGAATTTCGTTTTCTGATCTTACAACTTGTAATGTGGTCCTTGGTCTTGACATTTTAATAGCACGTGCTGTCCTATTATACTGGCCGGAGCCAGTAGCCAGTAGCCAATGTGCTTTTGATTATTGAAATAATAATTAGTATTAAATACTGACTGTACATTCAACGGATTGAAGAAACAAAGGAGAATGCTCAAAAAAAAACCCAGCTCCGGGGTAAAAGAGATGTATCTCAAATTATCAATAATAATAAGTAATAAAATAATAGCCGTTTATGATCGTATGCTTACTGGCAAACATATAAAAATTACCTTTATCCAGGTGCCGATTTAAAAAACTAGTTTAATTAATTATTAAAAAATATGATGTTAAAATGCAGCCTCACAAAATCACTGCCTCCTAAAAACATAAAATGATACAATATGGGCCATATTGTATCATTTTATCCTAACAAAAGAACGAATAAAAAATACGTGTCCATTTTTTTTCGATAATCTAACTGACGGACTAAATATAATAATTATTTTTTTACCCAGGCAACCACCCTATTGCATTCATAGACACACCATTGAAGTAGTAGAAGTTTATGGGCAGATATTGATATTAACACTACAGGACGTACTATAACTTATGCCCTACCCTTACCATACAAGTCATTAAACCCATAAAAGTAATTAATTATGTATGTACAAAGTAATATGCGTATTATTCTCAAATAAACCCTTAAGTGATGTCAAATGACGGTCAGAGGCCATTTTCAATCAATTTATATGTTAATAAAATTGAATCGATTGTGTGCAGTAATTTATTGCAATGGCTGCGTTTGCGCATCTTTATTATTATGTACTATTGTTTGTTGAGAAGTTAATTTATTAACTTTGATACAGGGTGCGAATATATTGCTATATTAAAATGTTTATTTTGTTAATGTTGTAATGGAATGTCCAAGATTTTTTTAAAGACTACGTCATTGCCAACCCGTCTTCAGCAAGCGTGGTGATCAGTGCTCGTGCCTTCTCTGTATCAGAAGAGGCCTTTGCCCTGCACTAGGACAGAAATAGGCTAATAATATTATTATATTACGTCATCGACCGCTTGTGTCACATTCTTCTGTCGCAAATTTCCTCTTCTTTATTCTAAAAAAAGACTTTCTAAAAAAAAATTAACTACTTGAGGTTGATGTCTTTTAATAAAAAGCAAACTATTTTATTGAATCATAAAAACCTGAAAGACATTTTCATAATTTGTATTTTATTTGTAGTGCACCTAGTTCTAAATGTAGAGCAGAATCGTAAAAATATTTTGAATGCATGAATTTAAAAATGTAGGTCAACAAAATAAGACTGCAGAAAAATGTCTATCGTCTATTTTGACATGCAACGCATCATTTAAATGCTGCTAAAATGAAGCAATTCCGCCTAGAAATTTATTATATTCATCTGCCTAGCCTTTTCCCAACTATGTTGGGGTCGGCTTCCAGTCTAACCGGATGCAGCTGAATACCAGTATTTTACATGGAGCGACTGCCTATCTGACCTCCACAACCCAGTTACTGGGTAATACGATACCCCTTGGTAAGACTGGTTGTCAGACTTTCGGGCTTCTGACTACCCATAACGACTGCCAAAGATCCACGAATGACAGCCGGGACCAACGGCTTAACGTGCTTTCCGAGCCACGGAGGGGTCTCGGTATGTAAAGATGGTCACCCATCCACAGACCAACCGTGGAAATTTATTATAATAATAACTAAATACAATATTGATTATAATAATTAAGTAGTCAAATAAAAGCCTTCTTCCTCTCTCCTACTTTTGCTGTGCCCGACAGGGTCCACAATGATCATAATATATTCTGTAAAACCTACAACCCAAGTTCACATGTGAAAGCAATAATCATACAGAGTATTAAAAAAAAAATTTTTTTTTGCTTCTTTTGCGAAAGTGACGTTCTGCGTCAAGACTCTTCAACAGTGTTGTAAATAAAAGAGAGCTCGCCTTTCGCTATATTTCTGGAACTATTAAAAGAAGGTAATAAGCGACCCTTTAACATGGGATTTAAACATTACTGGCGAAATGTGTGTGAAGTATACGAGGTACACCTTCTGCCTTATGCTTCGAGACATCAGGCTTGACCTTATGTTATGTTACAATAATATTGTAAAAGAAATACTCTCACTTTTCCCAATACTCGTAGTTCTGGAATAATAAAAAGAACGTTTAAGGAAAACATCGTGAGGAAACCGGCATGTCCTAGAACCAAAAATTCGAACACGTGACATCTGCCAACGCTGGGCCCGCGTGGTAGATTATGGCCCACTCCTTCTCACAGAGAGGAGGTGTGTGTGGCTGTGGGCTGTGTCCCAGAAGTGGGACGGGGGGTGAGTCGTCAGTAGCCCGAAAGTCTGACATCCAGTCTTACCAAGGGGTATCGTATTACCCAGTAACGGGGTTGTGGAGGTCAGATAGGCAGTCGCTCCATGTAAAATACTGGTATTCAGCTGCATCCGGTTAGACTGGAAGCCGACCCCAACATAGCTGGGAAAAGGCTAGGCAGATGAATTTGCAACTAATAGCCAACTAGTAACTCCTGCAGAACAGTAGTAAAATTCACACCACAAACATAATTTATGTACTCTTACATAAGAACATACAAAAAGCACCATTTGCATTCACAACGCACCCGATTAATATTTCTATGGCATCAGGAATCATTCCCACTTCCTTGTACGTGAAGTGCATTTTATTGGTAATCTTCGTCCCTTTCCTCCATACCTTCAATTGTGTGCGTTAGAGTGGGATGGAGGATTCCTCGGGCAACGTCTTACTGCAGTCAATCATCTATATTCGTGGTAGCTAGTGGAATATTATCGTCACTTCCGGTGGAGTCGTTGACTTGATGAAAGGTTTGCTTGTAGTTTCGACTATCAATTTTATTGATGAATCGACTGGATCTTTGAGTCCATCAAACTGTCTATGTGATATGGTAATTGCAAAATTGTGGAGTTTCTCTGATGTAATTTTGTCTTTTGAGGATTTATAGCGAGTAGATCTTTCGTGCTCTCGCTCGTTGTATGCAATAGATATTTCTGTTGTAAAGGGACCAAACTTATTCCGATCCTGCTGCCAGATATATATGTGACCCCATTTTCTTTATATGATTTGGTCTTAAAAAAACAAAAGTAAATACTTACTAAGAATTAGTCTTGAAAAGTCTAACATAGTAATATTAGTAATCTATTTTTTTATTTATATGTACTTTATTAGGTAAAGGTACACAAGAAAATATGTAGGTAACAAAAAAAATGATAACACTACAAAACATAGGTACAAGATGCGGCCTTATCGTTTATAAATAAATAAGAATAGGTAATTATTAGTAATCTAGCGCCATTAGGTTCGACTTAATTACCACCCTAGTAGGTACTGTTACTGCTAGCTTACAACATTCCACGGCTGGGCAAAGGGACCCATGACTTTCAGCTCTTTCGATCTAAGGCTAAAGTGGATCACTGGTCGTTTGTTTTCTCCAGCTCGCTCCACCATCTTCTACGGGGTCTGCCGCGACGCCTTCTGTAGTTTGCAGTGGTTATTTTGGCCCACGGCTCATTGGGCATATGGTAGACGTGGCCAGCCCAGCTCCACTTCAGCTTAGCGACTTATTGAGTAACGTCAGTAATCTATGTTTTGGAGCGCAGTGTGGTGTTGCGAATATGGTCTGTCAATTTGACGCCGAGAATTCTGCGCTTCATTGCACATTTGCAAACCTTATGTCTGGGATCCATTCCTAGTAGATAAAGATAGTCAAATGAAGATTGCCACTTCATTTCCCCAAAATCCATCTTCAGTGCCAACAGTAGTTTGAATAAGTGTTTTGGCAGTGATTGTTACATTTCAAGTCCCATGGTATACTGTCCTGATGCGTTATATATGGATTTTGGATAATCGATATTTACGAGTGTTTTCAACTGTTTATAATCAAGTGCCAAATATTCCGGGAAGTCCAGTTCGTCCAGGAAATCATCCAGATTATAAAGTTAATGTTTTGCCAGAAGAGGGCTAAATATACGTTGATTTGGTTTTGAGTCATTTCATTGTTTGGTATGGAAAACAGACATATTGTATTAGTGAATCGAGTTATTTTATAGATTGAATTGCACATCGTTCTCACGTGTATAACATGCATGAATGATGTAACCAATAATTGTATGATTTAAAAAGAGTGTCCATGGAGTTTCTTGCCCGTTCTTCTCCATAGGAACCCACTACGCTTTGGAATGAGCAACTTAGCTTCATCTTTTTGACTGACCGACCTCTTAACAATTCAAAAGTGCCTGTAATTGGTTTATTTGAAACTAGCTTCTGCCCGCGGCTTCGCCCGCGTGGATGTCGGAAATTATCCCACGGGAACGTGCTAACAGGATAAAATGTATGTGCTTCCCCAGAATGCCATCTATCTCGCGGGCCCTTTGTGGCTAATTACAGTAGAAAACCAATTGTGGCTCATTAGTGGTGATTAAGAGGGTACCTATATGATATCTTTACCTAAGTACCTACCTAATTAAAAAAAAAACTCAATAAATAAGCAAAATCCCTAAAAACTAATATCTATACGAATGACTAATCCTACCTAACAGTATTATAAAATAACCTACGGTCACTACGTACACTATCAAATATACTACCTATACTTTAAAATTAAAATCTATACCTACGACTCATATAAAAATAAACCTAAATACCTCTAAAAACTAAAAGGAATAAAAATGAACTCCACTGCCGACCCAACCTACGACAAACTTAGTATTTGCGGTTGGTACAGTATAGACAGTGGTAATCGGGTATAGGGATCGAACCGCAAAATTAAGTTTGTTTTTTATTGTATATACTTTTCCGGGATAAAAAGTACCCAGTGTGGTGCCCAGGATATTAAAGAATAATTATACCAAGTTTCATCGTAATCGAACCGGTAGTTTTTGCGTGATGCCTGAACAAACAGACAGACAGACAGACAGACAGACAGACCGACAGACAGACAGACAGACAGACAGACAAAAATATTTTTTAATCACATTTTTGGGTTCGGTGTCGGTCTAGTAACACCCCCTGTAAATTATTTTTTTGATATTTTCAATGTACAGAATTTTCACTTCTACAGATTTATTATAAGTATAGATAATTGGTTATGAGTTTGAGTTTACTTGTTTCTTCCAGTACTAATTTATTTGGAAATACGTCTACTTTGTAAACGGCTATTAAGATTGAGCTCGTATGTTAAATACTTCTGCACTTGACATTGTATTGTGACATGAATTTATCAGAATATAGTTCAGAGACTTACTTGTAAGTTTATTGTTTTTATAATATTAGCGTAACTGTCATGCATGAACAGTTCACCTCCTAGTGATTAAGGTTGTATTTATTAATGGTAATCTGTGAACAGCGCTGTGGGTTACATTATTACTTAAGTAACTTATATTTTTTCTGTTTATAATATTGCATAATGTAGCTGTTTGTTGTTCCTATTTAATAAAATAAAATAAAATAAAAATTACTTATCTGACTATCTCACTGACATACAATAATCCAAGTGCTAAGACATTAAGACAGTTTTAAAATCTACCTGTATTTCTATCTGTCTCATATTTTGTCAAGTCGACTGCCTCGGGCACCATGGCCTATCCTGCAGCAAGAGCGCAAAAAGCTCCCTTGTCACTCCTTGTGTACCTAACTGAAAGACTTTGACTCTTAAGCGTATACATACTTGATATTCGACGGCACGGTTGGCGCGTGGTTAAGCGATTGACTGCTGCGCTGCGTGTCGCGGGTTCGATTCCCGCACGGAACAAATATTTGTATGACCTACATGTATTTGTTCCGAGCCTGGGTGTTTTTCTATCTATAATATGTATGTATTTACAAAAAAAAAAAAATGTATATAAGTAGTTTATCAGCCATCTTGTTACCATAACACAAGCATTAGGTTGTTTAGCTTGGGACTAGATGGCGCTGTGTGAAATGTCCAGGGATATTATTATTATTATATTGGTCATTTTGCATCATTAATATAGATCAATATGCGTAATAAGACGATTGGTCAATATGAGTAATTGAGATTGGTCACTTTGCGTATTGGTCACTTTGCGTATTGGTTATTTTGCGTGTTGGTTATTTCGCGTTTTGGTCCTTCTGCGTTATTTTCACCAATACATATTGGTCATTATGCGTCTAATTGTAATAACACTACAATCGTTCTTCGCCATAATTTCTTCAAACCCATATTTCTGTAGATATGGCATAAAAACAAAAGAGGTCGCACTCAAGGAGGGTCTCAAGTGCTAGTACAATGTGGTCAGTATACCGCGATATCTTAACGTTTTGAAGCACTGTTGCTCTGGAGACTTATTGGTTCGGCTTGGAATAGAGGATTTGTGGAGAGGACTTATTTGATTTTTATTTTCAATTCAAGTTTATTGTGCATTTTTACTGTATGGAATCTAAAGTCTGTAGACTGTCTCGTTGGTTTGGTGGTAGCAAGCGCTACTGGTGAGCATGAGGTCCTGGTTTTGATTCCTAGGTCCGGCAAAGTTTAATTGGGCTTTTCCATCAAGTATTTCTCAGTAGCAGCTCGGAGTCTGGATATGTGTCCGATTGAAGACTATTTTTTTTTAAATAACGTTGCCCCACACTGGAGGGGCCCGTGGCAAAATAATAATAGCCGCACAGGTCGATCGGTCAGGTTAAGCTACGCTTGCCGCGGTTGGTCTGTGGATGGGTGACCATCTCAACATACCGAGACCCCTCCGTGTCTCGGAAAACACGTTAAGCCGTTGGTCCCGGCTGTCATTCGTGGATCTTTGACAGTCGTTACGGGTAGTCAGAAGCCCGAAAGTCTGACAACCAGTCTTACCAAGGGGTATCGTATTACCCAGTAACTGGGTTGTGAAGGTCAGATAGGCAGTCGCTCCATGTAAAATACTGGTATTCAGCTGCATCCGGTTAGACTGGAAGCCGACCTCAACATAGTTGGGAAAAGGCTAGGCAGATGATGAACGTTGCCCCACACTAGTAATTTCTCCTGTATCGTGGGTGCGTTTACAAACATTTAAACTCACTTACACAAACAGCCAGACCCGGAGATATTATATATTCCTCTATTGATATGGGACTTAAATGGGACTTGGCGAAAGGTAGGTGTACTATAGGTACAACTACCTCACCCTTTGGGGATTACAGGCGTGTTGTTATGTAGAATCTGAAGTTTAGATTGCAGTGATTCTTATAAAATCTGTACAGACTATTCAAGGGGCCTAAAAAGGCCACTTTATGCAATACCTCTAAAAGCTATTTATTTCCTGAATTCCCAGCAGATCATTAGCAATTCTTCTTATTTTCGTAAAATTTCATTTCGTATTTGGTGTAAACATTGCCGCATGAAAAAAATAAAAACCGTAATTTTATCGGTAAATTTTTCCTTACAGTTTTTATTAATCAAATTGGTTTTTTATTTCTACAGTTTAAATGTTATTTCATTGTGATATGAATTGCACACAGATCATGTTATGATTCTGCCAAAGTGGCCTTTTTAGGCCCCCTGTTCACACAAAAAAGGCACGGTTATTTCTCAGTTCAATTACATGACCGATCGAACCGCTATAGTTTTAAATAAAACAAGTAGGTTATATATCTGCAATAAAAAGTGTTCTCGAAGTCATACAACCGATATTTCCAAATTTTTTACTTTTTTTTAAAATCTAATAGTGACTCCAATATTTATATTTCTCTACCAATCGTTAGTCACTCCGTAGCCTCCCCTTAATCAAAGACTCCAGACGACTGACGAGTGGTTTGACGCGTGTATACCAAGTAGTTATATGATGCTTAACTTACGGCCCTTTTCCTTTTAGGGGTCACTAGGAGAATTATAATTTTATCGTCAGAAGCACCTACCTTACGGTGGTGAAAGTGTTAAAGATTTTTATGACTGGATAGCTATCATATTCCTATCTATAGATGATAAATATTATATATAGCATTTTGGCTTCTATATTATTAATCTCCAGAATTGGGTATAGAATCCTTAAATAATTTGTCCAACGTCCTTAAATAATTTGCGGTTAGAATGAGGCGCATCAATAAGAACTGACGAACGTAATAACATTCAAGACTGTCTTATGCATAAAACCTTGTTATTTCCTTTATTTCGTCTAATTACGTATAAATTACATTTTTCAATATTTTTATAAACAAAATGATAAAAAAAAACATTTAAAAATATAAAAAATAGTAGCCTACCGGTATCGGGAACAGGGTCCAAGCTATCGGCGGTCCGGGCTCCAGAGAGAGGAACCTCCTGACAATGCGAGCCGTGTCCAGAAGTACCGCTTTCTGAATCAAGCCGTTGATCCAGCTGCCCAACGAGAGCCTCCTCAGGTGTTGGTCGAGGCTCTTGGCTATTAAGCCATTGGCTGTCACGACTATCGGTATAATGATTACTGAGTCCACAACCTCGCGAGCCAAGTCAAGATGATTTGTTTATGTTTCTCGGCTTTCACGAGGTTCTCATAATGCGGGACAAAAACCTTGTTTATTATTACAGTAGGGCCATGCAATGTACAGTCACGAGCAAAAGTATGTATACACTCGGCTTTATTCAAAAGCGATGTATTCCTTTATTTTTGAATGAAATTGTATGTTGTTACGAACATAGCATTTTCGCACCCATAGGTTTATGTAATGTGTCGTATTTCAACGTTGCATTCGTTATTTCACGAAAAAATTGCAATTGAAAGTTGCTAAGTGTTGACATATTGGTGGTCGTGACTGTACAGTTTTTAGATTATGACAGGAACAAGATAAATATAATCATCTAGTATAGTCGGGTTATAATGCTCCCACTGTTGGGAAACAGGCCTCCTCTCTTTGAGGGGATTGGGCTGTAATCTACCACGCGGGCCCAGTGTGGCGGACGTCACATGACTTCAAATTTTTGGTTCCAGGACATGCCGTTTTCCTCACGATGTTTTCCTTCACCGTTTTGAGAGAAGTGGCGATGATTAGTGATGAAACTATATACATACAGTAAAGCGCCTGTATAATCATCTGTTTGTATGCTATGCAGCACCAACTGCTAGCACTGACGATCCCTTAGTCTTCGTACTTTCACCAGCTAAAGAATACAAAGTACCCGACAATACATTACCTAAATACCTTACAGAGCTACAGTAACGCTACTTAATTACTCTAAACAAAGGAGATGGAAACATCACTAATTAATTAATAGAATGCAATTGTTAATGAAAATCAACGGTATTCTAGCTGCGTGTACGCAGGTATGCGGCAGCGGATGGAAAACACGTGTGGAGGTACTTCTAGGTTCATGTATTGTTAAGAACTTTGTGTGGATGATGATATTGTCTATTTATAGAGTATTAAAAGGGCCTTAAAGAATTACATTAGTAGGTAGCTGCGATCAACGCTGCCTTGGTAAGTTGGCAGGCAGCCCTGCTAGCGAGAAAAAAACAAGTGAATACGTTTAGATTCAAGGAAGCTGTACATTCAAGAAACAAATGAATGCGTTTAGTATCAAGAGAGCTGTTTCACTAATGAGGAAAAACCTGAAGGCCATTCCCATATTTTTAAGAACGTTCGTAAGTGTTCTGATTTGTCAAAAATACCCGGCCAATTCTCGTAATTAAAAATGTTCAAAATCTAGTCGCAATCACATCTTGTCAAAAATATAGAAAAATTGGAGGTAATTTTGACAGATTGAGATTGAGATCAGAAGGCCAATTCTCGTAATTTAAAACATTCAAAATCTAGTCGCAGTGTCATCTAGGGAAATTTGTTTTTTTTTTTGACAGTTTGAGACTGAGATCGGACTGTGAACGTTCTTAAAATTACGAGAATTGCCCCTCAGATTGTGAACGTTCTTAAGATTACAGAATTGCCGCTCAGACTGTGAACGTTCTTAGAATTACGAGAATTGCCCCTTTGATTTTCCCAAGTATCGCTCCAACGACCAAAAATTCGATGTGACATCTACTAACCCGCACTGGGCCCGCCTAGTGGATTAAGGCCTACTCCCTCTCACCGAGAGGAGGCCTGTGTCCCAGCAGTGGGAACATTATAGTCTGATTATGGCTCCAACGACCGTTCTTGCGCTGCATGCATCCTACAAACTCCCGCGCCCTTCACTAGGTCGCAAATTCTCCCTACACTGCATAATTCTATTCGCTCCATTCAGTGATAAACTGTCTAGCTGTCACAGAGTTTGTATGCAATTTACACATAATCCGTATCATAGACAATAGCAACACTCATCGAATAACTCACCTAGTCACCTAAGTAGTTGTCATAGCGTGTCAGTATTCCGTAAATCAGTGTGTTTACAAGAATCACGGCAGTCGACAAGCTACAGGAATTTGTATGCGATGCAGAGAATGCTAATGTCTTTGCTGCCTGAATTAGGGCTGTGAAAGCAAGTAAAGGATTGGTTGTGTTAAGTATAGTAATCGTTGGTGGTCCGGTCCTTTGAATAGTTAAATTCTAAGGAAAGGCTTAGGTTAATGAAAAGCAGTTGCTCCTAGTTAGACTGGTCGTCCTCATGGCTTGGAATAGGCTGGTGGTTAAAACTAATGCGAGATTATAGATAGTTCATCGATAAGTATCCTACAGTTAATCTGTGCACTGAGTTGTGGGCTGCAATATTGTCTATAAGTTTTGTATATTTCTTATTTCTATGTTTTATATTGTAGCTGTTTGTTGTTCCTATTAAATAAAAATAGTTACAAAAAAAAGCTTTAATATGGGGTATAATTGAGCGTCCTTGCTAATTTTATCGATTTCATTTTTAAAACGTCTGGTCCTTAACGGCGTTGTTGAAATCCACTTTTAACTATGTGGCAGTTTTATTTTTAATAAGTTACGCAATACTCGTAATGACAAAATAAATGCTCGAAACTTGAAAGGGGAACATTTACAATTAAGTTTATTAAACGGCTCTCAAGAAAGAATAAACACCAAATCACGATCGCGAATCCTCGAAAGTCCTTTACATCGTCAACCCTAATGAAAGCACATAATTTCTTCCCGTTTGGCTCACGTTACTTTTGGTACAGTAAATCACACACCAGTAGTATCACTTTGACATCGACAGCACCTTTATGTCATAGCAATAACAGCTATTTTTGTAGTGCAACTGTGGCTGATGTGCGGTTGGCTGTACAATGTAAGAATTGGGACGACCCATTTACATTCGTTCGTGATCATCGGCTGGTTGTTTGATTACATTAGTAATGGTTTTGATTAAATGTTGCAGCAACGAAGGTTAACGGTGGTGTTACCATTTATGATATTACGTGTCTGATTTGAAGGCTTTCCTTAGTGGTTTATGGGGGAAATTGGAATAGAAAGGACGTACAATACAGGGTAGCAAGGATATCGACGCACAACCTGTTACTATGGTTCATGGTATATCATTCTGAAAAAAAAAATCATACCATACCATTGTATTACCCTTTGTAAAATTTTATATATTTATGTTCTGTAATTTGTATGGTGTACAATAAAGAGTATACTATTCTATTCTACATACACATACAATACATACATTTTGATCGCGTAGATGTATTGTACTTATCTATGAAACAGCAGACTTTTTTTGATAAGCGACGAAAAATGTGCACGGGCCAATCATGTGCTGAATTCATGGTTACAGTTTGCCCGTCAATGTCTCTACCACCGGTTGCATATTAGAAAATCAAAACTTTCCTGAGCAAACAAAAGAACAACGTACAAATCAACCAAGTTTAAAATAACGATGGTCATTAATAAAATAATAATAATAATAATAAATATTTATTATCTATTTTTTATATTTTTTAATGTTTTTACACTTTTTATATTCTAATATTTAAAAATATAATTTATATGATTGTACATTGAAATAAAGGAGATAATAATAAAATTCTTTATTTCATAAAAGTGACAACATGGTTACAGATATTACATTTACAACATACAAGTAGAGTCTAGAACATAGGTCCCCTGGCTCCCAAACTAGGTATATACCTGTGACTTGGGAGTCAGTTTTCATCCATTATAAATGTCATTATGCATGTCGTTGGTTGTGATCAATTCACTATTTGATCAAAACTTCAGCTGACCAAAGTCTGGAATATCAATGTTTAAATTATTTATTACTCTATTGACCAAATCGATGAAATCCCAAAGAGCGGCGACGTAGTTCCCGCGATTAATATGTTTCTGGCGTTGTGTGGTCACAGTTCTAACCTAACCTAACATAGCTGTTTCGATGTAAAAACTTTAGATCAGTCGTTCATTTGATGTCACATACATTGGGATTTAAAAAATATTCTAAATAAAATATTTGGTCATTTAAATTTTGTTATTTCGTTTATTGTTCTTTTGAAATTTGCACCCTGTACAGATTGTTTATGTTCGATTTGGATGAAAATCTACTACTAGTATAGACCATACTATATGGTCCATGCTTGATGTTAGATACTATAGGTAACATTATAATTCTGCAGATTACTTGCTTTTTAAGGTGGATCCACACTGAAATTACTTTTTGTGGAACAACGTTGGCAAGTGACTGTTGGTAACAACGGATAAAGAAAAGTAACTTAATGTAATCATCATCATCATCTGCCTAGCCTTTTCCCAACTATGTTGGGGTCGGCTTCCAGTCTAACCGGATGCAGCTGAATACCAGTATTTTACATGGAGCGACTGCCTATCTGACCTCCACAACCCACTTACTGGGTAATACGATACCCCTTGGTAAGACTGGTTGTCAGACTTTCGGGCTTCTGACTACCCGTAACGACTGTCAAAGATCCACGAATGACAGCCGGGACCAACGGCTTAACGTGCTTTCCAAGGCACGGAGGGGTCTCGGTATGTAAAGATGGTCACCCATCCACAGACCAACCGCGGCAAGCATAGCTTAACCTGACCGATCGACCTGTGCGAGTAACTTAATGTAATAATCTTGCATAATGGTGCCCTACAAAAAGTAACTACGGTGTGGATACACGTTAAAAATCAAGTTCTACAAATCTGCATAGTTTTATTGTTACGTACTATGTGCTGTTCATTATCTAGCATATAAACCATACCTTTAGACAAAAATGGTTTTAGAAGAATTCGGTTCTATGTGACAGAATCACTGTAGGTATCTAACACTGATGTTTTCATAATTAACAATATCGAATACAACACACACACATGATTAAAACAAAAACCAACACGAAATAAAAACCCACCTTAATTAAAAACAATTAATTCCAACAACAAACAAAATTACCATATTGTTATCTTCATCCTGTCAGAGGTGTTAATACCACCACCTATTGTCCCAAAGATTATCATCTCAAACTTGACATTCGTCCCGCCGTGTCGAGCAGTGAGACGAATCCAGAATAGGCATGTCGATTCTGAGAAACGTTGTTCGAAAAATGTGTCGAAGCGCGTAAATTATTCTGTCGCATTGTAGCGATGCGTTCGGAATGTGTGATGAGTATTCATAGCCCGGTGTCGATGAAATATATGGATTTGTGGAGTGAATCAGTCGGTTTGGAGGGCAGGTATGGCAATCGTGAAAATGGGTTATTATGTCTTTATTTCCGGGCTTTTGTGTATGGTAAATAATGTAAAGGTCGCGTTTTTTGCCCGATTCTTTTATTTGTTTATGGGAACTCTCGAAATCTTATCATATTTTTATAGTATATTTTCATGAATTTTAATTCTAAAGTGTTCCTAAGCTCTGAAGTTTTAATTAACAGGTGGGTAAATATTTTCAAACGTGTCTATAATTACCAGATACATCAATATGACCTGGTTACTGGATCCAGGCTAAAAAAAATGAAACAATCTCTCTGCCGGAGGCATTAAAGTTGAGTAAAGCATCCACTTCAAAATTTTGCAAACGGTTATGACCCAGCAAAGATTATTCTCAATTAACTCCCTGATAGACAACCACTTACTCAATTATTTCAATCTAGTCCACGTACTCTCATGTCAAGCTCAAAACGGTGAACCATTTGAAATCTCTTAACCTACAAACAACCAATTTGAGCGAAGACACCAGCATCAATCCTGGTCCCCCTCATGGCTCGTTATCCAATCCCGCTACATACAATGGTACTATTGTTTTCGAACTAATAGCTACTATACCATTGGCCTAGTTCGGGAGCTTGGACGTGTGTTTGTCGAAATGATGGTTGTTGAAATGTGGGCTTTTTTTTCGTGTGTGACAAATTTTGGTGTGAGATGTGGGGCAAATTTTTGGAATGACCAATTTTGTGTTGTTTTGTGTTTTTGGTCGAATTTTTTTGGAAAGTTTAAATTATGTATACAGCTTTTGAAGTACCCCACATATTTGTTTATAAAATATTCAAAGCAAGAATTTATTAGCTTTTACAGATGTTATTAAATAATTAACGGTATAAAACAGATTATTACATAATTTTGACGTATGACATACTAATTATAGACGCATAAAAGAGAACAGACAGTATTTTGGAAAACACTTTTTTATTTCTTTCGAAATCTAAGCTATGTTGCTGCTATGCAGCTGTGTCGTTAACCTTTCAATATTCGATACTTTTTTCAACGAGTTATACTTATAATGTCAATACCTAATGACTTTAGCAAAAAGATTTCCCAGCCATATCTTGCTCCCCAACGCATCTAAAGATTCATTTCGTAGATAGTAGAAAATCTTAAATAATAATAACACCAGTCTATTATTGTCAATGCAGAGCAAATGCCTCTTCTCATACGGAGAATGCACGAGCTTTGATGACCATGCTTTTTCAAGACGGGTTGGCGATTTCAGACTTGTTTAAAAAACAAATGAAAAAAGATTTCTAAAAATCGAATCGGACGCACGAATTTCATAAAGAAAATCTTCACAAATAAAGAAAAAAAAACTGAAGATCAAAAATACGTAACTGTCACTACTATGACCTTTGTGGTCACACGAAATGTGTCACTCGACTATAGAGAGAACTGAACCGCAATGCGGTGTGGTGTGATGTTTATTTTTATACAGAATTTGTTGATTTTGTAGTGTAGTTTGTCATTATGATGTAAAATAGTGTCTTCTGATATATAAATAATTTGTTGAGTATGGCAGCTCCGTGACTAAAATTTTTAGCAAGTTGGTCAATTGTTTTATTGTTGAGTTATTTGAGAGTTTAAATGCGCAGTAGGTATATTCAAAATTTAAATGTGTGTGTAATTAAACTTAATCAGTTTAAATCAAGCCAAACTGAAACAAGATAAACCTATAAATAAACCAATTCACAGCCAAAAACCTAAGATAGCACAGAGCATTCGAAACGAAAACTTATCGAAACGTAAACGTAAACAAACAAGTTTGCGTTAAGATCTTCCCAGATTTCTATATATAAAGCTTACGCAAAACGTTTTAGCGAGACGTTAGGTCAAGCCACGGTTTACTACGAAATACGAATCGGAGAGAGATTTTCCCATTTTATTCTTACATATTTACCATAGGAATTACGCTAAATGAAGGTATCTCGCGATACATACTTTTCAATGAGGAAAGTTTCGAGTATGAATGTGCATGGCTATAAGAGTAGGGGAAGACCAAAGAAACGATGGATGGAATGTGTGAATTATGATATGGTTAGAAAGGGGGTGACTACCGAGATGACGACTAATAGAGAAGTATGGACGAAACAATATGTTGCACCGACCGCAAATACGGGATAAGGGCAGGGCTATGATGAGGGGTAGCGCTGCCCTAGAACATAAAGGGCTAAGGAAGGAACACGGGTGGGTTTTAGTCAGTAAGAGTCTGACACTCCCTTCCGCTCCACCCAGAGCGGGAGGGGTCATTTGATGATAACCCATCCTAAAAAAAAAAAACAAAAAAGGGCTATGATGAGCACACAGAAAATGATGTTCACATTTTGGTCACTGAGTGTTGGCGTTTTTATAGATCAAATAAGCCAAGGCTTTATCTCGTTGTCCAGTATTTAGGGTGTCAAGAGTTCTTTTAGAAATCAGCTGGTTTATTCTGTAAAAATCTCACCGTGAAAACTAAGGTGAAGTCTCTCATTCCACGTGCCGATCTATTCTGTTAACATCTCACCGTGGAATTCATAGGTGAAATAGTTTGTCTATTGATACTATTGTGTCAATTCCTTGCATCAGGTGGATTGACAACTAACTTCACGCTCACTTCACGTAAGTTTTTACGGGGAGATTTTAATAGAAACGATCGCCAGAAAACATAAATAGCGCCCTTTTCTATTTGCGCAACAATATTTCAATAAAAAAACTTTTGAGTCATTCCTATACTTACATACCATAAACATTTTTGAGTAATTCTAATAGGTATATATTTTACGACTATGTAAAACCAAACGCAATCAATCATCATATTTACAGCCCATCAATCAACACAAGTTTTTAACATTCATGCCAAAATGATAAAACGTGAAATAGCTGACTGAAGTTTCACCATCTGTGCTACCATGGTCACAGTTTTATATCAGGAAGGTACACACACAATTCACCACAGCCCTAATTCACTATGACCACTTAACGATTCCTTACTTCAAACGAAACCACGTCAATTTCTTAGTTAATCACGACCTCTGAGGGGCAATTCTTGTAATTTTAAGAACGTTCGCAGTCTGAGGGGCAATTCTCGTAATTTTAAGAACGTTCACAGTCTGATCTCAGTTTCAATCTGTCAAAATTACCTCTAATTTCCCTACATTTTGACAAGTTTTTGACATTTGTTTGTCGCCGAGATGAGACTGTGATTAGATTTTGAGCGTTTTAAATTACGAGAATTGGCCTTCTGTTGTTAACGTATTCTCTATGACACAATGGCGTGGTTTGAACTGTCAAAATATATGTTGTCAGTACACCTGACATTTCGATTCCTTGCCGTTAACAAGACACGATATTGACGTTGTTTGTACGTGGTAAGATTTCGCGGGGAATAATATAGAATTGGGGCCCTGATAAGTTTTTGTCTAACGTAATAGGGGCGAATCTATTGGCACCAACTGTCCATATATCTAGATTCCGTTCCTGCTGAAAATTTCCTTATGAAAAAATCCAAACTGTCCGTTCGAAGAACAGGGGCTCAGCAGCTGCGCTTGTGCTCATATGCGACTACTTGAACAACGAAGTAGTATAGGATACTTCATAACACGATATCTTTGTAAATAATAAGCTAGTTGCCTAAAAAAATCTAATTAGTACGTCAGTTAGATCATCAAAAAATATTGGACACGTATTTTTTTTTGTCAATTATATAAAAAATTATGAAGATATCGCCTGTTAAAGTTCCGCGTGACGTCACGCCTTGCTACACTTTTTAGCATGGCGTGACGTCACGGCGCACTCCCAAATTTTGTCGCGCTTTATCTTTGTCATTTTTTGTTTGACTGACAAAAGAAAAAATACGTGTCCATTATTTTTCGATAATCTAACTGATGGACTAAATATAATCATTATTTTTTTACCCAGGAAACTTCCCTATTAGGGATACCATCTTCATCATCAGCCTATAGCAATCTACTGCTGACCGTTGTTTTCTCCAACCATAGCTCATTTTATTGATCCCCTGTTACTCTCATCCAGCTGCTACCAGCCACCCTGCGAAGATCGTTGTTCAACCTAGCCGGAAACCTGCGTTAAATTCCCGGGCGTGATCTGCAGTGTTCTTTATGGAAAGTTTTCAATCGATTGCGTTCCCAAGTAGGCCGCTGCAAAATATTTTTTTTTTTATTCAAGTATAAAGTAAAGTAAAAATATGATTTACAACTGTAATGTAGACCTACCTGATTTAGGTTTATGAAAAACCTGTTTCAGGCCATCAATTTATATCAAACATTTAAAAAGAAGACAGCAATAAATGTTTTAGAAGCTAAATTTAAAAGATGGTAAGTATATATAAACATTTCTTTTTTGTACGCGTTCGCCTGCACCTTGGATGACCTGATGCCGCAATCAACGTGGCCACCTACCGGGCTCAAACTATATAAAAAAAAGTAAAAAAAAACATCTAGTAAGAGTACCATCGACACGAAAAGAAGAATACCTAGTCTGAGGAAGTCCCTACGTCATTGGTCATTTGAAAAGATTTAAGATATTAGGCATAATTATAGAGCAATAGCACACACTAAACATAATCTACTACAGTCTATTTTAAACCCATACGGATTTCCTGACCTTGATGCGATTCTCCGAATGATTTAATATCGAAAAACACATACATTAAACGAAAAACTCTTTGATATACACTTTTATCGTCGCCACGAATAAATTCTGATGCCTCTAATTGACTCCGGCGTTCGTAAAAGATTAGATAGTGTTCTGTTTTTGATGAAGTTACGGCTTTTCAGAATTCCTTGGGTGTTGCGAAGTATGTAATATTGATTGGGAAGAACGTGTCCGTTTTTCTGTGAATTTTTTGTTTATGAAATGTGGGTTTTCAGTCGAGTGTAGTTGTAAACACATAATGTAGCTTTCTGCAGAACTTCAGGCATAAATATCTACCTATATAATATAGGTATTAGTAACAGAGCTTCTTGTGAAAGAGGTTTTCCATCGAAATACTGCCTCCATTCCAATTTCTGCCACACTAAACAGTAATGATGTGTTTTAACTTAAAAAGTCCCAAAAACTAGATTTCAAAATTTTTTAGTTCTTTATGAACGTTTTACGAAAAATAGTCCCTAAAATGCCCATCATTTACTGTTCAAGTGAAAAACAATGCTTCCAAAAACACTGAAATTACCTTCTATGCTTTGTTTTTCTTACTTTTACAAGAATTTTCACAGGTAGCATTCAATTCATTATTCCGTTGGAACATCTTTGAATACGACAAATATTTCAAGCTACCTCTTTTTAGAGTTCCGTACCCAAAGGGTAAAAACGGGACCCTATTACTAAGATTTCGCTGTTTGTCCGTCCGTCTGTATGTCACCAGGCTGTATCTCAAGAACCGCGATAGCTAGACAGTTGAAATTTTCACAAATTATGTATTTCTGTTGCCGCTATAACAACAAATACTAAAAACAAAATAAAATAAATATTTTAGGCGCCCCCATACAACAGACGTGATTTTTATAGATAATGGCACGGAACCTTTCGTGCGCGAGTCCGACTCGTACTTGGCCGGTTTTTAAGTTTCGCGAATGCAACAGCTCTCAGCTTTGCACCGACTAATAGTCTAATATTTATTACATGAACAGGATAATAAAATATATTTAATTCACTATAACTGTGACGTTTGCAATAAGTCAAGCGTACGTGCATGAGGTGTGAACGTATTTGCTACGCTTTATAATATGTAAAGGAAGCAGTGTGTTAGGTTTGAGTTTTAGGCGAATTACATGCGGAAGGTGGTAAATTATTGTGCTAAAGTGTTTTCTTTAGTACTTTTTTTGTGGTTAGTAAGTGTTATTGATAGCAGTGATGGCCCAGTGGAAACGGCCGCGCCTTACAAGTTGTAGGTTCGAACCCAGACAGGCGCTTTACTTTGTGTAAATTATTTCATCACCACTGCTCTCAAAACGGTGAAGGAAAACATCGTGAGGAAACCGGCATGTCCTAGACCAAAAAGAAAGAAAGAAAATGCATTTATTTGCGGCAAACATGACGCATAAAAAAAGGACATAAACACACAATAAAAAAAACAAGTTGGGGGTAAACATGCGCCACATTCACGCAAAACGGCCATCGCTCAGCATGATGCTTAGACCCTATACGAGACAGAGCCCCAGCGCTGGTTTTCAGCGGCAGCCGGCGCTGACGTGGTGACGTGAGTGAAATATTTGAAGATATTGTGATAGTTACCAACCCGCACCAGGCCCGCGTGCTGGATTACGGTCAACTTCATCAGTTCCTGTAACGTGCAGCTGACAGGACACGTAGGACATGATATTAAGTGTTTTATCGTTTTTGGAACAGCACCGGTAGTGCTAAGTGAAATGGATAGAAATGGACTGTGTGAAAGATGATATGGCTAGCAAGGGATCAGTCCCTTTCCAGCTCTATTAGTCTTTATCTCGGTAGTCAGCTACCGCGATGACGACTAATAGAGAAGCATGGAAGAATTCATGTTGATCGATCCCAAATAAATTGAGATAAATCCAGAAGAATGATAATGATGATAGAACAACAATCCTTTAGTTTAATTTATTTTAGTTGCTATTTTAAATTGTAATAAACGTTTTGAACATTTACGTCACACATATTATTCAAAGCGACTTACATAAAAGTATTCAAAAGCAATGCTGTCAAAAGGTCGATAAAATTTATCGATAAACTACTTCGCAGACGTCCACTTCTATTGTTTTAACTCGCGCATGCAATTTTCGACTTTAACGCTTTAAAATATGATATAAAATACAGAAATTTGTTTGAAATATAATGCTGTAAGAGTACAGAAATAACGTTCAATATAAATTATCAAGCGCCGTGAAAACTTCAGCGGGCCGTAGTATAAATAACGAACTCACAGGCAATGTGAATTAAATAGATACCATTTGCACTTGACTTATGGTTTGAATAAGACTTGAATTTCAATACGAAAGCCATCTTGTATCCAATATCAGATAAGCATGACGATAAATAGTTAATTATGGAACGAGGATCAAATTCTTATGGAAAAATTATCCTTTTGGTATTCAAATCAAAATTCAATCAATCAAAATGCAGTCTCGCAGCAATTGATTCGAATGGCACTGAGTAAAATTGATAGGGATGCTATTTTTCATCGATATAAAAGCTTTTCAAACTCTCATATCGATAAGTACAGTTTCTTAGAAAGATGCAAAGCATTTTACTATACTGCTTTGTAATGTAGATGCGTTTGCCGATTCTATGAGAAAGATGCAAAGTGCTTTGGCTGCTTCTCATTGTGAACTATATCTGTGATTGGATTTTTAATATACTCTTTACTAAATGGTGCTTTTATGTGGGCAATACTTAGGTTTAAAGATTTAGGATTACGATTTAAGATTTAGAATTAAAATTAGAGATTATAGATTCTCAAAAACACATACAAAGTCACTTACATGGGAACAATGCTCCAATTAAATTATATAAAGCTCGTCAAAGACGTCACAGTAGCGATTATGATACACATATCCAATGTATTTAGGTTTTAGGAAGGGTGTTATTTGTGTCATTGAATGAATGCTTTCGCTGGGGGTTCGATTCCTAGGTCAGGCAAAAAGATAATGGGTCTTTCATCAGGAGTTTCTCAGGAGTAGCTCGGTGTCTGGATTTGTGCCCGGTTGATGGCAAAAGGTTCGCCTCCAATTATATGGGACTTTGGGTTTTTTTGTTTGTTTTTAAAGTATTTTTTTAATTTTTTTAAAAGTAATTGTTTATTTTTTTTTTTTATGTAATTGTTTTATTTTTTTAAATGATTTTTAATATTTCAATGTAACATATAATAGTTTTTTTTTACTAACACATGTTATGGATCAATGTCTGAAATAACTGTACTGTGTACTATAGTAAACCTTTGAAAATTTCGGGGATTACCGGCGTGAAGGTATTATGTTATGTAGACTCCTATTCCATTCACTGATCTTAAGTAACTTCTATATGCTGTGGTAATATCTCCACTAGTCCACTGCTTACTCTAGGATGCATATCCGGTACGGCTCTTAAATCCTTTCCTATCCTAAGGACACGTCTTCCCTAACAGTACAGTGCCCCCCGGCCTACGCCTTGATATGCAATGGTCATTATAGCACCATGAAACATGAGGCTACAGGGGCTAGTGCGAATCTTGGGGTTCATTCGATTAATCGAGTCTGGTCAAACAACGCTGGGATCGGTGCATTTCATTCTATATGCTGTTGTAATATGATTGGATTTTAGCAGAATCCATGAAAATTTTAATGCATACAAGTCGCCACGCAAATTAATTTGATTTGGTGGTCATGGCCAATCCTATTAATATTTTGATTGCAAGGTCATCCCAGTGCACATTTTGTCGTATTCGGTGTGAACTTTAATTTATTTATAATTTTATTAGCTGAGATTATCAATCTAATTGCTTACTTAATGCTAATCACCCATATGATTATAAATATAGTAATTGCTAATGGCTTATTACGTTTTATTGTTAGACACTAAGTCTCTCTGATGAGGAGCTTATATTTTATATAGGTTCCTGCAGACAGGCGCGACACGACACTAGTAGAACAATTTCTATGAAAACTTCATGGAAATGGCTCTGCCTGAATTGCGTCGCGCCTGTCTACAGGAGCATTATTTCTTCATCGGATTGAAATAGTTGTAGGTAGTTTTATTTTAATCAATTAAGGTATTTCGGACTACATAATTAACATGTTAACCAAATTAAAATTGAATAACGATATTAAAACCATAAAACAACACTTAAAAATACAATGTTTTATCACTTCTTGGACATTTATGGCGTACAACGACTCTTTTAGATTTATTAAGTAGATATTCAATATTGTAGGTAGGCCGTCCGAATTTAGCTTACCAATCAAATACGTCATAAAAAAAAGATATCATTTAAAACCAATAAAAAATTAAGCTCCTCCTACCGAAACGAATATAAAAATATTTTATCAAGCTGATTTACATATAGAGTGGAACATAGAATACCTAATAAAAATTATAAAACATAGTGTAAGAAGATTTAGTAAAATATTCAGAAGCTCATGAACACAGACATCATCATTACGTGAATGTCGAGGCGATCCAACTCCTTGACAACACTGAATTAGTGCGAAGACTAAAAAGGGCCCTTTACCTTTTGAGTTAGTTTAGTGCAATGTAAGTGAACTCAAACTGTAGTGCATGTACTGAATCTTATAAAGAACACGAGATTTTGTTTTTTGTTAGGTATGATAATTTAGTGAGTTTCTTAGTTATGGGGCACACACACTAAAATGTAATTGACAGGCTTATGGTGATTTATCGAGGTAGGCACTGCTTTAATGTCTTTATGCAATGCACGCTACTAATATTTAAATTACTTATTAGCTAATAGGCTAGATTGTATTGTAAATAAAGTATCACCAATTGTGGTACTTTATTAAAGGAAAATAAAAGAAGATTTTGTGACAAAAATTGAAAACAGTGTGCTTAGATGGTTTGATCATGTTGAGAGGATGGGTGAAAGGCGACTAACAAAAAGTAATTACAAGGCAGATGTGATTGGAAACGCCCTAAAAGGACATATAGTGACCTTATTGGTGATGTTCTTCAGAAAAGTCAGGTGAGTAGTACTCGCCACCGGAATGCGTGTATGAGCAGAACAATGAACGTCAACAAAGTAAAAGGAGTATGTAAGGATTGTAGCAGGTGCCAGTGGGCTGGCCATGTTTGTCGAAGGACCGGTCCACCGGGAGCAGACGAGTTCTGGATTTGAGACCGCGTATCGAAAAGCATAGTGTGGGACACCCCCAGCTAGATGGACCGACGACCTAAAAAGGTGGCTGGGACAGACTGGATGCGAAAGGCGGAGGACAGGGTGTTGTGGTGCAGCCTGGGAGAGACCTATGTCCAGCAATGTACTGCGATAGATTGAGTTGATTTTAGCAGGTCGCATTCTGCAGTTTCTGCCTTACCCCATGGGAAGGCGCAAGTTCAAGTATGCAAAAAGTAGGAACTTCTACAAGCCTTTCAAAGAAACGTACCACCCACAGTTCTAAAGCAAAGTCGTAAAATACTGAGAACCTAACTAAACCATTGAATAACAACAGCACCTTACTGTAAATGACTTGACTACTCATAAGCTAAAACTAACAGTTATTTGTACTACAAACGCTGGTTTAAATTTTAGTACAGGTCTACTTATAACCGTCATAATCTGCATATTATAATCCTAGAATGGTTTGGCAGACGTGTTAATATGATTTGTTTGGACACTCTTAGTTAGTCACTGACGGCCATATAGCCACGTATATAACCTAGATATAGCCCACTATCATATAGAGCCTAAGTGCGTGCTAATAACGGCTATAAAAAAGGCGGAAAATGCTATGCCATGCATGTAGGATGCACGAGACAAACAGGTCAGAGTCGACACGCAGAGGGTTCCGAAAGACGGTCTTCACCAAAGGAGGCTTAGGAATCACTGGCGTGATGACTTACGGGAGTTTACGGCTTTGACTAGCAACCTCTTCGAAGATTTTGTAATATGGCATATATAATGAGATAAACACTATTTCTTATTTAGGATATTAAAAGGGGTGGGATCAGCTTGAAAGCTGACAGAGCGGATCTTGGTGTAAAATACGTAATATTATTAATATAAATAATTGTCATTACCTATGTATTAATATAAATAAAGATTGGTCCTTGGCAGCATTGGAAAGAGCGTAGGTAGGGAGTCCTTTGCCCGGCAGTAGACACATTAATGTCTAATAAAAAAATAATTAATATAAATACGCCTTTTATTGACCGCAGCGTTAGTAGTACTCCGAATGAAAAATTTCTGTAGCAATAAATCATAAGAACATTCCAAACAACCACATTTTCAGTACATTGTGTGGTCAAGCGCAAATTCAAAAGCAACAACAGTCATCAATGTCAATTTGATGGCCATCGTGTAATTCAAACCACGTATTTGATAGTAGCAACAGTTATGGCCTGTAGTAGCGGCTCGCCCAATTGAATAACGATTTTCTGCGCGGGCGCAAGCTAGTGTTGCGACTGAGTCGACTGTTATTGATAAACGGATTAAGTTTATATACGTGATTGAAATGTTGATTGTAAATAATATGTAGTGTTTTGTAGCAATTAACGATGTGGCTAATATTTTTTTTATAGCGTTGATTAGAAATTATAATTAATTTTATTGCTAGTATTACAAATGTATGGAGTTACCCGTTTACTTTATATTATTTATTTCTTTAATTGAATCCTTTGATACTCTGAGAGCGTTTTTATAAACTGTATAATATTCATTCTAGCTTCCTACCTACTGACGTAGATTTATGGATCGCAAGAAGTAATCAATATTTAAGAAAAAAAAGGAATAAAAATTAACATAAACTATTAATCCCGCGTAAAAATTATCGACATCGTCCCCTCCCTACAAAATCTCAGGCTCCTTATCGATGATTTACAAATTGTACAGACGGACAATGGACATAGGGGAGGACCGGTCTCCAAGGTCGGGAGTTCGAACCCGGGAGATACACTTATTTAACGTAATGCGGAAGTTTTTTCATATAAATGATTATTATTCAATGGAATATTTAGTGAATGTTTTGTATTGCAGTTTCTATAATGTGGGAATATTTTGTTTTTAATGGTGATATAAGGGCGTGGTGAATTCTTTCTTTGGAATATTTATGTGGGCCATGGACATTATTCTTTTTTTTTACGTTATTGTTTTTTTTTTTTGTAGCGTTTGTAGTTATAAATTCCCACTGAGCCCCAGTAGGACTTTTATTATTAAAAATAGCTTTTGTCGTTGCTTTTTTCGCGTTGACACATTGAGAAGCACCATCCTATCCTACTTATACATAAATGCGAAAGTTTTTAAGGATGGATGGTTATGGATGGATGTTTGTTACTCTTTCACACCAAAACGATTGAACGGATTTGGATGAAATTTGGCACACAGATAGTTTATAACCAGGATTAACACATAGAATACTTTTTATCTCGATATTCCGACGGGATCGAAACTTATGCGCGAGGCACTGCTGGTCAAATTCCTTAGTCTATTTAGAGGCCCTTTCCGATTCCATCTTTTCACGACTGTATTAAGTCATATTCAATACATGCATGTATTGAATGACTTAATTAAAGAAATAAGCAAAACCAAGCGTTAACAAGGAGTGATGTTGTGTTATGTTTGAATAATGTGTTATTCAAACATAACATAACATCACTCCTTGTTACCCTGAAGGGTTGGGCAGAGGAGTCTCTATAGTACATCCACAATTCGCTAGTCATGTAATAGGGGGTGACCCTATTGCCATTAACCGGACGAAAACTCCGGGATGTCTACCGGGAAATTCCAGATAAGAAACCGAATAACACTTTGTCCGACCTGGGAATTGAACCCAGAACCTCATGCTTAGCAGGAGCGCTTGCAACACTAGGTATATTCCTCCTTTTCCAAAACATAAAACCATGATCATTGATCAGCCTACCGGAATACAACGAACCACCTGCCTTATAACTCAAGCCCTTCAAGTACCAGTACCAGTACTTACACGAGTCCATTGTCAGCCCATAACTCCTGCACACAACTTACTTACACCAACAATTTTGCAGAACATACAGACAGACACGAAACAGCACCCGTCGACTCCCATGACCTGTTTAGATTACCGGTCGAGTTTATAAGCGAGTAGGTATTCTGTAAAAGATTAGTGATCCACTCTCCTACTCTTATTATTGTTAGGTATGATTTACGGTTGAGAAAGTGGGCCGATTTGATGAACTTTGCGGAAACGGATATTAGTGTTTTCTGGTAAATTTTAGTGTTTAGATTATGATGTGTTTTGAAGTTTATAGGTAATGGGTGCGATCTCGGTTTATCTGTTCCGGTTGAAAGTAGGTTTATCAAAATGGACTGTAAATTTTTCTGTATTAGTTCTACTTGGAAAATTTAGTTGGTCAAAGATTTATAAGATTAAATTAGGGCATATTTCGTGAGTGTATTAACATAGACTTACGGGTCGAGCTACTTGACACTATGAGCTAATTGCGCGTTAAGTAAAGTGAACAATTGACACTACTGAAGTTAAAGGTGCACAAGACACATCAAGCTATACATTTCCAGTTATGGCTGACCTCACATTGTATAAGCTTTTTGTATAATGAGAAGTCAGCTTATACGGAAAATGTATAGCTTGATATGTCGTCGTGCGTATAGCATTAAGATAATGTAGATATGACAGCTGCAATTACTTTCTGTAAAGTACAAAAAGTCAGCAACTAAATTATTTTATACACTCTTGCCACTGTCTCTTTCACCACTCGACCAACTAACACGACCAAACGCAGCATAAGGTATACAAAATCCCAAAATAACGCTGATCGTATGAATTTGACCTATAGTGTGAACGTACTGCTTGATTACCGGGCCAGATCTGTTGTGATATCACAGCTCAATATAGGAGCACTTTGTAAGGGTTCCTCATGCTTTCACGAAATTTTCTTCATCTTCGTGTCGCCGGCACGACTTTTCTCAGGGCCCTAAATCACTATGACCACTTAACGATTCCTTACATCCAAACCACGTCAATTCCTTCAAAATCATCATCCCTAAATCTGTATTCATGTAAGTTGGAGTTTTAGTTCTTCTCCAGAAGGATAAAGTCCCACCACTCGGCTGGCGAATGGGATGAGTCAGCCGCCTGTTCCCCGGGACCGACGGCGTCACACGAATCGCAGACGTGAAAACTACCAGAGGCTGCTTCAGGAGGCCTCTCACTCGGATTTGCCCCTTGCCTACCTCTTCACCGGATGATAACTTAAGAAGTTGAAAGGAATCTTTTAACGGGGGGGAATATGTCTGCGCCATTGCCTGATGTTTTTGTGATACCACCGCTAATCTCGCGTGCATTTCGCGCGGTTTTGTTCATTGTGTCATAGAGAATAAGGCTCCTGATCTTGTTGCCTCCAAACTCCGCCACTTTTCGGCGTCGTCGTAGGCAGCGCAGAGGTCACGTTGACTCCATGTTTGGGGACACAGAGGGCAGGATAGGAGGTGGAGCATAGTTTGCGACATAGCACCACATTCACACACTGCTTTGCCGTTCCGATTTTTTTTTTCGAAAAGAATAAGAGACGGTGTCCTGTTGATATTTGGTTGGTTTAAAGAATAAACGTTGTTCTAGCACTAGCTGAGATGCTGCTAAGCATCAATCCGGCACAATTTGACGGCACGGTTGGCGCAGTGGTTAAGCGATTGACTGCTGCGCTGCGTGTCGCGGGTTCGATTCCCGCACGGAACAAATATTTGTATGACCTACATGTATTTGTTCCGAGTCTGGGTGTTTTTCTATCTATAATATGTATGTATTTACAAAAAAAAAATGTATATAAGTAGTTTATTATCAGCCATCTAGTTACCATAACACAAGCATTAGGTTGCTTAGCTTGGGACTAGATGGCGCTGTGTGAAATGTCCAAAGATATTATTATTATTATTAAATCAATCAACTAAGCCTGTCGCAGTCCACTGCTGGACATAGCCCTCTCCCAAACTGCGCCACAATACCCTATTCTCCGCCTTCCACATCCAGTCTGTCCCAGCCACTTTTTTAAGCTAGCAAGCTAGGCGTCCCACACTACGCTTGCGCGATCTCCACTCCAGAACTCGTCTTCTCCACCAGCCATCGGAAGAAAGATTAGCCAATAATATTCCCATAGCTAGGACACAGGCCTCCTCTAGATAAGATAGCGCGGCGTAAACCACTACGCGGGCCTAATGCGGGTTGGTAGATGTTACTTACAAGTCTTCGAATATTTGGTTCTACTACCGGTCGGAGATGGTCAGTAACATCAAGGCTTTGCAGGTCTTACTTGAGGAGTTGGGTTGGATCGAATAATCGATTTTCGACGTGGAGTTGCGGTCACCAGCCTTTTATACCTCTTACCTGTGCCATTGTCCTCTCGAAACTTTCCTACGCCATTTTGAGAGCAGCTTATTCTTATTTCATCATTATATCAAGTATCAAATTCCGATTTGGCACAGTTTCTCTTTCATCTTAAATCCGGGCTTATCTAACTTAAGACTTAATCCTCCATTATGTCTTCTCTTCAAATTCCTTAATAAATGACTCATTGGTTATATATTCGGGCTCCGTGGTTAATGTACCTATAATAACTCTTGACAAAAATGGTGGTTATGTTAATTGCCAATTGAGTAAGTCTTTAAAAGACTACTAAACTCATTTTATCTGTGAAAGTTAGTACATACTCGTATTTATAGCATCGTCTACAACATCATCTATTTATTTATAAATATACGAGCTGTGTGCCCGCGATGGGATTTACAAATTTTAACAAAACTGATGAACTTCCATGCCAACTTCCATCCTCCATCCCCTATATCAGTGTTTTTCAAACTTTTTCATGGCGTGGCCCCTTTAGTACGGAAAATATTTCGCGACCCCCTTCCCTCCGCTGCTTCTAACTTGGAATTCAAGTCTGTCACATTGGGTACCTTTTGGTTAAACAGAAAAATAGAATTTCCACAATCGACTACTGAAGCTTTGAAGTGTATGATTCCATTTGGAACCTCCTATAATTTTAAAGAAACGGCGGCCCCATTATAGAGGTTTGGTGACCCCCTAGGGGGTCGTGACTCACACGTTGAAAAACGCTGCCCTATATAACCCTTTTAGGGGATGATTTTTCAAAATGTCTACCATCTTTTTTATTGCAAAATGGGCCAACTCTTGACCTCGACCTCGCCTGGTGGAAAGCAGTGAATGAGGGTCTATGATGGAACGAGCAAGCTCAGAAGGTGTCTATTCACTCTTGCTTTGAAGGCTCACGGGTTCACGTGGAAAGGAACACAGACGCTGTCTTGCTGCTGTGCTGTGTTCCTTAGTGCTCACCTTCGTTATCTAGCTTCTTCTAGACCCAGTGGTTTATTATGTGCGGTGTCTGTCAGTGAATAAAATTCATAAACCTCGTGTATCTCGAAATGTGTATTAATGTAGGTATAATTTATATTAAAATACCTATGTGTAAGTCTTAGAACAACCTCTCTCACTGGGAGCCTCAGTTTTAACTATTGCAGCTATCATCGTTTAACATTGTTTGTCTTTGAATGTATTTGTTTCTTTATTATTATTATTATTATCCAGTATACCTTCTTTTCAATTTAGCTTCTAATGCATTTATTGTTGTCTTCTTTTTAAATGTTTGATGTAAATTGATGGCCTGAAACACAGGTTTTTCAGAAACCTAGATCAGGCAGGTCTACATTACAGTTAGAATTTAACTGTCCTCGATTGTAATTAACGTAAATCATATTTTTACTTTACTTTATACTTGAGTTTTGTTTTAAACAAACAGACACAGACTTAAACATCGTCCAAAAATCAATTCAGTTTTATTTTCGTTCGTAACCTTCTACCTTGGAGCAGTTCTAAAAATAAATAAAAGGATTGCACTTGAAACCGAAGTGGCACTCAGTTCTATATCTCTTCTAGTTTGAGATAACTTATTGCTTCATAAAACACTTGTAACAGGAATGTTATCTATGAATTGATTCAGAAGCTATATAAGTCGAGGTTAATGGTATTATAAAGATATAATAGACATTAATTAGTAGGTAATGTAGGGTAGGTAGGGATTGCCTCTTGGTCTAGTGCTGAGAGGTCTTAAGACCGCCCATTGGGTCATGTCACCCCTTGTAAAATTTCTACATTTATACCTGTAATTTTTATAGCGTACACCAAAAGAGATAAGTAACCAGGGTCGTCGGATACAGTTGATGTTTAGTAAGAAACCGATGGATGTTTTCGAATAAAATTTAATTTAATTAATAGAAAACAAACTAAGTCTTTTATACAGAAAACAACGGAACCATTATTCTAAAATCTCCACCCACCACAACCTCCCAATACCGAAAAATATAATTTCATTTGGTGATCCTTATAGAACCGTGTTGGTGCAGGGGTTACCTGGTGCCATGGGCTATAAATAGCCCCGCACTCGCGCCCCATGTAGCCCATAGCCCATGGTTAATGTACAGAGTATATTAACTGAACGACCACCAGCTTTTATGGTTCTTTTAAGTTTTTAACTTGAAATGTTCGAGCTTTTGAGTGTAGGAGCATGATATTTTGGTGAACTGATTTTTTAGAGTATAATTATGTTTCAAGAATCTTTGAACACAAGGTAAAACACCAGTATCCTAATTGCGTAACACACGATCGATCATAATCTGAATGATTTTGAAGCGAATCCATTTCATCCATTTAAATTTTTTTGCTAATCCATATTTTCTTTATATGTTCGAAAAATTGTGTTATGCAATTAGCATGCTGGTTGGAATCTTTATTTGAACCTTTGTGTCTAATGACATAGGTAGGTTACCTACTTAAAGTTGGTGAAAGATATTTTTGGGGTGTAATTTTCTCTAACTGAAGCATTTCAAAATACTCATGACTTGTCTCAGGGTCCAGAGATAGTTGAACAATAATTGTAACAAATTTACTTACTTTGTTTAAATAATTTCATCACCACTGCTCTCAAAACGGTGAAGGAAAACATCGTGAAGAAACCGGCATGTCCTAGAACCAAAAATTCGAAGACATGTGACATCTACCAACCCGCACTGGGCCCGCGTGGCGGATTACGGCCCACTCCCTCTCGAAAAGAGGAGGCTTGTATCCCAGCAGTGGGAACATTATAGGCTGATTTTGCTTATGTAACTAACCGCTGATTTTTCCAATGCCAGAAAAATTTTATCCGACGAATAATTTTGAATTTTTGACAGTTCTTCCATACAAAAACTGTCAGACGTCAATTTTATTCCGCAAATAAAAATTAACTGTCGATTGAAAAATCAGTCCTAATAGGCATTTTCCTAAAAAAATCTAATTAGTCCGTCGGTTAGATTATCAAAAAATATTGAACCCGTATTATTTCTTTTGTCAATTGTATAAAAAATGATGAAGATATCGCCCGTTAAAGTTCCGCGTGACGTTACTTGCTTGCGACACTTTTGCAAGCAAGTGACGTCACGACCCCCACTCCCAAATTTTGACGCGCTTTATCTTTGTCATTATTTGTTTGATTGACAAAAGAAAAAATACGTGTCCATTATTTTTCGATAATCTAACTGACGGACTAAATATAATTATTATGTTTTTACCCAGGCAACTACCCGATTATCATAAAATGAACTAACTAACTGATAAGTTGACAGAAACTTTTCAGGAGTTGGTGAAACCGGTCATAAGTCTTAAAAAGCTCTGTGTTAATGATGATACAGATTATTTTTCTTAAAAAGCTTCAATTTAAGTCTTTATTTACCAAAAAATTACTCCTTATTGACCACCTGCAGCTACAACATAATCATCTTCATCAACTACTATTTAAACAACTGCCAAAGACCAAAATCGTGAAGTGCGATCGATTATTGTGCATCTCTGCCATGTCGCCGCGCACAAAGGTGAACGCAGGAAGTTTACGCAGCACGTGCGAGCTTCCTCACACAGGATGTTTTAAAATACGAACGCGATTTAGAATTAACAATGGCGGTTAGTACAACATGCGAATTTGATTTGGAGTGTTGTGGGTGGTACTGGTGAAATTGATTAAGGACAATATTAGATTAACTTTATGACTAAAGTTGAAATAACTCAGAAAGCGAAAACGAGGTATGAGCGCGGGCGGGCGATGCTAAATAATTTAACTTAATTATTTAAAATTATACTTCTTTTAATATAACAATTATTTTGTGCAAAAATGTTGTTGGAAAAGTCATTTTTATTCTAGAAAACTACTTACCTACATTATTATTTTTATGGCCAAATGCTTACTAAAGTTGTCAAAAAATAAAAGGCCCGTTTTGACATTGACAGTTCTAGTAGTTAATAAAGATCAAAACACGTATTCGTTTTGTATGAAACTGACAGGTGTCAAGAACGTATTCTCAAATGTCAAAACGGGCCTTTTATTTTTTGACAACTTTAGTACCTAAGCATTTTGCCACAAAAATAATAATGTAGGTAAGTAGTTTTCTAGAATAAAAATGACTTTTCCACTAACATTTTTGCACAACATAATTGTTATATTAAAAGAAGTATAATTTTAAATAATTAAGTTAAATTATTTTGCATCACCCGCCCGCGCTCATACCTCGTTTTCGCTTTCTGAGTTATTTCTTTTTGCTCGACTTCTAAGGGTCGTAGCGTGATTTTAAATAGCCTATAACCTTCCTTAAGAATTGGGCTATCAAATGCAAAAAGGATTTTTCAAATCCGATTGGTATTTCCAGAAATTACCGCAATTAGTAAAGATGCTGTCACACAACTGTAAATCAATAAGTACCTACCTAGTGTTTGATTCATATTCTATTTCGATCATTGTATACCTGCACCCTAATTGCGTAACACTCTATTAATCTCAACCTAAATCATTTTGAAGGATATTGCTAATCCGTTGCTTCTTAAGTTCGAAAACTGTGTATGCTCAACAACGTAAATGACGCAATGAATATTGTTGAACTGTCAAAATGAAACCCGTTGTTACTTATTGTGTGTTACGCAATTACCCCACTGCTTTAGTTTACACGTCATTTTATTTACATTGTCCTTAGTAACTTACAGTTTCGCGTGCTTATTGTGGTGGTGTACATATTTATTCCGTCAATTATCACTGTTCTGCGGTTTGTGGTCAAATGCAACAAAACATTAGCCTAAAAGGCCCACTCTGGAATACTAATTTGTTGGTAAAATGAACTCACGGTAGGTATCTATAACTGTTATATTTCTTCTAAAATTAGCAAAAAAATGCGACGGTTTCAACTACACACCCATTTATATTTTCTACTCACTACAGAATTTAAAACAAAAAATGTTATATTTCTTTAAAAAAAATGCAAACAATGGAACGGCTTAACACATTGCAAGAATTTAATTAATCTTAGAAAGTCTTACTCCTTTTAGGGCTGCTTTTTCCAACGCCAGATAACTTTTTTGGAGGAATAATTTTGAAATTTTGACAGTTCTTTCATACAAAAACCGGCCAAGTGCGAGTCGGACTCGCGCACGAGGGGTTCCGTACCATTATCTACAAAAATCAATCATGAGTTGATTGAATGAAAGGTAAATTGCGGTTTGCGATTTATGACGTATTAAAAAAAAACTACTTACTAGATCTCGTTCAAACCAATTTTCGGTGGAAGTTTACATGGTACTTTTCACTTCTGCCTCCCGGAGTGCAACTCGTTATTTTTTTAAGTATGACCACGCATAACTTTTTACAGAGTAGTCCGATTTTGATAATTCTTACCCCAAGTTGGTCCCATATAAATTTGGAAAAAAAATCCAACGCTAAGGGTGGGAAAATAGGGGTGATTTATTGTTCACTCACAGATTTCAATGGTGAGTTGTATATTATTACTCTACTGACTACTCAGTGCCATATATGCCCTTTGGCCATTAATTTTTTATTTTTATTTTATGTTAGCGGTCAGCACGAACCTGTCAAATAACCTACGACTCCGTGCGGTTTCGTGCGTACACGTACGTACACAATTAGCACTATGTGTTTATTACCAGTTAACGTGTTGTGTGGTGCGATTTAATGTGATTGTTTGTACATGTATAATTAATAGAACTATTGTATTGACTGGGTTAATTAGCAGGGTTGTGTATAAGCAGATTAACTGTGTATCGTACATAGTAATGAGGTTTGTACATAGTTGGGAATTAATTTGCAAGGAATTTTTTGCTTCTTTTGTTTTGTTTTAACATGAGCGCAGTCTTGTCTCGTTTATGCACAAACTAGGTATGCAAGAATTTTCAAAAAACTTCATCTTTTTGTGCTAGGTGCTAAAAAAATTCAAAATTATGGTACCTACGTTTTTTTTTTAAATGTTATTGTTTATCTCAATAAAATGTAATAAGGGGCTCGTGGTTAAATGATAACAGCCGTACAGCAGTGCGATTCTGTAACCATCTCACCGTGAAAACTTAGGCGAAGTGAGCGTGGATTGAGCTGTCATTCCAAATAATGCTAGGGATTGACACTACTAACAACTCACATCAAGCTCAATTCACTTGAGTTTTCACACTGAGATTTTTACAGAATCGACCGGCAGGTCAGTCGAAATTTAAGCTCCGCTTGCTGCGGTCGGTTCACGGATGGGTGACCATCCTTTACACATCGAGACCACTCCGTGGCTCGGAAAGCACGTTAAGCCGTTGGTTCCAGCTGTCATTCGTAGAACTTTGACAGTCGTTACGGGTCGTCAGAAGCCAAAAGAAAGTCTGACCACCAGTCTTACCAAGGATTATTGTGATATGCAGTAACTGGGTTGTTGTGGAGGTTAGATAGACAGTCGCTCCATGTAAAATACTGGTGTTCAGCTGCATCCGGTTAGCCTAGAAGCCGACCCCAACACAGTTGGGAAAAGGCTAGGCATATTTATCTAAACAAAACTTATTAATAAATCAATATAATAATTATTATCGTCTCTAATAGCCCAAATAATAAAGCATCACCCTATACAAACTCATAAAGCTATGTTTACAAACATGAATTTAAAAAAAAACCGCCGCCCGCGACATCTGGCGCTAGCGTTATGTAATTATTTATTTTATGAACACACATCTACGTTTACATTTTTTTTCTCTTTCTCTCTAACATTGTAAATAAACTGGTGTACAATTATCTGCTATTTTGTTCTGTTATTTTATTCATTTGTTTAGTGCATCTGCGGCTTAAAAAAAATGATAATCCGGTGTCTGATAAGGTACTGTAACTGATTTTTTTCAAATTAACTGTCTTAGTAGTTTTTTCTTCTGTACCCCATTTAGGTAATGCTAAATTCTGGTATTATATACCTACCTAAGCTTAAAAATGTTTCTCGGGCATTTAGGCACCGAATTATTTATACTGAATCTGTATCGGTTAAGAAAAAAAAACTTTTTTAAAACAAGCTTTTATTACTTATTAATAAAAAGGACTAAAAAGTTAAAAATTATTTAAACCTGATAAAAAATAAATAAAAGCGTGTTAAATTTTGATGGAACATTAAAGAACATTTAGAATACAATTTAACAGGCTTTTATTTATTTTTTATCAGTCTCATATATGCCAGCGACAATCAATGTCAAAAATGTAGGGAAATTAGACGTATTTTATACAGATAGACACTGAGATCAGACTGTGAACGTTCTTAAAGATACGGGAATTGCCCCTTAGACTTTTAGCGTCGCCAGAATATTAACAGAATCAGCATCACCCATAAATCAGAGTTCTATGACAAACCCAAACAGTCGTTCATTCACCCGTACGAAAAAAAAAACAAAAAAAAAACATCTCTACAATTATACTCTACAAAGTTATTAATAGCAAAACAATTACGCGCTTCAGTCCTTCCACCCTTCGAAATAAATAAATCATTCAAAAAAGGATTGTTGAAAACCGATTTAGAACGAGGGGCTTATAAAAAGGATTTAACACTAAAAAAGCTGATGGTGTATCCATATTTAAAATCGTCGGGTTAACCCCTACTATGATATACGGGGCTTCGGCACGTGTTATACGATGCTATGAAATCTGACATAAAACAGAGCTTTGAAAAACTAGTGTATGTGGAAAAGGGAAAATATACGGTACTATTTTTGTTTATAATTTGCTCGTTAAAAGTTTATGTGTACGCGTGGAATTAATTTTAGGTAAATGAAAAACTTGTGTTCTACTAAAAATATGTGGCTGATAACTGGTGACGACAGATATCTAATTAGTTATATTTTTTCATGAACCAGAATAATATTTTTTGGTATTTATTAATTTTAGATAAATATTATTATGCACAAATATCGCAATTCATTTATTGACAGACAACGCTCGGCCTAAACCACCATGTCTAGAAGCATGTGCACGTGACTTTCTTACTTACATATTATAATATATATAATATATAACCAAGGTGAGCACTAGGAAAGGATTTCTTTTTAAATTCTTCCCTTAACAAAATTACAATTAGTACCCACATTTTTTAACCCATGTTACATAAGAAATACATTTTTTTTCTGGAAGTACGTCATTTTTCGTCAGCTGGACTCGAAAAAGAGAAGAACAGCATCCTAATTGTGTAACACAATATCAATCTGAATAATTTTGAAGGATATTGCTAATCCATTGCTTCATTTGTTCGAAAAATGTGTCTGCTCAAAAACGTAAATAACGCAATGAATGTTGTTGAACTTTCAAAATGAAAACCAATGCTACTCATAGTGTGTTACGTAATTACCCTGCTGGTCCTTAACAGCTTTAAACAGAGAGAAGTGGAAAGAGAGTAGGGAAGCTTTTGCCCTACACTGGGACATCACAGGCTTTTAATAATAACGTAATTTTTGCCCATGGAGATCCGCATACGACTTGTTCTTTTAATAAAACTGAAAACTGTTGAAAAGTAATGTATTTTGCCTTCGATCAATATAATAAGGATCAGGAACAAAAATCAGTCGCTCAAGTGGCCACGTTTGCACACACGTAAACATATACATTTTTTAGAAAAAAGTTTATTAATATTAACAACTTCAGTTTAATATAAACCTTAATGCTTTAACATAAAGTTGAATTACCATTGCAAAATATATTTAAAATGCCGCTTGAAAATAAAATCATTCTATGTTTAAATTTTCGGTCATTTATTCTAAAATGAAACTTAAAGTCTAAGTAATAAGGTCAAAAACATACTAATTTGAAATAAGACCACAAAAGTATTTGTGGTCTTATAATAACGTTCACATACTAATCTCAGTCTCAATCTGTCAAAAATACCTACATTTTTGCCAAGTCTTGACTATAATGACAAAGTCAAATAATTTATTTCAAATAGGCACATAAAAGGCAATTTTGAACGTCAAAAATTACAGTAAAATAGAATTGATTCTAGTCGCCGCCGCCGCTTCCAAAGGGTAGTCTTCGTATGAGGAAGAATGGGCAAGAAACTCCACCGTTGTTCTTTTAAAATGTTTTCCAATATTTGATTGATTGATTGATGAGATTGCGACTAGATATTTTGAACGTTTTTAAATACGGTAATTGGCCTACAGGTGTATTCAAAGTTGGTAGGTACTATAGATGCGTAGTTTAATATCAAACAAAATAACAGATATAACACGCAACAGATTGATCACAAGAAGTGACCAACTCTGAAACTTGATAAGGAACGAGGCATAATGAAAATTATGACAAAACAATAAGAAAATATATAATGAACCTATAGCTATTTTTGAGCTCGAATATATATTTATAGAAACCTTCAATCCAAATGCAACTACATCTCAATCAGATACAATTTCCACCCCACTAGATAAAACGAAAGGCGATATCAAGATTGAATATAAAGTTATATTAACACAAAATAAAAACTTCACCCCTTTCCTAAAAGCGGTGCTGCAGTGAATCAAACCTGAGTTATTTTATATGCTTGTTTATTTAATGTTTAAATTTATACCGTGCCAACGACCGATGCCGTGTACTGCAAGGAAAGTTATAATTATATCTATAAAAATGGTGTTAAACGATGGTATGGGTTCCGTACGGGAAGATAAAATATGAGAGAATGGAGCAAAATATTTGCTTGGTTATGCTGATAACATTGATTCTTTTAATGAACTTAATTAAACCCCATTCCATTTCAGGGTTCCTTCCATTTCAAACACTATCAGTAATTTCAATACTTCACGAATGGTTTCTTGAGTCCTTCTTTATTGATCACGGTCGGCTAGATCATGTTCACCACTTTCAACATCCAGTGTCTTAGTTGCTACTACATTATCTTTATTCCGATCTGCTTCAAGTGTTACTTTTATTTTTACATTAACATGTTTATTAACACCTTCTTGTTTGTTTCCTCCTCGGATTCCAGAAATCTGTCCAAATACACATTGCCCAGACATTTGCATTGCCCTCGATCAGAGTGTCATTGACAACAACCTAATATTTCAGCTTCTTAATTAATTCAGTGTGACCTCGTAAATTTTGTGTTAAACAGCTTGTTTTTGAGTCATCCTCATATGTATTGATGTAAGAAATGTTCCTGAACGTTTGCTTGTTTTTATTCAATTTGGGTAATTTATTGCTGGCTAAACAGTGTATGGTGTAAGTTGGCAGGGATTATCATCAGCAGTAGACTGTTAAGCTATGTTGATTGATTAATGCGCCTTCTTTTTCATATAATCGAATCGTGGGATGTGAAACGACTCTATATTGCTGGTCAATTCTTTTTTCGTCTGAAATAATGTGAAGTGTTTTTCTTTCCGGGATTCAAAGAAAATGTTGAAACGTTATGAAATATTTTGTTGACTCACATTCAATGGCTTTCTTTGTACCGCACTCGATACATTTCTTGGTATTCAGAGTGGTCTTATTTTACATGCGCTCCAGTAAGCAGCAAGGAGCATTAATTTTCTAGCATGCCTAAATCTATGATCTGTAAATCATGAAACGAAATCGCAAGTAAAATTATGTCTTTGGCAACGAGATATAGCATCTGTCGTCTCTCCTAAGACACTCTGGCACCAGTTTTCTACTAACTGTTATAGCTACGCATCTCCTCCATTCCGCAACACTCGGTATATTTTAAGTTACATAAACTCCAAGTACTTCGGTAAGCACTATACTTACCACTCCATTTCTGAACCTTTTGACATTTATTAGTTTTACGCACCCTGTATTTTAGAGGTTAGAGCTTCGCAACCAATGTGCGCTACGTATTGCATTTTAGTGTCGATGAATGTTAGAAAGACTATTTTTAGGGCTACAGATGTTCCTTCAATATGCGTATAGCCAACAAATATGGCTAGGTTTAAAATTGGCTATTGTTTTTTAGCTCTGGCGATGGAATGTTTGTTGTAGATATGTCTGGCGTGTTTGAGACATCTGGCATTGTAAATAAATCTTTAGTATTGAACTCTCCATTGTTATTCTAAAGATCTTACGGAGTTTTGAAGTCTTCCTCAACTATATTAACGCTAAGATAGATCATAGCCTTTAAAAACCAAAAGTGTTGAGTGAATCTTGACCAAACAAAGCAATAACCTGAAGGATTATTATTATATCATCCAAAAAGAGCCTTATAAATGAAAATGTGTTATATATTGCGTCTATCCTCATTAAGGTTGGTTAAATAAACAGTTAATGAACAGTTTATTTTCTACGCTCAAGTTGTAAGATCATTATCTCTTTTCATATCATTTTTTTACACATTACCTTTTGCTAGTATTATGATACTGTTAGGAACATGTTACTTTTAGTTTTACCGGAGATCTGTTGTCAAAGATATGTTTTTAATAATGATTTTCCTTCCTTTGTTTCAGAAACTAATGGATCCCAATAAGAGGAGTTGATTTTGTCGGTGAAACATGACGTTCGCCGCCATTGCGTTTTGGCGCGAAATGCCGTTCGCCATCACGTTCCTCCTGGCAACGGCGTGTCTTGTTACAGCCAGAGATATTGTTTTAGGTGAGTTTTTTTAATAATATTATTCCTGAAAATGTTGAAAGTATAAATAGAAACTAGCACCCTAATTGCGTAACACACGATCAATCGGAATCGGTTTCATTTTGACAGTTCAACAACATTCATTGCATTATTTACGTGTTGAGCAGACAAATTTTTCAAACTTATGAAGCAATGGATTAGCAATTTACTTCAAAATGATTCAGATTCCGATTGATCGTGTGTTACGCAATTAGGTTGCTAAATAAATAATCAAAAATCGGAGCTGTCAACAATTTTGTCATAATATAATATAATTATAATTTCTAATAACCATAATTATAGACGTTTTTTGTGAGAATTTCATAAATTATAATAACTTGAATAGACGGTTGAATTTAAAAATGTCTAACATGAGGCATTGTGTCCAGGGTCTAAAGCTGAATATTAATGCAGGGTTAGTAAGAAATGCCAGTAAAGGATGTCCGTCTTCTTCCTTTTCATATTTTACTTCAGCAATTATTATTCAAGCGCCCATACTATTAAACATCAATTGCCAAATAATCGTAGGAAGCAAGAATACTGTTTTAACAAATATCTACTTATCAAAAGCCCAACAATAGGACCCAAAATACATGTGCTGAATGTATATGGGCTTCTTAAAGCTAAAAACCATGAATTTGGTATTCAAAATCCATTCGTATTAACAAAAATCTGGGATGGGATACCAAGAATTTAAAATTCTAATCGCTTCGTAGTGTGAATACGAATTAGTATATCAAAATCAATTGTAGGGCCTATAGTACGTTATTTTTGGCAGTCGGAAATGATTTCTTTTGTCCGTTTATTATTCAAAGTGGGTTTAAGGCGCCATGTCGAGAATTATATTGTCAAACTCAATGCGTAGGGCTTGATCGATATCGAGTACAATCGTTAGTGCTGCGCCAAAGATATTTAAATATGGTTTCATAATCGTTTCTTTTTTGGCAGGTACAGCTTTTGTAACTGTTTCTTCGGGTGCGCTAAATTTTAAATTAGTCAGCAGCCCAAAGCTATTTAAAACTTCGTGAAGGTATAGTTTGTAACCAAATTGTGACTTCCACGTAGTGTATCTACTACTTCATCAACTTTGTATCACAAGTTTACACCGAAGAGTTAATATAGCAACGGAAAAGGTTATTACTTCACGGTCACAAATCGATTGTTCCCTCCCCAACCCTCTCATTTGGTTCTCATTAGAAGCACCGGATGCCTAATTACTTTAATAACCAGTTAATTTAGAGCCCTTTGCTCTCTTTTCGAATCTTTGTCATTGTGTCTGGCCGGTCCAGCGTACGTCTTTGGGAGGTCGTCTTATGATGGTCGTTCTGATCTATTTAATGTAACGTCCTGTGTAGTTATGATGTCCTGGTACATCAATTTGATTGAGGGATGATAATTTGTTTAATTTGTCGTGATTTTTAGGGCTGAGAGGATGTTATGGATTATTTTTATGAGCGTAAATAAGATGTGTATTAAATCTGTCACTAAGTTATTTCTTTATCACAATTTGAATTAATCATAATTCTTTATTATATACTTTATTTATTTGTAAATACTATTTTTTAACAAACTAACACTAATTTATACTATATACAAGTATATAATATGACAAAATATAGAAAAAGGCAGGAGCTTAATGGGCATCAAAAAATTCGCATCACTGTCAATGGGATAAGTGCCCAAAAGGCTGGCAGCATTACCACGTTAGATGGCAATGCTGATTCTTTGGGCTAAAAATAGGCCAGCCTTCTGGTCACGTGAAGAGTCAACCAACCGCTTGGCGATGTCACGAAAAATTCGATTAGCACTCGGACCCCAAGGCCCTAGTGTTTCAACCCCAAACGGCTCAAACAATCCTCATTATTCAATTTGAATAATGAGGATTTGGAAAGTTTACTTTTTATTTTATCAATCTTTTATCATCTTGGGCTCTTTGCACAGATTGCTCCGAATTACATACTAGGCTTTTGAAAACTCAAAGATTTCGACCTTCATATTTTGTCATATCATCTTTTATCTCAAGACAAATATGCAGGTATCTCGATCTTCTATCTTTTTTATTGGAACTCAAATATTTTCTCCATCACTATCGAAAACCAAATAGAATTGTGTACAGTGATGACATTCTGCGAATATTTTTTCACGCGTGGACCTAACCAAACATTATGTTTCAAATGTTATCGATGTTATCGAAATGTTAAAATATATTGGTATTAGATATAAGTATTTTGCTTATTCGAAATTTACCTGCTTTAGTTTTATTATTTTGCATATGCACTTGAAACATTCGGCATCGGCAGGATCCTTTTTTATTTTGAATTATGGTTTTACTCATTGAATGATTTATCTTGTGATGGATTTGTTCATGCATATCAGGCACAAAAACATGTAAATCACAAACTTAACAACCATCCCATGTTAACACAGATCTAAACAAAAGGCCTCGAAGTTTCCTTCAAAGACGAAAAAACCTTTGATCCCACGTAAACGATTCCATAGCAAATCAATATGATTTCGTATTGCATACAAATGGCGTGCGCGGGCGACGGATGTCGGCGCCTTTTGCAACAGTACTGCCAACACGACGGATGACAACTGCGCCTGCGCATCCTCTGGCCCTTGTAGGGCTGGTCACTGGGTGGGACATTTTTATATGGTTGGCGTGAATAATGAAGACAATAGTAAAAAGTAAAGTCATAAAACCAATAATTTTACTGTTAAGTTAAATAATAATGATGTATGTGTTAACCTTAACACAGATATCAAAATCTAGATTGTTTTATTTGACTTTTTGACAATACTAGCTGCGCCCGGCGGTTTCACCCGCATACGTTTCGATCCCGTGGGAATATCGGGATAAAAAATATCCTATATGTTAATCTTGGTTATAAAACATCTGTGTGCCAAATTTCATCCAAATCCGTTCAGTAGTTTTGGCGTGAAAGAGTAACAAACATCCATCCATCCATTCATACAAACTTTCACGTTTATAATATTAGTAGAATGGAAGGTAAAAATCCTTATCCCATAGAACAAAAATCATACAGTTTGTTATTTTCATGTCTCACTTGGACGTATGGGTATTTTGCCAATCTATTTAGGTAGGTAACATCACGTCAAGTCGTTTTAAAAACAAACACCATTGTTATACAATTCTTACCTGCTATGTTTTCCTTAAACACAACAACACACCATACCTTTTTATGCAATACAAGCTCTTCATTCAAGTCCAGTACGAAACTTTTCCGCCCTACCAACCCTTGTATGGTCATCGAACGCCCTCTGAATTTCTATTACGTTGGGAAAATCGTGATCAGTGACTTCGTGACGTCCTTACCCAACCTTGGCGACTTGTGCTTGCGCCGCCATTTTGTATTCAACTAATGTTATTATGACAACCAAGAAAGCTCTCTTCATATGTGTTTCCACTCATTTTGCGTTTCATATTAATTTTATTTATTAATCTTGGCATGGATGATGGCTTTATTTTTGGATTCGTGACAATAATTTGTAATGACAAAATGTTGAGTTTCAGTGAGTCTAGTGGATAGTCTGATGTGAGCGATATATATGTTGTCTCTTTGGACATTGACTGTATTTAATTTAGTAGGTAGTATTTCCTTGATGACATTAAGTTTGGATAAACAAATGCTGACCAATTAATATTCACAGTTGTTTACTAAAGTTTTAACACATACAGCGGCCTCCAAGAGTTGGTTGACTTTTTCCACTTCAGCTTTCACACACCACATTATGATTTAAAATTCTAGTTGTACAGATGTTTGAACTGGCATAACGTTGTTATTAATTAATTCAACTATCTTTGACTTATCATAAAAAAATAATCAAAGTAATCCCTTAGGGAGTACCTGCCGGTCGATTCTGTGAAAATCTCACCGTGAAAACTCAAGTGAAGTGAGCTTGACGTCACTTGTCAGCAGTGTCAATCCCTAGCATTATTTGGAATGACAGCTCACTCCACGCTCACTTCACCTAAGTTTTCACGGTGAGATGGTTACAGAATCGCACTGCAGATCATTTGTTTTTGTTTAAATCATAATGTGGCGTGACAGCTGGAGGCTACTGTATGTTTTTGGCAGAGTTTTAACCGTATTTATTTCTTCAACTTCCAAAACATTAAATCCATTAATTCTGTGGACAAACACTACAGAGCACTAATCTGGCAAGGCAATTTTCATGTCAATAAACAGATGTCAGACATAAATGTCCAATTTTTACAGCTCGTATCTCTCACAGCCAATTTCTCCACCACAGTTGATACTTTCCAAGAAACACGACCTATTAAATGAGACATAATAGATTCGACATGCACTAAAATCCTTGCTAAGCCAAAAGACAAATAAACCTCTAACTAAGAGACTCCGAAATGTAGTTCCGAAGTGGAGATGATGCTTAAAATGTCGTAAAAATTTTATAGTACGAATGAAAATAAATAGTTTTTCACCGTGTTCCATTTAGATGGGCCACCATAAAAGTTTTTACAACTGAAAGAAAATAGACTTCTGGAACATATTGCGTAATAAATAATCTATCAGAAATGTATGGAAAAAATCTGTTACTAAGAACTTCTGTACATTTTGTGTCTTCAGTAGCTGACTCAATCTCTGCTTCTTACATTCTAGTCTAGTTGTGTTTGATTAGTTCAACCTTGCTACTTGTTTAGCCACGTACTGAATTAATAAACAGGTCTTAAATGTTAAATTTGTTTGTTACCTATGCGAACTAAAAATAACTATTTTGCGGAGTGGTGTTCGTTTTACGAGATTTGTGTTTTAATGCGTTCCATCCACCGCTTTATGGCAATCAAACAATACTTTTATTTCTTCTATATTTTTGCTGTAATTCTTGTTATATAACATTTGGAAGATTTATATATCTTCCAAATTCTACTTATGGTTTCACCTAACATGCAGTCAAAGACTTCAGTGACTTCTGCGCTGCCACCGATAACGCCGTGGTTGAGACGAAATTTAGGGCCAACCAAATATGAATAACTGTCGTGCAAGCGACACGAAGATGAAAAAGAACTGCTCCGACATCCTACCCTCCAGCTCTTATGGTTTAACTTAAACGACCTCCGCATCGTAGGTCAGTAAATAATGCCAATTATTCAACTTGATATATTCGCACCAAATAAGTGAACCGTGCGCCGGCGCTTGTCTCCGGGAAATTTGTCAGGAGCGCGCATAATCTCGCGGGTAACTCTAAACTCATAAATAACGGTTATTTTCTCTCCAAATGAGACTGAATTAATTGGTGTTTTGCAGGAAAATTGTCCCTTTGATGTATGTTGTAAAGATTATAATCAGACAAGATATCAAGAATTATACTTAGGGCGGTTTGTGCTGTTTGAATTTATTACGCTATCTGTCAATTGCTGGTTATCAATTATTGCAATTTTCATATAATTGACGTTGGAGCAATTTAATTTGCATTTAATTTTAATGATGTAAGTCTCTCTCAATTGGCCCCTGAATGTTGCATATCGTGGCCAATTTTATCTGTCATACATTCTTGTAGGCTTAGGTCAGTATCAATAATTCGTATTATGTAATTAAAGATCTCACTTATGGTATTCATTCAGTCATCTATGTCATTATATTATCTGTAAGTACTATTGAAATGGCTTCTTCCATTTGCAAAACTAAGACCTAAATATCAAGTGCCCATAAAGATAAAAAGGTCATCTATTACAGACCTTTAAGAGCACCTGCTCTTTCAGCTGTCAATACTGAACGTGTGTGCAAAAGCAATAAAGACATCATGAATTTATCAACATGTCATAAATGTGTACTCAGTACTTTTTTACCTTTATTCAGTTCTGAATTTATTGTCACGATGTATATGCAATTAATGTGAGTGATAAATTGAAGTTCCTTTTCTATTTTTGTCTTGTAAATATGCATTACAATAAGCTCAATACGTGTGCTTGCTTTGGGTACACTACTTTATAAATAATATCAAAAGTAGAAATGGATTTTTAAAAACGACACACGCATCATTTCAACAATTTTTTCAAAAGAAAATATGTCTTTTGTTTTGTAAACGACATCTTTTTTTTTGCATTCAAACGTATCTTACTTTCACCGCCCTTGTTTACCTTCGCAGATAGATACAAAGATATATATATCTACACAATCTTTACTTCCGTCCCACACTTTTGCATCTGCATTTATTTCCCCAGTTTGTGCTGTCACCACGTCGCCAGCTGATAAATTCGATGTTTCTTCATTAAACGCTACTCCAGCGGCACATTATAAATCTTGTGTATTTGACGTAGTGTCTTATTTGATCCGTATCTTCTCGTCTATTTCAGTTTTATCTCCCCACATATTAATATTAGCGATATTTATGTCGTATTCAATTTTGATTTTGCTGTTAGGTAACTAATTAATGTTCAAGTTTTAATTGAAAAACTTAGCAATATCAGAATCATTATTATTAGGCTTCATACTACGTATATCATCATTATCTATGTTATTAACGTGATGTTTTACTTCAACCAGCTCAAATATATCTACATACCTTACATTAGCATGACTATTTATGTCCCAATCTGTAATATTATACGAAAGTTCCTTCTAAATTAATTTTCCTCGTCCATGTCCGAAGCTTGATGTTTGTCATTGATGTATTCGCGGCGACTTGCAGCACTGTAAATATTTGCTGTGCCACGGTATGATATGTGTTTCAGTTCATTGCGCTCACGCTTCTATTTGTGACCAGTGGGCATTACTGGACTGTAATGTAGATGTTATGTTGGCTAGCTATTTTATTATGGAAAAGGTTAATTAATGTTGAAATAGAGAGAACAAATTGTACGTGATTTTGACTTTATGGTTAACCATAAAGTCAAAATACCGTACAATTTTCTCTCATTCTCATTAAGCTTGCAATACTTAGGAGTAGTTAACTACAAGGTAGTTAGCTTAATGATAGTTTGAATTGAGTAAACTATAGTTTTCTAGTGTATTTATTGTGTTTATGGGTTTGGTTGTAACAGCTATATTTGTTTCTAAAAAGATAAAAGAATAGGTAAAAAAAATCATTAAACTCAAAGTTAAATTATGAAGTAATATAGAAATGTCCAAAACAATCTTAATTTAAAACATCAAAGTATCCAAAACTGGTCTGCAGACTTTTTCCCCTTAGAGACCTGCAGAGAAGCTCCACCTCCCAAAATGAGCATTAGCAAAAGAGCGAAACGTCACGTCAACGCTGTCCACTGAATGACAAATCATCCCATTACCAACATCTGCTTTTGGGACACCCAATTTTGATCCCCAAAAACCTCTAAGCCTCTAATACGAAAGCTCAAATTCCCTTAGCAAACATTTCTTCAACAGCGAAACCAGTTAGCCGGTGCAAGTTTTTGAATGCACATGGTGTCTCCATGTTCATTTTACAGTCTGTTGCTATTCTAGGAATAATATTCCTCCATATATTCGCGTATTTTGGTACAGGTGCCCAGATGTGGTGTTCAGTTTTCCTTTTGGCAAAGTTTCGGTAGGGGAGTTATGTACCAGGCAATTTGTCTTCTTATTCGGTTGCATCTGTCTGGATTTATTAGGCTCTGCTTTTTTAGTTTTGGTATCTTCAAGTTAGTGAACTTGATCCCAATTACTGTGGACTGACTAATTGCTGATTAACTTGGTTTTGATTCTTTGTGTCACTGTGTTAGCGTGACACATTCATATTTGTTATGGTTTCTATGTTTAGGCTATGTCTCACTGTATTGGGGTGTGCAGGGCTTTCCAAATGTGAATAACTTTATTACTTTCATATCTATTTGGTTCAATTGATTCGCATTCCCAAGATACCTAGTTGAATTCATTAATTTCACTTCCAATTTTCTTATCAGTTGCTTTCGAGTTATCTAAATCTGATATTGTAACACTTGCAACCTACATAACACGAACAGTTAAAATGATTATAAGCATACACGGCCTGTTTTCGAGAAAGCCCAGTTGTTTCCGCTATCCCTGCAAGCGAGCACTAGATAACAAAATTAATAGCCGATCCAATCTAAGGCCATAAATCTGATAAGAAATATAGGTCCGTTTATTCAATTGGACTGCGGAATCAGAGGCCAACATTATCAGAGAATGGTCCAGGATATCTTATGCCATTTCGATAATTTCAAAATCTACATTATCTCCGATAAGTAATTGTCCGTCGGCTGGTTATCTATTGGAATTAGTTTATCTCGTATCTTCTTTGGTGGTATCTGTTACATTAATGTTTCGAGCCTTTGAATGTCCTGTTGGTCTTGTTCGTTGAGTATTTGAAGTTGTATGTTTGATCTCAGATTGAGCGAATACTTTATTATAGTTTTTGATATCTGTTTAGATATCAGCGCGTTTGGATTATGTCTCTGGTATTTTCAGGCAAATTGCTTGGCATGTAGGCGGGGAAAACCAAGTGCGATTGCAAGGTTACGCTTAATAACGAATATTTGAACATGGTTATAGAAATTGCTACAGCAAAATATCATTCGGAATTTACACTAAAAACAAAAAGGATATATCCAATCAGCGTGCTAGGAACTCAAAACATTTGCACCATAGATTTATTTTGTAAAAAACCTAGCGAGTTTCTGCTAGCACAGCGGGTCTTCAAAGCTTCGTTGTGTACATTATTAAAAAAATTCTCACGAACACATGGTTTCCGAGGGCATGCAGTTGCATCTACAGGCGAAAGTTTAATGTTTAATTTATCGTGTTTCGCAAGGGAAACTTCATTAGGTTAAGGATGTGATGTTTGTATGTGTGTACCTATGTTTGGATTGATGCCATCAATTTGTTTACGTGTGTTGTTTTGTTCGTGTTCATATATTTCGATTTGTAATGCTTGATTAAGGTTATTTAGCTTCTGGCCTATTATGAACTATTTATTATAAAATGAAAAAGAAAGTTAAAAATGGTTTACAAGTAAATACCTTAACAACTAGTGGTTGGAGCCTCCGTTTAAGCAAATAAGCCTGAGTTAGGAGACTCTGCTCTTCCATAACTTATATAAGTATTATTTACTTGTTTCTTTTTATTCGTTGGTTCTTGTTTATTATTCAGTTGCAAATATATAATAGGATATAGATACTATTTCATTTAGATGATGAATTATTATTATTACAATTACTTGTTTTGAATCACTGTAAGTTCGATTTTGTTAATTACTTTCTACTGCAAACATTCTTCGTCTTCTTCGTGTCGCTGGCACGACTGAATTATAAATCTTGTTAGCCCAAAACTGCCCAAAACATAATTAAATTTTAAGAGATCTTTCATACAACAAAAAACGTAAATGGAAATGTATAATGTGACACTAGTGACTAGACTAATTATCATTACATCGAATGGAACGAAAGGACGCATCTTTAAATAAGACAAAACTTCTTCCTTTTCAACATAAATCGTTGCCATCGGAGGTGATGCTCACAACCTGTAATAGGCTTTCATTACATGTTGAAGTAAGTTCAAAGGTGTTAGTGGTAGGTTAATACATTGCTTACACGCGTCAATTTGACCCAAGTCGACACCTCAACTGACCACTACAAATTGTGTAGAAAATAATCCGAAAGACTTATACGTTGCCAGGTTGATGGTGATAGTGTAGCCCTTATTACGTGGGACTCAAACATAACTGGCGAAATGTGGGTGTACTATAGCCACTATAGGTACTATCTCCAATATCTGACCACCGTAAGGACTATTCTTGCTTGCAACACATAATATTAGTCAACCTAAAAAGGATCCTCTTTTGTTTTACTTACGGACGCAACTGTGGTCATCATGTGCACGGCATTTTGTTTTCAAAATGGTCAGATATGGGTTTTCACCTCTGCTTTACCCTTCGGGAAATGCAGGCGTATTGTTATGTGTATTTATAAGTTCTTGCTTCACTTTATCGTATATGTCAATGTTTTATTGACAGTTTGTTGTAGAGTAAGTTTTTAATGCGCCTTTAAAGTCCCCTTCGAGCCTTTTAAAAAAGACAGTACTTTGCTTATGTCTTCATTGGTTCATCTGCCATTCTTTTGGGTTACTCCAGAGAAATCCCATTTCCATCAATGTTTAAAGACAATTTCTATATTATAATTATAAACACGTTCGTTCATTTGTCTCCATAGTTTGCTGTGTTCTCATTTCGACCTGCAGATTTATTGCTTACCATTTTTTGCTTGTTTATTTATTTAAAAAAAGACATCGTGTCAAGTTGCACAAAAACCGTGGAGCAGGCAGAGTAAATTATTGTATACTAACTGTGCGAATATTTTTTGTGATCTTCGGTAGCTTCATGTGAATCTTGCCTTTGCTTTGTGTGATTATAAATATCTACTTATCTTTGTCTGCGATTCCTCGTACCTAAACATTGAATAGTTTAAAGTCTAAGATAATATTTCCGACTTTACCTTTGGAGTTTTTTTTTTCGTTAGGTACAGTTAGCGACACAAAACGATTTTTTTTCATCGGTTTTTTATCTAATTTTTTAGCTAAATATTTAATTCAAATCGTAGCAGAAATAAAATTAAAAGAATTAACTCTTGGCTTATTATACGGGGTAACAGTGACATCGACGCACAGCCGGTTACCATGATTTCAGCACATGGTTCTGGACCCTTTTTTATAGGTTATAAAAAAAATCTGTTCCGTACATTTTGACCGCGTAGCCATTGCTCTTTTGTAGGAAACAGTAGTTTGTTTTTTCAAATAACCGGCGTTAAATTTGGTGTCTCGTGGGGTCCAAAATCATGTACTGAACCCATGGCTAATAGGCTGTGTGTCGATGCCACCCTGTATGAAATGCCGAAATACAAGGTATCTAATCATTTTGTGTCAATTCAGGTGATTTATTAAAGTATGTAATAGTGTTATTTGACTTGTGTGGCTGACCGTACCTAACGTCAACGTGCATTTACTAGGCTCAGATCACGTGATGTTTTATTGTTAATAAGTAGGTTTGGTATATCCGATACAATATTATATGAATGACGTCAATTAAACCAATAATGGTATCTAATAATGCATTGTAAATTATCCTGGTTATTCTCCTCATCCCGTGTAGGAAATAATATAGGTACTTACCAACGAATAAAACCAGTGTCCTAATGTTATTTTAAACCACATAGGGGGGGATTTAGAAATAACAAAACACCAAAATTTTGATTTCCCGCGACTGCGCGCTTCAATTGTTTTATATCTATGGTATCCCGTGAAATTCAATTTTTTTTACGTTTTTTGCAATTTACAGGTCAGTGTCAGGTTTTATGTTAAGCAATATTATGATTTGCGAGCGTAAAAAGTATGTATTTACAGAATTATAATCATAAACCATAATCAATACAACTCTCTAAGTTCATACGAGTATAATCCTATCGATTGATGTTTCAAGAAGTAGTCATTCAGTCAGTCATTCTATCATCGAAAACGATGATGGAAACGTCGAAAATGTATGTAACGACTTTCAACAGGACTCACTGACATAAGCTACCGAAAAGCTTATGATGTCAATCCTGTTGAAAATCACAGTAGAAATACTAAACGCTTTGAAAGCGATGTCCACTTATCTGCCCTGAGGTCTCATCAATATCGTCATCGACATCTGCCTAGCCGTTCCCCAACTATGTTGGGGTCGGCTTCTAGTCTGACCGGACGCAGCTGAATACCAATATTTTTCATGAAGCGACTGCCTATCGGAGCTACTCTAGGATGCATATCCGGTATGGCTCTTGTATAGTTCCCTATCCTACGGGGACGTCTTCCCTACCATTTCCGCGCCCGCCGGTCTACTCCTTGATATGCAATGGTCGCTGCAGCACCTTGAAACATACGCAATAGTACTAAAACCTACAAAACGAAAGCTAAACCTGCAAAATTCCCAAAAATCTTAATTCGTCGAACTTACCAAACAGTTTAAATCAACCGAATCTGTCGGTTCCACCATCGAACAGTTTCCTACGAATGCCGAGCGTGTTTTCCTAATCAACATGTTAGTATCGTGTTACTAGGAGTTTCAGCTTACAACCACAACATCGGAATTGTTACAGAGTTCCTACGGGATTGGGTATGAGTTCGGATGATTGGACTTCCTAATAAACTTGTTAAATTGTGTTCGGTTTTGGATTATGCTGGTGGAATCAATTTAGTGCCTCTTTTTGGTAATTATTGAACGGTTTACGAATATATGTATAAATAAATATCCGTGTATGCACCTAAATTAAAATAGGTAACTATTTACCAAATGAAAATATTTTTGAAACTGTTAAAGTTAGTTGAAATTTTTACACTTTAGCTGTGAAGCCACATTATGATTTATAATAAAAAAAACAACAGGTAGGTACTCCTAAGGGATTATTGTTTATGATACCTACGTTAAAGGTAAATAAAATCGTTATAACGGAATAAGTCAATACAAACATTTGGATCACTAGGAAATCATAAAGTTATGTGTCAAAGCTGAAGTGGAAAAAAGGTCAAATAACTTTTGGAGGCCACTGTAGCTATACAATATATTATAATATTACGGTAATATAGATGTATTACCTAATTGACACCACTAGTAAAGTATCCTAACTCGGTGTTTATTTAAAAACAGCTGATGATCTCATGCTAATATATGATAAACTATCATAAAATCTATATATAGTCAAAAACATTGCAAAGAACTTTTACAAATCGATGAATTTGATTAATTGTTTCGTTTACTGATTGATTGGTTCGCTGACTGATTGATTGATAACCCTCACTTCGAAATTTATACTTTTCAAGATCTTTATTTCAAACATTTGATTGCTCAACTCCATAATTGATAATTATCAATCACCAGCTCTTACTTCTGAAATATTTTTCCTCAAGATTCTAACGTATTTTTAAAACGTTTTCAAATAAAGCTCAAATTAGTTCCCATGAGCGAGCCACTAAATAAATATTTGTGCTGAATCGCGGCCTGTCCTTGGAACGTCGTGAAGGGGACTGGGGTAGGCAGCGGGCTAGCTATAACGGGAGCAGTAGTCAAAGCTATTTGCGAACAACTGAAGGTAAATGTGGGTTTGTGCTAAGTAAATCATGTTAGCTGTGAAACTAAGTCTGTATTGTTTTCGTTTTTGCAGTTTTTGTTTTACTTTGTGTTTAAGTTAAAATGTATAGGTACCTACAGTATGGGTTAGCATTTTGTTATACTGACAGGATTTTTATTGAGCCTGCAATATGCCGTAATAGTCAACTGTTTAGTTTTTTTTTTTAGTTTAGTTTACACAAATAAAAATGTTAAGATATGATTAAAATAGGTTTTTTTTTCTTGAATAGCTGAAGGAATATTAAATAAATCAATTCTCATTTAAGAAGCTTTTCATACACCGTTAAACTTTCAGAAGAAAAATCAGTTGATCCATACATTATGTCGAGTTAGTGAACATAAATCTATGGATCAACTGAAAAGTTGTTGAAAGTAAAAGTTGTTCATAATGATAAAGTACAATGACCCCTTTTATGTATCAAAACGATCAAAATTTAACGGTGTATAGTTGATTCAATAATGGCTTCTTACAAGACATTTTTTTTCAAGTCAATGCCTTTGTATGACTGTTTGTTTAAAAAAAATCCACACAGGTAAACTTATTTTCTATCATTCCTTACTAACATGAGAGTAATCAAGCTCATTATATCTCTATAGCAAAATTAAGTCGTTATATTATAATGAGTGACAACACTGCCCGCTGCCGGTGTATAATTAGTTCTAATGATAATGACACAGTGGCACATCACTAGTCCGTCATATTGCATTAAAATAACATTAGCTTTCATTAGTAGTAGTTTTTTCAATTACCTGAGTATTTCCTGTAGTTATGTGATTCATTGTATTTTGGTCGGAAGTGTTTTTTTACGGAGTTTAAAAAACTCCGTAATAAACCAGTAGTAATAATCGCTTATACAATGTTTTATAAAGTTCTTTGAGGATAGTTGAGAAGTAATAACTGCCGCACGGGCCGATTGATTAGGTTAAGCTACACTTGCCGCGGTCGGTCCGTGGATGGGTGACCATTTTTACATAAGGGCGTGTCCTTAACAAGGGGTATCGCATTACCCAGTAACTGGGTTGTGGAGGTCAGATAGGCAGTCGCTCTATGTAAAATTCTGGTATTCGGCTGCATACGGTTAGACAGGAAGCCGACCCCAACAAAGTTGGGAAAAGGCTAGGCAATTGAATGGGTTTTATAAGGTAACAATGGCTTTTTATGTTCCATTGTAAAATAGATATAATACGTATGTACTAACGAGTATCAACTAATGAAATCTTTTTCATTCCCCAATATGTCCCTAAATGAATATTGCCAACGATAGAGTATCGAAATAAAAACTCCTTTTTATAGACCTACTAGCTGCGTCCCGCGGTTTCACTCGCATAAGTCTCGATCCCGTGGGAATATCGGGATAACAAGTATCCTATATGTTAATCCTAGTTATAAACCATCTGTTTGCCAAATTTCATCCAAATCCGTTCAGTAGTTTTAGCGTGAAAGAGTAACAAACATCCATCCATCCATACAAACTTTCACGTTTATAATATTAGTTGGATTATTTTTACTTACCTGTAAAAAACCCGCCGAAAAAAGAAAAAAAAAAGCTTAAAAAAATAAAAGAAAAGTAAAAAGAAAGAAAGTTCCTATTTTAGTACTTTATTAGCTGACTTTTATTTAAGTGTAAGTAAAAGCTACAGCTACTATCATAAGAGACATGTATCCGCACTAGCACTCAAATACATGCAGAGTACCTATTATCCCAACAATTGCCTATACTCTAGGTATCTACATAATTCCACTTCAAAATTCCCACCACCAAAAAAAAAAAAGAATCAACTGCACAGTATAACTAATGAATTTTTCGACTCAATCGCAACGGTGACTGCATTCAACAAAAAACCCCAGACTAACCAGTACTAGATAGATACTCGTAAATGCAAGCGTAATAATTGCTGTAAAGTGTTTCTTTTTATGCGTCTGGAATTTTTTGCTAGTCTGGCAAAGACCTAAGGTCGATGGACATCTGCAGTGCAGGCTGAGATTTATTTGTGACCTTTGAAATGTTGGTAGTTGAGTAGGAATTAAATACGTAGGTAGCACTTAGATCTAGGTATCTTATCGTCTTCCTAGCATGGACAAGTATTTTGAGAATCTGGTATTTTGAGAATTTGGTATTTTGAGAATCTGGTATTTTGAGAATCTGGTATTTTGAGAATCTGGTATTTTGAGAATCTGGTATACTGAGATCGAGCCAAAATAACATATCTAGCAGGTTTTGGCAGAGGTGTAGGTACTATAGAGGGCTAGAAGAGTCCTCTGAGGTAGCGGGAGGAATCAAACAACGGTACGACTCCTTTAAGATTATATTGTAAGAACGTCTTTACATATTTCTGACTAAATTATCACTCTCTATTCTAAACTCAACAAAATCCTAATTTATATATTTGACACTAGCTTGAACGTTCGAATGTCATCCGCGCTAAATTATATCCGGACTGCAACATTTGAGGTTGCCTTTGGCAGACAAGCCTCTACAGTACCACCCAAATTTCGCCATGTTAAGTTTCAGTTCCATGTATAGGAGACAAGCCTATTCAATAACTGGGCATATGGACACAAATCTAGACTCCGCCTGCTCCTGAAAAATTCCAGATGAAAAAACCCAATAGGTACCACTTTGCCCGACCCGGGTATCGAACCTAAGACCTCTTGCTCAGCAGTAGCGCTTGCGACCTTGGACTAACGAGGCAGTAACATAAGATTTTTTTATTTTTTGAAGTGAAAACTTCTATAGCGGCGTTGTGCACTTTTGTTGTGATAGGTAAAAAATGTTAAACTCGCGTCAGGACACGTGACCTGATCGAAAATTCATAAGACGGAGGGAGAGTAGACCGCATTCCAAAATATCAAAAATGCACAACGTTAATATTCAATTTTTCACTTCTGCCGGCACTCCCGAAGTGCAACCCGTTGTTTTTTTTTTATTTGTCCCATAGTTCAGGAACGCGAATACCGTTTGCTGATGCAGCCATTAGGCCCTCACATGTGCAGGGTATCTAATGAAATAACGTATTCATAATCATAACAAATATCTGTAATGTACATAAAATAATATCCTGTTGGGATACAGAAATGAAACTAACGAGCACCTATGACCTAAGGTCAGAGATGACCTTCCAATCACCTACCATTTAAGTCTTCATATCAATTTCTCATTCCTATTCAATTCCACGTAAATGTAGGTAAAATATCTATTTCCGTCCATGTAGTATGTTTAAACGAATAATACCAGCCGGTAATCGTCCCACTGAAGGGCAAAGGTCTCTTCTCAAGAGAAGGAACGAGCTTTGACCACCATACGCACTAAGTGTTGGCAATGTCAGAAATCAGAACATTTTGGTGTTTATTCACATACGATGATTTAGTCCAAAATGTATGGTGAAAGTCGCTAATCACTACTTAAACTTAAGCATCGATAATTAATTTTAAAAAAAGAAAGAAAAAAATGCGTAACACGAACAGTAGCAATGGCTTTTGTATTGACATTTTAACAACATTCCTTGTGTTATTTACGTTGTTGAGCAGACAATTTTTTCGTACATAATATGTTCGAAAAAATTTATAGCAATGGATTAGCCATATCCTTCAAAATGACTCAGATTGTAATTGGTAGTGTTTTACGCAATTAGGGTACAGGTTTCCTTTTTCAGAGGTGTCTATAATAATCATTATACTTATGTAGAAAGTAAAATTTAGTAATGAATTTGAAAAAGGCACTTTAATACCAAATTGTCAAGGGACATTTCTTGTATTTTTAACAGCTTTTACATGCATAATCTCAGTTTCAATTTGTCAAAAATAGAGGTATTTTTAGCGACAGTCAATGTCAAAATTCAAGCAAAGTAGAGGTATTTTGCTTGAATTTTGACATTGACTGTCGCTGAGATGAGATTGCGACTTGATTTTGAAAGTTTTTAATTACAGACTCTAAGCCTAAACTTCTTGTTTAAGTAGCAATTAATGTTATCAATAAAATATTAATACACAAGGAACTTTCATGGAATCAATTTATGAAGATAATGAAAACATTTATACGCTAGATAATTCTGTGAGATAAATACAAAATGCTTCTTAGCGCGCATTACAAAGCTTATGGCTTCATAATTAATATGAAAACAACGCTGCATTGATATTTATTGTAATTTTATGCGAGTACGGGGCGTGGTTGTGTAGGTGTTTTGCCGTAGTTGAAGTTTGCACAAAACTGATAAACGTGTGTGTTTAATGAGTTAATTATGAATATTCATGAGAAACGGCACTAATGTAATAATTTTTTCGGTGCCGAAAGTGGAATAACTGAGGTGCCATTTGCTCAAGTGCTGTAAGTGGAATACCTCAATTTCCGAAATACCGTCACTGCTGGACATAACTTTCTTTCACGAGGATACTTTTCTACTGGCATATTTTTGGTTAAGATCATTTTTGCATTTTTTTAATCTCACCGCGCGAAATCTATAATATATTGGGAAAATGCGACCGAATCCTGCCTTGTTATACAGTATGTGTTAGTTTGTTTTGAACCTATCAAAACAAACTAACACATACTGTATGACCAGGCCTGCATTCACAAGGGATTTCTTTTTTCCATACCTCAAGAATTATTAGTCTACTGTCCCTTACCTCCACAACGCCTCCCCAACTGACCTTTACCGCAAGGTGACACCAACACCAAAGCAGCATGTTTGCAAAGCTCTTCACAACGAGAATTGTTTTACGACAGAGGACCCAAGACCCGAACAGACCCGAGCGGACCCGAACAGCTAATTGTAATGTAAATATGGCCGGAGTGGCATGATAATTGTATAGCCCATGGTTTTACATATTTCCAATAATGTTAATGGGGTATGCTTGCTGGGAAAATACTGTTTGTTTTAAGAGCTTTGAATTATACAGTGGTAATATTATTATTTGAAAAGACATTTTTTAACACAAAAGAAGTTCCTTAAACTGATCAGGACTGAAACTGAGAACAACGTTAAAAGCTTTGAATAAGTCTTTATTGGGATTTCTGGAAGCTTGATCAAACTTTCAAACATAAGTTGTTGTGATTGGTTGGCAATACTAACAACAGCCAATCAATCAACTCAACAAGAGCAGTGGTGGCCCAGTGGTGATGACCGTGACTTACGAGTTGTAGGTCCTAGGTTCGAACCCTGACTGGCGCTTTACTTTGTGTGAATTGTTCACCGTTACCGTTCCACTTCAACAATATCGTGAGGAAACCGGCATGTCCTAGAACCAAAAATTCAAAGACATGTGACATCCACCAACACGCACTGGGCTCGCGTGGTGGATTACGGTCCACTCCCTTTCACCGAGAGGAGGCCTGTGTCCCAGCAGTGGGCAGATTATAGGCTGATTATTATCAATCAATTTGGTGAAATTAGGCGGATATCAAACTACCGCCACGCTCCGGTGCACAAATTCAATAAAAAAGCGTTTGGACGCCGAGTATTTGGCTCCGTTTTCCGCACCTGGTCACGTGGCACGTTGCATGCAGTGTAAGATCCGCCTTAATAAAATTACCCATAAATTACTTTCAGGGCACGCTTTTCTTGGCAGTGCGACACAACAGTATTAATTTAAGACATATTACAATTAGAAAAAAACCCTCCAACTATAAGTGGTGTATTATTTTTTATCGGCATACACGAACTGCAGCCATTTCTCCGCCGAGTGCAGTTAAGTGGCAGTTGGATGTAATGTATGCGGTGTTAAGGAGATGCTTCCGAAGAGCACTTATAGACGCATCATCAGTACATATTGTGTTTGTACAAGAACTTTGCGATTGGCTGGTTGCCATGATATGTGCTCGACACTTTCGAAGGAAGTGGAAAGATGACAAATATATCATATTTAATAGCTGAAGGTTTAATGTTTATGTATAATGACTTCTTCTTCGGCCTGAAGTTTTGAGTCATGTTTTTTTTTGTAATAAGACAGTTTTGTTGCTTTTTAACACCTTGGTTAGTCCATCAATTAGATTCTTAGATACTTCAAAATGAAAATCATCTTTAAACGGTTCATTATGTGCTTTGGATAAATGATAAATGATTTATTTTTGTAAGTAGGTTTGTACAAACACTTTTACACGTCAATCATATTTTAAAACTAGATGAGGTCGGCGTTTCCTATCTGACTAGTCTGAGAAGAAAGGCCGAAACAAACTCAGACGTCACAGTCTCTTTTAAAGTCCAGACATAATCTTGGTCAGATCATATGAAGACCATGTAGGTCGATGTCTGAGATGGTCTTTTGAGGAAAGAACCACACAGATTGAGAGGACCTGTCCAGTCAGTGCACGCATTTGTCAGAAATCGTACAGCTCAACTCAAAACTTAAGGAGCTCACCGATCCGACGAACAATACCAAAGAAAGGACATTTGGGTAGGCCACATTAATTACTCAAACTGCCAGACCATGACAAAAACTAAGAGAACAGAGAGAAAAATAATATAAATACAATGACCCACATAGTCTTCACATTCACAATAATTAAAATAATATAATACTTTACTAAGTAAGCAAATGTCATAGTATATATAAAATTCATTAATGTCAGTGTATATAAAAAAAAAAAAAACAACAACAACAAAACAGAGAAAAACAAAATAAAAACATTCAATACGTAAAAAAAAAATAAAAAAAATTGGAAGCAGCTTAATCCCAAGCCTTTTTGTCCTCGATATAATCCTTAACGGTATAAAAGGCTTTCTGGCACAACTTACGTTTAATAAATGATTTGAATTTATTAAGGCTTAGATCTTGAATCAATAAAAAAAAAATTGGATCTTCCTCCATACTCCGTGTCCTTGCTTGGCCATAAATTAAATGATGCATCTTTGGGCTAGAACATATTCTTGACTTGAGCGGTTCTTAATCATTCAAAGGTTCTGATCCCAATTACGCCAAACAATGTCGCGATTCTGGAAAATCAATTAGGTAACAACTCAGACACAGTTACTGCTAGACTCGCAAGAAAAAAAAAAAACCTTCCAGCCGTCTAATTTTGTCACACTATACTTTGAGTCATTACTTCCAAAATCAGACTGGCAAAAGGCGGCTATAGCCAATACACAAATAAAGCCATAACTGCTAAGTGGCAGCCCTACCAGCCCCTCATCTCGGCGACACATGAGTCGAAACGTTTTGTTGTTCCATCGTCTGGTCGTCGTCTCGCCAAAAGACATCTAACGTGATCCAGGATCTAACACTATGACAAATCTTCAGCTATGCTAATCATACAAGATCATGGCAGTGACCTCTTGGCTCCCACGAGAACAAAAGACAGCCTACCTTTCAAAATATGTACTAAGAGATTTCATGAGATTCCATTTCAGTTTCCATGTTTAAACTGACAGAACCAACGCCAACTGCGACAGCCCTAGCTACTCTCTACACAAAGAAAGCCACAGCTGCTAAGTGGCACCCCTACTAGCCCCTCATCTCTGCGACACATGAGTAACGAGACGTTTTGTTGTTCCGTCGTCTGGCCATCGTCTCGCTGGCGTCTGCATCAAGGTCAAGTGAGTCAGTCTTCTTTTACGACATTAAATAGATGTGGTGAGAAGTTTAAGTTCACCGATATATTCTGTTAAAATCTCACCGTGAAAAGTTAGGTGAAGTGAGCTTGAAATGAGCTGTCAATCCTTAGCATCGGATGGAATGACAGCTGAGATTTTTACAGAACAGCCCGGCTGATGTTGTAGCGGTTTGAAACGTTCTGATTCATTTTCTTAAAATGTTACGGCTTAAGACAACCCCTCGTTGATGGTTGAAACGAAATAGGCGAACTTGTCCAGTAATTGGACCAAACCAAATCATGTGGTGGGCGGTGATGCTCAAAAAATGCGTCTAATTTTAGAAAAAGCAGACAGCGTGGTTTGAAATATGTGAAAAAAATGGGATAAAGTATCTTGACCTACCGCCTGTATTTCCCATTTCATTTTGACTAGTAATGCTGTAAAAAGTTCATTAAAACAAATCCAGTCAGCATCGCCACAACACATTCAAATAGGTCGGTATTTGAATGTGTTGTGGCGATGCTGACAGGATTCTTTGTGTAATTACTAGTCTTTCTGAATGTTCTATTTTGTGGCGTATATTAAGAGTAGCAACAGTTATGTTGATTTTATGTTAAATGACAAAGAAGTGCTATCGTAGCCGGCTGTCATAGGGAAGTGTGGAGACCACAGATTATAGTGAACTGTAGAGCTTTAAGTAGGGTTCCAACCAGGAGAGTGTGCTGTTAGATTTGTCACTACATCATTGGCTTACTTGTTTAACTGGAAAATACTTATTTATTGGAGTTAACTATTAACAATAATAATACATTTATGTACAAGTGAAAAAAAAAACAAGCAAAAGAATCATAGGGCATCAAAAAATTCGTCCGCATCGCTGTCAACAGGAACAGTGCCCAAAAGGCTGGCAGCATTGCCACGTTGTCTTACTTGGTTGATTATAGTGACAAAATGAAAATACATGCTGCTATCAGTTTCTGGCTATTAAGACCACAGATTTTTGTCATGGAGAATTTTCTCAACTTTATTAGGTATACTGACTGACTGAATATAAGGAATCTCAGTACTGAGTTCCTTATATTATATTTTATGTCTGCAATAGGAACTCTTGCACGTACTTAAATGACATTTTTTTAGCCTATTCTGTCCCACCACTGGGCAAACGCCTTCCCCAAATCCATCCATCCAGGAACTCTTTATATTACAGTAATATTATAAGTTTCAGATTGTGTTGGAAAATACGTTTTTATTTTCGCGCGGAATCGAAAATCTGGCAATAACTTCAAAAGATTATTGAACTTTTGCACATATTTTAAGATAAATCTTGTGACGTCAACCAACGCATTGTTTTACATACCCCCCACATAACTTCAACATTCTTTATTTAAAAAAAACATTTTAAGAAGTCTCAAATGAGTCACAGATGCGCAGGAGCAACGGAAATACCTAATCTTTGCATTAGTCTATCGCGGTTTCGCACTTAACACGTGTGGGTATTGGCAGACCAGGAATGTTTTTTGAAAATAATCGCGTTCCGGCCTGTAATGTGTTATGGAGATGTTACTTGGATAGACGAGACTTCGTAAATACATTCTTGTCTGGAGTGTGGAGTGGTTTTATTTCGTCTAATAGCCTGCCCTTTAGAACTGACGAATGTCTGTGAAACTAGATAGGTTAAGAATGTTTTAAGGGACAGCTCTAATAGAGAACTTAGGGATCTAGCCAGATAAGCTCAAAATCTTCTCGGTTTTAATAACAGCTCACCGCTCTGCAGTTTTGGTCTCATTTGAGCTACAAAATCTATTCCAAAAATAGTCAAGTGTACAAATTATCGCTTTCACAGAAAATGCTTCTTTATTTAACAGTTGGTTATCGTATAGCCAGTTACTTTAGTACTTCATTGTAAAATTAAGTTGTTGCTGCATGAACTTCTAGTCCTAATAAAAGAATTACGTAAGGTATTGTCGGTTGGGGCGAAGGACTAGGAGTAAACACGACTTAGGATGAGCTAATAGAAACTGGAATGTGCTAGGTGCTATTGTCTTGTGAGTCTAGAAGTAATTGAGTAAAATGTGTCATCAGGTTGCTTGTAGGCGAAAGGTGACTGAACTTTCAATTGGTAATGAGAACGCAAAACAAATAATTGTATTATTAAAAATGATGATGACAGAATTTTGCTCTTTACAGAAATATTAACAGTGGGAAGAAAGAATTTGTGCAAGACTTACAAGGCAACCTAAAGGGTTTTCAAACTTGACCATCCCTTTGTTAAAAAAAAAAACAAACTTGCCCTTATAAAAATATTAATCATAGACATTAGATTTGATTTGATTGACAGATTTGGTAGGCTTCAGAAACTGTAGTTGAAATACCTATCTGACCTAATTTACCCCTTTAATATTCAAAATTACAAATATAAAGTAATAGGGCATAATGATCCATGCCCTATATCCGAAGAGAAAATGAAACAAAAAACCGTTAAAAATAGACGCGAAAAGAGAAAAACAGATCCGTAATATACAGCGTATCAGTCATCGTTAGCGGGAATCGACGCATGCGCAAGCGTTGATCATTAAAATGTTAGTACATTGCGTAGAGTACATTGTCTGTTTGTTAGTAAACGATTAATTAGATGCTAATGTGTTTTTTGTTTGTCGAAGATTGTTTTTTTCTTTGCATAACAATGTAGTTGAACTTTAATGACAAGACTTCTTTTGCATGTAAATCGAAAAAAAAGACAGTCATAAAAAACATGCTTCTTATACAAGCTAAAGCATCCTCGTCAAATTTCAAGACGCTGTTATGAAAGACATAAACAATAAAATTACGATCCCTGGTAAATAATGAATACATACTTGTTATTTTAGTTATTTAATTTTGACAGTATTTCAGAATACACCACTTTGAAAGAACAGAATCGCGTTATGGTATCGTATATAAGCGGCCGCGTTTTTATGTGTCTGTAAAAGGGCAGTTACAGTGCGGTCTCACACGGGCCGCGTTTTAAAATGCGTGTCCCACACATACTGATTTCCGTTTTTTTTTTTTAAAAAACCTACCTACTTATTTTATTATTGATTCGTGTCGAGAATCAGTAGTTAGTTAGGTACCTCCTTGAATTTGACGAGGATGCAAATAATTTTTCATTAGGTACCTGTATACACACAATCTTCTGGCTTTAAAAAACAACATCATAATATTTAATATTCACAGCATAACATCACGCCTATGTCCCCGAAGGGGTAGGTAGAAATATAAAGTAACTCACAATTCGTTCCCTGATAGATCTATTGCGTTATCTATTGCCAAAAACCAGGCACAAATAAGTAATAGGTATATTCAAGTCAACACAAACAGTAATTGAATCAACAACTAATTAACACCTCAATCCACACAATCACACCTAACGTACCAAAAACGTAACAATAAACGTTACGTTATAACTGTACTGTGACGTAATACATTGTTATGCATACCGCGCCCTCTGCCGGTGCCAAGTCGCGTGTCATAATTGTATGACGATGATTTATTGGAAATTGTCTTTGGATCCATAGATGTGGGTTTTTTGGTTTGGTTTGTAATAGGGTCAAGATACTCTTGTGAAGCGACTTGTCTATAACCCCGATTGTTTCTCAAAACAAGGAATTTTATTGGTTGTTTTAGTATCATCAAAATCAAAAGTCATTTTTAGAATCATCAAAATCAAAAGTCACACAGTCACAGTACACAGTCCGCCAAAACGCGCACCCTTCACCTTTTCCTAGTGATTTAGCTGGAAAGAAGTGCTGCAACAAACTCCTCAGCAGTACCTACAGAATCAGCTACCATACGATTTGTGTCCAGTTAAAACCATGCCCAGAGATTTAAAGAAGAAACTAAGAATGATTTTCATTTGGTTGCGTTAAAGAACTTGCTTGGAGTGGTAAAGTCCATCTTCTTCTTCACTATACTCTGTAATTTTGGATGTAGAAATAGTGATTATTTTCCAAACCTATGTATATCTGCCGGTCGATTCTGTAAAAATCTCACCGTGAAAACTCAAGTGAAGTGAGCGTTGTCACTAGTGTCAATCCCTAGCATTATTTGGAATGACAGCTCACTCCACGCTCACTTCACCTAAGTTTTCACGGTGAGATGGTTACAGAATTGCACTGTTGTTCTAGCACATTTTCGCTGTTTCACAACTGAAAACTAATAGAAACATAACTCATACACACGTTTTCATGACGCAGGTAGATACAAGATTTCCATGAAAACCGTAAATGTGTCAATGACCTCGTACGAGGAAATGCTGAAAATCTTGAAATAGTCTGAAACGTTGGGTATAAGTGTTGTGATGAAAATGATGTGTTTACTGTCTAAATCTAGCTTCTACTAGTATCGCATTTTGTATGAACACTTGACATAGTAAGCTGGTGACCACTTTCGTCCTTATGTCCTTAGTAATAAGGTTGAAAAGTGGTCAACAGTACTTGGGTAGGTATACTCTTCTTGGCAACATGTACGGCAAGTGTCTCTTTACTTTACATAAATTAGAAAAGCTATTAAACTAAATACTACTGAAATCTTAAATTGGGTAAAATAGTACTAAAGTTAGAAATGAAGATATCTTTTACAAGCCAATTGCGGTAAATAAATATACCTGACTGAGTTTGAAAAGAAATGTCGATGGAAACTGAGAGATTATTTTTCAAATCCAAACAATATTATTATGATAAACCTGCTGCGCCCAGCGGTTTCACCCGCATAAGTCTTGATCTCGAGGGAATATTAGGATAAAAAATATCTTATATTCTAATCCAGGTCATGGTCTAACCATGTGCCAAATTTCATCCAAATCCGTTCAGCCGTTTAAGCGTGAAAGCGTAACAAACAAACAATCAAATCTTTTCTCTATAGACTATTTGTTTAGATTACTATAATGGTTCATAACCTGAAAAATACTATAATAAAAATACTTAAGTATGTGCAACCTGGATGAACTTTTCACCACAAATGGCACCAATTCCCAACTATTCACCGACACATGAAAATAACGACTTTTTGCCTATAACAAAAGACTTGCTGACAAAAGCCGCGAGTAGAGCTCAAGAAATCTTCAATACTGTTACATGATCCCAACTATCCCATTTAAGCTGATCCGGTAACCATGTAGGCTTATCAACAATAGTCTTTAATCGCTGGCCCATGTTCCCCTTTGGGCACCTGTCCCACCGTAGACGAGGAAGCTATTAGCTATCATCGATTCTCGCTCAAGAAACGTATAAAAAATTGTAATATTATAATATGTAGTTGATCGCTGACTGTTCGTTCATACCGCCACGGCGGTATCCGGCGAGTACCCGTTTTTCGCAGAGACAGATATTAAAGAGGGTACTCGCTCAGCCACGCTCGCTTGGCGGACAGAACACTCGCTGAAAGACTCATGATTGCAATTAATGTATATAAAACATTTTAAAAGAGTAACGGTGGAGTTTTATGCCCATTCTTCTCCATACGAAAACTACCTTTTGGAAGGGACTACTAGAACCAATTCTATTTTATTGTAAAGTTTGACGTTCAAAGGTGCCTTTTATGTGCCTTTTTTAAATAAATGGTTTGACGTTGACATACGTAAACCAGCGACTATACGTAATCGCTCGTCACCATCGCGCACTCACTGCTTGTTGATCACCAACTCGTTTTTAGTTGCTAGCTGCTCTACACGCTTTTCGCTAATCGTCAGCGATGGGACGGGTACCTTAGTAACCCTCCTCATTGTCAGCTTATCTTTACACTACCTACCTAAGGCTCTATTGTGCCTAAACCTGATCCCTATCGAGTACCCTAAGTCTAGATTATAATGCCTCGATATTGGATAAGAAAGTTCTGTATTTCATACAAATTCCCGTTTTATGTTCTATTTAGAGCCATTTGGTATTTGATAAATAGTCGATAGGTTCGCTACTTAAGTGCCTTAAGACTTTCGGATAAACTCTCTGAGATATTTGGGATTAAGAGGACTTTAAGAGGGAGTTCTAGTGTTAAAGGGACGATAAGAAATATTTATGCATCAAATAAATATTGTCAATGTGTGATCTTTTTGCAATCTTGTTGTGAACGGACGTGTCGAAGATTTATTAAAATAAATAAATAATCACTTGCTGAATCGTGACCTGGATCTACCAAATATCCGGTAGTACAACAAACTGTGTCATACGTAGGCATAATATGTGTAAATCGTTTCTGTGAAAATATGTGATATTAACAAGTACATAACTTGTATCACAATGGCAACCAGTCCCTTCAGCCGGGGTGGCAGAAGTGCTCGGAGGCCACCTCCTACACCCGTGACCGCACCAGCACCTACACCTGCACCCGACCCATTTTCCATTGCATTTTGGCAGTTACATAGGGAACACCTCTTATTTTCCAAGACTTGATTCTAACAATGTTTATATCAACTCAGCCAATCGCAGTCTACTGCTAGACAGGCATTTCACAGGCTTCGCCACAATAGCCTGTCTTCCACCTTCCGCAGCCAGTCTGTCCCAGCCACCTTCTCTGCCGTCGGTCCATCTAGCTGAAAGTAGAAAAAGTTCAAGTCAAAACTTCGATGATCTTGTAATGGACCTTTATCAGTACGTCTGTCGCCTTAGACACCCTTTTAATCACAACAGGACCACCACGAGAGGAAACAAGCTCCCTTATTCTACACCAAGAACGCTCTATACTTCATTAAGCCTTACCAATTATTCAAACACCCTGAATCAGGAACGCCGGCTACCTCATTTACAATCACCTTACTCTTGTTATTATTTAAATGAACACCCTGTGCAGTCCAGAGAGTGTTTAAACCTGAGGGGTGCTACTCACTCGTTCAACTCGCAGTATTTGTTGAACTAAGTCGACCCGAAGCAATTACTGCGCATACTCGGATACGGAAACGAAGTCTACTGAACGGCACGAGCCGAATGAACGGCTCGTGCCGTTCAGTAGACTTCGTTTAGCATCCAATCAATCAATCATCATCAGATCTGCAAAAAAGGCATTTAGAAACTTGGGGTTTGTTCTGAGACAGACGCGAGACTTTACCAGCATCACAGCCATCAGAGTCCTGTATGACGCATTAGTCAGGAGTCATCTGGAACATAGTGCTGTCATATGGGCTCCACATGAGGCTAACTAAGTACTCAGTGATGTTGGAGCGAGTCCAGAACAAGTTCACGCGCCACCTGTATAGGAAACTTTATGGGGTATACCCATTTTACCCATTGATGTACCCCACTCTATTCGTACTGGGTATGGTGGGGTACAATCAACTCGGGGTGCGACGGGAATATGCTCTGGTCTCGTACTTGGTGAAACTGCTCCGAGGCATAGAGCACAACCCGGGAGTGCTGCAGCGGCTGCACTTGTACGTACCCGACCGCTATGTGTGGAGGCGACGGCCCCCGCCACTGCTGGTAGTACCATCAGCCAGGACCAACTTGCTGGCCAAAACCCCTCTGACTCGAGCAATTCGCACCATCAATTATATTCAGGTCGAAATTGATATATTTACATGTCACTGGAGTGAATTCGCAAAAGTAGTATTGTTTACACTGTGTTACAAAAAATGATATTTATGAACGAGATGTAGTTTGTGACTTATTTTTAATTTTGTGTGTGTGACTTGGCTATCGCATTAGGTTGAGTAAGACCTGTAATGATAGTTTTAAGGCATTTAAATAAATAAATAAATAATTCTACTCATCATATCGTAGTCCACTGCTGGACATAGGCCTCGCCATAGCGTAGACCTTCGGTATCTACCGTCGGTGAATCATGTTCGCATTTCTTCTTCGCTTCGCTGAAAAAATTGTAACCAATCACAGGAGTAGTCGTAGCTTACCTCACGAACCCTCTCCATCTGGTCCTGTTAGCTGAGAGACTGGCGGATTCATTTAACAGGGTCTCCAACCGCCGATTTAACTTGATCAGTTCACCTCATCGGGTGACCGCCCGCGTGGCCTATTATCCTGTTCCATTAGACGTTCTATCTTCGGATTAGCTCGGCACAATTCGAGCTAACCCGAGTGGCTTTTTCCCGAGCATAATTTATATCTATGTACTATAATCGATATTGCCTCCCAGTTGTGGCGAATCATCTCAATCATCAATCAACCCAAACAAGTGGGTAGCACCCCTGAGTATTTAAACAAACAGAACACCTTGCTATTGCACTTGGCTTTGCATAAATAAACGCGGTCAAGACAGGACAGTACATTTCTATTATGTTCAGGTGGGCCTGCTCAAGATAAAGGGCAGTAGGACTATTCTGTGTCGTCAGGTTAAAAAAGGCAAAAACAAATATCGTCATTTGTCTTTTTAAGGTGTGGAAATTGGCACGGATGCCTCTCTTTGGGTAAAGTGAAGGTTTTCGCTTACATCGGGCTCTTTCTGATTCTTTTTTTAGCACAAAATGGTGTCTTGAATCTCCAATGAGAAGAAGCTACCAGTGATGAACTATCACGATTTCTAGTTAAGTAAAATGTAAAAGGAAAATCATCACGAGGTCATCGTAATAGAAAAAGATTTCAATATTTTTGTTTGCGATCGTCGAGCAGCACATATCCGTGAGCAGCACCCTTATTGCGTAACATACATTTTGAATTACATTGCTAATCCATTGCATCATATTATGTTCGAAAAATTTGTCTGCGACGTAAATAACGTAATGAATGTTGTTGAATTGTCAAAATTAACGCCATTCATACTGTGTGTTATGCAATTATCTCGCTGGACTCGTTATGATGATTGGATTCATAAAACGAATCAGTCTCAGAGACCTTTTTGTTTTTTCTCGTGTCCCGTATGTAGTTGTTCTTCTGTATTAACTTTATGGCTATGTAAGTAAGTGCACTAAATCAGATCGAGTAACATGAAACTAGAAAGTTATTGGAAACTGATTATTATTATAGAATAAACGGTAAAGAGCATGTTTTATTATTTTCTACTGAATCGTAAAATAAAACTTAACGGATTGTAAACACGATGTACCATTAAATACTGAATCCTATTACTGACTTTTACTAGATCTGTCTCCTATATTATGATCCCGGAAATATATAGATATTGTGAAAAAAGAAAAGTCCCGATGACGATATAATGTAAATTCCAGATTCCAGATTCAATTCTGTTGTAAATCTCTATTGTTTTTTCCCAAAATTGTATCATTTTTTATTTAATTGTAACAGACAGTCGTTTGTGTCGTCGGGTTGTTTGTTGTTGTCTCTTTTGTTTGTTTGTTTTGTTGTTTGGTTGTTTTTGTTGTTGTTGTTGTGTTTTATTTTGTTGTTTGCTTGTTTGTTTGTTCCTCACTTTTTGAAATAAATATTATTATTATTAATGTAAATGCAAATGGCGGACATACAATGGCCTCCAAAATTTAGTTGACATTTTCCACTTCAGCTTTGACACACCACGTTATGATTTAAAATTCTAGTGATCCAAATGTTTGAACCGCTATAACGTTTTTATTGACTAAGGGCTGATTTTTCAATCATCTGATAACAATATTCGAGGAATAATTTTGAAATCTTGACAGTTATTTCATAGAAAAACTGTCAAACGCCAATTTTATTCCTCGAATAAAAGTTATCTGGCAATGGAAAAATCAGCCCTAATTCAACTACCTTTGACTTATCATTAAAATAATCAAGTGATCCCTTAAGAGAGAGAGAGAGAGAGGGTTTTTTTAAATCATAATGTGGCATCACAGCTGAAGCGAAAAAGTATCAACTAACTTTTTGAGGACACTCTAGGTATATTGTTAACTGCAATGCTTCGGAATATTGAGATACCCTTCTGCCTCCGACCTCCTCCGTGTTTTTTTTTTTTTTAATAAAAATATATATCCTACTAGCTTTTGCCCGCGACTTCGTTCGCGTGGAATAGTGACTTCAGTCAGATTTTTGGTTTTACCCAAATAGTTCTTACTATTTATTTACATTTTTCCGATGAATTTTCAGTACTGAATTGATGCCGACTCTTGACCAATAGATGGCGCTGTATGTCCGGAATCAATTTTATTTTTTATTTTATTTTTTGTAATAAAAACTATCCTATGTCCATTCTCAAGTTCCAAACTATGTCTGTACCAAATTTTAAACAAATCGGTTCAGTAGTTTAGGCGTGAAGCAAAGACAGACAGACATCAGACAGACAGACAGAGTTACTTTCACATTTATAATATTAGTTTGGATGAAATTCGGCAATACATTTACGGCTTTCCATTAGTGAAAGAATTTTCGGAATCAGATCAGTGGTTCCGAAGTTTACCCCCTAAAATGAACTTTTTTTTTCTCTCTATAATATTAGTATAGATGAAACACACTATACTTACCTATTCAACTGTTCATAAAACACATGCTATGTTTTACCAAAAAAGATACAGTTCATACAAAACGGTTTTATTTTTTGTTCCCACCACCCAAACGGCCATTCGAATTTCCAAAATATTTTTTTCTTAAACCATTTTTTATTCATAAAACTTTGCTATGTTTTACCAAAGCATATTAAATATACGTGAATTCATAAAAAAAACGAACAACGAATTTTTGTTCTCACCACCCAAATGTCCAACATTTGTTCTTCTTATACCGTTTAAATCCGGGGTTTACCAACAACGGTAGCCAGGATCAGTAAGTCATTACGGGGGCTAAGTAATCCATGACTAATGACTTCCTACCGAATTGTATTGGAAGCCGACGACATCCAAATAGACTCCGGAAGTCGTCCACGGGCGGACGAAGATGTCCTTTTAAAAATATTTTGTTAAAATGGAAAAAATAGTAGAATAACATTGTTGGGTTGATGAAATAAGATGTAAAACCCAAATGGATTTAACACCCATCCTTACCTAACATTTTTAAAATATTTTATATAATGCCAGTGAACTTGGTCAACATTACCTGAATTACCTGATTATTTTTTTATAATTATTCGTTAGTTTTCCTAATTATTACTGTATGATTCTAGTGCGAGGATAAATAATAAAAAGTACTTACGATGAAATATGCTTCGTAGTAAAAATAAAAATGCCAAACATGGAAGAATCTGGAGGGTTCCTTCTATCTCAGTAACAGATAACAGTGTTATTAGTCCCGACTTACGAGTTGTAGGGCGTGAGTTCGAACCCAGGCAGTCATTTTACGTTGTGTATTTAATACCATCACCACTGCTCTCAAAACCGTGAAGGAAAACATCGTGAAAAAATCGGCATGTCCTAGAACCAAAAATTCGTAGACATGTGACATCCAGCAACCCGCACTTGGCCCGCGTGGTAGATTATAGCCCACTCCCTCTCGAAGAGGACGCCTGTGTCTCAGCAGTGGGAACAGTATAGGCTGATTGTGCTAAATAACTCATAAACATAGAAACAGCGGTTACAATAAGATATATAAACAATGAATAGATAAGTTCAGCCGTGGCCGAAATAGAATAATCTGTTTTGCACTAAATCCGGATTATTTTGCGTGTAAACAAACTAGTACTACTACTAACTGTACACACTAAAGTCACATTTTGGCAGCACAGCCAACATTTTCTCTAATAAACTAATAAAGTACACGACTGTTTGTAGAGTAAATTCGTCTTCTAAATTGAGCGCGACGTATTAGATCAACTTGTGCGCAGATGCCACTTGATGAGAAGGTAAAGAAGATCTACTCGAAAATCTCACTGAACCGAAACATTTTTAAATTTTTGACAGTCCTAACAAAATCTGACGTTAAAAAAAATCGCAGGATAAGACATACCTACTAGTACAAAATTTTGGTCAAACTCGCCCTCAGCAAAACATTTATGTAATTCTGTGAATAATTATTTAAAAAAAATATATATCTTAGTGAGCAAGAGTATTTTAGATCAAATACGAAAACCTTAAACAGAGCTATTAACAATTAAAATGGCTTCCAATTCAAAATTAGTCATTGTCTTATACTGTGTAGTCACGAGTCACGACTAGTACTATCACCAAAATCTATATCTGACCACCGTAAGGACTATTCCTGCTTGCAGCGCATATTATTAGTCGACCTAAAAAGGATCCTCTTTTGTTTTACTTACGGTCGCAGCTGTGTAATCATGTGCACGGGATTTTGTTTTCAAAAGGGTTTTGGCGAGAGTACCTATTTACTAGTAAAAGCGTTTCTATCCACATCAAAACAAAAATTCATTCGTAGATTTTATTCTTCTCAGTCAACGTTTAACGATGCGTCATCATGTTTCAGGGATGAGCCTTCTGTTCCAAACTATTCCGTGTTGCACCGAGTCTTCCTGCGCAAACGCATGTAGGCGGGAACATTTCGCTTTCTTGATTTTGTAGACGTGGATCGTGAAAGCGATGTTAATGTAAGCTGCAACGTTGATGCGAAATAACATTAGAAATTATGCTCCGGTAGAATAGTTAGGTAGATGATAGGAAAGGTGTGTTTAATTAAAACAGGCTTGTAGCTTGCTGTGGAGTAAATACGAGGTGGTACAGAGGAGGTCTTAAGCTAGTTCTAAAAGCCCATTGAAGGAAATAAGTGGTTTCACACAAGAGTTAGAAGAGAAGTTAGTAATTGCACCGTCTTAAACTTCGCTTTGAAGAGAGCTGCGAGGTAGTTGCTTAACGCACAAACAATTGCAAAACCTTTCATTTTGACAACGGCAATATTCATTGCATTATTCACGCCGAGCAAATGAATTTTTCAAACGTATGAAGCAATGAATTAGGGAATTGGGGATGCTGGTATAGCTAGAAATGTTGTCACCAATAATATTACTAAATCTTTATCGAGATAGAGAGAAAGATAGTGAAATTAGAAAAACGATCAGTATCTTCTTAAACATTATACATATAACTATGACAAAAGACGTAAAGTACGCCATTACAAACCAGACAAAAGATATCACAGACATCACAGTTAATAAACCAAATTAACTATTATGAGTACAAGCTTCCGTTGGCAAAAGGTCAATAAATAACTTTGTTACCACTTGCCCACGCGCAAGACTAATTGCCGACATAGCCACATAAAATACTCCAAGCTTATATTCTCTTTGATAATTTACGTAAGAGAGGAAATCATATCTATCGGTTTTAGGTGAGCTTTCGGAGACGCGCAGCAATTTTGAAATTCTATTTGAATGCTTCTCGTGGGTTGTGGATAAAAGAAATATAGATTGTATCCGCTGTTTCGTTTTTGTTTTTACCATCACCTTTAATCATATTGTCTACATGATTAGTAACGTCAAGTGGGTGGGCAGTACCATTCACCTTATGTCTGATAGTTACAAGAGAATGGTGTACCCACACCCAACGTCGATTGATGTTAGATTATTTCCTCATCATGTTCTTCATTCCGTCTCAAATAGACTGCTTCTTCATTTAGCTCTGGCTCTTTATAATTTGGCTCGTCTGTATTACGGTGATAATCCTTAACTAACTTTATTTCAGGACACAGATGATCTTAACTTTTACTTTTCTTATAAAAAATATTTATAGCATTTTAAAAACGTCCCCAGTTAAACTTCCCTGAAATCGATTTCCCACAAATCAAACTAATTGAAAGCAACTAAAAGAAACGGGCGCGTGCACCTATAAATAAATCCAAGATGGCGGCCCACCCTTCGCGCCAAAATTGGAAGCGATAGAAAAAGTTCGAACAGTAGCAAAAAAGGTTTCACTATTCGGTGCCTATTAGCAGAAATGCAAGCAATTATCCTTTTGTAACGAGAATTTATGATGATGCGGGTTTTGTCTGAATACTCTTGCTAATTAATAACGTATTGAAGCTGAAGAAGCTAACAACCGATGTTGCCCTTAAGAGAATGTGCCATGAGTTATTGGAAATTCCGATAGTTTTATGTAACTTCTTCTGCACAATTTTAACAATGTTTTTAACGACTATGTTTAATACATTTACGCTTCGTATCTTTCTACAATAGTTACTTCTTACTTAGTAGGATGTTCATTTGTTTCCCGCAAATGTGCAATATTGTTTCATTGTTAAGTTGTTTTATGTAATTTTAACTCATTAAACTGTTTGCATAAGTTATGACGCGGAAATGTGCGAGTATTAATACCAAAGTGTTTATTTTGTCTTCTTGCTTATTTGCAACATTTACTTTCTATTACACGAGTCTTTAGAAGTATTTACTTTTAGAAGTTTGTGGCCCAGTAATAAGTATAATCACTGACCATTGTAAGGTTGCCTGGAAGAGATTGCAGAAAACGATAAGTCCGCCCTCTGTATATTTTGTAGTGTTAAATGTAGTTTTTGTTCTGGTGTATAATAAAGTATAATACAGGGTGGCAGGGACATCGACGCGCAAACTGTAACCATGAATTCAGCACATGATACTAGACCCCATAGCGTCGAAATTTTTCGTCGGTTATCAAAAAAAATAATCTTTTGTTTCATAGAAAAGTGCAATACCTACGCGGTCAAAATGTATGGAGCAGCAATATTTTTTTTTAATAACCGACGTAAAATTTCGACGCTATGGTGTCTAAACTCATGTGCTGAATCCATGGTTACAGTTTGCGCGTCGATGTCCCTGCCACCCTGTATAAATAAATACGTCACTGTTCAATTTTATGTCAAATCGATCGCAACACTACTCAAAAATTACACATTTAGCGACACAAATTAAGGCCATCATCTGCCTGGCCTTTTCCCAACTATGTTGGGTCGATTGACGGCTACAAATTAAAGTACATATCTACCTCAAAATTAAACCATCTGCCTCGTGCCAAAATTCTTGACATTTGGTTACAAATTGACATTCCTGTCAAATTAAACGTCAACACAACCGTTGAATTCAAATTTCGCAACTGTCATATTACAAGCGGAAATGACGTATCGGGTTACTATGAACGACGTTCTGCTTCCGCCTTTAGCCGCCATCTTAATTGGGAAAAAGCTTGCGCACGCGCAAACTACGAAATCCGAACAGGAAACGGATGTAGCGGTGTGTCTTTTTCATATTTTTATATTCCCGACGCGACAAGTCGTTGGAATTAAAAATATTCCTTTTCATCTTTTGAATGTACTTTTGTTAATAGTTTCCTATATCTCGGATAGGGCTTTGAAGTTGTCATAACAAACTATTGGGCACTACGGCTAATTAGATGTTAAGTGATTAATTTTTTAATGTGTTAAATAGTGAGACTCCAAAAGAGTTGGAGAAGTGGATTTTTGTTTTTATGAGGATCGTTTTATCTGGCTAATGATTTCTAAAGATCACTATTGTACTAGGTCTGTACGATTCTGCAAAAAATTGCAGCGTTAAAACTACGGAGCTTAACCTAATAGATTTTAAATCAAACGCAATGTAAAAAAGTGACTAAATAGCAATTAAATCCTTTTCCAAAACGTTATTCATTACTTTTCTAATGGTTTTTGCAAACCTGATTCAGTCGAAAATATATCTAGATTGGGTGTTACTTTCACCACCTTTTTCAGCCTCAAATTGATGGTATTGGAGGAGATCTAACACACCACATTCTACAACACCCTTGTGGATTGTCTTCTCAAATTATTTCCATAATCTCAAACTGGCCACCCCGTGTCACATTATTATGAACAAACCGTAAAATCACAGGAAACCGAGCTATTTCTACATCTCGCACGGACGCACTCGATATGACGTATGTCACACGATATACCTCAAAACACGACCAAGGATGTTACCATTAAAACATACCTCACCCACTTCTATTTTATCAACAATAAGGTCGAGAATTCATTGCCTATTTGTGTCATAACTACAGAGTTAAGTATGTCGGTCTGAGTATCGGTTTTGGCTTGACATTGATACTTGACGCCTTGTTTCGTACGCGGTTTTATTTTTAGGGGATGTTTTAAGTGGTTTTTTTATATTTTAATGGCGTAGTTACTGATTCTGAAGGACAGACTTCGGTAAACGGTTTTTTACGTGAAGATGAGTAGCAGAGTCTGGCTGTAATATCAATCCCTTGAAAGCCCTTGAAAGCGGGCTATTGATAAAGATTCAAATATGAGCATGATTATTGATAGAAAATACTGGTGTGTTGTTGTATGTTGTTGTTGTTGAAAATATTTTTAGTTTATAATTATACCAGCGACTATCGCCCACATCTCCACTGGTCCATTGCCTACTCTAGGATGCATGCGTACGGCTCACAATTCTTTCCCTATCCTAAGGCCACGTCTTCCCTACCATTACCGAATGTCAGAAATCTAGGACCCAACATCGTCTTAAATAAAGAGGTGCTTGAAACAGTAGGCTCGGCAATTTTTCTAGGACTAACAGTAGATGCCAAACTTCAGTGGGGACCTCATATATCAAGTCTAGCAGGAAGGCTCAGTTCGGCTGCCTACGCCGTCAGGAAAGTAAGACAATACACTGACGTTGATACAGCTCGTTTAGTCTATTTTAGTTATTTTCACAGTGTTATGTCCTACGGTATTCTGCTGTGGGGCAAAGCCGCTGATATACAAAATATATCTGTCCTTCAAAAACGAGCTGTTCGAGCAATTTACCAGCTAGGTGCCAGAGTTTCTCTAAGAGATTTTTTTAAAGATATTGGTATTCTCACGGTTGCATCACAATTCATCTTCGCCAACATTTTATATATTAGGCAAAATTTGCACTTGTACACTAAAAACAGTGATATTCACAGTGTTAACTCTAGAAATAAGGACAAACTACGTGCCCCCTTTCACCGGCTTCATAAGGTTCATAACTCATTTGTTGGGCTTGGTATAACCTTTTATAACAAGATACCCTCTTCTTTGCTAGACTTGCCTTTCAATGCGTTTAAAGCTCAAGTAAAATCTAACCTTTGCTCAAAGGCTTACTATTCCATCAACGACTACTTACACGATAAGAATAGTTGGTCGCCCTAATTAACTCAAGACAATGTTCATGTTCTTTTTCCAGAATCAGCTTACTGACAGGTTATTGTTATTAGTATTAACTTATTTATTTATTTTACTTCGATGGTCCTAGTTTTTCATCTGTGACTCAAGTGACAGCTATGTGACCAGAACCCAGCTATGCATAAATAATAATAATAATATCCCTGGACATTTCACACAGCGCCATCTAGTCCCAAGCTAAGCAACCTAATGCTTGTGTTATGGTAACAAGATGGCTGATAAACTACTTATATACATTTTTTTTTTTGTAAATACATACATATTATAGATAGAAAAACACCCAGACTCGGAACAAATACATGTAGGTCATACAAATATTTGTTCCGTGCGGGAATCGAACTCGCGACACGCAGCGCAGCAGTCAACCGCTTAACCACTGCGCCAACCGTGCCGTCAAATATGTAAGCTGTCACGCCCTTTATGCCTGGAGGCTTTTATTTAGGTAGTAAGTTTTTATTTCCATTTGAATTAATTATTTTTCAGCTTGAGTACGTATAGTTTTTATTATATTTGTTGGTATATTGGCGTGGCTAGCTGACATATTTTATGGCAAATAATTTAAGTTTCTTGTAATGTTAATTACTGAACATAGGTTCCTAGTATTGTATACATGCACTATATTCTAACTGAACAGACAGCTGTGCTGCTGGGAAGTTTGTTGCGCCACTTCTTCTTCCCAGCGATAGCACTAGGAAGTGGTGAAGGGCGGGCGTTTTTGGGGGACTGTCTTTTGTAATGTTGACGTTCGAAAAGTGCTGACTCTCAGCCTAATTTGAATAAATGACTTTTGATTTTGATTACAGTGTTCCCCGGTCTACTCCTTGATATGCAATGGCCACTGTAGCACTATGAAACATGAGGTTTCCGGGGTTAGTGCCAATGTTAGGGTTAATTCGATTAATCGAGTCTGGCTGGACGCTGGGGTCGGTGCATTTCATTCATTGTAATTTTTTCAAAAAGATAGATTTATGCCCTGATTCTATCTCCAATAAATAGATATTGAAGATCCTTTGATATTTGAGACAAAGGAAATGTAAAAGAAACTAAATCTGGTTACCATTGATGTTGATTAAGCTTCAGGAAATGAAAGGGAAGATGCGGTTTGGCGGTAGGTTTTAATGTTGCCTCATCGGTGTAGCTGTTTCTAATCTAATCTCGAGTTTCTGAGTTAAATCGTAAGAGAAAAAAGATACGCACGATACTTTTGCAAACATCCTTACAAAGATAGAAGAACTTAGCTTTTGAGAAACTGAACAGCATAAATCTCGCTTCTTTCGTCTCATATCAGCTTTGAAGAGTATATTTTCATGGATTGCTCTCCCAATAAACCCTCTGCAATGAACGGTCATCAGCATTATTGCCGTAACCATCACCAAGTTTACCAGATTATTGATTTTAGTTCATGCTATTGGCAATGGGAGGATGATGCTGCTGATTTTCTCCATAGATACTTTAAGCATTTAGAGTTTGCGATATACCATAGCCACACTAGAGTATGGGCAACAAAACTTAGCAGACCGCAGACGCCGCGATGTTAATGAAGAAAATTTAATCTTTTGTCTTGATGATATGGTTATAAAATTTAATGATGTGGCTACCTCCTAAAATACTTTCCCTACTGCTAATGCTAATTTGTACAATTCACATCAAGCGTCACTGAAATGAATGCAATCAATTTTGAAGTGAAGTCAAGCAAATTATCATTTTCTCAATAAAATTTGAAGTTATATATTTGAATTCCTTGAACATCGAAAACTTTGATATCAAAACAAAGATAAACAATAATCAAACACGTGATGACCCCGATACCTTTCTCGCTCCTCCTTATTATGAATCGCGTGTCGAGTCCCTTAAACCGAAGCGCTATATAAGGAACGAAGCAATATGATGAATGGCATCTGCTATTGTTAGTGTCATCGATAAATATCCTGGTCATGTACTGGTATTTGCCCTTAGGGAGTAGAAATAGCAGCACTATGAACCCGGTAGGAAAGCTGTAGTTGAAATAAAGAAAGAAAATACGTTTATTTGAGGTAAAGATGACGCAATAAAGAACATAAAACACAAAAAAAAAACAATAAGAAATGGTTGGGAGAAACATGCGTCACATCCACGCAAAACGGCTATCGCTCAGCATTATGCTGCGACCCTATGCAAGACAGAGTCCCAGCGCTGGTTTGCAGCGACAACCGGCGCCAACGTAATGACCTCGTCCGGTTCAATAGAAAAGGTAAGAAAAGATTTTAAATAGAAGTTCCTAGCAATGTGTATTGCCAGTCATATGGCCTAGTCTTTGAGGCATTGTAATAGAATTGTTTTTACTAGTACTAGGAGACACCTAAACGAATTCGCTGTTGAATTTTCAACGCTCGGCTCAGCGTCGAAAGTTAAAAATCCAACAGTGTGCTTAGGTTTTGTCTAGATGTATCTGAAGTTCTTAGCAAAAAACTAATAATCTATCTTTAAAACATGCTACAAAATGTAATGATTCAGTACTTAATCATTAAATGAACTTTAAACTGGGTAAAAAGATCTAGATGTCGCTATGATATTACTGAAGAAGATTCGGCAAAGCCTTGCTCTCATTTGAATCAGTACCTGATGATACGGTACAAGGTTTCGGCACAGCAGTGGAGACATGTGTTAGTAATGAAACAAACTTGTATCAGATGCATGTGCCGATTGCATTATGGACTGTTCATCATATCCCCCTTATCCCTATTTATTTATGGTCGGCGCAACATATCTTTTTCTTCCAAACTTCTCATTCTGACCACATTTTTTTGAAGTCGGATTTCCCGTGTGCAGGCGCCTTAAGACATGAATGAACGATTATCGATCATAACTCCTCACGCCAATCATTCGTTCCTGTATGGAACAAGGAAGTGGATGTGATCGCCATAGGAATGTAACCTTCATTCACAATGGTTTAGAGGATGGCTGCCATTAATTAATTAATGATTAACTGATTAACAATGAGTTTGGGATCGTCGTTTTTAATTAGTAGTACTGTTATATTGGTGAAGTAGTATTCTGTAATGGGTTTGAGGAGTTCATTTCATTTGTCACACGGTTAGCGCAGTGGCTGAGCGATCGGACTGCTGCGCTGCGTGTCGCGGGTTCGATTCCCGCACAGAACAAATATTTGTAAGTCCTACATGTATTTGTTCTGAGTCTGGGTGTTTTTCTATCTATAATATGTATGTATTTACAAAAAAAAATGTATCATCATTATCAGCCATCTTGTTACCATAACACAAGCATTAGGTTGCTTAGCTTGGGACTAGATGGCGCTGTGTGAAATGTCCAGGGATATTATTTATATAGTAAATGATGCTGGGGAGTTGCGCCACTTCTTCTTCCCAGCTAAAGCGCTAGGAAGTAGTGAAGGATGGGCGTTTTGGGGGATTGTCTTAATTTTGACGTTCGAAAAGTGTTGATTTTCGGGCTAGTTTGAATTAAAGGATTTTCATAGTTTGAAAAGGTTGGATTTCACAAATGAAAATATCGTTTGAGTTGGAAGGCAGGTCTTACAAAAAATATGGTTGCCTGTGGAAACCTGAAATTTAAACAATTTTCTGTCTAGATAGGTATGCCAATCTAAATCAGACTAAAATTATATTAAGTTTGCACCATTCGTACTTAGTTTATATCAATTAACAATTATTTTGTCTGGTGATATTTTGCAACATTAGTGGCAATAACGTTGTAAATTCCTGTTATGTAAATAAAAATACAAAATACACAAAAAAATCTCCTACATTTGATGGAATCGTGTTTTTCTTTAATCCACAATTCTTTGGTACATTATTTCATACGATACTTAAAAACATGATTAGTCTTGTTATATAAATCAACGTCTTATATTTTCAGAATAAAATGATTCAATGTAAAAATGAAAGTGAATTGTGGTTTATGCCTGGTTGCGGGGAATAGGCTACTTCCCAACTTCTAAGGCATTATGGTCATTCCATCCTCCTCTGGCCCATGGTGTCTTCCCATCGTCACACTTGAATTTGAAATAGCAATGAAATCTAGTTTATTAATAAAAGGATGCTCATACAAATTCATACAAATAACACAAACCTTTTGCATTGCCGTTACATATGACTTATTAATTGCTTGGAACAACGCCAAAAAGAATTTCATACGTAGGTGGACATTACTGTATATTCATGGTTGTATGTAGATACTATATTGTGTCGAGTCGATCAAAATGATTTATGATGAGTTCACAAGTTCATTTACACTTGATTTTGAAATCGAAAGTTCATTATTTTTGACCCCTAATCACATAATAATTTATATCTCTCTCTAAGTTGGGGTGTCCATTATTGACTGTCTCTTACACATCGTTTGAATAAGTATATAAGAGGAAGTCTGAAAGTGGCACCGGTAGCTGAAAATTTGTGTGGAAATCGGTTGTCATGGTATGGGCATGTGTTACGGAGGAATGAGGAAAATGTCGTGAGGAAAGTTTTGAGTATGAATGTCGATGGCTATAAGAGTAGGGGAAGACCAAAGAAACGATGGATGAAACGTGTGAATGATGATATGGTAAGAAAGGGGGTGACTGTCGAGATGGCGGGTAATAGCTAGGAGTATGGAAGAAAAAGACTTTTTGCACCGTCCTCAAATAAATTGGGATTCAGGGCAGGAGAATGGTGATGATGACATCGTTTGAATCAGAAAGTTAAATTCTCAAATTATTATCCTTCACAACTTAAATTCGGTACAAACCACAAACACCCAGGCTCAGACCACCAACGTCAAAGATTAGTCGCCTTCCATTGATTTACATAATTTGTACCCGAATAGTGACAGATTGAAGGGTTTAAACAATTGGAAGTAAGACCATTGTCTTTGGGATAATTCGGGAGTACCGAAATTATACACCGTGATTTTTAAGTCGTCTGACAAAGGTGGTCCACTCAATGTATCCGACATAAAATACCTCTAGGCGTGTTTTTTTTTACCATTAATTAAGATAATAGGTACAAGGAAAAATAATTAATACATTAGAATTATGAAACATCCTGTTAATAATGTTTACGTATCAAACAGTAGAACATACCTAACCATCGCACGAGTCGAGTAGATAGATCTTCGCTCGCAACAGAATGTTTCAACTATGTTATGCATCATAATAATGAATATTTTTTTCTTTTTTTTTCTCTTAAATGCCATTTTTTTTGTTATGAATGTTTAGTAGTCATTGGATACATGAAGTGGGCTGCCGTTGTCAGACGACTAAAAAGTCACGGTGTATAAAGATTCGGGTATAGAGTACAGAGAAAAGTATGGTCCTTTGCTCCTTGTCATTATCGTTGAGTCACAAGTAAAAAAAAAGAAACAGAACTTGTGGGTCTTTCAAAATGGAGACTAATATTTTGAGCGACTGTCTGTGGTTGACGCAAAAATGTATGGAAAGGATCTTGTTGAAATAATGCACGACATGCGTCTTGTATAAATGTATTTCGACGTGAATAAAGACTGCATCTTATGAAGATTATGTATGTGGATATTTTATGTTTTTTTTTTTGTAATATGCGTTTTGTTTCTGCAGAATAAACAACTTTTCTTCCTTTTTTTTCTTCTATTCTTTCTAAGGTCAAACTTTTTACAGTTACAACTTTTAGCGCTGGTACATTAAATTATGTTTTTTTTTGTCTGGTTCATACAGTAAATAAAACCATAATCACGTAAAATTTCTATTTCAACTTCTCGTACCTACTAACATGTGCTTTCCATTCCTCCAAGAAGGATGGAGACGAGCCTGTTGAGACAAAGTCTAAGATGTTATTCTTTTGTCAAAGTTATTTTAAGTAACATCCATCCTTCACTCAAAATGGTCATTTGTAAAAATCTTTCTCACGCACTCAGGGGCTATTGTTTTTAAAAACACCAAATCTTTTATGACTTAAGTTTTGAATTTCCATGTTTTTGTGCAGGGTGCAGGGCTTGCATCTGCTCAACATATGCAACCACTAAATCGGTGGTTAAGGAGCTTTGCAAAAAGGATAGGGTTGTTAAAGTGAAATATCGATATTTTTAAGTGTCGATTTGAGGAATGTCATAATTTAAAATAATAATTATCGTCGTAGAAATTAATTTCGTTCTATTGAAATCTGTTACGTTCTACTTATATGGGTGTGCTTACTTTAAAAAAACATTTCATATTGTTTGCACACATACACTATTTACACATATTTTATTATAAAAGAAGCTACAATTTATGAAGAGATTACTTATCACAATCATTTTAAAACATTTCATCGATATCGACTTCAAAATTCATCGACACATCACTATTGCAAGCCATAATTCACAGGCCACAAATCTCGATGGCAGTTAAAATTTCAGCTGGGACCACTTGCGAAACAAAGCGACGTTACTTTGTACAACTGCAATATATTTGTAAGAAATACACAATCGGGCCTGTACATGATATTTAAAAATATCTTGGAGACTTGGAGTAAGTACTTAAGAGTGTTAGAAATAAAAATGTACAGACGCCAGCAGGTCAAGCTATCCGAAACTGTGAAATTTTCCCAATCAATTTTGAACTTAATGCCTTAGCGATAAAGTTGAAAATCGATTAAAGAAATTTGACAGATTGTAGTAGCTTGATATGCTAGCATTTGTACTTACTAGTGTCGGTGATTATTTAGAGTGAAGAGGTCACTTTTGGTCGACGCTTTCATATCTGCAAAGATTTAGGTGCTTACTTCAAAGTTAATTAGGCACTATTCAAGTGTCTATATTAAATAAATAGTGGATGATTTTGATTTTATTAATCTCCAAATATATTTATATTTCTGTCGATGACCTATTCACTATACAGGATGGCAGGGACATAAACGCGCAACCAACCATCGATTCCACACATTTTGACCGCGTAGATTTTGCACTTTTTTAATAAGTAACCGACAAAAAATTTCAACGTGTTGAATTTTTTGTGTCGGTCCAGAATCATGTACTGAATACTAGGTCATGTACTGAATACTCGGTACCTACCTAGTTTTGGCGATAGCGGTCAAAACCAATATCTGACCCTTTTGAAAACAAAACCCCCTGCACACGATGACCACAGCTGCGTCCGTAAGTAAAACAAAAGAGGATCCTTTTAGGTCGACTAATAATATGCGCTGCAAGCAGGAATAGTCCTTACGGTGCGGTGGTCAGATATAGATTTTGTCGATAGTACATACTGCAACAGGCTGTAAGTCGATGTTCCTGCCACGTTATATGATGTATAATCTATATTCTAGTCGAACCATAGAGTAAAGTAATAGATCGGAGGTCTATCCCAGCTTGTAGCTGTCAAAATAGCATTTCATTTTGAGAATAAGACGAAATAATTTCTCAAGTTCAAAACAAATGAATACAATTGTTGCACATGGTACCCATTTTAGTTTTGTTTGCCTTTTAAAGAAACGTAGTGAAGATGCGTAACCCACTAAATCAAATGAACTTGACAATGCGTAAATAAAAACTAAACAGTCGTTCTTTTGTGTCCCTCTTTTAGTTCATACGTCAGACTTGAGTCAGACTGTGTACTGACGTCAGGTTTGAGTCAGATTACCGTGTCGATTGATAATAACTATATGTAAATTATTTTGTTTGTTGCATATGTGTTACGTCTAACTATAACTCGCGCACCGAGGGTTCCGTACAAATTTGTAGGTATGTAACTAAAAATTTACGGTTTTCGCAATTTTTCCTTTATCTGTGCTATAAGACGTTGCTTCGTACCAAATTTCAAGATTCTGAGTTCATGGGAAGTACCCTGTAGGTTTTGATTCCCTTGCGAGTGTCGAAAATTTGCGGAAATTTGCGGCATTAATGGCTGTATCTTTTGATTGCGTTGGCTTAGAAGTTTGATTTTTTCCCAGCTCCAAGGGTCAGTAGACCTGAGTATTTGATATAAATTCCAGCTTGATACCGCCACGCGTTTCTGAGAAAAAGGGTCTTGACAGACAGACAGACGGATGGATGGACAACAAAGTGGTCCTATAAGGGTTCCGTTTTTTCCTTTCGAGATACGGAACCTTAAAAATAGATTTGTAATGATTGATTGTTTAGTATTGGTTGGTACGTAATTGGTATTGGTTTGGTATATAACATACTAGATTCAAAAGGGAGATGTCAATCAATCAGTCTAGCCTTTTCCCAACTATGTTGGGGTCTGCTTCTACTATTACTGGATGCAGCAGAATACTAGTATTTTACATGGAGAGACTGCCTATCGGACCACCTCCACAACCTAGTGACATGGTTAACACGATACTTAAGACAGCGAGATATTGTGTGACTGGTGGTGAGACTTTTGGGCGTCGGAATACCCGTAACGTTCTAGACCCTTTAAAATAAACCAGGGGTCTCGACATTCATAGCGATCGCTTTACGACCGAATTCAGTCGCAAAGTCCCGGATTGACGGGTGTAATGTATGGAGTGACCGGACTTTGCGACCGAATTCGGTCGTAAAGCGATCGCTATGAATGTCGAGACTGCAGCCCCAGAGCAAATCCTTTCCTACCTTACTAATATTATAAATGCGAAATGTTTGTATGGATGGTTGTTATTCTTTCACGCAAAAACTATTGAACGGATGAAATTTGGCACACAGATAGTTTATAACCAGGATTAACACATAGGATACTTTTTATCCCGATATTCCCAAGTAATCGAAACTTATGCGGGTAAAACCGCGGGGCGCTGCTAGTAAGCAAATAAATTCTCAAAGTAGCAACCCTAACTAATAACCCTAAAGTGCAGAGCGAAAGGCAAAGTCGTTACAATAAAAGTCCTTAAAATAAAAACTGAACCGTCAATGCTCATTAAAATCACGTTTGCGTTTATAAATAGAAGTCAGCTCGGACACCTGAACACTATAAATCTACTTGAATATTATTGTAAGAGCCAAGAGTTGCAAATGGATTTTCTATATTTCACTGGGAATTGGGTTCGGAAGGATGTTTTTTCTTGCGTTTTGGCGACATATTTATTGTTGAGTGTCAAGCGTAACTTACATACTGCTTGACTTGGGGTCTTGGTTCGACGGCTGCCATGGCCCACGCACAATGGTCCACTTGAAAGACTAAGTACGGAAACCAATCTAGGGGGCTTGGTTTTTACTCGAATTGGTAAGAAAGAAAGAAAGAAAAATGCATTTATTGGCATTACCCAAAATGACACCTTAAAACTATAAAAACAGAAAACAAAGATTATAATGCCAAAAGGGCATCAGCTCAGCATAATGTCAGATGACAACACAAGTGTACAGTCTGTCATCACAATTATCTGACCCACCCTAAAAACAAACGAATTTGGACCCTCTGAATGTAACATTAAGGTTTATTCAATTTATATGAGCTTAACAGACAAGTGCTCGAGCACTCTAAGGACAAATACAGTAAAAATACAGACACGCAAATTTGATCTTTAACACGTAAGGTTAAGGTAAACCCACCCAACATTGTCGGAGCCACCGGCATTATATATCATTTTGTTAAGCTATTTTAATCATTATCTCGTTGACATTAAAGTTGAAAAGCTTTTAAGTCACACTACATAATTACAACCCAATCATTAATTTCGCGTATTTCCAACAAGTTCTTGTGGCTTAGCGGTTTGATGCTGGATTGGCGACGAACAACATGTGGGTTCGAAAATACAGTCCACCTATATTATCAGTTTCTTTTTTAATTTGTTTTCATTTCTACAATATTGCTTGCATTATTAAAGAACGACCAATATGATTTACGCCTAATAACTTATCTTGTAGACAGGTGGGTAAATTGAAAAACTTTAAGTTCACTGAATTTATATTTACCAAGAATGTTTGGAAACGAAGTAAAAAATATATTTGCTTCGTGAGGTAGATAATAAATTCATCTAAGTGACAAAAGTTACACTACGCCTAATAGCAGTGACTGCGCTCACACATTTGTAAATCGTTTCACATAACTCGATAAGTATATTTAAGCAATTTGGTGTTACCAAACATAAAATCATATTTTTACATGAGTAGAATGTTGGAATTAGAGAGATTGGTCATCGACTTAATATAGCAGTAAGTGTTTTTTTATACCTATTTTATTTTATTGATTGTGATTAACGAACGCGTAGTTGGCTATTTTACCATTACATTCACTCCTTACAAGTTACATACACGGTTCCAAAAATGTTTTTTTTTTGTTTTAGAGAAATACGGTCAGTCTATGCCTAAGACGTTATGGAGACAATGGAAATATTCAGCGGATTCGTCCAGGAGCAAAAGCCATCAAGTATAGTCCCGAATTCGAACGCCACCGTTGTTTCAAGTCAAGTTGAAAATCCATTTTTTGCCCATTCGTGTAACCGCAATAAACCACAATATTTCAGTGGAAACAGTGAGAAGGCATTTACACGCTGCTGGGATAAGGAATTATAAACCGGCACAGAAAATTGCATTGACACCTGCTCATCGCGAAGAAAGGGTCCGTTTCGCCCAGGAATATTTAAATTTTATTTTTTTTATTTTCTATTTTTAAACACACCATGTAAGTAAATGCTCAATGGATTGATTGTTAAACCATTAAAATGTTGCAGATTATGTGGTGATGTTATTGTTATAAATAGATTGTTTCTATTTAAATAACATGTTTATTCACTACATATAGGCAGCTATAAATCTGTAAAGCATTTCACACATGAATTAATTTTCTCGATAACAAACTTTTAAGCATAAGCATGCCTTGTTTAATGTTAATAAATGGTTAGATTTGATTATGGCATATTAATATAAAATGTAGGTATATTAATTTGGAAATATATATGAGCATTTACTTATTTTATCTTACCTAAGTGTTTTAATGAAATAATAAACATTTTAAACTTGCAACTTTTTAATTTTATTTCTATACAAACTGCCCGTTTAAAAAAACAAGATCCTACGTCGTCCATTAAAGAAATGTAAAAAAAAAGTGTAATAAAAAAAACAGCTGAGCAAAAAGCTACATTTAGGTTAAACTCGGTTTCGAACGTAGACAACGATGAACACCGCACTACCTTAGTGACCACAAGACCAACTCAACTCTTATATGTAGCATTGAAATTTGATCTTAGTTGTTATGCTAGACGCAATATTCTAAAGAATTTGAACCATATAGTATACTTTCATAAAGTTTATTCTTGCACAGCACAAGCAGCCAACCTTTTCCTCGTGCAAATAGATTATTTTGTATTTTAAATAATCACTCCATTGAGAAGAATAAAAAAAGAAATAAAGAATAAAAAAATCTACCTACAAAATAGAAAATAAAAAATGGTAAAGAGACGTTGTTTTTGTAATTTAGTAAGACAAGGTGAAATATGTTTGAGCGTAGTCACTGCATACCCTTAGTAGCATTTGAATACCAGTTTTATAATAAATAATATTTATTTTTCAACTACCCACTTATTACAAGTTATGCGAAAATATTACCATTTTACAAAGTTTATATTTGAAGATTATCCGTCTATAGTTCTTTATAATAATACAAGAAATAGTTTTGGAATAAATTCTAAATTGAAAGCAAAACAATATCATCGTCGCAGGATTTGATCTCGCACCTTGATTTTCTCAGTCTTATACACAGACCACGAGACCAGAATTACTTGAACGCAATCATTAAAATAAGCTATTACATTAATTATATTATAACAAGTAGTTATAACATATAACCTAATGCTAACGTTATAAAGATGAAATTTGCGTGTCTGTATTGATTGTAAGTCCTCGTGCACTTGTCTGTTAAGCTCATATAAATTGAATAAACCTTAATGTTAAAGCCAGAGGGTCCAAATTCGTTTGTTTTTAGGGTGGGTCAGATAATGTTGACGAGGAACTGTACCACCTGACGCTGATTTTCAGCTGCAACCCACGAGTGCCATACGCTGGAATAACAAATACATAGCAGTAAGTAACAAACACATAGTGGTAAGTGATTAGGTGACAGAAACTCGTGGTATGAGATGTGATTCAAATTATTTGTTCAAATTAGGCTGAGAATCGTCACATTTTAAACGTCAAAAAAATTACATAAGACAGGCCCCCAAAACGCCCGCCCTTCACCACTAGCTGGGAAGAAGAAGTGGCGCAACAGTCTCCTCAGCAGTACAACTGTCTATTAAGTACGAAGAACTTGATTCTATACCATAGTATTGTAGTTGGTCAATTTTGATTTAAAGTATCGGTCTCTGAGTTGTGTGACGTATAAATATTAGGCAAGCTCTTTTCCTCAATGGCTATCGCTGCGAATTCACCGATTGTACTTATAGATTTACGAGAACAAACAGACAATGCCGCTAAACTAATAAATACATCACGTCAAGTTAATAAATTTCAAATAAGCCTTAAACAAAAACAAACACAATAAATCTTCGTTTATTGTTAACAAAAGTCAATGATATTCATTTAATCGACATTTTAGGAGCAGTAAACATTTTTTTAATCATCAATTTATACATGACTTGTTTTTTAAAGTTGCGAGAGCTCATTCGCATTCACGAGCGGCAGTGGTAGGGTTGGTTTATGAGCTGAGAACGCAACGCTAAAGGGTTACTTTATTCTCGTTATTTTATGGTGTATGTTAAATATACGAGTAGCCTAGGGTTATGTTTTTACCGAGGATAGTTTTCGTTTTATATGCGGAATATTCGGAATATAAAAGTAGGTGCTATTCCTGGATTTCATACAGCATGTATAATCTGTTCCAAAAGTGTCTGATAAAAGTTTATACTTTTTAAAAAATTTAACCTGAACCAGAACAGGGCTTGTTTATACAAGCCCTGTTCTGGTTCAGGTTAAATTTTTTACGCAGTCAATTACTAAAGGAAATTAGTAACACATTCATCTACATCTAGAACACTTAAACAGTTTCAAGTTAAAATTTGAACGTCGGGTTTATTTAATTAAATACTTAATCAAATCAAAGCTCTCAGTCTGTAACTGACCACCACCACCACTTTGTATGTTTCTGTGTTTTGTGTACACACAGGTATGTTTACTGATTCATTTGTTTACATTTTTATCAGTTAAGTAACTAGGCTTTTGGTACGTACCCTAGTTAGTTTTGAGAAGCCATCCTTACCAGATAAAGTTAATGAAATGTTTCAGTGTTTACATTATCATGCAAAAAAATAACATAGTTCCTTGAATTCGCTGCTTTATTATACGCAAAAACGATAACTTTAGTCGTATTTCTACGCAATAACTGACTTCTATAGTGCGCATTATAGTGTAAACAAGTATTTTCCTGCTATCTGGCAATGAGGAGTTTCACATGAAAAACGCAAACATACAGTTCCTTTTCATAACTTTTAGCTTTTACAGATTTATGATTCAATTGTTTTGATTCTATGAAATATGTATAATATGCATTATTTTTACCTGTGAATAATTAACTTTAGAGTATTCAAGGGTTAGATTCTGAAACTATCTAATCTGCATTCGCGATTTATTTGCCAAAAATGTAAACAAATATGGGTTTATGGAAAAAATAACTTTAATTCCTACACAATAAAGTTCAGTTTACGCTACAATATCAAACATTTTTACAACTTTTCAATAGTGCTAGTCAAAGTTTTCAATTGTAGTTTTGGAAATCAACATAATTATCATTGAAATAAAGTTGATATTTGTTTAACTTGAAATTATATCAATTTGAAACATTGGTTTGAATAGACTTTAGTTACATAGTTAGTACCGAATCTAAATAACACAAGAAATCAGAGACATTTGTTTGCAATCAATTACTAGAAGAAGAATTAGTAGCGACAAGACCAGTTTTAAAATAGCTCTTTCCGTGTTTAACATACTAACCACTTAACATGGTAGTAGCAGAATTGACTGCTCAGGCTGCATTGGAAGTACATTTAAGTCATCGTCCTATCATCGGTCTATAGCATTCCACTGTTGGACATATGCCTCTCCTTGCACGTCATTCAGCTTAATTCACGGCAACTCGCATCCAGCTGCTATCAGCCAACGTGCTAAAATAGTCGCACCTAGCCTGAGGGTGTCCTACTTTACGTTTACGTGTCTTAATTCGCGATTACATTTGAGTATCCCTCCAGAATAGACGATAGTATCGCCACCAGTGGATGCTATTGTAATACAAAATTGCCTTACTATTGGATTACTTGCTAATAATGAACACACATACTAATTTACATTTGTATCCCTTGTTACAGATAAGAACTACACACAATTAGAAGTTTCACTGAACGAGCGGTTACGACTGACGTGTGTAGTGAAGACTAATGGTGAAAAGCAATCCTTACTGCTGTGGTATAAGGATGGAGAGCTGCTGACGGAGGGCCACAGAAGCAAAGGATTGAGGCAATGGTAGGTTCTAACATAGAACATATACAGTTTTGTCTGTGTTAAGTATAGTAAAAGGGGAAAACTAAAGAAACAATGGATATTTGTGTGAAAGATGATATAGCTACAAAGGAAAGACGGAATGAGATAACGACTAATAGAGATTGACTGACTCCGAATAAATTCGGATGAGGACAGGAGGTGCGACTGACTGGTCACTGACTGAATAGAGGCTTATATTATAAGCAAACTAGCTTCTGCCCGCGGCTTCGCCCGCGTGGATGTCGAAAATTATCCCACGGGAACGTGCTAACAGAAAACCAATTGTGTCTCATTAGTGGTGATTAAGAGGGTATATGATATCTTTACCTAAGTACCTAACTAATAAAAAAAACTAAAAAAAAACTCAATAACAGAAAATTAAATAGCTACCTACCTACCTAAATAAACCTATTTCTGATGATAACTAATCTAAACTCAATAAATAAGCAAAATCCCTAAAAACTAATATCTATACGAATGACTAATCCTACCTAACAGTATTATAAAATAACCTATGGTCACTACGTACACTATCAAATATACTACCTATACTTTAAAATTAAAATCTATACCTACGACTTACATAAAAATAAACCTAAATAACTCTAAAAACTAAAAGGAATAAAAATGAACTCCACTGCGTGTGACGTAACCTACGACAAACTTATTATTTGCGGTTGGTACAGTAATCGGGTCTAGGGATCGAACCGCAAAATTAAGTTTGTTTTTTATTGTATATACTTTTCCGGGATAAAAAGTACCCAGTGTGGTGCCCAGGATATTAAAGAATAATTATACCAAGTTTCATCGTAATCGAACCGGTAGTTTTTGCGTGATGCCTGAACAAACAGACAGACAAAAATTTTTTAAATCACATTTTTGGGTTCGGTGTCGGTGTAGTAACACCCCCTGCCATTTATTTTTTTGATATTTTCAATGTACAGAATTTTCACTTCTACAGATTTATTATAAGTATAGATAATAATATCATGCATGAAGCATGATATTATTATTCTCTTCTCTCTTATATCATGCTAATAAAGAGAAATGAACGATGGAAAGAACAAAATTAAAACAACATAACGTACTTTCAACTGACCAGAGTCGGAAAAAAAAACTAAGATGAAAACTCTGGTTCCGATGTAGAAGAAACAAAATCTAATATCAGTAGATTCAGAAAAGTTTATAATTTCAACGTAAATTGCAATGTGGTTAATACTAATTAATCTCATAAAATCACTACAAAACACCTCATTAAGCCCGCTTTTCATACAACCATTTCAATCAAAACACCCAACTAAGCTACCGCACCACATACTCTAAGCAAATCTAGAAATAACAAGGAAAATTTCGCGAAGCACAGAAATAGAGACATAGAAACAGTAAGCAATGTATCCAGTAACAATATTTACACAAACTTTGAATACAACCCGTAATGCATGGCTGAGTTATGTGATTCTATTTGAGGCGGCTCAAAACACTGTCGATCAAAATTATGTTGAATATTAATCACATATATTGTGAATGAAAACGTCAGAGCTGTTGTGATATACATGCATATATATTTTTTGGTGTTTGTTATTGAAGAAGTTACAGTGCGACCGAAGAGAAAATGTGTTTTTGACCCCTGTCCGTTTCATACAAACGAATACGTGTTTTGAGAATTTGATCTTTATTAGTTAGCTACTAGAATTGTCGCACTTATAGGTGTCAGAAATGCATTCTCTCGACAGCCGGACTGCAAGCATGTAAAATATATCAAGCTTTACTTTTTCAGTCTAAACTGACTTCGAATTCAATTTGTAATCATTTATTTGCTTGGATAAGGGTGAAACGAATGAAACGATGAATGGACTGTGTAGAGATACTAAGGCTTGAAAGGGGGTGATTACCGAGATGACGACTAATAGAGAAGTATGGATGAAAATTACATGTTGCGCTAACCGAGAATGATGATGAAAATGGGTGAATAAATGATTTCAATGTGTATTTCTAGGCTTTAGGTAAAATTAGGTCAGCTTTTATTTGAAATGCGCGAAAGCTTGATATACTATCGTGCGTACCTTGGCGTTAATCTTTCATCATCGAGCTTTAAAAAGTGAAAAAAACCGAATTTTTTCTAATGTGCCATAATATGCATATTTACAGCTGCGTTCTGTAGATACGATTGGTTTTGTAAGTGAACCTAGTTACAAGACTTTAGCACAGAATAACTAAGTCAGTCATCAAGTGAGTGGGCTTTTTGAAAACCAAGGGTTTGACCATAGTAGCTTATTTGATGCTATACATTTTGAATTATACGTGTTTTTTGAAGCTAATGATAATGGATCCTATATGAAAGAGATCAGTATTATTTTTGAAGCTGGAGACTTTAATAGCAAATGTGCTGTCTGTAGTTGCAATAAATTGGCAAACGATTAACTGAAATTCAAGCCAACATTTCTGCTGTAACTCGAACCAAATTTATTGCTTCATATAAAATCTTTTCATGCCAAAGCTTTCATTGTGGATGAATGTATTTTTGTCCTGCTGCGTATTTGGCGTGGTACGAGATCCTCGTAAAAAATATGACGTTTGTTATCTTCTGTTTGAGATTATCTCATTGAAGTCGGTGACTTGTTTTTATTACCAAAATTGAAATGAAAATATTGTTGATTTCAGGTTAAGAATAAATGCTTTTAGACCCAAAGATGCAGGACTATATACTTGTAATCAAAATGCCAAAGAGATGAATATTAGGATCAGGCTTAAACGTAACAGTCCACAAGAAATTGAAGGTAAGTTTGACAAATATATTACATAATGTAGTTAGTGTTGAAAAACGGAAAACCAAGATTCTTACAGTTTAGAGGATATATTTGCATTCAATTTAATTCAAAGAACAACTAGATACAAAGAAACGAAGAGATAGAAACCAGGATGGGTGGGCAAAGAAGTTTTCTCATGAAACCATTCCTAAATCAATAAACTGTTTCAATAGAAAAGGTTTCCACGAAATTCGCGAACTCATTCCACAATCTGTAAACAATAAAACGATTCGTATTACAAATCTTCAATGTCAAACGTATCAACTGTAGCATTACTTTGAACAGTTTTCATCGCTGTTTCAGTGTCTTTGGCCTGAGCGCTGTTATTTTAATATTATATTTTATTAGCGTCTTTATTGGTCATCCAGATGTGTAAACAGTGTGCACCGGATTCCGGGGTTGCAGGAATATTGCACTCGTGTGTAGAAATGCTTAAAACATTCGGTTTTAAAACACACATTTCGTTAGCTTTTTCGACGACACGGGATGCACTTAAATTTTGATCGAAATAACCAGCGATTTCCTGTGTCGTCTTCAGTTTTTATTTGATGAGTTTCCTTATTTATATTAATTTCAATATATTTATTGTTTTATATCATAAAGAAGAAGTATAGATCACTTGTTCGCATTAGGACAGATTGTTAGGAGCTCTTAAGATTTTGCTAATCAAATAGGTTTCCCAGGTTACCAAGCAGACATGGGCGACAGAGCACTCCCAGAAACACTATCACAAATCAAAAGTGCAGCCCTAGTAGAAAATAATACGTTAGAAGACAACGTGACTGATACCAAACGATACATAAAAGACGAAGACCCAGATGAGAAAGGAGAGAAAGACGAAAAAGACCATCCAAACTACGGGCATGTTGATGAGAAGCAGGATTACTTCCCTCCAAGGTTCAAGCATCCTACAAAACTGTATAAGATGGACATGAAACCTGCAGGGAATTCCATAAGACTGAGATGCGCGGCTGAAGGTAATAAATATTTTTATTAGTGGATATTTTAAGCGTCGTGTTGTGTTGCTGTATTTCTGTTTCATTCATTTTTGGAGCTGTGTTTCAGTTCATATTTTAGGAAATGTTATTTCATGTACTCATTGCAAATGAAATGTTTTCAGTTCTTCTAATTCTATAACCTTTGGTAGTTTCGTATATACAAACTGCGATATAGTCAACGTTATATTATACGTAAACTAAACACACAAATTCTAGTCATCGTCCCCAAACAGTCTGCTTCCCTATCCTACTCCACAAACTTAAATGCAGCCCACACAGAAATAGCGGGAAGCATGTTTACTACATCGTAAAACATTTGCAGGGAATCCAACTCCGAACATTACTTGGTATAAAAACAGGAGTACGCCGATATCTCGTGTGTTCTTCCAACCGTCCTATGGAAAGTGGTCAATGGCTTTGGACGAGCTGACGAAAGCTGACAATGGAAATTACACTTGTGTTGTCTGTAACCAGCTTGGATGCATTGAGCACACCGTGGTTCTTCATATTCAAGGTATGTTTTTGATTTATGGATTTAGTTATGTTAAGGTTTAACGATGATACTTGTTTTAAGGAAATGTTTTACGCGAAAATAAATATGATAATATTATCATATTCAATGAATGATCATGTTCATATGGATCAAGTCACCCGAAAAAGGTTGTTCTTCTATCGTATGTTTAATTTTTATGGCCTATTACGAACGTGACTCCAATATTTCAACTTCACATTGTAGAAATTCTACGACATTTCAATAGGCTATCTCTTATAGAACGCTACCCATCGAAGCCGTACATTAAGGAGGGGTATCCTGGTAACATCACACTCCTGGTCAACGATACTGTGACTCTGTCCTGTCCACCGGTCTCAGATTTGGAACCTTACTTGTACTGGGTCAGGCCATACAATTATTCTGTTCAAAATGCCGAAGTTGGACCCAGTGATATGCCAATACCTGTCGGAGATGTTATAGAGGTGTTTAAATTTCTTATACACGGTGTTGGTCCAAAGTCACGGTTTGGTGTTGGATCACTGTCTTTTTTGTGAAAGTGGAGGTTTTCTTATTCTCTTTAGTATCATTAAAGTCTTCGGTTCGTCGATTATCTTCTTCTAGGTTCTGCTTAATACACTGAATGTTATCTTTAAAAGCTATGTAGGTGCCTATTGTAATTTTTCTGGGCATCATTGTTGGAGTAGAAGCAATTTTCACTACAGGTTTAGGGTATATGTCGCACATGTAATCTTAACTGTTTAGAGTAATCTGAAGGAGTTGGTTTAGTAACTGGTGAAGGATTGGTCATAATTTTGGTGGTGGTAAATGTTGTATTAACTTTAACTCATGCTGTTTCATCCTTTGGTATTTGCTGGACGAGATACTTTAACACGTTAGTAAATAATTGAGAATTTAAAGAATTTGTTGGACGAAAATTAATGTTCCTTTTAGTGAAAGCTAAGTTCATATTAGTAACATTTAGTGTCGTTAAAACGAAAGGCGTTTCAAGCTCGCCAGCTATTTGATTCAATACAAATATAAACTGCAAAACATACAAAAGAACGACTGACATTCCACTGTTAGTTTGGATCGAAGTGTTGCAATTCAAACGTCTTTATTTTTGTTCATTGTATTCTAGAGTGAAAGAATTTTTATGGAATGTGTTCTTAATTTAGATGATAAGAACAGTTCTTTAAGAAAGTCACCCAAGATTTCTAAGAGCGAGTTAAGAATGGTTAACAATACCATGTCTTACGTTGTGTTAAAATATTTAAACATGCTGGCTAGATAAATGAATGATCTTTACATGGGAAGATTAAAACTAAATCTAGGCATCTCACACACCTAAATTTCAAACCAGCTGATTTAAAGAAAACAACCCTTAAAACAGCAGACGAAACATGAGATACAGAAGCAGAATTCTAACCACCCAATTTTTTTATAGAGCGTCTTTACGCAAAGCCAGTACTGACTCGTGGTGCTGAGAATCAGACGGTCGTGGTTGGAGATACAGCTCGTTTCAGCTGTCAGTTCCTGACTGACATGCATCCGTCAGTTTTTTGGATGTACTTTACAAGAGACGAGTACGTTTACAACTACACCGTCGACCCTAATGATGCATCCGTCAAGGAGACTATTGTCATCTTCAATGAGAACAAAATGGTTTTGGTGAGGGCTTTGTCACTAACGCATGGTGTGGTGCATGTTTGTTTAGAATTAAGTCATTTGGAGTATCTACGTAATCGATTTTATGCTTTAAATTAATGTGTTGTATTTTGTTAATTTTCAGCATTTTGTGTTGCTTTTCCATTCTGAAATAAGTTCTACAAAATGTAGTGCAAGTAATTTTATTTTATTGCTCAGCTATAAGTTAAGTTACGTATAGATCTTATTGTAACCTAGATATTTGCAATCTTATACTTTCAGCATGATCAAACTAGAGCCTTTTGATTATTATTATTAATTTTTTAACAAAATCACAGCATGGTGTTTGTATCCTATTTCTCAAATCTTTTAAGTATCTTGTGAACAACTAACAAATCACACAAAACAATCTATTCGACATTACTGACCTAATCTGATAATTTCAGAGCGAGAACCCAGCAGACAAACCCGAACAACTCACGATATACAATATAACCAAAGACGACGAAGGCTGGTATGTTTGTGTGGCCCTCAACAGCTTAGGAAATACAACGGCTAAGGGATTCTTGACTGTATTGGAATGTAAGTAACATTAGCAGATTGAAAATGTCAGTAAAGACAAACAATACTAAACACTTTTAATATACTCATCCATAGATGTTGGGACAGCGTTTTAGCTCAACAAAGCATTTGTAAGTTCGGCACAAAGTAAAAAGTAGTGTACCGACATTTAATCTTATGAGTCCAGTTGGCTTCCAAGTGTGACAAGCAATAGATAATTAATTATGTCTCATTCATCGAGGTTTGATAAGTTTAAACCGAGTCTGTGATTCCGTGGCGTGGCACGATTCGAGCGATGCCCTTCATCGGCAGATCCCAATATAGTTCGGATAAGGCTAGGCATAGCCTTATCCCAACTACATTGGCATCGGCTGCTAGCTAAACGGATGCAGCTGAATACCAGTATTTTACATACATCGAATGCCTATCTGACCTCCAGTTACTGGCTAATACTATGGTTCCCCTTGGTAACACTGGTTGCCAAATTTTCCGGTCTCTGACGTAACGACTATCAAAGATCTTCTTCGGGGCGTCAGTGATGCTGTTACACCAAAATTACTATGTGTGTATAACCATCGTAACAACAGCAATCTTTTTAAAAATTTCAGCAGCACCACCAATCCAAGAAGCACAAGACCATGGGAAGCACACTCTCCTCATTAACATCCTAACCGTGGTCCTAGGAGCCATGTTCTTTGTAGCCGCCATCATAGTGGTGATGATCTGCAAGAAGCTGAAGAGAGAGAAGGAACAGAAACAACTGGCGATAGAGACGGCGAGGGCAGTGATAGTGACGCATTGGACGAAGAAGGTTACTGTGGAGAAGCCGAACATGAATGGATCACCGACGACGACGGGTGAAGCTTTGGTAAGTTACAAAAAAAAGGTCTCTCATCTTTTATGTAGAAAAAGGCCAACTTTTTAATATGACAACTTGTTTAAAAATGTCTTAATCAAACATATCAAAAACACTGTTTCATTATGTGCTTTATAAACTAAAAGAAATATTTTTCCGGATCGCTGAGGAATGGCAGCGTACCCAAACGTTAAAGCTATATGTGATGTCAAAGAGTTGACTACACAGCTCCCTCATAAAATTGTTTATAAGCTAGTTAGCTTCCTGTATTCTAATTGCTTGTTCGACTGTAGGTAATAAGATTTTGGACATCTAATTAAAAGGCATACAAAACTTAAGATGTAAAGTGTGTCACATCAGAATATTTTCTATCAATTGACTAATCAACCAATTCAACACTTCCACAGCTGATGCCAGTAGTGAAAATCGAGAAACAAAAGCTATCGCAAGTCCAGAACACGACCAACGATTCGATGATGATGTCGGAGTACGAACTGCCTATGGATATCGATTGGGAGGTGCCGAGAGAGTCACTGTGCTTGGGCAAGATACTCGGAGAGGGAGAGTTTGGCAAGGTCGTGAAGGCTGAGTGCGTGGGGATACTGAAGCCGGGTATGCAGTCCGTTGTGGCTGTTAAGATGTTGAAAGGTAAGATTGCTACGAAATTTTTGATGTCTGTAGAGACGGGAATATTGTTGAGTCAAAGGACGCATTGCTTGATAAGAATATTTTATTTAAGGTTCAGCAAAGCTTAACTAATTGAATAGAAAACTACTGACAAATCTCATGTATACTGTTTTTATTTGTTTGTACTCGTATTTAAAGTGCTCACCGCCTTTGAGAAGGGATTTAAATAGTCTTGCATTCTGAAACTTTAGTAGGTCATTTTGATAAAATTTGTTTTTCAGAAGGCAAGACCGCTCAAGGCTATTTCTGAAATTATCTATTTTGATTCACGCCATTCTAAAACTTCACCTACATTTTCCAGAGGGTCACACGGACGCAGAGATGATGGCACTAGTCTCGGAGATGGAGATGATGAAGATGATCGGCAAACACGTCAATATCATTAACTTGCTCGGATGCTGCACACAGGATGGACCACTTTACGTCATCGTCGAGTATGCTCCTAATGGAAACTTGAGGGAGTTCTTGAGGAATCATAGACCTGGAAACAGGTAAAAGTTTAATGGATTCTTTTATATACGATTATTGTTGAGAGTTATTTTAAGACTTTTGATCGAGAACATTGTTAGAAGTGTTGTTGGCCGTATTGTCTTCTACGGAAGAAATAATATTATTTTCATCATGTTCTCCTTCAATACAGTTGATCTCATGAACTCTAATTGTTGTTAGTGCTAATTAGTAAGTGTAGTACTTTCTATAAAAAATATAATTCTCTTTTCAGATACGAATCACCTACAGAAGAATTAAAAGAAAAGAAAACGCTCACACAAAAGGATCTAGTGTCATTCTCATATCAAGTTGCCAGGGGAATGGAATATTTAGCGTCTAGACGAGTAAGTAACCATTTATAAAATTTACATTATTATTATTTTTTTAAAATTATTATTATTTTATATTGAAAACGTCTGACATATCTTGGGACCCAAGGGTCCCGGACCTTTGAAAGGCGTATGATGGGCCGAAGCCAACTCGCAGAGGTCCGTTAGACGCTTATAATGAAATGAGCCACTTATTTTTATTTTATTAGTAAAAACCTTCCTGTAGTTTGAGATGATACGCCCCTTATATAAGATACGACCCTTATGGCCTGTTCCATCTCTTTCCGATTAGTTAGCTTCTTCATTTCAGTAGAAGCGGTGGCCATCAAATAACCATCGTGATAATGACGGCACCGGTATTACACTTTACGGTATCAAAAACGTTGTCTGTATCCGCCGCTGTCCGCCGTTATCTGATGGCCATGGAAAACCAAGCTTCAGTTACCCTTTCAAAATCATTCAACTTCCAATCATCTTTCCACAGTGCATACACCGCGACTTAGCCGCCCGTAACGTGCTGGTCTCTGACGACTGTATCCTCAAGATAGCAGATTTCGGCCTCGCTAAGGATGTCCACAGTAACGACTACTACAGGAAGAAGACGGAGGGACGCTTGCCTGTTCGGTGGATGGCGCCCGAGTCGCTGTATCACAAAGTTTTTACCACACAGACTGATGTGTAAGTTGAAATCATTGCTTTAGTTGGATGTTAACAAAAATTGATGAAAACTGGTAAAAAGTAATCTACGGAATAAAAAAAAAATACCAGAGTGAGAGAGAGAGAGAGAGAAAAATAATAATAAACAGAGAGATGAGTAATATCAGCCGTAATTTTGTCATGTAGCCTCATATTGCACTATTCTCAAACTAGCTGAATGGAAAATGAAAACGTTCCTTCCTGAATCTGATGAAGGATTAGCTTTTCACTGCCGATTCGATTCAACTATGCCATGGTATTTACCACCATATTAAAAGCTAAAACTGTATAGGGGCTTGTAACTAAGTAATAACAGCCGCACAGTTCAATCAGTTCGGTTAAGCTACGCTTGCTGCAGTTGGTCTGTGGATGGGTGGTGAAGACCCCTCCGTGCCTCGGAAAGCACGATAAACCGTTAGTCCAGGCTGTCATTCGTCGTCAGAAGCCCGAAAGTCTGACAACTAGTCTTACCAAGGGGTATCGTATTACCCAGTAACTAGGTTGTGGAGGTCAGATAGGCAGTCGCTCCATGTAAAATACTGGTATTCAGCTGCATCCGGTAAGACTGGAAGCCGACCCTAATATAGTTGGGAACAGGCTAGGCAGAAGGAGATTAAAAGCTAAAACTCTTTTTCTGCCTCTTAAAGTTTCTTGAGCGTAAGGTTTCCCTAGAAATGCATTTATAAGTTTCTATAGAATCTAGATTATACTGGTTACGGTAATAGGTATTATTGAGGGGCTTGTGGCTAAGTAATAACAGCCGCACGGGTCGATCGATCAGGTTAAGCTACGCTTGCCGCGGTTGGTCCGTGGATGGGTGACAATTTTCACAAACCAAGACCCCTCCGTGCCTCGGAAAGCACGTTAAGCCGTTGGTCCCGGCTGTCATTCGTGGATCTTTGACAGTCGTTACGGGTCGTCAGTAGCCCGAAAGTCTGACAACCAGTTTTACCAAGGGATATCGTATTACCCAGTCACTGGGTTGTGGAGGTCAGATAGGCAGTCGCTCCATGTAAAATACTGGTATTCAGCTGCATCCGGTTAGGCTGGAAACCGACCCCAACATAGTTGGGAAAAGGCTTGGCAGATGATGACGGTAATAGGTATTATTTATCCTAATAGAGATATTTTTCTAAATATTTTCAGCTGGTCCTTCGGCGTGCTCCTGTGGGAGATCATGACGCTGGGAGGCACGCCGTACCCCACGGTCCCCGGACAGTATATGTACCAGCACCTTAGCGCGGGACATCGGATGGAGAAGCCGCCATGCTGTAGCCTTGAAATGTGAGTTATTCTATTACTGACTTAATAGGGATTGAGCCTTTTGCCATCAACCAGGCGCAAATCCAGATCTCAAGAAACATGCCCAGCAGACTGGCACCATTGCCACGACAGCAAGAATAGACCTAATTTGTCGTGTTTACTGCCACAGGACCAGCGGGGTAATGGCGTTACGCACTAACACTTTCGTTCTGACAGTTCAACAACATTTATTGCATTATTTACGTTGATTAGCAATATCCTTCAAAATGATTGAGATTGTGATTTATAGTGTTACCTTCGATCAATAATAGTATACTAGATTAAGGGCCAGGAACAAAAATCAGTCACTCGAGTGGCCACGTTTGCACACACGTAAACATCTACATTTCTTAGAATTTTTTTGTAATAATTTTAACAACTTCAGTTTATTATAAACCTTAATGCTTAAACATAAAGTTTAATTACCATTGCAAAATATATTTAAAATGTCGCTTGAAAATAAAACCATTCTATTTTTTAATTTTTAGTCATTTATTCTAAAATGAAACCTAAAGTCTAAGTAATAAGGTTAAAAACATACTAATTTGAAATAAGACCACAAAAGTATTTGTGGTCTTATTTTTCGGGCCGTTTTGAAGCGCTTATCGGGATTTAGTGCTATTATTGATCGAAGTGTGTTTCACAAATAGGGTGCTAATGGATGGTACAGTTCATTTAAAGCCTAAAAGAACCACTGAATAATCTAACGAACGAATTATTTTGTCCACAGATACATGCTGATGCGCGAGTGTTGGTCCTTCTCTCCGGGAGACAGACCGTCCTTCACAGAACTGGTAGAAGACCTGGACAAGATCCTCACAGTCACCGCCAACCAGGAGTACCTGGACCTTGGTCTACCACAGCTTGACACACCACCTTCGAGCTACGATGGCTCAGGGGACGAGAGTGACAGTGATTTTCCCTTCATCAAGTAGACTTGATTTATGTCAATATTGAATGTTGTAAAGGTGAACAGTATTAGTTACGCGCAAGTGTACCAATGTAGAAGATATTTTGTAAAGTGTTGATTCCAATTTGTGACATGTCTTTATAGGCGGAAATTCTATTCTAGCATGTAGTTTTAAATGCCTTTTAAGGGTCATAAATTGGAAATGACTAGCCATTCAGTCCACAGGGACATAGATGTGCTGGTTAAGCACCTTTCTATCGATTGTTTAGGCAAATGGTAGGACCTGAGCTATACAAAAAATAGTGGTCCTAATGTACCAAGTTGTTGAAATTGCCGGAGAACCAGTACGATTAGACTGGGTGTGTGGCTCTTACTCAAAAACTAAAAGAAAGGAGGAAAGGAGTATTTCTAGGGTAAGAACATAAGTGTTTCAACCCCGAATGAATAGTTGAACTTAATATTGAACCCACCAATGAGAATCGTGTTGTATTTGATAAAATATAGGGTAGATTTTACAATGAATTTTAGATTCTTGGACAGTATTGTTAAAGAAAGTAGTACCAGAATAGTTTTCTCGTCGTGTTGGTCCATTTTGGACGTGACGTGCAGCACATTACTTTATGTGTGCGGACTTTTACGGTACTAAAAATCCACCATTGCATGCGACGTCCAAAACAGATTATTAGGGCATTTTACGAAATAGGTAAACGGACATTTAAACGAACTAACGTGTTTTAATCTGAATTTTTTAGTATAAATCAGATACAATTTAAAACACAAGGTCCTTAGAATGCAAGTTTGAACGAAATCTGGACACTGTTGACGAATTTGACTATACTCGAAAGTCAGACTAATAGATGTACCGTACTGAACGTGTTATTTTTATATATTTACTATACTTAGTCTAGATATTTATTTAGATATAGGTTTTACATAAAATGCGAAACAAAGTATTGCATAATATTTCGTGTAAATATTTATAGAAATATAAATTCCCTTTGGGGTCAAATGTAAATATCCTAGTACCAAAGTTTATGTGTTTTTTTTTTGTATTATAAAATATTATTGTGAAGTTTTAGAGCATTTTTTATGAAGATGAGAGATGTTACATGACGTATTTTTGACTAAAAATTAGAATCTATAACATCTAGTCTGTGTCAGAAGAACCGAGACGATTTTTATTAATATTTCTACTTATTAAGATTTTTTTAAAGTATTTTAGATTTATCACAAAATATTATGGCTGTTACATTGAATTATTTTAGTAGTATTTTTGACGGACTACACTTTGTAGTATTTAACAAATAGTTTAGGAATATTTCCTAGTAAGTCCACAGTTTTTGTCTATGGGAATTTCCCATTCCAATTTTTAGTTTTTAAAGGACCACAGACAATTTTTTGTTTGTCTGTGCAGAGGATGCATTTCACCACCAAATCTTTATCGTACTTAATTATGCTATCGTTATAATTATAGAAGTGTAACCATTAGCGAGAAATTATTATGAGATTATTTTGTAAATAGTAGGTAGGAATTTTCTACTCATATTTATGTAATGAGACAAGTAATTAAGATTGAAAGAATGAGTTGATAGTTGTCACAAATCTCTTTTTTATTAGTGAAAGTCGTAATAGATTTTTTTTGCTATTTGAAATGGGAAAATTATAATTATTATACCTAAATATTTAGCTGCTAATAATTTTATGGATGACATCACCGTTATTGGTATTTATAATTTAATTGAATCCATTTATTTATACTTAATCAATTATTCGAATGTTGATGTGCCTTGAATAAAATAATTGAATGTTGTAGTAATATTTGGCGCTCTTTGTATGTATATTTGATGGTTTATGTGTGGGTCAAAACGAAGTTGTAAGAATTATAATGAAATAAAGATTTATAGTGCGAATGTATTTTCTGTATTTTTTCTAAACTGCCCACTATAATACCTGATTCCTCCTCATTCTAATATTAATTATGTACTTACATACGAAGATTCGCAAAATGTTTACTTCTAAGAAACATTTCTTATCAATATTAGTCTTTACGAGACGTAGGTAAATCTTATTTCATAGAACAGCGCCATCTATTAAAATATACATGTACTTCTTAGGTAGGAAGACATAAAAGTTCTCTTCGTATTAGTAAGTGCAGCTGCTAATAGAGGGCAGCACTAAGCTGTAAGAATGTTGTTTTCTGCATAGATTAAGTACCTAATGTTTTCTGCATCACACGCGTGTATGACTGATTGTTATATATTACTAGCTTTCGCCCGCGACTTCGTTCGCGTGAAGCAACTTTCTTATTTTTTTTTTCCGTAAGAACCTTGTACAGAGTATTAGAAAACTACAAAAAAAAAATCAGCCAAATCGGTCAAGCCGTTTTCATGTTATGTCGTGACAACGGAAAACGGGTTTCATTTTTATATATATAGATTAGCATAGGTTGCTTAGCTTGGGACTAGATGGCGCTGTGTGAAATGTCCAGGGATATTATTATTATTATATTATATTGGTTTATTTTAGTTTTTCTATAAAATGGGCATGTAAAATTATGTATTAAAATGTATAATTTAAATAAAAACGCGTTTCAAGAATGGTTTTTGGACAACTCGACCCAGTGACAATTCAACTACAGGACAAATTGACCCCGTGACAATACAACCCCAATTTAGACGAGTGAAATCGTAAGATAAGTCCTACTATGCAAAATGCCCATTTCCTATTAGTTTTTCGCAAATATCTCAAGACGCCCTACGTCCAAATTAAGGAAAATTTCACCCCCACAACGGCTCAAAACATGGATTGTTGTTATCTATTAAAAAGGACGCAACTTACACTTGTTCGAATTACTAAGACTAGAGAAATGGTCCGTTGGTTCCAAATCAATATTGTCTGATTGTCTACCGCACATTACAGCCGCGACAGGTCGCAGCAAAATTGTTTGATAGCTCCAAAGGACAGTGCCAGAAACTATAGAATTTTGCCCCATTCGAATAACCAATGGAGCGATATGTTCCGGACCATGGCGCTCGACAACTACGTGAATGTTCAGAGAGAATGTCGCGGAACATTTTGCAGGTCTACAATGTTTCGGTACTTGTTGCGAGACACGTTGCAGCGACACGTAGATTGAGTGTTGCGTTTCATGTTGCGGGACAAAATGTCCCCTAGTGTAAGTCATGTACCTATTACAAGCCTGAAGTATGCAGAAGTGCTTTGAGGATCGCGCACTTAAGGCCGCGCATTGCAAAAATCGAAATCTTTCGAACATTTTGCCAACCACACCGCCACTATGCCATCACACATTACAACCATCGCACATTACACCGCGGTGGATTTATGCAATGCGATGAGTCACGGTGCATAAATAGCCTATAATATTTCCTCTGCTGGGACACAGGTCTCCTCTCGGTGAGAGGGAGTGGGCCGTAATCCACCACGCGGGCCTAATGCGGGTTGGTAGATGACACATGTTTTCGAATTTTTGGATCTAGGACATGCCGGTTTCCTCTCTCTTGAGTTTGCAATGTTCGCAAATTCCCAGTATACCTAGGTACTCCAAGAATTTTTAAGGGTTTCAAATTAAATATATTATTTTAGTCATACATAATTTTATTTTTGTCAGTACATTATGGCATCGCCTTAAATTAACATGCAAATGTTCATACAAAAATTATGCTAATTGAACGTTCACAATTCTTGTTTGAATTACAAAATAAATTGTTTTACAAATTTAATTTTTTACCTATCACAATAATCTTTAGGATTCTAGCGAAATTAAACATTTTTAGTTAAAACAAAATTAATTTTTATTCACATTTAAATAACATTAACATTGATAGCAACTTAAAATAATTAATTATCACTTAAAATTATACGTAACGAATTTTTTTTATAACTATTTTAATCACAAAAATGAACTTAAATAATCTAGATTCGTAGATAATACTTATTTATTAAAAAATAGTTATTTGGTTTTGATTTTGTTTGTGCGTGCGTTGTTTTTTTAATGTTCTTACTAAATAATAATATTAAAAGAAAGGTTGTTAGTTAACATAATTTAATTATTAAAATATTATAAATATAAGACGAGACACAAAGTAATTGCCAATTCTTTATGCTGCCAAATCTGTATTGAATGACAAAAACAAGAATAGTAATTAATATTTTTCAAGTAAGTAACGGCAGTTTTAGAAACATGTAAAATTTTATACGTAAGGAAGAGAGGATATTTTTCAAGATGGACGTAAAGCCATTGCTAAGTCAATCGAACTCTCATCTCGGCAAGGTAAGGTATAAAATATAAGAATGATTGCCGAAGTTTTATCAAACTTACGGCCATCATTTAAATTTATACTTTATTACAATGAGGTAAGAGTTACATTACTAATGGTTTTACTTCATTCAAATTTGATCGTGAATGTGCCGCTTTGAAAAAAGGCGTTATTAGTATAGGTAATATTAAAGACGTGTCAAACAATTTTCATTTTTCTTATGTCAGGATTCGATTTTATTATTCGATCGATAATTATTTTATCTATTTTCATCTAAAGACTGTATTTTTATCACTAACGTTCATCGCTATAATCAGTAAAAAAATGCAGAAAATATAAATAGATGGTCTAGAAAAATAACTACATAAGGACTTCGGTTTCGAAGTCTATATATAAATAATCCCAAGAAAAGTATGCGCTTCGGGAATCATCGTCTATCTTCGGAAATACCAACGTGCTATGATGAGCACGACGACGATACAGCTGTTACAACCACGGAAGTACTCGCCTATTTTGGGGACAAAATTGTTGATTAACAACTCTATACAATTTCAATAACTTTTCAAAATATTTGAGTGACAAATGACGATCTGCGACCTTAGTCATGACACTATTACAATGCGAGACAGTACAAAACTTAACAGCTTTATCTCTGTGGCGCGACCATCGTGCTAATTCAGGAACACGAAAATTACCGAAGCGCATAACTTTTCTGGTTTACCTGTAGGTACATTCGCACATTTGTTTTGATATGTACCTACTCATATAATGTCAAACAGTCCCCCGACGATGTATTGTCGCAGGAAACAATGGCGAATAGCATCATCACTGTCGTCTATTTCAACTTCTATGTCCTCGTAAACAAATAAACTTCATAACATATTACATTTCAGCAATTTTCCATATAAATAAAATGTTGCAAAGTCAAATAAAAATGGAACTGTTTTTTTTTTACAAAATATTATATTAATTTTATTGAAGCAGCCAAGTTTTTAATTAAATAAGCGCTTAATAAAAAGCTTTATTTACAGGTTTTTAACCATTTTAATATTTCTTTGCAAAATTTAATACTTTTTGCGAAAACGATTAATTATATCACATGCAAAATGTCAATTTCATTGCTACCTACCTAATACCCGATTTGGTTATTAGATTAAGACAAATAGTTATGACAATCATAGTAAATTTATGTATGTCAATTAATATAGTCAAAAGTAAAATATATAATAATCAAACTTTTCATGTCAAATTACAGCTTTACTATAAAATATTCAAAGCAGAATTTCTTTAAGGGTATTATAATACAAAGCGCAGAATTAGGCCGATCGGTTGATATATCTGAAACATGAAAACTGCTGCACATTTTCGAGTATATACCAAATAATGGTCACAACTATTCACCTCAGTCAAACATTTCAACAACGACAAATAGGCTTTCTTATATCTATCCAGACTGTCCAAGACCTATCAAACTCATATCACATATTGACACAGCGCAATTTCTTCTCCGGAATCCTAGACGCAAACTGGAAGCTAGGCACGACCGCCTTCACTTCAGACTTCTCTTCTTCCTGTGCTGCTTCTCCCATCAAAGTTCGCAAACAAATCTTCATGTCAGAAGCGAATTTCCTAACCAACCTTTCCAACGAAAAAAGGTGTTCGTCTAAAGCTTCAGGAATTTCTTCTCTCATAAAGTCTGCTAATCTTAAAAGGTATTCTGCGTTCGGACCAGACTGTCCTTGGCATTCTAGAATTTGCTTAGCTATATCTGGTAAGGGGGCTGCTCCCATCCAATGCCGGTTTTCGGGTACAGCGATGTACAGAAGAGCGTTTTTCTTTTCTGAGTTGCTAGGAGCGTTGCTTGATGAAGAGGTGAATAAGTTGGGGCGCGGGTGGAAGTTTACTGTGTGTGTTCTGTAGCCACCAAGTTGGCATTCCCTGGTTGAAAGGTAAGGTAAGGCTGCGTTGTTGTCCGCTGAGATCAGGAAGGCTTTGCCCCATGTGATGCCCTGGAACAAACGGAAAATAAACATTAGTATTGAAAATGCTTTAGTCATTCGATTTAGGTGTACAATCTCTCATATTGGATACAATTTACAAGACACTGAGTGTTTATTGATCTTAATGCTGTCGGTTTACACAAATCTTCAATTGATAATGATTATAGCAAAGCTTAGGATCAATACCAACAGTAGCTAAGTCTATATTTGATAAAGATATGAGATGTACAATGGCGACTTTAAGTATTACAGGCTAATGACCAGCCGGTCGATTCTGTAAAAATCTCACCGTGAAAACTCAAGTGAAGTGAGCTTGATGTGAGTTGTCAGTAGTGTCAATCCCTAGCGTTATTTGGAATGACAGCTCACTCCACGCTCACTTCACCTAAGTTTTCACGGTGAGATGGTTACAGAATCGCACTGCAGTTATCAGACTATTGTAGTTCAGTTAGTCGACTTAGGGCTTATTGTCCCATCGCCAGATAACTTTTATACGAGGAATAAAATTGACGTTTGACAGTTTTTGTATGAAATAATTGTCAAAATTATTCCTCGAATAAAGTTATCAGATGATTGAAAAAACAGCCCATAGAAAACAAACAAAATTATTTGTTTGATTCATTGTATGGTTAAGTTAGGCCAGTACATTACTCAATTCGAAGTCTTCTGGCAAAATTGTGCCCGATTAAAAACTGCTGCAAACCGAAATTAGCTGCACAGTGAGGCTGATTTAGGGTGAATTTTACCAATGAAAGTTACAACAATGATGACACAGGCAGCTCTTGCACGCGGCTTATGTGCTGATGTTCTAACATGAATGATGTAACCATATTATATTGATATAAAAGAGTGTCCATGGAGTTTCTTGCCCGTTCTTCTCCATAGGTACCTACGCTTTGGAATGGGCAACTAGCTTCATTTTTCTGACTGACCGACCCCTTGACAATTCAAAAGTGCCTGTAATTGGTTTAATTGAAATAAATACTTTGAGTTTTTTGAGTGTTGATCGCGTTTATTTTCATTGGTGAAATTCGCCGTCGTCAAGACAAAAGCTCGATACTCTCGCGAGTTCTTAATGATGAGACGGGTAATTAATTCACACGTATAATTGGAGATTCTTAAAAAATCGTGGGTATATGTCTGTCAAGGATTTATTTTATGGCCGAATTTTAAATGATACATCCGTAATGAAGATTGACGGAATTCTTAGGTAATAATCATTTGATTACAAATCTGTTTTTATCGCAATTAAAGAGTTTTCAAGGCAATAGTAGCAAAGACACGTCGTAAAGGTTACAAAATTGATGAGTAGAAAATCTTTTAATTAGCATATGCAAAGTAACAAAACATCAAGGCATGCTGGTCTACAAACATAGACGAAAATAACATCGTATAATTATAATAAACATCACCATTTATCCTTTTACCAACTATGTTAGGGTCGGCTTCCAGTCTAACCGAATGCAGCTGAATACCAGTATTTTACATGGAGCGACTGCCTATCTGACCTCCACAACCCAAATACTGCTTAAGATACCCCTAATTAGGACTGGTTGCCAGACTTTTGGGCTTATCACTAGCCGTAGCGACTGTCAAAGATGACCAACGGTTCAACGTGCTTTCCAAGGCAAGAAAAATAAACTGGGCATAGCAATAAGGAAACCAACAGAATACATTTCCATTTATAAAGAAAACGGTTGCCATAACAAATCACGTCATAATCAACTTAATGATATGCTAATTAATAGTTAATGGGCCGAACATGTGCGAGTGCGTGTCCCACGCTTCATTTGCATGATTGATAAGATGATAAGAGACGCGCATGTATCAGTCATCTGTTCTCGTTCTCGTTCACTTTCCTTTTCAAATAAGTATCCGTTTATATCGCACAATCATACAATATAATCATCATCATCTGCCTAGCCTTTTCCCAACTATGTTGGGGTCGGCTTCCAGTCAGCTGAATACCAGTATTTTACATGCGACTGCCTATCTGACCTCCACAACCCTGCAGTTACTGGGTAATACGATACCCCTTGGTAAGACTGGTTATTAGACTATCGGGCAACAACAACAACATCATACAATACAATCATTTCAAGGTAAATTATAGGTGCTTCATCGATTCTCTCCATGACCTATTTTTTTGTCCACTGTACAAATTCGTAGGTAAGTGATCCTTTATTAAATAAAACATACATAATAGTGTTGTCAGCTCGTCACCAGGGTCAAGTGCGCACACGCATAGCAGATAATGTTAATGCGACGATTAAAAGATTACCAAACACAGCTACCGCCCTCTCTGGACATTTACAAACACTAAAAGTAATATCGAACATTTCAATAAAACGTGGTATTTGGCATTCATTTCCAAATGAGTTCATCAGTTTTGAACGATAGCCAAAAGGAAAATCATATTTTTAGACCTGCGAATTTTTTCAACAAGATTTTTGTTTTGATTGTTATATATTCCGTATATTGCACACGTTATCTTTCTTCATTCTGTGAATGATGATATTATGGTCAACAAGTTGGTGACTACCGAGATGACGACTAGGTACTAAAGAAGTATGGAAGAAAAAGGCATGTTGCGCTGACCCCAAATAAACTCCTGAATGATGATGATATTCCGTATAGTCTTTGTTAATTCGGTTTGGTAGTCAAGTATATGGCTTTCGTTTGTTTTGCTGTGTTTCTGACACTGAAATAGGTCAAGGTTGAAACGTTAATAATACAAAACAAACATCAGCGCGTGTGCACGTGGAAAACATTTGCTAAAATTATTTGAACGAACACGTGAAATCCGGGGCCGTGTGTTCCTTTAGTCACATACATCTTTAATTTACTGTCTTGAAATATTGTGTTTAATTTGCCTAATAATTATTATTTTAACTTCCATAGTAGAAAACGATGTCCATTTGGTCTTATAATGGACTTTGATAATTATAATGATAATTCGCTCGTGGATAAGTAATAACAGCAAGCAAGGTTCGATCGATCACTTTAAGCTACGCTTGCCGCGGTCGGTTCGTGGATGGGTGACCATCTTTACATACTAATAACCCTCCGTGCCGAGGCACGGATGGGTTATTAGTGACAAGGATCCACGAATGACAACAGAATCCAATGGCGAGCCATTGGATTCTGTTGTCATTCGTGGATCCTTGACAGTCGTTACGGATCGTTAAAAGCCCAAAGTTTGACTACCAGTCTTAGCAAAGGGTACCATATTACCCGGTTAGCGGGTTGTGGAGGAGATATGCAGTCGCTCCATGTAAAATACTTGGTATTTAGTTGCATCAAGTTAGACTGGAAGCCGACGCCAACATAGCTGGGAAAAGGCTAGGCAGATGATGAATTCGCTGAGGAACACAAATAGGCTCACGGAGGCCTTCCTTGAAATTCACAAACATTGTACCATGTTTCAAGGTGCCAAATAGGAACGCCCTCCCTTTTAGCTTTTAAAATAGTGATAACAATTTGGTATTCTAGAAGTGATCATATTTGAAATCCAAAGATACTCACAGGCAATTCTTTGCAATTTATTTGTAACTGAAACCGCTGGCAATTATATACCCTATGGATATATTCCAAATATCATAGGCCATACAACACAAGCAATACAACTGATACTAAACATTATTTTAGTCATCCTCATTGATGTTTGAGCTAAGATCCAATAAATATAAAACACTATCTATGTGTAGTAAAGACTAAAACTGAAATAGATGATGTTCTAAACAACTACAAAGTATTACAAATGGCAACGCCTGATAACATTCATGGAACGAATTCCAGAATGTATATGCTACCATATCCGTGTAGGTATGCTACTTTATTGGTAGACAGAATTTTTAAAGTACTTGTTACACTTTTTTTTTTAATAATAAGGATTAATGGACTATTTTGCTATCTATTCAGAATTGCAGATCCTTGAGTTACTTATGTTCTTAGCGTGAACGCCGTAACGTGATTTTAGGTGCCGTGTTTACTAAAATAATGAGAAATGTTCTTCAAAATTTGCTTAACGCATTTTTTTTAAGATCATGTGAAATCATTTTATGTTTCAGATTGTTGCCTGTTCAAATTAGGTTTATTATACTCCAGTCGGTATATTTTTTGATCGAATAACAGGTTAACTTAAACAGAACAGAAAATACAGTTTTGTTGATTCATTATTTGAAGGTACGCTTCACTTCCCACTGTTTCCCGCCAATCGTGGCAAACTGACAGTTGACATTAGTAACAGCTACCTCATATCTATTAAATAGATACAGTCCACAGCTACACTGTCCATGTTGTTTGCAAGGTTTGGACATACACACGTACATAATTAAATGACGCTAAGTTACTTTTGATGGTCACAGAAAGAATCAAACATTTTTATCAATATAGCCGAGGTCTGAAGACGAATTACAAGGATTTTGCATGCGACAAGATAAAAGACGACTGCCAGATGATAACCCGATAACCTGTTAATATTGATAGGAACAAATTATTATGTAACACGTGTCCGTCTGTCTACCTGTTAAGAATACTCTGGAGCTAGCAACTGCAAAACATTTTCTTATCAAGTTTGTATCGGCATTCCAGAGGCACTTAGCTTTTTCCCAAGGTTTCACTTCCTGCATGCTAGGGGAAATATGTGCTAGGTAGGTAAGTCAGGACTCAGGACATGGTCTATCTGCGGGCTAAATTTCACCGAAATCCGTTAGCCTCGTATGCGTGATTGCGTATCTTCCAAATCTATCACATATAACTTACTGGGATTAACGATAGAGGACGCGAAGTATCTAATCAGAAAGTTTTTGATATCGGCTTAGTATCTAAAATTCTAAATACAATATCTAGTCTAGGGAAATAAAAGATTGCTATTCTATCGATACTTTATGTAGAAGAAATAATATTAGGTACGAGAAGCCGAGTTAAGACCAAGACAGATAGATAACATAATTATAATTTATAATGTGAACAGCATTGATAAATGGGATACCTAAATGTGTAACGTTTAATATTTCTTACATGATTATATTAAAATCAGCTGGACAAGCAAGACTGGGCAGAATGAGATAGAAGGGAGGATGTTTATGTACAAATGGGCTATAAGAGTAGGGGAAGACTAAAGAAACGATAGGCAGACAGCGTGAAAGATGATATGACTATAAAGTGGGTGACTACCGAGATAGACGACTAACAGAGAAGTATTAAAGAAAAATACATGTTGCGCCGACCTCAAATAGATTGGTATATGGGCAGGAGAATCATGATGATGATGCACCAATGCAATAAGCATACAAAGACAGCATAAAAGAGAGTGACTCAGCTGACAGTCCAGGATGCACCGGATGTGATTCAAGTACACGTGGAAGCAATAGATTTCCCAAATAGATATGCACCACGAAAACAATCACTCTAAACAAACATGCAGATACTCCTAACAACCAAAGAATTTATAAATTCGTTAAGATAAAGCCAGATAACATAACTATTGTTCCAATAATAACAACAGACGATCGAACTGTGAACTGGCCAAACAATTGCCGATCTGTCTCATCCGATAGTGACTATAGTAAAAACAAAATACTATTCATGTGTGTATGGGAAACCCTTTTAATTGTTTTAGTTTAATGATATATGTTATGGGATCTTTTTATATTACATATAGTCAATGTGTAGGTACAGTTTCACACGTAATATTTAATTACTGCGAGCCGGATAATGGGTCTTATCAATGCTAAGTTGTTTCGAAATTGCTCAGAGTTTAACAATCGTTCCCACCGGAAAGATTATTTAATACCAGCTTCTGCCCGCGACTACGATTTCTTGTTTTTATATTAAAATATCCTATGACGTCAATACTGTATCTTCTCTTTAGTGAAAATATTTTTGCAATCGGTTCAGTAGTTCCGAAAATTGTCCCCTACATACAGACTCACAAATTTTACCTCTTTGTAATATTAGTATTATCAGTATCAGAATATTCCTAAAAAATAACAATGTCAAAAAATACTTTAACTTCTAACTTAGACAAACAGTCCTACTAATAAAATACTAGATAATAAAATAGAACGCAACATAAAACAGATCATTAAACTTCACCAGCCAATAGAAGTGGCACAAATGCTACTAAACAAAATAATATATGCAAATTAAGTATTTCATAGTAAGGAAAGCAACCCCAACCCGCACTGGACCCGCGTGGTGGATTATGGTCCACTCTCTTTCACAGAGAGGAGGTGTGTGTTCCAGCAGTGGAAACAATATAGGCTGCTAAAGCTAAGTAATTCGACCGCAAACGCAGGTATTACAATTTGAAACTAAGCTGAAACTGCAATGTTATAAATTACCAAGTTCACGGTTACTAATGCTGTTATTGCAAGGTCTATATCAAATTTATATTTATGTAAGCGGAGAATTTCTTCATGAAGTGCAGTCGAGTCTCAGAAATAATTCGATACATATTTAGATTTAAATAACAATTACGTTAACTATTATTTACAGATGAATGATAACTGATCCCTCAAATTACCACACACATAATCAGCCTATAATGTTCCCACTGCTGGGACACGGGCCTCCTCTCTGTGAGAGGGAGTGGGCCATAATCCACCACGCGGGTCCAGTGCGAGTTGGTGGATCAAATCAAAATTACCGATTCGATAATATTGGTTGAATTTTTTGACACAAGATTTTAAAGATGCGCCTGATCGAGCTCTAACTATTTATAAATATACAAAATAAATCAAAACCACGTCTTAAAGACGACGATCGATGTATATTAAATAGATCATCTACAGGGTAATTGTGTAACACAAAATGACAATTGATCGCAATATGGCATTTCGACAGTACAGCCACGTTCATTGCGTTATTTACCGTGTTGAGCAGGCGAATTTCTGAAACCTATGAAGCAATGGGTTAGGAATATGCTTCAAAACCCCGGGGATTGTGAACGTAAGAGTTACACAATTAGGGTACTGGTTCTAATGACTGCTAATGATGATGATGTTAATACCAATAAAGCTAAATATGGAGATAAAATCATACTAAAATAATCTTCAAGATGATTATAGCCAGAGGAAATAAGATAGTCTAGGACTGATGAGGATGATGAGAGAAATAAGGAACACACACAACTACATGAGATAAAAACACAGACTACATTATCTTCTAGCAACGAAGCTCAACCAATAACAAATGACGAGCTAATTCTCTCTTATACCAAGTTTTATCATAGGAATAACGTATAAGGAATGAGATTGCAATACTAAAGGTTAGGAGGGCATCAGCTTTGTCTGGAGTATTAACCTGGTTAGATCACTTCACTCCTCTCTTTTGCTTTGATTAGGTACTAGCTTTTACTGTAGTTATTGATCTAGAATTACAGATCCTTTTCGTATTTCGTATTTTATAGTTATTTTAAAGCCTTTTCTATCAACGTTCTTAACTTCATATCTAGATAAGGCAGCCTTAAGCCGATCGTCCCGCTGTCATTCACAGTCACAGACAGTCGTAACGGCTAGTCAGAAGCCCAAAGTCTGACAACCAGTTTTACCAAGGGGTATCGTGTTACCCAGTAACTGGGTTGTGGAGGTCAGATAGTAAGTTGCTCCATGTAAAATACTGGTTTTCAGCAGCAGCATATATACGGTTAGACCGGAAGCCGACCCCAACATGGTTGAGAGAAACCCATGCAGATTGACCTAAGGCTGACAAAACTGCATATAGTAACATATTATTCGAACATACTATTAGGTAAGTATGTACCAATATGTCACGTCTCAATGGAGTCAGACTGTCTGGCGTAGCCGTAGACTTGTTTCATACTTAACTAGGTATTACGATCATAAGAAAAACGAATTATAAACATCACAATATATGGCATTTGGCAATATTGTTATTGCATCATCAAAGGCATATTCAGCTGCATCTGGTAAGACTGGAGGTCGACTACAATATAGTTTGGAAAAGGCTGGGCAGATAGATTTCTTAGCCTTTTTGATATTTTGATGAATACTATTATTGATAGAAATATAAAATTCATGCAAACGCACGATGCAATGGTCAGCAGTAGCATTATTTAGGTATGGCATGCGCTCATTTTACTTTGGACATGTGCAAGTAATAGGACTAGAGTCAATTTACAAGTTCAATGCACTGGCATGACAAGACATTTGATTTATTTCTCTAGATGACATTCAACTTGCATCAATTCGAGAATCTGGACCGAAGCCGTATGAAAGACGAAGCTATTTCTAAAAATGTATTTTGGGAGTTCTAAGAAGCAACAATAATTAGATATCGCTATATTTCCATTTCGACTTAGCCATTGCCCATTTTATTGATATCCTTTCGTTTATGAACCATGTCGAAAATAACAATTCCTTATGAATCAAAATTAATATCGATTTTCTGTATCATCGCTCATGAGAATCTGTCAGACACTTTCAATTCTACCCTTCTAAAAGATTTTTGCGCTAGACAGGCTATTAATATAACTGTCTACAACTTCAACAGGCGAGACTGCAAAGGGTAAAATCGGGTAAACAGGGAGCAGTTTCCGTCTAGACACAATATAATCACATCAACCGACCGATTTATAACAATCTTCGGCGAAGATGGCGGGACAAGCGGTAGTACTTACAGACAGGATTGATTCCTAGTTTTATGGAAGAAGATGGAAGAAGTAAGAAGGTTATATGACCCAGGTTGAGGCACACATTACACAATATTCACACAAAATCAAAAAAAACACGGCACTGCCAAATAGCATCGCCAAGAAGCAACGAGAAAAACATGCATCTAGACAAAACGCAGCGTAAAAATAAAACTATATGGAAAGATTTGGTTGTAGTGGACACAAGGAACCATTTGAGAACGATCTCAGAAGACTTCAATATTTCGTGTCACACAAACACTCATTATGACATCCCGAATATCAAAGTCCAATTCTTCAAAATGCATTGCATCAATGGCATCGCAATAAGGCCCCAGCCCGTCTGACAGTTCAGTACTTTCCCAGCCTATTACAACTCGAGTCATGGAGATATTATCTTTATCACGTGTCTGTCGTGTCATACGACTGCCAATTTATAAATCGGCGGACGTAATTCACACCGTGTCGAGTTCATCAAGAACCCCTCCTAGGTCCAATACCGAACAAGTGTATAGAATTTTATTTCTGGACCACAGGAGTTTTTATTGTATTGGCACGAAGCCAATATTTCTTTGTTTGAAAGGTTTGACGGAACAGGTTGACCCAAATTGGTTGAAGCGAATGATTGGGTATTTTAATTGGTTACCTAATCATTTTGGGGGTTCGGTAAAGTGTTTTCTTTAATGGGAAAGTGGAATTAGCTTTGTGGAGAAAATAGAACGGACACTTTTTACTTGAAAGAGTATAAAGTTTGTTATGAAAGTATCTGATTAAGATATAGGGTGCATTGTACAGGCCCGATGGCAATGACCATATTGCAAATCTTTACACACGCTTGTTGACTTGAAAGATAAAGTCAAGGAACCAAAGCATGCTGTGGCAAAAGTGCTTACATAATCAGCCTGTAATGTCCACACTGCTGGGCCTCTGGCCTCCTCTCGGTAAGAGGAAGTGGGTCGTAATTCACCACGCGGACCCAGTGTTGGTTGGTAGATATTTACATTGGCACATGTCTTCGAATTTTTTGGTCATAGTTCAGTTTCCTCACGATGTTTTCCTCCGCCGTTTCAATTATTTCATAACCCCTGCTGGGTTATGAAATAATTTACACAAAGTAAAGCGCCATTCTGGATTCAAACCTGCGACCTATAACTCGTGAGTCACGGCCGTTACCACTTAGCCACCACTGCTCGAAAAGTACACAAAATTCAATCAGGTCAAGTTTGGTAACTATAGTGATAGCACCAAATCCAATCAATCAATGACAGACAACCCACGAACAACAACAGACAAGTAAACGAAAACCAATCACTAATAGATTACGTCAAAAGCATGCGTGACGTACATCGTTCTATTCTTAAATCTGTGCAGAAACGTCACCGAAGAACGAAGGTTTAATGAATAAGTTTCTACACAAAGGAGTGTCGGAAGTCATTTTAGTAAGACAAGTAAACTAGACAGTAAAATTAAACGCAGTTAATCTAATAATAAAAACTGACACGTGCATGCGACACGTGTCGATAATAATATGAAGCATGTGCAGACTGCGCGTGAATTTGTTATGTTTAAATTATGGTTGGAGTTAACAAAGCCAAAGGGCAAGGAAAAATGGTCAACACTATCTTTTAGTAGCAAACGAGAAATGGAAAGAACCTTCGACAGTCGCTCGCATGCATTCTGAAATCTGATCTGTGAATGTAAATCCCAGCACTCATTTGTTTAAAAGAAACTGGTTAATGACCTTGATACGATATTATTATGATGACTTTAATAACGGATGAACCAAGAAAGAGATGGCGGAAAATTAGAGGTGTAATGCTGTTTTCGAGGAAAAAAGGCAGATTTCAGGTACACGAGTATGTATACCTAGCTTGTAGAAGCTTTTTTACAACCTTTGGTTATAGTGGCGCAGGAAAATCGACACGCAACATGTTAGCATGGATTCAGTACATGATTCTGGAATGACAAGAAATTTCAACGCACGGTGAGTTGAAATTTCTTGCCGGTTATTAAAGAAAAAATCTGGTAAACTTTCCTACAAAAGTGCGGTCAAAATGTATGGGAACAGCTAATATCAATTAAAAGTAAAACAACAACTGTCAATCACTAGGTAGTATAGATCCCTCCAACAATTAAAACCAGTAACACGAGATCTTAAATGAGCCTTATCAACAGGAAAATTATTTGTTTTTAGATTTTGCAACATTTTGTTTACAAACGTCACAATATCAATTAATTGGACAAGTATAGCAGAATGTAATTTCTTATTGAGATATGGTTTTCCTGTTATACAATACCCAGCGATAAGAGATGAAGTTATGCAGTTCTATTTTCCTAAGATATCTTTTTAACTGAATTTGGCTTGACTTGGTTAGACCAATAATAGTGTGACGTCATTTTTTAAGGAATTTGCAAGGTTATCCCGACCAAAGTTTCAGATCCGAACATGACTCGAATATTCTGTGTATGAAGTTTTTACTCAAAACATTACCTCCTTGACCATGCAGTTACAGAGAAAAAAGTGGTCAGTCCGTTTTTAAGGCACTGGGTACGGAGGCACGTGCCAACGTGTGTTCCGCCACGTCATTTTTAGTTTGTAAAAGTATACTAACATAGTTCTTAAGTCATTGTTACTAATACTTTAGGGATTGTGAGTCCGGAATAAAGAATATATTATTATAAAGATACAGTGTAATTGTTAGGAAAAGAAGTAATCGCCAAAATATATGTTTTACATTACCATTTTCCTCTCATATCAACAGTAGAGTGACGTCATACAACCTGACGCAGGAATTTATCCCCAAAGACGTACGTCACAGACCATGTGTTATATGTATAGTCAACATCAAAACTAATTATTTCTACTAATTAGGTACGATGCTGTTACTCCTACGTATAGAGGTGACGAATAAATGTTGAGAGATGCACGGATTCCTATGGTAAGAATTATGAGATGCTCGATTTCCTTCGTGACAGGAAAGGTCATGCTATTACAGTAGTTCATTGCGTCAAAGTGTTACGTGGTTACAATGTAAGTAATTGAAAAAATGATACCATAATAATATGAAAGGCAAAAGAAAGAAAGGGAATATGGCAGAAGCAAAGATGTGACATTACAACCTCTTGTAATGTTAAAGACTTACCAGACGACTAGGTTAGTAGCGGCTAATAGCGAGTCTCATTGTCCTGTATGTAACACGCGGACTTTATAATGATCAATGAATGCGGTCGTCAAATGGATATCTAATGAGTAACATGACAATAGATCTTACTACAGATTCCATATCATTCATTCATTATTCAATTTCCATTGACCTAACCTTAGGAATGCATTGGGAAGTTAATAATGATGTTTTCATGATATAATGTAATCACTTGCTATAATAATGAAATGATTATAATGATAATTCATTATTATTCCAATGGCGAGCGGCGGATGCGACTATCAGTCATACCGTTTGGCAAGTAATAAATACTAAGAGGCATTATTTTAAGACAAGATTAGAAAATTGAGGACGCGATCAGCTTCTAGAAGTTACGTGGGTGAATAAAGAAATGATATAGATTTAGATATAACAAGCTAAAAGAAAGACAAAGATCAAAGTAAATGAAAGAATACAAGCTACTTAACTTTGAGATAATTTCGTTCATAATTAACTAATCTAAAATTAGGCCACGAGAAATAAAAGTACCGCTATATAACAGGAACTAATCAATTTCTGATCTCGTCCAAGATGGCGGTAATTGAAGGTCCCCAAATGAAACAAAAGAAGCCGCAGCACCATTTCGAAATCATCGGTTCAAAGCTAATCTAATTATTGGACTCATTGGCCATGGTGGTTGCAACGAAATTACCAATTTGCTTGAGATTAGTAATAATTTGAAAGGTCTATGTCGCCATTTGATTGGACCTAATTTTGGTTATAACTAGAACGCTGCGTAAAACAGTGAGGAAAGATGTGATGAAAATGTTTACAAAATATAAAACTGCATCCAAGTGGGTTGCCCAGGTAAATAACAATAAATATGCAGATAGGAAACGTAAATTGCAAATTATAATAAGCTCGAAATCTAAGACAAATAAAACACTATCTCATAAGAAAACGGTAACAATTTGAAGAAAGTATCACAAAATGGAGATATGGAAGTTTATCTATTTAGCACAAAAATAAAAACAAAGGAACTAGATTGAACTGGACATTACGCATCTGAGATTTTGCGCAGTACATACAAGAAGAGTGAGTGGCACAAGAAAAATGTACTTGGTTTTATCAATGTTGTTTATTAGTAAATATATATCGTATATAGCGCATATATGACAGATGTTTTAATTATAATGCAAATTATACTCTTTTCTTTTAAATTAAAGTGGAATTGAAATGAAAAAAACTACGCAACAATTCTTTGTTGAAGAATCTCTTTTATCCCTTTGTTGATCTGAGTAACACCTTTTAACGACGTAAGTCCAACTACATGACTGAGTCACTTTCGCTGCCAATAGACATAAATATCTTTCCACCACTGCGAGGTAATAGTGTAACACACTAACGGTAGCAATGGCTTTGTTTTTGACAGTTCAACAACATTCATTGCGTTATTTACGTTGTTGAGCAGACAAATTTTTCGAACATATGAAGCCATGGATTAGCAATATTCTTCAAAATGATTCCGGTTATGATTGGTAATGTGTTGCGCAATTACGGTGCTGAATATCACTTCAGTTATTTCTAATCTCATAATTCTTACACAGGTGATCGTCTATTGTCTTTCTTTCTGTAAACGACCACGGAACGAATGCGTAATTTATTTATCTGCGCAACGCACCTGTCATGCGCAAGCAAATCATTCATTGAAATATGGCGCGTGCCCTGCAGTATATTAACCTCCATTTACGATAGTATCAACTGCAATACTGCTGTTTTTATTCTCCCTATTGATTATATTATTGCATTTATGAAAAGCTTCTTTGAAATGGCACGTAATGTTGATAACATGAGTGTTTGGTACTCGCATTTATATTATAATTTACCGTTTCCCTAACGAGTGTTTGATCGACGTAATAATACTTTTTGTTTTGACGTTTCGGGTTATCAGTTGACCTGTTCAATGTTTTAGATTGATGATATGAATTAATTTAATTAATGTCTTCATGTATTTGTGTTGTTGTGGGAATATGAGTTTTAATCTTATTTTTAACATGGGATAGTATTGTCTTTATAGCATTTTTTTCCTGTTGCATTAGGTCATCGGTTACAGAACCGATATCAATTTTAAAATAAAGCCAATGTTTAGTAATAGATGACACAACTTAAAGAAGTCCAAGTTAGCCTTAAAAATTGATGAAATAATTTATTGTAGGTAGGTAGTTAAATGAGCATTCACCATTTTGACCTTAATTAAATTACTTTTATCATTCGAATCACAACTCGAAGTAATTTCATGTTTTTACCTACACTGTAAACTTACTTCAGAACCTACTCAATAAGGATGTTATATTGTCAACTACAGTCAGTATTGTCAATACTTTTTGTTGACATAAGTAATTACAATGAAACTAAATAACTGCTTCCCATTCATGGTCAGTGTTTAAGAGGAAGTTAATGCTGATAACAATGAGATCAGTTAATGGGTCATATTTTACAGTGACCGGACTGTTTGCATAAAAAGTCAATCACTTTTTGTGCTGATCCAATAACCAGTTGAATTGTGAGTTTATTTTGATCTTTCACCAATTTACAATGTCCTAGACATTCTAACTAGATGATATGGAAATGATTAACAGTTCCTATAACACTGTAATTTTTTGTTCCTTGCTTATTCGTTTAGCAGCATGCAGATCATTTTATAATATCAACTAAAGATTTGTGTACTTATTTGTCCCAAAGGATCGGAAAAGTTAGAATAAATAAAATCGACGTAAACGTCAGAACAAATTAAATCGAAATTGGTAAGTATTACCTACTTGGTTTCTTCCAAAAACATTTGGAAATTAACCAAGTTAAAAAAAAATGGGTAAATGGGTCGAACCATTTGCGTCAGTCTCAATTGTCTCGTAAAAACATGAATGAAGTTTGTAGTGACTTAAAAAGTAAATAATACTCACTTCCTTGTCTTCTATGAGAGTCGCGACTCGGCCCGGCTGTGAAAAAAGAAATAGATTAGTTAACTCATTGTTTATGAAATGAACAATTTGATAAGGACTCTTCGTATCATCAAAACATTGAATTACATGTGTTTTCGTTGTTATTGGAGTAAAAAACTTGTTTTTAAAACAACTATATTTTTAAGTTGCGTCACGAGATTCTAGATTAAAAATAAAACAAAACAAAGATGTTTTGGTTTTTGAACCAATGTGGGATAAAAATATTGTATGTCATAGTATGAACGCAGCTTATGATAAATTGTTAAAACGGAACGCAACGAATGATGAAAGAAAGGTATGTGTGCGAGGGAGAAAGGAAAAATGGCGATTATTAGATTCACGCGACGGATGGTGATAACGCTGATATTTTTTGTGTGTTTGCAATAAACAGTTTAAAGGCAATTTGGCTCGTTTGAAGTTTCTTTTGCCATACAATCCCACATACGTGTGGTTGGTCTCCGTCTTTAAATTTTAAGAATGGAGACCCGGAATTGGTATTAGAAGCATGAAAACTAAAACTAGATGCAGAAGTCCAAAGACCAGCAGGGTAATTTTTTTTTAATTTGCGAAGGATACGTACAGTAGCAGTTGTGACGTCTGAGTTTGTTTCGGCCTTTCTTCTCAGACTAGTCAGATAGGAAACGCCGACCTCATCTAGTTTTAAAATATAATTGACGTGTAAAAGTGTTTGTACAAACCTACTTACAAAATAAAATCATTTATCATTTATTTATCATTTAAAGGCTTTCATTTTGTCAGTTAAACAACATTTATTGCCTTATTTTCGTTGTTGAGCAGACCAAATTTTCGAACATGAAGCAGTGGATTAGCAATATCCTTCAAAATTATTCAGATCCTACGCAATTAGGGTGCAGGAAGAAGACCTACACTGCATTATTATGAAACGGGTTGAATTAGAGAGAGATAGAGAGACGTAGAAATCGCAAATCAAAATATTGCAAGTTGCAACGCAGACCAAGCGGCATCGTGGTCGTGGGTCGTCGTCGTTTTCACACAAAAATAGGTGAGCGTGATAGATGCGTGATCGTTGTATTACGCAGTTTATCTAATACAAATAAACTAGCATGATCCGTTGGCATGCTAAATATTTACTTCAGTATATATTTCACCACTTTTCCTTACTTGTTCGGAAATCGTGAAGTTTCGTCCTTGACTTTTGATCACATATTTATCGGCGATATAATCTTCTAGAGGATCGTTAAAGAGAAATAAGCTAAGGGAAGTACGACCCTTGGTAAAGAAGCACATGAAGCGAGAAGGGATCTCCACAAGACTGTTGTACATTAACTTTTATTTGACCCATATTTCCATAAACCCATAGGGCGTATACGCACAAGCCTGATCTAGTTTCTCATCAGCATATCTGGTGCCACATCACATGGTAACCGTTGTGATTCACATTCAATCAAAATTCATTTATTCAAACTAAGCTGAAAATCAGCACTTTTCGAATGTCAAAATGACTTAAAACAGTCCCCAAAACGCCCGCCCTTTGCCAGTTTCTAGTGCTTACGCTGGAACGAAGTGGCGCAACAAACTCCCCAACAGCAGAGTTATCTGTTAAGGGCCTTACTCTCGTTTAGTACCGTAATACGGTCACTTTATGAAGAATATTTCTCATTAACGGCTTGATTAAAAGATCTGTAAAAAATATATGTTTGCTATAGATTCATGAACAACATTTCTGTAGAAGGATTTTTTCGTATGGCTAATACTTTTGCCTTAAAAAAATATTTACCAACACGCTATTTTTTTCTGAAATTCGATATTACTTCTAAACGGCTTTGATGTTTGGAAATATTTTTACACTGAAAAATCGATGGTTAGAGGTACTACAGATTTGTCTTAGCTTATGTAAATCAATTAACATTTGCAAAGGAAATGTCCCCACTTTGAGATCGAGCTTCAGAGGGGCTCTGCGCGGGCGCGGGCGGCAGTCGTGCGTTAGCATTGAGACGGGATGGCTGTGTCGCTCGCTGCTACGCTCCGGCTATCGACCGACTATGCGCGTCTGTCTGTGTTAGTGCAAATATTTACGAACGAATTGTATCAGTGTGCGTTTATTGACTAGCTCACTGCAGATGGCCCATTTCTATTGTGCGCGTGGACGCTTACGAATACTTACGATAGTAAAATACAAGTAGTCATATATAAACTAATATTAAAATGAGAAAAGATGGATTTGATCAAAATAAAAGTCCAAGATGGCGGCTGCGAAAATTTTCAAGTTTTTCATCATGGGTGTCGTTTTCATATATTTCGAGGGTGACAAAACCGATAGTGAGGTCAAAATAAAAATCCAAAATGGCGGCTGCAAAAATTTTCAAATATTTCATCATGGGTGTCGTTTTCATACTTTTCGAGGGTGATAAAGCCGATAGTGAGGTCAAAATAAAAATCCAATATGGCGGCTGCAAAAATTTTCAAATATTTCATCATGGGTATCGTTTTCATACTTTTCGAGGGTGATAAAGCCGATAGTGAGGTCAAAATAAAAATCCAAAATGGCGGCTGCAAAAATTTTCAAATATTTCATCATGGGTGTCGTTTTCATGCTTTTCGGGGGTGATAAAGCCGCTAGTGAGGTCAAAATAAAAATCTAAAATGGCGGCTGCGAAAATTTTCAAATTTTTCATCATGGGTGTCGTTTTCATGGTTTTTGAGGCTGCTGAAGCCAATAGTGAGGTCAAAATGAAAATCTAAGATGGCGGGTGCGAAAATTTTCAGAATTTTCGTCATGGGTGTCGTTTTCATACTTTTCGAGGGTGATCAAGCCGATTGTGAGGTCAAAATAAAAATCCAAAATGGCGGCTGCGAAAATTTTCAAACTTTTCGTCAGTGATGTCGTTTTCATGCTTTTCGGGGGTAATAAAGCCGATAGTGAGGTCAAAATAAAAATCGAAAATGGTGGTTGCGAAAATTTTCAAATTTTTCATCATGGGTGTCGTTTTCATGGTTTTTGAGGCTGCTGAAGCCAATAGTGAGGTCAAAATGAAAATTCAAAATGGCGGCTGCAAAAAATTTCAAATATTTCATCATGGGTGTCATTTTCCCACTTTTCGAGGGTGACAAAACCGATAGTGAGGTCAAAATAAAAATCCAAAATGGCGGCTGCAAAAATTTTAAAATATTTCATCATGGGTGTCGTTTTCATACTTTTCGAGGGTGATAAAGCCGATAGTGAGGTCAAAATAAAAATCCAATATGGCGGCTGCAAAAATTTTCAAATATTTCATCATGGGTATCGTTTTCATACTTTTCGAGGGTGATAAAGCCGATAGTGAGGTCAAAATAAAAATCCAAAATGCCGGCTGCAAAAATTTTCAAATATTTCATCATGGGTGTCGTTTTCATGCTTTTCGGGGGTGATAAAGCCGCTAGTGAGGTCAAAATAAAAATCTAAAATGGCGGCTGCGAAAATTTTCAAATTTTTCATCATGGGTGTCGTTTTCATGGTTTTTGAGGCTGCTGAAGCCAATAGTGAGGTCAAAATGAAAATCTAAGATGGCGGGTGCGAAAATTTTCAGAATTTTCGTCATGGGTGTCGTTTTCATACTTTTCGAGGGTGATCAAGCCGATAGTGAGGTCAAAATAAAAATCCAAAATGGCGGCTGCGAAAATTTTCAAACTTTTCGTCAGTGATGTCGTTTTCATGCTTTTCGGGGGTGATAAAGCCGATAGTGAGGTCAAAATAAAAATCGAAAATGGTGGTTGCGAAAATTTTCAAATTTTTCATCATGGGTGTCGTTTTCATGCTTTTCGGGGTTGATAAAGCCGATAGTGAGGTCAAAATAAAAATTCAAAATGGCGGCTGCAAAAAATTTCAAATATTTCATCATGGGTGTCGTTTTCCCACTTTTCGAGGGCGATAAAGCCGATAATGAGGTCAAAATAAAAATCCAAAATGGCGGCTACAACAATTTTCAGATATTTCATCATGGGTGTCATTTTCATAGTTTTCGAGGGTACTACAGCCGATAGTGAGCTCACAATGTAAATCCAAGATGGCGGCTACAAAAAATTGTTTTTTTTTTAAATCATACATAAGGAACTTCGAATAACCTAAGTTATTCCGATCAAACTAAAATTTACTAATTATTACTTGATTTTAGGTACACGATACTTATTTGACAATAATATACTTAGTGTGATGAGTTGCCAAATAAACAATGTTATTTATCACGAGACCGCATGAGTGAGTGAGTGAGTGAGTGACAGATAGATTGCAAAAACAATATCCTATACGGTTAAGACACAAGAAATGCGTTTCCGTGAATACTGTATCATTGTGTATTAAAATTCAATTGATTTAATACAGATAACTTATTAGAAATAAATATTATATTAGATTATTCAGATTTTTTACCAAAATTTAAAAATATATGCTTTGATTCTTTATTTAGATATTTAAGAAGGAAAATTAGTTTTATATGTAACCAACACCTCAAATGATGACTGAATAATTAGTTACAACTAACACTAGATTTTTGAAGCCGCCATTTTGGATTTTTATTTTGATCTCACTATTGGCTTTATCACTCTGGAAAACCACGAAAACGACACTTATGAAGCAAAATTCCAAATTTATTGCAGCCGCCATTTTGGATTTTCATTTTGACCTCACTATTGGCTTCAGCAAACTCAAAAACCACACCCATGATGAAAAATTTGAAAATTTTTGCAGTCGCCATTTTAGATTTTCATTTTGACCTCACTATTGGCTCCAGCACCCTCGAAAACCACGAAAACGACACCCATGACGAAAATTTTTTTTAAAAGTTTTGCTGCCGCCATCCTGGATTTTCATTTTGACTTTATAATCGGCTCCAGCACCCTCGAAAACCACGAAAATGACACCCGTGACGAAAATTTTGAAAATTTTCGCACCCGCCATCTTAGATTTTCATTTTGACCTCACTATTGGCTTCAGCAGCCTCGAAAACCACGAAAATGACACCCATGACGAAAATTTTGAAAATTTTTGCAGCCGCTATTTTAGATTTTCATTTTGACCTCACTATTGGCTCCAGCACCCTCGAAAACCATGAAAACGACACCCATGATGAAAAATTTGAAAATTTTCGCAGCCGCCATTTTAGATTTTTATTTTGACCTCACTAGCGGCTTTATCACCGCCGAAAAGCATGAAAACGACACCCATGATGAAATATTTGAAAATTTTTGCAGCCGCCATTTTGGATTTTTATTTTGACCTCACTATCGGCTTTATCACCCTCGAAAAGTATGAAAACGATACCCATGATGAAATATTTGAAAATTTTCGCACCCGCCATCTTAGATTTTCATTTTGACCTCACTATTGGCTTCAGCAGCCTCGAAAACCACGAAAATGACACCCATGACGAAAATTTTGAAAAGTTTTGTAGCCGCCATCCTGGATTTTCATTTTGACTTTATAATCGGCTCCAGCACCCTCGAAAACCACGAAAATGACGCCCATGACGAGGTTTATCTACTAAACGGCCGTAGGTAATTATTTCAAGGTCACTGCCGAAACTATAACTTCGTTCGATTGGCTACGGAACCCTAAAATGCTATTTAGGTACAGTGCTAGTTAGGTAGGTTTATTACTGATTTATAATAATTCAAATTGGTGAAACAGGATCACATTTTTTATAAAATCTCATTTTTATGTAATAAATCCTCCTACCTACAGTATGCAAATAAAATGTTATTCGATTCCTAAGAAAATACTCGAAATAATTTTTAAAGTTTTACCCCCGCAGGAACTAAGTTCTGATTTTAAATAAAATCGAAATTTCTAAATGAAAAATGCTTAAAATATACGTAACATACGTATCAATCTATACAAAATATATCAGACTTGCATCCGCAATTCCCTTCTGGAATCGTAGGCAAAAATAGCGACCTGCGGGCGGCATGTCTGTGCCTCTGCATACTCTTTGATCGTCGTTTTAGTTCAGCGCGCCACCGCGCGCGTTTTACGTTTTCGGGAGTAGAGCGTTTAGCTCCGCCCACATGCACAAGGTCAACGAGCCCTATATACACCTTAAGGAAGATTAATATTCGACTACAAAATGGTAGCGTATGGGTCTGTCTTTGGTTATAAGAAGGAAAAGAAGACATTGGAATTTTCTTTATCTCAGTTCCGTTTGGGGTCAACACAACAAGATAGGTAGGTGAATGAAGCTAATTAAAAGCGGTTGAAAAAAAAAGAGACGTGAGTTCACTGGTATGGACGATCTAGGTTTAAAAAGGTGACGGCTAATTACTGTGAAGTAAGATAAACAATGATAATACTGTAGGCATTAATTTCGTACAGTGAAAACGTTTTAGCAAATGATTATTAGCTGAACAAACACTTTCAGTTGATTTATCACATTCGCGGGTAGTTACACAAAATATTGAGTGCGTAGGAGGGTAGGTACACAAAATATTGAGTGCGTAGGAGGGTAGCTGATATTGTGAGTTCAGTATCATGTATCGGCTGTCTGGTGGATAAAAACTCTAGATTAAACCCCAAAATTATCTATGACACCGCAATTAAAACAGTTGCTTACATAATTAAATTTGTAATTAAAAAGTTCGCCAGATATTTTTCCAAAAAATCTTGCGTAGGTAATTTTATTATATTAATGTTGTATGATTTGTTGATATTGTGGCAAGTGGCAACGCGTATCAATGGTGATGATGTACGGGTCAATGAAACGTCAACTACGGTGTTCGCAGACAAGCTGTCTACTACTCATAAGGTGAATCATGAATGTCGTAGTTTTAACATTTTGTTATTACCTACTTTATAATAGTAATAAGTATTATTATCTACGCATAGTTCATTCCGAAGTTTGCATAACATAACGCCTGTCAGGTATTCCCCGAAGAGTTAAGCAGAGGTGTACCTGTGTATAGCACCTACATGTCGCCAGTCATCTGCCTAGCCTTTTCCCAATTATGTTGGGGTCTGCTTCCAGTCTAACCGGATGCAGCTGAATACCAGTATTTTACATGGAGCGACTGCCTATCTGACCTCCACAACCCAGTTACTGGGTAATACGATACGCCTTGGTAAGACGCTTTTAATACATCAATGTGGTAAGACTGGTTGTCAGACTTTCGGGCTTTCGTAACGTACCAGTAATGGTTTTAATTTTCATGTACCTAATAATGAGCGAGTTTATTGCTTATCAACCGGACAATAAATGTATTTTCTTTCAAAAATCCAAACTTCAATCCTTCCAGATGGATAAATCTAATAACACTTTGCCCGACCCGAGGATCACACCCAAGACCTCATACTCAGCAGTAGCGTTTGTGACCACTAGACCAATGAGGCAAACGAGGAAAGTTTAAATCCTACTAATATTATAAACGTGAAAGTTTGTATGGATGGATGGATGGATGTTTGTTATTCTTTCACGCAAAAACTACTGAACGGATTTGGATCAAATTTGGCACACAGATGGTTTACAACCAGGATTAACATATAGGATACTTTTAATCCCGATATTCCCACGGGATCGAAACGTATGCAGGCGAAACCGTGGTCGCAGCTAGTGATGAAATATGAAATATTTCTGGCCAGTCTCAGGGACTTTTTTATGTTTTTGAGTTCATGTTTTTGCTTACAATGACCTCAGTTGGTTCCTCAAGTCTAGTCTTGCGTCATCACTCTGTCCAACTCTTGAATCATTCTCCTAATCTCTGGGATGGGCCAGTAAATATCAAGCTAAACTGCACCCTAATTGCGTAACACACGATCAATCGGAGTCGGTTTCATTTTGACAATTCAACAACATTCATTGCGTTATTTACGTGTTGAGCAGACAAATTTTTCGAACTTATGAAGCAATGGATTAGCAATTTGCTTCAAAATGATTCTGATTCCGATTGATTGTGTGTTACGCAATTAGGGTGCTGGCTGACCGTACGATGCCTCAGCACTCTATTCGCAGGTATATCGATTGAAATGGCCCAGACTATTTCCGCAACCGCTGAAGTTCAATTGCAAGGAACATCAAGGCCAAGTAAGGTCATGTCTGATGAGCTATTGACACGAAGACCATTTACACGATCGTCATTTGTTAGTGCCCACAGGAGTTCGTTTCTTTAAGTTTATCTATGACTTATTTAAAACAAAACATGCGTAGATATTGCAGAATAATATTTATGATAAACATATGTACTTGTTTTGTGCTTTTTACATAACATAACAATATATTTAATTCACGTTTTCTGATTTTATTTTCCTGCTCTTATCGCCTGGCAGGTAAAATATTTGGGGACCCCAGACCAAAAGTATTATTGCATGTGTTTTACGCATGTCAGAATTTTTAAGTAGTTTGGTACTTTGGTATTTCTCTGCATATTATCTAAACTGCGATCTGAGGTTTCATTATAACTAAGTAAGTAGGTATGTAATCAGCAATCATTATGATAACCTGAGAGATGTAAATGATAGCACCTAGAATGTTGCAATATTATTACCAATAGTCAAAATTGTGCTGTACAGTCGACCTGCCGTCAGTGGGGGGGGGGGGGGGGGACATTTTGGCCTTGAGTTGGTCTAGCGTAATACGGAGTTTCAATAGAATCTGATGCCAGCTAATAGGTACTGGTTCTGTTAGCACTGACATGCGGCCTTTTGTACCTACCTACCACCTATTTTGAAGGAGAACAAGAACCAACGATGGCATATCATCACCATAATGCCCAAGCTTCCTCTCTTTAGAAAGAAACCAACGAAGAAGATACTCTTCTCCTCACATTCCGTATTAAACTAGACCTTGGATTGGCGCATTGGCAATTTCATAACAAAAGTATAAACTTTATGTCATGGATACATATTCAATCTCTGCCTATCTGTAATTCTTTAGCTAAATAAAGCCACGTTCTATTTGGTATTACGCTTATTATGCTACAATTTATTTAGCTAAAGATGCCTGACGAAAAATTAGGCAAATCATCGCTATCAAGATATCTCCGACCCGATAAGTTTGACGTCGAACCTGATGTCGCGGACGCTGACGCAAAATGGCTACATTGGAAATCAACTTTCGAAAGCTTTCTCGCCGAAGAAAATACAGAAGACGTATCGGATTCTCTCAAGTGTAAGCTGTTAATCAATCATTTATCCGCATCGATCTACAAACATATCAAGTCTTGCACGACTTATAAAGCATCTATGAAAGCTCTAGAAGACATCTATGTCAAACAAAAAAACACGATACTAGCTCGACATGTCCTATTCAATCGAAAACAAAGAACGGACGAGACTATTTCAGAATATGCTAGAGCCCTTCGACTGATGGCTAATGATTGTAAATTTGAAGCAGTCACTGCGACAGAACATGAAGAACAGGCAATTCGTAGTGCTCTTATCTCCGGCCTGCTCTCAAGAAAAATCCGTGAACGACTCTTAGAAAACTCTACGCTTGCTCTTACTGAAGCTCTTAATCAAGCCATCACCTTGGAAACTGCTGAGAAAGATGCTCAGACAATCGGTGCTAACTCTCCGCAACTAAATGCTGTAACTGAAATCTCTCGAGACAAAGAATCGGACAATCTAGCGGTAGCTTCATCGTCACGAATGCCTCAGAATGTTTCGGCCGCACCGTCCTCCTCGTCACAATCAGCCAAGCGCTGTTTCTTCTGCGGCGGAAATGTTCATCCTAGAATAAGGTGCCCAGCTAGCAAAGCTACTTGTAATAAGTGTTCGAAGAAAGGCCATTTTGCTAGCGTTTGCAGGTCCGGGCATAACATAAACTCTGTGTGGAATGATGAACATCCTAGGCCCAACTCAAGCAATGACCAGTTTTATAACGGGGCTATTTCCGCTGCTTCTCCTTCAAGTCTTAGGAGTGCGACAATCCTTATCACAATAAACGATTATAAAGCTGATGCTCTCGTCGACACTGGAAGTTCAGTCAGTTTCATAAACAGCAAAGTCGCCCGCATCATGAAGTTGCCCAAGAGACCGTACAAACAAACTGTCAATCTCGCCTCTCTTAACCAAGTCTCGTTCGTTGAAGGGGTATGTTTCGCAACTATTAAAATGAATCAACATACTTACAAGCAAACACCTCTTTTAGTAGTTGACAACCTCTGCGCAGACGTTATCGTGGGTCACGACTTACTTAAGCAACATTCAAGCATCCAATTCAATCTGGGAGGTCCCTGCGAGCCCTTACAAATCTGTAATGTTCTGCAAGCATCAGTTCCGCCGGCCTCCGTATTCACCAATCTTTCGCCAAATATCCAACCGATTGCTGTCAGAAGCAGGCGCTACACTAAAGAAGACGCTGACTTCATAAAAGAGGAAGTGTCTAAGTTGCTCCAAGATGGGGTAATTGAAAAAAGTATTTCCCCTTGGAGGGCCCAAGTTCTCATAGCGGGAGGAGGGGCCCATCGAAAGCGGCTCGTGATCGATTATTCAATGACAATCAATAAATTTACTGACCTAGATGCCTTCCCCTTGCCAAACATCGAAACGGTTGTGAACAACGTATCCAAATTTAAAGTCTTTAGTCAGATAGACTTAAAATCAGCCTATCATCAGGTTCCGATCCTAGAAAATGAGAAGATATATACAGCGTTCGAAGCGAATGGAAAACTCTATCAATTCACACGCATTCCGTTCGGAGTTACTAATGGCGTCGCTGCCTTCCAACGGACTCTTGACTTCATAATATCTGAAGAAAAATTAGATGGGACGTACGCTTACTTAGATGACATAACGGTTTGCGGCAAGGATGTTAAGGATCACGAGCGCAATTTAAAACGTTTTATGGACGCCATTAAAAAGTTCAATCTTACTCTGAATGAAGAAAAAAGCGTTCTAAATAAAACTAAGATCAGTCTTCTTGGCTATACCGTGGAAAATCATATTATCCGACCTGATCCAGATAGACTAAAGCCTCTACTAGACCTCCCCGCACCGACTAAATCAAGTGAACTGAAACGAGTCCTAGGAATGTTTGCGCACTATGCAAAATGGATTGGGCGTTTCTCGGAAAAGATAAAACCCCTCACCAGCGTCACAAGCTTCCCGTTATCGAGCGACACTCTCAAATGTTTCGAGGAAATAAAGCAGGACATCAAGGCGGCGGCACTAGCAGCGATTAATGACGAAATCTTCACCGTTGAAACTGATGCTTCAGAATTTGCTCTGGCGGCTACACTCACTCAACAAGGACGACCTGTGGCATTCTTTTCACGAACTTTATCATACTCCGAATGCAAGCAATCCTCAATCGAAAAAGAAGCTTGCGCAATAGTGGAAAGTTTAAAAAAGTGGAGACACTACCTTATTGGCAAACATTTCCTTTTAATAACAGACCAACAATCGGTAGCCTTCATGTTCAATCAGAATCATAATAGTAAGATCAAGAACGAGAAAATCTTGCGTTGGCGATTAGAATTGTCTTGTTTCAAATATGACATTATTTATAGACCAGGCTGCGAAAATGCAGCTGCGGACGCTCTATCCCGTGTGTGCGCCTATATGAATATCAGTAAGCTAAAGGAGCTCCATAACGCACTCTGTCACCCAGGTGTGACAAGGATGTATCATTGGGTGAGATCCAAAAACTTGCCCTATTCAGCGAACGATATCAAGAAGATGACTGCCTCGTGCTCGACCTGCGCCGAGATAAAACCAAGGTTTCTCAAAATCAAAGGACACTTGATCAAAGCTATGGCCCCTTTCGAACGTATCAACATAGACTTCAAGGGGCCATTGCCGTCTAACACCTCCAACAAGTACATATTAACCATAATCGACGAGTACAGCAGATTTCCATTTGCATATCCATGTAAAGATATGACATCTGCCACTGTCATCAACTGCTTGAAAGATCTCTTCCTTACGTTTGGCCAGCCTCTCTATGTTCATAGCGATAGAGGCTCATCGTTTATGTCAGAAGAATTCAAGTCATTTCTAAGAAAAGCAAACATAGCCTCATCTAGAACGACACCTTACAACCCCCAGGGTAACGGACAAGTGGAACGTCTAAACGGGACACTCTGGCGAACTATCCAACTCAGCCTCCGGTCAAAGGGACTATTACCGGAAAACTGGGAAGTGGTACTTAAGGATGCATTGCATTGTGTACGTTCTCTTTTATGTACAGCTACTAATGCCACCCCACATGAAAAACTTTTTACATACCCTAGAAGATCCCAGAACGGAGACTCACTGCCGTCTTGGCACCGTTCCCGAATACCGTTGACTACAGTGGAAATGATAGTTTTCAATCAGCTTCTGAAGAGATGGAAGACAGCACTACAGCTCCACCCGAAACTGACACCCCGTCACTATCATCGCCGCAACGTTCAGAGGATCTACGTGGCTCGCCGCCTTCTCCGATACTCCAGATCGAAGCTCTCCCGCGGAGATCAAACAGGACCAGAAAGCCGCCTTCCTACCTAAGCGACTTTGTGGTAGATGGAGAAGGGAGGAGAGAAAACTCGACCGGGGAAGAATGAGTGTCATGGATACATATTCAATCTCTGCCTATCTGTAATTCTTTAGCTAAATAAAGCCACGCTCTATTTGGTATTACGCTTATTATGCTACACTTTACGAACGTCATCAAAACATTTGGAATTTTCAGTAGGAAATGGATAGATGACACAAATACGTCACTGTTTTACCAGGATATTCATAGATCTGTTAGCTGTATGACACGGCATGTGATATTCTCGTAAACAAGCGCAACTATTGAGTAATATGTGATTTTGTTTCCCACAAAAATTGCTGTTATGCTGTAAATTCTTACTGCTGAATACAGGCATAAAATGATTGACCCAGACTTGACGCTACTGTAGAGGCTTGTCTGCCGAAGGCAACCTCATATGTTGTAGGCTGGATGTAATTTAGCGCGGATGTCAATCGAACGTTCAAGCGAGTGTCAAAGAGATGGCTCTAGAATAAGAAGTGACAATTAGACGATAAGATGTGAAAACATTCTAGAAAATATAAATATAAAAGGGATCACTGTGTTTGATTCCTCCCGGTCCCTCGGAGGGCTCGTCTAGCCCTCCACACTACCGACAAAAGCCAAGATCAACAATGAAAGGCCAAACACAATACAAAATGCCAACGCCAAGCCCAACGCTCTTTACTCCTTTCGAATCATCCTCCTTTTTTATCTCAAAAATATATATATATTTTGGTAAAACTCAGAACAATATCGGCCGCGATGCGTCAGCGCATCTCGTGTGAAAGTGCATCCACCTTGAATCTTCGCCAGTTCGACGTGTGTCGTTAAATATTTGGAGGCCATTGTATTCGTAAAGGGATTCCGGCGAGGAATTTGATTCGTTGATTGCTCGAGTGTATCTCTGGTCTTCATTGTTCATTACAATTTTGTTGCTTTAAGCGCTGTGCAGATCATGGATTATTTGTCCGTAGGACAGAAATGACCGCTCTATTTCTCTTATCACTATTTCTTAGTCTATTTGACCTAACGTGTGCGTTATTGCATAGATTTACTTTCTATCGTCGCGAACACATTGTCCGTCGTCTGCTCAGCGCTTTATCACTGCTTCCTAATTCAATTTCATTTAAGGAATAATCTTTTTCATCATCTCTTCATTCATCTATTACACAATACTATCCTACGTCGTGGTAATTAAAAGCGTTGCCAAATGCTGATTATTCTCAAGAAGATGACTGACAACAATCAGTCTACCAAAAGGTCATCATCACGATGTTAGTATACCTCCTTCAAAAGATGACGCAATCTACGCAAACTTCGGAACAGACTGACCCCTTCTTTTTCACTGAGCAATTACGAGTCCAGTTGAATGTGAGATTTGAAAGCCGTAAAATACCAAACTAGTACATTGACATACTTTCTTGCGCATTTTTGTTTTCGACAGGTGAGTAGAATGGCAAATGTATTTCGCTTTTGTCACTTGTTATGGCGTGACGTACATCATGATCATCCACCACAGTCCGACTTCACCTCTCTTTTTTCATGTGCCAATCCCCACTCTCCTGTGCCAGCCTAATCCAGTTTCTACCCGCGATGGTAACAATGTTGTCCGCCCATATCGCCGCCGGACGAGCGACACTTCGTCTCCCAGTCACATTACAATTAGTAATGTGACTGGGAGACGAAGTAGGTACCCTATCATATGCTAGCATATTCCTAACTGCGTTGTGGTTTGCTTTAAATATTACTAGATACGGGTGGTTATCAATAAGTATTTTACGAAGAGCAAGTACCATCTGATTTAGGCAACCCGTTTTCTAAGCAATATATTTTGGTATTACTGGTTGTCAGGCTTTCGAGAGCCTGGGGGTACGGCGAATTTATGGGTATCCCCCGGAACCCCGACTTATGGTACTAGAAGGAACAATGAGGTTTTAGTCGGAAGGAGTTCGACATAACCATCCGTTCTCCCCAATCGAAGGGTATTCAAGAGGTTTTCCCCAAAGGCTTTCGGGAGCCTTCCATTGCTGTTCTTAAAACTTCTAAGAAGAAGTGAGGAGAGGAGACACAAAAATGCTTCATACATAAATCATGGCCACCCATCAACAGACTGACCTTAGCAAGAGCTTAAAATGACAGATCGATTGAGGGGTTGTTACTTAGTGACAAGCCCTTCGAATCGCATAGCTTTGATCATCATGATTATTATGAATCCTATTAAGTATGGACAATTAGCTATTTAAATCCACTCCATCATATTAAAGTGATAATCTATCCATAAATTAGCTATCAATGTCTAGACTGGATTATGTTGCTATTATCATTGTTTCAATATTTACAGTAGATAGGATTGATCTAAGTAAATATGTAATGGGTTTAGGTATAATCATGTTTCATTGTGGCGTTATGTTTGCTTAGTGATTATCCTGATTGTCAATTGTTTGAATATTTATATTTACAATTTACATATATTTCAGAACCTGTCAATGCTGCTTGGGGGAAGTCTATGTACAGCAGTGGATGTCTTGCGGTTGAAGCGATGAACAATTTTTGGAACGATTGTATCATTTCATTGGACTAACCTTGTTTTAATTTTTAGTTTGTTATGAATGCAACATAATAGAAGAAATTATGGGATTTAAAAGAATGTTTTTTACTTAAGGCTAAAAATCTTTATCCAAAACCTGCATTTTCATTTATTAGTTAAATAAGATGAAAAATGTTATTAAAAATATTACCTTGAGTTTAAAAATATTGAGTATGGAAAATGCTTCCTGAATGTTTCAACAAGTTGTTGTTACCGGCTTCACACTTCTAATTTTTCAAGGCAGAATATAATTAAAATGGTATGGACATTATTAAATTTAACAATTAAAATAACCTTGTAAGAATATAATACACACCTTATACTTAAACACCTTATACTTTATTGTACACCATACAAATTACAGAACATAAATATATAAAATTTTATGAAGGGTGACAATGTGCGGTCTTATTGCTAAGAGCGATCTTTTAAAGGCAACCTTTGGATGGATTAAAAATTAAGGAGAGACAAATAAAGTAGGTAGTCTGTGGTGTACCATTTACACTATACTATTAATATAATACATGAAGTATTTTTTTAAGTCTCTCATACAAGCTATCGGTTAACCCAGATGCCACTGAAACAATTTTTTCCAGGAAAACCTGGCCTTTTAAAAGGCCCATCGTAATAAAAGGGCCATATGCATTTCATATAGTATATGCGTTTTTGAGTCTTTTAAAAGGCCCATCGCGGTATCTGGGTTAAAAATGTTTAAATAATTCCAGAATCCTTATTGACTTGACCCAATCCAATCAGATTATCAGATAGAAATGGGGTTATTAGGTCAAAGACACTGATAATGAAATTGTTACTTAGCCAGTTTTACATTGAATCAAGTCTTGTATTAAATTAAATAATTCATCATCTGCCCAGCCTTCTCCCAACGATGTTGGGGTCAGCTTCCATTGTAACAGTATGCAGACGGGACGGGATCAGTAATTTACATGAAGCAACTGCCTGTCTGACCCCCACAACACAGTTACTGGATGATATGAGAGACCTTGGTAAGAATGCTAGTCAGACTCTTGGGAATCTGACGATCCATAACGCCTGTCTAAGATCTACAAATGACACCCGGGAACAACAATTTATTAGATTAAATACCTAATTAGTATGTACCTAACTGGAAAAATAAGCTAAAATTGAAGTCTAGTGTTTTTGTACATAACAAATAAAATAAAAAAATAAAACTGAAAAAATAAGCTAAAATTAAAGTTGCTTTTAGTTGACCTATTTTCAAAAACAAATTTTATTAATTGTTTGCTATTCTATAAGTATTCTTAACAACTAAAATAACAACATTGGGACAGAACACTTGTTCAAATAAACAATATTTAAGTTCAATGAAATTTGGCAAAACAAAACACCGTTTTATTCCAGTTTAAATCTACTATTCATACCTTTACGGTGCAAACAATAATGTTATTTTCTTTAGGTATTTCAAAATTCGAACACGCCGGTGATGGTCAGTTTGGATGATGTAAGTAGGTACGTGTGTTTCAAGATCATAAATTTCTTTAAAGAATTACCTTTGTATCGGTCCCTCGGTGTGTCGTGTTTCCTTGCCAGAATCTTCTTGAGAATCCCTTCACGTACCCAGTGATCGACTGCTGGTACTCAAACCCTGGGTTCCAGCACAGCGAACCGTAACCAAAAACCCAGAAAGCTTCCTTTTTCGCTTCCATAACTTTACTGCTTTCCTCTGACATATCCATCTTGATTTTGGAAGTTTATTTTATGTTAAGAATTTAATTTAGAAACAAATAACAATCGTAGAACACTTCGTGAATTCAAAATAATGAATAGAAAATTAGAAAGCGCAAGACCGAGTCGCGTGCTCCTATCACAGATTTTTATAACTCCACTTTTGTTATTCTACTTGTGTCGCATTGTTGGTATTTAGTATACGCACATGCAATATAAACTAGCACTAAGAATGATATCTAAACTTTAAACGACCACCCATTGCGCTTCTATATTGCGGACTGACAATTAACATTTTTCGTTTTGTACTTTACAGCGAAATAGGGCGCGTTTTTGCGTTCCGTTACAAGCTGTTGCTTCATCTGTCAAACGCAAGAATGGAGGTTATAAATGATTATATTGTGAGTTAAATGTTTGTACTTTAGTGTTTCAGTAATAGTATTTAACAAATTAAAACACAAAATAGCATTGTAAAGTGTTTTAATGAAACTTATTACAGGAATTCTTTCAAAATATTAAAAAATATATATATTGTATTCTACTTGCAAAGAAACTTGACGTTCATCTTTTATTTTTGTTGTGGTAACTGGAATTCCCCCCATCCAATCACCTTTCTCATTGAGAATAGCCGTACATTGATTGGTCGTTATGAGTCTGATGCAATTTTTTGAATGCCTTACAGTAAACACTGCGGTAGGTAGGTAATTTTCATTCTGTGAATAATTACTTTTCCCTGAAAGGTTTTACGTAATTGGGATAACTAACATGAGTAGTATCGGTGGGATTTTTTTGAATACATATGGCTAGTTGAATAAGTAAATATTTTAATAACATTGTTATTATTTTAATAGCATGGAGCGAAATTTCATACTGTCGACGTCTTGTCGGTTAGCTATTTATTTCGTGACTTTAGCAGCTTATCAAAAGGATTGCCTAGGTACCGTATTAAAGGTTGATAGTTAGGTATTGAAATATATGTACGATGTTTATTTTGGTATTCTGGTAGGTTGGTAGTTATAGTAGGTATACCTGCCAAATTATTAGAGCGAAAGCAATTTTAATTAAGTACCTATTCTCACTATACTCGACTTTCAAGGCATAGGTAGTTATGTTTATCCGATTTTTTCATCATTCATGATCTGCATATTTTTGGTTGCAATGCAATATGAAGGGCCACCCCATTTAAAATGCATTGCAGGTTGTTCTAAATTTATTGAAGGTTCGACATAATAATTAGGGGGTTTGTGTATGGTCACGAAATTCTTTTTGGAAAGGGGGTGGTCAACCTCGTTTCGCATGATGCAATATTCGGTATGGGGACGTGATTGCTTGCACGACGCCATGGATCAGTAAGAAACCGGTCGTGTAGGTGTAATCGTGTCCAATCTCAATCGTAATATTTTTTTAAAATATTTTTTAAATCTTCATGCTGGTATTCTGGCCAGTTATGTTTAAGTCCCGGGTTATAGGGGAAGAGCCTATTGCCATCAACTGGGCCGAATTTGCCCGACCCGGGAATCGAACTCAGGACGTCATGCTCAAGAGTAGCGCTTGCAACCCCTTAACCAAAGATGCAATCAGTTTTTTTTAGTAATACGTATATATTTTCAGTAATTTTTACAGAGTGTACTACGTGAGCTCGACAAATGGATGTGCGAATAACACTTGTGCGACAAAACTGTACCGCGACATAGTTTGAAATGTTTGAATGCACGCTTGCGCGACACACCGAAGCTCGATATCACGCTACTGCGACATGAAGACACATTAGTAGGTATTCATAATCATATGTATATCTGAAGACTTTTTTTTTTTCAGGATGAGAAATTATCAAATGACCCCTCCCGCTCTGGGTGGAGCAGAAGGGAGTGTCAGACTCTTACTGACTAAAACCCACCCGTGTTCCTTCTTTAGCCGTTTATATTCCAGGGCAGCGGTAACCCTTTCGGACGATCCCGCTACCCTGGTAGGCTTCGGCCCTATCGGGCCCCGTCACTCGTGCTGAAATCTCTTTGAGGCGCGCGTGGAAGACATACACGCCGTCCGGCACGGGCCTAGTCCTGATCGGACGGTGAGTTACCCATTACTCTCCGCCCGCAGGCCCGCGCCTACGGTGGCCGGGAGTCGTCACGCGGCTCCCGACGCCCGGAGCGTCTCCCGCGGCGGCTGAGGCGTGAGGATCTCTCCCTCATCCACCCCGCCACCTCCTTCACTACCATGACTGCTTCATATCTGAAGACCTTGATAGCTCAGTTACTTACAGACTCATAATAATGTTCCCGGATTCGTTTCCGGGTTACAAAACTTGTTAGCACTTTTAAACGATATAATTCTGAAATTTTCGTGGGAACATTTCATGATTTTCTTCGTGATACCATGTTGTTCTTTAATTCAGGGGTATTAAAAAGTCCCGTCAATAATATTTTTTTTTTTTTTCATGCAGGATGACCCTGCACTTAAGTGTAGGTAATGTGGTTTTATGCACAGATAGAAATTATGGTTCACAAACATGACGTCATTGTAGGAAAAACTATGCACCATGTAGGGACATGCCTACTTAACCACAATAACTTCGAACGGTTTAGGTAGTAGTAATAGGTATCTACTTAAGGACTCATAATAATCAGCCTATTTTGTTCCCACTGCTGGGACACAGGCCAGAGACCTCCTCTTTTCGAGCAGGAGTGAGTGGGCTATAATCTACCACGCGAGCCCAGTGCGGGTTGGTAGATGTCACACACACTTGACGACTACCTATACGAAATAACTAGGTAGCTGATTGGACGATTGGGCCTGTACAGTCACGAGCACCAATATGTCAACACTTGGCAACTTTCAATTGCGATTTTTTCGTGAAATAACGAATGCAACGTTGAAATGTGACACATTACAAACCTATAGGTTCGAAAATGCTATGTTCGTAACAACATAATATTACACTAAAAATAAAGGAGTAAATCGCTTTTGAATAAAGCCGAGTGTATACATACTTTTGCTCGTGACTGTACGTAATTGTACCAAATGTCATCCATATTTTCTTAATGCAGGGCTTTAATGACAGCAGCTATAGCGTGGTGCGATTAAAACCGTGGCTTCTCAAACATCCTCCAGCTCACTATGTTAAGCCTGTAGAAAAGCTGCCAGCTGCCATGTAATCCGATTCAGCCTGTCCCTTGCTGCCCTAAGCCGAGGTCCGTATCCTGCAGGGGGTGCCCTTAGCGTGTAGCCGCTTAGTTTTTATAAGCCCTGTCTGGAGGCCTTAATTTATTGAGCATCCAAATGCAAGTCAAGTCTGGTTAAATAAAAATGCGAGAAGCCATATCAAAAAAAAAAAACAACTGCTATGGCCCACCTAGAAATGTCTTAACTGACTAAGAAGCCAGGTGTGCCCCTGCAGGTACAATTTAGTCAGGTGGGGTCTCCGGCGATTTGTTGTTTCTGCTTACCCTTCTTGAAAAGCCTGACCAGTGGTGGCCGTGGTGTTGGCCCCGACTTGCAAGTTGTAGGTCGTGGGTTCGAATCCAAGCAGGCGCTTTACTTTGTGTAATTTATTCCATCACCACTGCTCAGTGCTCACAAAACGGTAAAGGAAGAGATCGTGAGGAAACCGGCATTTGTCCTAGAACTAAAAATTCGAAGACATGCGACATCCACAAATCCGCACTGAGCCCGCGTGGTGGATTATGGACCACTCCTTCTCACAGCGAGGAGAGCTGTGTTCCAGCTGTGGGAACATTATAAGCTGTTTCCACAGCTTATAATGTTGTAAGCTGTATCTACATTGAGTTTTTTTTTTGCGGTCGATCTCGACGGCTTCGGCGCCGGAAATATTATAGTGCACAATTACCTACGTGCGCAGACCATGGGGCAGTCCCTCTTCCCTTACTCTCAAAGTCTAGACTTAGATGTAGAAGGTACAGACGCCAGCACATCAAGCTACAACAATATGTCAAATTTCTTTAATAATTGATCGCTAAAGCATTATGGTTCAAGGTTGATTGGGGTAATTTGACAGTTTCGGGTAGCTGGACCTGCTGGCGTCTGTACCTAGATCAACAAGACCTTAAGTATAATACATTATTCATTGTAAATTCCCGAGTTAGCTAGGCATATTTGTAATGTGGTTTGTAACATGTTTTTCTTGGGCGGTACCTAGGACCTAAGAACACTTAGGTAACTACAACAGCCACTTACTGCCACACACACGCAACAGCCTTACTTACTAGTAAGGCTGTTGCCTTGTTGTTTGTATAGTAGGAGATAAGCACGAACAAAATACCTATCACAGAGAGGAGACCAGCAACATAATTGCGTAACACACGATCAATCGGAATCTGAATCATTTTGAAGCAAATTTCGCTAAAGCAAAGTTCGCTAACATTGGTTAGCAAAAAATCGATTGCATTATCTATAGGTACAGACGCCAGCAGGTCAAGCTACCCGAAACTATCAAATTTTTCCAATCAACCTTAAACCTTAATGCTTTAGCGATAAAGTTGAAAATCTATTAAAGAAATTTGACAGATTGTAGTAGCTTGATGTCTGTACCTTATACTTACGTAGTACCTACTTACAATAAAGCAAAAGAGTTTGTTTGATCGCGCTAATCTCTGGATATACCAGTCAAATTACTTTTGCATTTGATAGCCCAATTCTTGAGGAAGGTTATAGGCTATTTGACAATACGCTACGAATCTTAGGAGCCGAGCAAAAATAAAGAAGGCAGAATAATAACGCTAAGCGAAAAGCGTGGGTGGGCAATAGGTATTCAGCTGCATCCGGTTAGACTGGAAGCCGACCCCAACATAGTTGGGAAAAGGCTAGGCAGATGATGATGATGAAAAGCGTGGGTCGGGGGAAGAAGAAGCTAGTATTCAAAATAAAACTTCAAAAAGATTCAATACAATGGTCCATATATTTTCATAAAGAATAAATCACAATGCATTAGTTTATATTTTACATGATATTATAACAGACACGGAGTATTAAGTGGCTACATATTTCAGTTAATTGCTGGGACATATCTAGTTATTTACCTCATAATAAATAGACTAACAACTGGTTTTTGAAAGACTATCATAAAAAAATCGAACTGTCAAAATTCTGTCAAATGATTTGGTTGGCTGCGTTGTCATTTCGTCAGCCAATCATAGCAGTTAACATAGATAGGTGAGGTTGACAGTTTGTTAGTTCGTTTTTGTGGTGTTATTAGCCTTTTAGAAACCGGATGTAAATGTGCTTTAAACAGACAAAATACTGTGAACAATTGAACATCAATATTGGCGGAAAACTATACAATTTTTAAATGATAGTCTGTCGAATAAATGTGTTGAAAGGCAGGCAATATTGTTGATAGGTATATAGGTAGGTCCTATCGCCAAAATCTATATTATCTGACCACCGTAAGGTCTATTCTTGGTTGCAGCGCATATTATTAGTCGACCTAAAAAGGATCCTCTTTTGTTTTACTTACGGATGCAGCTGTGGTCATCATGTGCACGGGATTTGTTTTTCAAAATGGTCAGATATATACATAGGTTTTGGCGTTAGTACATATATGTTAGTTCGTAGGATATTCATTTTGAATTTCTGTATGCTTATTTATTTTTTAAACTGAATGCATAATTATTATGAAACTTAGAACACATTTTATTTGACAGACTCGTTTTTTTTGTCATTATTTGGTGTCATTTTGTAACAATTATAATACATTATGGAATGGCTGAAAACACTTTCATTCTATATTTTTTCTATGAAAATGAACGACTATTTGGATTTTTTTTTAAATTACCGATTTTCATTTCTCTACAACTGGAATTTCAGAATGGAAAAATGTAATCGAGATTAAAACTTCGAATACAGAATGAAAAGTGCTTTTTATCTGATACTAAGTAGTATGTTAAATATTTATTTTTGGAATTGGTACATTATGAGATTATCATGTGTAGAACTGGCCTTTATTTACATTTTGATGATATGATGCTTATACTTATTTGAATTAACCTAGTTCACTGAACTTTCACTCGCTAAAATGGGAGCGAAATATCCCTAGAATGTGGAGCAAATTCCAGAAACTGCTTGTTGGATTTTTTTCAATATTTTATTTAACACCTTAGAGAATTAACACTTATCTATGTGCCTATACAATGCAATTACGTAAGAACTGTCTGACGGAATTGGAACCTGTAGACTCCCTCGTTTTTAGAAAGGAATTCAATGAAAATCGCGAGCCAAAGTATGTTAAATATTTCCTTATGCTAAAACTTCCCATTCTCGCTAGAGAAATAACAAACCGTTTCTCGAATTGACATCGCACTCCAAAATAGTTAATTTTAATATGAATAACTGCACCAACAATTTGTGAAACCATAGGTAACTAACAACATTATAATATTGAGATTACATATTAATAATTAAAATATCATTAAATCTATTTTAAAAGCAATTTAATATCTTCAATTTGCGATATTTGGCTTCAAATTGATTTTCCATACAGGAAAATGTTTATACAAGTCTGTATGAAGCTGTGTTTCATATACTGCTCTGTGGTTTAGTATGATTGGGCAGGGGTTTATGAGAAAAAGGGGTAAACCATTATCCTACGTCTTATGTTAGTCATCTTATGTATACCAATACTGAATGACGTATTAAATATATAGGAAGTTAATGGGTAGTTTTACACATAACTATTTTACCTTATAGAAGTAACAGTGTTATACCAATTTCCTAAAATTTATTCCTATTATAATGTTAGATCAACAATTTCTGCATTACATGAAACACATCTTCAGACAGGAATTATGCTAAGTACATTAAAATTGTGATGGTCATTTCCTATCAAGCTAACAATGCAACTATTTACAATCAGACTTTTTACAATACACATACAACAATATTATTCAATAGAACATTCATTTTATTTCATTCTGATACATGTCAACATTCAAAAATTACATTATTTTTATTACATTATTGAATATTATATATGAATAATTAATGTACCTAAATATAATTTAATACTAGGTATGTTCCTGAACACAGGACAGGTACGGTTAAAATGTGTTTTATATTTGATTATTATTTTTATTTATATAATATGACTAGTGATATGTAACGATAACTTTACATAAAGTATGGTAAAACAGAATAATTTTTATATTCAAATATTATTCAACGAGATTTCTTGATAATTATATTATTATTTACTATACTGCAATATTGAGTTTTATGAATTTATTTAAATTTTATCTTATATTTACAATGCACCACGGGGTATCTACTATTATTAATAATATCTAACTATTTTTTCAAATAAATCAGGCTTTTTGGTAGGTCCCTCTTGGGGATAGGGGTCTAAAATAACTGGTTTTATAGAGGTAGGTAAATAATATTTTAAAAACCTAATATGCATTTATTTATTATGCAGTTCATTTAATTACCTATCTGAAATTACTATGATGCTGTTCAATTATTTACATAACAAAAGCTGTCAATTTATTTTTAAATATTGCAATAAACGTCTCTACATAATTATAAGACCATATCAGATCAGTTTATTTATTTTAATATATTATAATTATAATTTTGGTCAAAAATGTATGTCCACATAATATAAATACATAACTTGATAGGGATATTATGCAAACTTTACCTCTAATTCTGTTTATTTTATTGGTTATTAATTTTATTGAATATATCAGACAAATAGGTACCTACTGAGAACTATGTAGGCAAATAGTTGGTCCATTTTGGACACATATTATCAATTACCTACATATCAAATTGTTTCGAATCATAATAATTTTAAACTCAAAGCATTATTTCCTCAATGAGCAATAACTATTGTAATTAGAAGTCAATCCAATAGTAGGTACAACTAACATTGCTAAAGATTTTAGAACAATCTGTTACACAGACATGATATCTCCATTACTGAAACTAATAAATATATTTGACAACCTATTGCTCTTGTTATAATTTATAATATCTACATAAAATATATTAATATCCCATATAATTACTACCTATAATATTTCAGAGATTATAACGAATTAACGTTACATCAGGATCTAACCAACTCCATGTTGGCAAAAACGCCAAACTATTCCATTATATAATTGCAGTTCCAACTTAGTCTAAGACTATTTACACTGACGCCTTATACGTCAACTTAAGTCGGTTCCAATATGGTACCAACTTAAGTGGAATGCTTGGATCATACGTTCGATTCGGGACCTTCCGTGTTATGTTTGAACGAAGCTCGGATTCTGGCGAGGTAAAGAGCGCAGATATGTCCGTAACATTTGTTGTACCATTCTGGCGTTCGGCCCCTGGAAAACAAAAGAAAAGTCTCATTAGGAGCTGCTGTATTTTATTCTCGTTTCTGATAGTTCTCTTGTAAGTACTACGTTCATTGTGATAGCTTCAAATACGAATTCGAGACAAGAGGAGTTAATTTATCTATCATCAGGCCTGTCAAAGTACCTAAACCAGCTGGACCTCTGGCATAGATCTCTCCCAAGTTGCACCAGAATTTTTGAAATATAATCATTCTACAATGTCTCCACTGTTGGGAAACAGGCCTCGTCTCCTTGAGACGAACTGGGTCATAATCGACTACGCGAGCCTGATGCAGGTGGATCTTTCTTGAAATCCAATATGAACACTTACATAGTATCAACTCTGGCCAGATGCACCAGCCTGCTGCGTCCTTTCCCGGCGGGCTGCGCGAGGTAGCGCGAAGCCAGCACCACGCCGCGCGCCGCGTGGGGCTCGCCCGGCGCGGCGGGGGGCGACACGTGCGCAGCCGGCGCGGCGGGGGACAGCGCGTGCGCGGGCGGCGCCGCGCCGTGCGCCACGGACGTCTCCGCCACCGCGCACCAGCCGCCACCGCCACCACCTTGTTGCCATGATCTGTCACAGAACAAAATAAATGTCAATCTTGGAAGGATATTAAGAGCAAAGTAGTCCAATGTTTTTAAAATCTTAGCTAATGATATTAAGAAATAGTGTGTCCTTTATTCCAAATTTAATTTTTTTTTTTTCATTATTATTATTATTAGGTATTGTATTATACTGTCAATTCCTTTTTTTTCTTTTTATAATCTTAATTCGTATTTGTTATAATAAGGAACAATCCCAATTTTTTGAATCTTATCCAAAAATTAATATATTTATTATTGTATTGTATCTTATTAATCAATTATTTTTATTTTTTTAAAATATTTTTAATTTTTAACTGAGTAATGCTAATCTAGTGGCACTTTTTTACCTTATTTCAATTTTCTTAACATGCGGATAATGTAGTGGGCTGCAATATTGTTAATACGAGCCTATATTATTGTTATTTGTAACATTTTATATTGTAGTTGTTTATTGTCCCATATTAAATAAAATAAAGATGCTAAATAAAGCAGATCCTGAAGAAAGCTAAGCCCCGACAAAAATAATGGTTGCTTATTTCAGCGTCCTACGTAAACAAGTCTTACCGAACCAAAACAGGTTTAATTCGTGTTAAGCCAAGCCAAATCTTGAATATCTTGTAGAGAAGATGGATCCTCTATAAAATATCTCTTGCTTACCGTAAAACACAATAATCTCTTGACGGCAGATTGATGCTAGATGCTGTGACGTACTGGAACACCTCAGCGTTAGTGCCAAGCTTCTCCGCAACTCGCCATTTTACCAACGAATCATCCCATATGTGCCGCTCTCGGAGTATCCTAGAATGTAAATTTTTGTATCAGTTACGCTCTTCAGTTAACATAAAAGTGTGAACAATAAAGAAAAGTAAATAATAGATTCATCCAAGAAGTTCAAAGAAAAATAATGTTCCTTAATTAAAGCTACCTTTGCATAACCTCCTGGGGCGGTGCCTCCACATCAGTAGTAGCTCTCCACAACCTCAACGGATGTCCGTCACCAACCTTCTTGCAACACAGTTCCACGTGAGGCGCTGCCCCTGACACTGACATCCATCCACGTGTTCTGGAATTATAGAATCTGGGTTAAATTCCATTCTCTGTCTGGGTTGGAATTAAAAAGCCTGAAAACCTCTAATTAAACACTGAAACATGCGTATCATCCATCAAAAATAGAAAACGCAAAAAATATTATTGTTATTAGTAATAACTGCTGGACTGTAAGGAACTGCCAATACTCCGAACATCACTCCATTCGGGCAGATGATTTAGATTTTGTAGTAGGTACTAAAAATCATCAAATTAGTAGGAAAACAGCTGATAATCAAGTCTAGTACTTTTTAGTAGATTAAACGTCTGCAAAACATCAAGTTTCGACTGCAATTTATAGCAAAAAAAAAAACAGTCTTTAGTACAATTTTAATCATAATCAAATTAAACCCAATAAAACCGTTGTCTAAAAACAAGCCAACCTGTATTAATTAAACAAGCAACATTTAGATTTAATAAAAAAAATACGAAAACACTACGGATAAACACGTAAGTGGCCATGATAGGACTACAGATGGCAGTGACATGTGTTCAGTGTTTTGAATGAAAATTTGCATTTAAAACATCTGTTCTTTACTGATATTGGGCAATTTGATATTCCATAAGAATATGCCAGACCTTTAGCAAGGTAATTTATATTTTGTATAAGGAATTTGGAAGTTTATCCTAAAATACTAGGCTTTACAGTTACCAAAAAGGAAACTTAGCCGAAGTTTGCTGAAAATATCCAAGTTACTGATGTCAGTGACACAATTTTCTTAATCATTAAATATTAGGTAAAAACCTTCGTCAAGGGAGTAAACAGAACTACGAACTTAGGTACTGAACTAAACTTTTCCTTAGACGTCACGAAGCTCATTCGTGACGTCTAAGGAAAAGATTGTCCCAGTAAACACGTTTCCCATGCTTCTATTCAAAACATACAATATTTTGTACAACTTCATGACGTGCCAGGGGAAAACAAAAAAGACAATTTATTCCGTGTTTAATAAATAGTTACTCATTTTTCACTCTTAAATATTATCAATTTGTTTTGATAGTTTCCCATTGTCTTAAAGTTATTTAAAAAAATAAGTAATAGTATAAGTTAAGTTTTATAACAAAACGTGCAGATCAAGATTGATGCATTTTTGAATTGATGTTATGATTCCCACACTTGGGATAATAAATTCTTACCTACATATTTTACCGAAACAACATCTTGCCTCGTGTAAAAATTGTTATAATTGCCTATGTTTATGTAGGTATTTAACTATTTATGTACACACTTAAACACAGACAAGAAGAAAGACTGACTGAAAAATATGTACAAAGGTGATGCTTATTTCTAAAGAAATCTCTTCCAGCATAAGCTTCCAAATCGTAGGTAGGTATACAGATAGACATGTATGTCTTTGACACCAGGGGGGCAACTCCCGTATTTTTAAGAACGTTTGCATTCTAATCTGTCTTAATCTGTCAAAAATACGATAAATTTACACACACTTTTGACAAATTATTGACATTAATTGTCGCTGAGATGTTGTTTTTTTTAATATTGCCACTTGAATTCAATTAAATTCAAAACTTAATTGCATATCTCATGTGTTTACAACATTCTTAATAATATACAAAGTTCACATGGACCCTGTCGGGCACAACAATTGGCAATTTGAACGTTTTTTAAGTACGAGAATTGGCCTCCAGAACTCTGTTAACTGCTTTCTGTCGGATGCGAACTAACTGAGTTAAGACTTAATAACATGTTTCTGTACGCCCATTCTATTAATTCTGCTGTCAAATGTCACAACAACCACCATTGATTGAAAAAAATATTTACTGACTTTAGTTGTTACTATTTCTATTACCAATTTTGTTGGCAAAATATTTCGCATTTTCTAAAAAAGTATGCTATAAAAAATCTTGTAGGTATCAGAAAAGAACAGATGTTTTTAAAAATCGATGATAAGGTGGAAATACGCTCTAACACCGATGTCTCACCTCTTTCCTGATCGGCCACAGACTCTAAAAAAGCATGAAAAAAGTTAGAGTCTATGAGAGACAAGTTTAAATACAAAGATTTTGAAGAGAATTATGATTTCAGAGTCTACTATAGTACTTTAAGGATTTTGGAAACTGATTACTATTCTAAAGAGGATAACACTTACTTTTCTTTGGCTTCTTTTAGTAAAGCTTTTATGCAGGCTTGCTGGAAACCTTTCCAGTCTTGGTTGAAGTCTGCACCCAATTCTTCTAACGCGACCTGGAATTTCAGAATGGATAAATTTCCAACAGTTCCATATTGTGTATATTTATTAATATGGGAGTTGAGTCTTGTTTGTCATGAGCAAATCCTAATACTATTTCCTTCAATAGTGACATCAGAGCCAGACCCTCTACAACAGTGACGTTTCTTCCTAGAATCAATTCGGAATATCCTGAAGGTTATCCCACTTTCATTTAGTCATAATAAACACATCATTCGATGTTTGACGCGAGCGTAACCAGGTAAGTTTGAGGTCAACATTTTCCTGATGGCCATGAAAACTTACGTTACGGATTACCTTATTGTTTACTTCAGGAAAAGGATAATGCTCGCTTACGTATTAATTCGAAAAGGAATCGAAATGTTCCTGAATAACAAGCGGCTGGTAAAACTGAAATAGACACATTCTTTAAAAATATTTTTGCCTAAGTGTAATACTAAGAGGGGCTTGTGGCTAAGAAATAATAGCCGCACGGTTCGATCGATCAGGTTAAGCCACCCTTGCCGCGGTTGGTCCGTGGATGCGTGACCATCTTTACATACCAAGACCCCTCCGTGCCTCGGAAAGCACGTTGAGCCGTTGGTCCCGACTGTCATTCGTGGATCTTTGACAGTCGTTACGGGTCGTCAGAAGCCCGAAAGTCTGACAACCAGTTTTACCAAGGGGTATCGTATTACCCAATAAGTGGGTTGTGGAGTTTAGATGGCAGTCGCTCCATGTAAAATTCTGGTATTCAGCTGCATCCGGTTAGACTGGAAGCCGACCACAACATAGTTGGGAAAAGGCTAGGCAGAATGATGATGATGAATGACCTAAGTGTAATAATTAGGTATAAGTCATTTTAGAGAATGTCTAAAATAAAATGTATTTTCTAACTTCGTCCGTGTCATTTTCCAGTTTTACTAGCCGCCCGTGATTCAGAACCTTTTCGATTACCTACTCAATTCGTCGTAATTTACTTATTTGATGTCGAAACGAAATTCGCTAATTTCTATCAAATAAAGAAACTGTTCTCCATTAGGGAATTGAAATCAAATGAAGTTGATAATCATCGTTCAACATCTTTTTAACCGACTTCAAAAAAGGAGGAGGTTCTCAATTCGACAGTATTTTTTTATGTTTTGTTACATCAGAACTCCGTTATTTATAAGCCGATTTGCAAAATTCTTTTTTTATTTGTAAAGATATACTTTCATATTGGTCCCATAGAATTTCTAAATTTCATCAAAAACGGTTCAGTAGTTTGGTTTAAAAAAAAACAACCGACTTCCAAAAAAGACACTCGGTCTTATCTTTTTTGGAAGTCGGTTATTTTTTTTTTGCAAAAAAAGTTTTGGCTTACCGGCACACTCTCCTCGAAGTAGTTAAATTTGCACCTGGCCAGCATATCAGCCGGTGCCAGGAATAGCTGGTCATGTTTCTGGATGAGGAGTAAGAGACACGCATGCGCGGCTCGACTCTCGCTGATCTGACGCTGGTCTGCTACGCTCTCGATAACCATTCTGGAAATGGAATATTTTGGGTGAAAATTGGTTTGTAGAGAAAGTTGAAGTTGGTGTTACTGCTAAACCCTATAATTGTGAGAAGAGTTTTCATGATTTATGTTTATAATTTTTATCATTTCTAGTACCAAACTTCTAAAGGAGGTATATAATGATGTATTTTGGCCGTTTGGACACAAATTGGTCACATGCAATTTTTGATAAATCTGAAATTTTATGAAGACTTTTTTTCTTTTGGTATAATAGTTTTAATCTTATTGAAAGTGCAACAAAAAAACCTAATATACCTGTTCGAATTTCCTTCCTTCGTGCTACCAGTTGTTGGAGGTGCGTGATGCAACCTCAACAACGTGGGGGCTAGGCAGACAGCTAGGTTAGACGCCGTCATCTGGTTCACAGCCGAATGTTCTGCCACCTGAAACATACATTTTATCATTGCCTGTACTTACGACAGTAATTTGTATACTAGTGTGTTACATTGGATGGCAAAAGGGTCAGCCTTGCTGACTGTGAAGCACTAAAGATACCTAAGTATTTGAAATAAAAGACTGCAGAGTTGGAGAATTCAAGTTTAAAAAGATTTAAAAAAAAAAGGTGTGGTTTAGAAAGGTGTTTATCCTGCTCCTACTTATTATAAACGTGAAAGTTTGTATGGATGGATAGATGGATGGATGTTGTTTGTTACTCTTTTACGAAAAATCTACTGAACGGATTTGGATGGAATTTGGCACACAGATGGTATATAACCAGGATTAACATGTAGGACTTTTTATCCCGATATTCCCACGGGTTCGAAATTTATGCGGGTCAAACCGCGGGGCGTAGCTAATCAATAATAATGTAGAGTACTTACGTCTGCTAGAAATATGAGGAGTGAATGCAACGCTTCTAAATGTTCTTCTGGTAACAGTAGCAATGCACACTGCACGGCATCTGGCCTCAATGGTTCAGGAACATCTGTAATACATAGTTATTGTAATATTCTTTCTTTTTGTTTGTTAAATCAATATATGTTTCTTTTATCTCAGAACATACATTATTTTAGTCAGGAGCCCGAAAGTCTGACAACCAGTCTTACCAAGGGGTATCGTATTACCCAGTAACTGGGTTGTGGAGGTCAGATAGGCAGTCGCTCCATGTAAAATATTGGTATTCAGATGAATACGGTTAGACTGGAAGCCGACCCCAAAATAGTTGACAAAAGGCTAGGCAGTGATGACATTCTTTTATCTCATTTTTGTGACGAGATCTGCTACCTACTCACCTATAATAAAAAAACTAAGATGATAGAAAAGAAAAAAAGAAAAGAAAGAAAGAAAGAAAATGCACTTTTTAGCGATTCATTTAGAATCTTGTAGTAGTTTAAAAACCGATAGTAGTCAAGAAATTACCCCTACATATTTAACTAGATTTCCTTTTTACTAGGTAGCTTCTTTGACTGGACAATTGGGCTGAATTTTTAACTACCGACGCAAAACGGGTTTGTCTGATATTTGGAAAAATTCTAAAGAACCTACACTTTTAAGGTAGCTAAGGATGGTAGGAAGAATATAATTAACAAAAAAAAAACCCAAAACTTACGTTGAAAGATCGCAATGAACGTTTCACTCAATTTATTTGTGAGTAACGCGTCAGGTAGCTCCCTGAAGTATTGCTTCACCATGTCAGCCACATCATGGGCCTGGGCCCCATCGAAGTTCAGGCTGGACTGGTTCGGCTCTATGGTGTTAATATTCTCTATGGCAAAGCTTGCGTTTGAAGCCCCTGCAGCTTCGACAGTGGTCCGGAGTTTTGCTATCCTGGATTTGACGCCAGCTTTTCTGAAGATACCCATCTGGAAAGATTTTAAAGGTTGGTTAGTTTAATCAATATGGATTTAATTTCGTTGTGGTGTGGAGGACTATCAAAAGAAACTGCCAAACTGTAAATGCTATATATTTTTTTTAGCTACACGTTACAATGTCATCGCACAGAGTAGGACTTGCAAGGCAACGACTAATCAGTCTGCTTCAATTTGAAACGCGACTCAAGTCTAGCATTATTCACGCTCTGCAAATTCGTTAACATTCTGAGAACCTGTCATCTTGAATCCATTTTCATCCCATAACCCATTCACTATGGACATTCTAAGATTTTAACTTACAGATGCGATAATTGTGTTGCCTAGTGAAGACTTGAATAGGTTACAAAAGCTGTCGTAGCAGAATTCACGGAGCTTGGAAAATAAATTGGAGTTCACTGCCGGACTCTGCTGATCATCCCGATTTTTTCAGACATAAATAGGTAATAGTTAAAAAGGGCACTTACTTGATCTAAAGCGTTGTTTTTGAGCCAGTTCAGTGCACACTGTATAGATTTTGGTAGAGCATGCCCTGTCCTCTGAAGTGACACAGTCAGAGGTACACCGAACACCGTCTTATCTGGAATGAAAACAAATAAGATTTTTATTAAGCATTGGAAAGGGAAGTTAGGGAAGAAAAATGTCGCGTATTTCGGCTTCCTTATAGGAAAAGTTCAATGTTATGTTATGTGATACTTAATTATGATTGATTCGTTGTGTTCTGGGCTAGGTACTGACATAAAAATGTAGTAAATAAAATTGCAATTCTTATATGACTATTCCTGAGTAGTTATATATCCAAACTCTCAATGATTATTAGGCTAAGCATTGCCATTCAACGAGGTAATGCCGCCAGTCTCTTGGGTACATTACCAGTCGCCAGCGATGCGGATGAATTTTTCGACGCTATATTTTAGTTTGTGAATAGTTTTAGTTAAGTTAGGATATTATTTTGTTATTTTGTATTGGCTTGTAAATTCAAATTATCTCAATTAAATGATCTGCACCCTAATTGCGTAACAGAGTATCAATCACAATTTGAATCAAGTTGGGTAGAGGGATTGTCCGAAAGGGTTACCGCTGCCCTGGAACATAAAGGGCTAAGGAAGGAACACGGGTGGGTTTTAGTCAGTAAGAGTCTGACACTCCCTTCCGCTCCACCCAGAGCGGGAGGGGTCATTTGATGATTTCCCATTCTCAAAAAAAAAAGGTTAATCAATTGCTTCATTATGTTTGAAAAAATTGTCTGCTCAACTACCTATGTAAATAACGCAATGAATATTGTTGAACTGTCAAAATGTGCGTGTCAATGTGTGTGTGTTGTGTGTGGGGGTGTGTGTGTGTGTCTGAACTGTTAGTGTGTTTCGCAATTACCCCGCTGACCCTAACAAGTTTCTAAAAGCAAAGTCGGTACAGACGCTAACACATCAAGCTACCCGAAACTGTCAAATTTTCCCAACCAACCTTGAACTTAATGCTTTAGGGATAAAGATGAAAATCTATTAAATAAATTTGACAGATTGTAGTAGCTTGATGTTCTGGCGTCTGCACAATATTTTCTAAAGAACCGCATAATGTAAGGTACCTATAAGTTCACTTTTATGTGGACAGGAAGAGATTACTATATTTTATACATTATCCCCCAAATATCTTCCGTTAAAAGGAAAAACTTGACTTGGAAACATTCAAGGGATGAATAAACTCAATATAAATGTCAGCAAAGCATACATTTCGATGCTATTTGTCGGCGATCGGCTTAATGTAATTCTTCAAATGAAAATAAACCCTGTCTTTATCGTGTTAGAGTCCAATTTTGAACGTAACTTTGAAAAGAAATTCAGAAAGTATACTTTGGGATAATAACGGCTTTCATGATTTAGGAGTTTTAAATGTCATATTGTAACATTGGTTTTATTCGGTTTTTATCACTTTTGGTTGGAAAACCCTTTTTTCCTGAAAGCCTTCGTATTCTCAATTCTCATTGTAGGTAATGTCGATTCATGCCGTTATCCCAGGTTCATACGGGCGCGTTTAATCCGCGGCGATTTTTTTGTGTTTGATTTTCAACGCTCTGATTAGCTCTCAGAGTTGAAAATTCAACAGTGTGTTTTTTTGACATGCTGATATGCTCTCTGTTGAATTCTCAATGCTCGGCTCAACAACACCGAGAGTTCAAAGTCCAGTGCACGATAAATTCAGCGGCGATATTTTTACGTCAGTATGAACGTGGTCTTATTTGGATTAACTTTATTGGATGGGAAAATATGATTTATTGGAAATAGGACGTTGTTTTTATAGGAAATCTTAACACTTAAATAAAACGAGTTATGGGCCTTTTATAACTGTATATATGACTAGGTTCTGCCCGCGACTTCGTCCGCGTGAAACAACTTTCTTAATTTCGATTTCCGTAAGAACCTTCTACAAAGTAGTTAGAAAACTTTTAAAAAAAGATGGACGAAATCGGTAAAGTCGTTCTCAAGATATGGCGTGACCAAGGGAAATAGGGATTCATTTTTATATACAGGGTTATTTTTTAAAGACCAGCCAAATTTAAGGATGTGGTACAGACCATCAAACTGAACAATTTTCACCGTGGGACCAACATCGTAATCGCGAATAAAATTCAGCCGTCCCATACATTTAGATCGAGTAGGTATTGAAGTTTTCTATGGGAAAGTTGATAAAATTTTCGCGATTACGCTATTTGTCCCATGGAGAAAGTTGTTCAGTTTAATGATCTGTACGACATCCTTAAATTTGGCTGGTCTTTGAAAAATAACCCTGTATATAGATTATTAGCCAAATTAAAATTAACTATGAAAGGTAGCCAAGTACCATAGAGAAAGGTAATACCAACCATAGAGACTTTATTGAAGAATCAACTAAAGATTTGATTATCAACAGTTTTCGTGTGCGTGATTTTAATATTTCCATACTCATTATGTTACATCTTCGTCCCTCTTTTTTTTTTTTTTTTGGGTGGGAAATCATCAAATGACCTCTCCCGCTCTGGGCTGAGCGGAAGGGCGTGTCAGACTGTTACTGACTAAAACCCACCTGTGTTCCTTCAGTTGCCTGTGCCAGGGGCCACGGTATCTCTTTCGAACAACCCGCGGCCCTGGCGGATCTTCGTCCCCCTTGTCGTCCGACAAAAAAGATACGTCCCTTCGTCCCCTTGAGACGTATCTTTTTTGTCGGACAACACTTATGTATAAATATTCGTTTGATCTTAAAAGATGAGAGAAGGATTTTCTTGTCGAAATGTTTTGGCTGTCTCTTCGATCTTTGAATCGTGTTTACCTAATTTATACTGATGTACATGCTTATACTTCTTTTTCTCAAGTACCTACTCTATTAAATTTACAAATATGTATTTTTGAATTAAGTTATACCTACATCTTACATAACAACCCTGTTATGTAGACCTCTTTGGCCATTTTACCGACTTAAATACCAAAAGGATCATCTTCATAAACATTACTCTTACAGTATTTTTATCTCATGAAGCGACACGTGCCTTTTCTTTAGTACAAACACGCTGTGAATGTGTGCGTGAATACGAGTAGCGTCAGCAGTTCAGCACACAACACACGCGCAACTTCAGACTTCACCGGTGGACTTCTCGGATGGCACAGTCACGAGCAAAAGTATGTATACACTCGGCTTTTTTCAAAAGCGATTTACACTTTTATTTTTGAATGAAATTTTATGTTGTTACGAACATATCATTTTCGAACCCATAGGTTTATGTAATGTATCGTATTTCAACGTTGCATCCGTTGTTTCACGAAAAAATCGCATTTGAAAGTTGCCAAGTGTTGACATATTGGTGCTCGTGACTGTACCGAGAGCTCCTGAGCTTACACACTTGGCAACCACAACTAAGAGCGCATCGCGTTGTTAGTTAAAAATACTTTAGTAAACTAACCTTTATAATCAGGAGTCTTGATCTTCCTGATGAGTTTAGGAAGCTCCCAGTTCCAGCCAGACTTGTGCGAAGGACAGTACCGTTCCATGCAGGCTGTCAGACGAAGTAGCGCCAACTTCCTCAGGATATGGAGCTGGCCACAAGAGAGCGAAGACATTGGCCGAGATACTGGGAAAAATAATTGTTGATAAGTTTAGTATGTTTTAAATTATAAATTTTTTGATTAACCTGTGTTTTACGCTTATTTCATGCGGGAGTTTTCGGGACTAACAGAGGGGCAATTCTCGTAATTGTAAGAACGTTCACAGTCTGACCTCAATCTTCGGTCAAAAATAACTCCAATTTCCCTTTTTTGACATTGATTGTCGCTGAGATGAGTTTGCGACAAGATTTTGAACGTTTTTAATTATGGGAGTTGGCCTTCGGTTTTGAGCTAAGGATAATTTGACGAATTTTTTAAGCGTTTCTTAAATTAATATAATTTATGTTTATGTTTATTAGAAAGATCTTCTTTATCAATTCTTGTGGAAGTGTCTTTTAAGAAACTGGATTATTTCCTAAAACGATTTTGGAACGGGTACCTATTTATTTTTATTTACACTTTTGAGTAAGAGTCATTGGGCTTCAATTTATAGAATTTGATAGGAGAAATAAGCACATTTCTTATTTTTTTTTTCAGTTTGATGAAGCTTTTCTAACTTACGGTACGAATCCGGGTCCTTCTGGTTCGGGGTCGGCGTCAAAGTGTTATTGGCCTTCGGTCCGCCGTTTAACGCGTTCGTCCTAAACGAGTACCATCGCTGTATGTTGTTCCTGAAAGTTAGAAGGTTATGTATTGTAAGTATTAACTTTGTTCAAATATAGTTAAAAACTTGGTGTGGGCGCATCCTGGATACAGATTCAGACCAGCCCTTTATTGCTTTAGCGAAACACAATAATGGTTCCAGTTGGAAAAGTTTAGGTGCGGGTTGATTATTTCATCGGAAATAGGCTCGCCCTCTATTACATCATCTGCCTAGCCTTTTCCCAACTATGTTGGGGTCGGCTTCCAGTCTAACCGGATGCAGCTGAATACCAGTATTTTACATGGAGCGACTGCCTATCTGACCTCCACAACCCAGTTACTGGGTAATACGATACCCCTTGGTAAGACTGGTTGTCAGACTTTCGGGCTTCTGACTACCCGTAACGACTGTCAAAGATCCACGAATGACAGCCGGGACTAACGGATTAACGTGCTTTCCGAGGCACGGAGGGGTTTCGGTATGTCGAGATGGTCACCCATCCACAGACCAACAGCGGCAAGCGTAGCTTAACCTGACCGATCGACCTGTGCGGCTGTTATTATTTAGCCACGAACCCCTCGCCCTCTATTACATGGGACTCAAACATAACTGTCGAAAAGTGGGTGTACTATAGGTACGCCTCTGCATAACCCTTCGGGCAAACAAGGCGTGATGTTGTTATATTTTACGTGAGTCGTCAGCCTGCTTACAAACCTACGACATGAAAAATTTAAAAATTCTCTTACTTCTTGCTCTTCATGTCCAGACTATCGTCGTCATCATCCTGGTCTCCATCATGAGACCTGGACCCTGCAGAGTTGGGGCTGCTGTCCAGTTCGGAGCTCCTGGATGCCGACTTATCTCTCTTGAGACTTCTATCACGAAACCTAGGGACGAGAAAGAACGTTTAGTTTCTCCAATGGCAAATGCTGACCAAGCTAAGTCCTCCAGACTATTGCACCAAGAAACCTATTATAATTCAAAATACCAAAGAAAAACTGATGCACAAACTGAACCTGATGAATGATGGTATATAGCTGCTTTGCTATATACCTACAGGGACATCGACGCGTAAACTAAACCCATGAATTAAGCATAATATATGATAGCGTAGAAATTTTTCGTCGGTTATAAAACAATATTTATATATATCTGAAGGCCAATTCTCGTAATTTATAACGTTCAAAATCTAGTCGCAGTCTCATCTCGGCGACAAACAAATGTCAAAAACTTATCAAAATGTAGGGAAATTAGACGTAATTTTGACAGATTGAGACTGAGATCAGACTGTGAACGTTCTTAAAATTACGAGAATTGCCCCTCTGTTGTTTCATAGAAAACATATGGTGATACCTACCAATACCTACGCGGTCAAAATGTATGGAACAGCTAATTTTTTCATGTACTGAATCCATGGTAACATGTTGCGCGTCCATATCCCTGTCACACTGTACACGATAGAAAAATATTTATAAAATCTATAACTTTATCTTCATTATTTGACGACATATGAATGTTTTTCTTATCGACATTATTATGCCATACCAACAACCCATCATTGATAAAGTGACAGCAAGCTCTTGCTAATGACGTAACCACAACACGACGTCACTATAACACTTCCATTGCAACCGGAATCAATGCACCATTAAATAGACCAAAAGAAGTCTTCCATCCAATATAAAACTGGTCCTTACGTCCACAAGTTCACAGTACTTTCACAAAACGTCTTTTCCACAAAACCTCACTATTCACCAACAATATAACGAATACTGCATAGCCAACATAGACATTAGTATTCCAATAACTTGTTTGAGCATTGTCCATTACTGCGACACTCATTTTAAACTAATGGCTACTAGTTGGAGTAATTACTCTTCACGCGGCAATGTCGGTTTCAAATATGGCGTCTTTGTCTGGGTCTGCCTTTGAGTTTTTTTCTGTCTAATCTTCGGTTCCACTAGCACTCCTTGTGAGGCTTGGCAAAGAAAGAACAGCCCTGTTTGATTCTTCACTTGTTTAAAGATTATCTTCAAACAAGCAATCTTTAAACAAACAATCTTTAAACAAGTGAAAAATCAAACAGAGCGTAGTTTGTTTTTGTCTTCCATTCTTCTTAATCGTTGTCACCTTATTATTTACCCTGTTTAACTTCATCAGCGTCTCTAATGACGACATAATGTCGTAATCACTAATGAATATATTATCAAGCGTTCTATGGATGTTATTTACTTGGGTTTACCTCTTTGTTCATTGTAATGATAATTAATCTCTCCTATCGTATGCGCATAAACTATTAGAGAATGGAAATATTTAATGGTGAAAATATTAGTCTTTTAAAATATTATTTGCGGATATGTAAGAGTCAGTCCCTCGTAAAGGGCTGAAGGGTCGTGGCTAAATAATAACAGTCGCACGGGTCGATCTTCAAGCTAAAGCAACACTTGCAGAGGTTGGTCCGTGGATGGGTGACCATCAATTACATACCGAAACCCCTCCATGCCTTGGACGAAGCACATTATGCAGTTGGTTCCGGCTCGATAGTTGTTACGGATAGTTAGAAGCCCGAAAGTCTGACAACTAGATTTGGAAGGAAGGGGTGACGTGTCAGCCAGTAACTGGGTTGTGGAAGTCAGATAGGCAGTCACTCCATGTAAGACACCGGTATTTAGCTGCATCCGTTTAGATTAGAAACCGACCTCAACATAGTTGAGAAAAGGCTCGGCAAATTGATTTTCCCTGGTAAGAACTGTTTTGGCATCCCTGCCTTCAACCTTTCAAGTGACAATATGTGAAGTATCACTGACACTTCGCTTCAATATGATGGTAACCTTTGATTTATTAAGCAGCTGTGTGTATAGGACGCATCCAAAATACATTATCCTTTGTTTTGCAAGCGTCCTATTCAAACTAAGGTTCAATGAAGACTGGAATAATGTATCCACAAGGAGAATCTTGTGTATCTTCAAGGTATTTTAAGTAAGGATTATCTAAATCTTTGGGTTTGAATATTTCAGGTTTGATGTTGGTGCGATAGAACTTAATATAAAAACTTCAGTATTAAAGATATCATTAGTTACTTCTTGAAATATAGGAACATGTATAGACAAAGAGATATATTGTTTGGTAAATAGTGACATTTCGTAAGTTGTCATGAGGAAAATTTTGAGTATAAATGTCGATGGCTATAAAAGTAGGGGATAGACAGGCTCTACTTTGTGTAAATTATTTCATCACCATTGACTCTCAACACGGTAAAAGAAAACATCGTGAGGAAACCGGTATGTCCTAGAAGCAAAAAATTCGAAGAAATGTGACATCTATCAACCCGCACTGGGCCCGCGTGGTAGATTATAGCCCATTCCCTCTCGAAGAGAGGAGGCCTGTGTCCCAGCAGTGGGAACAATTAAAGGCTGATTATGATAAGAATAGGGGAAGACAAAAGTTACGATGGATGGACTGTGTGAATGATGATATGGTTAGAAAGGGGGTGGTTACTGAGATGACGACTAATAGAGAAGTATGGAGGTAAAAGAGTCAAGTTGAGCCGACCCCAAAAAAAAATTGGGATAAAGGCCGGAGAATGATAGTGACATTTCACCTTTCTATGGAATGCCAAATAAATAAGAAGGTCTGGTAAAATTTGAGCAACTACGTCTACCTACAAATTAGAATAAATATATTATAACCTTAGCATTCTAAAGTACTTTATCAGATTTTCCCAAAAGGCCTAGCTACAGCCTTTACTAAAATATACATGAACAAATATAATTCTCAAGGGGTACGTGCTTGTAAGATCTGACGACTATATTGTTGAGTATCGTATTGTAAAAGATATTTTGGTACCTGTTTATATGAACATAAGCGGAGCACTTGTGCCAGTTCTTATGGAACTCTTTCTTTTTTTTTCTGTCATATGTCAGGCAGGATGACACCTCAAAATTTTCCATTTTTTCAATTTTAATGTAATTATTACTTTGAAAAATCATTGAGTTTCAAAAATTCGCAATGAATGTGCACAATATGGAAGGAGTGATGGGGCTATGGAGAAATGCTGCACTTGCACACTGCGTGAGCGTGCGTGATCCATCGCCACTCGTTCGATGTCAACCGCGCGTAGGATGGATGGAAAGCAGCACATCAAAGAGATTTAAGATAGAGTAAATAATTTAATGTATTTGCAGCACATGAAGTGATTTTTTGCTCCATTGGTGTGATTGCTGTATGGCATTCCAGTGTGAGAATAAATAAATAAACAAAGGATTTCTCCGAAGGATTATTAAAGCGAGTTATATTGTCATCATCTGCCTAGCCTTTACCCAACTATGTTGGGTTCAGCTTCCAGTCTAACCGGATGCAGCTGAATATCAGTATTTTACATGGAGCGACTACCTATCTGACCTCCACAACCCAGTTACTGGATAATAGATACCCCTTGGTAAAACTGGTTGTCAGACTTTCGGGCTTCTGACGACCCGTAACGACTGTCAAAGATCCACGAATGGGGATTCCGGGACCAACGGCTCAACGTGCTGTCCGAGGCACGGAGGGGACTTGGTAAGTAAAGATGGTCACCCATCCACAGACCAACCGCGGCAAGCAAACTTGATCGATCGACCTGTGCGGCTGTTATTACTTAGTCACAAGCCCTTCTCGGACAAAGCTAGTTAATGATATAAAATGTTAATGATTGTTGTTGGGTCAAATTTACAAAATTTTCTCTTGTATTTTGTAACAAAGAAAGTTAATCGAAGGACGGTTACTTACTTCTTCCCATCATTCCCTAAATTGAGCGAGCTGGTCCTTATAGCCTGCCGTCGGTGATGAGTGTGACCTGGTGACTTCTGGACCTCTCGAAGTATCTCAGGGTCTGGCTTCAGATCCACTGGAGACGGGGGCTCTACGTAAACCTGGTGATGAAAAAGACGAAGTTATTTTTTTTACGGTTCTTGAAGCATTTTTGTTAGCAGTGTTTATAATATTGTTAACGTTTTTAATGAACGCCTGAGTGTTTGACTTGAGCAAATCGTGTCACTATAAAACATTGCTATAAGATTTCCTACAAAGACGTCCGAGCCGAAACAACCAACAGTGTCAAGGAGGTAATTCAGTATAGTATCACCTGTCGAAAATCACAAAAACTAAAAGACGAAGAATAAACTTACAGACTTAAGAAAGTGCGTAATGAAATAATAAGATAATATTGATCCAAGAAGAACCAAGAAGACGAATAAAAGAAGAAGTAATTAACTTAAAACTTTTCCATATATGACAGATATGTTAGTGGCTTCGCGGAGTTAAGATTACATCGCACGAAATAAGCCAAACTTATGTAATAGCTGAAGTTCCAGCGAGTTTTCGAAAACTATTCGCCGTATTTAGGAAGCACTATAAGTGCTCTTGTATAATTATGTATATGTATAAGATGATAATGTTACGTCTTCATGTATATGAAGTCGTAACATTATATCATCAAGCATATATTCGAAAATATCAGCCAATTATTTACCTAAAGGATTCCGGATTCGCTTACATGATATATTTGAACCCAAGGTTTGGTGGTCGATATCTATCGATACCAATATATTTATGTTATGAAGGTTCTGGTAGATACTCTCTTCTTGTAGTTCAACAATTGCAAACCAGGACCATTATGTGCAGCCATTGCAGCCATTTATGTGCTTGTATAAAATAATCATCAAATAATCCAAATAAACACTCACCTCAGCATTTTGATGAGTATTATGATCCTTATAATAATTATGTCTCCAACTAGCAGGCTGGCATTCTGAATCGCTTAGAGCACTAGAATCTTCATTCTTGATCCCTCTATGAAAAATCCTCTTAGCTCTGCCCAATTTTGACTTCGAACTCTTATTGCTGGAACCCATGCTTCCATCCGAGGCATAACTTGAGTCATCACCAAAGGGAGCGTTTAGGACATAGGATTGTTCTAAAGGAGCTATAGGGGATGGAGGCATGACAGTCATTGGTGACGGTGGCTGAGTTCTGATTGCTGGAGCATGTAAAGGAGAACTATGGAAATCTGGGAAAGGGAATGCCGTTGGCGTAGTAGGAGTCATGTCAATGTAACTAAGGTCAGCATATTTGTCTTGCTGCACATCTAAGAAATGGGGGGAGGATACGATGACTTCTGTACGGTTCTGCCGTTTTCTTCTTCTTGTTTTGAGGGATTCCACTCTTCGGAGTAAGGCTTTTGCTCCGTCTCGGAGTCTTTCAGAGCCAGTGCGTCGGAAACGTGTGCCTGTTTCTTCTTCATCTTCTTTGTCGCTTGGTAACTGTATTACTGTTTGGCCTGGTACTGTCAATCTGCAACAAATACAAAAGATTTTCATCATAAGTTGGAATTACAATGTTTACTTTTAAAATTCTGAAGGTTAATGTGTAACATTATTCACATTAACCAAATCACTCCTCTTAACTAAAGTGTTTCTCGTCCAATTTGAAACATAACTCAAAAACATTCCAAAGAAGCATTTGCAACTCAGTAAGGAATTGCAAACCCCATCTTAAAAGCACTACCTCATCTCCATAAACTTGAGAAGGCCTATTATGGTCTCAGAGTAACTCCAAACTTCGAAGGCTCAAGTACAAAGTTTTGCAGAAACTCGTCAAACTAATATACAACAATTTATTTCCATTATAATACAAAATTTAGGCGTGAATTAGTTAAAGCTAAGGTGGTTTCTCCATAATGGCGTTATCGAAGTTTGTGAATAGGTTATAGTTAGAGGTTCGTCCTACGGAACCTTAATTTTGAACAACGTTTTCAAGATTTTGTGGTAGCCTTCCTAACTGTTTCTCCTTCTGAAAGTATCTACGCTTTGGATCGAGTTCCTAACTTTGCCTTAGTAGCTAACTGACTGACTCCTAGAGATGAAATGCCCGGGAATGGTTTCATTCAAACAAATGCCTTGAAAATGGTGAAGATAGTATATAAGCAGACTTGAATCGTATGAAGATGGTAAAGGTACAAAGAAATAATTGCAGCAGCTGCAGTTCGTGCAAGCTGTTAAACGTCAGATGTTATTGACAATGAGCTAGCCATCTGTCTACCAAGTATGGTTTTCAATGGTGACCTTTAAGTACTCGCTGCATTTATTTCTTTAGTAACGATGCATTATGTATTCTAGGACCATTTTTGAAGGTTTTTGACGACATGGCAGAGACGAAAAACAGCGTTGAAATAATTAAACACGAGAGCGGTAAGTTACTTAGAAACAGAAATTGTTACGGAAATACGAAATTCATCGGTGGCTGTCGCTGAAATCAACGTTGTTGCTGTGACTCGCATAGGGTCTTAGCATTATGCTAAGCGATGGCCGTTTTGCCTGGATATGACGCATATTATCCTCCAATTGTTATATTTTTTTGTGTTTGTGATCTTTCTCTGCGTGGTATTTACCACAAATAAACGTATTTTCATTATTTTATGTAACAAAGACATAATAAATTGTTTATTTATTTATTTTATTATTTATGTACACACAGTAAAATTCATATAGATATAACATAATCATACTAGGAGTACAAAGGTAAAGGTGCAAAGGTTAATTTCCTAAATGAAATTTCCAGAAATCATAACTGAGTATTTTGGACAATTTGTGAAATTGCTTCAGAAATAAAAGTCCCATTATATTCAGTAAACAAAAAGTATTAACAATAAAGTTCGCTCATTTTCTGGCTGACGTATTAAGGGTTTCGTAACAAAAGGTCCTATTATGTGAAAACTTGCGTGTAAAGAAATAATTGGGTCAAGAATTCAGCTGGTTTGTTTTTGTATATCGATGTATTTGGTTTTGTATCATATTTCAGACTTTGTTCTTATTATTTTAACAGAGGTCTTGTTTACCGTTTATATTATGTTTTGTCTTTGTATTGTCTGAGAAATTGATAGGCTAGTATTATGATGAAAACATGTCAATAAGAGTCGTATTTTTTGGGTCCTTATAGTCTAGTGATTATATTTTCATAGTATGGCAGAAGAATGTAGGTAGTTCATAACGTAAAAGCTGATCAAAATGTTTCATTAAAACACAGATTTTATATACGGACAATGTTGGCACTTTTTTTGGTTTTTTCCTAACACTGTTGGGGTTGGCTTCCAGTCCAACCGGATGCAGCTGAATACCAGTATTTTACATAGAGCAACTGGCTATTTGACGTCCACAGCCCAGTTACTGAGTAACATGGCAACTCTTAGTAATAGAATGGTTGTCAGAGTAATGGGCTTCTGACTACCCGTAACGACTGTCAAAGAACAATGACAGCCGGGGCTAACGGCTTAACGTGCTTTTCGAGCCACGAGGATATGTAATGGATGGTCACCCATCCATAAACCGACCGCGGCAAGCGTAGGTTAACGTTGCGTAGATAAACCCGTGCGGCTGTTATCATTTAAGCATTTAAGCAAAATTACTCCAAATAAATCATGTTCGGTTCTCGACAGCCTGCAAAAAATAATCTCTTTTTTTCCATATTTTTTTTTCTATACAAACTAGGCATTTCTGGCACTCGCCGGCCGCTGCCGGGGCACCGCTCGCTTCGCTCACTCGGCTCGTGCGTAGGAGGTAACAGTTTTAACCTAACCTAACCATTTTTTTCTAATTAATCTCGTCTGTCTAGTTTGCAGCAAGCCGGAGACATAACTTAATATGGCATCATAATACTTTATTTGGTAATAAACCTACATTTTATGGCAATCATAGAGGTTTATTTAGGCAGAAATAGCGCATTAATTTGCTCGCTAAGATTTAGTGATCATTTACTACATTTGGTGTTCGAATAAAATTTGGAGTGCAAGAACTAAGGGTATCAAAGCATTTTATGGTGGTCATTATATTTAACCGCTGTTAAAAACTAGACGAGGTTAAGGAGACAGAACTGCCACTATCAACTATACTTACCTAAGTTTCTTTACGAATCATCAACTAGACTTTTCATGCCAAAAAAACCACAACAGTTTAAAGGACTAACTGTCTTCACTAATGCCTAAAAGCCTCTGTAGACATAAACAAACCTCAACTTATCACTCAACTTCAAAGTCTTGATGATAGATTGAACGATAAAAAGACTTTTTTTAATATCCGCCGCAAAAATATTATAATCACTTAACATCGTTAGCCCATTATCGAATTAGACTAACGACGGAATTTTTCCAATAGATTTAATTAGTTTTTATTGTTCTTAAGTAGAAAGTTTTGCTTCCGTTAGTATCATTAGAACGTATACATTTTGGTATATCATTTTCTTATCTAAATTCTGTTAAGTAAAATATGCATCTGTATCACTTAATAGATGCATATTTTACTCTGCTGGCAACAAATTTAGAGTTCCTTATGATAGAAAAGAATACTCTTTATTATGTATGTACACCATAAATATTACAGACTACAGATTTATTATTTATGTACAGATATAGATGTAAAAATGTAGAAATTTTATAAAGGGTGACACAATGGGCGGTCTTATCGCTGAAAATCGATCTTTTAAAGACAACCTTTGGATATATTTAGAGAGAAAGGAGAGACAATACTGCAGGTAATCTGTGGTGTACCATTTACAAATATACAATAAATACATAAAACATAGATATAAATAAATATATACAATAATAATCATAAAACAAGTGCAAAGAACATAATAAATGACATTTAAGGAGTGATACTTGTAGTGTTTTTTTACTAGTATTAAAAAAAATGGGTAAAGATTGGGCACGCCTTATACGAATATGACAAATAGGTTTAAGAGCGAAGACAAATTGTTAACGTCCGAAGATAAATGAAAATTAGGTTTACATTAATAAGGATTTGCTGGCAGTAATTTGCTGTGAATGGCTGAACTGGAATATATGTTATTGGTGGACGTGGGTGTTGTAAGAGGCGATTAGGGGAATTGTGGAAGGTGGGTGATTACTGATTATCTTACGGTGCGGAACTTAGTTGTTGGCAGAATTGAATTAATAGGTTGTATGGTTGACTAAGTCTAAAGGTGGTGGTCGTTGGACGACACGGTTGGCGCAGTGGTTAAGCGATTGACTGCTGCGCTGCGTGTCGCGGGTTCGATTCCCGCACGGAACAAATATTTGTATGACCTACATGTATTAGTTCCGAGTCTGGGTGTTTTTCTATCTATAATATGTATGTATTTACAAAAAAAAAAAAATGTATATTAGTAGTTTATCAGCCATCTTGTTACCATAACACAAGCATTAGGTTGCTTAGCTTGGGACTAGATGGCGCTGTGTGAAATGTCCAGGGATATTATTATATTATTATTATTATGCTATGGATGACTAAAGACTCTCACAGACAGGCACGACGCGACAGTACGACGCGATTCAGCGATATACATTATCTGTAGGAAAATTTATTTGAAAATGGAGTCATAATGCGACAAGTCGCACGTCGTCGTAAGACAAGGTCGCGTCTGTCTGTGACCCTGATTATAGTCGCTTTTGTTATTAACCCGACATCCTCCGCTGCTGTTTATGGTTCTACATGTAACATCACTTACAAATATAACATAACGCCTTTAATCTATGAAGGGTTGAGGAGAGGTGTCACACCCAGATTTATACACCACTGCCAAATTAATACCATCTCGCTACGGATCGTTTACCGCGCGGTGTTAATACACCATAATTTAGTACGCGATAATTTAGTGAGTGCATAATCGAACTTGGCTATGAATACATAGCCAAGTTCGAATGAACTTGTATTCGTGCACTCACTAAATTATCGCGTCAAATTCACACGCTAACAATTAATGTTACATTAAGAGCTTTCCGCTCTGAATGCGGACGCCCTTTATGTAGGTTATTGGGGCCGCGCCGCCGCAATACATAAGGTGACGGTCTGATTGGTGGCGGTTTCTATGATTTCTTTAAGGTAGAAATTTCTGTTTTCTGCCACTTTTCCAACTAATATTATAAACGCGAAAGTTTGTATGAATGGATGGATGGATGTTTGTTACTCTTTCACGTTGGATGAAATTTGGCACACAGACAGTTTATAACCCGGATTAACGTGATACTTTTTGTCCAAACTTATGCGGGTGTAACCGCGGGGCGCTGCTAGTCATTTATAATTGTGTACTGCTCCCTAACCTCGAAATTTTCGAAATGACCAAGACGGTAAAATTACAGCTTTGTTCTTTTGGTGGAGAAAATACTCTGACAAAAGAATAATGTTGTATTTTTGTGGCGCCGGCCGGGCGATAGAGTGGTGAGTGCAGTTGATTCCTTATACGTAGATTACGAAATTGACCGGAGCGAAGAACCAATTAAGAACAATCAGATTCGGGAGCTTGAAGCTTGCTAGCTCAAGTGAACTGCCAATAAACCTATCAACCCTCCCCCCTCCCTCCTCCTCGCCTTGCCAATAATTTTCTTGAAACTATTATTATCGTCAACGCCGGCTATCGCTGAAAACCAGCGCTCTGTCTCTGTAGGGCCGTTTTGCGTTAGCGTTATGCTGAGCGATGGCCGTTTTGCGTGGATGTGACGCATGTTTTCCCCCAACTTGTTATTATTTTTTTGTGTTTCTGCGTCATGTTTTTTTGTGTTTATGTGTTTTTAACTGTGTTTAGTTAAGTTTATGATCCTGTACTAGTAAATAAATACTTTTTCTTTCTTTCTTTCTATGTTTACCGTAAATAAACGTATTGTCAATTCTTCTTCGCGCCTTCCGCTACCACACAAACCTAACTCACTTACCAACCTATCATTACAGAAGGTTTAGCAATCCAAAATGGAAACGTGATAGGTGAAGGGACTATACTATGTAGAACAAATGGACTGTGGGCTTAATTATAGTCATTGTACGGTCCGGACCGTCACGTCATTTTGATGATGTTTGCTAAGGGACCGTGATGAGGCTCTTATACCCTGTCTATTAAGTAAACCGTTTTTTGACAGATGGAACTAGTGATTGCAGCAACACACAATACAATCATTGATACACGTACGGTATTATAATGTCAGTAAGAAGTCATAAATAAGATAATTCAATAAGATAAGGCAGTTTATATATTTATTTTATTACGCATTTTAAAGTTAACTTTTACGTAATCTGGAATATGTACAGACGCCAGCAGGTCAAACTACCCGAAACTGTCAAATTTTCCCAATCAGCCTTTTACCTTAACGCGTTAGTGATAAAGTTGAAAATCTATTAAAGAAATTTGACAGATTGTAGTAGCTTGATGTGCTGGCGTCTGTACGTTCTAAGACAGCTGTCAAAAAACGGTTAACCTGATGGACAGGGTATAGTCAATAGAGTTTCTATTAGCCGTAGGAAGGGCTAGTGATGTGATAAGAATATTCAGCGAATATAATATTTTGAGAATCTGCTATTTTGAGAATATAATATTATGCGAATAAAGGGGGTAAGGCGAAAGCGATAAGGATATACGGTTATTATTTTGGTTTTTAATGCCAGAGAGGCTTGTGGCTAAGTAATAACAGCCACACAGGTCGATCGATCCGGTTAAGTTACGCTTGCCGCGGTTGGTCCGTGGATGGGTGACCGTCTTTACATAACAAGGCCCTACCGTGCCTCGAAAAGCACGTTGTTGTCTCACGCATTGCTACTGTACGGCAAAAGCGTTTTATATACAGTCACAGTTTGCCAATAATGGTTTTGATGACACTTTGGAGACCCGTCCAAAAGTTTACGGTTGCGAAATAACAACTCTTGCTGCGGTCAATTTCATGATGGGTGACCATTCCCAAATAAATTACCTATAGTTGCCATTTTTTGTCATGAAAAAAAAAAAACTTCACGAATAGGTTTTTGAGGCAGTGCATGGCTCGATCAGTCTGAAGATGGGTAACCATTACAAATATATTTTTACGTACTTTTCAATATCTTATTTCTATTAATAGTTAGTTTAACTATCTTCGCAAGCTACTAAAGCGGTAATGGCTTATTTCCTTAGAAGTATGCGATGGACAGTCGCGACCTTTATAGCCTCTATTAAACTAACTGTTACATCTTTGACGGATGCCGATGCGATTAGTAATGATAGATTTTATAGTACGACTTAGGGCTATGTCTTATTCGACATGAAAAGATACTTTCATGTCGCATAAGATTGAAGAATCGACTGTTAGAGAATTTATTTCGATTGCTGATTTTTTTATAGCTATACTCTGAACACTAGGTTAGCCGTTTTTTGACAGCTGCCTTAGAACGTTACTATACCAGAGGGGCAATTCTCGTAATTTTAAGAACGTTCACAGTCTGGTCTCAGTCTCAATCTGTCAAAAAAAAAAAAAAAATCCCTACATTTTGACAAGTTTTTGACATTTTTTTGTCGCCGAGATGAGACTGCGACTAGATTTTGAACGTTTTAAATTACGAGAATTGGCCTTCTGATTACGTAAAAGTTAACTTTAAAATGCGTAATAAAATAAATATAACTATAATCTTATTGAATGATCTTATTTATGACTTCTTACAGACATTATAATACCGTACGTGTATCAGTTTTGACAAAAATTATATAATTGCTCACTAGTTCGATCTGTCAAAAAATGGCTAACCTAGTCGACAGAGTAAGATGTATTTTATTTGAGAAAAATGATATCTTTTTCTCAAATAAAATACATCTTACTGTGTCAAAATCAAAAATCATTTATTAAAAATTAGGCTGAGAATCAGCACTTTTCGAACGTCAAAATTACAAAAGACAGTCCCCCAAAAACACCCGCCCTTCACCACTCCCTAGTGCTATCGCTGGGAAGAAGAAGTGGCGCAACCATAGATATAATTTCTATGGGCGCAACAAACTCCCCAGTATTTTACAGCAGTATACAATATTGCGGTATGACAGATATTGTATTGAAAATTAAATCAAACAGACAAATTTATTATTCAAATATAAATTATCCACTATTGAAAATGAGTATGAGAATGAGTTGCCAAACCAAACTCACACTCTTATATTTTTAGTAGTTGGCGAATCTTTCATTACGAAGAGAAAAATTCGCTATAAATTACCTTTTAAGGACCATCCAATAACGCTTTGGTCCTTTCACCCATCATATATTTTTTTGTACAAATCAATCAAATCAAAAGTCAATCAAAGGTGAAGGGCGAGTGCTTTTGTAATTTTGACGTTCGAAAAGTGCTGATTCTCAGCCGAATTTGAATAAATGACTTTTGATTTGATATATTTTTATTAAATAACAAAATCTAGTTCGGAAAAAAATTGGGGTTGTGATTTGTGTATTGTGAAGAAACTTATATCACTCGTATCGTAAGTACCTACACAAACACGGCAACGTGTAACAATAAGCATCATCAGCTTATAGCAGTCCATTCAACTCGATTATCGGCAACTCTCATCCAGTTGCTACCAGCCATCCTGCGAAGATCGTCGCTCCACATTACGTTTACCGATTCGCGGTCTCCGCTCAAGAACACGTCTACCCCAGCGGTCATTGGTTCTACGGCTAATATGGCCGTCCCATAGCAATTTGTTGTTGCCTATTGTTCTCTTCCGGATCACCTCGTTGCGGATTCGATCCCTCAGAGACACGCGTAACAAGCTAACCCATAAAAACAATATCCCCAGGCAAGAATCGAACCTTCAACCATTCGCTACTACCATCATTCTCCTGTCCTCATTCCAATTTATTTGGGGTCTCTATTAGCCGGCATTTTGACAGTCATCCCCTTTCTAACCAATATCATTCACACAGTCCATCTAACGTTTCTTTGGTCTTCCCCTAGTCTTATAGCCATCGACATTCATACTCAAAACTTTCCTTAAGACATTTTCCATTCACTTCAACCATTCGCTACCATCCCAAAAAAATATTAAACACAAGATTTCATAACACACGATGTTACTTAACCTCACAAAGAAAACGTCTCATCATACTATGATAAAAGAAGTAGCGGTCATCGACATTTTAACTGATTCAACAATACTGCCAGTCAAAACTGATACGAATCCGTTCCGTTACGCGTCAGTATCATTCCACTTAACATTCCAATCAATCAGTTGTAACAATCAAATTAATAAGCTCGCCTGCAATATCTATAATCATCTGTAAGTGTTAATGAGGATGTGCTTGTGGGCGTTGGAGACAGCGGGGTTTATACAAGCTGTAGCGATTTCAGCGTATACTGAAGTATACGATTTGTACATTTCTATAATGCAGTGGAAAATATTGTTTTGTAAACCCTAAACTTTGATAGTAAGCAAAGGCTTGATCCAAAAGAGGGAAAATATCACTAACCATTTATTACGTAAGAAGTTTTGAGGGGAGAAGGGGTCCGAACAAGTCTCATTTTTTCTTACATGCGAGTGCGAGGGGTTATTCTTACGTAAAATCACAAAAATAAGCTAAAATTTTCCAAAAATTTGCTATTATTCCTTTGCAATTTTGGTCGATAGTGCTCTTACGAAGATTCAAGGGGGGAGGGGGGGGGGGTTAATTTTCAAGTTTTATTTTTGCTTCTGCAGGGGGAAGACAATTTCATCCAATTTCTGACCGGGGGGTGGGGGTCAGAAATTGGATGAAATAGTCTTACGTAATAAATGAACAACCTCTTAAAAGACTATCTAAATAATCGCTCTCCGCTGAGTCGTTTCAATGGCCTCGACCTAACAGTACTTTTGAGTCTTCACACTAAAATAATTGGCCCTTGATTGCGCAAACGATTGATATTTGAAATACAAAAGGTTTCAACTTACTGTTCAGTACATAATTAAATTGATATCCGTATCTGAATATAATATAATAATGTTATTTGAATGGTTTCGACTGGTACGTTGGTCTAGTGGTTGCAAGCGCTACTGGACCCAGGACCTCAGTCCTGGGTTCGTGTCCCAGGTCGGGAAAAGTGTTATTGGGTTATTCTGTCAGGAATTTGTCAGTAGCAGGCCGGAGTTTGGATTTATGCCCGGTTGATGGTGTAGCAGTAGCTACAACGCCACATGCGAACAAAGCGTCATACTGACGTCACGCAAATCCTGCATCTCGCAAGCAGAGTTTACCGCGCAATTTTTTTTTTTTTAGAACCTTGCCCCACACTAGGAATTTCTCCTGTATCGTGGGTGCGTTTACAAACATTTAAACTCACATACACAAACAGCCAGACCCGGAACAACTACTTGTAGGCCATACAAATATTTGTTCCGTGCGGGAATCGATCCCGCGACACGCAGCGCAGCAGTCAATCGCTTAACCACTGCGCCAACCGTGGCGTCAATTAGCATATATACAAACTTCCCAACATCAATCGTTGGGCAATTGCCCGCCAGATACAACACCCGTCTGGTTCGAGGATCCTCCTATTTCTATGGAGTATGAGTGAACTTTACACCCTATTCCTCATACCTCTATGATGGCATTAGGCTTACCACATCCCTTGCTCCCTATTACACGGGAGTTACACATTCCTGGCTAAATGTGGGTGTACCCTACTAAAGGTACGCCCCTGCCTAACCCTTCAGAGGTTAGAGGCGTGATGTTATGCTATGTTAAGTTGTGATGCCTGTTGGTTTGATTTTATTATAACGCCTTTATGTCTCAGGAAAAAGTGAACAAAAGGGTTTATAATTAACTAGCTGCGCCTCGCGGTTTCACCCGCATAAGTTTCGATCCCGTGGGAATATCGAGATAAAAAGTATCCTATATGTTAATCCTGGTTATAAACCATCTGTGAGCCAAATTTCAACTAAATCCGTTCAGTGGTTTTTGCGTGAAAGAGTAACAAACATTCATCCATCCAATCATCCATCCATACAAACTTTCGCGTTTATAATATTATTATAGTAAGATAGGATATAAAATTATTCGATTAGTTGAAAGTCCCCATAAAAACACTAGTAGGATAATACACTAAATTTTTTATCATTTTTATGTATACAGCGGTTTCACTAACATGTGTCTTTTGTTAATTTTAATTCTTCTGTATGTAAATGATTTGCCAACAGTAACCCAGAATAAGTGCGTGTTATTCGCAGACGACATTTCACTGGTCATAAATAATGAAACCAAAAATGAACAGCATGAGGACAAAATAAATACCGCCGTAGAAAGCATACTAGAATGGTTTGAACTAAATAATTTATGTGTAAACATCTCCAAAACAAAATATATTAATTTCTGTAATTACAAAATGACAAATAGCTTTTCATTCTTTTCCACAGAAATTATAACAAAACCTATTGAATTTTTTTGTTACCTCATCTCCTTTTACACCGTATTTTTGCCTGATCACTCCTCAATCCTCATAACTAGACCGCCCATTGTGTCCCACTATATAAATTCTTTACATTTATTTTTTTAAATCCTAAAGGTACATAATAAAGAGTATTATGTTCTACGACCAAATACCACAAAAGTAGGTACGCTACCTTCCTGTTTCGAGAGATGGATTGGCTTCAAGCGCTGAAAGCATAAGCTTCAGCAATGCTACCTTTGAATCGTTAAAGACTACAGAATTGCAATTCCTGAAAATCTAGCTACCATGGAATCTGCAAATTGGATACGAAATTGAAATAGGATTGATCTACCTTCGTTATATACCAAGGAACGGTAGGTAATAGCTTGAAATAGCTTCCTACTCCAAATAACTATTTTTTTCAGGAAAGCCTCCCTGGCTTTCCTGAAAAAAATTAGGTTTTAAAAAGCCCGTCGTAATATTGTCGTTTTGTTTTTTTTTATCTTTGATATTTGTAAAATTACCTTCTAATGCATGCCACAATTATAACGAATCTCATTTTAGTCTATCGCGCTTCTATATCATATTCTATGTAAATTGAGAGGTGGCTCTTGTGATACAGGACCTCCTAGTACAAGAGTCAGGGCTACACTGATGTTTGTGTCTTGAAGTGAAAATAAATAAATGATTGAATTAATATAGGGGTCGTATGCATGTCGCACGTATGAGTTTTTTGGGTCTTTTAAAAGGCTCGTCGAAGTATCTGGGCTAAGGAGTAGGTATCAATATTTATAATTAGGTACATCATACATTTTTAAGGTTCAAGGGCCCGTGGCTAAACAATACCAGCCGTACAGGTCGATCGGTCGGGTTAAGCTACGCTTGCCGCGGTTGGTCTGTGGATGGGTGACCATCTTTACATACTGAGACCCCTCCGTGCCTCGGAAAGCACGTTAAGCCGTTGGTCCCGGCTGTCATTCGTGGATCTTGGACAGTCGTTACGGGTAGTCAGAAGCCCGAAAGTCTGACATCGTCTTACCAAGGGGTATCGTATTACCCAGTAACTGGGTTGTGGAGGTCAGATAGGCAGTCGCTCCATGGAAAATACTGGTATTCAGCTGCATCCGGTTAGACTGGAAGCCGACCCCCAACATAGTTGGGAAAAGGCTAGGCAGATGATGATACATTTTTAAGGTTCAGTAAGTACCCAAAGGGTACCATCGGGACCCAAATACTAAGCTCTCGCTGTCCGTCTGTCAGTCTGTATGACAGCAGGCTATATCTCATGGACCGTAATAGGTAGATCGTTGAAATTTTCACAAGATGTGTATTTCTAGTGCCGCTATAACAACAAATAATAAAAATAAAATAAAGTTGAAAATTGAAGGGGTACTCGTCCGGCCGAAATGTGAGAAATATTATTACTATACACCTCTGTCAATACCCTTTCAGATAATCATCTGCCTAGCCTTTTCCCAACTATGTTGGGGTCGGCTTCCAGTCTAACCGGATGCAGCTGAATACCAGTATTTTAAATGGAGCGACTGCCTATCTGACCTCCACAATCCAGTTACTGGGTAATACGATACCCCTTGGTAAGACTGGTTGTAAGACTTTCGGGCTTCTGACTACCCGTAACGACTGTCCAAGATCCACGAATGACAGCCGGGACCAACGGCTTAACGTGCTTTCCGAGGCACGGAGGGGTCTCAGTATGTAAAGATGGTCACCCATCCACAGACCAACCGCGGCAAGCGTAGCTTAACCTGACCGATCGACCTGTGCGGCTGTTTTTATTTAGCCACGGGCCCCTCAATACCCTTTCTGATAATATCAACACGATATTATGCCAAGTTCAGAAATGAAAATAAACAGCTGAACGCGAAAGAAAACACTTACAATACAAAGACATTAGGTTACCTCCTTTTGCCTTCAAGAATTCCTTCAATTTATAAAGACAGTCTTATCATCTGGGTATAGCTCTTAACTAGAGGACCACTCTTACGGCTTTGTAACACCAATTTGTATAAGAGCTTAGGCCCTTTGCGCTTTCTGTGAGCCTAGTACTCTGAATATCCCACTTGGCATATTTGTTGGGGAAACAAATTAATGACTTACACAGGACTTCGTTGGAAATACTTCATCATCGGCTTAACCTCTTCCCAACTATGTTGTCGGCTTTCAGTCTAACCGTTTACAGCTGAATATCAGTATTTTACATGGAGCGAATGCTTATGTGATCTCTACAACCTAGTTACTGGGTAATACGATACCCCTTGGTAAGACTGGTTGTCAGACTTTCGGGCTTCTGACGACCCGTAACGACAACCAGATTACAGACAACAGATTTACGAATGACAGCCGGGACCAATCGAGGCACGGAGGGTCTTAGACTCACAAGGTTGTATTTCAGAGCAAAGTTGAAGAGTTTGTTTCTTTGTTTAAAGGCGCGAATTATTAGAACTACCAGTCGGATTTAAACAAATATTGTGCTTTCGATACCCCAATTCTTGAGCTTACTCCCTCCACGCTACGATCCTTAAGAGCAGCGCTACGTACGATTGGATGCGACGCGGGGGCCGCAGACGAAGTCGCAGGCGGAAGTTCGTAATTAATAAAATATAAGTACCGTACTTTTTTTACAGCAACGTAATCTCTCCAAAACTTTACCTACACTTGATGTACGGTCACCAAAGGAGATAAGTAACCAGGGTCGTCGGATAAACTTCCATTTTTTTTATTATATTTGTTGGTATATTGGCGTGGCTAGCTGACATATTTTATGGCAAATAATTTAAGTTTCTTGTAATGTTAATGACTGAACATAGGTTCCTAGTATTGTATACATGCACTATATTCTAACTGAACAGACAGCTGTGCTGCTGGGAAGTTTGTTCCGCCACTTCTTCTTCCCAGCGATAGCACTAGGAAGTGGTGAAGGGCGGGCGTTTTTGGGGGACTGTCTTTTGTAATTTTGACGTTCGAAAAGTGCTGACTCTCAGCCTAATTTGAATAAATGACTTTTGATTTTGATTTGATTGGTTTCTTTTTAAACGTCAACTATAGCCGACTACGCTGATTACTTATCTGTACATACATATATAGCTTAGGTTAGGTAAACATAAAACATTTTGTTGACAATATAAGAACATGGCTGTTATATTATTTATTAAAATTATACTTTATGGAGGTCCCTTGCTCCCTTTGTAGAATAAGCAAAACTGTTTTGTAAATAAAAGCTTGGAAAAGGTCACGGAAGGATAACTTTGATTTATGCGTTGTTTACAGTAACAACATGTCCATGTTGTTATGATACATTCTGTGGAGTTCTACATGCCTGGTACCTGCAAGGCATATTTTGGGAGTGATTGAAACACCAAAAAAAGGTAGGAATTAGGCTGAGACGACTCAAAATAGTACGAGTGCCAAAGCACTCCTTTGACATCTAAGTGCACATTATTACGTAAGACCAAAGTTTTTTAATGAGATTTTTTACTGTACCCATTGTTCTAGTAATAAAGATTTTTATTATTATTAAAATCAAAGCATTTTAATTAAACCATTTACAGACACTTTTGAATTGTCAAGGCGTCGGACAGTAGTCCGAAAATTAAAGCTAGTTGTCCATTCTAAAACGTAGATCTCTATGGAGAAGTACACACGCATTGTGGATTTAAATCAATGTGATTGGTCGAAATCTGCCCGTCTCCTCTCCGCTACACTCATCTGACAATATGTGAAAAATACTTTGTTGAAGCAAGAATATTTTAAAACAATTGTATGTTTTGAAATAATGGCGCCGATTCCCTTGTTCACCAACTAAACTAAATTTATGTTCAGTGCATCTTTTTCTTTCTATTTCAATAAGAAAAGGACAGAAGACAAATATTTGTTTAGTCCTGTCAAGTTGGTCAAAGCCTGACGTATTTTTAGTAGCCATGTTTTTAATCCCATCTAAACTCTCTATGGAGTATCTTAATTTGACAGGACTAAATTAATATTTATCTTCTGTCCTTTTCTTAATGAAATAGAAAGAAAAAGATGCACCGAATTTAAATTTAGTTTAGTTTGTGAACAAGAGAATCGGCGCCATTGTCCCAAAAACATAAACGATACATTCCCAACGTTATTAAAACTACATTAAACTGTGGCACGAGCTGGCAACACTAACATAATAGCACAAACTCTAGTTAGTTCTTAACTAGCTATGACACGTTCAAAGTTAAATTCAATTTCAAGCTGCTAGCTTTCGCATTAGTGCTTCAGCACGTTTTGCTGGGAAATCACGATTTAGGAGGTAAATAGAATTACCTAGCACCTTGAGTGCTCATATTATTTTGAATTTTATGAATTTTGAGGTCACTAAGGGTGAATTTATTTTGTAAATCTGGTTCAACGCAAATGCCTAGGATTGGCGTATGTGTATAGCAGTGCTTTAACTATAGAGAGATGAGTGAGGTTTCTATTGGCAATCTAACTACCTCCTTAGTTATTTTTTTTAATGAAATCTCATTTGATTAAATGGAAGGGCTGCAAACCTACTTCCTACTAATATTATAAACGCGAAAGTTTGTGAGGATGGATGGATGAATGTTTGTTACTCTATCACGCAAAAACTACTGAACGGATTTTGATGAATCTTTATAGAAATATAGCTTATACATCAGAGTAATACACAGAATACTTTTTATCCCGATATTCCCACGGGATCGACACTTATGCGGGTGAAACCGCAAGGGCGCTGCTAGTTTTTCGAAGATATGTGAAATCTACCAAACGCGTGGTGGATTACGGCCCAATCCCTCTCACGGAGGCCTATGTTCCAGCAGTGGGATTATTATAAATAATATGTATAATAATAATAATAAATAAAAAAAATATTAATTATATAAATATTGTAAGCAAACTCTAATAATTATTGTGTACTTACAGGTCAGGTTCAACATCAGTATAATTCCCTTCTGGGTCGACGAGTCCCACTCTTATGGTGGGCAGAGTCTCGTCTTCATCATCTTCTACCTCTCCTCTCGCTTCTCTTGCTTCTCTTTCTGCTAATGCTCTAGCTGCTATGACCTGTAAACATAATTATATATTAGAAAAATCTGGTGTAACAGAAACACTATTAATTATTTGGATTTTGTTATTTTTAAGGGACACTATGTAGGTAAACTTTTCTTAAATCAGTGCTATTTGCATCTATCAATCAACCTGAAAGACAGACCTCAAAGATTTTTATACATTCAATAAGCTTCACTAGGATCTTGTTTTTGTATTCTAGTTTTTATTGCCAGGCTGTAACTATTATTTTAATTTACATATTATTTAGCAGAAGCAGCTGGATGAGACTTGCCGAAAATCGAATTGAATAGCGTGCAATAAATGATGGAAAATTAAAAAAAATGTATCGGATTGACATAAGCCCGAAAACCTTATGTCAATCCTGTTAAAAGTCGTTGCAGAAATACGAAACGCTTTGTAAGCAATTGCGACTTGTATAGGTCCTTAGGACTATACTTCTGCCAACTACATCGGGGGATATATTAACTCAGACTATCGCAGTACACAGAATAGAATAGAATAACGTTTATTGTCTCCAGTATTACAGCTAGTAGTATTAGTACATACACAAAACTACAATACCGGAAGCAAAAGGTTCAAGCATCAGCATTATGCTTAGGTTCCCTAGTGGGTTGCTAAGCGCTGGTTTTCAGCTTAAACCTTTGACTCCTGTTTACAAAAAGGAAAACAGAAAGAAAAAAAAACAGTACATTCTGCAAAAACGGTTTAAATAATAATAATATCCCTGGACATTTCACACAGCGCCATCTAGCCCCAAGCTAAGCAACCTAATGCTTGTGTTATGGTAACAAGATGGCTGATAAACTACTTATATACATTTTTTTTTGTTAATACATACATATTATAGATAGAAAAACACCCAGACTCGGAACAAATACATGTAGGTCATACAAATATTTGTTCCGTGCGGGAATCGAACCCGCGACACGCAAATGATAGTTATTTTAATGATCATTATGCTGCTGATGATCATTGCACTGCTGGACATATGCCTCTACCAGACTGCGCCACAACACCCAGTCCCCCGCCATCCGCATCTAGTCTACCCCAGCCACCAGTCTACACAGCTATATGGATGATATTATCTTATTATTAAATACATAAGGCACATAATATCATGCCCGTAATCCTCGAAGGTTCAGACAGAGGTACCTATAGTACGGTCAGCAACAAAAGTCGGTTAACACTTCAGTTGTTTACATCTTAATTATAGAGTAAAATATTCTTAAAAAACATATATTAATAGAATATTTAAGAATAATTAACTCTTTGCTATTACATGACATAGAGAAAACGAATGTATCGCATCATTTTGTATCAATTTAGATGATTTGTAAAGGTAACAGTGTTAATTTACTTTTGTTGCTGACTGTACCTCCACATTTCGCCAGTCATGTTTAAGTCCTAAAAACTTACAGAAATTCATAACAAAGGCATACAGTTATACAAATTGAGCCAAATTCTTAATATCCGCGAACATACAACCATGGTTTATACAGACAAATAAAGAATGATTCTAGAAAACATTACAAAAAAAATAATTCAATATAATGTATAACCAATATTTCAGTTCTGACAGCCGATGTATTATTGCTGTGGGTGTGTATGTAAACCAATACACCGTTCCTATTGAAGTACCCGACATCCACATAATCCGATTGTCTATACATTTCAATATGCCAACCCCATTTTTCGTCCCATTTTGAAATCCCCCGGAACAAATGATGTGCGATCAACCATTTTTCACAAAACGTTGTAAGCGTGAATGTACGGATGACAAACTCTTCGGTTTCAGCATTCAAAGAATTCATGTGTATCGAATATGAAACCAACTGTGTGTTGAAATATATATCTTGTTTTATAAATAAATGTGAATGAAACGGCTAAATAATACTGAATATATTAATTAAATATGAAAAATGTATTTTTTGTGATTTTTTTAATTTTGGATACCGATCCTCTGTTCATTAAATATTAAAAATAGTTTTTGATTGCTTAAATTTTGGACAACGAACCTTTCTTCAGCTTTCAGGACCTTTAAAGGGCATTAAGATCGTATAAAATATTCATACGCACGCTAATAATTCCGCTCGAGTTACCGAGAGGTGTTTCAAGCGTCCATATTAAGTATGCACTAACTCCGTCTTTCAACCCACCTTAGCACAATTAATGCACTGTCACCTCTCGCTCATAGAAACTACAATAGCAACTAATGCTTATATGCATATGTAATGCAAGACAAACGTTTCAGATCAGCCCTCACGTCAACTGAAAGGTATGTGTTTCGTATGAGGATCAGTTACATAGAACCGTATATTGTGTACAGGGTGATAAGGACATCGCGCTACCTGTTACCTGGAATTCAGTAAATAATTCGGAAAACCTGGGTTCCCTTCCACATTTAACCCGTCTGCCTTCAAAGCAAGAGTGAACAGGCTACTTCTGGGCACGCTCGTTCTATCATAGACCTCATACATCGCTTTCGATCAGGCGTGATCGAGGTCAAGAGCAGGTCCAACATCTGCCTAGCCTTTTCCCAACTATGTTGGGGTCGGCTTCCAGTCTAACCGGATGCAGCTGAATACCAGTATTTTACATGGAGTGACTGCCTATCTGACCTCCACAACTCAGTTGCTGGGTAATACGATACCCCTTGGTAAGACTGGTTGTCAGACTTTCGGGCTTCTGACTACTCGTAACGACTGTCGATCCACGAATGACAGCCGGGACCAACGGCTTAACGTGCTTTCCGAGGCACGGAGGGGTCTCGGTATGTAAAGATGGTCACCCATTAAATATTAAAAAACCCCTACTTTGAAGTTCCTCGTCGGTAATTTAAAAAAAAAATGCTGGTCTATACATAAATTGTGACCGCGTAGATACTGCACATTTTTATGAAACAGCTATTTTTTTTTTGATAACCGAAGAAAAATTTCTTTGCTTAGGGGTCTAAACTCATGTGCTGAATCCATGGTTATAGTTTGCGCGTCGATGTCCCTGCCACCCTACATAGATATAGATAACATTCGCCTTAGCCCGAACATGCTGACTACCGTAAGCTTCGACCTCATTCTAAAGTGACAGTATTATCATATTAAATAATGCTTATTCTTTTGTTAAATATATACATGGTTCATCTTGTCTGCAGAAAATTTCTACGCTAGAATCATGTGCTGAATTCATGGTTACAGTTTGCGCGTCAATGTCCCTATCACTATGTATATGAGTTCGGAGGAGTAAAATGAAGAATACATTGTGACATGTAATGTATGTACTTGCGATGTTGATAAATGTTGGAAGCGTGTCTGAGAATGTAGCGCTTCAGGACGGATAGATAGATAGATAAACCATTTATTTGGCACACACAAAAAAAGACAGCACAACACACAAAAGTACACGCAGCAGTAGCGCAGCAATATTTGGTCTAAATAGAAAAATCCATGTGATAGAGTTAAGGCTCCCGCATACAGGCGTGAGAAAATGGTGCAACACGATTCTGTTAGAAGAATTTCCATGAAGTTTTCATTGAACTTGTTTTACTAGAGTAGCGTCACGCCTGTTTGCGAGCCTTTAACCGTTAGATTCACTAGGGTCTTTTTTTTTTTGGGGATGGGTAATCATCAAATGACCCCTCCCGCTCTGGGTGGAGCGGAAGGGAGTGTCAGACTCTTACTGACTAAACCCCACCCGTGTTCCTTCCTTAGCCCTTTATGTTCCAGGGCAGCGGTAACCCTTTCGGACGATCCTATCCGCTACCTTCACTAGGGTCTTGTTTTGTATTTTAGTTTTTATTGCCAGGCTAACTATTATATAGCTTCGATGTATGAAGTATGTTATCTTACCTGTAACCTCCTCTGTGCTTGTGGCGTGATCTCCACAACCCTGGACCATCGTCGAGACTTCCTCTCGTACTGCCATTTGTCGCTCAACGCGCATTGCTCATCATCAGAGTCGTTCTGTTGACAAAAGATAATGTTGTTATTACTTGTTAAGCAGGAATTTGTATTAAAATGACATTCGTAATGAAAATGACTATTGCCGAAAAGAGTTAGTCCTCATTCTGTAGTGACGGATACTTCAAAATGAGGCCGCTATATTTATTTAATCAATTACCGTTTGATTTTTTTTTTGTTATTCATTTTAAATAATCTTTATTATTATGTGAAAACACTATTTCTGTAATATCATTAAGTTAGATTATTCACATAAACCTTCCGGAAGAAATTCTCTAAATTGTGGTAAAAACCGTAAATAAATATATTGTGTAGTTTATAAAAAATGCGGTCACACTTAGATATAGGTACACAAATGGTTCAATATTGGATACACCAATAATCCAAACTAATATTATAAATGCGAAAGTAACTCTGTCTGTCTGTCTGTCTTTGCTTCACGCCTAAACTACTGAACCGATTTGTGTGAAATTTGGCACAGACATAGTTTGGAACTTGAGAATGGACATAGGATAGTTTTTATTACAAAAAATAAAATAAAAAATAAAATTTATTCCGGACATACAGCGCCATCTATTGGTCAAGAGTCGGTGTCATCTATTGGTGAAGTCACTATTCCACGCGAACGAAGTCGCGGGCAAAAGCTAGTAATAATAATAGTTTATTCTCTCTCCACAAAGGTTAGCTTATAAATAACACATTAGGACTAAACAATACGTGCAAGACAAAAGCTCCTTTGCGAGAGATTGGAGTCCGTGCTAGGGAAACCCTGTGTTACAGATCTCCAGGCCCACCACAGTGCTGGTGCTGTACTTACATTGCACAAGTTTTAGGACAATTAACAAACATTTTGTACCAATGGATGATATTAGTCGACAGAGGGCTACTAATACCATCATTATTTCGTGTTCCAAGCGTGGTAATACAATAGGTACCCTTTTTTGGGATACAATTTTTCTGCGGTTCATGACTCCAGTGGACAACTTAGGTTTGATAAAAAGTTACAACATAAACACACAACAACAACACAAATATTTACGTATACAACATAAATATTTGCGTTAAAATTCTAATCCAGCTTGGAAGTTTTCTGTTTTATAAACAACCTTTACAAAACATTTAATAAAATGAAGACCACACTTAACAACCTTAATCCAATCGCGATTGAAGCCAAGTAATTGGATTAACACAAATTATTTTACACGCCCGTGCCTTTAAACCGAGTGAATGTAATTCAATTCAATTTAATTGAATTAATCTGTTTTGAGTCGAGCGATCTAAAGAGCGTTGATTGCTTTCAATGAAGTTGTAGTTTCGTGAATATAATATCGTGGTGCAGGTGAATTGATTTTGTGGGGGATTCTGTAGTGAAATGTTGTGTTTGGTTTCTGAGGTTTACTATTGAACTAGCAATAGACAGTTCGTCATTTTTGTAGATGGGAAATTTTATGCCATCAGGCACATCGCTTTTGGTATAGGAAAGATAAACTCAGGTTAACAATAACGTAGAAACCCACCCATTAATTGCTACTTTTGAAATAAAATTTTATTTTGTAAACGTATAGAGGTACAATTACTTTTTTTATACAATTTGTTTTATTTTTATTTTTAACTGTGTTTAGTTTAGTTTATGATCCTGTACGAGTCGCAATAAATACTTTTTATTTATTTCTTTCTTTCTTTCTTTCTTTCTAGGTATGAGGAATACGGTGTAAAGTTCACTCATCTGTCTTAGAACAGGCAGAATCCTCCGACCAGACGGGTGTCGTATCTAGTGGGAAACTGCCCGACAGTTTTTTTTTTTGGTAATGGTTTATTGTAGTTCAGCCTATGGTTGTAGTCTGCTTTACCAGGCTTGCCTGTGGATACTTCAATAAATTAAGGCCTCCAGCCAGGGCCTAAAAAACCTATAAACTAAGCGACATAGTACACGATTTCTGACAAATGCGTGCACTGACTGGACAGGTCCTCTCAATCTGTGTGGTTCTTTCCTCAAAAGACCATCTCAGACATCGACCTACATGGTCTTCATATGATCTGACCAAGATTATGTCTGGACTTTAAAAGAGACTGTGACGTCTGAGTTTGTTTCGGCCTTTCTTCTCAGACTAGTCAGATAGGAAACGCCGACCTCATCTAGTTTTAAAATATGATTGACGTGTAAAAGTGTTTGTACAAACCTACCTCCAAAATAAAATCATTTATCATTAAGGGCACGGACCTGTGGGGTACGGACCTCGGCTTAGGGCGTCGCTGGGAGAGGGCAGCAAGGGACAGGCTGGCTCGGAATTAGTCCGAAAATTGATGTCGGGACGTTGTATATATGCAAGTTGCGCGGTGAACTCTGCTTGCGCGATGCAGGATTTTGCGTGACGTCAGTCTCATACGTAGTTCGCATGGGGCGATGTAGATGCCGCTACAAACGGTCCGATCTCACATTCAAATTTAGTATCGAAGGTCACTTAGCGCTTTTGAATGATCTTTTAAATATTCATTAAGTTACTTTTTATTACAGATCTATTTCAAGTTAAACAAATATCAACTAACAATAATCTATACTATATACAATTATATACAAATATATAATACGAAAAAATATAGAAAAAGGCAGGAGGTCATTGGGCATCAAAAAATTCTTCCGCATCACTGTCAATGGGATAAGTACCCAAAAGGCTGGCAGCATTACCACGTTGGATGGCAATGCTGATTCTTTGGGCTAAAAATAGGCCAGCCTTCTGGTCACGTGAAGAGTCAACCAACCGCAATATTCATTAAGTAATGAATATTTAAAAGATCATTCCCAGATGGCAAGGATCAATTTGAATTTGCAGAGGGAGATTAATTTAAAGTGCCTGTTAGTCTGTTTTACAACATAATGAAACTATTAGCATCTGATTCCTCTGAAGATTAACTAGCGGGGTGGCTTTTGACGGATTTGAATGAACTATGGCACTTAGGTAGCCCATGACCTGTATTAGGACATATGGTAGTTTTTATCCCAATATTCCTACGGGCTCGATCCCGTATGCAGGTGAAACTGCGGGCCGCAGCTACATACATACTTACATACTTAGCCTATAATGTTCCTATTGGGACACTTGCCTCCTCTCTGTGAGAGGGAGTGGGCCGTAATCCACCATGCGGGCCCAGTGCGGGTTGGTAGATATCACATGTGTTCGAATTGTTCGTTCTATGACATGCCGGTTTCCTCACGATGTTTTCCTTCACCGTTTTGAGAGCAGTGGTGATGATTATAATTCACACAAAATTAAAACGCCTGATTGGGTTCGAACCTACGAACTACAACTCGTTAGTCGTTAGGCCGCAGCTAGTATGAAATAAATTCGACCAATAATACATATTTATTCCATGACTTAAATTAAATCCTCCACAATTTCTTTAAACTTTTTAATCCTTTTAACCTGTCAGAGAGTGGCTAACAAGCTTAATAAATAGTGTGAAGGTGGCTAAATGGCTGAACTGGCCATTTAATAACAGTTCAGATCAATTTGTAAGCATGACGAGCGAACTGAGATGTTATCTGGAGGCTAAAGAGTACAGTCATTCACGTAAATGGTTGGTGATTGGAAATAAATATACCATTCATATTTTGTTCTTTTTTTTGCATGGTCGGTGAAGAATATCTTTATTTAGGTTGTTTTTATTTGATGGCCTTACCGTTTTGGAATTTAATATTCAAATGGATAGTATAGTAGTGTGAGCTCAACTGTCACTAATGATACACAATTACTATTTCTATTGTTATCTTAATAAGCTCGCCAAGTACACGAGGACGTGACGGACGAGAACGTGTAACGTGTAATTTTTGGGTATCATTTTTCGTCTTTGTAACTTAAATTACAATCGATGCTTCACCTTTTGCCATGCTCTCTGTGCAATAGTACCTGCATTATAGAATACCTTTGCAAGGCCATTACGAACTCTGACGAAGTGGGCGAAATATGTTCAAAGTCTATCTAAAACATGGAAATGGAATCATAAAAGAAGAAAAACTTAAGTTTTCCGAATAAACTCACCATCTAAATGCTCCAGCAGACAGGCGCGACACGATGGCGCGACGCGATTCTGTTAGTACAATTTCCATGAAGTTTTCATAGAAATTGTTCTACTAGAGCCGCGTCCCACCGCCGCGGCACTTCTGTGTGCGGGAGCCATTAAGAAAAAAATTATAACTATTTTTGTGAATTGAAAAATAAATCAGCCATAGAATAGTCTTTACGGTTGTACACATACGGATAAAATGACTCGACAGAATATTAAAATACTTTAAAGATAGAGTAGTGTTATCGCAAAATTAGTATTTTACTTTTTATCTGCTACCGAGGTCAACGCCTATTGGTCTACGGAGCCAATATGGCGAGCAGAGAATTGATTGATTTTAGATTAGGTATCACTTAGTTACCAATTTATTTTAGTATTCAGAGAAGATAGGAGATCAAATGTTCCATGATGAACTTGACAAAATATAATAATTGTTTGCTGCAGCTGTTAAGCTCGAATATAATTTGACTGTTCGTGAGAAGTCATTATACTAGTAGGTACATAATAATAATATAATTATAACGCCCGTGGCTTTTAAAGATAAAGAATATTTATTTGTCCAAAAAATGAGTATACACACATGGCATGCAAGATGTGGGGGTGCGTGGGGTGTGTGTGTGTGTGTTTTCTGTATGAGAAGAAGCCTTGGCCCTGCAGTTGCTACAATTATAGGCTGGTATGTTTTTTTTCCTTTAAAAACGTAAAAACACTACAAGTTAAGCTTACAATGCTTGCACAGCCATGTTAAGTGAACATGGTTGTACAAGCAGAGGTCAAAACAAATTGAACTGCTAGCTACTAAACTAAGTAAAACAATATTTGGATTATCATACACATCTTCTGACTACACTGACTGTAGACCGTAAGTACCGCCTTTTTCTATTTTTCTCATGGCAGTAAGAGCTATTCGACAATGGCTCATTACTTGATTAACAGATGAGCCAGTCACCAAAAGGCTGAATGCCCAGAGTGCATCTTTCACTAAACTTTGTCTTTCGTGGCGGCTTTTTTAATGCTCCCCATTATGACTTGCCAAATAACACAACTTGGCCAAAGCAAAAGACACACAATATCACCTGTGCACTTGAGGATCTTATGACTGCGTCAGCGAACGGAGATCGCGTGGCTGAATTTTGGGCTAAACATAATTTTTGAATTTTCTTCATCCGATGGCAAAAAACAAAGTTGTGTTATGTTTTGCCATCGGAAGAAGAAAACTCCATTGTCAAAACTATTTAAGGCAACTACTTCGTAGTAATATCCTTCAGACCAGAATAGTAATGTAGCTTAAAATAGAATACTCTATTGTAGGTGGGGTGGTCGTTTCGTGGGAAGTCCCCCAGCTAGATGGATCCACGACCTTAAGAAAGTTGCTGGGACAGACTGGCCGCGGAAAGCGGAGGACAGGGTATTGGTGGCACAATCTGGGAGAGGCCTATGTCCAGCTGTGGACAGCGATAAGCTGAGTTGATTGCTTGTACCAAAATAGTAACGCAACAAATATCCAAGATCTCTTTAATTGTTATTAATAGTAATACGAAGTGCGTGAGCAGTGCCACCTATCGTAAATGTGGTGAGTTCGTTTCCGCGTACGCGCCGATACCATCGTTGAAATAATTGTCTTAGTTTAAATATACTTTATTGCTGTAAAAGGTGCTTTTTCTCCCATATCCCTTCCCTTTTTCTTCCTTTTTCTTCAATATCACATGTTTCTCCTTTTATTTTATGAACAACATACGTTTAATCTGCCAATTCAATTCACAAAACATTGATTGATATTATAACTCGCATCTCACCCTTGATTGATGCACAAACGTATCAATCAACTTCACGAATCTGTTTAGTGTAGCCGACGCCTAACGCTAACAATGATGGAAGCCTGTCCGCATGATATGATCTCGGAAAGGTTAAAAAAATTATGTGATCTTCATACCTGTGTACCTATATATGACTGTTAACAACACTATTTATAAGAGTTGTAAATTGTATGTAGTTTTGCATGGAACATCTTCTTTACACATTGTTTTTGTATATTTTAGGATGCGCTTTTCGAAAATGGTGGAGGGGGTTCAGATAATGTGGTGCATACCTTTTCTGTTCTGTCTTAGCATTATGCTGAGCGATGGCCAATTTGCATGGATGTGACGCATGTTTTCCCCCATATTTTTTTTGTGTGTTTGTGTTTTTTTTTATGCGTCATGTTTACCGCAAATAAAAGTATTTTCTTTCTTTCTTTTCTTTCTTATACCTGGTCTTTTTCCATAGCTACAGCTTGCGGCCTATCTCCTATTTTTACCGGGGCACTAGCAGCCGGTCGATTCTGTAAAAATCTCACCGTGAAAACTCAAGTGAAGTGAGCTTGATGTGAGTTGTTAGTAACACTACTGACAACTCACATCAAGCTCACTTCACTAGAGTTTTAAAATATCACTGTGAAAAGTTAGTTGAAGTGAGCTTAGAGTGAGCTGTCAATAGTGTCAATCCCTAGCATTAGTTGGAATTACAGCTCACTCCACGCTCACTTCACCTAAGTTTTCACGGTGAGATGGTTACAGAATCACACTGCAGTTCTTATGTGTAGTTCGTGAGTATATGAAAACAATCATCATCTGAGGCTTTACAGCCATGAGGCCTTAGACTGATCAAGTATTTGGGAACGAAGAATAGAACATAGAAATAGCAATGGTCTTCATTTTGACAGTTCAACAACATTCATTGCGTTAGTTGTTGAGCAGACAAATTTTTGGAACATATGAAGCAATGAATTTGCGATATCCTTCAAAGTGACGAAGAAAGTGAAGAAGAAGAGGTGAGTGAGTGAAGTGAGTGAGTGAGTGAGTGTAGTGTTTTGCGCAATTACTGTCTGGATTCTGGATTCTAAAATAAATAAATAAAAACAAGTAATAACTGGGGATTCATAACTTAATGTTTTTTTAAAGGAATTATGCAACAGCTCTGCCTCCCCATCGGAGAATACAATCGTGACTAACTCCCACCGTAGATTTTATGTTCTTACTGTTTATCAGTGAATACTTCCACATGATCATCAGACCACCTTATCACTTCGTTCAATAATAATCATGTCAAAATTACTTGTTAAATTACCAATATCTTGATGCGAAGTACCAGGCTGACATAATCGAATGGAGATTCGAACAATATCGATTATCCTAAGCCCCGTAATAAGGACTCGGCTTACAAAGCTGGGATTACATGGGCACTGTATTTGTACTTTAACGATATGATAGAATAATGTAGGTATAATATCATGGTAATCTGTTTCGTGTTTACTTATTTTATAAGTAATCTATTTATTAGTTTATTGGATAAGTTAGGATGAGATTTTTATAGATTTTTTTTTACTAAGCTTCGATAGTATTAAAGTAATACTTTTTTAACTAAAGTATTTTTTCCACGTTTTGTTTGAAATTCAACACGCAGATGTCTGCTAGAGGCATATATGTGCGAAGTTGAAGTTAACTGTGACGTTCACAGTATTAAAAAAAAATGTATTAAGAACGTTCACGGTGTGAACGTTTTTAAAATTACGAGAATTGCCACTCTGTTACCATTCTGTCTAGATTCTGAACCTGCAATGAAATTTCTCATCGGTTAATAAAAAAAAAAAAAAAAAAAAACTGTAGTTCGATACATTTTAACCGCGTCGTAAGTGTTTCACACTTTTCTATTAAACAGATTTTTTTTTGATAACCGGAACTCGGCAAATTGACGTAGGGTGTCAATTTCCTAATAAACCTCCATGACTGAATCTAACTACCAACATATTTTTCGCGAAAAACATGACATCACTGCCAAAACGAGATTGAGTTCAATTCGGTCTACTACACGACGAATAACTTGCACTCAAGTGTAAAATCAAGACATTCGTATATTTTGCCAAAACGATGCACAAGATTGAGCAAGGAATAAAACTCAGTCCATTAAATGCTATTGACTTGAGGAGAGACGTATATTATATCCGGTTCATATTTTTAGAAAAGTTAAGCACAATGCAGCAATGATGTCATTTCAAAAATTTTTGGTCGTTGGTTCGAACCCAGTTAGGTAGGCGCTTTACTTTGTGTAAACGATTTCATCACCACTGCTCACAAAAACGGTGAAGGAAAACATCGTGAGGAAACCGGCATGTCATAGAACGAACAATTTGAACACATGTGACATCTACCAACCCGCACTGGCACCGATAGAGGCACATTCATCATCTGCCTTTTCCCAAGTACCTATTTTGGGGTCAGCTTCCAATCTAACCAGATGCAGCCGAGTACCAGTATTTTACACGGAGCGACTGCCTGTCTGACCTCCACAACCCAGTTATTGGGTAATACGATACGCCTTGGTAAGACTGGTTGTCAGACTTTCGGGGTTCTGACGATCCGTAACGACTGTCAAAGATCTACGATAGACAGCCGAGACCAACGGCGTAACGTGCTTTCCGAGGCACGTTATATAGATGTGATATAATTTGATTGGCTATTGTCATTAAGATTAACAAATTACGGAAGGATCTTGGTATGTAAAGATGGTCACCCATCCACGAACCAAGCGCGACAAGCGTAGCTTAACCTGATCGATCGACCTGTGCGGCTGTTATTATATAGCCACGATGATTTGGCACCTCAATTGTTTATCATCTGAGTTAGTCTAATGAATGGCCAAAGTCGCGGCCACTCGTTATGCTCTCTATGCGAGATCTACCCATTACGTATGGTTGCATAATAGTACTTTGACCTGTCACTTATCAAACAAAAAAATCTCAATTCAGAAGTCGATTCACGTAAGCCGCCCACAGCATATGACACAACATCGCAATCTGATATTGCGTAAAATTTAAAACAAAGAGTACCTAACATTAAACGACAGCTAATAGCCTTGGAGTATGAATTTAGATCTGTAGAGTCATTGGAAGGTATTTGGTTTTGATGCAGTGATTATTTATTCTGCTATTCGGGGCGGAGACAAATCCAACAAATCAAAGATCATAAAAATCGGTCCAGCCGTTTTTGAGTTTTATTTATATTCATAATTATGTATATGTGATGTAATTTGATTGGCCATTGTCATTACGATCAACCACATTACAAAAGCTTACATGAAACAAGCTTCCAGAAATGAGGTGCTTATAGATATTTTGTAAACACTCCCATTTGCCAACAAAAGCAGAGGTGTTGCATATCAGCTTCGTATAAGCTCGTCACAACACCAGTCATCATCATTATCAACACCAAATAACCTATAATTTAATTTACCTGCTAGCAATAGTTATAGTTCTAATTACCATGCTTGGAAACCAATTAATTTCCCAAATTCTACGTAAAGAGCGATGCAGCAGCACCTTCTATTGATCAAACGTCCAGTGACTTCTGAGGTATTTTAGTTAGTGCTTTTCAAATCGCAAGGTTTGTATATACAAGGTGTCGTTTTGCATCCTCGTCAAATTCAAGGAGGTAACTACGAGTATTTTACTGATTCTCGACACGAATCAATAATAAAATAAGTAGGTTTTTTTTTTAATGTTCGGAAATCGGCATGTGAGACACGCTTTTTAAAACCCGGCCTGTGTGAGACCGCACTGTAACTGCCCTTCTACACACATAAAAACGCGGCCGCTTATACGATACCATAATGCGATTCTGTTCTTTGAAAAAGTAAGTATTCATTATTCAGGGATCGTAATTTTATTTGATTATTTGGGTCTTTCATAACAGCCTCCTGAAATTTTACGAGGATGCAAAACGACACCTTGTATACGTTGCTTTAAGTTAAGCATTTTTAACGTAAGCAAAATTATGGTTAAGCAGACATTAATCATTACCTATCTTTGCAACGCAACGTCATTAAATAACCCTTTGGAGACTCCTGGGACTAGAGCGACTCTTGACTTTCTAAACACCCAATTATGGAAGAATTTCGCTTAGATATGTTACTTTGTTGAATTAATAGCAAACAAGAAATGTCTTGTTTGCTATTAATTAAACAAAGGGACTTATGCCAGCGACGTAATTGCGTAATATACTAACACTAGGAATGGCTTTAATTTTGACAGTTCAACAACATTCATTGCGTTATTTACGTTGTTGAGCAGACACATTTTTCGAACATATGAAGCATTGGATTTGCAAATATCCTTCAAAATGATTCTGATTGTAATAAATTGATAGTGTATTGTACAATTAGGGTGCCGGTTTCTGAATCCTCAGAAAACGGGGAAATTGGTCGCTTATCCCAATTAAGCTGCCGCCGAAATAAGTTGGCTAGAAAAGATTGTCTCATTCATACTCTAAAGTAGAACATCAATAATGTCAGTGTACCGAGTCTCGTTACAAACGACCTTTTAAAACAATCAATCTTGTGTTGAAACGATCGCGGGGAAACTGTGTGTTATTTACGTGAAGATGTATTACAAAGATTTAGATTTAGGTACTTGATTTATGTAGATTACTTTGGCTTTGGAGAGGAATATCTAACCTTTAATTTTGCGCTGAATATTTTAAGAATAGGTCAGTGGTGGTAAGTTTTAAGTTTAGGAGGATGATTTGACTACCCCCTTAGTCGATATTGCGTCTTAACTTTTTTATTTATTGTAAATAATTTCATTTAATATTAAATTTAATCACTTTTTAGGGTTCCGTACCCAAAGGGTAAAAATGGGACCCTATTACTAAGACTTCGCTGTCTGTCCGTCCGTTTGTCTGTCAGCAGGCTGTATCTCAAGAACCGCGATAGCTAGACAGGTGAAATTTTCACAAATTATGTATTTCTGTTGCCGCTTTAACAACAAATACTAAAAACAAAATAAAATAAATATTCAAGGGGTCTCCCATACAACAGACGCGATTTTTATAGATAATGGTACGGAATCCTTCGTGCGCGAGTCCGACTCGCACTTGGCCGGTTTTTGATAATATTAAAATAAATGAATAATTAACTTTTCTGTCTTGTTTCTTTAATAGGAATAATTTTTATTTTTTATTTATTAAGTTTTTAGATAGTATGGACAAAGTATTATGGGTTTTTATATTACTAAAAAAAAAAAAACTGTAACAGCCCGTAGTTTGGATATATGCCGAGTTAACGACAGCAAACTGGCCTTCTATAACATGGGACTTGACATAACTGACAGCGAGGTCTTCATACCTCTGCCTTCTCCTTCAAGGAACACAGGCGTGATCTTATATAAAATTGTAGCAGTATCTACAACGCCACATGCGAACAACGAGTCATACTGACGTCACGCAAATCCTGCATCTCGCAAGTAGAGTTTACCGCGCAATTAGCACATGTATATACAAACCTCCCAACATCAATCGTTGGGCAGTGGCCCAGCAGACACAACACCCGTCTGGTCGGACGATCCTTCCTTTTAAATAGAGTATGAGTGAACTTTACACCCTGTTCCTCATACCTCTAACCTGGTGACACCGACGTGATCGAAAAAAGGAATCGTGGGGGTCGTGGTCGTGAATGCGTTATCGATATAACACAAAGGGCTGGAGTAGTTAAGTTCCGGGGATTGGTTCTTAAAAGAGCCGTTTGGAACGGCAGTAGGGTGCGATTGTGGAGCTATGTCACAAACCATGCTCCACCTCCTATCCTGCTCTGTGTGTCCCAGAATGCAGTCAACGTGCAGTCACAGTAACCTCTTCGCTGCTACCGACAACGCCGTGGAAGTGACAAAGTTTTGGGAAACCCAGATTTGAAATACAGTCGTGCCAGCGACATGAAGACCAAGATCCGTTATCAACATTGCAGAGATGACCCTACACAGATATACAAGCAACATAGCTTATTTTGATACCACCAGGAACTCTGCTCACCCTCCCAACCACACCATCAAACTTCACACATTGTTATCGAACACTGTATCAAAGTAATTTAACAGGAGAGTAAACTACGTGGTAATTCAATATAGTAACTCGCGACCGGTCACGCTCGAAATTGCCCGGGCATTTTATGAAATATTGCCCGGGCGGTAATAGTGTGTGGGAATTAGCTGATAATGGATAAAGTGGTAGGGATTTAGTACTGGTGTGATAGAATATGATAATTTTATAGGTTTATCTAGCCGCCCCTGCTAGGTAAGGTTTTTATGATATTACAAAACATTGAGATTAATTTATTACACGTACGTTTAATATTAATGTATTTTATAATATACACGTTGACCTTCCGTTTAAATTATACAGGATGACAGGGACATCGACGCGCAAACTGTAACCATGGATTCAGCACATGAGTTTAGACCCCATAGCGTCGAAATTTTTCGTCAAACTTGAGGATGCTTTTCCCTATGAGTGTTCATAGGGAAAAGCATCCTCAAGTTTGGTAAAGTATTGTGATAACTGTTAGGTTTTACCGACAGATAAGATCTTTATTGCTTATTCGTTTCCCATCAATATGTAAAATATTGAAAAAAATCTCACTGCATTAAAAAAAAAAAAACTAATCTTACAGGCTACCTAATCAATTCACTTCGTAGAAAAAAATATTAAAGAAAAATAGTCCATACAATAAACTTCTAGTGCCTTCTACTAATTTAATAAAGTTCAGTAGCAGAATGTCTCCTGACAGTAATAAAACCAGAATTAAAAAAATCCTTTACCACATTTTTATGTTAGTTTGAATATGAGAAAACTTTTCACCAAATCCCCCGAGATTGTCGACCCCTGCAACAGTGAGCTATTAAATTATGACAACTTTGTATTTCGTCTAGACTTTAAAATTAGAAACATAGGTACGTTTAAGTTGCTATGTAGTGTGTAAAAAGAGTCTTTTCACCAAATCCCCAGATATGTCAATTTTACAACGTTACAGGAGTTGACAACCTTTGTAACGTTGTCAAATTCTACTAAGACAACTTTGTGTTTTGTCTAAAATGAGAATCATACGTTTAGATTGCAGCTTCATTATTTTTTTTTTTTTTTTAAAAAGACTCATTACAATAGCCGTCAACTACGTATTCAAACTAAGTAACATAATTTCTGGGAAACGACCTTTATTTTTGGTGTGAAAATTTTCTGTTTGCAGTAGTGGACCATGTAATACACGCAAACCGTTGTGCTTATGGATGCATGGGATATTTAAAGTTGTGTTATGACATTAAAAACTTGTTTGTTTTCGTAAAAAAATATCAGTAAAAGTTGCAATTTTGACCTTCAATATCTCCGTAACCAGAAGGTTCTCAGGTATGGTCCAGAACAAAAAAGAAATTAGAATGATGGGGAGTATATATGTCTCTCGGCTTTGCTAAGTGTCTTTGTACATCCGACTACACATCCGACATATTCTTTCTGAAAAAGGCTTTCCCTTGTCCCTCTTGAATAACAAAATTGAAATAAAATAAATCCTCACCCACTTTTTCATATAAATCTTAAAGTGGGAGCAAACTTTTCACCAAATCCCGAGGGATGGTCCTTGTAACGTTGTCAAATTGTCAATTATATTAAGGGCTGAATTTTCCAACGCCAGTTAATTTTATCCGAGGAATAATTTTGAATTTTTGACAGTTCTTCCATACAAAATCTGTCAGAAGTCCATTTTATTCCACGAATAAAAATTATCTGTCGATGAAAAATAAGCCCTAAGACTTCTTTGTATTTCGTTAAACATAAGTTTAAATTGCAGCTTAATTCAATATTTTTTTTCCTTAATAGATGTGATACATTATTCTCATTACAATCTAGCCTGTTAGCTTATAACTAATATGAAAATTATCATACTGGCTGACTTTTTTTAACGTCTGGACAGAAACGAATAAAGAAAACATTGCATTAATAAAACACTTTCACAAAAATGATAAAAAATTTACGTACAGCCATAGGCAGAAATATAAGTTTTCTGTTGAGTAAATTTTAAAAAGCCTGAACCACATTTTCACATTACCCAAAGTGTGAGCAAACTTTTCACCAAATCCCCAGAGATTGTCAACCCCTGCTACACTGTCAAATTGTTGAGCGCTCCTGTTATAACGACTTTGTAGAGTTTCCATAACTCGCGAGTCGTGTGGAGCACAGAGTTAACTCCTATTCGTTTAATTAAGTTTTGGAGTAATTAACATTTATTAGGACGTGATTTGTTTAAAATAATACGTTGGTTGATAAATTAGTCATTTTTAAATAAGCTATTATTATTCTTTTATTTGTAAAATAACGGTTTATTTTGGGACTAATTTCAGAAAAAGAAAACCACTATTTAGAATACACCATTTCTTTCAATCTGTGTCTGTTTTGTTAAAACTTTATATGTGAACAAAAAGATAGACCCCAATCCTCGTGATATCATTATCATCCACAGCTCGATAACACCCACTGCTGAGTACGCCACCTCACGCTCCTGTACAGTCACGAACACCAATATGTCAATACTCGGCAACTTTCAATTGCGATTCTTTTGTGAAATAACGAATGCAACGTTGAAATACGACACATTACATAAACCTATGGGTTCGTAACAACATAACATTTCATTAAATAATAAAGCTGTAAATCGCTTTTGAATAAAGCCGAGTGTATACATACTTTTGCTCGCGACTGTACTAGCCTCATCCAGTACCAACAATATCGTCCGGTCATCTTCCCGCCGCCGGACGACCGATATGGGCCGTACAAAGTGAAAAATACCCTTCAACCTCTACACACTGGAAATGAAATCTAGCAAAAGTGAAGAAACCATTAAATATTCAAGTTATCATAGCTTTTACGTAATTAAGATTCAAATGCGGTACCTATTTTAGTCTAAAACTATAAACGCACTCTCAAAAGTGCTGGTCTAGCAATTTTAATCATGCTCGTAGATCATTAGCAGGGACATATTACGCATGCGATAATGCTAACAGGCCATAAGAGCCCATAATGGTATGGGTGCTGAAGGAATACACAACATATTAAGCTATTTATGAATATCCAGTTTATGTTGATCCCTCATTGTATAGGCTTTCTAAGTAATGACAGGTCAGCTTATACTGTACATGTTAGATAGCTTGATGTGTCTTCGTGAGTACAGTAATAGTCATAATAATTACAGTTCGTTTTATAGACGAAGGGTTGCACTGAAAGATAAACGGAGGAATTTAATCAGAGCTTGTGTTTTGTTTTATGAATTTTATATAAATCAAATGTTCATCGGATTTCGTCTATCATAGTTTAATGCTAGATTAGGGTCATATGAATTGACATAACAATATGTACAGTCACGAGTAAAAGTATGTATACACTCGGCTTTATTCAAAAGCGATTTACTCCTTTATTTTTTAATGAAATTTTATGTTGTTACGAACATAGCATTTTCGTACCCATAGGTTTATTTATTTATTTATTTAAATGACATGAGAGACTTACAGCTAAAACAAACAGAACAAGGACAGTACATTAGTCTGAAAGCCAATTACAAGTCTCCACTTATAAATATATTTAATCGTATTTCAACGTTGCATTCGTTATTTCACGAAAAATCGCAATTCAAAGTTGCCAAGTGTTGACATATTGGTGCTAGTGACTGTAGATAGCATGTTATGCAAAAATATTTAGATTTATTTCCGCAAAATCTTAATCCAAGCTTAGTTACAGAATGTGCTGCATTCTGTAACTAAACTTGGATTAAGATAAAATATAAAACCGCCCGTAAAAATATGCACATGCAGGTGTGTTAGTTATAATGCAACATGGAACCCAAACATAAACTCATCACGTGTTTCCTGTCTCCACTGTACATCCTCAGGAGAAAAACAAGAGTAAAGAAAAAATATTTTATTTATTTATTTATCCATTTTTTTTTTTTTTTTTAAATATGCAAAGCATGTCATCAGTGGTGATACTGCAGCCATAATCTTATAGATAATCCTGCTGGCAAGAAAATATTGCCATCTAAAATGATGATCAAATCCTAAAGCGCAGTTTGTTTTAAGATTCAGTTCAGACTGGCTTGCTTGATACGTCTTAAAATACGCTGTGCAATGTAAGACTAAGAATTCTCATTGAAACTCAGAAAACTCATTGCTATGTGTACAGACGCCAGCACGTCAAGCTACTACAATCTGTCAAATTTATTTAATAGATTTTCAATTTTATCACTAAAGCATTAGGTTCAAGGTTGATTGGGAAAATTTGACAGTCTACCTAAAGGTCAACATACTGACGTAAGATTGTCAGAGCGCTTTTATTTAAAACTTTATGTTCGAGTGAAATGCAATTAAACTCCGTTTAACTACGGTGTAATCAACTAAATGAAAAGTCAACAATTTTATTGCAAACATTTTCTGATTTCTAGCGAATGCTATTAACTGTTTTATGAACCCGTTTGTGATTCGATTATTTTTATTACTAGTATGTACTTTCTAGAATAACCGACGGCTAAGTAGAGGCCACCCTAGTTTATCCCAAGAGTTGGTAAGAAAGAAAGACAGGAGAAAGAAAGAAGAAAGAAAGAAAATACGTTTATTTGCGGTAAACATGACGCAAAAAGAACATAAAAACGAATAAAGAAAAAAAAAACAATAAAAAATGGTTCTTATTGTTTTTCTACAAGTTCTTTGTACAACACAAGAACCGTATTGGTTATATTACTATCGAATTAAGTAAGTATGGTAAAGTACAAAATTATCTATCGATACTAATAATACAGCTGAAGAATTCGTTTGTTTGTTTGAACGCGATAATCTCTGGAACTACCAGTCGGATTTGAAAATAAGAGAGTGAGAGAGACAGACAGAGAAACACGCGCACGCCGCACGGCTTACAACTACCTATAGCAAAAAGTGTCGTTCCAACTTTTGGTCTTAATTTTTTCCGTCTAGCCTTTCGCAACGCGCGATAAGGAACTTCGTTCCAAAAATCTTTTTGCATTTAATAGCCTAGTTCTTGACGTTGAATATGATGCTCATCGAAAACGAGTTAATAGGAATGCGACGCCGTGGATAAGAAGCCGAAAAGGGGGATTTTTAAAGCGTCCATAAAGTCTATTATTAATTATAGGTTGGATATGCACTCACAAATAGTCTTACATACATACAAGAATAGTAGGAATTTGCAAAAGACGTATACACGATAATTTCAAACAATGGATACAACAACAACTATAGAAAATAACGAGCCTATCTCCAGTTTAATATCTCAATAACTTATCAAACATTAATCAGGAAACTATAAAATACTTTACGCAACATAAACCCCATACATTTTACGATTACCCTCAACTTTACCTATCTTAAATTCTAGAAGATTTTATACAATCAACTAACTTCTGCTCGCAACTTCGTCTGCGTGACTTTTTTTTTAGAGTTTTTTCTGAGTTTTTTCTTTTTAGTGTCGTAGTGTGATGTTATATAACCCTATAGCCCTCATCAAGGCTATCAAATCTAAATAACCTGTATTGTTCCACTGCAGGCCAAAGGCTTCCCTCCCTCTTTTCTACATACACAATATTCTGTCTTTTACGAGTCGGGCCAGTCCTTACGGTACGAGTCAACCTCGTCCCGCCATCTGCCGCGATAGCGTCGTACGTTTAGTGTGACCCAATCGGTGTTCTTTTAGCCAATTGTCGTCTGACATGTATCTGATAAGGCTACCAAATGCCAAAAATATTTTTTCAAATCCGACTGGTAGTTCCCGAGATTTGCGCGTTCAAACAAACAAATAAACTCTTCAGATTTATAATTCGTAGAGTAAAGATAGATTTACATTAATAGTCTAACATACAGCTTTGAACCTCGTCCATTTTATCAAATGCACTCTTTACATGGCCAATAATCGTAAAACAAGCTGTTTGCTTAGTTTGCTAAGCTGTGGTCCAGCGGTTCTCGAGTTAAAGTGATCGCCCCCTGGGGTGAGCGATTGAGTGCGCTCGCCTTCCAAGTAAATGGGGGCGTTGACTTGATTGGAAGGATTTTGTTGTCTGGGACGTTTTTATGTTGAAAAATAAAAGGAAAAACTATGAATTAGTAGTTTTTTTTTTGTACATTTAAGCATTATCATTCTTTGCTGTTAAATGGAGCTTAGATATTCTTTGTATGTTTTTTAGTTTGCTAACTTGTCAATGTGATCTAGACAAAATCAAACTGGTTGCTAATGTAATTGTAAAATTTATTCTTTTTTTTTCTCTTCGACATTGATTTACATTCTGTAATTACTTAGAGTCACACTCGGATAGTCACACCCTATTACTCCATATTTATTTATGAAAATCGTCTACTTTTGGAATGTTTGTAAATATGTGAGCACCATGTATCTATCACATAGTTATTTTATATGTCATGGTTTCATAGGCTTTCACGTTTATATGTCATCATATAAACGTGAAAGTTTGTATGAATGGATGGATGTTTGTTACTCTTTCACGCAAAAACTACTGAACAGATTCGGATGAAAGGACAATGCTCATGGATGTACTGGAATCCCGTACCATGCTGCATCAAAGTCGAACTTTGTTTTTTATAGACTACTCTTATCATATTATATCCTAAAAAAGTTTTTTTTTGTTACCAAAACCCGGGTTTCGGAGATTTTCAAAAAATTTAAATAACTTGAAAACTAGATATTTTATTTGATATGTCATACACGAACGGCCATTAGGCATTGCTCGAAAAAAAAAAAATATAATCGTTTATATATAAATTCTATTCTATTTTATTCTAGTTATTTTTAATTGATGTAGAATCGGCAAAGTATATTTTTTTTAAAGACGTGAGCATGACTCTTTCAAAATTCAAGGTTATATTAATCATATCATTTGAAACAGAACATCATGTAAAGGGAATACAACAAAATCAACACTGATGCATGAGAGTTTTTGGTACGACTTTTGGTCATTGTCCGTTGGCACTCAAATGGTTTATAACCAGGATTAACATATAGGATACGTTTTATCCCGATATTCACACAAAACCGAAACTTATGCGGGTGAAATCGCGGGGCGCAGCTAGTAAATAATATATTTGATTTGTGTGTATTATAATAATTTCCAAAATAAATTTTCTAAATGATCGTGAAAACCATAAATCAAAATCTGTTGTATTAAACTTAGTTATGAACAACGCGGTGATACAGGTACACACGGCTACACGTCAAACTATAAAAAACCAGTTTGTCTTGGCCTCACTTTGTATGATATTTTCTCACAATGAACGGTCAGCTAATACTGGTTTTGCATAGCTTGATGTGTAGCCGTGTGTACACGAAAAGCGACTATAATTTATAAATTTTATAATATTTATAGATGAACTGTGGATATCTTTTAGAACCTTTGTCTCTTGTGTAGAGAAAATTCTAACTAACCACAAGCAATAATGATAATTATGAATTTTATGTCTTTTCGCATAATTACGGCGGCACAAATAATATTTAAAACTTTCTTGAACTTACCGGAAATGTAAACTTATAAATGCGACTTCTAAGTTATATTTTACAGTAAAAGTCAAGTATTTACAATAAATTGTAATGTTTATTTATTAATAAATAAAGTCTATAGCCGGCCAATTAGTTTCTACTGCTATTTGCACTTTCATTTTTCATATAACTTACAGCATTAAATAGTAATAATAATTATTTGCTTTCTAGGTAGTTTATTTAAAGTCTGGTTATAAAAAACTAGCAGCGCCCCGCGGTTTCGCCCGCATAAGTGTCGATCCTCGTAGGAATAACCTATGTGTTAATCCTGGTTATAAACTATCCGTGTGCCAAATTTCATCTAAATCCGTTCAGTAGTTTTTGCGTGAAAGAGTAACAAACATCCAGCCATCCCTGGGTGCTTGGGAGAGGCCTATGTCGAGCAGTAGACGTCTTTCGGCTGAAATGATGATGAATTGAATAGTTTAATTTTTTTTTAAATGACAAATAAACAGCGTAACATTTTTAAATATTTTTCTTTAGATACTTTTACTTAATCCTCTGGTCTGGTCTGGTCTCAATCTTTTACGGTAATTTTTTTGTGGTGTTTTTTCATGACAAAAAAATACATTGAAGCATAAAGCTTATCCATATTTTTTATTTACTAATAAATGTCAACTATTCGTAATTGCAAACAACTTTAGCTGTTAGGCTTTGGCGAGGCTCTGTTAATAAAAACAAATGTCCAAAAAACCATGTCCACCATATGCCATCTGCCTCATCGGCCTGGAAGGGGAAGCATCTCATCCAATTATATTGAAATTGTGATGAACTAGTGAGCCCAAGTGCCTGTGGAGCAGGACCAGCATTAAAGCAAGCATTTTTATTTACTATATATTCATCCAACTTATAATATGCTTGTCTACATAGTGTGCGTTTAATGTATGTTTTAAATTTCTTCTCATTTAGTTGAAGAATATCGAGTGGTATTTTATTATACTTAACATTTTACACAGTAACCCATAAAATAAGTTTTTAATTTAGACAATCTAAATAGATCTAGTTTGTTCCTATTCCTAGTGTTTAAATTATGCCTGTCACTTATCTTACTAAAAAGATGTAGATTTTTTCGAACGTTCTCTGAAGTTGATAGATCAATTAAATTAAAATTTTCCATTAACACGATCAATCCCCTAAAATATGTAATTAACTGCATATTGATTCATAAATATTAATTATTGGGCAGTAATTATTTAAGTCTGTGGGAATTATTTTTGAGTAATGATGGTTATAATTATGTAATAGGTTCTCAGTGGTTGATTAAATTTTGTAATAACATTTTGATGAAAAAGTGCTGTTTTTTAAGAATAATTTGTTAGATTTATTCATTCCGTTATTACGATTTGTTATTTCGGAATTAATGTTATTATGAATAAGTTTTTCTAATAAGAAAGATTGTTAATTAGCTCGCAGTATTTTTTCTCGCCAGTAGGTAAGCCACCGCATCAGTAGTTCTACTTCCTACTAATATTATAAACGCGAAAGTATGTGAGAATGGATGGATGGCTGTTTGTTAATCTTTCACGCAAAAACTACTGAACGGATGTTGATGAAACTCTACAGTAATATAGCTTATACATTAGAATAATACATAGGATACTTTTTATCCCAATATTCCCACGGGATCGACACTTATGCGGGTGAAACCGCAGGGCTAGTTTTTAAAATACGATTGAAAGTGTTTTTGCAAACCTACTTACAAAATAAAATCATTTATCTTTTATGAACCACTGCGTGTTGACAGTACTTTACCGTTATATTCCAGCAATTTGGGATAATAAGATTTCATGAAAAATGTTTTAGAACAAAGTTTTAATGTTTACTTGGTAGCATATTAAACACCCACGCAATAATTACTGTAAAGGGAAATGATTAATTATGTTTTTTCACATCTGCCTTGTGTGAAGTTTGTTTTACTTTTAACTTGATTTAAAAATCTCTAATGGAAAAGTTTTATTTATCTCGCTAGCCGATTAGTTGCTAAGTACAGCATATTATTATTAGTGCATAAATAAAAACATGATTTTTTCTTCTGAAACTTTCATTACAAGAAGAAATGGTTTTACAAAAAAAAAAAACCATTAGGTTTAATAATGTTTGAGCAACACTGACACACAATAAAGAGTTTCTTAAACGAAAACATGTCTGGTCAGTCATGATTGTTTAGCAACTGTCCGTATATATTCAAATCGCAATTGGAATTTATAATCAGTTTTATAAAAGGGCAACATTACGAACAGCAACGTAGCGTGTTATTCTGAAGTACCTATGCATTTCCCTGACTGCATCCATGTCTCCATTTTTTTCCGCTACACAATAGAAAAAAAAAAAACTTGAGATGTGTCAAGGGACACCCGGATGGAACGAAGTTCAAAGAGAGAGAGAGAGACAGACAGAGAAACACGCGCACGCCGCACGGCTTACAACTATAGCAAAAAGTGTCGTTCCAACTTTTGGTCTTAATTTTTTCCGTCTAGCCTCCTTTCCAACGCGCGATAAGAAACTTCGTTCCAATAAAATAAATAAATAAACTACAGTGCGGCCGACGAGAGAATGCCTTTTTGACACCTGTCAGTTTCATACAAACGAATACGTGTTTTGCCAATTTGACCTTTATTAGTTACTAGAACTGTAGCTCTGGCAGATATCAGGAACGCATTCTTTCAACGGCCGGACTGTAGTATAGTGTTAATATGCTGAAGTAAAGGTAAATTTCACTGACTATATATTTATTGACTGCATTTTTTTTTCTAGTAACTAAGAGCTTGTTCAGAAAGGGCGAATTCGTCGCGATTCTCTCGTGCGAATCACGCGCGATCGTTGCGTCCAGAAAGAGCGTACCAACGCGCGAGCATTTGGGGACGAATTCAGTCAGTAGGAAGGAATTCGGCCGGAGTTCGCGCGTTTAACTGGACGCAACAAGGGGTCACGCGCGATTCGAGGGTCTGGCGTTGTGCACGCGATTTACGCGCGTATTTTGAATTCGCGCGATGCTTGTGGACGCAATGTATTCGTGCCTAGTATCTCACTAGCGCGCGAAACGTTTCGCGACGAATTCGCCCTTTCTGGACAAGCTCTAACAAAGCTAGCATTGGAATGTAACTTACCGATCTCTTCTGATGATGATGGTGTTCTAACTTCATGTTGGCACATCTGTTCAGCGCCGTCAGACGTCTGAACAACGACTGTAAGGAGTCGGCGTCTAAGAACGGATGGTCGTTCTGAACACCTGACACGTCTATTGGGAACTGGAGGTCTGGAACAATGAGAAAATGTAATTTATAATGGGATAACCATTAAATAAATTGAAAGAACAGTAAAAAATATGTTGCAATCATTAAAATCAGAAATCCTTTATTCTTGCTGTCGGTATTAAAGCTATGTTGTACAGTGTATCGTTCGTCTAGATACCTAGCTGGTCCTTTAAAATCACATACACGCTTCAAAAACTCGTCTAAGTGTGCATACACACGAGAGACACACACCAACGGCGGAGCACGTCGACGGCCGCCGTCGACGTGCGTTGACGAAAGCCGTCGACACTCGTCGACGGCTGCTGTTTCCTCTGCCGTTGACGCGTATGAGCACTGAAGGATGTCATAGCATGTTAAGCAAGGAATCAAGACCTCAATTGTGAACAACGAGATCCACACAAAGGTAAAATAATTGTATTCAAAATTAATTATTAAAAAAATAAAAAAAAATATTTTTTTTTTTTTTTTATTATTATTCAAATTTTATTCATAATATCTTTTGCTGTGCCCGACAGGGTCCACGATTGTTACCTACCAAATAAATATTTACCACCTAAGCCTACATTGTGGAATGCAATAAAGTATTGAGTATATTCTAGATTTATGTACAGTTGGTTGGTTGGTACGAATTGGTCGTATGTTCGAACCCAGACAGGCGCTTTACTTTGTGTAAATCATTTCATCACCACTGCTCTCAAAATGGTGAAGAAAATCGTAGTTGACGATTATTCTAGTTCCTTTCCCTAAACACTTAATATGAACCACGCGTACACGATCAAATAAGATTCTAGACAGTCATGTAAGTCTTAGAATACCGAAACCATCTGTCAACACATTTCATTCATAAATAATATCACCACCGTTATAAATTCTCCCAAAGCGCTTCACTAGTTTACAGGTAACAATACTAAATTCCCTCAGCACTTGAGTAGTAAATAGCTACCCAGTTACGTCACAAAACACCGCCAGAGGATACGTCACTCTGATGACGTCACTATCTCACAAGTACTATTGTCTAGTACTCAATAGGTAAGATTAGAAGAGAATGTAGACATATAGTGACGTATAGTGGTTGATGTGGGTGTGACGTGCGGCTTTTTATTTTGGGTGTATGGGGATGTAAGGGTGGGTTTAGGGCTGTTTTGCTGTGGCAGGAGTTTCTACATACATAATCAGCCTATGATGTTCCCACTGCTGGGACACAGACCTTCTTCTTTTTTTTTGGGTGAGTCTGTAAATTATTAATCTGTGTAAATTATTTCATCACTACTGCTCTCAAAACGGTGAAGGAGAACATCATGAGGAAATCAGCATGTCCTAGAACCAAAAATTCGAAGACATGTGACATCTACCAACCCGCACTGGACCCGCGTGGTAGATTACGGCCCAGTCCCTCTCACAGAGAGTCAGAGAGGAGATCTGTGTCCCAATGGGAGGCCGTCACCTCCTTCTGCGAAGTAGTAATGCTCGCGAAGGACGAGGCGGAGTGCGTGAGGGAGAGGCAATCTCTGCGCCCTCACGCCCCTAGTCGCCGCAGGAGATGCCCTGGACGTCGAGAGTCAGCAACCGACTCCCGGCCAACGTAGGCGCGGGCTTGCGGGCGGCGAGCACTGGGCAGCTCGCCACCCGGTAAGGACCAGGCCCGGGTCGACGGCACGTTGTGTTCCACGCGCGCCTCAAAGAGATGTCAGCATGAACTGACGGGGTCCGCTAGGGCCGATGCCTGCCAGGGCCGTGGGTTGTTCGAAAGAGATACCGTTAGTTTATCTAATGATTATCATTATCATGCGAATGGTCAAATAATTACCTAACTATTAGTTAAAAAAATAACCATTAGTGACCATTAGGCAAACTAACAATTGATCAAAAAACATATTTTGCAAAAATTTTACCATTAGTAGTTTTTAACATTTGGTTGAGTTAACTACGGATGAAAAAACTGGCCCTTAATTACCAAATCATTGAGAAAACGTAGAACGTTACATGACAGTTTATAGACGAAACGAAAGGCAAGGTTAACACATGGATGAGGACCAGACTGCATTTCTAAACAGATTCAAAAGAGACCATAAATCATACAATTTAAAGTTTAGAACACGTATTCAGCAAAAGCGTCGCTCGTGCCATTCCCGTTTGTCACGGAAATGAAACCGAGGGGCACGTGGCGGAATCGGAAACGATCTCAACTCAAACTTAATGTAGTTGTAGTAGATGAAGATAGAGAGGGAAGAATGGTTTTGTGCTTTGTTTAAAATGTTGGTGAATGTAAGGAAGGATCTTCTGTCCCCCTCAGTATCAGTAGAGTTCACTTCGAAAGTTTTTATTGTAATATTTCCGTTTATTTTTTAAATATTATATCTAATTAAATATAAGTCGCAGTAAGACGGTTGAAGCTATAGCTATATAGCCATAGCCATGTCATAGTTATACCCCTAGTAAGACAGTTATGAACCGCTTTCATATAACTAATATTACGGCATATAGCTACATATATCCCTAGGGATATAGCTATATGCCGTATAACTATATCACTAGCTTTATAACTAACTATATCAATATCTTCACAACTATGTATATCACGGCTTCAAACATCTTACTGCGACGCTCACCCAAAATGACCACCCTAAACCCACGATACAGGAGTAATTCCTAGTGTGGGGCAACGTTTTTTTGTTTTTTAAATTATGTGGTGGTGATGGATGGCGCCGCTGAGGCCGCCCCAGGAAGAGGTCAACGAAACGACCTAGATGCGTACCGGAAGGGTTGGATCGAGGTGGCTTGGGAAAAGGATGCCTGGAAGGATTTTTGCCCAGCAGTGGGACAGAATAGGCTAAATAAAAAAAATTAAAAAAACTTTTATCGTCATTGCTTCACACGAGTGCAATGACAACATGTCTAAAAATCGAGATTTCTGTGCTAAATCTAAGCTATACATTAATTTGTTTTACACATAAACATTCCGGAATAAATTCTCTAAATAATGGCAAAAACAACATTGGAAAAAATTGTGTAGTTTAAAAGAACTAAGCGGTTATATAGATAGACATCAATGGCACTATGCATATAACTAACAGTCTCGATAAGTGCCCATACCTACTCCAATATAATACCTACCTACAACATTATATTACGGCGAAGAAAAGCATTGTAAGAAAACCAAGCGACACAATGGTTTAAAAGCAGTACCGTTTTTCTAAGAAAAATAAATAAATGAAGGTAAGAGTAGAGGTAACCTCGCTTACTGCCACACTTAGAATCGTAAACAAAAAGCCACTTTTTGTTACAATTTTCTCGGTGAATATGACAGAGAGATAAAACTTTGTAAAGCATTTTTGTAAAGTCATCCCTCAAGGGGGTAAAGGGTATGATTTTAAAACATCATCATCTGCCTATCCTTTTCCCAACTATGTTGTTTTATTTTTTTGGAACGAAGTTCCTTATCGCGCGTTGCGAAAGGAGGCTAGACGGAAAAAATTAAGACCAAAAGTTGGAACGACACTTTTTGCTATAGGTAGTCGTAAGCCGTGCGGCGTGCGCGTGTTTCTCTGTCTGTCTCTCTCTCTCTCTTATAGAAAGCAAGCCAGTTATACTTCGTTCCATCCGAGTGTCCCTTGACACCTCTCAAGTTTTTTTATGTTTATCCTGTCCTACTGCTGGCCAAAGGCCTCCCCCAAGTCCTTCCAGGAACTTCCCGCGCCACCAAAATAAATGATAAAAAATTAAATCTCCATACATGCTTAGCAAAAATAATTATTTCTCTTCAGAATTAAGAACCCCAATGATATAAAACTTTCTAGTTGCACTCAATTTCAGTAGATTATACTGCCCTTTCTCTTTTAGTCTATACACTGCCATGTTGATCAGAAATTGCGTTAGTCTCCCCGCATGTCCTGCCGGCAACACCCTTTGTGCACTCCCCGCCAATATTAGGCGTATACAGGCTGCTTGTTTCCTGCCAAACTCGGTTACCTGCCCCTTTGTTGTGGTAACTCACTCAAACTGGCCTTCCCTTCAGGGTTTCAGTTTTTTTAAATCAATCAACGTGTTACACAAGTTCTTTGAAAGGTAAAAGCCACAGTAAAATACAGGATGGAAAGGAAAGAAACGGTAGGTAAATGTTTGCAATTTGTGGCGCCATTTTGTTTTGTACCGTGTTTTAATATTGAGAAATAGTTCCATCTGATGTGGTATTTCTTCATCAAACAATTACTAAGTTATCAAGACATCTTTCTGAATTCTAAAAAGGATCACATTTGGAAGTTTTATGTGTATTTAATAAAAAATATTCTAAAAAGTTAAATAACCTGACCCTATTCATTCCAAGTATGTACAAGCAAACATTGATTTCAAAGGAAAATCAACATGTTGTCAGAACAGACACAGACACAATACAGCCTGCAACTGTCATCGCACGCTTCCACAATGTTACAGCAGTTCTATAAATTTAATACAGAAAAAAGACACATTTAAACTTATCGCGGGATACTGAAGTAGGCCGGTTGTCACAAAGCGTCCCGTATCGTGGTGACGTCAGCATCCGGTCAGGAGAGGGGGTAACGGAAGTGGGGAGGCGCAGTCGCACGTTGTATGTCGGGGATGTAGGTCGCGTTTGAAAATAATTGGCGAACTTGAACACGCGGGAAATTGTGTGGGGGTATAGCTGGGATTTTATTTTCGTATTGGAATCATATTTCAGGATTTTTAAAAAAAACATAATTTTTTTAACTTTACCTAAGTTAAAAAAATTATTATACAGAGGCGAACTAAATGATTATATTCTTCTATTTCTAACGATATTTCGCGATGGGGTAGTTTTGATTGCCTTAAGTAACAAACCGTAATTATCTCGTAAACTTATTAGAATAAGTACTTTGATTTATTTATAGTTATAAGGTACAATGGGTTTGATATGTTAGTTATTTAACAAAAAACCCTAATTAAAACTAAAAAAAAAAAAAAAAGTAACAAACATTGCAAGCGACATTAGTAGGTACGTGCTAAGCTACGGCTACATTGTCGCTATAAACGCGAACTACTCGTAGCCTCTCTCGCACATCGCTCGACGTTTTGCTGTAGAACAGAGAGCGCGCGAAGTGTAGTTCGCTTTATCGCGACAATGTAGCCGTACCTAGCAATGGAAAATATGAATAATCCTATCAATATTTTCTACGTGATACCAATGCAGGATTAGGAGAGGGGCTCGTGGCTAAATGACAACCACGAATCGATCGAAGATTAACGTACGCTTGCCGTAGTTGGTTCTTAGATATCGTTGACAGTCGTTACGGATAGTCAGAAGCCTAAAAGTCAGACAAGCAGTCTTACCAAGAGATATCGTGTTACCCAGTAACTGGGTTGTGGAGGTCAAAAAGGCAGTCGCTCCATGTAAAATACTGGTATTCATCTGCATCTGGTTAGACTGGAAGCTGATCCGAACGTAGTTGGGAAAAGGGTAGGCAGGGTAAGATTAGGCCAATCGATTTAAGAGGTAACCGAATAAAAATGGGACCGTAAAAATATACATTTTCCCGTAAAAATCTATCATGTCACACACCGGAGACCGGATAACGCGATCGCCAAATAAGATATTCATCTCGGGGCCCTCAAAATAAACATACATGACTTTATTAAATATCGTATATGGCGGTCGTAAATACGCTAGAAACTCAATAAACGCCCTTGGCCGTAATAGAAACGTTTTCAAATGTAACGTTGGGAAGTAAAGTTCAGGAGATATGACGTATTTTAGAGAATGGTCGGTGGGTTTTTCCAATGGACAATGGAATTTTATTTTCGGTCAAACATTTGCATCTATTTAACATAATTACTTAATTAATCAGTTGAATTTATTTATTCAAACCAATTCAAACTCAGTTAACAAGGGCCCGCCAAAAAAGACAAAACAGAGTTTTAAATACTTAATTGCCATCAATCAGCGGAAAATAATGTTACCAGCCTACAAGATAGCGGTGCTTTATTTCTGCTGGCAACATATGTCATAATCTGACGAGGGTGCATGATGTGACGTAGGTTCGGACAGCAACATGAGTTGTTGTTGTCTGTTGTTAAGTGTTGATTGTCTGAAAGGAAATGTTCAATGTCCTTAAGGGACTAATTTATCTAGAGTGGATCTCTCAAGGCACATGGGACGTTTTTAAACAAAACATGACGTGCGTGCCAAAATTATTCACAGAGAAAATAGTTTGTATGTGTTTTCTGTGTCTGTATTACTAATATTAATATTATTCTGTCTGTCTGTTACCAACCGGTCATTATATTTGACACATACGACACTTAGTTTATGGGCACGATTCATCCTCGATATTTGGGGTCGGGGGGCTTTTGGGACCAGCACCCTAATTGCGTAACACACGATCAATCGGAATCTGAATCATTTTGAAGCAAATTGCTAATCCATTGCTTCATAAGCTCGAAAAATTTGTCTGCTCAACACGTAAATAACGCAATGAATGTTGTTGAACTATCAAAATGAAACCGATTCCGATTGATCGTGTGTTACGCAATTAGGGTGCGGGACCGCGGGCCCGGATGTTGTATTTAATAAAAACTTTTTTGCAAAAAAAATCAACCGACTTCCAAAAACGACACTAGGTACAAAGTGAAAAATAACTTTAATTTCGGAAGTCGGTGTCGTTGGGTTCACACTTTCGTTGTTTGCCACCGACTTCCGAAATTAAAGTTATTTTTCACTTTGTAGTGTCGTTTTTGGAAGTCGGTTGATTTTTTTTGCTAAAAAGTTTTTATTTTTCACTTTTAAGTTGTAATTTTTACCAGTAATTTTGGTTTAAAAACCAAACTACTGAACCGTTTTTGATGAAATTTCTATGGGACCATTTGGGAAGTATACCCTTTCCAACAAAAAAAGAATTTTTCAAATCGGTTGGCAAGCGAAAGAGTTATGCGCGAACAAACATTAAAAAAAAAAAAAAAAAAAAAAATACAAACATCCGAATTGAGAACCTCCTCCTTTTTTAGAAGTCGGTTAAAAATGATGAAATATAAAATACCCGCAGTCGAAGTTGCGGACAGGGAACAACTAGCAACATCATAATAATATTATAATAGAAGTGTAATAAGAGCATTTTATGTTTCAAATAAGGTTGAATATGTATTTTTCTCTGGTATCAGTACTAACTATTTGAGAATAGCTCAGAATTGAGAATTGATCTACGAACGTGCATATGGAGCATAAGAAGTAAAGTACCTATATTCTGGCCAATAAATAAATTTCATTTCATTTCAAAGAAAAAACGAACCCTGCAGAGAAAAATTTTTAAATATTAAAGTTAGTTACTCATCCCTTCATAAAACAGTGTCAAATTTTTTGAAAAGTTGCTAAATTATTTAACAATCTTACAATTCCCTTAATTCACACCCGAGGGAACCGCATACGCCACTTCAGCGTCACACAGCACCCTCGAACGAAGCCAATACGATAATTAACTGAACGGCAGACGAACAGAAAAAGGCTTTCGCACTTCGTTACTGGAACCGACAGATATTGAAGCAATTTCCTTAATGTTTCTACCCAGAGCTGCGAAGTTTCTGTTCAGAAAAAACTTGCCCCAGTTTTTGAAGAGCTGAAATTGAGACCGCGTAGAAATAAATTGGTTTTGGGCCAATTATTTGATAGCTTTCTTTTGAAATTGGTTGGGAAATCTTATTTAAATATTATGAAAAAAAAAATTGTGCTTCCTAATCCTCGACCGTAGTATTAATTGTTTTTTTTCAGTTGGGGAAACTGTTGTTTTAATATTAGATCTCTGGCTAAAAATCTTGAGAATATAATTAAGCCATAAATAGTAGACTAGTGATCAGTAGTCCTATTCCGTAAAAATCTCACCCCGATCACTAAGGTGAACAGCCGGTCGATTCTGTAAAAATCTCACCGTGAAAACTCAAGTGAAGTGAGCTTGATGTGAGTGGTCAGTAGTGTCAATACCTAGCATTATTTGGAATGAAAGCTCACTCCACGCTCACTTCACCTAAGTTTTCACGGTGAGATGGTTACAGAATCCCACTACTGAGCTTAAAGTGAACTGTCAATAGTGTCAATCCTAGTAGAATGACAGGTCAGTTCACGTAAGTTTTCACGGTGAGATTTTTACAGAATAGCACTATATTGTTCATAGGATCAATTTTATAACATATCCTAATGGGTTATACATACAAGTTTCAATTCACTTCTAAAAGCCACTTTTGAACGTCAAATTTACAAGAAAATAGAGTTGATTCTAGTTCCAAAAGGTAGTTTCGTATGGAAAAGAATGGGCAAGAAACCCGTTTATCGTTAAAACATTAAGGTTCAAGGTTGATTGGGAAAAAATGACAGTTTCGGGTAGCTTGACCTACTGATGTCTGTACATAAAATTATACCACAGTTAAATAGGTAAAAATAATCCTACTAATATTAAAAACGCGATAGTTTGTACGGATGGATGGATGAATGTTTGTTACTCTATCACGCAAAAACCACTTAACGGATTTAGATGAAATTTGGCACACAAATAGTTTATAGCCAGGATTAACACATAGAATACTTTTGCTTCGATATTCCCACGGTATCGAAATTTATGCGGGTGAAACCACGGGGCGCAGTTAGTTTAAAATAAAGCAATGACAGATAAACATGCAAATACCATGCCCAAATGACATTATTGCTTCATAAAATACTAGTCTATATTGCCTGTTTATGCGTAAATTATTTTACCGATCAAGAAACAGCAACAAAATCGTGCCTTTAAAACATGTTCACACCAAAACAGAGAAACTAAACAACGAAAACAAAACGTTTGCGCCGGCGCCGCAGCTCCTTAACACTACGACCTTTTAAATTTATTTTAATAATAATATGACCAACTATTACATATTTTATGAAATTCAAACACAGGCGGCCGAAAATAGGCATCATTAAGACAACCTTTTTAGGTAAACACTATTTGGACGGAAAAGGGACCCTTGGATAAATTCAATTTATTTAGTTAGGCTCGCGTTGTTGTGAAGTCTGTTTGATTTGCTGGTGAATTTTCGTAGGATGTATTTTTTATTAGAGTATAGAATTTTAGATCTGCAATGTTATTTATCCACTTATTCTATATTAAAACAAGGTGTCGTTTTGCATCCTCGTCAAATTCAAGGAGGTAACTATGCTACTGATTCTTGACACGAATCAATAATAAAATAAGTAGGTTTTTTTTTCTAATTTCCGGAAATCGGCTTGTGTGGGACACGCATTTTAAAACGCGGCCTGTGTGAGACCGCACTGTAACTGCTCTTTTACACACACATAAAAACGCGGCCGCTTATACGATACCATAACGCGATTCTGTTCTTTGAAAGTGGTGTATTCTGAAATACAAACTTAAATATCATTATTTAACAATGATCGTAATTTGATTTGATTATTTATGTCTTTCATAACAGCCTCCTGAAATTTGTCGAGGATGCAAAACAACAGCTTGTATAAACTGACTTAGGTACAGATTCAGACAACCTTTAGAGAATACATACAGTAGTGATATTATGCAAAAAAGGCGTTTCAATGCAGAAAAATAGCTGCACACAGATTTTCATATTTTATTTTCGTGTCTTCCTTTTATACATAGGTTACGTCGATTTAAAAGAAAAAAAAAGATTTACAATAAAGTAAATGTTGTGAATCTTTCTTGTTACTTCAATAAATGATAACCAGGTAGACAACAAGTCAAATTAATTATAATGTTGTCAAGAATATATTAGTAACCCATTTGGCTGTGTTACATAAAAAAATAATTACACATGTATCTGTATAGGTACTAATGATTGCACGACAGTACACATAATGTTAGTAGAGTTGCTTCATAAACCAACTCCAGAATTTGTAAACCTCGCTCCACTTAATTACCTCCACCTGTACCTTTTCATTACACGGCAGTGTATAAAACCCTACAGGCAACCTAAAAAAGAAAAACGGTTTCACCGAAAAGAAAATGATGCACCCTATTTTCATTCCCACATACCCCTCATATACTAGCTGTATACAGTTTACATTGCACGGCAGTGTACATACAACCCTACACTCGGGGCCGTGTTTAAAATTAGCACGCGGTCGCCAGCCTGTGAAATGTACGCTTGAATGCTCTCGCCTTTTATCCCAAATCAGAACCTAAACCAGTGGAGGCTTTCATGTATATTGTTATTTATTTAAGGGAAAATCCACCCTTGAAAGGCATATTTTTGATGGCGATAAGGCTTATATTTGAGTGCTTATGAGGCGGTCTTGGTTACGGAAATTAAAGGGAGTGAATCGAGTGTTACATCATGTAAATCAGCATCTAATGAGAGTTTTCAGGTTTGTGTAGAATATTAAATGTGAAATACATAAAATAGGTCATCATCTGCCTAGCCTTTTCCCAACTAACTTAGGGTTAGCTTCCAGTCTAACTGGATGCAGCTAAATACCAGTATTTTACATGGAGCGACTGCCTATCTGATCTTTACAACCCAGTTACTAGGTACCGATACCGCTTGGTAAGACTGGTTGTCAGACTTTCAGGCTTCTGACAACCCGTAACGTCTGTCAAAGATCTACCAATGACAGCCGGGACCAACGGCTTAATGTACTTTCCGAGGCACGAAGGGGTCTTGGTATGTAAAAACGGGCACCCATCCATAGAGCAACCACGGCATGCGTAGCTTAAACTGAGCGATCGAACCGTGCGGCTGTTATTACTTAGCCACAAGCCCCCGAAGTACATAAAATAGGTGTTGATAGGTTTATGAGATGTGAAAATGGATATGAACAATAAAAAAACAAGCGTATTCAGATCATAATTTAACATTTCATAGAACTCAAACCAATGTAATATTTATGTCAGTATAATTATTATGTAATCTAAAGGGCTTGACAAACTCGTGACGAACTTACTTGTTTGTTGGCTTTAGCATAGTTTCAGGTATGAAGTCGTAAAGCTTCCCTTCAAGTTTGTAACTAAACATCGGCAGTATTCAAAAGACCGAAATAGTTTCATACATTTTATTTCAAAATAATGTATGGTCTCACAGTCCTTCTAAGCCGACTAACTTTTTCACCCGTCCACGTGATAGTATAGACAATTCTAATGATAATTTTACAATTTTTTTTTTCGCTAGCGAAGAAATTTTTCTTCGGAAAAAAAATCTGCTTTTTCATAGAAAAGTGCAATAACTACGCGGTCAAAATCGTAGGGGGGGGCAGGGGGGGGGGTTAGAATAATGTACTGAAATACTGCCACCTAGTATATTGTCATTATTGCATGGACGTATAAAGGCAAGTTTAGTGTTCCCTTATGCAAATCGTACCAGAAAAATACACCTAACTTTTTACTTATGCTTTTTTTTTAATATTTTCCTTTTAAGGGACAAAGGCATTCAAGTTCAGGTTTGAGTAAATGTATTCATGTATTATTCTGTCGGATAGACAAGTGACTCGGTGACTGGCAGCTTGACGTTTGGCATGTGAAGTAGGCGCCTTTTGTCCGCCATTTGTATTCTTTAAGACAAGCTTGGTAGTAAATTTTCCTTTTTGTGGACAGTATATTAAGTCTTTTTAATGGTGCGTGTCTGTGGAATGTTTTGGGCAGTTTTATGTTTTATTTGTGTCCCGCGATACATGTACATGACTTGGAGTTTTTTTTTTCTAAAAATTTCGTCACAGTAGGGTAAAAAGGACACGGTTGAGTATGTTTAACTAAATTGTTCAATGACTACGATTTTAAGCTCACGATCCTTTTTGGAAACTTGCTGGGCCCATATTTTCAAAGTTACTAGAAACAATATGTTATAAATAACTAATTAATACAAAAAAAAACTAATTATCCTTTACCAATAGCTGTTATTGCTAATACCGAAAAAATAAACGTTAATAAAAATTTATAAAGATCGGTAACCTTTCTTCTTAGACACCCCAAAATATTAAAGAAGAAGATAATTTAATAACGCACAAAAGCGATCAACAATGAACGCCTAACCTAACAGCCAACCCAATTTTTAATAAAGCTAACAAAACACCGAAAAGTTTGAGCCAAAAAGTTTGCATAAAGCTAAATTGGTTTAAAGCCTTGAATAAAACACTCAATGTTTTCCGTTGACGTCAATTTTCCAAGAACTTTTCATCGAGGTGAATGGAAAAAGAAGAAAATTTAAAAGCTTTAATTAAATCGTTAACTGGGCGGTTTTATCTGTCCTGAAGTGTACTGCGGGTGACTGGTTTGTGAGGTAAAGGACAAAGGATTTTTTTTCTTGGTAATTACTGAATAAGATGACTTCATGATAGAGGTGAGAAAGGCTTCTAATAAAACTTACGCCCTGCGGGGTAGTTGCGTAACACACTAACTGTAGCAATAGCTTTTGTTTTGACAGTTCAACAACATTCATTGCGTTATTTACGTTGTTGAGCAGACAAATTTTTCGTACATATGACGCAATGGATTAGCAATATCCTTTAAAATCATTCAGATTTTTATTGATCGTGTGTTTAAAGGGTGCTGGATTGTGAAAAACTAAGGGGGCAAGAAAGAAATTTAAATGCGAGTAATATGACCGACATTATTGTGCTAATCTCATAAATATATAAATAATCCTACTATGCTACTAATATTATAAACGTGAAAGTTTGTATGGATGGACGGATGGATGAATGTTTGTTACTCTGTCACGCAAAAACTTCTGAACGGATTTGGATGAAATTTGGCACACAGATAGTTTATAACCAGTATTAACACATAGGATACTTTTTATCCCGAAATTCCCACGGGATCGAAACTTATGTGGGTGAAACCGCGGGGCGCAGCTAGTATTTTTATAAGTATGTAAGGATCGTAGCAGGTGGCATTCTGTAGTGTCTGCCTGCCCCCAAGGGAAGAAGGCGTCAGATTATGTTTAGGTACTCGTATTTCTATAAGGTAAGTTTTTTCTTAAGTAATAATAATAATATCCCTGGACATTTCACACAGCGCCATCTAGTCCCAAGCTAAGCAACCTAATGCTTGTGTTATGGTAACAAGATGGCTGATAAACTACTTATATACATTTTTTTTTTGTAAATACATACATATTATAGATAGAAAAAAACCCAGACTCAGAACAAATACATGTAAGTAGTACTTATTTAATTCTGTGCATTTTTATTTTGGCAAGCTTGCACGTGTCTCTTCCCACGAGATACAAACCAAATTAACCCCGAAATTGGCTGCGTCAGTAATCTAAGCGTCTCTTGTCGATAGAGAGAATTCAATACAATTACTTATCCAGAATCCAATTAACAGAGTTGGTCAGTGTGACGGTACTGTACGTAGGCATATGTAGCTATTGTAAATATGGGCGGCGAAGCTCTATGTACAGTTGGGAGCAGAGTATAATGACAACACGGTTAGCGCAGTGGCTGAGCGATCGGACTGCTGCGCTGCGTGTCGCGGGTTCGATTCCCGCACAGAACAAAAATTTGTAAGTCCTACATGTATTTGTTCTGAGTCTGGGTGTTTTTCTATCTATAATATGTATGTATTTACAAAAACAAAAAAATGTATATAAGTAGTTTATCAGCCATCTTGTTACCATAACACAAGCATTAGGTTGCTTAGCTTGGGACTAGATGGCGCTGTGTGAAATGTCCAGGGATATTATTATATTATTATTATAATAAAGATATTGATTGCCCCGTGGGGCTCATGGCTAAATAATAACAGCCGCATGGCTCGATCGAAGGTCAAGCTACACTAGCCACGGTCGATACATGGATGGGTGACCATCCATTACGTATCGAGACCACTCCGTGCCTCGGAAAGCATGTTAAGCCGCTAGTCCCGGCTGTCATTCGTATATCTTTGAGTCAGAAGCCCGAAAGTCTGACAACCAGTCCTGCCAAGGGGTATCGTACGTATTACCCAGTAACTGGGTTCTGGAAGTCAGATACACCGTGGCTGTATACAATTTAAATACTATAATCACAATTAAAATACTGGTGTAACTTACATATTTAGTATGGGTGTTCAAGGTTTGAGAGATCTCGATGTTTGAAGACAGAAACTCAGAGAAAATAGAAAAACTATTCTTATCAAATAATTTATTACTAACTAGCTGGTGCCCGCGACTTCGTCTGCAATCCAGGATGAAAAGTAGCCTATGTCCTTACGCAGGTCCTGGTCTATTTGTGTGCCAAATTTTGTCCATTTCGTTCAGCGGTTTTAGCGTGCAAATCAACCGTTAGAAATTCACCTGAATTCATTCATTGTCACAAAATATCGTGACGGTCGTGACAGCGAGAGCCGTTTCTCATTTATTTTCAACAAAATCCAATACATCTGACAAAAAACGGATGAATATAAATGTTCTAGAAATATATCCGTCACTTTCGCTGTTTAGTTGTTTACCCACGTTTGAAGTAGACTAGCTACAGTCGTGGCGAAAAGCGCTAACGAGAAAAAAAGTATTTCTTCTTAAAGACCTTCATAAGTTTTAAAGCCGCATTACAGAACATCACTCAAATTTCAAGCATTACTTAAAAATCGTTTAAAGCCATTTGCTTGGTTGAAACTAGTTTTAAGTAATGCTTGAGTCTTGAGTAAGATTCTGTAATACAGCCCTTAATTTTGCAAATGGCTATAAAAGTAGAGGAAGACCCAAGGAATCGATGCACGATGGCTGGACTGTAAAAAATAATATGGCTAAAAGGCGTGTGAGTACCGAAATGTCGACAATTAGAGACGTATGGAAGAAAATTTAATATAAACTATGAAATCATCTCGTAGTTTAAATTAAATCGATGATTAGTTGGGTCTTTACAAAATTCACACGTTGCTATTTGCAAAATTCATCATCATTGAGTTGACATTGAAAATTTTCTTGTAGGTAATTTAGTTGAGTTATGTTGTTATTTTTTTTATGTGTTAGGTACCTACTTGTATTATGTTAAATGATTTCTATTTATAACCTTAAATCCTTAAATTCATAATGAGTTGACATTGAAAATGTTATTGCAGGTAATTTTAGTTGTTATGTTGTTATTTTTTTTTAATGTGTTTCTTGTATTATGAACGTAAATGTTTTTTTTTTATTATTTTTATCTTAGGGAACGATTTCAAACACAATGTAAATTGTTTGTGAATAAATAAATGAAATTAAATTCTCCTTATACCAACCTATTTGGGGTCTGTGCAACAAGTCATTTTCTTCCATACTTCTCTAATTGTCGTCATTTCGGTACTCACCCGCCTCTCTAGCCATATTATTTTTGATGATTAATGATTTGACTTCGAAATTAAAAGAAAAAGAATGAATAGGTAACAAATCATAATACAAAGACTATGAACGAACAAGTTTCATCGCAAAATTTTCCACTTTACATTTTATGTAACTTCAAAATACATTTTCCCCGTTTACACTGAAATCCTAAACATGTCAGCATATGAGATTTTTCGTAACACTGCAACTATTTCCATTTTACTTTTCAGAGCGTCTCCATAACTGTATTTCTCCGTAGTGAGCAAATATTGGCTTCGAAATTGAATTGAATAAGAAATCCTTCGACTCGAGTCCCAGTATCAAATATTTATACGACATTCTAAGTGTAGATTTTCTAAGAAATGAAGAATTAATGTTATTTCTAACAATTGATATTTCTGCGTATATTTTTACTAAACTTTATTTATCAAGGAGTTTTTAATAAGCACCATTGCTTGCTATCTGCCAAATAATGTCTGTATTTTATTTTTCTTTATATTCCAAAAAATGTCTTTATTGTATTGATGGATGGATGGATGGATGGATGTTTGTTACTCTTTTACGAAAAAACTACTGAACGGATTTGGATGAAATTTGGCACACAGATGGTTTATAACCATTATTAACATATAGGATACTTTTCATCTCGATAGTCCCACTGGATCGAAACTTATGCGGGTGAAACCGCAGGGCGCAGCTAGTATCTACATACAGCTAAGTCTTGAAGTCTCAGGAATTCAGGCTGTGGCAGCAGACATTTCCTCTGCCATTATAAGGCAATTTGTGAGATGACTTAAAAACCCTCATTAACATTTCTCGTTGTATCTAGTTGGTGGGTGGTTTTCTCATTAATTCGATTTTAGTTTGATTTATTAACAATAGTGTTTGAGGTAAAAACCTAATACTAACAATTGATGGATCTTTTCAATTGCCTGAAATATTTTTGGAACGAAGTTCATTATCGCGCGTTGCGAAAGGGGGCTAGACGGAAAAAAATTAAGACCAAAAGTTGGAACGACACTTTTTGCTATAGTTGTAAGCCGTGCGGTGTGCGCGTGTTTCTCTGTCTGTCTCTCTCTCTCTCTCTTTGAATTTCGTTCCATCCGGGTGTCCCTTGACACCTCTCAAGTTTTTTTTTTAAATTTAAGTTGGAATTAATAGAAAAACGGCATGTCCTAGAACCAAACATTCGAAGATATGTGACTTCCACCAAACCGCACACCAAAACGCGCATGATAGATTACGGCCCACTCCTTCTCACAGAAAGGTCTGTGTCCCAGCAGTGGGAACATTACAGGCTGATTATGACGTGCTTATGCTAATAGAAAAATGTTCTAAAGTTTAAGGAAATCAAATAAATTACATAAAAAACTTGAGAGGTGAAGGGACACCCGGATGGAACGAAGTTCCTTTCGATTAATTATTATTATTATGTACAAGAAACCTGTATACACTCAACAAAAATAATCGTCGCGACACCACACACTGTTCAATGCGAAATAGAAAGACGAAACGAAAATAACTGGCTTGCTTTCTATAAGAGAGAGAGAGAGAGAGAGAGACAGACAGAGAAACACGCGCACGCCACACGGCTTACAACTATAGCAAAAAGTGTCGTTCCAACTTTTGGTCTTAATTTTTTCCGTCTAGCTCCCTTTCGCAACGCGCGATAAGGAACTTCGTTCCAAAAACATTTTGTCATTGGCATCACGTAGCTTTACATGTAACTACGCAACATATGTAGATGAACCAATAAATCAATCAAACATCAATCGTTTACTAAGGCAACCGTATAAATTACTTTTTTTATTACCTAATCCTTCGTTTTTTTTATAAAAAAAGGATGAATACAATTTGGCTTTAGAAGATTTTATCATAATCATCGACAAGATCAATAATAAATTATTGATGAGGCAGTAGGCTCGCCTGCTATTAGAAAATTAGGGGTGTAATACTCTCTGCCTAACCCCTCAGGAAATACAGTCGTGATGCTATGTTGTAAAAAATATACAACCTTTAATTCCTGTTTTTAGCTGTCACTCCACATAAGATACGATACAAATCATCGCAGTCCTCCGAGCTTCGCTAAACTCAAACAAAAAAAAAAAACAAATATCTGCCCAACCACTTGTGTCTCCAACAGTATATCAAACAAATAAGGTTGCCTCACTCCGCAAATTAAAACCATTTCACAAAGCCCTGGTCAGCCGGCCGTGTATTCGATTAACTCGCCATAAATGAATTCATTCAATACGTCTTTTTATCTATTTTTAACCGAGTTTTATATTCGTAGCAACAGGTCGACTTTCGTTAGTCTATTGGCCTTTTTTTACGTTATGTTTGTACAATTGATTGTGTCTTGTTTTTTTGTATGATATGGGCAAAGATGTTTGTTGTTCGAATGGAAATGTATATGATTGACAAATAAAAACGTAAAATATCTCTCCCTTCTAATAGGTGTTTATTTTTTTATTTCATGTTCCCACTGCTGGGACACAGGCCTCCTCTTTGTGAGAGGGAATGGGCCGTAATCCACCACGCGGGCCCTGTGCGGGTTGGTAGATGACACAAGTCTTCAAATTTTTGTTTCTAGGACATGCCGGTTTTCTCACGATGTTTTCCTTCACCGTTTTGAAAGCAGTGGTGATGAAATAATTTACACAAAGTAAAGCGCCTGTCTGGGTTCGAACTTACGACCTACAACTCGTAAATCACGGCATTTTTTCATTGTTTAGGCTTAGACTCTTTAGGAAGATCCTGGTACTCAAGACACAGGGTATGCTAGTATGAGGAGCAGTTTTTTTTTATGTTTGTTCGCGCATAAGTCCGTACCTTGCCAACCGATTTAAAAAAATATTTTTTTGTTGGAAAGGGTATACCTACTTTCCAAATGGTCCCATAGAAATTTCATCAAAAACGGTTTGGTTTTTAAATTACTGGTAAAAATTACAACTTAAAAGTGAAAAATAAAACATTTTTTTCAAAAAAAAACAACCGGCTTCCAAACACGACACTACAAAGTGAAAAATAACTTTAATTTCGGAAGTCGGTGGCAAACAACGAAAATGCGAACCCAACGACACCAACTTCCGAAATTAAAGTTATTTTTCACTTTGTAGTGTCGTTTTTGAAAATCGGTTGTTTTTTTTTTTTGAAAAAGAGTTTTTAATGTAAATGGTGCAACATTTGCACAATAAACTTTTTTTTTTGCATAATGATTATTCTTTGAAATGTGAAACTTGTAAAATGCATTTTTAGTACTTTGCAGTTTTATTTTAGTTTTCCAGTTGCACTCAAAGACAGTTATTTGCGTAATTAGTGCGCATTAACTTACTAAATAACTTGTTCTATTCCCAAGAGTTTGCTTTAATTATTTGCTGTTTCTAATGAATCATCTTACAAACAATACGATCAACAACAATAACAATACAGTTATTAGTCCAAATTACAAATATTAGTCTTATTGCACGTCAACGTACTAACAAAACAGACTAGCAATTGCTTTTCAAAGGGTACTCTGTCATTAGGGCTTAGCCGAAATTGATAACATTGTTCACTAAGTGATAGAATTTAGAATGGAATTGGATAATTGTGTAGTTTAGATAGGGGTAACGGTTTTGTCCGCAACTGTACTTTGGATTGTGTTTTAGATTTATGTTACTATGAGTAATCTTGAACTGTTGGTTAAGATTAGTTTACGAAATAGTGAATCACTTTGGTTGGTAGGAAGATATTTTCTTTTCCGTAGATAGTAGTTTTATATTTTGTTTTTATTTTTATTTTTGAAGGTAAATATTTTGCTTTTGAACTTATGGCTACCGCAAAAGGAAAATTAAATAACTTTAATTTGTTCTAATTTTATCTAGTTTACTAATATAAAGTTACTATGTTTAAGATCAGTGGTGGAACCGTGCTAACACTTTACTTTTTGTAAATAATTTCATCACCACTGCTCTCAAAACGGTGAAGGAAAATATCGTGAGGAAACCGGCATGTCCTAGAACAAAAAATTCGAAGATTTGTGACATCTACCAACCCGCACTGGGCCCGCGTGGCCTGTGTCCCAGCCGTGGGAACATTGATTATGCTATTCGGAGATTGAAATTTAACGGAGGATAATTTAGGTTTTTTTTTTATTTATTTATGTAACAATTCGCATTGTGTTTGAAATATGTAGTAAATTAATTAATTTATTACAACTAAAAATAATATCTAAATTATGAACTTCAAACAGTTTTCACTAAAATAATCAATAAAATAAATGATAAATATTGTGTCAGTACATTGCAAATAGTAATTATACATATAAATGATTGTAAATATTATTATGTCAAATTATTATAAATTTATTCCTAAAAAGCAAAAAAAAAAAAATTTGGTTGGAATAATAGGAGCCTATTAATGTTAGCACGATTCCTTTACCTAAGGTATATTCTAGCAAACAGTCTAGTTCTAATATGTCGCAGCATCATGCTGAGATATCTTTACCTACCTTTGGCCTCTTACAGGACTTTCTGTTATTATTACCTTTTATTTTACTTTTTTATTTTTTTACATTTACATGAGTGTGTTTAGTTTGTGTTATTTCTGTGCAATTCCCAATAAATACATTTTCTGTTTTTCTTTTCTTTCCGTCTTGATATTACAGGAAGAATACAATATTTACCTGGACATTCGATCTCAACTTCCGTCTGGATACAAACGTTATTCTTCAGCAAATGCATTTTATTTACTTTACTGTGTAAAGTCAACAGTAGGATAAAGATCAGCTCTTAGTAAAACAAGTTTATCTCACAAATATTTCAAAAAGGAGTTAGGTAGATGCTTTGGATTGCGATCCGATTTTTCCGTACAATATTTTTTTGTCATGCACTAATAAAACAAAACACCATCGAAATAAAAACGACTTCCAATTTCAAATTTGCATTAAAAAAAAAAAAATGCCGCTTACGCGCAGCTCTTCTCCAAAGTCTAAACAATTCGCGAGTGATAAAACTCCAGTCAGTTTAATTGAACTAGATAGATAATTCGAATCAGCAATGATACTGTTGATGACAATACCTACACATTAACGATCAACGTGCGAATAGTCACGCATGTTTATATGCACGCTTAGTAGAGGTTTTGGGGTAGGCAGTGTTCGAAGACATTTTGGATAATTCCAAATACTTTTCGGTTCAAATCCAAAGTCATCTTTTTGTTTGATATAGTGTCGCGGTAGCGGTCATCTTTATCCTCAAGGGCAGTATTTGAGAAATTCTGGTGGCATACATATAATTTGGAACTATCAAATAAATTCAAAGATATCGAAATTGAAAACGTGAATTTTTCAAAAAAATTAAGGGTGAAATTTTACCATTGAAATTAAAAACGATCAGCACATCTAAACCGCGTTATAGAGCTGTCAGTGTCAATATTCCACAACAATGATGACACTTTTGCTTGATTGGTGGAATTTGCCCTCAATAGTAGTGATGGGCCGGCTATGGGTTTAGCCAATCTTTGACAGTCCGGCCGTGGAGAAAATGCTTTCTTGACACTTGACGACACGGTTGGCGCAGTGGTTAAGCGATTGACTGCTGCGCTGCGTGTCGCGGGTTCGATTCCCGCACGGAACAAATATGACCTACATGTATTTGTTCCGAATCTGGGTGTTTTTCTATCTATAATATGTATGTATTTCCAAAAAAAAATATGTATATAAGTAGTTTATCAGCCATCTTGTTACCATAACACAAGCATTAGGTTGCTTAGCTTGGGACTAGATGGCGCTGTGTGAAATGTCCAGGGATATTATTATTATCGGCCTGTGTGCCCTAATCAAATATTCCAAGCACAGAATATATTACCAATAATTAGATTACTATACCGCCTAATTCCTCTGTCATGATACGTCACTCATCAACCAATCATGATTGATGCATCTTACTAATTAACGTCAGCTGAATATTAATTAATATTATTACAATCAAAGCGCATAAACCATGAGACAACATGGCGTCGGTTATATTGTTATGGGGTTAATTGATACTATTGAAAGCCCTGCGACGTAACTGCGTAACGCAATAACGGTAGCAGTGGTTTTAATTTTGACAGTTCGACAACATTCATACAATGAACATAAGAAGCAATGGATTAGCAATTCTTCAAAATGTTTCAGATTGTTATTGATAGTGTGGTACGCAATATTAGGGTTCTGCAGTACCTATTATAGTACCTACGTAAAATAAAACTACGAAATATTCGCCAAAAATGTAAGCAAATAGTTAAAAAAAAACAAATAGTGTAGTAGAGTTTATGGAAAAATAACTTTAATTCCTACACAATAAAGTTCAGTTTACGCTACGACTTCAAATATTTTTTTATAACTTTTTCAATCGTGCTAGTCGCTCTGAAATCTACTTAATTGCCATTAGAATAAAGTTGATATTTTTTAACTGGAAATAACGTCAATTTGAAACATAAATACCTAAAATGTTATTATAGATGCATTACAGCAAAAGTAGGCTGTCAATATTAACAAACAAACAAACAAATGAAAATCAGGGAGTTCTTGGCTTGAACGGCTTCGTTCTGTTTTTTTATAATAGCATCTTTCTGATAGGAATTATTATTTATTTAATTTGTTCTTTAATGGAATAGTTTTAATGTTTCAATTGCAAATTAACGCTTCAGAATCTACGAATCTACAATTGAAATTGACGAATCTACGAATCTACAATTGATTGAAAAAAACTTGAGAGGTGTCAAGGGACACCCGGATGGAACGAAGTTCAAAGAGAGAGAGAGTGACAGACAGAGAAACACGCGCACGCCGCACGGCTTACAACTATAGCAAAAAGTGTCGTTCCAACTTTTGGTCTTAATTTTTTCCGTCTAGCCCCCTTTCGCAACGCGCGATAAGGAACTTCGTTCCAATAAACATTAGTCATCCGACTACCTATTTTGTATTTACCACTTACTGTTAGCCTGCATCATCCCACAGCTGGTTAAAGGCCTCTCGCCATGACGTCCAGCTCTTTCGATCCAGGGCTAAAGTACACCACTGGTCGTTTGTTTCGTCCAGCTCGTCCCGCCATCTTCTACGGGGTCTGCCGCGACGACTTCTAGCTGTGCCAGGGCTCCACGGGGTGGTTATTTTGGCCCACAGCTCATTGGGCATACGGCAGTCGTGAATTTATTAAGTAGACGTTTATTTCCTTTAGTTGTCCTTTCCGTTTAATAATAGCAAGGTACTGATCATATCATAATACTTATAATAACAAATAATATTGAAAAGATAATAGATAAATATGTAATCGAAGAAAAAGTCACATTAATTTATTATTGTGTCTGTTATCATTAGCTGATAAAGGTTTTACTCGTATCAGTCAAATTCCACTTAAGCTACACTACTACCAATGTCAAAAATTTATGAAAATTGTAGGTATTTTTGACAGATTGAGACTGAGATCTGACTGTTAACGTTCTTAAAATCACGAGAATTACCCGTCTGGTTGTCTAACGATCATCAACTAAAGAAAACCTGACTTTTTAAATATTTGTTTACTTATTCCCACCACTAACACACAAAGTAACATTTCACAAACCTACATCATTGCTAACCTCCTTACCTACACAGTCGTGGACATAAACAAAGCCCCATATTCTTCAATACATTGAAAGGCAAACGCAAAATAGAATATTATGTTGCAAAATGGGAGAGTAAACAATTTACGCGTAGTTTTCAAACGGTTATCACCTAAAAACCGTTTGAAAAGTACGACTAAATTGTTTTCAAACGGTTATGACCTAAAGAAGAGCCATGGCTTTATGATAGAACTCCCATTCTACAACATAATATTCTATTTGGCGTTTGGGTTACAATGGTGACGTATCCTTTATTGCCACTATTAAAACACAAAGCAACACTTCACCAACCTACATCTCTGCTAACCTCCTTACCGAAACAGGCGTGAACATAAACAAAGCCCCACATTCTTCATTCGCATCACAGAACTGAAATAACAAATGGCTTGTGGTCGGGGACCAAGTGCAGTAAGTGCATCATTGCACAATTCAATTGGACCCACATGCGAGTACTAAGGTCAGCCATACTCGTACTGGGCAAAATACATGGTGAGTGGTGTAAGGTGTAAGTGGAGAGCGATTTATTATTTTTGGAAAAGCGAAAGAAAAATAAAAAATAAATGGATGGATGGTGGAATTTCTTAGTATCAGCCTGGAATTTGGAAGTTGGCCCGTGCCTGTCTGTCGGTCCTGCGCCTGATCTCTCTCTCTCTCGTTCGTGTCCGATTGCCGTCCTATCGGACTATGATAGTGAGGGAAGAGGGAGTGCACCTGTGTCTACGCACACATTTGTGCACTATAACATCTCTCGCGCCGAAGGCTGGTCTCGCTCTGCCAGGGCCGCGGGTTGTTCGAAAGAGATACCATGGCCCCTGGCACAGGCAACTGAAGGAACACGGGTGGGTTTTAGTCAGTAAAAGTCTGACACGCCCTTCCGCTCAGCCCAGAGCGGGAGAGGTCATTTGATGATTTCCCACCCAAAAAAAAGGCTCGCTGTGAATGTGTGCGTGAAGACGAGTAGAGTCAGCACATAACACACACACACACACACACACTTCCGACCTCACCATTGTCTCTGAAGGTACCGAGAGCTCCTACGCTTACCCACACATTTAAAGCGTGTTTTTATACTCGGTAACCACAAGTAAAGCGTGTCTCGTTTCGTGAGATAAAAATACTATAGTAGTCTTGGTAGTAACTAATCGATATGCTATGATGTCTGCGCTAGGCAGAAAATTCTCTCAACAAGGGAGTAAAGAAGTGAACTTTATATACTTATGACTTGTCGCATACAGCAGACGATTTCAAGCGAAACGCACAAGGTTAATCCACACATGTGTTGTAGACTATACAAAGATAGTTATTGTGTTGATTGATTGCCGCTCAACCGAACTACCCACACAAATAAAATAGATACCCAAGTGAAATAGATATGTATTTTATTGTACTGTACGGCTCCCTTTGAGTGGATAGGTAGATACATAGATAGCTATAGAATATTTTTTTTATGTACACCATAAACATTACAGATATAAACGCAGAAATTTTACAAGGTGCGACACAATTGGCAAATAGGTATTGGAAAAATATTCATCCTTTAACGACGGAGATTTTTTAGGTAATAGCTCCCTAAAAACAATAAAACTGGGGACTAGATTCATTTAGCAGCTACCTCTTAGGTGGATCGTTAGAATGCTAGCCAAACGAATAAAATAATAAGAGACGAGGTAACGAGCGACAAAGGATCTAAACTTTATAATTTAATATTAAATAGGACTATACATTGATTTATACCTATCTTCATACAGAGCAGTGGTGCTCAGTGGAACAGCTGCGACTTACGAGTAGTTACGACTTGCAGGTTACTTTGTATAAATTATTTCATCAACACTGTACTCAAAACGGTGAAGGACAACATGTGAGAAAACCGATATGTCCTAGAACCGACTATTTGAAGACATGTGACTTCCGCCAATTGGGCCCGCATGGTAGATTATGGCCCAATCCTTCACGGGGAGTAGGCTTGCGTCCTAGCAGTGGGAAGTGTGGGAACATTAAAGGCTGATTATGCTATCTTCAAACTACTTATCGCTTGGCTTTTCATACTACAACAACTACTTAGATAATCCTTAACCTTCATCATCTGTCTAGCCTTTTCCCAACTATGTTGGGATCGGCTTCCAGCCTAACCGGATGTAGCTGAATACCAGTATTTTACATGGAGCGACTGCCTATCTGACCTCCACAACCCAGTGACTAGGTAATACGATATCCCTTGGTAAGACTGGTTGTCAGACTTTCGGGCTACTGACGACCCGTAACGACTGTCAAACATCCACGAATGACTGCCGGGACCAACGGCTTAACGTGCTTTCCGAGGCACGGAGGGGTCTTGGTTTGTGAAAATGGTCACCCATCCACGGACCAACCGCGGCAAGCGTAGCTTAACCTGATGGATCGACCCGTGCGGCAGTTATTACTTAGCCACAAGCCCCTCTACATATAATATAATATTATAATCCTTAACTTTATCAAAGGAAAATATCTAACAAAACGACACCAAATCTGTGGTATTTAAAAAGATATCTTTATCTGTTTCTGCCTCTATGGTGAATGCTCGACACGTTTCTAAGATATTTCGACGCGGACGTGACAAAACGCATGTTGGGCTTATTATGTGGTTGGTTTCGGCATGTTGTTCGCTTTTGAAGTACTTTCATATGTGTTTTTGGTTTCGAGTATCTACTTAAAATTTCGAAAATCGTTTGGGGACTGATTTTACAAATTTGCAACGCAAGAAGCGTTCTTGGTCTGAGTATCACTTTAAACTATATTTTAAAACCATATTATAACAAAATAAACATCTGAAAAAGATAAGCTCTTTAAAATATAAATGCATTTGTTATGTAATGCCTCCAGTCTCTTGGATACATTACCAGTCGACAGCGATGCGGATGAATTTTTCCACGCTATATTTTAGTTTGTGTATAGTTTTAGATATATAAGGATGTAATCTTGTTATTTTTATTAATTAATTAGGTGTTAGTTGTTATTTACTTACTTATTATTTTAATTTACAGAAATAAATATTTTATATAATTAATTAAGATCTAACCATAGATATACAATGTACAAGGTTAATACTACCTGTTCATAGTCAACAATGATTGCTAATTTTGCCCATAGCAAAATGTCAACTTCTCACCAACAAAGCAATTCTTATCAAACGTGCAAAAGATTATTGAGTCATCCCATCCCGTCCGTATAAAGCATAGAGGAAACTTGGCCCAGTTTCCCCTTCAGTTTGTATGAAATACATTCATTAACGGTGACGTTGAAGGGTAGCGGCGGGAAAAATGGCAATGCAGCTGAATGGATGAAGTATTCAAATGTGTTCTATAACTGTTTGAAGGCTTAAAGGGTAATGTGTATATTCTGAACTGTAAGGTACAAGTTAACTGAATGTTCTTGGACAAAGTATTAACGCTTTATTTAATTTATTTATTTTATCATTTATGTACACACATATATAACCAGACAATGAAAAACAGAACAGAATAAATAGGTACAGAGGTGATGCTTAATTCATATGAAATCTCTTCCAGCATACCTGAGACAGGACAATAGATACACAGATGTAGACAGCGTGTGATAGAGCAAAGGAGACCAAAAATAATACATAGAATCAAAAAAAAAAAACAATTCACTTAAAAACTAAACAAAAATTACGAGAATATACATACATACATTTATATTTTAGTCAGATATTTGTCCAGCAGTGGCCGGTGACAGGCAGAGTTGATTGATTGTATACTCTAAGGAGCCACTTTGACGTACTCAGATCAAGCTTAGCCCACGTATCAAAGGAACATCTAATAAGGTAATATGTCTAGGTTAGTTATGTGAATAAACACTTTTTCATTTTTTTTTCATCATCATCATCAGCCTATAGCAGTCCACTGCTGGACATAGGCCTCTCCTATTGCACACCATTCAACTCGATCAAAAGAACACCATGGTTTGATTAAACTGAAGCACGATTTGTCATATTAGTTGTATAAAATCGAAAAGTAATTTTCATTGAAAATTTTTGGCAATGACGTTGTCAGAAAAGAACATCTCATCATCTTATCTTTTTTACCTCTTATAAGAAGAAAAAAATAACCTGAAGGTGCTTAAGAAATATGTTCCTTGACTGTGCATAAGAACAGATGCAGAACAGAGAGAGAGAGAGAGAGGAGGTGCAGATGTATGAAAAAAAACGAAGCAAAAGAAGTACATATGCAAAGATTATGTGGCGTTCTGTAGTTTCTGCCTACCCTCATGAGAAAAAAGCGTGATTATAATAATAATATCCCTGGACATTTCACACAGCGCCATCTAGTCCCAAGCTAAGCAACCTAATGCTTGTGTTATGGTAACTAGATGGCTGATAAACTACTTATATACATTTTTTTTTGTAAATACATACATATTATAGACAGAAAAACACCCAGACTCAGAACAAATACATGTAGGACTTACAAATATTTGTTCTGTGTGGGAATCGAACCCGCGACACGCAGCGCAGCAGTCCGATCGCTCAGCGACTGCGCTAACCGTGTTGTCATATATATATGTATGTAAGAATGCGCAACTCGTGGCAGAAGATCAACCTTTTTTATGGAACCGCATAAATAGTCTCGCCCACTTAACACCTAGGTTAATTATTTCATTAACAAGTCAATAATGATGATCGCAATGTCACCAAAGGCTCAACCATGATGATCATCAAAGTGGCCGGTCATTGTTCACTGTTCACAGCTGCAGATGTCTTAATGATTGTCGTCAGTAATTAAAAGAAGTGACTCTAAAGCGTGTTGTTAATTAGCCAGTATTTATGTGTTTTATGATGGTTTATTAATTGTTTTGTGTTTAGAGGATTATTGTGATGAATTGTTTAACGTTTTCATCATCTGCCTAGCCTTTTCCCAACTATGTTGGGGTCGGCTTCCAGTCTAACCGGGTGCAGCTGAATACCAGTATTTTAAATGAAGCGACTGCCTATCTGAGCTCCACAACCTAGTGACTGGGTAATACGATATCCCTTAGTAAGACTGGTTGTCAGACGTTCGGGCTTCTGACGACCTGTAACGACTGTCAATGATCCACGATTGACAGCCCAGACCAACGGCTTAACGTGCATACGTACTTTTTTTTTTATTTGCCGATTCTAGCAAGTGTTTTTTTTTGTACCGTGTTTAAATGAACTGGATAAAGTTTTTATTTATTATCCTTCCAGGCAGCCTTTTCTAGAGCCACCTGGATTGGCCCTTGCGGTACGAGTCTAGGTCGTCTCCCATCTCTTCCTGGGCCGGCCTCGGCGACAGCGTACTTTAATGTATCGTGTAAATTTTATGTAGGTATATTCAGCTTATGGGATTGGTCCTATCCGTCATTTGGATTGTTTATAAATATTGTTTTTATATTATACAATGGGCCAAAAGACCAACAATCAAGAAAGAAATAACTGAAAAGCAAGAAACGATATATTTTGAAACAAAAATCAGTAGGTACGCTATGAATAGTTTTTCTCCTAAATACTTTTAGAATTTAGTTAAAGTAATTTAAAGTTTTTAAGAAAATTGCGGACATACAAACATACGGGTCTAATACAGAAGCTCCTTTTTTTGAAGTCAGTTGAAAAAGAATTGAGACGGACCCGCTAGCAAATATTTTTTATTTTACTTTTCGTTCGCATTTTCTAAACAGAATGACTCATTACAACAATAAAATCACCTTTGACGTCATTTACTTTGCAATAACGTCACTATTATTAGCTTGACGTTAAAAAAATTACCTTGAATTTTAAATTGCTCATTTATTAAGATTGCCATTTAGATAAAAAGTTAATATACTTAGTGCATAATTATTTAGAAATTAGGTTTTTTCCTGTAGCATTTTTAAATATTTTTCCTCTAAAACAACTTATCCTGTAAATCAAGCTAGCTGGTAGATACGTCATTTCAAATGTCACAACCTATAGAAAAATAATGTATTTAGCAAGCTAATACCTATTAATTCCGATCGAGCCTATCCCTTGCTGCCAGCGAAACCTTAAGCCCGAGGTCCGTACCCAAGTTTTTTAAACCCTGGCTCCACATACAAGCTCGGTTAAGCAGACGACAACCTCATAGGTTGAACTGCGAGATGCCTTTAACAAAAAAAAAAAACCTAATACCTACGTCATAAGTTTGAATATATGCGTAAAGGTACCTATCCAAATTGATACTTAACATAGGTCAGGGGCAATTTGACGTGTAAGCAATATTCAAGATGGCGTCCTTACGTCGTATAAAATATTGCTTGCTTTTGGGTTTACTATAGAATTTTGTTTACGTCTACCCAAATGTGGGCAAATTGCTTGTGGAATATTAAAAGATCTTTAATTTTTATAGCTTTACTAACGTTCAGATATAAAAAAAACCGAATTAAATTTTGTTTAATAGGTAATTAGTTATAGGAATAAATAATTTCCAAAGATGTAAAACTAAAAATTCGACTTTATCTTAAAAGAAAAAAATGAAAAAAGCTAAATAATCCAGCAAGAGATATTTCACCTTCAGGTGTCACCACGTCAAAATACATTAAAAAACCATTTCGAAAACATAACCCTCTATTTAGATAAGGTCGGAGTTGGGCAAATAGTGTCAGAAGCAATTTAAAAACTGATGACAAACACTTCATTCATAACTGACGTAAGTTTCCTTGTAAGACATTATTAACTAATAGTGTTAATAGATGGGCTCACCGCACCGTTCATTTTAGTCATAACACCATGTCATAATTATGTATGTTCAGAAGGACCATAGTACTGCAGTCATAATTAATATACACAGTGCAACACATCTGTTGACCGCAGTTTGCAGAAGCGAAGCTTAAACCGAAGACCGCCCATTGGGTCACCCAATGTTAAAAATCTACATTTATTTATGTCTGTAATTCACATGGTGTATATAATAAAGAGTATTATATTCTCCTCTGGTGATTGCAAAATTGCAGTCACAGTCACATAGACATACTAAGAAGAAAAACAAGTGACAGGATCATAAAAATGTTGATGCTTTAAGGATTATTTTGCTATTAATGTTTTTTACACCTCTAAATCCAACTTAAGACAATTCTTTTTTTTTTATTTTACCGCTACTTAAAGAGATCGTTTCCATATCTACATATATTATAGATCTCGATATTTCTATATACGTTCTAGTGCTTTTTAATATTTTTTAAAGCGACGTGGAGTTCTGCCTATTTTACGTGCTTGAGTATTTTTTGTGTCATTCGACATCTTGAGTGTACACAGATGAACTGCATTCCAGCAGCTAATCTTCTACAAAATGTGGTATTGCCAGTGACACTTGAAAATTGCAATATTGCGACTGTGTTTCTTGCTACGACGTTAGCATTTTTTGTAGTTGACTAACATTTACGACCCGCCCAGCTTCGCACGGTTTATGCGACTTGACAAAACATTGAGATTTCTATATTTTAAAGTTTAACATAAATTACTTGTACACATAAATCTTCCGGAGTAAATTCTCTAAATGATGGTGAAAACCTCATAAAAATCAGTTACGTAGTTTAAAAGAATAACGACGCTTTTCGTGTCTGTATGTGTATACTGCAGGCACGAAAAGCGCCTTTGGCCCCTAATCTTAGTATTTACATAATATGTTAGCAAACATACTTACATTAATATACGCATGAATATCCTAGTTTTTTGACTAGCATGAATTGTAATTATTAAAAAAAATCAAAATCATGTTTTCAGAATCTGCACTTTTCGAGCGTCAAAGATGGCTTCTGCTTTGTGGACCTTCTTAGTTTTCTATTCGGTACGTCCTACGCGGGACCGGTCACGCCTACTTAGTCAGCTGTGCTTTGAAAAGTCAATAGTGGATGTAGGATATGGGCATTTAGAAGGTCATTTAAAAGTCCGAGGTATTTTGGTCACAGTTTGAAGACTGGTTTCGAATAATATTCTAGCTGTAGGTGATTGGCTATCCTACCTAATTAATTTTCTAGAGTTTAGTAGATTTTTGATGGATTATAATAATATTTTTATTATTCACGTGAATAATTATTGAAAATGGTCGCAGAAATTAAAAAAAAAGGAAAATTAGTTACTTAACGGACAAGTAATTATAATAATGGCTGCTAAAAAATACCTAATCCTTAGAATAATCCTTTAGAATCAACGGCATACTAAATATATCGCAGGAAAATGCTAAATAAAAAAAAAACAACACTTACCGACTATAATTTTGTGCAAACAAATTCCTCAAACAGCACAGCGCACTGTGCAAAATACAAACGTACACATTTCTAACGGTCTAAAGTCACAGAAAACACAAAAAGTTCGTCCGTCCGTTGCAACATGCAGTCGCCCACTGGTCCTTACCTGAACTAATCGGAGAAAAAAAAAACATTTTGACGGATAAGTTTGCCTTGTCAAGGATACCGACCCCCTATCGCTACACTCCTGATACAGCACAATTTTAATAACAACAGTTCGAAAAATAACAATACAATACCTATTTCAGCGACATAGCAGTTATTTTTGCATGAATTAATTGTCAAAACGCAGCAAATAATGTTTGGTCTTAAGTCAAAAATGTGTCAAACAGATATTGTTATTGAAAAGTAAAATTTAATTTTAGTTCGGAATTTAGTCATTTTCGAAGAAATATTTTACCTGTGTAACAGATAAGACTAATCAGTTACGTTTTGTTTGACTTTGGGATGACGTAAACGATCGATATTGTGACCATAGCATTATGTTAGTGGGTATCAAATGGGTGGGCGGGAACTTTCTAAAAAAAAGGTTTTTTACTTTAGTTTTTTTAGCAAAATCATTGGATTATGTCATTGGATCGGTCACTTTATTTATTGTTATGTTTTTTGTGGGTCATTTTAAATCGTTTCGAAACTAGTTCGAAAGGCCAAATAGGAGAGTTATGAAGGTCCAGAGTTTTATAGAGTCAATAACATTTTACTACGTGTAACGGAACAAGTAACTTCTTTTTAGGTAAAGCTGGGTCTACTTTTGCTTATGTGTATTGCAATTTAACTGCATATTTGCACTATTATAGTCATTTTCTGTTTTTATGGGTTAGTCATTCACATACAAGCCACATCTTAAATATTTATTATGTAATTGTTAGAGAAGAGGTCTCAGAGACTAAAAATAACTATAGCAGTGTTCATAATCTCAGATAATTTACATTACATCGCCACTTAATGAGTTATCTACTTTAATAAAATGTTATTTGAGTGACCATTTGTAACAAAAAAGTCCTAAAAATTTTTTGGTTGCAATGGAATTTGAACTTTGTTAAGTATGACATTCAGTTTGTTATTCCATAAATTGAAAATTATCTCAAATGTACGCACGTAAATTTAGCGAAGGTTACAAAATGTTGTATTTAAACCTTTAATTTATAACACGGTCATTAATTTTAAAGCAATTAAAAAGGTGAAATTTATGTGTTTTTTTGTTAATTTCCTCAGGTGTTACAGTTTTATGAAACCCGCAATAAAATGCAATAAAGTATATTTTTTTAATACAGAGTAAATATTTTAAGATTTAATTATGCCTATAAATTGTGTTTAATACCTTCCTTAAAACTATAAAACATTCAAATAAAGACTTATATAGATTGTAATACACGTTTTCGTATTTTTTCCAGGAATTGAATGCTTTTTAACACTGGGTTTTACAATCGTTTGACAGATAAAATACATTCTGGTCATTGATTTGACTTAAACGGAAAATATAAGTATCATTAATTGTTTCCAAATGTATTTAGACTTGTCTGATTCACATTTCTTTTGTTTCCTTATTTTGTTACCTAATTGGAGACTGGCCTTAATATCAGCAGACTGTTATTGCTTAGCTGTTTCATAAATCAGTACGATTATAAACCTTATATATTATACCTTATGTATTTAGGACTAGTAAATAAAATTAGGTGAATCTGTCGATCTCTTCGAGCCGGTCTATATCTACTTTGAAAATGTCACCTTGAAATCGTATGTGAACTGACTGTCAATAATGTTAATCCTTAGGCTGGTGTTGACACTACAGCCGATTGATTCTGTAAAAATCTCATCGAGAAAAGTTAGGTGAAGTGACCTTAGAGTGAGCGGTCAATAATGTCAGTCCCTAGCATTAGTTGGAATGACAGCTCCCTCCACGCTCACTTCACTTCAGTTTTCACGGTGAGATGGTTACAGAATCGCACTGCTGTTATCCCTAGGGATTGAAACTTAGGTGAAGTGAGCTGTCGGTCCACCTGAAGATCTTCAAGTTGGAACATGACATACAGATAGCTCACTTCACCTAAGTTTTCACGGTGATATTTTCAAAGTATTGACCGGCTGGTATCAATTCCATAAAACTTTAGCACTATAGGTTAATAGTGTGTTCTACTTACATAGCATAATTAGTATTTTCCTTTGAAAAACACTTTTATTATCACTGACACACCGTACCACATAACCAATCACTAATCAAATTACGTTCATTTCTCACCAATTCGAACTCAAATCGAATGAATCACCAACAAAATCACAGGTAAAAACGCACGAGTTCTTAGAAAATGACGGAATCTTACGATAAAGACTACGTCATAACACAAGGAAAGTGCCTCGAACAATGATACAACATGAATGTAAACAAAATCCTCTGCTTCACATTTTTATGTAAGCGTTATCTCAAATTATGATAAAGACCTTGGAAATTGGTGTTTGTCATCAGCTTTAAACATACGTGTATAGGAAAATCAGCCTTATATTTAAGGTCATAGAGTAGAAGCTACCAGGATTGTGCAGGTTGTAAATTGTATCAGAAGTAATAATGTTTTTCAAAAACATATTGACACAGTAATGGATGCAAGCGATTAGTAAAAAGTGTGTTTTGAGAGCTTTTTAAAATATATTAACATACTTACATTTTTGTGTGATGATCTGAACCTTTTTTTTTTGAGGATGGGAAATCATCAAATGCCCCCCCCGCTCTGGGTGGAGCGGAAGGGAGTGTCAGACTCCTACTGACTAAAACCCACCCGTGTTCCTTCCTTAGCCCTTTATGTTCCAGGGCAGCGGTAACCCTTTCGGACGATCCCGCTACCCATGATCTAAACCTTAAGTTTTTATAATAAACCTAGCATCTGCCCGAGACTTCGCCCGCGTTGTGGTCAAGTACATATACGATAAAACATACCCTATACCCCTCGGCGATCGTGCAGTTTTCTGCCGAAATCGCATCAGTACCTCCAGAGATTATCTCCTACATCCAAAGTTACAAACTATATTAATCTATAAAAAAAACTCTAACTTTTTTCCAAATATTTCGTCACTTCGAACCAATGTGCAGGGAATCGATCACATGAAAAAATACAGAGAAAAAAGAAAAAATACTAATAACAAAAATAGATAAAAATCAAAGTCCTTTAAATCTCCATCTAATTTAATTATTCATAACCCGCAGGTTATCTTGGTATAAAAAACATCCGTCTCTGGATTCCATATTTGGAGAATGGATTCCATCTGAGGCTTCATAATAGAATATTTACGTCACAAAGACGGGAGTAAGCGCTTGGTCCTTTTGCTTCTATTAAAGGATAATTTACTTTATATTGTCAGCGTAGATGTAATATGCGAGGATGGGAATGTTGTGGATACGCTGCGTATTATTATTTATTTTTATTAAGTAAAACCTTTTTTTACAAACACCGTGAACATTGAATGTCAAGAAGGAGATGGATGAATGTATTTAGACTGCCTACTTAGTTCTAATAAGATTAGCCACTGTTTGCAAATGACTGGGAATAGTACAGACGCCAGCACATCAAGCTACTACAATCTGTCAAATTTCTTTAACAGATTTTCAACTTTATTGCTAAAGCATTAAGGTTCAAGGTTGATTGGGAAAATTTGACAGTTTCGGGTAGCTTGACCTGCTGGCGTTTGTACATCAACATCATCATCATTACAGTCGCAAGACGTCCACTGCTGGACATAGGCCTCTCCCAAGCATCGCTACTTCGATCAGTTCTGTGCTTCTCGCATCCAGCGGATTCCTGCGGCCTTCACCAGGTCAGGTCCACCTGGTGGGAGGCACCTTGTCATACGCATAGCGGTCAAACAAACAAACTCTTCAGCTAGCTCGGCAGCTTCAGATAGATCGAGCTCCGATCCCTATAATCTGGATTCACTTGTAAAAAGTTCAAATTCTCTAACAAGAGGTGGATCTAATTTGTGGTCGGACAGGGAAAATTATCTAGTCTTAGCCGTGCACTGTAGATTTCGCGTGGTAGATGCTTCTAGATTAGAGTTAATAAAACGTTTTTGACCTGTACAATTGGCGCTCATAAGATTGCATAATGTTGATGTGTTTTTAAGGTTGTTGTTGTTGTCGGTATGTTGATGTTGTTGTTGTTGGTTGTTGTTGTTAATGTTGTGGTTGTGTGTCTTTTGGTCTGTGCTAAATAAATGTTTTTTCTTTCTTTCTTTCTTTATAAACGCTGCACATAAATCTAAAAAATACAAGCCATACTTAATAACATCGAAAAAAACCGAAATGTCGTCTGCTTTAAAAACAATCAACCCTTATACAAAAGGTTCAGAGCACCCGAGCTTGTGTTAGACAGTTTGGGTCAAACACGATCTGAATTGTAACTACGAAACAAATTGAGTGTGAATGACGATGAAACCGTAAGAGAAAAGATAACGGAATGTAATTCGAAACTGAAAGGTCCTAGAGGACAGAAGCGGACCTATCACGTCGAATTGGACGCTGTCTTCGGAATACGAAATTGAGAAATCTCGAAAATGTGAGAATGGAAAAGCTTCGGTGCATTTTAGATTTTTGACTTCGTTTTACCTGTGAATTGTCGATTAAATACGTAATACGTAGGTTCTAATTTACTTATAAATAAAACATTATAAATCGTTAGTCATCTATACTAATATTATAAAGAGGTAAAATTTGTTTGTTAGTTTGTATGTATGTAGGGGGTAATCTCCAGAACTACTCGTCAGATTTAAAAAAATCTTTTTGCATTTGATAGCCCAATTCTTGAGGAAGGTTAAAGGCTATCTAACATCAGCACGGGCGAGCGATGGGACGCGATGCGATGAGCCGAAATTTCACGCGGACGAAACTAACTAGCTAGTTAATTAATAATGCTCGAAATTCTAACAGACAGACAGACATTTGGCGGCACGGTTGGCGCAGTGGTTAAGCGATTGACTGCTGCGCTGCGTGTCGCGGGTTCGATTCCCGCACGGAACAAATATTTGTATGACCTACATGTATTTGTTCCGAGTCTGGGTGTTTTTCTATCTATAATATGTATGTATTTACAAAAAAAATGTATACAGGGTGTTATTGACAGCCCTCCACAAAAACACAGGATTGATTCAGCTCCTTATTCTGAATCATATCCCACTGGAAATTTTCTCAGGAAAAAAAAAAAATATGCCGTTTTTTCTGCTCATATTCCTTTATTTCAATGTAAAATTACGTTCTCTGTATGCAACACTCCATTTATGTAAATAAAACAGCTGAAAACAGCCTCGCTCAAGCTCGCTGCGCTGCCGTCCGCTACGTGCGTTTTGCCACGGTAAGGATACGTTGCGTGTGAGGTAATAAAACAAATCTGGTTTTTTGGATTCCCTTAATGTTCCTGAAAGAATTACATGTACCGGTCATCTTAATATGATGTACTGAAGCCACCCTATCTGTTTGCGGAGGGCTGTCAATAGTAGTTTATCAGCCATCTTGTTACCATAACACAAGCATTAGGTTGCTTAGCTTGGGACTAGATGGCGCTGTGTGAAATGTCCAGGGATATTATTATTATTATTTACCTACTTCGTTGATTTTTTCTGAATTTCTTTATTAATTTTCATGCAAAACTTTCAGTACATACTAAGGTTGCCTGTGAGTAATCGCGCTGTGCGATCCACTGACTGTTCACTGCTGACTGTCCGTTAGACATTAGTTTTAAATATGTTCTTCCTTTATGTTTTATGCGGTATATACTAAACTGTGTAAACGACAGATATAAAAACGATTTTTAGAAAAAAATAACGAAAAAATAAGAAACCAGACAAGCCTGCTAATAAAACAGCAAACCTTTTGTTGCACATCCCTTTAGAAAAAGTCCAATAAAATCCCTATCACAAAGATCTTACCAAAGTAAGAGGTATATCCACCTAATTCCTTCATTAATAAATGTAAGAATAGCGATCAATTGAGTGGGATTTGGCTTCATCTGGCCAGCTGAGCTTCGTTACCGACTCGGTAGTACAGGCTGTTTGAAAAATGTGTCGAGGGATTTGTAGGCTTAGTATTGCGAAGGACATCGTCTGTGCTGTGAGTCATGTGATCCTATTGTTCTTTGGTAATATGTAAGTGGATGTGATGCATATTGTCCCCCAACTGGTTCTTTTTTGTGTTTTTGTTCTTCCTCTGCGTCATATTTACCGTAAATGAACCTGAAGGCCAATTCTCGTAATTTAAAAAGTTCAAAATCTAGTCGCAGTCTCATCTCGGCGACGAACAAATGTCAAAAACTTGTCAAAATGTAGGGAAATTAGAAGTATTTTTTGACAGATTGAGACTGAGATCAGACTGTGAACGTTCTTAAAATTACGAGAATTGCCCCTCAGTTGTCTTTCTTTTATTTTATTCTTCTATAAGGGCATTGATTGGTTCAGATTAGTGTTACTGACATTTTTTTTTTAAATATTGTGAAGAATGCAATGTTCCGGTAACCATACGGCTTCAGGCTCTTGTGATACAGAGGAGTAAATGCGTAACACACTATCAGTAGCAATGGCTATAATTTTGACAGTTCAACAACATTCATTGCGTTATTTACGTTGTTGAGTAGACTAATTTTTCTTACATATGAAGCAATGGATTAGCAGTATCGTTCAAAATCATTCAAATTGTGACTGATCGTATGTTACGCTACTAGGGTAACAAAAGCTACAGAGTTTGTGAAAGTGAAATATAACGAAAACTTAAAACAAAAAAAACTTTCGAAAACCTAATCAATTCAAACATTACATCTATTACTAAATATCGGAATTTGCATAAACATGTAGCGGTATCTACAACGCCACATGCGAACAACGCGTCATACTGACGTCACGCAAATCCTGCATCTCGCAAGCGGAGTTTACCGCGCAATTAGCATAGATACAATTTCCCAACATCAATCGTTGGGCAATTGCCCGCCAGATACAACACCCGTCTGGTCGAAGGATGCTCCCTTGTCAATGGAGGATGAGTGAACTTTACACCCTGTTCCTCATGCCTCTAAAGTGGTGACCCCGACGTGACAGAAACAACAAAACCACCACAACCAGACACACAACCACACACACACAGACAGACAGATTACAACAACCTATATACATATTATATTCAAAATGTGGGACAGACCGCGCATTGACTAGTAAGTATGATTAATAGATTAGTTAGGACAGGTCGGGACTGCGTATTATTGGGATTGTCCTTAATAGGCTAGGAGTTCGTGGAAACCCTTGCTTTATGTATTGTGAATTTGTTGGGACGAAAGTTAGTGTGTACTTTAGATTATCGTTATGACTATATATTTTGTGGGGTAAGCACGTAGTTGAGTGTTAGTTATTTGCGTGAAAGGGCTTGGAGACAGTTTAATATTTTATTCTGAGCGTTGATAGTTTGAATAAGTGTCAATATTTTCCGGTTCTTGTCGTCTTTATGACAACTGAAGATATTAAGAAAGTAGGTCTAGTAATGACTGTAACGAGGAAAAGGTCATGAATGTTTTTTACCCCTGATAAATAATTTAATTAGTAACTCCTAATCTCCTATATAAACTTATAGGTCTCATAACAAGATCTTTTAGTAATTTTGATTAGCCCTAAATTGCCTACACAGTGTATTACCTATCTTCGCGGAATTCGGGTGTCCATAAATTTTATGTTTTGTGTTTCGTAATATTAATTACTTTGTATAGAATCAAATCTTTCTAACTTAACAGACAGCTGTGCTGCTGTGGAGTTAGTTGCGCCATTTCTTCCCAGCTAAACACTCGAAAGAGGTAAAGGGCGGCCATTTTGGGAACCTTAAGTAATTTTGACGTAAAAAAGGGGGTGATTCTCAGCCTTGTTTGAATAAGTGACTTTTAATTTTGATTTTGTTTACATTGAGCGATATTTCAATCAAAATACTACTACTAGGTATATGCTTCGATCAATAATAGTACTAGATTAAGGATCAGGAACAAAAATCCGTCGCTCAAGTGGCCACGTTTGCACACACGTCTACATTTCTTAGAAAAAAGTTTAATAATATTAACAACTTCAGTTTATTATAAACCTTAAAGCTTAAACATAAAGTTTAATTACCATTGCAAAATATATTTAAAATGTCGCTTCAAAATAAAATCATTCTATTGTTAAATTTTCAGTCATTTATTCTAAAATGAAACTTAAAGCCTAAATAATAAGGTTAAAACATACTAATTTGAAATAAGACCACAAAAGTATTTCTGGTCTTATTTTTCGGGCCGTTTTTGAAGTGCTTATCGGGAATCTAGTACTATTATTGATCGAAGACTATATGCAGCGATGGGAAACATAGGTGCTTATCTATAGGTAGGCAATGGAGATACATACCTTCGTACATCTGCGCATACTGCGGGAATCCTGCTGCCCTCAGCCATTTGCATGCCTCCGCCGCTTCGATCTCTGAAACAATGTAAATACAAAATATATTAGTATACTGAAAATATAAATTTACTACTTGCGCCCCGCGGTTTCACCCGCATAAGTTTCGATCCCGTGGGAATATCGGGATGAAAATTACCCTTTGTGTTAATGCTGATTATAAACTATTTGTGTGCAAAAAATTTTTTATCCAAATCCGTTCAGTAATTTTTGCGTGAAAGAGTAACAAACAAACATCCATCCATCCATCCATCCATACAAACTTTCGCGTTTATAATATTGCATTTGTTGATCCTTTAGCTTTGGTCTTTAATGACTGAATTTAATCTATATAACGACGTAGTACAGGCTGTTCAGTACATGATTCTAAAGTCCCCTGTGTTGAAAAAAACTGTTCCGTACATTTAGACCGCGATACCTTCGCGGTCTAAATGTACGGAACAGTTTTTTTGCACTTAGAAAAGTGCAAAAAAACTGTTCAAAACGCGGTTTCATAGAAATGAAACCGCATTTTTTTTTTTTTGATAACCGGATGAAAATTTCTACGCTAGAATTAAGTATACTGTGCTGAATTCATGGTTACAGTTTGCGCATCGATGTCCCTGCCACTTCGTATTATGTCCATAAATAGACAACTTTTGTTAAAGTCCATACTCGTACTCCGTTGGTGTAATTGCCGTATGGCGTTCCAGTGTGAGGATAAATAAATAAGTACGAGTATTATGTATAGCTTAGTGCTGCAAAATTGTACACGAAAACACTTCCTATACTACGTTTCTAGTTTATGCTTGAAATGAAAAGAAAACCTGCTTCAAAAATCTCGTTGCCCTCAATATTGAACAAAGTAACAAAACACAACGTGTGTTTTTATTTTCTGCATCGTTATCACGTTCCCGATGACTTCCAGATAAATTCAGTAAAGGTTATCTCACACAATTAAGTCTTAAAGAAAGTTCATCACTGTGAAAGCCTATAGAATTTTTATGGTCTCATCTTAGTTTATTGCTGAGTTTTTATGGGAAAACAATGGAAAAACAGTCGTTCGACCCACGCTTCAAAAGTCGTAACTCCCAGTAAATGGCGGTACTATTTAATTTTGTACATAATTTATTGATGTATTTTGCATAAATACTTGTTTAAGTTGGGGCTTAAAATTGTTTTATGGGTATTTAATGTTTTGTAGATTTAAATCTGCGTTGGAGTTTTATTTACTGTGAGTATTGGAGAGGGAATAATTATAGAAATTCAAACAAATTATATTTTTGCTGTTTCTCTGATAAACCTGTTTTTAATCTTTTAAATGATTGAATTTGAATATTGTTTTACACGCATCTGCGTGTACTCATTAGTGGTACAGACTCATTAAAAATATTTTTGTTTCTGTAGGTAATGCAATTTTTTTTTCATAATTTTTGCACTGAACAATGACAATACAGTGATCAGAGGGGCCATTCTCGTAATTTTATGAACGTTTACCTACAGTCTGATCTGTCTCAATCTGTCAAAAATACCTCTAATTTCCCTACATTTTTAACAAGTTTTTGACATTGATTGTCGCTGAGATGAGACTGCGACTAGATATTGAATTTTTAATACGGGACTTAGAAAAACATCGTAAGGAAACCGACATGTCCTAGAACTAAAAAATCGAAGACGTGACAGATACCAACCCGCACTGGGCCCGCGTAGTGGATTACGGCTCACTCCTTCTCACAGGGAGGAGGCCTGCATCCCAGCAGTGGGAACATTATAGGGTATAGTATGTTGGTCTTCTGAACATAAACAGTTATGAAAATTTCCAAGATTTAGGTAAGCTAATAAGGTCAGAAAACTCCGCCATAAAGATTAGATAAAACAATCTGTTTACACGGAAATACCATTTCCTAGGCTGTTGACTTTCAATATATCTACACAGGAAATTAACAATTTCATTTAAAAATTAACTCAACGTGGCAATGCTGCCAGCCTTTCGAGCACTGTTGATAGTGACGCGGACGACTTTTTTTAGATACCTACTCTATGGTTCTTTTCCCTCCTTTTTTGATATATACAGGGTGACAGGGAAACTCGACGTATTCCTTGAAATGGGTTATACTAGAGGTCATTAGCAACACATTAAGTCCTGTGTACTAGGGGTCAAAACTGGATGGTTAAATGTTGCTATTAAAGACCTTTTATTTCTGAGATTATGTAAGTTTTGCAAGCATTTTTTTTATAAATTGACTAATTTTACAACTTTCAGAAAAGTATCAATTAAACGTTTGGAGTGGAGTAGGTTTTTCTCATAATTAATTGTTTTTGGTTTCTAAAAAATCTAAGAACTGACAGAGCTCGGTAACCATCCAGTTTTGAACCCTAGTTAACTGGACTAAATTTGTTGCTACCTCTAGTATAACGCCTTTCAAGGAATACGTCGAGTTTCCCCGTCACCCTATATACATGTAAACTTTGATTTTTAATCTAGACTAAGTACTTAGAGACTAGAAAATGACAGCTGCGAGCGATAATTTTTGTGTTCATGACATTATCTTCAGTCATTATTTAGTCATAAAAATTAGAGTTTAGATATTATTATATTGACTATTTTTTTTTTGTATTGCTAAATGAGTCTGCTCTTGACCTCGATCACGCCTGATGGAAAGCGATTGATGAGGTCTGTGATGGAAAAGTCAGCTTTTATTATGTAAAATTAGCTTATTTGAAACTAAAGATTGATAATCTTAGTTTCTCACTCAGTTTTTTTTTTTCATTATAGAATGCAAATAAAGATACTTACGTATGAATATGAAAAAAAAAACTACCAAGAGGTTTGTAGGTACCTATTTTTAGCGCAAAGTTATTCCACTGATTTCCTTCCAAACTTTTATCATTTCATAATTAGTCCACTCATTATACTCAGTAGCGTTACAATACTAATTGGCTCACACAACGACTAGTTATGATTCCAAAGAAAAAAAACACCAAACAAGAAGGCTTTCACTAATAAATATTAATGTGTCAGAACCAGTGTACTTGGCCTCTGGGCCCTTAAAAAATGTTGGTGGTATCAATCACTTTGTACTAGGCGTCAGAGGTCAAAGTAAGATGGTCGTGTTGGAACTGTTTTACCGAAGTACAATCAGCAGTATTGTGGACGTGACGGGTACAAATGCCTAAATAATGGAGAGGAAAGCGGGTAACGGCATGAGTGAAGAATTTGTGGATGCGGTAGTTAAAGTTGGTGGAGTGATTATGTTTTTGTAGTGTGCAAGTATGCGTGACAGATTTGAGTTTGTTTAGTGTTGGCGATAGAAAGGGAACATATTCAGTGGTTTTGTATGTAGAAAGGTTGTGTTTAGTTTACAAAATATTTCAAGGCATCTGCTTCAGAGTCTTTGTGTATACGAAAAAGAAAACCAAGTTAAAACCTTACGTTGAGTTAATAAGGGTTTAATCTTGATAACCTTTAGTAGCCTAGAGTCATCATTGCGTCAAAATAGATTATTCTTTCGTCTTAAATGTGCTACTTTAGGTAAGGTAGTTAATTGCCAAAAGCTATAAAAAGGCCTTTATTAACAGTCATCGTTTTATGACAATTCACATTCCAAATAGTTTCCTAGCTCAAAATTAACAAAAAATGCTGAACTCACCAGTGTACATCACTCCTAAGAGTTTACATCGAAGAAACTTTATTACAAATACCGCATCAATTCATTACCAGCTCCCTTCTCCATTACCTTAGCGGATAGTGGCAAAGTGCGGATCGATTTTTCATAGGCACTTTTAAACGTATGATTTGTATGGTATCTGTTTGTACTAACGACAAAATAGTTACGTATGTAGGTAAATAAAAAAGGTCAATCCATGACCTGCTTGACCAGTGTGTACCAGAGACTAATAGCGAAGTATACGGATAAGGACAGGAGAATGATAATGAATTGTGGTGATTATTGGGGCTTTTAAAAATAACTAAGGTCTACAGGGTAATTTTAACTATATTCGGAACGCATGGCAGGCGATACCAGTTTATTCTGAGTAAAAAACTGAATACAGTATATTCAGTTTTTATAAAATCTCCGAGCCTTTTCTCACCACGAGGAATTATACGAACGGAGTCAACGCACAGCTTTGATTAAATACCAACGCAATTAGCTACCTGTACACTTATTAATTTTGCTGCCCGTACAAATGTAGCCTATCGGCCACCAGCGTAGCGTCGACAGCGAGATGTATGGCCGTTTATGGACCTATAATACAGGATTGGGACACCACTCTTTGTTTTGAAGAATTTGTTACAAGATACACCGAAATAAACCAATGTTATTATGAAGATATTGTTTTTGGGTGGTTGAAAAATGGTGATATTAAATCATTTTAATTATACGTATTGGTTGTGGTGAAAGACGGAGTTATTGCTGATAATTTGTAGTGTAAAAGGTGTGTATGTCGAAAGTTATAAAATCGATTTTTCTTGAGGAAAGATACAGTAATAATTTGGTGGTAACTGCTGTTATATGTGATTGGTACCTTCTTTATGTAAATGCCGGTTTAATATCCGGTGAAAAGTAACAGTACATAAAAGTTGATCATTTTTGTTTACAAAAAGCAGGAGCAAATTGAGTTACATGACGAAATTTCTAAAAATCAAATTTGTAAAATTAATCAAATCTGTTTTATAAAAAAAAAAAAAAAATTTGATTCTCTAAACTTATACCCAAGTCTGTAAAATTTTACCAGCTTTTTTCATTTAACCCTGCATATCATTTGACCTCGTTAGGAATAAAGTAACCAGGGTTGTCTGGATATAGTTGAAGTTTAGTAAGAAGCCGATGGATGTTTTCGAATGAAATTCAATTTAATTAATAGGAAAGAAACAGTTAATTTATGAAATTAAATTTCATTCATGAATATCCATCGGTTTCTTACTAAACTTCAACTATATCTGACGACCCTGGTTACTTATCTCTTTCGGTGACTGTACATAAGTGTGAAACCAGTAGGTACTTTTCGGAAAATGCACCCATTAAGGATTTTTTGGAATTTTAACTTGATTTGATTTTTTTTTTTCATTTCATTTTACACATAAGGTGCAGCTTTCACCACCACTTCAATAGATTTTAATGATGTTGCAATAGTACATTTTATGCTGTTAACCCATTTTATCACACACACATATTTTAAAATCAACTCAACACAACTGAACCTCGTAAATTGAGGTAAGTATTCCGCTAGCACTCATTTGAACAGCACTTCCGCGAACCGCACTTGTGCACTTCCTCTAACCGCACGTAAACAAAATTTCGTTGCGTGCGGTTCGGAGGAACAGTTTATCAATATTGTTTTCAGTTCCCGAACAGGACCTACATAAAAATATTTTTTAGTGATGGATGACTAGCATAACGTTGATATATTAATAATATGTTCAAGTGGAAATAACATCAATTAGAGACAAAGATTTCCATAGACGTTTCCTATATTTTTTTTAGGTTAGTTTAATGACTAGCACCCAAATTGCGTCACACTATCGAACTCAATTTGAAGGATATTGCTAATCCATTGCTTCATATCATTGAAAAAGTGTCTGCTCAACAAGGTAAATAACGCAATGAATGTCGTTGAACTGTCAAAATAGTGTGTTACGTAATTACCACACAGTTCTTATATTATCATCACAAATATGATTAACACAAGGAAGATTGAATATCCATAGAACAATTAACTCAATGGTACTTACCTATCAGGCAGGAAAATATACTACAACTGCATAAAATTAATAATAATTCGACACGTGTTCGAGTCTACTTGCCAGTACTAGATAGCTCATATTATCTGAGTATTGTGCATTGATTCTGCCGGTAGTCAAGTGTTTATTACTTCAATGACGTCAGATAGACGTTTAGTAGAAAATACAGTCATACTAGACCACACAGATTAGTTATTTAAATATGGGTGGCGCTTTAATCAGTATGGAAAATATTTAGGTACGATTGGGAAAATTTTATGAACAAATAAAAGTCATACGTCACTTTTCCATAGAGGTTCATTAGAAAACCAGCGTCAGACAGCATCTGTCTGGCATTAATGCTGAAATGAACCTTTTTGGCGCAGCCGTGAGGCACACACTATTGTTGTCTGAAACATTATTTTTTATTTTATTATTTTTGTATTTTGTGTTTCACGAACTGTGTCCAAATAAACTTTTTTTTCTTTTTTCTTTCTTTCTTTCTTTCATACCATAACCAGCCTACAATGTTCCCACTGTTGGGACTCAGGCCTCTGCTTGGTGAGAGGGAGTGCACCGTAATCCACCACGCGGGCCCAGTGCGGGTTGGTATGTAGATGTCACATGTCTTCGAATTTTTGGTTCTAGGACATGCCGGTTTCCTCACGATGTTTTCCTTAACGGTTTAGAAAGCAGTAGTGATGAAATAATTTACACAAAGTAAGGCGCCAGAAATCGCACAAGATGGGAGGTTTGGAAAAACAATGGGAGGCCATTGCCCAGTAGTGGGACATAATGCAGGCTAAAAACAAAGCGCCTGCCTGAGTTTGAAAAAAAAAAACAACAAGACGCGGTCGTTACCACTGGGCCACTGCTCTATCTAATGTTTTACAATATTTTGTATACAGTGTTATAGTTTGTGTAACTGAACATAGTATTGCCTATTCATATATAGAAAGTGTTTTTTTTTATATCCCATAACTCTAGGCGGTCATTGTACTCATCATTATGAACAACTTTTACTGTGGGACTAAACCTGAAAGCGCGAAAAAAAATTAGCTGTTGCCTACATTTTCGTATAACTCGTCAAAATGTAGGGAACACCAGATTTTTGTTTCGCGATTTCGGGTTTGGTCCCATAGTAAAAGTTGTTCATAATGATGAGTACAATGACCTCCTAGAGTTATGGGATATAAAAAAAAAACACGTTGTATATGATAGTATACGTATGCACGGCAAAATAAATAAATGTTTTCGCAATAGCAGATGAATCGCCCTCTATTTCGAAGCAGCTGACATCTCTTTAAATCCACAAGGCAGTTGCAACTGCCAGATTTTGCAGCTGCCTAGCAGATGCAAGTAAAGTGCAATGTTTGGATGCTACTTCCGTAGTAGCACACAATTATAAGAAATTGAGTCAATGTTATCTATTTAGTTCGCGTTGTCATAGTTTTAGTTGTTGTACTCGTTAGCGAAGTAGAAAATCATACGTAAACATCCCACTGTTAATCCTACTATAATAATCCTACAAATATTATAAACGCGAAAGTTTGTGAGGATGGATGGATGGAAGTTTGTTACTCTTTCACGCAAAACTACTGAACGGATTTTGATGAAACTTTACAATAATATAGCTTATATATAAGAACAACACATAGGGTACTTTATATTCCAATATTCTTACAGGATCGACACTAATGCGGGTGAAACCGAATATATGGTTAAAACAATGTTGTATGAAACAGCCATGTTATTCCAAAATATTACAGGAAAATATCGTACTGACCGTCGCCATGTAAACCTATCACAATCATAAACATTTTCATATGAGATAAAGTAAGTTATACATTGTGACAGGGGACAACATCAACGCACAACCGGCTACCATGGATACAGTACATGATTCTGGAGGCCCCTGCGTTAAAAATTTTCGTCAGTTTTCCAAAAAAAATGCAATTCCTACAAAAGTGCAATGTCTACGCTGACCCAATTTCAAAGAAAGAAAAACCTCTAATTGAATGCATTGAAGTGAATTATTTGTTTTTTTGAGGTGTGCCTGTTTTTCTGCTTGTTATGTAAACAATATTGACCTGGTTGCCAGAAAGCTGGATGTTATGAACGAATTAAATCAACCCTAATGTTTTCCTACTCCTTAATTTGGTGGTTGTTGGGATTGATCAACCATTTTTTGAAGATCTTTGGTGGAAACTTTTGCTGGGGAAATTGCCTTCAGATTTTTCAAAGGAAAAATGAAAGCCATAATTATGTTGAAATTTTCCGATTTCAGATGCATACACAAATTCTTTTATAAAATCTTTGATGTAAATTACACTATTATATACAGGCCAAAGTCTTATAATTACGTACATCTTTCAAACACGTCATCTTTTCATTCATTTCATTAAATAACAAATACACAACTATTTTTAACTTTACGCAACTCTTCAAAATTTGTTGAAATCTATGAGCATGAAGTGTAACATCAAAAGATTGGCACTGCTTTGGTTTACTATCAACATAAGAGTTCGTAGTATACGTAGTTTATATTCTACGCAACAGCTGTTCGGGAAGCTGGTTCTATGAATCAGCCGGTCGATTCTGTAAAATTCTCACCGTGAAAACTCAAGTGAAGTGAGCTTGATGTGAGTTGTCAGTAGTGTCAATCCCTAGCATTATTTGGAATGACAGCTCACTCCACGCTCACTTCACCTAAGTTTTCACGGTGAGATGGTTACCTACAGAATCGCACTGCTGGTTTGAAATAAACTTTGACAACTACCGTTTGCCATATTATGGCTTTTTTTAGTATAGCACCTTTTAAAAGAACTGTTTGTCCTATATGTTTTATCAAGAGGATGTGATGTTACAATTTCTTAGTTTAGTTGCAGATAATACCCTACTTCCTGGAGTGTCTTAAGTGCCCGTTCACCTGTACTTCGGATGACCTAAAGAATGCCACTGACGCCGCAATCAACGTGGCCACTTACTGATAAAATGATAAATGATTTTATTTCGTAAGTAGGTTTGTACAAACACTTTTACACGTCAATCATATTTTAAAACTAGATGAGTCGGCGTTTCCTATCTGACTAGTCTGAGAAGAAAGGCCGAAACAAACTCAGACGTCACAGTCTCTTTCAAAGTCCAGACATAATCTTGGTCAGATCATATGAAGACCATGTAGGTCGATGTCTGAGTTGGTCTTTTGAGGAAAGAACCACACAGATTGAGAGGACCTGTCCAGTCAGTGCACGCATTTGTCAGAAATCGTGCAGCTCAACTGAGCTCAAACAGTATTTAAAAAAATGAAGAAGACTACCATAGACCCGAAAAAAAGAAGAATAAGGGTATTTGCTTGTCTTCTTTAACTGCAAAAAAAAAATTGATCAAATTATGCTTCCCATTTTTACAACAAAAATTATATTCAATTTGCATTTTGGTCCGGAGAACCCTGGGAGTCAGCACGCTACTAACCTACTGACTGACTTAGTAAAGGGTATAGTATCTGCCTAGCCTTTGCCAACTATGTTGGTGTCGGCTCCCAATCTCACCGGATGCAGATGTATACGAGTAGGTATTTTACATGAATCGACTGCCTATCTGACGTCCATAACCCAGTTATGGGTAATACGTTACCCCTTGTTAAGACTAGTTGTGACTCGGGCTTCTGACGACCCGTAACGACTGCCAAAGATCCACGAATGACGGTTTAACATGCTTTCCAAGGCACTGGGTCTTTTCATATGTAAAGATGGCCATATGATGATGTTATTCCAGATGTGTATTATATTCCATGTTGTATTAAGACTTAGCCACAAGCCTCTTTTTGCCACGTTAGGAGCTAATATTGTCCTGAGGCAGATGTCGACCCGGAAGATAAAGACAGACGCATTTTTAATTACAGTTTGCTCTTATTATGCCGGCTATCCTTTAAAAGTGATGAATATAGTCGCTTTTTATGACTACGGGCGAGAAAGGTTCTCCCGCCGCGCAATTTTTCTACACATCTCGCATGTTGCGGTTGATTAAAATTAAAACCGTGAATATGCTCAGTCGCAGGCAAGGTCGTTATTTTGATGCAAAATGACCCGACCTAGTCACCTGCGATTATTATCAACCAGACGAAGTCGCAGACGGAAGCAATTTATATACTTTTAGAGGCATGAGGAACAGGGTGTAAAGTTCACTCATCCTCCATAGAAAAGGGAGGATCCTCTGACTAGACGGGTGTTGTGTCTGGCGGGCTATTGCCCGACGATTGATGTTGGGAAATTGTATCTATGCTAACTGCGCGGTAAACTCTGCTTGCGAGATGCAGGATTTGCGTGACGTCAGTATGACGCGTTGTTCGAATATGGCGTTGTAGATACCGCTACATACTAAAAAAAACGGGCTTAAGAGGAGCCAACTTACAAGTAAAAGGAGTCAACTTAAGACCTAAATGAGACTGGACTAGGGAAGCATGACAATAAAGGTAGAAGGCCTTAGCAGTGGGTAAAAGAAGACAGTCAATGATGGTGAAGAAAGGTTTCCAAAGAAGAACATTATCCATTGCTCTCTTCCTTTGCAGTTAACTTGACATCTTCAATACAAATAGTGCGATGGATGGTTTTTAATTAGTTTGTTCGTCTAGTTACTTTAACTTTAAACCTAAGAAGAACCAACTGGAAAGGGACCACGATTAAGGCCCGGATGAGGCTCGCACAGACGAAGAAATAAGGCATATATGAAACAGCGAGTAAATAGAAGCTGTGCGCAATGGTAATGACAATAACAGACATAACATTAATGAGGTTAGTCACTTCTTAACGAACTCTTTCCTACCAAACTTTACTCGACAAAAACAGAGAACAGTATCCATTACTCTTTTCATTTGCAGTTAATTTGACCTTTTCAAAACAAAAAGAGCGATGGATGGTTTTTAATTAGTTTGTTCGTCTAGTTTACTTTAACTAAAAATTCCGTTTAACCAGTAATGAGTCTGGGTAATTAGACGCGTAGATAAGTGACGCCGTATTAGTTTGTACTGTAGCGGTGCCTATATTGACATATATGTTATTGTTAAATTCTGATTTTATACATATATATTTTTTTGTCTTTTTGAAAGATTTTGTAGTAGGGTCATTTATATTAGATATCAAGTCTATTCAAACTAATGTTTCAAATTGATTTATTTCAAGTTAAACCAATATCGACTTTATTCGAAATATAAATTAAGTTGATTTCAGAGTGATTGATTGATTTATTTCAGAGTGACTAAACTAGACTTTATTATGTAGGAATAAAAGTTATTTTTCCATAAGCTCATATTTGTTTACATTTTTGGCAAATAAATCGCGAATGCAGATTAGGTACAGGTGTGCCAAATGCAAGGCAATGCAATGTAAGGCAAAATGTACCGGGACTATTTATTAAAATTGCATCGTATCTGTAGGTATATCTAAGCAAATAAATGATTTCTATGTCTATCGAAACTATGGCTGCTGGAGTTTCCTAGTTTTTTTACTCCTTGTGGTGGAAAAGTATAGAATAAAAAAAATAGTTTTAAATTTAAAAAAGGTTTGATATATTTATTATACCCTACATAACAACAATGTCAAAGGATTAATAATTAGGTGAATCATTGTTCGTTTCCACAAAAATATGAGAGCTCTAGGTAGGTAAACACGGAGATGTTTAAAAAACACTTCCTACAAAACCTAAACAAACTGCAGAACATGTTAATAAAACCAACATTACATCATACCTAAGAATAACAACATTAAAACTGGCACTTTTTAATATTTAACCATAAAATACTAAAATAGAAAAAAAAAACACCAAAAATTACCTGTTAATTGATCAACACTTAAATTAGGAACACTCATTATGCACAACACTGGCACTAAACTACACTAAACGCGGCAATCTTAGCAACATGCATACTCTTGCGCATCGTTTTCAACACTGAATCACTCATTCAAACGAAAATTTCGATCTATTAACTGCTATTTGTAACGTATTAACACATTATCTGTTATGCAACTAAGTAGCAAATTTTATTGGTTATAACTTAAATCGTAAAAAATGTTTTAAGCATACAGACTTTCATTCAAAGTCTGATCTAACGGTACGATAATAAGATGTAAAATTATCGACGTCTCATTAAATAACACTGGCCACTACGTAATTTTGGTCACAAATTTAAACGGACACGCATTCTTTATTTGATTTGAATTTTTGCTTTTAAACCTCAAACGTACCTAAGTTAACTTAAGTTTTAAAGTTATAGTATGTTATAAAATACAAATCGGTTTTGAATTTAGAATGTTGTTATTTATGGGATTATTTTTTATTTTAAAATCGTTTTCAGGCAACGGTTTGTCTCGGAATGTTCTTATATAATAACTTTTTTTTAAGATTTGAATCGATATCCGAAATCGATTATTTTAATTTTAAAATCGTACTGATTCGAGTGTACTGTACACGGATGTAAGAAACAAACTAGTGAGACCGCTAGTTGACTAAGAATGAGATTAGTTATCAGTTTTTATCGCAAGCGGTCGTTACGGCGTCCTTTAATCGCTGGTCACGTCACCGATAGTAGTCTAGCTATGAAGTATTATTAAATATCTTGTTTGGATGTGGTAAATACAGCACTTATTTTGTTGTTTACATTTTATATGGAATACAATATTTATTTTAAAAACCTGTTTTATGAATATTATATATTATTATGTTGTCTTGGACTTGGTTTTTCCTGTATAATTAACTTTAATTATTAATCTCACATACATAATCGAAACACCAATCAAGTAATTAATGAACCGCATAAATACTTGATGTCGGAACACGACTAACCAACATTAAAATATGAATGATTAATTGCTTTTTCCTTCGTTTACAATTTTTTTCCTTTTTTTTCATGCAGTATTTTCAATAGGCCTGTTTTCATTACAGAATTAAAGTTGCCAAAAAATAAAAGGCCCATTTTGACATTTGAGAATGCGTTCTTGACACCTGTCAGTTTCATACAAACGAATACGTGTTTTGCGAATTTGATCTTTATTAACTACTAGAACTGTCAATGTCAAAACAGGCCTTTTATTCTTTGACAACTTTAGATTCATGTTATAAATAAAATGTTCCTACTTCAAACTATCTACATCCCATTTCACAGTTATTTTACATCAGAGGGGCAATTCTCGTAATTTTAAGCACGTTCACAGCTGATCTCAGTCTCAATCAATCTGTCAAAAATTCCTCTAATTTCCCAAGTAAATATTTTGACAAGTTTTTTGACATTTGTCTGTCGCTGAGATGAGACTGCGACTAGATTTTGAACGTTTTAAATTACGAGATTAGAGAGCCTTCTGGTTTTGCATCACTGTTCAAATCACACCAAATTCAATCAATTTATTCTCATTCTAATAAGGGTGCTGTTGAGTTGCTGCCAGTGACAAATCTGCCAAAAATCATTCTGATATTTATTCTCGTCACAATAAGGTTGATGCTGTCAAAGTAAAATAACTGTGAACGGATTTTACAGTCACGAGCAAAAGCATGTATACACTCGACTTTATTCAAAAGCGATTTACTCCTTTTTTAAATTAAATTTTATATTGTTACGAACATAGATAGCATTTTCGAACCCATAGGTTTATGTAATGTGTCGTATTTCAACTTTGCATTCGTTATTCCACGAAAAAATCGCGATTGAAAGTTGTCAAATGTTGACATATTGGTGCTCGTGACTGTACTCCTTCAATTTCCCAACTCCATGTAAAATCCAATGACTTAAAGAATTAAGGCCCACAAATACTTAGGACTTCTTTATCTTTTATGTCATTCATGTTATATACACATTTATTATATAATGTACGTATGTTTTGTTTGTTTGTATACAGAATGACGTGATTTTATAGAAATAGAGTTGAAATGACCTCATGGTGTGGGGGTAATGTTCGTGGGAGGTGGGTAAGCGGCCTTATTAGATGCAGAATTGCAATATTTTGGTATGAGGTTTGTATTTGAAGGTAAATTGAAATTAGGCTGGACTGGCGAGTGACAGGTTGTGTGTTTATATACTACTAGCTGCACCCCGCGTTTCACCCGCATAACTTTCGATCCCGTGGAAATATCGGGATAAAAAGTATCCTATGTGTTAATCCTGGTTATAAACTATCTGTGTGCCAAATTTCACCCAAATCCGTTCTGCAGTTTTGGCATGAAAGAGTAACAAGCATCCATCCATACAAACGTTTGCGTTTATAATATTAATTAGGTTTTTTTTTAAATGATATAAGCTAGTGCTTGACTGCGAACCCTCCTGATGGAAAGCAGTGATGGCAGTATGGTGTGGTGTGTGTGTGAAGTATTGAAGAGGACTCATTCTAAGTGCATGCAGGATGCATTTATGGGTTTACCAGGAATCCTGGAGTGGTGTAGCTCTCTAATCACCTCGCTACAATTTTTTTACAATTAGTCCGAGAGTGGGGTAAGAATGAGTGCACCTGTGTCTGCGCACACGCTTGTGCACTATAATATCTCCCGCGTAGATGACCAGTCTCCTTAGGGATTGGCCACCAAGGCCAAAATTAGGTCTGGACGACTATTTTTTAAAAGGACTGGGCAGCTCTGATACGTCAGCTACTAGATGGGCCACACATTAGCTAGTACAAAGGACATAGAGCATTCCAGAAAGACTTTGTCCATTCCTTGTCCAGGTTGGCCCTAAAGCCATGTTGCCGTGATTTTTGTTAGCGGACTCCATGTGTCCTGTGAACGTTTTTTTTTTATTGACAATGGGTTCACTCTTGACCTCAATCCAGCCCAGAGGCAGGGATGAGATCTACGGTGGAACGAGCTTGCCCAGAAGAAGCCTATTCACTGTCACCTTGAAGAGATTCGGGTACTTTAACTTTCATGATGCATAGTCCTAGTCGAGTTCTAGTAGACAGCAGTGGTGGCGCAGTAGTAACGGCTCTGACTTACGAGCTGTAGGTCGTGGGTTTGAACCCAGACAGGCGCTTTACTTCGTGTAATTTATTTCATCACCATTGCTCTCAAAAAACGGTGAAAGAAAACATCGTGAGGAAACTGCCATGTCCTAGGACTAAATACTCGAAGACATGTGACATCTTTCAACCCGCACTTGGCCCGCGTGGTCGATTACGACCCATTCCCTCTCACACAAAAAAAAAATCTCCTACACTCAAAGAACTACTCAAAGCATGACCCTACAGGGTACTTAACAAAATGCCTCACAAAAGACTTCTAAACCGCGTCGTATAACCCTTATCTATGCCAGTGAAAGTCAATACAACAGTACGATAGTCGGCAATGATAGAACTCGAGTATTTTTACTGCACAATAACAATTTTAACGCTCTTTTAATGTCCGCACTTACGCGGCATGGTGACCATGTGATTTTAAAAGGTGGGATAAAGTATTAGCTCTTATTGAAAAATGATATCACTCTCCGGCCTTCATCATCATCATCATTTCAGCCGAAAGACGTCCACTGCTGGACATAGGCCTCCCCCAAGCACCTCCACTTCGACCGGACCCCTGCTCCTATTCCAATTTAGATGGAGTCGGCGCAATATACAGTCTTTTTCTTCCATACTTCTCTATTAGTCGTCACCTCGGTAGTCACCCCCTTTTTAACCATATCATAATTCACACAGACCATCCGTTGTTTATTTGGTCTTCCCTACTCTCATAGCCATTCATTATATACATACATTTCACATTCATAATCAAAACATGTTGTTGAAAAATTATAATGTTAGAATATTAACACTTTAGTTACCTAAAAGACAAGACAATGACCTATTTTAGTATAAAATAATAATTATTGATAAAAATAAAAGTAAGTAGTATTAGTATAAGTCAATATTAGAGGATTATCTTGAATCTTATAGTTTGTTATAACTCTCTCTTGTCAAACCAGGTACGTTACTTTAGATATTAAGTACATATTTTATTACTCTTACAAATTAATTAGAAATATGCTTATTGTTTTATCAGTTCAACAGTCTCCTAGCTTTGTCTGGGTCAAACTTTTGCCCTTTTTTATGTCAATATTTTCTTTGAAGACGAAAAAATGTATTCAAACTTCTGTCAGTATCATACAGGGTTATTAAGTAAAAAACAAAGTAGGTTTTGACCTTATTTGTGATATCTAAACAGTAGCAAAAGCTTTAATTTTGACAGTTCAACAACATTTATTGCGTTATTTACGTTGTTGAGTAGACACATTTTTCGAACATATGAAGCAATGGTTTAGCCATATCCTTCAAAATGATTCAGATTAAGATTGATCGTGTGTTACGCAGCTCGGTGCAGGAAAAATACCAATATACAAGCATTGTCTCACTGGCAAGAAAAATAAAAAAGCATCGACCAAACCTTTCGAGAAATTCAGACACGTCAGTAATGTATGTTATCAGAGCATAAACATAACATAACATAAGTCATAACAACGCTTGAAATAATCCAGTTTCCGATAGCGAATGCAGTAAAATTGATCGTTATCGATTCCCAGTAAGTCTGATTCATCAAACTCAGGTGTTTACTCACCGAATCGGCAGTTTCTGTGGCATGGAGAAAATCTTAGATTAAGTAGACTTGCCTCATAAAATCAAAGAGAAGGTTTCGAGATGTTTTTGTTATTATAAAGTTTCTATGAAATTCATTAGTCTTCCAGCTTCTTAGACAATATATTTTAATAGCAATGATGATGTGTCTGTAATGTTTATTATTTACCTGGATTTATTTTTAGTTTTTCCATTGCTACAAAATTATTATTAATATATTTGTTATTTTTTAATAATTACTTTTAAAACTTTCACTCCTTGTATACTATAGTGAAAAATCCTGTATGACAGCAAATATGAAAATCACAACAAAAAAAAAATATGTCGTGTCAATGACATTTAATTAAAAAACCAAATTCTACATTCCAACAAAAATACCACCAAACTATCACATTAGAACCACAAACTATCCCAAAACTCACCAATAACAGGTCACCCTAGCCCATAAAGTTCTCAACCAATCCGGACTCGGCAATAATAAAGCCAAAAGCGAAATTCCCGAAGCTGGAGTGTGGTCACCCGAGTTACCAGATGCGCTTCCGATTCCGCGTACGTTCGGAATTCTTCGGAATAGTTCGTTTGGGTTATACATTACCCCTGTCACTATGCGTAATTACCGGTTAGTATAAATACATTTTGTGGAGAGGGGCCCGTGGCTAAATAATAACAGCCGCACAGGTCGAACGGTCAGGTTAAGCTACGCTTACCGCGGTTGGTCTGTGGATGGGTGACCATCTTTACATACCGAGACCCCTCCGTGCCTCGGAAAGCACGTTAAGCCGTTGGTCCCGGCTGTCATTCGTGGATCTTTGACAGTCGTTACGGGTAGTTAGAAGCCCGAAAGTCTGACCACCAGTCTTACCAAGGGGTATCGTATTACCCAGTAACTGGGTTGTGGAGGTCAGATAGGCAGTCGCTCCATGAAAAATACTAGTATTCAGCTGCATCCGGTTAGACTGGAAGCCGACCCCAACATAGTTGGGAAAAGGCTAGGCAGATGATGATGACTTAGTTTATCAATATAAACTATGATGTTTTAATAACTTCCTGTCATTGATATCTACATAGAAAATAATGATGATTACATTTTTGATGCCCTTTGATTATTTCCCTCCTTTTTAGATACTTGTTCATATTATTATTATTATTTTAAGACTTTTTAGTTGTACTTACCCCACACAAATTCATTTAAGACTACTTGCTATTTATAACTTATGAAGATTATAGACTAATATGAAGATTTTCGTTGCTGTAAGTTATGAAATGCATGTTTTTTCGAATCTTAGCGAAGACCTTTTGTTTATTTTTAGGTGAAATTCTAATGAATCTTGGATAGTGTACTCTCCGCCTAGGAAATACTGAGAGTAAGAGGTTCGTGTCTATGCGTCTATACTATGCTTAAAAGGTTTTCATTACGATATAAAATAGAGTGGATATTATAATAAAGGTAATATCGACCTTTCCTTTCTTCTACGTGTAAATAAAAGGAGCCAAGTGCGAGTCAAACTCGCACACGAAGTGTTCCGTGTCACCGTGCAATATTTAACAACACATATTTAAAACACATATCATCATCATCTGCCTAGCCTTTTCCCAACTATGTTAGGGTTGGCTTCCAGTCTAACCGGACGCAGCTGAATATCAGTATTTCACATGGAGTGACTGCCTATCTGATCTCCACAACCCAGTTACTGGGCAATACGATACCTCTTTTTAAGACTGGTTGTCAGTTTTTCGGGCATGTGACTACCCGTAACGACTGTCAAATACCAACGATTACGAATGAGAGCCGGGACCAACGGTTTAACGCGCTTCCCTTTGATGGTCATCCGTCCACTGACTAACCGCGGCAAGCATAGCTTAACCTGATCGATCTACCTGTGCGACTGTTGTTATTTAGCCACGAATTTTAAAACACATGTATTAGTTTTTTTTAAACAGGGTTCTTGTATTAGGGATCCTCTTTAATTTGTATTATTGTTGTTACAGCGGCCATTAATAGTAGTACCTATACCCTGCCCATTAAATTAACCGTTTTTTGACAGCTGTCTTAGAACGTACATATTCCAGATTACGTAAAAGTTAACTTTAAAATGCGTAATAAAATAAAAATGTATAAACTGCCATATCTTATTGAATTGTCTTATTTGTGGCTTCTTACAGACTTTATAATACCGTACTTGTATCAATCAATGTATTGTGTGTTGCTGCAATCACTAGTTCCATCTGTCAAAAAACGGTTTACCTAATGGACAGGGTATACATACTCTGAAAATTTCAAGTAAATATTACGGTTTAAAAGATATAGCCCTGTGATAGCCGGACGGACGGACGGACAGCGGAGCCTTAGTAATAGGGTTCCGTTGGCAGTTTGGCACCCTTTGGCTACGGAACCCTAAAACCATATTCCAGCCATCGCCGTTTCTCGGACAAAGACCTTGCTTTTCTCACCACCTTATTTTCTACCTTAGGTAACTCTATTGTTAGCCATTTTCTAGCTGTAATGAAGCCGTCAAAACAAAATATATTTAAAGAACAAGGTCGAACAAAACCGGTCCGTCTAATGAGGATAATATTTCTTAACGTGATTGTGTTATCAACAAGAACAATAACAGACAAATTAGTTAGATAATGATATCTTAATGTGTGTATTGACTATTTTTGGGTAGCCGTCTGTTACACATGAGGAAATAACATACAGAGGCTGAACTTTGTATATTCGCACTGCGAAACGTAGAGATAAGATACAGCGCAACTGTGTATGCATGACATGTGTTTAATGTACGCCAAGAGTGGATAAATTAAAAAAGGCCCTTGTGCGCTACGTAGCCTAAGACCAACACCACTGGTCACTCGATATTCTATGCAAAATCGCGCACTTGGTTGTCTAGTCCAGTTGGAAGTATACGCAGGCATTTAGTCACTGACTAGATTGTAGTAAATGTTACATCTCTCGCTGGGGTGGATCGGATGATCGATTTTCTTACCCGTATGAAAAATAAGCGTATTGTCGTGGAGTTGCGGACACCAGCCCGTATTACCTATTACAATACATCTCTCGAAGGGTGATCAGGAGTAATTCAAGATAGTCTTGGGATTTGTTACCAAATTGGACTACAGGCTCTTACAGTAAGCAAAATTGTCAACATAGTCATAATCATCCACAGCCGGACATTACAAACCGCTGGTTATACGCTTCTCATTGTTCATGCCAATCCCTATACTACAAAATAGCCCTGACGAGTCGTAATATAATTGTATGAGGTTTAGTCTCTGTTAGGTAATCTACTCCGTGCGATTCAAGATGGCGGCTCTACATCATTATAACGTTGCGAAACATCAATCATTGGCATCAGGTCAAGTGTCCTACTGAATATAAGCTAGACAGCAATTCATGATTATAAATTGGACGTATTTGTATCCCATTCATGCTTCAGGCAATTATAATATTGGTGGTTTCACCTGTGGGGAAAGAGGTTGAATTGATGGGTACATACCTATTGGGGTCTTTATTACCCTGCTTTCCTTATGTTGGACAAATGGCCCCATATTCCCCAAAGGAGAGGTACTTCTTTGGGGAACACGGGGGTATTTGTCTAGGTAGACAGAACCATAAATAAAACCTTATTTGGGCAGTTAATTTTTATGTTAGGGGGCGAAACTTTTGCCATGACTGGGAACCACAATATCCAGACTCCTGATTGGTACTGAGAATCTGATCACCTAATCATCATCAGTCTCGTTATATCTGGCATAAGATGTCCACTGCTGGACATAGGCCTCCTCCAAGCACCGCCATTTTTAATTACATTTCTCGGTGATAGAGAGAAAGAAAGAGTGGTTTATTGTCACAGAAATACGAGCATATAAACAGATAAATAGTAAAACCAACACAGGTACGAACTCCAGGACCCCACACTCAGCAGTTGCGCTTTAAACTATAAAACCAACGACAACACCGGTCCATGTAATTAAAATAAACAAGATAAAGCCCACGTCTGACCCAATCTGACCCAAAATGTCATTTAAACGAGCATTAACGTTTTAGGTCCCAAAGCCGATCCCAATACAAAATGACACGAAATGATTATCACATTAACATGTTGCAGTAACAACCTGTTACCCGACTTACGGCCATCAGTGAGGTATTAAGTGTTTACACGGTAATCCTTCGTTTGAAAGCAAAACTGACGTAATCGGAGATCATAATCAGAGTGGTCCAAGTTGTGAGAAGAACTATTATAAAAATAAATATACTTTATACTCAGACTCAGCGATCGTTGTGCCGATAGTCGTGACAGCCAATGGTTTAATAGTCAAGAGCCTCAACCAACATCTCAGGAAGCTCTCGTTGGGCAGCTGGATCAAGGACTTGATTCAGAAAGCGGTACTTCCGGACACGGCCCGCATTGTTAGAGATTCGTCTCTCTGGAGCCCTGACCGCTGGTAGCTTGGACCCTGGTCCTCGATACCGGTGGGCTGCCGGTAAAAAATATAAAAAATATTTTTAATTAATATTTTTTGATGTTCTAATAATTTATATATATTTAATTAAATAAAGTAGAAAATAATATACTTTTATTTAAATTTCTACTCACTGCTAGGAATAAAAAAATACAGTTACGAGTAGCTTGTGCTAGCTTTTCTTTCTCCTTCTAATCAAACATATATGCCAAATAAAGCTAGCCTTGAAAGATTGCTATGCCAATTTCAGGACCATAAATACTTTATGTGCAGAAAGCACTTGATTAGGTACTAGATTTGTATGCCATGATTGTTGTTTCTATGTCGACCTGCAAATTGCGGCCAAGGCTTGTACAGTACTTTTCTCAAATAATGCACGGAAATGAAAACTAAGTAAATATTTTCAGAATCAATGACGATTTTTCATGCGCTCTAGATCAGGGTCTAATTTACTAATTAATTAAAAAACTAAAACAACATTTTGTAAACGCAAAAAAATTATTACGAAAAATTTAACGACCTGTACTAAGTATTTCACAGTTTTTTTTTATGATAAGTACAGACTAGGCATTTTTTATGATACAGACTTAGGCAAGGAGGCTATCTCACGAGAAATTTTTGCTCTTAACTTGTACCCAACCCTAACTTGAAGTCGAGCATTTACAAGCTTCACATGAAACCGCTACCGGGTGGCCCGGAAACCGCTCTAAAAGAGTTTACCGCAGTTTACCGCGGTTTACTTCAATTTACCGCAGTTTACCGGAGCTGACCTCAAGTACTAAGCCGCGTGGTCAAATATGCATGCCTTACGAAACTCGGTGGGCCTTGAGAGAGAGGTTTGGGAAGCAGCAGTAGCAAGCAATAATGGTAATGGTAATGGTGGGTATGTAGGTAAGTATGTGGCGTTTGTTATGTTTGCGTAAAATTCAGGGCAAGGAAGCCGGCGAAGAAAAACTTTTATTTTTAAATAGTATAATAGCATCTTCTGGACACGCTCGTTCCATCATAGACCTCATCCATCGCTTTCCATCAGACGTGATCGAGGTCAAGAGCAGGCCAATTTAGCAATACAAAAAATAGTTTAGCGAAATGTGTTGATAAGTTTGGCATCCACACAACATAAATGCGAAAGTATAACCCTGTCTGCCTGTCTGTTTTACCTTTTAACGCCTACCCCACTGAATCGATCGCTATGAAATTGGACCGACAGATGACCTGAGACCTGGAGAAGACTAGACTTTTCATCCTGGATATTTGTACCTATTAAAAATCTAATGAAATGAAATACATGCATACGAAGTCGTGCAGCGGGCAATAGCTAGTAATACAATAACAGCATGTTTCTTCTTATTAACTTTCCTTAAACATACAGCTGTATATAATATAATAATACAGTTCATTTCTCTCATAAAGTTACAGTAGTGTGTATATACAATTTTGCCTTATGCTAGAACCTTTGTGAGAGCTGGAGTCTGAACTAGGTTTGGTTACGAAATGGCTTCTTATAAAAATGTAAGCAATGACAAGCTTATGACAATCATAAAGGCTTAACACACCGTGGTGAAAGCTGAATAAATATGTAGGTACTAAAAATTCATAATTATGAATCAAATATACATCACGACTCCATATAAACTATTCAGCATGTTTATTTAAAAAAATATGTATATTTTTGACCTTGTCCACAGAAAAAGAGGTGTTATTTTAAACTAATGCATTCAACATTAATTTTAAATTTCAATAATCGCTTTTGCGGTTGTAATGCTTTGTTCAGATGCGCTTATGCCCGAGATACACAAGGCAAATTTTTCAAAGCTAGGATAGTAAGAACCTCGGTGTACTATCCTGACTTGCTGTCAGGCACATGGTAGTGCTGTTAACGGGATGCCAGATAGTTTTGAGCCAGTAACACTATTAATATCAACACATAAGTAGCTAGTCACTACATACTCGTACTAGCCAATCGAATACCAGCTTCGCCAGCCATATGAATGTTAGTACACAAGCTAGGACAGTATTTATTTTTTATTTCTAAAACACTTAACCTATTACAATTTGGTTTTAGCCAAACAACGAACATCTCTCAAGGTTTCTCTATGTGCTGGCGAATCGTTCATTTAAATTTTACAAAAGTGTTTATTACTACAATGATACATAGTAATACTTTTATATTGACGATAATAATTTATAGGTACATTAATACATTCGTGCATTAGGAAAAAAATTGTGTAAGGAAACGTTTTAACTTCTAGTGGTGGGAGTGTTACCAGCTCAAAAAATAGAACCCCACCCTATTTTATTATCCTAGCTTGAGATGCCAGCTTACTAGCTAACTAGCCCAGTAATGAAGCTATTCTGTATACACGAAGCCAGAGTCCCCAGCTTGCTAGCTAACTATCCTGGTTTGAGTACCTAGCCTCGTGTATCTCGGGCATAAGTGACCCAAGGGACTTACTAGGACCAAAAAGAGTGCTGTTCATCCGAATTCATGACTCCCATAGCGTATTCGAACCATAAACCATGACACTGCGACGTTTTTACGACACCCCATGTCTGGTTAAAAAGTGTTTAACTATATTATTTTATGAACAGTTTAAAATTCTTTGGTGAGAGATGACATGTTTCGTTTAGTGTGGTGTAGAGTATGGTGATGATGTTTTTAGTATAATTGTTCATTTGATGATTATACTTTACGTTCGTTTTCTGTTGGGTAAAGTTTTGTCTTCACATTAATCATAAATACGATATTAGCTCGTTAGGTATGATTGTTTGAAGTTGATGAGTTACAAGTTTATAGGTTATGATATTATGATGCTAATATTTATCATCCTCTGCTAACCGGATGCAGCTGAAAACCTGTATTTTAAATGGAGCGACTGCCTATACTGACCCAGCCTACCACCCTACAACCCAGTTACTGGGTAATATGATACCCCTTGGTAAGACTGGTTGTCAGACTTTCGGCCTTCTGACTACCCGTAATGGCTGTCAAAGATCCACGAATGATAGCAGAGCAGGGAACAACGGCTTAGCGTGCTTTCCGAGGCACGGAGGGTTCTCAGTATGTAAAGATGGTCACCCGTCCACCACACAAACCGTGGCAAGCGTCCCTTAACCTGATCGATAGAGGCCCCTCGCTATACGTTAATAGCGTTGTTTTAATTTCATGAATTGCAAATACTAACTAACCTACCCATGTGTTATACAGGTTTGAATAGAACATTTACGTGGTCTACATCTTGTATATAAAATTTGTAAGATATTATGAAACTTACATACTAGATCGATTTTATATTAAAGTAAAATAAATGAATAAATAGGTCATATTTCTACAAAGTCAAATACCTATTTCATTATAGAAAACATTCGTGCCAAATTCAAATGATTTTTTTAAATATGTAATCTACATTTACATTTAGGGGTTTATTAATAAACTATGATTCAAGTTAGTGTCGTTCATAAATGTTGACGTCAATAATGTATGGTTAAACAGTCGTTAATTACTACTTAACTTTAAGCAACGTTTATAAATACGTCAACGAATAAAGGGGATTTTTATTATTATTTCAAGTTTGTTAGCTTTTATTATCTAAATATTATCTTGTTCGAAAATACCTAAATGTATGAAATGCCAATTCGATTATCAAAATAAAATTAATGTTCTTGAAATTAAAAGATCACGGGTTTCTCAGAATTTCCTCTTACTGTATAATTTATTTCTATCTCAAATGATTCACAGAGAGATTTACTGGGAATCGAATAAATTTCGACAACATTCGGAAATGCCACCGAAAATTCGGGGAACATAGATTAACGAAGTCGGCTTTTTTATAAATAACATTTCGAAGTTAACGATTAAAATGTAAAAGAATTATTTTCCGAGAAATGAAAGCTTGTTGACACATCACTGGCATGTCAAGTTGGCGTACATTTGGCCAATACCCAAACACGGCCAACCCCAAATAGGGCCAACGTTTGTTTTGGCAATCGTTGTAATTATGTACAAGTTCGGCGTTAATTTGTATTAATTGTTATGTAAAAACTTAATTATCTCAGTGTTGATCGTATTGAGGTTTGTGTGCGCTAATTAAAGTTGAGATTCTTAGTTAATTTAAAAATAATTTCTGTTTTTGTAAGAATTAAATGGAAACCATTTAAATTCGCTTAACAATTTAATGCCACTTAAAATTTTCCTTTAGCCGGAACTTGCCTACGTGACTGAATGACAGACATCACACAGCCTAACTACCCATCATTTGCCTAGCCTTTTCCTAACGGTGTTGAGGTCAGCTTCCAGTCTTACCGGATGCAGCTGAATACAAATATTTTACATGAAGCAACTGCCTATCTGACCTCCAAAATCCAGGTACTGGGTAATACGATAACCCTTAGTAAGACTGATTGTCAGACTCGGACTTCTGACGACCCGTAAAGACTGTCAAAGATCCATGAATGACAGCCGGGAACAACGGCTTACTGTGCTTTTGAGGCACTAACAGCAGCCAACTACCAACAGCTAATCGTAAGTCAATAAACAAACATTGCAACCAACATTTTAGCCACTAGGTCAGTGGTCGTTTGGTCAGATGTTTGGTGAAAACATTTGTTACATAAACGCCAACATGCTGTGACCGCAGCGCGGTCAGGCGATCGTTAAAATTGACTATAAACAGATGAACATTGCTAGGCGTCAATTGGTCATAAATTCTCGATGGTTCACTAGAGGTTGCGGTGTATAGAAAGCTAAGCGAAGCATGCGCTAGGTTAGCACCGAAAGATTGTAAAAGAATTTGTTTCACATCGAGTTTTAGCAAAAGATTGTCAAGCCGATTATCTACAAAGTTGATTTCTATCTTAAACTAGTTTTTGCCCACGGCCGTTGTCGTAGTGCAAGTAAACGGTGACACGGTTGGTTTCTATGGAAAGTTTTGACAATGCCGCCGAGGCTTCACGAAGCTCCACGAAAATTATGTAGTCCCCTCGTAAAGTTTCGACTTCTTTATTTATTTGTTCGACCGTACATAATGGTATGCTAATTCCAGATAAATAATTTTTACAAACTTTAATATCTAGCCGAAAACAATTTAGTCTTTACCGCAATGAAATAAGGTTTAATTCAAATTGCAGCGTAAAATAATTATGTAATGACGAGTTTTGCTAAAATAACATAACATGACCATAACCCCCCCCCCACCCCCCCCCCACCCCGTCACCGAAGGGTGACGTAGAGGTGTACCTATAGTAACACCTACATTTCATCAGTTATATTTAAGTTACATGTAGTGTTAGTAGGGGTCGATCCAATTGCCATCAATCAGGCATAAATCCAGACTCTCGGCTGCTGCTCTGAAATTCCTTTTGTACAAATCGCAGTAACAGTTTGTCCGACCAAGAAGTGAACCCAGGACCTAATGCTCAACAGTAGCACATGCGACCACTAAACCAACGAGGTAGTCAGTGCTGTGCAGTTTTTCAGAAACTTCGATACTTACATGAAAGAAGGAAAGAAAATACGTTTATTTGCGGTAAACATGACGCAAAAAAGAACATAAAACACAAAAAAAAAAATAAGGCAGGGTTAGGGGAAACATGCGTCACATCCACGCAAAATGGCTATCGCTCATCATTATGCTGCGACCCTATGCAAGACAGAGCCCCTGAGCTGGTTTTCAGCGACAGCCATTACATGTACAGACGCCAGCAGGTCAAGCTACCCGAAACTGTCAAATTTTCCCAATCAACATTGAACCTTAATGCTTTAGCGATAAAGTTGAAAATCTACCAAAGAAATTTGACAGATTTTAGTAGCTTGATGTGCTGGCGTCTATACATTACAAGTACATTCTATTTTCGCAGTAATAATTCAAAGGAACATTTTTTTATTTTTGTCCTGTCATCCCTGGCTAATGAGGTCGCCTGTTTGAGTTCTGTCCGGGTAATTACACAATTGTATGCTGGGTGAGTGATCATGCCTACATTTCCTACCGTCTATTTTCGTCCCGATCAATGACCTATGTTTAGCATTGGACCTCGGGTGTATCATGTTCGAGAGCGTCTATAAATCTGCATGGATTGTAAAGTTAGGAAAGTTAATTGTTAAGCAAATTGACTACCAAATTAATTTGTCCGTATTAAGTATTCAAATCACAGCTCAAAATCAATCAAAAGTCATTTATTCAAACTAAGCTAAGAATCAGCACTTTCTGAACGTCAAAATTACATAATACTATCGCCTAAAACGCCTGTCATTCTCCACTGCTTTAGCTGGGAAGAAGTGGCGCAACAAACTCCCCAGCAGCACAAGATTGAGAAAGTGAGTTTGTATGCAGGTGGTAATCTTCGGAACTACTGAACCGATTCTGAAAATACTTTTACTAATGGGAAGCTACAGTATTGCCGATCGTCATAGGAGTTTATGAGCAGAAGCAGAAATACTAAAGTATATTTAATCATAGCATTCACTGTATCACCATCTTTATAATTGTCACTTTCTTTAGGAATGCGTTGTCCGATTTATGGCCCTCATTTTAACATTTGTTTTTATTCATTCCAAACATGGTGTTATGGTGATTTTCTGAATATTTATTTAAGTACCTATTTTAGCACATTTTCTCACATGGCAACAAAATAAAAACTTATTTATTCATAGAATATATTATGTTAAAGAAACTACAAGATAGGTTATCACAATTTGGGAAGGTATGTGAATATTTTCAATGCTTGTTTTTTTTTTTTAAATGAGATGTTTTATATTAATACTTCTTAGTATTTAGTTGACACACTGGTGTGATTGTAAACAGCTTCGTTTTAAACGCAGCCGCAATAAAATTTCCATTTTTATTGTACTAGCTACCGTTGTATATTTATTTTTGTTTTGACCTTCGTCTCATGGGAGGGTAGGCAGAAATTAAAGAACACTACCTGTTACGATCCTTACATACTCAAAATATCTACCAAGACTTGGTTGGTACACACGGCTACACGTCAAGCTATACAAAACCAGTTTGTCTTGGCCTCACTTTGTATGATATTTTCTCACAATGAACGGTCAGCTAATACTGGTTTTGCATAGCTTGATGTGTAGCCATGTGTACAAGTTTTATTTTCGACCAAAGATCAAACTATAAAAAGTTGGATGACAATCTTTTTTGGTAAATACAATACTGATCAGTGAGCAGTCGTGGCTCTTTACTTTGTGTAAATTATTTAATCACTACTGCTCTCAAAGCTCTGTGAAAAACGTCGTGAGGTAACCGGCATGTCCTAGAACCAACAATTTTAAGACATGTGACATCTACCAACCTGTACTGGGCCCACGTGGTTGATTCCGTTACGGCCCACTCCCACTCACCAAGAGGAGGCCTGTTTCTCAGCAGCGGGAACATTATAGGTTGAATATGCTCAATACAGTTACAGTTGAAAGGAAATCGCTTGGCTTGGTATGGGCATGTGATGAGAAGGGACGAAACGCATGTGACTAAAAGAGTGATGAATATACATGTTGATGGATGGAGAGAGAGAGGAAGGCCGAAGAAAAGATGGATGGATTGTGTGAGGAATGATATGAAAGAGAAGGGACTGAATGATAGCGTGACGGCTGACAGAGGAGAATGGAAGAAGAAAACGTGTTGCGCCGACCCCAAGTAACATGGGATAAGGGCAGGAAGATGATGATGCTCAATACAGTACGGCAGATGGATCATGGCCGGTCTGAATCTCTCACACTCGCCTCGCTCGCCTAGTGTCAAGAACTTCGAACTTCGTTAAACCCCAGGAACATTTGCCTCTCGGCCGTGATCTGCAGTTGCCTATATGGAAAGCTCTCAATCGATTGCGTACCCAAGTGGGGCTGCAGACACAACTTGTCGAAATGGGGGATTACTGACCCATCCAATATCAGTACGAGTGCGGTGCATCTAATCAGACCATGCCCCACTTGCTGGAGTGCCCGAAGTGCCCGTTCACCTGCACCTTGGATGACTTAATGAATGCCACTGATGCTACAATCAACGTGGCCACCTACTGGGCTCAAACAATATAAAATATCGAAGAAGAGTACCATCGACACGAAAAGAAGAAAAAGACCATTTGGGTCCTAAAAAATGTTCAAGCAGCCTTCTGCACAAACTTCAGACCATCCATGACTCATGGACCCTATTGTACTCAGTAAAAAAATCTACCACCCACAATATCCCTAACTTTCTTTCCAATCGATTCACAAATAATAATTATTCCAACACCACCATTGATTTATGTAACTGATACACAACATCCTCCCATTGGTAATATTTCAATACCCTATTGTCTATTCGATTTAAATAGTACATGCTCTTGCTAAATAATCGACAGACGGTACGTAAAGCTGAGGTGTTGCAATTAAAGCCTGGAACAGAGTTGTAACAGAACACGCGACGCGGAGCTTACAGAAATGTAATATAATAGAATCCTTGTGGTGACGTAAAGTTTGGTTGTTGCGTGTTACGTTTTGTTTAATGAGTTGTTTCACAACTTTTGGTATACAATAAAGTATGTTACATGTATATGTATGTACATTGCTACCGAGGATGTGCTTCATTCTGGAGTTATAATTATGTTCTTATACAAAAGGTTTTCGGTGCTTTTGAATCGTTGAAACCTCACTGTACAGAAGTGTAATACCTCTCCATGATTTTTAAACTTTTCAGTCTAGAAGAAGCCTCAGAAGTATCATTCAGTAGTAGATAGACACACTAAGCAGAAGAAGTAGAAGATAGTTTCATAAAGCATTGGCGTTGCTGGCGCGATCCTTCAATACCGTTTTACGGTTTAATATCAACATGATGATGATGTTACTAATATTTTGTCTTAAAAGATTGCCCTTGGAGTTTCTTGCCTATTCTTCTCCATAGGAACCTACTACGCTTTGGAATGGGCACTAGCTTCATCTTTCTGACTGACCGAACCCTTGAAACTTCAATAGTGCCTTGTGGTTTAATTGAAATAAATGCTTCAAAATTGTTCTACATTATATTTTGTGCTTAATTATATCGTGCGGCTAAAACGCCCGCGTGTGGTCGCGTCGGCTGTTACAAGTGTGTAACTAAGTTCTCATGTTAGAATTAGCATCTGCCTACACCAGCCTACGTGTGACGGATCGATAATGTTATTAAGTTAGTTAAGTTATTAGTCTAAGTTTTGACTTGAACTTAGTTTATAGGATGTCTGTTTTGATTTTATGATTTCTGTGTTGTTTTAGTATTTGTGGGAGATTTTATGCCTGTTTGAAGTGTGGGCTAGTAATTGAAGTAGTTGTTGTGATTAATTCTTATAGTCCGATATTGTTAAACGAACGGAAGGAGCTTTTCCTAGACATAAATATACGTATACTGCATTCGCGATTTATTTGAAAAAAATATAAACAAATATGAGTTTATGGAAAAATAACTACACAATAAAGTTCAGTTTACGCTTTACATTTGATTTACGTTTTTTATTCTGCTGGCCTTAGAAATCTGTCAACCACCATTTGTATTCCCGCATTTGAAGCAAATAAATGACTTTGTCAACTTTTAGTTATGTAGGAAACAAACATTCAAATATAAATATGATTTTCAACTTACTTTTCTTATAAATTCATTTAAATTCACACTTTGACTTTACCTATGCTTATTAATATTATCCAAGAGCGATATACCAATCACTAAAATCAAACATAATACTACCCGGACCACTGCTTACCCCATAGCAATCAAAAACCCACACACAAACCGATAATTCTCAACATTTCGTACTGATGACTAACACCACAGAATATTGACTAGGTACAATAATTTACATGTCAAGGGAAACTTGCAAATTAGATTTTGTAACATTTAATAAGATTTAAAGAGACAACCAATATGTCTGTTAATACAGATTTATGAGCGAAACGCCTTATAAACGGAATATCCGTAATTGGAAATGTCATTATGTTCGTGATTGCGTGAAATAGATTACAATGAGTTTTGTGTAATCGATTTGTGCTTAGTAGTTGACAGTTCAATACAATAACTGCATTATTAGACAGCTATGGAACGGACTATGCTTGGAGTCTTTCTGAGAGATGAGAGAGAAAAAAATAAAAATAGGAAAAAAATACTACTGAAGAACACCCAAACAAAAACAGCGAAACTTTGTTTCCGCCTTGCAAGTTAAGTTGGTTGTGGTCAACTTTCATTACAGGATTTGTAAATCCAAAAATCAGTACCAAAATTCGAAGTTTCAAATCACCACATCTTTTTCGATCCAGCCTGTATTAACTATGGCATTTATCACAATTTCGTAACTGCCACTCCTACGCATGAAGTTTTTAATTCTCCTCAGCAAACGTTAAATCTTAAACAAACATTTGTACTGAGATGAGTGACATCATGTTGCGCACGCGCGGTTTTACACGCAGTTTTGTAGGGATGTGAGGTGTAAGCGGTGAGAAGAGTTGATTGAAGTTTATGATGAAAAGGAAAATGAACTGGTGCTGATACCAAACAACTTCTAAAGTTTAGTTTATTCGCATATTTGATTGACATCCAATGTCAATCAAATATTGCGAAGTTCTTTAGGAAACGATTTTTATAGCATGCCACCGATGAATTCATAAACTGGAATTCGGAGATTAATGTCTTTCCTTTATTTTGCGTCCAAGAAAGAGTATTCTGTCTACTTTCTTATGAGAGGGTGAAAATTAGTTACTAGCAGCAGTCTCTCTCTGGTGGAAGATTAATTTCTCTACCTGAGGGCATCCAGCATGTGTAGCGGGATCGTCCGAAAGGGTTACCGCTGCCCTGGAACATAAAGGGCTAAGGAAGGAACACGGGTGGGTTTTAGTCAGTAAGAGTCTGACACTCCCTTCCGCTCCACCCAGAGCGAGAGGGGTCATTTGCTGATTTCCCATCGTCAAAAAAAAAAGGGCATCCAGCATACTTCAATCAACTCAGCCTATCGCATTCCACTGCTGGATATAGACCTCTACGCCACAATATCCTGTCATCCAGCCTGTCCCAGTCACCTTTTTAAGGTCGTCGGTCTATCTAGCTGGGGAGCGTCCCACACTACGCCACCATAGCGCTACCCATTCTACTATATATCAATATGCGAAATTTCTTATGAAGGAGAAGCAATTGACCCTAAATTACGTTGACGTTTTTGATAACGTGTTTTTATTCTAATAAAGGCTGACTTTTCAATCGCCAGATAACTTTTATTCGAGGAATAAAATTGACGTTTGACAGTTTCTGTATGAAATAACTGTCAAAATTTCAAAATTATTCCTCGAATAAAGTTATCAGCTGATTGAAAAATCAGCCCTCAGGGAACTAAACAGTTTTTAAAATCATTAAAATTTTTAGCATCGACCTTCATACAGCCGATGCTAACTTTATGGCGACATAAAGCGAGTATCTGCGCAATCACAAATTCATGTGACCGCGGGGGTGAGGGGCTGGGAACTGTGCAGCGAGTAGCTTCAGAACTGCCATAAAGTTTGAGCTACTTCCCGTAGTACCTATAATATTCACAACACGGTTAGCGCAGTGGCTGAGCGATCGGACTGCTGCGCTGCGTGTCGCGGGTTCGATTCCCGCACAGAACAAATATTTGTAAATCCTACATGTATTTTTTCTGAGTCTGGGTGTTTTTCTATCTATAATATGTATGTATTTACAAAAAAAAAATGTATATAAGTAGTTTATCAGCCATCTTGTTACCATAACACAAGCATTAGGTTGCTTAGCTTGGGACTAGATGGCGCTGTGTGAAATGTCCAGGGATATTATTATTATTACTCATGTTGTTGCCGCTTTCTGCTCATCACTTGGACGGACAGCTCACGTTACGTTTAGATCTGTTTAGGCTGAGCAGCACTTACGAAATATCCAGCGAATCTTGTCGTGTTTGAACAGCACATACTTGGTTTTGTGTACTTGCGTGCTGTGTTGTGAGTGTGTACTTAATCGTTTGATGTTAAAATCTATTTTTAGGAACATTAATTTGTGGTTTTGATAATGTTCTTAACACTATGTAATAATAATATTTTTTTTTACCAGCCAACTACCCTATTGTTCTCAAACAATCAAAAGTTTTGTAGTTTATGTAATAAGTTGTTACTGAACAACTGTTGTTATCTACAATACTCAATAGTTTATTTTATCTCTTGTCCTGGGTACCAGCTGTTTTAGAACCCAACGGCCTGGTACGGGACGATGGGAAGAGACCAGACGGAATGACCATAATGCCCTGGAAGTTAGGCAGACCTTTGGTGTGGGATGCAACATGTGTGGACACCCTTGCGCCATCCCATCTTCTTAGTACGGTGGGCTGTGCTGGAGCGGCTGCTGCTGGTGCAGAAAACCTCAAACGGCGTAAATATTCCAACCTGATTGGGAGTTATATGTTCGAGCCCTTTGGGGTTGAAATTTCGTTGGTTTTTCGAGATATCGCCAAATGGTTAGTCGACTCTTCACGTGTCCAGAAGGCTGGCCTGTTTTTTGGCCAAAGAATTAGCATCGCCATACAACGTGGCAATGCTGCCAGCCTTTTGGGCACTGTTCCTGTTGACAGCGATGCAGACGAATTTTTTTGATGCCCTATGATTCTTTTGCTTATTTTTTCACATTTGAATTTTAGTTTTTTTGCATTCCATTTACATTCAACAACACACACACACCCAAAACACATTCACACACATCACACATCTTAAACTGCATTACCATAATAAACCACACAAAATTAATTTTATTTTAACAATTCTACACAATTAAATCAAATAACAATTCTAAACAAAATTAGACCCTTTTCAAACGAGGGTTGTTCATTCGGACTGGAGATATTTTTAGCCTTAAAAAGGGGCTAAAGTCAGAAGAACACGTGCATGCGAATAGTTTTATTATTGGAGCTGTTTTAGGCTAAATCGAGACGTGTGGTCTTTAAGAATAAAGTCTGCCCATAGCAAGGGGAATAAGCGTCATTGACGGCATAATCAGCATATAATGTACCCCTGGCCATGTGCGTTAAAATCTATAACAAACTCCCGAATTCAGTTAAGGATACAGAGTACGACAACAAATTAAAAAATGACCTACAAAACTACTTAAACTTAAAATCATATTATAGCCTAAAATAATTTTTAACTGAGAATTAATAAATAAATTAATATCGACTTCAACACATTACACATACATAACTAGGTACTCTATAAGACATCAGTCCGCTACTGCCTCACTCCTGTATTTTTAGTGATTACATTCTATTTCTTTTTTTATTTTATCTGAAAATGTGACATATAATATGTAAAATTAATCTATTGACATTAAATTAACTGAGATTGTAATATGAAAATGACAATTTACTTATTTCGTTTATAAGAATGACATAATGTATAATAATAATATATATTTTTTTTTTTAATTATTCTATATCAACAAATTATGTAATAATGATAGCATGTTAAATTAATTAAAACCTGTCGCCTATACATTGCTGTGCCCTAGCAGGGTTCATTGTTTGGAACTATCATAATGTAACAACCTGTTAACAACATGAAATGCAATAAATGAATATGAATATGAATACCCACTGCTGGAACACAGGCCTCCTCTCTGTGAAAGTGAGCCGGAATCCATCACGCAGGCCCAGGGCGGGTTGATACCAAACTGTTATTTCATTTTCAACGAGGAGCATTAATTAACGGCACCGGATATCCTTTACCAGAAGTGGTCATTCTACTAATACAATGACCACTTCTGGTTTATCAGTTTTAATATTATCAGGATTTCGTCGCAGCAGTTCGTCGTGGATGTGGTACGACAGCGGCTGCCCTTTTTTTTTTGGATGGGTAATCATCAAATGACCCCTCCCGCTCTGGGTGGAGCGGAAGGGAGTGTCAGACTTTTACTGACTACAGAAACCCACTCGTGTTCCTTCAGTTGCCTATGCCAGGGGCCACGGTATCTCTTTCGAACAACCCGCAGCCCTGGCGGCATCGGCCCTAGTGGGCCCCGTCAGTTCGTGCTGACATCTCTTTGAAGCACAGCGGCTGCCGTGACATCATCTTCTGCTCTCAGAAGACAGCCGCCACGCAAACAGCGCTGGTTGTCAGACTTTGGGCTTCTGACTACCCATAACGACCTGTCAAAGATCTGTTCAATGACAGCCGGGACCAATGGCTTAACGTGCTTTCAGAGGCCCGGAGGAGTCTTAATATGTAATCGAATCGACCGTAGCAAGCGTAGCTTAACCCATGCAGCTGTTATCATTTAGCCATAAGCTAAGGAAACTTTAGATAAATAACCCATGTTCCTAATTACTGCATTATTACCAGTTTTTTTCTAATACTGTAACTTAGACACGGAAAAAATCGAACAACAAAATAACCTAGCACGTGCAAAATAAACGGTCCACAAGTTCCAAAAAATCTAGGTGCTATGTACAGTATCAAGTTTCAATGTTCGTGAGGAAATCTAATATGGCTCTGTGACAGACAGACAGACAGATTGACACCTCGGTTATTTGATTAATCACCTCGTTTCAAAATGGCGCCTGGTTGATATATCGGTTGATTTCACGGTGGAATAATTGGCAGCGACGATTTAATATTCCGTTTCTAATTTCGAATTCACAGTTTTCTGATGTAAATAATATTCGAGGCTGTTTGATAGGAGCAAAACTAATATTGACACCTATGTTATCATGAAGAAGAGTGTTATTCCTGTGAAGGGCTGTACCGTAGAAATAGGAAGACAAAAGAAAAGATGAATCCTACTTCCTACTATAATATTATAAACGTGAAAGTTTGTATGGATGGATGGATGTTTCACGCAAAAACTACTGAACGGATTTGGATGAAATTTGGCACACAGATACCATCTGTGTGCCAAATTTCATCCAAATCCGTTATAAACAGCATTAACATATAGGACTATTTTTATCCCGATATTCCCACGGGATCGAAACTTATGCGGGTGAAACCGCGGGGCGCAGCTAGTGGATTATATGAAAGACTACTTCCTGCCCGCGACTTCGCCCGCGTAAAATGTCTTGTTCCTCCGACCCACCGTGTCGCATCGCATCGCCTTAATTTAATTTTTGTTAAGCATTATTTTTAATTTTTTTTCTGTTTGCTCGGCTCCTAAGGGTCACAGCATGATGTTAAATAGCCTTCCTCAAGAATTGGGCTTTCAAATGCAGGAATTTTTCAAATCTGACTGCTAGTTTCTGTGGATGGGTGACCATCTTTACATACCAAGACCCCTCCGTGTCTCGGAAAGCACGTTAAGCGGTTGGTCCCGGCTGTCATTCGTGGATCTTTTACAGTCGTGACGAAGAAGAAGCCCGAAAGTCTGACAACCTGTCTTACCAAGGGGTATCGTATTACCCAGTAACTGGGTTGTGGAGGTCAGATAGGCAGTTGCTCCATGTAAAATACTGGTATGCAGCTGCACCCGGAAAAGGCTAGGCAGATAATTTGTTATTTTTCGCATATTTTCCCCCAATTTGTTCTTTTATGTGTTTTGTACTCTTTCTCTGCGTCATGTTTGCCGCAAATATACGTATTTTCTCTCTTTCTATACATTTATTACATATCTTGATTGTATCACCGCCATACCTATTTTTCTGTTTAACACGACCGCTACGAGTACGTGCTAATAACTTAATGCTGCACAAATTATGAAATAAGATTCCCGTCGCTTTCAAAATCAAATGATTAAAAAATAAATAAGTAAACGTTGATTTTATGAATAAGTTTGCGGGACTTTTCAAAGATTTGCATATTATTCCAAAATCACGTAGTCCTCTCGTAAAGTTTTGACTTCTTTATTTATTTGTTCGACCGTACCTAATGGTATGCAAATTTCTTAGAAATATTTTTAATAAGCTTAATATCAAGCAATTTAGTCTTTACCGCAATGAAATAAGGTTTAATTCAAATTGCAGCAACTCTAATTAAATAATTATGCAATCACGAGTTTTGCTAAAATTACCATTTTAAAAGAACATAACGATATATAATCACGACTGTTTTTCCCAAAGGGTTAGCCAGAGGCGTACCTATAGTACACCCACATTTCGCAAGTTATGTTTTTATAAGTTCCATGTAATAGGGAACGAGCCTTTTAAAAACCCAATAAAGAAAGAAAAGAAGAAAGAAAGAAAGAAAAAAGTTTATTTGGACACAGTTCGTGAAACACAAAATACACAATAACACTTTGTCCGACCCGGGATTCGAACCCAGGACCTCATTCTCAGCAGCAGTGCATACGACCACTATACCAACGAGTCTTAAGTCAGTAAATAAGGATGTGACTTTACATTATCGATAGCTGTATTTTTTGCGCGTGAATTGATTGTGTTGAACCACTTATTATTTGTACAATAGCCGATTAAATGATCGAAAGTAGATATCGATTCAAATGAACGATCGATCGATCAAATGAAAGTATAGATCGGTATCTCTAGTCAAGTAAATTTGAAACTAAATTATAACAATGAGATATCGTTATTAATTATGTGTCTATATTGACATACTATACTAGCAACATGATCTGACTTTGGTTGGCAACAAATACTAGGAACTTTTTAATTGTGGTCTTTTTTAGTTACCTACCTTCTACAAATTTGTACGGAACCCTCGGTGCGCGAGTCCGTCTCGCCCTTGACCGGTTTTTTTAGAAAAACGTCTTTATTCCTGAGCGGTCTGGAGAAACATCTTTCAAAGAATTTTCATTACTATAATGAAACTTTGCCATTAAATCCTTATTGTTCATTACTCCATCAAGAGTCTAGCAGCCCACCCAGGTTTCCTCCCAAAGCCATACTTTAACCGCTTAACTCCTTAACAATGGAGTGAAAATTTTATTACTCATAAAACTTTTCATTGACCACTGCGGCTTCCTCGAAGAATTTGCATTTAAGAACTGAAAACTATTCTTAAACGAATTTCTGAGATAACGTTTGGAACTGTACTTAAAAAACCGTTATGCTGCTAGATATTTAGAAGATCTATTATATGACAAGTACCTATTACCTACGTGGTATTGTCGTCGAATATCGGGATAAAAGTATCCTATATGTTAATCCTGGTTATAAACCATTTGTGTGCCTTTCATCCAAATACGTTTATTAGTTTTTGCGTGAAAGAGTAACATACATCCATCCATCCTTTCATATAAACCTTCACATGTATAATATTAGTAGAATAGGTTTACAATAGTCTTAATTTTGGTATCGTCGCATACAGCGAAAATCTATCGTGAGAATATTAACATTACCATAATCCCAGCCAATAACGTGGCGACTCTAGTCTAGAGATTAAACCAACAGGCTCAAGTCTGTACCGAACTGCCCCCTTTACCACAGTAATGAATGGACACAGCCCTATTTTCCCACAATTGTGTAGGTGATTTCTCACGGAAGTGCATTAAGTGGTGACGCGGCATCGATATGTCGATGACATACGAGTGGTTGCGCAGCCCTACTATCGACACAGGACTGAATCGTGACTGTGTTAAGGAAAATTTAATTTATAAAATTATTTTGAAAGTGTGTGGACGATCTACAGTGTGTAACGGAAAGGGGGTATCAACCCTGAAGGAGGTGAAGTTGCTCATGAAACTCAACAACTTTCCCAAAAGAACATAGGTCGAAATATGAAAAAAAAATTTGGCCCTCCCTTACAAAACTGACTACCAGCTGATTGATTTACTATGGGAAGGCCAAATTTTTTCTTCTTTTTTCGTTAATTCTTTCTTCCAAATTTCTTCAGAGTTGATACCCCCCTTCCGTTACACGCTGTATAGAAGATCGCGGGAAGACCTGGATGAGACTCACTCTGATCAGGGAAGCTTGGTACAGAAGGGAGGGGGCTTATAGTCAGCATTGGCTGCCAATTATGGTGATGATGATTTTGAAAGTATAATTAGATTAAAAAGAGATGGAATTAAAAATAACAGCCAAAACTTTTTACATATCAAATACACGATTTTGTCTCGCTTACATAATTATATTAAAATTTTATTATTTATGTTTCAAATTGACGTTATTTCAAGTTAAACAAATATCAACTTTATTTTAATGGTTATTATGTTGATTTCAGAGTTTTTAACGCTATCGCTACTGAAAAATGTTTAAAGTTATAGCGTAAACTGAACTTTATTGTGTAGAAATTAAAGTTATTTTTCCATAAACTCATATTTGTTTACATTTTTGACGAATATGTCGCAATTTTATTTTAGGCAGGTTAAGTACCTTATGTTAATGATGAGTGTCCGTGGAGTTTCTTGCCCGTTCTTCTCCATAGGTACCTACTAACGCTTTGGAATAGGCAACTAGCTTCATCTTTTGGACTGACCGAACCCCTTGACAATTCAAAAGTGCCTGTATTTGGTTTATTTGAAATAAATGTTTTGGGTAAAAAGTTTACTCGTAAGTACTACTAAGTACTTGCTGTCTTTCTTTGCCAAAAAAACTAGACTTAGAACGCATGTAATGGACTGAAAAAATAAAGGGTATAAAAATTCAAATATTGGAGAAACGTTCCTAAGTAACCCTAGAATAACTTACCATGCACAAACATTATTCGCAAAAGCCAAAGTTCGAAGTAAAAAGAGCTAAGTATTCTTTCGTTTTTTCGAAGACGTGAAAAAGAGAAAAACTATAATAGTTCTTTAAAGTTTTCAACCTTTTTCTAGCTGCCAATAGTCAGCTTTAAGTAACTAGAAAGCGGTGGTCTTGCTACGCTGAACATTATCAGAATGTGACAAAAACTATGTACTTAGAAATGGCGGTAAAGTAGGTATTGGTTAAGCTACGGTTTTCTTAAAGAGCGGTTGCCGTCATATAACGGCCATCACATAACAGCCTTCATATAACGGCCGTCATAAACCGGCCGTCACGAAAATCTGTCTTTTTCACCAATATTTGACGCACGCTTAGTATTTGGGTAGTCGTTATTTTGTGACCGTGCCCTCCCTTTTTTTAAGCCAAAGCTTTATACATATTTTTATTTTTACCCCACTTACTTCATTCTTTAGAAATTGATTAAACAAAGGATATGAATTTACTTTGTGTAATTTCATCACCGCTGCTCTCAAAACGGTGAAGAAAAACATAGTGAGGAAACCGACATGTCTTAGAAACAAAAATTCGAAAACATGTGACATCCATAAACCCGCACTGCGCCCGCGTGGTGGACTATGGCCCACTCCCTCTCATAGATATTGAAACTGCTGAACCACTAATACGACCACTTCTGGTAAAGGCTATCCGGCGTCGTTACATAATTATCCCCGTTAAAAATGGAATAACAGTATGGTTCGAACACGTACAGTCACGAGCAAAAGTATGTATACACTCGGCTTTATTCAAAAGCGATTTACTCCTTTATTTTTTAATGAAATTTTATTTTGTTACGAACATAGCATTTTCAAACCCATGAGGTTATGTAATGTGTCGTATTTCAAGGCTGCATTCGTTATTTCACGAAAAAATCGCAGTTGAAAGTGGCCAAGTGTTGACATATTGGTGCTCGTACTGGGCCCGTGTGGTGGATTCCGGCCCACTCCCGCTCGCCGAGAGGAGGCCTGTGTTCCAGCAGTGGGAACATTATAGGTTGATTATGCCTGGATATGAATAATAACAACAATAATCAATCAAGGTATGTTTTGCATCCAACATAGGTAATAAATAGAACGAATATGGAACATGATATGCCCGAAATATGATACGTTTTACAACCATTTATTTTAAGACACCTAGAATTTTTTACAGCCCAGATCATAGACGTCTACAATAAATACATCAACCAGAAAAGGTAACAACTAATATTTCACTCCGAAAATGGGATCCGTCTTTCGTTTTCAAATGTTTCGCAAATTTGTTACGAAATGACGTCCATTTTATTATTTCTTTTGGCAGGGTGGTAAACTTGTCAGTCCAAAATTTGAAAATAGTAAAATGCAGGCAGCCCCGCGATGCTTAGCCAGTTATAAAACGTATAATATGAGAACATCTAGTAGCCGCAACCATATCAAACAATAGGCCTTTATACGGTGGCCTGCAGTTTGTCAACTGGGCTTGTAATTTGTCAAACGCGGGCGTCATTTGTCAAGTGTGGCTGTGATTTGTCAAATTTGTCAGATAACACTTCCACCGCGGTGGTCTTCTATTGATATGTTCAATAACAATGCTAAACCGTGATCGGTTTTAGATTGTGTTGTTTTTGACCGGGAAATCAATCGTGATTTTGGTATTTGGGGCAATTAGAAATTGTGTCACTAGAAATTGATATGGTAATTAAGTGATGGTTGATAATGGTTTGTGGAGAGAGAATAAACGGTATTAAATCGTAAAATAATTATTGTTGGTATTATTTTGAAGGGATAGGAACCAATGTGTTGTTGTAAGAGTGGCTTGTGGCTATAAGTAATAACAGCCACGCGAGTCGATCGATCAGGTTAAGCTACGCTTGTCGCGGTTGGTCCGTGGATGGGTGGTAGAGGTGCACCCACAGTACACCCACATTTCGCCGGTTATGTTGAGGTGTTATGTCAAAGACGACCCGGTTAGCGCAGTGGCTGAGCGATCAACTGCTGCGCTGCGTGTCGCGGGTTCGATTCCCGCACGGAACAAATATTTGATTGTCTATAGGTAGTTGTTCCGGGTCTAGCTGTTTGTGTATGTGATTTTAAATGTTGGTAAACGTACCTATGATACAGGAGTAATTCCCAGCGTGGGGCAAAGATTTTACAAAAAAAAACTGGGGGCGGGTCTATATATCCAGACTGATTGACATGATTCATTGAATCATTTTCACTTTATACAATAAAAAACCATAGCACAATATTCTAAGAACGCCAATGAAACATGATACACCCACTCAAAACGAACCGTATCATTACAACTTACAAGACATTGCATAAAAACGCATTGAAACCCGACGGCCATGTTTTATTCATGGCGAACACTGTATTGTATTCAAATATAGACTTTCGCCAATTATAATGACTAGTGCTTTCGCGGGCAGAGCCTGGGTGCCTCACTAGTGGGTGTGCTTTAGAAACTGATTTAAGAAGGCTGGGACATACACATAGTTCCGTGTTTCAAAAGCTTTTTCTTAGAAATAGAAAGAAACTTCATCGGCATCGTTGTCAAGTCTGACCACCAGTCTTACCTAGTGGTATCGTGTTACCCAGTAACTGGGTTGTGGAGGCAGTCGCTCCATGTAAAGTCCTGAGGGCCTACTCCGAAGTGCAAAGTGCGAGTGTTCGGATCGGACCGACACATGGCCGAACCGAATATTATTGAAAAATGCGAAAAAAGTTCGGATCGGCTCAGTTGGCTCGGGACCATAGTCAATATTCGAAAGGGTGTAGGAGTGTAGGATCGGAACCGACCGAACCAAATAGTAACTTCGTAGCAGGAAACGGCCGAATATTCGGCCGATACTATTTCGGAGTAGACCCCCTGGTATTCAGCTGCATCTGGTTAGACTGGAAGCCGACCCCAACTTCGTTGGGGAAAGGCAAGGTAGATGATGATGGTAATGGCGTGAAACTTCATAGTCTTTTGGCTGGTGATAAATTTTGATAATTATTTGGTTTTTATTTTCCTATGTTTGTGCCATAGACAACATAGACGCGTACCGCAAGGGTTGGATCGAGGTGGTCCTGGAAAAGGATGCCTGAAAGGATTTGGGAGAGGCCTTCACTCAGCAATTCCAACATTTAAAAATGTGCCACAATATTTCGTTTGTGTAATTATATTCCTGTGCCAATAAATAGTTTTGCCATTAAAGAAAGAAAGGAAATACGTTTATTTGCGGCAAACATGACGCATAAAAAGAACACAAAAATAAAAATAAACTTGAGAGGTGTCAAGGGACACCCGGTTCGAACGAAGTTCAAAGAGAGAGAGAGAGAGAGAAACACGCGCACGCCGCACGGCTTACAACTATAGCAAAAAATGTCGTTCCAACTTTTGGTCTTAATTTTTTCCGTCTAGCCTCCTTTCGCAACGCGCGATAAGGAAACTTCTTTCCAAAATACGTTTATTTGCGGCCAACATGACGCATAAGAAGAACACAAAAATAAAAAAAATATCAAGTTGGGGGAAAACGTGCGTCACATCCACGCAAAACGGCCAAGGCTCAGCATAATGCTAAGACCCTATACGAGACAGAGCCTCTGTCTAATATGTTAACAAATAAAAATGACAACTAGGAGTAATAGTCACCTCCTGATTCTACCCGAGCTGGATTTCAAAATGAAATACAAATTAATTATAGGTAGTCATAATTACCGATTTTTGGTAAAAACTTAAACAAAGCAACAATCCTTTTTCGAACTACGGAAGCAATTAAAGAAAAAGCATTGAAAACAAATTAATGACTTTCAAATCATCTTTATTCAATCGAACTCATGAAAGATTCATGACACAGTGCTTCATTAAAAGACAATACAGACTTCGAACAATTAATTGTTTTAAAAGAAACTTAGTAAAATAAATAAATGATTGCTCCACAGCTTTTTACATAAACACAGGAAAAGCCAAAAAGCTTTTAACAGATATTAATTAAAAGAAAATTAAACACATTATCCAATTGCTTTCAATTGTCTTTGAAACTCAGAAGAAAATTAAACAAGATTTTGTGAATAAATAAGGAAATCAAGATATTAAAAGAGAAAAATTAAAAATGTTTTTCATCTTACTTTTCCTGTAGAAGATTTAAATCAACTCCATTAGTAACATTATTATCATTTTGTAACAACTCTGATTTGTGTCCGTTAAAGGCTCCTTTTTATAATGATTGTGATTAAATTGTGAAATGTGGGTGGGTATATTATACCTATATAATATAATACTACTATATAATACTATACCCTTTCCTCTCACCGAGAGGAGGCCTGTGTCCCAGCAGTGGGAACAATATAGGCTTATTATAAAATACTCTTCGATCAACAATAGTACTAGATTAAGGATCAGGAACAAAAATCAGTCGCTCAAGTGGCCACGTTTGCACACTCGTAAACATCTACATTTCTTAGAAAAAAGTTTAATGATATTAACAACTTCAGTTTATAAAACTTAATGCTTAAACATAAAGTTTAATTGCCATTGCAAAATATATTTAAAATGTCGCTTGAAAATAAAATCATTCTATTTTTAAATTTTCAGTTATTTATTCTAAAATGAAACTTAAAGTCTAAGTAATAAGGTTAAAAACATACTAATTTGAAATAAGACCACAAAAGTATTTGTTGTCTAATTTTTCGGGCCGTTTTTGAAGCGCTTTTCTGGAATCTAGTACTATTATTGATCGAAGGAAATACTATACCTTTCCTGCCTTCGGAGTGTACAAAGAAATTAATGAAAATAACATAAAAGACGAAGACCTGTGCGAAAAAAGGTTCCTAACTCAGATTGATGTTGCGATATTTGAATTAAAAAAAAAACAAATACTGCAGCGCGAAACCTTTTAGTAAAAGAGGGTTTTCATATTCAAAAGAACCCCAATCACCGTTAAGAGGAGTACAGACCGGTTGGAAAAGTCAAAATGCTAGCTGTCATTGCGTCGCGCTGGCGATTTTTTGTCGCGTCCAGTCGCAATGTGGTCGCGATGTCGCCTGCCTTAAAAAATATTGGCAACGGTACGTAATATGAGAGATTGACCTTTTGTATCTTTGGGAAATTTTGTTTCTATACCTACGCTTTTTTATTCAATTCTTTCCCACAGGAGTTTCGAGCAAAAACATGTTGAATGGATCTTCAATTTTATGGCGCAACAGTGCAATTTAAGTTGCTTCTGTTAAAAAAAGGTCTTTATTTTCCTTCAACATTTCTTCAGAAAGTGATTTTATAAAGAAATAACCATTGTACTCGACGTATAACTTGAAATGTAGCTGTATGTACGACGGCAACACATCAAGTTACCCGAAACTGTAAAATTTTCCCAATCAACCTTGAACTTAATGCGATAAAGTAGAAAATCTTTTCATGAAATTTGACAGCCGGGACCAACGGCTTAACGTGCTTTCCGAGGCACGGAGGGGTCTCGGTATGTAAAGATACCTATCCACAGACCAACCGCGGCAAGCGTAGCTTAACCTGACCGATCGACCCGTGCTGCTGTTATTATTTAGCCACGGGCCCCTCTTTTTGAGAGCAGTGGTGATGAAATAATTGACACAAAGTACAGCCTGCTTGGGTTTGAACCCACGACCTACATTTGATGAGATGTATAATTTTTATCTACGTATCTGAAAGTTTAGTACCTATAGAAGTTATGTTTTGTTTCACCCTTTTTGATGGGCTTTGTTCACAATGTCAATCGCTACCTCCTACATTTTGTCCCGTAACCCAACAACACTGACTCACCGACCGAATGCATTTAGAACGACATAATGAAAACTGATAGCCGTCCGTCATCGCGTCTCCTGCGCAGACACTAAAATTTATAATTATTTAATTGGTCTTCGATCAATAATTGTACTAGATTCCCGATAAGCACTTCAAAAACGGCCCGAAACATAAGACCGCAAATACTTTTGTGGTCTTATTTCAAATTTGTATGTTTTTAATCTTATTACTTAGACTTTAAGTTTCATTTTAGAATAAATGACTGAAAATTTAAAAATATAATGATTTTATTACAAGCGACATTTTAAATATATTTTGCAATGGTAATTAAACTTTATGTTTAAGCATTAAGGTTTATAATAAACTGAAGTTGTTAATATTATTAAACTTTTTTCTAAGAAACGTAGATGTTTACGTGTGTGCAAACGTGGCCACTTGAGCGACTGATTTTTGTTCCTGATCCTTAATCTAGTACTATTATTGATCGAAGTAATTGGTGTTATAATTATTGATAAATTATCACTGCAATAGGAAGACAGGTTGTGGTTTTGTGGTATTGATTGTGATAATGATGAAAATTATGGGAAAATTGGTAAATGGTTGAGAAAGATTTGGAAAAAGCTTTTCAACTCAACCTATCGCAGTCCACTGCTGGACATAAGCCTCTCCCAGACTGCGCCACTACACCCTGTCCTCCACCTTTCGTATCCAGTCTGTCCCAGCCACCTTTTTTAGGTCGTCCGTCCATCTAGCTGGGTTGTAGCTAGCTATGCTGAATTTGAATCACCATAATGCTAATCTGAAGAAAAGTTCGATAATGTGTTCTTGTTAGTAAAATAGGGGTTCTCAAAGTAAGCCATCGTAACTTAAGCTACAAAAAGGTCAATCATACCTCTTCAGGTATGATTGGCCTTTTTGCAGTTTAAGCCGCAAAAAAAAATACAAAGGCCAATGAAAAAAAAATCGATTATGCTCGAAAAAAAATCTGTTTGTTTTTAAGTATTTTTTTGCGTTGGCTCTTGCCTTCCTATCCTACAATCCTAAAATTCCATCCTACTACTGAAGGATTTATGTTCACCAATTTAACATAACATAGATTTTTTATTATTTCGGGCTACACAGACGTTTTCGCTTTAACAAATCGGACGCTTTCGCCTAAACAAACATTATTTAGTTAAATCACGTACAATATGTCAATATAACACTACTGATCGATTGTTTATATATTTGAACCAATAAATATTAATAGAAAGTGACGTATGGTACTTTCCAAATAATAACGTATGAGCACAGTTATTGATATCAGATGATATCATATTACATGGCGATGAGCTTCGACATGGTTGATTTCGTACAACTAGCGTGGTTTACCGTTACCAGCTATCCTTTAATTAATTATTAAAAACTATCAGTTACCAGCGGTTTCACCCGCATTCCTGGGGAATTGGATAAAAGTGTCGATGTTTATCAAGGTCTTCACGTGACCTGACCAAGATTATGTCTGGACTTTAAAAGAGACTGTGACCTCTGAGTTTGTTTCGGCCTTTCTTCTCAGAGTAGTCAGATAGGAAACGCCGACCTCATCTAGTTTTTAAAATATGATTGACGTGCAAAAGTGTTCAGAGGAGAGAGAGGAGAGAGGAGGGGCCCGTGGCTAAATAATAACAGCCGCACAGGTCGATCGGTCAGGTTAAGCCACGCTTGCCACGGTTGGTCTGTGGATGGGTGACCATCTTCACATACCGAGACCCCTTCGTGCCTCGGAAAGCACGTTAAGCCGTTGGTCCCAGCTGTCATTCGTGGATCTCTGACAGTCGTTACGGGTAGTCAGAAGCCCGAAAGTCTGACAACCAGTCTTACCAAGGGGTATCGTATTACCCAGTAACTGGGTTGTGGAGGTCAGAGAGGCAGTCGCTCCATGTAAAATACTGGTATTCAGCTGCATCCGGTTAGACAGGAAGCCGACCCCAACATAGTTGGGAAAAGGCTAGGCAGATGATGTGTAAAAGTGCTCAGAGCATTGTATGTAATAATTTACACACAGTAAAGCGCCTGTCAGGGTTCGAACCTACGACCTACAACTCGTAAGTGGCGGCTGTTACCACTTGATGGTCACCACTGTTCCCATGGCCAGGCCAGGCCAGGCCATGTATGTGTCATCAGCTGTAAACATAAAAACGTTAACCTAAGCCAACCGTTAAGTATGCACAGTAAGTTAAATTGCTATCTAGTCCAAGTTATGGTTCAACTGCACGGACAATGTCGGGAAACGTTACTAACTTTCTTGTACAGATAGCAAAAAATAAAAATGGTTTTGCGAAGATGGCTGTTATTTTTTTTTATGGTGTTAGTTTGTGATTACGATTGCAGAACTTTAATTTGAAAGTCAATTTTAAGGATCAGTCTGCGGGAGCCTTTAAATTGACTTTCATACAGGTGTGACGCGACTCTGGTGGAACAATTTCTATGAATACTTCATTGAAAACCAATTTGCCTACCTTTCCTTTTCCCACCTATGTTGGGGTCGGCTTCCAGTCTAACCGGATGCAGCTGAATACCAGTATTTTACGCAATATGAAAACTTGACGGAAAAGATTAGCTTAAAAAAAATGCTTAGCTAAATTTAATTAAAATGTAAAGTTATGGCCTGAAACACAGGTTTGAATTAAACCTAGTTCGGGTGGGTCGCTACCTAACACTCGAACTCCAAACCGTCATTAATTGCACCTGTAATAAAAAATAAAAAAATATTTCAGTTGTAGTTTATTTCTAAGCCCTATAATTGTATGGGAAATTTGCCACTCTTGGCTAAATGTATACCTTTTGTACACCCTTTGTTTTTAGTAAATACATTATTATTATTTTTATTTGGCATAAAAGTGGGGATCAAGCTTAATTTGATACTCAACATCATCATCTTCTTACATGATGCAGCGTAATACCAGTATTTTACATAGAGCCTATCTGGCCTCCACAACTCGGTTTCCGGGTAACACGATACCCCCTTTACATGGTACAAATTTATTTAAGAATTTTAATTAAAAATATCCACCCGTAAAATTTAATATTGAAAGTGAAACTCCCAATGAACTTTTATTAATCAGAAAATTGCCTTAATTAAAACTCTTTCAGGCGGATTGGTGATCGGACTTTATTGTGAAAAGCTTATAGAAGAGCACTATACTATACTGCAGTATAGTAGCCTTCGATCAATAATAAGTATTAGATTTTTTATTTAGGCCCGAAAAATAACACCACAAATACTTTTGTGGTCTTATTTAAAATTAGTATGTTTTTAATCTTATTACTTAGACTTTAAGTTTCATTTTAGAATAAATGACTGAAATTTTAAAAATAGAACGATTTTATTTTTAAGCGTCGTTTTAAATATCTTTTGCAAAGGTAATTAAACTTTATGTTTAAGCATTAAGGTTTATAATAAACTGAAGTTGTTAATATTATTAAACTTTTTTCTAAGAAATGTAGATGTTTACGTGTGTGAAAACGTGGCCACTTGTGCGACTGATTTTTGTTCCTGATCCTTAATCTAGTACTATTATTGATCGAAGAAAGTCACTGCTGGGACACAGGCCTCCGCTCTGTGAGAGGGAGCGAGCTATAATCCACCACGCGGGCCCAGTGCGGGCTAATGAATGTCACATGTCTTCGATAGTTTCCTTTTAGGACATGCTGGTTTCCTCTCGGTATTTTCCTTCACCATTTTGAGCGCAGTGGTGATAAAATTAAATACACAAAGTAAAGTGTCCGTCTGGGTTCGAACTCACGAGCTACAAGTCAGTCGGGGCCAATACTACAGAGCTTCCTCTACTCCTAAAACAAAACAACACAGATATCTATTATGATGGCTATAAGTGGAAAGAGTGCCTACTTATTTATTCAGTAGTTACAGAAGGACAGCCGATCGATTCTGTAAAAATCTCACCGTGAAAAGTTAGGTGAAGTGAGCTGTCAATAGTGTCGATACCTAGCATTAGTTGGAATGACAGCTCACTCCACGCTCACTTTACCTAAGTTTTCACGGTGAGATGGTTACAGAATCGCACTGCAGGTTATAGTAGGACAGTTTACAGACGCATACTGCGATATAGCTTGCAGACTAAGCAAACTGAAGTGGCAGCTGACCATGACTGTCAAAGGACCGATGGCCGCAGTAGAGAAGATGAGTCCTGGAATGGAGACCGCGAATCGGCAAGCGTAGTGTGTGACGCCCCCCAGCTAGATGGACGAAAGACCTAAAGAAGGTGGCTGTGACAGACTGGATGCGGAAGGCGGAGGACAGGGTGTTGGGGCGCAGCCTGGGAGAGGACTACGTCCAGCAGTGGACTGTGATAGACTGAGTTGATTGAGTGGATAGCTACGGGCTAAAAATGCCACAACTAAACGAAAACGAGAAAATAAAGAAAAATAAACTTGAAAACATTGTCTACAATGCTAGAGTTATCAAGTCGAATAGCTGAAAATGGTGTAAAGCTTTATCAAAATGGAATTCAGCTTTCCAATAAAACAATATTTCATCATAAACTCAAACTGACATCATTTATTTCAAATAGACCAATTACAGGCACTTTTGAATTGTCAAAGGGTCGGTCAGTCAGAAAGATGAAGCTAGTTGCCAATTTCAACGCGTAGGTATCTATGGAGGACACTCTTAAATCATAAAAGTGTTACAATATATTTGATTACATTATTCGTGCTGAAATTAAATAAAACAAAGTGGCTGTCTGTATCATAGCCACTTCTAATATTATCATCAATTCCAACAGACAAATATTGGTTAAAATTAATATTTCAACACTGCCAAACAAATAACAATGTCGAGTCAATAAATTGAAATTGTTTGAAAACTATTTTCATTCAAATATTTCGCAGGAAACCTGAACCTTTGGGCCAATTGTTGGTTCAAAAATGTTTACTTTCGATGTTAATGTTGTCAATACTATCACCAAAAGAGATAAATAACCACGGTCACCAAGGAGATAAGTAACCAGGATAGTCTGATATAGTTGAATGTTAGTAAGAAACCGCCATCGGTTTCTTACTAAACTTAGAAAGAAAAGAAAGAAAAATATTTTATTCTGCACAAACAAAACGCACAATTACAACTAAAACAAAATAATAATAGTAAATAAAAAGACATAAGATACACATAGTCAAAAAACTCGTACTCAGTCATAAAAAATTTTGACACTCTTGTCTATTGCTTGATGTCAAGGCCAGGGACCAATGACAACTCACATTACTTGACATTGACAAGACGATATTGGCAGATGGCCACAAAACAATAACAATCATAACAAAAACAAAAATGCCAATTGCAGAGTGGCGAAATAACTAGTATATTAACTACTTTTGTGACAAAACAAACAACAATTAAGCCGTGCGTCGCATCTGTGCAAGAATAGGTCGTTGCTCAGCTAAAATGCTGTGACTTCGGACGAACCTATCGTCAACAGCGCTGATTTTCAGCTTCAACTTCAACTATATCCGACTATCCTGGTTAATTTAATTCGAAAACATCCATATGTTTTCGAATTAAATTTAATTAGATAAATAAACATTTTGTTTTCTATTAATTATTAAATTAAATATCATTCGAAAACATCCATCGGTTTCTTACTAAACTTCAACTATGTCCGACTATCCGGGTTACTTATCTCCTTTGGTGACCGTACACAATGGTCCAATATTGGCCACACTTCACTCTATTATTTGGTAAGATTCCCAATTTTTGTTGACTGTATAGAAAGGACTGGCTAAAGTGATTTCTCTTTGATAATGGGAAAATCGAGCATGGGGTAGGAGGTTTTATAATAAACATCAAATCTTTCAGGTGTCACCCTAAAGTACCTACATGCCTACTACTTCATAGGGTCGCCCGGTCGTTACTGGAATTAGTTGCCTGAAATAAGCTGCCCCCTGATTGCGTATCACGCTTTCAATTACAATTCGAGGGTTTTGGAAAAAAAATCTAATCCATTGCTTCATAGGTTTGAAAACTTCTCTGCCTCACAACGTAAATAACGCAATGAATATGACTAAACTGTGAAAACGCGATCGACTGTCAATTTTTTTTCCCGTTAGTCCTATTTACGTACATTTAATAATTATGCACAGTTGCAAATAGCTGCATTTCTTTGGAAAAGTTTTCAACCCGAGCAACCCCTTCTGTGGCTTTGTTTAATTATTTCAATTTTCAGAAAGTATTTTTTTAAGCATATTTTTTTTTTCTTCGGAAAATTCTAACAACTAGGTACAGATTCTTTCATTTTTGATCTGAACCAAAAAGAACGTTCGTAGGTTCGTATCATACTTTGGTTTGGTTACACATACATAATCAGCCTAAATTGTTCCCACTGCTGGGACACAGGCCTCCTCTCTGTGAGAGGGAGTGGGCCGTAATCCACCACGCGAGCCCGGTGCGGGTTGATAGATGTCTCATGTCTTCGAATTTTTGGTTCTAGGACCTGCTGGTATCCTCACGACGTTTACGTTATGGTTTGGTTGAATAAATGTTATTTGTTCATTATTTTTCTTTTTGGTAATAAATCTTCAAAGATTTACTCCATACGTGCCTACCAGTTACTGGGGCTACCTATTCTATTGACCCCATAAATGTCAACGACCGAACTTTCCCAAGCTTTACTTGCGAACCGTACAAAAAGGTTTCTTACCGAAAACGCATTGAATTGAATGCCGACATTGCGGACGTAATGCCTTATAAGGGTTGCCATGAATTAAAAAAAGGCTCAGCACCGTTTAAGCTTTTAAAGTAGTTTTAGTTTTTTTTCGAGGTCGGGTTCTGTGACGATTTCTCCTTTACAGAACTATTTTTTAAATAATAATAATAATAGCCCTGGACATTTCACACAGCGCCATCTAGTCCCAAGCTAAGCAACCTAATGCTTGTGTTATGGGAACAAGATGGCTGATAAACTACTTAGGTATTTACATATTTTTTTTTGTAAATACATACATATTATAGATAGAAAAACACCCAGACTCGGAACAAATACATGTAGGACTTACAAGTATTTGTTCCGTGCGGGAATTGAACCCGCGACACCAGTAGTCTTCCAGATCGTATTTGGTCACGGCGGCTAACCTCAACGGAGACTAGCCTTCGGCGTGAGAGATTTTATAGTGGTGTGTGCGCAGACACAGGTGCACTCCGTCACTCTCGTAATCCGACGCCAATCTGACACGACCGGAGAGAGATCAGGCGCAGGAACAACGTCTGCTTTCCAAGGTACTGGCGTATCACAACGCAAACTTCCAAACTCCGGCTTGGAAAAATACAATAGCATTTGCTCGACCTCAAATTGAACCCAGGATGCCATGCTCAACAGTCGCGCTTGCGATCATGATCCCAACGGGGTAGACAAACCACAATACATTGTAACAGAACCGAAAAAAATAGAAGCAATTTTTTTCGCTTGTTTTTTTTTTCCATCGATTTCGGTTTCGAACCATCCGTGTCACGTTTCAGTATTTCGTCGAGTTTCACAATTCGCCATTGTTTTGTTTTCGGTACAGTTTCGTTTTCACTGTAGTTTCAAGTTTTTCCTAAAGAATGTATAATGGATTTCGTGACGAGGACAAAAACTATTTTCCTAAAAGCCATTCTAGTTTCGATTTCGCAACCAATTTAGGGGATGCTTGTTTGGGTAACCAGTCGGAACTAAGCTCTTGATAGATGAGACGTTTTATATTGGCCATTGAAGGAAGGAATTTCTAGGTTAGGGATAAAACAATTTTACATAACATCACGTCTATGAGGGGCCCGTGGCTAAATAATAACAGCCGCACAGGTCGATCGGTCAGGTTAAGCTACGCTTGCCGCGGTTGGTCTGTGGATGGGTGACCATCTTTACATACCGAGACCCCTCCGTGCCTCGGAAAGCACGTTAAGCCGTTGGTCCCGGCTGTCATTCGTGGATCTTTGACAGTCGTTACGGGTAGTCAGAAGCCCGAAAGTCTGACAACCAGTCTTAGCAAGGGGTATCGTATTACCCAGTAACTGGGTTGTGGAGGTCAGATAGGCAGTCGCTCCATATAAAATACTGGTATTCAGCTGCATCCGGTTAGACTGGAAGCCGACCCCAACATAGTTGGGAAAAGGCTAGGCAGATGATGATCACGTCTATGATCCCGAAGGGGTTAGGTACACGTGTACCTATATAACACCCACATTTTGCCAGGTATGTTTAAATCTGGCATCATACAGGACGAAAACAATTTTGGGTGTATATATCACAGAACTTTATGCTAATCAGTAAAGTTCTTCAAAGGAAGTGTATGCTTTTGTATAGGTATTTTGTTTTGTACTCATTTCTTTAAGGTAATATTCCTTCAGTCAGTACTCCATTAGACAATAATATTATATCCAATGACAAATTGTATCCCAAAGCACTTATGCAAGGAACTTTCGAAAAATCATTTAGGGAACCCCAAAACCCAGCACGACTGTTGAATGAGCGTCCAAGAGAGATGCTCATCCGTTTCACATTCAGCTTGTTTAACTTAAAGACGTGAATGAAAAATACATTAAACATTTTTCCTTTAACCATTGCGCGGTAAGAAAAAGTTGCAGTACTGGGTTCACGAATTTTATTATACTTTTTGCTCATTTAATTGTCCTGTTTCGTGATCGATCGGTTTGGCACTTCGGGTTTTTTCGGAGACTCCGATGTTGATGGTAATGTGTGTCTCTTTTTTTATTTCAAGTACTGTTATATTTTCATTCAATTGTAATGCGTGGTAGGGACAAGTTTTTGCTGAGAATTATTGATGTTGTTTTGTTTTTTTAAAGGAGTATGTGAGGATCGTAGCAGGTGGCGTACTGTAGTTTCTGCCTAACCCCATGGGAAGAAAGCGTGAATTTATGTATGTGTATGTGTTGTTTTGGCTTGGCATGCTGTGTTATATGATTCCTCGGCAATATGTATACCAAGTTCAAGCATTGGTGGCGCCGTGGTAGCGACCGCAACTTACAAGTTGTAGGTCATGGATTCAAACCCAAGCAGGCACTTTACTTTGGGTAAATTATTTCATCATAGTAATAATAAATTCAATTCAATGCAATTTATCAGGAACAATTCACATTGTGTTTGAAAACATTAAAAATTATAAAACTAACACATCCATAATACATACAATAAATCTTAAAAAAAAAAAAACTTAAAATACATTAACAATAAAATTCGATAATATTACAAGCTACTACATACTAATATTATTCATTCTCTCATTAATTAATAAAATAATCAAATTTTCAAAACGTGGTGGATTTATGTCCTCGTCTATAGAATACAGACATTTCCTCAATAGGAACGCTTTAAGTGTTGACTTAAATGAGCTCTTGTAAATTATAGTTTTTAATTCTAATGGCAACCTGTCAAAAATCCGAACTGCTTGATATTGAGGACTATGTTGAACAAATAAACAAATAAATCACTATTGCTCTCAAAACGCTGAAGGACCCAAAAAAGGACCCAGGAAATTCGCAGATATATGACCCCAACCCACACTAGGCTCGTGTGGTGGATTACGGCTTACTCCCTCTCATTGAGAGGAGGCAGTGAGAACATTATAAGCGGATTATACTATTCATGCCAACCCTTGTTTACTAAATGTGTATTTGTAAAAGATTTCAAGTGGACATGAAGCAGAGTCTGCTGGTGATTATAAACTGAGGTATATAATCCTCCTGCCAGGGTAGCGGGATCGTCCGAAAGGGTTACCGCTGCCCTGGAACATAAAGGGCTAAGGAGGAACACGGGTGGGTTTTAGTCAGTAAGAGTCTGACACTCCCTTCTGCTCTACCCAGAGCGGGAGGAGTCATTTGATGATTTCTCATCATGAAAAAAAAAAAAAAAAGGTATATAATCCTACTAATATTTTAAACGTGACAGTTTGTATGGATGGATGGATGGATGTTTGTTACTCTATCAAGCCAAAACTACTGCACGGATTTGGATGAAATTTAGAACACAGATAGTTTATAATCAAGATTAACACATAGGATACTTTTTATCCCGATATTCCCACGGGATCAAAACTTATGCGGGTGAAACTGCGGGGCGCAGCTAGTCAGTAATAAATTGTAATGAAGTCAATGTCGTTAGTGCGAAGTCATGATAACTTAGGTACTATTTTTTTTTATTGGAATCCTTTTCACCTAAGAAAGGTGTGATCATTAGCGACTGCACGACTAGTTCCTCCATTTAAGGCTTACTCGTTTCTAGTTTTCACAGAGCAAATGCCTTCTGACCTACGGCCTATAGAAATACATAGTTGATAAATGAAAATTAACCTTAAATAATGGTGACATAAGTGGTAGGTAATTTGCAATATTTATTTGAATTTAATTATTGGAGCTTAGCTAGTATTAGGTACAGTCAACCACAGATCGCTGAAAGTTAACTTGTTTTTCGGAAGCTTTATTATTTCCCGTTTTTTAACAAATGCATATTAAACTAAACGATACTTATAACAAAAAAACCATTTTAGCAGATCAAACGAGAACAATAGAGAACAAACAGACGGACAGACAAAAAAACAATTTTAAATTTTTTTGTCTGTCCGTCTGTTTGTTCCGGCTAATCTCTGAAACGGCTGGACTGATTTTGATAAAATTTGTTACTGTTTTACTGTTTATCGACATATCACGTGCGCGAAGCCGCGGACGGAAGCTAGTATTGAATAATTTATCAAGCAATGATAAAGCCATTTTGGTAATTATATTTTGATCATCACCATCAAATCAACATTTTCTAAGTACCTACCTATCTTAATTGAATATTACTTTATAACCTTCATCTCTATTATCTCTCTATATTCATTCAATTTCCAACACAAAAACTAAATCGATTATTAACAACTCCTCGATATCATTGAAGAAATATAGAAACCGATAAATAGGCAATGAAAATTTAACACAACCGGCAACTTTACCGATTAATTAATAAATTAACGAGGCGATACATCGATTAAATAAAAATCAACGGTATAACGAATCGATTTTTTTTATCGATTATTATTTTAATCGGTGAATGAAGCTTACGGAGCCTGTCAATTGATGCGCATGGATCTGCGCTTGCGCAGATACAAAGGGACGTTACTTCGTTTTATTGGTGGGTTGTTCAGTTAGCTTATTGATTTCTGAAAGGCGTTTCAATGTATCGTTTAGATTTATTATGGCACAAGTGGGTGAAGAGACGTAAGGACGATCTGCTGGATTTCTTTATTTTCTTTCTTGATTTAGTTGGTCTTTTATTGTAGATTGGAGCTTGTTTGTTTTATGTAGGTACGTAATAAACCTTGAACTTAGTGTTGATTTTAAAATAAACAAAATAAGTAAGTGAATTATTTAAAATGACTATTAGGTAAACCGTTTTTTGACAGATGGAACTAGTGATTGCAGCAACACACAATACATTGATTGATACACGTACGATATTATAATGTCAGTAAGAAGCCACGAATAAGATAATCCAATAAGATAAGGCAGTTTAGGTATATATTTATTTTACTACGTATTTTAAAGTTAAATTTTACGTAATCTGGAATATGTACAGACGTCAGCAGGTCAAGCTATCCAAAACTGTCAAATTTTACCAATCAACTTTGAACCTTAAAACTTTAGCGATAAAGTTAAAAATCTATTAAAGGAATTTGACAGATTGTAGTAGCTTGATGTGCTGGCGTCTGTACGTTCTAAGACAGCTGTCAAGAAACGATTAACCTAATGGACAGGGTATAGTAAGTGATACAAATGAACTGTCGTCAATACAGTTTGCTTTCATAATACTTGGTAGTTATAGGATGGTTCTCATGGCTTTGCTGTTTATTTTGGCGCCACATTTTTCTACTATGACTCAGAGCCTTAAAGCTGGACGATGAAAAAAAATTAAAACAAAAATTGTCATTCCCACAAAATAGGCTTTGCCAATTCACAAAAAAAAAAAACGAAAAACCAGTTACCAACTGTACTGAATCCAACATTACATTTATACAATCGACGAGAAATGTTTCCTTTTAAAACGTTTTTTGCCGATCAAGAATTTCTGAGCGCAGCGCCCGCGCACTGAATTATGTATTGTGCGCAAGAGTTGATGAGAGCGCGTTCGATATTTGAAAGGTGGGTTCCGTTCCTTTTTCAATTTATACCCTTATCTCTGTTGATGATCGGGCATTTGAAAGTGTGATGCGGTTTTATACTATTATTACCTTTAAGAGTAGAAATCAATTAGAAATTCATGCGGTGTCAAGTTTATGACGTCTTTCAAAGAGCTGGTTATTAATTTCGAAATTATACTTTTGCTACGGAGACTTACCTACTTTGTGTTTCTTCAAAAACTTTGAAACTGAAGGCCAATTCCCGTACTAATTAAAAAGTTAAAAGTTCAAAATTAGAGGTGCTTTTACAGATTGAGGCTGACATTAGAATGCGAACGTTCTTAAAAATACGGGAACTGTCCCTTTGTTGCCTTATTTTTGAGCGATCCATTGTAAATTGACATGAAAAACTTCTTCATTGGTTATTTATTATTAGATTTAGTGAATTATAGAATGATGACGCCTATCCCTCTCGTCTTAAATTACTTCCCGAGGAAGTAGTTAACAACGTATCTAAAAGCAATCATTTAACGTGATCAATTTACAAGTTAGATAGTATTTTAATGATTATTGATACACACTTCCGTATCAATAAATTTACTAAACCAAATATTTTATGAGTGTGAGAACGTTGTAGGCCTTGTAGACTGTAGATTTGTAGATCATTTTTTTTATTTTATTAAGTAAGTACCTGGTATTTGTTGATAGGCTTACACTGTCCTTCCATACCTATTAATACTGTAATTTCAAAACATTGTAAAAGCCAATTATAATAATTGGCTCCATTTCACACCGGCTCTTCTCCATAGGAAACGACCAATCGGAACTGTGCACCTAGATTCTGACGTTTCATAAGTACTCATGTAGGTTTATGTGAAGGAAAATATTTTGATTTTGAACTACGTATTAGCTGTTTCATGTGTGTCCTTCCTAACATTGTTGGTAAACACATTGGATTCACAGCGTTGGAATTTCAGTTCAATTCAATCATAGCCATTTGATCTCGATTAAAAATAGATCACCCTTTCGTAGAGAGATGCGACTCTAGAATTTTATTAAGAGGATGAGCAGGAATGTATTTTTGTTGTAGTTACCTAAAGTTAGAGATCGCAAGAAAAAGAAAAATGTAACGAAAATTGTCATTGTTATTTGATAAAATGCTGGACATAACTTTTCTTGGCCCATCATCATCACCTGCCTAGTCTTTTCCCAACTATATTGGGGTCGGCTTCCAGTCTAACCGGATGTAGCTGAATACCAGTATTTTACATGGAGCGACTGCCTATCTGACCTCCACAACCCAGTGACTGGGTAATACGATACCCCTTGGTAAGACTGGTTGTCAGACTTTCGGGCTACTGACGACCCGTAACGACTGTCAAAGATCCACGAATGACAGCCGGGACCAACGGCTTAACGCGCTTTCCGAGGCACAGAGGTGTCTTGGTTTGTGAAAATGGTCACCCATCCACGGACCAACCGCGGCAAGCGTAGCTTAACCTGATCGATCGACCCGTGCGGCTGTTATTACTTAGCCACAAGCCCCTCAACACTAACCCCCTCAACTTTTCTTGGCCCATAAATAATTATATGAAGATTATGTACTTTGATTTCGAACAAATATTTTGTTAATGACCGAAGTATTGTAGCATAGTTGTTTAAAGGAGACATGCGGCAGAATGTCCTAGAGCCAAAAAATCAGACATGTGACATCTACCAACCCACACTGGACCCGCGTGGTGGATTATGACCCACTCCCTCTCACAGAGAGGAGGGCTGTACCCCAGCAGTGGGTATGTTATAGGATGATTATGGTTGTCATAGGAGAAACGAATCATCATGAAGCTTAACACAAGTCACAGAAAATACTAGAATTTCATGAACCATCTAGGATATTGGAACGAAGTTCCTTATCGCGCGTTGCGAAAGGGGGCTAGACAGAAAAAATTAAGACCAAAAGTTTGAACGACACTTTTTGCTATAGTTGTAAGCCGTGCGGCGTGCGCGTGTTTCTCTGTCTGTCTCTCTCTCTCTCTCTTTGAACTTCGTTCCATCCGGGTGTCCCTTGACACCTCTCAAGTTTTTTTATTTTTATTTTCGATTCCATTATCAAGTACGGATTTTTTCAGCCTTATAGTTTTGATCCTAACTTTGAAGAACCCTAAAAAAGTAACAGAAACATTGGTATATTCGTTTATTTGCAATAATTAATTCGTTTTTACTGTCCAATGTGAATTAAAATTTCAACAGTCGTAATTATAATTTTTAACAGTGCAGCAGAATTTTTTGTGGTCACATTTTGAAACAGTTTTGGTCCTGCATTCGTGGGTTGACCGGTCCTAGTTGGTTTACTTTTTCTAGGATCACTTTGTCCTTTAGCCCGATATGGTAGGTTGGAAAAAGGACCAAATATTTGGTCCATAGTTACAAAGATGGTCCTCACGAGTAGGTACTTATTTATTTTTAAAACTTTAATGTCTTTAGCATTCTTTTTTTGCTGTCATTTTAGTGAGCAAAAGCGTTGTTTATCAACATAAATATTGATCATTGGTAGGTACAGGATATTTTTAAATGTTTCAATAAAATTAAAATAAATATTAAAAAAGTTGTTGCTAAACACTTAATTTTTTATAGCGTAGCTTATTATATTTTTTTTTATTTATTTTGATGCAAGTTTAAAAAAATATTAAGTATTTTAAAATAATATTATAAAAATAAAGTCCAATTATCAATATTTAGGTTGATAAACAACGCTTTTGGGTAGGATATCAATTTGCTTAACAATTAATCGCCCTGACTGTTCAGAGCTTAATTAATTGCTGAACAAATTGACTAGGGGGTCAATTTGTTCATCAATTAATTAAGCTCTTCATATTATAGCCATTTCATACCACTATCAATCAACAAACAGCAAACTCAACTGTTATTGCTGTTCTGTTGTTCTCATTTGTTGTCTCAAATGTCAATGGCAGTTGAGATTTGAGTATAGGTACGAGCAACTTAAGCTGGTAGTCAGATAGCCAGTAGCTTTCTCAAAGCATTTCGAAACAATGATTTCAAATGGTTGCATTCCAATCTAAAAATAGGCAAACCTATGCAAATCCGTTTACATCGTTAGAACCAAACTACAGACGTATCTTGTCCATCACATGTCCTTATGATTGACAGGTGCTCCCATTTCCGATTCAGAGGCTGGTATTTGGAACAATTTTGAGCAAAATTCTTGATGCAAATAGCGTTGTTTATTACACCTTTGTTTTGACTCAAAATGGAATTACTTAACAGTCGTAGAATACAATAGAATACTCTTTATTAAGTACACCATAAATATAACAGATATAAATGTAGAAATTTTACAAGGGGTGACAAAATGGGCGGTCCTATCGCTGCACGATTTTAAAGACAACCTTTGGATCGACTAAGGGAGAAAGAAGAGACAATACTGGTAGGTATTTCTTTTCTCGTGAGGAATGTTTTGAGTATGAATGTGGATGGTGGATCTATAAGAGTAGGGGAAGACTGAAAAAACGATTTATGGACTGTGTGAAAGATGATAATGCAACTGCAAGACTGCAAGAAAGGGGGTGACAACTGAGATGACGACTAACAGAGAAGTAAGTACGTATTGAGGAAGGAGACGTGCTGCGATGAACCCAACCAAAACTGCGATAAGGGCTGGGGAACGATGGTGAGTTGCAGTCACGTCAACGCTGGCTGTCGCTGAAAACCAACGCTGGGGCTCTGTCTCGCATAGGGTTGTAGCATTATGCTGAGCGATGGCCGTTTTGCGTGGATGTGACGAATTTTCTCTCCCAACTTGTTCTTTCTCTGCGTCATTTTTACTGCAAATAAACGTACTTTATTTCTTTTTGTATTGGTTTTTTTTTTGGAAATGTTCTTTTTATTCCAAATGTAGCGGTATCTACAAGTTACACGCGTCATACTGAGGTCACGCAAATCCTGCATCTCGCAAGCAGAGTTTACCGCACAATTAGCATAGATACAATTTCCCAACATCAATCGTTGGGCAAATGCCCGCCAGACACAACAGCCGTCTGGCCGGAGGATCCTCCCTTTTCTATAGAGGATGAGTAAACTTTACACCCTGTTCCTCATACCTCTATACAAACATAGTTGATTGTGTTAATTATTCAGTCCTAAATATAGATCAAATCCTTTCAGTAAATAACATTACAAATAATCTAGAACTCGTCACAGATTTCAAAGTACCATAAGCCACAGACTCGATAAATCAGGGAATTTACATGGCCACAAAATTAATCTATCCGACAATGATGCCGGTTAAAAACGTAGGCTCGGAGGTTCATCCGAAGGATTTGAATATATTTCATATTTATTAGGATAATCCTCTTACGGTGGGCACAGACATGGTTCAGCGGACTGAACTTTGTGATTTGATGTTTTATTGAGGCGGGTTTGTTAAACGTTAGCTTGTCTATTTTAAACTGAGTTGAATTTTAGTCCTTTTCATTCTACTGCTTTTTAGGGACATAGGACGAAAGTTCCGTTAAACTACTTCTGTAATGAGGTGCTGGGTTCGATTCCCAGGTCGGGAAAAGTGTTATCAGGTCCAGTTGAAAACCAACGTCAGGCACTGGTTGTCTGGCATTTTTGCTGAACTGAGCCTTTTTGGTGCAGCCGTGAAGCACACTTTCCTGCTATTTTCTTACATCGGACTTTACACTTTCTATTTGATTTTTATTTGTTGCTATCAGAGGGGCAATTCTCGTAATTTAAAACGTTCAAAATCTAGTCGTAGTCTCAGCTCGGCGACAAACAAATGTCAAAAACTTGTCAAAATGTAGGGATTATGATTAGAAGTATTTTTTGACAGATTGAGACTGAGATCAGACTGTGAACGTTCTTAAAATTGCGAGAATTGCCCCTCTGATATGTATGTATCTCGTATATTGTGTGTCTTTTACTCTGTGCTAAATATATGTATTTTCTTTCTTTATAAAAAGAAAATGCATTTATATGCGGCAAACATGCAGCATAAAAAAAAATTCTTAGTAGTACAGCCCGGAGTTTGGATTCGTGTCCGGTTGGATTGAATAATCATGTTTTATCTACATTTTATTCATATTTTTATCTGTTGGCTCAACCTATAATTATTGGTAGACTTCAACACTATGACCCACGTCTAAATTGCAGCCATAAAAGCGGAGTTTTGAACGCAGATTTTACTTATTTTTGTTTTAACAGAACACTTTCCTAGATAGCCTAAAAAAGAAAAGACACAGAAACAAACAACACGCAAATCCAATTGAAATCCTGACAGCTAGTTTTGAAAACTTCTCAGTATACAGGCAGTCGAATTTCCCCTATAGCTTTGCATTTTTCAGTCTGAAAAAACCAAATTCAGCGCAGTTTTAGTTTACCTTGCTCGGCCAAAATACGAATGAAATATTCAGAATAAACGAGTTCTAGAACAGAAAAGTCGTTATAGACCAAACGCGATTGCATTTTCAAGTTTCCGTTGAATTTTGAGAACAATGTTTTCCTTTTTCTCATGCAGCGAGGAAATGCAATTTATTTCCAATAACAATGTTTTTATAACTGAAGTAAATATTTCTCTTAAACACTTCTATTTATTATGCAACCGGCAAAATATAGTTTACGAACTTCTGCCCTTCTGCGATTTCGTTCGCGTGAAGTTACTTGTTTCTACCAAAAATAATAATAATATCATCATCTGCCTAGCCTTTTCCCAACTATGTTGGGGTTGGATTCCAGTCTAACCAGATGTAGCTGAATACCAGTATTTTACATGGAGCGACTGCCTATCTGACCTCCACAACCCAGTTACTGGGTAACACGATACCACTTGGTAAGACTGGTTGTCAGACTTTTGGACTTCTGACAACCCGTAGCGACTGTCAAAGATCCGCTTAGCACTTATCCGGGAAGCGTAATCGAACCGTGCGGTTGTTATTAGGTACATACTGAGCCCCTTCGTGCTTCGTACCTAAATATTGTTTATAAAAACACAGATTTCAATTTTTTTTATACGATACTCCTTGGTAAGACTGGTTGTCAGACTTTCAGGCTTCTGACGAACCGTAACGAACGGACCCATCCACGGACCGACCGCGGCAAGCGTGGCTTAACCTGATCGATCGGCCCGTGCAGCTGTTATTACTTAGCCACGAGCCCCTCTTCTATATAAAATAATAATATATCCTATGATAATCGGCTTCCTATTAGTGAAAGAGTTTTCGACATCGGATCTGGAGTTCCGAAGATTATCCCCGAGATACAATCTCACAAATACCTCTTCATATAAAAATAAATGTGGCTTTTTTTTGTTAGCCTGCTTTATCCCACTCCTGGGAGTGGGAGCAAAGGCGAGGAGTTTATGTGGATTTACTTTACCAAATGTTTTTTCTAACAGTAGGCAAATTTTTGCAGCCAAAATACAAATTATATTATTATACCAATAACCTTCCCGTATTTTATACCTAGACTAGGTAAGTCAAACTTATAAACTAACAAAATTCTTTTCTTTTCTTTTCTACCCGTCTCAACTTTGAGAGCCACAGTGTATAACAAATACTCTTTAATATTCTGGCTACTGGGTCAGTAGCCAGAATATTAAAGAGTATTTGTCGGCGACCGTATAAGCCATTGTCGAGTGAAATATTTGAAGAAAATATTTTAATCTTATAAACCGAAGTTTGAAAGATTAATTTAACTTTTTTTTCTTCGTTCCCATAAGGGACCATTTTATACTTCTTTATAAGGTAGTTTTACTTAGTAAGTAGGCGTTATTTATAAGCTTGTAAGATGAGGAATTAGTGAAGTATAATAGAGTTGGTTTTTAGAAAATATTTCATGATTTATTGAAGTTTCATATGAAATAACTACTGCTCAAAACTTGTAGTATCAATGAGTAGGTACCTATCGTAGATATATCATCCTTTTATTTTTTTAAATAGTAACTTGCCTAGTGACGTTTCGGATAAATCCATGATAATGGTTAAAAGAGTGGTAAATACAGGGTCAAATGAAATTTCATTTGACCCTGTATTTACCTAGCAAAACTCCGGAGACGTTATGGCATATGTACTAACATGATCAAATAAAATAAAAAAAGATTTGGTGATTTTTTTTTCTGGGGTCAACGACCGCTGGTAGTGTTTTTACCTGAATTATGAGTTTTATTTTTTATTTTTGAAGTTTTAAGATGACTTATCACGCCAGTAAAGTTTAAATTGATGATAAGATTTAAATTGATATTTCAAGTGACTAATCACAACACAATCAAATTAATTTATTTTAGTTTTATCATTTTAGTTTCGCTAACTAATTTAATTTGACCCTGTACTTTATAGTTATTCTAACCTAATATCGTCGTTTATCATAAATCATATAGGTAGGTAGGTACGTACCAAATCTGTTAGTATGAAGCTGTTGTTACCGTAGATGAAAAAGAACACATTTTATCATATTTTACCTTACTGCAGAGATTTTCAGACTGAAAGCCTTTACCGCTGTAGGCAGATAAATTGGTTGAAAGGTTTCCTTACCTGGAACAAAAATGATAACAAAGTTAGTCTTTTATTTTTTAAACAAGAACATCATTCTCTCATAACATCATTAGGTAAGTTACTAAAATGTATGTGACATTAAAATGTTTTTAACCGAATTTTGAAATAGAGGAAGCGATGTATTCGACATGCTTTTTAAACGCGATTACGTATCTACAGTCGACCGAACTTCAGTGATAACATTTTAAGCTTGAGCTCATCTAGCGTGGTACAGTCAACAGCAAAAGTAGATGATCAAAATCAGAAATTCAATACTAATGAACGGAGTTCGCGTCAGAACTGTGTGGCGTCGAAGTGATTCAAAAGTATGTGATTGTAAATTATACCAAACATTTACTACTAGTTCAGCTGCCATATAGCTGCGAACTCCGTTCATTAGTATTGAATTTCTGATTTTGATCATCTACTTTTGCTGTTGACTGTACAACCCGATTCAAACTTTTTAGCGGCTCTGAAGCGCGCTACTCGCTGCGCAGTACCTCACCCCTCACCCCCGCTGACAGGCGAATTTGTTACTGCGCAGCGACTCGCCTTATGTTCCGAGCCGCCATCGCCACAAAGTTAGAATCGGGCTGTAAGGAGTTTCACTAGAACCTGCCAGGGTCGCGGGTTGTTCGAAAGAGTTACCGTGGCCGCTGGCATAGGCAACTGAAGGAACACGGGTGGGTTTTAGGCAGTAAATGTCTGACATGCCCTCCGCCCAGAGCGGGAGAAGTTATTTGATGAAATCCCACCCAAAAAAAAAACAATTTTGGTTTTGTTTGGCCTTGCAGCCTACTGTAATATTAAAGTAGCCTTCCTCATTCATCCTCATTAGTTATTCCACATTAAAAAACGAATGACCCACCACCACGCCACTCACACGACCGATCTAATTACTGAACCACCCATCTGTTCTCAAAGGAAGTAAAGCACATCATCTTTAATTTTAAGACCGCTATCAAAGAGGAAAGGCTTGTAAAGTAAATAAAAGAGGCGCAGGCACCTGCCTTTGGACGATAACTATCGTATAAATCAACAGTATACGCTGTAAATCCATCACCGGTCGCCCCATAAAAACGACACTGATTTTTAGGGTTCCGTAGACTGTGGTTGTTTGGTTTGAAGAATATTTATTTTATTTAGGGCTGATATATAATAGTGAGATTACTTATTAATCTGACGAATAAATATGACAGTTTAACATAATTTCTATACAAAAGCTGTCAAACCACAATCATTTTAATCCTCAGATAAAATTTATTTCACTATTGAAAAATCAGGCATGTAGCTACAGATTAAATAAATACTTAAAATTGCTTCTAAAAAATATCAAGAGATGACACATTTTATGTACAGACGCCAGCACATCAAGCTACCCGAAACTGTCAAATTTTTCCAGTTAACCTTGAACCTTAATGGTTTAGCGATAAAGTTGAAAATCTATTAAAGAAATTTTACAGATTGCAGTAGCTTCAAGTGTTGGCGTCTGTACATAAAAAATAATATAAACAAAAATTGAAAAAATAAAATGGAGAATAAAGAGAAGTTTTTCTTCATTAGAGTTTAATATCGCCCAGAGATTAACAAAAAATATGGTGAATTAAATAAGTCAAAGTATAACAGTGTCGAATGCATTTATTACGTCTTATTGTTACAATTCGGCCGTCAAGAGAATGCGTTCGTCACATCTGTCTGTGTGACAATTCTAGTAGGTAACTAATAAAGATCAAAATCGCAAAACGCGTATGCATTCGTATGAAACTGACAGGTGTCATTAACGCATTCGCTCGTCGGCCGCACAGTAAGTAAGAAGGTGGTCAAAACCGAGCTAAGTACATGTTGAAAATTACAAAAACCGCACTCAAAACTTAAAGTTTTTAAGTAAATCTTATGACGTAACTTAAACTAAGCTATTTAATGCAAGAAAACAAAGAACTTTAGTCCAAGAGACACAAAATAAACACAACCAGAACCCACTCACAAACTACGTTAAAGAATTAACCAGATTTATATCCCAAACTTCAAAAGTAACAACAAAGCCGTTACTGGAGTTTAATCAGCTTAACAATTAAGCCCGTATCCAATTACAAAGATATTATCATATTGGATGCAGTACATTCGATTGTTTGTTTAGGTGAAGAAATCAGCCCCTTTTAGTAGGCAGCGATGGGGTTGAATAAGTGATATGTGTGAGTACGAATTACTTAATCTGACTTGGTTTCCATACGGTTTGACGGCACGGTTGGCGCAGTGGTTAAGCGATTGACTGCTGCGCTGCGTGTCGCGGGTTCGATTCCCGCACGGAACAAATATTTGTATCACCTACATGTATTTGTTCCGAGTCTGGGTGTTTTTCTATCTATAATATGTACGTATTTACAAAAAAAAAAAAATATGTATAAGTAGTTTATCAGCCATCTTGTTACCATAACACAAGCATTAGGTTGCTTAGCTTGGGACTAGATACCGCTGTGTGAAATGTCCAGGGATATTATTATTATATTATATTATAATTGTATTGCAAATCGAATACCAAGCCTCCAATGTGGGTGATACATACATTTGTGGTGCGTTCACATCTTTGTATTTCAGCAGTGCGATTCTGTAACCATATCACCGTGCAAAGTTAGGTGAAGTGAGCGCGGAGTGAGCTGTCATTCCAACTAATGCTAGGGATTGACACTATTGACAGCTCACTCTAAGCTCACTTCACCTAACTTTTCACGGTGAGATTTTTACAGAATCGATCGGCTGCTCTATTGCAAACCTTGCGACCCAAACACCACGACTCAATCTGTCAAAAATACCTCTAATTTCCCAAACATTTTAACATTGATTGTCGCTGAGATAAGATTGCGACTAGATTTTGAACGTTAATAACTACGGGAATTGGCCTTCTTGCGTTCTACACTTTAATATTAACTTTTCTTGAATAGCTCCGTCTGACACGAGAGAAGATGGCCCATTTGAAAATTCAATAAGCTCATTTTACGATCCACACAAGCGTCACACAAAATCTATAAAAAAGATCTATCATAAATTCCCATTAATAATTTAAATAAATGACCTTTCCACCCGCATATTTAAAAATAAATCACTCCCTGCTACATCTGAGTACACAAAGTGGAAAAAAATATGTTTGTAATAGCATATTGTATTGTAACAGGATGGCCCATTGTCTGGCAACTATTCACTATTTAATGGTAACTTCATTCATTTAAACCTTTATTTAATTTACTCAGCCTAAAAATAGTGAACCCTTTTTTGTCCAAAGAAGGGTGAAGCATGATTGGCGTTTTGTAGTTTGTTTGCGTAGATGACTTGCTTATTGTATTTATATTAAGTTTTTGTGGAAGAAAGATTACGAGATTAGAGTTTGGCAGACACGTCTGAACAGATTTTTTAATTTAAATCCCGCACAGGGGGCGTTTTTAAGACATTATAGAATTCGTCAGGTAAAGTAAAGATTTATATTTATGAAACAGCGATAGGTTTTTTTTTTATTGACAATGGGCTCACTCTTGACCTCAATCCAGCCCAGAGGCAGGAATGAGATCTACGCTGGAACGAGCTTGCCCAGAAGAAGCCTATTCACTCTCGCCTTGAAGAGATTCGGGTTGTATGAACTCGGGAATGCAGACGCAGGCAGACGATTTCACTCCTTAGCTGTGCGCATCAGAAAAGATGACGAGAAGCGCTTAGTGTGTATATATGGTATATTAACCAAATAGGGGGTATCAATCAACTCAGCCTATTGTAGTCCACTACTGAACATAGGCCTCTCCCAGGCTGTGCCCCAACACCCTGTCCTCCGCCTTCCGCATCCAGTCTGTCCCAGCCACCTTCTTTAGGTCGTCTGTCCATCTATCTCGGGTGTCCCACACTACGCTTGCCGATATGCGGTTTCGACTCCAGAGGGCCTACTCCGAAGTGCAAAGTGCGAATGTTCGGATCGGACCGACACCTGGCCGAACCGAATATTATTGAAAAATGCGAAAAAAGTTCGGATCGGCTCAGTTGGGTCGGGACCATAATCAATATTCGAAAGAGTGTAGGAGTGTAGGATCGGAACCGACCGAACCAAATAGTAACTTCGTAGCAGGAAACATCCGAACATTCGGCCGATACTACTACGGAGTAGACCCCCAGGACTCGTCTGCTCCACTAACCATCGGCAATAAGTAGGTATGTAGTCAGGGAAATTATTGTTGAGCATAATGATTGGTACACCACGTAATGACGTGGTTATATCTTATTAAAACGATTGATGATGACAAAATTGACAGTCTTGTTTATCAATCCGTTTCCCCAACTTTTCCATAAGGTATCTATTTTACGATTTCAGTAAATAGAAATATGTGTGGAGTATATATAAACCTATATATATCCATCAAATAGGATCCACACATTGTTTCCAATAGATTTCCGATTTATGTCGAAGATACTTACGGAAGCTGTAAAAGGTAGGTGCATGTTGTAGATTTAATTTTGCGCTCCAGTTACGTCATGTAATAAAACCCCAGTTTGATACCTACATTATCATCATCTGCCTAGCCTTTTCCCAACTATGTTGGGGTCGGCTTCCAGTCTAACCGGATGCAGCTGAATACCAGTATTTTACATGGAGCGACTGCCTATCTGACCTCCACAACCCAGGTACTCGTTAATACGATACCCCTTGGTAAGACTGGTTGTCAGACTTTCGGGCTTCTGACTACCCGTAACGACTGTCAAAGATCCACGAATGACAGCCGGGACCAACGGCTTAACGTGCTTTCCGAGGCACGGAGGGGTCTCGGTATGTAAAGATGGTCACCCATCCACAGACCAACCGCGGCAAGCGTAGCTTAACCTGACCGATCGACCTGTGCGGCTGTTATTATTTAGCCACGGGCCCCTCCTTGATACCTACATCAAACAGGGGTTTTACGCTCTTAAAACATGGATCACCCTAGTGAAAGAAAGAGTTATTTGACATAAAATTGATGAGTGTAAATGAGTAAATACGAGAACGCGTAACGTGATCAAAATACGAGTAGAAACAGAAGAAACAAAATACATAATGTACTCGCAATGACAGATTGTAGAAAGATTTCAACGGTGTGATGTCAAAAATTCAAACATGAGGAAAATAAATGTCACTTTGTACGGACGCCAGCAGGTCAACCTACCCGAAACTGTCAGATTTTCCCAATCAACCTTGATCCTAACTCTTTAGCAATAAAGTCGAAAATCTATTAAAGAAATCTGACAGATTGTAGTAGCTTGATGTGCTGGCGTCTGTACATAAACAGAGGGGCAATTCTCGTAGCTTTAAGAACGTTCACTGTCAGAGGGGCAATTCTCGTAATTTTAAGAACGTTCACAATCTGAAGGCCAATAAATTCTCGTAATTTAAAACGTTCAAAATCTAGTCGCAGTCTCATCTCAGCGACAAACAAATGTCAAAAATGTAGGAAAATGAGAAGTATTTTTTGACAGATTGAGACTGAGATCAGACTGTGAACGTTCTTGAAATTACGAGAATTGCCCCTCTGATCTCAGTCTCAATCTGTCAATAAACTTCTAATTTCCCTACATTTTGACAAGTTTTTGACATTTGTTTGTCGCCGAGATGAGACTGCGATTAGATTTTGAACGTTTTAAATTACGAGAATTGGCCTTCAGATTTATCGAAATTTCTTTTTATTATTATTCTTCAGGTATGTTGCGCCTGCAAAAATCCTTGTGATTGGGCCCGACCGGAAAATTATTTGCCATCCATTTATGTGTTCTTATTTGTTTGTAAGTAAACGTTTCTTAATGATTTTTTCTTTCACCGGTGTTTAGTGTTATCTTAAATACTTTAAAACATATCTCACTAATAAGATAATTCCCACGCCGAGCTGAATTTGAAAGCAGCAACCTCGGAGATTTAAATTACGTTTGATCTAATCACCAATCAGAATCATCTTTTACAACACCCATGAGAACATATTTAGACCCATTTCAAACCTGATTCAACCATTTTATATCTACTAAGTAATAACAATCAGCCTATAATGGTCCCACTGCTGGGACACAGGCCTCGTCCCTGTGAGAGGGAGCGGGCCGTATTCTACAACGCGGGCCCAGTGCGGTTTGGTAGATATCACAGGTCTTCGAATTATTGGTTCTAGGGACATGTCGGTTTCCTCACGATGTTTTTCTTCACCGTTTTGAGAGCAGTGGTGACGAAATAATTTACACAAAGTAAAGCGCCTGTCTGGGTTCGAACCTACGACTTACAACTCGTACGTCGCGGCCGTTACCACTGGGCCACCACTGCTCTCCATCATTATCATCTGCCTAACCTTTTCCCAATTATTTATTTATTTATTTAACCATTTATGTACACACATATATAAACAGACATTGAAAATCAGAACAGAAAAAATAGGTACAGAGGTGATTATGTTGGGGTCGGCTTCCAGTCTAACCGGATGCAGCTGAATACCAGTATTTTACATGGAGCGACTACCTATCTGACCTCCACAACCCAGTTACTGGGTAATACCCCTTGGTAAGACTGGTTGTCAGACTTTCGGGCTTCTGACGACCCGTAACGACTGTCAAAGATCTACGAATGACAGCCGGGACCAACGGCTTTACGTGCTTTCCGAAGCACGGAGGGGTCTCGGTATGTAAAGATGGTCACCCATCCACAGACCAACCGCGGCAAGCGTAGCTTAACCTGACCGATCGACCTGTGCGGCTGTTATTATTTAGCCACGGGCCCCTCTCCACCACCACTGCTCTCCATAACCCATAATTATCTAGGTACTAAGTAAATGATTCAAAAAGCATATAAAATTAAATAAGGTGAAAACAGGCCTATTCAATGTGATAATTGTACGCACCGCGTTCTAAGTGATCATTACACTTTTATGTCGGAGATCTCGTTAAGATTGGGTGTTGAACATAAGTTATGTTATGTGCGTGACCTGTGTTGGTGTCAAGCTTTTATGTTGATGGTTACTGTTGTGAACTGCATTTGACACATGGTTGGGAAGTTGGAGCAGCCGAAGTGCTTGACCATTGCTTGTCTAAATATTTTATTTTTTGAGTTATTTGGTGTCGGTTGGCTGACAAAGAGTTTAGTAGTTGTGACTCACAATCATCCAGGTAAAGAACATCAAAAGGCCAATTCTCATAACTAAAAACATTCAAAATCTAGTCGTAATCTTATCTCAGTGACAGTACATGTCAAAAACTTGTCAAAAATGTAGGGAAATTAGAGGTGTTTTTGACAGACTGAGACATGTATTAGAATGCGAAAGTTCCTAAAAATACGAGAATTGCCCCTGTGCGAAACGAATATCTACATAGAAATTGGGTGGAAGTAATATTCCCTATATAGGTATGTGATATACTTACACCCTAACATTATAGATACTCCGTAATATAAAAATATTAGGGAGTGTGGTTTTATCAATTTTCCACGTTACATTGGGCTTGCAGATGAATATTTGCCATTGTTTTTCAAAATGTAGATATAATTATGTTAAATAATAATATCCCTATAAAAATAATAATAATATTTTTGTCGTCAAAAATTCGTCCGCATCACTGTCAATGGGATAAGTGCCCAAAAGGCGTGCAGTATTACCACATTGGATGGCAATGCCGATTCTTTGGGCTAAAAATAGGCCAGCCTTCTGGTCACTTGAAGAGTCCACCAACCGCTTGGCGATGTCCCGATAAATATGATTCGCACTCGGACTCCTAGTGTCATCATCTGCCTAACCTTTTCCCAATTATGTTGGGGTCGGCTTCCAGTCTAACCGGATGCAGCTGAATACCGTATTTTACATGGAGCGACTACCTATCTGACCTCCACAACCCAGTTACCGGGTAATACGATAATACCCAATATAAATCTGTGATAATACCCTTTGGTAAGACTGGTTGTCAGAATTTCGGGCTTCTGACTACCCGTAACGACTGTCATAGATCCACGAATGACAGCCGGGAGCAACGGCTTAACGTGCTTTCCTAGGCACGGAGGGATCTCGGTATGTAAAGATGGTCACCCATCCACAGACCAACCGCGGCAAGCGTAGCTTAACCTGACCGATCGACCGGTGCGGCTGTTATTATTTAGCCACGGGCCCCTCACTCGGACTCCTAGTGTATATAATGAATATATATTTTAGTGTTAGCTTGTAAATTGTAATTGTTGTGTCTTTGTTAATAAACTTAAAAATGTAGATAACAATTATTATTGGTATCTAGTATAAAAGAAGTGCCTCAGCTATTGCACACCAGGCACTTCTTTTCCTGGTTCAAACACAACATTTTGAAAATCTCCAAACATTCGTCGAACAACAAAGCCGTAAGTATAGCTCATATCAGCATTCGTGACCATAAGATCGTTATGAACCTGCTTCAAGATAACACCAGTTAAAAAAAGGTTTACCGACAAATTCATCCAACATCGTGGGATGTACGAGAAGATGCTGGCTGCAATTATCTCACGTAAACTGTTATTTAGTGCTTTTGGAGATTAGCGATGTTGATTGATCTTTCTTTTATAAGTTGGTGCTAAAGGGGCGTGAGAGCTATCTATCTTTTTCTTATAATTACGTGCATGCAAAACAAGGGGCAAGGGGCTTGTGGCTAAGTAATAACAGCCGCACGGGTCGATCGATCAGGTTAAGCTACGCTTGCCGCGGTTGGTCCGTGGATGGGTGACCATCTTTACATACCAAGACCTCGGAAAACACGTTAAGCCGTTGGTCCCGGCTGTCATTCGTGGATCTTAGACAGTCGTTACGGGTAGTCAGAAGCCCGAAAGTCTTACCACCAGTAAGTATTACCAAGGGGATAATTTTCGTAAATAAAATAGCTTTATTTTCCTTACACACTTATTCCTTATGTATCTAATACTTATGTAACATTATTAACTAAAAAGTCTGACAACCAGTCTTACCAAAGGGTATTATCGTATTACCCAGTAACTGGGTTGTGGAGGTAAGGTAGGCAGTCGCTCCATGTAAAATACTGGTATTCAGCTGCAACCAGTTAGACTGGAAGCCGACCCTAACATATTTGAGAAAAGGCTAGGCAGATGATGACTTAAATGCAAAACCATAGAACTGAAAGCGGAGAGTTTGATGCCAGTTTTCACGAACACTACGCGGCACCAAAGTATTGCACTGTTGGATTTTCAATGCTCGGTTAAGCGCCTAGAGTCGAAAATCCAAGAGTAGCTACGCTTTTATTAGGTGTTGCGTAGTGTTAGGGAAAACTGACATAAAACTTTTACTTTGTATCAGCAACGCGGAAAAAAATTCTGAAGCAATTTTGTCGCCTGACATGTACATAATAATCATAGTAATTTTATATCTTTTTAATACCAGAAGGCCAATTCTCGTAATTTAAAACGATCAAAATCTAGTCGCAGTCTCATCTCGGCGACACACAAATGTCAAAATGTAGGGAAATTAGAAGTATTTTTTGACAGATTGAGACTGAGATCAGACTGTGAACATTCTTAAAATTACGAGAATTGCCCTTCTGATATGCGCTGAGCACCCTAGGTATCTCAACCATACGTCAGTACTGACATTTGAACTACGAAAACCGCTACGCTATTTGCTTACTGCAATTGTATAAAGGCTTGATTGTACATAAACATTACAAAGGTTCAGTAGTGTTCAAGAATGCCAGAAGCCATTTCCAACATTGGCTGTCTCCAGACTGACTCATAGTTTAATCTTCACCCTTCAGAATAGTTAAAGCATACAAACACACCTTTCAGTATAACCAGCAAAGTTAAGATGAAAACCACAATATTCAAGAGACTTAAGTAATGGATTTACAATCAAAATATTAAGTCGAAGGCTTTGTTAGCCTCAAGACGAAACTTGTGTAAATGTGTAGGTAGACTATAGTTTAATTTTCATTTAATATGCAAAATGGTTACATTGTAATTTGGCTGAGAAAACTCTTAAGGGCTTTTGGCGGGAGGTTCAAGTCTGGTTATTTGTTTAGGGTTTCAGAAGAGAGTACAATAGAGGGTAAAGTTTGTAGCTCATTGATTAATCAAAGATATTGAAGCCCGTTTGCCATGCATTTGCCACATAAATCATTAGATATCTAATTAATTGAAACAAAATATATGAAAACGGTTTTTTTTTTAAGTAGTTAACTATGTCTTGTTCATTCTTCTCCATACGAGACCTTTTGGAAGGAGCAACTAGATTCAATTCTATTTTTTTCTTGTTTTTTACAGCCAAAAGTATCTTGTAATGAATGAATGATGGAAATACCATGCTTTGATATTGACTTTGGCGCGCTAGGCCTTTGAATGCAAAAAATCCTTTGATGTTTCAAAGTCAAAGCGTTTAATTCAAATAGGCACATAAAAGCCACTTTTGAAAAAAAAATTACAATAAAATAGAATTGATTATAGTCGCTCCCTTCCAAAAGGTAGTTTTCGTATGAAGAAGAATGAACTCACAGATAACTACTTAAAAAAAAAAGTTATCATATATTATTTTGTTTAAATGAATTAGATAATCATTTATGTGGGAAATGCATGGCAAACGGGCTTCAATATCTTTGATCAATCAATGAGCTACAAACTTTACCCTCTATTTTACTCTTTTAAAATATTTGTCAAAATCATTATTCAGCGTTATAAAATAAATCAATGTTTTAGTACTTTCCTACCTTCTGTTTTAATAGCACCAATACAGAGGCACGAGTACAAAATGTGCTACGAGTGGGGTAGAAAAAAATAACTTCTTAACGTTAGCGTATTTCTAGACCATTCACTTTAATGGCGTTCAAAGGAAAATCGTCACAATCACACTTACGTAAGCTATAAAGTTGAACATTTATTGCTTGTACCTGATCAATAAGGGTCTTATTTTTGTAGAATTAAAGCAAGTGTTGCAACAGAAGCATAAGTGCCATAACAGCTATCAATAATTTTAATAAATTCCCTCTTTTATCTTGCGTAGGAAGAAAATAATCATATTGAATACACATTACATTACACTGCCGATATTCAATCATCAAAGAATGTCATAACATTCATAAAGTAAGTTTTATAGTTTGATACAAAATTGAAATTATGCAACAACAAATAAAAATATGACGTCTTGTTGAATAGCAACATGCTATAAAACTGATAAAAATGTACCGACACTCATAAAACTTGCTGAAATATGATCGACACTTGACCTAACTTGTCAAGGAATATAAAAATAGTGTAGGAATATGAAACACAATTTTATTTTTACTACTTACCTATGTCCTAAAGATAGAATTGTTCCTACAAAATTTCAAAGTTTAAAATTACAATGTGTTCATTAAATAAAATAATAACATTGTGTGTGTGTTGTGTTGTTATTTGTGTTTTGTATTTAATAACTGTATTCTCTTTTTTTTGTTTTTTCAGTACAAGAGAAAAAAATATCACTACCAATACTTAGATGTCTTCAATTAATGAATATAACCTTTTCAAAATAATCATGACATTCATTCCTAGGTTATGGAAAAACAATACATATTTTGAAAGTTGCCTATCTTGTATGTACATTCTGCTAGTGTGTATTTTTGCTAGCGATCTATTGTTTTTCATACAACATGGTCATATTACAAACTTTAACACAGGCTGCAAACACAACCTTTAAAAAAAAGTCAAATACATTCTGCTAAAAACAAAAGACGGTCTCTACTGTACTTGACTGTACTTCATTTGAACTTCAACTCAAAGATCACTAACTATCTTTACTAGAATGTTAGTGAATTCTAGACTCTCCTAGACCATTTACTGAAGCCGACTTTGAAGTCGTTTCCCTTTGATGTGCCGCCAACGCGTTACACGTAAAGGCTTATTACGGTAACTTCCGTTGCAAGTACCTGCTATGAAGCATCAATTGTTTTTCAACTATAAATATTCTGTGATAAAATGATAGAAGCACTTATAGACTTCCTGTTATGAAGGATGTTTTAAATTTCATAGTTATGCGTTGATGGTTAGTTATAAAAGGGCCACTTCTATAAAAGTTCAAGGCTTCTTTTTTATCATAAATACCTGCATTAAAATTAATAAGGTTATACTTGCATAGACTGGTGCTGGTGTTCATAAAGATTTAAATTACAAAACCATTAGGCATACCTAAGATACTTTTTCGACTAAGGGCGAAATCTACCAAACTTTTATACCTAGAATAAGTCTTATCCTCAAAACGGTGAAGGAAATGCTATGATTATGCTAAGCCTTATCCTAAGAATAAATTTTGAATTTTTGACAGTTTTCACCATACAAGAACTGTCATATGTCAATTCTAGACCACAGATAAAAGATTTATCTAACTTTGGTGAAATCAGCCAGTAGTCAAAACCTCGTGTTGTAATAAAACTTAGAAAGTCAGTTGGTATTATCGTAGCGGGGCCGTCTAAGACTGGATTGTTTAGGAGTCGGTGACATCACGGCCATATTAGCCGATATAGAACCGATGACCGTTGGGGTAGACGTGTTCTTGAGTGGAGACCGCGATTCGGCAAACGTAAAGTGGGACGCCCTCAAGCTAGGTGGAGCAAAGATCTTCGCAGGATGGCTGGTAGCAGCTGGATGAGTGTTGCTGAAAATCGAGTTGAATGGCGTGCAATAGGAGAGGCCTATGTCCAGCAGTGGACTGCTATAGGCTGATGATGATGATTACATCATGGCATGGCCGTACTTTATAATAATAATAATGATCTGTTTATTTCAGAATACAATTCTATAATTACAAGAGGTACCAAGATGTTAGTTAGTAACATAAAAACTATGTTAGTAGACATTACCAATATTTACAGGAGCATGTAGCTGACTTAAGTACAGTCAACAGCAAAAGTAGATGATCAAAATCAGAAATTCAATACTAATGAACGGAGTTCGCAGCTATATGGCAGCTGCACTAGTAGTTAATGTTTGGTATAATTTACAATCACATACTTTTGAATCACTTCGACGCCACACAGATCAGACGCGAACTCCGTTCATTAGTATTGAATTTCTGATTTTGATCATCTACTTTTGCTGTTGACTGTACCAGATGAAAGGACAATCCAGTTTGTTGGTAATGACACTCAGGAGACTGTTGTTACTGGCACGCACCCTGTGCAACAAGGACGCTGCTCGCTTGCGCCTGATTGCAGCGAAGCTGTCAATCCGGGCGCCCACGAACATCCCTGAGGCACTACAGGAGCGTGGCAGCCCCAACAGCATCCTGAATGCATTATTGTATTGGACTCGAAGAGCATTAACGGCCTTTAGAGTGAAAATATTTTTTTGGTCTTTATGCCAAAAAATAAATAAAAAACTTGAGAGGTGTCAAGGGACACCCGGATGGAACGAAGTTCAAAGAGAGAGAGAGAGAGACAGAGAGAGATTTACACGCGCACGCGGCACGGCTTACAACTACATATAGCAAAAAGTGTCGTTCCAACTTTTGGTCTTAATTTTTTCCGTCTAGCCCCCCTTTCGCAACGCGCGATAAGGAACTTCGTTCCAAAAATATTTATGTAAGTACTGCCACATTTTTGTATTAAAGCAACTAAAGGCCAAAAAAACGTCGGTATTAAGATAAGAAAATGCTTTAAAAAAATTCTAATTGCAATAGAAATCATGACACGATTCATCATTCATCAATATCTTGCATATTTCCTTATTTTGTACGTCCACTCAAAAATCAAAGTCGGCGCCTCTAATCACTACCTACCGTCAATCCATCACGTCGGTAGATACCAACAAACGCTATCAACACGTGATATCAAGACCGATGGGTACCGGGTTCGACTCCTATGTAGGTCAAGTGGACAACTTGTTTGTTTGAATTTTAATTGTAGTTAATGAGCTTTCTTAATCAACATTTTTAATTAAGAGTAGAATTTATGGGGGTTTTAGGTGTTTAAGTGTTGAATTTATGAGGTTTTGTGTTGATGAGTGAAAATAAAATATGGTGGGTATTTTCCTTACAAGTTACTATGGAATACTTTATCAACACCATTTATCAGCGTTAGGTTAGCTTTTACCAGAATGTTTTGCGACATCTTAGTTTTTTTTCGCTTTCATCCATCCTTTTCACGTCGGCTCGAAATCTGCGCTGTAGAAGCTTAGAAAATGAAAATTGCCTTTAGGCAGTTTTTTAGCTTCGTCGCACTGCAGTAAAAAGTCAGCGTTATTAACAGTGCAAACATATTTTTTGCACTCATAATCAATTTATAAAATTGGATACTACATAACCTAAAAACAATACCTTTCCTGGTCATTTCTGTGTTAATTAAAAAAGAAGGCAATAATAATGTTATGCTAGTTATACGATATAATATTATCGACGATCATGATAGTATGTTTGTGAGATGAGCGTATGAATTTTGTCGCTTTATGATAAGGGCCGGCGAAACTCAAATTTGATAACGTTTTTGCAATTTGCAGGTTAAAACGACATAAATGATAGGTAAATGATTTTATTTTGTAAGTAGGTTTGTACAAACACTTTTACACGTCAATCATATTTTAAAACTAGATGAGGTCGGCGTATCCTATCTGACTAGTCTGAGAAGAAAGGCCGAAACAAACTCAGAGGTCACAGTCTCTTTTAAAGTCCAGACATAATCTTTGGTCAGATCATATGAAGACCATGTAGGTCGATGTCTGAGATGGTCTTTTGAGGAAAGAACCACACAGATTGAAAGGACCTGTCCAGTCAGTGCACGCATTTGTCATTTAAAGGCGAGTCAATCATCAAAACGACCCGTTAAGTTCATATAATCTTCTAAATTATATTTATAATAAATAATGATTATAATTCTATTAATACATACTTTACGATCGCGAAACATGTTTTTGTTCAATATACAACCTGACACTGACCTACAAGTTGCAAAAAAAACGTAAGAAAATTTGAATTTCGTAGACGGTAGTCCACGAAATTCGACGAATACGACGGTAGGCACTTCCCTTCACTTAGAGTAAAAATAATTTATACGTTTTCAGTTTTAAGATGTAAGTATATGAACAGAACCAAGCCAAACCACCTACAAAATAATAATGCGGGGGAACATCGGGCTTTCCTACACGCCTAATCATAAACTACAAGTAAAATCTATGACAGATAACTTAACATATTTATGAGCACGTGTCGCCACATGATTGTTCCCGTCGCCTACATAAACAAATTATTTGTATGACATCAACAACTCCAATTCGTGCAAACTACATGATGTCGCAAGGTGTTGTCGCGACACTCTGTCTAACTTGATTCTGTCGGAGTTACATTACACTTTGGTGTTTCTAACTTACATTGTAGTTTTCAATTTATTATTTCGCGTAACTAAGTTGTGTTCACTTCTGTAGTAAGTCCTGTAGACTTCTGGGCCATAATCAGTCTGTAACAGTCCCACTGCTGGGAAACAGGCCTCCTCTGTGTGAGAGGGAATAGGCCGTTATAGGCTATTTTCCCAAAAAAATCGAATTAGTCCGTCAGTTAGATTATCAAAAAATATTGAGCCCGTATTTTTTCTTTTGTCAATTATATAAAAAATGATGAAGATATTGCCCGTTAAAGTTCCGCGTGACGTCACTTGCTTGCGACACTTTTGCAAGCAAGTGACTCCCAAATTTTGACGCGCTATATCTTTGTCATTTTTTGTTTGATTGACATAAGAAAAAATACGTGTCCATTATTTTTCGATATTCTAACTGACGGACTAAATATATTTTTTTTTTTTTTTACCCAGGCAACTACCCTATCCACCACGCGGGCCCAGTGCGGGTTGGTAGATGTCACATGTCTTTAAATTTTTGTTTCTAGGACATGCCGGTTTCCTCACGATGTTTTCCTTCACCTTTCAAGTCCCAGCAGTGGAAACATTATAGGCTTATTATGTTGATGTATGACTCATAGAGGGTTTTATATTACCACATACTAACGCTAAGAGCCTAAGCAGCAGTACCAGATGCCAGCAATGGATAAAGCAGAATGAAAAATTGCTATACCAAAAAGCACTTAAAATTGAATGAAAACTTAAAAGATTCAATTAATATCTCTCAAATTCCGTGGGACGAGAAGCTGATCTTCTCAGCACTTCTCACACCATCACATAAAACAATGGGATAGCAACAGTACTGTTATGTTATTATTACCATAAAGAGCTCATAATTATAATTGTGTAACATGGAGCGGCGGTAGCGCTTGCGCAATCCTGGAGAGAGGAGATTCAGAAGGATTACTTCTTCGACCCACGGTGGTGCTCTCGCGTAGACGTATTAACAATGAGCAAATATGCAGATAAGTATACTGAACTATAGGCCAATCGCTTAATTGAGACGTTGCCTGAGGTAGCAGCGCGGTGTGGTGACGTGGTGCGAGAGCTCAGTGATTCGTCAACTTGTGACAACTATCACCCCTCCCGCGCCGCGCAGCTACCTCAGGCAACGTCTCAGTTGAGCGGTCGGCCTATAGGCTTTGTATTTTGACAACTATTATTAAGGCAGGCCAAGCAAGGACTATCATTCAACTCAGACAAACACCATCCAATCTGGTCCCTCTCAATTGTGCACACTAGGTTTTCCGCCTTCCACATCCAGTCGGCCAGATATCTATATAGGCTAGTCGGTTAATCGAAGCCAAGCTGCGTCGCACGCTATGCATACATATACGTTGTCTCCATTCAAAGACTCAACTGCTCCAACGAGCATTGGTCTTTTTTCACAGACACAGCCGGCTCACTACTACTTTAGCTTGCCACCACACCAGGGACCATCTTGACTGCTAAACGATCACTGACTATTCATTCGTGTAGATTGTGCATAAGCCTTCCACCGTCATGGGTCGGTACTTCTGTAATTGTCTATGATGTGACAACGGCAATAGGCGCACGCGCACCGTATCCGAGTGATCTGTATGCGCGGGAGTGGAGCCGTTATGTTCAGGGTTGATAGAGACTTTTTTACCGATTTCGGAAGTCGTAGTTTTTGTTTTGTTTTGGGTTCTAAATTGCCTTGAGTTAATTTGATGTAGTGTTGTTTTTACTGGCCTTTGTTATTTTTGTTAAGATAGATTGATTTATGTATTAGCTTTGGCAATTGTTTTAAGTTGATAAAATTATGTAAAATATTTTATATCACTTTATAAATATTATTATTTTTACAATTGTAAATATATATTTTTTTTTACTTCAAACTAAGATATCAAAAGGTATAGTTTCTTACATTTTTGCAAGTTTATTTTATTATACACTTTTTTTTATTAAAACTGCCCCACACTGGGAATTTATCCTGTATCGTGGGTGCGTTTACAAACATTTAAACTCACATGCACAAACAGCCAAACCCGGAGCAATTACTTGTAGGCCATACAAATATTTGTTCCGTGCGGGAATCGAACCCGCGACACGCAGCGCAGCAGTCAATCGCTTAACCACTGCGCCAACCGTGCCGTCACCGTGCCGACACCGCACACACATACCATATACACGCCAAACCTGAAATCACCTCTCTAGTCTCAACACTGGAATTTTGTACCCCGAGCCCCAAGATACAGACTCTAGTTTGGGGCTCACTAGCAAATAATATATTGTGACCTAGCTTGTAGGTAGTATTTTAAGCTACTAGTGTCGTCTCAACTTGCTGTTAAACTGTGAACCTGCTTACTGTATTAACTGGACAATAAATATTTTCTATTTCTGTTTTAACTTATTTTATCAAATAAAAAAAATAAAAAATTTGATTATGAATAGATAATTAATTCAAATTAAGTCTAAAATAATAGTACATATTATATGTACATGTAAAAAAAAACAATCAAAAGAATCATAGGGCACCAAAAAATTCGTCCGCATCGCTGTCAACAGGAACAGTGCCCAAAAGGCTGGCAGCATTGCCACGTTGTATGGCGATGCTAATTCTTTGGCCAAGAAACAGGCCAGCCCTCTGATCACGTGAAGAGTCGACTAACCGCTTGACTATTTTATCATATATTTTTATAACCTGGCACCATGATTGGCAACCCTACAACTTAGGCCAAACTTTTTTGTTCTGCAACAAATGATGGGATTTGTATTATGATGGGAGATGGTTATCTGGCGTTGTCTTATGTGTTAAGCTTTTTTATGTCTCTTGTTGAATAATTTATAGCGATTTGTTAAAATAATTTATACCCCGAATAGATCAAAATAGAATGAAGAAATGACAGAATACCTACAGAATTTAATATTTTAGAAATAAGTGGAAAATCAACGAAACAAATAAAAAAAAACCAAATCAAATCAAACCAATAAACCAAATCAATAAAAAAAAAAATCAATCAAATCTTGGAAACGAGTAAACAAATGGTTTCGCGTGTTAGTAGTAATCGGAAGTCATGAATCAAAAAAAATGTATTAAGTACGAATAACAACACACCGAATAACAGAACATAATACACCAAATCCCCTTCGTGCCTCGGATAGTACGTTAAGCAGTTGGTCCCGGCTGTAATTCCATAATCTTTGACAGTCTGTACGGGCAGTCTGAATCCCGAAAGTCTGACCATCAGTCTTGCCATGGGGTTTCATGTTACTCAGTAACTGTGTTTTGGAGATCAGATAGACAGTCGCTCTATGTAAAATACTGGTATCCAGCTGCATCCAGCTAGACTAGAAACTGACCCCACAAAGTTGGGAAGAGTCTAGTCAGATTGATGAATAATATCTTTAAAAATGTAGTCTTTGAAATATTTTCATGGTTACCTACGAGTATGGTTATCCTACTTGCATAATCCATCTAGCCGCCTATCGATCACCATACCATAGACGTTGGGCTATTGTCACCTCGCAATGGGCCATTGTTGTACTCATAAATGATGAGTACCACAACTTGTCAACTTGTCACTGATACACCGTTACGACCTATGACCTGACTGCAACATGGCATTGAATAGTATCTACCTTTCTGAGAACAACCAAGACTTATGGATTTTTTTCTTTAGTATTAATTAAGTTCGATTCCCTTAAAATCTTTCGCTGGTAATTGCAGAAACAATTAAAAGCCATTGAGTCTCGCGTGGATCCACGTGGATACGAAGGGTTAAATGTGATCATCATATCGATAAGTTGTTTTTTTAACAATAATTCTGGGAAAGAATTGTTGCACGCTGGTATAAATGAAATGGGGACTTCTTCAAATCTATGTACGAGTAGTCTGAGCTTTGACGATTTTGGGACCAAATCCCATTGTATTTACCACACTGTCCTAGGGTAGTGAAAAATTTCTCCAGAGTAAGGAACTACCTTTGCCATATAGGCAAGAAAAGTAGGAACCTTTATATAATACGTAGGTTTAGCTACAAGCACGCTTGGAAATCACACAAATACTTTGCGCCATTTAGAAACCCTAGTATAATATTTTTATATTTTGTAACAATTATTTTATGATTAAAAAGTTTCCTTGGAGTTTCTTCAAGTACCTACTACGCTTTAGAATGGGCAACTAGCTTCATCATTCTAACTGACCGACCCCTTAACAATTCAAAAGTGCCTGTAATTGGTTTATTTGAAATAAATGCTTTAAGTTTGAATTTATTTTATTTATTTCTACCCCTGTACCAAAACGGTCCTTCGCTACCTCTCTCTCTGTTCGCCCCTCACCAGATCAAGCGTAAACCCATCATAGGTCACCCAATCCCACCTGACTATTGTTGAACGGAAGTATTACGACGGGTAATTACGTATGGACGGAAATTGTTGCCAACATCAATCATTGTTGGTTATTTACATTCAATGGTGTGAATGCTGACTCAGGGAGGCCTTTGTGGCCTGTAGCCTGAGGCCATCTGGCTGTAGATGTGATGTGTCACGGATTTTGGGGGACTAGCGTCATTAGGTTAGGCTCAGAGTCTTTAAATGACCGTGGGTTAAGAGAATCGAGCGGGGGATTAAGACAGATTACTGCTGTTGATTTACCCTAATTTACGGTCATTAAATTCTTGTTCTTTGTGGTATTAGTTACTCCAAAAGATTTTTCTTTGTAGTGATTTTTAAGAGATTCTGTTTAAAAAGGGGACGAATTTCAAGGCAACATATGGTGCCATTTTAACAGGACTATAATCCCTGGAAATATACCGAAAGATATGGGTATTTCGGTACCTTTTCCTGGATGATTAATACACAACCTCAAGGCATATTACAGCATTTCGGAATTTTTGACAGATAAAATGTAATGACTCTCTTTGACCTTAGTTAGTACTCATTGACCTAGTATGTTATTAAGTTCAATTCCATTAATTTAACATTGCACGTGTCATTTTGTATTACTTTAATTATTATTATTTTTACATTTTTTATTTACATTTTTATATTTTTCCTTGACATTTATATACTTTTCTTTGTTTTTATTTTTGTCAAATCAATTAATACTATATGCATTCCATTAATCTAGTTATGTTATCAATTTTAATATCAATGACCTCTATAAATATTTGTACGCCTTCGGGTATAACATAGCGCTCTTCTAAATTTTTGTAACAACTATTTATTGTACCTGTGTTAACAAATGAATAAATGACTTATGACTTAACCATATTGCATGTTTTTGGATTTAACATGAAATTCAACGCCTATCATGTCTTTCAAGCTGTGGGCGGAGTTGCTCAATCCTTTGTAGTACAAAATAATCCTTATAGATAAACTGGTAACTTCACCGGAACATACAACCAACAGCCAATAATTTCACCTCAAACATCTTATTCAATATTGTACTACGACATTGTCGAAAACACAGCTTTTCGTTCCGGCACAGGGGGTTACAATATTTATGAGTTAATTCGACAACCGAATCTTGTTCAGCAATACTTGGTCTCCAGTGTATACAATGCTCCGTGGGCGTCCCATTCAAGGGGTCACGATACCATGTTCCTTTATGGAGTCAGTTTTGTAACAGATAAATTTATAGACAAGATCCCTTTAACGGTGAATGGGAATTGATAATGCGAAATGATGGTCTGACAAAAGTGGAAGGATTTAGGTGCGAGCAATTTTGTGTGGGAAAATTCTAGCTTGTTTTGTATGAATCGGATGAAGTGCGTACCTAGCATCGTCTTTGCCGATAACTTAGTCTTGTACTAGAAGTAGTAAAGAAGTGGTATTAAACGACATTACACAAATGTAAAAAGGTACGATTTTAAGAAAATATCTCGCATCTGTGTAACGATTTCTACATCTAAACTAATGTTATTAAACTATTTTATGTTTGTATGTTTATTTGATACGCTGTCACGCTAAAACGGCTGAATGGATTTGGATGAAATTTAGGACATAAGTAGACCATGACCTGGATTAAGACATAAAATACTTTTCATCCCGATATTTCCAACGGATCGAGACTTATGTGGGTGAAACCGCGGGGTACAGTTAGTTTCTTAATAAAAATAGCACCTTTGCCGATAGATAGAATACTCTTTATTATGTGTACCATAAAAATTACATATATAAAATGTAGAACAGTTTTGGAGCAGCATATTAAGTGCTGTATACCTACAGAATTTCTAATATTTGTAAATTTTATATATAGTTATTTAGCTTCATAACGCAATCTAAGGCCTTAAAAAATACTAAGCAGGCATACAACGACGTCTTAACATGTTGCGAGCATAATATTTTGGTATACAAACCTCAAACCTCCAAATCTACATAGGTCTATTCCTATGTAGCCCTGGAGGTTTTCCTTTCATCCCCAAAATAAACGTATCATCAAAAGGGCTCGTAACATCAAATCCATGCATATTAATGACGTTACAAACAACGCTTAAAATGTACACAGTAAAGATCGTTTGTGTAAAAAAACATTATCGCGTTGTTGGTGGAACGTAGCGCTTTGTGACGTCAGCGCTACGCAAAAAGGGCGGGGGCACATTGTTGGTCCTCGATTCGGCGTTACTGTGTGTTTAGGCCTTATAATGGAGTGGCGTTAGGAGGAAGTAACGTCCTTTTGTTAATTACAATATAGTGCGTTCAAATACTGGGTGAAATTATAGAATATCTATATGAGGAGTGGTATTAAAAGACGACCCCTGTGCAATAAGGAATTTAATTATTACTGAAACCCATAATTGCCGGCGATTAGAGAAGTTTATGTCCTACCTATGAGATACTGTCAATTACTTTTGGTTTGTTGATTGAGTACCGTAAAACGGGGTGAATAGGGATGCGGATTTTAACGTTGAAATAATATAGTTTGTTGCCAGAAAATACTCTAATGTGTTTACTGCTTTTTAATTAAAGATCAAGTGTCCTTGTTAGCAACAAACTATATTATTTTAAAGTACAAATCCATTTTAAAGTTTCGTCCCGATTCACCCCGTTTTACCGGTATTGATTATTAATAATCAACTAATTTGTTTTGTTTTGTGTTCTAATTTGTTTTTGTTTGTTTCTGCTGCATGTATTTGTATAGTTTATAAATTGTAAATCCGTAATTGGTAAGTAAGACTAGCTTATATATTTTAGGCAAAATTTCAGCTGTGGATTTTGTGAATAATAAATAAATAAACTGCCCGCGACTTTATTCGTGAAAAAATTTCTTGACTCACCCCGCGCATAGCGTCGCCTGACCGCGCTATTACATCGCTTAGCGTCTTTTCTGACTTTTTTCTGTTTATTCGGCTCCTAAGGGCGGAAGCGTGATGTTAAATACCATCCTCAAGAATTAGGCCAACAACTACGGTCATAGATTCTTATTTACTGCAAGCCGTGTCCCCGATGGGGTTTCCTATCCGAAAAAATGACATTTTCCATATAAACTTTCATCCCCCATTTATTCCCTTGAGGGGATGAATTTTTAAAAATTCTTCCTTAGTGCACACATTCGTTATATGAGGAACTCTTGTGCAAAGTTTCATGCTTTTAGACTTAGCAGTTTAGGCGTTGTCTGTCCGTGAGTAAATTAATTAATATTTTTAATAATAATACTAAGATTATTTTGAATAATATGGTGATTGAATGTTTGCTGGCAGCAGTATAATTTTACATACTGCAGCCAGCAAATATTGCAAGTACGTAAACACCTCCAATATTTTGTCTTTTTACTCATCGAAGAAAGGCGTGACATAACAGTGGAACGCGATTCTAGTAGAATAGTTTCTATGAAAACTTCATCGCGTCATCGCAACTTGAATGCCTGTCTGTGAGAGCCTTGAAGCCCCATACATTATGACGAAAAATGTGACATAGTAGAAGAAGATCCTATAGGTACTTGCATTTCAACATACCTATCTATAGAAATTCTAAACTGCCAAGTCAGACAGAACTAAGAAACATCGGGCGCATTCAAGTACAGTCACACAGTATGCATTACACATGAACCCACAAGGAAACGGATGGATGGACAGACGTAACGATGTATGTATGGACGTACAGACAGTCTGTCAGGTGTGCTAGTACGGAAGTTAGGGGAATGTAAGAGGTTGGGTAATTCAGGGAAATTACACTTACACACATGCATACTAAACTTATCTCATCTTCCCAAGGTGGCTTGGTTGGCTGGCGGTGGCAAGGTGGGGTTCCTTACCCCCAGGTAAGTAAGGAAACTAAGGAACGTCACTTTAGTACTACGATTCTTCATCATCATTTCAACCGAAAGATGTCCATTGTAAGACAGGCCTCCCCAAAAAAAATAGGTTTATTAATTGTCAGAATACAACCTCCATCTAACGTGATTGAAAACACGTCATACTCGCAATTATTAACATTAGACCAAAGAATACTTTTAAATAAAAAGAAATAAATAAATAATAATAAATAAAAAAAAATAGTAATATTAATAGTAGTAGTTATAATAGTAATAGTACTATACTGTACTTTAATAGTACTATTTATTAATAGTGTTAATAAATTATTTATCTATTTATTTTTTTCTTAATTCTTAATACTTAAGAATACTTAACTTAATTTTAAGTTATTACTGGCTATAAAAGAACCCTCTAAAATTAAATACTAATTTGAAATGAGTTCGTATTTAGTATTTCAATGGAACCGTGGCTTATAAGTCGACTCACACGAATTAACTCGCTCGAAACGGGCGAACAAAACGTAATTCAATTCAATTCAATATTTGTTTATTTATGGCAACTAAACCTAATTGTTAGTAACATTGTTCTTAACAACTATTGTTAGTAAACAAAAACACAGAGACAAAAAGTAATAACGTCACTTTTAAATAATATATTATTTTTCTATAGGCGACTCGCACGAATTGGTACATTTTGAATTTTATGCAATAAGGGATAGAAAAAGATTGAAACAGCAAACAGAAGTGAGAGAAAGAATTTATATTATAAAATATGTACTTTTTCTTAACACCATTGCATAAAATTCAAAATGTGCCAATTCGTGCGAGACGCTTTTAGAAAAAAATTGAAAAAAATAAAAGTGACGATTCGCCTATTTCGGTCGAATTAATTCGTGCGAATCGACTAATAAGCCGAAACCGTTGGCATTTCTGATTAGGTATTTCAAGACATCTATTTAAGTCTATGGAATTAGTCAAGGTGGCTTTGCCTTAGCTGGTTTTATAATTTTCTAGGTCCTGTTGACATACTGTCATTTGTTTTTTTTTTATTGATAAAAGATAATCAATACATAGGTAGGTGGGATTTTTTTGTGTGCTAATGTGGCATCATTTACCGAATAGAAACTTTAGATAGAAATAAAAATCTATGAATTTTATTGTCTATGTCGTTCAACGTGATTATCGATGTAATAGCCTATAAATGCAGATCTAGATTTAATCTAATAATTTTAATTCTGTTCTTTTTCTGCCATACTTTGAACACCTAGTATTATTGTATACAAACAAGTATTTTCTAACTGAACAGACAGCTGTGCTGCTGGGGAGTTTGTTGCGCCACTACTTCTTCCCAGCGAAAGTACTAGGAAGTGGTGAAGGGCGGACGTTTTGGGGGACTGTCTTTTGTAATTTTGACGTTCAAAAAGTGCTGATTCTCATCTCAATTTGAATAAATTACTTGATTTAATTTTGATCAAAACAATTTTCTTACTAATTTGAAACCATTTTTTTTTGTTTTAAGAATAAAAACATCACCATAAAGTAGACAGTGACAGACCTAGTCTAGAGCTGGCTGGCGTCTGACAGACGCCTCATAATATATTCATCCTTTTTACGTTAAAAAGGGTACGTAAGTACCCTTTGAACTCCACCAACTTAACAAGTTCCCAAAACACAACGTCACCCGCACGTCGCCGGCGCACGATTTGAATTGCAATGAGAATGCGTGCGCGCAGGTAACGGGACACATTATTGATTCGTTGACATTTCGTAGATGGGGGCTATATCAAGGGTATATGCGTGGGAAGAATTTGTAGTAGGTAGATACTATGATGTGTATTGGGTAAGAAAATGTTGTTTGCATATAGTGGTTTCGACGGCACGGTTGGCGCAGTGGTTAAGCGATTGACTGCTGCGCTGCGTGTCGCGGGTTCGATTCCCGCACGGAACAAATATTTGTATGACCTACATGTATTTGTTCCGAGTCTGGGTGTTTTTCTATCTATAATATGTATGTATTTACAAAAAAAAAATGTATATAAGTAGTTTATCAGCCATCTTGTTACCATAACACAAGCATTAGGTTGCTTAGCTTGGGACTAGATGGCGCTGTGTGAAATGTCCAGGGATATTATTATTATTATTAGTGGTGTCGTTGGTAGGACGATTGCAATATTAGAAGATAGTCTAAAACCTCTTCGATCAGCGTCAACAGCATCATGTGTGCCATTATTGCTGAAATTAACCTATGTACTTGTATGTATTTGGCACGGCCATTTTTTTTTATAAATGCTAATTGCAATTTGTCATCGGACCATAAGCTAATTTGTAGCATGTCAAATGGCAATGTGATGGAGCCGCCAGTGCTGCGCCTCCAACCTATAGAAGGTGGTTCCTCTTCAGCCTTTTTACTTGCTTGATCCTTTACTTTGTCAAATAAACGGTTTTTTTTATTTCTTTCTTTCACGATACTATGTGAACCTACGCATAAAATACACCCGCTACCATGTTGCTTAATACCTACCTAAATGACCTATTTACATCTAATTATTCGATGCAAGAGCAAAATTCCAGAATTGGTCATGTTGATTCTCAATAGAAGCAGTTGCATTTTTCTTAGTGTATGTATGTGTCTGAAGGGCAATTCTCGTAATTTTAAGAACGTTCACAGTCAGACGGGCAATTCTCGTAATTTTAAGAACGTTCACAGTCTGATCTCAGTCTCAATCTGTCAAAAATATCTCTAATTTCTCTACAATTTGACAAGTATTTGACATTTGTATGTCGCCGAGATGAGACTGCAACTAGGTTTTGAACGTTTTAAATTACGAGAAATTGACCTTCCGATCTTAGTCTCTATCTGTCGAAAATACCTCTAATTTTTGACATTTTTATGACATTTAAATTTAATACATTTGTCTGTCACCGAGATGAGACTGCGACTAGATTTTGAACGTTTTAAATTACGAGAATTGGCCTTCAGAACAGCGATATCACCTACTCGATGTTAAACGCTTACATAGGTTTCTTTTTTGCTGATACAACCCGACGAAGTAATTAATATACGGTACGAAGATAGATGGTTTATTATTCCGTACCTCCAGTCTAATCTACCAGACAATCTCGCCTTGCAAGGGTTTTCTCGCTGGAAAAATTTAGGTAAGCATGACGCAAGCAACAATCAGTTCTGTTTATCTTTTTGTTCTAAAAGACTGTTGTATTTTCAGTAGAATTTAAGGAACTGTAGTTTATTTTTTACTAGCGACCCGTCCCAGCTTCGCATGGCTGGACATTAGATTATTTTTATATTTTTACCTTTTATTTATATTAATATTGTAGAACATACTTTTGTTCTATCATCAATAGTTTCCGCAGCGCAAGCGACGAAAGACGTTTAGGGCACTTTTTTACACCTTGGGTTACGTTACTTAAGTTTTAGTAAGGATCCCTCATCTTTTCTAGCAATAAATGTAGTCTATGTCCCTCAGGGTGAATGTAGCTTTCCAATGGTGAAAGAATTTTTGAAATCGGCGCAGTAGTTTTTTAGTTTATTCATTACAAACATACACACAAAAATACAAATCTTTCCTCTTTATAATATTAGTATAGATATTATTTATTTATTTATACTTTATTGTATAAGTTTCGACCAACCTGGAAGGAGGACGCGCGGGCTCGCGATATATGGAAGCAGTGGAGGGGGGCCTTTGCCCAGGAGAGGGACAGATTAGGCTAGTATATAAAAAAAAAATTGTACACCACAAAAAAAAAATATTGAACTAAAAATATACAAAAATAATTTTTTTCAAATTTTTTCTGCAGAGCGTCACTATTTTCTGATGCCATTAGTGCACTATTGCACCAGAGACTACTTCACCACTTGTGAAGCAACATAGCTCTTCACAACCACTCGATACGCTTCAGTACCGTATCGAACATCAATCAATGTTATAGTAGAAGTCCTCTAAACGCAGTTAGACAAGTACAAAGCTCGAAAATTTTGTCACAGATTCAAATGAATAGACGATCACTATTCTTCCGAAAACTGTTTGCTGTCGGGTTCAAGGCAATTTTTTCTCAATAAGTATCGTCAAATCAAAAAAGCAAGTTATCGATTATGATAATTACAAACTTCCCAGGGTGAACGACTACAACAACATCTACTCTGATCTGCGTCGGGCGGCTGAGGCCAAGATCCTTATACCTGCAGCCGGCACCTTCCAACGAGGAGCGTCCGCGGCTATCGCACAGAGCGTCCCACCTGCCAAAAGGATGTTCCTACTGTCTCCCATCATGTACCTGAAGGCGCAGAAGAATGAGGCTGAGGTTAAGGGTATGAAGAAGGCGCATCTAAGGGATGCTGTTGCTATGTGCACCTTGCTAAGTTATCTAGAGGTGATGACAGCTTTTGAATCAGTGAACTTTTGTGTGACTTTTGATTATCTTATATATAATATTTAAGATCGCCGACAAACCAGCCCCAACAGTCTCGACATTCATAGCGATCGCTTTACGACCGAATTCGGTCGCAAAGTCTTGTCACTCCATACATTACATCGACTGAATTCGGTCGTAAAGCGATCGCTATGAATGTCGAGACTGCTGGGGCTGGTTATCGAAATGTGTCATTTTCGATACGATAGCCTATCGGATGGTTGTGTATTAATAGGTATGCTTCTATGCTGGAGTCCTCTGACAAACTTGGAACTCATAACCTGTTGAATTATACCCAACGCCACACATACTTGTATTACGCTATATTGTCATAAAAATACAATAGCTCAAATGAACAACGATTAGTCCTCTCAGTTCTTAGCCCTCAAACAAAATTAGGCTCCGCTTAAAATCGTCCAAACAAAGCGGGTAGGGCTGGGTGCACACGAGCTACAATTACTGCGGGCTATTGTTCGTGAGCAGCGATCGGCTCGTAATTACACGCCTTACTGACAGTTGAGGCTATTGCTGGGGACAATTTGTTGGTTTAGCAAGGGTTTAGGGCTGTGTGGCCGAAAATAGGTTAAATAAATTAACTGTTTTTTTTGTAATCTAGAAAGAAAAGGAAATAAAGAAAATACTTTTATTTGCGGCAAACATAACGCATAAAAAGAACACAAAAAAAATAACAAGTTGGGGGAAAATGCGTCACATCCACGCAAAACGGCCATCGATCAGCATAATGCTAAGACCCTATACGAGACAGAGCCCCAGCGCTGGTTTTCAGCGACAGCCGGCGTTGACGTGATGACGTCAACCAGTGCAGCATACGATTTTATGTTTATAGCAACTTCATATTTGTAGTTTTTGTCAGAGTAAAATGTGTGTCATTTCCAGCGGTATAAATTAACATTATCGTCATAGAAACATAATTAATACTTATTTGTAAGGAGGATAGCCTACATTTAAAACTATGACATACCTAACAATGACGTCTAAAAATTGTCATTGAACTTGAATAAAAAAAATACTAATGAAAGCAATCGTTTTAATTTATTATCATTATTTTTTATTTGTAAGTAATTGTGCGTTTCGTTTTTGCAGAATAAATTATTTTTCTTTCTTTCTTTTAAATTGAACACCCCTAAATTATGCACTGTCCAGTAACCGCCACAAGTAATTACCGCATGGTTCCTGTCTGAACGACCGGGCGGTGTGTCCCCCTCTTTACGAGCTAACGAACTCTGTCATTTCCTTCCCACATTGCCGAGTAAGTGAATTTGTAAATAAATGAACTGTTTAACATCGTGAACCTAACTTTTGAGAAGTTGTTGAAGAGTCTTTTAGAGACAGTTTTTCGTATAGCGATAAATTTCGTGAGCAACTTTTCACGTTTTTACAGTATGTATGTCTATATGCGTGTGTCTCTGTCTGTGTGTGTGTCTATATATTAATTGTGTGTTAACTAGATTGTAAAAACGTACACATAATGGCTGGGTATTAGTTCGAGGAGTGATTAGCAAAACTACGCCGGTGAGGATATTATTATCGTTTGTTGGGTATTTCAAGATCCAGGATGAGAAAAGCGATAATGAAATGAAAATTGACCTAGTAGTAGATTCCGATGGATAGGTGAATGTTGAACAGCCAGAAGCTTCCCAGTGTAGACTTTTGTTCCATACCTGTAACAAGAAGAAAGAGAAAATTAGTTTTCTTGATAAATAAGAGGTTTAACAAAAATTGCTTGGTTGGGCTAGTGGTCACAAGAGGGGCCCGTGACTAAATAATAACAACCGCACAGGTCGATTGGTCAGGTTAAGCTACGCTTGCCGCGGTTGGTCTGTGGATGGGTGACCATCTTAACATACCGAGACCCCTCCGTGCCTCGGAAAGCACGTTAAGCTGTTGGTCCCGGCTGTCATTCGTGGATCTTGACAGTCGTTACGGGTAGTCAGAAAGTCCCGAAAGTCTGACAACCAGTCTTACCAAGGGGTATCGTATTACCCAGTAACTGGGTTGTGGAGGTCAGATAGGCAGTCGCTCCAAGTAAAATACTGGTATTCAGCTGCATCCGGTTAGACTGGAAGCCGACCCCAAAATAGTTGGGAAAATGCTAGGCAGAGGATATGTGTGTGTTTGGTACTAACACAAGATAATAAGTTGTTTTAATATTATGTTGTTGTTGTTGTTGTGTTGTTGTATGTTGTTGTTGTTGTGTTGTTATGTTGTATGGATTCTTCGGTCCGAAATAAAAATTATTATTATTATTTCCATTATCTCATCTAATTACTTATAAATTACATTTTTCAATATTTTTATAAACAAAAAGATAAAAAAAACATTAAAAAATAGTAGCCCACCGGTATCGGCAACAGGGTCCAAGCTACCGGCAGTCCGGGCTCCAGAAAGAGGAAGCTCCTGACAATGCGAGCCGTGTCCAGAAGTACCACTTTCTGAATCAAGCCCTTGATCCAGCTGCCCAACGAGAGCCTCCTCAGATGTTGGTCGAGGCTCTATTTATTATTATTATTATTGTATTTCTGCCTCACTCTTCGGGGACACAATGCGTGATGTTATGTCACAAAAGTTGTGTGATGTAAGAACGTATCAAGAATCATTAAGAATTCCCTTCGGAGAACTCAAACAATAATTATCAAGAATTCCATCTACTTTGAAACAATAGATGATACAGCTACACCATTCTAAGAAGATGTAGTCAATTAAGAAAATTGATAGTCTTCAAGTGATGCCAAAGTAATATTACAGCCGGGAAGTGATCCATTGTACGTCATTGATATATGCAAATATTGGGACGATACAAGATGTTAGCGATAAGCGATCAATTGTGAGAACGATGAGAAAGAATGTGAAAAACACGTACGAAATAAATTAAAAGAAGAAAGAAAGAAAATACGTTTATTTGCGGTAAACATGACACAGAGAAAGAGCACTAACACAAAAGAAGAACAAGTTAAAAGTTAAAGGAAAATGTGCGTCAAGAGAAAGCAGTGCAGAATAAAGTTACACGACTTGGTTAATAACCTTCGCGGGAAAAGCTGGACCCATAGCTGTAAATAAACGAAGAAGATGATACAGTATCTGCTATTCCGATGGAGATATTAATAATTAAGTAGATGCTGTATAAGAAGTTACACTAGAAATTCTAGATAGATCTGATAATGGCCCATCCATAAAAGAATAATTAGAAGAATACAAAATCTTAGAAATTGATTTAGAAAACGTGATTGTTGATGACGAGAAGGTTACTCGTATGATGGATGTCGATGTAAGAAATATTCAGATAGCTCTGTTTGCTTTAAGTTCGTAACTTGGGACTCGCACTATAATGATATTTTGATTGATTCATTATTCATTTTGATGTACAAAAAAATCAATTATGTTAATGGGTTAAATATATTTCTGCATAGAATCATATTTGATAGGCTTTATATTACAAGTACCAACGTACAAAATGGATTGTTTCGTCCCACACTTAGTTACTAGTATAATACGTTTAAAATTACAGTAATCATGCTATGGAAAGTTTGTTTTGAAATGATTGTTTGAAATTGTCTTGTTAACAGAAAATCTTCTGTGTTGAAACAACTAGTTAAAATCTATGTAATAATGCAAAATTGCAAATGCATATATTGAATATCTCTGCTCCGTCACCTTGTCTGGCCAAGAGTCCTACCCTGTCGTCTTTGACTCCCACACTTTAATCTCTTATGTCTAAGATAATTATGATTCTCATCGATAACAACTTTCAATTTCGACACCTCCATATACATAGTTTCCCAACTTTTACCAAGAAATGTCTTACACCATAACTTTCATAGTGATTCACGTACGTATCTCTGTCTACATCCGTACAGAACGATGCTTGAACATATAAAACAATAGTATCGTCCTAATGATCTCATTTATCCGATAACTGATAAGAAGAAACATAGGTGTGTTATCAACAGAATTATCACGAAGTTAATTTCATTCAATCTCACAAATGTTCTCTCACGGTCCATTGTTTTCGGTGTTATGTAAGTGAGGGAAGGAGACAGAAGGTTGACTTGATACTCAGGGATGAAAGGTGAAAGTTTTGAAAAGAAAATTTGAAAAATACGTAAAAGATTGAATGTGAAAAAGTGAAACAGAAAAAAAATTGCCCATCATGAGACGCTCGGCAGATGTGAAACATTGAAATTGATAGCAAGACAAAAAATAAATGACGACGTAAAGGGAACATGACGATATTTTTAGTTGTTTTACATAAAAAACTATGAAGAACTTTAATTTTTGTGTTTAAAGCAGATTTACAAATAGTGACAGTTGAATATTCGGCGTTGAAAGAAAACTTGTAGGAGTAATAACAGACATCAATCAATTTCTGTCATTTGAGACTAAAAAACGGAGATAGTGGTTCTATACTTAGGAATGGGTCTTTCCTCGAGATAAATGGTGTGCAGACGGCAGAATACCCGCATTATTATCAGCAGTATATATCGAGTACGCAGTAGAAATAATCATTATTATTGTAATAATAACATTCTGAGAATATACTTGTCTAATTTTAACACCGGTCAACCAAAACGAATTCATAAGTCAACGTTGATTTTCTGTTTCCAACTTCCCATTGACAAACATTTTACCATAGATTGTGCTCACTGGGGGTTCACACATGACCGGCCATAATGATTCCAGAGACAAATAGTTATTTCATGCAGAAAGACTTGTTACAAACAACAATTGAACTGTCAATGTGATACGAACATCCGTCATGTAGATTTTGTATGGAAATGTTTATTGTTTTATACAAACGACTATTATTGCGCGTTTGTTTATTTACATTTTGGCAATGGAGACTTTAGTCCATCAATTTACGGCCGAACCCAAACTTATCTATAACCAGTTTTGGCATTCTGGACGTAGAATAACTTATCCATCTCTGGTTTTAACGTCCCAATAATCTACCTCATATCAGTAGCAATCTGTATGATTATATGACACTGGTAGTTAATGATTACACTGGCTACCATCAGTAGAGATCTGTCTTTAACTGAAAATAGGTTATAGTCAATAGATATGTAAACACTGTCTCATTCACACAAACGGGGTAGCTGCTGTCACTAATGTCATCTGTCAGTCACGAGGAACGGCGGGAAAGAGACAAAGTGAAGCAGGGTCTGCACGATAGGGCTTGGTGTGGTAGGGAACCAGTGAAGTGATATGTTCAAGATAAATACGGAATCAACTGAATTCTACAGTGACTATAACTAGGAGGACACTTGGCAAGGTGCAGTGACGTGTGGAGCAGGAGGCCATGACCGAGTGGCGTACAAGGACAGGAAGATGAGGTGTTGGTCGTCCGGCGACAAGATGGGCGAATGATATTGTTGCTGTCGCGGGTAAAACCTGGATGAATCTGGCACTTGAGCGTGGGTATTGCCACAGTAAAAGAGAGGCGGCTTATGCCCAGCAGTGGGGTAAGTCGCGCTATGGATGATGATGATTATGCTTCAACTATAGCTTTCAAGATACTTCTAGAATTTAAAAAAAGCTGTTAAACCATTTATATCCATATATAATTATACACCGATAAATTTTGATCGTTTTAATCCTTAAAAGGGGTCATTGTACTCATCAATAGGAACAACTTTTACTACGGGACCAACCCTGAAATCGTGAAAAAAAATCACTTGATCCATACATTATGTCGAGTTATGCGAACATAAATTTATGGATCAACTGATTTTTTTTTGTGTTCCTGTGGTGGTTACTAGGATATTATCCTAACATTAATCCATACTTTGATAGCAAACAGCATATTTCACAGATTCCTGACCATTGTGCGATGTGGAGCAGTACTTATTTCACCATTTTATATTGCGTTCGATTATTTTATTTATAGACAGGGCAGTAGACGTTCCCACTGTGCGGATCAGGGGGGTTCTTGCTAGGGATGGGAAAAGGAATTTGATTGTTATCGATACTTTAATGACTCATTCATTAGTGTATGGTTTTATTCATTAATCTTCTGTCTTTTCATATCAAACAACATTATTATTATTTAACATACAAGTAAATAGAACTGAATCAATTTGTGTGGTAATAATAAAAATATTATTTTGATATTTCATTTTAATTCTCGATGAAGATGTTAGGTATGTATGTCACTGTTTTTGACATTTAAATTTATTTTTATGTGACATATTTTATGATACTGTTTTTTCTGATTTATTTATTTCACTCGTGTTTAAAAAAAATTGTTTATTATTTTATAAAGTGTTCCTATAGAAACATTGACAATTGGAGATAACACTGTTTAGAATTTTTATTTTGTTTTCTCTTCTGACCTAGTTACAGACCATCAAACTAAACATGGAGCCACACAAAACATCAAAACCTACTCGACCTAAATGTACATACGTGACAGCTGATTATTTTTTATCGATACCACATCAATAATCGCATCCCTACAAACATGGTGTTCGCGTGTAAGTAGTGATATCATCTATTTATAAATGAACGTTCCGCTCAGCCACACATCACAAGTGAACGAACACTTTTGTTAGTGCATTAACTTTACTTTAAGTTTTGTAGCTCTGTGGGAGATTGGGAAGAACATGTAAATCCAAACTAATATTATAAATGCGAAAGTAACTCTGTCTGTCTGTCTGTCTGTCTTTGCTTCACGCCTAAACTACTGAACCGATTTGTGTGAAATTTGGTACAGACATAGTTTGGAAATTGAGAATGGACATAGGATAGTTTTTATTACAAAAAATAAAATTTATTCCGGACATACAGCGCCATCTATTGGTCAAGAGTCGGTGTCATCTATTGGTGAAGTCACTATTCCACGCGAACGAAGTCGCGGGCAAAAGCTAGTATATATATATGTGTATATTGTGTATGCACGTGTGTGTAGCATATATACACATACAAGCTGTTGTTTTGCATCCTCGTCAAATTTCAGGAGGCTGCTAGGAAAGACATAAACAACATTTTATGTTGCTACGAACATAATATTTTCGAACCCATAGGTTTTTGCAATGCGTCGTATTTCATTGAAGTTTTCGTTAATTGACGTAAAAATCGCTATTGAAAGTTTCCAAGTGTTGACATATTAGTGCTCGTGACTGTACGTGCATAAAACCGTTAACGATCATAAACATGTACCGCAAAACGTACACAATTCTACAACCGACCCTTTGTAATAAAAGTACAACTTTCACTTATACGCCCCTAATCAGAATGAATTAGTGCCATAAACATCAATTAAAATTAATGAACACAAACCCACATAAACGAACTTCCTACTTAGTATTTCTGCTCCACCCTTTTCAATTGTTAGCGAAATAACTTAAATGCTGTGTCATTATAAGGACATTGCTCTCATTTACTATGATGAGTCTTTACCCGACGACGCAATGGTAACGAAAAGAGGGTGCTATGTTTCTAGTGTTTGTATATTTGCATGTGGTTTCGTTATTTATTTTTAGTGCCCATTTGATTTCTGTTCAGAAATCCTACTAATATTATAAACATGAATGTTTGTGTCGATGGATGGATGTTTGTTACTCTTTCACGCAAAAACTACTGAACGGACTTGGATGAAATTTAGTACATAGATGTTTTATCAGTCATTTTACCAGGATTACCATATGGGATACTTTTTATCTCAATATTCTCACGGGATCGAAACTTATGAAGGTAAAACCGCGGGGCGCGCAATTAGTAAATAATAATGTAGGTTATTATAATAACATCGAAATAGAAAAATAAAGTTCACTGATCACAAGCATCAAACTCAAGAAATAAAATATTCAATAGGAAGTGTATTGGAAAAAGATGAACGAATAAATGGAAATCAAAATTCCCACAAATAAATTCTTTGCATAATTTCATCAACTTTTACAGTTTCACACAATCAGAATTCAATGATCACGTTTAAGAAACACCAATAAACAAATAAAAGACTTACAAAAATAACTTTCCATGCATAATGTCTAACAATCTCGTATTACACGTAATACCACCAATAAAAACCGTTAAAATTCAAATACTGCTACTCGAACACAACTACCACTCCCTATTACGTAAACAGTTTTCTTACACAAATTGCTATTGACAAATCAATTGGTATTACTAAACGGTTTCTATCAGACATACGCTTATTTACATACCATACGATTTGAATTCAATGTAGCGGATTCAACTATCAATAAGTTTTAGAAATGCTACCGATTGAGTGGCATTGAGTAGTATTTATGCGGGTATTAGGGTGTTTTCACAGTGAGATGGTTAAATGTGGTCATGTCACGTGAGTACATGAATAGTAAGAGAGTGATAACATATGTTGGATTAATAAGTATTTAATAATAATAATAATAAGTAATAATTTGGCTTAATAGCCAAGAGCCTCGACCAACACCTGAAGAGGCTCTCGTTGGGCAGCTGGATGAAGGGCTTGATTCAGAAAGCGGTATTTCTTGATACGGCTCGCATTGTCAGGAGGTTCCTCTCTCTAGAACCCTGATCACCGCTAGCATGGACCCTGTTCCCGATACCGGTGGGCTACTATTTTTTATATTTTAAATTGTTTTTATACTTTTTATATTCTAATATTTAAAAATATAATTTATATGATTACATTCAAATAAAGGAGATAATAATTTATTTATTTTCAGGTCAACAAAGATCCCATTGGGTTAGTAACAATAACTTTATAACAATAATTTATTTGTAGTTGCAGACTAAATAATAATAAATAATTTGAACCAATTAATGTTGGGCTGTAACTGTTAGCCATCGTCATTTGAATCACACTGTGGAGGAAGTCCATGAGGATTTCCGAGGCGAAACAAAAAAAAAGCCATCGTCATTTGGATCTTTACGGCGGGCGGTCCCCAAATTAGGCGGCACGGTGCCTGTATCTTGGGGACCAGCACCCTAATTACGTAACACACGATCAATCGGAATCGGTTTCATTTTGACAGTTCATCAACATTCATTGCGTTATTTATGCGTTGGGCAAACAAATTTTTCGAACTTATGAAGCAATGGATTAGCAATTTGCTTCAAAATGATTCTGATTCCGAGTGTTTGCGTGTTACGCAATTAGGGTGCAGGAGTGTGTGCCTAGTCTATACAATGTGGAGACAACAATACGACAGTAAATGAAAACATTGGCAATACTAATTGCATAAGAATATTTTGTAACTATCAAATAAATTCTAGCATCGAAATAAAAAAGTTTTTTTGAAACAAACTAAATATTAGTGATGGTTTTGCCAATGTTTGACTAGCTATTATAGTGACTAAACTATTGGATATAATTGATTGAGTTTTTGTACGCAGACTGGGAACGTCATTAGATCAAACAACATTGATTAGATTGTCGTATTGTCGCCTCCATCTATACCAATATTATGAAGAGGTATTTGTTTGTTTTGTATAATCTCCGGAACAACCTGTCGCATTTGAAAATATATTTATGCTTCTAATAGCTCATTTCTTGAGGAAAGTTGAAGGCTATTTAACATCACGGTACGACCCTTGGGAGCCGAGCATAAGGAAAAAAGTCAGAAAAAACTAAGTGATAACGAAGTTGTAGCAAGGGCGAGCGATGGGTCGGGGTTCGAAATTTCATGCGGACGAAGTCGCGGGCGGAAGCTAGTCTTTTATAAATGTGTCTTCTACATGCCAATAGTTTGATATTTTAAACAAGAAACTTTCTTGGAATGTCTACGGGGTTGGGTTGTATTCAGATACAACCCAACCCCGTAGATATTCCAAGAAAATTGAATTAGTAATTGGGGGGTGGAGTTCAGACTCCACCCCCTAATTACCCAGGAAATGTTTCAGAGTCGCTCACTGATTTGCACATAATAATAGCAGCAGCTGTTTCTACTTTCATGTCTTAGTCAAACTATTAGTTTCGGCCTACGGGAGCATCTAATTCACCTAAAGCAGGAATATTCACAAATGTTAAGTAATAAGCAAGTGTTCCATGAAATTACTGTGAAATCGTTATTACCGGTAATAACATTCACAGTTACCGTAATGATGAGCAACGGGACGGAAAATTGATTCAGGTAGGCTGTTGAATGGGACGGAAATAGCTGAAGGAAATAGTTGACGAACATAGGTGACGAAAATAAGTGACGAACATAGGTGACGAAAATAGATGAAGAAAGTAGGTGACGAAAATAGTGGACGAGCATAGGTGACGAAAATAGGTGACCAATACAGGTGTAGAAACAGGTGACGAAAATAGGTGAAGAAAATAGATGACGATAATAGGTGAAGAAAACAGTTGACGAAAATACTTGATGTGAGTTATGTCAATATTAGCTGGAGGACACCAAAGATTACAAAGATAATCAAATGAGAGAGACGATTACATTACATGACATTTCATGATGGCATTTCTACACTGATAGCTGTAATTCGTATAGTGTAGAATAAAGAGTATTCTATTCTATTCCATAATTTATTTATTGAAAGAAGAAAAGATCGTAACTTTAGCAGATTGAAATGGTTTTGAATAATATTATTTTAGGTTTCCGCATTTTAATATTTTTTTATTTAAGTGTGGCTCCAACGTAATCTCAGCAAGTAACTTTAAGCAGTGTAAACATCACTAGGCTTACAACTCATCTGCCTAGCCTTTTGCCAACTATGTTGGGGTCGGCTTCCAGTCTAACCAGATGCAGCTGAATACCAGCATTTTACATAGAGCGACTGCCTATCTGACCTCCACAACCCAGTCCCTGGGTAATACGTTACCCTTTGGCAAGACTTGTTGTCAGACCTTTGGGCTTCTGACTACACATAACGACTGTCAAACAGATTACAACTATATTCCACCTACTATAAACCATATAATAAAATCGACAGTTACCTACAATAAAATATCCATTTCCTTTAAACCCAACCCAATAAAATAAGTTGTTTATAGGAAGTTACGCATACGTATAAACCACAGTAAAAGCGAAATCGATGGTAAAACCACACATTATACAAACAACAAATAACAAGTTCTAATCTTCACATCGAATATCCATGTTTGAGTATTTTCCGCAATAAAATCGATGCGAGTCAATCGATATCCGAATCGAATAGTGTGGTAGAATGTTGTTTGTCGCAGAGTATGAATAAAGCAAGCTCTAACGCCTGGAATATGCATGCTAGTACAAAAGGGGACGACAGACGACCTAAAGAAGGTGGCTGGGATGGACTGGATGCGAAAGGCGGAGGACAGGGTGTTGGGGCGCAGCCTGGGAGAGGCCTATGTCCAGCAGTGGACTGCGATAGTTTGAGTTGATTGATTGATTGACAAAAGGGGTTCATAATCCACCACGCGGGCCCAATGCGGGTTAGTAGATGTTACATGTCTTCGATTTTTTGGCTCTAGGACATGCCGGTTTCCTCACGATGTTTTCTTTCACTGTTTTGAGAAAAGTCTTCATCTACCTAGCCTTTTCCCAACTATGTTGAAGTCGGCTCCCAGTCAGACCGGATGCAGCTGAATACCAGTATTTTACATGGAGCGACTGCCTATCTGACCTCCACAACCCAGTTACTGGGTAATACGATACCCCTTGGTAAGACTGGTTGTCAGACTCGGGTTTCTGACTACCCTTAACGACTGTCAAAGGTCCACGAATGTCAGCCGGGACCAACGGCTTAACGTGCTTTCCGAGACACGGAGGGGTCTCGGTATGTAAAAATGGTCACCCATTGAGACCAACCGCGGAAGCGTAGCTTAACCTGACCGATCGACCTGTGCGGCTGTTATTATTTAGCCACGGGCCTCTCTTGTGTGATGGAAATTATTTAGACAAAGTAAAGCGCCTGACTGGGCTCGAACCTCGAAGTAAGTCAGGGCAGATAGCACTGGGCTACCACCGCTGTCTCATCGTTACGGTAGCCTTCTATTGATACCTGTCATTTTACTAGTAGCAGTTATCAGTTTTTTTGAGGTAACCAGCATCGTCTCCCAAATTTTTGAGGAGTCATTAAACGAAGAACATTTTTGTTTCTGTGTTGCTGAAAACTTGAATTCAACACAGTTAGGTAATATTTATGCTTTCCTACTGTTTTTTTCTGTTAATGAAATTCTCATCTATGTGAACCCTCTTTATGAAAGCTTTACTCGTGAATACGACGACGTTACCTTATCCATACTGCAAGGTCATACAAGTGTACATATCACTTTCATACCGTCGATGGTAACTGCACGCTGTCGATTGTCAGCACACCTTTCTCAATCAGTTTCACCGCAAACATTTGTGTTCCGTCGATTTAAACTGAGCGTTATAAGGCACAGCGCATATTTAGCATGTCTTATTGTCGAGCTAATTTTATTTATTCCGTCATCATTCTTGCCTTTATTTAATTTTATTTGGGGTCGGTGCAACACACCTTTTTTTTCCATACTTCTCTATTAGTCGTTGCACGTTAAGCCGTTGGTCCCGGCTGTCATTCGTGGATCTTTGACAGTCGTTACGGGTCGTCAGAAGCCCGAAAGTCTGACAACCAGTCTTACCAAGGGGTATCGTATTACCCAGTAACTGGGTTGTGGAGGTCAGATAGGCAGTCGCTCCATGTAAAACACTGGTATTCAGCTGCATCCGGTTAGACTGGAAGCCGACCCCAACGTAGTTGGGAAAAGGCTAGGCAGATGATGATGATGACTTCTCTATTAGTCGTCATCTCGGTATTCAACTACTTTCTAGCTATATGATCTTTCAGTCCATCCATCGTTTCTTTGGTCTTCCCCTACTCTGATAGCTATCCACATTCATACTCAAAACTATCCTCTCGATATTTTCCTCATTCCTCTGTATCACATGCCCATACCATGACAGCAGATTTCCACACAACTTTTCAGTTACCCACCGGTGCCATTTTCAGACTTCCTCTTATATACTCATTTCTTTTTCTATCCACTGGCGTAGCGATTGCCTTATATGGAAAACATTTCCATTAAGGCAATCTCTAGTGATGGCAATCTCGGAGTTAGACCCATTACTTACTTTGCAAAGGCGATAATTGCGTCGCATGACTGGTCTACTAGTCGTTGGGTTGACCCAAGGGTTGGCCAGAGTATAACCTGTGGGCAACTAATGTGATTGGTAATCTTGAAAAAAAATGAAAAGCTAAAAAAATGTTAATGGCTACTTAAACCGTCTAGATGAAAAAATAATTTTAAATTATGAATGTGTAAAAATACTTAGTGGAATTCCAATATTATTTGAGAACAACCAACGTTTTTGTCCAAAATAATAAAACAAAATGCACTACCAACTATAACAAGATTCAAAAGTGAAGATCCGAACGAAATGTCGAAGTAGAGTTGCAGAAATGCAGAATCGAGATCGGCAAATCGTAGACAATCAGCATTTTGTTCGTGAGTGGACGTCGGTCCTTAACTCGATCGAGTGAGAATTTTATCGCCAGCGGCAAATCGATTGACAATCGATTCGTTAGTCGCTACCGTTGCTTATCGCTGTTTCTTTCGCATCACTTCTTTTGTAAGCACGATTGCTTTTAGATTACTATCGAGTCGATTATGAGTTTTGGACTTTTTATTTTCAATGTGATTTAATGTTTAGAGCTGGTTTCTTCCGATGACTACTGCTTGTTACCAGAGCATTTAACTAGCAAACTCGCCCTTGCTGATCTATTCTATAAAAATCTCACCGAGAATACTTGGGTGACGGGAGCTTTTAAAGGGAGCCGTCAAGCTATCTGGTGTTAGTGGCATCGGGTGGAACGACAGCTCACTTCAAGCTCACTTAACCTAAAGTTTTCACGGTGACATTTTTAAAGAATAGCTCTGCCGCTTCGGGCGAGATTTCTCTGCTATATACAGGATGAAATTGATTTCATGGGCATCCTGTTAAGGGGTCATTGTAATCATCATTATAAACTATCAATGTAGTAAATAATATACATATAGATCATCATCTACCTAGCCTTTTCCGAACTATGTTAGGGTCAGCTTCCAGTCTAACCGGATGCAGCTGAGTACTAGTATTTTACATGGAGTGACTGCATATCTGACTTCCAAAACCCAGTTACTGGGTAATACGATACCCCTTGGCAAGACTGATTGTCAGACTTTCAGGATTCTGATGAGCCGTAACGACTGTCAAAGATCCATGAATGACAGCTGTGACGGCTGAACATACAAATAGATATAGCAGATGATTATTACATTTTATACGGTTTTTACTGTGAAAATGGGTACTAAACGGGTAGATTGGAGACTTATCATAATTTTATTATTTAGGTTATTCCCGCACATAAAAAAGAAACTAATGATATTTCCTTCATTCTTTTTGTTATACCTAGAATTCTTCTGAAGTGGCACCACTTCTGTAATCCTAGAAAATTAGCCATTGAATTAGCTCCAACAGGAATAAAAATAAAGTGACCTACTTTCACCTCAGGAAGCTTGAAAAGGTCAAAAGTTAACATTATCTAGAGTAAAGTCCTACAGCTGGTTAATTAGTTATACCTTAAACTTTTTATTCTAACATCATTGCACTTTGTAGCATTGTTGTTATAACTTTGAGACATTATACGTCGTTTAAATGACGTAATTGCACAAGTTTTTAATACGTGTTGATTTATATGCTGTACTGAAAAGGGAAAAGTGAACATTTTTTTAACTAGAGAAGTTTTCTTTTAAAAGTCTTAATAAAATTTCATGTGATTGTTTGAGAAGCAAAGGGAAAATTCTGGTGCTGCGGTTTTGTACAGTTATGGGGATATTTGCATGCCAGTGTTGCCTAGTTATGGAGAAATGCTTGTTACGCGAAAAGTTGGGGCGAAAAAGAAATAAAAAAATGGGGCGAATAAGGAAAACAATGTGGGGCGAAAAAGGAATATCAAGTGTGATGGCGAGCTTTGTGAGTCGACTGCAGATCAAATCATGAATTGAGATAGGCAGAGATAATTTTTCCATAAAGACTTTTTTATACGATAAGCTATGCGCGTAGCTTGGGATGGTGGGCAATACCTTAATCTTGTAAACTTCTTTGCACACCATGGAACAATTACAGTATTGAAGAAATACTTACTGCTTAATCGCTTTTTATTAGAGCAAGATGTACGAGTCGCTCCACCTAATAATAATATCAATGATAATAATTATGTAGTATTAATATCATAAAATTATAAGTAACTAATTCCTTACGATCTACATTTCAAAAGACCAGTATAAACTATCCATTTTACAGCTAAGCTTACACAATACCGGAAGATATCAAAGTGATAATTGCTCGCTGATATGCACCGGCATATAACTGATATGGTTCATGTTCATAACCCGGTTGACCAACTCTTTAAGTGGTTAACTTGAATCTTAACTTTAATAGTTAATTTTGATAGTTAACTTTTAATGGAACTGGCTTTTTAGGATATCGTTTTCACAAAATTTAAATTTAAGAGTAGGTTGAAAAATCAATAAAATAAAATAAATAAATTAAAATAAATTTTATATATCAGTAGCTCTTTCTACTAAGATTAGATAATGGTGAGAAACGCATCTTAGTTGATAGTTATTTGCTTATCTAAATATTGGTTCAAAATAAAAGATACATAATCTTTACCGGATAATGTTAATTATTGCTGGGATGGATAAGTCTTTGCTCTAGGCAAGTTCATTGCGGGAAATCAAATGTTTTTTGATGACTTGATCTTAACTAATATTCATCATCATCTGCCAAGCCTTTTCCCAACTATGTTGAGGTCGGCTTCCAGTCTAACCGGATGCAGCTGAGTTGGTACTCAGCTGCATCCGGTTAGACTGGAAGCCGACCTCAACATAGTTTTACATAGAGCGACTGCCTATCTAACCTCCCCAACTCAGTTACTGGGTAATACGATATCTCTTGGTCAGACTGGTTGTGAGACTTTCAGGCTTCTGACGACCAGTAACGACTGTTAAATTTCGTGGATCTTTTGACAACGGCTTAACGTGCTTTCCGAGACACGAAGAGGTCTTGGTATGTAAAGATGGTCACCCATCCACGGACCAACCGCGGCAAGCTTAGCTTAACCTGATCAATAGGCTACGGCTATGGGGATACGGCTGTTATTACTTAGCCACAAGCTTCTCTACCACTATCTCAACTAATATTATAAATGCGAATGTAAGTTTGTTTATTTGTTACACTTTCGCACAAAAACGGATAAACAGGGGATTTGGTTAAAATTGTGAAAATGTGTAAACCATAACCTGGAGAACGGTATAGGCTTATTTTCGTCCTGGATCGCAGACAGAGTCGCGGGCAATCGCTAGTAATAATATATTTTAAGTTACCAGTATGTTACCTACCTACGTTTTGGGATCAAAATATTTTAGAAATTTTGTATGTTCGGCTATTTAAAGGCTGTAAATATCGCAAACACTCGCTAAAAATAAGGTCTTTTAACGAGCAAGCTCCCTTTGAAAACGAATCACGCTTTTCCTTACAATCGTAAGCTTCTTGTAATTCTAACGAGCCTGTATGCCGGAAACCTTCTAAAAAAAAAAAAATAAAAAAGGAACACAATATCACGATTCCCTCAGCTGACAATTGACAAGTTCGCACGAGGCACGAAAGTACCGATTGCGATCTCGTTCGGAAGCCGATTGTATCGATACTGGCATTCGAATAGAAGACACGACGCGAGTGAAACTCTGTCACATCGATTGTTATCGATGCCTTTGTTGGTTTGCGATGATCGATTTAGTTGTAATGGTGAATTTGACAACGGATGTATGATAAAAAAGTCGGAAATCTTTGGATTTATCGTGCGTGTTTGTGTAGAAAGTACTTGGAATTGGAAAAGTTTCTATGGACCATGTTTGAAAGTTCACATAACATAACATCACGCCTTTCATATCCGAAGGATTAGGCAGAGGTTTACCTACAGTACACTAATAAATACCGGTGGCCCACGAATCGTAGGTCATGGGTTCAAACCTAAGCAGCCACTTTACTATGTGTAAAACGACACAGGAGAAATTCCTAGAGTGGGGCAACGTTTTATTAAAAAAAAAAAACTTGAGAGGTGTCAAGGGACACCCGGATGGAACAAAGTTCAAAGAGAGAAAGAGAGAGGTAGACAGAGAAACTAGAAGTATTTTTTGACAGATTGAGATCAGGCTGATCATTATGATCCGAGGGGCACTAACAACTTTTAAAGCATAGATCAATATTTTGTAAGTTATTATATAAGACCACATGATACTGATTGATAGTGATTGCTTAGAGATGTTATCATAATTACTAAGCAAATAGCATTATCAATATCATTATTTATCAACCCGTAAACGTCTACTGATTGACAGGGCACACCTATCAATGACAGCTACTATGAAATCAGAGAAAATTGCTCTAACGAACATGTTTAGCAGTTGCATTGATGCGAAATAAAGTAAAAGTAGATGAAGTAAAAAATTTACTGTCAAATAAGACGATCCATACGAACTTGGTACATAAATACAGTGTAGCGGTATCTACAACGCCACATGCGAACAACGCGTCATACTGACGTCATGCAAATCCTGCATCTCGCAAGCAGAGTTTACCGCGCAATTAGCTTACATACAAACTTCCCGACATCAGTCGTTGGGCAGTTGCCCGCCAGACACAACACCCGTCTGGTCGGAGGATCCTCCCTTTTCTATAGAGGATGAGTGGACTTTACACCCCGTTCCTCATACCTCTATAGCCGTATGTATACTTAAGGTACTGAAACTGATGCTCAAACTAAGCCAGAAGGACAATTTTAGTAATTTTAAAAACGTTCCCAGTCAAATTTTAGTCTCAATTATCTCATGATTTATGACAAGTTTTTAACATTGATTCAGTGTCGCTGAGATGAGATTGCGACTGGATTTTGAACGTTTTTAATTACGGGAATTGACCTTCAGGGCTTGTTTCTTGGAGACAGTCCTCAAACACGGAGCTTATCAGGGAAACCGTTCTCAACGTGAGTGTCAAAAGATCAAGAGGCATAATACTATTATGACCGCCTTACGAAGGCGCGCGGACCACCGTGCAGAGGGGCAATTTTTGACGGCACGGTTGGCGCAGTGGTTAAGCGATTGACTGCTGCGCTGCGTGTCGCGGGTTCGATTCCCGCACGGAACAAATATTTGTATGACCTACATGTATTTGTTCCGAGTCTGGGTGTTTTTCTATCTATAATATGTATGTATTTACAAAAAAAAAAAAATGTATATAAGTAGTTTATCAGCCATCTTGTTACCATAACACAAGCATTAGGTTGCTTAGCTTGGGACTAGATGGCGCTGTGTGAAAATGTCCAGGGATATTATTATTATTATTAATCAGGCACTGTTCATCATTCTCTTAGGTATGACTAAGTCGCGTAGTCGCATTATTAAACAAGTGAAAACCGTCTTTCACTTTGCTACACACCACGAAACTCTGTGACGTCCCTAACCTAATCCTTTAGTCGCGTTTTATGACACCAGGCAAGATTTATTAAATTCCTTACCGAGAGCTTCATTTATAAAACAAAAATATTAAGTAACCAAGTCTTTGAATTCGGAAAACACTGCTAAATAAGATAAAGTCGAAAGGTGTTATGGGAAACCCGGTTGGAACAAAAGTACCTAATATAAAATTAAATTAAATGTTTATTTATAATTAAAAATAAATAATATAAAAAACTTTATTGTTCAGAAAAAAAAAACTACATTATTTGAATAACACTAGCCTCCACACTAGGAGTCCCTGTGTCGTGGAGACTAGTCTCCTTCGTCTTACAAGATTATCATGGTAGGTTGGCTTCATACATAGCATTGGTCGGTATGATATTAAAAAAAGTGTCTTAAAAGATCTAATTATATAATATAATTAGTATATTATATAATTAGATCTTTTAAGACACTTTTACACGTAAATATTTTAAAACTAGATAGCGCCGGTAATACCCAGCTGACTGATCCCAGAGAAGAAATGCCGAAACAAACACAGAGGTAAGAGGTAATGGTCTCTTTTAAAGTCCAAAGATAATATAATTAGGATTTTATGTGAGTCTAGCTATGCAGGCCATGCCTTTTTTACTATCGTGGAGAAATGCTCATGCATTCTGCACTACCACGGGGAGATAGTGCAGTTAAGTGGGACTCTAACCCACTAAAACCGCACGGTGTCCTCCTCTGCCACTTATGGCGGGAAAACGGGCACGCGTTAGCACTCATCCGTGAACCCGCCGCGGCTGTCCGTCACCGGACCCTCCTCTGGAGAGTACTCCCCATCACCGGCGCATCAGAACTCATAGCACGCCGTGTCCACCCCAGGGACCAAACCCGCACATGGGCGCCAGACGGCAAAACAAAACAATAGGCCCTTCCCGGCCATGCAGGCCATGCCTGGAAGGGCCTTTTGTAAGAAAGAGCCATAGCAGCTTTGAGTTGACCTGTCCTAACAGACGGCATGCATGCATCAGTCATTGTGCGCCAGAAAACGAGGTACTCGCCGAAGGTACTACAGTTACAGGAGTCGAACCGCAACTTCAACTTCAAGGCGTTTGTGGTGCGTGTACCGAATTGTTATCTGCCCGCCGTCATTGAAGAAGACTTCTGGCCGTCGCTTCCGCGGTCATGTACCACAGAACAGCACAAGAACTAGCTAGTGAAGTACTATTTTTGAGTAAAAATTTATGTATGTTTAGGTTAAGGTATTTATCTATAGGCCTGCATCGCCTGAAATAAATAAATTGTGTAGCTCAACCCTATTTTAGGGAGCTCAACGACCCGTAACACGATATCATCTACCACCTAATATACCTAATATGCATGCATAGTCAGCCTATAATATGTTCCCACTGCTGGGACACAGACCTCCTCACGGTGAGAGGGCGTGGGCCGTAATCCACCACGCGAGCCCAGTGCGGTTGGCAGATGTAACATGTCTTCAAATTTTTGGTCAAGAACCAAAAATTCGAAACACGTTTCCTCACAATTTTTTCCTTCTGAGTTCTGAGAGCAGTGGTGATGAAATAACTTACGCAAAGTAAAGTACCTGTCTGGGTTCGAACTTACGACCTACAACTCGTAAGTTGCGGCCGTTACCGCTGGGGCAACTCTGCTTTTAACAAAACTTTACCTTATTTATTTATTTTGTAGCGGTATCTACAACGCCACACATGCGATCAACGCGTCATACTGACGTCACGCAAATTCTGCATCTCGCAAGCAGAGTTTACCGCGCAATTAGCATAGATACAATTTCCCAACATCAATCGTTGGGCAATAGCCCGCCAGACACAACAACCGTCTGGTCGGAGGATCCTCCCTTTTCTATGAAGGATGAGTGAACTTTACACCCTGTTCCTCATGCCTCTAAAATTTACTTATATATCAGAATCAGACAAGTTCATTTTGTTAGTAAAATATCTTATAACTAGTGTTAGTAGATAGCAAACCAAGAAACAAACAACAAAGTAGGTGTCTGACCTTAGACCAAACAAAACAAAAAAGATATAATTAGGTACTCGTACTTGTTGAAGCTGTATAATTTAGGTCACGATTCAGGGTAACTAGAAACAGTTGAAGGTAATTGGCTAAGACTTAGAAGTTCGAACCTTTTACAGGCTCATAATTTAACACTTCGAATAGCCCGTATGTTTTCCATTTCAAGGCGCAAGTTATGAAAGGCTGAATGGTTTTTCTTGTACATTAGCAAACTAAATTGGATATTATTTTTATTTATATTTGAAAGCGTGGAAATCCTTCTGGGAAGCCGCCTTTCCCGGAAGGAAGGTTTAGAGTTTTATATACTCAACCTTTATAAATATATAAAGAAAAATTGGAAAAGTTTCCTGGGAAATTTACAAAATCGGGAAAAACTGAACCTTTTTTTTTGAGGGGTTGTTGTACGATTTATTGAAAATTGGACTGGACGATGGCGGTCGGGTCAAATAGTCTTTGATAAAATATTAATTTTGTTCCTGGTACCCTTATTATAGTACGTTTCAATATTTCCATTTCGAGGTCACGTTCACCTTTTGCTCGATAGTCCGAAACTGACTTCTCGGTGAACGAGTGAGTTTCACCTACAGAACGTCATTTCAGAAAACCCTCATTAAAAAAAGATCAGAAAAGATCGTAAGCAGCCTAAGTTACTGCTTATGACACCAGCTAGATCCCGTCAAAATCGGTTCATCCGTTTCGGAGATTAGCCGGAACAAACAAACAGACAGACAAAAATTAAAAATTTGCTATAACTAGGTAGGTACCGTATATACTTTCATAATTATGTATTTAGTAATAAAAAGTTATTATTTTGACATTACAAACAGACACTTAAATTTTATTCATTTATATAGATTGTATAGATATCATCAACTCAGCCTATCGCAGTCCACTGCTGGACATATGCCTCTCCCAGGCTGCGCCACAACACCCTGTCCTCCGCCTTCCGCATCCAGTCTGTCCCAGCCACTTTCTTAAGGTCGTCCGTCCATCTAGCTGGAGGGCGTCCCATACTACGCTTGCTGATACGCGGTCTCCACTCCAGGACTTGTCTGCTCCACCAGCCATCGGTCAGCCATGGCCAGCCCACTGCCACTTCAGTTTGCTTACTCTGCAAGCTATGTCGTTAACTCCGGTTCTTTTCCGGATAATTTCATTCCTGATTTTATCCTTCAAAGAGACTCCGCGCTCCATAGCGCGCGTATAGATAATATAGATGTACAGATAATGAAGATAATCTAGACCAGACCATCTCAATAAGCCAGACGATTGTTTTAAAATAAAAACACTTTTACTTTTCTCAACACACGTGTCTCAACTCAATCCTACCTCTCACTGTTTTGCAAATCAACAATAGTTCTATATTATAATCTACATTCGGACAAGGCTGTCTGGCTGACCATCAGCCGGATATCTCTTATCTAAACGATCTATATCGACAGCTAGTAAAAGTTGATCGCTATCGCGTCACGATGACTTGTGGCCACGTATGAACACGCCATTATGATTGTGCTCCTTTTTTTATTTGTGTGTGTGTATTTGAGGTAGGTAATGTATCATGTTGTATATACTTATCTTTATGTAGGTCGTGTTCATGTTCCTACTGGTCGTCAGAAGCCCGAAAGTCTGACAGCCAGCCTTACCAAGGGGTATCGTATTACCCAATATCTGGGTTGTGGAAGTCAGATAGGCAGTCGCTGCATTTAATCAGCTGCAATCGGTAAGACTGTAAGCCGACACTTACATAGTTCATTTATATATGTGCATCAAGGAATCAGCATTGCCATCCAACGTGGTAATGCTGCCAGCCTTTTGGGCACTTATCCCATCGACAGCGATGCGGACGAATTTTTTTACGCCCAATGAGTACCTCCCTTTTTCTTTTATTTTATGTTTATTATTAGCTTGTATGTTATAATTAAGGCTTTTTGTTAGTAGTGTTATCGTTGTCAATATATAAATAAAAAAACGAATCATGTTTTATATACTTCGACGAAAAAGAAGAATTTCTTTTTTCGTTGAAGTATTTAAGTAACTTGATATAACTGTGTTGTTTAATTATTTCAGCTCTGCGTCAGCGTTGAAAAATAATACGTTTTTATCTCTCAAAGAGTGTTTCACCGCTCCTAGGAGGAGTATAAAACCGCAATTTTGTATCTCTCACTAACTATGGATTTCTATCAATTATTGAATCAACATTTATTTCAACGGTCGAAATACGACATTTGATAAGACATTAGTACCTAAAAAACAGTTTATCAAAATTTAATTAATTTTAACAAAAAATACTATTATTATATGTAACTTATTTCTGCAGTAATAATTACACAATGCCACTACAATTCAATAAAACAAAAAAATAAAAATAACGATTACCTAACCTCCTGCCGCTTGCACCACAAAACAACAATAGCCGTGTCGCGATATCTATGTTCCGACAAGTCGAAGCCATCAGCCGGATCTCACGGATACTTATCTATGGTATCTCAGCATCGTTAGCGGTAAGAGTTGATCGCTATCGCTAGCGTGTGGATGATTTGTGGCTGACTCTGAACACGCCTTTATGCGACACTGTCTTTTAAGGAGCTTGATTGTGGGATTTTATTTATTTGTTTTAAGGTAGGTATGTGCTAAGTACCTAGATGAGATGAGATAATAGACTTTTTTTGAAGAAAGTAATTTGCTAAAAAGTTATGATACATAAAGCTGCGCTACTCCGCTAAACACACTCATCTATGGACCCTATAGATAAGTATCTACGTGCTATTTAAGCGCAAAATATTTTATTTATGTATACTACTATAAAAGCATGCAAAAAACTAGATTCCTGAACATTCCTATCTATTTTATTGGGATCATTATTCCTATTTATTTTCATTTTCACGGTAAGAAATCGAAGCGTTCATTCAACATTAGGTACAAGTTTTTTTTATACCTACGACTGGTTGTTAGGTAGGTACAGGGTTTATTTTCAATCAACAGCCAAATTTAAGGGTGTGGTACAAACTGAACAACTTTCTCCATGGGACCAATATCGCATTCGCGAAAAATTGATCAACTGTCCCGTAGAAAACTTCAATACCTACTCAACCTAAATGTATGGGACGGCTGAATTTTTATTCGTGATTAAGATGTTGCTCCCATGGAGAAAATTGTTCAGACTGATGGTGTGTACCACACCCTTAAAGGCTGGTCTGTGAAGTTAGCCCTGTATTATATTTTACCGCCTATGTATATATATAATGGAAAACCGGTATCATTCGGATTTTTAGAAATCGTGACGTCAACAGAGTAAACGTCACCATCTCCGCAGCTAGGCTGAGTCTTTGTAAAAATGTATACACCCAATTTATCTACTCACGTTTATTCTTATCACTAGTAAAATACAATAAAGAAACCCTTAAAACCTCAATTAATCATAGAAATCGTACTCACAAGATATTCTAATGAAAAACTATGTTTTCACAAAATTCTCCTTGTAAATATGAGCTCACATCGGCTTGCCAATTTAATAACAACCATGGCGTTGTCGTTGCGAAGTCATTACACGTAACATTAATTAGAGTAACAAACTCTAATTTGCTAATTTACTTTTACTATTTTTAGCACTCGATTTTAATATTGAATTAATTATTTATTACTTAAAACATTTAAACATATTTTTAAACACGCGCCATGTTTTTCCGTTTGACCAACAGTAGTTCAACTAACTATTTCCATTAAAAAAAAAACATTATTAAACTAGCGCATATCGTTTATTAACCAGGAAATTAATTTAGCAATAGACAACTTGTTTTTTAAACCTAACTTTGAATAAACCTTCAGTCACGATTTGCTATTATAGTAACCGGAAATAATAACATGGCTTTTTACATTGAAAAGTAGCAAACTCAATACAACAATCAAATCTAAACTAATTTAAACCTATTCAGTCATATTTAACAGTTATATTTTAAAAGTTTAAGTTAGCCTTACGTCGACACATACTATAATTAATATAAAATCAAACGGTTCTATTATAATAATTACTTACCCATATACAACGCTAAAACAGATCAATATCACTTATAACATTATTAAACCATACCACAAAGTCAATAGTGATGTAGGTAAATTGCGCAATTATTTATCGATAAGTGAATTAAATCGGAATGGAAGTTGTTAAGGAAAATCGGTTGATATGGCGATCGATTTCTGCGATATAAAACCTTGTGTCGGATACTTTTTGCTTTTAACATACTCTCAAGGATTTGTTCTAGATTTCACACGAGTAACGTTTAGAATGTTGTTTCTGATTGAAAATTTATATTTTGAAGTAATTGTTGACTTAATGTTGTGTTAAATCTTCCAAGATAATATCTCAGTTGGTATGGTAAGATTAAATAACAACTAATACCTAAATAATTTATAAAAATAACAAAGTTATATATTAACTTAGCTATAAGTATTCACAAACTAATTTTTACCGTTGAAAAATTCATCCGCATCGCTGTCAATTGGTTATGTACCCAAGAGACTGGCGGCATTAATACAGCATAATCAGCCTTTGACGTTCCCACTGCTGGGACACAGGCCTCCTCTCTTAGAGAGGGGATGGGCCGTAATCCACCACGTGGGCCCAGTTCGGGTTGATAGATGTCACATGTCTTCGAATAAAAAATTCTAGCCATGCCGGTTTCCTCACGATGTTTTCCTTCAGTGTTTTGAGAGCATTAACACGTTGTATGGCAATTCTTAGTCTTAATGATTAAACTAGAGATATTTTTGATGAAATAGCTGGTGACTTACAGATGAGTTATATGTACAGATAACACATTATAATGAAAAACAGTAAGGCACATGTTTTTCTTCGGTTTCCTCTCTAATTTTGTTTTTATAATGATGTAAAAAGAATACTACTATTCTCATTTTCATAAATAATACTATTCTCGTCAAGACTAGCTTTTTGTGACGATCTCTTTTATTCCTAATTATGAAGAAAAAATACCCCTGTCTCTAAAAATTTTGACAAAAGAAATTAATTGAAAATTCCACCAAGCCATTAATTATTCTTGTATTTTAATTACTAGTTGCTAATTTATTTTGGGTCTGACTTTATTTTAGGACACCAATGGTAAGTTTTAGTAATTACTGTAATGACCGCTAAAACGTTTACTTTGAAGCTAATCAGTTTGGAAACTGCTGCGAACATTAACTAAATACACAACTGACGAGGCACTTGTAACAACTGACTTTGTTAAGTTCACGAGGTACTTGTAACTACTAATTGTGTATTTGGTTAATGTTCGCAGAAGTTTCCAAACTGATTAGCGTTTAATGCAAATGGTCAGTCTAACTTTCGTACCCAAAAAAAGGGTCCTAACTGATGGACAGATGAATAATAAAGTGATCTTAAAAAGGCCAACTATTTGTTTTTTTGAGTTTCGGAATCTTATAACGAAGATGCCTACAAAATCAAACTGTAAGCATTTATTTCAATTAAACCATTTACAGGCACTTTTGAACTAGCCAGCAAAACTAAAACAAGCTACAGACCAGATGCAGATGAATTGCATCCCACCACCAAAATTCATCAAAAATTTTATCCGTGAATGCATAAAGCCGACGAATCGGTGTTTAACGACATAACTAAAAAGTCTACGGTGATTTATGGTAGGTAATATGGGGTAGTGCATTCGACGTTTGGCAGTCACTATTACCAGAAAATAGCAAGTAGACGTCTTATTTACAAATCACAATCAAATTAAAACCATAACAATTCTCAGCCAATGAGTCACCAAGCGATTATTGATAGCATAATGTGTCTTTATAAACCAACAAAAGGTATTGAGATGTAAGTTAATACTAAATGTCAGCATTGTACGGTACATGCCTCGAATAAATACATTTAAACCGCAAATACATAACAAATCTTCGCAAACAAACACTTGTAAAACATTTTAACAAATTTTATGTGCCTAATTTGTTTCGTAAGATAGTGCGACAGAACTGGCCAGTTATTTTCATTGTTTGGTCACAGACAACACGCATAAACTATATGCTGGACGTATTCTAATGTAGACTCAGCACGATCTGCAGAGAGAAGGTTTATTTCATATACGTTTTGTTTGATATCGATACTGGGAACTTATTGCTTTGATGGTACGCGAAAGTATCGATATGAGTATCGCGTCACTAAAATTAGTTTATATCAAATATGGAATTGTGGCAATTGGTGTGGCTTTGATAAAAAAAATAACACTGTGGACGTTCTTAAAATTAAGAGAATCGCCCCTCAAGTGTTATAACAATGTTAACCTACGTATAATAATATACCTAGTAGTAATACGTAGGTGCCTAAAGTTAATGAAAATGACCTCATACTATTATAATTTGCTAACAAGTTGGTTAACCAAAACTAGTGTACCTTCTTCACACAAGAAACTTAGGTTCTAAACTATGCCATATAATTCTCAAGACAGACTTTCATAACTAAGTATATCGATATCATAACTTATTAACAAAGAGAAAATGTCACAACTATGTCGAGAAATCTACCCAGCGATAGCCACATAGGTAACTATCAACTATAAAACAAACTTCGCATTTACACCAAGAGACCTACATTCCGAACAACTGAGCATCGATAAATCGATTCCCATCTCGATTCAAAGTTCAATCGGGTAGCTGTCATCGGATCGCGATAGCGTCGTGAGTTTACCGATATTCTGTGTTGAATTGTTGATACAACACTAGTATCGAGTGAAAACTGATGAGGGGATACATTGTTAGATGGTTTTCACACCACTTTGTTTGGTTAGATTGAAGACTTGATAGATCGTTGGTTTTAATCGATCTTACGGTTTGATGGTAGTTAAATTGTTATTATTAAAGGAAAACAAATTGATTGTTTTCCTTTACACTTTAGGTTTGTAATGGTTTAAAAGATTTTTCAGAGTAATGAAATGAAATATTGTTTATTTCTGCAATAAAAAGATATTTTAAGACACTTTTAGACATCAATTTTTAAAAGTGGATAGCGCCGGCTTTTCCCGGCTGATTGTTTCCTGAAAATTCCTACGCTACGCACTGAAACAAAAGTACGGTTCGGAGGAACAGTTTATTAATATTGTTTTCAGTTCCCGAACGGCACTTGAATACAGTTTGTAGTGATGGGACGTATGTGTTCTTTGTTCAGAGCATTACCAACATATCGATATGGAAAGTGCACATTGAACCACCCACAGCAAAAGGGCTCTTGTACACAAGACACAAGATTGATTATCATAACTGCGTATTTTTAAACGCGTCGTCCCACAATAATTTACAAGCTTAATAAAGCATTTAGTTTAACACGAGTTCATTAATTTGATTGTTTCAAAGCAAGGTTTTCAGAGTTGGGCGTTGGATTTTGACTAGCAATTTTCGGGTAAAGTTATATATGATTTAAACTTTGATATTCTAGCGGCCAGTTGGTTTAAGGTTTATATTATTTCCCACGAGAAATGTATGTTGGAGTACAATAGTTGAACTTTAAGTTAATATAGTAGGAGTAGGACATTCATATGTTAAATCAAGGTATATAAAAAAAGGGAAGAGCTCATTGGGCATCAAAAATTTGTCCACATTCCTGTAAATGAGAAAACTGCCCAAAAGGCGGGCAGCATTGCCACGTTTGATGGCAATGCTGATCTTTTGGCATAAAAATAGGTCAGCCCTCTGGGAAGCTACTTACAGTATTGCCAAGTTACATAGAATATAATATTTCATGTTAACACAAGAAATTTCACGCGTCGTGGGCAAAAGCTAGTACCTATTTTCTATCTATACTAATTGCAGAAGAGCTTATTTGTATATTTGTTTGAAAGCGCTAAACGCGCGAAAAAGTCTTTTTGCATTTGACAGCCCAATTCTTGAGGATTCTTACTAAACTTCAACTACATTCGTCGATCCTGGTTACTTATCTCCTTTGGTGACTGTACCTAAGCAGATAAAACCACCACCACACAAAGAAGTGCAAAATGAAACAGCAAGAGATAACACAGAATCCTATTATAACTTTTACTTCAAGTTATAACAAAGTGGAAAGTGAGTTGTGATCACATAGAAATGAAATTGATCGAAACTCAGTCATGACGGAGTTCGGTCCAATATTTTACGTGACGGTTGAATGAGGAAACGAATGTTAATAAGACTTCATCTGTTGCTGTAAATGTTTTATTGTGTCTGATTTTTGCCACGACTTCTGATGTCTCTCTATCTTTTTTGGATTTTTTCCACAATCTTTGTGGATTTACGCTCTTAAATCTTATGGTTAACTAGCTTCTTGGCTTATTGTTAATTTTATATTTTGAATTGTTATTTTTTTTAAACATTGTTCTCACATATAGAAGCAACAAGAATAATGTACCCCGGATTTTGTAATAATATCTTGATTTAAAAGAGTGTCCTTGGAGTTTCTTGTCCGTTCTTCTCCTGAAAGATCTACGTTTTGGAATGGGCAGTTGCCCATTCCAGCTTCAACTTTCAATGTTATACCTCAACCTCAACATCAGCCGGCCAGGGTAGCGGGATCGTCCGAAAGGGTTACCGCTGCCCTGGAACAAAAAGGGCTAAGGAAGGAACACGGGTGGGTTTTAGTCAGTAAGAGTCTGACACTCCCTTCCGCTCCACCCAGAGCGGGAGGGGGTAATTTGATGATTTCCCATCCTCAAAAAAAAAAACCTCAACATCAGAAGTTTAAGCTTGTCCATGAAGTTTTCACATCCAAACACAAACAGCTACCTAATATAAAGCTAATTATACACTAACCTCAGTCAAAATATTTTAATCCGCGCAATTCTCACAAATTGCTTATTGGCAGCGGCGAGGGTCAGCCATAAACTACTGCGCGGCTAATTACTTCGACTCCTGCGCATAGCCGCGAATAGTGAGGGGGTAAGGGTGAGGTTACACATATTAATAGTAAATTGATTTTATATTACATTCGTTTTATTTGGTACGATGTGTCATTGGCCGTATAAATGAGAGAAAGAGCATTAAACTCGACAGTTGCATTTGGTGTTGGAGATTTTGAAAATGATCATTAAAATCCAGGATTCCTTCTTCTGGTGTCTAACGAAAGTACGAACACATATAAACGTTATAAGTAAATTGTTTATGATTTCAGGTATTTTTTTTGTTTCCTTTACTCTTTTCCTATCGCAGGTATGCTGGAAGAGATTTCTTATGAAATAAGCATCACCTTTGTACCTATTTTTCTGTCCTGTTTTTTCTTATATGTATGTACATAAAAAAAAACAAGTAGTTGTTCCGGGTCTGGCTGTTTGTGTATGTGAGTTTAAATGTTTGTAAACGCACCCAAGATACAGGAGAAATTCCTAGTGTGGGGCAACGTTTTTTTTTTAAAAGAGAAAGAGATAAATGGTAAAATAAATAGATGCCTTTTACACAGTCATGAGAAAGGCTTCCTTTATAAACCGAACATAAATCTGACAGTGGAATATTGAGGGCCATATACGAGGTAAACTATTTCTTCGTATAGGACTGTATGGTAATTAATATTACAGCTAAATTAATACTTCTCTATTGTTTTGTTGTAATTTAATATTGACTGTTTTGTAATCATTTATAATTAATGAATACGAGTAATTTGTAATCTGAAAGCGAATTACAGTAATTAGAAACGTCGCAATCTCATCTCAGCGACAATCAATGTCAAAAACCCATGTTTTTACAATAACTGAGATCAGACTGTGAACGTTCTTAAAATTACGAAAATTGCCCTCTGGTGTGTATTCTAAATGTATTTCTGACGACACGGTTGGCGCAGTGGCTGAGTGATCGACTGCTGCGCCGCATGTCACGGGTTCGATTCCCGCACGGAACAATTATTTGTATTGCCTACAGGTAGTTGTTCTGGGTCTGGCTGTTTATGTATGTGAGTTAAGATGTTTGCAAACCCCACGATACAGGAGTAATTCTTAGTGTGGGGCAACGTTTTTTTAAAATAAAAATGATTTGATTTGATTACCATTATCAGGCTATAATGTCCCTACTTTTGGAACACAGTCTCTACTCCCTAAGCGGAGTGAGAAGTACAGTAAGTGGGCTTACTTATCTCGTTTCAAATCCAAGTACCGATTTTTTTATATACTTATGGTAATAATAAGAAATAGTTGACTATATGGTAAATTACATGTAATATTACATAAACGCGTAGTTCCATAACCACCGCATAAAAACGTACAAATGCGCCTACGCAATAATACGCAACACAATAAACTTGCATCTAAATTGTTATTAAAAACTATTGCATTATTTATTACAATAATGTAACCCGATACTTTAGAATTATAGAATACTTAAACGGTAGTAAAAGTATAGAAGTTGGTTTTATGTCAAATATTATGAAGCTACCTATAATATTGCTTGGTTTTATTTATATATAAAAACTTTCTAACAGAAGCTATTCAATGCTCTTATGACTGGCTTTAACTGACTTGAAGGTAAATAATCAATCAACATCAATAATATAAAAAAAAACTGTCGCTTTACTATAATCTACGGACAGAAAATTTGTTTATGAAGAAAGTTATGAACAACTAAATAATTTATAAAGAAAAAACCTTCACACAGTCTTTGACAAATAAAATGGCGGCTTGGCGAATGGCGCTTGTAAAGTATATTTAACGCTAAACTATATTATATAGTTATATTAAATTAATTATAGTTTTATAATCCTAACTTCTTAATTAGTATTATAAATGCGAAAGTAAGTTCGTTTGTTTGTTATGTTTTGACGGCGGCAAAAAACGACTGAACGGATTTGAATGAAAATTGGCACATGGGTAAGCCATGATCTGGAATAGGACATAGTCTATTTTTCATCCTGGATTGCAGACGAAGTCGCGGGCAACAACTATTATATTAAAAATGTGAACGTTTGTATATTTGTTACTTAATCACGCAAAAACGGCTGCACGGATTTATATGAAATTTGGCACACAGGTATCTAATAACCTAGATTAACAATAGAAGATATTAGAAAACTTTTTATCTTGATATTCCCAGGGGATCGAGACTTATGCGAGGGAATCCGTGAGATGCTGCTAGTAATTTATAAAGAAAAAACCTGACCACAGTATTTGACTAACAAAATGGCCGCATAACTAATGGCGCGAACTAAGTACTTATTTTGTAAAGTATAATTAACGCGAACCAAATTAACATAACACCTATTAATTATCTTTGACAGGCGTTCGTCAGCAGTCAGCAGTTTTTTTGTGAAAATTGGTAGGAAAATTATAAATGTACAAAACATATTTTTTATAGCACGTTGAATATTAAGGCCTGTACTTAGATTAAGGTCGCTATTTCTTGCCAGTCATTTTTATTGAGCGTAGCAGCCTATCTGACGGTTTTTTTTTGCATAATTAATATAGAATAAAAACTTGAGAGGTGTCAAGGGACACCCGGATGGAACGAAGTTCAAAGAGAGAGAGAGAGACAGACAGAGAAACACGCGCACGCCGCACGGCTTACAACTATGGCAAAAAGTGTCGTTCCAACTTTTGGTCTTAATTTTTTCCGTCTAGCCCCCTTTCGCAATGCGCGATAAGGAACTTCGTTCCAAAAAGGTTTTCAGTAGCATCCCGGAGTCTGGATTTGTCGGTTGGTGGCAATAAACTTGCCCTCAATTACGTGGGACTTAACAAAACTGGCGAATTGTGGGTGTACAATAAGGGAAGATCACCTCTGCCTTACCCTTGGGGATTACAAGCGTAATGTTATGTTGTGTAAAAAGGTTTTCGTTGAAAAAAGGACGAGTTTTATAAAATTTTTTTTTGGAAACATTAGTCTATTTCCAAAGTATATCATACTCCAGTTTGAAAAGAAGAAATTATAGAACGGAATAAAATGTTTCCTTTCTATCTCCCTTTGGGGATTACATAGGTATGACGATTGTCAGAATTAATTCATACCATCCTGTAAATGTTGACAGCCAAACATGGTCCCTTCCTAATCCCGATATATTGTTCCGGGAAAACTCATTTTTGTCGAAGCACCCCGATGATTGTTCCCGAACCCCAAATTTTCTCCGACAAACGCAAAATTGGAACAACACCGAACAATATTCAGTCAATACTTTTTATATTTTTTTATATAATGTAAAATAAAAGGTATTACTTACTAATTATAAACTGGAACTGAAGTATTGAACAGTGACGTAAATATCCGTAATTTTTAATAAAATCATTAAACATTTTACAAAAGAATAAAACGGTGATGGCACCTATTTTTTTACTTTGTTTGCAACAATTTGTTCGACCTTTTCGTCGTTCAAAATTTTCTTAAAAATACCGTTACCGCTGCCCTGGAACATAAAGGACTAAGGAAGGAACACGGGTGGGTTTTAGTCAGTAAGAGTCTGACACTCCCTTCCGCTCCACCCAGAGCGGTAGGGGTCATTTGATGATTTCCGATCAGCGGAATCATTCGTGGGTCGGGAAAACAAGAAATTTCACGCACATGAATTTAGTAAAGTATACGTCATCATCATCTGCCTAGCCTTTTCCCAACTATGCTGGGGTCAGCTTCCAGTCTCACCGGATGCAGCTGAGTACCAGTATTTTAGATGGAGCGACTGCCTATCTGACCTCCCAAAATCCAGTTACTAGGTAATACAAAACTCCTTGGTAAGACTGGTTGTCAGACATTCGGGCTTCTGACGACCCGTAACGACTGTGAAAAATTCACGAATGACGGCCGGGACTAATGGCTTAACGTGATGGTCACCTATCCATGAACCAACCGCGGCAAGCATAGCTTAACCTGGTTGATTGACCCGTGCGGCTGTTATTACTTAGCCACAAGCCCCTAAAAAGCCCCCCTACTAAAGTATACAAAGCTTGGGTCAATAAGTAAATAGTATATTATATTTAATAGAAATTTTCCAGTATGAACAACGTTTTACTCTGAAGTCAAGATGAAGTGATAAATTGTCATTACAGTGTCTTATTAGATTGGCCTTGATAACACATTTCCTGAGACTGACCTTTACGGACCAGCGGATTTTCTATTTAATTATATACTTTGGAGGAAACTTGGTGTCAGAAGTTTAGTTAAGTGGTTTCTAATGTTTTGAACTAATCATGGAGGGTATTTACAAGGCAGATGTGAATGGAAACGCCGAGAGAAGACGCCCTAGAAGGATATAAATAGTGACCTTATTGGTCATTACCTTTCTGATGAACATCTTCTTCAGAAAGTTCAGCCGCGTAGTACTCGCAACCGTCGTGCGTGTATGACCAGAGGGAGAATTCTCGTAATTTTAAGACCCTTCACAGTCTGATCTCAGTCTCAATCTGTCAAAAAATACTACTAATTTCCCTACATTTTGACAGGTTTTTGACATTTGTTTGTCGCTGAGATGACAATGCGACCAGATTTTGAACATTTTAAATTACGAGAATAATTGGCCTTCTGACGTATGAACATAAACTAAGCAAAAGGAGTACGTAAAAATGGATCGTAGTAGGTGGTGTTCTCTAGTTTCTGCCTATCCCCATGGGAATAAGGCTTGAGTTTATGTGTCTATCCAACAAAATGATTGTAATTTGTTCTTAAAACACAACAGTGATTACTACTAAGTAATCACCGTGTTGTGTTTGTTTGGATCCAACCTTATGTCGGTAGGCAGGTATTGGCCAGAAAACTTTGTGTGTAGGTCTTGGGTTCGATTCCCAGGTAGAAAGAAAGAAAATACGTTTATTTGCCGTAAATATGACGCCAAGAAAGAACACAAACACAAAAAAAAAACAAATGAACATACGCCGTTCAGCAGTGGACGTCTTTTGGCTGAAATAATCAAACATAACAGGCAAAATGTGGGTAAGTACAGACGCCAGCACATCAAGCTACTACAATCTGTCAAATTTCTTTAATAGATTTATAACTTTATCGCTGAAGCATTAAGGTTGTTTGGGAAAATTTGACAGTTTCGGTTAGCTTGACCTGCTGGCTGGCGTCTGTACCTTCTGTACTGCTATTATAAGTATTAAGTCTTAGCACCCACGCCTCTATGAGAGGTGAAGTTCCTCATTTAACTTTAACGTGGGCGGGAAAAATTCCCACTGTTCATACTTAGGCTTATGTAGAGAAAATAAATATTTTTTTTTATAAAATAGCCTCTTCCTAGAAAACAATGTTTTTTCTTTGAGTGACTTCCAGCCTTTCATCAGGTGTTAATGTCAGACTTGTTTGACGTCATTGACCCTATTGTGAAATTAAACGTCCATTTTAGACAAGGAATTTTTGCCCATATCTTGTTGTTGTTGTTGTCTTGGAAGCCGACCCCAACATAGTTGGGAAAAGGCTAGGCAGATGATGATGATCTTGTTAGCGAAACACAGAAGCTTTACAAGAAAAAACATTTACATACTAAAAACAAAAAAGCACGTGCCAAAGCGTACGCTTTTAGCCCCCAACAAACACTATCAAATAGCACGTGTCGAAACCTAGGCTTTTAACCCTAAAACAAACAGCTCATCGGCATCGGACGGATGTGGAAAAACTTTAAAAGCCCGGTTTTACCGTTTTATTTGCTCTACACGTTGGTATTTATGCGATTAGTGATGGGCTGTTTCCTGTCGATGGTATCCACGATAAATGTACGTTTTTTGTTGAAAAATATGAACGGAATTTTAAAGATCTTAATGCGTTTGGCAGTATGTGGTCCAGTTTATAAAAAGAAAATAAATATTTTTGTTACCCTTTCGCTAAAATAGATTCATTATAGTAATTTAAGGTATATTTTTATATTAATTTTATAAGCTATTTTCCAAATAACGGTGTTTAAATTATCAGGAGAGCATTGGAACTACTGAAAAAATTAAATATTTTAAGAATAGTTTTGATACAAAATGTGGGCTTCAATATTTTCGTATAAAAACTGAGTGCTTGCTTTTAGGCAGGTGTTACTAATAATACGGTAATATAATATTTACTAGGTTTTTCATATGAAATCCAATAATACTCCTTAGATGGAAAACATATTTCTATAGTGTTATTGAAAGTAGAACGCGTATTTTTTTTCTTTTTCTAAACACGAAGAGCCAGCTTCTTTTTTGCTGCAGCATTTTTGGTCTCATCATAATACGTATATATGTTAATTAAAAGTAAAAGTTAATAAATTGAAATGTAATAACGATGTGCAGATTACGTTTACCCATAAATGGCAAAATTAATTCTCTCCAATCATTATTTCCAAAAAAGGATCTTTTCTATTATCAAATGCAAATATTTAAATTCAAACCCAATTAAATCGACTTAAACGTTTTCAAATCGTTTTGATACTTACATAACGAATCATTTATATTATTTATTGATCACTACAGGGGCATTAGAAAGTTGTGCAAATTAATGAACACTTAAAATAATTAAAAGTCAATGACTTTGCATATTAATAGATAGTATTTTTACGATTCATTTCTCTCAATGGCAAGGTAGGTAAAAGTCTGTATAATGGTGCTATTAAGATAATACAAACAGTGGAACAGTTAAACATTGAAGGTATACAGCTGATGGCATTAGAAAAGATACGTCGAAGATATTTTTAATATAAGTGAAATATAATGGCTTTATTGACAGGTTGCATTGAAATAAAAACGTATCACTGTTCTAAATATTTTTATTGCATTTCGATCAATTACTGTGCCGTATACCTTCTCTTTATTTCTTTTGTTGCTATCAACGCTCAAGAATGTAAGAATGGGAGGTCGGTAGAAGATGCAATAACTCTGACCTAGTTGTTTCTAGATATTTAATATCGCCCCTTTCCACAAAGTAGCTAGAACTGGATATATACATATCTAACTACGATGTAGTATTTTAGACAGCAAGAACTATATTACCTATCAAGTTATTATGAGAGGTAAGTTTAATCGAACGAAGAAGACGAGAACGAAATTAAGGAGAAATTAAAGCCACTAACAAGATTTAGGATTTAGGAATTATAAAATGGATGATAAAAGTCAATGGATAGATTAGATGTTCATCGTTAAAACGATAGAGGCATGTTACAAATCTAATAGATACTGCAGACTACAAATCAATTTTACGAACTTAAACGATTACTTTAATATTACGTGAACACACCCATTAAATTATTGCTCCAGGCAATCTTCTGTATAAGGATCTTTAGGTGTCTTACGTCACTAACAGCTGTTGTGTAAAGAACATTAAAGTTTTATATATCTCATCAAATCATAAGTACTAGAATATTTCTTGGAAAATTCTTGGATAACGACTATATGAAGTATTGACTAAGATGTGACTAAGACTAGTGACCCACGAAATGATTTACTCTGGTCACCATTGACGTGTATATTAATTTAATGATTTACATCATCTTCGCATACAAACTTACATTTAAAACCACTAAAACGAAAAATTCAAACAAAATGTTCAGGGAGTAGACTTTCATGACCGTAAATTGTAATTTGTTCTTAATTCAACAGAATCAGTGCATGACCTCATCAGTCAATCGAGAGGTCTTGAAAAAACAAGCGCGTAACGACCAATGATTAGTGAGGGTAAAAACTAAAGCAGAGCATACTGAATGGACTTATCGAGTTTCATATCGAATGGGATTCATTGACACGGTTACGTCGATAACCTTTGGCATTGGGACATCATTACGGTTGTTTCTAATGCTGTAAGTAATATAGTTGACGATAACTACTATTCTAATGAAGAACTAGCTGAGACATAAGAAATTGAACTGCTAATATACTATAAAGGTAATGTGATGGATGGAAATATTGGCATAAAGAAATATTCAAGGGATACACAGTCTACTGATGGTGATGTAATTACAGACATTCTTATTAATAAGGATCTACTTGTGAACAAAATAATATTATAAAAAAACAACGGTTGGTATTTTCCCGTGCACGCGGAAGAGCTTAAAAATCTTATATAAATCCTAACAATTATCGGAAAAATGAAAATAAGAGGGATAAGAGAGAGCTACAAGCTTGTAAGAAGGAGAATAATGAAAAAAGGCATTTTATCTTTCCAGAGCGTTCGATTGGAAAAGTGATGTATACCGATCTAGATAAAAAATGCAAAGCACAAAATATTACTTTGCAGAATACATAAATCAATTAGGGTTGAACAACAAAACAATTGAAACAGGAAAACTGCGTCACAAAAGGATATCACTGTAACACACATACCTATATCAGCATTTTCGTGTATTTCTGTCAGTTAATGCAATTCACTACACGGAAAGGCTAGTAGGTACAGACACCAGCAGGTCAAGCTACCCGAAACTGTCAAATTTTTCCCATCAACCTTAACCTTAATGCTTTAGTGATAAAGTTGAAAATCTACTAAAGAAATTTGACAGATTGTAGTAGCTTGAGGTGCTGGCGTCTGTACCTTATATGTAATTTCACCCATAATCACTTGACGAAACCACACGGAATTAACATAAAAACTTTGTCAGTGACCTAATTCAACAAAATTAAAACTCAACCTTCGGGATTTAAAATTAATTAACCCGCGAAGTTACCCCGCTCGACCTTTCCTGACAAGATTATCCGGAGATTGCCACACAGCCTTGATATTGTTTCAAGTTATTACTGAGAATAAGCGCATTTTCTTCGACGAATTTAATTGAGAGAAAATTGAAACTCGACATTCTATTTGAAATGGACTCAAAGTTGAAGTAGTCTGTCATCCAGTACATTACTAACAGAAGGAGAGTAGGTATGGAAGAAGATGACACGCTGTGCCGACTGCACATAAAGTGGGAGAAGGTAGAAGGACGATGATGATACTTATTAAAATCAGCACCCTAATTGCGTAACACCCAATCAATCGGAATCAGAATCATTTTGAAGCAAATTGCTAATCCATTGCTTCATAAGTTCGAAAAATTTCTTTGCTCAACACGTAAATAACGCATTGAATGTTGTTGAACTGTCAAAATGAAACCGATTCCGATTGTGTTACGCAATTAGGGTGTACATCTATAAATATACAAAAAAAAAAACGAAGTCAATACTGTAGGTACATTGAATATTTTTGAAAAACAGTAATTGCTATGAGGTGTGGAAACGAGTCTGATGCCGAAAGTATAGTTTTTTTTTTCCGTTTGTCTAGATGTATGTTCCGGATTGGCGCAAAAACAGGGGAACGGATTTTCATGAAAGGAGAATGACCAAAAGTCGTGCCAAAAAGTCTCATGCATCAAGATCAAAAGATATTATTTTCATCAATTTACGACATTATAGAATAGAATTTTTCTTTATTCAAGCAACAAAAACTCAATTGCGCGTTCAATTAACGTCGTAGCGATAGCGTCGGGGATTTGATTTTTGAACAGGGAATTTAATGTAAAGTAAAAAAGTGTTGATATTATTTTATTCGTTTTATATGACGTTCTGTTTCAAATGATATGATTAATATAACCTTGAATTTTGAGTGCCATGCTCAAGTCTATCAAAAAACTTGTAAGAAAATTATACCTTGCCGATTCTACATTAATTAAAAATAACTAGAATATAGGTAATAGAATATAATTTTCATTTAAACGAATATCATTTTATAGAAAAATAATGGCCGTCTTTTCTAGTTAGTAGTTGGTTAGTTCTAGTTATTTTTAATTAATGTAGAATCGGCAAGGTATAATTTTTTTACAAGTTTTTTGAAGACTTGATCATGACGCCAGCACATCAAGCTACTACAATCTGTCAAATTTCTATAATAGATTTTCAACTTTATCTTTAAGGCATTAAGGTTCAAGATTGACTGGGAAAATTTGACAGTTTCGGGTAGCTTGATGTGCTGGCTGGCTGATTTTTTTTTTTAATCTCCGAGACCCGGGTTTATTTTACAAAAGTAACTTTTGTAGGTGTTAATAATGATAAATGTAGTCTATAAAATACAAAGTTTGACTTTGATGCAGCATGGTACGGGATTCCATACATCCATGGGCATTGTTCTTTGGCACACAGATAGTTTAAAACCTGGATCAACACGATACTTTATAACCCTGTTGTACCTTTCCTTGGGGTAATTTCCGACCACCGCACAGGCGAAGCTGCGGGAAACTAATATAAAATCATGTGTTTGTGATTAGCTTATTACAGTGTGCCAAAACCAGATTAAAAGAAATAATTACATTTAATACGTAATTATAAAATCAGGTCACCGACGCTAAAATGATTAATATTTTGACCTCGTCACTAATTACAATCAAATTGGGAAATCGAGTCAACGTTTTGGCAAATTAGTAAAATAATTGATGATCAAAACGCAATTATCATTTTTGACTTTTAACCTATTTATTAAAATGACATCCGATGAACTTGACATTACCAGTATTGTCACCAGTATCACCATTATCATACTCCAAAATTTTTAGAAATGAATGGAGATGTTTATCAATACAGGGACGTTTGTGTAATCCACATAATATATTATCGTAAGTTAAAGGTTAATTAGATTAATAGCTAATAACAAGAATTATAAAGGCAATAATCATTAAGACAATTGTAAATATAATAGTTTACAAGATACAATAATTATCTTTGATACCTATATAAACTTTGTATGAAACTGAAACTTAACTGAAATCAGTTACTGACTAACTTCCTGAAAACAAGAACTGAAACAAAAATATAAATTGTACGTTACAAGAAAATACTAAAATCCACGTGGAAAACCCGGCCAAAAACTAGAATAAATTTAGATTCACTCGAAAAGCTATTAATAAATAAACGCTTCACTTTATTATTTTAATTTGATCCTAATCCACTTTATAGGTACATATTGAAAATAACTGGATCAGAATTTTATTAAAATACCTAACAAACAAATATTTTCATCAGGGTTTTTATTTTATTTTTTTGATACGGTAATAATAATCCTTTTGTTTTGACTAATATTTGGTAGCTTGCTCTCAATTTCATTAATCATAATAGTATGATGTAAAAAACGAAACTATTCAAAACTATAAATCATAAAAAAATCTTATCTTACTTATCAAATAAAACTTATCGACATCGCCATCAGCAAAGAAGTTACATCACTAAATTATTTACCGTCTCTCGTTTGCAAAAACCACAAGATCTACGCGTCATACAGTCTGCGCCATGTCGGTCTGGTTGCAGTATAAACAAAAAAACATAACCACTTTACTACCACACTCCTTGCAAATAAATAACACCTTTATCACCATAACTTAAGAGTCAAAACCGCCGCAGACTTAAGTAAGTCAGCCGCAATTCGAGACAAATTGACGCGGATTACGTTTACGGGAAATTGAACTCTAAGTTTAAGTACAGAAAGTCGTAAAGATAGTAAATTCAAGTTGGTGATAGCAGAAAATAATAAGCCTCTAGTAATACTTAACATTAATCATGAAGTCAATGGAACGCCGGCAAAAGTAAAATTAAAATCAGTTTTTGGTTACGATTCATTGGTTAAACAAGGTTGAGTGCCAAAAGTATTTTAATTGCGTAAGGTCCGAAACTTATGCTTTAAGTAATTTGACAATTAATTAAATAATTTTTCCTGTGTGGTCTCTGGCCAGCTTGTTTCTACTTTCGTAAGACACAACTAAAGCTGTAATCAGATCAATATTTAATGGGTTGCATTGATGACATCATATCGCACGAATTCATCTAACAAGCTTATTTTACGTATTGTGGTATAGTGATTTTGTTGTAGGTGCATCGTCTTCACATATATAATCAATGTATGCAAAATATTGTAAAACTTTTTTAAAAGAGTAACAGTTGCCCTTCTTGCTTGCCCATTCTTCTCCACACGTAACTACCTACTTTTGAAAAGGGCGACTAGAATCAATTCTATTTTATTTGTTGTAAATTTTGACATTCAAAACTGCCTTGTAATAAATGATTTGACTTTGTATGCCAAGCTTTGTCAGCTATAACATTTCCAGCTTTAGATTCATGTTCATCATTGAACTTAAATATGCCTTTGAGTTCTGTTTTTCAATTATTTGTTACATCGTAAACAGGACGTTGTAGTCCGGGTGGTGCCTCGTTGTCTACTCAAACCAATTTGCGTACTACATCTATAATATTACGTTCAGCGTATCTGACTAGATTATCAAATCCTACAACAATGCCTCATTCCAACTCAAGGGAGCAATTTGAATTCTATTAGCTAGATAGTGCACTTACTTGATATCAAGTAAAGCGCCAACTGCATGCCTAAAAGAATGTCTACTTACTTCGGCTTGATGTAGTAAGTAGGCAGTTAAAATGGCGTCATCATCATCAAGTACTTTAAGTAATTTTCCACTTCAAGTACTTTTTCTAACAACATAATGACGGGAAGGGACCGTATTTTTTTCTTTTGTAATTTCAAAACGGATAATTTTGTTTTTATTGTAACTACCATGCAATACTTTCTTGATAATGTAATGATGTAATTTACTCGCTGCTTCAACATTATAGGTATAGTTTTGACAACCAGTTTTTTGTAAATTACCAATAATTTTCGAGCGAGCAAGATGAACTTATCACGATTAAGTAGAAAGTTATGTTCACAGGGAATTATTAGCCTCAAGATTCACGTAAACATGAATTTTCCAAATTGATATGAAATCTTCATCATGGATGTATGTCAGCTTCGGAATTGAAAACCTGGGAGGTCTTCTTTTGTTTTTATTTCATTTTATTAAAATGAATCACGCTTACATCAATTACAAACTTTTGGAAAACAACATTGAATGAAACATTCTCATCAACGTGCACCGCTAACAAGGCTTTGATCATTACCGTGTATTAAATCCCACCAATATGTCGAACATGACTCAATTCCATCACAATTAACCCCGCAAGCCATAATTAAATATCACTTAGCCTTTCAACGGAGATCATATCGGATATTAATGATGCCTCATTAAACTCAAATACTGACTACACTTAACGTTTTTGTTGAGGGAAAACTGAAGAGGATATAAATATTAGCAGCTGTTTTCTCATTCAAGTGAGAATGACGAAAAGTGCTAGAAGTCGTTAACAAAGCTCTCACGACTAACATATTATTACTATTATCAACCCGAATGGGTATGTGTGATGATAAAGTATTGTTCCAAGCAGCTTCTTGCACCAACTTAGTATAATAACCATAGTTAATTTAGCGCCAACTTTAGACCATGATCCGCCTACATAGACCATTACAATAAACGACCTGTCAGACACATTATCATCATCGCCACTCTTGGCTAACGAATTGGCCATTGCAGTATATTAGGGTTAAATCAGAACGTTGCTGCCCATCCCCCTGACATGGTCTCCTGATTGCTTTTAATAATATATAGAGAGCTAAACCAAATTCTATTGTTTACAGTACCCGCCGATTTTATTTGAAGGAGAGAAATTAAATAAATTTACTTGATCCAAGTTAAGTAAATTAAGAAGGTAAATTCAAGAAATGAAAGAGAACAAAGTGTTTGTTTAAGTCAAAACGCCAATACAATATTTCATTTAAGTGAAATTAGGTCAGGGACTGGGAAACGAATGATGCCCTAATTTTACCAATTAATTATTTTCTATGTCAAGCCAGAGACGGGATTAATATGCTCACTGACTTGGCATTTTAGCATCACCGAGAAAAGGGTTTTAACTATCTTTTGAAAATAATAAAATATTCTTGCGATTGAATAAATACAATGTTTCTAGCAGTACCACAATACAATAAATTTCGATTTAACAAAAAATACCTGGACAACTTTTTATCTCATACCATAAAAGCGAAGAAAACGAGATGTATGTAATTCTTTTCACTTGAGTAAGAATTACCTAACAAGCGCAACAATTATCGTTTTAAAAAGTTCCACTTTTAGCATCTTAGATCTTGTTCACGGTTCGCTCTTTTCTCTGGGATCGCCCATCTCAAAAGCTAATGTGCCTACTAAATAGCCTCCATGAATTATAAATACATCGTCACTATCATTATTTACAGCATTCATTACGTCGCCACTGCCTTAACGTTATATATCTTTGGTTTAAACCCGTCAGTGAATACCAAACAATGAGATAGATCACGCGTTTGACGGACCAATCAATTTCCTGTCGCGGTGCTTAGCACGGGCCATAATGGTTATGGTTTCCTTCGCAACTCGACTATTATCTTCACGGGTTTACACTGAATTATTTTAAACGTAAGCAGAAGTAATAAAGTTTTCGAATCCGGTTCCTTTATTGGTAGTACCTCATGATGTTTCCTTAAGTGATTGTGAAATTGTGTGAATATTTCGTTTGGTTTGTGAATATAATGGGAAATAACTGTTTAAATATGATAATGCATTTGATAAAGTTTATCTCGTAAAACGGTCAGCTGGGCTATAAAGTTTCTAACTGACTATTGTATTAAACTTTGATAAATTCATGGCTTTGCTTGCTTTTCGATAAGTATCTATTAACATATCATAATAACAATAAACAAACGTCAGTATACAGAAGCATTAAGAGGCGTATCATAAGGCGCAGTCTTGGGACCACAAACAATTCAACACTGAATTGCTCTTTGTTTCCAAATTATTACAGTTACCGTTTTATCTTGTGTTTCTCCATATTCCTGTAAATGAAGGTAGAATGAAATTACCTGCAACAAAGTAAAATGTTTGATTAATTAGATGAATATTATAAAACAATATTAGCTTCGTCGTAGTCTTGATTAAAAGTAGTTTGCGTTCGCTTTCAATATTCTTATTACGTGGTTGGTTGGATATAACGTAAAATCTTTACTCTATTGGTTTTTACTAAACAAAGATACTTTGAATACGTGAGTTCAATGAATAATGAACATTTGATTAATTTACCGGTAGAAAGAAGGAAGACGAAAGAGGGATTTATTCTATTTTTTTATAAAATTATCTCTGTTTACACGTACCAGTTAAATACCCTGAAGCAAATACACAATTACAGCTCACAGACTGAGATCTGGACACATGCCGCTCAATAATTTTGGATTTTTAATCAAAAAAATTGATTCACCAAATTGTGAGGTGTGTGGGCGGCACACTGGAAGATGTTATACATTTACTGACGGAGTGTATCAGATTTCAGTCTGCATTGATCTAGCTAGAGAGCTCAAGATAAATATGAACGATGTTTGTATGTTCCATAATATTTTGTCGACACCTAACTCCGGAGCTGCTTACAGTTTAGTTAAGTTTGTATTATTACGTTTTAATAATATATATATATATATATATATTTTAATAAAATAAGATAGTAAATAAATAAACGACATAATAATAATAAATTTATTTCAGACCAAGTCCATAAACATACATGAAAACACATACCTACACAAAAAATACACTAAAAAGTTTTGCGTTATAAGGTCAGATAGGTTCGCTTATAATTAGTATTATTACGTTATAAGGTCCGATGGGACTGGCATCTATAATTGTATAAAAGTCTCTAATAATTAATAAAGATAAAAAAATACACAATTAGCAACCAAACAGATTGTCTAACTGCAAACTAACATGTTATCTGCTAAATTACATACATAATTCCCGTGTGTTCCTAGTATGTTGTTTATTATGTTCATTAGGAGGAGTTACAATGATTTTGACATACGTTAATAATAATGGAAACTTTAGAACCATGTACTGGCATATACTACTCGTAGTATATAATATGCCAGTACATGGTTCTAAAGTTTAAGTTTCATGTTAAAATTATGCCACGGGAACGTGCTATACCGGGACTATATAGTTATGTACTATAGGCTATATAGTTTATGTCCCTCTCCAAGATGCCATAGCTACCTCCTTGCCAAATTTTATCGAATTCCGTTTAGTGGTTTAGGCGTGAAAACGTGACATATAGACAGAGTTACTTACGAATTTATAATATTAGTATGGATTAGCGTTTTTGTCATAAACGATCGGCAGAATTGCAGATATAGTATCATAATTACGCCAGTTGTAGGTATTTAAGTCCTATGCTAAAGGGCAAGCCTAAGGCAGAAATCGAGACTGTGGACAACTGAGAAATTCCTAATGAAAAAAAAAAACAAATAATACATCGTTCGACCCGCACCCTAATTGCGTAACGCACTTTCAACCACAATCTGAATTACTTTGAAGGTTATTGCTAATCCATTGCTTCATATGTCCGAAAAAATTGTCTGCTCAACAACGTAAATAACGCAATGAATGTTGTTGAACTGTCAAAAAAGCCATACTGTTAGTGTGCTACGCCATTAGAAGTTTGTTGTCATAAAAATATTTAAAAATAATTCAGTAAATATTTTAAGTTCACAATTAGGCTTATTTATTATAAACTATAATTGTTACATCTCAGCTCTTATCTTAACGACTTCGATAACTAGGGTGACGGCAGTTATGTAAACATAGTGTTATTAGTTTATTATTACATGTTCTATTATAAACCTTATCGGAGTTCATTCATTGGTGTGGTTCACATAATTATTATTGTAAACTATAGTAGCCTGTGATGTAAATATTTAATGAGCTTTTTTTGGAAACGAAATAATGAACGTGTATTTATATGATTGGTAGATTGTTTGGGTCAGAGCCCATTCGTCCCCTAAGATTCGCACCCTGTGCCCACTCGTCCCCTGGAACTTTTGAGGGGCCCTTATCGGCAATAACTCATTCTACTTCTCACATATCGGCCATAATCTGTCTATAATGTTCCCACTGCTGCGACACTGGCCTCTTCTTGGTGAGAGGGAGTAGGCCTTAATGGTGATCCACCACGCGGGCCCAGTGCGGGTTGGTAGATATCGCATATCTTCAAATTTCAGGTTCTAGAACGTGCCGGTTTCTTCACGTTGTTTTTCTTGAGTGGTGCTGTGAGAGTGTGGTAATTGACGCCTTAATTGTTTTCTTGTTCGTATTTAAAATCTCTCTCTTCTCATTTAAATCATTGCCTACAACTTTACATTCAAGATACAAAGCATAATGAACTAAATCAACACGACCCCCAACTCACAACTTTGATTAGTTTCCCAATGAACTTAAAAAACTTCAAATTACAAAGACAGTACCCCATTAGAACATCAATGAGAAAACCGTCCCTACAAATTCCCTTCGCCATGAAACCCATCACGTACAAAGCGATCGAATTAAAATATTAATTATTCACGCATGCGTTCAAAGGAGCCGGGCAGAGCAAATCCTCTTAGGTAACTCAACGTTAAAGGTCGGGTTACTAGGTTATCTGTGCGGCCGTAGGATGAGGAAGATTGTTTGCTAGCAGGTTAATTATAAAGGCAGATCATGGTTGAGGTAGAGCGTTTAGTTTAGAGAATCGGTGCTTCAATGGAATATCTCAGCGTAAGTTTTGTTGGATTCAGGAAATTCTAATGTGTGGTTGAGGAAAGCGGTGAAGCTAATGAAAAGGGAGAGATAGCGCATCGGTTGAAAGGAGAGAAAGGAAGAGGGAGGCATTTTGAGACGACATCACGTAGGTACCTTAGTACCTACATTATTGTGGATTTAAATAAAAATATTGAGTGTTTTGTACTTTGTTGAGTATTATTGGAGGGGCTTGTAACTAAGTAATAACAGCCACATGGGTCAATCGATCAGGTTAAGCTACGCTTGCCGCGGTTAGTCCGTGCATGGGTGATAATCTTTACATACCAAGACCCCTCCGCTCCGGGCCTCGGAAAGCACGTTAAGCATTGGTCCCGGCTGTCATTTGTGGATCTTTGTCAGTCGTTACGAGTCGTCAGATGCCCGAAAGCCTGACAACCAGTCTTACTGAGGGGTTTCGTATTACCCAGTAACTACTGTGGAGGTCAGGTAGGCAGTCGCTCCATGTAAAATACTGGTACTCAACTGCATCCGGTTAGACTGGAAGCCGACCCCAACATAGTTGGGCTAGGCAGATGATGAGTATTGAGTATCTAACATGGAACAGGGGCAGACAGAAGACAAATATACCTTCAAGCAAAAAAAATTATGACGAATTTTATTCTTATCACTGTTAGGACAGTTGAATCACGTAACGAATAGGATATAACCGAATATTCTGCATATTGTAACACAAAATCTAAAAGGAAGATCAAAACCAAGACTCATAACAAAATAATTCATGAAAACGATCTGCAACATGCTCAAAGAGACAGACAATATTGCTCACAGCTTCATAAGCGTGCCACTGTAAGCTACCAACTTGCCCCATATTAAGTTACGACTCACGAAGGACAATAAACAAGAAGCATGACAAACCATGTCTTGTTTCATAGTTGATTAGGGTGAAAATAAAAAGTAAGTACCTATATAAACTTTAACTACTTACAACTCTCTTTAGTATTGTTTGTCGTATTGTATTTCTGTAGTATTGTTAGGTTCCGATTTGAGCTATACGATTATATTAAATGTGAGTGATCAAATTGATCAGACTGTGAACCTTCTTAAAATTACGAGAATTACCCCTCTGATCTCAGTCTCAATCTTTCAAGAAATATTTTTAATTTCCCTACATTTTGACAGTTTTTTTGACATATTTTGTTTGTCGCTGAGATGAGACTGCCTTCTGGTCATACATGCATACCAGTTACTACACATAGACACATATGAGGGACAATACCCGTACGTACATTCGTGTTGTACGTAAAAAAACTGGTCCAGCTACATAATCACATATTTGTTTACTGGAAGGACTCAACATGAGAATTCCAATGGCTACATTTTGAATTCGCGTAGGTGGTGGGTCAGAGGTAGCAATGGTTTAATAATAGCTTGGCAACCCCAAGTCTCAATGAGTATGAATTAAGTCTAAAACCCAAAATACATCAGACAGACGACCATTAATAGCATAGGACGAAGGTATTTTAGGAGTAATACAACAGAAGCATATTTTTGACAACAATATTATTTGTAAAGAGGCTAAATATCTTTATTTTTAGGCTAAAAGCCGACCTCAATATCGCTAAGAATAGGCTGGAACGGAGTACAATGGACTTCGAGATCGTTACTGAAATAGGTACACCTCTGCATAATCCTTCAGGAGTTACAGGCGTAATGTTATGTGCAGTAAACCATTTTAGCCTTCAGCTTGGATATGGATTTGATCACCTATTGATCACATTAATACCAAGTAAAGTATTTACAGTCTTGTCTTAATTAAATTAAAATAGCACATTGCCAGTCTCTAGAATGCCAAACTGGCGAACTCTTCAACAAAATTCCAATCCCTCGCGATGAAAGCCAAATTAAAACTAAACTTTATTATGGAAAACAGAAGTCTATACAAATGCAAAATAATTTTAAAACAGCTTTACCGTTGTCTGCAGTTGCAGTTTGCATAAACATCGTCATAACTCCTGAAGTAGGATGGAATGATACGATAGTTTTGCACTTTAGAGAGAATAGAATTAACGAATAGAATGGAGGTTGGCAAGATACAGAAATAATGTAGGAAATTGACTACAGCATTAGAATTGTTTATCAACAGATTCGCCTAACAGTAGTTGATACAAAGGCTAATTAAATGTGAGTATATCAAGAAAATATACAAGGATATGAAAATTATACAATCGTTAAATTCCCCAACGGGTTATAAATGCAGAATCAAGCTCAATACTCTTTTTAATACAGAACCATTTCTAAATACCTATAAAAAAGACACAGAGAATTCAATGATTCTATAATAAAATTCACACATTCATTCATATTTAATTTACAACCACTCAAATGCGCCAGTAGTGGGTGTACAATGACGTAAAAACGCTTTTAACCAATGATATGCCATTTGATATTCTCGCGTTGTCAGCAAAAACAACATTGTAAGCAAACTATTATACAATGTTGTGTCTAGAGAATAGTCGTATGTTGTCTTGGTTATGAGCAATATCAATATTAGCTATGTATTACGGTAACTTAGCTCCGGTATAATGTTTACGTTCACTGTACATATATTATGTACACGCCACATCCAGGATATCGTGGAAATATTTATCGCAAACAATGTTATTTCCTACATACATTGTATTAGAAGATGTTTTACCTTGTCTAGGAAGTTTTCCAAAATTCTGATAGGGTCCGGTATGCTTGATCTGATCCACGCTACGTTTATTCTCTAAACTAAAGTCTACATAGATTTGAGTAGGTATTATAACTACTGATACTGTTTATCTTTTTTTTATTTATAATAATTATATTATTAGTAAAATAAGTGTATATATGGATTTAAAATGCACTATAATCCATCAAAACCCAAAGCAACAAGTTCCAAGCAAGGTATTTTTACTAAAACTTGAAAATAAACGCGAAGCAAACAATTTACCACCAAGTTTCCTTAAATCCTTCTTTCTCGGATAGGTCCAGCAAAGCATGTCATTTCAAACAGAAATGAGAATTGTCTCGCTTCTGTTTGAAATTGCATAGGTGAACTATGTAACTACAAACAATATTATGGGGGTGTTAAACTAAAACTTAAGCCAAACACATAACAAACTAAACCTTCTAACTCTGACGCAGCTAAACTTCAATCTTCGACGATGACGTCAAAAGCGATACCGTAGCAAAACTATCAAAACAAAACACGATCTCTTCAGAATAATTACTTCTACCTACCCTCGGGGAGTCGTGCTTGATAGTAGACAGATGTTTGCACTTACATGAGGTTTTATTGTTATAGTGAGAAATGCTCCGGGCGGGACCTTTGCTTGAACTTTGATTTGTAGTATTGTTTTTCTTTCTTACATGTATGGAACGTTGGTGAAGTTGAGGGTGAAGTATTCTGTTAGGAAAATTGTGTATTCATTGCAGAGGAAGATAATGTGGATTTTCTTATGCACGAAGTAACAGGTGACTAGGGCGTTATGGTAGAATATTACATAAAATTGAGTACCTAATGAACAATATATTGCTTGTAATTATATAGTATAAAGGGAATGAGAAAGAAGATATAATTAAAAAGAATAGATAAATGAAGAAACATACATGACTACGACAAAAAAAGAATCGATAATGATGTTCTTGTTGATAAACTATAAGCAGTGATGAAAAACTTTGCATCAGTGGACAGAAAAAATGTAACTACTAACTGAAAATGTTCTGAAAAATGTTCTAATAAAGATAAACACGAAGATTTTTTCACTGAAGCGAAATCAGAAGCAGCTAATGAACCGTACGTTTCCATAATCACTTAACTAGCAGAAACACAAAATGCGAATAAAATAAATCTTTTACAAAATTATTCAAATGAGTACCTTGCGGAGAAAGAAGTACTGTGAAAATCTATGTACAAAATTAGATTTTACGTTCATTCGTGTGATCCAAATTATTTCACAGTGTTATTATTTTGCGATTTGCTTAACGACATAGTTTAGTTTATCTTTCGTAAAATGATATAATGGCTGCCCACATCTGGCTTACACGTTATTTTAACTCATCATGTTATACAGAGAAAGGATTAGATTTTTTGCATATATGTTATTTTACGGTTTCACGCTAAACCGGCTGAACGGATTTGGATGTGGTATATGGGTAGACCAAGACCTGGATAAGGACAGAAAACATTAAAAGACATACATATATAGAATTCACACGAGATCGACTTATGCGGGTGAATCCGCAGGACGCAGCTAGTTAGTGGATAAACGTGCATTTTATCATGTAAGAAGTGTTTCTCGTAGTTATGTTTAGAAGATTATTATTATTATTTTTTATCTGTGGAGGCTTGTAATTAGCAATTTAGTTATATATTACTGTTATTATAATGTTATTAGTCTGTACAGTAAGCCTTCCGAAAATAAATAAAATAAAATAATAAAATTATTTATTTTAAGAGTAAGACTAAAAATTTAAGAGTAAGATTAAAAAAAAACTTATACTAAAATTACATTAGAGGGCTCGGATTCATCCGTGAACATGGTAGGTGTTATATCGGATTTAAGAATGGCTTGATGGAAAAGTATTACCTACTAACATTAATTAATGATTCACCAGAAGGTACTATAATTTTATTTATACAAAACCTAAAGCAATCACAGCCCCTCAAAAAAAAAAACTTAAAATGTTATCCCATACTTGAAACCACGTGAAAGTAATTTTATTTAGTTTTCCAGAATTTCGCACTAACAACCTCAGGCAAAGAAATATAAAATAAGCTGCTTATTCAGCTCGCACTAAAGTAACTCCATTAAAAAAGATTACATTCATAAAAAGCTTCTTTCAATATTATTTAGTTGCCTGAATTTTATAAACCTTAATATGAAAAGAAATTGGTAATTTTTTGACGAAGATTTATTGGGAAAAACTGCTTTTATAAAGTTTTCAGCCATTGAAATTACTTTGGGGATATATAGTGGAAATGGCTAAGTAATAACAGCCGCACGGGTCGATCGATCAGGTTAAGCGACGCTTGCCACGGTTGGTCCGTGGATGGGCGACCATTTCCCGGCTGTCATTCGTGGATCTTTAACAGTCGTTATGGGTCATCAGTAGCCCGAAAGTCTGACAACCAGTCTTACCAAGGGGTATCGTATTACCCAGTCACTGGGTTGTGGAGGTCAGATAGGCAGTCGCTCCATGTAAAATACTGGTATTCAGCTGCATCCGGTTAGACTGGAAGCCGACCCCAACATAGTTGGGAAAAGGCTAGGCAGATGATGATAGTGGAAATAGGAGAACCTATTTTTCGTTGAAAGGTAAAGCTACGCTTGCTGCGGGCTGTTCCTGGATCGGTGACCATCCATTACATATGGTCCTCTACGCTTCGATAGATCAACCGTCACTCCATGTAAAATACTGGTCGTGGGCTTCATTCGGTTAGACTGAAAACCGTCGTCAACATAGTAGGGAAATCTAGGCAGATAGATTGAAATTGTCACCAGAGGGGCAATTTTCGTAATTTCAAGAACGTTCACAGTCTGATCTCAGTCTCAATCTGTTAAAAATACCTCTGATTTCCCTGCATTTTTGACATTGATTGTCGCCGAGATGAGATTGCGACAAGATTTTGAACGTTTTTAATTACGAGAATTGCCCCTCTGATTTCGTCCGAAATATTACGAGATATCGATCACACTACCATTTGATTTGGCCTGCCCACGACATGGCAAAACATTAATTAATGATTTCAATAACAATACACATTAATAACCTTGAGGTAGTGTCAACATATGGTCATTTGGTCACTGTCCCTCCATTCACTTTCGATTGCCCAACGCTAATTATCTAATCTCGATCATTAATCTGGAGCGAATGGTGACCCCTACTACGTGTGTATGTAGGGTTTTAAATGTGACTGTGCCCAGTTGCATGGCAACAGGGTCGCGCGAATGTTTAGGTCACATGTATAGGTAGATCTCTGCCCAACCCGCAAAGCGATATGTTTAAGGTACCTGTTTAAAAAACAAAGCTTTTTCAACGGAAAAGAAATCGGAGATTTATAAAATTATTATATAAATTTTATTATTGGAACGAAGTTCCTTATCGCGCGTTGCGAAAGGGGGCTAGACGGAAAAAATTAAGACCAAAAGTTGGAACGACACTTTTTGCTATAGTTGTAAGCCGTGCGGTGTGCGCGTGTTTCTCTGTCTGTCTCTCTCTCTCTCTTTGAACTTCGTTCCATCCGGGTGTCCCTTGATACCACTCAAGTTTTTTATAAAATTATAGGGATATAATCAATGTAATGTTGAAGTATGTGTGAAATATATGCAGTTTGCACATTTCTTATACCTACTTATTTTTTCTCTGAACGAAGTTATCCATGAAACAATGTAAAACTATTTTTTATATGCTTTTAATTTTATAAGTTTCGTAAGATTTTTCTTGCATGATTATTAAAAGTTTTTTTGCATGCATGTTTCAGATTTCACGTTTTATTCTTGGGTTTTGTTTCAACCAAGTAGTGTTATTTTGTCAGGTTTAAAGGGTTAAAAGTAGGGTTGATTCGTTATAAGCTTAATTTTTACGTTATGTGAGTAACTTTCTAGAATAAATGGTAACAAAAAACTAGTAGTTACTATGATTGTTTGTGGTTCGCAAATAAAGGCTAGCCAATTTTCAAGTAATAGGTACCACTGTTGTATCCATATGTTACCTAAAATGCATTATTATTCATAAATTCATCTAACTTTGATTTATTTTGGATGCTGTCGATCAAGAGATAGCTTTTGTTATCTTTCGGTGGCGCAAAGATATATTTTTGTTTTTTTATATTAGATTTTTTTTGATACCGTTGTAGCTGGCCAGTCTCCTTTTATTGATTTACTCGTTTTTTTCTGTGACTTCGACGTGAAATTCATGACACTGCAATACTGTAGTTTTCCATTAGTGAAAGAATATTCGGAATCGGATCAGTAGTTCCGAAAATTTCCCCTGCATACAAACTAACTAATTTTAGTTCTTTATAATATTAATAGAAGACAGATATTAAAGATAGATACATAATATTAATTTATTCGCGGAGAAAAATATTCAGTACAAAAATTTTATCTAACTCGTTTAACTCGTACCTTTTGCAGAATTGGTAAGCTTTTCCCATAAGATCTATAATTTTTGTGAAAAAAATCCTTATAGCCCTAGGGAGAATAAGAGGTAGGGTACAAATTTATTTGTGTAATAAGGACTGAAGGTGATCAAAAGTTATGTTGAATAACTAAGCGATGTGAGGTATAATGCTAGCTGGCTCGTTTAGGATTTGGATTTTTTTAGAATATTATATGCAAGGTATTATAATGTGCTCAGTGGTGGTCTCATCATTATCTTCTCGCCCTTGTCCCATGTTACTGGGGATCGGTGCAACGCGTTTTCTCCTTACATTCTGTCAACCGGTACGCTATCAGTCACTTACGCTTTCTTTCATTTCATTCCTTACACAATCCATCCATCTTTTCTTTCTTTCATCCATCCTTCCTCTCAGTCTTCATTCATTCATATTCATCACTTTTTAGTTGCAAGCGTTCCATCTCTCTTTTGAGCGTCATTACAACATTGTTTGAATTAATAATACATTTTACTTCGATGAAGATTCGTGTTGTCAAGTCGTGGCTGGTTAAATGTCAAGACTATTCAATGTGATGTTTTTTTTTTATTTTTATCTAACAACAATCGCTGCATAATTATATATTATTAGAAGTCTAGACCTTGAAGAATAATGGCTGCATCTGCAATGAGGACGATTATAATAGAAATTGCTGGTGATAATTTATTATTAGTTTTGCTTCCTTTTATTTATTTCATTAATAAATAGCGACCCAATTCTGCTGCGCACGGTTTTACGACTTAACAAAACAACGAAATTTCTTAATTATTTATAATTTTAATATTGATGTATATAAACATAACCATTTCCTGGTGGATGGATGGTTGAAACTCCATCAAAAACTGTTGCGCAGTTTAAAATATTATCGCGGTCATACAGACAGGCACGAAAAACGACTTTAATTTATAATATGTATAGATATAGAAGTAAGTAAGTATTGATTTGTCTATTGAAAGGTTCTTGCGACTTAGTACCTAATATATTTTTATCCCCAAGGGAATTCGAAATTAGCTTTGTTGTTAAAAACGTATAACTTACATTTCTGAACATTTCTGTCACTGATATTAAATATTACAAATGAAATTGTTATTCGTAATGTTATTGAAAAGCAAATCTCTTTGCGCCACATAATATTGTACATCCAGGAATTATATTAAAATGGCTGTGTAAACACAGATAACGTAACGTAGGTACCTACAGACTATTACTTTAATCCAATTAAGAAATTTCGGCTTAGTAGTACAAAAGCATTAGGTAGGCTTTAATCTTACGTTAATAGTTTTGCGAAATATTATCATATGATCAACGTATGGAGTATCTCTATACTACAGATAGAAAATTATCGACTGCTTATTATATTTATTTTTTTAAGTTTGAGAAAGAATTATTAGAGACACCTTTAAATTGCTTTTTTATAAGATGATTATTTATTTGTTACAGAAATGTATAAATAGGTACTCGTACCTATTTTTAGGTAGATATTGTATAATGAGATTGGTAATACCTTGGAAAAGGTAAGGATACTATTATTTATAAATAAATAAATCCATTTATAGCAGACTTTACATGTCCATAAGTGTGAGTAACAAAGGTCTTTAAACTATGTTATTCAATGCTAAAAATAATGATCTACGTCCTCCAAATTAACTTTCGGAGTTTTTATAGCATTTCACAGCCCAGCTAATTAATAGCTTATTATTTTAACGTTCATAATATTACGATTCAGTAAGCAGGTGTTTCAAACGAAAAGTTTTAATGGTTCAATATTATCAAGTTCATTATCAAATCCCATCGTTAAACTACTAATGAGGTTCTTAATCTAACCATAAAGTCAACGGTAGTGGACTTAAAGATTTATGGTCGATCGTGTACGGTTATCAAATTAAGTTTGGGCAACTAGCTTCATCTTTCTGACTGACCGACCCTTTGACAATTCAAAAGTACCTGTAATTGGTTTAGTTGAATTAAATGATTTGAGTTTGAGTTTGGAGGTAAAAATATTTGTGTTTAAAGAAATTTATTCTCATAAAAGACTAGTCACTTACATGAGATATACAATAATAAGAGTGCTTATCAATAGAATTTTTGTCGTTCGTCGTTTTTCTTTTTTGTATAAGCTGGTACTTCTATAATGCATCCAGTAGTACTTGGCTGCTATTGAAGTACTTATCATCGATATTTTTCGACTACATGTCGAGCAAGTTGTACTTTGAATATATTATAGGAGTTTACATTTTTAATGGTCGATGATATTTATGTTGAACTACATATTTGATACTGGGATAACTGTGGGAAAACAGAAATAGTACTGATTTACTGTCTGCACTTAATGGAGTAAGATTAAATTAGCTAGCGAAACTCTGCAGACTAGATGGGTATCGATATCTAAATACGATAAAATAAAACCAAACAAGTATTTTTTTGTACAATGACCGCTGATTGTGTTTTTACTAGTAGTACGAGTTGGAAAAATCTGTTTTCTTTTGTTTTATCGTGTTGTGATATCGATACGGTCACGTCTGTGAAGTTTACACAGTAAAAAGCTGATTTTTATTAAACCGATATTTTACATGAAGCGACTGCCTACCTGTTACTGGATAATACTTATACCCCTTGGTAAGACTGGTTGTCTTACCAAGGGGTATAATATAATGGTGTAAAATAGTAGCTAATACTTTTTTTTTTGAGGATGGGAAATCATCAAATGACTCCGCTCTGGGTGGAGCGGAAGGGAGTGTCAGACTCTTACTGACTAAAACCTACCCGTGTTCCTTCCTTAGCCCTTTATGTTCCAGGGTAGCGGTAACCCTTTCGGACGATCCCGCTACCCTGGCAGGCTTCGGCCCTATCGGACCCCGCCGCTTAGTAGTTAATACTCAGATTAAAATCTGGCCATTTCTTCTGAAGAACATAATACAATTATTTAACACAGAAGTACCCACAACATTATGGCAGGTTATGTATCCAATAATATTTGCCATACCTATCTCGTGTCAGGATGACAGTAACAGTTATGCTCACAATAAATTCCGTACAGCTTTTAGTCTCCCACCTGAAAAATACTGTCCACTTTATCTCCTAAATTGCATTGCCAACCCTACCGTCCAATAAAAAGGCTGTCATTCATTTTTTCGACACGAAACCTTTTATAAAATTACACGTGTATGTTGGTACAGTCATGGGCAAAAATACGTCTCTATTTAAGGCGTATATAGTCGCCAATGACCTTGTGCATCTTGCTGGATGCAATTTTGGTTAGTAGCATATTTGACAATAAAGGCAATTTTTATTCAAAAATTTTAACTATAAAAATTTTATCATAATATACTTATCTTACTTAACCATAATACCGAGACCCCTTCGTGTCTCGGAAAGCACGTTAAGCTGTTGGTCCCGGCTGTCATTCGTGGATCTTTGACAGTCGTTACGGGTAGTCAGAAGCCCGAAAGTCTGACAACCAGTATTACTACGGGGTATCGTTTTACCCAGTAACTGGGTTGTGGAGGTCAGATAGGCAGTCGCTCCATGTAAAATACTGGTATTCAGCTGCATCCGGTTACACTGGAAGCCGACCCCAACATAGTTGGGAAAAGGCTAGGCAGATGATGATGATGACTTAACCATAATAAATTAGTATGCGTTCTTAGAGATACTGTACGTTTCAGAAAATCAATAGTATCGAAAAGTAACTATAATTTCCTATTGCTGCTATTGAAGCCACCTCTATGTGAGAGGAATCAAGCCGTAATCTACCTACCACACGGGTCCAGAGTTAATTGTTACTAATCCACAATTTCAATCAAAAGCTAAGCACAAAAAAAACTTGTGATGGTGTGACCCAGTAACTGGGTTGTGGACGTCAGACAGGCAGTCGTCCCATGTAAAATGCTGGTATTTAGCTGCGTTTGGATACACTGGAAGCTGATTCCAACGTAGTGGGAAAAGGTTATGCAGATCGTGGTGAAGGCCGGATGTTGTATGTAAATTTGACGTTCAAAAAGTGTTGATTTTCCGCCTAGTTTGAATAAATGACTTGATTTGTTGACTCCTTCCTCACCCTTAATCCATGCAAAGGTTGTATTTAAAAGATCGCTTTTAGCGATAAGACCGCCCATTGTGTCACCCTTTATAAAATTTCTAATGTAATTTTTATGGTGTACATAATAAAGAATATTCTGTCTATCTTTCTTTGATTTCTATGACATATGTTGGTCGTGACTGTACAATCAGTCGTTGAGTTATTTATATGGGAGCTAACTATGTGACCGTTCGCACGAGTTTTAACTGCATTTTGTTCGCAAAAGTGTATCATGTGAAAATGTGCTGGTTGAAAACAATATGGTTAACAGTTATATGGTTCGAACTGAAGTATTTGTGTCTAATTGCGTTTGTTTCTTATGAGGAGTTTTAGTGAGGACATGATATTTAATCTTTATTTGGTTTTTTTTTTTTTATAAGTTAAGGCTGGTTTGTGATTGCCTCGTTGGTCTAGTCATGGTCGCAAACGCTACTAATGAGTATGATGTCTTGGGTTCGACTCCCGGTTCGGACAAAGTTTTTACATCTGGAATTTCTCAGTATCAGCCTGGAGTTAGGACTTGTGCTGGGTGATGGGAATAGGCTCGTCTATTACATGGTACTTAAGCGTAACGTGGGTATACTATAGGTACATCTTTGCCCCCCCTCGGGGAATACGGCGTGATATTATGTTATGTTACAAAGATGCTATAAATTAGGAAAGTTCGACCAATAATAACGAACAACTAACAAATACTCACCTAAGTACGCCAGATTGTCTTACAAGAGGTCGTGAGTTTGAACCCCACCTGTTGCACTATCGGCAGTATCTCACAACCAACTTTAACCGAGTTGGGTGAACAAACTGTTGTTATTGAAACATGGCGTCAAACTGTCTACAACTGTCTTTAGGAATCAGTGAAGCAAAAAAATTAAGAAAAATCGTTAGTAAAAAATCTAACTTTCCATAAATTTTACATAGCAGTGAAATGAAATGAAATTATTGTTTATTCTGTAAATAGCACATTGGAATCACTTTTACATGTCATATTATATATATATATATCTATGTATCTATTTTAGTATATTATTGCACCAACGACAACCCCATTTTATGTCCAGTAGAGCGATTCTCACATATCTCGCATTCGTTATTGACGTTCGATTCGTACTTTTCCGACGACAAAATCAAGCCGAGCTATTCTCACCATGACGATTCGAGCATTTCACGCAGGAAAAACACGCGACATGCCTTAGTTTACATGCGACATGCAAAGAGTAGTCATGACCAGTCGACACGTGACGTATGATCTGTGTCGACTACCGTACGAACGTCAAACAGTGGTTATGTCAATCATGTTTGTGTCAATTGCGAAAGAAAATAATAAATACCTATATTTTAACAAAATGTGTTCATAAACATCTTAGAAGACTCTACGACCATCACCACAAGGAAAAACACACGAAGAAAACTTCAGGCTTTCGCCAAAGTTATCAACTGTGGATAGTTGTTGCTTGTGTAGCGTCGATGAATGAGACACATGAGATACAGAAGCGGAAGGCGCCGGATTTAAAACCAGTCAAATGGACAAGGACGGCTTTGCCAGGCTTTACTCTGGTTGAGGGCAAGAAAGGTCGATCGCGTCGCAACTACAATAAGCGCGGTACTACTCCTGCAAGCGAGGATTTTTGAGCTGTAGTGCCCACTTTGCTCCCGTACATTTCCCGGTTGGATCGACAGATATCGAGAGAGAAAGAGCCAAGGTCTTAAGTGCCGAAAGAAGGACGTTGCAGTCGAACTAGACTTTGAATTTTGACCGGCTGGAGTTGTGTATAGATGTTACAGAGAAGCATGACCAAAAGTAAACTCCCATGTGTGGTGTGATAATAATTATGTTTTTGTGGTTTATACTTGGATGTATACTGAATTTATTTATTAGTCTGTAAGGTATTCTTAAAAAGGTTCTTTTGTAACTAGAAATAAAGTGGTTCAAAAGCATTTCAAACAATAAATATTTCAAATGTCTTTATTTTATTTTTTTCAATGTAAAACTTAGCGAAGTAACAAAAATAATATGGGTATGCAAATAATTGAAGGGCTTTGTAGTTAGGTTACGCAGGCCGTTAACAAGTGGGTTAGGAAATAGAAACACACAAGCAAAGTTCATACGTATAATCCACACTCACAAATTTACAATAGGTAGGGTTACAATAGATACGTAGTAGTAGACTGGTCGTGGGACGCCGGTAGCGCGTGGATAGGTGTGCGTACGTTACTTTGAAGCGAGTCGTGTATTTTGAGCCCTTTTGCTTGTTAATTTTCTGTCAAGCCCCTTTTTATTAATTTTTTCCATGTTATATCTTTACAATTTTGTTATATAATCTTCCTTACCTTTACCTTAAACCTTAGTATATAACTTAACTATGCACAATAAAAAGTTTCTAGAACAAAAACTGTTACAAAAGTGAGTTGGCACATTTTGATTATACAAAATCCCATATAATTTCTAAACTTATGGTCCGATTTTTACAATTTAAACGGAAATATTCGTTTTATATCTAGACCTATCCTTTACAATAAAAATTATTAAAATCTATCCATAAACAAAAAAGTGAGTTTTCAAGTTACGTAAATATGCTTGAACAAAACTACACTTATAAAAATCCTTTTAAAAACAGTCTTATTGATCCTTGCAGCACATGGACAGTATAATAATCACTGGTTTACACGAAAGGTCGGCGTGATGAGTCAAGCGTTGTCCGTGAGCTTAGGAATCGGCGGACCACGTACTTCACGTTTCGCCCAGTCTTCATGACCACAAAAAAAATTGAATTCGTGTTGTGGCGAGCCTCAGGGTGAAATCTGTTTTCGCAAGGATTTTCCAACAATCTTTTGGGCCTTTGTAAAGTAATGAAGCCAGGACACGTAGGTACAGCAGCCTAGCGTTCGTTGGAAAAGCATGTAGCAGGACGGTCCGGTGCAGTACCGCACTCTTTAAAACAACAACACTTCTCCTCTTCTTCTCCATCTTGATAAACTTTTATGTTATTGTGCTGGTCATCAGCTTACTTACAATATCATTAGCTCGTTCTGTTTTATTTAATTACCTATTAGTATGTAGACCAATGTAAACAAACAACATAAATTGTATTTTGACTTTACTTTGACGTGACAAGTATCGATGACATGACTTGACAAATCAACATGAGCTATGCATTCCGTAGTACGGAGGTCTTATATTAATGTTAATAATAAAATAAAAATGGAGTTACGAAATCAATAATGATTATTAAATTGATAAATGTTAATGAAATACCTTTATAATGCTGCTCAAAATATGTTTTTGCCTTAAAAATCATTTTTAAAGATGGTCAAAAGTACATTAATGACTACGTAAAAAAATCGCATCGTTATGTGGAAGGGATTACTTCGTGGGACGCATAATGGCAACATTATTGTCCCTAGATTCGTGATTTAAGATCGACTTGTAGTGAGAATAGCTATTTCAGGATATCTCACCGTTTTTTAAGCGACATACGGAGACGAGCACCAATGATTTCATGCCACACGAATGCGAGATCTGTGAGAATTGCCCTACAGGTAAATCACTGTCCATTCCAAGATTGCCTGGAAGAGATCGCAGAAAGCGATAAGGCCGCCCATTGTATATTTTTAGTGTTCGATCACTTTTTTAAGTTATGTATTTTTGTGCTGTACATTATAGTATATATAAATAAATAAATAAATATTATTAAAAAAATAAGCTAGATGGAGTCGACATTTCCTATCTGTCTACCCTTGAGAAGGAATGGCGAAACAATCTCAAGGATCAAAGTCTAGACATAATGTAGGCCAGCAAATCCAATTGTCGTAGGTAATTTACTCGATCATAATCTAGTCGCAGTCTCATCTCGGCGACAAAAAAAATGCCAAAATCTTGTCAAAATGTAGGGAAATTTTACGTATTATTGACAGATTGAGACTGAACGTTCTTAAATTCACCAGAATTGCCCTCAGATCATGAGAAGACAATGTATATAAGTTCCTGAAATGGTCTTTTGAGAAGAGAACCACACAAATTTGAATGGACCAGTCCAGTCCGTGCAAGCAGTTGTCAGAAATCGTGTAACTCAACTCAGAACTTGAGGAGCTCAACGACAACCATAGTATTCTGCACAGCACTCAAATCCCACATCAACAATGCTCATCAACAATCCGACCGACAAACGAAATTGACCTAAAGAAACATGTCACTATAGTCCTATCTTTAATTAAGAAAACCGCACAAAATGTACCAACTGCTTGTCATTCCGGACCAGTCGTTAGAATTAATTGAAGGAACCCGGTTACTGTTACTATACACTTAGATTAGCAATCTATCCTTATTACTGATACAGTGAGTTATTGGTCTAGATCACTTGAAACATATGTCAAGTGGTCGATTTAGGCTTTTCGACTGTGATATATTAGTCACAGCATATGGCAAGGTTTATATTTAGACGTGTCACTTAAATATTCATTATCCTTTAAGTTAATCAGGTACATAATACCTACGTATTGCATGCATTTGTCTGTAAGCTTAAGCATAATCATATATTATAATGATCCCACTCATGGGACACAGGTCTCCTCTTTGTGAGACTTCTCCATTGGCAGAGATTATTTCATGCTATAGAGGTATGAGTAACAGGGTATAAAGTTCACTCATCCTCCATAGAAAGTGGAGGATCTTCCGACAAGACGGGTGTCGTATCTGGAGGGCAACTGTCTCAGGATTCGTGTCGGACTGTTGTACATATATATGCTAGTTGCGTGGTAAACTCTGCTTGCGAGATGCAGAATTTTGCGTGACGTCAGTATGACGCGTTGTTCGCATGTGGCATTGTAGATACCGCTGCAGTGCTAAACTCTTGCTTTTGCTTTGCTTTATGGATGCTGAAGGTTCCATGCATGTTAAATATTACACATGCACATTAATTTATAGTTACTTTACTACCATATTCACGTCGTTTAACATAAGTTGGAGGGGATGGAGACTACAGAATTCCACATGAAAGGATCTTTATTGTTCCTATTGCTTCGTCCACGTTTTTTATCTATGTAGTTAAACACGAGAATTGGGTAACATAAACACAAAATTTTATCAGAACAACTAAACTCCGTTCTTAAGAAATGAGTTCTATTCGATTAAATCTCTAAGTTCTCATTCAACAAGTTTCTACACCAACTCAGTTTTCCAATATCTTCAATATTGATCAAATAATCGGCTGTTGACACTAGAAATTTCCACCCTGTTTATTCCCAGCCACGTGCCGGGACTTGAACAATGAAAGTAAATCGGATGGAAGGTCTAGGATGAAGTTCAAAGTTTTTTAACTACTTTGAAAACCATTACATACGAGTATTATAACGGTGAAGGAAAACATTGTGAGGAGACCGGCATGTCTTAGGACCAAAAATTTGAAGACATGGTGACATGGTGACACATCAACACGCACTGGACCCGTGGCGTGGTAGATTACGACCCATTCCTTTTCACAGATAGGAGGCCTGTGTTCCAGCAGTGGGAAATTTATAGTCTGATTATGCTACTACATATTATTATTATAAAACAAAGTGAACAAACACAGACGTCTGAACGCAATAAACTCAAAAGCACCAAACGGTTTTTCATTCAGTTTTCATTAATGGACTGAGTGATTCAGGATGAAAGTTCAGGAGTATAATTCACTGAAGTTTTCTGTAAATTGGCTCAAATATGACGTTGATTGTTGAAGATGTCGGAAAAAATCACGCCAACGAGCTTTATTGGCGTGCGCCGTGTAAACCAAGAGAGTTATAAAAAAAGAATGTATTACGTAATTAATACATTGTTTACCTGGATTAACATACCAGTACCAGTACTACGTTCCCGTGAGATATGTTCCGATATCCATGAGGACGAAGCTGCAGACAAACTTAGTTACACATAAAATCAAGCCTGAAAGAGTTGACAAAGATGACTAAGTGCATTCATATTTTGTAATTTGTAAATCCCATGTGATAGAAAACGAATATATTGTTGTTAACCGGACACAAGACCGGAATCCAAGCTGCTACTAAGAATTTTCCAATGGAGAACCCGTGGTCTAACCCGGAACCTCCACCAGGTTCAGTTACCACCCTCAGCAGTTACGATAGAGCAGTTCGAAAAAAATAAAAAATTCAAAGCATTTAATTTCAATTAAACCATTTAAAGACACGTCAAAGAGTCGATAAGTCAGGAAGTTGAATTAGTTGCCCATTCCAAAAAATAGATCTCTATGGTAAAGAACGAACAAGAAACTCCATGGACGCTCTTTTAAATCAAGATAAAATGACAAAAAAAGTAATATATTTTTTAAAATCCAAGATCAAACTTGACGTGCCGACATATATAAATATTAGTAAATTAGAACAAACAGATCCCATTAACCTCTGACTGTACTAATTGGGGCGAGCGACCGGGTTCCCAAACGATATAATTATTGGGTCACTATCGAAAGCACTTTCTTAGAAATGGCCAATGAATTGGCCAGAAGTGGCCCACATAATTGGGCTATAGGATTGGACTAATTGAAGAATTTTTGGGACTCGTTTTACTTCTAAATATTTGAAAGATTTTTGCTGGCCTTTCTTGGAAGGGTTTTCTTTGACAGGCAAATTTTTTATCGATAAAATGGGTAGATGTTACTGAGGAAGAAATATATCCAATCATGTCATCTTGACAAAACATTATTGAAATGACACTGCTTAAAGCAATGGAACGTAAAGAATTAGATGAACTAAGCCAGCGATATATATAAACTAGACTAAACAACAAAAAATTGTAAGTGACAATGATGATAGACATAAAATAAATGACCCAACCTTATTTTTGTAACAGCTTCAGAGGCTATAAAGGTATAATCATAATAAAAGTGATGGACCGCAAATAATAACACAATCATCATAATAACTTAGTACAGTTAGAATATTTACATACAAACCATCAAAATGCTCCATTACAATATTTGTCCACTACTATTACTCGCAATTTATTCTCGATACCGTTACAAATAATTTGATATCGAATACGGAACCGTTTAAGCAATTTTGGACAACATTCACAACCCAGATACATGTCGATAGCAAATGTCGAGTAGCCCACACGCAGCTCTAGTGTTTCACGTCGATTTATGTATCGATACTATCGATATTGTTTAAATTATCTTGTTGATCTGTATCGATTTCATACGGGCTGACCCTTAGTCCTGAGTTAACCTTGGACTTGATCCTATGTTTCTATGTTTTAGTTGACACTACAAAATGAGTAGTAGTCACTATGATAATGATAACCATTACTACAATAGCTGCCTTGATCTCTTCTGCATCAAGATCTTATTTCTTGCATTAATTTATTTAATGATCCACAATATTTTTGTTCTCAACATATCCACCAACATTATCTATAACCAATTTATTCTCTTCTACATGACCATCAAAAACATCCGCCATTGCATACAAATTTAAAACTTGAATATAAACAAACAACTATCGACTAAACATCGACTGCTCACAACAAGACACTCAATCCAACTGATTGACAGATAAATACACTTTTATTATAGCAACGATATTGTTTGGCATATACAAGCAGCAAGTAGGCGAAGGCCTTCGGTTTATTGACACTCTATTGATAAATGTATGACGTGTTCCGGTACTTCGGTAGTGATCACTTTGAAAGGTATTGCCGACTTAAGAGAAGTAGGTATGAGGTGTACCTATATACAGCGTGGCACTTTAATGTCGACATTATTTTAACACAAGTATACGGTTTTGCGTTTTCATTTTATGGACATATTTTAATTTTTGGAACGAAGTTTTAAACGTTATTATTTATTTATTCATTTTCAATTTTCTATAATAGCGTCTTGGAGCAACTGTGGCACAGGGGTAATTTGCCGAGGTCACGGATGATAAATAACATCGCATTAATTAATGAAATTAAAACGGATAACGTGCTAATTCGAATTGAAGGAAAGAGAGAGAGCCCAGTGTTGGCGAGCGAGTGAAAATTACGAAATATTTTATGTTGACTGTTATAATTTTTATGATCACTGGCTACTAGTCCTACCCGTGTGTTAAATTAATGTCGCATTGTAGCGGCACGTTGTATATTTGGAATGTATATCTTGAATGTATCTCTTTTACAGTAATACTATCGGCCCGCCCCTGTTTCGCACGGTTTTTATAACTTGACAAAACATCGAAATTTCTTTATTAAACGTAAGTTTAATATTGATGATTGATTGATACATTAATTTTACACAAACATAAATCTTCCGGAACAAATTCTATAAATGATGGTGAAAACTGCACACGAAAAGCGACTTTAATTTATAATATCTATAGATTAGGTTTGTATAAACTGCGTATTTAATTTGTAGTTGGTTTTTAATAGTTTAAATTAAAGGAAATAAATAAAGAAAATGTCTTGCTGCTAAGTTCTCAGACAGACTTTAGGGAAAGTTTTGAGTGGTATCAATAATGCTTACGGACTCGTTTTGTAGATTATTGGCAAGAAACTGTTGCATGAAGGGTTTTAAAGAAACAGTAATAAAAAATTAAGAAACAATTTAAAATCTTTAATTTTGTTGTTGTACAAAGGTTTAAATAAAAGGATAAAGATATTATAATAAAAACAAATAATAAATTAAGTACCAACCTACCAATATTGAAACTTCATCAAAGCAGAAACAATAATCTTAAAACCATAAAACCTATTATTTACCGAACAATAACTTTCTAAAAACTACTATAAATCTTCAACTCTTTAAAACCAAATTATATTTGCCTTCACATCTAGTACAATATTTTGATATTGAAAATACCAGAGATACACTAATAAATCACTCGACTAAACAAACACGGGATACAGACTACGAAAATCGTTTTTAAATCGATTGTCGGATCAAAAGCGCAGAATCAATTAAGTGCGATTTATGCCCGATTTTCATAGCCTTTTATTATTAGATCAAACGCTCTGGAGTAAAGTAATCGATATTTTCGGTTAGGTTTATAATCATATTCGGGATTAGTGTGCTGAAAATAGCCTTAACGGTATTCGGGTTGGCTATTTCAAGGAGAAACCGAGGTCAGCGACCGATAATGTCATTCGTTCAACAGTCGTGATTAAGGCAATGAATGAATGAAATGGTTGGGTGACTTGAATAGGTGCTCAAGATAGAAATGATTTTGATTGATGACATTTTAATCTGAACGTGGTTGAAAAAATCTGGGAGACTTGTAACATTTCCATTCAATTTATGATAGAATAGTTCTCGTACTGAATGCCTTTATTTTCTAAAGTTGGTAATCTATCAATGTTTGGACCACCTATTATAACTTTGTTTTCATAGCCGACGGATTTTAGTCAAAATGTGACCAGTTATTCAAGTAGCATTTATATATTTGCCAGTCAATAGTAACACCTCCATCTATGGCGGGAGCTGTAAAGTCCCTGACAATTTTATCGAACCATCTGAGTGCCTTCCGCCTAGGCACGCATTACTGTGACCGACTTGGAAGTTTCTAAATAGACTTCAAACCCAAGTCCACCATAAGTTCCATCCTACCCTGTCACCTGTGAACTTGATGATTTTATGACTGCGTTATGCATCTCAGCATCCTTTGTAGTCATATCATCTTCCACAACAATCATTCAATTGTTTCTTTGGTCTTCACCTACTCTTATAACTATTCATAGTCATACTGAATACTTTCCTAGCGATATGTTCTTTATCATTTGTAACATGATACAAAATTAAACCTACACTTCTTAACAAATCTACACGTCCCATATTTACCTTGTTTCCATCACATTGAAGATCCGAATCAGATTTATTTGTATCATTAACGTCTACCCAAGACGGATGGACGGGCGTTCCGACATAAGTAGAGAATTCCCACTACGAAATATGAGTAGCGGAATCCGTTTGTTAATTCGATATTGTTAACCCAGTTTACATCTTTTAGTAGCAATTAGGTTGAGATTTATTATGCATTTTTAAGTAATTGGGAGGAAATTTCGGCGGTGGAGTCAGTTACTAATTACTTTTAAGAAGTATATTTATAAACCAGTTTATCTTGCCTACTGCTTCCGTTCAAGAAGGAACATTATATGCATTATTTATTTCTTAACTGTTAGTTTTACCTCAACGAATCCTTTTTCGAGATTTCCACCGGGGTTTTGAATATAATATAATATTGTTGGAGGTATTTCCTTCCCGGTATATATGGCTATAAAGATTATAGTATTTTTCCTATGTTTATGACTACGATGTTATAATCCGTAAAGAATCTGATCTTCAATACCGTGGGACAGCGTTTGGAAAAGGACGAAAAAGTTATCCCTTCATTTTTATCGCTTTGTATTATTACATATATGAAGTGATGAATGAAAAGCTCAGATTTAGTAATGAAAGTTAAACTTATACATCAACATCACACCTGTTTTCCCCAAAGGATAGACAGAAGTGCACCTATTAATAGCACACCTATTTTAATAGGGGGTGAGCATATTGCCATCAACCGGGAACAAATCCTGACTCCTTATACTAAAACTTTTAGTGCCAGAAAGCCGAATATTGCTAGACAAATGCTGAATTTCAATAATAAGACTAACTGCAGGCTGGGACTAATGCAGTACATACGGAATACAAATCTTCCAAAATGTTTTATGTATGCTGTAACAAGACATCTCTTCATTGTGTTTTAGAATTCAACGTCAGATCCAGACCAGAGAGTTCAGTGCAGTGAACCAAACATTATACATATATATGGACCTCATCGCTCAGCTCTGCAACGGATCCAGTCTACCGTATCTAATACATCCTAGATTTTATCCGGGCTTTGCCAAGGTTAATATTGTTTTAGACAAGCTGACTCTGTTCACTTCAAAATGTGATGTAGTAAAACTTGGTCATTTTAAAATTGGCAAAGACTCAATTTGCCAAATGAAGCTCATGTAACATAAGCTAGCAACATATGTTTATTAATTCCTTTACCTATACAAATCTGTAACTAAAAACTGTACTACAACAAAAAAAAAAAATGATTTATAACTTGAAAGTCATTTATGAAAATCCACAGTACAGTTTTTCTTATAGTAGGCACAGTCAGTTACTAGTTCAATTTCAATATTCTTTATTAAAAAGTTTAAATCCATAATGGTATTTCAATTTCATAAAAGAATATTAATTAAATAAAAATGAAACGCTCCATTACCTTTTCCAATTAAGTTTCGGATGTAAGTACAAATATTCACATTGAATGCACCAAATAACCATCGATATACAAAATCGATTTTATTCAAGTTCTAAATCGATAACTTTCCACAATTTCACCACTAATTCTTTTTTATAATTTACGATGTCAGCTTCCGCTACTTTATTGGTAGTTGTTATCGACTAAATAATATTGGTTTCGAGTTATTAATCCACATTTCAACATATTTGGAATTTAACCTTAGAGATTTTATAGCTTTATTATTAATTTGAACTATTAATATTAGATTAGTACCTTGATTTGGTTTTTCTAGTTTGGTATCGAGTGATTTATACGACATCTCTGCTTTTGTCATAATAATGAAAGACTGATAGGATTTTTTCATTTATGGCTAAATCATTCTTCCGTTTGTAATAATGTTGGAAACATCAATTTTATTATTGCTTAGTAATAGAATTGTTTTCCATATGTCCAACATAAAAAAAATTAAAAAGTACGACCTTTGTACAGCATTGCCGACAATAATTATGTAGATTAACAAAAATATATATATAGGGCTTTCTTTTTTTAATACAACTGTATATTCGACTTCTAACTTCAAATCAACACGCGATAAACTCTTGACATCAATTTCTCATGATGTCAATTTCAAAAATATTCTAACAATCCCAGAACAAATACATGTTAACCCACGTAACCTATCCCACAAAAGTTATTCTGTACCATGTAACCAATCGAGAGATTCCGCAAAGTGTATCAATATTATAAATGATTATGAAATAGGAAGTGCTGAAGGTAACACTAGCTGTGACATCAATACCCGTGAGTATGCTTTGAGAGCGGTGAAAGGTATAGGAGATAGCGAAGAAGAACGGTGGCAAGTTTCATGCTTTCTGGTTGAGAATCTTAGACATCGTTAGATGTATTTAATCAATGTGTTAGAAATGTGATCTTTTTTAACTATGTTCTCATATTATTTATTATATTAGTGTAGTACACGTATATTCTCAGCTCGTATATTTGCACTTTGTAGGTATTTTCTTAATATACATGCAATTTGTTATTATTAAATCGTGCTTTTGTATGTTGTGCTATGTCTTTTGTGTCCAGCAAATAAACGATTTACCTAAGAGTATATTCGAACATAATTGCAAATGAACAATTGGAATTATTTACTTTATTTGCACCAATTTAACTAAGAAAATATTAAGATTTTAAATTAAGCTATATAATTATTTTTAATATAATGATAAGCATAATATATTATAGTCATTCGGTAAACATCTTCAAATCGAGTAAGCACAAGATTACCAGTCAACAATACATCGACATCTATCAAAATTTTAACTACCTCTATAATAAATATGACATCACAAAAGTGACTATCATACCATTGAATATTTCCATCCTTAGCCAGAGCTGGCTTCACAATTTATATGCGTCTATCTGCATAGCAACCAACAATACCCAAAGATCTATTTGTTATAGATTTTTCAAAGGTTGATTTAATACCCCAGTTATGCAATGATATACATCATGGGAATTTGTTTAGTAAAGAAATACTCGATGGGATAGAAATGGAAGATTAAGATAGTCTTGTTACGGAAATGAAAGATATTTATCTTGTTGTGTGAAATTTTGTAACGCGTTTTGGATGATGGGAATTGGAATTCCAATGTTTCAAGGTCTGATTTTAATTTGTGGAGTAGAGATTATTTTGGTTATGAATATTATTTATTCCTGCCTGAGTGTACCTAAAACGGGGTGGATAGGGATGCAGGGGTGAATCGGGACGAAACTTTAAAATGGATTTTAATGTTGAAATAATATAGTTTGTTGCCAGAAAAGACTAATGTGTTTACTGTTTTTTAATTAAAGATTAAGTGTCCTTGTTAGCAACCAACTATATTATTTTAAAGTACAAATCCATTATAAAGTTTCGTCCCGATTCACCCCTGCATCCCTATTCACCCCGTTTTACCGGTATAGTTTTCAAAGTTTTTGTTGGTATATTGGCGTGTTTTGACATATGGCAAATAATTTAATCAAATGTTTTATTTCGAAATGTTAACTATTTACAAATGTTTAGCATCAAGTTCTTCTAACTGAACAGACTAGTGCTGCTGAGGACTTTGTTGCGCCACTTCTTCTTCCCAGCTAAAACACTACGAAGTGGTGAAGGGTGGGAGTTTTAGGGAACTGTCTCATATGATTTTATCATTCAAAAAATGCTAGTTCTCATGCTAGTTTGAATGAATAAATTTTGATTTTGATTTAATGTTTTGACGTTTTAAATTTAGTGGGTCAATTGTGAAATTGCGTTTAGGATATAAACCGAAGTGTTTTGACAGTATTTCTATTAATTCAGGATTTTGCCAATTCCTAACCTTTTATTTACGCTACGACATATCTTGTTTAAATAACGATTTGAATCAATACCTCTGTCAATAGTTTGGTATCACTGTCGTTTCGTAACATCATACCCCCAAAACAACCCATAGCTATCGCCATGAATTTCCATCACCATCCCATAACAATCAGTTTATTGATCTCTCTCAGTTTGGACGTGAAAATGATATCGTTCAGATCTCCATTGCCGATTATATTGTGTGCAGTGTCAATGTCTGTGATGTAATAAAGGTCAAGAACGCGGACATTGTCAAGTTCGAGAACAGTATCTTTTATCTTTTCGTTTGTTGTTGTTATTGAGTCATCTGTTGCAGTCTTGTGTTGGAGATGATTCTTTAATTCTTTTGTTTTGATTTCCGTACTTACCATTTCTGGCTTTTTTGTGTATCTTCTTTGATGCTTGTCATTGTAGGCTAGCTTTTGCCAGCGGTTATGCCCGCGTGGATTTTGGAAAATATCCCATGGAAACGTACTATCGGGATTAAAAGTACCCTATGTGTTAATCCAGGTTACGAACTATCTGTGTGCCAAATTTCATCCAAATCCATTTAGCCGTTTTTGCGCCAATCTGAAACATACATCTAGACAAACAGGCAAGCGGACAAAAATTCTTTCTTGGTATTTTATTATTCTATATAAATACCAAGTTCAAAGTATACAGGCATATTATAATTATAGGCTCTATATGTATATATAGGCTCTGATTCTCAATGAAGTAATATTACAACGAGTATGTTATGAAACTAGCTAGTATATTACATGCCCTTTCAAAATCTAGCTCAACAGTTCAACAACCATACACTTGCGTTAAAACTAATGGGCCCTTTTCCGTAAACGAGACGCAAACTGTCGTGCAAAATAACCAAGCAACGCTCACCAATTATCCACTTTAATCGATTAAATCGTTTACGGGTGACTTGAAAGCATTGGTATAGAATCGATCGTAATCAGCACTATTAATCGGGAATTAACCGAGATACGGAATGTAAATATCGATGTTTATCGATACCGATTAATCAGTAAAAAAATGTCTGCGTGTTTCTGCGTGATCATGTGATGTGATTTCATTAGCGCGTTCGTAGCTACATTCTTGGATTTATAGAATGTTTTAAGTTTATCTAATTTATTTAATTACGATGTTTTCATTAAGGTTTTGGAATTTCTAAGTTGCCTTACTGGTTTATTTGAAGAGTGGAAAACCCTGACCATGTGTTTTAGTTGGACAAGATTTCGAGGTAAATCTCGTTATAAACTTTGATTTAACGAACTTCAAGAGCGTTAGAGCTCTGTTATTTACTGCAATAATAATATTAGTTAAGTAATTTGTAAACTAACAAGCTGAGTATTCACGGCGATTCGTTCAGATTGTTTGACAATTAAGACTGTGAACACATCATCATTATACTACCTTTTTCCATCTATGTTAGGGTTGGCTTCGGCGTGAGGTGCCCGTGGCTAAATAATAACAACCGCACAGGTCGATCGGTCAGGTTAAGCTACGCTTGCCGCGGTTGGTCTGTGGATGGGTGACCATCTTTACATACCGAGACCCCTCCGTGCCTCGGAAAGCACGTTAAGCCGTTGGTCCCGGCTGTCATTCGTGGATCTTTGACAGTCGTTACGGGTAGTCAGAAGCCCGAAAGTCTGACAACCAGTCTTACCAAGGGGTATCGTATTACCCAGTAACTGGGTTGTGGAGGTCAGATAGGCAGTCGCTCCATGTAAAATACTGGTATTCAGCTGCATCCGGTTAGACTGAAAGAGGCTAGGCAGATAATGTTAGGGTCGGCTTCCAGTCTAATGGGATGCAGCTGAATACCAGTCTTTCACATAAAGTGACTGACCTCCACAACCCAGTTACTGACCCCTTAGAGAGACTGGTTGTTAGACTTTCAGGCTTCTGACACTTAAGACTGTTTACTTGTTGATTTCTTCTTGGGTAATTTCAAATGTTTCGTTAGCGTGTGCTAGGTGACGTATGGCAAATAATTTTAATTTAATGCTTTGTGTTTCGTAATGTTAACTACTTTGCATACTATTGTATAGAACCAAGTTTTTGACAACTCTTGATGATGACATTAGATTCTGTTATACCCTGTCCATTAGGTTAACCGTTTTTTGACAGCTGTCTTAGAACGTACATATTCCAGATTACGTAAAATATACTTTAAAATGCGTAATAAAATTATGTATTTTATAAACTGTCTTATCTTATTGAGTTATCTTATATATGACTTCTTACAGACATTATAATACCGTACGTGTATCAATCAATGTATTGTGTGTTGCTGCAATCACTAGTTCCATCTGTCAAAAAACGGTTTACCTGATGGACAGGGTATAAGTGTAGGTATCTTCAAAATATTGTCACACCAAATAATAATAATACTTTATTGATGCCCAGTCCTTACAATTATGCTTAATATCTAGCTAAAGTTCACAAAATAAAGGCACACAAAAGTTGAAACCCTGACTCCTAAACTAGGAATACCTGTGACTTAGGAGTCAGAAATATTTCTAGTTTAGCCTACTTAAACAGGTAGGTAATCTTAAGCCTGCTTACCACGAACCCATCCTGTACTTAGCTATAAATATTTTATCAGGCATAAAGGTCAACCTCCGAGAACATCCCAAGACACGACCTATTTTTACAAAAAAAAAAAAAAAATTGTCACTTCTGTTACAAAGCTATTCGGGAATGTTTTACAAACAACTGTAGGAAAATATTGACTTTTGCCACGAATGAACAATCAATTCTGATGAAAAATGGAAATTGTTGCCTTACATTTGCACGACACTGCAGGGGTAGTTTGGCAGTTTTTGTTAAAAAATCAACAGCGGCAGTGTAGAGGTTTTTATTAAAATGTTGGCACCTATTGGGTGAGGCACCGCTTATGTTTACATGACCTGAGCAGGAAGCCTTGTTGCGTAACACACTCACCATTGCACCATTGCAATAGGTTTATTTCGACAGATAAATAACTATTCGAAGAATTTGAAAAACACAGTGTTGTTTTTTTTTTTTTTTGCTGGGCAATGGCCTCTCTACTTCCTTTCCACCTCTCTCTGTCCAGAGCTGCCAATTTCATCTCGCCATCTCCATCTGGGCCTGCCGCGATGTCGCTTGCCATCAAGCGGGACTCACTGGGTCGTAAGTTTGTCCTATTGATCGTCTGACATGCGGCAGATGTCAGACGATCAATAGGATTCCCAATTCCATTTTTTTATTTATTTATTTTAGTACTTGCGGACTTACAGCTAATAAAAACAAACACAAAAGGAAAGGAGAGGAGGGGAGGGGAGGAGGTTTATTTTCTTTTAATAAATAATAATAATATCCCTGGACATTTCACACAGCGCCATCTAGTCCCAAGCTAAGCAACCTAATGCTTGTGTTATGGTAACAAGATGGCTGATAAACTACTTATATACATTTTTTTTTTGTAAATACATACATATTATAGATAGAAAAACACCCAGGCTCGGAACAAATACATGTAGGTCATACAAATATTTGTTCCGTGCGGGAATCGAACCCGCGACACGCAGCGCAGCAGTCAATCGCTTAACCACTGCGCCAACCGTCGTCTTTTACACGTGGCAGCCTTCCGATTGACATCAGTAGTATTTGTATGGACGGATTTATGGATGGATGGATGTTTGTTACTCTTTCACGCAAAAACTACTGAACGGATTAAAATGAAATTTGGCACATAGATAGTTTATAACTAGGATTAACACATAGGATACTTTTTGTCCCAATATTCCCACGGGGTCGAAACTTATGCGGGTGAAACTGCGGGGCGCAGCTAGCGTGTACATAAAACGGTTGCCATAAAAACGAAATTAAGAAAATAAACTCCCACGTTACAGCCAGTAGGTAAGTACTAAGATAACGTGCCCCACAAGCAATTTGATACAGGTAAATACATTAAACTCCGTACATAATGTGTTATATATATGTAAATAGGTTCCTTAACTGAACAAAACCTTAATGTACGTTACATTAAATTCAATTTTGCTCGTAATGTTGTATCGATCGAACTCGTTACCGTACCTAATTTGCATTTCTTAATAACTTAATTCGTGTTTTTAAGGGCCACACACGTTTTTGACGTAAGTGTTGCTTCGGAGTTCTTCGTTTACTTGAGTTTCGTTTTGCGTTATGGCTTTTTAGAAAGTCGTGAGATAATTAATGAAGATAAGGTTTTATTTTAGTTTTGTTTTAGCGAATACAAACCATCTCTGGTTTAATGGTACAAAACAAACATTAACCTGTATTAAGACTATTATTATGTTTAAATAAAAATTAAAAATTAAAAAAAAAATTCTTGAATTTTAAGTGTCGGAACATTGTGATAGCCTATCATCAGATGGGCAATCACAAAAGACAATCATGTCCTTTCCCATAAATTTTCATGTTTATCACGATTAACAGTAGGACTAATTTTCTATGATATCAATTTTCTAACCCCAATCATTTATTTATTTAGAATCTCCAACAAAAGATGTACACAATACACGACACATAAAATAAAGGGATCAGGTATTAAGTATTAATCCTGTACTTATAGGAGACCACAGCATGCACAATAAAATTAACAACTAAGCTAACAAAGCTAAAATATTAATAATAGGTAACACTTGGAGAAGTTACTAAATTATTAAAGGACATAAAAAAATTAAATATAACATGTTAAATTATAATCCAATTAATTTCAATTCCATCAATTCATTTCCAAAGAGCATTGAATTATTCTCTGAAGTGCCATGTGCTCATCCGAGTCTCTTTAGGAACATAAATTATCCTATATGATTGTTTTAGTTTATAGCTACCACGTACCCTCCAATTCATCATCGTCTGGCTAGCCTTTTTCCGAACTATGTTGGGGTCGGCTTCCAGTCGAACCGGATGCAGCTGAATACCAGTACTACCGTCTAACCCGGGTGGGATACTCAACTTCAAAAATCAAAACATCAACAATCAAAATATCAACACCATTGTAATCAACAGTTTAATTTCCCATCCCTTTTATTTAATAAACAAATCTATTTTTTCTTCCTTAAGAAGTGCAATTTGCCTCTTGCCATATTACCTCTCAGATTATTTCCTACATCTCTATGCACCTATTTCCAATTAAAAATCCTCCGTGTCGGTACACGTTACAGCACATAAAATCTTATCGGTTGCACTTTCATTACCATACTTCATTTGCATTGCTTAATAACTTAATTCGTATAAGTAACGGCCACACACGCTGAGCCGGTATTGAGCCGTTTAGTGATGGGAAGCAGGTTTACTGAGACCTTGTGGCCTCAATTTGGGATTTGGGTGAGGTTTTGGCCTCAAATCTGGTTTGGGATGGGAATTGGGAGCTTACTGTATTCTGCGGGAGATTCTGCTGAAAATTTATAAGTATGTAATAATAGTACATAAGCACAACATAACATATCATCAGGCCTATTTTTTTTGTTGATTGAAAAGTAATTTTCACAAATAAGAAAGAAAGAAAACTGTTTTATTTGGGAAACACACAGGAAATGCAAGTATAAAAGGAACAAGAAACAAAATAAACCTGTGCGAGGCCAAAAAGGCTCCTATCTTAGCATAATGCTACGATATTTAAAAAAAAAAATACCGCAGCGCTGATATTCTGATAGAAAGAGAAGAAAAATAAAAACTTTCAAGAATATTTTGCTGTCTACTGCTATGTTGTAATGAATTTGCTTTAGATATAGCTGGTACCAATCCAAACAGTAAACCAGCAAAAAAATAAGGAATAAGGAAAAAAGTCATAAAAATATATACCTACTTAAAAAAATATATTAAAGCCAAAATATCCTCACCACCACTTTCAGCAGTCGCATCACTACGGACATTCTTTTTGTTCCGCCGTCCATATTTGGATTCACATAGTGCTGGATATTAAATTTTAATACAAGATTTATAATTACGAGGAAAGTGTGTGCGCATGCATTGTAGTGGAAAACTATGCCATGCTCTTAAGGGTAAGATGTCAGAGAGATGCGGACCTAAGATGTATATTTAGGTAATTTAGGTAAATACTTAATTTTACGTCCAAGTATTAAATAAAAACCAGTCGATTCGAAAAGTGAAGCTACGCTTACAGCGGTCGATTAGTAAATCATCGAAACCCATTCGAATTTTAGGGAGCACGTTAAACCGATCGTTCTGACTATCATATCAATATCGATGACGGTCGTTGGGGAAATTAGAAGTTGAATACTCTTACAATTTAAAAACGACAGCATTGCATGCCCAGACAATTGTTAAGAAAAAATATCCGTTCTATGGTTGTTGCAATCCACTGCTGGCATATATGCCTCTCTCAGGCTGCGCCATAACACCCTGTCCTCCGCCAAAATCCGCAATAAATGAGGATTGCACAATGACGTCAAAACATCAGCACACACAGCACACAGTAAGCTACCGATCCTATATTGTCTTAAAAATCATCATAATTGACTACAACACCGCAAAACGCAGTAATACACAAAAAATACAAATTTCACCCGCACCATCTTACCTACCCATCTTATCAAACACAACAAAAACAAAACACAATCCCTTCCCGCCATGTTGGAAAAATTCTTTAAAGTCACGCAATAAAATAAAACCAAAAAGCATACAGCAATAAAAGAATGATCATACTTACAAATTATAATGTTGAACATAAAACCACAAATTACAACTTCGCAATCAATACAACATTAAAAACAAATTATGCGTAAAATGAGAACGAGCCGGCTGATGTACGAAACGATTATATCATTGTATGCATTACATGACAAACGTTATGATTGGTATTAAAAAGAGTATTCTGATTATATTTATTTTAATGTTAAAGTTTGACAGTGTTTTTTCGGTTTTCCATTTAGAATTTATCAGAAGCAGTATATAGTCTGGATTTGTGCGAAGTCGAAGGCAATAGGCTTGCCTCCTATTGGACTTAAACGTAACTGGTGAAATATGGGTGTGCTATAGAAATACCTTCACCTAACGCTAAAGGGGGCCTACAGGTTATATGAGTTAGTATGAGTTTATATAAGTTTGGAAAAAAGATTGTCTGATCACCGGACGGATATGGTTTATCCTACTAACTCGATGATTTTCTTTATTCCAGCTGTATCCTTATTCCAGCTATGAGCTCTTCATGGAACAGGAGATTTTGATACTCTGTAAACTCTGTACAAATCACGCTCGTAAACGTAATTCTATTAAAATTTTAACGGCAGTATTTCTGCCTACTATTCTATTTGCTACCCTAGGTAGTGAAAGAAAGAAATAAAATAAATTTATTTGACTAAGGTTAAAGCACACAAATTCACACAAAAACAAAAAAGAGAAACTGGTGCTAAACTATACTATCTATATTCTTCTTTTCTATTACGTCTGATATTACCTACTTTAGTTGTAGTTGTACTTTAGTTGAAGTTGTTGAGTTAGTTGTACTTTAGTTGAAGTTGTAGTACTCGTACATAGTCCTGTTCTTTATTCCCTATAAATTTTCTGCAGATTTTCCCGTCAAAAACAATCTTCTACAACTTACGCTTATCCAACAACTCACACCACAGAATACGCCCGTCAACACAATCTTAACGGTCGAAAACATTGATTCATTAATACAAATAATGGTCTTTTAGTTCGGAATTTTAATACTCTGTGAACCCACATCGAGATGAAAGGGTCCCTACATTTGTGGGCATATATTGTTGGAAGTTGAAAGGATATTATAATAATTGATTGTAATTGAATTAATATTAAGTACCAATTCAACGCTACTGGCATTGGTTCCATTTTAATGGGATTGGATGTTAATATGGAAGGAAGTGTTGTAAGGTCAGTGTGTGTTTATATGGGAAGCCCTTCTGCGGATTAAAAGCTATTGAAATTCAGCTTTGTGTAAATTGAACTTTACGTAATTAGTCGTATATCTAAAGATTAGTCTTTGACACGGGTATTATGTGTTGTTTTAGTCTTGCATCAAAGTGAGTTATGGCTAATCTATCTTCTATTTAAATTGTTAAAGTTCGAATTAGGTTTTTATGAAAAGAAAAATTGGGAAATTTTCCCGGAAAATCTGAAAGAGCTTTCTTTTTGGATCTTTATGGTTCCTGTGGTCTACAATTAAGAACTTTAATCATGGATTTTTGTATAGCTTATTGACACTTGGACAAGACAATACCTGTGTGGAGTCAGCTAGTTCGGTGATAAAAAGGGAAGTAAGTAGCATTGTTGGTAGTGGGCTCACTGCTTGGTTTACTGAATAATTTTATTGAAACTTTGTCACTCAAGAAAGCAATCCTGTTGCACCCTGCAGGGCATTCAGTTTCTACCGCTGAAGATTGGAAAGCTTTATAATAATATGCTGAAGACGGTTTACATTAAACCTCTTAGTTCACCGTGTTTGCCCCAGAAAGTAAAGATCACTTTAAAAACCAATAAAAGACCAAGAAATAAGTAGGCGTTTCAAAACGATGAGATGTGATACTGATTAACCCTATGTAACGTGGATCTACGCGAAACTTTTTAATTGTTTCTGTAAATACTGCATTCAACCGGTTAATGGATTAATGTATCGCATACTATACTAACTTATCTTTTTATCCTCCCTCTTCAAAAATACGAGCATGCAAACCAACAAAGCATACAATAAAATCGACGTGAAATAATAATGAGGGTATCTGTTCCGATAATTGCAAGTTACATCGGGCATCGTCGTGTGACGTCGGGTATCGTCGGGTGTCCTCGGGCTATAGCATTTACTTTCTCCGTCTGGTCCAGACCTGCGTGATTTAGAGTGGTCTGGTATTTGGGTTGCCTTTTAAAAAAATGTCTGGCTTTTTTGGTGGTTCAAAATAACTTGAACTTGACAATTGGGTGGAGAGGTTTAAGAAAGTGTCCACGGAGTTTCTTGTCCGAACTAGCTTCATCTTTCTGACTGACCGACTTCTTTTTTTTTTCTTTTTTAATAAGAACTAAAGTTCTTAGTAATGGATTACAATTCACCTAACAGACTAATAAGCAATTTAACTCTAACTTAATATTTTACCGACTTCTTGACAATATTCAAAAGTGTCAAACTCAAACCATTTATTTATGGATAAATGGTTTGAATTTTAAATGTTTTTGAGCTTTGTAAATTTAATGAATACATTATTCATCAGGTATCAAAAAATATCTACTGTTTCATAGAAAAGTGCAGTGCCTACGCGGACAAAATGTATGGAACAGCAACTTTTTTTTAATAACCAGTATCAGAATCATGTACTGAATCTAAATCTGAGACCATGGCAATAAGTTGCACGCTGATATCCCTGCCACCCTGCATAATTGACTTGCTTCTACCTAAGACTTCGTTTACGTAGAATTTTTTGTTTTAACATAAAATAATATATCTTATGATACACGGCAATACTGTAGCTTATCATTAGTAAAAGAATTTTCGGAATCGGATTAGTAGTTCCGAAGATTACCCCATACATACAAACTTACAAATGTTACCCCTTTATAATATTAGTATAGATTACTATTCCTTGTTATTACCCGAAGCAATCCTAAATAGCCGTAGAGTAAAAGTTTTATTAAATCTGCTATAATGTGCGAAGGATTTTCAGAGATATAATAAATTGCATTCCAACTAAAATAATAGCTTACCATATAGCTCAGAGGAATGAAAAATATGATGCAGACAAACTCTATTATTCTTTAATTATCAGATTGCGTTTCAGCTCAAGCATAAAGAAGCACAAGAAAATTGTTGAGAATTTTATAAAATATTGTTAAGGAAGGAAAAGTAAATAAAGAAAGAAAGGAAATTAGTTTATTTGACCCAGGTTCAATAAGGCACAAAATATTCTCACAAAAGCATGTAACATAGAGACTAGAGTTTAAAAACAAATGATTTAGGGCTGACTTTTTAACGCCAGATAATTTTATCGGCGGAATTTTTGACAGTTCTTCTGTACAAAATCTATCAGGCATCAATTTTATTCTACGAATAAAAATTACCTGTCGATGCAAAATTTGCCCTTAAAGTTTAATAGACCAAAAAAAGAATGTGCAATTAAATGAAAACGTTCTACCTAAGTATATAGAAATAATAACATCATTTGCTAAAGAGACACTTCAAAGGAAGAATATAAAACACATTTTCAGAAAATTTTGCCCACGCAGATTCGATAAAAGAAAATGCTTTGTACATTTTTTTATGAGTTCCTCGTTGCAAAGTTTATTAAATATGTACTAAGATAACAAGGTAATATTACGGTAGATGCTTGCAGACACAATGTTTGCAATATTCATAACTTAGGAAAAAACCTAGACTTTCGTTATAAGGATTCGCAACAAACACGAGTAGGATCTGGTTTAGGAGATAGGATATTTTTTATAAAAATTATATATATATATATATTAGATTTACATCCGTCACCTTACACGTCAGGTTTAGTTGAAAACCAGCGTCAGGCACTAGTTGTCTGGCATTTTTGCTGAACTGGGCCTTTTTGGCGCAGTCGTAACAGTTACAGTTTGCGCGTCGATGTCCCCTTGTCTCACGTGCCTTCTGTCCCACACCTCAACTGAAGGCACGTATTCCCTCCGAATGAGAGTACCCTGACGATATGACCCCAGCTAATAAAGGATCTTTCTTTTACTCCTGTTATTCTTACGATTTATTACGAGGCGCTAGTTTTACGAGAGTTAAATATATTTTTTTGGTGCGATGTATGTGGCGGTTTTCTTAATATATTTGGGTCAGAAAGACCCTTTTTGAATGAGGGATGTTGGTTGATTATCTTTTTTTGTTGGAAACTTGAGAGAAATCTGAATTTTCGAGTGCTCAGCGAAGTTTACGGGTCATCGCCAAGCGTTTGGTTGACTCTTCACGTGATCACGTGGCTGGCCTATTTTTAGCCAAAAGCATCAGCATTGCCTTCCAACGTGGTAATGCTGCCAGCCTTTTGGGCACTTATCTCATTGACAGCGATGCGGACGAATTTATTGATGCCCAATGAGCTCCTGCCTTTTTATTTATTTTTTTATTATATACTTGTACATAATACGTATATATATTTAAGTGTTAGCTTAAAAATATTATTTAATGTGTTACCAATAAAGCTATTTAATCAGTGTTTGTTCCAAAATAATTAATTTATTCATACACGATTCATCGACTTCTATAACAAACATTGCTGGTGTTCCAAGACGACAGAGGAGCTCACTCTAGACATAAAGGCTAAATTGGTAGTATCTAGCTATTACGTTTTCATTGCTACGGTCGGACTGGGCGAGTATATGTCTGATAGGGTGGATTTATGTGGCTCATATGCTATAGGGATGAGCGGAGTAAGTCGGCAAGGGTTACGGAAATTGATTGAATAATTAGAGCAGTGGTGGACGAGTGGTAACGGATTTATGAGTTGTATATCGTGGGTTTGAACCCAGACAGGCGTTTTACTTTGTGTAAATAATTTCATCGCCACAGCTCTCAAAACGGTAGAAAAACATCGTGCGGAAACCGGCATGTCCTAGAACCAAAATTCGAAGATATGTGACATCTACCAAACCGCACTGGTCCCGAGTGGTAGATTACAGCCCACTCCCTCTTGAAAAGAGGAGGCCTGCGTCCCAGTAGTGGGAACGAGGCTGATTATTATACCTACCGTAAATGGTAAAGGAACCCTTACAAAGATCACTCTATCCTAGTATTTTTGGAACGAAGTTCCTTATCGCGCGTTGCGAAAGGGGGCTAGACGGAAAAAATTAAGACCAAAAGTTGGAAAGACACTTTTTGCTATAGTTGTAAGCCGTGCGGCGGGCGTGCGCGTGTTTCTCTCTCTCTCTCTCTCTCTCTCTCTCTTTGAACTTCGTTCCATCCGGGTGTCTCTTGACACCTCTCAAGTTTTTTTTTATTGGTATAAAATGTTTGCTATAACAAGCAAGAGGAAAATCTAAAACATACCTCATTAAAAATATCAACTTGCTTGATGGTGGTTTATACCCCTTTTACTGGGCAAAGGAATCTCCTTTCTCCTTCCAAATATGGATTATCAAGAAAAAAAAAATGAACCTGGAATGTATGTTCGTTCATAAAAGTGAAGCCGCATTTCCTGCGTAACAAGAAATATAGGTATGGTTCGACTTAAAAGTTAAAACCAAATCATTCGTTAACATAACTTGAAACACATTAAGATTTTTATAACTATAATAACACGCACTTTACATCCGTCGGGTGTGCATTAAGTTGTTTTAAACACGAAAATTATATATCGGCAGGTAAGGACTGAATATTTCATGTGAAAGCACGCGTTTACAAGTCCAACTGTCATCTTATCCGTGATCGTGGCCTTAACCTGTAGTTTAAGCACGTTTAAGTAAGGTTGTCGCGTGGGGAAAACTTGTTTACATCGAATACTGGCCGAAAATAAATTGTTTACTTACATTCTTTTTATGTAGGCAAGAAAATAATAAATCTTTTAAATCTGGATAATGTCAAATTATAATAATATGTCATGCGAACCTAACGTAAAAACCATTATAGCCCTGGGGCCAGTAATATTGTACTCAATTTTATTATAACCTGCTGATCAATAATGCGATTGGAATTTGGAACCTTTACATTTTAATTTTAATTAATTATTTTTTAGCTTGAGTACGTATAGTTTTTATTATATTTGTTGGTATATTGGCGTGGCTAGCTAACGGATGTCAAATTATTTAATTTAATGTTCTGTGTCTTGTAATGTTAATTACTTAACATACCTATTATTGGATACAATCAAGTATTTTCTAACTGACCAGACAGCTGTGCTGCTGGGGAGTTTGTTGCACCACTTCTTCTTCCCAGCGATAGCACTAGGAAGTGGTGAAGGGCGGGCGTTTTTGGGGGACTGTCTTTTGTAATTTTGACGTTCGAAAAGTGCTGATTCTTAGCCTGATTTGAATGAAAACATTTCCAAAAAAAAAAAACGAAAATCAAACTGCCTTCTCGGGAATAAAGGTTGTCTTCGTTTTGGGCGAGCTTGTGCCCGTGAAAAAAGACATTGCTTTATCCGTCGTTGAATAATCTATTATTAGTTTACTACCTAGATATTAACTCATATTTGAAAGAGTAAACTGTTTCTGATTAGAATTAATTACAATAATTTGAATACTATTTACAGCGTGTTAGTGGTTGAATATATTCCAATGTTTGCTTTATTTTCTTTATTCCGACAAATCGATTTCACAGCAAGTATTGTTCCGCTTTTAATCTAGCGTACTCTAAAAGCATAACTACCTACTCTGAAATCATAAATATGCATCTCTCTAACAGGAAGACATCGCTTGAATAACAATCCAAATTCATTTCCTTACAATAGGTAGGTACCCCGCTTTTATCAACCCACATTAAAACTGTGTCACAACCGGACCAAAATAGAAACGAATTAATTTAATTACGGACAGCCCTAAAACCCCAAATTATGATACCAGGAAACAATTACATTGTAATTCGTCGACCAACATTTTGCTCATCAAGATCTCATAATCCACCATTTTGGGAGAAAATTATTAAAACGTGATTATAACAATGAAATTCTGTGAATGAAACACGAAGACCTAATAACCTAATTTGAACAATAAATACAAAGGAAAATACAGTTACACGTAATTTTATAACATTATAAATGTTTTTGTAACACAATTAGCATTATGCAAAGTGGGTAACATGACGTGTTAGCAATTTGATCGTTCTTTGTTTTTTGGTGAAATTATTTTCATGACGACACTGAATTTGTCAGTCTGCCATTTGTAAGAACAACAGAATGATCGAAATGTTTTTTAAATCTGCACCCTAGATGTGACTGTTCCTAAATTAACTTAGGATGATAAAATTTTCGTTTTTCCTAATTATTCCTCAAAACGGCGAAGGAAAACATCGTGAGGAAACCGGCATGTCCTAGAACCAAAAATTCGAAGACGTGTGACATCTACCAATTCGCACTGGGCCCGCGTGGTGGATTATAACCCACTCCCTCTCAAAGAGAGGATGCCTGTGGCCCAGGAGTGGGAACATTATAGGCTGATTATGTAGGGTAATTAAGGAACAGTCACATATTAGGGTCTAGATTTACAAAACATTTCGATCATTCGATTCGATTTAGAACATTTCGATTACTCAATCGATTCAAAAATGTCTTCTGTTCCATAACGTAAATAACTCTATTTACGTTATGGAACAGAAGACATTTTCAAACAATTATGAAGCAATGAACTACGAATTCTATTCAAAGTCATTCGTATTATTATTAAAAGTGGTGTTAGTAAATGCTGATTATAATTATTATAATTCACAATAAGTTAATCATCATAATTACATCAGCCTTAAGCTGTAAACTGGCTGGACAAAAACCTAGCCAACAAGTCTAACACAAAATCTAAATCTAGTTGATAGCAAAGACTCAACTAGTTATTCAGATGGATAGAACAAGTTTAGCCACGTGCTTCTTGCATAAGTCCATCGACCTGATTGCGCGTACGCTTATGTGCTATAAATGTCATATTATTTTGATATACTATCTGATCTGATGACTCAATTAAATAAATGGTCTTTAGATTCAAGATGTAGAGGGTGATAAGTAATTGATCTAGTAGGGGTTCTAATTAAATTCACATTCAGATGTATCTCATCCGTGTGGAGGGTAAACTGGTAATGCAAATTTGAACAATTAATACTAACAAAATGTGTACTTTAAGCTCTGCAGTGCGATTCTGTAACCATCTCACCGTGAAAACTTAGGTGAAGTGAGCGTGGAGTGACCTGCCATTCCAACTAATGCTAGGGATCGACACTATTGACAGCTCACTCTAAGCTCACTTCACCTGACTATTCACGGTGAGATTTTTACAGAATCGATCGGCTGGTCAATCTAAAGCGAATCTTGCGTGGGATGTGGGACGAAATTCGATCGCCCCGATTGTATCAACTAACTTGTATGAAGGTATTCAAACCGTACCCTAATTGCGTAATACAGTATCAATCTCAACCTGAATCATTTAGAACGATTTATTATTGCTAATCTATTGCTTCATATGTTCGAAAAATTTGTCTGCTCAACAACGTAAATAACGCAATGGATGTTGTTGAACTGTCAAAATAAAACTCTTTGTGTTAGTGTCTTACGTAATTACCCTGCCGGTGGTAATAGTCACGTGACTTTCTAATCAACAATAACATAACAACAACTATTTCTGAAGGACACGTCATACACACACTTCAGACACTTTAGGGACGCGTCATCTCAGAAGTGTAGGATAGAGGTAAACCTATACACCCATATTTATTTAAACTTTTCGCACAAAAAGGTACAAAGGCGGACTTAATGCCTTAGGCATTCTCTACCAGTCAACCAAGGTTGCTGAAGAGATTAGATGGCAGGTGCTTTGGTTCAGAGGGATAATAATAATAAAAAAAAACTCTTAAAACTAGGTACACCAATACATAAATAGGTTATATACACATACATATTATTACTATAATATCATCATCTGCCTAGCCTTTTCCCAACTATGTTGGGGTCAGCTTCCAGTCTAACCGGATGCAGCTGAATACCAGTATTTTACATGGAGCGACTGCCTATCTGACCTCCACAACCCAGTTACTGGGTAATACGATACCCCTTGGTAAGACTGGTTGTCAGACTTTTGGGCTTCTGACTACCCGTAACGACTGTCAAAGATCCACGAATGACAATAATGACAATTATTACTATAATATATACTTACTATAATATATTCACGATCCTATTGTCATCACCAATCCAGACTCCGGGCTGCTACTCAGAAATTCTAATTAGAAGAACCCATTAACACTTTTCCCAACTCGGGTATCAAACCCAGAACCTCATGTTCAGCGGTCGCGCTTGCGGCTACTAGACCAAAGAGGTAGTCCTCATCATATAAACATTAAAACAATCGACGTCCGAAAGTCTCGCGTGACGGCGACGCGCGACATTCGCGTCAGTGTATTACTTAACAGTATTATTTTAATCTTCTTACTTCACTCACACTGAAGTAGGTATATGGGAAAGAGATGGAGCTATACGGCCTTATAACTGCTGTAAGAGGTGGTGGTTACCCCCGAGCTATATTTTTACTTATCTTTCTTTCTTTCCGTAATATGATTTATTAGAAACGGATACGACTTTTCATTTTTTCCTTCATTTTAGATCGATATGCCTCCTTTAATATGGAAATACGTTCCAAATATGTTTCACCTGCAGAAAGAAAATACGAAAAACTACAAAGTAAACATGTATCATAAATATTAATGAATCTACGAAGAGAGGTGTTAGTTTGTATGTTTCCATAATAATATGAATTTGTGTGTCTTTTATCGTATCCATGCATACATTTTGCACGTATTATTGTTCGTATTTTAACATAGTAACAATTTTTACATGCATATTTTTTGTCTCCTTTACTCTTTCACACGCTGTCTACCTCTCTCTATCTACCTACTGTCCTAACGCAAGTATACTGCAAGAGATTTCTTATGAAATAAGCACAACCTTTGTACCTATTTTTCTGTTTTGTTTTTTTTTCTTGTCTGTTTATGTGTACAGACGCCAGCACATCAAGCTACCCGAAACTGTCAAATTTTTCCAATAAACCTTGAACCTTAATGCTATAGCGATAAAGTTGAAAATCTATTAAAGAAATTTGTGTGCATAAATGGTAAAATAGTTTTCAAGTCGTTGCTACCAATAGTAGATATTATGGATTGTGTGTACATTTACGTGTGGTCCAAACTCAAACTCAAATCATTTATTTCAATTAAACCATTTACAGGCACTTTTGAATTGTCAAAATTAAATAGTCGGTCAGTTAGTCAGAAATTTGAAGCTAGTTGCCCATTCCAAAGCGTAGATCTCTATGGAGAAGAACGGGCAAGAAACTCCACGGACACTCTTTTAAATCAAAACATTTTTACAAAATCCTGGTTACATTATTTTTATTGCTTCTATATGTGAGAACAATGTAAAGAAACAAATTAAAATATAAAAAAATATATAAAATTAAAAATAAGCCCTGGCAGTTAAGAGATGACCAGTCTCAACCGATGGCGCCCGTTCACGAACATGACGCGTGGATCAGTCCGGTTATTATAAATTATTATCCTCGTGACAAAGATCGTCACTCACTGAACGTCTGAGGGAGGACATCGCCGTCGAGGTAGACCACGACGAAGATGGTGTGATGATCTGGTAACGTACGGAGGGCCAACATGACCAGACATCGCACAAGACAAGAAGGTTTGGAAGAAACAAGGGGAGGCATTTCTAGCTGAGCAGTGGAACAGAATTTAGGCTAACACAAAAAAAAACCCCGTGACTGATACACATTGTATAATTTTAAACCATTGAAGATAAACATTTGGAATATGTAGGTATTTATAAAAAAAAAAATGTATATAAGTAGTTTATCAGCCATCTTGTTACCATAACACAAGCATTAGGTTGCTTAGCTTGGGACTAGATAGCGCTGTGTGAAATGTCCAGGGATATTATTATTATTATTATCGGGAGTGTTCTTTTTCTCAGGTCTACGGCTGGTCTAAGCTACATTTACGGGCCAAAGCCAAGTAAATGCAGCGTTATTATTATTATTAATAATAAAATATGCACTAGAGGCACTGCATCTCTAGAGCAGTGGTGAAATTTCTAATGGGGTTGAAGATACCATGGAACAACCAACGATAACCAAATAAAATAAAATTACCAAAATAACGCAGACTAATGTCTGATTCCTATAATTTGCGGACCGTTATTGTTTAAAATCTTATATCTTTACTTTAAACTCTTATAGGTATATTTACCAATAATGAAGTAAAGAGCTCACAGCTTTGCATAGTAGCTAGACCCTCCCATATGGAAGTAGCTATCACAAATAACATTAGCTTACGAATCTATAAATATGCCCAGTTTGGCAAGAAAAAATTCTACAAATGGTAAGCAGAACGATTCGTTTTTGTTTATAAGAACCGAGCATTAGACTCGAGCGAAAGCTCAGATCATTTATAAAACAAAGATTACTGACACAAAATGTGTCAATGCTTCACAAAAATCCAGTAGAGTTTCACAGTTTGCAATGAAATAAAAGTAGTATGAATGAGCCACATCCAACAGCTGTGACCCATTTAAACCAGCCGTTTGTAGTTCGCGCTGGGAGATGAGAGTTTATAGAAAAATATGTACAAACCCCGCATTTTAGTGATCATAAAGTTTTATAACAATTTTTACGCGGTCTGCAGAAGTTTTGTTATTTCAGGGATACAGTTTCAGCTATAAAATATCGTCAAGCTAGAATCAGTCCTTATTCCAAAATCAAAATTAATGAATCTCATTAGAGAAACAGCATTTTTTGAATGTCAACATTACATAAAACAGTCCCTCAAACCGCTAACCCTTTAACACGCCCTAGTAATACTTTAGCTGGGAAGGAAAAGTGACGCAACCAACTGCCCAGCAGCACAGCTTTCTGTTAACTAAGAAGAACTTGATTCACAAAACTAGTTGATATAAACTAAGCACCTGAATATTACGTAATACGTAGTCTTTCTCAACAAAGAACTATTATAGCAGAGCAGAAGTTGAACTGCACTGCTTTTTTGTTCTATGACTAAGTACAAAAAAGCAGTGCAGCTCAACTTCTGCCCTGCTATAAGAGCCTGAGAGAGAGAGAGAGAGAGTGGTAAGCCCTCTGAGATGGGTTAAAAGTTAAAAAGCTTCCACGAGTTACGATCGTTGATTTACTCCCGGTGCATCCTGTCTTTCTGAGCAACCAACCAGGCTGCCAAATTTGCTGACTAGCTAAGTTTTTCACCGTGGCATGAACACTTCTCACATAAGCCATGGCCAGTCTAGAGAAAAATAAAAATTTAATTATTTTATTTCGCCTATAGAGGCACTTGTGAAACGTCAGAAGCTTAGTGCACGGTTCCCTTTTCCCATAGAGAAAAATCAAAATTGAATTATTTTATTTCGCCTACAGAGGCACTTGTGCAACGTCAGAAGCTTGGTGCACGGTTCCCTTTTCCCAACTATTTTGGGCTTCCAGTCAAGCCAGATGTAGCTGAGTATCAATATTTTACATGGAGCGATTGTGGCATGGAGAGCATATATCTGACCTAAAAAAGAGATATGTAATAATAGAGAAAACCACTGGCAAAAATCAATCAGTGGATACATTGAGTTTGTCGGCACAGGCCTCCACTAAAGCGATAAGTTGCATACATCACTAACGATATTACATATATTATATACTATTAAGTATATCGTAAGCTGCATACTTACCTACTTAAATAATGTAGCAATTTATCATCAGTTTCGTAACATAATCGTCACGATATCGTGAGTTGTGACCACAGTGTTGGTAGATGCATGGTGGTTTGAGATAAACATCTGGTTTTTATCAAATTCAATTCGGTAGTTTAGATTTAAAGGGAGGTCATACATGGCATGCAAATATGCTGGTGTCCAAACAGTGGATAGAAATGTCATTCTTTAGAGAAAGTCTGCTACCAAGTCAAGTTGACTTGATGAAATTAATTAAGACTTCTAAAAACGTAATTATTCCACTCTGCCCACCAAGTTTTCCCACTTGTGGGATAAAGTGGACATGTGGGACAAAGTGGACATTCAAATGTTAATGTCTAATTTGGTCCCACTAGTGGGACGACGTAGTGGGGCAGAGTGGAATAAAACCAAAAAAGTGCCATTGTTTTCTTAAGATAGGTATACCTAAAACTATAAATCCTACTAATATAATAAACGTGAATGTTTGTATGGATGGATGGATGGATATTTGTTACTCTTTCACGCAAAAACTACCTACTAAACGGATTTGGATGAAATTTGGCACACAGATGGTTTATAACCAGGATTACCATATAGAATACTTTTTATCCCGATATTCATACGGGATCGAAACGTATGCGGGTGAAACCGCGGGGCGCAGCTACCTAGTTAACTATAAATCAGTCTGTAGCTATTTATTACCAATATACATTTTTGTCATTGTTACATCCTAATACTCTATACTTAACCAATAAATCAAACACTCAAATGTCATCAATATAAAGTGCGGCCCACACTGTCTTAATCTTTGCTTACCGTCCGACATTACAAGTCGTCGGCATCACCACCATCTCAATCGGCTTTATGTCAAGGCTAACCAGAACGTCTATCACCAATCACTGTAACCGAATTGGGCCAATGTTGGTCAATCGATAGCCAATATTTGCAACACTGTCGAGCTAAAGGTTGGGTTATTATTAACACTTGATAAAGTAGTTGCTATAGAACGTAAATAGACAATCTATCGTATGTGTTTATCCGTTTATTTTGAGTTTTTGAGTATAAGTTGAAGAGCAAGAAAAGAAAGAAAAAATAAAGAGGAAGTTGATAATAGTGAACTGACTAATGGATATGACAAAGATAATCGTCATTGGCCTAAAACTGGTCACTTTATCTGCCAGCATACTTGCCAAATCCACTGGTGTGCCAAATAAAGTCGCATACATTAAGCCTACCTAAACAATTCCTCTATTGTGTTGTATAAGGATGTAGAAACACATGTTAATTAAACGTCTGTATAATTAAACGGCTCTGTAAAATTCTCTAGTTTCGCAACGCTTTTTCGTACGAATTGTCTACTATATCACTGATGATGAATCTTTTAGCATTTAATTGTCCAGCTTGTGCCGCCATAAGTCCCTCATTTTGTAAACATGATGTTTTTATTTGATTTGAAATAGTCCTGGCTTTATTTTCAGGCTCGTCAAAAAGTCATTATAATCATTTTCGTTGGCGCAATATTTTTTCTTTCATACTTCTTTATTAGTCGTCATCTCGGTAGTCACCCCCTTTCTAACCATATCATCATTCACACAAGCATTAGGTTGCTTAGCTTGGGACTAGATGGCGCTGTGTGAAATGTCCAGGGATATTATTATTATTATTCACACAGTCCATCCATCGTTTCATTGGTATTCCTACTCTTAGAGCATCGACCTTTATTCACAAAACTTTCCTCAGCCTCGTGACAAAGTGTTATTGTGAATAGCAGTTCTTTCTTGGGGACAATCTAGATGTGACTCAAACAGACCAGGGAAGCATAGCACAAAAGGGAGGAGGCCCATGCTCAGCAGTGCGTGGGATAAGACAGCCAATGATGATGAAGATAATGATAAGACCTTCATTGGTCTGGATTTGTATCCAAGAAACGACAATGATATCGTCACCACATTATATTATTATATTCACGTTTAACATATCTGTAAAAAAATGTGTGCGTCTGAGAACTTGGAGGCGAAAATTGAAGACTTGCAGCAATTAACACGCTCATCTTGCGTCGAGTTTCGTAATGTGCCCATTAAAGACAATGAATCGGTGGAGGACCTGGCTACAGCAATCATCAAAGTGAGTACTACGGTGGATGTGCCCTTGAACAAGAATAATATACGAGATATTTACCGACTCCCAGGCAAGCCAGGCACAGCCCGGCCTATTATAGCGGATTTTACTACCGTACAGGCTAAAAGTATGCTGCTTGATTCAGTTCGCACCTTTAATAAAAAGCAGCCAAAAGAGGCCCGCCTTAACACCCTAAACGTTGGTTTACCTGGTGATCGACGACCCATTTATGTCGGAGAGTATCTCCCCGCTAGCTCGAGGAAACTCTTTTTCGCGGCAAGAGAATTTGCAAAGCTTAATGAATTTAAGTTCTGCTGGACTGCCAATGGAAGTATACTCTTGCGAAAGGAAGAGGGAGCAAAGCGCATCCTTGTCAAATCCGAGCAAACACTGCGGGACCTGGCACAGGTGGACCAGCAGGCGCCACGGGACATAGCACAAGTGAACCAATGACTGCTAATTGTGAATGTTTTGTTTCGGTCAAAAATACAGCAGACCATATCACTATGCTTGTCACTTTATATATATTTTTTAGTATTAAGGAACCCTTTTTGTATTAATTATTTAAATAGCATGTTTAATTTTACCGTTACTTATTTTGTTGTCTCTTTCTGGAATTACTACCAGTACACACATAAATTACATCACAAGCACTCTCTTAATATCATTTGTAACGAACTTCTAATCAAACATACATCTGCATCCCTAGACACTACACCAAACACTGATATTTGCAACCTCACAACACTAATTAATCATTTGCCAAATACATCCACATCACACGTCTTTTTATTGAGAAGCTATCTAAAGCAGCTGCTACACTCTAATACGTGCGTCACACTACTTTGTTACTTCATTATATCTTTTAAATGGCTAACCACGTCATGAATGCACTTGAACTTGAATTGGATGCATATCAGGTATCAAAATCGTACAAAATTCCGGTGGGTGAATGCTCAAGTATAATGCAAGCACAGTCTACACAAAGACATCTAACAATATTGCATCTCAACATACGCAGTCTCAACAAAAACTTTGACAACTTTTTAGCTTTTTTACGTCTCATTAATATAGACTGTGATATAGTTGTATTAACAGAATGCTGGCTAAGAACTGCCATAATTCCGAGTCTAAATGGCTATAATGTTCACTCAACAAAAAACACAAAAAATCAAAATGATGGGATTGTTATGTATACAAAGTCTTCATTGCATTGCACTGTTCTGGAACCTGAAATAGTAGACTCAAACTGCCTGCTTTGCAAAGTTGACAATAGTGTTGCTATTGTGGCCTTGTATAGATCCCCCTCATATAATTATATTGATAACTTCCTAAACAGTTTGGATACGATGTTACTACCCTTAACTAAATTCCACCATGTTGCGTTGGTTGGTGATATCAACATCGACATTAAACTCAATAATAAAGACAGGCACTCACATGAATACCTCACATTTGCGGCCTCTCATGGACTATTACCAGCACACTTATATCCTACAAGAGTAAATAACTGTTTAGACCACGTCCTCCTAAAAACTAAGCAGCCTGGCACAACAATAGTGATAGACTCACCTATAACCGACCACCTACCTGTATTTTTGAGCATCAATTTAAATGAGCCAAAGCTCAAACCTTCACACACCACTAAAATTGTCGACATTTCAAGCATTCAAAAAGATATTGAAAGCACTGATTTCTCTCAAATTCTTCTTGCTAATGATGCAAATGTGGCAGCCGATACCTTGACGTCGTTACTGAGCCATATGATTGGAAAACACACTCGGTTTTCCAAAATACAAAGGAAGAATAGAAACATCAAGCCATGGATCACACCCGGCTTACTCCGCTGCATCCGAAATAGGGATAAAATGCATTTATCTTTAAGAGCGCAACCAGAAAATGCCATACTAAAAGTAACGTATTCTCGTTATCGTAACTTCTGCAATTCATTGTTGCGAAAACTGAAGATACTTTATGAGAAGACAGAATTTAAGAAAAGAAAAAACAATTCTAAAGCAACCTGGGATCTAATAAAAACTATAACATATACCAAATCTGTACAATCGCCACCAAATGAACTCCTACACACTGATACTGATGCAATCAAATCAGCTAATAGGGTCAACAGCTACTTTGTGAGCCTGGGAAAAAACTTGGCCACAAAAATACAACAGCAAAGTGAAAATGTACCAACTCACTCTAGTCTGGAAAGAACATGTAACTCTATTTGTTTTTTGGAGGCTGATAATTCCGAAGTTGAGAGAATCATAAGCAATCTCAAATCAGGTACTACTGCAGGAGTTGACGGCATTTCAGGAAACATCTTGAAATTAACACGCCAAGTCTTAGTCCCCTATATCACACACATCTGCAACCTCGCAATATCCACAGGTGTTTTCCCAGATGCTTTCAAAACGGCTTTAGTTCACCCTATTCACAAGGGAGGGGACAGAGGCAGTGTCGGTAACTATAGACCCATTTCTATACTACCTACTATCTCAAAAATTTTAGAGAAAATATTGAACAACCGTCTGCTTTCTTACCTCCAAGCTAATAACCTTCTATCCGTAAACCAATACGGCTTCAGAGCTGGAATCGCTACGGAAGATGCGGTTATTGCGTTCTCTGAAAAGGTGACAAAACTTATGGATGCCAAACGGAGATGTGTTGGCATATTTCTAGATATATCGAAAGCGTTCGACACTGTCTCTGCGCCCTTACTCTTATCAAAACTGGAACGCATGGGGATACGTGGTAGTGCACTGGATATTTTCTCAAGTTATCTTGGAAATCGACAACAGCATGTTAAAATAGGTGAGGTAATAAGTGACAAGGCTAGAATTGAATATGGCGTTCCACAAGGAAGCATTCTAGGCCCAACTTTATTCCTCATCTATATGAACGACCTGTGTTCGCTTTCACTAACTAACTGCTCGATGTTTACCTACGCTGATGATACAGCCCTGCTTATTCACGGTAAAGATTGGACTGAAACAGAAAAATATGCTCAGATAGCACTAGACGCTGTTATGGATTGGCTAACCAAAAACCTGTTGACCCTAAATGCAGAGAAAACTAAATTAGTCTCGTTCTCTTTAAGAAACCAATCTCAGCCCAGCACATCACTTACTATTCAAGCCCACACCAGTCATGGCCGCCAAATGCATTCATCTTGTATGTGTCCTCCTTTAACAATCACACCAAACATAAAATATCTAGGAGTACTGATTGACAAACATCTCAATTGGTATAGCCACATTGATAACCTGATAGCCCGAACGCGAAAACTCATATGTATTTTCAAAAAACTTCGATGTTCAGCAGACACTGATACATTAAAGCTGGTGTATTTTTCACTTTGCCAATCTATCCTCTTATATTGTTTGCCAGCATGGGGTGGCGCTTGCAAATCACACTTTCTAAAATTAGAAAGGGCCCAGAGGGCCGTTCTCAAAGTTATGCTTTGCAAGTCCTTCAGATACCCAACAATGGAACTTTATAGGGATAGTAAAGTATTGTCAGTGAGAGGACTGTATGTGTTACATTGTGTACTAAGAAGACATCGACTGCCATTTCAAATAAGTACCAAACGTCGTGCAGATATTGTTATCCCACCAGTAAGACATAAGACCGCCTTCGCAAAACGTCAATTTACCTACCTCAGTTATAGTTTATATAACCAACTTAATAAATTTCTCCAGGTGCACAAATTGAATTATCATCAATGTAAAGATACGGTGAAGGTGTGGTTGATGAAACAATCTTATGATGAAACAGAAAAATTGCTTCTCACCCAATCCTAAGCAACTTGAGGCACATCTAGAAGCCACATATCCTCACACCCACTCACACACACCCCCACAGACACACACATACAACACAACCTCACGCACACACACACGCACACACACACACACACGCACACACAAACATTTCTCTTCTCTTATACCTACTACTTTTCTTAATAATGCTTTTGTAAATTAGTAAATAAGTAAACATAACATAAGAAGTCTAATGGTGTATTCATGCACTTTATCTAAGCATAAGTTGTGGAATCACTGACTCCCAAGTCACAGGCTATAAACCTAGTTTGGGAGCCAGGAGATAAATTAGTCTCACATCTCTGTACTTACCAAATTATTGTGAAATTTTTTGTCACCATGTTATAGATACTTAATAAATTATTATTATTATTATTATTATTATATGCACTACTGCCTACTACTTCTGCATTCTCAGGCGTAATTTTTATTACGTTTCAAATTCAGTACAATTATATCAAATACTATACAACGTGCCGCTACAATGGCGACATTCATGGCCGCTGCCACCTGTGCTTCTATGCCGACATTGTGTTCTGTCTCTATTGCCTCCAATTCGCCTACTCTTTGCACGTTATTTGTTTTAATTTCATTGATGCGATGTTATGATCCATCTACTCAGCCATGTCCACTGCTGGACATAGGCCTCTCCTAGGCTGCGCCACAACACCCTGTCCTCCGCCTTCCGCACCCATGTCCCAGCCACCTTCTTAAGGTCGTCCGTCCACACTACACTTGGCGATACGCGGTCTCCACTCCAGGACTCGTCTGCTGTTATGATCCGTGACCCCGGCAAATGACCCCTGCGTTACAGTTCTTTAAGTACAGGCTGTTCCAAGATGCTAATTAAGAAAATTGTAAATAAATAAATTAACAATAGCGTTTAATGAAATTAACGTACGAGTATGTTCATAAAACGGAAATGCGAAACCGTTTACGTACATTAAATTAATGTCGCCATTAAAGCGGCACGCTGTATAATCATGAACGCTAGCAAACTATAATACCACATTCACACACCGATCCTTCAATTATCACATACCACCTTCAACCTACTAACGTATTCGCTACAGCTACAAAATAAACAGTAGGTATATACACTTGTACAGATATAAACAAGAACAGCAAACAGAATCCAGTCACCAGTACCTAATTACGTAGAAAAACCATGAATCATCTATGTGATGGAATTCATAAGTGCTAAAGATTGATTCACTAGCGGAGAAAATGTTCATGTAATATTGTGGTCTGACCATCTAGAAGCTAGTTCTTGCGGTCGCGGAAAGTGTGGTAACGATGCCGCATTTCTAATGGCAGTTATGATTTTTTAGGGTTCCGTAGGCTGAGTTACGATAGGACTGGAATACATGTATGAGGCTATAAAGTCTGTCTCTCTAAATGTCTGTCACAAGGTTAGCATAATGTAACATATAGTGCGAGCAGCTGGCATTACTTTATTAGTAACAACGTGTAATAATGACGTGTATTTGTGTCAATTCTCATAAAGAGGAAAGCAGATAAACTTTCATACACTATAATATGAAATCTGACTTACATAGTACCTATATAAACTGCCTACAACATTTTATATGAACTGTCATTGGCTATAAGACATTGACTACGAAACCTACAGTTAGTAAATCAGGCTCACACTTGACCAGCTATCGTTCGCGTTCCTATTTTCTTATGGGAAAGTTTTCAATCAACCGTGTGAGGGGTTCCTTAAAGTTCATTTATTTACTATGATGCTTTCAAACGATGAGCAGACTGTTCTTCATCAATCATTACTGGCTCAATGGGTTTTGGGTTATCTATTTGAACATGACAATGAATCTAATAAGGACGAATATTGGAAAGTTAATTTTGGGTGGTTATTAGTATCATTTAATTAAAGTCAGTCAACATTAGGCTTTATTGATTTCTTAATTTAGATATAGATAGACTAATTTTAATAATTGGTTTTAGACTTAATATATGCATGACATTAAGTCTTTCTTTACGTGGAATGATTTCATCAACAACTTTCACGTCTTCCGTAATAAATTCTTCATCTAATGGAATCTTCTGATTCAACACTCCATCGGTGCAATCAACACCTCACGCCTCATCAAGTACTAATTAACGCAGTTTCCCTCACCATTCAATATGCCAAAAATAAACTTGCAAATGGCTTACTTGAATTTTAATGTGCCAGTCATTATTTCAATGATCCACGCATCCTCATTCAGGACATGTCAACGTTCTCTCATTAACAAAAGCCTTGGTCCACTCATGTCTTTAAACACTGGTTTCAATGAAATCGTATGTTAAATTATTTATTTCTTCGTTTACAATTTGACTGTCAATAGATTTTCCCTTTCGAAGTATCACGCAATTGTTGGGTGTGTGTTGGTTGTTAAAATCATTAACAACCAACACACACCCAACAATTGCGCGCATTAAATGTGCTTTAAGGTGGTTAAGCGATTTTATTGTTGCTACATCGATATTACCATGTAGGTCTATGAAGGCTAAATGATAAAAAACATTGCCTTTTGTATTCTTAGTTCGTATGTTGTCAACTTTACATTAAGGATCATTATCTACAACTTCCTCAAACGTGTCGTCCGTACTACTTGAGTCTATGAACTAATCTCCTTCAGACGATATCTAAAATTTATTTCATTTCGATGTTATGGTCGCAAATCGTTCCTTTAGTTTCATTTTAAAAGCTCCTTGAAGTTTACAATTCATTTTTAGAAGCTAATAATATCAATGTATGTACATATTTAGAGTTAGTGTTTGTAAGTCAAATGTCAGAATTTTGCGTAGGTTTGTATATTTGAATTAGTTTTTCTATTTGGCAATCCGCTAAGAAATACAGGACTATAAAAAGATTATTACGTCGTAGAAAGGTGACGCAATCCGCCCTTTTTCACTAGCTTCCCCTACAAACCGTTATAATAAACGATCAAGGGAAATTGGACTATAATTATCTCGCTGATCGTAGTATGATGATAGCAGGGCAGTATAATCATGGCATGATGTAAGTACCCAGATGTGGTTACCACACTTGAAAAGATGAATGGTGTTTTCTTAGACGCTTACAATATTGATAATACATTTGAACATCGCAACATACATGATAATATTTTCTTTGAAATAGAAGTACATTATATAAATGTATTTCTAAACGGTTTTCTGTCTCCAAAAATCTATATTCGCGTTGAATTTCAACACGTGAACAATAGATCGTTTTGGCTTCCGTTAGTTTTTGGTGCAAGTGTTGGGCTGGAGCATCTAACTTTAAAGCTTCTGCATTGTAAAGTGGTCTGTTCGGTTCAGCATTGGATAGGTTCATAGGGGAATAGTAGAGTACCAAATGCAATAGTAGATGGATCATGGGTATGATGGATTAAAGAACTTTTTTGCAAAAAAAAAAAACAACCGACTTCCAAAAACGACACTGCAAAGTGAAAAATAACTTTAATTTCGGAAGTCGGTGTCGTTGGGTTCGCATTTTGTTTTTTGCCACCGACTTCCGAAATTAAAGTTATTTTTCACTTTGTAGTGTCGTTTTTGGAAGTCGGTTGTTTTTTTTTTTCAAAAAAGTTTTTATTTTTCACTTTTAAGTTGTCATTTTTATCAGTAATTTTCGTTTATAAACCAAACTACTGAACCGTTTTTGATGAAATTTCTATGGGACCATTTGGGAAGTATACCCTTTCCAACAAAAAAAGATTTTTTTAAATCGGTTGGCAAGCGACGGAGTTATGCGCGAACAAACATAGAAAAAAAATATACAAACATCCGAATTGAGAACCTCCTCCTTTTTTAGAAGTCGGTTAAAAATAAAGGTTACTAAGAGTAAGGAATATGACGTAAATATGTCTTAACACTTTAAAATCTATTAAATTTATTATTTCTTTAGACAACTTATTATGTTAGTAAGTTAGGTACAAAAAAACTTAAAAGCTATGTTAGTGTGTTACAATTATTCTACTATTCTTATGCTCTTTTTAACATTTATAAAGAAAGTCTGACAGTATCACAGAATCCTAAGATTGCTGGGGACAGAACAGATGCTAGTTAATACGACCAATAACTTGTTATGTTTAACATTTTTTAATATGTGGATTTTTCTAAACTACTATCTCATCGCTCAGTCTACAACTTGTGCCAGTTTCAACCACATTGTGGTCGCGGTCGCGGTTGTTCTAATGGCCCCTTGTAATTACTTCCTCGCTTAGTTACGGCAGTTGCATGTGAATCGGGTTACCTCACCAAACCAAAAATTATGATTTATTGTATTTTTTTCTTTCTTTCATTATTTAAACCAAAATTATCGTTAGCATCATTTTGTGTTTTAGCTTTGAGACAACGTTGAGTTTTTCCTGTGGTTTAGCTTTATTTCTTTTAAACCTTCCTTGTTACATAATGTTCGCTAGCCATGTTTTTGGTTGATCATATCGCAAAATGATTGCAACCCAGTGTTTTTTTTTATGATCATAATTATTACTTCTTTATACTAAACTAGAGTAAGTTTAAAATGAAATACATGTAATATATCTTATGACACTCAGCAATACTTTAGCTTCCCATTAGTGAAAAAAATTTCGGAATCGGATTAAAATTTCTGAAAAATTACCCTCTACATACAAACTCACAAATTTTACCTGTTTATAATACCTATAATATTAGTATGAATAAGAAATGCTGGTCCTATTCTTAAAACATTTCATAAGTTTTACTTCATATTATTGGAAATAGGCATGTGAAAGCATATTCGCACCAAAGAATTCTATAAGCTGAAATATGTTTGGAGTTTAATGAATAATATCTGGCCAGCTCTGACGTCCATTGTACATGGAGAATGCCCGTCCATTGCTGACATAACTTCATAATAAATTAATAGAGCAGTGGTATTAAGGTTGTGTTTTTTCCTAGTTTTGATATTAAAGTCGATTATATTTGCATTTCCAAGTAGGTTAAGTTCAGTTTCTTATATTTTCAGTATAGCAGGAGAAATATGTTGCCGATCCAACGGGTGCTGGAATTAAGCTTTATATATCATTTAATTATGCTTCTTCGTAATCTTCTTTAAAAGAAGAAGATTTTGATCTTGTCATTATTCTTAATCCAGCCGCTTTATTAGAGCCCCATCATCCGCTAGCCCTTATCACAATTTATTTAAAGTCAGCTCAGCATGTCTTCTTCGTTCATTCATTTCAGTCATCATCTCACTAATCACTGTCTTTCTGACCATATCGTCTTCCACATAATCCATCTTTCGTTTATTTGGTCTTCATCTCTTACATCCACGTTCATACTCATATAATCAGGGAGCTATATCTACCAATTTAATTTAATTGGTATAAGTCCTAGTTATCACCATAGTCATCATCATTTCAGCCGAAAGACGTCCACTGCTGAACATATCCAGAATCGGTCGAAGTCCATCCACTTCGACCGATTCTGGCTTCTCGCATATATTATTATATAACATTACTCTAGTTCCAGTTATATTTACCATAAACCTAGAAACAGTATCAACAAAGAATTTCAAACCTCACTCCACACGAACTTCAAACTTCAAACCTTACATACCCACCTTCATAAGCCCCAGTTCTGTTCAGAACTGATTATTGACAGCCATTGAATGTGCTCTGGAAGTGACGTTATTGTTCGCGTACGTGGACAAAAGCTATAGGAGACTTGTCAGAACAATATTACCTATGTGAACTATTTTAAATATCGTGCCTTTTATTAAAAAGTGTGTCAGTGAGTTTTTTGAAAGGTTATTGTGGAGTTTTGGATATTGTTAAAGTATTGGGCTATATTGCTTGGTTGTAATGCTTCTGACCCAATTTCGAAAGGGGTGATTTTCAAAGTGTTGCTTTGTTTTCAAATATTATTAAGACTTTAGAAAGGTTTTATTTTTTTATTTATCTTTTAAATAGATTCTTGTATATTTTGTGAATGTGCAAACGCTGTAGGCTTTGTAGACGGTGGATCATTTTCTACCGTGTTAGTACTTGTTGACAGGCCTACCACTGTCCTCCCATACTTGTTAACACTGTAATTTGAAAGCATTGTAACAGCCAACTATTTTTAGAAAAGAGAAACCGTGGAGTATCATGCCAGTTCTTCTACAAAGGAAACGACCAATTGGAACCGCGCACCTAGCTTCTGACATTTCATAAGTGCGCCCATGTAAGTTTATGTGAAATAAAATATTTTGATTTTTTCGTACCATTTACCATTTTTCACCATTTTTTTTTTAAATCACGTTTCAAGCACTTTTTTATAGTTTATTTTCTTTCTGATAAAACTGCACAATAATGCCCAAGATTTTTGATCATTACCTAACTGAGAAGGCTTATCTACATAATAAATGGTGGTCGTGTAATTGCAGATTTGCAGTACATAATACGAGTGTACTTGACACGTCAACAGACGTTTTTGCATCAATTTGTCACCGTCTCTGCGTTAGTCGTAAATTAATAAATAGCGAGTTAAATGCGATTTATATCCTGTTTTCATTAAAACAATTATTTTCGAAACTTAGCCAGATATAATTTCCAATTAACTACACCACTTACTTTACCATTGTCAAAATTATTTGAAAATTAATTTCAAATTTTCCTCATAAACGTCAGTTATTAGAAATACTCATAAACTAAACTATCAGTGAAAATAAGAAATTGCAACAATAAAGCTAATATCTAACCAAGCTCAGGATATCTCGTTAACCTCTCGGCCACGAGCTACACGCTCAAGCGACAAGCGACTGGCGTCTTAGTTTGTAGAGAAAAAATGAAAGAAGTTGTTTTAGAGCGTCACCGCGCACGTTTTCGCTTGATACTAGTCGCATCGCCTTAGGCCCACCACTTGTAGGTCCCATGTAAGTAAAATAGATAGATGCATTGCAGATTACATATCGCTGATTGTTCACACCGTCCGACTCCGACTCTCGACCGAGTTGTCGTTCGTTGCAGTGACAAGAGATATACAAATAATAATATGACAAAGAAAGTACTTACTCACTTAGCCACGCTCGATTGGCGGGCAGAACACACGCGTGGAACATACATATACCAGCTAGTAATCGCTCTTCTTAGTTCAAGCTCTACTCGCTTCTCGCTAATCGCCGGCGATGGGACAGGTGCCTAAGGCGAGCCGCACGCGGTAGTAAAACGGTATGGGTTCTAACTTCGCATTTATTGCACATAAACTATCTCGTGTGCCGACGCCCTTACCAGGACGTGACTGGCGGTCGTTACTTTTTATTAATATTATTTTCCTAATGAGCTGTAAGGTATGTGAATAATGTGATGCCTAAATTATGTTTTATTTTTTGTAAAAGGATAAAAATGTTACACGTTTCTGACGCCTTTCTGAGAGTAAACAGATTCTTTAGTATTAACTTATTTTGTAAATATTAAACATAAATATACATAAACTCGCACCTTTTTCCCACTGGGGAAGGCAGAAACTACAGAACGCCACCTGCTACGATCCAACATATATAATTATTTTGCTTAGTTTACACGCATGTACGGTCAGCATCAAAAGTCGGTTAACACTTTAGTTGTTTAAATCTTAATTATTGAGAAAAATATTCTTAAAAAACATATATTAATAAGATATTTAAGAATAATTAACTCTTTGCTATTACATGAAATAGAGAAAACCAATGTATCGCATCATTTTGTATCAATTTAGATGATTTGTAAAAGTAACAGTGTTAATTGACTTTTGATGCTGACTGTACCTATGCATGTAAACTAAGCAAAATAATTATGTCTCCAGAGACCGATTAGACTAGATTACGGACTTTATAAAATAAAGCTTACCCACCACACGAAATATGTGCCGAAGTTTGAACAGTAAGCCAATTCTCGTAATTAAAAACGTTCAAAATCTAGTCGCAATCTCATCTCAGCGACAACCAAATGTCAAAATTTTGACAAAAATGTAGGGAAATTAGAGGTATTTTTGACAGATCGTGACTGAGACATAGAATGCGAACGTTCCTACGGTAATTGCCCCTCAGGTTAAGTAATTCAAAATGAAGACAAATTCCAGGAACATTTTGCACTGAGTTGTTAAAGTACCCACATACTAACGTATTGCATGAACCTTTTGTAACATCCTCTGAGCTTGTTTTATGCAAAATGAATGATTTGATTTGATTTGAATACAGGTTACCATGTAACCTAGCTAGGACGCCAGATTCAATTCTGTTGTAAATCTCTTTTGTTTTTTTTTTTCTATATTCTATAGGCTAGAGGATAGAAAAGGGAGGATCCTCCGACCAGACGGGTGTTGTGTCTGGCGGGTAATTGCCCAACCATTGATGTTGGGAAATTATATATATGCTAATTGCGCGGTAAACTCTGCTTGCGAGATGCAGGATTTGCGTGACGTCAGCATGACGCGTTGTTCGCATGTGGCGTTGTAGATACCGCTACACATTCTATTTTTGCAAAACTATCAGCTGTTTTAAACATCTGCCATTCCCTATAATTAGGGGTGTTTTTAATTGTTAATATTCCGCTTACGTAGAGACGTGAGGGTTGAATGAGACCCTGAACCAGCTGCTAAGTGTAGGCTGTTAAGTGTAGCTGCTTTATTTTTTCTTTCTTTCTTTTGTTAATATTTCGGTATGATAAACATCAAGTTTGTGTAAGTAATTTAATTCGGCAAATTGATTGAACACGTTGGCAAGTTTGCCAATTAAAATTAAAAGCTTCAGAACATATTACATTACTTTTGTCCTCAATAATTATATCGTAAATTGTTATCTCATGTAACATATTGCTTTGTGTACAGACGCCAGCAGGTCAAGCTACCCGAAACTGTCAAATTTTCCCAATCAACCTTGAACCTTAATGCTTTAGCGATAAAGTTGAAAATCAATCAAAGAAATTTGACATATTGTAGTAGCTTGACGTGCTGGCGTCTGTACATAGCATTATCAGACTATAATGTTCCCACTACTGGGACACAGACTCCTCTCTGTGAGAGAGAGTGGTCCGTAATCTACCACGCGGGCCTAGTGTAGGTTGCTGGATGTCACATGTCTTCGAATTTTTGTTTCTATGACATGTCGTTTTCTCACGATGTTGTCCTTCACCTTTTTGAGAGCAGTGGTGATGAAGTTATCTACACAAAGGAAAGCGCCCGTCTTGGTTCAAAACTGGGCCAACACTGCTACACTTTGTGTACAAATACTGCAATTTTGGAACAACCCTGCAGTAAAAATTTATTAAAGAAAGTTTTATTTGTGAATCTGTCTTAAGTAACAACAACAGTTACAAATGTTATACAAGTTAAAAACAATGTCTTAATCTGTAGGAGCAGCAACAAGTTTGTAACTTAAGTGGCAACCGCGAGCTGTCTGAACAAACTTAAAGTTTTAAGCTTCCAATTTGTACGTCGCCTTCGAAATCCTTCTCCGTGAGCCGCATGTAATGTGAAAATTAGCTCATGCCTTGATGAAATAATTAGCAAGTTATAAAGGTAGTGGTGCAAAATCCTGGATGCCATTAGCAAGAACTCTTTCCACACATCATCATTCTCCTTGATATCATCATCTGCCTAGCCTTTTCCCAACTATGTTGGGGTCGGCTTCCAGTCTAACCGGAAGCAGCTGAATACCAGTATTTTACATGGAGCGACTGCCTATCTGACCTCCACAACCCAGTTACTGGGTAATACGATACCCCTTGGTAAGACTGGTTGTCACACTTTCGGGCTTCTGACTACCCGTAACGACTGTCAAAGATCCACGAATGACAGCCGGGACCAACGGCTTAACGTGCTTTCCGAGTCACGGAGGTATGTAAGATGGTCACCCATCCACAGACCAACCGCCGCAAGCGTAGCTTAACCTGACCGATCGACCTGTGCGGCTGTTATTATTTAGCCACGGGCCCCTTGATAATGATCCCATATCCTGATTTATTTGAGGTCGGCGCAACGTATCTTTTTCTTCCATACTTCTCTATTAGTCGTCATCTCTGTAGTTACCCCCTTTCTAGCCATATCATCTTTCACACAATCCATCCATCGTTTCTTTGATCTTCCCCTACTCATAAAGCCATCCACATTTAACATTTGTCTCTGTACACACCCAATTGAAATCAAAAGTAGTCTGTAGTCTTATACAACCTATGGATACCCATTTAAATCCTTTACAGCCAATTAAACTTTTCGAGAGTAAAGAAACCATTAAACATGGTACTGCTGGCTTCTTATTACCTACACTTAGCTAAACTTGACATAATTCCTTTAGAGTCGTTATCATTAATGTCAGGCTTCTGTTTATTGTAGGGGTGCATGCCCTTTTTCGTAATTTATCCCGGCTTTAAGCTATATATTTTTCTCGCATAATATTGTCCTATCCTACTAAAGGCTGATTTATCCAACGCCAGATATTTTTTTTTGGTTGGTAAATCTTCAAATGACCTCTCCCGCTCTGGGCTGAGCGGAAGGGCGTGTCAGACTTTTACTGACTAAAACCCACCCGTGTTCCTTCAGTTGCCTGTGCCAGGGGCCACGGTATCTCTTTCGAATAACCCGCGGCCCTAGACATTTGACATTTTGGACTGGAGTTTTGACAGTTCTTCCATGCACTGTCAGACGTCAATTTTAGATAAATAAATTAATAAACGAATAAATTTTTTCTGTCAATTGAGGAATCAGCCCTAATATTATAAATGTGAAAGTTGGCATATTTGGCTGCTTTTTTTCTCAATCACGCAAAAACGCCTGAACAGTTTTAGATGAAATTTGGCACACATATTGTTTATAACTTGGATTAACACATAGGATACTTTTATCGTGGTAGTACGTTCCGATGGGATAATTTCTAACCTCCACGTGGGTGAAGCCGCGGGCAAAACTAATATTTAATAATTAAAAATAGAATAGAATACTTTTTTTATGTAGATACCTGGTACACCATATAAATTACAGGCATAAATATAAAAAAATTTACAAAGGGTGACGCAATGGGCGGTCTTATCGCTAAGAGCGATCTTTTAAAGACCTCATCATCAAAAAACAAGATCTCATAATTTCTAAAATATTAAAATTTCATGTTCTCCCCAATGATTTGCAAATTGCTGTTAGTTAACTTAACCTCGACAATTCATTTAATTGAAAACATCAAAATCTACCAAGGGATAACCCATCAATTTGTTAACCCTATCTCCTAATCACGAGAGTGAATTCCCATTCAAACAAGTGTCGACCTGATCAAAGGATTATTTGGGCGTATCCCTCAACGTTGGGACTTGGGACATGACATGTTGGACATCATTATGTTGAACCTATTAGTGATGTAATACCCATTGTTTGAGGGCTGTGTGGGTAGTGTTGAGCTGTTTATCGGTGTTCTTTTGTTTCATATTCAGATGTGATTAAAATCTTGAGTATTATACGTTGGATATTGATGAGTTACCGCCAACGAAGTTCCTATGAACAGTGTAACAAGTAAGGCGCTCCAAGTTCAAACTCAAACTCTTTATTGCATTCATGTGTACATTTCGATATTACAATATAAATAAGCTCCAACATAAAACCCGGCAAGGGCACGGCAACATAATACATAATAACAATTTTAACATAATCTATCTATTATATTATATATATATAAAAATGAATTGACGTTTGTTAGTCTCACAAAAACTCGAGAACGGCTGAACCAAATCACATAGGTTTATGTGACCTTTCAAATAATAATAATATATTTATTTCAAAAAGTCAGGAACATACAGTCTGTTACAATAAAGATAAAAATGATACAATTTTGGAAAAAAAAAAAACAAAAGAGATTTACAACAGAATTGAATCTGGCGTCCTAGCTAGGTTACATGGTAACCTGTATTCAAATCAAATCAAATCATTCATTTTGCATAAAACAAGCTCAGAGGATGTTACAAAAGGTTCATGCAATACGTTAGTATGTGGGTACTTTAACAACTCAGTGCAAAATGTTCCTGGAATTTGTCTTCATTTTGAATTACTTAACCTGAGGGGGAACTTCGTTGGCGGTAACTCATCAATATCCAACGTATAATACTTAAGATTTTAATCACATCTGAATATGAAACAAAAGAACACCGATAAACAGCTCAACACTACCCACACAGCCCTCAAACAATGGGTATTACATCACTAATAGGTTCAACATAATGATGTCCAACATGTCATGTCCCAAGTCCCAACGTTGAGGGATACGCCCAAATAATCCTTTGATCAGGTCGACACTTGTTTGAATGGGAATTCACTCTCGTGATTAGGAGATAGGGTTAACAAATTGATGGGTTATCCCTTGGTAGATTTTGATGTTTTCAATTAAATGAATTGTCGAGGTTAAGTTAACTAACAGCAATTTGCAAATCATTGGGGAGAACATGAAATTTTAATATTTTAGAAATTATGAGATCTTGTTTTTTGATGATGAGGTCTTTAAAAGATCGCTCTTAGCGATAAGACCGCCCATTGCGTCACCCTTTGTAAATTTTTTATATTTATGCCTGTAATTTATATGGTGTACCAGGTATCTACATAAAAAAAGTATTCTATTCTATTTTTAATTATTAAATATTAGTTTTGCCCGCGGCTTCACCCACGTGGAGGTTAGAAATTATCCCATCGGAACGTACTACCACGATAAAAGTATCCTATGTGTTAATCCAAGTTATAAACAATATGTGTGCCAAATTTCATCTAAAACTGTTCAGGCGTTTTTGCGTGATTGAGAAAAAAAGCAGCCAAATATGCCAACTTTCACATTTATAATATTAGGGCTGATTCCTCAATTGACAGAAAAAATTTATTCGTTTATTAATTTATTTATCTAAAATTGACGTCTGACAGTGCATGGAAGAACTGTCAAAACTCCAGTCCAAAATGTCAAATGTCTAGGGCCGCGGGTTATTCGAAAGAGATACCGTGGCCCCTGGCACAGGCAACTGAAGGAACACGGGTGGGTTTTAGTCAGTAAAAGTCTGACACGCCCTTCCGCTCAGCCCAGAGCGGGAGAGGTCATTTGAAGATTTACCAACCAAAAAAAAATATCTGGCGTTGGATAAATCAGCCTTTAGTAGGATAGGACAATATTATGCGAGAAAAATATATAGCTTAAAGCCGGGATAAATTACGAAAAAGGGCATGCACCCCTACAATAAACAGAAGCCTGACATTAATGATAACGACTCTAAAGGAATTATGTCAAGTTTAGCTAAGTGTAGGTAATAAGAAGCCAGCAGTACCATGTTTAATGGTTTCTTTACTCTCGAAAAGTTTAATTGGCTGTAAAGGATTTAAATGGGTATCCATAGGTTGTATAAGACTACAGACTACTTTTGATTTCAATTGGGTGTGTACAGAGACAAATGTTAAATGTGGATGGCTTTATGAGTAGGGGAAGATCAAAGAAACGATGGATGGATTGTGTGAAAGATGATATGGCTAGAAAGGGGGTAACTACAGAGATGACGACTAATAGAGAAGTATGGAAGAAAAAGATACGTTGCGCCGACCTCAAATAAATCAGGATATGGGATCATTATCAAGGGGCCCGTGGCTAAATAATAACAGCCGCACAGGTCGATCGGTCAGGTTAAGCTACGCTTGCGGCGGTTGGTCTGTGGATGGGTGACCATCTTACATACCTCCGTGACTCGGAAAGCACGTTAAGCCGTTGGTCCCGGCTGTCATTCGTGGATCTTTGACAGTCGTTACGGGTAGTCAGAAGCCCGAAAGTGTGACAACCAGTCTTACCAAGGGGTATCGTATTACCCAGTAACTGGGTTGTGGAGGTCAGATAGGCAGTCGCTCCATGTAAAATACTGGTATTCAGCTGCTTCCGGTTAGACTGGAAGCCGACCCCAACATAGTTGGGAAAAGGCTAGGCAGATGATGATATCAAGGAGAATGATGATGTGTGGAAAGAGTTCTTGCTAATGGCATCCAGGATTTTGCACCACTACCTTTATAACTTGCTAATTATTTCATCAAGGCATGAGCTAATTTTCACATTACATGCGGCTCACGGAGAAGGATTTCGAAGGCGACGTACAAATTGGAAGCTTAAAACTTTAAGTTTGTTCAGACAGCTCGCGGTTGCCACTTAAGTTACAAACTTGTTGCTGCTCCTACAGATTAAGACATTGTTTTTAACTTGTATAACATTTGTAACTGTTGTTGTTACTTAAGACAGATTCACAAATAAAACTTTCTTTAATAAATTTTTACTGCAGGGTTGTTCCAAAATTGCAGTATTTGTACACAAAGTGTAGCAGTGTTGGCCCAGTTTTGAACCAAGACGGGCGCTTTCCTTTGTGTAGATAACTTCATCACCACTGCTCTCAAAAAGGTGAAGGACAACATCGTGAGAAAACGACATGTCATAGAAACAAAAATTCGAAGACATGTGACATCCAGCAACCTACACTAGGCCCGCGTGGTAGATTACGGACCACTCTCTCTCACAGAGAGGAGTCTGTGTCCCAGTAGTGGGAACATTATAGTCTGATAATGCTATGTACAGACGCCAGCACGTCAAGCTACTACAATATGTCAAATTTCTTTGATTGATTTTCAACTTTATCGCTAAAGCATTAAGGTTCAAGGTTGATTGGGAAAATTTGACAGTTTCGGGTAGCTTGACCTGCTGGCGTCTGTACACAAAGCAATATGTTACATGAGATAACAATTTACGATATAATTATTGAGGACAAAAGTAATGTAATATGTTCTGAAGCTTTTAATTTTAATTGGCAAACTTGCCAACGTGTTCAATCAATTTGCCGAATTAAATTACTTACACAAACTTGATGTTTATCATACCGAAATATTAACAAAAGAAAGAAAGAAAAAATAAAGCAGCTACACTTAACAGCCTACACTTAGCAGCTGGTTCAGGGTCTCATTCAACCCTCACGTCTCTACGTAAGCGGAATATTAACAATTAAAAACACCCCTAATTATAGGGAATGGCAGATGTTTAAAACAGCTGATAGTTTTGCAAAAATAGAATGTGTAGCGGTATCTACAACGCCACATGCGAACAACGCGTCATGCTGACGTCACGCAAATCCTGCATCTCGCAAGCAGAGTTTACCGCGCAATTAGCATATATATAATTTCCCAACATCAATGGTTGGGCAATTACCCGCCAGACACAACACCCGTCTGGTCGGAGGATCCTCCCTTTTCTATCCTCTAGCCTATAGAATATAGAAAAATTAGTGGACTTTACACCCTGTTCCTCATACCTCTAAAAATGCATCTGCTTTCAACCATGTGCAAGTTATAAAGAAAGAAACATTATGTGACTGCAAACACTACAATTGTTCAAGACTTGTCTGTTAGTCAAGTTATACCCACACACTTACGTCCCTGTAGTAACTTTTAGCTCCCATGTTTGAAGGGGTGATAGTATCGATACCTGGCGATCTATTCTGTAAAAATCTCACCGTGAATACTTAGGTGAAGTGAGAATAGACTGTAAAAGTCAAATCTTATGTAAGTTATTGTGATTGGTAAACCAAACTATCAATAACCAATCACATAACTTTAAATTACATTTGACAATCGATGACATAGATTTAGCTTTCAGAAATGTGAGAGTTTCTTATAGCTCCTATCAGAAATATACTCTTATAACGTAATCCATCGAGTGGGTCCTATTAAGCGCAAAATTACATCGCGTCTGGCCCAGACGGAGATGGCGGGATGAGCTGGACTCCTTCAACAAGAACTGATCCTTAACAGCTTTAAACGGAAAGAAGTGGAAGGAGATTAGGGAGGCCTTTGCCCTGCAGTTGGACATCACAGGCTTTTTAATAATAATGCTTTATTACAAATCGCACCTTTATGCGTCTTTAAGTGATTGGCGTGTGCCTGATGGTTATCAGTAAGCTCGCTCTTTCACCCTATTCAATGCGTAATAAAGTAAACAACAATAAACGCACGGCAATCCTGCCACAGAGACGGCAGATGTTTTGAAGAGCCACATGATAATTTAAGCAGAAGTTTAATTGAATTTCCAGAATACAATCATAAGGCAGGTATTTACAGAAAAAATCTACAGGAACAAATACACGCCACATCGAGTTCGGGTTTGTAAGGAGTCGTCCCTGTCATACATACCTATGTATGTGACAGTCATTTTCTAAACCTCGATGTGTCCTTCTTCGAGGCAGGAGGTGGTAGGTAACCAGATTTTTCTTAGGCACCTATTTATTTTCTCACCCACTGCCTCTGTATCTATGGCTAAAATAACGAAATGGTATACATTTTTAATGGAACCTAGTAAGAGTTATTTTTTTAAATAGTTTTTCAATTAGAATTATTCTTCATCGGTAGGCTAAAAGCTTCACCACATGTACGAACTGTTTTAACTTAAATTTCTGTTCCTTATTTGTATTATACCTTTACCCACGTGCCCGAGTGGCGCTTTCATTCACAAACCACATACCACCTGGTATTCTAAATACTCTTTAACCTACAACCTATATGCAACCCTAACTTTCGGGCTATAAAATCCAAATTCCAACGTCATCACTCCGGAATTGGGGCGTTTCGAAAAACCGTACGTGGAACAAAAAAACATGTCGATTTTGGGAATGGGTCGGGTTCCGTTTTCAAAATCTTTTTTTTTTTTTGTAACACAAGGTCATTTTACCGCTAACGGTGTGCCGGGTGCAATTTGTAGGTCAATCTGTATCCTGGCCTTGTGCAGCTGTTTCGAGAAAAAAAAGCGGCCTTTGATGACGTACCTGTAACAAAAAGATATGGATATGTTAGCGGTTGTGGAGTTTATGGAGGCTGTGTGATGTTCGAGCGAGTTTTTTTTTTTTATATTGTCCTGTGAAGGGTTTGAACTTTTGGTCACTATTACACATGGTTATGTCCAGGTGGCAGACTGACTCAGACTACTAGACTTAGGACATTACCCAGTTGATAATTTTTTACATAGATTAATTTATAATTTTTATTTTTACCAGTGGCAACCAGTGGTATAACTACTTTCAACCACTCTCACTTCCATTATGCTCCTTCAAGCATCACCACAGCGGCATCTCAAACATCGTGCACTTATAATAACAAAACAATCGATTTCTATGGTGTCTTCTCGGGTCGTGGGGCTTTCGGGACCGGGACCGCGGTTCTCGCGACTTCGTCCGTGAAATTTCTTGTTTTATCATAAAATATATCAGGCAGCACCCTAATTGCGTAACACACGATCAATCGGAATCGGTTTCATTTTGACAGTTCAACAACATTCATTGCGTTATTTACGTGTTGAGCAGACACATTTTTCGAACGGATTAGCAATTTGCTTCAAAATGATTCAGATTCCGATTGATCGTGTGTTACGCAATTAGGGTGCGGATGATGATATCCTATGACACTCGGCAATACTGTAGCTTCCCATTAATGAAAGAATTTTCGGAATCAGGTTAGTAGTTCCTAAAATACAACTCACAAATTTGACCTCTTTATAGTTTAAATATACTAGCTTTAAACTACTAAAATTTCGGCCCCCCCATCGCGTCGGACCCCATCGCTCGCCCGTGCAACTACTACGATTTCGCTAAGCGTTCTTGCAAACTTTTTTTTCGTTTTGCTCGGCTCCTAAGGGTCGTAGGATGATGTTAAATAGCCTATAAACTTCCTCGAGAATTGGGCTATCGAATGCATAAGAATTTTTCAAATCCGGTAGTTCCGGAGATTACCCCCTAAACACAAACAAACACCTCTTTATAATTTATTAGAATAGATAATAGCTTTATAGATATCTAAGCGGCTTGACCGCGATCAAAGTATGATAAGAAAAAGTATTCCTTAACTATCATGGTTTTTATAGTCCTCCCTCCTTATGTCCTCACGAGACTTGTCACTTGATCCTGCAAGACAAAGGGCAGGTCATCCATCACTGTAGACCCAGAGGGTTTACCCGTCCGGGTGTCAACATGGCGCTTGTAATTTACACCCTGGCTGATTGACCTCCTGACCTGGGAGGATTGACCTTTATTCCTGTAGAGTTCAATTATTTAGGTCATTTTTGTGGTCATTTGATCGCTTTTAGAGACAACGGGTTTGATCGTGTACGTGATTGATCTTGGTGAAGAATTTTAGATTATAAATAGGACGTTCAAATTAAGAGTTGGTTATTATATATATTAGTCTAGGTGTTTTTCTAGTCTGTTCTAGTCTGGGTGTTTTTCTATCTATAATATGTATGTATTTACAAAAAAAAAAAATGTATATAAGTAGTTTATCAGCCATCTTGTTAGCATAACACAAGCATTAGGTTGCTTAGCTTGGGACTAGATGGCGCTGTGTGAAATGTCCAGGGATATTATTATGGCGAATGGCGTTTAATAGGAGAGGCCTATGTTCAGCAGTGGACTACTGTTGGCTGATGATGATAAGTTATTAATTTTTTAGGGTTCCGACTTTAAAAGGAAAACGGAACCTTTTTAATATCACTTTTTTGTCTGGCTGTCAGAGTTTTTGTTTTTATTTATCTAGATTCAGCATTTTAGGTTTTAATGGGAATAAAAGGTCACAACATAGATGCCTGAATTGAGCAGTGCCAGACCTGCGAGATAAGTGCGTAACACGCTAACAGCAGAAATGGTTTTCATTACAGTTCAAAAACATTCCTCTGTACCTATTTTTTCTGTTCTGTTTTTCTTGTCTGTTTATATATGTGTGTACAGACGCCAGCAGGTCAAGCTACCCGAAACTGTAAAATTTTCCAATCAACCTTGAACCTTAATGCTTTAACGATAAAGTTGAAAATCTATTAAAGAAATTTGACAGATTGTAGTAGCTTGATGTGCTGGCATAAATGGTAAAATAAATAAATAAACATTCATTGCGTTATTTCCGTTGTTGAGCAGACAATTGTTTCGAACAATTATGAAGCAATATCCTTTAAAATCATTCAGATTGAGATTGATTGAGTGTTACGCAAATAGGGGGCTGATATGTCTTAAATAACACTAGGTAGGTACTTATGTTGCTAAAGGCTCTTCTTCAAAGTTGAAAAAAAAGCTTTTAAGGTTAAGCACCTAATGTCATTAGGTCTATACCGAAATGCAGGTTAAAACGTTGAGTACGATTGATTTATCTACCAAGATTGATTAACTTTTTTTTTGCTAAAATAATATTAATTTCTGAGAAAGGAGTTCCTCAAAGGACTCGGGGAGGCCTTTGCCCAGCAGTGGGACAGCATAGGCTAAACCAAGAAAAAAAACTTGAGAGGTGTCAAGGGACACCCGGATGGAACGAAGTATGGCTTGCTTTCTATAAGAGAGAGAGAGACAGACAGACAGAGAAACACGCGCACGCCGCACGGCTTACAACTATAGCAAAAAGTGTCGTTCCAACTTTTGGTCTTAATTTTTTTCGCCTAGCCTCCTTTCGCAACGCGCGATAAGGAACTTCGTTCCAAAAACTATGTCTGTGTATTTTACCTTTTCACACCTAAACTGATTTCTATAAAATTTGGTAAAGACATTGATGGCATCCCGGAGAAGGACATAGGCTACTTTTTGTCCCGGTGGCACGTTCCCGTGGGATAATTTTTGACCTACACGCGGGCGAAGCCGCAGGCAGAAAATATATCAGGCTAGTATTATATAAAAGCAGTAAACAGTTAAAACAAAAAACTCAAACACGTTTTCGAAGAGAAAATGTAGTTTTCGATGCGCTACAATTAACCGATGATTAATTAACGTTTAACCGGTTTTAATTATAACTTCGATTAGAAAAATATGACTTTTACTTTTTAGATGTTATTTTTGGCAATTATAAAGGTAGGTTCGGGAAATTAAGGGAAAGTGTGTTTGTGGTTGAGTAACGTGTATCATTATCATAACATTTTATTATAATCTGAAGGTTTTAGCTATAAATATGATGTTTTTTGATCACATAAACATCGAGTTTATTAACATTTACGGTCTAAGCCAATTTGATTTCATTCAACGAGCTGTAGCAAATGTACAGTCAACAAAAGTGATAAATATGCAGGGTCGTCGGATATAGTTGAAGTTTAGTAAGAAACGGATTGATGTTTCCGGATAAAACTTTATTTAATTAATAGAAAACAAACAGTTCATTTATCAAACCAAATTTCATTCGAAAACATCCTTCGGTTTCTTACCTACTAAACTTCAATTATATCCGACGAGCCCGCATACTTATCTCTTTTGTTGACTGTACATTTCAATTAAGAATTTGAGATAATCTTCAAGTTATGTAACAACAAACTGAATGTCATACATAACAAAGTTCAAATTCTATTGCAACCAAAAACGTAATAGGACCTTTACGTACAAATCACTACGTACAGGTCACTCAAAAATCAACTTAGACTACATTTTGCTAAAGTAGATAACTCAATAAGTCGCGATGGAATGTAAATCATCGGAGATTATGAACTCCGTTATCAGCTTTGATGAAAGGCAATAGCTTTTTTTTTAATTCATGCTGGCACGTGATAAAAAAAACATCAATACCAGAATATATAAAAGGAAAACTAGACATTAAAAAAACAAAAGCCTGTCACGCGCCGTGGATTATTTATTACTGACTTTATTATTGCCTTTACGCAACGATCTCAGGCCACAAGAGTTTTAGAGACAGGGTTTGTATTTTGTTTATAAGGGTAAAAGGGAAACAGCTAAATTAAAAACTACGACCCTAATAAAAAATAAACTAGCAAGACGAACAGTCAGACATAAAAAAAAAAACTATCACCCAATAACAAAAATATCCAGAAACAGTAAGTATCCATACATTCCGATCTTCCATAAATCCATTCATGTAGGAAGTCCATATCCGTTCAGGAAGAAAAGAGACCCACATACGAATCAAACGAGGAGAAAAGAGACCGATGATCAGTAATACGATCGTCTGATCAATTTGTAAAGAAAAAAGTGGCAATACGACGGTTGTTGCTTCCGTAATAAAGAATTATTGGGTGGCTCGAATTTCACGAACGCAGCTCTATTTATAGGGAAAATTCTGCTAGAATATTCACTTCAACAGAACTTGAATTATTGGGGGCTTCTGGCTAAGTAACAACAGCCGCACGGATCGATCAATCAAGTTAAGCTACGCTTGCCGCGGTTGGTCCGTGGATGGGTGACCATCTTCACATACCAAGACCACTCCGTGCCTCGGAAAACACGTTACCTAAGCCGTTGGTCCCGGCTGTCATTCGTGGATCTTTGACAGTCGTTACGGGTCGTCAGAAGCCCGAAAGTCTGACAACCAGTCTTACCAAGGGGTTTCGTATTACCCAGTAACTGGGTTGTGGAGGTCAGATAGGCAATCACTTCATGTAAAATATTGGTACTCTCACCTGCATCCAGTTAGACTGGAAACCGACCCCAATATAGTTGGGAAAAGCCCAGAGGGGCAATTCTCGTAATTTTAAGACCGTTCACAGTCTGATCTCAGTCTCAATCTGTCAAAAAATACTTCTAATTTCTCTAGATTTTAACAAGTTTTTGACATTTGTTTGTCGCTGAGATGAGACTGCGACTAGATTTTATTATATTAGAATTGGCCAACTGGATGATGATGAACTTTTATTATTAAGTTTCTATTGAATTGCTGATTTAGACATTATTTAAAAAAAAACTTAAATCTGACATTCGTTTTCTGGTTTTTTTTTCTCTTTGCTCGGCTCCTAAGGGTCTTAACTTGTTATTAAAGATAAGTCCAGGTTCCCTCACGATGTATAAATTTCCTAATTAGCTGTTGTTAGTAACCAATTTCTCGTATATTTTTCTAACTAGAATTGTGGCTGAAACAGAACACAATGATTTATGTAAAAGTATCTAGTTTGTTCTCACTCAAAGCTATTTCCTACCAAATTTTACAGCACATCGATCATTTGAAAGAAGATTGACCGCATAAGTAACGCTCATTATTATATAATTACTTACAATTACTCTCAACCAGTAAAAGTCATATTTATTAACTTCCTACAAATCAATTTATCAAAGCTCATTAGAAAGAAATTGATTGCACATCTAAAAGAGGATGATATAACGAAGAACAGAAGTTCCACTCGGAACTATTCGTGAAATCATTCAGTGGAAAACATAAAACCTCACCTGAATCAAAATGATTTTTAGACCCGCCAATCGACACTACACAAAGGGGATTGCCGATGTGTTGCCAGCAGAGAAAATGCCTCATATAAGCATTGCAAGAAATCATAAAATCGTAGCCCGATAATTTAAACCCAATAAGCTATATTCATCTCTCGTAGCTTATGTATGCCCTCTCAAAGAAAGGTGGTCTGTGCCCACTGTCCCAGTAGGTTAATTATTATTATACTTATGCTAAGCTATTCGTCTAGCTAATATTTTTAACTTTCTGTGATTTTAGGTGTCTGTACATGTACCTTCGCGTGAACAGTCATATTTCTAGAGTTAAGCTTCTGTCTACTAACTTTCTCAACCAAAATACTTAGTAACATTATTTATTATCCAAATAATCCGTTTTGATAGTCAATACATCGTTCGGTCAAGTTGTATTATGTTCATAAAACAATCATTAATCACGGGAAAGTTGATCTTCCTTTATTTATCGCGAACATATTGGAGGAGTTTGGGAGGATTATCGCTGGTTCGTTCAGACATTCAGTAATAAGTTTTGGATCGTGTGGCCGTATTGTCCGTAAAATAATTATTTGCCATAGTGTCTGACGGACGGCACGTGATTAAACTAATTAATTTTATAGTGTCCTTCAGACTACACGTCAGCTTAAGAGTTACAATGTGGCTTATTCATTGATTATTTTTAATTATACTGTATTTGTATCATTGGTGTTAGATGGATTATAATAAATAATGTATAACTGAGAGATGGGCAAAAATCATCACTCACTGGACGCCTGAAGGAGGACAACCTCGAGGTAGACCACGACGAAGGTGGTTTGACAATCTAACGAGGTTTGCAGGACCAACGTGGCCAGAGATCGCTCAAGTCAGGGAGACCTTTGCCCAGCAGTGGAACACAATGTAGGCTCATCATCTGCCTAGCCTTTTCCCAACTATGTTGGGGTCAGCTTCCAGCCTAACCGGATGCAGCTGAATACCAGTATTTTACATGGAGCGACTGCCTATCTGACCTCCACAACCCAGTTACTGGGTAATACGATACCCCTTGGTAAGACTGGTTGTCAGAGTTTCGGGCTTCTGACTACCCGTAACGACTGTCAAAGATCCACGAATGACAGCCGGGACCATCGGCTTAACGTGCTTTCCGAGGCACGGAGGGGTCTCGGTATGTAAAGATGGTCACCCATCCACAGACCAACCGCGGCAAGCGTAGCTTAACCTGACCGATCGACCTGTGCGGCTGTTATTATTTAGCCACGAGCCCCTCGGACACAATATAGGCTACCAAAAAAAAATAGAACTGACAACAACCAACTAAACAATCACTTAGTAAGAGAAAAATTACTGGTAACCGTGTTTTGGACTCTTCTGCGTGTTTTGGGATATGATTTTAAGACTTTACTTATTATAACAAAACCTCTCTCCCATACATTTTGTTGAGTCACGTATGGAGAATGTAAAGTATGGAGCAGTTTAGCAGGCGCTTTACTTTATGTAAATAATTTCATCACCACTGCTCTCAAAAACGGTGAAGAAAAACATTGTGAGGAAACCGGCATGTTTTAGAACCAAAAAAACTCGAAGACATGTGACGTCCACCAACCCGCACTGGGCCCGTGTGGTAGATTATAGCCCACTCCCTCTCCAAGAGAGGAGGCCTGTGTCCCAGCAGTGGGAACATTATAGGCTGATCAGTGATCTTGAACACAACACTACGCCTGTCTCCCCCGAAGGGTAAGTCAGAGGTCCGTGCCGGACGGCGCGTATGTGTTCCACGCGCGCCTTAAAGAGATGTCAGCACGAGTGACGGGGCCCGATAGGGCCGAAGCCTGCCAGGGTAGCGGGATCGTCCGAAAGGGTTACCGCTGCCCTGGAACATAAAGGGCTAAGGAAGGAACACGGTTGGGTTTTAGTCAGTAAGAGTCTGACACTCCTTCCGCTCCACCCAGAGCGGGAGGGGTCATTTGATGATGTCCCATCCTCAAAAAAAAAAAAAGGGTAAGTCTGAGGTGATTGAGGTAATTACTCTGTATATTTATATTCTATACAGTATTTTATAACGTTATGAACGAGAAAAGAAGATGACTTTTACTTAATGATTCGCAGACGAGAAGAATTATTATTTATTCATCGAGAATCTTGTTTTAGGCGCCATTTTATTATAGTTACGTGATATCGTATACGTGATACGTTAAATAATATCCAGACAGTTTTATTGCAATTATATTTTTAGGAACTTTATTATGTCTAACAAATAATAATATATTATTCACTAATTGACTTTTTAAATTCATGCAAATTCTGTTATCTATAATATCTAGGAGATAAAATTATTTCACTGTTTCGTAACGTAATAAATATTATTATTCGAGTTTGATTATGCCAGTTTTATAACAGACAGATGAACCGATGAACAGTTTATTAAGTTTATGTAAATTTTGATTGATATCTAAATTGATATCTAATAGCCGTTGAAAGTTGGGTGAAGTTAAAATTTAAAGATAACCTCAAAAGAGAATTATAGTGATGATATATAATTTTGAATTTTTGACGGTTACCTATTTCATACAAAAACAGTATATTGTAATAACTGGCTATACTGGCATAATATTAAGCGTACCCATCCTTGCTTAATAAAGCTGTCTAGACAGGAAAGAAAGAAAGAAAAAACTTATTATTCTTATACGTACCAATAAAAAAGACATCGGTAATAAAAGTAGTTAATGACTCAAAAATAGATACAATCATACGAACAAGGAAACATAACTCCAAATAGTCATAACTTTAATAATCAAATTAATTAACAATATTTATTAAAGTTAACACAAGTACCCCGCAGCGCGCCACAAGCCTACCGAAATAATAATTATTACTATTAATTTTATTAATTTAAAACTTGTAATATCTGTAATACTACTGGTAATCGGTTAAGTTTTTACAACGTAATAATACATTTATAATAACGGGTTTTATTGAAATAGTAATTAAAGACGAAACTTGTTACGTTTCTTGATATAACTTTAAATGGTTGTAAAGGATTTTATTAATAAAACTTTATGTTTTAGTCATTTAGTATAAAGAGGGAGACAGGTTTAGAATATCTAGGCTCAGACAAGCGCGACGCGACGCTGCGACGCGACGCTGCGACGCGATTCAGGTTGATAAATTTCCATGAAGTTTTCATTGAAAACTTCATGAAAATTTATCCCAAGTTTGTGGGAGGGGCCCGTGGCTAAATAATAACAGCCGCACAGGTCGATCGATCAGGTTAAGCTACGCTTGCCGCGGTTGGTCTGTGGTTTGGTTACCATCTTTACATACCGAGACCCCTCCGTGCCTCGGAAAGCACGTTAAGCCGTTGGTCCCGGCTGTCATTCGTGGATCTTTGACAGTCGTTACGGGTAGTCAGAAGCCCGAAAGTCTGACAACCAGTCTTACCAAGGGGGTATTACCCAGTAACTGGGTTGTGGAGTTAAGGTAGGCAGTCGCTCCATGTAAAATACTGGTATTCCGCTGCATCCGGTTAGACTGGAAGCTGACCCCAACATAGTTGGGAAAAGGCTAGTCAGATGATGATGATGATGTTCGTGGGAGCCTCATCTGTAAGGTTGGTGTGGGTTTTCCCTTCAGGAATTTCTCAGAAGCAGCCCAGGGGATTGTGGCCAGTGGATGGAAATAGACTCACCTATCACCTCACTATTAAATGGAACTTAAGCACACCAGCCGACATGTAGGTGTACTAAAGGTTCATTAGTATTGAATTTCTGATTTTGATCATCTACTTTTGCTGTTGACTGTACACCTAAATTTCGCCTGTTATACGTATATCTATCTACATACGAGTATCACCCTTCGGGAATTACAGGTATGTGGTTAAGCTGCGTGCGGTAAGGTTCGTTTTTGGATGAGTGACCATTACGTTTACACGTCGAGAACCCCTTTGTGATTCAGAGAGTATGTTGCACTGACAGTCTGTCCTTTGTCATAGGAATACCTATCACAGTAACTGCGAAGCTTTAAGTATCAATTTGTCTCAGTAACTGGGTTGTGGGTCAGATGACATTCGCTTTACGTAGAATATTGATAGTTAGACGCATTCTCTCAAGCACCGCCACGTCGACCAGCACCCTAATTGCGTAATCCACGATCAATCGGAATCTGAATCATTTTGAAGCAAATTACTAATCCATTGCTTCATAAGTTCGAAAAATTTGTCGGCTCAACACGTAAATAACGCAATGAATGTTGTTGAACTGTCAAAATTGCGTAACACACGATCAATCGGAATCAGTTTCGCACAGAGAAAAAGAAAGAGAGAAATATAAAAAAGAGAGAAAGATATGTCTTTCGGTACGCGGTGACCACACCAGAACATTTCGGCTCCATCGGCCATCGTGTCTGCCTTTTAATTTTGGCAATTCTTCGGGTCATGTCGCTTTCTTGTACAATCCGAAGAATTTTGAAGGATCCATTGCTAAATGTGTTTGAAAAATTCTCGTCGAATTGTCAAACGAAAGGCATTCCAATCGTTAGTGTGTTACGCAATTTCCCTGCTGGTTCGGTTCCCGACCGACGAAAATCTAATGAAAATCCATATTTTCCCCTTGTAAGTCGATGACTAGAGGACGACATGGATTAAGAATATCGTCCTCTAGTAAAATGTATCATTCGATTACGTCAAATATTATCCTCCATAAAGCTTTTGCCAACGAATTCATTCCTTGAGCTATTTAGTCAAATCCTCGCGGATGAGATTAGATTTTCCGATATTTTTGATATCAAATTGAATCCTATAAAGATTTGAAAGATATATAAATCATTTATTCAGTGCACACAAAAGAAATAGCACAACGCACATTTGTGAAGAATAAGTACTTTCATTTGCACAATACTCCCCACCTCATAAGGAACACTTTTTCGATGTGAAACAGTTGCGCAATATTTCCATGGTACTGGCCACTATGCTGCGTACCTTTTTGATCATAGCAGGACGTAACATGTTCCTAGCAACACTGCAACATTGCAATACAAAGCCATGTTGCAGAACTTTGTTACCCAATCTTTTCATGTTTTTATCTTTATTCGTCAGTCTTCCAACAAATCACAGCATTGCCGGAACAGTTTAATGTGTGTGTGTGTAATAAAGAAAATTTGCCATAACACCTTACCTATGTGTCATTTTCATTTACAAAAACTCATTACAGTAATGAATTGACAGGAATCTTGTGAATGCTTTTCCTACAACATTATATGGACATATTGTTTATATAATTGTTAGTAATTACTTTCATTTACTTGATAATTAATATCACAGCTGCGCATTGTGAACATAGAAATATGAGGAAATTTCTATCTAGCGTGTGACATACGGTTGAAAAGAACGCGCAACAAAGTAATGGGATACCTTATTAGTTGATTCGCACGAATTTACTCGCCTGAATTAAAAGAGTGTCCGTGGAGTTTCTTGCCCGTTCTTCTCCATAGAGATCTACGCTTTGGAATCAAATGGGCAACTAGCTTCACCTTTCTGACTAACTGACCGACTATTTAATTTTGACAATTCAAAAGTGCCTGTAAATGGTTTAATTGAAATAAATGATTTGAGTTTGAGTTTGAGTTTGAAACGGGCGAATCGTCACTTTTAATTTTTTTTTTCTATAGGTGACTCACACGAAGGTAATTTATTATATATACCTTTTTTAAATTAAAATCGTTTTGGCATCTGCCCCTGTGATCGCGTTGTTCTTTTCGCCATCATTTAGAGAATTTATTTTTTTGTATTTAATTAGGTTCACTACGAACAAGGTGCGATGAAAAGGACCATTTGTGCACGAAGTAACAGTAGAACACTGTCTCCTAAGGCACAGGGGGCCTTCTCCGAAGTGCAAAGTGTGAATGTTCGGATCGGACCGACACATGGCCGAACCGAATATTATTGAAAAATTCGAAAAAAGTTCGTTTCGGCTCAGTTGGGTCGGGACCATAGTCAATATTCGAAAGAGTGTAGGAGTGTAAGATCGGAACCGACCGAACCAAATAGTAACTTCGTAGCAGGAAACGGCCGAGCATTCGGCCGATACTATTTCGGAGTAGACCCCCAGGTTTCTCCTAGTTTAGGAGGCAGGGTTACCACCATTCCAGAAACCTTTTTACAACCAATTGTTTAACCTACATTTACTACTTATTGTAACAAAAGGTATTTAGTATCAATAAAGTATATTATTATAATTATTCCGGAAGGTTTATGTGTACCTATAATAAAGAAATAACATTTTGTCAAGTCGTAAGAACTGGGGCGGTTCCACTATCTACACCGTTAAATTTTGATCGTTTTAATCTTTAAATGACCCCCTTTAAAGATTAAAACGATCAAAATTTAACAGTGTAGATAGTGGTGTATTCATCATTATGAACAACTTTTACTACGGTTTCAACCCTGAAATCGTGAAATGCCAGGTGATGCGATGCGACAGGAGTAGGGGGAACAAGAAATTTCACGCGGACGGAGTCGCAGGTAGAAGCTAGTTATAAATACATATTACTTGAGCTTCTTCTAAGCCAGCCAGCCAGCCAGCTTATCGTATTACCCAGTAACTGGGTTGTGGAGGTCAGATAGGCAGTCGCTCCATGTTAAATACTGGTATTCAGCTGCATCCGGTTAGACTGGAAGCCGACCCCAACATAGTTGGGAAAAGGCTAGACAGATGAAGATGATGACTTGAGCTTCTTACTCTGTTCTTTCGGAGCATTTACTTATCCGAATATTACATCCACTCAACAAAAAAATTAGAAAAACATTTAGAAGGATTCGCAGTAATTCTATTCTCGTAAGTCTAAAAGTACTTAAACTTTTATGGCACTTAAATCTTTAACGGGAAGTTGTGAAGTAGGTACTAGCAGTCGATATATTTACACAGTTAAGTAATACTTTGAGGAGAATAGAATATTATGATAATCGGTGAAAATACCTGAAACTCGTCAATTTCTGTACGTTTATTGAGATATAAATCATTATTTTATTGAGTGTTGTTAAAAGTTTTTAACAGGATAGGGTAAATCAAGATTCGACGAAGAACCTAATCTCAAGAATAAGGCAATCTAGTACACCAGAAGGGCGATTCTCGTAATTTTAAGAACGTTTATAGTCTGATCTCAGTCTCAATCTGTCAAAAATGACAAGTTTTTGACATTGATTGTCGCTGCGATGAGATTGCGACTAGATTTTGAACGTTTTTTATTACAGGTAAGTAGCTACTGTTTATTTTGTTTTTATGCAGGATGTATATTATCTTTCTCATCAACTCTGCGAATGAATAGGTATTCAGTCAGGAAGGTAGACAATAAGTATTCGGTCAGGAAGCTAAACAAAAAAAAAAAACCACGGAAAGGCAACATTTTGTCTAATATTATCTTATCAGTACAGCTTGGTACTGTTAGCTCCAGGGTTCTAAAAGGAAACGCATATAGACTTGTACAATTTGATAACTTTGTAGGACACTATAGTATTAAAATACACCGCTTATCAGCCCACCGGGCCGTTTTGTCTTTTTTTCTCCTCTTAATTTGAAATAATGTTTATCGTAACATGCCAATAACTTATCAACAATTGGTGGAGGTTGAATGGGAAAGCCAAGTAGAAACTCAATAGCATCGACACGACACGAGAAGAATGGGTATCACCCACAAGCAACAAAAAGTTCGACAACTATGTAGCTTGTCATTCTGACCAGCCAAAGAAAGAAACTACGTTTATTTGCGGTAAACATGAAGCAAACAAAGAACAAAAATACAAAAGAAAAAAGTCGGGGGAAAATATGCGTCACATCCACGCAAAACAGCCGTGGCTCATCATAATGCTTCGACCCTACGCACAACAGACAGAAAACCTACAATTATTCTACCAAAAAGTTCGGTAGCTCGCTCACCACTACCAGAGAAGAAATTCTCGTAATTTTAAGAACGTTCACATTCTGATCTCAGTCTCAATCTGTCAAAAATACCTCTAATTTCCCTACATTTTGACAAGTTTTTGACATTTGTTTGTCGCTGAGATGAGACTGCGAATAGATTTTGAACGTTTTAAATAACGAGAATTGGCCTTCTGCAACCGTGTGTGTCCAGTAAACTAATATTTAACCACATCTTATCCCCCGCCGCGAACCATGTACCATATTGTATCCATACAGCATAACATAGTACTCTATACTTTACACAATTTACACCGTGTCGTAACGAAGGCTAATTTAATAACATGCTTAATTTTCCTGTCGTCTTTTGTTGGATGTCACGGTGTAATGGGGGGTCAGGTTGCTAAGGAAAGTGTGTTTAGGAAAATTTAGGGATTTTTATGGCTATGGTCAGTTGTGGACTGTCTTAGGGAATTCTGGGCCATGAGCAGTAGAAGAATGTGTTGCGGCTGGTGACACCACCTGTCGAGCCTTCTCGGGTCGGCTTCCAGTCTGTCCGGATGCAGCTGAATACCAGTATTTTACATGGAGCGACTGCCTATCTGACCTTCACAACCCAGTTACTGAGTGACACGAAACCCCTTGGTAAGACTGGTTGTCAGGCTTTCAGGCTTCTGACTACCCGTAACGACTGTCAAAGATCCACGAATACAACCAAGACCAACCGCTTAACGTGCTTTCCGAGGCACGGAGGGGTCTCGGTATGTAAAGATGGTCGCCCATCCACAGGCCAAAGCGGCAAGCGTAGCTTAACCTGATCGATCGACCTGTGCGGCATTTAGCCACGGGCCTCTCCTTTCGGCTGATGATGATGATTCTAATTTAATATTTTCTTGACGTAATAGTACTCTCAATCTTACAGCCCCGTTGTTCTGTGCCCCGATGTTCGTGAACGGGCGCCGTCGGCTGAGACTGGTCATCTCATAACTGCCAGAGCTTATTTTTAATTTTATATTTTAAATTGTTTCTTTTTTACATTGTTCTCACACATAAGATGTAGAAGCAATAAGAATAATGTACGCAGGATTTTGTAATAAAATCTTGATTTAAAAAAGTGTCCTTGGAGTTTCTTGCCCGTTCTTCTCCAAAGAGATCTACGTTTTGGAATGGGCAACTAGCTTCAACTTTCTAAATAACTGACCGACTATTTAATTTTGACAATTCAAAAGTGCTTGTAAATGATTTATTTTAATTTTATTAGTAGGTACAGGTCTATGATATTTTAAGATCTTTTTTTATAGTCAGCTTACTCCAAATTGGTACAGGCAATCGCAAATCAATGGTAACAATTGGAAATCGATAGCGCCTCCATGTCGTAGCAGCACCTAAGGGCGGTTTTCGTAGTATCCCCAATTTGTGCGCTAGTCTGTATATGTCTACGGTTGGTAAAATGTAGGAAACCCCTGAAGATGCAGTAGAGTACAAGTTAGACTGTTAAGTTTGAGGAGTTCTGAGAAGCTCCTCATTACTTAATGTCTGCAAAGTTTTATTTTTACGTGAAGTAATTGGCCTTCATACATCCCACCTGGGTCTCTTCTCTCTGAACGACAGTACTTACATCTACCTCACAAAAAAAGTTTACCTTTTTACGAAAATAATTACGAAGAAAGAAAAAAATTCAAAAAGTCACTTGCAAAGTCTTGTAGTTTTATTAATTAACTAGGTTTTGCCCGTGACTTGGTCCGCAAGTTTCTTGTTCCCCGACCCAGCCCATCGCGTCGCCTGCCCGCGCTATTATTTTCTGACGTTTTTGCTCGGCTCCCACGAGTGCTACCGTGATGTGACCCTATAACCTATATATATATAAAAATATATAAAAAATGTATATATAAAAAAATCTTTTTGAATTTGATAGCCCTATTCTTTTCAGATAGATAACTTCACTTCCGTATTCGGTAATTTAGTTTATTATTAATTTTACTGAATGCTGAAAATTATTAGGGATTGCTCCATACAATATTATTTCGATGGTTAGCGATCAATTTATTAAAATATCGATTAAACTACAACTGTGAATCGGCGACCACCAGATGTTGCCTTTAACTATAATAGTCTGTGCCTTTAACTGTCAGAACTGACATTCGACTGAATGACATTAGGAATTAGGATTGTAAACATTAACTTGATTACTATATTCATAGATGAGCAGTTGCTAACCAAAGTAAGTTGATTATTTCGTAAATAATGCTGATTTAGTACAGCTTAGTAACTTTGCCATTTTAACCTCTAAAAGTTAATAATAGCGTATCAGAAATCTCTACTCTACACTTCATTAAAAGTAAACTAAAGTTTCTAACTCCCTAAACGCCAAGTAATTTATAGGAATCCGTTAAACAGTAAAACAAAACAAAAGCCACACGAAACAATATCAGCATAATCCAAGAGTGAACCAAGAAGAAATAAACATCCATCTAATTCCGTAACCGACCACACGCGTCGCCACTGTCGCCGTAAGTCAAAATGTCACATACTACGAGTGTATGTTATTTTTATACCATAACGAGCAAACTTGGAGCATTAATTAAATAAACAGTGTGTTGGTATGTTTGTTTGAGTGGTAGCAGTGAAACATATATGAGTTTGTACAAGAGCATTAGGGAAAAAGGGTTGAGTGATTCGTTGTGGTGGTTTCAGAATGTAAATGAAAGTAGACCCTTTTTTGGGAACGAAAGAAAGGAATGTGTGTGTTTCTCATTTATTAGTTGTTGTTTTATGAAATTAAGCAGTTAATTAATTGGAGTTGGTATTTTTGTGGTTTAATACTTAGGTAGTCAATTATTGAAATGTCTAAAAAAAACTGCAATTTAATCAAATATTAAATGGTTCAATTTCGAAATAAGCCAAGCAACTGAAACCGATACATTTGATTGATTGCATTTCCAACCGATTACCACGTATGCCACGTACATGATTGATTCATCCATTCAAAATAAATCTCAATAATTCCAAAAAGGTATTAATTACAAAACAAGTTTTATGGCCAATAAATAAAAATAATATTAATGTTGAACATCAAATTCTGATGTTCAAAAAATATTAACAGTCATTTTCCAAATTCCTACAATACCTTTAAACTTTCATATTAAATACAATAAAAATAACGCAGCTATTTTACGAGTTACGAGGCAAAACAGAACATTTGTCTATGTTAGTGTTAACCCGTACGCGGCGCGTCTAATTTTTATCTTTATTGACTATTAAGCTTAGCGTGGCATCGGGTCGTAGACAATTATTTACTGTCTGGCTACAGCATAATGCTGTCCTTCTGTTTGTGTTCGGATTAATGCCTTTTATAAACACACTACCTAGCTTATACAGCTCGCTTAGCTGTTTAAAAATCTCGGAAAAAAAAGCTTTGTGTTGCAATTTTAACACCAAGCAAAAATATAAATCTTCTTTGTCTTAGCGTGTCGATAGCAATCTAAATGGACTTGACCTCGGCTACTTGTGTAGCGCCATCACCAGCGTCCATCAGTTCCAGTTCCAGCTTACAGGACACGCAGGACACGATATTAAGTATCCCATAGTTTGTGGAACAGAATAGAATAGAATACTCTTTATTGTACACCATACAAATTACAGAACATAAATATATAAAATTTTATAAAGGGTGACACAATGGGCAGTCTTATCGCTAAGAGCGATCTTTTAAAGACAACCTTTGGATGGATTAAAAATTAAGGAGAGACAAATATAGTAGGTAGTCTGTGGTGTAGGTACCATTTACATTATATTACGCAGAACCACATCACAGACCTCCCGCCTGGACATGAGTTACCTTGGGTAACCTGGAAATCTTTAAACTGACTCCGGACCCAGGTTGGCAGACGCAAGGAAAACCTGTTCAGGTCAGGTTCAGGAGATTCATAGACGCCTCCGCCTTAGAATGTAAAAATATCAATATTCGATTGTTTTCTAACACACACAGAAAATAGACGGTAGCATATTCTTATAAAAAATAAGGGAAAAATCCATAATGTCGTTACCGAACGGAAGCATCCATCGAGCCGAGCTCCATTAAGATGACATAAAAGTACGTCAATAACAGGGAATGATAAGACATTTGATATGACAATAATATTATCTGTTACGAGTACTAAGGACAATTACTAGACTAGAGGATTACATTTACAAATGTTGCTAAGAACATCTAGACTAAAAGATTATATCTATACTATACATACATATATACTATAGATATAATCCTTGAGTACTATCCTACTAATATTATAAACGTGAAAGTTTGTATGGATGGATGGATGGATGGATGTTTTCTACTCTGTTCGTCTTTGATTTGGATGATTTGGTACACAGATGGTTTATAACCAAGATTAGCATAGGATACTTTTTATCCCGATATTTCCACGGGATCGAAACTTATGCGGATTAAACCGCGGGGCGCAGCTAGTACATAATAAAGAGGTAAATTTTGTGAGTTTGTATGTAGGTATCTCCGGAACTACTGATCTGGTTTCGAAAATTATTTCACTAATGGCAAGTTATAGTATTCAAAAAATTTCACGGACAAAGTTAAAGGCAGATGCTAGTCATAAAAATGAACAGCAAGGTTTCGACTATCTCATTAGCCTGTTAAGCGTAGTCATTTTCTATTTTGACTGAGTCTATCATTTACCAGTGGTAATAAGGATTAGAACACTGTAATCAAAAGCTTTACGATACTTATCCCAAAAATATTTGATAGTTCTTAGTTCCAGTGATTACCAGTTGAATATTTGAAGATTTCCTTACCTGAAAAAAAGAAAACACATAATTTAACCTCTAATTAACGTAGACATAGAGAAGAAATTGGAACAAATTGCCAGAACCCAACAAGCAAGCATGGTGGTTCTCTATTTCCTTTTGTCACACAGAAATTATTTAATTTATGAATTTTTTTAAGTACGTTTTTATGTCACACATATTTTTTTGCCAACCTTCTATTGCTTACACTGTAAAGTATTTAAAATCATGTTCTACTATAATCTAAAGTTAGTATAACAATTTATTTTATGTGTTAGCAATACATTTCTCATTCTGTTAATGGCAATTGATTCCCTATATGAGCCGAAGCCTTTGCCTCAGAACAATTACAAGCCAGCATTTATCACAAAAGGCACTTACGGCCTCATACATATGCCCACAATATCTCATAGGCAATACTCTTAATATCATTGTGTAGGTAGCCAGTACTTATAATTTACTCGTGTATCTCCCCTGGAGAGGCTTTTTAACTAGCCATAGGGTGTCTTGTGTGGCTGCCATTAACGTGGTACGTGGTATTTATTGTGGATGAACACGCGAAGTGTGTATTCGTGATGGTGCTGGATGGGTGACGCATGAAACCGGAGTCTAGACTAACTGTATTGTTATGTGTGTGAAATGTTAATATAATATAATTTATTTAGGTAGTTCAAGGTTTTGTAGTACGGTCAGCAACAAAAGTCGGTTAACACTTTAGTTGTTTAAATCTTAATTATTGAGGAAAATATTCTTAAAAAACACTTAGTAATAGAATATTTAAGAATAATTAACTCTTTGCTATGACATCAAATAGAGCAAACCAATGTATCGCATCATTTTGTATCAATTTTGATGATTTGTAAAAGTAGCAGTGTTAATTGACTTTTATTGCTGACTGTACGTGAGGGACTTTACAAAGTCTGTGTTATTATTTAGGTAGGTTCACTGAGTAATCTGTATTTAAGAGAGACAGTTTCGACTCCCTATTTCAGTATCACAATAATCATGAGTTTCCTACTTCCTATCTTACTAATATTATAAATGCGAAAGTTTGTATGGATGGATGGATGTTTGTTACTCTTTCACGCCAAAACTACTGAACGGATTTGGATGAAATTTGGCACACTGATAGATTGATAACTAAGATTAACACAGGATACTTTTTATCCCGATATTTCCACGGAATCGAAACTTATGCGGGTGAAACCGTGGGGCGCAGCTAGTAGGAAATAAATAATGAATACGTTAGTAAGAAATGTTTAAGAATTATTATGTATCAATTTTCATCAATCAACTCATCCCATCGCAGTCCACTGCTGGACATAACCCTCTCCCAGATTAATTTTCATAATTATTGTTAAAACATTAAACTAAAACTGGATTACACAAAATGTCGCATGTCGACCAACATTGCAAGATTTATGGCCAATATCAAATACTGAAGTATGGCCAACATTGGACAGTGACATTTGGCTAACTTGAACCATATTGTATACATAGACCATAAAGGTTAATTAGATGTTGTATGTCAAGTCAACAGAGGCTATTTTAATTACCCTCTATATGGTAGCAATAGCAGAATTCATTTAGAAGTAATGTGGGCGGTACAATGAAATGCCTGTATGTAAGGCCAACCTAAGTTATGAACGAGCTCTTTGTTTTTATGAGGTCCTAGTACTTTTTATTTCGTTTTACGGTTGCCTATGAAAAATACATTTGTACTTCTTGTTTTATTTTCCAGGGCAAAATAATGAGAATTTTAACTAGTTAATTAACTTTGAAACGATGAAAGAAAGCATCTTGTGGAAACCGACATGTCCTAGAACCAAAAATTCGAAGACATGTGACAACTACCAATCCGCATAGGGGCCGCGTGGTGAATATTTATTTATTAAACATGTTGTAGAGTTAACAGGTCAACCCAAGGCGTCTGCAAATAAGTTACATTTAGTAATATACGCGTACAGTTATTGGAACGAAGTTCCTTATCGCGCGTTGCGAAAGGGGGCTAGACGGAAAAAATTAAGACCAAAAGTTGGAACGACACTTTTTGCTATAGTTGTAAGCCGTGCGGCGTGCGCGTGTCAAAGCAAGCCAGTTATACTTCGTTCCATCCAGGTGTCCCTTGACACCTCTCAAGTTTTTTTTGTTTTTAACATACTTAGGTACTCGCACTATTATTATTAAATAATAATGCTTACCTACTATCTTATAGTGAATGCAACTTAGCCTAGTTACGTAAAACACGTATTCTAAAAGATAGATAATTAAATTATCTTTAAAGTGGTGAAGGTTTCATAAAAATAAGTGTGAAAGTTTTTGCGTGATTCTCAGTGTTTATTATCAGCATTAGATGTTACTTTACAAATGGATTACTCTATGGAATATAAACATAATCTAAAACATTGACATGTTATGTTATTAAGAAAATGCTCTTATTCAACTTATATTTTCGATTTTAGATGTGATCTTTAGTTTAAAATCCTTAAAAGTCTGTTATCGTCGCCTTAACTTGTACTAGTATGACAATATGTGAAGTGATATTTGTCGCGAACATAATTTTGTTCAGTCATTATTATGGCTCACCTTATAGTCTGATTACTTATGTAATTAACTTTAACAAAAACTTGATAGTTTTTGTTGAAAGTCACGTCAGTCAAGAACTCATTTCCCCGTAAATACTAAATGTAGAAAACAGATTTTGCTTCCCTTTTCAAAACGTTAAACGCCATACGTTACTTCAGGCACGATTTCGATATTCATTCCGGTGAAATATTCCCGCGGGACGTGACAACACGAGAAAAATATTTTCAATTTCCAATTTTTCATTGTTTCCGAGAGTCGACAGTGACACCGATCTATCTGTAAATAGAGATTCAATGTATGCAGTATAATATACATAATAGAAAGAAAAGAAAGATAAAACCTTTATTTGCGGCAAACATGACGCAGAGAAAAAACACAAAAAAGAATAAGTTGGGGAGAAAATATGCGTCACATCCACGCAAAACGGCCATCGCTCAGCATTATGCTACGACCCTATGCGAGACAGAGTCCCAGCACAACCTAATCACGTATGATAATCTTCAACATAGCTTACATGAACATACATAGAACGAACGAAAAAATTCCAAAACACCCAAAAAGCGGGCGATACTTCCTACTTATTCTGCGATCCATATAAAAGATAAAAAAACATATCTTTTGAATGATATAATCGTATCGTAGGAGTTCAAACCTTTGAAACGCCGCGGTCTGCGCGTGCGCAAACAAAGAGACGCTGTTCGGAGTACCGATAGCAAAAAACGTTGCGTAATAGAATGAAAAAGAGTACCGTTGGTTCGTTACAGTGGGTTGTGCTGTGCGACCGTTCGAGCTGATGCTATTGTGCGTAAGGGCTTTGCAGACGAGCCGATGCAATGCGCGTTTTTTGTAGCAATTTAACCGAATAAGGCTGGATAGTGGATTTAGTGTTACGCTCACGTCGCCGTCGTTCGTCGCAGAACAGATATCCGATGGAGCCGAAAGGTTCTGGAGTGGCGACCGCCATAAATCGGTACGCGACCAATTTCAGCAGTAACCGTCGGTCAAGCACTAAATCCAGCCTTACACTTATTTCGAAGAGGTTTTGAATAGGACGATAAGAAAACTCAACACTTAAAGACTTTAGTGTAGTAGAGCATAGCTAATGGTTCTTCGATAGAAATGTGTTCAGAGTTCAGAAGATTATTTTTTTATTTGCTGTAGAAGTGTAGAGCAATGTTTGCATCTCTCTGCATCACCGAAAAGTTGACTGGTAGCAAATTCCTATGGCATTAAATCCACCTCTGTTCATTTGTGAGCTTAAAGTATTAAATAATAATAAACGACACCATTAAATTCAATAAATTTTCAGGATGATTACAAGTGAGAAGAAAAAACATTTTTCGATATTATTTCTAGCGTGGCAACGTAAAAAATGGGAAAAACGAAACTAATCAAATACGATACATTATATCCTGCGTTTCGCATGTCAATATCCGGGATGTCAAAAACAATGCTTTTACTTTTTCACGGCTGATTTGGCTGAGTGCCGACGGAAATTATCTCTGCTGAAGAATATTATTTATGTCTTGGAAAAGGACGAATTAAGTGTCTTTATTTTATTTAGAGCTGATTTTCCAATCGACAGATAATTTTTATTCGTGGAATAAAATTGTCGTATAACAGATCTTGCTTTGAAGAACTGTCAAAAATTCAAAATTATTCCTCGGATAAATTTGCGTTGGAAAAATCAGCCCTTAGGTAAGTAATATGTATTTTGTAGAAATAGTTAATTAAGGACCTAAGTTTCGTTAATAGTCAGTGATTTTTTAAACTATGTATGCTCATAGGATCGAGGCGGCTCTAGAAAAGGATACCAGCAGTGCGATTCTGTAACCATCTCACCATGAACACTTAGGTGAAGTGAGCGTGGAGTGAGCTGTCATTCCAAATAATGCTAGGGATTAACACTACTGACAACTCACATCAAGTTCACTTCACTTGAGTTTTCACGGTGAGATTTTTACAGAATCGACAGGCTGGGGTTTGGGGGATAAGTAAAAATTACAAATAGGAGTGCTCATAGCTTCGCCTATACCAAAACTTTTGTAGGTATATTTAGTTTTTGAATATCACTTTTTGCTGTACCTGACCTTCTATACTAAATCAATTTCAATATCAAGTCAGCGTCAGATCAGTTTAAAACGATGTTGTAGAGTTGTTGAGCCGGTAAAAGAAGGATTTTTTATTCTGCGCACTTTATAAAATAAATAGGTACAGGTATCGTCTCATACCTGCTGCCTCTTTGAAAAGTTCAGGAGGTCTACTCCGAAGTAGTTTCGGCCGAATGTTCGGCCGTTTCCTGCTACGAATTTACTATTTGGTTCGGTCGGTTCCGATCCTACACTCCTACACTCTTTCGAATATTGACTATGGTCCCGACCCAACTGAGCCGATCCGAACTTATTTCACATTTTTCAATAATATTCGGTTCGGCCATGTGCCGGTCCGATCCAAACAATCGCACTTTGCACTTCGGAGTAGGCCCCATGTACAGTTTTATTAGATTTTTCTCATATCGATATTCTCCTGTATCAGTCTGCTACAATTTATAAGAATATAAAAACGCTACAACCGCAAACCCTCCCGTCTGCGGTCTGAACCACTCTTTACCAGTCGACCTCGCCCATTGGGCAACAAAACAACCTCACAATGCGCTGACGCACACTGAGAGAAAAATAGATGTCAACTGACCTTAGCAAAAGTCAATGTGTACTGCCCTAATGTGCAACATAAATAGCCGTACGTTTACTATGTGGAACATACTTTTATGTTAATGGATTGAACATCTTCGCTACAATGCTTAAGTATGTGTAACGGGACACATCTGGTCAAGTTTTGAACTTAAAGAATGTTTTTTTTTCGGTAAGTATTTTTTTTTCGATGCTATTTGTAATGTGGCCAACATTGAAGTTGGCCCTAACCTAAGTTAGTTGACCAATGTTTCAAAGTTATACATATAATGTTTTTTTTTATTGGTTTAGTAAATTTTTTTTGGCGTAAGTGTGTAATGTTGGCTGACTAATGTTATGCCCAATGTTTCCATTGTGTAAGTAAATAAAGATTTTTGTGTGAGTGTCAAGAGATCGATGCAATTTTTGGGGAGTTGTTACGTGAAATATTTTTTTTGGATGGATTAACAAACGTTCAATCGCGGTAGGTAAACTTACATTAAATTATCTAATAAAAACCATGTAATTTAGCAGTGAAGCATTTTATAGCAAGGTGCAAAGCAATAACTACACAATTTAACAACCCAGTAAAAATAAATACAGTGCTATATTTTTCTTTTACAGATTACAAGCAATTTGGATTCCACGTTACTAGTTTGATTGCCTAGATAAATTAATAATAAAGGATTAACAAAATAATTATATGAGCTTTTGATAGTCAACATAAAATAACATCCTGTAATCTCCGAGGGGTTGGGCACAGGTGTACCTATAGTCGAGTTATATTTTTATTTATAAACTAAGAAAAAAACTGCCGTAAACGATACAACGATAATATTTTTCAATGTTGTTTTCCTCATACTAGAAAATGTAAATTTACACAAGTGTTAAGCCAAAGTCAACATGTGCGACTAATGTTGTTTGACGTAAGCTAAAATAAATACATTCCTACATACTTAATTATATTTTTCAAAGTTATTAAGAAGTAGAAGTAAATAGTTTATTTTAATATCGTTTTAAGAAAAATACTGAGACTAGTTACAGTCTCGAGCAGAGTGGAGTTGCTTGCTTCTCCATAGGAAACGACCAATTCGAACCGTGCATCTAGCTTCTGACCATTTAGGTTTATATGAAATGAAATATTTTGATTTGGATTTTATGCATAAAGACCTTACACTTACGCAATATTCAAAAGCGATTTTCTCGTGAAATAACTATTGCAATTTTGAGAATGCATAGGAATACTTTAAACTAAAATAAATCCTAACATGAGATTGATGAAGTGATTTTTTCAAACTAACTAAATAGTAGTGATGGGGCGACTATCGGTTTTGACAATCTTTGACTAGCTATGGTGACTAAACTATTGGATATATTTGGTTGAATTTTCGTATGCAGACTGGGAACGTCATTCATTAGATATACGCAGTTTAATTTATTGTTGTATTGTCCTCTTCACTTTGTATATGCTCATGACTATTAAATACGTAAGATTATATATTTTGATTTGGTCATGTCATGTCACCAAGAACTGAACAAAATGACATGACAAGTAAGCCCCACTTTAAGTAGAAGTGTCAATAGGGTCAAGGGTTCTTTGGATATTTCTGGCCATTGAACTCCCAAGTGTCCGTGGTTAGAGAAATTTCTGGTGGAAGAATATTTGTGAGTTATTGGCAATATCTACTGCCTCGTTGGTCTGGTGGTCGCTAAACGCTACTGCAGAGTATGAGACCCTGGGTTCGATTCCAGGTTCGTTTTTTTTTTAATTCTATTTTTCCATCTGGAAATTCTCAGTAGCAGCCCGAAGTCTGGATTGATGCCCAGTTGATGGCAATAGGCTCACCCCCTATGACATGGGACTTACTGACGAAATGTGATTGTTCTATAGGTACACCTCTGCAAAACCTTTCGGGTAATACAGGCGTGATGTTACTGGCAGTATAGAAAATTTAATAAAACTATAACGAGAGCGTAGTGCTTGAATATTCAGCCTTCACATGATGGCCACTTGATCCAGACCACATTAGGAACAGGGTGTGTCCAATAAATAAATAAAAACAACAGACGATCAGTCACCACACTGTATAAACAAAAACACTGCCATTACTATAAACATACACTAGAGGCCACAAAAAATGACTCACGAATGCACCATAACATACGCCGCCGTACACTGCCAGCAACTAAAACTGGTACAAATGCGTGCAACTCAAAGCATTGGAATGTCAACGCGGGTGGTGATTGACAATTGACCTTTTAAGGAGACGCTTGAACATCAGTGTAAACATGACCCGAGGTTTGTCTGAAGGATTTAGAAAAGTATGGGCTTTGTAAATACTGTGAGCGTATTGTAAATAGACTTATATAAATTGCCGTTTGTGAATATTATAGGAAGGGAATATTGCGACTATTTGCCGTAATAATTCAGTGTTGAGCCTCGAAAATTTCTGACGATTTTAGCCGGACCACACGAATGTCATTAGCTTAATATGAATTATGGATGTGTGGTAGGTTACCACAAATAAAAACATTTTATGTCGCATTTCTCACGAAATCTTCATAGAGTTTCTATACTTACTTATTAACGAGTGTGGCGTGATAAATAGCAACTACTTTTGAAAATCATACAATGGTGTGTATATTTGTGACTTATTTATTAACTTAAACTATGTTGTCAACGTAATATTATGTATTTTGGATTCAATGAAACACGAATTCCTTTTATCACTTTTAGTTTTTTAGTAAAAATAAAAAACAAAAAAAAAACATTGTAATTCCAGCCACCCAGAGTCCCAGACACAATAAAACCATTTAGTTCTAAACACAAACAAAAAACAATAAAAAACCTATAAAATAATAACTCAAATTATTTATGCGTGTCCCGTCGCCATTTTATGATCCCTTTACTAGGAACACATAGAAGCCGACTTGACCTTAAGGAACGTCAAATTGACATTCAAAACTCGCGCGCATTCCTTTAAAAGAAAAAGTTATGTGTGTGCGGCCAGTCTAGAATTCTAAAAACTGGATACGAATCATGTGGCTTCTGTATTCAAATTTTTGACATTTACACTTAACTTCCTTCACAAAATTCTTTATGATTTATGCAGGATTGTAAAAGTTGGATATGAATCATGTGGCTACTGTTTTCAAATTGTTAGGCAAACACTAAGTTTTTTTAAAGCAATGTGTAGGTAGTTTCTAAACAAAATGAAGCAATGTAAAGTAATGTGGTTAGTTCAAGTCTTTGTATGCCTATAGGCAGTTGAGTATTGCTTGTAAAGGTTAGATTCCAAACGGGACTGTTGCTAAATATGTGAGCGGATGGTGCTATGTTAATACGGGAAGTATTTATCCTTGTTCGGATATTTATTGCGCGGTTGATTATCATGCTGATATTAAAGACGGAAGATTTTGGTTTTGTAAGAAAAAAAAAAAAAAGATTTCTTGGTAAATATGCTACAATAATAGGGAGCAGTGGTGGCCAATGGTAACGGCCGCCACTTGAGTATGAGTTGCAGGTCGTGGATTCGAACCCAGACAGGCGCTTTAGCTTGTGTAAATTATTTCATCGCCACTGCTCTCAAAACGGTGAAGGAAAATATCGTGAGGAAACCGACATGTCCTAGAATCGAAAAATTCGAAGACATATGACATCTACCAACCCGCATTGGGCCCGCGTGGTAGATTACGGCCTACTCCCTCTCACCGAGAGCAGGCCTGTGTCCCAGCAGTGGGAACATTATAGGTTGATTACATATGCTACAACAATACCCGATTTTAACTCTAGTCGTTCACAAGATCACAGACGCACACGGTATGAATAACCTTTGGAACATTGTCATAAGGTCCAGTATTCAAGAATACGCAGAGCACATGTGAGTTATGAATACAGTGACGTCATTAGCGGCCATATTGTTTGCGTACACTGTACGTCACGCTTAGCCCTGCTACACACTGCGGTACGTTAAAATTTTTACATTTTTTGTTGATCTTAGGATTACAAGTAAAAGTAAAACAAGGACGTCCGCCTTTCGTCTGTTTGTCTTGTTATTATTAATTTAATATGTTCATTAAAAATTTCCTCCTCGTTGCTGTAACTCTGGTGGAACCTGGGCAGTCAGCACAAACTTTCCACATGTCTTGCCCGGCCAATAATGATATAAAGATACGAATTATTCTTTTGGAATACGAATCGAAACTTTAAAAATCATAAAAAAGGATGAATAGGTAAAATCTTTCAAATTCTGAGAATTGTAGAAATTTACTATCGCCAAAATCTATATCTGACCACCGTAAGGACTATTCCTTCTTGCAGCGCATATTATTAGTCGAGCTAAAAAGGAACCCTTTTTATTTTACTTACTGACGCAGCTGTGGTCATCATGTGCACATGATTTTGTTTTCAAACTGGTCTTTGACGATAGCGCAAAACAAGAAGTATGATAAAAATGTATTCACAAAATAAATCACTATTTTTGTCAATTTAAACTCTAGAAACTACGACTCGTAATTTAATACACAATAGAATTTACACATTTATTTCGTATTTAATTGCATGATTAAAATCTTCTTGCAAGTCAACGAGTCGTGACAAAACACCGCGTCACCCAGTCTACGGCCGGCTTTACATCAAATCTACGTACGGCATACAAGGTCGCGAACGTCGCGGTGTTAGCCAAACAATGTAAGTAATCACAGATTTTGTGTAAATGAATGTCTCTGTTTGTTGTAGTCCTTGTTTACACACATGTGTGTTCCACTCCTAGACAAATTAATGTCCGTAAGGATTGAGGAGCCACATCAGATTTTTTAAATCTGATCTCACCATTATTTAGCAGCAATGTAGCTGATTTTGCAGCACGAATTCTAGATTTAGCAGCAAAATATATCACTAGTTATATTAATGCAAAAGTGGCTCCTCAATCTAAACATCTGAATTGAGGAGCCACCTGGAACTCGTTAAGTAATAGATGAATATTTTTGAAAATTTGGTATCATTTAGCAGCAATTGTGCATATTACCTTCTAAAAATTTAGCTTCTGTAGCGCTAAAATGAAAGAAAGTACAACACTTTTAGTATGGCTCCTCAATCTAAACTCAAGAGGTGAATTTCTATTGGATGTGAGCGATCAATTAATATATTCGACATAATGATCATTTAGCAGGTGTTGTGTTTGTTTTTGCAGTATAGGAATGAAATAGTAAAACTGTTTAAATTTTCTAGAAGAACGCATTTTCTTTGGCTCCTCAATCCTGACGTTCTAATTATATATGTTTGACTGTAGCCACCTGAGATCTCAACGGAATCTAAAGCCAGAGATACTAACATTTAGCAGAAATGTCTGCTAAATATATCTGCACAGTTCAGCAATGTACATACTTTGGATTCTGAAAAAACAATACTTAACTATTTTCTTGTAAATTCAGTGTGAAGGGTGACCATATTTTACTCGTATTAATGAAACCAGGATAGTAATTTATTAAATTTATATTTTCATAACAAGTTATATCTATCGTACCTACGATTTGGTTATTTAGCAATCAATTTCGCTATAAGTTATAGAATGTGTCATTTTGTGTATATCACCGTCAGGAGAAGCACTGATCAGCCAATATTCATTCATTCTATAACTTATAGCGAAAGTGATTGCTAAATTACCAAATCGTAGGTACGTTATATATAACCTGTTATGAAAATATAAATTTAATAAATTACTATCCTGGTTTCATTAATACGAGTAAAATATGGTCACCCTTCACACTGAATTTACAAGAAAGTAGTTAAGTATTGTTTTTTTCAGAATCCAAAGTATGTACATTGCTGAACTGTGCAGATATATTTAGCAGACATTTCTGCTAAATGTTAGTATCTCTGGCTTTAGATTCCGTTGAGATCTCAGGTGGCTACAGTCAAACATATATAATTAGAACGTCAGGATTGAGGAGCCAAAGAAAATGCGTTCTTCTAGAAAATTTAAACAGTTTTACTATTTCATTCCTATACTGCAAAAACAAATACAACACCTGCTAAATGATCATTATGTCGAATATATTAATTGATCGCTCACATCCAATAGAAATTCACCTCTTGAGTTTAGATTGAGGAGCCATACTAAAAGTGTTGTACTTTCTTTCATTTTAGCGCTACAGAAGCTAAATTTTTAGAAGGTAATATGCACAATTGCTGCTAAATGATACCAAATTTTCAAAAATATTCATCTATTACTTAACGAGTTCCAGGTGGCTCCTCAATTCAGACGTTTAGATTGAGGAGCCACTTTTGCATTAATATAACTAGTGATATATTTTGCTGCTAAATCTAGAATTCGTGCTGCAAAATCAGCTACATTGCTGCTAAATAATGGTGAGATCAAATTTAAAAAATCTGATGTGGCTCCTCAATCCTTACGGACATACAAATTATATAAAATTAGTTTTTGCTAGCGGCTTCGCCGGCGTTACGGTTGGAAATGATCTGACGGGAAAGTACTCCCGAGATATAAAATGATCATATCGACGGTTGAAAGGCTAATTGGTCTAAGCGACATTTTTTGCGATATTGAGTTATATACATATTCGGAATCAGCAAATTTTTCTCCGTCTTTTGAGCCAGTTTTCAATTTTTTTTGACTACATTTTTGGCGCTTAGCACCCACTGCAAAACAGGCCTCATTTCTAAGCTCATTGATCTATGCGACACAAAATTAGACAAATTTGAGGACTCGATGACTTAAGCTATTTTGATTTTTCGAAGTTTTAGAACGTGTGTCGATTAAGGCATTTGGCTTTTTCGCTATGGTTGTGGTTTTGTCGTTTGGCCTATTTTGCATTAAACCAAAACAATAAGCTATGTCGTTTGGCCCATTTTGCATTGCATTTTTTGTTTTGCATTTATTTATAAAGTGATACTAAAGTACAATGTAGTATTAATTTATTCCGTGGCGACACTACTACCTAGGCTTAGGGTGATATACCACCTTATCTAATACCTTGTTAAATCGATAATAAAGACACATTAAATCAAAATCTTGAATGATTCCTCTACACAAAAATGATTTTTTTTAAATTATACAAGACACTGTCTAAAATTGAATAGAGTGGCATACCAACCTCAAAAATATCTTATGGACGTTGCTGAATTATGATGGCCTAAGCATCAATATCTCTGATGGTCGGAGGGGTTCGCGTCGGCGTCAAGGCAACAATGAGATACCTGGGTCTCGTCCTCGACAGCCGGTGGAACTTCGTCGAGCATTTCCGACGTTTGGCCCCCAAACTGGAACAGGCCGGGGCCGCCCTAAAGTGGCTCTTGCCCAACCTGAGGGCTGAGGCTGCGAGCCGCACACTACCTGAACGCGCCTCAAAAGGTGGTAGCCGTAAGGCTGATCCGGGGCTACCGCACGATCTCGGGCGAGGCGGCAAGCCTCCTTACCGGACTGCCGCCATGGGATCTGGAGGCGATAGTCCTCGCGCACCTATATGATTGGCGCGCGGAAGCACTACGCCGGGGGGAAACTCCGCATCCGCGGCAAACCACGGCGGAGCGGACGAACCTCCGGCGCGATCTCATGGCGGCATGAAAGGAGCGACTATCGCACGCAACCCAGCGCAGGGCACGCTACGATAGCGGCGGTAAGAGGAGTCTTACCGCCGCTATCGTGGCGTGCCCTTTGAGGAGTGGCTAGAGAGACGTCACGGCGTTCTCACCCACCGACTGACGCTGGTCCTCTCCGGACACGGATGTTTCGGGAGGTTCCTGCACATCATCAGGCGGGAGGAGACGCCCGGGTGTCATCACTGCCAGGATTACCCAAAGGACACGGTGGAGCATACGGTGGAGGTCTGCCCTGCTTGGGCAGAGCACCGCCGTGTCCTCATAGAGCCGATCGGCAGCGGCGGCGACCTCTCGCGTCCGGCCCTGGTTCAAGCCATGGTCCGGGGCGAGAGGGAGTGGGAGGCAGTCACCTCCTTCTGCGAAGCAGTCATGCTAGCGTAGGAGGTGGCGGGGTGGGCGAGGGAACGGACCTCATGCCTCAGCCGCTGCGGAAGACGCTCCGGGCGTCGGGAGCTGCGTGACGACTCCCGGCCACCGTAGGCGCGGGCCTGCGGGCGGAGAGTAATGGGTAGCTCTCCGTCCGATCAGGACTAGGCCCGTGCCGGACGGCGTGTATGTGTTCCACGCGCGCCTCAAAGAGATGTCAGCATAAGTGACGGGGCCCGATAGGGCCGAAGCCTGCCAGGGTAGCGGGATCGTCCGAAAGGGTTACCGCTGCCCCGGAACATAAAGGGCTAAGGAAGGAACACGGGTGGGTTTTAGTCAGTAAGAGTCTGACATTCCCTTCTGCTCCACCCAGAGCGTGAGGGGCAATTGATGATTTCCAATACTCAAAAAAATAAAAAAAAAAGCATCAATATCTACTAGAATCTAGTAAGGGTTCATTTTGTTTCATGCTGTAGTCCCTCTAATGCATTTGGATCAAACTTCTAGGTCGGTGCTTGAGCCTACTTTTAGTGAGTTTACTTTCAGCTATTTTATTTACGGCAGGCATTTGAACCATTTTGCCTTTCTCAAAAAATAACTAAATTTGATGCATTTTGAGCTAACCAACATAAATTTTCTAAAATAATACACATTTTATAATAGTAATAACATAAAAAACTTCCTTACTTAATTAGGGATATACTGTATTAAATAAATAAAAGTCAATCAAGTAGTTGTTTTTTTGTGAATTTTTTTTCAAAAAAGAAAACTTTGATTCGTCCTCCTGCAAGTTTTACAAAATGTCGCTTAGATCAATTAGCCTTTCAACCGTCGATATATGTTTTTCCGGGTTGTAAACTATCTGTGTGCCAAATTTCATCCAAATCAGATTAGCCGTTTTTGCGTGATCTAGTCACTATATCCAAACATACGAAATTTCACATTTATAATATTACTAGCTGCGCCCCGCGGTTTCACCCGCATAAGTTTCGATCCCGTGGGAATATCGGGATAAAAAGTATACTTTATGTTAATCCTGGTTATAAACCATCTGTGTGCCACATTTCACCCAAATCCGTTCAGTAGTTTTTGCGTGAATGAGTATCAACCATCATCCAACCATCCATCCATCCATTCAAACCTTTACGTTTATAATATTAATACATATTATATATATTATATTTACTATATATTATATTTATTTATAATATTATAATTATACTATAGTACGATTAGTAGGATGAAATGTGAGGGGCTCGTGGCTAAATAATAATATCCGCACGGGTCGATCGAAGGATCGAAGGAAGGACGCTTTCCGCGGTCGGTTCGGGGATGGGTGACCATTCATTACATATCGAGACCGGTCTCGGGAAGCACGTTAAACCGTTGGTCCCAGCTGTCATTCGTAGATCTTTGAGTGTCGGAGTCAGAAGCCCAAGTCTGACAACCAGGCTTACCAAGGGGTATCGTGTTACCAGTAACTGGGTTGGGTGGGTCGTATTATTACCTAGTAAATAGAGTAATGGATGGCTGTGGAGGTCCGATAGGCAGTCGCTCCATGTAAAATATTGGTACTCGACTGAATCCAGTGAGACTGGAAGCCGACCCCAACATAGTTGGGAAAAGGCTAGGCAGATGATGAATTATTTTGGTTTACTAGGTACTTTTGTTGATTTGTTCATGTTGTTTTTGTAACAATGTTTGTATTTTTAGAAATACCCAAAAAATCCATCTAAATTATATTTTACACGGTGTCTTTGACGATGACGATTTCATTTAAATAATTTACATTCTATAATTCTAACACAACCAAATATCATAGCAATTATTGGCAAAACATTATATTCGTTAATATAAATTCGTTCTTATTTAAAATTACAATTTTCGTAATCAATCATCTGTGAGCAATTGTTAAATTAATGAAATCAATTCGGTTCACCAGTTTAGATGAAAAACTGATTGCTATATTTAAACTGCTACAAAACTTTTATTAAAGCTTACGGTTTATTTTTATTAATCAAGATAATATTGATATAAGCTAACATCATCATCTGCCTAGCCTTTTCCCAACTATATTGGGGTCGGCTTCCAGTCTAACCGGATGCAGCTGAATACCAGTATTATACATGGAGCGACTGCCTATCTATATATATAAAATTGAATCCCTATTTCCCTTGGTCACGTCATAATTTGAGAACGACTTTACCGATTTCATCCATCTTTTTTTTTAAGTTTTCTAATACTTTGTAGAAGGTTCTTACGGAAAAAAATTAAGAAAGTTGCTTCACGCGGACGAAGTCGCGGGCAAAAGCTAGTCTATAATATAAGCTAACATTTAAAATAATTATAATTGTACATGTATATGAAAAAAGTAGCAAAATAATCACAGGTAAAAAATTCCCGTCTGCATCGCTGTCAACAGGAACAGTGCCCAAAAAGCTGGCAGCATTGCCACGTTGTATGGCAATTATAATTATTATTTTACTAAAGTAACTAAAATAAGAAAGTTTAATCACATTGTATTGCTGCCACCCATCCCAAAATTAGACTGTTTCTATTCATATAACTTTAATTACCGAGATGACGACTAATAGAGAAGTATGGAAGAAAAAAAATGTTGCACCGACCGCAAATAAATTGGGTTAAGATATTTCTTTTTACAACCTAAAACTATTACTTAATTACCAAATTTTTTCAGAATTCTTGTTTCACTGTCCAATTTGCACAAAGGGCTATGGAGCGCGTCATGTTAGGCCTATCATTGAAATAACGAGTCCGTAACTCAGAGATCTGACGTAGGACTAAACTTCGACCTCTGACGTTGACGTCAATAACGTCGGATCTCAGTCGGATCGGATACGCGTTGGACTACGGGTAGCGGCTCTGAAATTGAAGTGGGCAGGACACTTGGCTAGATACAGTGATGGCAGATGGAGTGAGCGTTGACGGTAGAAGGCTAAGTGATTTGACGACCTACTGAAGATCGTGGGAAAGACTTGGATGATGATAAACTGCCAATGATTATGCCGATGATGAATTTAATTGTTTCAATTAATAGTTTCAGTATATGTGCGTGTAGGTAGGTTCATACCTACCTACACGCACATATACTGAAACTATGAAAACGAAATGAAATGAAAACGTATCCCGTTTAAAATGCTGCATTATGTTCATACAAAATGCAGCATTTTAAACCGGATACGTTTTTATTCTTCAGCTTCAATCATCATCGCTGCTTGTTCCCGAAAAGGAATGAATGAATATCGTTGAGAAATCGCTTATGAGCAAAATTCCTTGGAGAAAACATCGACTGGCTTATTCCATATTAAACTTCCTGTATACCCAAGGGTCCCTCAATACCTTCTAATGGATAATGATGTTATTGTTATTTTTTATAGAAAAACTAGATATCTCGTTGAAGAGTAAGTATCTAGCTGTTGCCGCAAGTTCGTGTGCGTGTTGTGTTTTTAATACAAATATCCAGAATGGAAGGTAGCGACCTTCTTCAGATCCCAATGACTTCATGAGGATCGATTCAGTGGCTTAGGCGTGAAAAGGTAACATACAGACACGCAGATAGACAGAGTTACTTTCCTTGGATATGAATACAAAGTCTTACTGCTGAAATGGTATTTTGTATTATTAGATTACATAGCATAGAGGGGCCCGTGGCTAAATAATAATAGCCGCACAGGTCGATCGGTCAGGTTAAGCTACGCTTGCCGCGGTTGGTCTGTGGATGGGTGACGATCTTTACATACCGAGACCCCTCCGTGCCTCGGAAAGCACGTTAAGCCGTTGGACCCGACTGTCATTCGTGGATCTTTGACAGTCGTTACGGGTAGTCAGAAGCCCGAAAGTCTGACAACCACTCTTACCAAGGGGTATCGTATTACCCAGTAACTGGGTTGTGGAGGTCAGACAGGCAGTCGCTTCATGTAAAATACTGGTATTCAGCTGCATCCGGTTAGACTGGAAGCCGACCCCAACATAGTTGGGAAAAGGCTAGGCAGATGATGAGATTAGATAGCACAATCAGCCTACAGTAATGTTTACATTGCTGGGACTCAGGCCTCCTCTCGATGAGAGGGAGAGGGGCCGTAATCCACCACGCGGGCCCAGTGCGGGTTGGTAGATGTCACATGTCTTCGAATTTTTGGTGCTAAGACATATCGGTTTCCTCACGATGTTTTCCTCCACCATTTTGAAAGGAGCGGCGATGAGATAATTTACACAAAGTAAAGTGCCTGTCTGGGTTCGAAACCACGACCTACAACTCGTAAGTCGTGGATGTTACCACTTGAACACCATTGCTTTCGCTTAGATAGACTTCTTCTGGGCAAGCTCGTTCCACCGTAGATCTCTTTCCTGCCTCTGGGCTGGATTGAAGTCAAGAGTGAACCCATTGTCAATAAAAATACTTGAGAGGTGTCAAGGGATACCCGGATGGATCGAAGTAGAGAGAGAGAGAGAGAGAGAGAGAGAGAGAGAGAGAGAGAGACGCACGTCGCACGGCATACAACTATAGCAAAAAGTGTCATTCCAACTTTTGGGCTTAATTTTTTCCGTCTAGCCCCCTTTTGCAACGCACGATAAGGAACTTCGTTCCAAAAATAAAGAAGATTACATAACAACCCAAGTAGAAACAAACAAGACACATATGATATACCCAATTAAGTTAATGACCTCCTCTATACAACATTAACTTAAAATTAGATACACAATCATTAACCAGCATAATAGTGCCTGTCCAAACTTGCGACAGTAAAAATAAGGCCCGGTCCGAAGTTGCGACATGTCGTAGGCGTTTGGTCGCCAGATGGCGAAGTGACGAAATCGCTATTTGTCTTAGAGACTGCATTTTTCAAATACATTGCGGTGACCGCACGAAGATTGCCGAAGTTTGACGTTTTGACAGCTGTCAACGATGTCATATTTGAATTTAGAATTGATTTGTAATGCATTGTGTAGTGATTTGGTTTTGCGATAGCGTTGCAGTGTTACTTCAGTTTTTAATTAATGTTGAGAGGGAGTGGGCCGTAATCCACCACGCGAGCCCAGTGTGAGTTGGTAGATGTCACATGTCTTCGAATTTTTGGTTCTAAGATATGCCGGTTTCCTCAAGATGTTTTCCTTTGCCGTTTTGAGAGCAGTGGTCAATAGCAGTGGCGATGTCAAAGTCTAAATCATTTATCTCCAGCATAAACAAAATGATACCTAAAATGTTTTAAAGTAAAAAGTTTTTTGAGAGCGTCTTGGACCGGTAAAAGTAATTAATAAATATATTTTTTACTAATAAAAACATGAAATCGATTTACCTAGATATATTGGTTCCATTGATGTATCTAAATTAAAATAGCTGCCTAGACTTTCAAACTTAAAAAGGATGTAAAATCAATGCTATTCGCCTTTCTGAAACTATTACTAAAGTGCAACGTTTACAAAAGTGAGCCGATCAGTTCACAGCAATTAGAGACAGTGAAATAAATATTGATTTTGAGAACGTGAATTTGTGAATGTGAACATTTTGGACCAGAGTGAGTCCAGATTCATATTTACGTACTAGACCACTAATACGTATTTACAACTCATTTTGTTCAGAATATTTACAAAAATAAAAATTTGCACGGATGCACCCTTTCAACAACAAACAATTATTCCGAAAATCTATGACTGACTAGCTTGAACGTTCGAATGTCACCTGCGCATAAATTATAGCCAGCCGGCATCATATGAGGTCGTCTTCGGTAGACAAGCCTCTACAGTACCTAAGGTACTCGTTGGTGTAGTGGTAGCAAAAGAGAGGGAGTAAAAGAGTGTCCTTGGAGTTTCTTGCCCGTTCTTCTCCATAGAGATCTACATTTTGACTAACAACTCATTCATCTTCTCTCATTCTTCTTCTTCTTCTTTCTCTCATTTTAACTTTCTGACTAACTAACCGACTATTTAATTTTGACAATTCTAAAGTGTCTGTAAAAATAAAATAATAATAATAGTAATAGTGTTGAAATAAATGATTTGAGTTTGAGTTTGAGCAAGCGCTACCACTGCCGTTCTGGATTTGATTCCCAGGTTGACAAAGTGATATTAGATTTTTCTCAGTAACCACCCGGAGTTTGATTTGTGCCCAGTTGATGGTAATATTCTCGCTCACATGGTACTTAAAAATATCTGGAAAAATGTGCCCACATTATGCCAGATATTTTTATATTTTCTTTTTTTATTTATTTTTTTCGTACTACTAACAGTACACCTTTGCCTAATTAAGTACCTACCAATATCTTAACAACATGTCCATGTGGTTGCTATTGACAAATCGAACCCAGGACCTCATTCATGCTCAGCTTGCAAACTTGTAGGTTTATACTAAACCATTCCGTTTGTTCAGAATCCTAACAATTAAAGCGAAAACACAGAACATAGCAGAATTTATGCAACACACGACAATAAGTAGTCCAATGTATCCCTTGGGCTAGAACCACTCTGATGAGCAAGGGTGTCTGCTGCATGGCACCGGTGATATATGTATAATAAAATACCAAGTTGTTGGAAGGACTATAATTTGACATTATTCAAAAAAAGAGTTCGGAACTTTTCAGTAGACAAAGTTTATTATAGTGTTGCTGATTTTTAATTGGAGAAAGAAATTGTTTGACTATTTTATGCATTGTATTTAAATAACTATTAGAAATTGTGACATTAATTATATTATTGACTGATGAATTAGAATTATTTTATTTATTGAATGAATTGAATAGTTTAACATTGATAATTATTAGTGAATGATGAACTAGAATTATATTATTTAATGGAATAGTTAATATTTATTATAAATTGTAAACTCTGTATTTTTGCATGCCTTGTAATTGGCAAAATATGGCCGTTTCTGTATCTATATTATGTACTACCATCACTTGGGTACAAGTCATGGTGGTACATTTATTATTACATTTATTTGCAAAATAAAATATCTTTATCTTTATGCCAAAGGCTAAAACATACCATTTGTCACATGTTTAAAAATAAAAGCCTTTTAAAAACTTATAACAACGTTGTCGGACACACGGTTCGTACTTTTGAACATTTAAAAATTGTGCTTGACCGAAAATAAAACAGAAAGCCGTGGGTATATGAATCTTTTAATTTTGTAGAGAGGAATAAGGTTTCATTCTGTTTCAAATAGGTAGGTAACTAATGCTTCGCGCTTGTGTTTTGTTATTTTCTTCTGCATTTGAAACGCTTACATTTGTATTCGATTTCTGACTAGACTGTGATTATCCAGACTAGAAAGTGAATAGAATTACTATTGCGAAGCTTTGGTAATAAAATATTTTGTTACTTAATTTTTAAGATAAAAAGGTCGTTTGAATCTTCGATCATAGAATTTGGCCGAATTTGCCATCATCAGTCATCATGATTTCAGCCGAAAGACGTCGACTGCTGGACATAAGCCTCCCCCAAGCACCGCCACTTCGACCGGTTCTGTGTTTCTCGCATCCAGCGGGTTCCTGCGGCCTTCACAAGGTCGTCGGTCCACTTTGTGGGAGGCCTTCCAACGCTACGTCTTCCGGTATCTACTCGCCACTCCAGAACCTTTCAGCCCCATTGGCCAACTGTTCTCCAAGCTATGTTTCCAGCCCACTGCTGCTTGGCCATTCTTCGGGCTGTGTCGGTTACATTGGATCTCTTTATTTCTGATTCGATCACTATGGGTGACTTTTAGCCTTCCAATAAGGCCCATTGTGAGCGATCAGCGTTTTAGTGCCATATGTCATCACTGGCAACACGCACTGTTAAAGGACTTTCGTCTTGAGACTTTGCGGTACGTAGGATTTGCTATGCAAAAAAGTAAAAATTATTTATGGTAATTATTTGAAAATCCTAATAAATGTCGCCGTCATTGATTCATAAAACGCACGGCAATGCTGCATTCTTTAAGAACGCGAAAACATTAAACGTTAAAACCATTAACTCACAAGAAACCACATGCTAACATAAATCAAAACTACTGACGACTTTAGCAGACAGTGCGACAACTTATGGCGAAGTGATTATTTTCGCGTATGACCTACCGTTAGGGTTGCCCACAATAAAATCCGAGAATAAACGGAACGATAAATCACATAGCAATTCCAAGAGCGGTGTTACCAGTTGCAAACCATAAAACATAATTGAATAATACCAAGCGTTTGTTAGCCGAGATGGGGGTGATAAAAATTAAAAAAAAAGTGTAAGTACGACCTTCGTTTTGAGAATTCCGTATGCACGCGTATGCGGGTTACTGCAATCTTTGGTGGTATAATAAAAAGTGCTACTGACCTCCAACATTTCAAATTGATTTTATAAGTATGAAATCTTACTTTAAAATTAAAATGAAATCAAGACAAAGATGATTAGTTTTGATAACAAACCTTTTTTTTTTGCAATATCTCAAAATTTCTAGAATATTTATGGCCTTTGCCCAGCACTAGGACAGTAGGCCATATAACTATACTTACTCATAATTAATGTGATATCCATTAATTATTATGAGTTTTTTTTTTTTTGTTAGCTTATACTGTCCCTTTGCTGGGCTTTCCAAACGTCATCAAAAAGATGAGCCAAAAAGTGTAAAGCTGCATCATCCTTTGAAGAGTTTGATTATTACACCCACTGGCTATAATGTTTCCCATAAAAAAAACATGAGAATCTGTTACCTCATAAAAGAACTCTAAATATTTTCATCAAGGTATGCGAAATCGACAAGGTGTTTTATCGAGTCGATTTCTCGGGTCGTTGCGTTGGCATAAACTTGCAACAGCGGGGCTGAGATCTTTACACAGTATTGTTACCAATGGGAAACTGTGGGATTGGGTTATTATGATGATCGACAAACGACCGAAGTTATGAATGTATGTAAATATAGAACATTTTGACCTTGCAACGTTATGGTGATTGAAGAACGACCGAAATTCTGAATAGTTGTGTATGAAATTTGAATACCATACCTAATCTTAGATATTTTATATGTATTACCAGTTAATTAATTATCTACTTTAGCGTTGTGTAGTCTAGGTTGATATTTGATTGACTTTTTAGAATAAAAGGGTCCTAAATAAATTTCTATTGCAGTGAAATTTGAACTTTGCATTCTATGACATTGACTTTGTATTACCAAAACTTTATAATTGTCTGAGAATTCAAATATAAACTTAGAACATTGTGAGTTTGGAACGTTTTGTATTTTTCCTCGCGTTCTTTTGTTTTTGAAGTCTTACTGGCCGGTTCTTCTTCAATGATTTGGTGTGATAAGTAAGTAAGTAATTTATTTCATAACAATATAAATAATATGTCTTCAGTTAGTTTAATTTGATAAAACTAAAGAAATCTTGATGCATTGTTAGCACCAACCGTTCGTTTCATATATAAATTAGTATGAGAACAGGCATTTGCACTGCAGTAGGACTAATTATTACCTGTACCTACTGCTTTTGTGCAACCTTGCTCTAATTCCGGGTACAGATTGGTGAAATTTAACACAAATTAGCCGACCTAATTTTTGCAATGCAACATGAAATATAACAAAACAACTAGGCGAATTTGTTTCAACGTGTGTTACATTTCATGTTACATTTCAGCAATTTGTCCCGGTATTACCTTCTTAAGGTTTTACGATTATGGATAAAATACTGGTTTCTGTGCTCTTGATACAATTCCTGCCCACGTATTATGACTATCATCGTGGGAAAAATTCAACACACATCGTGTTGCATATCGAATTTCCTTTATCGTGGCAAAAGTTGCAACAGATTCTAAGCCATGTTCTTTCCCGTCTTATCTTTTTGAATAGAACCTATCAAAAATAGAAGCTTCCATGTCTGCTCATAAAATTATACTGGGATCCGATCCGATTATACCAGCAGTGGTTCTGATATTGTCCTTAGCAGAACGCCCATGTTCAGCAATTGAAGTTTACGGAATGATTGACCTAATCGTATCTAGAGGATGTTCTTTATTTCCCTTTATCTTTCCATATCAGCAGGAAGTGCAGCAGCTCCCTTGTCTGCTAATAACAATATCTTGGGATCACCAATTCATGTACAAACGCCGAGACATCAAGCATTATCAATACATTCCCAGTATAAGATGACCTCACGTAGTATAGACTTTTCGTACAATGGTAGGTCAGTTTACACTGGTACTGTATAGCTAGATGTATCATCATGCTTACCAGTAGTATTATTGACATTGTCCTAAGCACCAGACTCATGGCTAGCTATAAAAGTTTATGCAATAATATGATTGTCAAGTTTTGCTTCAACCTAAAGAATATATTTGTCAGATTTTGCACGATTCACCCAGGAAATACTAAGAAAAACAATATGTTTTATAGTAACGATACCTTAGGTCGTTGCGACCACCATAACACCTTGTAAAGGCTATCCGACTAACAGGACTTTATTTTGTTTAGCAGCATCTTGGGCTGTTTAGTTTGTTGTTAATCTGGGTAAGATAGGATGAACTTTTGCGTGGGTAAGGCCGGGATTGTTAGATCCCGGTTTGACTTTAGTTTGAGTGTATTTTGGGCTGTAGTCATGATACTGGTCTGTGGAAAAACAATTTCCTTTACATTTTTTTTTAATACGTTAATATTCGGTATGCTGAACATAGGAAGGTAGTGTTTATTTCGACCTTATTCATTGCTAACATAAAGGGGAGTTTATGCGAATATTGACAAAAGCCGAAAAACAGCAGTCTAGGTGTTCGCAGTAGTGTAGTCACGCCTTTTTCTTTCTTTTTATCTAAATAATAGATAAAAGTAAATTCTGTTCCGTACGGCATCGTGGATCAAGCTAAAGAACCCATACCGGACTTGAAAATGATGAGATCATTAACCGACCAAATTAAAAATTTCAATTACGACAGCACAGAAGCTCACTGGACTGTATGATTACAATAATTCTTATAACATTCTTTCCCTCAATTATCCCGACACTATCCTCGATTACTGTACCTAATCTAATCTCTTAATGTTCTATAGAGCCGTTTCATTTCGCGCTCTGCTGCCCCTACCTTGCACCAATTGTCTTAAACTGGGTTTTCAAACGGCCGTTTGAGGCCTCAAATTGCCTCAAACTGAGCCCTATAACAGTTAGGTCCATCGTCCATGACGCTGGTCGGAAGTAACGTGTTATAAACTCAAAAAATCAATACAACTCTCTAATGCTCGGTTCCTATAAACAAAAACGAATCGTTTTGCTTACCAATGGGAACAATTTTTATTGTCAAACTGGCATATTAATATATTCGTAAGCTAATGTTACCTGTGATAGCTACTTCCATATGGGATAGTCTACTATGCAAAGTTTATGAGGTCTTTGCTTCAGTATTGGTAAAGATACAAGAGTCTTAATTTTAACTAATAACGGTTCGTATAGTATAGTAATCGGCCATAAGTTGCTAGAATTGTCCTCAAATGACATGATTTCAGGAAACATTTATTTATTTATTCACACCAATAAGCCAGCCAGCCAGCCAGCTAGCCAGCTAGTTTATCAGCCATCTTGTTACCATATCACAAGCATTAGGTTGCTTAGCTTGGGACTAGATGGCGCTGTGTGAAATGTCGAGGGATATTATTATTATTAATAAGTAGAACATCTTGTTTAAATGATGTTATACACACATAGTAAACTATATATAAACTATACTCAAACATAAAATTCAACAATAAAAATAAAATAATAAAAATTACAGTATTATGCCTCCTTCAATGCACCTTTGTGCTCCTAACACAAATTATAGTAACATAAAAATAGGCAATGACTATTTTTGCACAGGGTAATTTGAACTAAGAGAGTTGTATTGATGATGTTAATGATTATAAATACATACATATGTGCTACAGGCGTGAATCATATTTTGATCTATTTACAACCTAATAACACATAACATAACATAACGCCTGTAATCTCCAAAGGGTTAGGTGTATTTGTAGTATACACGAGTAACCACCTAATACTGTTCTGCAAATTGCAAAAATGTTTGCGCTTTTGTTTTAACTAGTTTGTGATTGGTTGCGTCGTGTACGAACCGCCATTGAAATACAAGTGCTGTGACTTTCTGGCTACTCATCGTTGGTTTGAGTTTGTAACACGTTTCTTTCACCTAGCGTCATGGACGACGGGTCTTAGTGTCTATGATCGCATAAAAATCAAATTTAATGTACCTAATTTATTACGGAAGACTGTGTGGCAACCTTGTGTATATGTTCTTATGGTAGTATGAAGAAGTTGTTATCACCTGTTGCATAGATATTTTGTATCGTTAGAAGTTATATACAACAACATTAGAGTTATTTTATTAGATTTCCAGTTAGTTTACTTACACTGTAATCTCTGAAGTTGATATTGAACTGTTCAACATGTTGTTATATGCAACTTCAAACCTCAATTTGACACGGAAAATTAGGCCTTATTTTAAACCTAAAAGTGTCCTTTTATTTATTTAAACTTTTCTCACAAAAGCTACAAAGGCGGACTTAATGCGTTAGGCATTCTCAACCAGTCAACCAAGGCTGTTTAAGAGATTAGATGACCTATGATCCCAGCTAGGTTTTGGATAATAAAGATGCGTAACTTGAACTTCTCAATTATACTGGTTACGAAACAATCAATCCTGTATCATATTAAGAACATAATTCTCAAAGTACCAATGTTTGATATATCGTTTGCGAAATTAACAATGCACGAAAACATTTCGAAGATGGGCCCGCCAGCCCGCCACTGACATGTAAGGATTTGGTTATCATCGGAGTTATTTTAAAAAGATTATTATAAATACCCTCAATAACTTACTACACCTTTCATAACCAAAATGGCAGGTTGATATAATAATAGCAGTCAATTTGGGCTCACAAGAATAATTTGTTTGCTTTTGAGAGAAACCTCAAAGATTACTGTCGGCCATTTTGAAGTGCAAGCGAGTTTTTGTCACGTAAAAAAGTGTTTATGGCAAGCAGGTTAAGTAAGTTAATTTGGAAACTTAAAACACTATTTGTGGCTTGCTTACCTACTTTAATCATTTGGGATTTGGTGTTTTTGTGACGAAATTCTGGGAAATATTTTTTTTGCTTGTTTAAAGTTTTTGGCATTGGTTTGGAATTTTTAGCTATTCGGTAGAATGGATAGGAAGAAAAAATATGCGTAGAAAGTAGGCAGTGATGTTATTCCGGGGTTCGTCCATTGATGATAAATATTTATGTCGTCTCGCATGAGATATCCCCATGTGTGGCAGTATTTTGACATAAAGGAGTTTATTTATAACGCGGCACGCAAACATTAACGACATCATTCGACGAGCTCTTGTCACCGTCGGCGTTCCAGCTGTATTAGAACCCAATGGATTGGCACGCGACGATGGCAAGAGACCAGACGGCATGTCTTTATTTCCATGGAAGGTGGGTAGGCCTTTAGTGTGGGATGCAACTTGTGTCGATACTCTTGCGCCATCCCATCTTCCAGGATCGGCGTGCTGCGCTGGTGCTGCTGCTGCGGCTGCAGAAAACCTCAAGCGGCGTAAATATAATACCCTTATTAATAATTATATTTTCGAGCCGTTTGGGGTTGAAACCCTCGGGCCGTGGGGTCCGAGTGCGCATGGTCTTTTTAATGAAATCTCGAAAAGACTAGTTGACACTTCCCATGACCCAAGAGCTGGCTTTTACCTTGGCCAGAGGCTAAGCATTGCCATACAACGTGGCAATGCCGCCAGTGTCTTGGGTACATTACCAGTCGACAGCGATGTGGATGAATTTTTCGACGCTATATTTTAGTTTGTAAATAGTTTTAGTTAATTTAGGATATTATTTTGTTATTATTTAAATATTGTAAACTTAACTTAATCTAATTTGTTAAAACCTGTTAATTATTAACGGATATAACGTCACTTAAATAAATTATTATTTTGATGAAAAAAAAAAAAAAAAAAAAAAAAAGGTGATTCTTTAAACATGATTTATATAGATAAGTTAAGTGACGTTTAGAAACGTCAAAATGTATGGTTAAACAGTCGCTAATCACTGCATAACTTTAAGCAACGTTTATGAATAATGGGGAATATAGTATAGTATATGTATGTATAAAATAAATGAATTTAAGTCGATATCTCTGTGTTTTATAAATAATACCTATTATAATTACGCTGGCAAGGAACTGGTAACAACACACTGGTAGCAGAAAAACATCCATACGCACTAATGTGCATAAAATTCGCCAAAGGATTTCAAATAAATGTGTTGACATGTGTATAGTAGGTAGGTACCTAAAGACATTATTCTTATGCAACTTAGTATTTATTAAAACTCGGCAGGTAATAAATATAAGTATGACATAAAACTTAATATCGACGTTTTATAACAATCAAGGCAGGATTTACTGACCAAATTCTCAAAATTTTATTACTTTTCACACTTATTATTGGTTAGCTTCAAAGTAACTTTTTTTATGTATAAAAACCCAAAATGTCATAATCGGAAGCATAAACCTTTACTTCGAAGTTGAATAATGATGTGGTCGATAACAGGATAAATCTTTCGATTTACACTGCTAATAAAAATTAACCAAACTTCTGAACCAACTCATTTAAAAAAGCTATTCACAGTAGAACCTTTTTAAGCAGAATGGCTCTCTTGAATCTGCCTCAAGAGAGCCACTATCTTAAAAATCGTCCTATGTCGCTTACAAAGTAAAGCAATCATTTTTCGTGTGGGCATTACTAAATAATGCTAGGGATTGACACTACTGACAACTCACATCAAGCTCACTTCACTTGAGTTTTCACGGTGAGATTTTTACAGAATCGACCGGCTGTCATTCTACTTGCTAGGGATTGCCACTATTGACAGGTCACTTCAAGCTTACCTCACTAAAGGTTTCACTGTAAGTTTCACGGCCGAACCCGATAACCTATTTTCATTTTCAGTTAAAGATAGATCGCTACTGATGGCAGCCAGTATAATCATAACTGTCAGTATGTATAATATAATCATACAATAATTTTGACGTTCAAAAAATTCTGATTCTGAGCCTAATTTGAATAAATGACTTTTGATTTGATTTGATACACATCGTTACTGATATAGATTATTGGGATGTTAAATCCAGAGATAGGTTTTTCTACCTCCTGTGCGCCACGAGAGAGCTTAAGAACATTACAACAGAACAAGACAACACGGTTAGCGCAGTGGCTGAGCGATCGGACTGCTGCGCTGCGTGTCGCGGGTTCGATTCCCGCACAGAACAAATATTTGTAAGTCCTACATGTATTTGTTCTGAGTCTGGGTGTTTTTCTATCTATAATATGTATGTATTTACAAAAAAAATGTATATAAGTAGTTTATCAGCCATCTTGTTACCATAACACAAGCATTAGGTTGCTTAGCTTGGGACTAGATGGCGCTGTGTGAAATGTCCAGGGATATATTATTATTACATTTCAACAAAATGTTGAAATTCAAGTAAACTTCACGTTTAAGATATAAGGTACAATGGGACTGCCATGTATTTATGTACAAAAGTTCCTAATTAAATAAAGAGAAAAAAAAAAAAAAAGTAAACTTCATTCAAGCATAGATAACAAAAAAATACAGACGAAACACACAATATGTATTTCATTCACCATCATCATCCACAGCGCGAACTTCACCCTCTGCTGAGCTTTTCTTGAGGCAATCCGTGCCAACTTCATCCAGTTGCCATTTCGTTAGTTCCAATTAAGCCACCGGGGCAGATAAACTTGCAGCAAATACGATCTTACACAATATCCACGCATCCTTACACTAGCAGAGGAGTCTCAACCAATTCGAAGTACTAGGAATTCAACAAGCTTCAGGTATACACATGCACTGCGCACGAAAATGTAATATGGTACATATTCCCTTACAAAGCGACGATAAAGGCGGAAAGCGTATAATGCCAACTCGATCTGAAATGCAAGGAGCTCAGAAATGTATACGTTCGGACTTGTAAACGAAATAAATCTAATACAGAGGATGATTTTTGATTTATTGTCGGCTTTTATTCTCAGAGTAATCGGTTAAGTAACACCGAACTCATCGTATAATATAGGACCTAATGCTGCCTGTCTGTCTGTCTGTTACCCGTTTTTTCACGAACGCGTGTAAATAATATCAAATAAAATCTGCAATTCCTTGAAGCCGGGAAAAAATCAAACTTCTAAGTCAACGCAATATAAAAGTACGGGCGTTTATGTTCCGTTTATGTCGCATATTTTGACACTCGTAAGCGAATCAAAAACTTATAGGGAGTGTACTTCCCACTGACCTAGAATCATGAAATCTCATGTAGCACAAGTAAAGGAAACATCCGAAAACCGTAAGTTTTTAGTTAAATACCTATAAATTTGTACGGAACCATCGGTGCGCGAGTCCGACTCGCACTTGACCGTTTTTTTTAAATCAATCTACAGAAATAAAAATCTTTTTCAATATGATAATAATGGTCTCATGAACATAAAATATTCTTTAGAAAGATCTAGGCACTAAGGTACTTTTCCAAGGTATCTAGAATTTCAAGTAGGTAATAGCATTAAGTTGCTTTGACGTCCCGAAATGTCTGTTACAATTCGGCCATTTTGAAATGGTTCGCATTCTACTTTAAGCCCATTGAAGTGGACTTTAACTAATGAGTTAACTTTGTACCCGGCTTTTACGGAAATTGGGAAGTATATACACGTGTTTCAATGTACAGACGCCAGCAGGTCAAGCTACTCGAAACTGTCAAATTTTCCCAATCAACCTTGAACCTTAATGCTTTAGAGATAAAGTTGAAAATCTATTAAAGAACTTTGACAGATTGTACCTAGTAGCTTGATGTGCTGGCGTCTGTACCCCAAGTAACATGGGAGAAGGGCACGAGCATAATCAGCCTATAATGTTCCCACTGCTGGGACACAGGCCTCCTTTCTTCGAGAGGGAGTGGGCCTACCTACCACGCGAGTCCAGTGCAGTTGGTAGATGTCACCGATTTTTTTGGTTCTAGGATTGCGGTCCCCTCAGCATATTTTTCTTCGCCGTTTCGAGAGCAATGGCGCTGAAATAATTAACACAAAGGCAACAAGGGCAGAAATACGATGATGATTCACGTTTTTCGAAGACAGCGTACTACTCTAACTACAATTATTAGAGTATTTTGTACCGATCTTTTTTGTTGCCTTTTTTGTTTCTAGTTTTTATCAGTGGAAACTTGTAAATAGCCTTTAAATGCATATTATTTAAGAATTAGCTGTAAGATTCTCGAAAAGAATAAAATAAATAAACAATGTTTTGTTCCTTATCAACAAAACTCATCAACACTAAACTTTATTCAGTCTTCAAGTAACTCTGTGTTTTCTATACTTTTCGCAGTTTTCTTACTTTCACATTAAACATACTCTCGCTAATAAATCTTGAGACTACTAATACTGTCGTTAATGTCACATCTCCATATTCTAACACTATTTTTTCATGATACACTATATTATTATCTTCTTTATTTATTTCATAAATATACTTATAAATTACATTTTTAAGTATTAGAATATAAAAACATTTCAAAATAAATATAAAAAATAGTAGCCCAGCGATATTGGGAACAGGAACCCGAAATGCGTAACTGAATTTCAATCACAATAAGTAGGCCAATTCTCATACTTTGAAACGTTCAAAATCTAGTCGCAGTCTCATCTCGGCGACAAACAAATATCAAAAAATCAAAATGTAGGGAAATTAGAAGTATTTTTTGACAGATTGAGACTGAGATCAGACTGTGAACGTTCTTAAAATTACGAGAATTGCCCCTCTGAATGATTTTCTGCTAAACCATTGCTTCATGTGTTCGAAAAATGTGTCTGCTCAACAACGTAAATAACGCAATGAATGTTGCTAAACTGTCAAAATTAAAGCTATTGCTACTATTAGTGTGTTACGCAATTACCCCGCAGGGTCCAAGCTAAAGCTACAGAGGTCAGGGCTCCAGAGTGCGGAATAACCTAACAATGCGAGCCGTGTTCCAACGAGAGCCTCCTCTCGTGTTGGTCGAGGTTCTTGACTATTAAGCCTTACAATATATGTCATATAATAAGCTGTTTACAATAATCGCTAAGTCCACATCCTACGTGGTGAAAGCTTCGCGAGCCAAGCTAAGATACTTGATTGTACACAAAATTATTATTATGGTTGTCACGGATATTCAAATATTTTCACGACACTGTGCGACGACAAAATATTTCAACACAAAAGTGCCATAACCGAAACAATACATCTCATACAGTACTATAAACCATCCATAAAGGCTCTAAATACATCACGGATGCGTTAAAATCCTAATAATAGAGAACAGATATCTTTACAACGCACAAAAACGTTTTATCATTGTCAAATTCGACACTTTGTCGATGACAGGTCAATACGTTTCGACATGGAACGTTCACAGTCATCTCTATTATGTTACATGGAACGTCTCTATTTGCGACCAAGTGCTAAGTAATGATGTAATATGTTTTGGTTAAATTTGAAGTGGTTATTACTAACGCATTCAAATCCTATATATTTTGTAATGGTGAAATACAGTCACCTTTTTCTGATTTTAATGGCTTTATTTAAATTGTCAGGGAAATCCGTCCTGAAAAGAAGTTTAGACACAAAATTTGTAGCATTTGGTCACCTATTATGGTTTTTTGATACTGACGGCCATCAACTTTTTAAATTCTACTAAAGGATGTAAGTGTGTCCCGTTTGTTTTAGTCACAGATTTGATTTGACTGTTTTTTATTTGTTTTTTTATTTTTTATTATGACATTAGAATTAGATTATTACAGCGTAATACACCATTATTTTATTGGATGCGGTTCCCAAGATAAGAAGATAGCTTTAGCATTTAAAAAAAAAACACACACTTAAAAATACATGTAACAAGCCAATCACACTAAGAAAGCACACGAGTGTATTGCCATAAATCTGCCGATCGATTCTGTAAAAATCTCACCGCGAAAAGTTAGGTGAAGTGAGCTTAGAGTGACCTGTCAATAGTGGCAGTCTCTACCATTAGTTGGAATGACAGCTCACTCCGCGCTCAGCAGTGCGATTCTGTAACCGTGAAAACTTAGGTGAAGTGAGCGTGGAGTGAGCTGTCATTCCAAATAATGCTAGGGATTGACACTACTGACAACTCACATCAAGCTCACTTCACTTGAGTTTTCACGGTGAGATTTTTACACAATCGACCGGCTGTTCACCGAAGTTTTCACGGTGAGATGGTTACAGAATCGCACTGCTGATCCTAACCCCCAAACTCGGCCTGGACCTGTATTTTAGGGGTCAGTTTCAGTCATGGGTTCTATTTTCAATCTAATAGCATTGAGATTGTCGCCAAAGAGTTGACAGCCAAGGTTATTGCCATTTGGTAACACATATAAGTAAAAATTACAGTTAAAAATAAAATCAAATAAAAGAAATACAGGAATCCTTTTTTTCTGTTTCACTAATATAAAATCTTCATAGATTTAATCCAAATTCCCGCCCCCGTTATCAAGCAAGTCAAACCATATCTAAATATTCAGACTACTGATATTCAATGCATTCTACAACACACTACACTGCCCCAATGCGCCCGCGGCGTCTCGAAGCAAGTGTTAAACTGTTGAACATGATACCGCCTGTAATTCGCTAACCTCAGTGCATGGGTACAGACGGGAATAACAGTGAATTAGGAATGAGATATAATATTTTAAATGGATTTAGAGGAAGGAATGGGGATTGTTGAAGGAGTCCAGCGCAAAATTAAAAAAAAAATTGATTTGCTACTTCATCGGTGTAAACTCAAACTCAAAACTAAAACTCAACTCATTTATTTCAATTAAACCATATACAGGCACTTTTGAATTGTCAAAATTAAATAGTCGGTCAGTTAGTCAGAAAGTTGAAGCTAGTTGCCCATTCCAAAGCGTAGATCTCTATGGAGAAGAACGGGCAAGAAACTTCATCAGGATGTAAGCATGACATCTCAAATCCTGGGCTTTATCTGACCAGAAAAGTTCTGTTATTTAGTCTTTCGATTTTCTTGTGACTAATGACAAAAACTTGCCCAATATATCATAGAACTAGTTGTGAAAAAAATGACGAAATGATATGTACTTCACCTGTGCCTCAGGCTTGATAATTTTACGTTGTGTTGTTTTGGGGAGATTACATCAAGAGGTCAATTAAATACGATAACCATCTCCTATTGCTATGCAGATATTGACCCCTTCTGATTATGCTATTAGCTACATTATGAGATATTTAGATACCGATTTGCAAATTTCAACTGATGTAATCCTCGTAGCCGTGGGCCGAATGTTACAGAAAATATTACTTGTAATTACTAAGTTCGGCTTCATTCATATCTTTAATAGCTTATTTTATGTGTGCTAACTGCCTCATTAATTCTGTAATCGCAATCACGAGTAATATGAGATTTGACATTCAGATATTATTAGGTTTATCTTTAAAGAAGTTTAAAAAACGTACGTTCAATTACGTAGCATACTTAATTTCGCATTTTGAAGGAGATTCCTCTTCTACTTCATACATATTATATTAAAACAATTCGCCGGCTCGATAACGTAAATGACGTAATGAATGTTGTCGAATTTAAATAATGAATGAAACGTTAGTGTGTTACGCATTCGCCCCAGTTGGATTTAGATTTGTGAAATATAAATATAAAGTAAAATAATAAGCCTTCCATGTGAGTTAAAACAGTCAAAGGTTCATACCTCTGAGTCCTCTGACGTTATCTTTCACGGAAAAAGGTCAAAATGTAAATATTATCTTACACATAAAATTTTCCCATCTCTTCGGGAAAACAAGTCGTGGTTATGTTATGTTATTTATAATTTGGTTCTCATATCATTTAACACTTCCTTCCTCGACTGTACCGCCTCATCACTCCTGATGAATAAATGCATTATGTTTTTTTTTTTTGCCAGAATATTATTTGGGCACATGTGGGCCATTCTAATATGGTGGCCGAACAAAATATAAGGATAAACGAGGGCTCTTTAGTAGGGATGGCTCTGGCACACGAATTGGGAACAGTGAAGGTTTCAGAATTAATTCTGAAACCTAAACTAACTAACTTGAATTAACTTTTCTAAATCATCATTAGTAATTACATAAATTAGCTTATGAAAACAAAATTGAGCCTATTTTTTCTTACTTTTGTGCTAAAAAGTTACAATTTGTGGAACTGAATAATTTACAAATATTGCTTGGACTATGTTGACTAAAAGGTCATCAGAATCATCAGTAGTCTCATCATCATCATCTGCCTAGCTTTTGCCTAACTATGTTGGGGTCGGCTTCAAGTCTAACCGGATACAGCTGGATATCAGTATTTACATGGACCGACTATCTTACTGACTTCCATAACCCAGTTACTGGGTAACACGATATCCCTTGGTAAGACTGATTGTCAAACTTTCGGGCTTAGATATAAATACCCTATAGAATTTATTAGGTACAGACGCCAGCAGGTCAAGCTACCCGAAACTGTCAAATTTTCCCAATTAACCTTGAACCTTAATGTTTTAGCGATAAAGTTGAAAGAAATTTGACAGATTGTAGTAGCTTGATGTGCTGGCGTCTGTACTTACCTACAGAATGTATTGCAGGTATGTTCTACTATACCCTGTTCATTAGGTTAACCGTTTTTTGACAGCTGTCTTAGAACGTAGACATTCCAAATTACGTAAAAGTTAACTTTAAAATGCGTAATAAAATAAATACTTAGACTGCCTTATCTAATTGAATTATCTTATTTATGTCTTCTTACAGAAATTATAATACTGTACGTGTATCAATCAATGTATTGTGTGTTGCTGCAATGCTAGTTCCATCTGTCAAAAAATGGTTTACCTAATGGACAAGGTATACACGCATAGACCCAAATTATTGCAAATAAATGCAATAAGAAATTTAAATACTTTACTCATTGCTTTTGTAGACTTTATAACACCACAGATCATAAATCGCGACAACCCTGCTATTCATAATACATACTATATTGAGTGTCAAACATTTCGTCAAATAATTTTCTTGAGTGTACATAAGTGTCTGTCTACCCACGCCATAAACTTATGTAATAAAATAAGTCTTGTATGTAATATTATGATATAGTATTGTGTCAGTGTTGAAAAAGGTAAATGAACCAATGAATAATGTTTGCGAATGCTGTTTGTAAGCAAAGTTGGTTTCAGCTTAGGTTGAGTGTCACCCCCCTGTAGGAGTGACCAGTTTTCAAATCTAATCACCTCTCCTAATTCTCTTCACGACGTTTTCGTGACAATATTTTCAAAAGTAATACACTGCTCTGTTACGTGTAAGTCAGAAACCGGGATACCGGGTGTGATTCATAATTACTGAAGCTAAAACCAGCTTCGGTAATTATGAATCCGGTTTCTGTATCGAGAATTTGAAGTTGGGAACTTGGCATACCTACTCTAGCTAAGAATTTGTCAAACTTGACTTCAGCATGACCTAAGGTGATAATAGCCAGCAAAATTCGAAATCTCGTACGTTTTTCGCAAAGAAATTTAGATTTACACAGGCTATATTGAAGTCATGCTAAAGTAATGTTTTACAAGATCTGAATTTCAAATTCTCATTTATAAACCCACTCCAATTACGTAACACGCTTTCAATCTTAATCTTAATGAGGATTAATTATTAAAAATAACAAAATTGTAGGATAATAATAAATTGAAGGATACTGCTAATCCACTGCTTCATATGTTCGAAAAATGTGTCTGTCCAACAACGTAAATAACGTAATGAATATTGTTGAACTGTCAAAATGAAAACCATGTCTACTGTTAGTGCGCTGTTGCTGTTGTTAGTCATGCACTCGCTTTATCAAAAAACAAAAGTGTTCGCCACCTGACCTGACCAACCATCGACACTGCCAAATTACAGTCAAGAACCCATCCTCGTTTCCAAATATCAAAACAATTTCAAAAGGGCGAAGTTGTTGTTTGTAAACTTATTACAAATTTAAGACCAGTATTACAATAATCAGACCACATTAACACATAACATAACAGCACAAGTGCACTCTATTACAGCATCAAAAAAATCGATGACAAAACCAGATCAAAACAAAAGTCCCCATTAAATTGTATTACATTTTTATCTACTCAATACATTCAAAATGCTTTAAAAAGTAAATGTTTTACATAATCCAGTACTGGGTCGCCGTTGTCGAAAAAACATAAATGTTGGTGGCCTGAATACCAAGTTGCAGCTCAAAACAGTAGGCCGATTGTGAATCAACGAGGAAGTGTTTTTCGACGATATGGGTCAGCTTTGAAGGGTAGTAAGGGGAACGTGTCGATAGATTTGGGTTTTGTTTATCGATAAATTCAAATGAGTTTATCGCTGGCGAAGGATTTCCGTGTTTGGTTTAGTGGGGGATTGAGGTCAAAGACTTACTTATTTTGTAATTCAGCAGTAGAGTCAGTTCACATTATAAGTATATCTTACTCGATTTGCTTATTTTTGATTCTTACCTGTGAACAAGAAACAAAAACACGTTAATATATAGAAATATACAATGAATAAATTACAAAACATAGATAATGAACTGCCAAATTCAAATTTTACACACAATAAATCATACATTCTGGTGCTGAAAAGCCACGCCTTGCTAATTAAGAAATATTGGACAAATTAATATTAACAAAAGCTAGACGCAAAATACAATTCATCATAGACCACAATTTATCATTCGCCAATACATCGACATGCCACATCCCTAACTGTAACGAATTGCATCACACTAGCCATCGACAGAGATTTAGAGCGGAGTTACGTTGGTTTACCTAATTTTTCTTTGTGGTAACATTGCTTCAACCAATCTCTCATTGTTTAGTCGAACAATGACGGCTTTGACGCCGTTCTGTGCCGGAAAATTATTAATTGAGGACGCGAGGTCGTTGCGTTCGGTATTTTTTTTGAGACCAGACGCCGCGCATCCCATCACTAGCTGTCAGTTTTGTTTTTTCGAGTTTTGATGTTTGCGGCAGAGAGTTTTCTTTTGAGTTTTGTGTCGGTGGACGATTATTTATGGTCGGTGTTCGCTTTGATTATGAAATTCAAGTAGTTAAGTAGATTTTTTTACGTTCTAAGTTAATCTAGCAAACTGGCGGAAAATGTGGGTGTAGTTACGGGTACTATAAGTACACCTCTGCCAAACCTTTCGGGGAATACAAGCGTGATGTTATGTACGTCCAACCTTTTCTCATTTAAATACAGGTTAAGCTTAGAGTTTAGCATATAGCCTATAATGTTCCCACTGCACACACGCCTGGACACAGGCTTCCTCACTTCGAGAGGAAAAGGGCTGTAATCTAACACGCGGGCACAGTGCGGGTTGGTAGATGTCACATGTCTTCGAAGTGACACCTGTCACCGTTTTGAGAGCAGTGGTGATGAAATTATTTACACAAAGTAAAGCACCAGCCTGGGTTTGACCCACGACCTACAACTTGTAAACCACCACGGTTCGCCAGCCAGCCAGCCCACTACTGCCGGTCGATTCTGTAAAAATCTCACCGTGAAAACTCAAGTGAAGTGAGCTTGATGTGAGTTGTCAGTAGTATCAATCCCTAGCATTATTTGGAACGACAGCTCACTCCACGCTCGCATCACCTAAGTTTTCACGGTGAGATGGTTACAGAATCGCACTGCTGTACGAGCTTAGATATATTGTTACAAAATATTGTTTGAAATTTTTATTTTGCTCTTGCTGAGATAGGCTCATAAAAATACAGAATTAACGTTTTAAGAGCATTCGCTTCTGATAAAGCCCGATGCTTTAGCATAAACGAGTGATTTTCACGCCCCAATTATTTTAAAATGCAGATTGATATAAATGTATGGGGGAGCAGTATGTTCACATTTTGATGGTGATTTGATAGCGGATTTCTGTTTTTATTTGACGTAAACACAGTTTTATGTTATGCAACACCTGTTTTTATTGCAGTTTAGCTCGGTTAAAAACATTGAGGTTGTTAATTAGAAACTCAAGGACATAAAAAAATTTGTTTGACCACAAGACTTCTTTCTTAAAGCTATAAAATGATACTTTACTGAATGTGCAATAGTATTTATGTGTTACTGAAGTTTCTATGACTACCGTTCTTTAGCTTTAATGTAGATATAGTTTTTGATTAACTTATTCTTCTTCATTATCTGCCAATTGATTCTGTAAAAATCTTACCGTGAAAAGTTAGGTGAAGTGAGCTTAGAGTGAGCTGTCAATAGTGTAATACCTAACATTAGTTTGAATGACAGCTCACTCCATGCTCACTTCACTTAAGTTTTCACGGTGAGATGGTTACAGAATAATTGCACTGCTGCAGTGGTGGCGCTGTGGTATCGATCATGACTTACGAGTTCGTGGTCGTGGATTCGAACCCAAGCAGGCACTTTACTTTGGGTAAGATAGGCTGGTTAAGCATCATCACAGCCAAATATCTTCTCCAAGATGTCTAATAGAAATTATTCGTTTTTAGGGTACTTACCAATCATTATTTACTCATACAATTAACTCTCAAAAGATCCAACATGTGCGTAATTAGAGCACACACAATCATTCATACTCCAAAACACGTTTCAGTTGAATTAAGTTTTATAATTATGTTTATTGATATCAGCCGCCTCTTTTTACTTCTCGTTAATGAATCACTGATTAAACTCGGATTCGAGATACTCAACGAGTTTCAAATTCTTCCACCTACAGTTTTGTCAATGAACTTCCCGTTTTTGATTTGTTTATACAATTTCGTTCGACTTTCATCGTCTATAGTAATATAGACTCTAGTTAGTTTTGTTACTAAGAAAATAGAAATAGTTTAGAAAATAGTTTGTTGTCCAGGTTTTGAAACGGCATGAGCAGTTTGAAATATTACCTAAGTTATAGCTAGGTTACAAAGTATTATTTACAAGTCAGCCCCATAACTAGACAGTTAATTTGTATCTTGGGGCTCGGGGTACAAATTCCCGTGTGGAGACTAGAGAGGTGATTTCAGGTATTGTATGGTACGGCTGGTATGTTTGTGTATGTGATGTGTGTGACTACATTCAGTTTTTAGGGTTCCGTACCTCGAAAGGAAAAAACGGAACCCTTATAGGATCACTTTGTTGTCCGTCCGTCCGTCTGTTTGTCAAAACCCTTTTCCTCAGGAACGCGTAGAGGTATCAAGCTGGAATGTATATCAAATACTCAGGTCTACTGACCCTTGGAGTTGTGAAAAAATAAAACTTCTAAGCCAACGCAATCAAAAGATACAGCCGTTTATGCCGCAAATTTCCGCAAATTTTCGACACTCGCAAGGGAATCAAAACCTACAGGGTACTTCCCGTGAACTCAGAATCTTGAAATTTGGTACGAAGCAACGTCTTATAGCACAGATAAAGGGAAAAATTGCGAAACCCGTAAATATTTAGTTACATACCTACAAATTTGTACGGAACCCTCGGTGCGCGAGTCCGACTCGCACTTGACCGGTTTTTGTATGCAGCTATTGGATTTAGGTGTAGAAGACTTTAGCAGAGAGACGGGTGGACGACATTGTTACCATCACGGGTAGAAACAGGATGTGAAAGAGTGGTCTGTATAGCAGTGGGTAAAATCGGCACCCTAATTGCGTAACACACAATCAATCGGAATCAGAATCATTTTGAAGCAAATTGCTAATCCATTGCTTCATAACTTCGAAAAATTTGTCTGCTCAACACGTATATAACGCAATGAATGTTGTTGAACTGTCAAAATCAAACCGATTCCGATTAATCGTGTGTTACGCAATTAGGGTGCGGGCTGAGGATGTTGATGATGACTTCTGCAGTTTGAATTTTATCAATAGGGTAAAAAAATATTAATTATATCGAAAAATAATGGACACGTATTTTTTCTTTTGTCAATCAAACAAAAAATTACAAAGATAAAACGCGTCAAAATTTGGGAGTGACGTCACTTGCTTACAAAAGTGTCTCAAGCAAGGGACGTCACGCGAAACTTTAACTAGCGATATCTTCATCATTTTTTTATATAATTGACAAAAGAAAAAATACGGGTTCAATATTTTTTGATAATCTAACTGACGGACTTATTAGATTTTTTTAGGAAAATAGCCTATTCTATCATGCAATGTATAGCAGGCTCTATAGATACAATGTGGTTATATTATACCTACTACTGTAAAGAATATTATACTGCGTCCCTTCGTTCTTATATTCATAATCTCATGGACATAGCTAGCAGTGCGAGAAGCGATATTTTTTTCAGAAATATTCCACGGTTCTAGAGTCAATGTATGCAAATATGAGACCGTGGAAATTTTTCGTATCTCTTACGTAGGTGTCCACTTAAAATGCTAGTTTATTTCTTTTTAATTAGCAGTTGTTATCTTTTCGGTTGAAATCTTCCGGTGAATTATGACTTTTCTCTTATAGTCCATAATTATGGTTGTCAACTCTCATTTTCATTCAGTTTTATTATTGATAGTAAATTAAATGTTTCCGCCAACGCAATCAATAATGTTTACATATATTATGTTGTTTCGCTTCGGTTAATGAAGTGAAAATGCTATTGTATTTATTTGCATTCCAGTTCTTGTAAGTAGTTGCATCATCATCATTATCACTGCAGCCGAAAGACTTCTACTGGACATAGTTATCCGCCAAGCACCGCCACTTCGATCGGTTCTGTACCTCTCGCATCCAGCGGAGTCTTACGGCCTTCACCAGGTCATCGGTCATGACCTGGTGAAGTAGTTGTATGTTTATTAGTTATTGTGTGTGGATTTTAATTGTTGTGTTTTTCCCATCATTTTTCGTAGTAAGATTCTATCTGTAATTGAATGGGGACTAGTCTAGTTACCTAATATTGCGAATTTTTCTTTGGCATTTTCGCTAGCTAAAGATATTCCTCTACTTTAATAGCTTATAATTGCTTTTTTGTTTGATCTGTAATAATGTAAGTCTAATGTAATATTATAGATCAATCGATATATCGATATTAGTGTAGATATTGCCTCAACATTCTATTTACTTAAGGTTCAATCGATTTATTCCGTCCTATACAATCTCAACCTAATGCATTATTGCTACATTTAGTTGCAACATCCATAATAATATTAGTTCTACCAAGACTCTTAACAATTTCGTGAGCGACACTTAAGTGCCCGGTGGTTCACGGGCCAAAACTTGTGGTCTATGTGCCCTTGACCAAACGGTCAAAATTATAGTCTTGACCCCAATGTCATTCTTTGTGACTCAACAACGGGCAATTTTTTGACAATGTTCTATTATTCGCCGTCTCTCTCGCACTTATTGTTGTTGATAGGGATGTGCCAATCTTTGTTGGCTATCGATGTTCTAAATAAAAAATGTATATTGTCATTTTATTTATTTTATCAATCAATCAAACTGCGAAGATGATGTTTAAGGCATTCGCAATTCAGCTTATATATTATTATGAGGATGAAATAGTGACATGACATTAATAACTTTGTTTACATAAAGAAGAACCGCTACAGCCATATCATTAATAAAACTTATGTAATCACGATTTACAACTTCAAAATCGCATAAATCTTCATAGCTTTTATTAGACATGTGTGAAAATCGAAATTTAGATAGTGAAACGCGAAATAAAGTTACAAAATACAGACTACAATTGGCTTCATCTGTCTGTCTAAGGGTGCAACCAGACTGAGTGACGTCATCTGATTATTTTTGACACAAAATGTATGTATGAAGTGATATGATACATTGTAAAGCCATGGATGGCTTCAATAGACCGCGGTTTGGTTAAACCCTAACCTACAAGAAGTCGGTAGGTTAGGTTTGAAAACTCAAAAAATATAAATACAAATAATAATCATTATATTCAGCCTGTATAACCCTATGGCAGGGAAAAGGTCTCCTCAAATTATAAATGTTTCCTTTAAAAAATATTAACATTTTTACCTCACAGATACCAAACGAACCTAAATTAAAACATACTAGCAAACGTCGTCACTAAATTACAAGTTATTACTAATGACTTAACTCATGATTATTCAATAGTTGAGACCTTCACACACGCAACAACTGTGCCAACAACGTTTGACACCGTTCCTGCACATGTGTTTAATATTTTTGTTAAATCAGACGTGGGAATGAATCAGAAATTATAATACTGTTTGTTCGATGGCGAATGGAATTTTAAAGATCCGATAAAGAATTTGGAAGTTAAATTTTAAACTATGAAGAAGAAGGATTTAAAGATAGCTTATTTGAATTAAACAAAAGATATAAGACATCAGTGACATCATTTATTAAACACTAGCGCTCCGCCCCTGCTTTTCGTGGTTTTTATGCACATATATTTACCTTCCGGAATAAATTCTCCTGAAAACCGCGTAGTTTAGAAAAGCGACTTTAATTTAAAATGGCAGTCGTAACGGGTCGTCAGAAGCCCGAAAGTCTGAAAACCAGTCTTACCAAGGGGTATCGTATTACCCAATAACTGGGTTGTGGAGGTCAGATAGGCAGTCGCTCCATGTAAAATACTGGAATTCAGCTGCATCCGGTTAGACTGGAAACCGACCCCAACGTAGTTGTTTAAATATAATAAGCAAAAAAAAAAAACTGAAATAGACCTACTAAACGTGAATACAGATAATACCGTCAAAGCCGAATAAAGCCACGATAGCGAACACTACAATGAAAATAATAACAAAAGAAATATACAAAGCACTAATTGAATCTAAAATAAAGAAACAAAATATTCATAAAGAAAGATACAATTATAATAAGTCCATTCACGTTGCAAAGTTATATTTCGGGGTACGTGCCGCCATATTTTTTGTTTCTTTCAAACATTAATCTTCACTTACTTAGAAACGGTCTTGGTTTTATTTTTAATTCACGAATGTATTAGCCCTTAAACTAATTATAACGTTGGAATGGACTTTCTTAAAATTATACAGGTATGTTTGTAAGTCAGAAACTTGAAAGTAGTGCGTTAATTAGAGTAGGTGTGTGCAAGTGTTCTTAACTGGCTTAATATTTAAGAGGCACCAGACGATGAAATAATTTCAGTTTTGTTTTTGAGTCTCTTTTCACACTCACTTATTTTATTCACTTATTGTTTTTGCAGTTGATTTCTTAATACACTTGAATATTATGGGGTTTATTTATAAACGTTGCTTAAAGTTGACATCTTGTTTTTGTTTCGATTGTTGGTTTATTGTCATTTGCCAATGTCGTAATGTTTGCGTAATATATATTATTGTCTTTGGTCCTTGACATCAAGCAATGGACAAAATTTTGTTTGAATACGAGGCTTTTGGCTAGTTTGTGTGTATTTTATGACTTTCTTTTTTTTGTAATGTGGGTTTAGTTTGTGCAGAATAAACAATTTTTCTTTCAGTATTTTTCATTCTATAAGTACCCTTCTATCCTAAAAACACAGTTAACTTTGTCTGTTTACTTACAACACATCTTAAAGTGACCAAAACAGTAGAGTTTGAGTTTTATAATTCAATAACAGAAACATATTTCGTTTACAACAAATAAAAAGGGATGGACACAAAACCGCACATAAAAGAAACCTTGCTAAAACCCACAAAATCAATATATAGCAATAAAATGTTTTGCGCTGACTTGTCCGCAAACGAAACGTATCGCCAATACGTGACGTTAATAAAGATAGCTACTACTGTCAACATTATATGGCAGGTAAAATGGAACAAAATGAAAATGCTTTAACAGCCATTGTTGCAAAAAATTTTGCAAAGTTTGAAAATAATGACAATGATAAAATAATTGTAGGGCTTTGTTTTCCACTCTGTATATGTAGTTAATGCCAATACGAGATACGTAAGATAAATATTACAGAATAAATGTATTCGGAAATTCTGGAACTGCGTGGTAGATTATAGCCCACTCCTTCTCACAGAGAGGAGGTCTGTGTCCCAGCAGTGGGAACATTATAGGCTGATTATATAACATCTGACATCAGAGTTTTCTTTTCTTCTTCTTCTTTCTTTTAAATAGGTACCATTTTGTAAGATTTTCTCTAATTGAGGTCCAATCCAAGATTTACAGAATAGCTGAAAGCTTACCTTTGTAAATACTGGACGTTTCATCTTTAACTTACGACCATATCATATAGCAAAATCAGAATCTGAAAATCATTTCAATACATCTTTCAAATTGAGGGTCTAAGAAAAGGAGTTGAAATTTAAAATATTATTTGTCAGCAGATAGTAAAGACTTTGTGTAATTAAAGGTTATAAGATCCTGCCTCTCGTTGGCCTACATCTTCAGCTCCATCTTCAACTCCACCCCAGCCTTCTCAACCCACCTATCACGCATCGTCATTCATACCCCACCTCCAAAAAACTACACGCCACTGAACAGTCCATCTCCATCTTTCTAAATCTTGTAAATAAAACTTTCATTGACTGCAACTCCCTTCTTTTAATTGTCGTATAGCGACAAGAAAATCTTAACTTTAACTTAAACTACGGTTAATTTAAAGTTAAGATTCTTGTCGCTGTACGACAAAGTTTTAACTACTACAGCGATGATATTTCCTATAAATTGATTAATCAAGTTTTATTAATCAAGTTAGTATTAGTCAATCTTTAGTTCTAAACTAATAAAAAGTCTTACAAATGTAGGTACTGAGTACCTTAATAGTTTTAGTTTATAGCCAATCCGTGACTATATTTTAATGAACGAGCACGTTTCGTTCATAACATTAGTACTTCATAGTATATTACCAAGAATTTTGAAGAAATCTTCATTCTGTATTAGCATGTCTATAAAATCAATGAATACGACCATATCAGCTTGCAAATTCCTAAGATAATCATGACCTTGTAAAATACTACTACAACAATCTTCAAATAGATTTACATAAACCCGTTTTAACAGACAACTAGAGATAATAATATAATTCGTGACAAATACTGAGTATCTTACTGATATCAGTGATAGATTTTGGTATTCATGTTTTGTTAACACTTTGAACTGTAATAATTGTATTTATCTTAGCGCCAGTAAATACTTCTAAATAATACCCAGATTTTAGTCATCATCAGCCTACAGCAGTCCACTGCTAGACTCGATTTTCTCCAGCTTTCATCCAGCTGCTACCAGCCGCCTTGTGAAGATCGTCGCTCCACTTAGCCTGAGGGCATCATACCTTACGTTTGCCGATACGCGGCCTCCACTCAAGAACACCTCGTTGCGAATTCGATCCCTCAAAGAGACAGATTTTAAAACGAAGTTGTTTTTTTTATATCCGCAGGTTTTAATTATGAAATATCGTCATAATTAGTTTTTTTTTTTAAACTTACGACTGTTGCCGAGTATACGCGGCTTGGCGCCGAAAGAAAAGAAACTCGTTTATAATCTGAAGCAATATAGGACAAAGCATAAAGCATCTATGTAAAAATTGGGTACGATGACACTGGCTGGCAACACTCTAACACAGCGCCGCGCGTCGCATCGATGGTTGCATGGCGGCTGTCTTCTGATAACAGATGAGGTCAAGAGAGCCACTGTCGTACCACGTCCACAACGAACTGCTATTCCGGCACAACTCTGATGATATTGAAGCTGCTGAACCACTAATACGATGAACACTTCTACGCCGTTATATAGAACAGTGAACTAGGTCATAAGGAAGATGTCACTAATAACATCAAAACTATACTCTTATTCACTCCAACATCACATGTAATGAAAAAATCACATCTGGTCACACCGAGATGGTATGTCCCAAATAAATCGTCGTGTGTGGTGTCCAATGATTGAAAGCAAGCAACAAACATAATGATCAGAATCATCTCTCATTGGTTGATTTACAAACGGCTTGATGTTACCGGAATTTGTCAAGATAATGAAGAAGAAACTTATTTTGAAGATGGTCAGATAAAAGCCAATCCATTAGTATTTTTGGCGTCGTTGGAATATTTGGGGAATTAAAAATGAAAATCGACGAGGTCGTGAGTTAGAACCCAAGCAGGCACTTTAATTCGTGTCTTTAATTTCATCACCACTGCTCTCAAAACGGTAAAGGCAAATATCGTGAGGTTTTACAGCTCACTCCCTCTCACAGAGAGGAGACCTGTCGGTGGATTCTCTAAAAATCTCACCGTGAAAACTCAAGTGAAGTGAGCTTGATGTGAGTTGTCACTAGTGTCAATCCCTAGCATTATTTGGAATGATGAGATGGTTACAGAATCGCACTGCTGTGTCCCAGCAGTGGGAACATTATAGGCTGATTATGCCAAAAATGAAAATAAGAAGAAGAAGAATAAGTATTTTTAAAACTATGCAATTGCATGCAATCGAACAAAATTACTACGAGCAGAATTCATTACAATACAAAAGTCAAAAGCTAGTCCTGCTAAAATGAATGAACAAATTCGAATCGAACGTTTCAAACTTAATAAATGGAATTTTATTTCGATTGCATTTGAATGCAGCAAACAAATTGAATATCGTTCTATCGTATTGATCTAGAGTTGCAATAAAATAAAAGAACCACGCAACTGTATATGCGATTAAGTTCTAATTGACCCTATTTTAACTCGTCAAAACCAATCAATTATGGCTTTTATACCTTGGGGAATAAAGTCTGAAATAGCACTTAAGTTAACATCCCTGTTAAATACGTGTTTATTAATTAATGACAATAATTATGAATAGTGGTGCGCGGCATTGAGCCGCGCGTTTGAATAAATTTTATGAGCTCAAGTGTCAATTGACATAAGTATTTAGGCCATGTGACTACATTCGTTATTATTTATGAGCCAATAAAAACTGAATTTCATGTTGTTGCTAGCATATTTTCGTAGTCAGGTTTTCGATGAGTAAGGTTGCGATTTCCGGTGTTAAAATCGACTAATTGGTCCGAAATGGTGATCGGATAAATCGATTATGACTGGTTTGAAATACGGGCTACGCATCACTATGCATATAAAATAGTTTCGTGTTTTACTGATGAATGAATGATAGGCAATCGTATCGCTTTAACTGCTGAAGATAGAAACATTTAGAGAAATTTTTGTTCCTTAGAGGGTGTCGCTGTAAGTAGAGCTGCACTTAGTCTATTATAGAACTTCTCTCAATGGTCAAGCATACATCTTAAAGTCATTTGATTGGTTGAAACTGTTATTAAGTAATGCTTGAGTCTTGACTGAGGTAATGTGGGCCTAAGAAAGGTCTTGTTTTAAAATTAACGCCTGGGCTTACGACCAATCTCTATTTAAATACGCTCAAAACGGTCCTGTCCTAAGGCAGTTGTAAAATGTGAAGTTTTTATGCCGTCGAAGTCGCGGGAAAACAGCTAGCGAAGTTAAAGTAGCGTCTACTGAGACAAGTGATGAAATGCTAGCATTTTCTTACTCTGTATATGGATTCGAGATTGATGGTAGTCTTATATGATGCAACATTAGTCGTTACCTACATTTTTTGCGATACCGAGTATGTAACTTAGATCAGTTTGTTTCATCATTATTTCTTTACTGTACTGGCCAGTGAGACGTCATGAGTTCAGTCACCACTTGCCGATTTATTATTGTTTTCTAAACTAAATAATTACCTATTTTATCTACGATTTTGCTAGAGTTCACGTAAATTTAACTGACGATTTATTCTGTAAAAATCTCGCCGTGAAAACTTAGGAGAAGTAAAAATAAATAAATAAAAATAAATAAATATCGCTGGACAATTCACACAGCGCCATCTAGTCCCAAGCTAAGCAACCTAATGCTTGTGTTATGGTAACAAGATGGCTGAAGTGAGCTATCCCTAGCATGAGGTGGAATGATAGCAAAGTTGACTATAATATTATGTGAATTATTCCTCTCTATCCCACCATGTTGTCCGACTGGCTGGTACCTATAATAATATGGTGGACAAAATGGATGGCCAAAATTTTGCTGTCTACTTTGACCTACTAATCGATTTTGGCCGGAAAAATATTTGCTGGTAATGTTACAACCACACTGCTTCGGTATTTTGTTTAATTATACTAAATCTGAAACGGCTATAATTATAAACAATGGAGAGTTACTATTTATTAATTTCCACAGAGCACGGATTAGCCGAGCTGGCAGCGTCCGCCGAAGCGTGCCGTGCTCTGAGATAGTATCCAATGTGCAAATAATTTCAAATAATGCTTCTTAAATATTTAAATCTTGAACGCCTGATCAGTATCGATTTACGCAGAATCGATATAATCAGTTCCCGTTGCTACACTAGTTATCATTCCTACATGCGCCACACGTTTCAAATTTCGTATTTAGAATCCTTTGGAATAACTTTACGCGCGTGTAACTGGCCATTTACAATCAATATATCTATGTTACCAACTTAATTTTACCTTTCAAAAAGAAAACTTACATTCTTATGCTGTTGATCTAAGGTTGGAAATACATTGATATACGTTTTGATGAGTTTATTTATAAGTAGTTGAGTAGTTTTATGTAGTAAAAACAGAATTTTACTTGCAAATGTTCAAAGGTACTCAGACAGGACACCGTTAATGGTAGCGTATTGAATAAAAACTTTAACATCCAGACGTGTTGGTAACCCTTGAAGTTATGTTATCTTGAAGTTTTATTCGATACTAATAAGGATCGAGTAAGAATCGATTAGATAATCGATTCGACTAGATAAACATTGACTTAAAATCGATATTGGAATAATCGGTTTTGTATAATTACATGTTGATGTTAGTTCCAGGATTAAATATATCAAGGATATACATTACACAACTAATTACTTCTGAGAAAAAATATACAATAATAATTACTTATCTAAGTGCTAGAACAATAGTGTAATTTATTATAATTGGCTTATATAATAGCTAATTTATCACAGTAATTAATTTACAGACGCCATCTTATAAATAGATTTTTCTTTCTTTCAATTTAAATGACTCGGCCACCCATCTCAATATGACTAGGGATAGTGTGGGAGTTACAACTTCACTTATTTGCCACCCACAACCTTCATTACTTATTGTACTAGTAATTTAAGAACTCCGTAAAGTTTAGATAGGATTAAAGTAAAAGTTTTTGAAGAGTAAAAGTGTAGGTTAGTTATGTATAATGTAGGTATTTCTATTGTTTATCTCCTACATTGCAGACCTCTTGATTATAAAAATTGCATCCGCTTTCCATCTGTATTTGGTTGGGACATTGTGTGATATTTCATACAAAACGCTTTTTTGACAAACAATTAAGAAAAAAAAATCATCAAAATCGGATCAGCCGTTTGGGAGCTACGATGGCGCAGACAGACACACAGATACACACGTCAAACTTATAACAACCCGCTGTTTTTGTCGGGGGTTAAAAATAAACAGCCTTTAGTTACAGTCAACCGCACACTACTGGTAACACTTGAACTACGAAAATCACCCTTAGTGCTATGAGTCTACGACATAAGGGAGAAGTCAATCGCAAAATGTTTCGACATAATTATGAGCGGTTGTACCTACTTCTTTAGGTTATAAAGAAGACTACCGTTTGGGACCTGACTACATGTTGATATCTGAAGCCTTCATCTAAAGGCACATCGCCAAGATAGTTCAGTTTATCGGTTGCATTGTAATCCAATCTATTAAACTTATCGGTCCTATCGATTCTTCTGTGTTCGCCAAATGTGCATTTTAACTACTGAATGTTGGCAGTCAGCTCCACATTTTACTTGAACATAGCGATTTTTGATAATGAAACTGCATGCTGGGATAGGAACCTATTGGCCTCGTACAGGACTGATTCGATGATTGTCTTTAGTTTGCTTTGTAATCTTCCTGTGCGAGTCCCAAAAATACTTTTTCTATCTCTCTTTCAAATTGGGCAAAATTTTATGTTCAAAAATTGCATCATCCAAAGTTCCTCTACAACGGTTTCTTCTTATGATTAGTGTTATTTTTGCCAGTCATTTCCTCATCAAGACAAGCTGTAAAAGGCCGCATCTCTCATATCCCTATAAATCTAACGAACCTTAATAACTCTCCAAGCCTAAAATAATACTCAATATCTACAAAACCCACGCTTGAATTAAAACCTCAACATTTAACTGGAACTAATAAAGCCTTACAGAGAATCGTCCATTATTTCACTCCTGTCAATAATTTGCAAGGCATTACACTTCGTTCTCACGTTGCGCCTGCGCAGTTTATAGGCGCGGATTAAGCGCGTGCGCATACAATCCGGACTAATAATGCCGAGTGATTACTGGGTACTAATCCAGGAATAGGGAACATTTCTGTTGGAAATACAAAAGTTTTATTACCATTTTTTTGCAGGAATACTGCTGTTGACAATCTTGAATGAGGTTGATAGGTCCAAGGAGTATAACGATGATACTTAGATCTAGTTAAAACTTCTAATCGAATTTGAATTTTTACAGATGATATTGGACTTTGAGGTGCCAGCGTTATTTAACGACGTTGATCAAAATTCAATTAAGTGTTTGCTAGAATAGCATAATCAACCTATAATGTTCCCATTACTAGGACACAGGCCACCATACCACTGCAGGGTCATGCGGGATTCCTCATGATGTTTTCCTTCACCGTTTTGAGAATAGTGGTGGTGAAATAATTTACACAAAGTAAAGCGCCGGACGACTCTGGCCTAGGAAGGCTAGAGACAGAGAAGAATTGCAAGATGCCACTGAAGACACTCAGCATTGGGTGGCGAAAGGCTGAAAAAGAAGAAGAAATCGCCTGTCTGGGATCGAACCTACAGCTTTTTTTTGAAGTAAGTTAGTTCAACAGGTACCTATTAAGCCAAAAATATGCTTGACACAAAGCAAAAGACACAGACCCGGATAACATGACCGCAGACTGTCATCAATGCATCATTCAGATACGATGATACACCTCTGTCTGACCTTTCAGACCACACAATGTGCCCAATCGTGGCCACATTACTAAAACATATCCAACAAAAAACTCAATTCACGTTTAACTTTATATTCAATGTGTGTACTCTCTAACTGAACAGAATAACGGCTAAATACAATGATGGCCATTGATTCGAGTTCAGCTTGAACTGCGTGGGTGGAAGCCTGCATTTAGTGGATGGATATAATGTTGGGTTTGTAGATATTGACCTTATGGAGGAGAAAGGATTGGTTGAAGGATTAATGGAGCTGTTGCGTCGTGCTGCTAATTGGATACGAAAGCTGGATGTTCTATATTTGATAGTGGATTTTTTTTTACAAAGTTTTGTTATTTTTATTTATTTTTTATCTATTTATATTACAAAATATCCCAATTCGATAAATGCGCCTATCCTAACTTAATCGATACTAACATCGGGAAAGCCGATGTTAGATGTAGATCTACCTAAAGAGCAGTTAACATTTACATCAAAGAAGACACTCAGAAAGTCACAACCGAACATCTGCGATCTTATCATCTCGCAAATAATTTAAAACGCAGACGAATTATCTACCAGACTGCACTTACTACAAAATAATAATTCAGTACTACACCATGGTATATAGGAAGTGGCGCTTACTTATCTCATGACTAATCGTAGTACTACACAGAAAACTGCTAAACATTTGCTCATCGTTGACTAACATCTATTTATACAGTAAAACAATACACGCACAAACAGTCTCGAAGCACCTGCATCGTCAACACGGAACACTTTTATATCAAAACACAAACAAAATAACAAACAAGTTGCAGAATGACTCACTGTGCGTACGCGCTGAATGCAAGCGAACGTTGCAAAATTAATATTTATTGTTGTGTTGTTTCCAGGTTGAGAAAAGGTCGTCTCGTTATTTGGTTGAAGTTTGCGACTAAAAAATTAATTAAACTGGAAAAGTGTTCCTATAAAATAAAAATATACAATATATCAAAGCAACAACTGGTTGAAAGTAGTCAAGTTTGTCTAGTTAAGTGAAGAGTGGAGACTAAAATACGCAGGCAGTATATCATGGTTAGAAATAGGTTGATCCGGTTGCCGAATGATCAAAAACGCAATTAACATCATAGAAATGCCTAGTGTCAACGAACTTAGTGTCAAGGTTAAGTAAGAAATGTAAGCGAAAATAATTGGAGATGATGAAGCAGAATATGCTGGTGATGATGCTAATATACAATCGGAAGCTTTTGTTAATCCACATGATAATAATCTAAGTATCATGCCTCGTCATCCTTATGATACAGCTTTTATAATTAGATGAGTAAAACCCAGGAAACCCTTTCTTACACTTCAGCAGTTTTGAACAAATAAGTTATTGAGTCACCCTGTGTTTATGCATCATAATAATTGAGCCTTTACACCGGATTCCTGTCAATTTGAGGACCTGCGCTTTGTTTGCACTTCGAAATGAAGTCAATGACATGGACCGGACGAAACATAATGATTATGAGGTTTCGGTATTGAAAAAAGATAAAAGAATTGTTGCAATTGTTAGATGTTATAAATATATTTTGTTAAACATTTGCATGCCGGTTTGCGGTAAAGAATTTAACTGAGATGGTCCCCATGATTTTGATGATGGTGGTGACCTTTCTGACAGGTTAAGTCCTATGCAGGTGCGGTGTACAGTGATAGAGCACTAAACTACTACTACTTAGCATAAATATGCTAAGTCCACCAAATGGTGGAGACGACAATACGATAATAAATTAAACTGCTTATAACTAATGACGTCCCCAGTCTGCATACAAAAATTCAACCAAATATATGTAACCGTTTAGTCACTATAGCAGAGGGGCAATTCTCCTAATTTTAAGAACGTTCACAGTCTGATCTCAGTCCCAATCTGTAAAAATACGTATAATTTCCCTACATTTTGACAAGTTTTTGACATTTGTTTGTCGCTGAGATGAGACTGTGACTAGATTTTGAACGTTTTAAATTACGAGAATTGACCTTCTGGTCAAAGATTGGCGAAACTCATAGTCGGCCTATTTAGATTTTTTTTAAAAACATCGCTTTTTTTTATTTCGATGTTAGGATTTATCTGAAAAATACTCCTTTGCACAACGAGTAAGCACACTTTAGGTCTCAGAAGCAGTGCAATAGTTTGGCAAAAATTAAAATAATCAATTCACAAAAAATATCAAAGGCCAGCAATACTAACCCGAAATGGGTAACTAACGGAACAAAAGAACGTAATCATAACATAATAAATATAATAATAGTCCGCTAAAATTATATCACAAATAATATATAGTATGGAGATACTTATTATCTTCACCTTCGTATCGAGTAATTTACGACTATTGGAATACTTTTACGAGTCTCATAATAAATCAAAACAAAGAAACACAGTTATGGAAGAGATATTATTAGTTACTGTTCCAATTATTTTGTAAATCATAGATATATGTTTACTCACACGAATGGTTTTGGTTGGTGAAGCAACAGTTGGTGAATTTGGGGATGATATAATGGTAGTTAGGAAGATACTGAATGAAAAAGGAGCTGTTGTTTTATTGTATATAAGATACACACAACATAATATTATTATTATGAACATAGGGTAGAGGAAAACCTAAGAAACGATATGGATGGACTGTGTGAAAGATAATATGACTAAAAAGGGGATGACTACTGAGATGATGGCTTATAAAAAAGTATGGAAGAAATAAATTGGGATAAGGGCTAGAGAATGATGATGATGAATATACCTTCATCATATAATTTTGACGATATTTCAATAAAATTATCATGGTTTTAAAAATAGACGAGAGTGAATTTAAAAACCTATTCTTGTATATAGCTTTACAAAACAAAGTTAAAGCTTTGTCAATACAAATAAGTAAACTCCGTGATAATCAATATAACCCGACAGTTTGTCGAAGACATACTCTGTGACTTTGACCCTAATCCACAACACATGTCAGTAATTCAAACATATTATTAACCCTTTAGCATAGTGCCAGAACCTATAAAAACTATTACGTAATATATTTGAAACAGTACATTCCGTTATAAGTAATAATCATTTTAATGTAACGAAGCAACCGACATTGTAAACTAAAACATTTCAAAGGAAGTGCTCTGTATTTTATGACTTATGGTTTTCAAATAATACATCTTTGAAACATTACTTTACTCATTGGAATATAAAGAATACAATTGGGTACATATAACAATTATGTCATCATTTTGTGAAATGAGACATCATGCCTTAACCATCGCAAAGGAGTTTGTGATGGATGATGGACAAATAGGTAATAATATATGTATGTAGATGATGACTATGATGATGCTATCTAGCCGATTTCAGTCAAAGCGACTGCGCTCAATTACTTCTCAGGGTGGTTGAAATCTTAAATGTGTTGCTCTGGCAATCCGTGTCTGTGTGGTCGATGATAGTAGTACCTACTAGGTACATCGCCTTTTGCCATATATTCCTTATCTAATAATGGCGCTATCTGTCTGCCATTTATTTTAGCAGGAGGAATTTTAGTTGGTCGCCTTATCACAGTCAATGAATATTTACGGGAAAATGAAGATTAATGATGATTTAGAAGCAATATATTATGACAAAGAACAGTGGTGGCCCAATAGTAACGGCCCCGACTTACGAGTTCTAGGTCGTGGGTTCGAACTCAGACAGGCGCTTTATCTTGTGTAAATTACTCCATCACCACTGCTCTTAAAACGGTAAAGGAATACGGGTAATTCGGTTTTTAAGGGGAGGATTTGAACTTGAAACTGTATGTTACATTTTCACGCCTAAACCACTGAACTTCTGATTTGGCATTGATATAGATGGCATCCTGGGAAAGCACATACTTTTTATCCTGTTAGCACGTTCCCGTGGGATAATTTCCGACATCCACGCTTACTAGACTGACTGACTAGCTTCTGCCCGCGGGCGAAGCCGCGGGCAGAAGCTTGTCATAAAATAAAATGAACACTCCCCAATAACAAAACAAACGTCTCAACAACATAACGCATCAAATTATCATAAAATTGATATTTCAATAGCACATTGGTACAAACAACAACATTGTTGTTGCAAATATCTGTGTTGTTTTAGTGTCCCATTGGCTGGAATGTTCACCGTTTAAGGAATGCTGATGTTTAGCAATCTTTGGCAAGGTTCGGCTGGGAATTGTCTTCTTATTGTCTGTTAAGTTATCTTTAAGTGGTAAAGGTTGTGTCGATTTCATGAATTTCAAATATCTGTTATAGAGCTTGTTTGTCGACATTGTTCAACTTTTGACTAGACATAACATTTGAGTTAGTAAGTGAATCAAAAAAGTCCGTGGTTCATCAGAATATACTCGAACTAAAATGTAATAGTTCTACAAGAGATAAAGTTCAAACGATGTATAAAGTTTGGTCTGTAGTAAATGAAGCGTCAAATTAAAGAATAAAGTTTTTAATCACTAGCCTGAGAAACGATTGGTAAAACTTTACACGGGAACTTGATAATTTAAACTATATCAAATCGATCTTTTAATATTAACAATGCAAAGCAGCTCTGAATTTACTGAAGTTAACATTAATAATGGGTAAACACGATGGTAACTGTACCTAAGTCTAGTTAATAAAACACTGAGTCAACAACGACATTACTAAAGCAGATAGCTTCTGAGAAACCACTAAGGAAAAACAAGCATTTACTAAAAAAGGATCGACCCTGATCAATGTAACAAATATTCTGAGCTGGTTAACAATCAAAGTAGAAGGAATTTCCGATCATTCATTCCTATTTATAAAGAAAGATTTTTATAAGAGGAAAGATTCATCGGTTATCGGGAAAAAACAATTAAATTAATATTAAATGTTCTTCAATATTTAATTCTAAATAGTGGGACAGCGTAGGCTAGTATAAAAAGTGATATCTGAAGTAATTTATAAACTTCCGCCTAAAACCACAATGTCAAGTATCCGATCTGCTTCTTTTTCTAACAAAATCAACAAAAAAAAAGAAATCCAATAACATCGTTGTACAAGGCACTTACCTACATACAAGGATCTCAAATTGAAAGTCATTACGGAGGCGGAAAAACAAACGGACATAAGTGCAAAACCAAATACGAATGGGAGAGGAAATCAATCCAAAATTCGTATATTTACTTGCTACCAATCAGAGAGGGAATTACGACGGATCGTTTTCCTGCAGAGAGTAAAGATAATAATGATCATGCAGAAATTAAGAGCTCTGTTGGAGATATTATTGATATTGAAATACCTCTGACTGAGATTGAAATGGAAATCAAAATTAATGCTAAAGGTGTAGATGATATTTCTTGTCAGATGTTTTTTGGAACGAAGTTCCTTATCGCGCGTTGAGAAAGGAGGCTAGACGGAAAAAATTAAGACCAAAAGTTGGAACGACACTTTTTGCTATAGGTAGTTGTAAGCCATGTGGCGTGCGCGTGTTTCTCTCTCTCTCTCTCTTTGAACTTTGTTCTATCCGGGTGTCCCTTGACACCTCTCAAGTTTTTTTTCTTCATCGTTTTGAGAGCAGTGATGAAATGAAATACACAAAGTAACGACCTACAACTCGTAATTAAGCTAAGATACCACTGAGCCACCACTACTCTCACTGTCTTCATATATTGCCCTACATTTGACTTCCCTGTGTTATAGTGATACCGTGAACGTCAAAATAATATAGTCACGTTAGAAATTAGAAATATACACCCATTAGTGATTAATATACAACATTTAACATGCGATACTCGTAGTTACTTTATTCAGAAATTTTGCTTCCAGAACAATGATAATTTGTTTTTGATAGTAAGGTTGAGGTTACATACGCTTATTATAGATAAATCGTTTTATAGCTTTTTTAAACGTGACTCCTTGTATGAGTCACACGTCATTATTACACTATATTTTCGTATATTATTTCACTCTGAACCTTTGACTTCATTATATTGATAGCAATGTCTATTTTTTCCCGGATTATATTCAGAAATACCAAAGCATCAATTTTTATTGTTATTACTACATTCATAAAACCATTACTTATAATGGTTTGCAATAATTTTACGTGAACGAAGATAACTTTTATATTGTCCGTGTAACTTATACTGTCTGTTATATCACGATTTTCTTTGATGGTAACATAATTTATTACGCTCCAAATGTTCATAGAAGTAGTGTTATCAGAGTACAAAATATCTGTGGAAATGGTCTCTTTTTTCTTTCTTTCCTTCCTGCTACTATGAAGTTTACCTTTGATAATAGAAAAACTAGAATAAGCACCAGTTACGCTAGGTCATCTAGTGTTATCATTAATTCCACTGTAATGAAGACTTCTTCTGTCACATTTTTTCTAAGGTTTTAGTTAGATTTATAAAACATAATTATACAAAGATTCCAATTTGTGTTAAAACTGTCTGCAAATTCGACAAGTCCTTCACTATTCATTACAACTGGACGAAAATAACAACACATGACCTTAATCACCGCCGTATTATTTAGAATGATCCTAATGAAGCGTATGCGCAGATGCCCATATTAGTACGTTTCTAATTCTGTCTGTAAGCTCATTGTTGCGCTCCAAAATTTTTTGTTCGCACAATTATATGCTTCGTTAAGCCGAGAAGACAAAAGGACTTTTTGTAAGACTTAAAGGATTTGCGGATATAAGTAGAGAATCATCAAAACAACTCCTGTGGTGGTATTCCCATAAAGCTGAATCAGCGAAAATGTACCTTAGCTTATATGCTGTAGGATTTCAAATTGAAGATACAGATCGTCGAATCAAGATATCAGCAAACAATTGAGTGTATCATGATTGACTTTATAGTCAGTCACGCCCGAATTTATTTGCATCTCACGAAATCGATCTTCACCTTTATGCTTAACATGTTACGGATCAAAATCAAGGTTGTAATCAGCAAAGTAAAGTTGTACATTAAAACATGAAAGCATTAATACAGTGAATGGTTAATAACGTCTCGATTGACATTAATTCTTCCTTGTTGCGCTTCTGATTTGCATAATCTGTGAACTTGTTTCTCTTATAACAAATATCGAATGAATCACGCTGTGATTACTGTGCTATAATCACATGCGTACTTTGTAATGATAAAAAACTTGAATGTAACGAGTAAGCAAGGGTTTTGCTTGGAATATTTTGTGCTTATTGATGCGTTATTTTATGTATAATATGCTGTTTCATTATTGTTTGTTTCAAGACGGAATTTCAGAATAGGATATGGTATTATAGCTTTCCCATGGTTTACATTTTTGCATTTCGCTGACTCACCAAAGAGTCTAGCTATTTTTAGTTTTCCCACACTGTCAACTGACATTTTGAAATTCCAACACAAAGCAGTAGCTCTACTGGTTTTAGGTCAAATAAAACATCTTCCTCATCTAGTTGTTTACTCAGTACTATTTTTCCATTATCGATCAATAGATCACCTTACCCATCAACAAAAATCGATCGTATATTCTACGATTGCCTCACAGCGTCAATGGGAAACGTAACCCGTCATTCAACAATGAATAATATTATAAAACCTCGGAACATAACACCGTGAACGTGCTTCTAAACTCCATTGATGCATCTTATGGCGTTGGTGGTAACGTGAACTTCTCACCGTTAACACCATTGATTTATTAAGGACATTGCTGTGAATGTAGGCCAAGTATTTTATTGAATGCAAATGGATTGAGAGTTCTGTGTAAGTTGGTGGTTGAATTTTAAATGTGATTATTAGATATTATAATTCGTTGCATAGGTGTCGTAATCAATCAGAGGTTACATATTTTGCTTCTCGAGTCTATGGAGCTGCGGGTTCGAACCTGACAGAGGACAGGAAAAAGTATCCACAAAACCTAGCAATATAGTTGAATAGGTGAATACTAATCTCGGTTCACTGGTTGTACCTACTTCTAAATTTAATCCTGGCTGCTGATAAAGGAAAACTTCGAATTTTAAGAACGTTCAGTTTAATCTCAGTCTCAATCCTTCAATACCCTAAAATTCCTAACCTAACCTAACCTAAACCTAACCTTTTTTTTGGAAAATTCTCGTGGATGTCCGCCGCCGCGGGCCTCGATTTTGACAATGATTGTCGCTGAAATGAGATTGAGACTAAATTTGGAACGTTTTTAATTACGACAATTGACCTTCTGATCTTACTCACCTTAGCTCGCCAACACATAAAAGAGTTCTCTGTATGCGAAGAGGTGGAGAATATCGACCTGTTAATTTTATTTTTGTTCAGTTATTGCTGCCCCACAGTTGGCGAAAGGTCCCCCATAGCTGTCAGTTTAATTACAGGATAATTAGTTGTCGTTATTACTCCATGATGATTCATTTAAAGTTGTAATTAGATACGGGCGCGACACCTAGGCCATTGAACCACTTTTTTTCTGGCATCGAACGACAGCGCAACGGGACGGTATTAGATTTGTTCATTCATAGATTCAAGCGTCACAAAAACACGTAACCAATTAGCTCCTCCTTCAAAGAAACCAATACTTCCCATTCAGATTTAGTATTTTCGTCATTCTGTGGCCGCTATTCCAATTTATTTAGGGTCAGTGCAACATGTATTTTTCTTCCATACTTCTCTATTAGTCGAGATCTAGACTATCTTGTCGTCATCTAGTTTGGGTGTCCGGAGTTTCACACAACGAGCATGTCTAACACGAATCACGAGCATAAAAAATAATAACACGAGCCTATTAATATAAGTTATTTAAGTTTTTAATGCATTGTTAACCCTTTTCTCCTTATTTTATTAGGCTTATGAAATAAATGATTGATTTTATTTATCGGACATACGTCGTCACCGAGCAGGCCTAAAAACGCTGGCGTGACGATTTAGACTTATTCCTACCCGATTGGACGGAGAAGGCACAGCACAAGGAAAGGTGGAAGAATATGGGGGAGGCCTTTGCCCAGCAGTGGGACAATATAGGATAACAAAAAAAGCTTGAGAGGTGCCAAGGGACACCCGGATGGAACGAAGTTCAAAGAGAGAGAGAGACAGACAGAGAAACACGCGCACGCCGCACGGCTTACAACTACAGCAAAAAGAGTCGTTCCAACTTTTGGTCTTAATTTTACCGTCTACCCCCCTTTCGCAACGCGCGATAAGGAACTTCGTTCCAAAACTTGAGAGGTGTCAAGGGACACCCGGATGGAACGAAGTTCAAAGAGAGAGAGAGAGACAGACAGAGAAACACGCGCACGCCGCACGGCTTACAACTATAGCAAAAAGTGTCGTTCCAACTTTTGGTCTTAATTTTTTCCGTCTAGCCTCCTTTCGCAACGCGCGATAAGGAACTTCGTTCCAAAAACAAAATCAAAAGTAACTTCACCCCCTTTCTAGCCATATTATTTTTCACACATTCCATCCATCGTTTCTTCGACACTTCCCATTCAGAATAAGCTTGTTAAATTATCTAATTAGTCAGTGTGAGAAGGATGTAATGTAACAGTATTCAATGTCAAATGTTTCACAATACACTATGAGATGTTCGTGAGATGATAATCAGGTATCAATGTAATGGTGATGAGAAACTATTTGCATGTCACGACTGGATTCCAGTACCTATAACCTACCTTATACCTACTTGTATAGGTCATCATCATCTACCTAGCGTTTTCCCAACTATGTTGGGGTCGGCTTCCAGTCTAACCGGATTCAGCTGAATACCAGTATTTTACATGGAGCGATTGCCTATCTGACCTCCACAACCCAGTTACTGGGTAATACGATCTCCCTTGGTAAGACTGGTTGTCAGACTTTCGGGCTTCAGACTACCCGTAACGACTGTCAAAGATCCGTAATGACAGCCGGGTTACGGTTTAACGTGCTTTCCGAGGCACTGAGGTCTCGATATGTAGTAGTAAGATACCCATCCACAGACCAACCGCGATAAGCGTAGCTTAACCTGATCGATCGACCTGTGCGGCTTTTATTATTTAGCCACGGGCCCCACGCACCTACTTATGTAGGTATTTGTCAAACTCAAACTCAAACTCAAAGTATTTATTTCAATTAAACCAATTACAGGCACTTTTGAATTGTCAAGGGGTCGGTCAGTCAGAAAAATGAAGCTAGTTGCCCATTCCAAAGCGTAGGTACCTATGGAGAAGAACGGGCAAGAAACTCCATGGACACTCTTTTATATCAATATATGGTTACAAAGTATTGGTTACATCATTTATGTTATAAATTATGCATGTGAGGACGATGCAGAACGTTAAAAGCGTCCGTAATGAAAAGTTTAAAAAAATAATAAAAATAAGTTAAATTACAATAAGCCATGGCAGCAAAGAGATGACCAGTCCCTACTGACGGCGCCCGTTCACGAACATGACGCGTGGATCAGCACCATTCAGCTCAACCATTTTGAAGGGAACCAAATGATCCAACACACGCGCCACCATCAGCGAGACATTTGAGTGAGCATGACATACTCTCTATTGCCAGGGCAAATTCAAGTCAGTGAAAGACGTACACAGTATATGGTAGCTTTATAGTATGTACATAGTACTCACACATGTGCTATACAATTATACAATACTAGGAGATTGAATTTATATAATGCAAAAAAGTATTTTAAAATCTTCAGCAGCTCCAACAGTATTTTCAAATGCTAATCAATTTATGTATGCGTCCTTATGGAGCAGGACCAGCGTTTAGCCAAGCATTTTTATCAGCGATGTAATCCCCTAATTTATAATATGCCTGGCTGCATAGTGTGCGTTTTATACAAGATTTAAATTTCGTTTCATTCTGTTCTATTATGTGGGGAGGTATTTTATTGTAACATTTTAAACAGTACCCCATGAAAGATGAGTCTACTTTAGCCAGCCTGAAACCTGGTTGAACTAATTGCTCCCTATTTCTAGTGATATAATTATGTCTTTCACCTCTTTTACTAAAAAGATGTAGATTTTTCCTTACGTACATAATGTTTTCATAGATATATTGACAAGGTACCGTCATGATGTTAATATCTTTAAACAATTCTCTTAGAGAGTCACGCCTGCGGAGGCTATATATGGCTCTGATGGCACTTTTCTGCAGAATAAAAATAGACTCGATGTCTGCAGCTCGTCCCCATAGTAAAATACCGTATGACATAATACTATGAAAGTAACTAAAATAGACCAGTCTCGCGGTATCAACATCAGTAAATTGGCGGATTTTTCTCACAGCATACGCTGCTGAACTTAGTCGTCCTGCAAGGGATGTTAAATGAGGACCCCATTGAAGCCTTGAGTCGAGCGTGATCCCCAGGAAAACCGTTTCATCGACGAATTCTAGTTTCTCTTGATTCAATTCTATCTCACAATGACTACTTTTGACGTTTGGTAAAGAAAATCTTATGCACTTCGTTTTTTTCCCATTTAATACTAAATTATTAGCAGTGAACCAATTTTGGATCTGCAGTAGGGCGTTATTTACGTCGTCAAGATTTGATGCACGTCTATTAATTTTAAAAATCAAGGAAGTATCATCAGCAAATAACACCATCTGTGGTTGAGTTTTTAACAAATGGGGTAGATCATTAATATATACTAAAAAGAGGAAAGGACCTAATATCGAGCCTTGTGTTTATAGAACCAAGATTTTTCCTGTAGCCTCCTTCTTCGTAACAAGGGCGTATTTACCTTCCAAAATAAAAACAAAACAAGAGGGTATTGTAACAACTAATCCAGTCTTATTGGAGTTTATAATTGGATGTTGTTTTTTTTAATAATGAATATCATAACAAAACACCCGTACGTGTACCCTGAAATAGTAGGCAGAAATGTGTAGCAGGTACTTACAATGTTATAGGGGTGATCATAATGTCAATAACCGGAAACAAATTCAGCCTAAAAACTGCAACTAAAAAAATCTCGTCAGAAAAATCCAATTTCACTTTGCTCGACCTAGGAATCGAACTCAGGACGGGTAAGCTGTCGTGATCGCAACCACTAGACCAACGAGGCACTCTCTTCAAGATACATCTCAATAAAACCCATGTTTAAACTACCAGCTGTTAAGAAACGTTGAAATAATACAAATAAGACGGTAGTCAACGCGAAATTCTCACTTTCTAATGTTCGCACATAAACATAATCAAATTATGTCCAGCCGACACGAGTGACCGTACTTTCGTTGAGTAAATATACCGTAAGGGCGAGGTGCGACTGTTAGCGGGAACGTGATAATTGTAGCGTAGCGACTGTGGACAGGACACGTAATAAATGATTTAGGTAGGCACTTTAAACAACATTTTTTATGTTACTATTATATCATACACTGCTTTCAAGAAATTTAAATTTACAAAGTTATAGGTTACAAGATTAAAATATTTTAAGTATTTAAGATTTGATTTGAACTCTCTCAGGATTGGATTATCTTACTGATTATCAGTTACTTATTATGGAAGTAGTTTCTTAATACAATTTGAAATTCTGCATTCTTATGATACTTTCTACTTCCTACCTAATATTTTGTCTAAGTCTGCATCACAATAGGTAATTTTGGACTTTGGGAGGCGTGTGAGGGTCCGAAGTCAACTCACAGAGGCCCGTTAGGCGCTCTTAATGAATTGAGGCACTAACCGACGATTATTCCTATTCGCACTATGCAATTGCACCCAAGGACAACCCCCGGTTGGTGTAGAACTAATGCAGGATATGGAAACTACCCAGCCTCGAACAGAAAAAAACAATAACATAGGTATTTGTCTGTTTTTATAACCTTTCCTATTTCCAAAACATTATAATCCTTCGTGTTCTACAAAATAACAAAATGAATCACAGCATTGACAAAATACGTCACTAAATAATGCTCATAAATAAACGAAAGCGTCATAATCTCTCAGCTATCAACGTGACCCATTCCTTCGGGCTTAGTTCAAACATTACTAGAGAGAGAACAAAAACGGTGAAATTCTCGAACTACGTGTGAAAAATGGTTTTCATTTTAAGTTTGTTTAACGCCTACATTCTTGACGTATTCTGTTTTGTCTTAAGACGTTTTGTGTGACGTAGGTACCTACCTCATGACTTTAACTTCATGCCGAGAGAACAAAACTGCAGTTAGTATGTTTATTAAGTACTATTCTAGTAGAAATAGCTGGGAAGTATTGTCATTTGTCGATGTCACTTACATAAGTAAGTAAGTAAGCGATCTTTTAATAGATTATTGGGTTCAGCCATAAGGCTGAACCCAATAATCTATTAAAAGATCGCTACTGATGATAGCCAGTACAAATTGTAACTCCCCGTATAATATAATCATACGGATCGCTACTGATATATGTAGATTATAGGGACGTTGAAACCAGAGATGGGTAGGTTTTGCTACCTCCAGTAGGTATGCCAAAACTGGTGATAGATAGGCAATTGGGTTCGGCTGTTAGCTGTAGATCTAATATATAATAAAAAAGTGGCCAAGTGCGAGTGACTCGCCCATGAAGGGTTCCATTTTACGATTTATGACGTATTCAAAAAAACTACTTACTAGATCATTTTTGAAGACCTATCCATATTATAACCCACACGTATGTATGGGTACGATAAAAAAAAAAATTTTTTGAGTTTCAGTTCTAAGTATGGGGAACCCCCAAAATTTATTGTTTTTTTTTCTATTTTTGTGTGAAAATCTTAATGCGGTTCATAGAATACATCTACTTACCAAGTTTCATCAGTATAGTTCTTATCGTCGACGACGCGTTGTGTTCTAGACGCGCCTCAAAGAGATGTCAGCACGAACTGACGGGGTCCGCTAGGGCCGATGCCTGCCAGGGCCGCGGGTTGTTCGAAAGAGATACCGTGGCTCCTGGCACAGGCAACTGAAGGCACTGGGGTGGGTTTTAGTCAATCTGACACGCCGTTCCGCTCAGCCCAGAGCGGGAGAGGGCATTTGACGATTCCCACCCAAAAAAAAGGCTGTTACTGAAAAATTCTTTATTCTATGTATTATATATATATTCTGTGACTAAGCTAAATATCATTATGTTTGTTAAAGTTAGCGGTGGGTTCACAACAACATTATAGTCAAGCTCGTAATTACTTTCGACCTTAACTCCCAGTAAATTGAAACTTCACTAATTAGGGTTGACGCTATCAAAATCTCACATTAGTTTTAAAGCCAAAATGGACCTTGACCCACTAACCGTAGCCATAATCAGTCTATAATGTTCCCACTGCTGGGACACAGGCCTTCTCTCGGTCAGAGGGAGGCCATAATCCACCATACGGGCCCAGTGCGGGTTGGTAGATGTCACATGTCTTAGAATTTATGGTTCTAGGACATGCCGGTTTCCTCACGATGTTTTCCTTCCCCGTTTTGAGAGCAGTGGTGATGAAATAATTTACAAAAAGTAAAGCGCCTATCTAGGTTCGAACCTACGAAATACAACCACCACTGCTCACATGCTAATGGCAGTAGGGTGGCAAGTTAATTTCGAGGTTGACTCTACAACAGTACAGGCACAGTTCGACCTTACCACCGCTTGTCATTGCTTTGGCATAGTAGGCATTGGGCTATTATCGCATAATGCCATATTACCCAACAGGGTGTAACGCGTAATGCTGTTCAAATAGTAGAACATTATGTAGGTTTGAGTACACATAAAAACCAGATAAACGGAAGAAGTAGGTAGCATTGAGTAATATTCTTAAATTAGAAGTTAATGCTCTTGAATGTGGAACAGAGTTCTAATATTAGTGTATTTTGTTTTTGGAGTAGGTTGCTTAATCATCTTCACGTGTTGTTTTGTTACGATCTCGGAATAAACAAGATTTTAAAGAAGGAACAGGGCCCGTATTCCCGTAATTTAAAACGTTCAAAATCTAGTCGCAGTGTCATCTCGGCGACAAACAAATGTCAAAAACTTGTCAAAATGTAGGGAAATTAGAAGTATTTTTGACAGATTGAGACTGAGATCAGACTGCGAACGTTCTTAAAATTACGAGAATTGCCCCTCAAAGATTTTAAAGAAGGAACAGGTATACGATTACTTATTTACATAGTGTACATAAAATTTGTAGTAGTCACAGCAGTGAGTGATCGCTGCTAGAGCTCGAATCCTGGACAGCACAAAATTGATAATAATGCGAAATGGTGAACGGTGATCCTAGGGTAGGTGGAGCGATGATCTCCGCAGGATGGCTACTAGTACTTGGATGAGCGAGAGTAGCCTAGGATCGAGATCGGAAGCTGTAACTGCTATAGGATAATGATGACAGTAGACATTACTTTCGGGGGTTTGTATGCTTAAAGCTATCACGATTAGTGTATGAAATTTTACCCTTGTCTATTGACGGCACCAACGAAAGAGTGTCCTAGTTCTTGATGAGAAAGGAATAGATACTTATTAGGTAATTCATCAATCATCAGAAAAAGGTAAAACCGTTTCATAACTTTGCGTAGTTTACACTAGGTAGCCAACTGGTTAGAAACGAATGTCCTAGTTCTTGATCAGAAATTCGGAAAAAACATTAGGTAAATCATTAATCGTAGTAAATAATATTCATAATACATATTACGTATTTTACAGCTAACCATTTTTCACTTTGTCAATATGAATAATTTCTTAGTGAATCAATAAAACAGATAGTCTTTACGAGTTGAGGACGACAGTTAAACCTTTGGCCTGCAATCTTAAACTGTCGGGCAATAAAGCCTGGTGATATAACCCTTTATCTCACGCATTACAACACAAGTTTCTCAAGCTAATATTTGCAACTAAAGTCGTAAACGTATTAAGGCGTGTTTACATGATTCCAGTTATTAGTTGAGTGATTATTGGTTATTTTTTGGAGGAATTTCTGACGTTTTTAGTACATGTTTATACTTTGCCAGTTAGGGTGAACTTTAGCAATGAAACTAAATATGATCAAGAACTGTCAGTGTCATCATTGTTGCCTTGGACGTGTTTTAAATTTGTGCTGTTCGCGTTCAGTTTTATTGATAAAATTCACCTCAAGTGTCTTATGAGAAATGAAAGTTGAAAAAAGCATCTGCAATGCCATTTTGCGGTTGCCATGACAGTTTATAGGTATGAGGAAAAGAGTGTCAAGTTTCTTATTCTCCATAGAAAAGATAGGATTCGCCGAACAGACAGGTGACTGATGTCTGGTGGCCCAAAGATTGATGTCCGGCCGTCGCTCTATAAACTTTGTTAGCATGACGCAGGATTTTGCGTGAAGTTCGCATGTGGCGTTGTAGATAGCTACCATAACAGAAACAAAACCACAGTGCAGTCTGACGGGGTACAAGCAAGTTTGAGACACGAGAAAGATAAGGGTAGGCTTGCATATTAAGATACTAAATCAATCGTTTACACAGTGCAAGTAGCTAAAAAGCACAGGCACTCCACTAATAACTGGATACGTGTGAATCGGGTTTAAAGCCAACTAAACCGGTAACACAGTATTACCGTGTCGACAGTGTCAAAGGTCGACACCTAAAGAACAGGTTCCAGTTATTTTGCTATGTCTTGTAATTAATTTATTTTGTTGACAACGACCACACACTTCGTTAAAGGAATATTTTATAAAATAATACAAAGGTTAGGTTATAAAAGGTAGGTAGATAAAAGGGTTTCAATGATGTGGTCATTAATAAAAATACTGTGGATGATGTTTTCCTCTTTGTGATTAATAAAAGTATGATTTAATTATTTAATTACCTACTAACATAACATAACATCACGCCTCTATTCTTTTTTTTTTTATTGACAATGGGTTCACTCTTGACCTCAATCCAGCCCAGAGGCCAGGGTAGCGGGACCATCCGAAAGGGTTTACCGCTGCCCTGGAACATAAAGGGCTAAGGAAGGAACACGGGTGGGTTTTAGTCAGTAAAAGTCTGACACTCCCTTCTGCTCCACCCAGAGCGGGAGGAGTCATTTGATGATTTCCCATCAAAAAAAAAAAAAAAAAGCCCAGAGGCAGGGAAGAGATCTACAGTGGAACGAGCTTGCCCAGAAGAAGCCTATTCACTCTCGCCTTGAAGAGATTGGGGTTGTATGAACTCGGGAATGCAGACGCAGGCAGACGACTCCACTCCTTTATTCAACGAAAGGTTTGACAGAGCTGTACCTATGGCGCACCCACATTTCGCCAGTTATGTTGAAGTACCATGTAATAAGGGGCGAGCCTATATCTTCAACGGCACAGATCCACACTCCAGGTTGCTGCTGAGAAATTCTAAATGGAAAATGCAATAACACTTTGCCCAATCCGGGATCCGAACCCTGGGGGCCTACTCCGAAGTGCAAAGTGCGAATGTTCGGATCGGACCGACACATGGCCGAACCGAATATTATTGAAAAATGCGAAAAAAGTTCGGATCGGCTCAGTTGGGTCGGGACCATAGTCAATATTCGAAAGAGTGTAGGAGTGCAGGATCGGAACCGACCGTACCAAATAGTAACTTCGTAGCAGAAAACGGCCGAACATTTGGCCGATACTGCTTCGGAGTAGACCCCCAGGACCTCATGCTCAGCAGTAGCCCTTGCGACCACTAGACCACTAGTGTCATTATTATAGAAAAATGCTTTGATATTTTGTATAGGTTTAAAAAACCAACTGAGAAAAGATCGTGCAGTAAAAATCTCGAAACATCCTGAGAAAAAAAATATAAACGCCAATAAAAAGTGTCCTTTTGTTTCATAAATCAATCATACAATTTCAATTACCGAGTCTTCAACATCATTATACTCGACGACGCTATAGTATGCAATATAAATCGCCAACTTTTCAATTAACACAAAACAAACTAACAAAATTCTTATTATTATTCTTATACTAACAAAGAATAATAAAACACGTGACGAACGGTCCATAACAGTCTAGACATCTCATAGACAGGCAGTCAATATCGGGACAGCCAACAAGCAGCCACCTTTGTGTCAACTTCAAATTATTTTAAGATTATTCCTCAAAGGACACAGGAAAGAAGGCCAAGAGACGAACTGCAGTGCGATTCTGTAACCATCTCACCGTGAAAACTTAGGTGAAGTGAGCGTGGAGTGAGATGTCATTCCAAATAATGCTAGGGATTGACACTACTGACCACTCACATCAAGCTCACTTCACTTGAGTTTTCACGGTGAGATTTTTACAGAATCGACCGGCTGGACAGGTTCTGTCAAAGCTGGGAGGAGGACACGCGGGCTCGCAAAAGATGGAAGCTTTGCAGGAAGGCCTTTGCCCGGAAGTAGGATAAAGCAGACTAGGAAAAAAAAATCTTCAAAGAAGAAGTATTCAACTTGACAGTAACAATTATCTTTGTAAAAAAAGAAGCTAATAAACGAACAACGCAATTTGGTAGTTTTGAAAGACAAACTCGTAAATGATAGAAAACTAGAAACTATACATAGAACTGAAAGATTGAAGTACCTATGCATGTACGCATAAGTAGGTACCATGAAGTAGACACAACTATAGGAGTTATCATGACACACTTTTGTAGGAAGTCCACGTAAAATAGTCAACATTTCAAATATGCAAATCTAACCTTAACACAGACAGACTTAAAACTATGACACAAACTATTAAATATAACACAAGAAGTATTTGCACGACACAACCAAAGAATTCAAATTTGAATTGTAAAACGCTTGCAAATAAATGGATTTCATTATAACGTTTTCCAACTGCATGAAATTTGAGACACGGTGCATGATATCACTTACATCGCAGAACCATCGGATGACACGGGGAGAGGTAATAATCTATTTGGAGTAGTTTTGAATGCCGTCCAAATGATCGAGTAAAACAAGTTGGCATTTGAAGGTCACTTTAAGTAAAATATTGCTTAACAGTATATTTGAATAAGCAGACAGTATAATGATCATGTAGCATATATTTCAATCACTCATAAATTATTTAATAGGTATTTTTTTCTTGAAGTTTTTGCGTATCATTGTATGACACAATACCATAGTATGTATATTAGCTACATAATATTGGTGGTTAGCTATTATTTATTAGTTAACTCCTTTTTTGTGACAGAGGTGAATAGACTGAAGTTCAAGCTGATGCCAAAGTTAAATCCAGAGTTAATTTTAGCTGCCTTGTTTATATGTGTACTTTTGGAGGATTAGGGAAAATGTCGGGAGGAAAGTTTTGAGTATGAATGTGGATGACTATAAGAGTAGGGGAAGATCAAAGAAATGATGGATGGGCCGTATGAAAGATGATATGGCTAGAAAGGGGATCACTCCCGAAATGACGGCTAAAAATACAAAATCGTTGTTTTCTATGGACAAAAGCTGAACAGAAATGAATAAGAGTGTTTAGTTCCTTATAGAGAATATGGAACAAAAAGACATGTTGTGCCGAACCCGATTAATTTGGGATAAGGGCAGGAAAATAATGTTGGATAAATATACTTTGAGTAAAGTCAAATAGCAAATCTGCCAACTGAATCAAAGATTGATCGATGACCGAGATCCTAACATAGAAGTAAACCATAAAGATAATAATTGCATACGTTCTAAAATTATAGACGTTATGAAATCAAATAACCTAGTATCATCATAGTATTGTAAAATAGTCTCTAATTACACAGCATAAAATTATACCACTAGATATTGCTAAATACTTCAAGGGTAATGAATGAAATCATTTGCCAAGACTGCAAATTTTAGCACATCCATCAGCACTTAGTACTAACATTGCATTTGTAAGCCATTTACAAATTCGTCCTAGATTCCTTTAAAGGCTCAAGGCACAGACGCTAAACTAACACTGTTACTAAACGGGACCCATCGATAAATCTATAGATTTTATCCATATTCTACTTTGGAAAGGTAAACAATACTTACACCATAAAAGAGGCTACAGTTATGCCAGCCCCCTTTGACTGTAGTTTGAATATATTTTCTATAAAGAGTCACACAGCGGCAAAGGAAGGTCACGATTTAGCTATAACGTTCGCTATTTTTGTTGAATTTAATCCGATATTGTTATATTCGGATTTGTAGAGTGCATTTATTTGCTTAGTAGATCTATCTTCTATTTTATGATTTCAAGTATGGAGCCATTTTGCCTTATTGAGTGAGTTCAACCCACATTCACCCACGACTGCATCTGCTTCGTGCTACCTTTTCAGTTCTTTGTCTGATTCAGTATGGATTTTTGTAACTCAATTGAGAAACGTTGGTACTATTACTATTTTGTCAGAGTCCTCCGCAAATTTATGACTAGAATGGTTAAAACCTATACCTACACTATTATCATGTCAAATACAAGGTGTATTTTGTAATAACTGAACCCTCTTAAGAGGTCATTGTGCTCATCATTAATTATGAGCCGCTTTAACTATAGGCCCATCAAAGCACTGATCACGACTCACGAACTGAAATCGCAAAAAAACAATCAGCTCTTTCCTACATTTTGTCGAGATATGCCAACATAAACATATGGAGCAGCTGATTTATTTCCGCGATTTCAGCATTCGTCTCATAGACAATCTTGTTCATAATGATGAGTACAATGACCCCTGAAGAAATTTTCAGTTATTTCAATATAGTATAACAGCAGTAAAAAAACAAATGCAACGCATAAGAATAGAATAAGAATTTCAAGAAGAAAGAATAAGATTTTCGAGAAGTGGATTGAATTCCTTGACCTCACACTAGGATTTTCTGTGCTGTGAGTTCCAGGCTCTTTCGGTTCGTTATTTTTTTTAAATATAATAACGTAGGTACATTTAAAAATTTAAAATAGGCATATACATGGTGGTGTGATTTGTGTCGGTTGTGTTGGGACTGTCTGTAAGCTATAGGTACGTGTGCAAGTGAGTGCATATGTATTTGTGAATATTGTCAATGTGTATACTGTGGGTTTTTATTTAAACTAAGAAACTTTCTGTCATATCTTAGTGTAAGAACCCAATTTGGTACCTTCACTCTGCATAAAACGTTGTTTGCTCCGACCATAAAACACTGAAAATTCCGAAGAGTATATAGAGTATATCCTAAAAGCTACTGCTGTGTGACCTACTACATACACTTACGTAAAGCGTCCTGCCACTGACAGTAACAGTATTATTTTTCTTTGAAAAATGTAGAGTGTGTTTGTTTTCCTGATGTCAGATGACATTTGTGAAGCTGACTGGAAAAATAAGGAAATGGTGTGAAAAGTGGAGGAGATAACTAAAGACGAAGCTTATTAAAGCTACATGTATATGTGATTGTTGCTAAGGAAATAAGTGATGACAAAGAAAAATTATAATACGCTATATACATGTAATAACTGTATGTATGGTTCACTCCCACTAGTTCAGAAATACGCCACTACTAGCGCTTCTGAGTAGACAACTATCTGTCATGGCTGAAACATCGTCAGCTAATGTTATTGAGTAATATGTATTAATATTATTATTGTGGATTTGTGATCTCGTCCTATCTATTGTGTTTCTTCTGTCTTACTCCTTCTGTGTCTATATTTATATATATATATATATATATATCGTGCTGTGTGGACATTATATTTTCATAACTTCTACATTGTCTTTTGTTTCTTGTTCGTCCGTACATTTCCTACTCGAGCTAAATGTACAGACGCCAGCACATCAAGCTACTACAATCTGTCAAATTTCTTTAATAGATTTTCAACTTTATCTCTAACGCATTAAGGTTCAAGGTGGATTGGGAAAATTTGACAGTTTCGGGTAGCTTAACCTGCTGGCGTCTGTACATTGAATATTTTTGGAAAAAACTAATTGCTACGACTGCTACGAGGTGTGGGAACGAGTCTGATGCCGAAATATAGTGTTTTAAATTTTTGTTCGTTTGTGTACTTATCTGGATGTATGTTCCGGATTAGCGCAAAAACGGCTGAACGGATTTAGATGAAATTTGGGACACAGATAATTTATAACCTGGATCAATACATAGGGTACATTTAATCTCGGTAGTACATTCATGTGGGATATTTTCCGACATCCATGCGGGCGATGTATTCCAAGTAAATAAGTATCATTCGGCAAAGACATAACGATCCCAAAATGTGTTGATATGTTACTCATTCATTTGCCTATAACATTGTTTTGAACTTAGATACATTATCAGCTAGATGGGTTCAAATATTTTAGTAATCAGTAACTCGAAGCGGTTTATTTCAATTTATTGAAACGTTAAATTAGCTATTTATACTCATCGTTCTACATAGATAGGATTCCCTGGGTTTAATTTTACCTAAACGTACCTCTGGCCTTCAAATAAAAATCTGTAGGTCTAGTGTTTGAAAAAGCAGCAAAGTAAAGTCAATTCAATGCCTTGTTTTGTATAGATGTTATTTTCAATTCAACAAATATCAAATTTATGTTAGTGTGAATTATGTCGATTTTAGATTGACAAGCACTATTTAAAAAGTCTTATAACTTGTCGAGGTTGAAGTGCAAACCGAGCATTATGTGTATATATTCAAGTATTTTACCAAATAAGTACCTACAAATTTTTGTTTACCTTTTTGGAAATTAAATTGTGAATGCAGAATACCGCCTATCTATACAGATTTATATCAATACAAAATCTCTTATGAATTTCATATTCGAACACAGAGGCTGCAGAAATCTAGGCTAGATACGCTTCGAAAAGGAAACCTAGATCTAGACCGGGATAAAGTAAGATGAAAAGGATTGAAACCAAATAAGGCAACACGAGAAATAAAGATATTTTCTCAAAGAAAACCAGACATTTTATAGATCTATAACGTTTCAAACATTCCAAAGCCATACCATAGAAACTTGAGATGTAATAATTAAACAATACAAAATTAACTCCGTGTCGTAAGGACCAATAAAAACGTCTTATCATAACGACATGATTATTTACGACCAATCAGGACGAAGCGACATGTATAAACATTTTGTGATGTTCTTCAATATCGGGATCTTTATGAGAGACGTTAAAACAATCGCTAAGGGGATATATTTATATGCTCATATTACTAGCTGTAGCCTGTGACTTCTTCTGTGGGTATTTTTTTTTTTTTTTTTACTAAAACGTTGCCCCACACTAGGAATTTCTCCTGTGTCGTGGCCTGCGTTTACAAACATTTAAAGCACAAACAGCTGGCTGTTTGTGCTTTAAATGTTTGTAAACGCTTTGTATTTGTATGGCCTACAAGTAGTCGTTCCGGGTCTGGACCCGGAACGACTACTTGTAGGCCATACAAATATTAGTTCCGTGCGGGAAACGAACCCGCAACACGCAGCGCAGCAGTCACTCGCTTAACCACTGCGCCAACCGTGCTTTCGAATATAAACCTAGCTAATATACATAGCCAAGATGAAAAGCCTATGTCCTTCTCCAGGTCTCAAGAATCAAGAATCAGATTAAGATCTGTGAATTTTTGTAACCAGCGGCTCAATAGGAAAGGCTTATAAAGGTAAAGTATTAAGTCAGACAGTACTTTCGCATCTATAATATTACTAGCTTTATCGCTGTAGTTTTCCCGCGCTACTACTCCGTTTTCGCTAGGCTTTCGTCCTGACTTTTTCTTTTTGCTCGGATCCAGACCTTCCTCAAGAATTGAGCTTTTAAATACAATTTTTTTTTTTAAATTACAGGTAGTTCCAGAGATAAGCGTGACAAACAAAAAACAAACTCTTCCGCTTTTTTTTTTAGTTTGCCTGTAATGTCCCTGGTATCCGGCTAAGGCCCCTTCTTACACAGAGAAGGAATGAGCTTGTTTACCATGCTGGCTCAGCGCGGGTTGGTTGCTTTATTATTAGTTTGCGCGTCGATGTGCCTGACACCCTGTATATTATATACAGGGTGGCAGGCACATCGACGCGAAAACTGGAACCATGGATTCAGTACATGAGTTTAGACCCCGTAGCGTCGAAATTTTTCGTCGGTTATCAAAAAAAAACAAAAATCTTCTGTTTCATAGAAAAGTGATATACCTACGCGGTCAAAATGTATGGAACAGCAACATTTTTTTTTTAATAATCGACGAAAAATTTCTACCCAGTGGGGTCTAAACTCATGTGCTGAATCCATGGTTATGGTTTGCGCGTCGATCTCCCTGCCACCCTGTGTTAGTATAGATATAATTATAATTATGTACGCGTGTATTTCATTAAGCTTATGTTTCTTCAAGTTTGTTCCAGTTCCTATATTGTTTCAAAGCCTCCTACTTTATAAGGCTTAGTAGGAAAGTCCCGTCTAATGAACGAACAAGGAAGAAGAATATTGATAAGAACAAAAGCAAACAAAGATGACTATCGCAGCTAAATTAAACAAGGCTCTTTTGCTTGTGGTGCTTCAAGCCCATGTCACGATTCGCAAAGATTTTTCATCAATAAGAACAAAAGGATATTGCTCTGGTGACTTTCATTGTTGTTCTAAGAACCAATAGCCATAATTATGATTACATTAGCAGCGACCCGCGGTTTCTCCCGCATAAGTTTCGATCTCGTGAGAATAACGGGATAAAAGTATCCTATGTGTTAATTTTAGTTATAAACTATCTGTGTACCAAATTTCATCCAAATTGGTGTTGTAGTTTTTGCGTGAAGGAGTAACAAACATCCATCCATCCATCCTCACAAACTTTCGCGTTTATAATATTAGTAGGAAGTAGGATTCCATTTAAAAATAACGGACACACCGAAGATTTATTTAATATCCAAAATAATTTCAGATTTTAAGGTTATTTCGTCTAATGAAAGCGAGCGTGTCATCAAACAATATGTCATCCGTCACCAGCATCAACTGTTATTCTAGTGCATTGAAATCGTACAACTAAAAATACTATCGTACTTTATAATTCCATGCGCTTGCTTGACAGTTGGCAGCTGGCATCAACTATCAAGCTAGTGTCACTCGTAATGTCGTCGCTCAGCAATTTCAAGCGCTTTAGCGTAACATGCATAAGTTAATTTTAAACTACGTATGCTTTTTTATTACCTACTATTTAAAAAATAATTGTTTTGTTTTATTGTACCTATTTTATAAATGTAATTGTTAATCTTTTAAAGCATGTAAATCTCGTATTAGCACGTTATTGTTGTTTTTTATTTTTATATTTATAATTTAATTATGTATTCAGAGCATGTGTACTCGATAATGTGTAAGCTGTGGTTACCTGTAATTGAGTATGCATTACAAGATAATGTAGGTGCACAAGTTACATAATGGTTAAAGATAATTGTAATGTATCTCGTTGGTAATCCTTAAATAAATAAGTTTGCAACCGAAAATTCAGTCTTTAAAAGAAGCGCTATAAATGTTTTTTTAAATTTTTGTAGGTAATTCTTTGATTCGTTCAAATATGGCTCAAAAACTAAGATCGAAAATAAAATGGTGATACCACTCTTCAAAAATGATTAGTACAAGATTTTGAAGTGTCCGTACAAATTACGATTATAATAATTGATCTAAAGCATAAAATCAATTATGTATTATTCATACAGATTTCATACGTGTTGCACGGTTGGTGCAGAGGTTAAGCGATTGACTGCTGCGCTGCGTGTCGCGGGTTCGATTCCCGCACGGAACAAATATTTGTATGACCTACATGTATTTGTTCCGAGTCTGGGTGTTTTTCTATCTATAATATGTATGTATTTACAAAAAAAAAAATGTATATAAGTAGTTTATCAGCCATCTTGTTACCATAACACAAGCATTAGGTTGCTTAGCTTGGGACTAGATGGCGCTGTGTGAAATGTCCAGGGATATTATTATTATTATAAGACGGCTAGATCAATGTTCTTTAACAACCACATCGAATCCTTTATACGCTATTGGTTCTTCTAGTGGTCCTATTTGAACTCATGCGGAACTTTGTAGCTAATCACGTGAAAAATCTTGTAGCATTGTTGATGGCAGCATCATTATGATGATTGATTGATAAATTTTACCGGCTACACAAAAAAGACCCTTGTAGTTGGTGATTCAAGAGTCTTTTTTGCAAAGAAATTGGTTGCGTATAAAATAGCAAGCGTTTCTTGTATATTTGCTTGTTCATATGAATAACCTTCCTTGTATCATTCCGTATAGTTTAGGTATGATGTTTCAGGGTTTACCCGATGAATCAATTTGCATCTAGTTCTGATCTTAGTATCCCCGGATTCATGGCGTGATGTCATCAGTTTGGTGTTGTCTGTTTTTTTTATGCCATAATGGCGATGCATTTTGAATAGGAACAAAATAAAAAAGGCAGTTCCAGGATACCCCGGATAAGCAGCCGATATCCTGCTACTTTGATCTGCGAGAAGTGGTTTTAAAAAAAAAGTATCGTAAAAATCCCGCAGGGTAGATGATGGGGGCCCAATTTTCTTTCAGCACCGCCTTTGGCCCACAAGGTGGACCGGCGAACTTGTGAAGGCCGCAGGAAACTGTTGGATGTGATGAGCACAGAACCGGTGAAAGTGGAAGTGCCTAGGTCCAGCAGTGGACGTCTTTCAGCTGATATGATGATGATGATGACCGCCTTTGACTACCTACGACACTGCTTGATACTGGTGAATGAGAACTTTCATAATTACACCGCAAAAAAAAAAACTTGAGAGGTGTCAAGAGACACCCGGATGGAACAAAGTATAACTGGCTTGCTTTCTATAAGAGAGAGAGAGAGAGACAGACAGAGAAATACGCGCACGCCGCACGGCTTACAACTATAGCAAAAAGTGTCGTTCCAACTTTTGGTCCTAATTTTTTCCGTCTAGCCTCCTTTCGCAACGTGCGATGAGGAACTTCGTTCCAAAAAACACTGACTCTATTAACGTTATTTGCCAACTTTTGTATTCCACCTAAGTCCACTGACCATGTCCCAACATAAAAGGTAAAATATGCAAATCTCTGCCTATACCTTGTTAGATTAAGCGTGACGGTTGTTATGTAAATAACTTAGAAAACACAAATAGTACGAGATGAGTAACACCATAGTAGGTTCGTGTTTGTGCCACATTCTCCGAAACATGTTAAAAGCTTGAATGAAACCAGTTTAACAAGATAATAAGAATATTCCACAGCTGATTATCTTTGTCAAAATAGTCAGATTATAAGGTCAGTAAACGTTCTAGTTATAAGAGGCTTTTTTTTGTTGATAAATTCTTATGTTTTTCTGGAATTTTTCAGTAGCAGCCTGGAGTCTGGATTTGTACCAGGTTGATGACAACAGGGCCGTTCCTTATTACATGGAACTTTAATATAACTGGAAAAATATTTGTGTAATAACAGCCGCACAGGTCGATCGGTCAGGTTAAGCTACACTTGCCGCGGTTGGTCTGTGGATGGGTGACCATCTTTACATACCGAGATACTCCGTGCCGCGGAAAGCACATTAAGTCGTTGGTCCCGGCTGTCATTCGTGGATCTTTGACAGTCGTTACGGTTAGTCAGAAGCCCGAAAGTCTGACAACCAGTCTTACCAAGGGGTATCGTATTACCCAGTAACTGGGTTATGGAGGTCAGATAGGCAGTCGCTCCATGTAAAATACTGGTATTCAGCTGCATCTGGTTAGACTGGAAGCCGACCCCAACATAGTTGGGAAAAGGCTAGGCAGATGATGATGACATATAGGTAGGTGCACCTCTAACTCACCCTACAGGGAATACAGGCATGATGTTATGTGTGTGATTTCATACTTACTATTTGGCACGAATGTTTTTTTTTTATTAATAATTTGCCAAGTTATTTATCCATTAAGACACAAACAATCGAACACAATCCAAAAAGTTATTATGAAAGCCAAATAGTATGAAAATAAATGACGCCTCCAAAGTTATCATTAAAATATTAAACAACTCATTATTATTTCCTAGTTTATAACAACTTAACTCATTGCCAACTACAACAATAAACAGCCATTAATTACCGACCTTTCTATGAACTAAAAACAAAACAATAAGACAGGATTTAATGTCTTCAACAGAAACCCCTAAACCGTTGAGTTACAGGAATAATAAAACATTGATATCTCACTTTAACGAGTAAAATAACTTTATCTAATTAAACGAGGTTAGTGAACTGTTAATAAATAAAGCCGGTACACAATGTTGCAAAAGATAAAAGTAAATAAAGGGACAGATAAGGAAGTGTTACACGCGTTTCGTTTTGAATTTGGAAAAAGTTTTGTTTTCGTGTTCAATTGGCAACTTTTTTCCGCGGGCGTCTTAAAGACTAAGAAGAAGGTATAACCATTGATAGGTATAATTATTACCGAGGGGTCCGTGGCTAAATAATAACAGCCGCACAGGTCGGTCGGACAGGTTAAGCTACCGTTGCCGCGGTTGGTCTGTGGATGGATGACCATCTTTATTCCCCTTCGTGTCTCGGAAAGCACGTTAAGCCGTTGGTCCCGGCTGTCATTCGTGGATCTTTGACAGTCGTTACGGGTAGTCAGAAGCCCGAAAGTCTGACAACCAGTCTTACCAAGGGGTACCGGTTGTGGAGGTCAGACAGGCAGACGCTCCATGTAAAATACTGGTATTCAGCTGTATCCGGTTAGACTGGAAGCTGACCCCAACATAGTTGGGAAAAGGCTAGGCAGATGATGAGGTATAATCATTACCAATATATATAAGTTGATGGTCATAATAATTTCGCAGAAGCCTAATGAAAATAAAATTTTAGCAAAGCATTGTTGCCATTGAAAAAAAAGATGGTTTCTACCTAATAATATTATACCTAAAGCAAAAACCTAATAAGTCTAGAGGTCACCAAACAGGTAGATCTTTGGTAAAACAAAAAGAACACAAGACAAATGCCAGAAGTATGACCATCTGTCTGTGGCATTCTTTAACATTCAAGCACTCAATTGACTAAATTATTTTATTGTGCCAACGAAGCTGCTATTAGTAAACAAAACATTCATCATCATCATTTTATTAGACCATTAATGTCAACAATTATGTCATTGTAAATACTGTTTTGCGTGGCCTATGAACAAAAAAAGGAAAATTGTTTATTCTGCACAAACAAAACACACATTACAAAAAAAATATACATACAAAGTAGCCAAAAGGCTCGTACTCAAGGAATAAAAAGTTGTTAATTTTGTTCATTGCTTGATGACCATAGGGTCAACAAATAATACACAAATGACAACAAACAATTAAAACAAAAACAAAATGCCAATTGCAGAGTGGAAAATTAACTACTAAAATCCGATTCAAAAGTTGTTGAAAAAGTAACACTTGAAGTACGAAAACCACAGGTAGAGGTGCAGAGATGTACCTAACTATATTACGTATGACGCCATATCAAGCTATACATTTCCAGTATAAGCTGACTTTTCATTGTATGAAAAACATAAACAATGCGAGTTCAACTAAACCTGGAAATGTATAACTTGATATGTCGTCGTGTAAACATCTACACTTCCCCAGTTATGTATAGGTCCCATGGAACAGAGGGCGAGCCTAGCGTCATCAATCGCCCGCACAAATCCAGACTTCGGGATACTACTGAGTTATTTGAGTTAAAATCTAGTACCTCATGCTCAACAGTAGCATTTGCGACCACTAACTCAGCAGTCCTTCGGAAAATACAGGCGTCATGTTATGTTATTTTATGAATGCAGTATTCCTGTTACGACACTAACAATCATAACCTATTTAAAACGCTAGCCAGTTAGCAGGCTCCTTTTATGTGTATTTTTTAATGAATGGCATCTCGCAGTTCAACCTAGGTTGTCGTCTAGTGGTTGCCTCAATAAATTAATGCCTCCAGCCAGGGCTTAAAAAACTTATAACTAAGCGACTGCACGCTAAGGGGCTGCTCCTGTGGGGTCACCCTTTGTAAAATTTCTACACTTATAATAAAGAATATTCTACGTGGCTAAATAACAACAGCCGCACAGGTCGATCGATCAGGTTAAGCTACGCTTAACGCGGTTGGTCTGTGAATGGGTGACCATCTTTACACACCGAGACCCCTTCGTGCCTCGGAAACCACGTTAAGCCGTTGGTCCCGGCTGTCATTCGTGGATCTGACAGACGTTACGGGTAGTCAGAAGCCCGAAAGTCTGACAACCAGTCTTACTTACCAAGGGGTCTCGTATTACCCAGTAACTGGGTTGTGGAGGTCAGAGAGGCAGTCGCTCCATGTAAAATACTGGTATTCAGCTGCATCCGGTTACACTGGAAGCCGACCCCAACATAATTGGGAAAAGGCTAGGCAGATGATTCTATTCTATGCTTGAGAGTTCAGCAAGGGATAGGCTTGATCGAAATGAACAGCCGGTCGATTCTGCAAAAATCTCACCGTGAAAACTCAAGTGAAGTGAGCTTGATGTGAGTTGTCAGTAGTGTCAATCCCTAACATTATTTGGAATAACAGCTCACTCCACGCTCACTTCACCTAAGTTTTCACGGTGAGATGGTTACAGAATCGCACTGCAGCAGGCTCCATCACCAACCAACACTGAAATCCTCTGTTTACTCCGGAAGAACCAGACACTTAAGTAACAACTTGATTGTATAAAGCGGTTATCATCAATCAAGCTCGTCAAGTCAGATAGGAATGCGACCCGCGATAAGGAAGCATCTGCCTGCTCTAGTTTGTTAGTAAGTACTGCGTTTATAGGAGCATTGTGTCTTGTGTGATAGTAGATTTGATAATGAGTTGTTTGGTTGTTAGCCTAACGAGAAAGGCTGATTGTTTTATTTTGATCAGTTTTTATGGTCTTGGCTGTTGGAACTTCTTGTTGAAGAGCTTATCCGGTAAAGTTCTATAGCCATTCCTATTACTCCCGCATCATTTCTCAGCAATAATAGCAGGGCTTATTGCTGTGTTCTGGGGGCCTAAAAAGGCAATAAGCAATACCTCTAAAAGCTATTCATTTCCTGAATTCCCAGCAGATCATTAGCAATTCCTCTAATTTTCGTAAAATTTCATATTTGGTGTAAACAATTGCCGCATGAAAAAAAATAAAAACCGTAATTTAATCGGTAAATTTTTCATTACAGTTTTTATTAATCAAATTGGTTTTTTATTTTTTTATTTCTACAGTTTAAATGTTATTTCATTGTGATATGAATTGCACACAGATCATATTATTATGAATTGTCAGTTAGTGACCATTTTACGATTTTTAATATGATTCTTATTGTTATCCTATTGATTCTGTCAATGTGGCCTTTTTAGGCCTTCTGATCCTTACATTAAACCTAACATCACACTTATAATCCCCGCAGGTTTAGTCAGAAGTGTCCTTTTTTTTCAAGGTGTCCTTAAGTGCGTTTACAAACATTTTTTCATTTGACGACACGGTTGTAGCAGTGGTTAAGCGATTGACTGCTGCGCTGCGTGTCGCGGGTTCGATTCCCGCACACGATTATTGTGTTTCGCAATTAGTGTGCTGTATTGTTTGTCCAGACGCCAGCACATCAATCTGTCAAATTTCTTTAATAGATATTCAACTATATCCCTAAAGTATTAAGTTTCAAGGTTGATTAGGAAAATTTGAACAGTTTCCGCAGGTTAGGCTAGTAAAAAATACTTTTTTTTATTAGCCTAACCTTTAATTGCCATCAAAGTTCACATTACGCAACAAAATAACATTGCTAATAGTAATAATCTATAAATAACCTCTACACTTATATATAAAGATCACTCAGAAGTACTCAGAAGTCACCCGTCACTCAGACAGACATGTGCTATGATATCATCATGTTTCTAACTTCCTCCGTGTCAGGACTGGCTAGCAATTATCATGTACAGCTAATTACTAGTATTGCTCATGTTAATGTCTAGAATATCGTCTAGGTAGACATTCTGATAGATGGTGTAGGTAGCAGGGTTGTGGTTGGATCTGGAAGTTTCCGTGGTTTTTGATATAAGGGTACAATATTTTTCTCTCATAGCGACGCGCGCTTTTCATGTGGTAACCGTGTGTAGTGTGTACAAACAACTGTGAATGTGTATTTAAGCGCAGAAGCTCTCGATACCGTCCGAGACACGAGCGAAGTCGGAAGTCTCTGTGTGTGTGTTATTTGCTGACGCTTCTCGTCTTCACGAACACATTCTTCACCTGTGAAAACCTTCCTTTGCTAATGTGACTGAGTTTTTCATGATTTTAGTTTCAAACTAATTGGTTTGAATTTTATTTACCATTTATGTACACACATATTATTATATAAACAGACATTGAAAAACAGAACAGAAAAAAATAGGTACAGAGGCGATGCTTATTTCATAAGAAATCTCTTCCAGCACACCTGAGATAGGACAATAGATACAGAGATGTAGACAGCGTGTGCAAAGGAGACAAAAAATAATACATAAAATAAAAACAATTCACTTAAAAACTGAACAAAAATTACGAGAACATAGTAACATACATACAAATAAACATACATAAATACTTCTAAAATAAAATAAATACATACACAATTTAATCAATTCAATTTTTTCAATTTTATTTTCACTATGTCCTCAAACCAATAAAATTAATTATAATTATAACCAATTATTTTTATGCACAAAGACACAACAATTACAATTTACAAGCTAACACTAAAATATGTAGGTATATATTGTATACAAGTATATAATAAAAAAATAAAGAAAAAGGCAGGAGCACATTGTGGGCATCAAAAAATTCACCCGCATATTATTGCTTTCAATATGATAAGTGCCCAAAAGGCTGCCGCTGCCCTGGAACATAAAGGGCTAAGGAAGGAACACGGGTGGGTTTTAGTCAGTAAGAGTCTGACACTCCCTCCTGCTCCACCCAGAGCGAGAGGAGTCATTTGATGATTTCCCATCCTCAAAAAAAAAAAAAAAAAAAAGGCTGCCAGCATTAACACGTTGGATGGCAATGCTGATTGTTTGGACTAAAAACAGGCCAGTCTTCTGGTCACATGAAGAGTCAATCAACGTATTATAGTCAATTAAGTACGACCTTCGAAAACTCACAAAACAATTTGTTGTTATCGTTATGGTATTGAAAATTGCTTCAATGTCAAATAAGAAGCTAAATATTTCCTGATTGTGCAATTTCCATAACAAAGTAGTGACTGTCCACCGCACCTAAGTTCTAACACTTACACTGCGAAAATCACCCTTACAGCTACGACATAAAGGCGTTACAATGTCAAATTGTTACCACCGTACCTATTACAGATAAACGTAAGAAAATATTTCAAACCAAGCACTAGACTGATGATTCCTTTCCGGATGTAGACACGAGCAAAAAGTTACATCAAACAAGGCTGAATAAAAAGCCCGACATCACATAAACGATGCTATACATTCTTAAATACAGTTTAAATGCGAAATAAAAACTAGAATGGTCCGTAAAGTGTTCGCTAGCGATTTGACACGCGGTATTAGTTACATTGGAATTTGTTACAATAATAAAATAGCTAGATTTAGTTTCGTTTTTTTTTTCGTTATTCATTGCATCATTGCGAGCGAATAATTGACGAAGGTTTTTTGTTTTTATTTCTTTTGTTTTGACCTTTTTTTGTTTTTTCTTTGTGCTTAAACCTTGTATGCTATTTTCTAGTTCCGTAGGTCTAAAAACCTGAGGTTGTTCAAGTTTATTTTCCAGACCGTATTTTGGCCACGGCAGCCAATCTCAACGGAGACTACTAGCATTAGACGTGGGAGATATTAAAGTGCACAAGTATGAGAACAGGCACAGGTGCACTCTCTCTTCTCTCCCTCTCATAGACCGAACGGCAATCCAACACGACTGGAGAGAGATCAGGGGCAGGACCAACGGCCACGGTATCACCAGTACCTAAGAGGTGTACCTACAGTCCATCTACATTTCGCTAGTTATGTTTAAGTCTCATAGAGGGATCGAGATTATTGCCACCAACCGCGCACAAATTTAGACTCCAGACTAGTACTGAGAAAAATCAAATACCTACATAATAAATGGAAGCAATTCTATAAATAATTCCAAAAGCGCCGGATCATTTAATTTACAATCATTAGTTTTTAAATTACTTTTAAAACAGCGTCTCACTGCAGACCACGTAAATAACAGAAAACAATTAGAAATAACTCCACTTAATGATACAATAAGGTATTCTAAGTTAATCGAAATATTCCAGCAAGTGCTTCTTAATGAAGTGTGAGTACGCAAGTGCCAATGAACTGAAATTACAATAAATATCTGCTAAGCGCTCTGCTCTTACCACTAATGGCCGTTTTGATGTTGTAATGGTATGTTGAGCTTGCTGGGCTCAACTGTACCTACTGTGTTATAATATGCTTAATCTACTATTAGCTGTGCCCGTGACTTTGTTCGCGTGCATTCGGTTGAGCTTTTATTTTTTTTGCACCTAAGCCTAATTATTTGACTAAAATAAAAGTTACTTCTTATAACATCAGTTATGTGCCAGTGAATCCCGCTAAAATCTGTTCAGCCGTTTCGAAGATTGGCCGAATCAAACAGACAGAACAATAGACAAAAATGTATAACACTTAAGAATGTAATTGTTGTAATTAAGAAAGAAAAAAAATATTATTCTGCACAAACAGGAGGATCATTACAAAAAAAAAAATAGACAAAATACGTACACTAATACAGTAACCAAAAGCCTGGTATTCAAAACCTGAACCTTGAAAATTCTAATCCCTAACTTAATGATTGCTAGATGCTAGATAGCAAACTTAGTAATCAGGATTAGGAAGCCATTTTGAAGTTCAGTGACGTCATATCGGTACTTCGCGCCATCTTGGTCTACGAAGCTGAGCTTTGGCCGTCGGATTAGCTGTCGCTCTTGGCTAACTTCCTGATCGTAAACTTATTCGCAGAAAAGTCTGTTGTAAACTTATTGGCTCAATAAAGCCTTTACATATTTTAATTCAATATACAAATACTGTTGAAAACAGAAACAAAATCTTCATAGAAATATTCTAACTGAAATAAAAAATCCTAATATAAAAAATAATCCATGAAAGTCATGTTAAAATGAGCTCATTTTAAATGTCTCAAATTACTATTATGAGCCTACAAACCCAAGTAACTACATTTTTTTTAACTTAAAAAAAAGCAAAAAGGTTACCTAGTAAAAAATGCCTATGGCATTAAGTCACCGCCCCCCCTTACATCTGTGTGCTTAAGTATAAAATAAAAAAATAATAAACATATATTTACGACTTTAAAAAGTAGTTCCTTTAAAATAACTAACATGTAACTTCTACCTTCCGTCACACTTCCCAACGACCATCAAAACATTACAGCGATCATTAGCAGACACGGCTTAGCAGATTATTTATAATAATTTCAGTTCATTCACTCACAGCGTACCTACCTTTAATTACCTGGACTTACGTGGTGATTAGGATTCGTCGTAAAACACTGCTCGATTTAAATGGTCCGGTTATGATACATGTAACGTATGTTTTTAATGATATTGGCATTGTGGAGTAGTTTTGTTTACTATAAATGCTCGGTTCCTATAAACAAACACGAATCGTTTTGCTTACTATTGGAATTTTACTGGTGGTAGCTACTTCCATAAGGGAGGGTCTACTATTCAAAGAATTTTTCAAATCCCACCAGTAGTTCCAGAATCTAGCGCGTTCAAATAAACAAACTTTTCAGCTTTATTATTAGTTTAAATATAGATTACAGATATTATTTAATTATAGATCGATCCACAATTCTAAATTCAATTCGAGAATCGATAAATGCTGCATTGCACTTGTTTCTCATTTTATTGACATGCATATGCAATCGAACGTCACTTTATTCTCAAAGACATCCGACTGCAGACATTCCTTTGGGCTCTTTACGACGCTTAAGACAGTCTACACGTGTTTCAAAGCTGCTGTTTACTATGCATAGTGTCGGTATCCAACATGCGTGATGCGTGGTTATTCATGAATGACATCATCGTCAGAACATCAGTCGAATAAAGGCGTGGTTGTCATAATGTCTATGGGTCTTTTTTGTCAGCGACTAAAAAGGTGAAAAAAAGTTTCCGTTTTTTTTGTTGTAGACTCTTTTTGTTATTTTAGAATTTGATTACTAGGATAATAAAATGTCTTGGTTATCATTAATCATTTTGTATAATATTTGATTTTTAATTTGTGGTTGATGATGGATCTTTTTTGTCTATGACTAAAAAAATAAAAAGTAGTTGTTTTTAATTTACGTAGACTTTTTTTATATTATGAAGACTTTTTTTTAGTATTTGATATTTGGTTATCATTTGTTTTGAATATTAGTTTGTTGCTAAATTAAACTTAAATTAATGTCTTTATTTACATCTTTTTGTTGGGGATTTTTAGTTTAATATGTTGTTTATGTTTCTTCAAGTAAGTATTATTATAATATATTTTTTTACTAATAGAAAAAATTAACATAAAATAAATACTTATAAGCTCAGTTTGACTATGCATACAAAAAAAAAAAAAATCTCAAGATGGAGCATGACGAAGCAAAAAAAATATTTTATTACTTCACAAGCTCCTGTCAAAACACACAGCCATTTTGAGAGATTGCATCAACATTATTAGTTATTTACAATAACATAATATAACTCACGAGAATCTCAGCATAGTGCTCTTAATCAATCAATGTTGGCAAACTAAATGTCATGGCCGCTTGAAACAGGTTTGTAAAAACTTTGGTAATCTTTGATGTCAGTAATAATGACGTTATCGGTAATAATGTGCATTGATTAGGTCAGAGAATAAAAAATGGTGAGGAATTAAGTTAAACGTTTGATGTCTCATGTTAGTTCTTTATCCACAATCTTACCTACGGTATTTGATTTTTGGGTTATCCCGCAAATCCCTATTGAAAATCCTCATTTATTATTATTCGTGAACTTTTTATTCACAAATTTTGAAGTCTCAATTAAAATATATTACAAAAAAAACATATAACCATGAAGTCTTTATTTCTTATGGCGGTTAGGACTCATTGATTATTTTTATAATCAATTACGTATTAATAGGTTGGTTTAATGAATATACGATGTCGGAATGTAGACGCGATAGTAAATTAAAATATTTACATAATATATGTCTAATAACGTTCCCAGTCTGCATATAAAACGCCGAAACAAACTCAAAGCACAGTTTCTTTTAAAGTTCATTACTATTTAGTTTGTTTTTTTTTTTTTTTTTGCTTTCGGTGTTACGAGTTATTTGATCGTTTCAAAATATTCCAAAGCACTATTACTAGTATTTTCATGTATTTTCGTATTATTGTGTACACAGGTAAGTAGGTATATATTGCACATTCCTGCTAATGTCTTGCATCGGACTTTTACACTTCTTGTTTGATTTTTATCTGATATACGTGTATGGTGTGTCTTACAGTCTGTGCTAAATAAATTTATTTTCTTTCTTTATATTTTTCTCTATTTAATTTCTATGGTTTTTACAATTATTGGTTTTCCTTAATATTTATGTAGGTTAAAATTAAAAAAATGAAGCCGTAGTCTTAGATAATCCCCGTACTTTATAACTTATCTATGTTTTTTCCTCGTTTTCAAGTTTGTTATTTTCAATAAGATTTTTACCTTGACCGTTTTTTGTTAAGGTTTTTTGTGCTTAGGCCATTATATTAATATAGTAGACTAGATAATATCTCTGCACATGCTATTCTGATGAACACATGCATATCATATAAAGGTTAAATAACAATGATCTAGTACAGAGTTACCAGTCGGCAAAAAATATATAAAAGGACTAGCTGCGCCCCGCGGTTTCACCCGCATAAGTTTGGATCCCATGGGAATATCGGGATAAAAATATTATATGTTAATCCTGGTTATAAACCATCTGTGTGCAAAATTTCAGCCAAATGTGTTCAGTAGCTTTTGCGTGAAAGAGTAACAAACATCCATCTATCTATCCATACAAACTTTCACGTTTATAATATTATTAAGGAATGATATATACATATATATTATATAGGATACCTCATAGATAATATACCATTTTAGGGATTGATCACCCTTGCTCGTATCATCCCTTACAGTAAACTTTTAATAAAAAGTCTTCATTATTTGAGTTGGATAAAGCTCTCTATAAAGTCTCATATTACATTCATTTATCTTATTGAAATAGATGTGTATGATATAATACAGTCATCATCATCTGCCAAGCCTTTACCCAACTATGTTGGGTTCGGGTTCCAGACTAACCGGATGCAGCTGAATACCGTATTTTACATGGAACGACCTAGCGCAAGCCTAGCGAGCCTATCTGACCTCCACAACCCAGTAACTGGGGATGATGATATCCCGTGGCTTAACAAAAAAAGTACATTAAGCCGTTGGTTACCAACGGCTTAATGTACTTTTCGAGGCACGGAGGGGTCACAATATGTAATGGATGACCAACCTCGGCAAGCGTAGCATGAGCTTCGATGGAAACCCGTGTATTATTTAGCCACGAGCCCCACTACGATAATATAATAAATAGTATGAGCTCAAAAATACATTTCCATGACAAAGTATGAATATTTTTGTAAGAAAACAAAAATAAACAAGAAAACATCAAGTTTTAAGAGGTTTAATTTTACCAACAGAATATTAATCTCTTAGCACCTCATTCTCAAAGAAAACCATACAATCAGACATCACATCGTTCAATAATGAAGTGCTTAACTTGGTCCAACGGCTCGCAAGAATCTCGCTTGCCTTGGCTATTTCCTACTTGTTCTCTACACTTTTGCCTGAGAGTATCGCCTCCGTACCAAAGTTATCGATAAAAACCGTAATCCCAACATTCCCAACACTTTTAGTAGCAGAAACGGTAGCGATATGCTAATGTAACTTTGATGCAACGTCGTGGTACGGGGTTTTCGGAATTATGCTGAGAAATTCCGTTGTTTTTTTTTTCTCGTTTTGCCGTATTGTGTATCGAAGCTCGATAATGTTTGTTGTAATGTTATGGTTCATAATAAGGTGATATTCAGTTTTAAGTAGGTGCGAATTTTTTATTGGCAAAAACTTATGTTTTACAATAATTAAATCTAATTAATTAGCCGAAAAATATTGCCCCTGTAACTAATATACCTATTTTTTTTTTATTTTACTGTCCATTATTATTTCCATGGTGATTAGTTCAATGTCAAATTAATATTATAAAGCACAACTATAGTAAAATTTGTTTTTAAATTATTAACTGACACCCAAATTAAATGATAATAATATTTTAACGACAAAAAAAATTGTCGTCTTTAAAAAGTCCTTTACCCGATTCGGAAGTGACATAAAAGTATCGATAACGATAAAAGGAAGTATCTATTAGCGTTGAAGTGTTAATTGCTACGTAAACTTTTTGGGAAGAATTTTTGAATAACACAAAACATTGTGGAATTTCTTTTCCTTATGCAATGGGGATTTGGTACAGGTTCTTTTCTTACTGGGTTAGTGGAACTTTTAACTTTTAATTATGGTTGTTTTTTTTTTTTTTGTTAATTTCACTTTTTAGAAACACAGCTTTCGAGGTTTAAGATGACTCTCCGACCTTTGCTTTTGTTCTCATAAGACTTTATTTTGGATGTAAGTATTGTTTCTAAGATAAATAGGTATTTTAAGAAGGTTTAGGCTACAACCGAATATCATAAAAGGCCAATGTCTTGAATTTACCGAAATTCAACGCCTGATTTTCGCTTTGTTACGTTCTTGTATCGGCTTTGAATTTGTATAGTCTACAAACGAATATCCAAACAAAAAGGGAAAGTCTTGACTTTGAATGTATTTTCTTATCAATATAAGCTATCTACATAGTTTTTACAACACAATATTTTATGCATGTTTAATAAAGATAACAAAAAGAAACCAGTATCGGATCTCTACCTGTTTCCTAGAATCAACATTCAAGTTGATTATTTTCCTTACAACTTACAAGTTATAACTTGTTCGCAACATTAAACAGCTGATATGGGACCCAGTCTTTGTTTTTTTCAATCCGCCATTAAAAATTTACATATTCATTAAGCACTTAATGGGTATTTTTAATTCAATTAAACGATACCTTTAAGTACTTAGTACATGAGTTTGTAGCAGTAAAAAATAAATAAATAATTATCTACTAGTATTTCTACAAGAACAGACGATTCTTAAAAACCGGTATCTTATCGATACTAGTATTTTAAACGTAGAGGAAACACCCTATTAAAATTAAAATGTCATGTAAATATTTTTGTACAAAATAAATAACGAAGTAATAGGTACGGCCGATTCTACGTCTTTTCGTTTTGTTTGCACAAGGTCTTGGTAGATAATAATATTAGACCTTAATTAATCAAATAAGGTTTTAAGCAGGCGTTGAGTCGACACAAAGCTGTTCACATAAATTAAAACGTGTTTTCACTAACTTGGGTTAGGAACTGTGATAAAATTGACTAAGAACTTCGAACAGTTCAATGTCAAAGATTTGTATTTATTTCTATGACTCAAAATTTATTTGTATTCACTGTTTTATTTAAACAACGTTAAGTTTCATCATAATTCAAGTGATAATTTGCCATTTCTTTATTCTAACTTAACTTATCTGATAGCTGTTAGAATATATGTATGTGAAACAGTTAAGTTTTCTTTAATAATAGGATCTATATTTTTGTTTCTGCCTAACCTTATGTGCAGAAGGCGTGATTTTATATTTGTATGTATTTATGTATTTAAGGAAGAACCAGAGTTAAACATTCAGTCAGCTGTTTACTTGACCTTGGTTTTGGAAAGATCGAAAATGTCGACTCGATCAGCTGTTGGCTGTGTTCTTATCTTCTTCTCACACAAGTTAAAATACTAAACAGATGTTGGTTACTCTTAACATAAAAGGGCATGCTCATAATTTTTAACTATAAATGTATTACATTTAAGCACATGTTTGTAAACTCATCACTTAGAAACTAAGACCTTACCGTTTTGCCACGATAGTGCAAACAGATCCTCGTCGCGAAGCCATTGTAGTTCGCTTATTATAGTAGACATATCAGCAACGAACGACATTAAAACATGATAGCATAACTCCACAACACATCAAAATCACATCACTAGCACAAAAAGACCGCGAACCAATCAAACAGTCCTTCAGAGCACAACACTAAAATCTGCCATACACAAAAATGCTAAGAATGTCCAAAAAACACTGAAAAACTTTCGCTGACAACGAAAAATCACCGATATCGCGTTACAATTGATGTTACGAAACGTCAGCTTGACAGATCGTAACCCGGGGTGAACGAACGGCATGCGCAGACGCAGCGTACGTGCGGTGCGCGCGATCGATGCCAACCGACTGGCTCGACAACTCGAGTAAACACTAGCGCAGCGGGGGGTTATCGATAACCTTCCGAATATCGACAAACAACATCACTAGTGGTGCTACCTCGTGTGAAACTGAAGGCCGGCAATTTTTACGGTTTAACGTAAGGTTAATGTAACTTGTTGGGTATTTTATTGATGGTCTGAATGTAATGCGAGTTTCTGAGATTTTGTAACCGCTTGGTTTCCTTGTTAGGTTCATTATTTTCGCGGTTTATTCGTCATATTTTAAATATTCGTAATGATCTTTTAAGTGAAGTGGAAGTTATAGAGATAAGGATCAAATGGAGGATTAAGATGAATAATGTGAGTCAGTATTATATGGGATCAACTCCTACGCATAATTTTATAGGGTAAGATAATGCGTGCGCTAGCGCACTAGGTAGGTACTGTACTACTGTTAGGTTAATTGTACTGGTAATTGACCTAAATGAAGGAGATAGGTTGGAAGAAACATAGAAATAAATCGATTTAAAAACCGGAACATTGATGAGTTCCGGTTTTTAATTCGATCCTATCCTAACTTAACTGTTATCATAGCAATAAATCTGTCACTTTTCACGGCTGTAACTGGAAGTTATTCTAAAGGCTCCTGCTGACAGGCGCTACGTCTCAGTGCGACGCAATCTGGAAGAACAATTTCTTTAAAAACTTCATCGAAATTGTTGCACCGAGGCGTAGTGCATGTCAGTGGGAGCTTCAAGTTGATTTTGAATTTTGGGCCGGACACATGGCATGAATGCACCTGAAGATATGAATAAGGATCGTCACTGGCTGGACGCCTCAGGGAGGATATCGCCGTCAAGGTAGATCATGGAGAAGGTGGTGTGACGATCTGATAATGTTTGCATGGCCAACGTGGCCAGAGATTGCACAAGACAGGGAGATGTGGAAGGAAAAAGGGGAGGGCTTTTGCCCAGCAGTGGGACACAATTATATAGGCTAACAAAAATAAAAAGTAGAAATATGTATAAAAGACAATACAACTTGGCAGGGACGTCGTGGTATCTACGCGCAAACTGAACCCATGAATTCAACACATGATGCTAAACCCTCTAGAGTAGAAATGTTTGCGTCGGTTATTAAAAAAAAAACAGCTGTTTCATAGAAACGTGGTCAAAATGTATGGCAGGGCAAATTTTTATTTAAATTACCGACGAAAATTTTCAGAGCTATATGACATGTACTGAATTCATGGTAACAGATTGTGCGCGACATTTCTGCCAACCTACAGTGCGATTCTGTAACCATCTCACCGTGAAAACTTAGGTGAAGTGAGCGTGGACTGAGCTATCATTCCAACTAATGCTAGGGATTGACACTAGTGACAACTCACATCAAGCTCACTTCACTTGAGTTTTCACGGTGAGATTTTTACAGAAACCGTTTACAGCCCGTGGTCCCCCAAGGGGGACAAAGGGTCCCATGGGCAAATTATTTGGCCCGTGGTACCCCCGCTTATCGCTAAATAAATAAAATGCAAATACAATCTCTTTGCTCAATGCATTAAGTGACGGTGAACTATGTTAAAAAAAAACATCCTCTTCAAACTCTTATTTTTTCTAAATTCTTCCAGCGTCAACATTATGATTTTTATTTAAAAAATCTCATATGAATTGGCAAAACAATTTATTTGTATTTCTTTATTTGTCAAGCAACAGTTCGTTTTTTAAATGTTTTTTTTTTTTGATAACCGATGAAAAATTTCGACGCTATGGGGTCTAAACTCATGTGCTGAATCCATGGTTACAGTTTGCGCGTCGATGTTCCTGCTACCCTGTAGTGCACCTACATCTCTGCTTAATCCGTTGGGGAATACATGCATGATGTTATGTTATATAGTCATCTTCATGCCCTAATCACTAGGTATTTAGGGTACGGCACGTCCTTTTAAACCTATAGAGATATAGGTATTAGCCACAAATTATTTTATAAGCTGTCATTCGTGGATCTGTGACAGAAGTCACGTGCAGTCAGAAGCCCGAAAGTATGACAACCAGTGTTGCCAAGAGGTATCGTGTTAACCAGTAACTAGGTTGTGGAGGTCAGATAAGCAGTCGCTCCATGTAAAAAGGTAAAAAGAACATTCAGGGAGATTCACCCTGAATCTCACTGAATGTTCTTTTTACCTTTTGTGGTAGATTAATTTTACTCTACTTGCAACGTCTTCACATATCATTTTAAGTATACAAAACCTTGTAAAGCATTTTAAAAGAATATCGGTGAAGTTTCTTGCCCATTTTTCTCCATACGAAAACTACCTTAAGTGCCTTTTATGTGCGTATTTGAAATAAATTATTTGACTTGATTTTTTTACTTTGCCTTAAACTGGAAGTGACCCCAACATAGTTGGGAAAAGGCTAGGCAGATGATGATACTTCTTCTAGGCATATTATAATATCATCATCCACAAAATCTGTCCCTATTTTTCTTGTCACACGCTCCCTTTCCTAAAATAATCATAAGTCAAACAATGAAACGGAGCCATTTACAATCTTACTATAAATAGCGCTATCTATTTAGATGATAATTGTTAGTCACACAATGTCATCTTGGAATTAGGGTGCGCGGGAGCAGGATTTCGTCATACTCGAATTAAATGATAAGAAATGTGAGGTAAGCAAGATATTTTATGTCACTGTATATCTATCTAAGTACAGTCACGAGCACCAATATGTCAACGCTTGGCAACTTTCAATTGCGATTTTTTCGTGAAATACGACACATTACATAAACCTATGGGTTCTAAGATGCTACGTTCGTAACAACATAAAATTTCATTCAAAAATAAAGGAATACATCGCTTTTGAATAAAACCGAGTGTATACATACTTTTGCTCGTGACTGTACTTATTCAGATTTTAAGTTTAGAAAAGTTTGTTTGATGCGTCTCATCAATAATAATAATTACTAACGCGTGTTATGTTCACAGACCTTTTAGAATTTGTGATATGGCTAATGAGCATTTATTAAAAATGGTACCTACCTAACTAAAAAGTATTAGAAACTAAGCTAAACGGAGCAAACGGGACAAAGGGCTAAATGCGATAACTACCTTCCCTAGGTATAAAAGTTATCGCATTTAAAGGTTATCTTATTAAGCGTAAAAGGGCTAAATGCGATAACTTTTAAACCTTTCAATGTAGGTACCTAAATAGTTGAGAACACAAAACAAGAACATAAATAACATAAATATTGTTAGTAAGTAATATAAGGCTTTTTTAATTTTACTAATTTATTTATTAACCTATTGCAGAGCAAAACCCTATTTAACCTTTTCAAAATTATTCGGAATTAAGGCTCTGCATGTACCTGAATAATAAAAACATTAAATTACGTTATCATCCATTAAAAATACGACAAACAAAAAAAAATATAATACGCAAGGTGTATAATTTTTTTGTATCATTACCGTTATTACAGCTTAAGAAAAAGCCTTTTTTTACCCTTCATCATATTATTAAAAACCGCCGCTATAGCCTTCATAATAACTGGCGTGAAGTAACATATTATAATAGTCTCGTAACAAGCAATTATTTTGCACGGAAGTGTATAATTGGTGTGGTAGCCGGGCGAATACACTCGGCCGCCAGTGTACGTAATGGGTTAAGTGCCTAAGCTCGAAATTATTAATAGAACGGTTTGTAAGCTTTTTGTTACGCGTTTTACAGTCTAATTGTTTTAATTTCTATTCTACTAGTTTTATCGCGTTTTGGTCTGGTTGTTTTTTTAATGGACTGTTTCGAAGGATTCGGAGAAGCTCTACGTGCAACATGTCCTCAGGTGCTTGGGGAATGGAGGAATGGAGGTGTAGCGGTATCTACAACGCCACATGCGAACAACGCGTCATACTGACGTCACGCAAATCCTGAATCTCGCAAGCAGAGTTTACCGCGCAATTAGCATAGATACAATTTCACAACATCAATCGTTGGGCAATTGCCCGCCAGACACAACACCCGTTTGGTCGAAACCCGGAGACACGAAGAATGGTCAAGATCACTACCAACATCTTACTACCTTCCTTCAAGCACGTTTACTCTTGCAAATTTCAACTCAAACCAGCCAATAAGGGCAAGAAAGAGGTAAGGGAGCTTTAACACTAATTGACTAAATAATGTTGAAGGATATTGCTAATTCATTACTTCATAATTATGTTCGAAAAAATTGTCTGCTCAATAGCGTAAATACCGCAATGAATGTCGATGAACTGTCAAAAGCCATTACTACTGTTACTGTGATACGCAATTGGCTTTAATTTTGCTGCTGTTCCTCCGTTCCTCGTCTGTGTTCACTCCGGTTCGTCAATAAAGGCAAGCCAGAGATGAGGGACATCGCTATGTTCTACTTTTTACTTCTCAATATAGTAATGATTTTGATTCTTTTGAAAACGAACTCAATTTAATTATGTATTAAACATAATCGCAGTTGCTTTAGTCTAAAGTCTAAACTAATATAATATATTTTAATATCTTTATTATTATAATATTATTTATTTATTAATAAAATATCTTTACAGAAAAGATTTGATTTTTTTGTATGTTTATTCGTTACCCTTTCATGCTAAAACGGCTGAGTGGATTTGGATGAAATTTAGCACCTAGACCATGACCTGAAGAAGGACATACGGTTTTCATCCTGGATTGCAGACAAAGTCGCGGGGTACATCTAGTTCTACATTATCTGGAAATTGGAAAACATAATTAGAAAATACCCAAGCATTTTTAGTTGTTTACAATTTTCTTTATCTACATAGTGTCAATGTGTCATTCCTCAAATTGATACTCAGCCAACGTGTGAAGATTATGCAAACATCACATTGTAAATTTATACAAATTTCATGTAGAATTAGAATTCACAACTTTCTAACGTACCTAATAAAATGTTAACGATTTACTACCTAAGTGTCGTGTCGTCATGGTTTTTATTATGCGGGTTGTTTGCAATACAAGTAAACAAGCAAAGGAGGAGGTTCTCAATTCTTTCTTTTTCAACACATTACATTCTTCATTCATTCACATTTACATTCTTCGAATGTATTTTTTTTTCTTTTATGTTTGTTACCTCAGAACTCCGATTTGCAAAATTATTTTTTTGATTTCTACGGATATACTATCAGATCGGTCCCATATAAATTTCATCAAACGACGGGTTTTACACCAAAATTACTGGTAAAAATTACAACTTAAAAGTGAAAAAAAAAAAAACTCTTTTGCAAAAAAAAACCGACTTCCAAAAAATACACTACAAAGTGAAAAATAACTTTAACTTCGGAAGTCGGTGGCAAAAAACGAAAATGCGAACCCGAAAGTAATTTTTCACTTTGTAGTGTCTTTTTTCGAAGTCAGTTGTTTTTTTTTTTTTTTGCTAAAAAGTTTTGTTAAAATAAATGTTAAATTTCACCAAAGAATCTAAAAAGTTTAGACAATAGGCTGGCTTCCTATTACATGGTATTTACATATAGCTGTCGAAGTGTGGGTGTATTACAGGTACAACCCTGCCTAACCCTCCGGGGCTTATAAGCGTGATGTTAGGTTAGGTTAGTTAAAATTTTGAAGAAAAAAAACTTGAGAGGTGTCAAGGGGACACCCGGATGGAACGAAGTATAACTGGTTTACTTTCTATAAGAGAGAGAGAGAGAGACGGACAGAGAAACACGCGCACGCCGCACGGCTTACAACTATCGCAAAAAGTGTCGTTCCAACTTTTGGTCTTAATTTTTTCCGTCTAGCCCCCTTTCGCAACGCGCGATAAGGAACTTCGTTCCAAAAACTTTATTCTCCCTTAACCTAGCCAGGAGAGCAGTGCTCACCCACACGTTTGTAGAAATAGTACTTATTTTGTAAAACTGTACTTTTAACGTGTTCTACAATCCTTTGTTTTGAGTAAATAAATTTTATTATTACTAATATTTTAGTTATCTTTGACATATCTGGGGACCTTTTTTTTTTTTTTTTTTTTGGGTGGGAAATCATCATATGACAACTCCCGCTCTGGGCGGAGCGGAAGGGAGTGTCAGACTTTTACTGACTAAAACCCACCCGTGTTCCTTCAGTTGGCTGTGCCAAGGGCCACGGTACCTCTTTCGAATATCCCGCAGCCCTGGCGGCATCGGCCCTAGAGGGCCCCATCAGTTCGTGCTGACATCTCTTTGAGGCGCGCGTGGAACACAACGCGCCGTCGACCCGGGCCTGGTCCTTACCGGGCGGCGAGCTGCCCATTGCTCGCCGCCCGCTAGCCCGCACCTACGGTGGCCGGGAGTCGGCTATTGACTCCCGTCCAGGGCGTCTCCTACGGCGGCTAGGGGCGTGAGGGCGCAGCGATTGCCTCTCCCTCACGCGCTCTGCCTCCTCCTTTGCGAGCATTACTGCTTCGCAGAAGGAGGTGACGGCCTCCCATTCACTCTCGCTCCGTACCATGGCCTGGACCAGGGCCGGACGCGAGAGATCGCTGCCGCCGATCACCGCCACGAGGACACGGCGGTGCCCCGCCCAAGCCGGGCAGACCTCCACCGTGTGCTCCACCGTGTCCTCCGGGCGATCCACACAGTGGTGACACCCTGGCGTTTCCTCCCGCTTTATCCTGACCAGGAACCTCCCGAAACAACCGTGTCCGGTGAGGACCTGCGTCAGGCGGAAGGTGAGGGCGCCGTGGCGCCTCTCTAGCCACTCCTCAAAGAGGGGACTTATCGCCGCTATTGTGGCGTGCCCAGCACTGGGTTGCGACAATCGCACTCTCCATGCCGCTATGAGATCCCGCCGGAGCTCTGTCCGCTGTGCCGTGATTTCTCGCGGCAGCGGAGTTACGCCCCGGCGTTTTGCCTCCTCTCGCCACTCCCATATGTGGGCGAGGACCTTGGCCTCTAGATCCCATGGCGGCAATCCGGCAAGGAGGCTCGCCGCCTCAACGGAGACCGTGCGGTATCCTCGGATCAGCCGGACAGCCATGACCCTTTGGGACATATCTGGGGACCCTGGGGTAACGGACGGAAAAGCGTACTAGGGGCCGAAGCCAACTCGCAGAGGCCCTTTATCAAAATGATTATTATTATTATAATTGTATAACCGGGAATATTTTTACAAAATGAAAAGTTAGGTAGGTACGAGTACCTACCTATACTCCATCTGTTTAGGTAGTTAAATAAAGGTAAACAATCTTGATATGTCTTTTTATATAAAATAAATCGTATAAAAGACCAACAAATATTATTTAAATTTAGTTAATTACCTAACATCGGTTTAAGTAAATACCTAATTGTAAATATTTTTAGATTACATTTTTAGTCATTTTTTTAGATAAAAGACATGTTAAGATTGTTTACCTTTATTTAACTACCTAAACAGATGTAGTATAAGTGCTTAAGCTTAAAGAAAGGTTTTAGTGTTTATAAAATCAATTGTATATAATTTGTATTTTACTAAATATACCTAAGATATACCAGGATATACCTAAGTATATTCTTGTATATCATTTGAATTAGGTAGTAAAAAGAAATCCAAAAAAACTACAGCTAGGTTAGCTGTAGTTTTTTTGGATTTCTTACTAACATTGCAATTCTTTTCAGTGTCTCGTTAGTCTGGCAGTCGCACGTGCTACTCCTGAACATGAGGTCCTGGGCTCGATTCCCGGGTCGGGTAAAGTGTTATTGTGTTTTTCCATCATGAATTTCTCAGAAATGGCACACAGTCTGTATTTGTGCCTAGTTGTAATAGGCTCGTCCTTATAACATGGGACTCGAACATAACTGGCGAAATCTGAGTGTAGGTACTATATTATGTACACGTCTGCCTTCGGGGAAAACAGCCTTGATGTTTACGTTATGGCAATACTTTCCTCGTTCACTGTTGAAAATGTTTCCCAAGTCACACAAAAAGGAAATTAAGGGTGCCCCTTAATTTCGCTCACAAACATCACTCACTCAACCTTTTACAAGACAGTTTTATATTTTTTTATTTATCATTTATACAAAAGAATACAGGATGATTCATTAATTAAATCCCTACATTCTTTTCATTTTTCCTTTTAAGACAAATTGGATTTACCTACATACAGAGTAATTCGCTCACAATCTCATTAAAAATGTACATCGACAAAATCTGCGGGCCAACATATTCGTCCTAACTGACAATACTCTGCGCTCTCTCTCTCTAGATCCATATCATATTTCAGGTCATCAGTAACCAGAAGGCCAATTCCCGTAATTCAAAACGTTCAAAATCTAGTCGCAGTCTCATCTCAGCGACAATCAATGTCAAAAAATGTAGGAAAATTACAGGTATTTTTGACAGATCGCGACTGAGAACAGACTGTGAAGTTCTTAAAATTACGAGAATTGCCCCTCTGATGGCCCAGGACCAGGGATGTTTTTTTTTAATGATTCATCTCATCAATAATAATTACTAACACTTTGACAGTGTTGCCACAGTGGATATTATAACTTGGTAATAAAATAACTCATTCTTAAAAAAATATTTAAAAAATCTCGACATCAGCTGAATATTTGCTTAATACACTATCAGTAGCAATGTGTTTCATTTTGACAGTTCAACAACATTCATTGCGTTATTAAGGGCCCTCGCCCACGGTGACTTTCTGTAGCGATGCTGTCGCGCGTCCGCATCGATATAGTCGCGAAGCGGTCGCTAGCTGTGTGCCCTCGCCCACGGACCCAGATTCAATCGCGATGCAAACGCGATGCTGTCGCCCTTCTGTCGCGATGCAAACGCGATTCAGTAACGGCACAATACCTGCGATCTTTTCCCCCCGATGTGATCCGACATGGTCGCGCGTTTGCATCGATACGGTCGCGATGCTGTAGCGCGTTGCAAATGCGACTAACACGCGTTAGTAGCGATGCTGTTGCGCGTTTACGAAGCGTGCGACAGCATCGCTACAAAAAGTCGCCGTGGGCGAGGACCCTTACGTTGTTGAGCAAACAATTTTTTTGAACATACCTAATTATGAAGCAATGGATTAGCAATATCCTTCAAAATGATCCAGATTGAGATTGATGGTGTAATAATAATTTATTTGCATCAAGTTTTACATTTTACATTAAATACATGGTAGTACATACACATACAGTTTATAGTAGATTATACAATAGTGTGGCGACACCAGCACCCTTACTAAGTTGCCAAGACAACTTGTGTTAAAGATGCTGGGCCCGACCCTTTATTGGATGTTTCTTTATCGCATTTAGGTCCATACATGCCATTTTGTAATTATACAACTGGTTCATTTTATGGCATAGGTAAACGGACAAATAAACTATTTAGGAAAGTGTGTGTGTGAGGGTGTGTGGTGTATGTGTTATTCCTATATTTGTGGGTAATGGTACCGAGCGATGAGCAAATGAGGATAGAATGGGGTTTAACGGGAGCTGTATTGAGTCACCCTAATTGTGTGTTACGCTATTAGGGTGCAGCATCTTACTGGAATGGGTACTTTCTTGCTCTTGCGAAACTCCTCTCAAACTCTTACAAGACAATTAATTCCCTACATCCTTTTCATTTTTCGTTTTAACACAAATTGGATTTACATATAGCACGGTTCGCTCACAATCTCATTAGATATGTAGTACGTCACAAACACAGAGTCGCGAGCATCCCTGTTCGAATCGCTAAATCTATTTACTCGTGCTTTTCACTAGTGATGTTTGTGTGGTGTATGTTGTAAGCGGTTGGCGGAGTACAAGGTCATCAGAATCATCAGTAGTCTCATCATCATCATCTGCCTAGCTTTTGCGCAACTATGTTAGGGTCGGCTTCCAGTCTAACCGGATGCGGCTGAATACTAGTATTTTACATGGAGCGACTGCCTAACTAACCTCCACAACCCAGTTACTGGGTAATACGATACCCCTTGGTAAGACCTCGTTGTCAGACTTTCGGGCTACTGACGACCCGTAACGACTGTCAAAGATCCACGAATGACAGCCGGGACCAACATCTTAACGTGCTTTCCGAGGCACGGAGGGGTCTTGGTATGTGAAGGTGGTCACCCATCTACAGACCAACCGCGGCAAGCGTAGCTTAACCTGATCGATCGGCCCATGCGGCTGTTATTACTTAACCCCAAGCCCATCAGTAGTCTATGTATCTTAAATTTTACGTTGTTCGTTAGCGACTGAGTCGACTCACGATCTTTCGAAATCAAAAATCATTTATTCAAATTAAGAGAGCTAATCAGCTCTTTTTCAACAAAATTACATAAAACAGCACCCTAATTGCGTAACACACGATCAATCGGAATCTGAATCATTTTGAAGCAAATTGCTAACCCATTGCATAAGTTCGAAAAATGTGTCTGCTCAACACGTGAATAACGCAATGAATGTTGTTGAACTGTCAAAATGAAACCGATTCCGATTGATCGTGTGTTACGCAATTAGGGTGCAGTTCCAACGCCCGCCCTACACCAATTCCTGTGTTTTCGCTTTACGTCTTAGGTGCTGCTGGCGAATAAGAATCCTTGATATTGACATTACTCTCCATTTGGCTTCGCCGCAGTTGACTGCTTTACCTTATTTTGAAGTAAGTACGAACAGGTCGAAGAATATACCTGAAATAAAAAGAATACACGTTGAATTTTTTTTTACATAACAGCTTCCTATGTAGTTGTCTTATGTCATGAGAGCGAGTCAATATTCATACGTAAATAAGAACTATATCGCACAAAATACGCTACTTATTGTTATTATTATCATTTATTTGTCAGATCAGTCATCATCATCATCTGCCTAGCCTTTTACCAAAAATGTTGGGGTCGGCTTCCAGTCTAACCGGATGCAGCCGAAACCAGTATTTCCCAACTAGCACAAACTGTTGCTTAAGAGCTTTGGAGCTAATCCGATTATTCCCAAAGGCGCCAAGCTCAAGCGCCAGAGCGTGCACTGCAGACCTTATGCAGCCGCTTTGCAGCCAAAGGGGCACAACTTTTTGCAGTCTACAGTTCCATTAGAACTTCATAATAAGGGCATAAAAGCGCTACAGGAGCTGCAACTAATAATTAACACCACACTAAAGATCTTGTGGCGCTTATTGAATGAATGACAGGTTTAACTGAACGAATAAAGGATCACTGATCATTCACCTTGTCTCTTATTTATTAAATACATCTTATACATCTTTTGTTCCTGAGTCAGACATTACTGAATACAAATAAATAATAAGTGAAGTGAAGGTAAGTATTTTTGAGCTATATTTTGTATTATATGCAAGTGGCTAAAAACGCAGATCAGTTTATCGTGCATATAGTTGATATTATTGGAGTATTTTTAACGCGCCTCAATAATTACCTCAGAATATCGTAAAATATGTAAAATAGTATTATATAAATATTATTATATCACATACCTACACGATATTGAAATTACGTACTTGACTACATTTGTATTTAGTAAGTTGCTGGTTCTATATTTAGTTATATTTTACTACAAATTGTGATAAAAACCTATAAATTTCTCAAGTAATGATAACTAATTGTCTTGTAAACATGGCGTCTATGAAAAGCAGCTTTAACTTGCAACTTCAACCTTAATACTTCCTCTCTGCGCGTCAAAGCGTTAAGTTTCACTCTTCTGAAGGTCCAAGTAATACCTGTACCGCTAATGAAGTTCAAGTCTTTACAATCACTTTTATTTCGTACTTACTGCAGATATCGAACCACACTAATGGTTATTTATTTAGAGATCCGTAGAACTCGTTGAAAACTCTAAAATACGATGATCGTTTGTAGCTACTTCTATATTTTTCGCTCTTTCAATTGTTTAACACTTACTATGTCTTACCATGTTTTCAGAATGCCTTTCAAAATAATTCAAACTTATAATGAACATCAAAATAAACAAGAACTTTGCATCTGTCCATCTAAGTGGGAAAAACATGGAGTGTTACACTGGCCGAACAGTTTGACAGGCCTGTTGGCGTAGTTGGTAGTGCGTCTGTGTGTGTGAAATGTCCCGAATATTTATTTTTATTATTAATAAATATGTTGACTATGTCTATTATGTAAGTAAGGGCCAATTTGCCAAAGACACATGTTGATTTTGATTCAAATATTTGGTCTATTTCGACATCACACACATGAAAAGACACAATGTTGTGCAAATATTGTTTATACTGTTGTTATTTTAGAATTTACCTAGTTTAATTATTTTAATAATGTCAATTATGGGGCCAATTTGCCAATAAAACAAGTTGATTTTATCTCAAATAATTTTTATTTCAATTTTCCGATACAATTATACAAGAGGCGCTTCGATTGTACTCGTTATAATGTGTGTAGTATAGGAACAAAATATAAATCCGATTCATATCGAGTGACCACAAGTTTACATTTAACGTCACACGGCGAACACACGTATTCTGAACTTAAAACTGATGTATAGTTGCTTTTGAAAATATTTAGATAAGAGAAGATTGGAAGGTCAAAAGCATTTACTAAATTATCAAATTTCTTACAATAAATACCATATATTTGATTTTCTTCAACTTTGATACATATCACCTCCATCACTTCTTTTTTAATAGTTAAAAATTATTTATCTGCCCTTTGATTAGATAAAATAAAATCTAATACTTTTCCTCTGTAACTGGTCCATTATCAGCAATTGAGAAAACAAAATCTACGGGACCCTCGCTTGTCACCGCTTGTGTTTGTTGAACTCGAACTTGGCGCATTATTTTTGTTTGTTTCCAATGAATCCTTTAAAGAATAAATTAAATGAATAGAGTTTTATAAATAAAAGCTAAATTACTCTCACGAAATTGAGTTAAAAAAAACTTACTTGTTATTTAATATTTCAATTACAGAATTCTCACACATTTGCCTTTTTTAATTTCTGCATATTCTGATAAACTCTCCGTACTTTTTTGCGATATCTACCAGTTCTTTGTTTGAACTTCCATGCTTTCAGATCCATATTTCTTTTAAACTGGATCAAATATTTTATAACATATGATTTCTCCAATAAAAATAACAGAATGTATCCAAATGAGTAGGCAATGTCCATTACTCTCCTGCTTCTATTGTGAAGCCTTAATGTTGCTATTAGTAAAACAGTCGATCAAATTCTTACTTAAGTCTGCGCAAAAGTACAAATCACTTCTGCAATGAAACTATCAGTGGCAGAACAGTGATAAATATATCTTTTATACAGTTCCGTTAAAAAGTCTGCAATTAATGTCTTTATGCAGTTCCGAAACGTACAGCAGCGGCAATAGAAACTTTTTTGCAGCTTTAAGCTTTAACATACATGTTTTAACTCTCTTTTAAAGCTATAGACGGCAGTGGGTTGTAAAATGAACACTTATAAAACCTAGAGTGGCATTTGGTTCAGTTTCTGCTACCCCTAGTGATATTTACAGCTATGAGCAGTTACGGAAGCAATAGTAGAACTTAAAACCACTTTCTGAACCCCTAAAGCGCTACTGTAAAGCTAAAAGTTGCAAAATAGGCTGCTATTTCCACTAGTGTGCTAGTTGGGTTTACATGGAGCGACTGCCTATCTGACCTCCTCTTATTTGTCAGATCAGTACAATCCAATATTGTTAGTAAGGACATAAACATCTTACAAACTAGTGTTAATACATATTATTATTTCAAATTACTATACATACACTATTACATTATTACCCGTACCAAAAATTTTCCAGTGAAAGCTTATAACTTGTACCACAACCAAACGCACAATGAATTTACGTCTACACTACGCGGCTCGTTAAGTCATTACTACAGCAGCAGCTTTCAATTGTTTCCACGATACTCGCTACTAAATTTTACAGGCCTAACCAAACAGTCAAACGTTTTTATGTTTTAAGTGATATGTCGTGTAGCGATAAAAAAAGCTTACCTTTAACTTTAGTTTAATTTTAACTGGTCGTGTAGCGACAAGAAAAGCTTCCCCCCCCTGCCCACTCTACGGGTACCCTCCGTGCTGCACCCCGCTCTACTCCGCGCGTGACTGTTGAAGCCACCTGCCGCGCGTCGGCCAACAACTCCAGCTCCAACTGCAAATCCACCTCAAACTTCTCAACCCACCTATCGTGCATCATTATCCGTACCCCACTTCCACATTTTTTTTTATTATTATTTGCTTATTTGTTTTTTATAAAAAATAAACGTTGCCCCACACTAGGAATATCTCCTGTATCGTGGGTACGTTTACAAACATTTTAACTCACATACACAAACAGCCCGACCCGGAACAACTACTTGTAGGTCATACAAATATTTGTTCCGTGCGGGAATCGAACCCGCGACACGCAGCGCAGCAGTCAATCGCTTAACCACTGCGCCAACCGTGCCGTCAAACATTATACACACCACTGCCATTCCATCCCCATCCTTACCTTGAAAATAAATCTTTAATTGATTTCTACTTTATCTTTAATTGAATTACCTTTAACTTTAGTTTAATTTTAAAATATTTATATGAAAAAAAAAACATGACATAACATCACGACTTTATTTAGCGAAAGGTTAGGCTGTTGTACAGACTCCAGCACATCAAGTTACTACTATCTGTCAAATTTCTTTAATAGATTTTCAACTTAATCGCGAATGCATTAAGGTTCAAGGTCCACCCACATTTCGCCAGTTAGTTTCTAGTCCCATGTGATAGGGGGCCAGCTTTCTATCAACTGGGCACAAATCCAACTACTTAGAGATTCCTGATGGGACAACCCAAGAATCCGACCGACCTGGGAATCGAAACCAAGACCTCATGCTCAGCAGCTAAAGCTTGCTACCACTAAACCAATGAGGCAGTCGGGAGTCGAGACGAGGAGAAAAGCATATGGAATTCCATTCTATGTAGTAGCCGAAATTTTCCAAAATATTCTACAGTACAGTGACGAGCACCAATATATCAACATTTGGCAACTTTCAATTGCGATTTATCGCGAATTAACGATTGCAACGTCGAAATACGACACATTACATAAACCTATGGGTTCGAAAATGCTAAGTTTGTAACAACATAAAATTTCCTTTAATAAAAAATAAAGGAGTAAATCGCTTTTGAATAAAGTCGAGTGTATGCATACTTTTGTTCGTACTTATTAGTTATTATTAGTCTTAGTCGTAATTATTAGTACTGGAAAAACTAAGGGTTTGGTCAAGGGGATGATGGATATACTCGTATCATACAGTTCGGGAGGCCCTTCAGCTAATAAATGATCTCGGGTGAAGAGGTCTGCAGCAAATAGCCAATGTTTTGCAGAAAGCTTTAATACTGCCAAATAAAGAGTGCTTTTACGATAAGGTTAGATTTTCTAAGTGGATTGGTAGATAAAGCTTCAGCATATGTGCTATTGTTGGAAGGGCCCGTGGCTAAATAATAACAGCCGCACAGGTCGATCGGTCAGGTTAAGCTACGCTTGCCGCGGTTGGTCTGTGGATGGGTGACCATCTTTATATACCGAGACCCCTCCGTGCCTAGGAAAGCACGTTAAGCCGTTGTTCCCGGCTGTCATTCGTGGATCTTTGACAGTCGTTACGGGTAGTCAGGAGCCCGAAAGTCTGACAACCAGTCTTACCAAGGGGTATTGTATTACCCAGTAACTGGATTGTGGAGATCAGATAGGCAGTCGCTCCATGTAAAATACTGGTATTCAGCTGCATCCGGTTAGACTGGAAGCCGACCCTAACATAGTTGGGAAAAGGCTAGGCAGATGATGATATGTGCTATTGTTGCAAAAAGACAAAAGAAATAAATAAACTTTCTTCATCTCATTTTCCCTTGACTCGTATAACAGAAGCTCACAACGATTAAACAGCGGGGTAATTGCGTAACACACTAGAAGTAGGAATAGTTTTCATTTTGACAGTTCATTGCATTATTTACGTTGCTAAGTAGACAAATTTTTCGAACAATGGATTAACAATATTCTTCAAAATTTGTTTGGCGCAATGGTTAATAATAATAATCTTTATTTAATCAGACTACAATGGTCTATTAGTGTTAGTAACAAAAATTAAGTAACAAAAGTTAAGCGATTGACTGCTGCGCTGCGTGTCGCGGGTTTGATTCCCGCACGGAAAAAATATTTGTATGGCCTACAAGGAGTTGTTCCGGGTCTGGCTGTTTGTGTATGTGAGTTTAAATGTTTGTAAACGCACCCATACAGGAGAAATTCCTAGATAATTTTTTTGAACTAATAAAGCAATGGATAAGAAATATCCTCACGCCCCTAGTCGCCGCAGGAGACGCCCTGGACGGGAGTCAACAGCCGACTCGCGGCAACCGTAGGCGCGGGCTTGCGGGTGGCGAGCAATGGGCAGCTCGCCGCCCGGTAAGAACCAGGCCCGGGTTGACGGCACGTTGTGTACCACGCGCGCCTCAAGAAGATGTCAGCACGAACTGACGGGGTCCGCTAGGGGCAGGGCTCACTCTGATTGGCACGAACACGTGACGGAAACTCGAACGAAATTAAATAAAAAATTCAACTATCCTATAGAATTTTGGTTTGGATTTGGACAAGCTCGATGAGTATACACGGCTACCATATCAAGCTATACGTTTCCAGTTTTAGCTGACCTCGCATTTTATAGGTTTTTGGTACAATCAGAAGTCAGCTTATACTGATTTTATAATATAGCTTGATGTGAAGCCATGCGTACCACTCATAGATATGTATACGGTCTTAAAACGAATTAAATAATGATGGGTGAAAAGATTATTTTACTTTATATTTACCCCACTCGTTCATAATATTAATAATAGTAATAATATCCCTGGACATTTCACACAGCGCCATCTAGTCCCAAGCTAAGCAACCTAATGCTTGTGTTATGGTAACAAGATGGCTGATAAACTACTTATATACATTTTTTTTAAACCCCATAATAAACCCCATCTGTAGAGCGATTCTCACATATCTCGCATTCGTTATTGACGTTCGATTCGTACTTTTCCCATGACAAAATCAAGCCGAGCTATTCTCACCATGACGATTCGAGCATTTCACGCAGGAAAGACACGCGTCATGCCTTAGTTTACATGCGACATGCAAAGAGTAGTCATGACCAGTCGACACGTGACGTATGATCTGTGTCGACCACCGTACGAACGTCAAACAGTGGTTATGTCAATCATGTTTGTGTCAATTGCGAAAGAAAATAATAAATACCTATATTTTAACAAAATGTGTTCATAAACATCTTAGAAGACTCTACGACCATCACCACAAGGAAAAACACACGAAGAAAAATTCAGGCTTCCGCCAAAGTTCTCAACTGTGGATAGTTGTTGCTTGTGTAGCGTCGATGAATGAGACACATGAGATACAGAAGCGGAAGGCGCCGGATTTAAAACCAGTCAAATGGACAAGGACGGCTTTGCCAGGCTTTACTCTGGTTGAGGGCAAGAAAGGTCGATCGCGCCGTAACCACAATAAACGCGGTACTACTCCTGCAAGCGAGGATTTTTGAGCTGCAGTGCCCACTTTGCTCCCGTACATTTCTCGGTTGGATCGACAGATATCGAGAGAGAAAGAGCCAAGGTCTTAAGTGCCGAAAGAAGGACGTTGCAGTCGAACTAGACTTTGAATTTTGACCGGCTGGAGATGTGTATAGATGTTACAGAGAAGCATGACCAAAAGTAAACTCCCATGTGTGGTGTGATAATAATTATGTTTTTGTGGTTTATACTTGGATGTATACTGAATTTATTTATTAGTCTGTAAGGTATTCTTAAAAAGGTTCTTTTGTAACTAGAAATAAAGTGGTTCAAAAGCATTTCAAACAAAGACATTAAATTATTGTACCTATCTTAAATCTCTTTGATTTCAAACAATAAATATTTCAAATGTCTTTATTTTATTTTTTTCAATGTAAAACTTAGCTAAGTAACAAAAATAATATGGGTATGCAAATAATTGAAGGGCTTTGTAGTTAGGTTGCGCAGGCCGTTAACAAGTGGGTTAGGAAATAGAAACACACAAGCAAAGTTCATACGTATAATCCACACTCACAAATTTACAATAGGTAGGGTTACAATAGATACGTAATAGTAGACTGGTCGTGGGACGCCGGTAGCGCGTGGATAGGTGTGCGTGCAGCGCAGTGTCAGTCAAAAACTGCGCTTTTATTTATACCCGGCCTACGTTACTTTGAAGCGATTCGTGTATTTTGAGCCCTTTTGCTTGTTAATTTTCTGTCAAGCCCCTTTTTATAAATTTTTTCATGTTATATCTTTACAATTTTGTTATATAATCTTCCTTACATAATCCTTAAGCTAATTAAACCTTATTATATAACTTAACTATGCACAATAAAAAGTTTCTAGAACAAAAACTGTTACAAAAGTGAGTTGGCACATTTTGATTATACAAAATCCCATATAATTTCTAAACTTATGGTCCGATTTTTACAATTTAAACGGAAATATTCGTTTTATATCTAGACCTATCCTTTACAATACAAATTATTAAAATCTATCCATAAACAAAAAAGTGAGTTTCCAAGTTACGTAAATATGCTTGAACAAAACTACACGTCTTAGAAAAATCCTTGTAAAAACAGTCTTATTGATCCTTGCAGCACATGGACAGTATAATAATCACTGGTTACACGAAAGGTCGGCGTGATGAGTCAAGCGTTGTCCGTGAGCTTAGAAATCGGCGGACCCAGTCTTCTTGACCACAAAAAAAATTGAATTCGTGTTGTGACGAGACTCCTAACGCGAGCCTCAGGGTGAAATCTGTTTTCGCAAGGATTTCCCAACAATCTTTTGGGCCTTTGTAAAGTAATGAAGCCAGGACACGTAGGTACAGCAGCCTAGCGTTCGTTGGAAAATCATGTAGCAGGACGGTCCGGTGCAGTACCGCACTCTTTAAAACAACAACACTTCTCCTCTTCTTCTCCATCTTGATAAACTTTTATGTTATTGTGCTGGTCATCAGCTTACTTACAATATCATTAGCTCGTTCTGTTTTATTTAATTACCTATTAGTATGTAGACCAATGTAAACAAACAACATAAATTGTATTTTGACTTTACTTTGACGTGACAAATATCGATGACATGACTTGACAAATCAACATGAGCTATGCATTCCGTAGTACGGAGGTCTTATATTAATGTTAATAATAAAATAAAAATGTAGTTACGAAAACAATAATGATTATTAAATTGATAAATGTTAATGAAATACCTTTAAGTATAATGATGCTCAAAATATGTTTTTGCCTTAAAAATCATTTTTAAAGATGGTCAAAAGTACATTAACGATTACGTAAAAAAATCGCATCGTTATGTGGAAGGGATTACTTCGTGGGACGCATAATGGCAACATTATTGTCCCTAGATTCGTGATTTAAGATCGACTTGTAGTGAGAATAGCTATTTCGGGATATCTCACCGTTTTATAAGCGACATACGGAGACGAAGCGCAATGACGTCATGCGACACGAACGCGAGTTTCCGGAGAATCGGGCTACTGGTAGTAGGTTCAACGTTTTTCTAAGAGAAGTCATATCCAAAATCGCTTCAGCTTCCGTCTTACACCACAAACTAAAAGAAATAATCTGAATACGTCTCAGGATTTCTTTTGTGCCTTATTCGAGTTGATTGCCACGCAAAAAGGCGTTCTGTTGTCCGCTCAGTTACATTAGCGCAACGTGGGTGTAGACAACCACTTAAAGTGACAAGCTACAAAGGAAATTCTTGTTTGTCCGTGAGGAATGTTCGCAAAATTTTCAGCTGGTTTACATCGCTTGAATTGAATTTGAAATGGGTTAGTAGCTGTTTGTTAACTGTAGTGTGAGTGTAAGCGATAAGAAACTAGTGTTATTGTGGCTGTATTGGGGTGTCATGAAAGTTAGGACTTGTAGATGTACCTACTCTGTGATAGGGTCCTACTTCAACTTAGCCTATCGCAGTCCACAGCTGGACATAGCCTCTCCAGGCTGTGTCGCAACACCCTGTCCTCCGCCTTCCGCATCCAGTCTGTCCTGGCCACCTTCTTAAGGTCGTCCGTCTACCGTCCTACACTTACTACGCTTAGGGTCTTACTTAGTGTTATTTTTTATCGATCAAACTGTTTAGCGCCAATTCGCTTTGGTATACCTAGTCAAAGTCAAGGCTCTTGGCTAAGTATTAATAGCCGCACGGGTCGATCGATCAGGTTAAGCTACGCTTTCCACGGTGATCCATGGATGGGTGACCATCTTTGCATACCGAGACAAGAAAACCATGCAAACACGTTAAGCCGTTGGTCCAAGCTGTCATGAATCTTTGACAGTCGTTACGTAGACAGAAGCCCAAAAGTCTGACAACCAGTCTTACCAAGGGGTATCGTATTACCCGGTAACTGGGTTGTGGAGGTCAGATAGGCAGTCGCTCTATGTAAAATACTGGTATTCAGCTGTATCTGCACCCTAATTGCGTAACACACAATCAATCGGAATCAGAATCATTTTGAAGCAAATTGCTAATCCATTGCTTCATAAGTTCGAAAAATGTGTCTGCTCAACACGTAAATTACGCAATGAATGTTGTTGAACTGTCAAAATGAAACCGATTCCGATTGATCGTGTGTTACGCAATTAGGGTGCCGGTTAGACTGGAAGCCTACCGTAACACAGTTGGGAAAAGACTAGTCAGATGATACCCAGTCAAAGTCAAAGCATTTATTTTAAAAAGCACATAAAAGGCACATTTGAACGTCAAAACACGCCCTAGAAACAGACACCTAAAGGAACATGAATAGCAACTAAGATTACATAATTACTCGTAATTCTAAAGCATAATTAAGAAACAAAATAATTTTGACGACACGGTTGGCGCAGTGGCTGAGCGATCAACTGCTGCGCTGCGTGTCGCGGGTTCGATTCCCGCACAGAACAAATACTTGTACAGCCTACAGGTAGTTGTTCCGGGTCTGGCTGTTTGTGTATGTGAGTTTAAATGTTTGTAAACGCACCCACGATACAGGAGTAATTCCTAGAGTGTTCACAACGTTTTTTAAAAAAAAAAAAAAATAAGTGAATAATAATAATCATCCTGCCTCATAATCTGTCTATCACGCGAGCGCAGTGTGGTTTGGTGGATGTCAAATGTCTTCCAATTTTTAGTTTTAGGACATTCCAGTTCCCTCGCGATGTTTTCCTTTATCGTATTGAGAGCTGTGGTGATGACAATAAGGTCTGGGTTCGAACCCACGACCTATAAACTCGCAAATCTGGGTCGTTTCTACTGAATCACCTCTACTCCTCCACTCTTCCTACCGAGCGCACGACAAATCTACATCTATACTAATAATAAACCTTAACCGTGTTATTACAAAACGAAACCTAACTTTAGTTCTAGCCTAAACTATTGAGCCAGTACTTGTATTTCGAACTTTATTTCGATTTAGGCAAAGTTCTTAATACTAAAATGACAACTTAGCACCGAACTAAGCTGTCATTTTTGTATAAAGAACTCCATTACTAGAACAGTTGGGTTCTTAATTCAATAACTGGGTCAATGGTTTAAACCTGATCGAAAGAAAATCCTTGTTTTGTATTAAGGGGGTTAGAGTTGATTTTTTGAACGAGCTTATCTCTAGAACTGCCAGTTGATTTAAAAAAAAAAAAACAATTGATAGCCCAATTTTTGAGGAAGGCACTAGTCTTCCTCAAACCTCCTTACCTCCTTAGCAAAACAAAAAGAAAAACTTGAGAGGTGTCAAGGGACACCCAGATGGAACGAAGTATAACTGGCTTGCTTTCTATAAGAGAGAGAGAGAGATAGACAGAGAAACACGCGCACGCCGCACGGCTTACAACTATAGCAAAAAGTGTCGTTCCAACTTTTGGTCTTAATTTTTTCCGTTTAGCCCCCTTTCGCAACGCGCGATAAGGAACTTCGTTCCAAAAAGGAGCGACGCAACAGGGTAGATCGGGAGAACAAGAAATATCACGCGAATGAAGTCACGGAAGAAATAGAATAGAATTATGTACAACCATATACATTACAGACAATGGGCGATCTTACCACTAAGAGCGAACACGGATGCTAGTAAAAAATATTGAAGCTCTCGCAAACGCTTATTCCTTGCACCATACACCAAGGTATGACGTCCATAGTTCTTACTTCTCTGACGCATATAAGTGTCGTTAAAGTCGTCACGTCCTACCACGTTGAACTACTTCGCTCTTTAAGCCTTTACTAGAAGTTGGAAAATACTAAAGTGGCTATTCAAATGCAGACGGAAGTTTCATGCTAGTTCATGCTTTTAAATGTCAAAAGTGTTACCCAGGTAAACCGAGTTGTAAGTTATGATGAGTTAAGTTTTGTAGCGTGTGGTGGTTTTCTTAGTAAAGGAAGGACTTTTCGAATCTATGCAACTGTGAATGGCTTTAGGTGCGCTTTATCAAGAAGATGGTTGATAACACCTTTGCGGTTTAAGGATGGACACGCCTAATTAATTATAAGTGCAATATGTATTAGTAATATTATTAGGTAGTAAAATGTTTAATTTTTTTTTTTGGAGAGTTTCCCCTCCCTCAATGACGACTGAGGAATTCCTTAGCCCCATGAAGAACATGGATCTCATAAAATAAACTGTTTAGTATCATTAATCCGTCTTCTATTTCATTATCAAAGTTTAAGTATTTACTGGGAGGTCATGTTCAGTAATAGTCGTTAACAGTTGCATGTGTAAGCTACGGTTTTCATAAAGAACGGTCCCAGTCTGTCATTAAAATCTGTAATTTTCAACAGTATTTCACATTAAGGTGTCAAAAAACGTGTATTCCCGTTTGTCCCACAGCTAATACACGCAAAAAAACGTGTATTCAAGTTCGTCCCACTGCCAATACACGCAAAAAAATGCTCTGTATTTGGCCGGCCATTTATCGAGTGACCGTTTACCACTTTCTTATGAAACAACGAAAATAGACGATTGTATGCGATATCGTATAAACTACTAAAAACTTCTTAGGTTAAACTTCTTAGCCCGCGTCCTATAAGACGCGGCTTAAGAAGTTTTGTTTTTTTTTTTTAATGGTACCCGTTAAAAAAACAAAAAACAAAGCGTTAAGCTTCTTGCGTTAAGTAGCAGATGAAGAACAAACAAGAACAACACGGAACTGATTCACAAGTCGCGTGTTGATGTAGAAAGTATTAATTGAGTGTAAAGGTTCAGGTTTGCGTAACAGCTGACCTTTTATACAAACAATACGATGGTCTCTTTATGACATGCGTAAGAATATAATAAAATGCTTAATATCGTAAGTACTCTGTGCCTTTATTAGCAGTGATCGGAGTAGGTAGATTGAACTGGGGTCATTGATCCAAAACGTATATATTACTATGGACATTCCTCCGGAATTGGTGGATTATTAAAAAAAAAACCGGAACTTATGTAGGAATTGTATTCTGCCAGAGTGGAAGGAGTCATTTGATGATTTGCCATCCTCAAAAAAAAGGTAGGAATTGTAATAAAATGAGCAATATTTAATTGAATCCGGAAATACCGGAGTTACTTTCCGGAAAAATGGCTTATCCATGTTATTCTTTCTGTGTGCATTTATGATACAAGTACCAAAAATCAATCTACCTACTCCGATCACTGTTTATTAGTGTAGACGTATTTTCCAACTCGACGTTAACGGAAGTCCAGCTCACAATTCGTCTCTTCCCTAGTGCTAAATTTCATCCAAATCCGTTCAGTCATTTACCGTAAAAGCATATCAAACATAGAAAATAGCCAATCTTTTCTCTTTATAACATTAAGTTTAGATTAATGTAGATCATGGTTTCATAACATTTGAAATCAATACTTTTGGTTGGCATTTCCATCTTATTGTTAGCTGGATAATCTGATAGCAAATAAGGACCTCAAAGGAAACTTATCATACAGATGATAGCCAATGCCAATATGTACAGACGCCAGCACATCAAGCTACTACAATCTGTCAAATTTCTATAATAGATAGAGAAAGCATTAGGTTCAAGGTTGATTGGGAAAATTTGACAGTTTCGGGTAGCTTGACCTGCTGGCGTCTGTACGTTTATTATTTTTGTCCTCTTTTAATATTTGTGCGTGTCATACTAGCTCTGCTCATGAATGTCATCATTATTATATAGTTAAAATATTTCTTGTAGTAAATTTCTTTTGAGTAAATAAAGATTCTTTGACCACAATTAGGTTCAGCCGGTCGATTCTGTGAAAATCTCACCGTGAAAACTCAAGTGAAGTGAGCTTGATGTGAGTTGTCAGTAGTGTCAATCCCTAGCATTATTTGGAATGACAGCTCACTCCACGCTCACTTCACCTAAGTTTTCACGGTGAGATGGTTACAGAATCGCACTGCAGCTTCTGAAGCGCTACCATTCGTCCGAACCCAGTCATATTACAACAATCTCCCTAGATGGTCAATTGAAAATATAGTTGAACAGAACGTTTAAAATACAAAAGTGCTCATACACACGAGCGATACGCGTCTGTGACAGAGGCAACTGCTGATCGATTCTGTAAAAATCTCACCGTGAAAAGTTAAGTGAAGTGAGCTTAGAGTGAGCTGTCAATCCCTAGCATTAGTTGGAAGGACAGCTCCCTCCACGCTCACTTCACCTAAGTTTTCACGGTGAGACAGTTACAGAATCGCATTGCTGTACGCGTCGACACCGTGCCGCTCGTGCATTTGAGTCGTTTTGTCATTTTGTCGACGGGTGAAGTTGCCTCTGTAATCGACATGTTGCATATGTGTATACACACTGTTGTGTCAGAAAAATTGTAAGATTTTATTGTAGCTGTGTTAATTTTGCTACACGCCCGAAGTTCAACAATTTGCCGATGCACGCAATAAAATCCAACAGATTTTCAGAAAATCGTTAGCACACATAATTAACTATTAGTACACACACATATACATATCCGTTTCCGATGCGTAACACGGACACAACTAAAGGGTTCCGGGATGCGTCAGTCAACGTATCGCTCATAGCTTTGAGCCGATCAGCTGTGATGTATGGAGACCATTCTATGGTAGAAAGTACCTAGAAATTTTCGATGTTTAAAATATTATCTTGGCCAGACCAGCATCCGAATTGCGTAACACCCTTTTTTTCAGAATCCGACGAATTTTGAAAGAATTCCTAAACCGTTTCTTCAAATGTTTGAAAGAAAAAACGTCGCTTGACAACGTAAATAACGCAATGAATGTTGTCGAAATGCCAAAATGAAAGGCATTGCAATTGTTAGAATGTCACGCAATAATCCCGAGGGCCTATTTGTTAAAACCGACCATTTCTTAGTGTTTTATTAAATTGTCGTGAATATGTGACAATTAGGAAGGTACTATTTTAGTAAATATGTCGCGTTATCGGTTATATTAAACTGGAATTTGGTAAAGTATGTACAGTTTTCTGAATCCTGTAAAGCATCTGATAACCCGATGATGTAAGACTAGGGTTACATTTTATTTCTAGAAACCTAATGTTTCCAGATATAAAATTGTAACGCTCTGCTAGGTCTGGAGCTCTAATATGTTAACACTTGGAAACTTTCAAAGGCGCTTTTTTCGTGAAATAATGAAAACAACAATGAAATACGACACATTGCAAAAACCTATGGGTTCGAAAATACTATGTTTGTAGCAACATAAAATATGATTAAAAAATAAAGGAGTAAATCGCTTTTGAATAAGGCCAAGTGTGTACTTACTTATGATCGTGACTGTACATGAAAAAACTGCTAAAAAGCTATGTAATACAAGCTTCTAAAGTATTTCATAAAGACTATATTATAACTTATAAGTATATGAACTTGGAGATAAAATCATAAAATACCTAGCCTATCAACGAGCAAATTAATGTCTATGAATAGGATATTGTTAAAGTCTATTTCTGTAAGCGGAATCTCGAAGAATCTAAGGAAATATGAACTGTGAAAATAGACGCGAACATTTTAAGTGGTGTAATAAGTAATAGGTACTATTAAAAATCGTCTTCCTTCGATAATTCCTGTATAAAAAGGCCCTACCAAGTACAGACGCCAGCACATCAATCTACTACAATCTGTCAAATTTCTTTAATAGATTTTCAACTTTATCACTAAAGTATTAGGTTCAAGGTTGATAGCTGAAAGGCTTAGTAGCTTAGGCGTCTGTACCTACTAAGTGCTATTTGAGTCGATGAAGCAATAATATACGAGCAAGGGCCTCTTCCCATACATACAGTAGACCCACACAATCTGCCTAGCCTTTTCCCAACTACGTTGGGGTCAGCTTCCAGTCTAACCGGATACAATTAAATACCAGTATTTTACATGGAGCGACTGCCTATCTGACCTCCACAACCCAGTTGTTGGGTAACACGATACCCCTAGATAAGACTGGTGGTCAGACTTTCGGACTTCTGACGATCCGTAACGACTATCAAAGATTAATGTTTTGTTGTGTTGGGGTTCGCGATCGATCGCTTGCCTAAGCGGACGTGCATTTTGTTTTGCTTGTAATGCGTTATAATTAAATAATTACCACTAAATTGTTATTGAAATTACATATGCAGTGTAAGCATTAAAACAAAAGTGTGTCGCGAGTTGATACAAACACTGACCTACGCTTTCATTGCATGCAATGAACTAAATATATAGACTATAGGCTACTGTTACGGGAGTGGATATGGCTAGCTCAGGATCTAGCCCGTTTGGCCGTAGCCAATTGCTGCAGCGAAGTCCTCCGCCGTCACCAAATGATCAAGACAAGCCCATAGCCCCAACTCCACCAGCACCCACGGAACATGTATTACCTGCTGAGGTTATACCCACATCGGAAGTTCAGAAATGGATGAGCACAATAGAGTCCATCTTGAGCGAAGTATGCAATATAGTAACAGAGGGCAAAATGAACGCTGACCAGAAGATCCGTGTGACCAATTTATGCCGTAAAGTGACTAGTGGGACTTCTCAGATGGCTGTCCTGTATCAGTCCTTGACGCATAAAACTACTCAGGCGTACATAACTATTGAACACCTAAAAGAGAAGCAGGGCGTTGCGAATTCACTTCGGCAATTTAAAGAAGTCGTAGAAAGTAAAATGAAGCCAGCAGAAACAACTTCCTTCGCAGATATGGTCAAGAAGGGCACCGACAACTACATCCGCCCTGCAAATTTAAGCTCCATTGCTATTTACCATAGCGATAAATCTAAAACCAGCGACGACACGAAATCTCTCGTCCAAGAAATCATCTCTCCCGAAGAATTGAAACTTCATGTTCGTAGCGTTCGTAAAGTGAGAAACGGAGGGGTCATCATCAGCACGGACAAGAGAGAAGACATAGAAAAATTGCGGAAATCGGAGAAACTAGTTTCATCAGGCCTTACCGTTGAAGAACCAACAAAGCGTCGTCCAAGGATTGCAGTTGTCGGTGTCCCCGCAGCCCTAACTGAACAGGAAGTATTCGAGTGTATTTTCGAGCAAAACCTCTCTGAGAAGCTGCCGAACACAACCCGTGAGTCCCTCTTAGCTGCAATGAAATTAAGCCATAAATCGGGTAAGAAAAATCTGAGCACCTGTAATTATATTCTAGAATTACCAGCTAATATCAGGAGAATTCTTATTGACCAAGGGCGAATTTTCATCAATTGGACGTCCTGCCCCGTGAGAGATTTCACGATAGTCACCAGGTGCTTCAATTGTCAGCAATTCGGACATGCAGCCAAATATTGCCGAGAAACTAGCTCAACTTGTAACCACTGCGGAGAGACTGGTCATTCCTTTAAGGACTGCAGCAATAAAAACGCTCCCCATAAATGTGCGACGTGCAATCGCTTCAAGCGCAAAAGTGATCACAAAACTGGTGATGCTAGTTGCCCGGCACGCAAATTCGCAGAGGAAAACTATATAAATTCTATAGATTATGAAGGCGCCTAAGAGCGTCACATATTTCATATCTTTGTAAGCACACTAACAGTAGTCTAATTGTATCTTTATATCTTAAATAGTAAATATAATTATGATCGATAATTTGCTTTGTGACCTAGACAGTTTTTCTGTGTCTGAAACTAAAATATGTAATGTTGAAGACTGTAAACATTTTATTCCTGCTATGGATAAAACATTTATTGTGCTCACCCAAAACATTCGTAGCATAAACAGAAACATGAACGGTTTTGAAGTGTTGTTACAAAATCTTGGCATAAGCTGTGATATAATTGTTCTGACAGAATGCTGGTTGTCCAACCAAACACTCAATTTACCACCCCTGGATGGTTATTCTTCCTACAAAACAAATCGGCACATCAATCAAAATGATGGCGTAGTAGTTTATATCAAGAAAAATCTGAAAGCAACAGTAGAAGAACCGATAGTTCAGGATAGTAACTGCTTGATCATTGAAATGAGCCCCGATATAGTGGTATTGGCTGTCTACAGACCTCCTTCTCAAGATATTGACCGATTTTTAGACTCTCTTGACACACTTCTAAACAAGCTGTGTAATTTCAAAACCATTATACTAATAGGCGACATAAATATTAACATTGTTTCAGGGAAAATCGATAATCATGCCCATAATTACCTAAACATCTGCTCATATCACGGACTATTGCCAGCTTATCATTACCCCACGCATCAAAGTGGGTCATGCTTAGATCATATTATTTTGAAAACAAAAAAACTAACAAAAACATTCATTACTAATTCTTCGCTAACTGATCATAATGCAATTTTACTAACATTGCAAATATCATTACCCAGAAAAAACTGCTTGCGCAGCTATACCAACGTCAATATGGCAAAACTTGAAACTGACATACGCAGCATAAATTTTGACCCAGTTTACAACTCATGCAACGCAAATACTTCCCTAAACTACTTTATAGGCTCACTGCAGCATGCAATCATTAAAAACACTTTCACTACAAAAATGCCTAGGAAATATAATAATGTCAAACCCTGGATTACACCAGGTCTCGTCCGTTGTATAAGACATAGAGACAAATTGCACTTAAAATCTAAACTCGCACCTGACAACGAGGTACTTAGCATAACGTACAAAAGATATAGGAACTTCTGTAATAACCTTCTGAAGAAAATAAAAATCCAACATGATAAATATGAGCTTCAATCAGCAGGTAAAAATAGTAAACTAGTCTGGAAATATATAAAAACAAATACATTTACTGCAAAAAACTCCGAACCGGCACTTGATTTACTATCAACAGATATTAGCCCATATATAGCAGCAGATAAAGTAAATTATTATTTTGTCAATGTTGGTAAAAATCTGGCTGACAAAACACCTGGGACTAGAACTCTCCCTTGCCAACACCAGACTATTGGAACTTTAAACCCAGTTAATTCTTTTGTTTTATTAGATACCGACGTCGATGAAGTTTTAGGAATAATTTCCGGGTTAAAAGATGACTGTGCAGTCGGGTGGGATGATATACCAAATAGAATCCTTAAGAAATTTAAATACCTACTTGCTCAACCTTTAACACATATATTTCAGTTATGTCTGTCTAATGGAGGTTTTCCTAGCCTACTTAAGAAAGCATTGGTCACCCCTGTATTCAAATCTGGAGACAAGTACTGCGTCAATAACTACAGACCCATTTCAGTCTTAACAGGCCTCTCGAAAATTCTGGAAAGAATTATAAATAATAGGTTAGTAAAATATCTTGAGGACAACAAATTACTTTCAGATAGTCAGTTTGGTTTTAGACCAAAAAGATCAACCTGCCAAGCAGTACACAAATTGACAAATTATATTACTACTAATCTGGATAATGACTTGCACTGCATGGGAATTTTCCTGGATCTTGCCAAGGCTTTCGACACTATTTCTTGCTCTAAACTATTGGACAAGCTTGAAAAACTTGGGATTAGAGGAACACAACTCCTACTTTTTTCTGATTACCTTAAAAATCGTCATCAGTGTGTAAAACTCGGTCAGTATAAGAGTTCTGAACTTAAAAACAGCTGCTACGGCATTCCACAAGGAAGTATTTTGGGACCAACTTTGTTTTTAACTTACATAAATGAACTGTGCAACCTGAAATTAGCAAATGGTATCATAATATCATATGCAGATGACACAGCCCTATTGTTCTCGGCTAAATCACGAGAGGAGGTCTATAAATATGCTCAGAGTGGCTTTAACATAGTATCAAATTGGCTTCGTATGAATCTACTAACATTAAATGCAGATAAAACCAAGTATATTCTATTTAGAATGAGAAACACTAATATTCCACTTACTAACCATACCATTTATGCTCATAACTGTACGACAGACGCTGACACTGCTTGTTCGTGTCCTACTCTAGCTCAAGCCAATCACATGAAATATTTAGGTGTCACAATTGACACAAATCTAAATTTCCGTAAACACATTGATTTGCAATGTACTCGAGTTCGTAAACTCATATACATCTTTAAAAATTTACGCCACATTGCTGACTTTAAATTAATTAAACAGGTGTATTTAGCTTTGTGCCAATCTGTACTTACATACTGCATAACATCATGGGGCGGTGCTGCAAAGTCTATTTTACTCCCTCTAGAACGTGCTCAAAGAGCAATTCTAAAGGTTAAAAACCTAAACCTTTAGGCCTTTCAGATTTCCTACACACCAGCTTTACATTGCTTGTGGGGTGCTAACAGTACGCCAATTATTTATACTGCACATTACATTACAGCAGCACGTTGAACTCGCTTTCAAGCCAGTACCTCCTGACAAGAGAAGGAAGGATTTGGTCTGCATAAAGCCTCGAACTAGACATGCCTTTGTAAACCGATTCTATGTCTATTTAGGACCCGATTTATATAATAAGCTCAATAGAGTACTTAATATTTATAGTGCCAGTCACAAACATTGTAGTCTGAAGATACGCGAATATTTGGGTAAACTTGATTACACAGACACAGAAAGACTTCTAGAAGTACTTCAATGATGATGTAGTTATTAATATGGTAATTTTTAATTTGTATTTAGTACCTACTGGTAGTAGGATATCATTCTAACTATGTATGGACAAATAATCAGCTGATCGCTTAGTATGGGGATGGCCTGAAACACAGGTTTTTATTAGCCTAGCTCAGGCAGGTCGCCACAAGTTATAATGTCAGTACCAACGCACCTTTTATACGTAATTAAAAACACTAGCTTAATATTAGTATTTAAGCCAATCTGTTAAGAACTTGGTACTACTAAGTATTTATAAGTTTGTAAATTTATTACTTTGTAAAAGGACCTAAATAAATAAATAAAAAAAAAAAAAAAAAAAAATGTTAGCCGGGATCAATGGCTTAATGTACTTTCCGAGCGTGGAGGGTCTTGGTATGTAAAGATGGTCACCCATCCACGGACCAACCGCGGCAAACGTAGCTTAACCTGATCAATCGATCCGTGCGTCTGTTATTACTTAGCCCCACACCCTTCAGTAGACCTACTACAGGTACTTAAACATTCTTTCGAAATCATAGTAATTACTTCAACTCTTTCATTTTCAACGGTAGCCATTATTACCTAACATTTTATTTTCTCTTATTACGTCACGCACATCATTTTCAAATAACGTTCCAAACTCATATTCAAACTCCGAAGCAATCCCTCCATGATACCACAGTATAAATATGGTGATACTTCGTAAACAATTACTAAGTATTCCGATGCGTGAAGTATGCGGCCAGTATTTTGTGACCTATGGAGTTCCTACTTGCGATGACTCTTCATACAAAACGTAAAGGGATTAGAGAAAATGACAGGTCTTGCTAAACTAGTTTTATGTTCGTAGGTCGGTAATGTCAGTAGCATTATTGTTACCTACATTACAGTACCTTTTTGTTCAACCGTTTTTCTTTTGTTTTATCTTTTTACCCTCGTATTGCATTGTTGGAAATTGGTTTGACGTAACGATATTTTAAATTCAGAGCGCGCCCCAAAAATATGTTTTTCTTTAATTGTTTCCTTGTTTTTTCTAAGCGTTTTCCCGGTGGAAACGGAGAAAAATATAACAAGGTAGGTAACTTTAAATATTCGCTTTGAACGTCTCTGGAATAAAAAATTCCTTGTTGTACTTAACCTTTCATTTAGTATTATATCTATAAGGGCGATTTTTCCAACGCCAGATAATTTTATTCGAAGAATAATTTTGAATTTTTGACAGTTCCTCCATACAAAATCTGTCAGACGTCAATTTTATTCCACGAATAAAAATTATCTGTCGATTGAAAAATCAGCACATATATATTATATTATATATAATATATATGTGCTATAGTATATAATTTATTATATTATATATAATATATATGTGAATATAATATATATATTATAAATTAAGGGCCGGTTGTTTCAAACGGTTGGTTAACGTAGACTAATTTAGTGAAATTAATGAAAAAGCGGGGTGCAGAGTGCGGAGCGCCTGGCTGCTGCCAAATATAAAAAACAGATTGTTTTTATTAATGTTAATAATTTGACTTACTTTGACATTTGTTTTGGTTGTGACGATTGAGTAAAATAAAAAAAATAGCTAAATAAAACGGCTCAACCATGGACCGTTTTATTGAAAATAATAATAATATCCCTGGACATTTCACACAGCGCCATCTAGTCCCAAGCTAAGCAACCTAAAATGAGTAATAAGTTATTATAATTGCCGCTAATTGTATATTCTGTAGTTTCATGTATTTTTTTTTTATGCTTTGTATTTTAGTGGTGTACAATAAAGTATATATAAATAAATAAATATAATTATTTCACTAGATAAGTTTAGTAAGAATAGAATAGATTAGAATACTCTTTATTATGTACCCCATACAAACTACAGAACATAAATATATCAAATTTGACAAAGGGTTACACCATGGTCGGTCTTATCGATAGTTATACATATTATTATTAGATCGTTCTCGCATCATAGTTATATTCCTAGTAAGACAGTTATATAAACCACATTCATATAACTTTATTACGGTACCTATCTCTATATCCCTAGGGATATAACTACAATATCAAGGCTTCAACCATCTTACTGCGACATATCGATCTTAGTGACAAAGCTGCATATCATCATCATCATCATTCCAGCAGAAAGACGTCCACTGCTGGACTTCCCGCTGGTATTCCCCAAGCACCACGACTTCGACTAGTTTTGTACTTCTCGTACACAGCGGTTTCCTGCAACTTGCACAAGGTCTTAGGTCCACCTTGTGGGAGGCCCTCCAACGCTACACCTTCCGGTACGCGGACGCCACTCCAGAACTCAGCCCCATCAGCCACCTGTTCTGTTAGCAATGTACCTTGCTCACAAGCCGCATAATACCTTTTTTTTTTTTAATGCTGCCTACAAATTCTTGCAATAGCCTCATATAGTCCAGGCGTCACATAAATATCAATATAATTTCCTTAGAAAGCTCTTAAACCAAGCAAAAGCAATCGATTTCGATATTTTTAACGTTTATTTTTAATATTTACACTCTCCCTTTTATAAAACATATTGGCACGGCCAATGGGCGGAAGTTAAAACACAGGCTATCAAATTTCAGCAGGAAATTGACATGACGGCGCGTGCGCGAAAGTAAACCAAACTTGACTCACACGGTGGTACGGGACGAGGCATGAGCGGTAGCGATTTAAAACATATTATGTTTTTGCATGGCAGCCTTTTGAAGTTTTGACGGGAAGCCTAGAAAATGTAATGAAATTATTGTAGGATATCGGAAACACTTTTAAACGTCATCCTACTAATATAAGAATCGCGAAAGTTTGTATGGATGGATGGATGGATGTTTGTTACTCTTTCACGCAAAAACTAGGTACTACACGGATTTGGATGAAATTTGGCACACAGATAGTTTAATACACTAGGATTAATACATATAATACTTTTTATCCTGATTTTCCCACGAGATCGAAACTTATGCAGGTAAAACCGCGGGGCGCAAAGCTAGATGGAGTGGACATGTCCTATCTGACTATACCCCTGAGAAGAAATGGCAGAAGAAAGTCAGGTGTCAATCAATGAAAAAAAATATATAAATGCTGAACTATTTTTTTTTATAACCCCCTTTATAGAGCTGTTAACGTGTGGTTTGCCTTGCCAAAATGCCTTGATTTTGAGAGATTTGCTTTGAGAGCCCGTGAGTGAATTGTCGACGTGCGTACAGTCACGAGCAAAAGTATGTATACACTCGGCTTTATTCAAAAGCGATTTACTCCTTTATTTTTTTATTAAATTTTATGTTGTTACGAACATAGCATTTTCGAACCCATAGGTTTATGTAATGTGTCGTATTTCAACAAAAATCGAAAAGAAAAGCGAAAAAATCGCAATTGAAAGTTGCCAAGTGTTGACATATTGGTGTTCGTGACTGTACAAATAAAAGAACACCCACCAGTTATGTGAACATTTCACCAGCTATATTTACATAAGTTCCATTTATCAGGGGGTTAGGGGCGTCGTCATAATTACATAATATGTCTGTCTAAGGGTGGATTGTTTCACGTCACTTGACGCACGCGTATACGTCAAAAATGGACAGTACAAATAATCAACCTATAATGTTCCCACTGCTGGGACACACGCCTCCTTTCGGTGAGAGTTAGTGGGCAGTAATCCCAGTGGCCCAGTGTGGATTGGTAGACGTCACATGTCTTCGAATTTTTGGTTCTAGGACATGCCGTTTTCCTTCACCGTTTGACACTAACTATCAACAAAGCAAATAAAGCGTTGTTTCAAATTACAAAATGATGGCCTTGACTTACGTCAAATAATTAAGAGTACCTTATCGTTATTATTTGACGTACGTATGTTACGTTAACCAACCGTTTAAAGCAACCGGCCCTAAACAGATAATTTTGGTGATAGTCGTTGGTGGTGATCCCGTTGGTAAGGGTTAATTTTGCTGATTAGATATTCTTGCAACCCAATCCATGAGTTATTTTCGTAAAGCTCGCGCAAACGCGCGACGGCACGGTTGGCGCAGTGGTTAAGCGATTGACGGCTGCGCTGCGTGTCGCGGGTTCGATTCCCGCACGGAACAAATATTTGTATGACCTACAAGTAGTTGTTCCGGGTCTGGCTGTTTGTGTATGTGAGTTTAAATGTTTGTAAACGCACCCACGATACAGGAGTAATTCCTAGTGTGGGCAACGTTTTTATATCAATAAAAAAACTTGAAGCGTTCAGGTCTGACATTTTACTAAGCTTTTAGGTAGGACTAACCGCTGTCAGTTCATAAATTAAAACCTTTTCTCATTAAGGATTTATATTACATGTTACAGTGGCTAGTGTTACTGCGAATTAAAAAAAAAACAGTTCCGAATAACTTCCTTATTCTGTCTGAACGAGTCACTATATCATTATAGACTATCTTTGTCTCTCTCTGAGTTTGATAGATAGAAAAAGACAGGTGATGTGTAAATGTTATTGAAAGATACAGAATAAGGCAGTGGTGTTATTTTTTTTTTTATAGTCAACCTTGTCTTGACCTTTTATAGTCCAGGGGTGAAGGACTAAGGAAACTCGTTGAGTGGGCTATTATTTTAAATAAATGTAAAATAATGACTAATACTTACATTACAAGAAACAATAGAGGTTTGAGGTGTTGTTTTTGTGTAATTGCCTAATTACATGTTTTTTTTCTTTAAAACGCAAGAGTTCAATTCATTTGTTTTTTTTTTTTTGCTTCAAACGGTTGGTTAACGTAACATACATACGTGAAATAATAACGATTACGTAAGTACTCGTAATTATTTGACGTAAGTCAAGGCCATAATATTGTAATTGGATTTTAAAACAACGCTTTTTTTGGTTTGTTGATAGTTACTGTTAAACGGTAAAGGAAAACATCGTGAGGAAAAAAGGAAACCAAATGTCCTAGAACCAAAAATTCGAAGACATGTGACATCTATGTAGGGTGAGCTTCTAGTCTAACAGGATGCAGCTAGCACCAGTATGTAACGTGGAGCGACTGCATAAACAGGGTGGCAGTGACATCGACGCGCAAACAGTAACCATGGATTCAGCACATGACTTTAGACCCCATAACGTCGAAATTTTTCGTCGGTGCTGTATTTTTTATATCAAATACAATTAAATATTAAAATTGGTTCGTCACAATAGCACTGCCTCCTTATCTGTCTATGTATATGTATCTTCTATATCTACATATACTAATAATAAAGCTGAGGATATTGTTTGTTTGTCTGTTTGAACACGCTAATCTCTGGACCTATCGGAAGTATTAGAAAAAATCTTTTTGCATTTGATACCCCAATTCTCGAGAAAGGCTAGACAAGACGACCGACCGACTACGACCCGAGCAAAAAGAAAAAAGTCAGAGAGAGCAGTAAGCGACAACGAAGTATGTACACACGGCTACACATCAAGCTATGCAAAACCAGTATTGGCTGACCGTTCATTGTGAGAAAATATCATACAAAGTGAGGCCAAGACAAACTGGTTTTGTATAGCTTGACGTGTAGCCGTGTGTACTGGCACGGGTGGTCGATGCGATGTGACGCGGTGGATCTCAGGAACAATAAATTTCACGCCTAAGAAGCTAGTCTGTGAATATAACAGAAGGCCAATTCTCTTAATTTAAAACGTTCAAAATCTAGTCGCAGTCTCATCTCGGCGACAAACAAATGTCAAAAGCTTGTCAAAATGTAGGGAAATTAGAAGAATTTTTTGACAGATTGAGACTGAGATCACACTGTGAACGTTCTTAAAATTACGAGAATTGCCCCTCTGATGTCAGAAAAACGATTGTGATTTGTCACCAAATGTCATAAATAATAATAATATCCCTGGACATTTCACACAGCACCATCTAGTCCCAAGCTAAGCAACCTAATGCTTGTGTTATGGTAACAAGATGGCTGATAAACTACTTATATAAATTTTTTTTTTGTAAATATATACATATTATAGATAGAAAAACACCCAGACTCGGAACAAATACATGTAGGTCATACAAATATTTGTTCCGTGCGGGAATCGAACCCGCGACACGCAGCGCAGCAGTCAATCGCTTAACCACTGCGCCAACCGTGCCGTCAAATGTAGCTCCCTTTATTTGTTAAAACTCTATACCTAAATCTCTTCTTTATTTACAGGAGCCTTCTTTTCCACATTTTACGCTGGATAAGACCGTGCCGGGCCGCTCCCTACGGTCTTACCCAGCGTAAAATATGGAAAAGGAGGAAGGAGTATCCTTTCTGTAAACGGAAAATTCGTGTCACTTGCAAATTAAATCATTCTTTACCTTTTTCTACTCAGTTAATCTTTGTCACTTACTGTTGACGGTTTTCCTTCATTCATAAATCATTATTCAAATACGACCTCTTATTGAACACAAAAATACGATCCTAAAAAACATCACCCTCCTTCTGGGCAGTTGAGTTAAAGCCTAAAATCACAAATAAAATAAATACAGATCAAATAAAAATAGAACTGCTAAAAAAGCTACATTTTCTGTTTTCTTTACTTTGAAGAAGGGTTTTTTTTTCTTTCATTTTGCCAAACAAAACTGGGCTTTAAATAAACAGAGTCAAGTCCTTGAACAACTTCGGTTAAACGCTTCGCATCTGTGTCCAATATTGCAAGTCAAACAAGGACTCTTTGTATCTAATTACGGAGGAAAATAAAAAGACATGGCCTTCAGTCCTTGTGGTCTGCGAGCTGTGACTCATCTAGTAAAAGTGCGCGTTATGTTTTAAACGCCTGTATGGTAATAAATGGAAGTGCGGACTTGTTCATTCCTGAACGCTAGTGTCATATGGTTCAAGTGCGCGTCTTACTTTTAAGAAAATGGTTTGGAGACTGATCTAGCACTTCCCGTGGCTTTGCAGGAGTAGGAGCAGGAGTTGTTCTTACGAGTAGAACAAGAAATTCGGAGCAATGCAGACAGCTGTGCCGCTGGGGAGTTTGTTGCGCCACTTCTTCTTCCCAGGGAAAGCACTAGGAAGTAGTGAAGGGTGGGCATTCTGGGGGATTGTCTTTTGTAATTTTGACGTTCAAAAAGTGCTGATTCTCGGTCTAATTTGAATAAATGACTTTTGATTTTGATTTTTTGAGCATTTTAAGTACGGGGCAATTTCTTTTATCATAACTGCTATTCAGGAAGCTAAGAGGAGCTCAGAAGGAAGGAAAACATATTGAGGAAACTGACATGTCCTAGAACCAAAATATCGAAGACATACCTACTACATCTACCTATCTACACAGGAGACCGCGTTGTGGCTTACGGCTTAGGTTGCAAGTCACAACGCGAGCAAAAAAAAGCGGTTTCCTACAGAAGTGCAATACCTACGCGGTCAAAATTTATAGAAATTTTTTTTTTTAGTCCCTGACGAAAATTTTTGACGCAGTGGTCCAGAACCTGACATCCTGTACTGACTGTATAGATGAAATGGACTTTACTAATACTAGGTACACAACAATGCCATTAATTCCGCGAAGTCTTTCCTAGAACTCTGCCACGCCTAAATTTATGCTCTAATAGCCGCAATGAAATTGGCTTTATGTGAGATTGTTCTCGTACGGACGACAGTTACTTGGAATCCTAACGATAACTTAATTACGGGGCCAATGCTAAACAAAGGACTATTGAATTTGTAGTGTAGTCTGTCGGTTCAATGTGCTTGAGAATGTTTAATTGGCAAGCATGTTTATTGTTCACCACTAGAGTCGTTAAACACTATTTGATTTATTTTTCGTAGTCCGGAAAATTGATATTTTCTTTATCTTTGTGATATTATCATTGTTTTTTTGATTAATTTTAATGCTTTTTATTTTATAATTTGATTTTAATTTTGTAATAGTTAAGGACTATGGACATTGTCCGAAATAAATAAATTATTATTATTTATCATCCAAATGTTTGAATACAAAACTGTATTGATTTCTGTGTTGTGTGCATGTAATGATAATTTTTATCTTAATATATAATATATAATTGTTCTGTACGTGTGTTTGTCACCTAACTCCTAAACGACTGGACCGATTTGGATAAAATTTTGTGAGTATATTTCTTGGGTAGGTTCTTGGATGGGTTGAGGCGGCAACTCTCCTTGCACGCTTTCCGCCACTGGACATCTTGGCGGATATGGACGCGAGGGTTTATAACCGAATCCGTGTCATCCGCCAAAGTGGCAATGGTGTGCCAGGCATCGCTGTTGCTCGGCTGAGGCGGCAGGAACGGCGACACGCGTTCGAGCGGTGGCGTGAGCGGCTGCAACAGCCGCAATATTCGCATAAGCGAGTTGTCGAAGCCGTTCTACCGCACTTCGAAGCCTGGCTGAGAAGAGAGGAGCGCATCTCTTATAGGCTAACTCAGGTGCTGACCGGACATGGTTGCTTCGGTGAGTACCTGAATAAGATTGGACGTGAGGCCACGGCAAGTTGCCACCATTGTGGAAGCGACCTAGACTCTGCACAGCACACGCTCGAGGAGTGCCCAGCGTGGGCCTCTGAGCGGCAGGTTTTGGTCGCCAGGATCGGGCGAGACCTGTCTCTGCCAGCAGTAGTGAGGGCTATGCTGTCGGAGACAGAAAACTGGAGGGAAGTTGCCTCCTTCTGTGAGACCGTGATGGTCCAGAAGGAGGCCGCGGAGCGGGATCGTGAGAGAGCCGATCCCGCTCGGAGAAGAAGGCGTCGAGCAGGCAACCGCCTCGACGCCTAACACGCCGAAACCCCGCCTGCATCATCTAACAAAGGCGGGAATTTGGGGTCGCGGGCGATTAGAGTGGGGACTCTGTCGGCCCACTGAGTGACCTCGGGGAATGCGGCGCACAGTGGTCATGTGCTGCCTTGCACACTTGCACAGTCGGGCTTCAGGGAGACCCCTTTACAGTCTCCCCAGAGATGTGCCCTAAAAGGCATTGCACAGAGGGGGCTCCGGATTGGTCTTTTGAGAGGTAACGGTGCCCCTTCCATGTGCAGATGGTGACCACCGGGGTGGTTTTAGTGAGGTAAAAATCCCACACTCCCTGGTTTTATCTCCAAAACCAGGCGCCTTTTGAAGGTTTCCCCCCGAAAACAAAAAAAAAAAAAAAAAAAGGTTCTTGGATGGTTTGAAAAAACAATTGGACCCGATCAGGCAGGACGACGTCTGCCGGGTCCGCTAGTAATTCTATAAATAAATATATGTTGGGGCTGCGAATCATATTTAGATCAACATAATTATTATGACTATACTGACCTGAAAATTGCAAAAAACCTCGGAAAATTTGGATAATTCGGGCTACTCTGACAGTTTCGCCTCAATCAAATGAAAGAATATTAGCAAGGAGCCCCATATAAATTATGTAGAAATTATATATTTTTTTAAATTATATTTGTGTGTAACCGACTGAAATATACTCACAAAGTTTTATCCAGCCGTTTAGGAGGAGTTAGGTGACAAACACACGTATAGAACAATTATATATTATATAATAGCTGACCCGGCAAACGTTGTTTTGCCATATAAATTATTTCTAGCTACCCGGCGCTACTTCGTTCGCGTGGTGTCCTACCCCCTACTCTACTCCATCACTACTCCTACCCTGTTCCTACCCTACTCCTACCCTACTCCTACCCTACTCCTACCCTACTCCTACCCTACTCCTAACCTACTCCTACACTACTCCTACCCTACTCCTAGCCGACTCCTACCCTACTTCTACCCTACTCCTAACCTACTTCCACCCTACTCCTACCCTACTCCTAACCTAACCTACTCCTACACTACTCCTACCCTACTCCTACACTACTCCTACCCTACTCCTAACCTATGAATGATGATTCTACATACACACCCAACACCCCAAATTGGGACAAGGATCCCAATTTGGGGTTTTGGGTGTCTTTTTTTAGAATCATGAAAGTAAAATACCTGTTGCCCAATCAACCAAAAAATCCAACAACCAAAAATATAACTAAACTCTCTCCTTTAGGTAAACCGTTTTTTGACAGATGGAACTAGTGATTGCAGCAACACACAATACATAGATTGATATACGTACGATATTATAATTTCGTAAGAAGCCGTAAATATGATAATTCAATAAGATAAGGCAGTTTATATATTTATTTAATAATATATATTTATTTTATTTATTTAAAATAGATTATTTATTTACAGCGTTGCGACATTTTTTTTTAATGTTGTAGCATCATGCTGGGATAGGAGCCTTTTGGCCTCGTATAGGACTTTCTGTTTCAGTTTTCTTTTTCTTATTTTTTTTTTAAATAATTTTATTTGTTATTGTGTTTAATTTAGTTTAGTTTTATGATCTTCCTGTACGAGTCGCAATAAATACTTTTTCTTTCTTTCTATTTTATTACGCATTTTAAAGTTAACTTTTACATCATCTGGAATATGTACGTTCGAAGACAGCTGTCAAAAAACGGTTAACCTAATAGACAAGGTATAGTGTAGGTACATTTTTCAAGTAAGTAGGTATAAAATATGAAGGTATTAGAAGTATTTATGAAGGCTTAACTAGATGAGTATTATACAGAAAAACATATCAATGTCTTAACTTTTGTACACAAGGTACCTCTACCTTATATTTTATCTTTTGGTTGTATTTTTTTTTCTTTTAGCAAAGATATATTCCCCTCACAAAGAACGAAGGATCTCTTAATTGGATATAGCTCGTATCTTTTTCCATAATGGGCAAATATGAGGTTTTTGGGACTTTAGGTGCCAATAAGAATATTTGTTAGGAAATATTATTGTACCTAATATTTTGTCCATCCATTTTATGACAAAGTAATACCATATTTTGAGCTGATTACTTCATTCATTATTTAAGGAGGGGCTTGTGGCTAAGTAATAACAGCCGCACGGATCGATCGATCAGGTTAAGCTACACTTGCCGTGGTTGGTCAGTGGATATGTGACCATCTTTATATATCAAAACCCCTCCGTGCCTCGGGAACAAGTTAAGCAATTGATCCCGGCGGTCATTCGTGTATCTTTGGCAGTCGTTACGGGTCGACAGAAACCCGAAAGTCTGACAACCAGTCTTACCAAGGATTAGGAGTCAGATAGGCAGTCGCTTCATGTAAAATACTGGTATTCAGCTGCACCCGGTTAGACTGGAAGCCGATCCCAGCATAATTGGGAAAAGGCTAGGCAGATGATGATACTTTATTCATTATACCTACATTTTTCAATGGCCTGCTGCCTGGTTAAGCAGATAGGTTATCAATGATTGGTTTCATCGTGATGGATGGAGAAGGAGAGGAATGCCTAAGAAAAGATGGATGGATTGTGTTAGGAATGATATAAAGAGAAGGGGTGAATGGAAGAAACGTGTTGCATTGACCCCAAGTAACGTGGTACAACAGCAGAAATATCGTGATGATGATGAGATAGGTTATCATTGAGAAACTGCTTTTTAGTTAGGTACGTTGATGTCATTGTTTTAAGGAACATTTAGTTTGTAATGTTTAAGTAAGTTTCCCGAATAGAATAAAATTAAACATCATCGGTAGGGCTTTTTTGTAATTGCGAAGTAATTTTGCGCTGAAATGGGACAGTTTTAGGTCAGTATTTAAACAAAAAAACGTTTTAAAGATTTGATTGTTTTTTTTTTTTTAATATCTAAGGCATGATTTTTTTAACAAAGTTAAAGCATTAATTTCAAATATTTTGAATGTCAAAAAAATTTTAACATACGCTCTACGGCACGGTGGTGACGGCACGGTTGGCGCAGTGGTTAAGCGATTGACTGCTGCGCTGCGTGTCGCGGGTTCGATTCCCGCACGGAACAAATATTTGTATGACCTACATGTATTTGTTCCGAGTCTGGGTGTTTTTCTATCTATAATATGTATGTATTTAAAAAAAAATGTTTATAAGTAGTTTATCAGCCATCTTGTTACCATAACACAAGCATTAGGTTGCTTAGCTTGGGACTAGATGGCGCTGTGTGAAATGTCCAGGGATATTATTATTATTATTATACGAAAGCTGTCAAACTGCAATATTTACGAGTATTCCTCACACAAAAAAATATCCGACTATTCTAAAGTCAAGCCCAATTATGTCACCTATTAACTCATTCACTAATTACCTATATCTAATAAAGTACCCACACCTTTATAAATAAAACCATTTGATGCAAACCCACGTGGGCCTACGGATGCCATACCCATTACCCATTAGAAAGTACGGACGCCAGCAGGTCAACCTACCCGAAACTGTCAGATTTTCCCAATCAACATTGAACCTAATGCTTTAGCAATAAAGTCGAAAATCTATTAAAGAAATCTGACAGATTGTAGTAGCTTGATGTGCTGGCGTCTGTACATCGACCTATTGACAACCCTGACATATTGAGCTCAGCATGTAATCAATGGTTTATAGCCAATAAACAATTATGATTTACGTTTGATTAATTAACATAAGTTTATTGTAATGGTTTGGAATTTCGCAATTCAATAAGCATATTCTTCAAAATACCCAATACCTACGTACGACTGATGGCCTAGTGGTTAAAAATGCCCTGCCTCTCATGCACGAGGTTGTGGGTTCAAAACATGGCAAGTACCAATGTGATTTTTTTAATTGTATAGGTACGTAACAATTTCATTTTGACAGTTCAACAACATTCATTGCGTTATTTACGTGTTGAGCAGACAAATTTTTCGAACTTATTAAGCAATGGATTAGCAATTTGCTTCAAAATGATTATGATTCCGATTGATTGTGTGTTACGCAGTTAGGACGCAGGACGGCGAAAATCGACCTAGTGTAAATCCCCCACAACTTTTTAGTTCCATGTTGCCATTTTGACATCCACGTGTATAAAATGGGTAGCTTTGCCAAGGGACCATATACACGGTAACTTTTACCTTTTCCTTATAAAACTGATGGTTAAATAGAAAAGAAACTTTACAAATTAAAGCCACAGGGACTTCAACTTTTTCCTGTTATGTTTTAACCAGTTTTCCTTATATTCTTCTGTACAATTGTTTTTCCACATATTTTTAACACCATTAAAAATTTTCTTTTAAGTACAATAACTTTTGCGTTTCACTTTTTCCTTTCGCTTTTTCCTGTCATTTTCCGGAAATTGTAAAGAAACCTATTATTTAAACTAATATAATAAAGAGAAAAGATTTGATGTTTTTTATGTTTGTTTGGAATGAAAAAAAAAATATTTCACCATAAAAAAAAATTATTTGATAGAAAGCTATTAGAAAGAAAAATATATAGAAAGCTACATTATCAGCATGGGCTGTAGTTTTGTTAGTAGGTATATAGGTAGTACAATCTGTCAAATTTCTTTAATATACCTATTTTCAACTTTATCGCTAAAGTATTAGGGTTCAAAGTTGATTGGGAAAATTTGACAGTTTCGGGTAGCTTGACCTGCTGGCATCTGTACCTATTGTTGTGTCTTACGACTTCAATGCAAACGAAGTCCGGGCAGAAGCTAATCATAAATGGCCTAATTAATTTTTCATAAACGTTATCGCATAAAATAAAAAATAAAGTCGATTAAAACCCAACGTCAAAGTCCAAATATACAAAAACATATTTACCGTCCGCTTTCATACTAGTCAAGTCTAAATTAATGATACTCTCGATCCGCCATCTTGCCAAACAAGACATTTAATTATGAGCATTAACCTTTAATTAGAAATTGATAGAGACAAATCGCACAGCGAGTTAATCAAAATAATATTACTGTGAAATAATAGGTTGTCTTCGATGTGATTTGCATAGTTGTTAAGGGGTATGCTATTATATGGATTTATAGTAAAAAAATAAATTGCTATACTACGTTCGCGTTAAGGATGCTGTGAGTCATCATTATCCGTCGGCCTAGCCCCGCCCCCTAACCAATCAAATCTTTTCAAAATACAAAGTCAAGTTCACAATGACAGTTGAAGGCATTGCTTCGAACGCAACGGTTGTGTCCTGTCATTTGTGTTAATTGATTTAAATTAAAAAAAATGAATACACTGCATTCTTAACACGAACGAACTGTGGAAGGAAAACAACATCTAAAGAAGGGGAAGGTATGGGGGAGGCCTTTGACCAGTACTGGAAAAGATCAAGCTTCATTCTCCTGCCTTTATCCCAATTTATTTGGGGTCGGCTCAACATGTCTTTTTCTTCGATACTTCTCTATTAGTCGTCATATCGGTAGTTACCTCCTTTCTAACCATATCATCATTCACACATTCCATCCATCGTTTCTTTGGTCTTCCTCTACTCTTATAGCCATTGGCATTCATGCTCAGATCAAGCTAATAATACAAAAAAAAAAACGTACAGATTAGTAGAAATATAGTGGCCTGCGGGTAGGATGTAATATATACAGGAGGTGACCGTAGTCCGTCAAAAATATTGGTGTTACAAAATCAATACAATTAGTAGAATTTAATCTTTGGACAAAACTTAGGTACCACGAGTGACAAGAATTTTCTTTTAGACGATAAATCATAATCATAATACATAAGGAAGGAAGCCAAGCTGTTTTGTCCAGCTATGTAGGTTGAATAATGTTTCATTCCTTGAGGCTTAATAGGTAAATTCTTCTTCCCAGTTAAAGTACTCGGAAGTGGTGAAGGGTGGGAGTTTTAGGGGACTGTCTTACGTAATTTTGGCGTTTAAAAGTGCTGATTCTCAGCCTAAAATAAATGACATTTGGATTTTTATTTGTGCTTCGATTTTGATTTAAAAAAAAAACTATAATTTATTTTATTTATTCACACCAATAAGTTCAACATCTTATAGTATTCCAAGATATTATACACACTTAATAAACTATACTTAAACATAAAATTCAACAATAAAAATAAAATAATAAAAATTACAATATTATGCCTCCTTCAATGCACTTTTGTGCTCCTAACACAAATTTCGGCAGGCTATCGAACACATCTTCCGACGGCATATTATTTATAGTATCGGCCCTTGACAAAGGAGCAAACTTGAGTAAATTCGTCCTAGCAAAAAAACAAGAACAGTATGCTATTTGTAGCCAGACTTCGATTGACGATGCCTATTTTTAGGAGTATTGTACAGTCACGAGCACCAATATGTCAACACTTGGCAACTTTCAATTGCGATTTTTTCGTGAAATACCGATTGCAACGTTGAAATACGACACATTACATAAACCTATGGGTTAGAAAATGCTATGTTTGTAACAATATAAAATTTCCTTTAAAAAATAAAGGAGTAAATCGCTTTTGAATAAAGTCGAGTGTATACATACTTTTGTTCGTGACTGTACTGTTTGATGTTTCATTAATTAATTTTATCAAGAAAAAGAAGCTGAATCGGGCCGTTAAACTTGCCCTTAACAAAGCTTCGTAATAAAAAAGTTCGTGCCGATATTTCTGTCGTAACTGATTTACATATCTAAGTCCTTTCCTTTCTAGTTTCGCGGAAAGTAAATTATTAATAATATCAGGTAACAATTAATTTGCAGACGTTTGTTATTTATTAACTGACTGGTTTATCGCAAAATGTATGATAACCTAGTGTTGAGTTACAATACTTGTGATTCAACGTAATTTGTAAAACGTCTTATGGAAAAAACTGGTTTTGACTGATTTGCGAATTTGAAAGAAAAGAAAGAAAGAAAATAAATTTGATAACATTTGTCTTCGATCAATAATAGTACTAGATTCCCGATAAGATAAGGCTGTTTGTGTATGTGAGTTTAAATGTTTGTAAACGCACCCACGATACAGGAGAAATCCTAGTGTGGGGCAACGATTTAAAAAAAATATATATATATTATGTTTAAAAAAATATTAATTAATTAATATTTTAATATATTATGTTTGTTATAAAATATTGTGTTTTAATAACTCTCTAACATTAACTCTGCCCTTCGATTACCCCTTCAAGTCATACAGACGTGACGATTTAGAGAAAAACTAACATTCTCTAGAAAGTATTACTCAATAAATATAATATGAACCTGTCAATAGTAACATGATACTTCTTGAGAGCTTTTAATAAAACAAATAGCGACAAATTAAAAGCTAGTTAAATTAATTAGGTATGTTGAAGCAGTCACTTGATGATGAAAGTAAATTTTGCGGTAGAACATGTCAAACCTGATCAGTTCATCATTCATTCACCAATTCGTTTTTGTATAAATCAATGGGCAATTCTCAAAACGGTGAAGGAATACATAGTCAGGAAACCGGTATGTCCTAGAACTGAAAATAAGTTAAGTTATATCCATTTATTTTTCATATACTGTTTGTTTTCCCTTACAAATAAAATTCGAAAACACGTGACATCTACCTTTGTCCCAGCCGTGGGAACATTAAAGACTGATTATTCATAAGTAGGGCTGATTTTCCGAGATGCACCGAACTGAATAATGGCCTCGGTGAATCGTTTATTTAATTTAGCCAGCAAGGTGGACTCTCCAGTCTCATAAAGATTTAAAAAAAAAAAGTATCTTTATTAACTTCAGTTGTACACAAAACACTTATCTATACATTATGCAGCGTTACAAAGGAAAAGTGATTTCGATGAACTCTGGCACCCATAGTAAGATTTAACTTGTGTTTAGGGTGCCAGCGTCCTCGCCTATGATTTGAAACAGTATCAGTAGTTGTAGGACGAGCACAGTATATTATTGTTATGATAACTACTTACTAGTAATTGCATAGATGTGGACTATTCAAGTACAGTCCCTCATCAGTATTATCTGACCCACCCTAAAAACAAACGAATTTGGACCCTCTGGCTGTAACATTAAGGTTTATTCAATTTATATGAGCATAACAGACAAGTGCTCGAGGACTCAATGAAGAAATACAATCAATACAGACACGCAAATTTCATCTTTAACACGTAACGTTAAGGTAAACCCACCCAACACTGTCGGAGCCACCGGCATTATAATATCATTTTGTTAAGCTATTTTAATCATTATATCGTTGACAATAAAGTTGAAAAGCTTTTAAGTCACACTACATAATTACAACCCAATCTTTAATTTCGCGTATTTCCAACAAGTTCTTGTGGCTTAGCGGTTTGATGCTGGATTGGCGACGAACAACATGTGGGTTCGAAAATACAGTCCACCTATATTATCAGTTTCTTTTTTAATTTGTTTTCATTTCTACAATATTGCTTGCATTACTAAAGAACGACCAATATGATTTACGCCTAATAACTTATCTTGTAAACAGGTGGGTAAATTGAAAAATTTAAGTTCACAGAATTTATATTTACCAAGAATGGTTGGATAGGAAGTAAAAAATATATTTGCTTCGTGAGGTAGATAATAAATTCATCTAAGTGACAAAAGTTACACTACGCCTTATAGCAGTGACTGCGCACACACATTTGTAAATCGTTTCACATAACTCGATAAGTATTTTTAAGCAATTTGGTGTTAAAAAGCATCATAGTCGCAACTTAATGACTATACCAAACATAAAATCATATTTTTACATGAGTATAATGTTGGAATTAGAGAGATTGGTCATCGACTTAATATAGCAGTAAGTGTTTTTTTATACCTATTTTATTTTATTGATTGTGATTAACGAACGCGTAGTTGGCTATTTTACCATTACATTCACTCCTTACAAGTTACATACACGGTTCCAAAAATGTTTTTTTTTTGTTTTAGAGAAATACGGTCAGTCTATGCCTAAGACGTTATGGAGACAATGGAAATATTCAGCGGATTCGTCCAGGAGCAAAAGCCATTAAGTATAGTCCCGAATTCGAACGCCACCGTTGTTTCAAGCCATGTTGAAAATCCATTTTTTGCCCATTCGTGTAACCGCAATAAACCACAATATTTCAGTGGAAACAGTGAGAAGGCATTTACACGCTGCTGGGATAAGGAATTATAAACCGGCACAGAAAACTTCATTGACACCTGCTCATCGATAAGAAAGGGTCCATTTTGCCCAGGAATATTATATATTTTTTTTTCTATTTTTAAACACATCATGTAAGTTAATTCTCAATAGATTGATTGTTAAACCATTAAAATGTTGCAGATTATGTGGTGATATTATTGTTATAAATAGATTGTTTCTATTTAAATAACATGTTTATTCACTACATATAGGCAGCTATAAATCTGTAAAGCATTTCACAGATGAATTCATTTTCTCGATAACAAACTTTTAAGCATAAGCATGCCTTGTTTAATGTTAATAAATGGTTAGATTTGATTATGGCATACTAATATAAAATGTAGGTATATTAATTTGGAAATATATATGAGCATTTACTTATTTTATCTTACCTAAGTGTTTTAATGAAATAATAAACATTTTAAACTTGCAACTTTTTAATTTTATTTCTATACAAACTGCCCGTTTAAAAAAACAAGACCCTAAGAAATGTAAAAAAAGTGTAATAAAATAATTTAAAAAAACAGCTGAGCAAAAAGCTACATTTAGGTTAAACTCGGTTTCGAACGTAGACAACGATGAACACCGCACTAGTGACCACAAGACCAACTCAACTCTTATAAGCCGCATTTAAATTTGATCTTAGTTGTTATGCTAGACGCAATATTCTAAAGAATTTGAACCATATAGTATACATTCATAAAGTTTATTCTTGCACAGCACAAGCAGCCAACCTTCTCCTCGTGCAAATAGATTATTTTGTATTTTAAATAATCACTCCATTGAGACATGATAATAAAAAAATCTACCTATAAAATAGAAAATAAAAAATGGTAAAGAGACGTTGTTTTTGCAATTTAGTAAGACAAGGTAAAATATGTTTGAGCGTAGTCACTGCATAAGTACCCTTAGTAGCATTTGAATACCAGTTTTATAATAAATAATATTTATTTTTCAACTACCCACTTATTACAAGTTGTGCGAAAATATTACCATTTTAAAAGTTTATATTTGAAGATTATCCGTCTATAGTTCTTTATAATAATACAAGAAATAGGTTTAGAATAAATTCTAAATTGAAAGCAAAACAATATCATCGTTGCAGGATTTGATCTCGCACCTTGATATTCTCAGTCTTATACACAGACCACGAGACCAGAATTACTTGAACGCAATCATTAAAATAAGCTATTACACTAATTATATTATAACAAGTAGTTATAACATGTAACCTAATGCTAACGTTATAAAGATCAAATTTGCGTGTCTGTATTGTTATTGTATTTGTTCATCGAGTCCTCGAGCACTTGTCTGTTAAGCTCATATAAATTGAATAAACCTTAATGTTACAGCCAGAGGGTCCAAATTCGTTTGTTTTTAGGGTGGGTCAGATAATACTGATGAGGGACTGTACCTATGTATATGCATTGAGAAAGAGATAAATATGGTGGTGTATGGTATATTATTCTTTTTAATTTTTTTTTTTAATATTATAGCTATACCTACCTATCCAGATGAAATTGTAATTTATATAATACATGGAAATTAATTAATTGCTGTTACTGGTGTATAACCGTTGTAATTAATAATAATAAATAAATGATGAATAGGTAACTGATGGTGAAAAACTTGCGTTTATGTAATCCTGTATAAATATAATTATAAATAAATGACTTTATTACCTACATTAGGTTAAGCGACAGATACTTGTAGTAGATCTTCAGTCTTATCGTAGGTAACAATATAGCGAAGGTTCTTTCGATAAATAACTTGTCAAGCTATTTTATTACCGGAAAGAAACTATAATTCTAAGTAGCTATGCCAATAAATCGGCCTAACCATTAAAAAAATGACATAGCAAAATGTTTACTGCCTGAGGCACTTCCAAATATTATAACACGTAGTAAGTAGAAATTAACATCTGTTAATGATGATGCTATTAATTATAACAAAACCCGCCTGCTTAAACTAGTCAGATAAATAGAATTAATTAACTCTGACAGAGGAGCCGCTCTTGTAGAAAGTTGGTCGCAAAAATTATTGGTCACATAAGTTTTATTAGGAAGTTTGACTAAATTGAGATTTATTTTTTGGTTGTTTTTGGTTAGCTTATGTTATGCCATGATTTTTGTTTTGTCTTTAAGAACAATAAAATTATTTTAGATCTAGGTATTTTTATTCCAAAAAATGAGACAGTGAGGAAATTAGCGACGGTTATTTTTTTTTTTTAAGTTACCCCACACCCACCCTGCTGAGCAAATGCCTCCTCCAAATCCGTCCAGACATCCTTTTCTAGAGCCACCTCGATCCAACCTCCGCGGTACACGTCTTGAAAAAAAATCAGTTGATCTTGGATACATTATGTCGAGTTATGCGAACATATATCTATGGATCAACTGATTCATTTTTTCACAATTTCAGCGTTGTTCCCGTAGTAAAAGTTGTTTATAATGTTGAGTACAATGACCCCTTTTAAGGATTATTTATTAATTATTAAAAGCCTGTGATGTTCCACTGCAGGGCAAAGGCCTCCTTACTCTCCTTCCACTTCTCTCTGTTTAAAGCTGTTAAGGACCAGTTCTTGTTGAAGGAGTCCAGCTCATCCCACCATCTCCGTCTGGGCCTGTCGCTTGCCATTAGGAGGGACCCATTGGGTCGTAAGTTTGGCCCATTGGTCGTCTGACATGCGGTAGATGTGTCCAGCCCAATTCCATTTTAGCGTGGCAGCTTTCGAAGTGACATCAGTCATTTTTGTTATGGAACGGATGGTTGTAAGGATTAAAACGATCAAAATTGAACAGTGTATAAAGTTATAATACATGGTCAATATGTAAATACATAATTGACTGACAGACTCGTTATTAGATCGGACTTATACATAACTGGCGAATTGTGGGTGTGTCTATAGGTATAACTCTGCCTAATCCTTCGAGAAATACAGCCAATGTTATGTCAAAAAATGACAACACCATAAGAAGTTTGTAAAAGACTTGATATCCCATTTGTATTGTAAAACCCGTTCCTTCATTATTAGCTATGCTGAAAAGCATACTTATCTAGTGACATGCATAATATCATCACTAAAACTGAGAATTTAGTTATAAATATAATTTGTTGCACGACTTCTATTAATATTATGTGTGTGTAATAAAATATATGTATTTAATAGGACATTTCACAGAAGAATTAATTATAAAGTCGATAACCACGACAATAATGCAACTATCCTTGTCTTACAAGATATGCATTCAACGCTATTTGAATTACAAACAACAACAGCATATTTTAATACACGGCCTTACCAGGAAGAACAGGATTACCCCGTTGGTGAAATAATAATAATAATCCTTATTATGATACACACAAGATTCATGATATGCAAGAGCAGATGTACAAAATAACATAGGCATATCTACATAAATCTACACGGATTATGTAACCCTGCCTCCTAAACTAGGTAGTTCTGTATCTTAAGAGACAGTGTTAGGCCATACTGGGCTATTAGTCATGTAGGTATAGCAGCAGCCAGGGTGTTTAGCGCAAGGTTAAGTACCTAATAAAATAAAAATAATAATTGGATCATTCGGTTCCCTACAAAATGGTTGAGCTGGGTGTTGCTGATCCACGCGTCATGTTCGTGAACGGGCGCCGTCGGTTGAGACTGGTCATCTCTTAACTGCCAGGGCTTATTTTTTATTTTATATTGTTCTTTTTTCATTGTTCTCACATATAGAAGCAATAAGAATAATGTACCCAGGATTTTGTAATAATATCTTGATTTAAAAGAGTGTCCTTGGAGTTTCTTGCCCGTTCTTCTCCAAAGAGATCTACGTTTTGGAATGGGCAACTAGCTTCACTTTCTGACTAACTGACCGACTATTTAAAATGTTGACAATTCAAAAGTGCCTGAAATGGTTTAATTGAAATAAATGATTTGAGTTTGAGTTTTGAGTTTGAAAGTAGTGGTCGCGCTTTTGCTGGGCATGAGGTCCTGGTTTGGATTTACAGGTGGGGCAAAGTGTCGTTGGGTGTATCTATCAGGAATTTCTCAGGGGCGGCAATGAGTCTGGAGTTGTGCCCAGCTGTTGCCAATAGGCTCGCCCCCTATGACACGGGACTTGAATATAACTAGCGTAATGCGGGTGTACAGTCACGAGCACCAATATGTCAACACTTGGCAACTTTCAATTGCGATTTTTTCGTGAAATAACGAATGCAACGTTGAAATACGACACATTACATAAACCTATGGGTTCGAAAATGCTATGTTCGTAACAACATAAAATTTCATTAAAAAATAAAGGAGTAAATCGCTTTTGAATAAAGCCGAGTGTATACACACTTTTGCTCGTGACTGTACGTATGCTGTAGGTACACCTTTGCCTAAGCCTGCAGGGATTACAGGCGTCATGTTAGGTTGCCAGCACCCTCATTGCGTAACACACCATCAATCACAATCTCAATCATTTTGAAGGAGATTGCTAATCCATTGCTTCATATATTGGAAAAAAATGTTTGCTCAACAATGTAAATAACGCAATGAATGTTGTTGAACTGCCAAAATGAAAGCTTTTGGTGCTGTTGCGTATGTTAGACAATTATCCCGCGGGAAGAACAATTCGTAGAGATCAAAATATCATTGCGACACGACGCGGCATAACGTAAGCTAAGCATGTCCTAACTTAGCCTTTCGACGGACAATTAATTAGATATAACATTATTGTTATCTGTCTAGTATTCCGCCGGTTGCTTTGATGTTCACATAAAACTTAGAGAAAATAAAATACAATTTATTAGCGAATTGAAATTCGAAACTTGTATTTTGACATTTCATTTTATGGTCGTGTGTTTTTGCTTGTATTTTATGTAATAGTGTATGCTAATTATATATAACTAATAACACGCCCCAGCTTCACACGGTTTCACGACTTGACAAAACATCTAGATTTCTTTATAATTAACTAGCTGCGCCCCACGGTTTCACCCGCATAAGTTTCGACTCCATAGAAATATCGGGGTAAAAAGTATCCTATATGTTAATCCTAGTTATAAACCATATGTGTGCCAAATTTCATCCAAATCCGTACAGTAGTTTTTGCGTGAAAGAGTAACATCTATCCATCCATACATACAAACTTTCACGATTATAATATTAGTAGGACAAGCTTCTGCGACGACTTCGTCCGCGTAAAATGTATTGTTCTCCCGACCCACCCGCGTCGCATCGCATCGCCTGCCCGCGCTATTATTTCGCTTTCGCATCGCGTTCTTTCTGGCTTTTTTTCTTTCTGTTCGACTCCTTAGTGTCTTAGCGCGATGTTACTATTATGTCTTAGTGATATATAAGTATGATAAATGTTTAAGCACGCTAATCTCTGGAAGTACAAAATTGTTTGTTTTATCTTATGTATGTATCTGCATCCTAATTGCGTAACACACAATCAATCGGAATCAGAATCATTTTGGAGCAAATTGCTAATCCATTGCTTCAAGTTCGAAAACTTTGTCTGCTCAACACGTAAATAACGCAATGAATATTGTTGAACTGGCAAAATGAAACCGATTCCGATTGATCGTGTGTTACGCAATTAAGGTGTCCTCAAGAACTGGGCTATCAATTTTTTTATACTTCTTTGTTTAACTTGCAATCGCTTGTAAACCTTTAGCAGATTTTTGTGCGGATATTAACTGCTGAGGTCCATTCTTCCAGCGAAGAATCTGCCTCTCAAAATGGTTTAGGCTTTATTCAATGATCTGCCTAGCCTTTTCCCAACTATGTTGGTGTCGACTTCCAGTCTAACCGGACGCAGCTGAATACCAGTATTTTACATGGAGCGACTGCCTATCTGACCTCCACAACCCAGTTACTGGGTAATACGATACCCCTTGGTAAGACTGGTTGTCAGACTTTCGGGCTTCTGACTAACCGTAACGACTGTCAAAGATCCACGAATGACAGCCGGGACCAACGGCTTAACGTGCTTTCCGAGGCACGGAGGGGTCTCGGTATGTAAAGATGGTCACCCATCCACAGACCAACCGCGGCAAGCGTAGCTTAACCTGACCGATCGACCTGTGCGGCTGTTATTATTTAGCCACGGGTTCAATAAAGTCCCATATATCGTTTAAGCGTTTTCATGGCTATTGGTTTACTTAGGGCTGTAACTAAGGTGTTGGTATGTGACGTTATTCGATATTTGTATGAATGTATCCTGTGTTCTATTTTTTCTTTTACAGTTCTGATTTGGCTGGGGCTATAAAATGACTTTTTTTTTTACTCCTACTGGTAGTTCGAAAGATGAAGTACTGGTATATGAAAATACTGGTACTCAGCTGCATCCGGTTAGACTGGAAGCTGACCCTAACATAGTTCGGAATAGGCTAGGCAGATGATGGTAGTTCGAAAGATTAACGCGTTCAAACAAACAAACAATGGTCTTCAGCTATAATATTAGTATTGAAAGATGTGAATGTGACTAAAATTGGTTTGCTGTCTAGTATTAATTATAGTAATTTGTTAGTGTTGTTATTTAATTACTAGTTGTAGAAGTCGCGGAAGTAATAAATGTGCAGAAAAAGTTTCGGTAAAAAGCTTTTGCTTTCATTACTTCATTATTTATTATTAAATACGGTTTTATTAGCTTGTCTTGTGTGTTCAACATCTGTTTTAATATGTAATTACGTTTGTAAAGATTGTTAGTAGGTATGCAAAAAATCAGAGCCGATTGCAAATGTTGACCCACTTTCGATTTCACTCCTGGCTGTTGACTGCGTTTGATGACCGACTCGAGTGTTTTTTTTTTAATCAATTTTAGTGTAGATTCTAAGTCCAGTTTGGCTTAGTAATAACAGCCGCACGGGTCGATAGATCAGCACCCTAATTGCGTAACACACGATTAATCGGAATCAGAATCATTTTGAATCAAATTGCTAATCCATTGCTTCATAAGTTCGAAAAATTTGTCTGCTCAATACGTAAATAACGCAATTAATGTTGTTGAACTGTCAAAATGAAACCGATTCCGATTGATCGTGTGTTACGCAATTAGGGTGCTGGTTAAGCTACTCTTTCCGCGGTTGTTCCGTGAATGGGACCATCTTTACATATCCCTGCAGAAGTGAGAACAGACATTTGTAACCCACGACCCACAAATCTTTGTGTGCCTCCGACTGGCTTTATTCTCAATATAGTTTTAAAGGTATACCCGTTTTTTATTCTGTCGTCATTTATTAGGTGGGAAATCAACGGGTGGAGGCTACACAAGACCCTTCCGTGTCTCGGTAATCGTGCAGCTCAACTCAAAACTTACGGCGCTCAACGACTCGACGAACAATATCAAAGAAAGGACATTTGGGTAGGCCGCATAAATTATTCAAATTGCCATACCATGATTAAGATTAAACGAAGAAAATAACAACAACGACACAGGTAGTCTTCACATTTACAATAATTAAAATAATATAATCCTTTACAAACTTTGACTATTAAATGCTGAGGTTTTCCACAAAGTTTTCTCCCGTAATTAAGAATCAGAATGTCAAATCTCGTAATTAAAAACGTTCAAAATCTAGTCGCAATCTTATCTCAGCGACAATCAATGCCAAAAACTTGTCAAAAATGTAGGGAAATTAGAGGTATTTTTGACAGATTGAGACTGCAATCAGACTGTGAACGTTCTTAAAATTACGAAATTCCCCGTCAGATGTAGAAGAGTTAACAAAATTAAATGCGATCTAGCCCTATCAATACAAAAACCAGCAAATATCTAAAACTCCCATGCAATATAAACAGCAAGCATTCAAACCTCCTAGGACGAAACAAATGACTGTTGCGTCCCACCACGACACAAAAAAGGACGAAAACAAGCTAACAAATATCTGAGGCATCCGTGCAATGTGCAATGCAATGCGTTTCTGAGGTGAACAGTCAGATGGATAAACAGAGGGCGGGGTGAGCGACCGATGTGCATCGCTGTCTATGGTAGAGTGACTGTGTGGTTGATGATTTGATGGACAGATTGTAAAACTTAGAATCATCATCTGCCTAGCCTTTTCCCAACTATGTTGGGGTCGGCTTCCAGTCTAACCAGATGCAGCTGAATATCAGTATTTTACATGGAGCGACTGCCTATCTGACCTCCACAACCCAGTTACTGGGTAATACGATACCCCTTGGTAAGACTGGTTCTCAGACTTTCGGGCTTCTGACTACCCGTAACGACTGTCAAAGATCCACGAATGACAGCCGGGACCAATGGCATAACGTGCTTTCCGAGGCACGGAGGGGTCTCGGTATGTAAAGATGGTCACCCATCCACAGACCAACCGCGGCAAGCGTAGCTTAACCTGACCGATCGACCTGTGCGGCTGTTATTATTTAGAATAATAGTGCTTATTGTGGAAGAGTTTGTTGGGGGAGGTGTTAGAACGATACATAATTCTACCCCTCTTTACAAATTTCGACTGCCAGGTAATTTCAAGTAATAGTGGTATGAGGAACACGAAATAAAATTCTCTGACCAGACGGGTGTTGTGTCTGATGAACTACTGCCCGCCGATTGATGTTGTTGTTCGAGTATGTTGCGCGGTAAACTTTGCTTGCGCGATGCAGGATTTTACGTGACGTCAGTGTAATGCGTAGTTCGCAAGTGCCGATGTAGATGCCTCCACAACGTTACAGTACTGCAGTGTCTTGTTATGAAGGGGATGGAACCTAAGGCGCCATCACCACAAGCGAGAGTATCGCGGCGATAGTCTAGCCGTGCCATCAAATTCAATAGAAGCTGTATGAAGCAATCTCTACACAGCGATATCATCGCGGCGAGAATTTGATGGCTCGCCGAGACTGTCGCCACGATTGTGCCTTAGTTCCTCTGTACACACACGTTTTTCTTGCAGTGCAAAACTACGGTTTATTCGCCTTGTGTAGGCACGGTCGTCATTTTTGTCTGGATTACTATAAATAAATAAATATCCCTGGACATTTCACACAGCGCCATCTAGTCCCAAGCTAAGCAACCTAATGCTTGTGTTATGGTAACAAGATGGCTGATAAACTACTTATATACATTTTTTTTTTTTGTAAATACATACATATTATAGATAGAAAAGCACCCAGACTCGGAACAAATACATGTAGGTCATACAAATATTTGTTCCGTGCGGGAATCGAACCCGCGACACGCAGCGCAGTAGTCAATCGCTTAACCACTGCGCCAACCATGCCGTCAACTATGGAAGCTGCTTGACCGATACGTTTTTTCAACGGTGCGGTTTATACTGTCCGTCAGTAGTCCGTCATTATATAGTGTCCGTCCGGATGGCACAAGCATAGGTATTTGAAAGTCAAATTGTAGACATAAGAATTTTTAAACTAGGGTTTGTGACACACTGTAAAACACTGGTATTCAGCTGCATCAGGTTAGACTGGAAGCCGACCAAAACATAGGTTGGGGTTTCAGACCTTTTCTTATGAAAAGGCTAAGCAGATGATGAGATATAATTATTATAATATAATTATGTCCGCGAATATTTCATTAAGCTTATATCTCTTCAAGTTTGTTCCAGTTCCTATAATGTTTCAAAGCCTCCTACTTTATAAGGCTTAGTAGGAAAGTCCCGTCTAATGAACGAACAAGGAAGAAGCACAAAGAAGAGGCTGGCTAGGCAGATGATGATGGTTGGTGACAATTGTCATCAAAATTATCTTTGTTCACTTTCTAGATCCCAGCTATATAGAAGCACGTAATCTCTCACACTCTATCTTAATGTGTCCTCTCTCCCTCTCAGTAATATCAGTCTGTATACCTAGCATGTCTTAAGAAATAATCCTTAGGGACTTAGCACGTGTCACGTACACGTGTAGTCTTAGAGCGTTGGGTTAATTTAAAAAGCGCACTTAAATGAATGAGAAAATGTAGGGCTTTATTTTATTTTTCCCCCACTATTCCTTAGAAAGTGTTTTAATCTAATTTGTTTTTTAATAAGGTTATAATTTCACTGTCCATTTCAAGATTGCCTGGAAGAGATCGTAGAAAGCGATGATTGTATGCTTTGTAGTGATAATCGTATTTTTTGTCATGTACTTTTTGGTGTAAAATAAAGTATACGTGTATAGTAAAATTTTACTGTAGAGCTAGAAAGATTATTACGTTTTGGACTTTTTAACAATGACAATTTTGAACAATTATGAAATTAACTTGGTCGAACGAAGCGTACAAATTGAGTCAAAGAAAAATATCAAACAGCATTTTTGGAGTAAATTCATGAGCAAAAGTTTAAATAAAACTTTTTCCATTACTTTAATGGGGCAGAAAAAGAAATTTTTAATGAACATAATTATGTTCATTAAAAATTTCTTTTACTTTTAAATCTTAATTTTACAATGCAATATGAGTTTGCTAGAGAGCTATGGAATGGAGTATTCTGGGTATCAAACTAACAGACTGGATTAGGAATACGACCATCCGTTCCATCACAAAGATATAGTAGTTTCACCTCACGAAGGCAGATGAATCGTAACAAAATGACTCTTATTTCGACCTCATAAGAGTCACGTAACCCGCGTCCGTGAGATAAAACAACTATAACTGATATCACTTGGAACACTGCCACGCTAAAATGAAATTAGACTGGACACATCTGCCGCATCAGACGACCAATGGGCCAAACTTACGACCCAGGTCCCTCTTAATGGCAGGCGACATCGCGGCAGGCCCAGACGGAGATGGCGGGATAAGCTGGACACTTTCAACAAGAACTGGTCCTTAGCTACGTTAATCAGAGAGAACTGAAACGTGAGTAGGGAGATCTATGCCCAGTGGGACAACAAAGGCTTTTATTAAAAATAATGAGTATGACATCAAAATTACACTTTCCTAACTCCCAGAGTCATCCCGTCAAACCATAGACATATTCCGCAAAAAAGTTCAAAAAAGTTCTTACCAATCAAAGAAAACACCAAAAACATGGTCACCCTCTAATCCCGCGCCATTGATGCGTCCACGCACGCACACATTGTATGGTAATCGTAGCGCATGCGTCGTGTCGCTAGCGCGGAAGGGATACGATTGTTTTCGTATTACAAGGAAGCGACACTTGTGTGATGGGCCGCGTATCGTTCAGACGTGTCGGCATTCGGATTATAATAGATTTGATTGATGCATCTTTGAAAGTGGCGATTTGTTTAAGTCTTATAGTGCAGTCGGGTGGTGCTTCATGCTGATGGATAGAATGGGTTTTGTCTGTTTAGGGTGTTTATCGTTCATTACTAATTACACTTTTGATCTTAAAATTGCTTAGCATAATCCTTCTATAATGTTCTTACTGCTAAGACACAGGCATGCAGGCATTCTCTGTGACAGGAAGTGGGCCATAATTCACCACGCGGGCCCAGTGCGGTTTGGTATATGTCACATGTCTTCGAATTTTTGGTTCTAGGACATGCCGGTTTCCTCATGATGGTTTCCTTCGCCGTTTTGAGATTAGTGGTGATTAAATTAAATACACAAAGTAAAGTTCCTGTCGGGGTTCGAACTCACGATCTATAACTCGTAAGTTGGGGCCGATATCACTGGGCCAGCTCTGCTTCATGCATGGGATAGCATGCTAATGAATATTATCAGTAGTGAGCGAAACTGAAATTAGCAAAAAGTTCTGAGACTGTACAGTAAGCCACACGTTACTGGTAACAAAACTAAAATAAGCGGGCCTCACATTCTATTGAAACTCCATACAACGATAGGCCCGCTCAAGTGTTACAACTTACCTCTGACGTGCGGCCATTAGCAAAATTTTGGTTGTCTCAAATTAAAAAAGTAACCGATCAACATAAGGTTGAATATTTCTGGGATTCCTATGAGGATACTCGTTTTCATAATTGTGTCTGAATTATTGAGCGAAAAATTTTAAGCTTAAGGCTGCGTTCAGACGACACGTGCACGCAACGCGCGTCACCACCCGCGTCTAACTCGCTTTGAAATTTTTTGTATATACTCGTAATTTGAATCTTATGACACATCAATAGATCTCAAATAGCATTTATCGAAGTCCAACCGCACACGCCACGCACCCGCCTCGCGCCCGCCTCATGCTAACCCCGCGCTCACCGAGTGAGAGATTTTACGCGTGCCGAGCACGGGTGTAAGGCAGGCACAACACGTGTGCGTAGTCGGCGCGTGTCGTCTGAACACGACCTAAAACCTGGGTCATATTTTGTTCTTGAAAACCACAATTTAACGTAACAAGTTCTACGTATTTCTCTTGAGGATACTGAATTCTCATAGAAAAAAAAAATGTCGGTAACAACGCCTACACTCAAGATAAATCTCATCCAGATTAAAGTTGACGTGGAAATATATTATGTAAATAGGTTGACTTTGTATGACTTACAAACTCACAAAAGGGTATAATGATAAATGCTTTATTTTCTGTAAGCAGGTTTGTACAAACACTTTTACACGTCAATCATATTTTTTTTTAATAGATGAAGTCGTCGTTTCCTGTCTTACTATGAGAAGAAAGGCCAAAACAAACTCAGAGGTCACAGTCTCTTTTAAAGTCCAGACATAATCTTGGTCAGATCATGTGAAGACCATGTAGATTTATGTCTGAGATGGTTTTTTTTGAAGACAGAACCAAACAGTTTGAGAGGACCTGTCCAGTCAGACGAACAATAACAAGTAAGCCACGTAAAATTTAAAACGCCTATGTTATAAAATATAGCGTAAGTGTGTTTGTTTGTGTTCCTATCACGCAGAAACTTAGCAACAGATTGACTTGATTTTTTGCATAGAGTTAGTTAATAGACTAAAGAGTAACATAGAAATTTTATTTATGGTGAAATTACAATTACGGCACTGTGTGAGTGCTTGTGACGTTTGCATGTTGTTTTCACCGTAATAACAAAGGTGAAGTGACCTGTCAGTAGTGCCAATCCCTAGCATCAGCCAACCTATTCTATAAAAAAGTTACCGTGAATATTTAGTTGAATTGAGTTTAAATTGAGCTGTCATTCCACTTGCCGGTGTAGGTATTCTGTAAATATATCTACGGGAAGACTGAGGTGAAGTGAGCTCAAATTGAGCTGTCATTCCACCTGATAATAATAATAATAATATCCCTGGACATTTCACACAGCGCCATCTAGTCCCAAGCTAAGCAACCTAATGCTTGTGTTATGGTAACAAGATGGCTGATAAACTACTTAAATACTTTTTTTTTTTTGTAAATACGTACATGATGCTAGGGATTGACACTATTGACAGCTCACTTCAAGCTCACTTCACCCAAGATTTCACGGTGAGCTTTTTACAGAATAGACCGGCTGATATAAGAGGATGATTGATACTATTGACAGCTCACTTCACTTAAGTTTTCACGGTGAAATTTTGGCAGGTTGAATGACAGCTCAGTTTAAGATTACTTCACCTAAGTCCTCACGGTGAGATTTTTACAGCTTATTAGATCGGCTGGGGTACAAATGCTAGTAGTAGCTTACCTACTTATACTTAGCTATCTACTCGTACAATTCGTTTTATCTGTCATGATGTTGCACGTGTTCAAGTTGTTTCTTTTTAGTTCATTAAAGTGGATTCTTTTTCGTTCCTTTTTCTTTCGCGTTTCCTTCCCGTTCCGTCTGGATTGTTTTTTTTTTTTAAAAGTTAGGTGATTGGGTAACACGTTTACTCGTTCAAACGTCTCTAATCTCTAGGAGCAAAAGTATGTATACACTCGGCTTTTTTCAAAAGCGATTTATTCCTTTATTTTTAAATGAAATTTTATGTTGTTACGAATATGGCATTTTCGAACCCATAGGTTTATATAATGTGTCGTATTTCAACGTTGCGTCCGATATTTCACGAAAAAATCGCAATTGAAAGTTCCTATGTGGTGACATATTGGTGCTCGTGACTGTACATACAAATAAAAAAAAATAAAGTATGTGTTTATAATGTAAAAATAAAACCTTTTCACTTAATGTATATGAAAGTATATACGGTTCTTAGATATAATTAAAAACAATTTGAAACATTTTTGTCTGTTTGTTCCGACTAAAAAATTCGAAGACATGTGACATATTTGTACGAACCCGCACTGAGCCCGCGTGGTAGATTACGGCCACTCCCTCTCACAGAAAGGACGCCTGAGTCCCAGGAATGGAAACGTTATAGGCTTGTTCTGCATAATTGTTTATTTACGTTAATTAAGACAACAGTAACTGGTAGCTATGTTTGAAATGATGAGCTTTTGCTCCACAGTCCGATCCGCTTAATCAAAAATGCAATTACGTATTTTCATTGTATGATTGCATATTCGCTCAGAACAGTTTGCTTTTCATGTTCCATCCGTTATCTTTTTGAAAAATGAGTGTCATGCTGTATTCGTGAATCGTGTATTTATTTATTAAGGAAAAACAAACAGTAACATATTACAGTGTTATAACAAGGCTTACATACTAAACTGTGATAAATATGCTACCCACTACGTTTTCCACAGATTACTTTAAATACTTACTTTATAACTAGAGAGACATATCATATATATACATATATATGAAGCAAACTAAAAGTATAGTCAATTATAATTTTGATGCACATTATACAAAACTCACACACAATAAATACAAGACTCATACACAATATGCATAAACCGGGCCACAGTACATATGAACAGATATGCATACATTACAAGTGTGATTAGTTTAAACGTTTCTACTTTGATATTTTTGTTAAATCCAGAGGATTTAGAGCACAAGACAAATGCGGTGGAGGCCTGTGGATAATTGTGATACTTAATCGTTCTCCCCCCCCCCCTCCCTCCACATAATCATCATCATCTGCCTAGCCTTTTCCCAACTACGTTGGGGTCGGCTTCCAGTCTAACCGGATGCAGCTGAATACCAGTATTTTACATAGAGCGACTGCCTATCTAACCTCCACAACACAGTTACTGGGTAATACGATACCCCTTGGTAAGACTGGTTGTCAGACTTTCGGGCTTTTGACTACCCGTAACGACCCTCCCCCCCCCTCCCTCCACCTGCTGAAAAATCCAAAGCCGCACAAATGCCTCATCTGCATTTGAAATCGCGATAGATAGGCTAATTTTTGGGCAACACGGTTAGCGCAGTGGCTGAGCGATCGGACTGCTGCGCTGCGTGTCGCGGGTTCGATTCCCGCACAGAACAAATATTTGTAAGTCTTACATGTATTTGTTCTGAGTCTGGGTGTTTATCTATCTATAATATGTATGTATTTACAAAAAAAAATGTATATAAGTAGTTTATCAGCCATCTTGTTACCATAACACAGGCATTAGGTTGCTTAGCTTGGGACTAGATGGCGCTGTGTGAAATGTCCAGGGATATTATTATTATTATTAATTTTACATGTCTGTACCGACACATTCCTAAAACTATTTAGAAATGGTTAGAGTCTGACCTAATTACATTTTTGTTTTCGATTTTCGGAAATTTTTGGTAAAAATATCCATATCAGTCATTTCCGTTTTCAGGCGCAAAAAATAATAATTGACGACACGGTTAGCGCAGTGGCTGAGCGATCAACTGCTGCGCTGCGTGTCGCGGGTTCTATGCCAGCGCGGAACAAATATTTGTAATGCTACAAGTAATTTGTTCTGGGTCTGGCTGTTTGTGTTTGTGAGTTTAAATGTTTGTGAACGCACCCACGATACAGGAGTAATTCCTAGTGTGGGGCAATGTTAAAAAAAAAAATATTTAAGGCAATACTTACAATTAATTTTTTCATAGAAAATCCATCATTGCAAAATATAAAAGAATAACTAAGAAAATTGTCTTTTCTAGCTTAAAATATCAAATCGATTGTTAATAAAGATAATTTTTTCAAAAGCAAAAGTTAATGTTGAAGTTCGTATGATTTAAATCACAGGAACATTAATTTGACCTATAATAAAATTGACGTTCGACAGTTTTTGTAACTGTCAAAATTTCAAAATTATTCCTATTATTGACAAAATTAGCCCACAATTTTTTCGTTGGCGATAACTTATCGACAATGTATTTTTTTTTTCGGCCGAAAATGAAATCAGGCAGAATTTTGTTTTCGTCATTAGCCGATAAAAACATGTTTGGTTCGCTTGAACTCTACAACTGAGGGGCAATTCTCGTAATTTTAGGAACGTTTCACAGTCTGATCTCAGTCTCAATCTGTCAAAAAATACTTCTAATTTCCCTACATTTTGACAAGTTTTTGACATTTGTTTGTCGCCGAGATGAGACTGCGACTAGATTTTGAACGTTTTAAATTACGAGAATTGGCCTTCTGGTTAAATTTCGCCTACACCTTGTTTTGTTTTTTATTACAAACGTACTACAGACCAGTCTCGTCACCCTCACAATATTTATTCTTAGCCCAGAACCATCAATTTCCCGTGCGCGCTTCCTTCAGACTAAATCCACTTGGCATACCAAGTCCATAGCTCATCCAGTCATTATCCTGACCACCGAGGTAGAATTCCCTGTAAGTGGTGCGGAAACAGACATCTGTGCGCAGGATCGGAATCCAAATGTATCGACTTGGGTAATAGATTTGCTATTAGGCTGTGTAAGGATGTGCGCAGACTTGAGTCAAGACTGTCTTACGATAGACTAACGTTTATAAAAATAACTAAAAATTATGTTTCATTAGTCACAATTTTATTTTGGGTTTTTATCTGTTTATAATTTTAAATAGTTTATAAGTAATTTTAATGTACGAGTGTAAAATATGGACTACAGTCGTCTGAGATAAATAAATTATTATTATTATTATTATAATCAGCCTACAATGTTCCCACTGTTGGGACACAGGCCTCGTCTTGGTGAGAGGGAGCGGGCCGTAATCCACCACGCCGGCCCAGTACGGGTTGGTAGATGTCACATGTCTTCGAGTTTTTGGTTCTAGAGCATGCCGGTTTCCTCACGATGTTTTCCACCACCGTTTTGAGAGCAGTGGTGATGAAATAATTTATACACAGTGAACCGCCTGTCTGGGTTCCCAACAACACTTTGCCTGACTTGGAAATCGTACCCAGGACATCATGCTCGTAAGTAGCGCTCAGGTTAGAGAGAGTCAAATTAGAGGTATTTTTGACAGATTGAGACTGAGATCACAGGGCCAATTCTCGCCATTTTATATAAATTCACAGTCTGATCTCAGTCTCAATCTGTCAAAAAATACTTCTTATTTCCCTACATTTTGACAAGTTTTTGACATTTGTTTGTCACTGAGATGAGACAGCGACTAGATTTTGTACGTTTTAAATTATGAGAATTGGCCTTCTGACTGTGAACATTCTTAAAATTACGAGAATTGCCCCCCTGCTGCAATACACACACACAGTTGGGTGCGACATTTCTGACCACGAAAACCAATTACTATCGAGGTTCCGTGATTGAAACTGACAGGTAGCTAATTCAATTACCTACCTACTTTGATTCACAGGTCACTCTACTTTAATTATGCTATACCTAGGTATTGTTTGAATTGCACAGTCAGGCTTCGGGGAGACCCTTTTGATGTGCCCTAACAGGCGTTGCACAGAGGGGGCTCCGGATTGGTCTTTTGAGAGGTAACGGTGCCCCTTCCATTTGCAGATGGTGACCACCGGGGTGGTTTTAGTGAGATAAAAATCCCGCACTCCCTGGTTTTATCCCCAAAGACCAGGCGCCCAACTGCATCTATTTTTTTTTTGTTTCCAAACAAAACAAAAAAAAAAATAAGTGCAGTGGTGTCTGGCAGCACCTGATTGGGACTAGCCAAGGATTTAATAAATTGGCGTGCGATTGGTTCTTTGTTCAACGGTGTGCTGCTCTCCTAAATCCATAATATATAATAATCAAGATCAGCATCTAATATAAGTATCATCGCCAGTAACAAAACTCACGTTTAGTTCCCACCAACTTACTCTTCAGATGAAAAACTATCTATTCTAAATGGACCGGACTAGCGTTTAATTGTAAGTACCTTAGAATCAGATGACTGTAATGTTCTGTAGAAGTATTTTCATTAATAATAATAATATCCCTGGACATTTCACACAGCGTCATCTAGTCCCAAGCTAAGCAACCTAATGCTTGTGTTATGGTAACAAGATGGCTGATAAACTACTTATATACATTTTTTTTTTACAAAAGACAAAGAACAAGATCAAGATTGTTAGAAAAGATCAGCAGAAATAGTTATAATTAGTCGTAAAGAAACTATAACTTCGTGAACACAATTTTAAGCAAAACTTATAATAGGTAATAAGTAAATACTTACTTCATAAACTTACTTACAAACTAATGGCAAAGAGATCGGTGAAAACTTATAATGGGAAAAATCTGCTACTAGTAAACTGACAGGAGTTTTCTCAAAAGCTGTAAAAGTAAAAAGGAAAGTAACGGCTTTACTTTTGTATTGTAGTCGGTAATGACACCAATCCGCTAAAAGCCTTACTGTGAACATTTTATTTTCTTGTTTATATTCTTGTCTAGTTAACCATAAAGTTGAAGAGTTTGTTTATTTGTTTGTTTGTTTGAACGCGCTAATCTCTATATAGTATAATAATGGCGCCGATTCCCTTGTTCACAAACTACACTAAATTTAAGTTCAGTGCATCTTTTTCTTTCTATTTCATTAAGAAAAGGACAGAAGATAAAATATTAGTTTAGTCCTGTCAAATTAGTCAGCGCCTGACGTAAATTGACGTATTTTTGGTAGCCATGTTTTTAATCACGTCTAAATTGTCTATGGAGTATCAGTAATTTGACAGGACTAAACTAATATTTTATCTTCTGTCCTTTTCTTAATGAAATAGAAAGAAAAAGATGCACTGAACTTAAGTTTTGTTTAGTTTGTGAACAAGGGAATCGGCGCCATTAGCTACCTAATAAGTGAAGTGTCTAGTTGAATTAGAAAAAATACTTTTGCTTGATGAATTAGGTAAGGTAGAAACTAGTTGAACCGGTGTTCCATCTAAGTATTAAAAACCTGGGTAGCGGGATCGTCCGAAAGGGTTACCGCTGCCCTGGAACATAAAGGGCTAAGGAAGGAACACGGGTGGGTTTTAGTCAGTAAGAGTCTGACACTCCCTTCCGCTCCACCCAGAGTGGGAGGGGTCATTTGATGATTTCCCATCCTCCCATCCCTATTTTGTATGGTATGTACTGTCAAAAATTAAAATTTTTCCTCGGATAAAATTATCTGGCGTTGGAAAAATCAGTCCTTAGTATAAAAAGATTATCCAATGTATATATTTTTACGCTCTTTAATAAATACAATGTAATAAATACGCAAGTTTAAAAAAAAACAAACTTCAATAGTCTTGGATTGGAATCCGACTGCAATATAGTTAGCATATAACCTATTAAGCTGCCTATCTTCTCGAGCTATGTAGGTCGTAGGCATATTTCCAGATAGGCATTTAGTTTATTAAATTTTATTCTATTGCCTACAATGCTAAAGCGCGTGTATAATTGTAAACGCCTACTAAAATTTTCATTGCAAGCAGTTTATGCAACATAGCTATGCTAGTTTTGGTAGGCGCATAGTAATAATGTCATGCAATGGTATTAATGTTAAAGCATTTAAAACATAATAAACACCAAACTATTAATGATGGAAATAAAATGATTTGACTATTATATTGATTAAACACTTATAAACTGTAAAACCAAATGATTGTAGATTATCTTCATAATGGTGTGCATGTGTAGGTATTATAATATCTTCTGCGTACCTGGTTAATCTCCGTTAATTAGCCACCGTGACCAAAATATGACAGACCTAGTTAGAAGCGCTGGGTGGTGTGGGTGATGGTGGTTGGAGAAAAAACAGCCAGGCTGAAGTGGGAGTGTGCCGGACACGTCACGCGAATGCGGGTGCATTAGAGAGGGGTGGGATACTCGACTTCAAAAACCAAAACATCAACAATCAAAATCATCATCTGCCTAGCCTTTTCCCAACTATGTTGGGGTCGGCTTCCAGTCTAACCAGATGCAGCTAAATACCAGTATTTTACATGGAGCGACTGCCTATCGGACCTCCACAACCCAGTTACTGGGTAATACGATACCCCTTGGTAAGACTGGTTGTCAGACTTTCAGGCTTCTGACTACCCGTAACGACTGTCAAAGATCCACGAATGACAGTCGGGACCAACGGCTTAACGTGCTTTCCGAGGCACGGAGGGGTCTCGGTATGTAAAGATGGTCACCCATCCACAGACTAACCGCGGCAAGCGTAGCTTAACCTGACCGATCGACCTGTGCGGCTGTTATTATCAACAATCAAAATATCAACACCATATTCACTGGACGCCTGAGGGAGGACATAATATCGTCTAGTTCTAGTTTAGTTTAGTTAAACTAAAACAACTAAAAAAACTAAGCAGTTTAATTATCTACACCGGCAAGTTATTACGAAGTTCAGTTCAATTTGAATCTATTTATTATCCGAACCGGTAAACAACTAGGTAAACAACAATGGCAGAACGCCAAACTTTTGCCCGTATTTATACTGGCGATGATTTGATCGACAACAAACTCTAAACTTGTTTGGTTTGGCTGTAGTTATACCTTAATAAATTGTTCGGGTACCTAATAATAAATTGATACTCTAACAAATTGTTATACGCTGAAATGTACCGTTGCGACTGTATGGTTTTCAAAATGGAATAGGTATGTACAGTCACGAGCACCAGTATGTCAACACTTGGTAACTTTCAATTGCGATTTTTTCGTGAAATAACGAATGCATCGTTGAAATATGACACATTACATAAACCTATGGGTTCGAGCATGCTATGTTCGTAACAACATAAAATTTCATTCAAAAATAAAGGAGTAAATCGCTTTTGAATAAAGCCGAGTGTATACATACTTTTGCTCGTGACTGTACATAATTTAATCTCTTTCTCTCAGGGATCGAATCCGCAACGAGGTGACCCAGCAGAGTACAAAAGTTGTCGACAGCTAGCCCACAGAATAAGTAAGGCAATGGGCCGACCACATTAGCCGTAAAACCGATGACTGTTGGGGTAGACGTGTTCTTGAGTGGAGACCGCGCATTGGCAAACATAACGTAGGACGCTCTCAGTCTAGGTGGAGCGACGTTCTTCGCAGGATGGCTAGTAGCAGCTGGATGAGAGTTGCAGAAAATCGAGTTTAATGGCGAGCAATACGACAGGCCTATGTCCAGCAGTGGACTGCTGTAGGCTGATGATGAATAGAAGAATATGCGAATGGGCTTTTTTTTGGAACGAAGTTCCTTATCGCGCGTTGCGAAAGGGGGCTAGACGGAAAAAATTAAGACCAAAAGTTGGAATGACACTTTTTGATATAGTTGTAAGCCCTGTGGCGTGCGCGTGTTTCTCTGTCTCTCTCTCTCTATTGGAACTTCGTTCCATCCGGGTGTCCCTTGACACATCTCAAGTTTTTCTTTTTGTTTTGCTAAGCTAATTTTTTTAAAGCTTTGCCCCACACTAGGAATTTCTCCTGTATCGTCGGCGTCGGTGCGTTTACAAACATTTAAACTCACATATACACAAACAGCCAGACTCGGTACCAGTACTTGTAGGCCAAAGAAATACTTGTTCCATGCGGGAATCGAACCCGCGAGACGCTGCGCAGCAGTCAATCGCTTAACTACTGCGCCAACCGTGCCGTCGATTAATAGTGGCGTCCTCCTGTCTGCTATATAATACAACACGAGAGAGAGAGTACACATACACATAAATCAAACATTTTTAGAGGTACTAAGATATAACCGAACGAAGAGCAAAGGTTATTCAAATCAGTATAACCTAACCTAAGGTTAAACTCGAGAAAGATAACCCAACTACAATTAGCAGCCAATATTATGAATTGCGGGTGGTCCAAATACACAAACTAACACGACCTTGCAACTGTGTAGTAAAATAAAAACGGTAGTAAATGCTATTACCGAATTGGCCAATATCCAAGACTCCACTTCATGGTGGTACGATTGCGATCAAGTTCGGTTTTTTAATGGTTTGTGAGTATGCTATTGGTTTGTTTTGATTTCTGGGTTAAAAGAGAGGACCAACACGTGTAAAAATATTGAGCTTATATCCATAAGCCGAGAGCAGTCGGCACAATCTGTTTCCGGAACTGCCATCTAAAACTGTAGCCAGAACCAAATCCCCAGTCTGTCGTACTTTAAAGGTGATAAATGCCCTTCTGACTACCAACCCTGAATGTGATATGTTTGCGGATGAATGGAGTAAATTTATACGTATAATGTCTGGTGTTCTGTGAGAGACAGTATGCAATCCCGGGAGTCCACTGTGCCATGTTAGTTTTAAATTAAACTATATGTAACATAATGACGGCACGGTTGGCGCAGTGGTTAAGCGATTGACTGCTGCGCTGCGTGTCGCGGGTTCGATTCCCGCACGGAACAAATATTTGTATGACCTACATGTATTTGTTCCGAGTCTGGGTGGTTTTCTATCTATAATATGTATGTATTTACAAAAAAAAATGTATATAAGTAGTTTATCAGCCATCTTGTTACCATAACACAAGCATTAGGTTGCTTAGCTTGGGACTAGATGGCGCTGTGTGAAATGTCCAGGGATATTATTATTATAATGATTGTTAACGTAATAATTGTCTCTATGTTAATTAATGTAATTTATGTTGTACCGTTTTAATTAACTATAAATAAATTTGTCGGAGTCATTCGTTTGACTATTCGGAACGTTAGCTCCATCTCGTGGTGCTAGACAGAGTCTAGCCTGAGTTCGTGGGGAGACGAGAGCAACAGCTTCAAAAGCGGTGTGAGCAGAGCTCTCGGGATCATAGAAACATTGGACATCGTACGAACAACATGTGGATAGAAACTGTCGCGCGTTCCGTATCGTTGAGTTGTGTGTGTATGTGATTCGCTAGTGTGACCTAACTGGTTCGTAAATTATAATCTGATTTGAACTGCAAATGGTTCTCTATTGTGCTCCAACCAACACTACCCATAGTACGCCCACAGTAATTAAAATATGCCTGATGTTAACGAGAGACAGACACACCTTCTCCGTCACCAAACGAATGACTCCGACAAATTAATAAAGCTGTTGCAATTGTTGTAGCTGGGGGCTTGTGGCTAAGTAATAACAGCCGCACGGGTGGATCGATCAGGATAAGCTACGTTTGCGATGGGTGACCATTTTTACATCCCAAGACCCCTTCGTTCTTGGGAAAGCACGTTAAACCAATTGGTACCGGCTGTCATTCGTCGATGTTTGACAGTCGTTACGGGTCGTCAGAAGCCTGAAAGTCTAACAACCAGTCTTACCAAGGGGTATCGTATTACTCAGTAACTGGGTTGTGGAGGTCAGATAGGCAGTCACTAAACACGTTAAAATACTGGTATATAGCTACATTCGGTTAGACTGGAATCCGACTCCAACATAATTGGGAAAAGGCTGGGCAGATGATGATAAGCTGTCGTAATTAATTTAAGGAATGGTGTCCGTTGAATGCAAATAGAGAAGAAGAAATTGCGTGGAATTAGACCCGTTTATGTCATAAGTCAGCGCAGTGGTGGCCCAGTGGTAATGGCCGCGACTTACGATTTGTAGGTCGTAGGTTCGAACCCAGACAGGTGCTTTACTTTGTGTAAATTATTTCATCACCACTGCTCTCAAAAACGGTGACAGAAAACATCGTGAGGAAACCGGCATGACCTAGAATTAAACATTCGAAGACATTGACATCTACCAACCCGTACTAGGCCCGCGTGGTGTATTACGACTCACTTCTTCTCACAAAGAGGAAGCCTGTGTCCCAGCAGTGGGAACATTCTAGGCTGATTGAAGCTTATTTGACCTTAAAATCATCCCCTTCATCGCCTTAAACGTTTAAATCCTCGCAGTGTATAAACATTTCCAAACATCGTTCAGTTATCGTGTTTGTAATAGCAATACAAACACGAATTAACGAAGTCAACAGACTTTGTGATAAATGTCAATTGGTAGCATGATATAAATCCTTAATCCTACAGATTTTATCGACTCCTAATGGGAACAGATTTGGATGTTTACTTTTTTTTCATAACGTACCCGTAACGCTGCTTGCATTTAAAAAAAATATATATTTTCTTATATCTGCGCGCCGCGGTTTTACCCGCATAAGTCTCGACCCCTTAAGAATATCGGCATGAAAACTATCCTATATGCTAAATCAGGTCATGTTCTACTTGTGTGTAAATTTCTTCCAAATTCGTTCAGCTCTTTTAGCGTGAAAGCGTAGCATACAAACATTAAAAAAATCAAAATAAAATATATATAAAAATAATTAAGTATAAAAATTCTCTGTAGGTTTGTATGTATTATGTTAATTTGTAAAATGTAGAGTAGAAGTAAAGGTGATAATCACGGTGGGTATAGGTAACAGTGGACGCTTGATAAGACCTATTCACATAATAACTGTTTTTAACCGACTTCTAAAAAAGGAGGAGGTTCTCAATTCCGATGATTGTATTTTTTTTTTTTATGTTTGTTCGCGCATAACTCCGTCGCTTGCCAACCGATTTGAAAAATTATTTTTTGTTGGAAAGGGTATACTTTCAGACTAATCATGCATAAGTAGGGACATTTGCTAATTACAAGCTTCCACATGAACACAAAAAACCCCAAATCCACATATTGCAGCAAAATCCACATCAAATATGCTCTCAAGTATTTATCAACAAACAAAACTTCAGAAGTACGAGGCTTCATACAAGTTCACATCAAAAATCGCGGGTATTTGGAAAACCTTTGAAGAATCCTCTTTGCCGCACTCACGGATTTCGAGAGGAAGGTATTTTAATTGCACATACTTTGAGTCTGCCGCTTCGAAATAAATGTGGCGAATAATTTCAGGATTTGTCTCCCATTTCTCAATGGTAGAAAACATTGTTCAAATTATAAGCTTGCTATTCATTATGTCAACTTGCACATGTCTTCCTTATCGATCCTTAAGAATGTATTCAACATTCTTAAAGTTTGATAACTTTCAAAGGTTTGATCATTATCGAAATTAACTTGATAAAAAAAATCACTATTGTCTAATAGAAATACATATATAGGAATTTATAGTTATTTATCCATTTATGTACACACATTATATAATAAGATAAGAAAAAAAACAGAACAGAAAAATAGGTACAGAGGTGATGCTTTAAATTTCATAAGAAATCTCTTCCAGCACACCTGTGATGTTTCCAACTTAATCACAATTGATTGACAGACTATAATTCCGTACCTCCCTTATTGGATCATTTCCAATTTCAGTTTTTTTTTTTACTTTGATTAATATCAAAGTAATATTTTCGGAAGAATTGAAATCTACAAAATAAAAATATTACATTGATATTACTTTTGAACGTTGGCAAACTATAGTCTACTACAGCTGCAGCTAGTAAGCTGTTGCCTGCAACTTTGTCTGCGATCCAGGATGAAAAGTAGCCTGTAACCTCTGTCCACAACGATCGGTTCAGTGGTTTAGAAGTTAAAAGGTAACAGACAGGCAGAGTTACTTTCGCATTCTTAAAGTATCCAAAGTTCTTAAGTATTCGCAACTTTTCACAAGCCAATTTTCTTTTATATTTGTGCTTTGTCGATCTTAGCTAAGAACAGCCGCTATATTTTCATCCACGAAGTAATCGGCTGAAGGATTATGTCGGTTGGATGAGCAACAACTTTTTCTCGTTTTTCACAAATTCTTCTAGGCTTTAACAGCTTTTCTGATTCACTAGGCATTATGGAGTGTTATCCTGTCATCCACAGGTTACTTACTATACTTAACACATAGTTATACAGACAATGCGTCGTTTTATGTAATATGTGGGAAGATTTTTGGTTTAAACACTTGGAATTTTTTCTATATCTTGGATAGAAAAAAAATCCAAGTGCCTCTTTAGATTGTGGACAAAAATCTCACATATCCGTCATCACCTGTGTACATTCACACACAATAAGAATCATTTTGAAGGATATTGCTATTTTATATGTTCGAAAATTTGTCTGCTCAACAACGTATATAACGCAATTAATATTATTGAACTATCAAAATGCCATTGATAGTTCAACAATATACTATAATATGACGGTACGGTTGGCGCAGTGGTTAAGCGATTGAATGCTGCGCTGCGTATCGCGGGTTTGATTCCGGCACGGAACAAATATTTGTATGACCTACATGTATTTGTTCCGAGTCTGGGTGTTTTTCTATCTATAATATGTATGTACCTATTTACAAAAAAAAAATGTATATAAGTAGTTTATCAGCCATCTTGTTAGCATAACACAAGCATTAGGTTGCTTAGCTTGGGACTAGATGGCGCTGTGTGAAATGTCCAGGGATATTATTATGTTATTATTATATATAACTGTGGGATAATTGCGAAGAACAATAATAATAATTGGGGTACTCGGAATCTATAATCGTCTAGCTTACAGATTCTGATCTATTGCAAAAATAGACAGTTGAGACGGTCCCAATACAGCAATTGACAGTTTGTAATCAATTGCTTAGTCATCACGCCAAACTGTGCCTTCAAACTCCGAGGTATATTTAGAGTTCCTAGAGATTGCAGCCCATGACAAACCTTACAGCCTCGAGTCTCCGACCATCTTGAGAGAATTATTTCTCGATACTTTTAATTAAACTGAAATCGGTTTTGAAGGAACTTGAACCCAAATCAAAGAACTCAACAATTCCAACGATTTCGAATCGATTTACATGAATTTAATTAAATACTTCTTTTGTTATTGGCTATACCTAGCTATTTATAAATGTTATCGAGACTTATCAAGAGGGTTCGTGAAAAAGGCCTTCATTTTTTATAAGACCTACTGAAGTCCGGCGGCGCACCCTAGTTAACAAACCAGCTGGCTTGCCAAACTTTTCAGCAAAACTTGATCTAGTTAGTGCTGTCTTGCCCCTGAATTCTCAAGCGTTCTGAAAAATTTTCAATGGAGCTACAATACAACATTAAAGTGGCAGATGAATGGGGGATATACACCAGATCAACTTCCGCCATGCCAAGCGACCAGCCCGCTTACCAAATTGCCTCACAAGCCAAATCACCACCCTGTTTACAGCTCGATATAAATCCTGGCTAACTAGTGAATTTTGCAGCAAAATATCAACCTTCATGCGGCGCATAGACTAATATATATAAAATGATGCGGAGGGCAATTGCTTGCGACTGAGCATTGTCACGGTGGATTTTCGTCATTTGACGCAAGCGACCAGTCGCCCTACGACAAAAGACGAAAGATTTGATACTTGCGATTTTAGTCACCTGCGGCCTAGCCGAATTGCCATTTAGACAGTCTATTTTCGCTGTGCACCGTGTCGCTATAGTCACCTGTGTCATGTACATACTCTGCGCCTGTATAATACTTGCATAACAGTGTAAGATGTTGCGTTTGAGAATTCCGTCGTTGAAAACTGTCGCGGTACAGTAGGTATTGCAACCATAATAAAACTCTACCTAGGTATTACCAGTGATAGCAAGCGCAATAATACTGTTGTATATGCAAACATACTCAAAACAGAAGCATCAAACCCTCCCATCACAATAAACAAAAGCCCTATATCGCAAACCCAACTTTTATCATCCAAAACGGAAGTTTTAAACGAAGCAAACTTCGGTACGAAACCAGCCATTACAATTTGGTCAATTTCAACAAACCGTCCCATTAAGTACAGACATTCAGACCTCTTTATCTGTACCATTATAATGAATTTTACGATCTCTTTTATGGCAGACCCTCCAATCTAATCTGGTAGAGCGTTTGATAAACAAAAAAGTCATAAAAAACCATGCGGAAAGAGCGTGTCCTTGAACTTGACCTTTCTAGTACAGGGATTGAGTAATTGACCGTGGTAAGGTCATGGGTAGGTATATAGAAATTTGCATAAGGAATCGTTTAGGATTGATCGCGTGATTGTTAGGCAGGACTACCTCAAGGACATGTTCTAGGTCCAAGAAAGTTTGGTTTAAAAAAATAGCCAGAATTGTAATCTAGGATCATCTATCATCATACATTATAATAATTGTGGCAATGTAAATATAAGCTAACTTTGCTTTACGTTACTATTAACTTCTATGTTATGTATCTTAATTTATTTTTTTGAGGATTAGCCTTGGAGTTTCTTATTGGCTCTTCTCCATAGGAAATACCTAATTGGCGTACTGTATACCTAGCGTCTGACGTTTCATAAGTGCCTATGTAGGTGTATATGAAATAAAATATTTATTACGAGCAAAATATGAAACCCTTGAAGCAGAAAACAGCAGCGATGTTCAAGTTACTAAACTACTAAAGTAATTAACGATATGAAACTGCACCACCTGGCTAGTTTTACTTGTTAAACACTATATTCACCTGTGCACTACTACGTGCTAATACAGTAATACCAAGCACAAGACGAGTTGATTAAATTTTATATTCCTCTGCTACGAAGAAGCTCTCTCTGCTCTCAATTGGATTAAAACATTATGGAAATCTTGTGGGATACATGAATGTGAATTAATATTCTTGTTTTCTTTTATTCGTAAAACAGAATCGTAAAAATCGTTTCATGCTTTTAATTAGCTTATATGATTTTGGAAGTACGTGATGGCCCAGTGGTTAAATCCTCGCCTCTCATGTACGAGATCGTGGGTTTAAATTCGGGTAAGTACCAATGTGACTTTTCAGTTCACAATGATGTACTTTCTGAAATAGATATTGTCAGAAAGTACTTAGTGGAAATGACAAACATCTGCCGAGGAAAAACAGCGTGAGGAAAGCTGTACTAGTTAATATGAGTATGAAATCATCAACCCGTCTTGAGCAAGGGTGGCGATCAATGCTGATGCCTTTTCTGTATGAGAATGGGGTTATGCCCTGCAGAAGGATACTAATAGGCTGGTATTATTACATGGTTTGGGGCCACCAGGGGGCCTACTCCGAAGTGCAAAGTGCGAATGTTCGGATCGGACCGACACATGGCCGAACCGAATATTATTGAAAAATGCGAAAAAAGTTCGGATCGGCTCAGTTGGGTCGGGACCATAGTCAATATTCGAAAGAGTGTAGGAGTGTAGGATCGGAACCGACCGAACCAAATAGTAGCCTTCGTAGCAGGAAACTGCCGAACGTAGCAGAAACGGCCGATACTACTTTGGAGTAGACCCCCTGCTTATTTGTCGCAGAAGTGAGTTTACCGCCTAACTTTTAAAAATATCTCTATCTCGAGTTTTGTTGCAACAGTTCTCTCCTACATTTTCCTCTGTATAGTTAAGTCCCCTAGCTTCAAAAGTTTTAACATCCTACGCTTCTTCCCGTTCTGAGTTGCCAGTGTTAAATGTTCTTACTACATCATCATCGTTCTTGCAAAGCTTCCACTTACGCTGCTTCTATTAATTTGAATTGTATTTCTTTAGATTTAGAGTTGATTTTACAACACCCACTTCATGGTGTATTTTAATCCACTTACCAAAAAAGCAGCTGAATCCTGAATTATTTTGAACTTAATAACGAACGGAACAATAAACAATGCTCGAAGCTGTTCGTCAGAAATTGAAGAACAGCTGGTGTTTCACAAGAAATTCTGTTTCGTATAACAAGTAAATAAAATGTTACTGCCCGCACGTTCTAGACATTGCGACTATTTGCTCTAGACTTATTGTCGCACGTCATAATATTTGTTGTTAGGTAAATATTAGCTGGATTTGTCGGAGTCTGGGCTTTCGTGGGCGTTGAGTTTATTGGTAGGTATTACTTTATATTGTTACTTAATATTATTGATTCGCTAAGTATTTGATTTGGTATTATTTATTGGCCGGATTAAAGACACCTAAATATAGAATACCTATAGTATATGATACTTTTATTTGAGGCTAATGTTGATGTAAAATAATCTTATTATACTTTTATGGTTTCCTTTTTTCTATATTTATGATAAATAAACGAAGGATTTGATATATTGCTTATATTTTTATTCGTTATTCTGTTATTTTACACACATATTGCTTCCCATCTGTGTGATAATACAGGTAAATGTAATTTTAACTTCATACATCAATAAATCAATAAGGAATTCAGTATAAAAATACAATTGGATCCATGATAAGGATATCAATTGTGTTTAGAAAGCCAATTCTCGTACTTAAAATAAAAATGTTTACATTCAAGTCGCAATGTCATCTCAACGACGATCAATGTCAAAAACTTGTCAAAAATTTATGTAAATCGATTGTATTTTTGATAGATTGAGGCCGAAATTAGAATGCAAACATTCTTAAAAATACGACAATTGCCCCTTTGATATTTCATGTTCAGTTTTATAATATTTGTTTTATAAATAAAAGAATATTATGGAAAGGGTTTGAAATCGACTGGGAGGTCATTTTAATTTACCAAGTATCAACATCATTAAAAGTCTGAGCCATAGATTGTATACTAGTAAGCGTTACCTGCAGTGCGATTCTGTAACCATCTCACCGTGAAAACTTAGGTGAAGTGAGCGTGGAGTGAGCTATCATTCGAACTAATGCTAGGGATTGACATTATTGACAGCTCACTCTAAGCTCACTTCACCTGACTTTTCACGGTGAGATTTTTACAGAATCGATCGGCTGTTCCGTTTAAATAGTACAAGAGCTTTTAGGTTTGAGGCAAGCGGTTTGGTTTTCCCGAGCTATCACGCTGAAAAACCAGTTGTCTATGCCACGGATAAAATGTTCAGCCCAATCGTTAAAGGCACTTCAGTAGTAATTCCAAACACTTCTTTTGTTGTTCTGTTGTATTTTTAATTATCATACTTTCCCTTCCCTTCATCACTTCGTGACCTTTCGCCCTTTACAATCACCTCCCCTGTTACAAAACCATTAAGCGTTTTAATTACATTCGCATCACCTGTTTCTGAGTCTCTCAAACATAATTCAATTACAAAGTTGTCGTCAAATCGCAAGATTGGAGCCGAATTCAAAATTCAGTCTTTATTTCACACGAGAAACGTAAACGTATCGTGTCACGTAAACGTTTAGACTTGGAGCTTGATTGAAAACTTGTATATTGTGTCTTTCTTTTGATTAAATTTTATTATGTTGCAGCTCCTGTGTTGTACACATTGTTGATTTGCTACATTTTGGAACTAAGGGTGGAGCGACGAGCGTTGCTGGGTGAGGACCAAATTGGCAGCAGTGGACTAGTATAGGCTGATGATAAAGAAGGTAGTGCTGAAGGGTAGTATAATAATATGTTTTTATTATTAACCACAACACACGCAGCAGGGCCCATCAGAATAACCGCATTGCGATATTACTTATTTTTTAATGTCGCAGCATCATCCTGAAATAGGATCCTTTTGCCCTCGTATTTTCATTTTACTTTTGTTTGTACAAGACTCTGGTCCTGTCGATCGATTCTGTAAAAATCTCACCGTGAAATGTTAGGTGAAGCGAGCTTAGAGTGAGCTGTCAATAGTGTCAATCCCTAGCATTAGTTGGAATGACAGCTCACTCCACGATCACTTCACCTAAGTTTTCACGGTGAGATGGTTACAGAATCGCACTGCTGTACAAACAAAAGTAAAATGAAAATATAAACAGACAGTCGTCTATTTTTATTTTCATTTTACTTTTGTTTAATTTTTCGTTTTTGTTTCTATGAGTGTGTTTAGTTTAGTTTGTGATATTCCTGTGCGATTCCCAATAAATACCTTTTCTTCTTCTTTTCCAACCATTTTTCTTTAATTGTATGACATTGTGCGAGGTAGTTCCCGAAAAGCAAAACCCTGACTATAAAACGTTGTTTTTCTGCTTAGACCACAAAGAAAGGTGGCAAAGAAATCTTGGGGCTCTGACCTTTTCATATTATTATTAAACTCTTTGTTATTCAAAGCAGTCTACTGTTATAGAGAAAATATTAAAAGTTTGAGGTGAGTTTTCGCTAGGTAGGTAAAGTTCATTTTCGCTCGCAGGATCTTTATTGTTATTAGTTCCTTTGTTAAAAGAATTTCCAAGAAAAAATCCCTAATTTAGAAGTTAGAATGCGATAGCAGGTAAGCAATTGAGGAAATAATGGATCTTTGCGAGACGGCTACAATAAACAGCCATAAGGAAAAAATAACGAAGTCATAAATGACTCGGCAACCGTACAAAACTATAAGGGCACGCTATCACCTTAAATCACTAAATAGCGCTACGCGAATTTAAAACATCGTATTGTTTCTGATACAGAATGATGCTTATATGCTTAGCGCTAAACGTGTTTAGTGTGGCAGTGCAAGTATGCCATAACTGGTGATAGGTAGGTATAGTTCGGCCGTAAGTGTTGCAAAATGCTACCCATCGTTAGATTAAACCCTGTATAGCCTGACTGTATAACCTACTGATAGATAACGTTCAAAATCTAATCGCTATCTCATCTCGGCGACAAAAAAATGTCAAAAACTTGTAAAAAATGTAGGGTAATTATAGGTGTTTTTGACAGATTGAGGCTGAGATCAGACTGTGAACATTCGATAATTTCTCCTGTGATCTAAAACTCTGAAGGCCAATTTTCGCAATTTAAAATGATTAAAATCTAGTCGCAGTCTCATCTCGGCGACAAACAAATGTCAAAAACCTGTCAAAATGTAGGGAAATTAGCCATATTTTTGACAGATTGAGACTGAGATCAGACTGTGAACATTCGAGAATTTATTCTCTGACCTACGACTCAGATATAGGTTGCCCCGAGTCCAAACTTTAGCATGTTCTCATTTATATTCCAATTTCGGAAAACAAAACGAAATTACGGCATTCAGAGTGAGAAGTATACCTGAGAATTCTCGTAAATAGTTCGACCGATTTTAATAATTCTTTTGTTTTAAACTGGTGGCTTACATTTTAAATACGGAACTGATTCAATAGTTGTTTAGCTTGTGGAGTCCACGGAGCTGACAACCGTAGTCTTTTGTTACGATTCGATTTTCTGGAGAAGAAGCTGTGATTGCATTTGCATTGCTGTGATGGATTTTTTTAGATGGACATAGATAAATAACATACCTAATATCGCCGTTGTATTACCCAAAGGGTTGGTCAGAGGTGTACCTATCTATACTTAGTATACCAACATTACGCCCGCGCCGGTTATCAGGACGGGGCCTTTGGCCATCAAACAAGCACAAATCTAGACCTCCGTGCTGCTACTAAGAAATTTCATCGGTGTCGATATTTTATGCAATGGATGGTCACCCATTCACGAATGGGCAAGACTAGCTTAACCTTCGATGGACCCGTACAGATGTTATTATTTAGCCCTCTTAACCTCATCATCTGCCTATCCTTTTCCCAACTATGTTGGGGTCGGCTTCCAGTCTAACCGGGTGCAGCTGAGTACCAGTATTTTACATGGAGCGACTGCCTATCTGACCTCCAAAACCCAGTTACTGGGTAATACGATACCCCCTGATAAGACTGGTTGTCAGACTATCGGACTTCTGATGACCCGAAACGACTGTCAAAGATCCATGAATAACAGCCGGGACCAACGGCTTAACGTGCTTTCCGAGGCACGGAGGGGTCTTGATATGTAACGTTGGTCACCCATCCACGGATCAACCGCGGCAAGCGTGGCTTAACCTGATTGATCGACCGATCAACCCGTGCGGCTGTTCCTCCCTCCACCGAAGGTTTAGAAAAGTCATAGCGTCCGTTTAAGGAAACTCAATAGTCTCTTTGTCTTTAAATACATGAGTGTCACACCCTCTTGGCCTCAAGTGCATAGTGCCCACCTCATTAAGTTCGTGATCGACTCATAAGCCGAATGGCCGATTGTTTTAGCTAATATATTTAAATGACGCCTGATTGTCATCGAGTCGTGGTTCGTGACGAGAGGTTATTGGATTGTGGTTAGCTAATATTATTTTAGCGACAGATATCAGAGGGGCAAATCACGTAATTTTAAGAACGTTCACAGTCTAATCTATCAAAAATACCTCTAATTTACCTACATTTTTGACAAGTTTTTGACATTTGTTTGTCGCCGAGATGAGACTGATTTTGAACGTTTTAAATTACGAGAATTGGCCTTCTGTGTGCTGATCAAAATAGTTTTTAATTGTAAGTGCTTTTGACAGGTCCCAGTAAATTGAAACTCCATTTAAGTTGAAACTTTCTAGTCGTCACAAAACAAATAGACATTTGCCCTAATTCACTATGACCACTTAACGATTCCTTACTTCGAAACCACGTCAATTCCTTAGTTATCACGACATCTGCTACTAACGTATTCTCTATGACACAATGGCGTGGTTTGAACTGTCAAAATACATATTGTCAGTACGGTTGACATTTCGATTCCTTGCCGTTAACAAGACACGATATTGACGTGGATTGCACGTAGTGAGATTTCGCAGGCAATACAGAATTGGGACCCAGCACCCTAATTGCGTAACAAACTGTCAATATCAACCTGAATCATTTTGAAGAATATTGCTAATCCATTACTTCATATGTTCGAAAAATTTGTCTGCTCAACAACGTTAATAACGCAATGAATAATAATAATAATATCCCTGGACATTTCACACAGCGCCATCTAGTCCCAAGCTAAGCAACCTAATGCTTGTGTTATGGTAACAAGATGGCTGATAAACTACTTATATACATTTTTTTTTTGTAAATACATACATATTATAGATAGAAAAACACCCAGACTTGGAACAAATACAAGTAGGTCATACAAATATTTGTTCCGTGCGGGAATCGAACCCGCGACACGCAGCGCAGCAGTCAATCGCTTAACCACTGCGCCAACCGTGTCGTCGAATGTTGATGAACTGTCAAAAACGTGGATGTGTGTTACGCAATTACCCAGCAGGTCGTTTTATGTTTCTCAAGGGGATAAAGCCTCGTAATGGGTTTATCACCCTGAGAAACATAAAACGACAAGGTCACACACAGACAGTCAACAATACAATTCAAAATAGCTTGGACTTAATTAATGATGTGAAGTCACCAACTCGCTATGATCAGTCGTGGTGGTCAATGCTTGTGCAGTATCTGTATGGCAGGGGTCTTATCTTGCAGTGAGGAAAATATAGGTCATACTTTTTATGATTATGTCAAGGTTAGCAAGGTAATTTAAAGTAGATACCAGGGCCCGTATTCCCGTAATTTAAAACGTTCAAAATCTAGTCGCAGTGTCATCTCGGCGACAAACAAATGTCAAAAACTTGTCAAAATGTAGGGAAAATAGACGTATTTTTGACAGATTGAGATTGAGATCAGACTGTGAATGTTCTTAAAATTACGAGAATTACCCCTCTTATATCCGTGGCTGGCGTGAATATGTTGACATGTCTAAAATGGCAATTTGTCAAGACGGCCATTTTAAAGGTTTGACCTCTTCTGGTAAATCGGTAAATTAGTTTACCGTATGTGTTTTAGTTGTTTTAAGGGTTATTTTGTACCATCTTTTAAATGATGACAATAAATAAACGAAATACCCCATAGTTTGCATAATAATAGACTTGTCAAGTCGTTCACCAACGAGTTATCAACTTATTCACCGAGTTGTCAACTTATGCACTAGCAGTTATCAACTTATTCACCTTCTGAGTGGGGAATATTAGTATGTAAACAATGTTATTAATGACAAACAAAATGAGGACCAATTAAACAACTGATGACGAATATAAATAAATTTGTTGATTTGTTGAAGGACTTACTCAAATCAAGCAAAGTTTTTCTAACCGAACAAAATAATATTAAATGGAAAAACCACGAACCTATCAGTTTCCTAGCGTTAGCGCAATAAAAATTGTTTCTGCCAACACGTGTAGAACCCTATTAACAACAACACTATGCGTACTACCTAGTTAAAATAATCTCGTAAAGTAAGTACCTATGTTTCGTTTGCTAAAATTATTTAAATTAAAATATGTAAGAAAAATAAAAATCTGCTATGTAAACCTGTTGTGTAACAGAATTTAAATCACTGGAAACACAAATTAATAAAAAGAAAATATTTTTCTCAAATTGTTTTCGTTCTTATTAATTTAACCGACATCAAAGAAAATTGTTTGTTTGAATTTTTGAATACCAATTAAAAAATGAATTATTATCAAGGTCTTTAGTAACGTTAGTGTGAACGTGAAGGCCGGCTTATATTACGCAGTATGACGTCATCATCGTTAATAATGTTTAGCACGCAGATACTAATCAGTAATTTCGTCTGTGTCCTCACAGCCCGGCTAGCTCAGTCGGTAGAGCATGAGACTCTTAATCTCAGGGTCGTGGGTTCGAGCCCCACGTTGGGCGAAAACTTTTTGCGATAGCAATTGAGATTTGTTATCTTTTCTATGTCATTTTTTCACAGTTTTCCTATATATTTTAATATAAAAAGGGGGTTAATTTATATTTTTCAGATTCATACCTGCTATTTTTCTTTCTCTCATCTTCCTCCAAAGTTGTTCAGCTTTCCTCATAGGCCAGTTCTCGACCTTGGCGCTGAAACTTCTGAAGAACTTGTACTCCTTGAAGTGGGACATTCTTCTCTCCATCTTGCTTGGGGCATGCCCCGCTGGGGGCGGAGAAGGCGCTTTAGGCGTAGTCGACGGAGAAGGCTCCGTTTTTTCAATTTTGTTTTCAACTTTATTTTCAATTTTATTTTCCATTTTATTTTATAAATTAAACTTTTGCAATGCTAATTTCAACAATTTAAATTCGGATTAAATTTTTTGGGCCCGAATTCAAAATTTAAACTTCCATTTAATCATTAACTTATCTTTTAATTCTATTGATTCCATTTTCAAATATATTTTACATTAACAATTTTTATGAAAATATTGATTTAATTCTACATTAATTTTCTAATTCCACTTATTTGAATTCACTTTTTTATTAGGTAACTTCACTTAAACACGATTTAACTTTAACTAATTTAAAACACTTCGCTGGACTAGTTTCCAATATCGCCAAGTGTTTTCGTTAATTAACCTGAAACAAATACAGAGCAAAGTTTATTCATTAACTCAGTTATTGTTGGAGTTAATTCCTTTAAATTGGTGGAATGAAATACAGTGAGAATAGTTTCTGTAAACACTAGTTCAAAGTAACCGTTATTAAAGGTTATAGATGGATTTATGTTTTTAATTTTAAAGGCGATAGTTCCCCATATATGGGGAACTATCGCCTTTAAATCATGCCTTTTAATCATGGGCTTAGCTAGGGGTGGGGGGGCAGGGGGGTAATGTAAAGGTAAAAATTTACATCAGGCGCTGACTGATTTTACAGGACTAAACTAACATTTATCTTCTGTCCCCTAGACAAAATCCCTCTACGCCAATGCGTATATTATAGAATTAACTGTAGGCATAAAATTAATTGAAAAAAAAAGACACAAGTGTACCTGTTATATAAATAGTTACTGTAGGATTTTCTATTACGAATTTCTCAGAAGCAGTATGGTCTCCGGATGTGTACCCGCTTGACGACAATATGCTCGTCTCCATAAGGACACAAACGACCTTTGTTTAAGCTATTGTTAGGTCACTGTTAATTATAAAAAAAAATCTTTTGTCAAATTAAAACTTCATCAAAAGAGTTAGTTTTGGAACGAAGTTCCTTATCGCGCGTTGCGAAAGGGGGCTAGACGGAAAAAATTAAGACCAAAAGTTGGAACGACACTTTTTGCTATAGTAAGCCGTGCGGCGTGCGCGTGTTTCTCTGTCTCTCTCTCTCTCTCTCTCTCTTATAGGAAGCAAGCCAGTTATTTTCGTTTCTATATTCCGCTTGTTTTAGTTAATATTTTTCTATATTTAATATTATTATAACTTAAAAAAAAAAATATTACAATTCCTTCACTAATTAATCGAAAGGAACTTCGTTCCATCCGGGTGTCCCTTGACGCCTCGCAAGTTTTTTGTTTTCATAAACAACTTTAATTTTAAAATTAGTTGACAGCAAAATGGGCATTTTAAAGTATTCGGCGCTCCTTTTACTTGGCCCAGTAACTGTGTCATTGTATGCTTAATGAATTTTTATATTAAAATTCAACACGAATCGTTTCGTGATTGCACGACACAGCTGGGCTGTCAATTACCTACTACCTACAAAGAGATTTATTACAAAATTGAATAATGATACAATGATTGGTTATGTAAATGGTGATTTTCTGTTTTAAAATTAGGCTATTCAAGTAAATTGTAGGCCTACTATTATTACATCATAAGGTGATACGAAAAAAACTGTCAACTGAGTCAATTTAGAATTTGTTCAATTCTGAGGGACTAAAGTTAGTGCTTTATGGTACCGATTTAAATCTTTTAGTTCGTGAAAGATACCCTAGCTGAATTCCAGCTCCATGTAAAATACTGGTATTCAGCTGCATCCGGTGAGCCTGGAAGTCGACCCCAACATAAGTAGCAGACATAATATGGCTCAGGATAAAAAATAAAGTTTAAATCTTAATCATAAAAGTATTCAAACCATTCAAGGCTCTATTAAAAGCCTTTATTATAGCCTCGACCTTAACAAACAGGCTCTAGAAACTTATAAACTACCATCTTCTCCCACAGATGAAATTGTGTGTCCTTGAACTGACGAATTGGTAAAACTTTCACGTTTCTAATTCCGAAAATTATAAATGGCAAGCTAGCAATTTGTCTTCGTTGACACAAATAATACTGGGGTTGAATTTTGAGAAGTTCTTGCTTTCTGCGAGACACAATAGGAAGCGCCCTTTATCATCGTCATCAACCACAGCCCGATTCTTCCCATTCTGGGCATAGGACTCTCTTTTCTTGTGCCAATCCCCACGCTCTTACCATGCTCATCCATTTTGCCCACTATGGCATCAATATCGTTTGCGCGTCCTCGCATCACTGAGTCTTACCAGAAAGCCAATTCTCGTAATTAAAATATTCAAAATCTACTCGCAATCTCATCAGCGACAATTAATGTCAAAAATGTAGGGAAATTAGAAAGGAATAAAGGAAAAGTATTTATTGGGACTGGTACAGAAAGATCATAAACTAAACACAGTTAAAAATAAAAAAAAGTAACAAAAAAAATAATAATCAGAAAGTCCTATACGAGGCCAAAAGGCTCCCATCTCAACATGATGCTTCGACATTTAAAATAGAAGTCTTTTTCACAGATTGAGACTGATCAGACTGTGAACGGTCTTAAAATTATGAGAATTGCCCCTCTGGTGTCCTGCCGAACTCCATTTGAGTTCCTTAATCCGTGTTCCGATATCGGAGACCCTCGTTCGTCTTCGGATCTCGAAGTTACGAACTCGGTATATTAGCCTTATTCTAAGCATGGAACGCTCCAAGGCTCTTTGTGCAGTTCTCAGCGTGAACACAGCCTCCTGCGTGAGTATCCACGTCTCAGCACAATAAGACCGTATGAGGAACGCTCTTAAACCAAAGTCAAAGGGCCTTTGTTTGTGTATAAAGGTACACACGGCTACACGTCAAGCTATACAAAACCAGTTTGTCTTGGCCTCACTTTGTATGATATTTTCTCACAATGAACGGTCAGCCAATACTGGTTTTGTATAGCTTGATGTGTAGCCGTGTGTACAGATACATTTTTCTTGCCGTAAAAAAATTAGCTTATTGACAGACACGTCTTTGTACGGCGCGGTTTATACCAATCGTACAGCGCTGAATATAACAATGCGTTTAGGATACTGAGGGGGCTGCCCCGTTTCTATAGTGCGTCAGGGATGTTCGCAGATGCGCATGTAGATTGCTTGGGTGTGGGGCGGCTCCAACAGTGTCTTAATCAAATCAAATCATATCATATCATTTTTATTTTCAGATAAATATCCTTATGTAAATTCTTTTAAGCATGGTTGCGAGTCTCCTGGACTGTTGGTATACGTGGGTCACTTGCCGTCTCTCATGGCATATCGCAACGGTGAGCAACCGTTATTTCTTGTATTTTTTTTTCTTATTTTTGTTTAGTGTATGTGCTTACTAACATAGTCGTAAGTTTTACTAACAATCTTGTTACTGAGTCTTAGTTACTGTAATAAAGAAAAAATATATTCTATACGCCGTACCGTAAATAAACCGTGCCGTGTACAAAGGACCTTAGATATGTAATATTACATCTTCCATAGGTTTATGTTGTGCGAGTTGTCTGCCTGTCAGTCAGTGAAACGACAATTTTTCTGAAATAAATTGCCTTTGCTTCTCATCCACTAAAATTAATTTGCCTACAAAACGAAATATTGAAATGGTTCCAATTCAACATGCAAACCTCAATTTGTTTCGAATCGATTGGGGATTTAGCTGACTTCTGATTTAATTCGATTTGGAGCCCTTTCATAATATATTACGGGTTCCATTTTGTAAAAGATTTTAGGGACTTAGCAGGCTTTCATTCACGTCAACCATTTAGGATAATTTGTATGCTGTATGCCATCTTTTGAATTTTGATCACTGCTATGCTATTTTTAATTTCGCTTTTATGAATATTTGTAATACAAAATTTGACCTTGTGTTTTGGATAAGCCGAGTTTTTTGCAGTGCCTCGGAAAGCACGTTAAGCCGTTGGTCCTGGCTGTCATTCATGGATTACGATGGATGACAGTCGTTACGGGTCGTCTACCAAGGGGTATCGTATTACTCAGTAACTGGGTTGTGGAGGTCAGATAGGCAGTCGCTCCATTTAAAATACTGGTACTCAGCTGCATCCGGTTAGACTGGAAGCCGACCCCAACATACTTGGGAAAAGGCTAGGCAGATGATGATGGTTTATTGCAGGGTTTTCTGACGTTATTTTGCTCCTCAAGCACAGAAGTGAATAGCGATGTTTGAGTTACTGAAAACACTAAGCAGATTTAGTGTCTTCAGCAACTCAAATACTGCCTAAATTCCACTCCTAAACTAGACTGACCGTGACGGCGATCGTCATCAACTTATGGATACCTAGCCGTCACGTCGTCTGACACAGTGCCCATTTATATTTCAGCAATATCATAAAAAATCAATCATAGGTAGGTTGTGTTTTCGTTTGTCTATATCTATCTTTACATATTATAAATTAAAGTCACCTTTAGATTCTGTCTGATACATACATTATTATTAATGAAAGTCACTTTTCATATTATGTGTACCCGCGTTGTTCTTTTCAACTACGCAACAGATTTTGGTACAGTTTCAACCATTACTTAGAGAATTTTGTATCGGAAGGTTTATTGGTATAATAAATTAATATTAAACTCATCATAAATAAACTCGATGTTTTGCCAAACTGTAAAAACCGTGGGAACAAGGGACGGTCGCTATTTTTGGTCATAGATATTGAACAGTAATTAATAAAAATATGTAAAAATACTCTTCTATTTGGATTTCTTTAAACTTTAAACGTGTAACACGTGGAGACGTGTGTAGTCAACTCAACACCTCTCTTCCTTGAAGTTGTATATATAATTATTATAAGTATATATTATAGCAAATAGTTTGTATGTGCATATAACATATTCATATTTTTGTGTAAGTACCTAGTTTTAATAGTTTTTTTTTATCATTGTTCCTCTCAACCAAAGCACCTAATCACCATTACCACCCTTGATTGACTGGTAGAGAATGCTAAGGCATTAATAATATTTTTTTATTTAGTTCAGACATGTAGTCCATAGTTTTACACTCATCATCTGCCTAGCCTTTTCCCAACTATGTTGGGGACGGCTTCCAGTCTAACCGGATGCAGCTGAATACCAGTATTTTACATGGAGCGACTGCCTATCTGACCTTCACAACCCAGTGACTGGGTAATACGATACCCCTTGGTAAGACTGGTTGTCAGACTTTCGGGCTACTGACGACCCGTAACGACTGTCAAAGATCCACGAATGACAGCCGGGACCAACGGCTTAACGTGCTTTCCGAGGCACGGAGGGGTCTCGGTATGTAAAGATGGTCACCCATCCACAGACCAACCGCGGCAAGCGTAGCTTAACCTGACCGATCGACCTGTGCGGCTGTTATTATTTAGCCACGGGCTCCTCTCCATAGTTTTACACTGTTACATTTAAATTATAAACTATTTTAAATTCTAAACACATAAAATCCCAAAATAAATTAAAAGTAAGTCCGCCTTTATACCTTTTGGTGCGAAAAGTTTAAATAAATAACGTAAATTATCATGCAGGGTTCATATATTAGTTCGTAGCATGTCATTAGACCAGTGAACCCTAAGGCGTGGTCTGCACGCACCAACTAGCTTTAATTTTACTCCCTTCGCTCATCTTCGCAACGCTTGTCCAAATTTACAAATCACTGAAACTGTTTGTGTTTGTGTGTTTGGGCCTCATTATTATGCAAAAGGTTAGTGTACTGAGTGCTTTGAAGGTGCTTTGACAGGCTTGTGGCTAAGTAATAACAGCCGCGCGGGTCGATCGACAAGGTTAAGCTACGCTTGCCGCGGTTGGTCCGTGGATGGGTGACCATCTTTATAATATACCCCTCCGTTTACAGGCACGGAGGGGTATATTATAAAGATGGTCACCAACCAACGGCTTAACATGGTTTTTGAAGAACAGTCCTCAAAAACCATGTTAAGCCGTTGGTCCCGGCTGTCATTCGTGGATCTTTGACAGTCGTTACGGGTCGTCAGAAGCCCGAAAGTCTGACAACCAGTCTTACCAAGGGATTTCGTATTACCCGGTAACATGGTTGTGGAACAGAGAGAGAGAAAATACTGGTACTCAGCTGCATCCGGTTAGACTGGAAGCCGACACCAACATAGTTAGGAGAAGGCTCGGCAGATGATGACTAAGTGCTTTGAAGGTCAAAGGTTTACCTAATATTGTAGTGATTTGCTGTCTTTTGCAATGGGTTAAAAGAAACTCAACAAGCCACAATAGAAGTTGAATTGTTATTACGCCTGGGGGCGTTAAGTGTCCCTCAAAGTGTGTCAAAACACCCGAAAAACTAACTGACAAATGTGAACTCATTTGTCAGTTAATTTTTCGGGTGTTTTTCGTGGAATTTATTGTTTTTTTTTTTTTTTGTATACCAAAAAACATGTTAAGCCGTTGGTCCGGCTGTCATTCGTGGATCTTTGACAGTCGTTACGGGTAGTCAGAAGCCCGAAAGTCTGACAATCAGTGTTACCAAGGGGTAACGTATTACCCAGTAACTGGGTTGTAGAGGTCAGATAGGCAGTTGCTCCATGTAAAATACTGGTATTCAGCTGCATCCAGTTAGACTGGAAGCCGACCCCAACATATGTAGTTGGGAAAAGGATCGGCAGATGATGAAGTGTGTGCGCAAACACAGGTACATTCTCTTTTCCCTCACTCTCATAGTCCGATGGGACGGCGCACAATCCGACACGATCCGACCGGAGATAGATCTGTAGCGGTATCTACAACGCCACATGCGAACAACGCGTCATGCTGACGTCACGCAAATCCTGCATCTCGCAAGCAGAGTTTACCGCGCAATTAGCATAGATACAATTCCCCCACATCAATCGTCGGGCAATAGCCCGCCAGACACAACACCCGTCTGGTCGGAGGATCCTCCCTTTTCTATGGAGGATGAGTAAACTTTACACCCTGTTCCTCATGCCTCTAAAGATCAAACACAGGACCAATCCGGCAATATAGAATAGTTTAGACTACGACAATAATCAGGGGCTTGGGGCTAAATGATAGCAGCCGCACAGGTCGCTCGAAGGTAACGCTACGCTTGCCGCGCTCGGTTCGTGGATGGATGACCGCATCCATTATATATCAAGACCCTTCCGTGCATTGGAAAAGGGATATCATGTTATCCAGTAACTGAGTTGTGGAGGTTAGATTGGCAGTTGCTCCATGTAAAATACTGGTATTCAGCTGTATCCAGTTAGATTGGAAGCCGAACTCAACATAGCTGGCGAAAAGGCTAGAAAGATTGATAGATCACGGCTCTTTCTTTCGGCGCTTTCTTTTTTATTTATATTATATTTTCGTTGTGTTTTTTCTTTTATTTATGTTATATTTTCTTTGTATGTGTTAATAACAATAGTTAATTAAGTAATTTTATGTAAATACTAACATTATGGACTGCAAGGTCTGCAAATAAAAGTTTATTAATTACTAGCTTCTGCCCGCAGCTTCGCCTGCGTGGATGTCGGAAATTATCCCACGGGAAAGTGCTAGCAGGATAAAAAGTATGTGCTTCCCCAGGATGCCATCTATCTCGCGGGCCCTTTGTGGCTAATTACAGTAGAAAACCAATTGTGTCTCATTAGTGGTGTTTAAGAGGGTACCTATATGATATCTTTACCTAAGTACCTACCTAATTAAAAAAAAAACTCAATAACAGAAAATTAAATACTTACCTACCTAAATAAACCTATTTCTGATGATAACTAATCTAAACTCAATAAATAAGCAAAATCCCTAAAAACTAATATCTATACGAATGACTAATCCTACCTAACAGTATTATAAAATAAGCTACGGTCACTACGTAAGTACGTACATACACTATCAAATATACTACCTATACTTTAAAATTAAAATCTATACCTACGACTCATATAAAATAAACCTAAATAACTCTAAAAACTAAAAGGAATAAAAATGAACTCCACTGCGGGTGACCCAACCTACGACAAACTTAGTATTTGCGGTTGGTACAGTACAGACAGTGGTAATCGGGTATAGGGATCGAACCGCAAAATTAAGTTTGTTTTTTATTGTATATACTTTTCCGGGATAAAAAGTACCCAGTGTGGTGCCCAGGATATTAAAGAATAATTATACCAAGTTTCATCGTAATCGAACCGGTAGTTTTTGCGTGATGCCTGAACAAACAGACAGACAGACAGACAGACAGACCGACAGACCGACAGACAGACAGACAGACAAAAATTTTTTTAATCACATTTTTGGGTTCGGTGTCGGTCTAGTAACACCCCTTTTTTTTTTTTTTTTTTTTGGGTGGGAAATCATCATATGACCCCTCCCGCTCTGGGCGGAGCGGAGGGGAGTGTCAGACTTTTACTGACTAAAACCCACCCGTGTTCCTTCAGTTGCCTGTGCCAAGGGCCACGGTACCTCTTTCGAATATCCCGCAGCCCTGGCGGTAGTAACACCCCCTGAAAATTATTTTTTTGATATTTTCAATGTACAGAATTTTCACTTCTACAGATTTAATATAAGTATAGATAGATAGATTATTATTATTAATAAACCCCAATCACTTATCAAAACAAATGACATTCTCAACGACCACTAAAATAAAGAATTGCCATCATTATTTAGGTACCTCAAAACATTAACAACTCTCGAGTAAATTAAAATCAGAAGTTAAACACTCCCTTGAGCATTTTGTACGAAGATCGATGAAGAACCCAAGAATTACCGTAATTGAATATTCTCAAGTTTGATCGACTGTTGACGTAAGGAACTGGCTTTGTGTGTGTAAGAGTTAAAACGTTTATCTATGTGCGTTGAAGTGAAAAGTGTATTTGTGTGTTTAAGTAAAAGGTGTCTATGTGTGCGTTTGAGTGAATAATAATAATAATAATTTCTTAAGTATCTATAACTTGGTGACAAAAAATTTCACAATAATTTGGTAAGTACAGAGATGTGAGACTAATTTATCTCCTGGCTCCCAAACTAGGTTTATAGCCTGTGACTTGGGAGTCAGTGATTCCACAACTTATGCTTAGATAAAGTGCATGAATACACCATTAGACTTCTTATGTTATGTTTACTTATTTACTAATTTACAAAAGCATTATTAAGAAAGAAATGAAAGAAAGAATGGTGTTAAGTGTGCGTTTTAGTAAAGGTGGATTTGGACCAAACGAACATACAACAGTGGTGGACCAGTGGTAACAGCTGCGACTTACGAGTTGTAGATCATAGGTTCGAACCTATGATCTACAACTCGTTTAGCGTGTTGTCGCAGGTTCGAACCCAGACAGGCGCTTTACTTTGTGTAAATTATTTCATCACCACTGCTCTCTAAACGGTCAAAGAAAACATCGTGAGGAAACCGGTATGTCCTAGAACCAAAAAAATCGAAGACATGTGACATCTACCAACCCGCACTGGGTCCGCGTGGTGGATTAAGGCCCACTCCCTCTCACAATGAGGAGGCCTGTGTCCCAGCAGTGGGAACAATGCTGATTATTTATGTTATATATAAACATAGAACAAGCACAAGAGCATTCCTTTCTTGATATTCTTGACATTTTAGTACGCATAGACCAACAAAAGAATGCCTTATCCCTGTTTACAGAAAATGAATTTGGTAGAATGGGGATAGAATGTGCATTGTATCTAAACCAGCCTTAAAAGAAGTGACTGTAACAAACCTTTGTCAAAAATTAAAAAAAAAAATTCAATTTGTATAATTTATGTTTTATACTCGACATGTTTTTGTAAAGCCTTTTTATTTAAAAAAATGTTTAAAACAAATATCACAACTTGACATCGGCTATTCGTGAATTCCTGAACAGTCGATGAATTTGTATAAGGGTGCTAACGCAGGGTAAGTGTGCGTTAAAGTGAAAGGTGTTTTTCTGTGTGTGAGAGTATATAAAATGTCTATGTGTGCGTTAGAGTAAGAACTGGCTATGTGTGTGTTCGTGTGTGTGAAGGAAAATTCTCTTCTGAAAGATTCTGCGAGTTTGTTTTGTGAGTTTGGTTTCCGTTTAAGAGATTTATTTATTATGCCTGAAGTGCGTTGATTTTTTTATTAAATTGTAACTCAATTTTGAGTTAACTTGACAAGGATTGAGTTCTTTTTCTAAGAAAAGGGCCATGTTTTTTGTACAATTCTATTTTAAGTTAGATACAGATGAGATGACGATGAGGCCAACCCTCTCCCTAAACTCTCTCTCTCTCTCTCTCTCTCTTTTAGTGATGTATAGTTGTGTTTCTCAGTATTCCCGTTAGACGAAATATAATTATTACTACCACTAAAATCTACAGTTCATAAAGAACAAATCAACATGCGTTTCATTAATACACGCCACAATTTTTAGTGGGCCTAATTGCCGAACAAAAAAGACTACCTCTTTGTTTTAAAGAACTTCCATGAATATGAAAATGGATAAATTGTAGAAAAAAAAATTAAATCAGCATTTCTTCATCAAATATTTATATGCAAAATAGAAAATTATCAGAATTCTTAAAGGTTTTACCTGCATTACAATATTAATCTATGTAAATTGAAAGAACCAAGTGGGTCGCGGACTCAGGGGCTCAGGGCTACAGGGACGCCGCGCCGAGGGGCGGCTTATATTTAAAGAGAGTTAGGAGAGCTTAGGGACACACCGCGACTGCGCTCTTTTGGGCTCGAGATTTGTTTATTTACTGACTTAAATTTTGTTTTACCTTGTTAATTTTTTATATAAATGTTAATGGGCTTAAGAATTTCTGGAAAAAGGGCGTTTACCATTTTATTATCATCAATATTCAGCCGAAATACGTCCACTGCTGGACATTGGGCCTCCCCCAAGCACATCCACATCGACCGATTCTGTGCTTCTCGCATTCAACCTTCCAGCGGCCTTCACAAGGTCGTCGGTCCACCTTGTGGGAGGCCTTCCAAAGCTACGTCTTCCGGTACGCGGTCGCCACTTCAGAATCTTTCAGCCTTATCGGCCATCTATTCTGCGAGCAATGTGCCCTGCCCACTGCCACTTAAGTTTGCCAATTCTTCGGGTTATGTCGGTTTCCTTGTTTCTCCGGTGGATCTCTTCATTTCTAATTCGATCACGCAAGGAAACTCCAAGCATAGCCCTCTCCATTGTCCTTTGGGTCACTTTAAGCCTTCTAATTGTGAGCGACCACGTTTCAGTGCCATAGGTCATCAGGTTAGGTGTAACCTGCATAACAATATTTATATTCTTCTTAGTGTCGATGGCAATCTATATACCGTTGCCCAGAATACGAGCTTGGTACCTTCAGTAGCGTCTATCAACTCCTGTAGCGTGCAGACAAAAGGACACACTGGACATGATAAGTGCCCCATTGTTTGTGGAATAGCACCACATTTACTCTCTAGAGCAAAATCATCTGTGCCTTAGCAAACCTTAGCAGGTTTTCTTTATTTCGGCCTACCTGAGTCCGAAGTCTATTTAAAGACTTCCAGGTAAGCCAAAGCTCAGCTGCGAGGTTTATCTTTCTTAGTTGAAATAACCAAGTGGGACACGGACACAGGGACTCTGGGCTTAAGGGACGCAGATGGACGGATTATATTTAAAGAGAGTTAGGAGACCTTACGGATACACTGGGACTGCGGTCTTTTGGGCCTGAGATTTTGTTTATGTAGATTTTCTTTTTCTTTTATTCTGTTAAGAAGTTTAATTTAATTTAAAATAGTTGACATTCGTTAACTTCTGAGGGATTGCCCTTCAGAAGGGGTTGGCTTTGATATCGTTTGGCAGGATTTGGGGGGTAAAAGTGGTTAAAGCTGGTAGGGCTTGGGTCCCCGATTATAACGCTACCACTCTTATTACAAGGTAATGCATATTTTTCGAGAAATTAATGAAAAATGTTTCTAACCTCAAATCGGGTAAATAGCGAAAACGGAATGTTAAAATGGGCGATTGACAACCAAATCTGTTTCATAATATTGTATAAGGTGCGAAATGATGTGAAAACGAACGCAAAACGGAACGTAAAAAAAAGAAAAACTATGTCGTCGTGTAAGTGTCACTGTCAAGTGTCATGTCATGTCATTCGTTTTGTTCTTTTGTTCATTCCGTTCCGTTTCTCCTCGAGAAAGGTAGAAAATTATAATAACCGAACAATTTTAGGTAAATGATTTAGTTTATGAATATTTGTGGAGAACAGAAATAGAAAGAAATAAAAGAGATCCTTTTGAGGAATTAATTACAGTTATAAATTATGGTTTTAATCAACGAAAAATGTATGAATGTTATGATTCATTTCTTTTTATAACAACCTATAAATCCCCAATGTTACTACTGATACCAGGAGAATTTGGATGCAAGAGCGAGCGAAGCGAGCTCTGGACTTGGGGCACCCCGACACGGACAGGTTAGGTTAGAAGGGGATGGCGGGGTCGAGTGAGCGAGCGAAGCGAGCGAATCGACCCCGCCATCACCTTCGTGGTTATTTTTTTATAAACCACCCAGAAGTAGGAGCCCCGCGAAGCGGGGCTCCGTCGACCGGTCTTCCCTCGCCTGTGCTACGTTGAGTGTTTTGAGATTAGGTTACAATAATTGGTTTTTAAGCGACTATAAAAAGTTTTGAGGTTAGGTTACATTAATTGGTTTTTCTCAGGAATTATGCATTGCCTTTTCATGGGAGTGGTGCCAGGGGGGAAGGGGTACCCGCCCCCCTCCCCCCACCCCCCTTCCACCCCCCTCCGCCTGCCAAAGGATACTAAATTTTACCCTTTGACAAGTTTTTGACATTTGTTTGTCGCCGAGATGAGACTGCGACTAGATTTTGAACGTTTTAAATTACGAGAATTGGCCTTCTGATCTTGAACTTCGTTTATGCTGTAATTTTATTTTTATTTTTACTTATGCTCAAGTCAACTCAACTTGCTTGCTCAACCTTTAGTAATTAATCTTTACCAACTAGTCTAAGATCCCGTCTACCTTCGACATTGCATCATCTCATTTTCTGCATCTTGTATTTAAACCCAAAACAATGTCTTATAAAGATAAGATAACGTCATTTATTTTCCCAAAATATACAGGCACAGTGGCATCACGTAGTATGCAAGATGTTACATTAAATTATATCACAGCCATATTTTACCTTAACGTCGTACAAAAGCATCGGCGCTGCAAGTACCAGCGCTGGGGCTCAGTCTTGCATAGGGTAGGGTCGCAGCATAATGCTGAGCGATATGCTCCGTTTTGCGTGGATGTGACGCATATCAACCATTACTTATTGTTTTTTTCTTTATTTTGTTTTTATGTTCTTTTTTGCGTCATGTTTACCGCAAATAAACGTTTTATCTTTCTTTCTAAATATAAATAGGAGGGATGTGGGAATATTGGAAAACGTTTTGCGCCTACCCCAAGTTACATGGAACAAGGGCCGAGAACCGCTACTGAGGTACCGAAATTTCAAGAACCGCTAAGTACCGGTACAGAACCTGTACTTTTACTACCGGTTCTCGACCCTGATTAGAACATAACATTGTACTGTAATCATCGAGGCTTGCAAATTTCCCAAAGGATCGGTACTCGGTAGAGCTAACAATTAATACGAGTAGTGTATGGAGATTCCTGCCTGATTGGTCTACGTAAGCAAAATGAACGCCACGTGTAGACTATGTTATGTAATTTCAATTATGGTAATAGCTTTCAACTTTTTATGGAGAACTTTCTTTTTAATTTTGATGTTCACTTGTTACACTGACGTGATTCTTGACACCTGTCATTTTTATACAAAAGAATACGTATTTTGCGAATTTGATCCTTATTAGCTATTAGAATTGTCGCACTGACACGTGTCAGGAATGGATTCCCTCGATGGCTGGACTACAGTATGTTTAGGATGGATTTTCTAATCTTTAAAATATTTCTTTTGGCCTATTAAGTTGAAACTTTGTAGGTCGGCACCCTAATTGCGTAACACACAATCAATCGGAATCTGAATCATTTTGAAGCAAAATGCTAATCCATTGCTTCATAATTTCGAAAAATTTGTCTGCTCAACACGCAAATAACGCAATGAATGTTGTTGAACTGTCAAAATGAAACCGATTCCGATTGATCGTGTGTTACGCAATTAGGGTGCCGTTTCTATGGTAATAAACGGGATTGCCTTAAACGGTGGTCTTATATTTTATAGAGAGATAATTATTCTAATATGTACAAACACGATCAAAAACAACCTGAATGATTTTGAAGGATATTGCTAATCCATTGTTTTACATGTACGAAAAATTTATCTGCTCAGCAACGTAAATAACGCAATGAATGTTGTTGAACTGTCATAATGAAAGTCATTCTTACTGTTAGTTTCCCGATAAGAATACTCTCCTATACATATATAAACAAAAAATACAGGGTGTATTTTTCGTTCACCCTGTATTTTTTGTTTATATATGTATTGTTTATATATGTATCAAGACGTCACTGAATGGTATCCGAGATGGGCCAAGAGGAAAAGACGAAGAACGGTGCGTAGGTGGGAGAAAGACCTGCCCACACAGCAGGCGACATGGACAAGGAAAGGTCACAGCGGAAAATTGTGGAAGGCTCTCGGGTAGGCCTATGGTGGAAAGCAAAACTCGATACCGATGTCGAATACAGGGTGGCAGGGACATCGATGCGCAAAATGAAACCATGAATTCAGCACATGATTCTGGATCCCATGGTGTGGAAAGCTTTCGTCGGTCATGAAAAAAAAGTATTAAATGCGATACCTACCTACGCGGTCAATATGTATGGAACAGCATTTTTTTTTTTGTTATATCAATCAACTCAGCCTATCGTAGACCACTGCTGGACATAAGCCTCTCCCAGACTGCGCCACAATACCCTGTCCTCCGCTTCCCCATCCAGTCTACCCCAGTCACCTTTTTTAGGTCATCCGTCCATCTATCTTTAAGTACCCAACGATAAATAGGCTATTTTTCTAAAAAAATCTAATTAATCCGTCAGTTTGATTATCAAAAAATATTGAACCCGTATTTTTTCTTTTGTCAATTATAAAAAAAGTTATGAAGATATCGCCTGTTGAAGTTCCGCATGACGTCACTTGCTTGCGACACTTTTGCAAGCAAGTGACGTCACTCCCAAATTTTGACGCGCTTTATCTTTGTCATTTTTTGTTTGATTGACAAAAGAAAAAATACGTGTCCATTATTTTTCGATAATCTAACTGACGGACTAAATATACCTAATTATTATTTGTTTACCCAGGCAACTACCCTATTTCAACGGGGAAAGCAGATGTACTGAATCTATGGTAATAGGTACTATATCATTGTTATATTGTGTGTTTTGCGTATTTTTTTCATCATTTTTATAGTCCAAATCTTTCATAAGATTTTTTCTCTTTCAGGTTAACTGAAATGTAACTGAAATATTTCAAGTTCAGGCAGCGTAAGATTAACCCCTTTTGTAGTATGTGCTTGAACCGTATTATCTTGTCGGAATTCACCCTATTGTAATGACATACTAAATTAATGAGTTGAGCTGCACAATATCTGACAAATGCGTGCACTGACTGGACAGGTCCTCTCAATCTATGTGGTTCTTTCCTCAAAAGACCAAAGATTATGTCTGGACTTTAAAAGAAACTGTGACCTCTGAGTTTGTTTCGGCCTTTCTTCTCAGACTAGTCAGTTAGGAAACGCCGACCTCATCTAGTTTTAAAATATGATTGACGTGTAAAAGTGTTTGTACAAACCTACTTACAAAATAAAATCATTTATCATTTAATGATTTAGTTATGATAAAGCCGTACCTATTCATGGTAAACTTTTGTTGAGTAACAGTTGATCAAAACTGCTGATGACTTTGATGAGCAACGAAAACGTTTCTGGAAACAAAGTTTATACCGATATGTCTTGTCCACACGCCAGTCTGCGTCTAAATATTGCCCGAGGAAGTAGTGTTGTTGTGTTATCTGTATCTAATGTATTGTACACTACTGCCATGTTAATAAACTCGCTGCAAACATGTCCACACACGTCAACAGTTGTTGATAAACAGATGTTGTCGCTCGTGGAGCGAGAACTTGTCAACATGCCGTGATTAACTCTGCAATACGCAGTGTTGCCAGCAACATTTTTTTAAATCCTTTATTAAAAAGAACCAGGTTCTTTATAATTAATTACAATCTAGCCTATATGACTAATAAACAATTTTAATCTAACTTAATTTTTTAAGTGATATTTATTTTAAAACTTAGAATAATGTTTATTACATCGTACTTTACACAAGTTCGTTCCACTTTCTTAGGGTCTGATATGATGATATATTATAACCACTTTGATCATGTGTGTCATTGTCACTAGTATTTCTCCACTTTTTACACTACACTAACTCAAAAGGTGTTACCAGCAACTCAGCAACATGTTGATTAAACTTAATGTTTACTCAAGGGATTTGTTATTCGCGTCGCGTACCTACCTAGGATTACAGCTACGGATGTCCGTTATAGTCCCCTTTGCGTATCTACGGAGAGCCGCAGCTTACTTGAACCTAAACCCAAAACATCAAAGAATACGTTTGCGTTTTATTACACCTACGGAGATCCGCAGCTTACTTGAACCTAAGCCCAAGCGTAGAAGAATACGTTTGTGTTTTACTACACCTGCACTGGTATAGAGAACTCTTTTTTTCATTTCAGCCAGTATTTACTTATTTATTATTGGTAATAACGGTAATGTGAGAAAGTGCATGTACAGTCAACAGCAAAAGTAGAAAATCAAAATCAGAAATTCAATACTAATGAACGGAGTTCGCGTCAGAACTGTGTGGCGTCGAAGTGATTCAAAAGCATGTGATTGTAAATTATACCAAACATTTACTACTATAGTACAGCTGCATATAGCTGCGAAATCCGTTCATTAGTATTGAATTTCTGATTTTGATCATCTACTTTTGCTGTTAACTGTACGTACCTATGTTTTCCAAGTTGAGTTTTTACCCATTTAGTCATATAGCTGCGAACTCCGTTCATTAGTATTGAATTTCTGATTTTGATCATCTACTTTTGCTGTTGACTGTACGTACCTATGTTTTCCAAGTTGAGTTTTTACCCATTTATAATAGCTGTTTCTAGTTTGCGCTGAGAGATGAGAATTTATAGAAAAACTAGCTTTCGCGGCTTCACTCGCGTTTTTTTATCCCTCGGGAATAGTACCTTTTTCTGGATGAAAGGTTATGTCCTTTTCTGGGCCCATGATAAGCCTAATCAGCCGATAACGTTTCCACTGCTAGGACAAAACGACTGAGATTTTGACTAATGGGATGACTATGGGATGATGATGAATATGGTATGGGGATGGGGATGGGCTCAGCCCGGAGTCTAGAGTTGAACTCGGTTATGGCCATAGGCTCGCTCACTATTACATAGAACTTAATTAGAACTGGCTAAATGTGGGTGTACTGAGATACAGTCACGAGCAAAAGTATGTATACACTCGGCTTTATTCAAAAGCGATTTACTCCTTTATTTTTGAATAAAATTTTATGTTGTTACGAACATAGCATTTTCGAACCCATAGGTTTATGTGATGTGTCGTATTTCAACGTTGCATTCGTTATCATAATCACAATAGAAAGTTGCCAAGTGTTGACATGTTGGTGCTCGTGACTGTACACCTCTGCCTCATCTAGAGTATAAGGGCGGATTATTATTAGAGAAATCCGGGAGATAAGTTATTGGATACAGTACGATTTAAGTATTGTAAGTTAAACGTGTAAGCTGTCACGGCCTTTATGCCTGGAGGCTTTTATTTAGGTAGTAAGTTTTTATTTACATTTTAATTAATTATTTTTCAGCTTGAGTACGTTTAGCTTTTATTATATTTGTTGGTATATTGGCGTGGCTAGCTGACATATTGCAAGTAATTTAATTTTATGTTATGTGCCTTGTAATGTTAATTACTTAACGCCTAGTATTGTATACAATCAAGTATCAAGTATTTTCTAACTGAACAGACAGCTGTGCTGCTGGGGAGTTTGTTGCGCCACTTCTTCTTCCCAGCGATAGCACTAGGAAGTGGTGAAGTGCGGGCGTTTTTGGGGACTGTCTTTTGTAATTTTGACGTTCGAAAAGTGCTGATTCTCAGCCTAATTTGAATAAATGACTTTTGATTTTGATAACACAACTAACGGGAAAGGTAAATTTACGCCCAGAAAATGCTGAATCTCAGTCGTCTTATCAAAATAAATGCCTTGAAAATGGTTGAAATGTCGAGTTATCTTAATCCCTAGAATTATCAACACACCCTTAGGGTTCGTAAAGTTTTCAAACTTTACAAATTTACAAACAAAAGTTGTATAACAAAACCCCAAATGATTATCTCACGTTTCTGAAGAACCATGAATTATGACGTCACAACAACAATGAACCGATCCTCCTCTCGTATTATTATGAAGAAAAAAATCGTATACGAACTCCTTGGAATGAAGTATGAAAACTCAAGGATTTTAATAAGATATTTATGAAAAGCTTTTAAAATGCCGATGAAGAAATGAAATAGGGAATTCAGAATGAGGCACTGTGAAATTGAACTGAAATCTTCGAATAGAAAAGTGAAAAATAACGATAAAAATCTTTCCTCATAAACAGAAGCTCAGGAACAAGCTTTAATATTTCACAATAGAATAGAATATAGAATATATTTATTGTAAAACATGAGTATACATCAAATAATATGTGCGAGGTCTTAAAATAACAGGTAGATCTGCATGTTTTGCCATTTATGGCGTACAAAACATCATATTTTTGGTTTAGAATAAACCATAAAAAAATTGAGTGTACACAACAAACTATAACATTAATAACTTAAGGCGGTACCCCGAGTTAAGTGGCGCCCTCATTGAATAAAAAATCGTAGCATAGCATAGAAAACAAAAATAAAAAAATTGATTCTAGGAGTTTGTTACAAAGAGGATAAAGTATTTTTACGTTGTTAAAACAGGACTCAAAATGTTTCGTATCCAAAGTAGATAGCAAAACTGTCAAAAATGGCCGCTTTTGGTACTTTTGCTATCTACTTTGGTTACTAAAACAAATAGCGTAATCGCGAAAATTTTATCAACTGTCCCATAGAAAACTTCAATAGTGTATGCGACCTAAATGTATGGGACGGCTGAATTTTTATTCGCGATAACGATGTTGGTCCCATGGAGAAAGTTGTTCAGTTTGATGGTCTGAACCACATCCTTAAATTTGGCTGGTCTTTGAAAAATAACCCTGTATAGGCTGATTATGCTAAACACTGGGTGTGGGCAATTTCAGATTAGTCTAGGTTTTTAACGAAGTTTTCCTTCACCGTGCGTAAAAAGTTTTTCAGATTAACCAGAAAAAAATATGAAACACCTGTTACGATTTTAGGTATATCTGGTTCGACTTACATCTGTCACGAAGGACACAACATTAGGTAGAATTTATGTGCTCCACGAGGAATCCATCTGAATATGTATTATAAATTCGAAAGAAACTGTCTGTATGTTACCTTTTCACGCCTAAACCACTGAAAATTTGGCAAGGAGATAGATGGCAACCTGGGGAAGGACATAGGCTTACTTTTTGTTCCGGTAGCATGTTCCCGTGGGATAATTTCCGACATCTAAATGGGTGAAACTGCGAGCAGAAACTAGTCAGAAATAAATAAGACATCATAATAATATCGTAATGCAATGTAATGCGTGCCTGTCTGGTGTTTTGTGAGAGACAATATGCGAGGGTGTCCACTGTTACATGATAGTTTATGTTATTTTATGATGTTTCTAATTTATTTAACCATTTTCACAAATTATTGTTAATAATTTTATCCACGAATTATACATCTTTGAATTTGAATTTAATTTTTGTATTGTATGTTATTTGAATGCTTATTTTATTTTAATCTTTTTAATTCTATGTTAATTAATGTAATTGGACCTGTGCCATTTTAATTATCTATAAATAAATCATCTATAACCTATTTATGTATCTATTTTATTAATAACCCATTACGATATATTTTTAATAGTTTTTATATTTATCATTGTTACTCCCGCACAAAAAGCACCTGCCATCTTATCTCTTCACCACCCCTGGTTGACTGGTACAGAATGCCTAAGGCATTAGGTCCGCCTTTGTGTCTTTTTTGTGTGCGAAAAGTTTATACAACTAAATGACAGAAAAATGCAGGATAATCCATATTTGATTATCTGTTTTGTCACTAAGTACGTAAATCTACTCAAATTATTGAAAAAGATTAGCTCTATGTTCAAAACAGAATGTTGTAATTAGCTACTGCACGTGCATTTTAGTAAAATATTTCTAAAACTGCGTTTGTTTTAACGATAAAATTTTCCTTCTATTTACATTCCGTGTTTTCCTTATACACGTGCAGTTATCTAAACGTAACTGGGCCAACACTAATAATTGTTTATCGACATGTATTTTATTGTTGTTATTAGTAATAACTTGTTTATTTATTTTATTTCGATGGTCCCAGTTTATCATTTCTGACTTCAAGTGACAGCTATGTGAACAGAACCCAGCAATGCATAAATATGTAAACTGTCACGCCCTTTATGCAAGGCTCTTATTTAGTAGTAAATGATAAATGGCAGGGGGTGACTTGCACACTCAATAATTGTAATTAACAAATTAGTTATTAAGAACCTGGTTCTTTTAAATAAAGAATTTAATAATATATGAAGTTTTATTTTTTTATATCGAATCGATACTATCTCATCATCTGCCTAGCCTTTTCCCAACTATTTATTTATTTATTATTATTAATTACAACGGTTATACACCATTAACAGCAATTAATTAATTTAACTATGTTGGGGTTGGCTTCCAGTCTAACCGGGTGCAGCTGAATACCAGTATTTTACATGGAGCGACTGCCTATAGGTATACATACTACCTAATCGATACTATCTAACCTACTAAAATGGAGTTTTTACACGTGTGTCTAAAAACTATAGATACATAATAAAACACCATGGTTTACCCTACATTGTATGTTATTAATAATCAAATACAAACAATACTATGTTTGCCATGTGCTACATTTTCCTGCCAAAAATTATAGTGCAAAAGTTGATAGTTTAATGCGTTACAAATTTCAGCGAAAAGCTTTCAGATATTTTTCAATTATACGATTATAATTATTTATTTAAATTATGCTTGGCGTTATTAACATTTCATAGAAGAAATGTTAGATAGAGTTGTACCTACAGAGGTACACACGCCAGCACATCAAGCTACTACAATCTGTCAAATTTCTTTAATAGATTTTCAACTTTATCGCTAAAGCAATTAGGTTCAAAGTAAATTGGGAAATTTTGACAGTTTCGGGTAGCTTGACCTGCTGGCGTCTGTACATTTTATGTACCTCTGTAGGTGCACCCGGTAAGTTATGATTTTAAGTTTTTTTTTTGTGTAATAAGTAAGTCTTTTTAATAATTCTAATCTAACTAGCCTGTATTATTCCACTGCAGGGCAAAGGCCTTCCTATCTTTTTTCCACGCAATTATTTCTTTTAATAATTAATTATAAAATTAATAAGTTTTGTAGCAAACCTTAATTTTAATCTATCAACGCCACCTATCATAAAGCAGAAACACCACAACATGCCACTGCCCGTCGCTAGATGGCGCTGTCGCAATACGTCACGTTTCTGAATCGCGGTGTCAAGATTCTCCGAGGTTTAATGACCTCCGCTAGTATATTTAATTTTTGTGAAGACTGAACTAGTGGTGCATTCGTGGTCTACGTCCTAATTGGAATAGTCACACGGGACTCCGCTACTAAGTTAGCCTATTTCTAGACTTATTGTCATTTTTTGGTCTAGAGGACACCTTACCCCCCCTCCTTCGTCCCTTCTGGGAAAAGGTTGTGTGGATTCGTCCTATATAAACTGTACATTGTGTGAACAATAAATTCTTGCCGACAACCAGTCTTCTCTCTGCCGGAAACGGTGACCACATCCGCTACAATCTGGCGACCAACGGTGGGCCCGACAAGGATCAACAGAAATACGTCACTCGCTCAGGCAGAATAACGACGTCATCTGTGAAGACCTCACCTAAAGCGATGTCAGTCAACCTGTCCGACACCCAGTTCCAAACCTTACTGGAGAAGATCTCACCGCCTCGGCAAGGATCCTTCACGACGTGCACCGCCCAATATGACGGGACCAGGAACTCAGAAGTTCTAGAAGCGTTCCTAGCAGCGGTTACAATTTTCAAACAAATTGAAAATATTACGGATACTGATGCCCTTACCAGTATTCCGCTACTGATGAAAGGAGAAGCAGCAATATGGTGGCAAGGCGTGAAGAAATATGTTACTACATGGGAGGCATTCAAGGACCGCCTACGCTATAGCTTTGCTCCTAAGAAACCTGGGTTTGTCCTGTATCAGGAGATAGTTGGCGTGAAGCAAGATTCGAATACCTCTACAGAGAACTTTGTAGCCTACAAGCGGATGCTAATATCTCAGCTTCCGGCTCCTGATCCACCTGAGTCTCACCAGCTGGATATGATATACGGGTCACTGAGGAGTAAGATCCAAGATAAAATTCCTCGAAATTCATTCAAGACGTTTGACGAACTGTTAAATATTTCAAGAGTCATTGAACAGCTGTGGGATCAACAAGCAAAAGAATCAAAATCCGTGAACACACAAGGCAAACCGCAACCAACAAGCGGGTTGCAGCCGAAGAAAAAGTGTAGTTTTTGTCACTTTATTGGACACCGTGCCGAAGAATGCAGAAAGCTAAAGAAAAAGCAGGAGGAACTCGGAGTCCCAGGCCAGCCCCCCGAAGTTTTACGCCCCAAAACTGAACAAACCAGGTCGACACAAGCTCCGTCGCCCTCAACATCTGCAATACGATGCTACGGATGCGGCGCCCCAGGCGTAGTTCGCAGCAGCTGTACTACGTGTGCTGGTAAAAAGGAACGGGAGCCACCAGCGGATCTAAAATTTTCTTCCCTTAACTTCCGCCCTGACGTCAGAGCAAGACCAGTGATATATGTGGATATTGATGACATCAAAGGAGTCGCGTACATAGATACCTGCGCAAAAACAAGCATTGCCTCATATCAATTATATAACCAACTGAAAGCAAAGGGACAGCAGTTCGTTAGTGAGCACGCTCGGGTCACTCTAGCAGATGGGATAACTAAGTATCAACGTGTCCTGAAAACGGTGGTACCAGTTAAACTAGAAGATAGGATAATTCCTACTTCTTTCATAGTCTTGCCTAAGTCTAAAGATAACCGCACCCTGCTAGGGATTGGTTTCCTTCAGGATGCAAAGATGGTGCTGAACTTAGCTCAGTTCACTTGGGAATTCATTGGCAGCCCTATAATCTACGAGTTATACGAAGAGGACTTTGTAGCGTTCATTGATACCGCAAGCAGCTGTGTAGACATGACTCCACCGCAAGAAAATTCTTCATTACCCTCGACGTCAAAGCAAACGGATGTTTTACCGCAGCGGACAGATACCTATAAACTGATCCCGCTAGACGAATCGACGATAAAAAGACCCAGAACCGTCTTCGATGGTTACTCACCCCGCTTTGCTGATTTCATGATGATGGACGCAGAGCGCAACCTTCGAGAAGCCGAAAACACTCTAACAGCGCGCGAAAGAGATCTCTTCCCTAGCACAGACGGAACCAATAATTACACTGACACTTTCATCGAATCATTCGACTTGTGTTCGTTAGATATTAATGATCAGCAGAATGATAACCTCAATAAAGTTCTGACAGAGTACGAGGACGTTTTCTTTGATAATGGTAAACCATCGTTACTTGGAGAGCATTCTATTAAAACAACAAATGATATCCCTATATCGGTGCCTCCTTATAGATTATCCCAAGCTAAAACAGAAGTCCTTAAGACTGAAGTAGATAAAATGCTACAAAATGGCATTATTGTGCCATGCACCTCACCTTGGGCCTCGCCTGTAGTAATGGTGCCAAAACCTAATGGTGAAGTACGGGTGTGTATTGACTACCGCCGTTTAAATGCGATAACTGTACCAGATACTTACCCGCTCCCTCGAATAGATGATTTGTTACATTCAGCTAAATCGACCCCCTTTATGACGTCACTAGACTTGAAAGCCGGCTACTGGCAGATTAAAATCAGAAAAGAAGACGAAGAGAAAACGGCATTTATTACTCCTTTTGGCGTCTATAAATTCCAAAGGATGCCCTTCGGGTTACGCAATGCGCCCGCTACTTTCCAACGTCTAGTCGATAGATTTCGAGTTACCCTGGGGAACATGAAACTGTTAGCTTATTTAGATGATCTAATCTTATTCTCTACTACATTTGAAGACCACCTTGCGGATCTGGCAAGAGTTTTACAGAAGATGAGAGAATACAACTTAACGGCAAACAAAGAGAAGTGTAAATTTTTGCGCTCATCAATCAAATATTTAGGGCATATCATAACGCCCGACGGTTTGAAAACTGATCCAGATAAAACCAAAGCCATCCTTGAGAGGCCAATCCCTAAAAACGTTAAACAACTAGTATCATTCCTGCAAATGTGTTCCTGGTATCGTCGGTTTATTGAAAACTTTTCGGAAATAACTCAACCACTTAGTAAGCTTACGAAGAAAAAGGCAAGTTGGGAATGGAATACAGAGCAAGAAGACGCGTATAACACACTGAAATACCGGCTTACAACTGCGCCTGTCCTAAAACAAGCAGATGGAACCAAGCCCTACATCTTGAAGACAGATGCCAGTGGTTTTGCACTCGGAGCGGTTCTCGTCCAGGGGGAGAAGGAAGAAGAGCACCCCGTGGAATACGCGAGTAGATTACTTACAGCTGCTGAAAGAAATTATTCCACAACCGAGCGAGAAGCGCTAGCCGTAGTATGGGCCTTAGACAAATTTCGAGCGTACATAGACGGCTTACCGATTACTGTTATCACGGACCATCAAGCGTTGAAATGGCTCATGAATTTAAAGTCACCGACAGGCCGTTTGGCTAGATGGGCTTTGCAATTACAGTCATTTGATGTAAATGTTCTTTACCAACCCGGTAGAATGAACACTGTGGCGGACGCACTGTCCAGGCCCCCGTGTTGTGAAGAAACCTGTGACATATGTCTAATTACCATAGACATGCCCAGAAGAAGTACTAAAGAAGTACGAGAAGAGCAGATGAAAGACGAAAAGATTAAGAAAATAATAGAGGCTCTTGAGGAAACACAAACGGTGGAGGATGCCACCTATTGGAGTAACAAAGGCTATCTAATGAACAATGGCATGTTGTACCGCCTACACCCTGATTCTGAAGTGGATGACGCTCAATTATTGGTACCTGAGCATGAGTGGAGAAATGTTCTTCATGCCTACCACGATGACCCACTTGCCGGCCACTATGGTGCCGAAAAGACTTACAGGAAAATCGCAAATAGATATTATTGGAGTGGAATGCGTAAATACGTTACGAGTTACGTACAAAACTGTATAGAGTGCCAAAGATACAAGCCCTCAAATCAGAAACCTGCGGGTTTACTCCAGACTACTACTCTAAGTCAACGCTTCGAAGTAGTCTCCTTTGATTTATTTGGGCCCCTCCCACAAACTGAAGACGGGAAGACATGGATACTAATTGCCCAAGATATAGCTACGCGGTGGGTGGAATTATTTGCCTTGGCCACCGCCTCAGCAGAAAATTGTGCTACAATACTAATAAACGAAGTTTTCCTAAGATATGGCGTCCCAAGGAGACTGATAAGTGACAACGGAACTCAGTTCGTCAGTGCGGTAATGCAACAAGTAACGTATAGCCTAAATATAAAACATCAGTATACCCCACTCTATCACCCTGAAAGTAATCCTGTGGAACGCAGAAACAGAGAATTAAAAACTCAGCTGGCTATAATGGTGCAAGGAGTGGAACATAACCGATGGGTAGAGCTACTTCCTGCCATTCGATTCGCCATGAATAGCACTAACTGTAGCACAACGGGACAAACCCCAGCACACCTAACATTCGGAAGAGAATTGAGATCGCCAAGGGATAACGAGGTTGATTTTAGGAATATACTCATTTCTGAAAACATCATACCCGAAATAACCCCAAAACTCAAAACGCTGGCAGATAGCTTACTGAAAGCGAGAGAAGTTCAAGAGATGAAAGAAGAAGCTCGCAAAGAATACGTTGACCGACAGAGGCGCAACCATCCTCAATACCAACCCGGAGATCTGGTTCTTGTCAACATACACCCGATCAGCAGAGGGAATCAGGGAGTGACAGCCAAATTTGCGCCCCGAAGAGATGGCCCTTATATTATAGTGCAGCAGCACGGTCCTGCTTCCTATAAGGTAGCCCCACCAAACACTCCTGAGATCCCGATAGGACTATATCACACGTCCGCCCTAACACCTTACAAAGGTGAACATTCCACTGAGGTTCCTGAGCCAGTACACCCGCTTAGAAGAAGGGGACGACCTGCGAAGAAGATGGTAACACAGACCACACTTCCCGCCAGAAAAAGAGGCCGTGGGCGTCCTAGAAAGCAATAACTCTCCAGTTCTTCTCGCCGAGACGACTTCGAGAACTGAGGGGGAGATTGTAGCAAACCTTAATTTTAATCTATCAACGCCACCTATCATAAAGCAGAAACACCACAACATGCCACTGCCCGTCGCTAGATGGCGCTGTCGCAATACGTCACGTTTCTGAATCGCGGTGTCAAGATTCTCCGAGGTTTAATGACCTCCGCTAGTATATTTAATTTTTGTGAAGACTGAACTAGTGGTGCATTCGTGGTCTACGTCCTAATTGGAATAGTCACACGGGACTCCGCTACTAAGTTAGCCTATTTCTAGACTTATTGTCATTTTTTGGTCTAGAGGACACCTTACCCCCCCTCCTTCGTCCCTTCTGGGAAAAGGTTGTGTGGATTCGTCCTATATAAACTGTACATTGTGTGAACAATAAATTCTTGCCGACAACCAGTCTTCTCTCTGCCGGAAACGGTGACCACATCCGCTACAGTTTTTTTTTGTGTAATAATAAGTCTATTGCCATTAAGCAGACACAAATGCAGCCTCCGGGCGGCTATTGAAAAATTCCTGATCGAAAATCCTGTGCTTGGCAATAATGTTGCTTTTAAATAGTCTTTATTAAAGGACCGCTTAGTAACGAAAGGGTGAAGGGTATATTAATTTAAGGCCTGCCTATTTGTATTATTATTTTTTTTGTAAGCCATTTTAATTAAATCTTTTTTCTGGGCAATTTTTTTTATGTTCGTTTTTATTTTTAAGCAAAGAAAATATTTACATGGCATGTTAAGCTTATAAAAGACTCAAAATAATAATATATATCTACCTATCGACATGTATTTATGAAAAAGAAAAAATTATAGGGTAGGTATAAAAAAAAATCGATTTGTATTAATCTGTAGCTATCCTTACTGTATTTCACCCCAAATTATTATTTATAACATTGCCTGATTTAATAATTGATAAAATCATTTTTACTTAAAAATCACAACCTGACTAAAAATAATTTATAATTTTTGTTATATAGGTAATAAGTTAAATGGTCTATTTATTATAGTTAAATGTAAACAATAATATGCAATCAAAACTTTAACAAAATATCGCCCGAAATCCACGAAAGATTATGAATTTAAAAATACATATTTTCCCCAAAATAAAAAAAAACCCATCGTTAAATATAATTTTTGCGAGGCCAAAACTATAATTTATTGCAGTAAATCTTATCATAAATATACGTCTGTTACGATTGCACAGAAAGAAAAACATTAAATAAATCATTTATATTGACTCACCTCACTATATGTCTTTCATTTATTAACACTAACACTAAAAACACATCACTACACTGAAAAATAAACGCACTTATTTACAAAAAGCACTTAAGATAGTCGACAAAAAGTTGAAACGCTCGCGACTTCGAGAGCTGAAGGGAGCTCGTACGAAAACCGTCCTAGCTTGCCACGAGAATCTACAGGTCTGACCGCAATGCCACAGAATTTCCCGCTCCAAAGCTGGAAAGAGACACCGTCACGAAAATCCAACAAGTTAGAGTGAGATAGACATGTTTCGCGCGTTTCGCATCTGCGGAAAAGCTCGCAGAATATATATATGTACGCTAGTGAATGCGCCTGTCTATAGAAATTCGCACCATGCGATAGCTTATGTTAAATTAATAATTCATTCACTATGTTTGTTCAAGTTTTCCCATAACCTAGTTATAACCTACATTGTTTTTAAAAGATTTATTTTTAGTAAGTTTAGTTAAAAACCAGGTGCGATTTTTAAACACTTTTTGGGATAACATCGTTCGTTTTATAGCTTCCACGTGCGGTTTTGGGTTTGAATTCTTTAAATTGTTACCTTTTCGCTGAAATGTACGTAATGTGTAAGAATTATACAGGCTTTTAGGTCGTGATGAGATTAATTTTATCTTTGTGTAGGTGTACTTAAATGTTATTTTGCTAAAAAGGAAACATAGTACCATCCTATGTAATAAAAATGGGAAATTTAATGGAAAATATGCTAATCACAAAAATAATTTAATCCTTGAAATTTAAGGAATAGTTTATAATGAAAAACTTACCAGGTGGATACTTAATTCATGGGTCACGTGTATTTTATTAATCAGTTCATTAACTTTAACTTTTTATGAACTTTAAAAAAAGTGTTCTTTTACATTTTGATATAGTAAAAATAATCACGATTAGCTTAGATTAGCGATCACAGCAGTAGTAGCCCAGTGGTAATGGCCCCAACTTATGAGTTGTAGATCGTGGGTTCGAACCCAGGCAAGCGCTTTTGTGTAAATAATTTCATCACTACTAAACTCAAAACGGTGACGGAAAACCTCGTGAGGAAACTAGAACTACGTGACTATGAAAATGTGCTACGTGAAATTCTAGAACTAAAAATTCGAAGTAATTTGACATATAATTTACCACACCTAGGTGCAGGCAGGTACCTAGACCTGCCTGCACCTAGGTGTGGTAAATTATAATAATAATAATAAATACTTTATTTTAGACCATGGAGTCCATTTTGTTAGTACCTAACAATGTTTTTATATACTAGTGTTAGTAATACTTAAAACTACCCACCGCACCAAACATATAAAAGAAAGTACAACTCAACATCAATCACTTCTGCACCATTCCATGACAAATGGTGCAGCAATGATTGATGTACTCACAGTCCAGCCGACTAGCGATCATGCTGAGGATGCTGTTGGCACTGCCGCGTACTCTACGCACCAGGGATGCGCATCTTTTACGCATCGTAGCGTAAAAGCAGTCTACGCGATGTTCAGCAAACATCCCTGATGCACTACAGAATCGCCGCAGCCCCATCAGCACCCATTATAGCCCACTACCTCTCGATGAGAGTAGGCCTGTGGCCCAGCAGTGGGAACATTATAGACTGGTTATGATAAGTGATCTCATGCTTTGTTTATATTTACATAAATGATGACGAAAACTATTCTATAGACATAATTCCTGAGCCTGTCTTTGATGATTGAATGGCTATTCTCTAATAGAAAAGTAAACAGCGTATTTTACAATAAACATTTTCAAAGTCACGGTTGACATACAGTGATGAAATGTTCCTATGGCACACACATAATTATAATCACCCCATAATGTTCGCACTGCTATGACACAGGCCCCCTCTCTGTGGAAAGAGTTGACCGTAACTTACCACGCGAGTCCAGTGCGTCTTGGTAGATGTCACATATCTTCGATCAATAATAGCACTAGATTAAGGATCAGGAACAAAAATCAGTCGCTCAAGTGGCCACGTTTGCACACACGTAAACATCTACATTTCTTAGAAAAAAGTTTAATAATATTAACAACTTCAGTTTATTATAAACCCTAATGCTTAAACATAAAGTTTAATTACCATTGCAAAATATATTTAAAATGTCGCTTGAAAATAAAATCATTCTATTTTTAAATTTTCAGTCATTTATTCTAAAATGAAACTTAAAGTCTAAGTAATAAGGTTAAAAACATACTAATTTGAAATAAGACCACAAAAGTATTTGTGGTCTTATTTTTTTCGGGCCGTTTTTGAAGCGCTTATCGGGAATCCTAGCACTATTATTGATCGAAGTCACATATCTTTGAATTTTTTGTTCTAGGACATGTTTTCTCACAATGTTTTCCTTCACCGTTTTGAGAGCCAGTTGTGTTGAAATATATCACACAAAGTAAAGGGGAGTGATATGAAGATCCGAATGACGTTATTGCGACGCACGCTATTTCGAAAAACTACGAGTGGTACGCCAGTTCGAAAACACATTGGGTCGAAAATCGAATCGAATCGAATGACGTTGTCGCGAACACATCATCTGCCTAGCCTTTTCCCAACTATGTTGGGGTCGGCTTCCAGTCTAACCGGATGCAGCTGAATACCAGTATTTTACATGGAGGGACTGCCTATCTGACCTCCACAACCCAGTTACTGGGTAATAGTACGATACCCCTTGGTAAGACTGTTTGTCAGACTTTCGGGCTTCTGAGTACCCGTAACGACTGTCAAAGATCCACGAATGACAGCCGGGACCAACGGCTTAACGTGATTTCCGAGGCACGGAGGGGTCTCGGTATGTAAAGATGGTCACCCATCCACCACTGTTTGAATGGTAAGGGGCCATTACCACGAACACAGTACCTACTCGTAAAACGATGAATTTACTATTTTGGTTAACGTTCATTCTGTCACTATTCCCATTCAATTTCAAACTTCCGTTTATTACAATGAATATAGGGTATTGGCAAGAGTTCAAAATAATTGCGATTACGCGGCGGTGTGTCTTTAAGTTTTATTATTTCACCGTAGTACTTATGAATGGAATTATTTATAATCGGAATTGAAAGTTTTAAAGAAATAGCCAAGACAGTTAGACACTCCAGGGCAGACCATGAAAAAATGGCGGAAGGAAATGGATGGAAAGAAAAAGCGCAGTAAGTACCTACTTATAGCGAAAAGTATAATGAAGAAGGAAGGGTTTTACAAAAATAGAATTCTTATAATACGAACATCTGTTCCTAGCCAAGAAGGCCATGGATAAGGAAGTGATGATACATTTTTTTTTAGAATTTCATTCATGTTTTGAAGAAAACATTGTGGTATTAATTTTTTCTTTACTACTTATTTTTTTTTTTTGCATGCATTTGGGTCTGCTCTTGACCTAGATCTTGCTTATTAGAAAGCGATGGATACCGTCTACGATGAAACGAGCCTGTCTAAAAGATGCCTGTTCATTCTTGCTTTGAAGGCAGACGGGCTATCTATGGAAGGGAACACAGACGCTAACAGAGAGCTCCATACTTTGGCCGTGCGCAGAATCAATGTGGAGGAGAAGCGCTGAATATGACAGGTCGGAATATCAACCATTGCGGATGGTACCCTGCAGTTATAATAATAAATAATAATAATAATATCCCTGGACATTTCACACAGCGCCATCTAGTCCCAAGCTAAGCAACCTAATGCTTGTGTTATAGTAACAAGATGGCTGATAAACTACTTATATATATTTTTTTTTGTAAATAGTTATAGTAGTCTTCATTCTGGCCCGGTTCGATATAAATGGCTCGCTACGTAATACATTCAACTAACAATATAATTTAATGAAGAAATGTGAGGGATGTAAGTGCAGACGCCAGCAGGTCAAGCTACCCGAAACTGTCAATTGTTTTCCCAATCAACCTTGAACTTTAATGCTTTAGCGATAAAGTTGAAAATCTATTAAAGAAATTTGACAGATTGTAGTAGCTTGATGTGCTGGCGTCTGTACATAGGCATGATGTTAGCACAATCAACCTATAACATTCCCACTGCTGGGACACAGGGCTCCTCTCTGTGAAAGGGAATAGGCCGTAATCCACCACGCGGGTCCAGTGCGGGTTGGTAGATGTCACATGTCTCCGAAATTTTGGTTCTGGGCATAACGGTTTTCTCACGATGTTTTCCTTCACCATTTTGAGAGCAATAGTGATGAAATAATTAACACAGAGTAAAGTGCCTGCTCACCAAAATAACAGCCGGTCGATTCTGTAAAAATCTCACCGTGAAAACTCAAGTGATGTGAGTTGTCAGTAGTGTCAATCCTTAGCATTATTTGGAATGGCAGCTCACTCCACGCTCACTTCACCTAAGTTTTCACGGTTAGATGGTTACAGAATCGCACTGCTGATGTCAGCTGCCACGCTTAAATGGAATTGGGCTGGACACATCTGACGCATGTCAGACGATCAATGGGCCAAACATACGACCCAGTGGGTCCCGCTTAATTGCATCGCGGCAGACACAGACGGAGATGGCGGGATAAGCTGGACTCCTTTCATAAAGATTGGTCCATGGCAACTCTGGACAGAGAGAGGTAGAAGGAGAGTAGGGAGGCCTTTGCCCAGTAGTGGGACACTAACGGCTAATAAAATAAAAAAATCAACGGGTTGCACTCCGGGAGTGCTGGCAGAAGTGAAGAATAAAAGTGCACAACGCCGCTAAAGAACTTTTCACTTCAAAAACTTGAATATTAATAATAATAATAATTGTTTTTATACTAATATTTAAAAATATAATAAAATAAGACAGTTAAATGAATAAACGAAATAATAATAATATCCCTGGACATTTCACACAGCGCCATCTAGTCCCAAGCTAAGCAGCCTAATGCTTGTGTTATGGTAACAAGATGACTGATAAACTACTTAAATACATTTTTTTTTTTTGTAAATACATACATATTATAGATAGAAAAACACCCAGACCCAGACAGACAAATACATGTAGGTCATACAAATATTTGTTCCGTGCGGGAATCGAACCCGCGACACGCAGCGCAGCAGTCAATCGCTTAACCACTGCGCCAACCGTGCCGCCATTAACGTTGTGCGTTTTTGATATTTTGGAATGCGGTCTACTCTCCCTCCGTCTTACGAATTTTCGATCAGGTCACGTGTCCTGACGCGAGTTTAACATTTATTACCCATCACAACAAAAGTGCACAACACCGCTCAAGAAGTTTTCACTTCAAAAATAAAAGTGCCTGCTTGGGTTAGAACTCCCGACCTACAACTCGTAACACGCGGCCATTACCTCTGGGCCTCCACTGCTCATCATGGACACCACTATGGGTAATAGCATGATGTTATTTTATGGTATTCAATAAAAAAAAGCCTAAACATTCTACTTTTATAACTTCCAGGACAGCTTTCAAACACACAAAGGAAATCTTCTGACATGAGCAGATCTAGATCACAAAGACTACCTACATGACAACTAGACAAGTATTAATCTTCTACAAGCTAGTCTGCACAATGTTCTAGACTGAAACTAGGTCACCTGTATAAATCTCACCGTAAACAACTTGTTATGATCTCGGCACTCGCACTTTATTAACAGATCAATATGCCTATACCTAGTCGTAATATTGCTCTTACTAAAAGTTTTCTCGCGAATACGTTTACAGAAAAACTTCGCGGCTCGTTGACCAACACCCCACTAAATTCACTTTAGACATTACAATTTATGCCATTTCTTCATAACAAATATTTGAAAAATTAAGGTTTCATAATCATGTGGGTGTGTAATCATGAGGGGCCCGTGGCTAAATAATAACAGCCGCACAGGTCGATCGGTCAGGTTAAGCTACGCTTCCCCCCCAGTGGGTTCCCGCATTGTCGAGGCGGGGGGGCTCAGTAGCCGTGGCTGGGCGGGCCACGGTGAAGCTAAGAGGGACCCAGGCGGGGGCCGCTCGTCCGGGCTGTGCGGTTTAGCCCGGGACGTAGCGGCCCACGGGTAGGTTGCGGTGCCGCTTGCGCGACATCGCGACCTGCCTGAGGCGGGCCGCGATGTCCCCCGTGAGGGAGACATTGCGGCTGAGGATAGAGGCCGCGGCGGGAGAGGCTCTCCCTCCTTCCGCGGCCTTGACGGGGCCGCCACCGTATGATGGCGGACGCGGCGGGGCCGCAGGGGAAGAGGAGTGTCGGTGTTTCGTTGCCGCTCTCCCTATCCTCTGCGGCCGTAGCTCCCCCAACGCGGGGGGCATGCGGGGCCCGCCTTTCAGGCGGGCGTGGAGGCCAGCAGGCAACGGGTGCGGGGGCTCCGTTGCCTGTTTTGCACAGGCCTCCACCTTGTGGGACGGGAATGGCCAGGTGTTCCCGGCCATTCCCGTAGCTCCCCAACCTGGGGGGCATGCGGGGCCCGCCATACCATCTTGGCGGGCGTGCGCCGGGAGGGCCGTGGAAGTATTGATTTCCCATAGCCCTCCCATTACGGCGTTTGCAGGAACACCGCTGAGTTTTAGTGGGTATACTGTCCTTCCGACAGGGAGTCCCACATACCCCGTCTCGGTCCCCCGCGAGACGGGGATGCATAAAGCATTTCTCAGCGAGAAAAAAAAAAAAAAAAAAAAAAAGGTTAAGCTACGCTTGCCGCGGTTGGTCTGTGGATGGGTGACCATATTTACATACCGAGACCCCTCCGTGTCTCGGAAAGCACGTTAAGCCGTTGGTCCCGGCTGTCATTCGTGGATCTTTGACAGTCGTTACGGGTAGTCAGAAGCCCGAAAGTCTGACAACCAGTCTTACCAAGGGGTAAGCATCGTATTACCCAGTAACTGGGTTGTGGAGGTCAGATAGGCAGTCGCTTCATGTAAAATACTTGTATTCAGCTGCATCCGGTTAGACTGGAATCCGACCCCAACATAGTTGGGAAAAGGCTAGGCAGATGATGCAGATGATGAATCATGTGCGTGTGTGTATGATTTACGCCATACACATAATGTATATTATGGTATGATTATTTAATAAGGCAAAGCCTAAACATTATATTTTTATTACAATCAAGACAGCTCTGAAACTCATTATTGCACTTACTAACAGCGACTACGTTTGCAGAAAAACTTTGCAGCTCGTTTTGACCAACACCCCACTAAATTCACTTTCCACATTTTATACAAATCTACAACATTATTACAGCGGAGACTAGAGAGTTTTTCAGCAAGCATATTCAGCACGAAAACTTGATAGCCGAGGCCTTATGAGAGAATGCCAAAAATGCTTTTGGAAAGTTTCCCAAAACCGAGCCCTGCAGGCAGGGACTCGGTTTCAGTCATAAGCCATTTCATCATCTAAACTAATATTGTAAAGAAAAAAGATGTGATTTTTTCTCCATTTCACGCAATAACGGCTGAACGGATATGGATGAAATTCAAGTAATAGGTACTTATTAGACCATATATATATACATTGGATAATTGTCCTTTTGTCAATTAACTTACAGTTGGTATTTCTAGAGCGAGAATCCTTACCTTGCCGTAACACAGTCTATGACTAGCGAGGAAGGTAAAGAATTTTTATCTGTATACCGCCAATTCGTTTATTTTTTTCAAACATAGTTTTAACATCAGTTTCTTTTTTTTGGTTAGTTAAAATCTAAAGAAAAACGTATCTTTTTAGCGTATGAAATGATTAATAATTAAGGATTATTAAATTTTAAGAATGCGTGTCTTGGAAACTTATGTAAGTACTTACTATGATTGATACTTAGTCTTAAGTTGTGGTATACAAATTAACACTTACGTTGGAAATAAAATCTATTCTATTATAATTATGGTTGAATGATCAAAATGAAAGAGTTTGTTAGTATGTTACGTAGAAGGGATCGGCTTACCATACATAGTGATCGAACTTGCCTGTCAGTCAATCAGTAATGGAGCTGTTATATATGTGAAAGTTTTCGCCTTTTTTTCCCGGCTTTCGTCTTTTATTTATTTATTTATTAACTATGGATAACTTACAGCTAAAACAAACAGAATAAAAAAAAAAATTGTGAGACTGACAGCCAATTAAAAGTCATCACTTCTAAAAACACATTGGAAAGAAAGAGTGTGAACAACACAACACAGCTACCAAAAAGAAAGAGAAAAAAAAAACATTATAACATTCAAGCTTAAATATATATAAGAATAAAAACCTGAACATACAAAATCTTAATTTAAAAAGCTAAGGCTCAGGGCTCAGGCACTTCCTGACCGAGGAGACACCCGTTAAGAAAGGATCAAAATCATGCTGTTTACACATGTCATTAAAGTTTTTTTTCGATTGTAAATTCCGGGATTAAATCGCACATAAGGCAAAGTTTAATTGAGTTTTTCTATTAGGGAACTTGTAACCGTACCCACGATAAACTAAAATGGAGAATGTGTTTTCCTGCTTAATTGAAAAAGTTGTAATACCCAGTTACTTATTACTGAAAGTTAGTGGACTCAAAGTAGTTTGTTCGGTTTTTGACACGTATAACACTGTAGTAGTTTACAAAGTTCTGCCTACGTTTCTTCTACATTTTTTTTTTTTCATAAAATGTCATTATAATGGCAAAAAGACTGCCAAGCTAAAATGAATGAATGAATGAATTAATGCTTTACTCACATAAAAAATTCCTTTACGCTTACGCAGTTTAACTGTGAGATCGTTGAGTCTGTCTTACAATAAACTTAATTTTAGGTACATCTATAACCTATATATACTTAATACATACACTTATCTACATAGAATCTAATAAATATTTTTTAAGTTTACGTGCGAATTTTACTTTATTAGTTTCTTGTCTGATGTCTGCAGGCAAAGTGTTCAATAAATAAGGAATGCGTTTTATTAAGGTTCTGTCGCCATATTAATTAATAACTCTGGGTACATCATATTTACCTGCTGTCATCGACCTGGTAGTATACCTGTTAGAAACTAGTGAGTCACTATCCCGATTGCCATGGCTATTAACTAGTAATAGATATTAGGTAATAGGTATTTATGTTTAAGGCTAAGTGGTAGTATCTTACATATTTTGAATAACCTACTATAGTCTCCCTTACAACTATTTTTAGTTTGCAATGGGACTGGGCAGGTCACTTAAGTAGCATGTACACCACTGGGTAACAGTCTCCACACAGTGGGTGCCTGAAGATGCACGGAGTCGCCCAGGAAGTGGTGGCAAGATGACCTAGACACCTACCGCAAGGGTTCGATCAACTATCGCAACCCAGCGCAGGGCACGCCACGATAGCGGCGGTAAGACCCCTCTTTGAGGAGTGGCTAGAGAGACGTCACGGCGCTCTCACCTACCGCCTGACGCAGGTCCTCTCCGGACACGGATGTTTCGGGAGGTTCCTGCACATCATCAGGCGGGAGGAGACGCCCGGGTGTCACCACTGTCAGGATCGCCCAGAGGACACGGTGGAGCATACGGTGGAGGTCTGCCCTGCTTGGGCAGAGCACCGCCGTGTCCTCGTAGAGGCGATTGGCAGCGGCGGCGACCTCTCGCGCCCGGCCCTGGTTCAAGCCATGGTCCGGGGTGAGAGGGAGTGGGAGGCAGTCACCTCCTTCTGCGAAGCAGTCATGCTAGCGAAGGAGGTGGCGGGGTGGGCGAGGGAACGCGCCTTGCGCACCTCACGCCTCAGCCGCCGCGGGAGACGCTCCGGGCGTCGGGAGCCGCGTGACGACTCCCGGCCACCGTAGGCGCGGGCCTGCGGGCGGAGAGTAATGGGTAGCTCTCCGTCCGATCAGGACTAGGCCCGTGCCGGACGGCGTGTTCGTGTTCCACGCGCGCCTCAAAGAGATGTCAGCAAAAGAGACGGGGCCCCATAGGGCCGAAGCCTGCCAGGGTAGCGGGACCATCCGAAAGGGTTTACCGCTGCCCTGGAACATAAAGGGCTAAGGAAGGAACACGGGTGGGTTTTAGTCAGTAAAAGTCTGACACTCCCTTCTGCTCCACCCAGAGCGGGAGGAGTCATTTGATGATTTCCCATCCTCAAAAAAAAAAAAAAAAAGGGTTCGATCAAGGTGGCTGTGGAAAAAGATACCTGGAAGGATATGCGGGATAGTGAAAAAAAAATAGTTTTTCTTGAAAATGATTATAAATAATCGATAATAGGTGCTAAAAGCTAAAATATGAATTGGATATCAACATCTAATTAATCTTAATTGAACTTTCTATAAGGATTTCCAAAAGGCGACCCCAACATAGTTGGGGGGTTATGTTGGGGTCACCTTCCAGTCTAACTGGATGCAACTGAACCAGTATTTTACATGAAGCGATCTAATCTCCACAACCCAGTTACAGGTTAACACGATACCCTTGGTAAATAGGTACTGGAAGTGGCATATGAAAACAAACTTTAAAAAAATAATTTTGCTACATAATTATAATTTGAAACTGAAGTAATAATGTCAACAGTAAGGGACAAAAAGGTCTACTCAGGTAAGAGGTGTGTTTTCTTTTAATTCTATAGAATTTTTGTAACGAGAGGTTTCGAATGTATATTTTTTGAGTTAAGTACTTGATTTTTTGACATGATTAAATAGGTAGTTTTTTCATAACTATTTATTATCCTATGAAAGACTAATCATGAATAAAAAGGCTATTCATAAATTTTATGAATAGAGGACCTACTCATTATATTATTTGTTATATGAAATCACATCATTTAATTTACAATATTCAAAACATTGAAGAAACACGAAGCTACCTGTGTAAATACGCACTTATCACGAAAAAAAATACAAACAAATATTTCAGGAAACAATCGTGAAAAAACGCGAAGAAAATGTTACCTATTTTTTTCATTTTTTCTTCTTCTACATTATTAAATCAACCCCTGAAAATCGGAAACCAAGATCAACCTACTATGCTATGTATAACTTTACATAAGCCCATTTATTATTCATGTTTCGGAGCCGGGTTCTCACTCAGTTACAATAACAAAACGTAACGCTAACACAAACAAAACGATACACAACAAATATGATTGTATGTCGCAGATGGATTGTCCGCTGTTTTACAGAATCGCTAGTTGTTGGTTTTACAAAACAGCTCCGTTATGTAAAAAAACTTAACAACGTTCAGCTGGATTGTCATTGCGCTAAGTTTTACAAAATTGCTCGGTAGCAGTTTCGGTACGTTTGACGTAAAGCAGAACGGCGTATCTGCAGTCACAATGAGCGTCTTTCATAAAACTCTGTTAACTTTTAATTAATATTGTCCTTAAAATCACTGTCTTCACTTGAATTGAGGTACTTTTTATTCGTATAATTTATTTCTATTTCGGACGCCATGATTGTTGTTACGACAAACAGAGCCACAAGCGACAAATTTAGAACTAAAATTTACAGTTTGACGTTTAATTACAAGCTGTTTTACAAAACCGCTAATCGTTGACCCATTGATAAATGGAAAACGTTTATGCAATTTTGTGTGTTCAAGTTCAGTAATTATAGAAAACCGCTGAACGTTGTTCAGTTGTTTTACATAACGAAGCTGTTTTGTAAAGCCACTAGTGGTTTTGTAAAACAGCGGATCGACAGTCCATCTGCAACATGTTTATTGACACAATTTGTTACCAATTTTATGAATTGTAAAGTACTATTGGTCAGTTATGGAAGTAGAAGTTCTTTGTGAAAGAACAAATATTTGCAATATTTTACTTCCTTTGACGGACTGCCTCGTTGGTCTAGTGGTCTCAAGCGCTACTGCTGACCATGAGTTCCTGGGTTTGATTCCCAGGTGGGGCAAAGTTTTTTTTTTATTTCTCAGTAGTAGCCCGGAGTCTGGATTTGTTCCCGGTTGATGGCATTAGGGTTGCCCCTTATTATATGGGACTGATACATAACTAGCGAAATGTGAGTGTACAGTCACGTGCAAAAGTATGTATACACTCGGCTTTATTCAAAAGCGATTTATTCCTTTATTTTTTAATGAAATTTTATGTTCTTACGATCATAGCATTTTCGAACCCATAGGTTTATGTAATGTGTCGTATTTTTTTAACGTTGCATTCGTTATATCACGAAAAAATCGCAATTGAAAGTTGCGAAGTGTTGACATATTTGCTCGTGACTGTACTCTGGGACCAACTATGCCCAAGCCTTCGGGGAAACAAGGCGTGATGCTTTTGTTACGTTGTTACCTATTTTATGAATTTTAAAGTACGATTGATCAGAGATAGGGGGAAGTAGAAATCCTTTGTGAAGGACAAAATATTTCCAATATACATACAAGTACTTCATTGAAGCACGTTAAGCCGTTGGTCCCGGCTGTCATTCGTGGATCTTTGACAGTCGTTACGGGTAGTCAGAAGCCCGAAAGTCTGACAACCAGTCTTACCAAGGGGTATCGTATTACCCAGTAACTGGGTTGTGGAGGTCAGATAGGCAATCGCTCCATGTAAAATACTGGTATTCAGCTGCATCCGGTTAGACTGGAAGCCGACCCCAACATAGTTGGGAAACGGATAGGCAGATGAGATGATACAAGTAATTCATTGAGGGCTGCTTTTTCATAAGTCAGATAACTTTTATCTAAAGAATAAATCTGACTGTTCGTCTTATTCTCTATACAAAAGCTGCCAAACCGCAATATTTTTTCCTCAGATAAAATTTGTCTGACTTGAGAAATCAGCCCTTAGTTTTGGCTACGGTATAGGATATTTCAGTGGACTTATGACACAGGATTTTCAATGCTTAATGATTTAGTTCGCAGATTTTCCCGTTATTTTTTCTTATTTACCTTGTTAGCGTCAAGATGGAGGGACCAAGTCTTCGATCTCAAATCAGCCTACATAAAAGTTTAATACTATAAATCTAGTATTGGCTACCTTTGCAATAATTTTAGCTACCTCAATGTGTACGGAGTTATAACAAAATCCTTGGTCCCTCCATTTTGACGTCAAAATGAAGGGACCAAATGGATACCCTGGTCTGATGAATATCCTAGCTATTTAGTATTTCAATACCTAAATTCTACCTTAGAAATATGTAATTTGTTTATATCTAACATGAATCGTTTGAGAAATATCGACCATAAATGTTGGTCCCTCCATAATGACGATTCAACAATTTGGTCAGGCATGTTAATGGATACTTTTTTTTGTTTTGAACTTTTCAATATTTAGTACCTTTTTTCTACCTTTAGATTATGTTAATGGCTAGAAAAGGTCGCGGGTTCGATTCCCGCACGGAACAAACGAAATCTAGTCGCAGTCTCATCTCGGCGACAAGCAAATGTCAAAAACTTGTCAAAATGTAGGGAAATTAGAAGTATTTTTGACCGAATGAGACTGAGATCAGACTGTGAACGTTCTTAAAATTACGAGAATTAAATCGTCTGCTCCACCGGCCATCGGTCCTTTGACAAGCAATTTAGTAGTCATTATTATTTCACATGACTGTTACCTACGGTTGCATATTAGAAAATCAAAACTTTCTCGAGCAAATTTCAAAAGAACAATAAACGAAATAACAAAATTTAAATGACCAAATGTTTTATTTAGATTTTTTTTTAAATCCCAATGTATGTGACATCAAATGAACGACTGCTCAAAAGTTTTTGCATCGAAACAGCTAGGTTAGGTTAGGTTAGAACTGTGACCACACAACGCACGAGCCGAGCGAGCGCAGCGAGCGGTGCCGCGGCAGCGGCCGGCGAGTGCCAGAAACATATTAATCGCGGGAACTACGTCGCCGCTCTTTGGGATTTCATCGATTTGGTCAATAGTGTAATAAATAATTTAAACATTGATTATTCCAGACTTCGGTCAGCTGAACTTTTGAACAAATGACCATCGTTATTTTAAACTTTGTTGATTTGTACGTTGTTCTTTTGAAATTTGCTCAGGAAAGTTTTGATTTTCTAATATGCAACCTTACCTACCTATTAAATATTCAGTTAAATAGCGTTAAAATGAGTATAGAATAGCAGTAATGTGAGCGGTGGTGGCCCAGTGGTCACAGCCGTGACTTACGAGTTGTAGGTCGTAGGTACGAACCCAGGCAGGCACTTTACTTTGTGTAAATTATATCATCACCACTGCTTTCAAAACGGTGAAGGAAAACATCGTGAGGAAACCGGCATGTCCTAGAACTAAAAATTCAAAGACATGTGATATCTATCAACCCGCACTGGGCCCCCAGTGGTGGGCAGGGCTGTGTCCCAGCAGTGCAGCAGTAAGAACATTAAAGGCTGAGTATGCGAGTATAGAATCAAAATCAAAAGTCATTTATTCAAATTAGGCTGAGAGTCAGCACTTTTCGAACGTCAAAATTACAAAAGACAGTCCCCCAAAAACGCCCGCCCTTCACCACTTCCTAGTGCTATCGCTGGGAAGAAGAAGTGGCGCAACAAACTCCCCAGCAGCACAGCTGTCTGAATAGTATGTTAATCCTAGTAACACAATCCACTTCGTAGCGCATTGTATCATAGTATTCTTAGCATCAATAATCAGCCTGCCAATTAATGATATGTTCAATATGTTTGGGGTTTTGCCAGAACCGACCATTGTTTGGGCTTGCAAGGACACAGATATCTGTTGCGGTGGAATTACCTTCTCTTGCGTCATATTAATAATCAATGGTATCTTTGTTAAAGGATAAGCATCACTCTTGAACTATTTCGTTTATAACACAGTCGCAGTTTTTGGCTACCGCTTAAACCTGCGTCCGAAACAAAAGTGATCCGGCGAGTACGCGATCGACGAGATTCTTTGTATGAATTTTGATTTACAAACGCGACTTGATTGATCGTGCGACTATGTTATACTCGTATTCATATATAATAATAATTATTATTATTTATTCTCAAGTAACAAAAGACTCATACTAATTATTAGGCATACAATTTCAATAACAATACAAACATAAAATAAATTAAATTAAACTTATTCAGAGCTATTATAAGAGCGCGACGATCGCTTTTGGTTAGGACGCAGCCTTCCACTACGATAGGTACCTCAATAATACTGACTCGATTTAGGAACCTTCTGTGCATCTGCGGGCTTAATTGCGTAACAAACTGACAGTAGAAATGGCTTTTATTTTGACAGTTTAACCACATTCATTGGGTTTTTAGGGTTCCGTAGCTAAATGGCACGGAACCCTTCGTTATGTCTGTCTGTCTGTCCGTCCGTATGTCACAGCTACTTTTTTCCGAAACTATAAGAACTATACTGTTGAAACTTGGTAAGTATAAATGTATTCTGTGAACTGCATTAAGATTTTCACACAAAAATAGAAAAAAAAACAATAAATTTTGGGGGTTCCCCATACTTAGAACTGAAACTCAACATTTTTTTTTTCATCAAACCCATACGTGTGGGGTGTCTATGGATAGTTCTTCAAAAATGTTTTATTTAGTTATTGAGGTTTCAAATATCATTTTTTTCTAAACTGAATATTTTGCGCGAGAGACACTTCCAAAGTGGTAAAATGCGCCCCCCCCCCTGTATCTTCTAAAATAAGAGAATGGTAAAACTAAAAAAAATATATGATGTACATTAACCATGTAAACTTCCACCGAAAATTGGTTTGAACGAGATCTAGTAAGTAGTTTTTTTTTATACGTCATATCGTAAAACGGAACCCTTCATGGGCGAGTCCGACTCGCACTTGGCCGCTTTTTTGCGTTATTGAGCCAATTTTTTTTTTGGAACATTTAAAGCAATGGATTAGCATCCATAAAAAGTAATCAAATTGTAATTGTTAGTATGTTACGCAATTAGGGTGCAGGACACACCACGCACAACGAACGGTCTGAATGAGCAGAGCATCACTGCGAACAAACTAATCCAATCTAGAATTTTAATTAAAACGCAAACTAAAAATAATTATTTTCAGTTTTAATTATTAAGTAAGTACCCACAAACTGTTGAAAGTTCAACAATTTCAGCAGTTTGCACATAACACGAACAGTCCCTCCGGCGCGTAGCAATGTAGTGGTCACGTTAATGACCAAGTTACAAATACCTACAGAAGTTTCGCGAACTTTTATGTACAGTTGGGAACATAAGTGGTTGGATACAATTGTTTTATTTTTGTTTTTTAAGAGCTTACAGTAGCAGAATTTTTTAATTCAATATCTGTATTTCGAGTTAACAGCAGCAGAATTTTTGAATTCAATATCTGTTTTCGAGATTTTTGCAAGGTAAGCATGTATGGTTACAATAGATACACATTCGAACCACCCCAACTCCTCATGAAAGGCCAGCAACACCTTGTTGTAACTGACGATCATTGTCCGTCCGTCTGTCTGTATGTCAAAATCCTTTTTCTCAGGAACGCGTGGAGGTATCAAGTTCAAGCTCTTAAAAAATCTTCTGAGTCAACGCAATAAAAATACGGCCATTTATGCGACATATTTTGACCTGGGTTTCCGAAGTGCTTTGTCCTAATTATGTCTGTAGATATATGCTCGGGAAAAAGCTCAGCTCGAACGTTAAAAAACGTTGCCACACTAGGAATTACTCCTGTATCGTGGGTGCGTTTAGAAACATTTAAACTCACATACACAAACAGCCAGACCCGGAACAATTACCTGTAGGCAATACAAATATTTGTTCCGTGCGGGAAGCGACCCCGCGACACGCAGCGCAGAAGTCAATTGCTCAGCCACAACGCCAACCGTGTCGTCAAAATCTTTATACAGTCAGCCCAGAATTTAGTTACGAGCCTAGCACCTTCCGTAGCGTCCATCAACTCCTGTAGCGTGCAGACAACAGGACACGCTTGGCACGATATTAAGTGCCCCATTGTTTGTGGGACAGCATCACGTTTAAAATTCAGGGCCCCAATTCTGTATGTTAATCATTATTCCCCGCGTAATCTCACCACGTGCTAACGACGTCAATATTGTGTCTTCTAACGGCAAGGAATTGAAATGTCAACCGTACGGAAAATATGTATTTTGACAGTTCAAATCACGCCAACTTCGCGTAAGTACAGACGCCAGCACATCGAGCTACCCGAAGCTGTCAAATTTTCCCAATCAACCTTGAACCATAATGCTTTAGCGATAAAGTTGAAATTCTATTAAATAAATTTGACAGATTGTAGTAGCTTGATGAGCTGGCGTCTGTACATTTCACGCGGTTTCGTTTGCTGTGTCATAGAGAATACGTTAATAGCTGCAGATGTCGTGATTAACTAAGGAATTGACGTAGTTCATGAAGGAATCATTATGTGGTCATAGTGAATTAGGGACACGGGCGGTGTCATCTGTGAATCTCCAACTGAGAAAGTTCTCGTTGCTTCTGTTTGATGTTGATCAGCCTAATCGAATGTGCCAACCCGAACCAGTGTACAGTACAGTGTATGTGTGTGTCTGAACACCCCTGACCCTCAGCGGGCTCATAAACTTGGTACAGCAACAACTTTTACTACTAAACTAATTACAATGGCGCATGTAGCCCCGACACTTCTATAAATAATAAAGATTTATTGGTTTAAAATGGGAGTTTTTTAAACCTAATAAATATGCTTTACTGAGACATGGAGACGTGGCACACCCTGAACAGTGTTATTGCGGACTAGCTTTGTCCGCAACTTCGTTCGCGAGAAAGAGAAAACTAATTGGATTTCATGGGTTTTTTTTTGCGCGGAACTCTATTTTTTTTCTAAAATAAATGTAGCCTTGTAACATCAGCTGAAAGTCTCGTCAAAATGGGTCCAGCATAAATAGACAGTCAGACAGACTAAATTTTTAGAAATCGTTTTTGGGTTATAAATACCGTATACAGGGTGTCAGGGACATCGACGCGCAAACTGTAACCATGGATTCAGCACATGAGTTTAGACCCCATAGCGTTGAAATTTTTCGCCAGTTATCAAAAAAATAATCTTCTGTTTCATAGAAAAGTGCAATACCTACGCGGTCAAAATGTATGGAAAAGCAATTTTTTTTTTTTTTAATAACCGTGAAAACTTTCGACGCTATGGGGTCTAAACTCATGTGCTGAATCCATGGTTACAGTTTGCGCGTCGATGTCCCTGCCACTCTGTATTATACTTTCACGTGCATTTAGCAAAACGCTGTTATTTTGACATTACAAAAATAATAACAGCCGCACAGGTCGATCGGTCAGGTTAAGCTACGCTTGCCGCGGTTGGTCTGTGGATGGGTTACCATCATTACATACCGAGACCCCTCCGTGCCTCGGAAAGCACGTTAAGCCGTTGGTCCCGGCTGTCATTCGTGGATCTTTGACAGTCGTTACGGGTAGTCAGAAGCCCGAAAGTCTGACAACCAGTCTTACCAAGGGGTATCGTATTACCCAGTAACTGGGTTGTGGAGGTCAGATAGGCAGTCGCTCCATGTAAAATACTGGTATTCAGCTGCATCCGGTTAGACTGGAAGCCGACCCCAATATAGTTGGGAAAAGGCTAGGCAGATGATGATGAAACAGACACTTAAATTTTATTGATTTGTATAGTTTTAGAAATTAGTTTTTGGTTAGCAATCCAGTTGACCTTGATGTAAAATAATTATTGTTGCCAATGGAAACCTGCAACGCGAAGGGAGGGGTTGCCGATCAGACAAAGGAAAGTTGGCAGGGTCTTCAAACTAAAACACAGCAATTGCCAATATACATACATTGACAATAGACGCAGTGGTTGTGTGGTGCATTTGGTGCCATGGAAAAATTTATGGGCTGGATGGCATTTTGTAGATTGGTTGCATCACTTTCATCCAAAGTGCTACAGGATAATGAGGTAGAAAATAAATGACATAACATCACGCCTGTAATTCCTGAAGGATTAGGCAAAAGCGGCAGGGTAGCCCGAATTCAAATTTTCTAACGTTTTTTGCAATTTGCAGGTGAGTACCAGGTTGTGTGTTTATCTAAATATGATTCGTAGCTCTAGCAAATATTTATTGGAACGAAGTTCCTTATCGCGCGTTGCGAAAGCGGACGGAAAAAGTTGAGACCAAAAATTGGAACGACACTTTTTAATATAGTTGTAAGCCGTGCGGCGTGTGCGTGTTTCTCTGTCTGTCTCTCTCTCTCTCTCTTATAGAAAGCAAGCCAGTTATACTTCGTTCCATCCGGGTGTCCCTCTCAAGTTTTTTATCCTATTGATATTATAAACGTGAAAGTTTGCATGGATGGATGGATGCATGTTTGTTACTCTTTCACCCCAAAACTACTGAAACGGATTTGGATGAAATTTGACACACAGATAGTTTATAACCAGGATTAACACATAGAATACTTTTTATTCCAATATTCCCACGGGATCGAAACTTATGCGGGTGAAACCGCAGGGCGCACCTAGTAGAATTATAATCATTAAAATCATCAGCTATACAACTCTCTAAGTTAATACTACCCTATTGAATGACTATTTCATAAAGCCATGAAATTTGAGGCAAATTCTAACTTAAGGAGTAGTGTACTGAATCCATGGGAACAGTTTGTGCGTCGATGTACAGACGCCCGCAGGTCAAGCTACCCGAAACTGTCAAATTTTCCCAAGCAACCTTGAACCTTCTTGCTTTAACAATAAAGTTGAAAATCTATTAAAGAAATTTGACAGATTGTAGTAGCTTGATGTGCTGGCGTCTGTACCTACCACCTTGTTTACAATCATAATTAACTAACCACACTTATAGCACGAGCTTGCAAATCACTTGTAGTTTCAAGTCAATCAAACTATTGATTAACTACGCATCGTATACGATGTATGCATAGAGCAAGGAGACCTTGCCTCGAAGCTAGAGGCGGCATTGTGAGTACGACAGCGCGACGCGGCTGTAGTAGAACAATTTCTATGAAAACTTCATGGAAATTGTTTTACCAGAATCGTGTTGTACCGGCACGTCACGCTTCTCTGCGCCTTTATTTGCATTACGACACAATTGACGTGTAGAAAACTGACGGCTTTGAATGGCGAAGACTGAAGTTGTATGCTTAACGCACTTTGGCACCGCAAATTTTATTGATACTGCCGTCTCTAAACGCTGCCCACTGCTAAACTGCCGATTCTGTAAAAATCTCACCGTGAAAAGTTAGGTGAAGTGAGCTTAGAGTGAACTGTCAGCAGTGTCAATCCTTAGCATTAGTTGGAATGATAGCTCACTCCACGCTCACTTACGGTAGCGGTCACTGACGGCACGGTTGGCGCAGTGGTTAAGCGATTGACTGCTGCGCTGCGTGTCGCGGGTTCGATTCCCGCACGGAACAAATATTTGTATGACCTACATGTATTTGTTCCGAGTCTGGGTGTTTTCCTATCTATAATATGTATGTATTTACAAAAAAAAAATGTATATAAGTAGTTTATCAGCCATCTTGTTACCATAACACAAGCATTAGGTTGCTTAGCTTGGGACTAGATGGCGCTGTGTGAAATGTCCAGGGATATTATTATTACTTCACCTAAGTTTTCACGGTGAGATAGTTACAGAATCGCACTGCTGGTATCTACCATACGTGACGATATTATCGTGGACTTTCACATCCACGTGGTGCATGAAAGAAGCCTCCCCAAGCGACGCGACGTACCCTCCAATCTTCTGTTACGTCCAGTGCACCTGGGCTATTGACTTCTTCGATTGGGTAATCCTTTCACCACGATGGTAAAACCAGGGGGCCTACTCCGAAGTGCAAAGTGTGAATGTTCGGATCGGACCGACACATGGCCGAACCAAATATTATTTAAAAATGCGAAAAAAATTCGGATCGGCTCAGTTGGGTCGGGACCATAGTCGATATTTGAAAGAGTGTAGGAGTGTAGGATGGGAACCGACCGAACCAAATAGAAACTTTGTAGCAGGAAACGGCCGAACATTCGGCCGATACTACTTCGGAGTAGACCCCCAGGTCCTGATCGGCACTTATCAGGACGGACAGTCCAGTAACAAGACTAGCCCCATTATAAAAAGATGTTTGAACTTTTTGCTGTCGATACGCTAAGAAAAAGACTTCCACGTCACAGTATTACGATAACCACTTCGCAGCATTATGCTGATATCCTATATCAGCATTTTGGCCTCGCACAAGTCTTTTTGCTTGTTTATTTTTTTTTGGGTTGATTTAATGTAAGTTTGTTAGTTTTAAATGCTCCTTTTTAGGGTTCCGTACCCAGAGGGTGAAAACGGGACCCTATTACTAAGACTTCGCTGTCTGTCCGTCCGTCTGTCTATCACCAGGATGTATCTCAAGAACCGCGATAGCTAGACAGTTGAAATTTTCACAAATTATGTATTTCTGTTGCCGCTATAACAAAAAATACTAAAAACAAAATAAAATAAATATTTAAGGGGGCTCCCATACAACGAACGCGATTTGTTTGCCCTTTTTTGCTTGATATCAATAATGGCAACAGGTAGGCACTTGAAATATTCACAAAATACTTAGCTGTATTTTTACTTTAATAATAAATAATAAAATTAAAATAAATATTTAAGGGGGGCTCCCATACAACAGACGTGATTTTTATAGATAATAGTACGGAACCCTTCGTGCGCGAGTCCGACTCGCACTTGGCCGGTTTGTATTTCCTGAGGGTGTCCAAATAAAATATTTATTTCTTTATTTTCTTTTTTCTTTCTATAACACAGGGAAGTAAAATGTATGAAAATATATGAAGACGCTTTTAAAAGTCCGTCCATGATAACTCAACATTTCCATAATATATTTCATGGACGTGGGCGTTTACGATAATATTGTCACGTTACAAATTACAAAGAGAGAGTACATTCCGTGCTCTGTGGCTGTATGGTAGATACCAATGTAATTATTGTTTGTGGTATGTAGATGCCATGTGGTCTGGCTGAGAATGGGACACGCACCCCATTTTCGTAGCCATTTGTATGGATATATAATGCAACGAGTGGGATTTGAACTCAGGGAGGCTCTCTAGACAGTTTGACGCCCTAGTGGTTGGGCTATTATTGTATGAGTATGACAATTATGTGACGTCAAATCAGAACGGAGTAACAATGAAGCAGTGTTGTGTGATAACTAAATATTTTGGGAGCGATTTTCTGTTAGTTTTCCAGTTAACTTCTACAGACAGTTTTACAGACACACAGACAGACAGACAGACACACAGACAGTTTTCTTCTTCTTCTAAACGACCTTGTACAGTCGATTACACGTGTATGAAGTTTTAATAGAATAAGAGGCCAGTTTATACTGCTTTTGCTACCAATAACATGTGGCCTACTGTATCTGTACTGTGTGTGATGGGCTCGTGGCTACGTAATACAGTCGCACGGGTCGATCGATCAGGCCGCGGTCAGGCCGTGGATGGGTGACCATCTTTACATACCCAGATCCCCGTGCTTCGGAAAGCACGTTAAGCCGTTGGTCCTGGCTGTCATTCGTCTTTACGGGTCGTCAGAAGCCCGAAAGTCTGAAAACTAGTCTTACCAAGGGGTATCGTATTACCCAGTAAGTAGCTGGCTTGTGGAGGTCAGAAAGGCAGTCGCTCCATGTAAAATATGGTGTTCAGCTGCATCCGGTTCGACTGGAAGCCAACCCTAACAAAAGGCTAGGCAGATGATGATGCATTGCGGCCTTCGATCAATAATACCTAGTACTAGATTAGATAAGCGCTTCAAAAACGGCCCGAAAAATAAGACCACAAATACTTTTGTGGTCTTATTTCAAATTAGTCTGTTTCGAACCTTATTACTTAGACTTTAAGTTTCATTTTATAAATGACTGAAAATTTAAAAATAGAATGATTTTATTTTCAAGCGACATTTTAAATATATTTTGCAATGGTAATTAAACTTTATGTTTAAGCATTAAGGTTTATAATAAACTGAAGTTGTTAATATTATTATACTTTTTTCTAAGAAATGTAGATGCTTACGTATGTGCAAACGTGGCCACTTGAGCGACTGAAGAGTGCGGCCTACTGTATCATATTGAAAAGAGCAACGGGGTTCGAACGTGTGACCATGACATCCGACCCTCAGAACCATTAGCATAATCAACCTATAGTGATCCCAATTCTAGGACACAAGCCTCCTCTCTGTGAGAGGGAGTAGGCCGTACCCCGTAATCCACGACGGGATTGGCAATCCCATCAAAAATGGATAAAAAAAAAGGAAAGTTCCAACTACATCGGATCTTTCCTTTTTTATTTCCTCGAAATTTAGTTCTAGGACATGCCGGTTTCCTCATGATCTTTTTCTTCGCCGTTTTGAGAGCAGTGGTGATGAAATAAATTACACGGTCCGTATCCACGACTCGTAACTCTGGGTCGACTCGTAACCAGGTGATCTACTCCGAAGTAGTATCGGCCGAATGTTCGGCCGTTTCCTGCTACGAAGTTACTATTTGGTTCGGTCGGTTCCGATCCTACACTCCTACACTCTTTCGAATATTGACTATGGTCCCGACCCAACTGAGCCGATCCGAACTTTTTTCGCATTTTTCAATAATATTCGGTTTGGCCATGTGTCGGTCTGATCCAAACATTCGCACTTTGCACTTCGGAGTAGGCCCCCAGGTCACCACTGCTCTAAACCATTAGGTACTGACTGTAAAATGACATCCAATCACAATCACATTAATAAACGTAATTAGCATAACAAACTTCTATCATGAAACGAAATTAAATCATGAATTTAAACTCGCCATTGCGTTCCCAGGCTTACTGTTATTTAATATTTCAGTAGTTATCCAATCCACGCAATCATGCTTTCAACGTAAACTATTAACGAGTTCAGAGCGGTTAGATCTAACGATAAAGCTAAAATTAGACGTGGTTCCGTAGTGGGTTTTAGCCAATGTTTAATAGCTATTCGTAGAATGATCGGAATGCTATACAAATAATAATGATTAGAGAGAGCAACAGAGAGAGAGAGAGAGAGCAACAGCAGAGCCTCGGCCAACACCTGAGGAGGCTCTCGTTCGGCAGCTGGATCAAGGGCTTGATTAAGAAAGCGGTACTTCTGGACACGGCTCGCATTGTCAGCAGGTTCTTCTCTCTGGAGCCCTGACCACCGGTAGCTTGGACCCTGTTCCCGATACTGGTGGACTACTATTTTTAAATGTTTTTATACTTTTTATATTCTAATATTTAAAAACATAATTTATTTGTTTACTTACATTGAAATAAAGGAGATAGTGATTACAAATTATATTTTTTTAACGCTTTAACGCGGTTGGAGTAAACTGGTAGAATTCGTCACGTAACTAAAAACCAAACAAACTCTCCATCCATTCTTTCTAATAGTTTTCATGGTTTTCGAGAGTGCAGAAGCCAATAGTCCCTCAGTTCACACGCACATCATTATTCCGCTGAAGAAATGCACTGGTCACGTCGTTTTTGTGGCAAATTGACGTACAAAAATAAATTAAAACAAAATAAAATAAATGTATTTACATAATATAATTTATTAGTGACAAGACATTACAAACCATATGTAACTAATACGCAAGCCGTAATGCCTCTTAAATAAACACAATTAATGTCTAAAATCGTATAAACGTTTCTAACAGTTTTTATAACGCAGTCAGCTACATTTGTTTCGATAAAATCGTATTGGAATGTGATCGGGTTGTTATAATTACATTCTAATTTTCCTGTTGGTTTTTGCAGAGTTGCCTTATTGTTATAGTCCCGGAAGAAAGCGCTGCAAAAATCAACAGGAAAAATTTATCCACATCGTAAAATGTGCACATCAACTTTTGAAGGACCTTGCAACGGTTGGCACGATACAGTGAAAGGCTATAAAGGATGTCGATCACAGTATCCATATTATTAGGAGAAAACGGACTATTTACACAAAGCTGTTGCTGTTGCTGTTGTTCATTCATTGTTGTTGTTGTTGTTGCTGTTGCATCATTCTTCTGTCACTATCCCAATTTATTTGGGGTCGGCGCATAATGTCTTGCCTGTTTTGCTTGTGGACTATGAAAGAAAGAAAGATAGAAAAGAAAATGCATTAATCGGACAAACATGACGTATAAAAAAGAACATAAACACCCAAAAAAAAAATAGTAGGTGAAAACTTTTGACTCTATCGAGACCTGATTTAATTTTTCTCGTAATTTTAAGAACGTTCACAGTCTGAGGGGCAATTCTGGTAAATTTAAGAACGTTCACAGTCTGATCTCAGTCTCAATCTGTCAAAAATACGTCCAATTTCCCTACATTTTGACAAGTTTTTGACATTTGCTTGTCGCCGAGATGAGACTGTAGATTTCGAACGTTTTAAAATACGAGAATTGGCCTTCTGGTCTGTTTTGCAGTCGCTGCAGCGATGCCAAGTCAACTGGCGATACATCCAAGTATGTTCTGAGATGTCTTTATGAAAACGCGACAATGACCATCCAAACTCAGGACCAGCGAACTGAACATAACCCCCTGCGTCGAGGGGTTAGACAAGGGGACGTAATTTCCCCGCAATTTTTCACTAACGCATTGGAGGATGTATTTAAGACGCTGAACTGGGAATAACGCAGTATTAACATTAACGGCGAGTACATCTCGCCATAGCATAGACCTCTCCAATCGTTAGCCATTCGAGTCGATTCTCTGCAACGCTCATCCAGCTGCTACCAGCCACTCTTAGAAGATCGTCGCTCCACAAAGCCTGAGGGCGACTTGCTTTACGTTGTCGAAATCTTCCTACTTATTTACTTATGTACACACAAAACACTTATCAGAGAATACATAAAGACATACAGGTGCTTATTTTAAAAATTTCATCCAACATACCTGCGACAGGAGAGTCTCGAGTCTCGTGAGAACCGTGATCTTTCACAAGGAATCAAAACTTTTATTCAGGCAGTTCTTTATATCTATTTATGAAAAGCCTACGAAGAAACTGTTGATTCTAAACTTAGCCACACTCTTAGTCAGAAGATTTTGTTTCTTATAAGTGTGTTATTGAATACGAGACTTAGCCTTGATATTGAAAATTATATAAAACGAATGATATAATAAGTATTACGTTTATACTAAAATAGTTTATTTATTTTGGGAATCAATGGCTGTTTTATGTTTCTCGTAACGATTGTAGTTTTATTTTTTATTTTATGTTACGTTTATGTGTTTTAAATGTTTAAATAATCGAATTTAGAGGTCGTCCGGTATATGTGGGTAACGAGATTGTGTACATTTACTGTTTGTGAGGAAAAGTATTAATTTAACTTCACAGTGCTACAATTTTTCAACGGTTAACTGTCTACGTACAGTGTTTAGATTAGAAACCATTTCCTATCGCATGATTCGATGCTAGAGATCATGATAGATGATTTTGTAATATCTTGATCTCATCATTATCAGCCTAAAATGTTCCCACTGCTGGGACACAGGCCTCATCACTTCGAGAGGAAGTGGGCCGTAATCCACCACGCGGGTTCAGTGCCGGTTGGTATTATGACACATGTCTTTGAATTTTTGATTCTGGGACATGCTGGTTTCCTCACGATGTTTTCCTTCACCGTTTTGAGAGTAGTGGTAATGAAATAATTTACACAAAGTAAAGCTCCTGTCTTGGTTCGAACCTACAACTTACAAATCGTAAGTCGCTGGCCACCATTGCTTTTAATTTAAAAGAGTGTTTTTGGAGTTTCTTGCACGTCCTTCTCCATAATTTTATGTGTTTTGACTATCTATTTGTTTCTGTTTAAATTATATTTGATTATTGTTATTATTTGACTTAATTAGTCTTTTATACATGTTTTGACATTCACGATGAATTTTTATAACTTTTTTTCAATTTTTGTTTTTTTTATTTTATTTAACCATTTATGTACACACATACATAAACAGACATTGAAAAACAGAACAGAAAAAATAGGTACAGAGGTGATGCTTATTTCATAAGAAATCTCTTCCAGCATACCTGAGATAGGACAATAGATACAGAGATGTAGACAGCGTGTGATAGAGCAAAGGAGACAAAAAATAATACATAGAATCAAAAATAAACAATTCACTTAAAAACTAAACAAATATTACGAGAATATATACATACAAATAAACATACATAAATGCTTCTAAAACAAAATAAATACATACACAACTATGATGAAGTGGACAGATAGTGTTCTTTCACTCTTCTTTTGAAAACTGCAATAGTTTAATTTATATTCATCTTTATGTTTTATATTGTTTTTATGTAATATTATGGATTTTTATTATCTGCAATAAATAGATTGAATTGAATTGATTACAGATTTAGGTTTTGGAATGGCCTTCAATTTTCTGTCTAAACGACGGACTCTTTGACAATTTAAAAGTGTCTGTAATGGTTTAACTGAAATAAATGCTTTAAGATTGAGTTTGAGAGACTCTGTAATAATAGTCTTAGAGGGAGAGTTGTATGTAAGGATTTGCAAGCACTGAATATTTTTTCAGGTCACTTTAATGTAAAGAAACCACACACATGATGCTGGACATCATCTTTCTATTTTAATCTTTAGGTATAAGTATCATTTGCCACTAATTTCACAATCCTGACTCCCCAACGAACATCATCCACTAATGAACATACAATTTGACTGCATCTGCTGAACCGGAAACCCGGCAACCTTCACCGCGCCTTGATCTAAAAACCACCTCTTTAGATCCAAAGTAAATTAATTAATAAATAAAGGCGATAATTTTAGAAACTTCTCATCTTGTCATAAATACTATTGAACATTGATGTTGAGTAGGTACAGATGGCAACAAAAGCAAAACGCTTTGTACAGTGTCGATGTAAAAAAAATGAAAACCTCCAGATTAGGCCTCAAATTCAGCAACGCCAACCAAATAGCAAGAGTTTTTTTTTGTAATGAAACTGTTCCATCGAACCGCACGTTACAAAATTTTGTTTCAGTGCGGTTTCGGCAAGTGATGTTGAAATCAGAGAGGGAATTCTCGTAATTTTAAAAACGTTCACAGTCTGTAGGCCAATTCTCGTAATTTAAAACGTTTAAAATCTAGTTGCAGTCTCATCTCGGCGGCAAAAAAATTAGAGGTATTTTTGACAGATTGAGACTGAGATCAGACTATGAACCTTCTTATAATTACGAGAATTGCCCCAATGTGTCAAAAATACCTCTAATTTCCCTACATTTTGACAAGTTTTTGCCATTTGTTTGTCGCCGAGATGAGACTGCGACTAGATTTTGAACATTTTAAATTACAAGTTTTGGCCTTCAGTGCTCTAAGTGGAATACCTCAACATTCTGGTTGGTTGTTACCCGGCTATTTTTTATGTATAAAAAAAGACTCAAAGAACTAATGGATTTTGAAAATCGATATATTCTACTTACAACACTTGATTTGAAGTGAGATTTATAAAGCTACTTACGACAAATTCTTTTAGTAATTGGGGAATTTATTGTATTTCCCTTTCATTACGTTTTATTAGGAGACTTAAAGGCTATTCTTGGAGTTTGCCTACGTGATCGAATCAGAAACGAAGAGATCCGTAGAAGAACCAATTTTACCGACATAGCTTGAAACAATTTCCAAACTTAAGTGGCAGTGGGCCAAAAGGTTTTGAAGGCCTTCTAGTAGGTAGACTGATGGCTTTCTGAAGTCTGCAGGAGTCCGCTGTATGCTAGAGGCACAGAACTAGTCATGTAGCGATACTCGGGGAGGCCTATGTTCAGTTGTTTTCCCTAGGCCAAAATCAACCTACATAGCCTTTTCCCATCTATGTTGGGGTCGGCTTCCAGTCTAACCGGATGCAGCTGAATACCAGTATCTTACATGAAGCGACTGCATATAGGACCTCCACACAGTACTGGGGAACACGATACCCCTTGGTAAGACAGTTGTCAGATACCCCTTGGTAAGACAGTTGTCAGAATTTTTGGGCTTCTGGCTACCCGTAACAATGGTCAAAGATCTACGAATGACAGTCGGGACCAACGGCTTAACGTGCTTACCGAGGCACAGAGGGGTCTTGATATGTAAATAAAAGGTCACCCATCCACGAACCGACCGCGGCAAGAGTAGCTTAACCTCCGATCGACCGTTGCGGCTGTTAGTATTTAGCCACGAGCCACTACTTTGTTTTCCCTGGGCCATTATTTTCAATAATCCGAAAGAACCACTAACTTGCTCCGCTGACCATACTAATGCATACGTTCCATAATATGAGGCCATCTATTTTGGTACACATTCAAAACATATTTTGTAATAAAACCTATAGTTAATGTTCTGTTATATTTTAGAGTTGAGCTGGAGAAAGAAAAACAAAATTATATTATGAATGCTTATTACATCCGTTATTGTAAGAGTTAACGTACATTTATAGTATAAAAGTAATGTTGTTTTGCTTGTACTTTAATAAGTAGATAATAAAGCGATGATAAAGTTTATTAAAACTCTTTCAATATAAGTAAATCTAGTAAAACTCTTTCAACAAGCGGTATCTTTGTCAGACTTTCGGTAGGTAGTAGTAGTTAGAAGTCAGAAACTCTGACAGCCAGACTTTCCTATAGGTAAGTCTTACCTACGGGTAAGTTTTACGTATGGGTAAGACTGGTTGCCGTAAGTTTCCCCGGTGAGCCCGGCAGATAGTAGATACTTATATCTTGTTACTACCTACCATTTTTTTTTTTTTGAGGTTGGGAAATCATCAAATCACCCCTCCCGCTCTGGGTGGAGCAGAAGGGAGTGTCAGACTCTTACTGATTAAAACCCTCCCGTGTTCCTTCCTTAGCCCTTTATGTTCCAGGGCAGCGGTAACCCTTTCGGACGATCCCGCTACCCTAGCAGTTACTACCTACCCGGGTTGAGGACGTCGAAGCGGCATTCGCTCCGTGTAAAACACTGTTATTCAACTGCAGAGTCAGACTGCTAAGCGACTCCGGTGACCCCGGACCATAGTTGGGATAACGCTTGGCAGATGGTAGTGACTGCACTATTTTGTTACAAGTTCAAACTCATTCAAAAGCTCACCCTCGTACCTATCGGTACTAACCAGACGAGGAATCCAGAAATCTGACAGGCCATCACTGTCCACTGAAGTAACATAATCACCTCATATCCTTGGTTGACTGGTAGAGAATGCCTAACGCATTAAGTCCGCCTTTGTACCTTCTTGTGCGAAAAGTTTAAATAAATAAATCAGCCACAGCCAAAAGTTTCCACTGTTGCGACACAGGCCTCCTCCCGGTGAGAGGAAGTGTGCTGTAATTCACCACGTGGACCCAATGCGGGTTGTTAGATGTCACTTGTCTGCGTATTTTTGGTTCTAGCACATGCCGGTTTCCTCACGGTGTTTTCCTTCACCGTTTTATGAACAGTGGTGATGAAATAATTTACACAAATTAAAGCTCCTATCGGGGTTTGAACCTACGACTTACTGTTCTCTCTTTGAGTTGAGCTGCACGATTTCTGACAAATGCGTGCACTGACTGGATAGGTCCTCTCAATCTGTGTGGTTCTTTCCTCAAAAGACCATCTCAGACATCGACCTACATGGTCTTTATAATATGATCTGACCAAGATTATGTCTGGACTTTAAAAGAGACTGTGACGTCTGAGTTTGTTTCGGCCTTTCTTCTCAGACTAGTCAGATAGGAAACGCCGACCTCATCTAGTCTTAACATATGATTGACGTGTAAAAGTTTGTACAATCCTACTAACAAAATAAAATCATTTATCATTTATCTCACAGAAGTAGGGTTGTACAGAATAGTCTAGCTAAGTCCAAGTAACTAACTGGCATTTTCACAACTATAAAGCTTGTTGCGGTCACAAAGAAAGGGTATTACGAGATTGTACCTTTTTTAAAGGGATCAAACAGTGGCATGAAATAAAGGGACCTAAGGAAACAAAGTTGCTGACATTACTGCTAGAGTAGAAAGTAAAGAGAAATTCTAAGGAGTCTTTATACTTATTTCACAAAGGCACAATGAAGCATGTATTACGAAATGATTGAGTGAAGTATACGGTTTGCGATCATTTATTTCACTCAAAAAGAATACGGTTGGTCACTCCTCTGAGGAAAAACATAATAATTAAGATCTGTGGTAAAAATTGATATGAACAGCTCCATATATATATTTACCACAAGCCTCCTCTTTCTGTGAGAGGGAGTGGGCCATTAGATGTCACATAATATGTGACATCTACTAACCCGCACTGTATGTCTTCGAATTTTAGGTTCTATGACATGCCGGTTTCCTCACGATGTTTTCCATTTTTGTAAAGTACCATAAATGCAGGGAAACCAGCCCAAAACAATAAGTAGGTATACCCGAAAACAATTTTTCAAACTCCTTGATCGAATATTTCAAACTTAATTTTAGAACCATAACAAACAAGTTTTCTACCAAAAGCGATGATTGATGCCGTCAGCAATTTATGCTTCAAAGATTTTTTTACTGAAATATTTTTCAGCCAGATTTCCAACCTTCATAATGATTCATCACTGAAAGATACTTTCGATAAACAAATTTTCGATGAAACACGTTTCGGCCAAAATTAGTGCTTCCGTTTTATCACCAGAATAGAATAGTAAGTAGATAACTCAGTCTGTCTGTTACCTTTTCTCGCTTAAACGGCTGAACAGATTTAGCTAAAATTTGGCGCACAGGTAGAACATGATCTGGGTTTTGACATAAAATACTTTTTATCCAATGATACTATAGAGGTATGGGGAACGGGGTGTAAAGTTGACTCATCCTCCATAGAAAAGGAAGGATCCGTCTGAGGATCCTCGTGATGTGTCTGGTGGGCAACTGCCCGACGAATTTTGCGTGACGTCAGTGTGATGCGTAGTTCTCATGTGGCAATGTAGATGCCGCCACATACCATTAACTTATCTTAAGACCATAATAATGCATCATATTCTGACCAATAAATGATTATCATTACCCCGTAGCACGTCCTCGTGGGTTAATTTCCTACCTCCACACAGGTGAAGCCGCGGACAGAAGCTAGTTAGTCTGTAAATATCGCGGCTTGTTCATTTCCTCTTCTTGTTGCTTTAGGAAGATAATCTTTTAATATTTGTCTGCGCAAAAAAAGTGAGACAACTTTTTGAAAGAAATTCTGAGTTCAGAATTTATTTGTTGTCACGCTGGTAATGATGGGTTCCTGCGAAAAATATTATTAAGTGGTTATTTTATTTTATAGATAAACATGGTACACTAAATTAATTTATGGATAACATTCGTACCCTAGGCAGTCGGTCCATACTGGTATTTAGCTGCATCCGGTTAGACTGGAAGCCGACCCCAACATAGTTGGGAAAAGGCTAGGCAGATGATAACATTCGTACCCTGAAGGCTTCTCGTGGCAAAAATATTGCTCATGCCGATTAATCATCTTTAATCAGTTGATCACTTTCACCTGCATTTTCATTAGCATATGCACACTGCTGCGAAGTGAGCTGTCAAGTCTTAATTCAGGGAGTCAGTCAGAGAGCTTCCTGCCTTTTTTTTGCGTGGTGGGAATCGTCATGGAGTTCCTTCATCGGGTGACGGAGGGGTATGGCCGGACTCTTACCAGCTAAAACCACTGTGGTGTTCCACCTCTGCCTATGGCTGGAGATGCGGGATTCGCATAAGCATCCACCACTCAAAGGGAGTTTCTTGCCTATTCTTCTCCATACGATACTACCTTTTGTAAAGGGCGACTAGAATCAATTCAATTTTTTGTGAATTTTGACGTTTAAATGTGCCTTTTATGTGCCTATTTTAAATAAATGAGTTGACTTTGATTTTGACTTCAAGCTCACTTAACCTAAGTTTCAACGGTGATATTTTTACACAATAGATTGGCTGAAATTATCAAAATGTCCCCTTTTCGCTGGAATATAACCAACGGTAACTATAATCCAAAAAAAATACCTAGGTTACCTAGGTTGTAATTCTGCATTCTGTATATGTTCCCATTGCTGGGCTACAGGCCTCCTCTCTGTGAGAGGGAATGGGCCATAATCCACCAGGCAGGCCCAATGCGGGTTGGTAAATGTCACATGTATTCGAATTTTTTGTTCTAGGATATGCCATGACAGGACATTTAGGTACAAACACTTTAAAATGATTATTGTTACCACCCCCACTTTACTGCAGTGTCTTGTCCGCTCAAGGAGACCTCACAGAATACGAACGTTGGACATACGTCCAACATTTTTATATCATTCTACTTTAAACCATGTCTACCGGACCAAGAAATAGGTACATGCAATCTTATTACTGTGGAACACACAAGAATTCCACGGAGGAGACTGGGGATATGTGGTGCTACTTACTGACCAATTTTTTTTGTTCAGATATCGCATATTGGGAAACGTACTTGATATCGTTTATGAAATACTCAGTACATTCAGTAACATAGCGAACACAAACACCTATATACCTAATTCTATTTCTTTTACTGATAATGTTTACGTGTTCTACTGTCGAGTTACTTCAATAATACACACATAAACTCACGCTGTCTTCCCATGGGGGTAGACAGAAACTACAGGATGCCACCTGCTACAATCCTTACACACTCCTCATAATGCTTCATTTACGTTTATATGTTTATGTTTACGTTCGTATCTCGTCATAGACGACCGCCGGTTACGACTTGCGAGTACTGCGCACCTGACCTTACTAAAGAACCTCACCAATAAGATCACTTCAGTTATTTTCAAGTTAATTTTCAATAAACAGCAGATCACAATAATTTTTTTTTTTAGTTTTTTTTTTTACTCAATTAAACTATTCTTGCTATTTTCCCATACCACCTGCTCGTTTTTCCCCAACCTCCTCGCCCAGCTGCTGTCGGGCGATATAATCAAGGCGGCAAAACAAACATGTTGTGACCACAGGGTACAGAAGGGGCAAGTTAAGAGGAAGCCATACTCTTTTAAATAATTTATAAATCTTTTTGAAATTTTGGAAATGAAGCCATCTTCTTCTTAGCGTGTGGATGGCAAAAATAGCACGAATAAATGAATATAGTTTTTTTTTTTAATTTGCTTAGCCCAAAATTCTGCAACGCTGATACCATTCGATGACGCTGCTATGCGGCACAAGATGCGAGGTGAGCTATTGTCTGTGGAGAGAGACCGCATATACACCGGATGTCTGAACCTTCCACGAATCCGCACTTGTGGAGGTTATCCTTGCTACGGTCTGCTTGGGTACGAAGTCTATTTATGATTTTCCAAGTAGGCTACGGTAACATGTGCCCGGATGAGAGACTGTGAAGCAGATACTGCATCAATCGTGCTGATAAGAGCCGCACAATAATATACCGCTTACGCCGTGGTATAAATGAGCCAGTCACATATCTCTATTAAAGTAGAAAGAAAAGAAAGAAAGAAGAAATAAAGTGCATTTATTTGCGGCAAACATGACGCATAAAAAAAGGTATAATATACATAAACACACAAAAAAAAAAACAAGTTGGGGGTAAACATGCGTCACATTCACGCAAAACGGCCATCGCTCAGCAGACATCGTTAGGTAGGTAGATGAAAAAAATATGTAAAATACTGGTACTCAGCTGCATCCGGTTAGATTGGAAGCCGACCCCAACTTAGTTGGGAAAAAGCTGGGCAGATGATGATGATAGTGAGGTAGATACGGACTTAAACGAAGCAAAGGATCGTAGCAATAATGTGTAAGGATCGTAGCAAAAGAGATGTCAGCATTAGTGACGGGGCCCGATAGGGCCGAAGCCTGCCAGGGTAGCGGGATCGTCCGAAAGGGTTACCGCTGCCCTGGAACATAAAGGGCTAAGGAAGGAACACGGGTGGGTTTTAGTCAGTAAGAGTCTGACACTCCCTTCTGCTCCACCCAGAGCGGGAGGGGTCATTTGATGATTTCCCATCCTGAAAAAAAAAAAAAAAAAGGATCGTAGCAAATGGCGTTCTGTAATTTCTGCCTACCGCACATTGGAAGAAAGCGTGAGGCTATGTCATGTATGTATGCGGTGTCTCTCCTAACAAGGGTTCCACCTCCCATCTTGCACCGCACGCCCTGTCACCTGCACACGTGCGGCCCGGCCGCGTCAGCGTATGGAATCCGCGTTGCTGAATTTTGGGCCAAACAAATTTAAAAAAGTTTTTGGAACGAAGTTCCTTATCGCTTGCGAAAGGGGGCTAGACGGAAAAAATTAAGACCAAAAGTTGGAACGACACTTTTTGCTTTAGTTGTAAGCCGTGCGGCGTGCGCGTGTTTCTCTGTCTGTCTCTCTCTCTCTCTCTTTGAACTTCGTTCCATCCGGGTGTCCCTTGACACCTCTCAAGTTTTTTTTTTCTAGTTTTGTCGTCGACACGCTAAGAAGAATATGTAAATCTGAAGTTTTGTCTTCAGTTTTACCTACTTTTATGTAAAATGTAAATCTACAAATTAAAAATGATGATTGCCCAGGAAGAGGTGGTGAGACGACCTAGATGCGTACTGCAAGGGTTGGATCGGGTCCCAGCTCGTGGAAGACGTGGTGAGCGCTCTGTTCCATACTCCCCCGCCCATAGCTCCGCCTCCTGCGGTGCCAGATGCGGACCGCACCGACGACGACGACGATGCTCCGGAGCTGACCAAGGTAGAGCTGAGAGTGGCGGTACGCAGGCTGAATGCAAAAAATACCGCCCCAGGACCCGACGGCTTACCTGGAAAAGCCTGGGTCCTACCCTTGGAGGCTCTCGGGCCTCGACTAAGGAGGGTACTAAGTGCATGCTTGGAGAGGGGCCGGTTCCCACTTCGTTGGAAGACGGGGAAACTGGTCCTCATCAAGAAGCCGAGGTGCCCTGCGGACTCTCCGTTTGATGATATCCTACCCAAAAAAAAAAGGTGGCTCTAGAAAAGGATTTGGGGGAGGCCTTTGCTCAGCAGTAGTCAGTGTAGGACAAGTAAAAAAATATATCAGTATTGAAAGGAATAAGAAATAGAACCATTTTTATTCATAATATATTATTTTGTTTCTATGTAACTTAAGAAGATAATCAAGTAGTAGGTATTATTAGAATCCTATACATACATCAAAACGGTGAAGGAAAACCGGCATGTCCTACAACCAAAAATTCGAAGACGTCACACCAACCCTCACTGGGCCCGCGCGGTGGATTACAGCCCACATCCTCGCAAAGCGAAGATGCCTTTGCCCAGCAGTGGAAACATTATAGGCTGATAGTGTATGTGTACCTAAAATATTGGACCAAACAGACTATGTTTGAACTTAGCTGAAATGTACCTTTCCAAGATCTATGAATTGAAAATCCAAGAATCATGCATAATAAAGTCATGTAGATTACATTATTTACTTCGGGACGGTCAACGTCAAGGTCACAAAAATCCACGAATATCCTATTAGAACAGAGGGATATACAAATTATATATTCATTGAATATCCCCTACACTGGACTTGATATTGAAAAATAAATATTGTAGGGTTGACGCGATTCTGTGGTCAAGTCGTAAATCCTGAAAGTCTTCAAATAATGACTGAAAATGCCTAAAGGGCTCGTGGCTAAATAATAACAGCGACACTGGTCTATCGAAGGCCAAGCTACGCTTACCGCGGTCGGTCCATGGATGGGTGACCATCAATAAAACTGTTGGTCCCGGATGTAATTTGTAGATCTTTGACAGTCGTTACGAGTAGTCAGAAGCTCGAAAGTCCGATAACCAGTCCTACCAAAGGGTTCGTGTTACCGAGTTACTGGGTTGTGGAAGTACCCACACACACACACATACACAAGCACATAGGCAGTGCTTCCATGTTCAAATTCTGGTAGTCAGCTGCATCTGGTCAGACTAGAAGCCGACCCCAATGTAATTAGGAAAAGGCTAGGCAGATTTTTTATTTAATCATTTATGTATACACATATACAGGGTGACAGGGTATTACGTAGCCAATGGAATAGCTATGAAAGCCACTCAATTAGAGAATTTAGAGATAAGCTATATTTAGTGACGAATTCTGGATTTTTTTCAAAAAAACATGAAAATCGGTTTTTCTCGGATTCCATGAATTTTCGCCTAGGCTTTATAAGGTGCTTAATTGTTGCAAATGGGTCACACTATCACGCCCTGGAAGGAACACGTCGAGTTTCCCTGTCACCCTGTATAAACAGGCAAGAAAAAAAAGAACAGAAAAATAGGTACAAAAGTATTGATATTGACTGACCATATTTATTTTATGCAAGCGCACACTGACGTCGATTGTGGTAAAACGGAGCTATCGAAGAAGAAAAATAAACTGATAGAAAGTCTTCCCAAACTTTATAAGGAGGTGAATTTTATAAAGTTAAATACTTTTAGAAAACTGAGCAAATCTTCCATATAAGTCACGTAGTTAAAAGTAAAGAGGGTGTCCAGCAGATATAGATAATGATGAAACCAACTTTTGCCAGGACTATGAAAGAAGAATAAAAACTGAACTAAAGAAAACACAAAACTTCCCCTTATAGCTGACCCCTTAACAGACGTCCAGAGCAATACGCAACAAGCATTGTTTTAATTTAATAACAGTCACACGCTCCCGCAAGGATTGAAGGGGACAAACGAAAAAATTAGTTGTGACACCCCTAGAGACCTCGCCTACTCGCCTTTTCTTTATAAAAGCAGGGTCCAGAGCATCCAATCCTCACAAACGAACTAGCAGCCCTGAAGTCAGTACGGATTCTTATCTTCAAGCTGTGGAAACATGGTAGTAGAACTAACTGGAAGTTTCACGTGAGTACCTCTCATTGTCTCTGTTTCATTGTATTATGGTCTATTCAGCGTGTATTAAATTATTTGGTAGGTCGATCAATCAGGTTAAGCTATGCTTGCCGCGGTCGGTCCGTGGATGGGTGACCATCTTTACATACCGAGACCCTTCGTGGCTCGGAATGCACTTCAAGCGGTTGGTCCCGGTTGTAATTCGTGGATCTTCGGCACTCGTTACGGGTCGTCAGAAGCCCGAAAGTTTGACAATTAGTCTTACCATGGGGTATAGTGTAATTGGGTTGTGGAGGTCAGATAGGCAATCGCTCCACGTAAAATACTGATATTCAGCTTATCTGGTTAGACAGGAAGCTGACCCAAAAAATAGTTTGGTAAAAGCTAGACAGTTCATGGTAGATAATTTTATTCAACTATTGACTTTCAGACTGAAAGCATTTATTTCAGCAAAACCATTTAGAGTCACTTTTGAATTTTCAAATGAGTCGGTCAGAAATATGTAGCTAGTTGCCCATTCCAAAGCGTATTAGTTTCCTACGGTGATGTTCATGTCCATAGGAAACTATTACGCTGCGGACAAAAAACTCCATCTACATTTTTTATTTGGTAGACTGTGCTTACCTAGATAATTTAAAACAGATCCTTATAATACGCAGCTCCTCATTTTACCACAGTATATGTATACTTGTGACTTTTTCCAAAAAGATAAGCCATCATAAGAATATTTAGCTGGTTACACATTTTCTTCTGTTATAACTGAATGATGTAGTGACATTAATTTATACATAACATTCGTGCAATGGTTGTGAACGGTAGGTAAGGTACCCACTACCTCTCACTGGCTAGTCCAAAACCATTACCTTTGAGCACTGGGTTTTCCTCTCAATCTGACATGTCATAAGCATGTGAGCACCATGTATCTATCACCTATTTAATTAATACGTCAAGATTTCATTTTCAATTCTTTTACCTATTGTGGTATAGTAATTTTATGTTATTTTAGGTGCATCGTATTCACATTTTATTATTATTATACAGGGTGGCAGGGAGATCGACGCGCAAACTGTAACCATGGATTCAGCACATGAGTTTAGACCCTATAGCGTCAAAATTTTTCGTCGGTTATTAAAAAAATATATTGCTGTTCCATACATTTTGACCACGTAGGTATTGCACTTTTCTATGAAACAGAACTTTTTTTTTTGATAACCGACGAAAAATTTCGACGCTATGGGGTTTAAACTCATGTGCTGAATCCATGGTTACAGTTTGCGCGTCGATGTCCCAGCTACCCTGTATAATTAATGTATACAAAATATTCTACAACATTTTAAAAGAGTAACGGTGTAGTTTCTCATCCATACGAAAACTACCATATTTTGGAAGGGGCGACTAAAATCAATTCTATTTTACTGTAATTTTTCACGTTCAAAAGTGCATTTTATGTGGCTATTTGAAATAAATGCTCTTTAACATTGACATCGAAAAACTATTGTTTGGTATCATAGTGAAATCAAGTGTTTATTTTTGAATGTTTCTAAAATTATGTGGTGGTGTTCCGATCTGGACATATTATTTGTGGGAGACGCATGGCCAAATATTGTGCAAGTTTTGAACAGCAGTGGAAGACAATTTAAGCTTAATACAATATGTTTACCGTTAATCAGATCAAAATAATCAATGTTCCTAGCAACACCCTTTTCTAATTCATGGATAGTTATGTAAATCGTGTATTTGGTGCACACAAAGACAAAGAACACAACATACAAAATCACGATTAAATAATAAGTAATTATATGAATATTAAGAAAATACTACCTTAATATTAGGTACACAGCCGGTAATAAAATAAAAGATCAGTGATGGCTCAGTGGAAACGGCCGCAATTTACGATTCGTGTCAATTCGTAATTTACGAGTCGTTGGTTCGTTTGTGTAACTTATTTCATCACTACTGCTCTCAAAACGGTGAAGGAAAACATCGTGAGAAAACCGGCATGTCTTAGAACTAAAACTTGGAAGACATGTGACATCTACCAACCCGCACTGGGCCCGAGTGGTGGATTGCAGTCTACTACCTCTCACTCAGAGGAGGTCTGTGTTCCAATAGTGGGAACATCATAGGCGGATTATGCTATAAAATAAGTAAGAAAAGTTAATTTAAAATTAAAATAATTATTTTGTTCACAGATTCTAACAAAATGTGCAGAAAAGTACAAACGTTTCTCTTGTTCATCCTAATTATAACAACTGATGTCGTCCTTGGCAAAGGAAATAAAACCAAAACCTTTAAAACTAATCACAAGAAACATAGTTCTTTGAAAGAAAAGTCTGACAATGATCGAGTCAAAAGATCCATAGATGACGATGACGACCGACCATTCTGGCCAAATAGGGGTAAAAAACAAATCGGTAGTGATCCAACCTATTACAACACGAAATTTAATAATGATTTTGATAATAATCAAAAATTTGTGAAGTCGAGTGATAAAGTAATGAAAGAACAACCATTTTGGGGAAATAGAGGAAGACGCGACAGTTCCATAGAAAACAAGTACGGATATGTCGTCGATTTTCCCGATTATTTTGTTAATCACTGCGAACACTGCACGGAATTTGGCCAAAAGCCTGACGAATATAGGAATATGAAAGATAGAAGAGATGACTTCATTTCTCCTTTCTGGGGTAGTCGTGGTCGAAGAAATTCAGCAGAACTTGAAGGTTCAGAAGACGATCCTTTTTGGGGTAATAGGGGTAGAAGACAAGAACAGGAACCATTTTGGGGTAACAGAGGTCGCAGAACAGACAATGAACCATTCTGGGGCACTAGAGGAAGACGCGAAGAAGAACCATTTTGGGGAAATCGTGGCAGACGTGATGACGTGGAACCTTTTTGGGGCAATCGTGGAAGGAGAGACGATTCAGAGCCATTTTGGGGTAACAGAGGAAGAAGACAGGCAGAAGAACCGTTTTGGGGTAACCGAGGAAGACGAGAAGAGGAACCATTTTGGGGGAACCGCGGAAGACGAAAGGTTTCAGAACCAAATTGGATTCGCAAGCAGGATTTAAAAGAATCGATACTGAGTGCCATAAATGACGTTGAAGACGACATCGAGAATCTCTCACGACTCAAAAAGAGTAATGTTGACCCAAATTCTTTTTGGGGTGGCAGAGGAAGGGATAACAAGCTATCAGTCCTATTTAATGGGCCTGCAAGAAGTAGGACTAATAAATTGGGAAGACACGGACAGACTACTGAACCCGGTACCGTCTTGGACAACCGAATGTACGTCGATGAGCCCAAGTATATTTTAGTTGAAAGATCGGGCCGATCTTCAGCCGAAGTTGCTGATCCTTACTACATATCGAGAGGTAAAAAGTATTATATAAATTACAGTTTGGAGCAAGCAGCCAGAGACAGACGAGGTGCCATTGAAGAAATCGTTAAATCAGTACGCAATGATCCCTATTACATCGCAAGAGGTAAAAAGGATATTGATGCCACCAAAAATAGAACTTCTTCAATGGTTAAGGAGGAGTATGTCAAAGCCAAAGAATTAATTTGTGCTGCAATTGATCTGATAATAATCAAAACCAACGGCGCCAAAGTAAAACGGGAAATTGATGATAACGATCGAGACAGGCGAACGATATTAAAGAAACTGGCAGCTCAACTTCAAATGGATCCCTATTTTGTAAGTAGGGGCAAGAGAAATCAAATTTCCGGTGACAAAGATAATCTTCAAGATTTTATAAGTAATGTCGCTGAAAAATGTAACTAAAGTTAACTTAAGATTTCTTTCTCATTTGATGTTGTCAAAGATATATTTATGGAACTTGATGTAACTATTCGGTAGTTGACAGGTTATTCGATAAGTAGCTATTTCGTAATAATCGCAATACTTAGTGCAATTATAAAAATTGTCTGTGACCTGATCAAATAAAATATAGATTATTTATCATGGCTTGATTCATTTGCTTTTTGTTGATACCCAACATTTCCTAAACACAAAGACAGATACGAGTATTAAAGAAACATCACAGGAAAAAAACACAATATAAATACTAACAGATGTTAAATATTTCAACTAAATAATATTTAGAATTATTTTTTCAAAACTAGCTTTGATATTTTATAAATATTTACAGTAAATTCTCACCAGTTACAAATCTTAGTTCAATAAAACACAGACATGTTAGTGCGACTTTTTTATTATTCTGCAATATTATAAATATAGGATACATCGTCCAAACATCCTATTTTAAAAATTGGTTGCTCTATATATGTCAGATCAGGTAACATTTCGAAATTTTTTGAGCAATCACAAAATTATATATTTTTGACCAGATTTTCGATGATGTGGCAAGGTACATTCGGAATAACAGTTGTATACCTACTACTAAGCTAAATGAGAAAATATAGGATACAGATTGATTTTGGTTTCCAAAACATATTTCGGCTGTTACCCTTGGTTACTTTCTCAACTTTCTAGAAGATTTCGTGAAAAGTGAATAAGAAAGATTTGATCTAAAAGATAGTTCTAAAGATTATACCTAAATAGACGAAGAGATCAGTCTAGATTTTTAATTAATTTTAGACATCAAAAATCTTCTTGCACATTTGATTAGATAAATATTTTCAAGCCAAGTTTTCTAATAGATAAAGTCTAGTGAAAAACCAAAATTGAGCTAGTAAGCACGAGTAACGGAAAATCTGAAAGCTATGACAATGAAAGTAATGAACAATTTAGAAGACCTAAAAGTCCCTTAGGTACATCAATTTATCATTATTTCAATAGCCTACAACAGTTTCACTACTACTCAGACAACGATAATATTTTATTATAAAGACACATACTATGTCTTGATATGGGCTGGATACATGTAAATAGTTCTAAAACACTTGATAGAAACGTCTATTAGGTACGCAACAGGCCATTATACAGATGGTCCAATTTATTTAATAATACTGCACGTTTAAATTAATTTTGATACATTGGGGCGAATTGATAAAATTTGACATTTCATGTCCTAACGTTAATAATCTCATATCACGCTCACAAGCGCAAAACACAAAAAGATTTATTATATTTTTAACATACATCAACGTTTCGAAATGAAAGCTGGAATAATACTAACATTCATTGACGAAAACATTTAAAAAATAAAACCTTTAGGCTTCCACTGACGAGTGAAACGTACGAAGAATATTCAAAACGTCAATTAAAAAGTCCTTGACGCGGTAAGCGTCAGAATGCTCTAGAACCCTGTAGGCCGTCAAATTCGTTCATACTCTCCACAGTAGGAGATGATTGGTCGAATCTTCTCTGCCTGCATCTTCTGTCATTGTGGAACTCCTGAAGTCCTCGTATCCATCTCCACCAGATATGATGAGAGTTTCTTTATTATTCTGAGTGGGCTCAGCTTGTTTCTGTAGTTTCTCGGCGTTTGTCGACCTGCGACTTAGTGCCTTTGTCTTCAATGAAGTCTGCGTCGTTTTTGCTGGCTGCTTTTGTGCGGCTGGGTTCTCGACGATTGTCAGGAACCTCACGTGGCCGGTATGCCCGTAGGTTATACCTGGGAAATAAAGAGTCGACATTCAAGATTCCATTTCATTCTATCATAGCATTAGAACACTTTCTATCAGGCTTAAGAAACGCTGATATCGTCAAAGTCGCGGGAAACACTGAACCAGGAAGTATGGCAGAAAAGAGGGTAGGCCTATACCCATAAATATAATAATAATAATATAATAATAAACATTTATTTCTCTTCCACAAAGGCACCTTAAAAATATGAAGACACTGCATCTGATAAATCCTTTGTGGGAGACTGGTATCTGCACTAGGAAAAACCTGTCACACAGATTACGAGGCCCTCCCCAAAAACAATGATTGAATATTAAATCTTAAGATAAAACAGATTATCCTTTGGTAGGAGAATAGAGTAAAACTAAAATAAAGGGGAGAAAATAAAATAAAATATACAAAGTACAAATGTTTTAATCCGGGCTGAAATGATGATGATGAAGAAACGCTGAAAATTCGACTTTCTTGGCCGATTGACCGGAGCAGGTCAAAGCAAAAGATAAAGATTTGGCAAAGTATGGGTGAGACTTTTGTGTTGAGTAGCAGGACAAAATAGTTAATAATATATACATACATAAAAAAATACCACCACCTATAGTTTGAAACAGTACCCTTACCAGTAAGATGCGGCACAGTGAAGGCTCCAGTCCTGGGGTTGGGAGAGTTGTGCAGGGGCGCGGTGAGCAGCACGCCGGCGCTGGTGCCCACCCACAGCGTGTCGCGGTGCGCCAGCAGAGCGGTGACGCGGAGGCACGCTGCTTTGTGCTGGCGGATTATGTCGTCGCAACCTGGTGATGAGGAGGAAGGAGAAAGGTTATATTTAGTCATTGATATTCATTGGGTCGTTCATCAAGGTGAATGAAATATAGCTGATGCCTTTGATCTAGAATTCTAGATGGATTGTAATATGAATTAAAACGATATGGGCAATCCAAATTCAATCTTACTGATATTGAGAATCAGTTAATCGTCGTTAAACTAACGTTTGGAATGTAAAATAGACATTTCATCAGTGTGTGTTTGCTCAAATGAGGAAAATATGCTATGTTGCGATGTTATAATATCATTTATCAGCTGGAATAAGAACCGATAGCTGATGTGGAACCAAATCGTAAGGCTAATGTTGACATCCATACTAATATTATAAACGTAAAAGTAAATCTGTATATATGTCTGTTACCTTTACGGCTGTACGGATTTGCATGAAATTTGGCACACGGATCACTTTTCATTCCGGTAGCACGTTTTTGTGCGATAATTTCCGACCTACAGCAGATGAAGCCGTGGGCAAAAGTTAGTTAACTATATACGAGTATACGTCATCATGCTTACCATGCAACATTTTAGTAACTTGCGGTGTGATATTGATCTCAGCTAGCTGCTCGCGAGTGCTGGAGTTGTAGCATCGCAGCTGGGCCGCGTTGTGCAGTGACAGCCATATTGTGCCGCCAGCCACTGCCATGTGGCTGATCGGCTTCGTTTCTGAACTTATTTGGAATGTTTCGTCCACCTGGAATTAAATATTACTGAAGACCGGTAAACCACAATGAGAGCTACTCGTAGCTCGTACTATACAAGAACTCTTAGCAGTCATAGATTTAAGGACTTCAATATTCTGCTGCTGCTGGCACTTCTATTCAGCTCTAAAAGCTTACGTATTTAGGTTATCTATTCATAGGAGAAAGATTCTTAACGGCTGATTATGCTCTTCACTATATTACGTGTTAATCAAATCAAAATCGTTTATTTGCCAAAAATGTGATAGGTACAGAAGGTGATATATAAAATTGCAGTGCAAAGACACATTCCGCCATGTAATGATGGTATGCAAATATTTAATGCATGAAGTTGGTATGTAGTTAATGTAGTAACGTATACTAATAACGTAGTTAACTAAATCAACAAAAGAACATAAATCATAAAAAAATGGTTACAGGGTAAATGTGCGCATTATAATATTATGCCTCTAGGTTCTAGAAGCACATGAAAATATTGATGTCCAAAATCACCTAACGTCAGGTCAGATCATTAAATGTTTGGGATCAGAATTCTGCAACCAATCCCTATTGCTTCCAATCTCAAGAGAACTTTATTGATTCTCAGCCTCGTTATTGGGGCACGCAATGTCTGCGATACGTGCGAGCTTTCTATACCCATTGGTAGCAGTTCCATTACCTGCAGCGTATGCGGGTTGATGATCTTGATGGAAGCGTGCGTGGCGCACCACAGCTTGCCGCCCGACAGCAGCATGCTGCTCACGGGGCTGCTGGCCGTGCCCACCGGGATCGTGGAGCGCTCCGTCCAGGAACCATCTGGGGACGACGTCGAAGTAATAACTAAACTGATCCCTTCAATGGGGTCGTGAGGAAATTAGGCGTTATGGTCGAAAAAGATAGTGACGAAGATAGTTGTTGAGTCTGTCATGATGATAATACAAAAATCGATATAAGAGCACAGGATATAAGATAGATGAATTTATCTGAAAGATGTATGCATCTAACTAACCGAACCTATGGAAACTACGAACCTATGGGTTTGGTAGACCACTATTAAATAAACTTGATGGCTAACAGAGTTGTATGGAGAAAAAGATATGCTGCACTGACCCCAAATAAAGTGGGGGAGGAAATTAGGGTTACGGTCGAAAAATATGAAATATGTGACGAAGGTAGTTGATAAGTTTGTGATGATGATGATGATGTAACAATCGATAAGAAAGCACCACATATACCGATAGATGGATTTATCTGAGAATGCATAACTGCTACAGTAAATGTTTATTCTATTCTGTTAAGATGATGTCTAACAGAGATAAATACCTTATGATAAGTGAAATAGAAACAAGAGGTTGACGATAACACAAAATATTGAAAGCAGCAGTCTGGTGATGATTTAAATATCTTTGTACTAATGACGAAATATTATGACGTGTGTATTTTTACTTACCTATATCCCGGCAGTATACGACTAGATCGCCGTTGCCAAGTGCAACAAATACTTTTCCCTCCACGTATCTGAAAATAAATACTCTTTTATTAGATACATTTTAGCTATTTCTAGAAACTGCTCTAGAAGTACAGCTTAAAAGACAGTTGTGCAATTGATACGTTAAAGGAGTTTAGTTGGGACAGTACGGACAGGGCCCAGATATTAGCATGGAGGTATGAGTCACTAAGACGACTGTTTATAACTGGTTGAATACCGTAATTGCAGAAACAATTAAAAAGCCATTGTGTCTCGCATAGATCCACGTTCGGCATACAAAAGGTTAAAGCTAAACGAACGGCCAATTACTTGCAACTACAATTAACGGCCAGGTACTGTGTTTGCGGCTAATATGACGCAGGATCTGATGGGAATGTTAGCTTCTACTTGTTTTCAAACCCAAATATTTACTTGTCGGAGTCATTCGTTTGACTATTCGGAACGTCAGCGCCATCTCGTGGCGCTGGACAGAGTCTAGCCTGAGTTCGTGGTGGGAGCGACAGCTACAAGGAAGGGTGTGAGCAGAGCTCTCGGGAGGATCGAAACATTAGACATCGTACGAACAACATGTGCATAGAAACTGTCAGCGTTCCGTATCATTGAGTTTTGTGAGTGTGTGATTCGCTAGTGTGTCGTAAATTATAATTTGATTTGAACTACAAACTGTTTCTCTATTGTGCTCCAACCAACATTACCCATAGTACGCCCACAGTAATTAAAATATGCCTGATGCTAACGAGAGACAGATATACCATCTCCGACATACTTATGTAATTCTAGGGATCTCAACCTCTAAAATGGATGGATGGAATCTAGAAAAAACTCTAAGTAAAGACAAGAAAATATATATACGTACACAATGGAATGAACCCCCGAGTTATGCTGTAGCTTCACTTTGTTTTTCTTTATCCTAATGTTGTCGAGACAGTTGTACACATGTATACAACCGTCTTCTGTGCCCAGCCACATTGTGGGCTGGTTGGCTGTGGTGCCACTGTCTTCTGAAGACTGACGACTGGCCGGCGATGATAGTGTGCCTGGAAATTTGAAGATGTTGCTTAGAAAAATTGAAGGTTCTATGTTTTGAATCCTTTGTGTGCTTTTTGAATGGTGTTCTATTAGGGTTCAGTATTTTTATAAGCATTGTAGGTCGTTGTGGGGCAAAGCAAAGCAGTGTTGTATAGGACCTGCACGCGTGGCAAGAGCACTTCTATCTCTTCTTTTTGAAAAATAGACATATACAGGGTGACAGGGACATTCACGCGCAAACTGTAACCATGAATTCAGCACATGATTCAAGACTAAATATTTTTCGTCGGTTATCAAAAGTGTTTTATAGAAAAGTGCAATACCTACGCGGTCAAACGTATGATTTTTTTTTTATTACCAGTTTTTTAAGTATAATTTTCTATTCTAGAATCATGTGCTGAATTCATGGTTACAGTTTGCGTGTCGATGTCCCTGCCACCCTCCTTATCTGTTTCTATGGAGAAGCGTATAATGTTTGAAATGTGAATTACAATAAATTTTCATTTTCTATACAAAGTGATATTTCTTTTTTTTAATTTTTGATATAGCACGTAGGTTGTAATATTTCTAAAATCTATCATTTGTTTCTCCAGTGGTCATGCTGCGCGTGCTGGCAATCAGGTTTGTTTTTTTCATAAATGATTTGTAAGGCCGCGTCCTAACCGAAAGCGATCATCGCGGGAGAACGCGATTGTCGCGAGAGTACGCGATTGTTGCTCGGTTTTATATGAATATGACATACTCGTGCGATCAATCAAGTTACATTTGTACGTCATAAGCCGTGATAATAAATTGAAACACGCCAGAAATAACTTATAAATACTCAGAGAAGAAAGACCGATACAAACTCAAAGACCACAGTCTCCTTTAAAGTCCATACATAATCTTAAATTATTTCAAACGATGGCGTCAACCGCGTAGTCGCGCGACTGTCGCTTTCGGTTAGGACGCGGGGTAAGCCTTAAGTATTCCACGATCAGTACCTACCTAGTTTACTACTCTCTCTTGTGTACTTGATTGTGTTATTCGATAAAGTTGTTAGCAGTTCTAACAAAAGTTAAATATGGTGTGGTCGGATGTAAGTCATGTAATGAAAGAATTACAAATTATTGGAACTTTCCAAAGCCATTGTATTTTGCTAAGCATATTTTATTATTCGGGAAAAAGCTTTAAAAAATCTAGAAAAATCAGTAGAAGCTTCACGGTGAGCAAGGTTTTTAAAAAAGCGCTTTAAATCATGCAAAAATAATTATTACGATCTTCTATATTACCCAACATGGCACGTCCAGTTACTAAGTTGCATTGGAATAGGAAATATATATTTAAGTAAATAAATTAATGGGTAACATTTATACATTCTGTGTTGATATTATAATATTAAAGTGTAGGTATTGGTGCCGATTCCCTTGCTCACAAACTAAACTAAATTTAAATTCAGTGCATCTTTTATCGGAGATAAATATTAGTTTAGTCCTGTCAAATTAAAATAATCCATAGACAGGTTTGGACGTGATTAAAAAAATGGCTACTAAAAATACGTCAATTTACTTCAGGCGCTGACTAATTTGACAGGACTAAACTAATATTTATCTTCTGTCCTTTTCTTAATGAAATAGAAAGAAAAAGATGCACTGAACTTAAATTTAGTTTAGTTTGTGAACAAGGGAATCGGCTACATTAAAAAGAACATAAAAAATTGACGATAGGATTGAATTGATAAAATGTATTAAATATCAGTATAACATCGAGAAGAAATATTCCCAGAAAAATATCAAAAGTTCTACGTTAGTGTGGGACTTTAAACATTGAAAAAGAGGGTATAAAAGTGAAAAAGGTACTTAATCAAAAGGAGTTATTAAAGCTAACAATCCACAACAACAATGGAGACTTTATCGGTTATTGCAAAACAAGGTTTATCCTTAGACTCAAGTTTAAACCATCGGATTTAACGTTAGTTTTTGTAATAAGAACTTTGACTTTATCGGATTATAGTTCTAAATTTAAAAATGGCTCGATAATTTAAACTAGGGTCTAAAGATAAACCTTGTTTTAGCCATTTTTAAATATCGAACTTTATTCCGACAAAGTTAAAGTTCTTATTACAAAAACTAACGTTAAACCCGAGTCTTAATTGTCAATTTTGCATTAAGAACTTTACGTTTGTCGGAATAAAGTTCCAAACACAATAACTGGCTCGAAGGTTTAGGCTAGGTCTAAAGTTGTAACTCCTTTTGCGATAAAACGGAAAGACATCAAAAAGTAAGAAAGACTTTGGATGTACATTATCACGGATATCTCAGCTAAACACATAAAAAAAAAGAAAAACCATCAAAATCTTACCAGAATTTATCCCCATAGCCTGCTTATCCACCGCTGGATTGGAACTGGACTTCATCACGGGATGAACCTGGATACTTTGCCCAGTATGTGGAGTGCTTAGACTCTTGCTGTGGTTAGGAGTCAGCGTGGTCCTCTGGTTGCCCAAGCTGGCTGTTAGGTTGCAGTGAAGTCGAATGGTTGCCGACTCCTGGCTGCGTTCCGATTGGGCGTCTTGATTCTCACTGGTTGAGGAGCCGTCGTCTTCTTCGTCGCTTGAGGATGAGCTGTAAAGAAGATTCGGAGAACGTCAAATATTGGTCCAGAAAATCTGTAGCATTTTCGGTGGAAGGGAACGAACGTATGTACTTACTGTTTCCGATAGTAATATTCTTTCTTTTTTAATTTTTTGCTTTTTTTTGTAACCTCAGAAGTATTACGACTAAGGACTAATACTTTTGAGGTTACAAAAAAAAGTTGAAAGTTTCATAATGCAAATAATAAATAGGTAATAGTCCTTCAGACCGTACTTCGGCCATGGCGACTAACCTAAATCTAATCGGAGCCTTCTGTGCAGTGCGCAGGAGATATTATAGTGCACATGTGTACTCTCTCTTTCCTAACTCTCATAGTCCGATGGGACGGCACGCAATCCGACACGACCCGAGAGAGATCAAGCGCAAAACCAAGGGCTTGACATACTTTCCGAGACACGGGGGAAAAGTAGAAAATGATCAATTTAAAAACTGTTATAGTTTAGGTATGTCATGTTGCGAAGAGACAAAAGCCTCACGACGCATATATGGCGCAGTGGCAAATTGTCCCTCTAATAGCGTGTTTGCTCTAGGACAAATATTTGTATAAACTACAAATATTTGGTCCATGCCTGGATGTTTGTATACTACCGTGATTTGTTTGGATAGCGACATCCGTGTCAAACGGAATTCGGAACTATGGGTGCATAAAAGCGTTTTGTTTGTCCTTGATTCAGATAATTATTTTCGTTCAGGTTGGCATTCCTGATATGGGTAGAATTTTAGGTTTTTATTATAGTCTGATTTCAGTAGGTGTTGGTTCCTTAATATATTTCGATATTTTAATGCGAATTTTTTATAAAAATCGCATTAAAATATCTAAGCTATGAAGTCAAGGTAAGCCTTTACTTCAAATAATATCACGCAAGGGATTTATAGTAATAAAATAGTACTGCTCTATCATTTTGATGATTAAAGATTAACATCGGATCACTTTTCCTGCAGTGTCTTTTAACTGGGCAAAATCCTCTATTAGCAAATCCGTTCCCTTCCCTATACTTGGGATCTACTCTCTAAGCCCGTCAACGATGATACTGGCCCATCATAAAGTAGTTGATCCATTAAAACAAGTGTCATATTAAAATTTTCGGACAGGCAAATACATTAAACGGTTACGCAGGGCAAGTGTCGATTCGCGTTGTCATTAATTCTTAGTTGTGGCCCCGAAATAATCTTATGTCCGTACTTAAGTGATACGGAGTAGAAAACGCCCGGAACTTCGGCAGAAACTACGACATTCGTACTTAGAGAGTAGGCCTCGTTTCCCCAACAAAATACGTGCAAAAATATCTGTAGTAGAATACATTATTATACCTGTCCAGCCGTATGTTCTTGCAGCTGTCATCAGGGTCAGATATACTGATACCGGGCTTTACTGAACTTGTGCTGTTCAGCGAACTCGTGCTCCTGAAACATTAGAAAATAGACATAGTGAAAATGACAGTAATGTTACACTAAAGCTTGATCTGGGAATATTTTTGAATTAATGTGATGACTAAATTAATATTGTAAGATTCATCACGGGGATAATTCTAAACATTTTCAATGACCTAGATGAGATGAGTCCTAGTTCAAGAAAATATGTGCTATTTTTTTTTGGGCATAAAAACTTGACCTCTCACATCTTCATTTTTCTTAGGACTGGCTGATTTTTTAACAGTCAGATAACTTTTATCTGAGGAATAAATATTGCGTAGAACATAATTATGTCAAACTGGCATAATTATTCTTCAGATAAAAGTTATCTGACTATTGAAAAATCAGCTGTTAGTGATCAATATTATTTGTGTTGAAATTAATAATTAATCGTCTCATTGATCGACACATTCTAAAATCAAATTATGAGAACGCACGGTATATCCAACGTCTGTTGACGAGTAAGCGCAGGCGCAGGCGGGACGCACGCGACGCATAGAATGCGCGCATTGCAGACGCCATTGCATGACGTCACTTGCGGCTTGGGTGACAGCGTTAGCACGCAGACTTGACCTACGTAGCCGTCGCTGTTGCATACCTGGAAATAGAAAACAGAATTATTTTAGAAGGTGGAGAAAGAATCATTGTTATTCAAACTAATAATTATTATTATAAAGACAAAAATTTGATGTTTTGTATGATTGTTTAGTACGCGTTCACGTTAAAATAGCTAAACGAATTTGGATAAAATTGAGGACAAGGGTAGACCATGACCTGAATTAGAAACTTTTTATCTCAATATTCCCACGGGATCGAGACTTATGCGGGTAAAACCGCGGGCTACAGCTATAAGTCGACATGGGCTACACTAAAAACAAAATCAAATCAACAGACGGGCCTAAACTTTTGAACGGAAGTCTTACAAAATATTTTCGCTATACGAGTATATTGCAATGAATGAAGTTAACGTTGAAATTTTATATTATGAGTATATTATCAAGAAATCTAAGCTGTTGGTCCCGGCTGTCATACGTGCATCTTTGACAGTCGTCACGGGTAGTTAGAAGCCCGAAAGCCCGACAACCAGTCTTACCAAGGGGTATCGTATTACCCAGTAACTGGGTTGTGGAGGTCAGATAGGCAGTCGCTCCATGTAATATACTGGTATTCAGCTGCATCCGGTTAGACTGGAAGCCGACCCCAACATAGTTGGGAAAAGGCTAGGCAGATGATGATGATGATGTAATTATTATTATTTGTACATAATTTAAGTTAAATATGGATTCTCTTCTACAATTATTTGTGTCTGAATTTCAAATTCTTACCCAAACATCAGGCGACTGTCCTTTCGGCGGCAGGGTCGGAGCGGCGCAAGTGAACTGCAGACCAGCGCGAGTCTTGCGGATCGGGACCGGTGACAGGAACTCTGGTGCTGGACGCTCTTGACCGTATACACCTGGAATTAGTTTAGAGGTCTCTTAAATTCAACGGCTGTTAGTAAATCACTGCTTCAGAAATTGCAGTTACATACATATTGTTTTATTTATTTTTATTTTAAATTTTGATCATTTTAATCCTTTTTTTTTGTGGATGGGAAATCATCAAATGACCCCTCCCGGTCTGGGTGGAGCGGAAGGGAGTGTCAGACTCTTACTGACTAAAACCCACCCGTGTTCCTTCCTTAGCCCTTTATGTTCCAGGGCAGCGGTAACCCTTTCGGACGATCCCGCTACCCTGGCAGGCTTCGGCCCTATCGGGCCCCGTCACTAATGCTGACATCTCTTTCAGGCGCGCGCGGAACACATACGCGCCGTCCGGCACGGGCCTGGTCCTGATCGGACGGTGAGTTACCCATTACTCTCCGCCCGCAGGCCCGCGCCTACGGTGGCCGGGAGTCGTCATGCGGCTCCCGACGCCCGGAGCGTCTCCCGCGGCGGCTGAGGCGTGAGGTGCGCAAGGTGCGTTCCCTCGCCCACCCCGCCACCTCCTTCGCTAGCATGACTGCTTCGCAGAAGGAGGTGACTGCCTCCCACTCCCTCTCGCCCTGGACCATGGCTTGAACCAGGGCCGGACGCGAGAGGTCGAATGATTTTTTTTTCACGATTTCAGGGTTGGTCCCGTAGTAAAAGTTGTTCATAATGATGAGTACAATGACCCCCTTTTAAGGATTAAAACGATCAAAATTTAACGGAGTATACTTAGTATAATTTTCTGACTAAATGGACTGGGACGCCTGAGGGAGGACATCGCCGTCGAGGTAGACCACGACGAAGATGGTGTGACGATCTGGTAACGTACGCAGGGCCAACATGATATGGCCAGAGATCGCACAAGACAGGAAGGTTTGGAAGACAAAAGGTGAGGCCTTTGTCTAGCAGTGGAACACAATGTAGGCTATAAAAAAAAACCCAATATTCAAGAAGAGTTTCAATTGTTTTCAACAAATGTGTGTGCTACTTACATAATTTCTGTTTGGTCTCATTTATCAACTCCTCCCAACTGCTCCTCTTCTCTGCTTTCGGGTATATTATTGTTATGTTCTCCGGGCCATTTCTGAAAATCACAATGTTAAACGTTGAACAGGTTTTTCTTTTTTAACTGCTGCCTCTAGATTATCATTAGTCCAGATTCCGTCAGAGCCCATTAGCGACTAGTATTCGACTTTTCATAAAAGTTCACCACCAATTGGCGCCACTGACAAGAGGTCCTCCATCTCCACAATGAATATAAAATTATATGATGACGTACATCATTCGTTTCATTTATTCGTTCATCATTCAGTTACGAAGTAAAGAAAATATAGGTCCTTTGACACTTGCGTGATGCTACCTAGTGAACATAATTTCAGAAAATCCTTTATCTTATCCTTAGTGCTCCTACACGAACAACACGCGTGAACGGCAGAGCCATCTGCAACCGTCGACGAGTGTTGACGGCTTGCCATGGACGCGTGTTGCTCGAGTGTATGCACACGTACCTGTACCTGTAATGCGTAATAAATTAAAATACTCACGAAGTATTTAAACTGATCTCCATATAACACAGCTGCGTATCACTATTCTGCCTGTCCGACAGCTGCCTATTCAGCGTATGTAGCATCTCTCTCACCATCTCCTCCAGCTGCAAGTGCTGCGTATGTAACGCTGCCACATTCTCTGATATCTGCGTCAGTGTGTTCACGTCTTCAGTCAAAGTTTCCACCTCATGCAAAATCCTCCTTAGGTTCTCATCTTTAGCTGTTGGCAAAGAAATGATGGATTGGTTTTGAGAAGTTATTAGAAAATTTCTTATAATTATGGAAGTGCAGTGATTGATTGGAATCTGGGTTTCGGGAATATTTTTTGTTTGCAAACGGTACGTGCCTAGGTAATGATATCCGCACAGGTCGATCGAACCTACGCTTGCCGCGGTCGTTCCGTGGCTGGGTGACCATCTCCACATAACGAGACCCCTCCGTGTCTCGGAAAACACGTTAAGCTTTAACAGTCGTTAGTGATACTCAGAAACCAGAAAGTCTGACAACCAGTCTTACCAAGGGGTGTGTTATCCAATTACTGGGTTGTGGAGGTCAGATAGGCAGTTGCTCCATGTATAATACTGGTATTCAGCTGCATTCGATTAGACTGGAAGCCGACTCAAACATAGTTGGGAAAAGGCTAGGCAGATGATTTTTGTTGCAAAGTATGTAACAAAAGTATTTAAGTTGTGAAGATAATGTTATTTGGTCCAAAAACATAAGTTTGGTATAAAGTCATTAAAGAAGAAAGAAACCATATAAATAAACTTGGTTCAAAGAGTTCCGTGATTCATGAATAAACATCGAGCGACGATTGGTTAAAATTTTAGCACATTCGCGATTCTTAAATTCAACAGAAGTGCTTCTATTTCATACAGTGGCTATTGATTGGGATTCAAAGTAAAACAGGATATCCTGCTCCGGGTTGTGGAGATATATAGGAACGATGAAACTCAAAGGATTCCAAGGCCTTTATTTCATCTCATAATAAAATTAAATCCAGTGCTTTTAAAAATTACAAAACGAAAAATACCTACTGAGAGTCGTAGAAGTATATAGACATCGACGCACAACCTGTTAACATGGATTCACAGAGTACATGATTCAGAAATCAGAACCCTATTGTGTGTGAGAAATAGTACTTCGTTACTTCGTTTATTTAAAAAAAATTACTGTTCCATACATCTTGACCACGTAGGTATTTCACTTTTCTATGAAACAGCACTGCGATCCTGTAACCATCTCACCGTGAAAACTTAGGTGAAGTGAGCGTGGAGTGAGCTGTCATTCCAACTAATGCTAGGGATCACTCTAAGCTCACTTCACCTAACTTTTCACGGTGAGATTTCTACAGAATCGATCGGCAGTAGTGTGATCGTTTTTATCACCGACGTGAAATTTCTATGCGTCAAGAATCATGTGCTGAATTCATGGTAACAGTTTGCGTGTCAACGTCCCTAACAACTAAGAAGAGATAAAATCTTAATGGTCCAACTTAAATGTGATTTTTATCGTCGCTTCATTCGATTTTCTAAAAGTTTCAAGCCCCAACAAATTGCAGAATTGAGATCGTATCACAAACGATAGTTTGCTCTGTAAACTTCACCCGCGTTCTTTTTCATTCCGTCGGCATCGTGGAAAGTTTACAATTGATATAGAATCAATATTTCACCATTTACAATTTGACCTACTTCGCCACGTTACAAACCAATCGCAACAATTTCCTCGCTTTCCGTTTGTTTATTCCTAAGATGGAAACTGACCTTTCTCAGGTCTGCCTGAGTAATTTCCAATAAAAGATTTCTGTCAATAACCTTTTGTAAACGGCTTTTTCATGTTTCGTTTGGCTCTAGTTTCTTTGTGGTTTGTGTTTTATTTGGCTTTCTGCGGGAGACATATTTTTGTCTTTGTGTCATTCTGATTGTACAGTCTACCTGAACTTTTTCATTCGAAAAATATTATCTTGGTGGTTATTATTTATTTACTTATTGTTTCTTTTACGCATTTTATCGTTGCAAAATGTTTTAGTAAGTTCTTTTTTACTTTATGTCTGATTTATAGTATGACTAACAGAGCCCCGCAGTATCACCCGCATAAGTTCCGATCTCGTGGGATTATCGGGATAAAAAGTATCCTATGTGTTACTCCTGGTTATAAACTATCTGTGTGCCAGTGCCATATTTCATCTAAATCCGTGCAGTAGTGTTTTCATGAAAGAGTAACAAACATCCATTCATCTTAACAAACTTTCGCATAAATAATATTAGTAGGATTAAAAAAATACTTATGTACTCGTATATAAGCGGACGCTTATCTACGGAGTCCACAGGGCTATGGTATAGGTATACAATGATTTGAAATAACCAAGTGGACAAGTCATAGTCAACACAGTCATACAATTCTGCTTACTACACCTGTTTGAACCAAAAGCCTCACATAAAGCAACTACAACTACATCAGCTCACGAAACGAAACTTTTTGCAACCTCAACAATTTTTCTAACATCACAAATGCTACTCAAAAATCCAGATTTAATTAACAGATACGTTCAAAATGGATTACCTTTAACAATCTCGAGATCGGCCAGCGATATCCTCATGAGTAGTTTGTACTTGTTTCCTTCCATCTGACTTGCTATATTACTTTGGTATGTTCTGAAAACACACAAGTTGAAATAAATCGTCGTCGTCTTAGAAATAAACTTCAATTTTGTACGTATTTTTTTTTGTTCTTTTTTTTTGTCATGTATAATCTTGGTATTAAAAGAATTATATTAATTTGGCATATGCTATGGTCAAAATTGCTCATGCTTTTGTATAAATACGTAAACTCTTAGAATTTAAGAATAATGCGACTTGAAAATGATGACAGATCAATACATTTTGATGACTTCTTAAACAATTGTACGCTTGCTGTTTCAAAAGTATAAATTGTCAGTACCTACCGAAATAGATAAGTGGAAGCAAGAACGTTTGAACACTAACCCCTTTGTTTATAAACGTCGCTTAAAGTTAAGAGACGGTTAAACGTGAAAAATGTATGGTTAAGCAGTCGTTAATATTAACATAACTGTAAGCAACGGTTATAAACAAAACCCCAAAGATTTGTAATTTTGCTGAAATCTACATTTATTCCAAAACAACTTACGGTGTAGGTTTCTTTATCGTCCCCGTCCTCCTCTTAACACTAGTTATCAACAGAGTATCATTAAACAGAAAGAGAGCTCTATCTTTTATGGTCCCCTGAGCCGACGGCATTGTCACCGTCTCGTGCCTCAGGAACATGCGGTCCAGGGTCACCAGGCTTGATAGACCCTCAATCATCTGCTCCAGTTCCCTCAACGTCTGCTGCTGCTGCTCAAGTTCTAAGCTCTCCCGTTCAGTACAATTTATCAGCTCTAGTAACTCGTGGATTTCCTTTTGAGCTTCTAGAAGAAGTTTGTGGTCTGGGTGTGACTGGTCTGGAAATAAATAAGTATATAAGCAAAACAATGGAGCATCAGTGCTATTCCCTATACACCGTTTAAACAATCAAACAGTGTCGAGGTGTGACACCTGCTTGATTGACAATTTACAAAACAAATGAAGATCTCTTTCAATTATGTTCAAATTATATTTTAAACATTTATTTAAAATAAACCAACTACAGGCACTTTTGAACTGTCAAGGGGTCGGCCAGTCAGAAAGATGAAGATAGTTGCCCATTCCAAAGCGTAGTAAGTACGCCCGGTCTTCCATACGTAGAAAAACGGGCAAGAAACTCCACGGACACTCTTTTATATCATAAAATTGTCACAAAATATTGTTTACATCATTCATGTTGAAATTATACATGTGAGAACGATGTAGAAAGACGTGCACGTTAAAAATATTCGTAATAGAAAAGAAAAAACCTCCTCGATCAATCGATATTCATTTGTTTTGCATTAATGTGTAGAACTCCAAACGTAGCAGGCACAGCAAATGTAGATATAAATTCAAAGTCGAATCACATAAATAATGTCTCATGTCATGTTCTTAAAGAACAGGAATTAATTTTGCACCTGCCCCTTGTCTTATAAAATATTGTTTCAAAGCGACTTTAGGGGACTGCCATCAATAATTAGGGGTAAAACTTATGTGACACCGTCGATGGTATTGTTATTCTAAGACTGACCTAAGTTATTAAGCTGTTGCTGTAAATATAATACATACGATTTTCAGTATGAAAGAACGAGACATTACTATCCAAATGTCGTTGTCAACGAAACAGAAAGGGGACGTGGTAAGGCGAATTTAATTATTTAAATGATGGTTTCTATATATAAAGCACTTTTACTCTATAAAACGCTCCAACAATTAAGATCTGCACTGGGTCCGTGTGAACCAACTAGCCTATCTCATAAACAGGAGACTGTGTTCCAGCGTGGAAGCATTATGGAAAATTTATGTACGCATCTCATCTATGTCTACACCAACTAACCTGTATGCTTTATCAGCCTCTGTATCAGCAGCTTGTAGCTTGGAAACTTCTGTACCGGTTTGATGAGCAAGTTATCCAATGACAGCTTCCCCTTGTGGTCTCTTGCCATAGCATCAAGAAATTTGGCGAAAGCTGGTCTGGATACTGAAGCTGTCTTGATGGTCTCCTTTGCTTTCTTCAGGTTGTTGATAAACGACATGTAGGTATCGATTACGGTGGGTTTTGTGAACTGTGAAAGAAAAGATGTCGTTTGAATGTGGGATTTTGTTGTAGGATTGGTACAGGTTACATTTTGGATGAAGAGAGATACATTGCCATTAAGGTAGATATCTAAAGATAAACCAACGGTTGGTAAGACAGCGCCGTAAAAGATATAAGGATAGGAGGAGGTTGGAAAAGCAAAGCTAAACTGGTAAAAGCATACTATCCTATGAAATGATGAAAGGGGTTTGAGTAACTTTGTAGGTATGGACTAATGACGTTTTCTTTTTCAGCGGCCGCCAATAATTCTCGTGTTACTTTGTTGTGCTGTGCAAATATGTAATAATATGTTCAATTATTTTGGTCCTAAGTGATATCGAAGCTGAGATATATTTTTTATTTGTATTTAAAGATTTTCAAAATGTCTTCAATATAAATACTTCAATTACTGTCCAGCGTAAAGAAATCTTAGTTATGTTTTAGAAAGTTGATATTGATGAAAACAAAAACATTGGTCCATCCATAGATTTATGTTCGCTTAACTCGAGACATAATGTATGGATCAACTGATTTTTTTTTACGATTTCAGGGTTGGTCCCGTAGTAAAACTTGTTCATAATGATGAGTACAATGAACCCTTTTAAGGATTAAAACGATCAAAATTTAACGGTGTATAAGTATGGTGCTTATAAATTATGCTTCACGAATCGATAGCTAAAATAGCATTATAAATAGACGACCAGACTATCTAAAGGTTGTCATTAAAATATCGCTTTTAGCGATAAGACCGCCCATTGTGTCACCCCGTGTGACATTTCTACATTTATATGAAACTAGTAGTTTTAAAATTATAATAATAATATGAACAAGTATATAAAAGGGAGGGGAAATAACTACCACGCACAATGGTCCACTTGAAGGACTAAGTGCGGAAACCAAACCCGTAACATAGAACATAGGGAGGGGAAATAATCAAATGGCATTAAACAATTCTTCCGCACCGCTATTAATAGTAAAAGTGCCCCAAAGGCTGGCAGCATTGCCACGTTGTATGGCAATGCTGACATTTAAATTATAAGCAAATAAATGAATTAATTTATATCTATAATATTTATGGTCAACATAATAAAGAGTATTCTATCTATCTAAACCTGTCACCTTATAAAGACTCAAGCAATCCATACAGTGAAAAATAAATAATAGATAAACTATCTCTGCTTTGTTCCAAGTAGTCACTCTACGTAATCCCCTTATCTGTGAAACTAGGTATTAAACACATATATTATGTAATTCCCACGTATCACAGCTTTCCTCGTAATAGCTCAAAACTAGTAGTTACATAGTACACGATAGTATATAATATACTCATATCCGCTCTGCTTGTGGCAGTAATTCTATTTCCTTCGCTTGCTTCCTATAATCTGCTTACACGTTCTGCATACATGAAAGTGCCTGCTATTTTACTTGATGTGGTATTACTCCATACTGGTTCATTGTTTTTGATATTCACGTAACATTAGCATATTTACAGGGTTGACATATAATCAGGTGGGGGAGAGATTGTGTGTGAATCTCGCACCCTTTCGGAGTAACGTTGTTGCGAGTTATTCTGTGGGGGTCTTTTTTTTGGGTGGGAAATCATCAAATGACCTCTCCCGCTCTGGGAGCGGAAGGGCGTGTCAGACTTTTACTGACTAAAACCTACCCGTGTTCCTTCAGTTGCCTGTGCCAGGGGCCACGGTATCTCTTTCGAACAACCCGCAGCCCTGGCGGCATCGGCCCTGGCGGACGTTTACGGAAACAATTTTATAGTGGGTGTAATAAATAGGTGTCTAGGTATATTCGTAGCAAAAAAAGGTTAAACAAATGAAAATTTAGCCGCCATCTTGGATTTTCACTTTTACCTCACTATCGGCTTTAGCGCCCTCGAAAACTATAAATACGACACCCATGATGACAGATTTGTAAGTTTTCGCAGCCACCATCTTGGATTCCCAGTTAGACCTCACTATTGGCTTTAGCACCCTCGAAAACATGAAAACTATCTCTCTAACAAAGAGAGAACGTCGCATCAAGAGGACAAAATTCAAATAATTACATACTATATTTGCCCAAGTAAAATAAACCTATTTATTAAACCTATATTTTTCAGAATTGTCTTCTTTTTTCGTAAAAATCCCCACAGATTATAGCCTACATTGCTTTTCATGACTTCCTTCAACTCCGCGCGGCATTATTCAAAGAAATTCTTAAAGTGACATCGAGCGAAGCACCCACATAACGAGGTAACTTTGAAAGGGTATCAACCGCGAACGCGTAACCTTTCTACAGGCGGAGGAAATCAATGCGGATTTCCACGTAAAAATGGAGGTTGGGATTTTACAAATTGACAACACAGTTAGCGCAGTGGCTGAGCGATCGGACTGCTGCGATGCGTGTCGCGGGTTCGATTCCCGCACAGAACAAATATTTGTAAGTCCTACATGTATCTGTTCTGAGTCTGGGTGTTTTTCTATCTATAATTATGTATTTACAAAAAAAAATGTATATAAGTAGTTTATCAGCCATCTTGTTACCATAACACAAGCATTAGGTTGCTTAGCTTGGGACTAGATGGCGCTGTGTGAAATGTCCAGGGATATTATTATTTTATATTATTATTAAATGAAGCAGTCGACTTTATTCTAAATCAGAACATGCCAACCTGAGTGTCATGTATTGTAGGTTCACTGCCGCGTCAAAAGATGCCGAAAAAACCGTCAAGGAAGAAGAAAAAAAAGAAAAGAAGCTGTCAAAACAATGGCAGTCGTCTGTTTGGTTTTTAACTGTCAAAAGTTTCGGCTTTTGGATTTGTAAACTATTTTGATAATATTCATTGATGTTTGATTCGGCATGGGAGCGTATTGATAATAGCTATGCAGGACTCAGCATTGAGACAATCAGGGAGATTTCCATATTATTTTTCTAATATACGTAGTGTACTAATATCGATTATACCTGAGTAATTTCTCAATCCCCTTAAGTAAATACAATCAAGAAGAAAGTCTTCGCTCCATCTTCATCAATCACTATTGAAAGCAAATGTTATACTAATACATAAAAATATATAACCTTATACTATGTGAAGAAAAGCGAAAAGAAAAACGCGAGTAAACTATAAATCGTAACAAGTATGAAATTGGGTCATAGTGAATTAAACAAAGCGGCCAAGTGCGAGTCGGACTCGCACGCTCGCAGGGTAACTTACAATATTTTACACGACATATTTTTGGGATTCCTTACCCCAAAAGGAAAAACGGAACCCTTATAAACTTCACTTCGTTGTCCGTCTTTCTGTCCGTTTGTCAAGACCCCTTCTCTCAAGAACTCGTGGAGTTATATATAAAGTTGAAATTAATAAATCCTTTGCAGCAGTGAAAAAATCAAACTTCTAAGTCAACGCAATCAAAAGATACGGGCGTTTATGTTCCGTTTATGCCGCGTATTTTCACACTCGCAAGGGAATCAAAACCAATAGGGTACTTTCCCTTGACCTAGAATCATGAAATTTGGCAAGAAACAATGTAAAGGAAAAAATCCGACAACAGTAAATTTATAGTTCCATTACAAAAAAAAATATAATTTGTACCCGTAATAAACTATTTACATACCTACAAATTTGTAACGAACCCTCGGGGCGCGAGTCCGACTGGCACTTGACCGGTTTTAAAAAAAATACAAGTGAAAAAAACATTTCTAGTTGATATAAGAAATGTTTTTCTGGCAATTGAACGGTTAAAAAAAATACATAAGTAAAAAAAACATTTTCTTGTTGATACAAGAAATGATTTTTTATTCCATTTGTAGTTATAGTAGCCATAGTAAATAAAAAACTGCTGTGAAAATGAAGAGTGTCTACCTAATACGGTTGAAAAAAGATAGACAGACGGACGGACGGATGGACAGCTTAGTGTAAGGGATCATGTGAAGACCATGTGATCTTCACATGATCGGACATATCCGAACTTTAAAAGAGACTGTGACCTCTGAGTTTATTTTGGCTTTTCGTCTCAGAGTAACCAGATACTACTTTAAAATATATATATATTACGTGTAAAAGTGATTCCGGTATCGTATTTAAAGAATAAACAATTTCCTTCAATTTCATTTCGGCATCACGTTGGCACCCTTAAAATGAAGTGTTGGACTTATTTCATAGAATTCCTTTATAATATTCAACCTTCTAAATTCTGACAATTTATTAAAATAATTTAGTTAGACGCCCAATATTTTAAAACATTTTTTGAAATATGTATTATCACAAGTTAAGTCTCCATTGACGCAATAAAGGCGTTTGGTTACTTTAATATAAGACAGATCAAATTGCTTTACTTAGATACGCCAATCGTCATTAACCTTTAGAAGATGACGAGGAATTCTGATGGCGGATATTCCACAAGGAAACCTATATCTTACTGGTGAAATGTGAGTATAGGTGATATAAACCTCTGCCTACGACTAACCTACATACATACAGGCTGGCAGGGACATCGACGGTAAAATTGAAACCATGAATTCAAGACATGATTCTAGCGTTAAAAATGTGCGTCAGTTATAAAAAAAAAAAGAGCCGTTTCATGGAAAGTGCAACACTTACGCGCTTTTTCTTTAATAACCAACGAAAATGTTTAACGTAGGTTCAGAATCATGTACTGAATCCATGTTATCCATCCAATACTGGGTTGTGGAGGTAAGATAGGCAGTCGCACCATGTGAAATAATCGTATACAGCTGCATCCGGTTAGACTGGAAGCCAGCCCCAAGATAGTTGGGAAAAGGCTAGGCAGATGATGAGTACCTATGGAGAAGAACGGGCAAGAAACTCCATGTTCATGGCCAGAGATCGTACAAGATAGAGAGGTTTGGAAAGAAAAAGAGGAGGACTTTGTCCAGTAGTGGACCACAAAATAGGCTACAAAAAAAAACTTACCACGTCTAAAAACACATCTCCAACTTTCTGCTGCAAGTCCCATTGTTCCAACCTTCGCCTCAACTGCTCCAGGAACACTTGGTGCACGTTCAGGATGCTTGGCACCTGGTAGAAGATCTCGTCCACCAGGAATGTGTCTAGAAGACCAGCGTTCTCTGGACTCTTCAGGGGCTGGAGATATTTCTGTTGAGAAAAATATGGATTTAGTTTTTTTGGAAGCTGTTTGTTTTATTGTTGTTACTGTCTAGCGTATTAATTTTTGGATTGTTTAATTGTGTAATCGAAGGTATTATCTCCTTTATAATAAACTAGCTGCGCCCCGCGGTTTCACCCGCATAAGTGTCAATCCCGTGGTAATATCGGGATACAAAGTATCCTAAGTGTTATTCTGATAGCAATATTACTGAAAATTTTCATCAAAATCCGTTCTGTAGTTTTAGCGTGAAAGAGTAACAAACATCCATCCATCCTCACAAACATTCCCGTTTATAATATTATTAGGATGGGATTCAACAACGAAAATTTGTTTTAAATTATCTTCTCAGTAAGTTAACCGGCGGGTAAATTGCGCAGACTGATTTGAATTGAACGCAATTTCTTTCATTTTGACAATTCAGCCACCCTCGCAATTCAGTGTTTTTCATTGTTAGCAGCCGATTGTTTCAAACCTATAAGGCAATGGATTAGTAATTTTCTTCAAAACCCTTGTTGTGATTAAAAGTGTGTTTACGTTACGCAATTTCGGTGCTGGACTTATCAGGAGGTGGTGAATAGGCTTTAAGTAGCCGGTGAGTTACTTTAATTCAAACATATTTTACTATAGTCAACGTAGTTTAAATACTACCCTCATTTCCTTTTATTCGATTAATGATATATGGGGCAAAGGATAACTTTCGTCGAGAAATCCATGAAAAGGATAGTCTCTCTCACTCTTCATTATCTACATCGCCATATGCGAACTACGCATCACACTGACGTCACGCAAAATCCTGCATCGCGCAAGCAGAGTTTACCGCGCAAATAGCATATACGTAATACAAAGTCTCGACATCAATCGTCGGGCAGTTGCTCACCAGACACGACACCCGTCTATTCGGAAGATCCTCCCTTTTCTATGGAGGATGAGTGAACTTTACACCCTATTCCTCATACCTCTACAAAACTATTACATAAAATTTCTGAAACGAACACCATCCTATGACTAACAAACCCTACTTCAATACAGACAACACACAAAAAAATAACAAAAAACGGTAGGTACCAGCTACCGGATACGGCAACAAAACAGCATAGTTACTTGACTACGGACAAACACTTAAGTCCAGCACTTTTGACGAAGAGTGTGATAATGAGACACTTATCCAAAATAAACCACAAAGTAGGTACCAACAAACATTCTGCTCGGTAGAACATTACAATTTAGGGCAACAGAATAAGGTACTCTTGACAACCTTTTACAAAAACTTTGCCAAAAATAAGGGCCCGATTACACGTACACACGGCTACACGTCAAGCTATACAAAACCAGTTTGTCTTGGCCTCACTTTGTATGATATTTTCTCACAATGAACGGTCAGCCAATACTGGTTTTGTATAGCTTGATGTGTAGCCGTGTGTACCACAACCACGACCACACCACAACAACATAACGTGGAAGGGTTGTAATTTGCATGAAAATGAATAGTTTATTACATTGTACAATTTTTAGCAAAATCCACTGCGTGAGCGATACCGATCATATCAAGGCCACGACCCACAACGCAACCACCAGCAAAACCGCGTACTACCAGTCGGCCACATCGCAAACACGAGACGACCTATCTGTCTGCCAACACTAGCCATAACGTAACCACTTCACAACCACTAGCCACAAAGCAAACACATCGAATTTTTGTAGTTACCGCAACGCAACTGCAAGATAATAATAATAATATCCCTGGACATTTCACACAGCGCCATCTAGTCCCAAGCTAAGCAACCTAATGCTTGTGTTATGGTAACAAGATGGCTGATAAACTACTTATATACATTTTTTTTTTGTAAATACATACATATTATAGATAGAAAAACACCCAGACTCGGAACAAATACATGTAGGACTTACAAATATTTGTTCTGTGCGGGAATCGAACCCGCGACACGCAGCGCAGCAGTCCGATCGCTCAGCCACTGCGCTAACCGTGTTGTCAAAGATGCTGCAGCGACACTATTCACAAGTAACTACTGCTAGCTTGCAGAGCATCGGTGGCCCAGTGGGAACGGATGCGACTTACGAGCAGGTCGTGTGTTGGAACTCAGGTAGACGCTTTATTTTGTGTAAATATTTTCGTCACCACTATATAAGGTCCCATTAAAATAGGTGGAAAAACTTTTAGAAATCATTCAGACCACCAAAATAAGGACAATGGTAATAAAATATATAAGAAAAACGCATTAGATACTTACAATTAAAATAATCAGCTAACAAAAATGCACTTACAAATGTTGGTTACCCAATGCATAAACACTTTGTTAAATACAGAATGATGTAAGGATATAACAGAACTGACTGTGTACCTACTTACGAGTGCAAGTACCTACCCATAATGGATGGATGTGTTTATTCTAGAGTGCCAGGTAATTTTAGGTCAAAATAAAATCATTTTAATTAGTGTTTTTTTTTGCTTCGATATCTTTGGTTAGACGTACTGAGCGCTGTGGTAAAATTTGTCCATCTATTTTAATTGGACCCTCTATACTCTCAAAAGGGTGAAAGAAACCGGTATATATATTTACTAGAACCAAAAATTGGAAAACTTGTGACACCTACCAAAACGCACTGGACCCGCCTGGTAGATTACGGCCCACTGCCTCTCACAGAGAGGAAGCCTGTGTCCCAGCAGTGGGAACATTATAGGCTGATTATGTACTGCTTGCCCACTTGTGTGGTGGCTTGTGGTACGTGTGATCGGGTCCTAAAGAAACCATAATCACCGACAGACACGCGAGACGAGACTCGATTAGATAAAAGCAAGAACAACTTTCGCCTGTAAAACTCACAATACCTTTTTTATATTTTATGAATTTTACAGCGGTAATAAAACCCTACGGCAAATAGCCCTACAAGGCTATAAACATTTTTCTGCCTTAAAAAAAACTGGAGACCATAAAAATATAGGCAAAATTCTTATCTTTTTGAGTGAGAAAGTTTTGCACCAAACATGGGATTACTTTAATGTTTCGTGTCTCAACTTTGACAGTTTGGTTACCCTAATCAAAGAAAGGGAAAGGTGTTGTGCAGGGTGAAGAGATGTCGCGGTATCAAACATAATGGCTGTGGGGTCACCTGCAGCTTCTTGTTTAGATCCCTCTTTACTTTTATTCAATTTTCTAACTTCATACCCGTAGTTTCCTAAATCTTTTACTACTTTATAAGCTCCAAAGAATTTTTGTTTCAATGTTAATGCATTTCCGAATTGAGTTCTCTGTATTGCTGTGATATGTCCTATTTTATTTATATATGTGCATATTATATCCTTCCTTTCATTTACTGTTAAAATTTCTTCTGTTTTATTCTTGACTAGCTTCTGCCCGCGGCTTCGCCCGCGTGGATGTCGGAAGTTATCCCACGGGAACTTGCTAACAGGATAAAATGTATGTGCTTCCCCAGAATGCCATCTATCTCGCGGGCCCTTTGTGGCTAATTACAGTAGAAAACCAATTGTGTCTCATTAGTGGTGATTAAGAGGGTACCTATATGATATCTTTACCTAAGTACCTACCTAATTAAAAAAAAAACTCAATAACAGAAAATTAAATACCTACCTAAATAAACCTATTTCTGATGATAACTAATCTAAACTCAATAAATAAGCAAAATCCCTAAAAACTAATATCTATACGAATGACTAATCCTACCTAACAGTATTATAAAATAACCTACGGTCACTACGTACACTATCAAATATACTACCTATACTTTAAAATTAAAATCTATACCTACGACTCATATAAAAATAAACCTAAACAACTCTAAAAACTAAAAGGAATAAAAATGAACTGCGGGTGACCCAACCTACGACAAACTTAGTATTTGCGGTTGGTACAGTACAGACAGTGGTAATCGGGTATAGGGATCGAACCGCAAAATTAAGTTTGTTTTTTATTGTATATACTTTTCCGGGATAAAAAGTACCCAGTGTGGTGCCCAGGATATTAAAGAATAATTATACCAAGTTTCGTCGTAATCGAACCGGTAGTTTTTGCGTTATGCCTGAACAAACAGACAGACAGACAGACAGACAAAAAAAATTTTAATCACATTTTTGGGTTCGGTGTCGGTCTAGTAACACCCCCTGTAAATTATTTTTTTGATATTTTCAATGTACAGAATTTTCACTTCTACAGATTTATTATAAGTATAGATATAGATTTTATAATATCTGAGTTTTTGCTTCTTTTCTTAATTCACCTTGTGTCTTATATTATGGTTGGAGACTAGCGCGATGGTACCGGATCGCTAGTTTCTGACGCCCTCGATAAACTCTCATTAGAAAACGTTTCAATTTGCGCAATTTGTGTTTTCCTTAACTAAAAAAAGATAACCCGGAAAAAAGATATCAAGCCATATTGAATAAGTACTGACTAACTCCGGTTCAGAAACCCTAGAAAGGGGAGTGAGCGACTTTGCACGCGTAGTTTTCAAATGTTTCTTATCCGCTCGTTACAGCAATACTGACAAACCTAGATAGTTCACGATCGTCTATTGTTTTATCCGGTGAAAACACACCTACCCTCTACTCGCTACAACGACTCGGGATGCACTGTGGCTTCCTAATCGCGCCCGCTACCGCCCTAGACACTGTGTGTTCGACCTGGACAAGGCCAAATGGGAGGGAGGGGTGAAACGCACAAAGATACAGCAGTGGAAGTTCTTAATGTTGAAGATGGAAATTTATACGGAGACGCTGAACTCACTTTTGGAGGCGCAAAGCGGAATCCGGGAGTAAATTATATGAATATGGAGTTTTGGCTGAGTAAGTTAAATGACTGAGATTAAATTAAATAAAGGTGAAGGATATAAAGATACGATTATTATAGAGTAAGAGATTGTTGGATATTCACAACCCGCTATTTTAAGGTTATCTTATTTTTCGGATTTAATGGAATGTTTCTCTAATTTGTAAATGTAATTCGATGGATAAATATCTAACTACGAGTAACTATTTATACCTATATAAATTATCAACTTCTTTTTCTTTACAATTCGATATCGTTACATTTCATGATGTATACCTAAGCAATGATGCACTTTTTATTGCATTTGCTATCTATTCATACACGAAATATTTTAAGAAAAACATCTATAGGCCGTAAAGACGCCATAGAAACGAAAAAATATAATATTTAAGTATATTAATTTAAATATTAAATAATTTAAAATTACATAACACACATAATAAGGCCTATAGGTTTATCTCTAAAAATACATACACCTTCTATACTTTGACCGGAAGATGGTTCAACTCTAACTTTATAAAGCGATAAAATTTTTAACGAAAAGCAAGCACGTGTGTGTTTTAAGCACGTGTTTATGTGATGATAAAACATTTTTGCTTTCTACCTACACTTTTTATCATTCCGACCATTAGCAGAAAGCCTTGAAGCAAGCGTCACCGGCAGGCACGAATCTGGCCTAGAAAATAATTAAAAGTACCAAGCTGACACATTTCTATGGCCCTCTGTTAAATCTGTCCTTCGTCTGACAAGGTTGAGCTTGAGACGCAAAATGGATAGAAACAAAAGCTCCACTATGTCTGTTGGAACATTGGGTGACCAATCTATCTATACTTATAATAAATCTGTAGAAGTGAAAATTCTGTACATTGAAAATATCCAAAAAATAAATGGCAGGGGGTGTTACTTGACCGACAACGAACCCAAAAATGTGATTAAAAAAATTTTTGTCTGTCTGTCTGTCTGTCTGTCTGTCTGTCTGTTTGTTCAGGCATCACGCAAAAACTACCGGTTCGATTACGATGAAACTTGGTATAATTATTCTTTAATATCCTGGGCACCACACTGGGTACTTTTTATCCCGGAAAAGTATATACAATAAAAAACAAACTTAATTTTGCGGTTCGATCCCTATACCCGATTACCACTGTCTGTACTGTACCAACCGCAAATACTAAGTTTGTCGTAGGTTGGGTCACCCGCAGTGGAGTTCATTTTTATTCCTTTTAGTTTTTAGAGTTATTTAGGTTTATTTTTATATGAGTCGTAGGTATAGATTTTAATTTTAAAGTATAGGTAGTATATTTGATAGTGTACGTAGTGACCGTAGGTTATTTTATAATACTGTTAGGTAGGTTTAGTCATTCGTATAGATATTAGTTTTTAGGGTTTTTGCTTATTTATTGAGTTTAGATTAGTTATCATCAGAAATAGGTTTATTTAGGTAGGTAGGTATTTAATTTTCTGTTATTGAGTTTTTTTTTTTAAATTAGTTAGGTACTTAGGTGAAGATATCATATAGGTACCCTCTTAATCACCACTAATGAGACACAATTGGTTTTCTATTGTAATTAGCCACAAAGGGCCCGCGACATAGATGGCATTCTGGGGAAGCACATACATTTTATCCTGTTAGCACGTTCCCGTGGGTAAATTTCCGACATCCACGCGGGCGAAGCCGCGGGCAGAAGCTAGTGTAAAAATATTTTTTCAAAACCGAGTGTTAATTCCAGATTTTATTATTAGGTATTATTTTTATTTAAAAAAAAGTTGCCCCATTCTAGGAATTTCTCCTGTATCGTGGATGAGTTTACAAACATTTAAACTCACATACACAAACAGCCAGACCCGGAACAACTACTTGTAGGCCATACAAATATTTGTTCCGTGCGGGAATCGAATCCGCGACACGCAGCGCAGCAGTCAATCGCTTAACCACTGCGCCAACCGTGCTGTCAATTACCCCCTACATACAAATTTACAAACGAACTTTTATCTTTCTAAAATAATTATTTGTATAGATATATAGATGGACTCGCTCAAGAGGCTTTTCAACTTAATTACTTAATTCTAGTGTGTAACACATAAAGCACAAGTTATAGTCAGGGGCCTAGCCCGCGAAATTCAAATTTTCTTAGGTTTTTTGCAATTTGGTCAGTACTAAGTTGTACGTTGATTAAAATATGATTCGCGGCCGTAACAAATATGTATTTACAGATTTATAATCATTAGAATCAGTAATACAACTTGTTAAGTAAGCATAATCCTAAAATGTCAAGATTTCATGAAATAGTCATTCAGTGGGATTACTTGATCTTAGAGAGTGTGTTGATAACATTAATGATAGGTACCCCTTGGTAAGACTGGTTGTCAGACTTTCGGGCTTCTGACTACTCGTAACGACTGTCAAAGATCCACGAATGACCGCCGGGACCAACGGCTTAACGTGCTTTCCGAGGCACGGAGGGGTCTCGGTATGTAAAGATGGTCACCCATCCACAGACCAACCGTGGCAAGCGTAGCTTAACCTGACCGATCGACCTGTGCGGCTGTTATTATTTAGCCACGGGCCCCTCTCAAAAAAACCCCCCCAAAATTCCTCTCAAAATCACCTGCCAGTGTGGACAATTATTTGGAAAGTTATTAAAGATTGGGAAAAAGACATGGACATGAATTAATGAATGAATGCAACATGTGCAATTTGTATTTTTTATATTAGTTTGTACGAGTAGTTCAGAATAGTTAGATCATCATACTGCATTCAAAAATCTGTTGAAGAAACTGAAGAACCAAAAAGTGCGAGCAAAATAAATTTAAAGTACCTACGCCTTTTTTAAGACTTTTTTCGTGTGATGTTTTTTTTTAATTCTCGAGCCTTCTGTTTCTTCTATATTTTGTGTTTTAAGGGGGAGGGGTGTGACGTAAGGGGGAACACCGGTGACGATAAATAGCCCGACCCACATGATGGAAAGGTAGAGCGGAAAATTTGAGTGGGAAAACCACTGCGGAATTAGGGCTGGTCAATTTAATGTAACCGTTCTGATCCGGGAAAAGGAATAAAAAATAGCTGCTTTTGTATTTTGCATAATGTCTCCGTGTTCTTCGTTTCAGAGGGAGTTGTTATAACCTAGGGTAGCCGTTTTCTTTTTACTTTCGAATTTGTATTGATTGAACTGATGGAGCAATATATCTTTTGAAAGAAAAATTGTTTAATCTGCACAAGCAAAACGCACATTACAAAAAAAAAGACATAAATTATACACATACATACAACGTAGTCAAAAGCCTCGTACTCAAGCATAATATAAAAAGTTGTCAATTTTATCCATTGCTTGATATCAGGGACCAAAGACAACACACATTGATTGACATTAACAACACAAATTGCCCGCGACTCTGGCAGATGATAACAAAACAACAACAATAAACACAAAATCAAAATGCCATTTGCAGATTAGAAAATAACTACTTTTGGGGTCAATTTCGCATCACCAAATGTATCGTAGTATTGTAAAACAATAATTAGAAAGAAAGAAAGAAAGAAAAATGCATTTATTTGCGGCAAACATGACGCATAAAAAAAGGACATGAACACACAAAAAAAAAAAACAAGTTGGGGGTAAACATGCGTCACATTCACGCAAAACGGCCATCGCTCAGCATAATGCTAAGACCCTATACGAGACAGAGCCCCAGCGCTGGTTTTCAGCGGCAGCCGGCGCTGACGTGATGACGTTTACGTAATTCGCTTTGTCTAACTTGCTGTAACTATCTAGAGTGTTGTACTTCGTAGCACGACCATGAACGCATTCATTATAACTTTTGATGGTAGTAAAATCCTTTTAATTTATACTATTTTATACCACTAATTAGAAATTTTATAGCTCTCAATTATCGTAGATATAGGTACAGGTCGTGCTAGGAAGATTCCTTCCTGGCACGATCACGCTAAAATTCCAGCTGGCATAAAAGAAACGGGAGCATGCCTAAAATTTTTTACACATTATTTACTCCTATTTCATTACTGGTAAATTGTTGCAAAAGCTAAAATAAATTTTCTGCCTATACGCCTGTATATGATTTTTATACTTGGCACTAGATGGCGTTAAATGTAAAAATTAAGAATATACGTTCAAACAACAATAAAAATATACGGTCGTTTGTTGTAGCTCTTGTAAACTTGCATGAAATTGTGTAGCCTGTGTCGGATATCCAAATAAATACATAAAACCTGATCTTATTGTTTCCTTGGTATTAATGTTCTATTAACCCAGTTTCAATCTTAATAAAATACTACTAATAAATATTGGTGATCAATAATTTCAAAGGGAAGCAATTAATCCTGCATTTCAATTCACTGAAAGTAAAGACGAAACAAACTGACAGCACAATTACCACCCCTGAAAACATCACAAAAGCACCAGAATTCACAAATTAACGACCTTTCGACAGCTCATTACTTGTCGAACAAAGAAAATCAAAGAGCGACAGTCAGATTGATCAGAGAGTCTACTGTGACAGCCCTGGATTTCGTCGTCACCATAAATATAACGAATTTGTCAGTCCGCGGCTAATTCCGGCCAGATTAACGGTCCGCCTGAGTTACTGAGTTATTATAATAATTTTACGACTTACAATTAATTTCCATACATACATATCTTAGTGTTGAGGAAAAACAGACAGTTCCGCTGGTGAAGTTAGCGAAATTCCTTAATGTTTGGCGTTTTGGGTTGGAAATAAATCACAGAAACAGCAGCAAGCCTACGAAAATCAATATCATCAACTGCCTAGCCTTGACAACACGGTTAGCGCAGTGGCTGAGCGATCGGACTGCTGCGCTGCGTGTTGCGGGTTCAATTCCCGCACAGAACAAATATTTGTAAGTCCTACATGTATTTGTTCTGAGTCTGGGTGTTTTTCTATCTATAAAATGTATGTATTTACAAAAAAAAAAAACGTATATAAGTAGTTTATCAGCCATCTTGTTACCATAACACAAGCATTAGGTTGCTTAGCTTGGGACTAGATGGCGCTGTGTGAAACGTCCAGGGATATTGTCCAGAGATATTATAGCCTTTTCACAGCTAAGATGTGGCTGCCAGTATAACCAGGTTCAGCTGAATACCAGTATTTTGCATGGAGCGACTACCTATCTGTTCCCTACAACCCAGTTTCTGGATAAAACGATACTCTCAATAAGACTGGTTATCAGACTTTCGGGCTTCTGACTACGCGTATCTGACGACTGTCAAAAATCTACAAATGACCGCCGGGACTAACAGCTTAGCGTGCTTTTTGACCCACAAAAATCGATCTATTGTGAACCTAATTTTCCGGGAGCGATAGCAATCAAATAAGAGTGATTGGGATTTTGAACAAAATCTTACATCCATTACCTGACAAAATTGTGCCCAAATTGGGCGAAAAAGAGTAATACCAGCAGTTAAACTGTCATTTTTTATTAATTCTGCCCGTGACCGCGAGAAATTTCTTGTTTTAGTATAAAATATCCTATAACACTCGGCAATACCGTAGTATACAGTATTTATATTGCTTCTTACTTCAATTTAGACGATGTGTTTTTTTGTTTTGTGCTCACACTTTAAATTATTATTATAAGTGTATACGTGAGGATTTGTAATTGGCTTTCGGGTGACTATGATTTCCTTTTGTGTTTGTTTTTATTAGCTGCAAGTCCTCCATGTACTAAAATAAATAAATAAATACCGTAGCTTCCCATTAGTGAAAGAATTTTCCGAATCGGATCAGCAGTTCCAAAGGTTACCCCTATATCATCATCTGCCTAGCCTTTTCCCAACTACGTTGAGGTCGGCTTCCAGTCTAACCGGATGCAGCTGAATACCTGTACTTTACATGGAGCGACTGCCTATCTGGTTTTCGCTACCCAGGTACTGGGTATTACGATACCCCTTGGAAAGACTGGCTGTCAGACTTACGGTCTTCCGACGACCCGTAACGACTGTCAAAGTTCCACGAATGACAGCCGGGACCAACAGCTTAGGTTACACTCTCACAAATTTTACCTCTTCATAATATTTATGATCTATGTTCAACTTTTTGCCTGAGTTCCCCAAAGGAAGGCAGTTATGAGTACCACTAGATATATTTTTCCAAAGAATACCGCCCTTTTAACCCAATTTTACCTTCGAACTACGGCTAAAGCTCTGTTATGCCTACACGTGTAGAGATAAGGAGATGGCAGCTGTCGTCCCAGTAATCCCCTAAGCGGGAGTACCCGAAAAATGTGTCATATTACCCCAACATTATATTACTTAAATAAAATATCTTAAGATATTTTCTTCCCCGTTAAATTCTCGCAACTGACCTAGATAAACATCGGTAGTACGAGCTTGGAGTTTTAGAGCTTGGTGCTTGAAACTCGAGTATAAACTTTGAAACATCGTTGAAAGGAGGATTTCAAGAAAATATGGCACAATTCTTTTTGATTGCAGTTGAGAACTTGTTAAGATGTATTGAGGAATACTTTGAGAAGGTTTGAGAAATATTTGTTGAAAATATCCAAATCCAAACTAATATTATAAATGCGAAAGTAACTCTGTCTGTCTGTCTGTCTGTCTTTGCTTCACGCCTAAACTACTGAACCGATTTGTGTGAAATTTGGTACAGACATAGTTTGGAACTTGAGAATGGACATAGGATAGTTTTTATTACAAAAAATAAAATAAAAAATAAAATTTATTCCGGACATACAGCGCCATCTATTGGTCAAGAGTCGGTGTCATCTATTGGTGAAGTCACTATTCCACGCGAACGAAGTCGCGGGCAAAAGCTAGTACTACATATTTTTAGCGTATTTCCTATTTTTTATTTTTAGTAGGATATTTCTATACATTACTTGCAGACCCGATAGCCGTTGTCCTGTTCAAATTTCAATAATTCATGCAACAATTCCATAGAAAAAGTAAGTATATTTTAACTTTCATTTTTTTCCGGAACTTGAGAATTTCCGGGAAACAGGAACCAGGTTTTCTTTCCATAAAAACCTAATTTGGACTGTTTACAAACATTTTAAAATAGAAAATAGCCAAATCGGTCGCATGTTATGCACAGCATTTCATTTATTGATTATGTAAGATTAAGTATGCTACATTATTTATACTGAGTTTCAAAAAAAAATTAAAAAAATTATCGGAGCGTATTGAGAACACGAGCGTATTTCAGAATCTGGTAATTTTTCTTAGGTGAAAAACGTACAGGCGACCCTCATGTTGTACACGTTATGATTATGTGAAAAGCAGAGGCATAGCAGATTCTTTGCCATCCCAGAAAAAGCTAAAATGTGTCATGTGCCTATGATAAAAGAACTATATTACCAATATCCATTATTAACCTATCACTATGAAATAAAAGCTCTACCACGGTAGACAACAATCTATCAATAAAGCAATGACATGCTCCCAACGGCAACCATTGTACAGACGCGAGACGCCAGCACATCAAGCTCCCCGAAACTGTCAAATTTTCACAATCAACCTTGAACCTTAATACTTTAAAGGTAAAGTTGAAAATATATTAAAGAAATTTGACAGAATGTAGTAGCTTGATGTGCTGGCGTCTGTACAAAGGATTTCGAACAAAGGACCGGGACATTATCTTGATTTTCTTGCAGAATATTTTCACGTCACCGATTTTTCATGATGAAACCTCATTTTAGGCAATTTTGATCATAAATACAGACTAATACCATCTAGGTGAATACTGATCTCGGCTAATTGTGATGTATGGAAGAAAAAGACAAAAGGCGGGCTCGTGGCTAAATGATAACACCCGCATGGGTCGGTCGAATGCTTAAGCTATGCTTGCCGTAATTGGATCGTTTGCGGATGACAATCCATTACATATCGAAACCCCTCCGTGGGTCGGAAAACACGTGAAGCCGTTGGTCCCAGCTGTCATTCGTAGTTCTTTGACAGTCGTTACGGGTAGTCAGAAGCCCAAAAGTGTGACAACCAGTCTTACCAAGAGGAATCGTGTTACTCAGTGTCACTAGGTAGTAGAAGTCAGATAGGCAGACGCTGCATGTAAAATACACCTGCATCGCATGCAGATTGATTTTTTTGGAAGAAAATGACAAAAGCAGTGGTTGGTCTGTGGATGGGTGACCATCTTTACATACCGAGACCGCTCCGTGCCTCGGAAAGCACGTTAAGCCGTTGGTCCCGGCTGTCATTCGTGGATCTTTGACAGTCGTTACGGGTAGTCAGAAGCCCGAAAGTCTGACAACCAGTCTTACCAAGGGGTATCGTATTACCCGCAGTAACTGGGTTGTGGAGGTCAGATAGGCAGTCACTCCATGTAAAATACTGGTATTCAGCTGTATCCGGTTAGACTGGAAGCCGACCCCAACATATTTGGGAAAAGGCTAGGCAGATGATGATCTATTATTCCTTTTGAAAATCGCTATTCATTTGTTTAGGTCACTCAAGAAGAAATCATCAGCATGATGCTGTAGCTGAAAACTAGCGCTGTGGCTCTGTCTCGCATATGCGATGGCCGTTTTGCGTGAATGTGACGCACATTTTCTCCCAACTTGTTCTTTTTAATGTTGTTCTTTGTCATGTTTACCGCAATTATTAATGTATTTTCTTAATTTCTTTAATTATTCATACACACTTAGAATTATTGTTTTGTTTTACCTTGACTAATATCTCCAGTGCTTCCACATAGGACTTCTCAGTCTCATACAACTCCACCACCACATGTGTCCGTGTGTCCTGTAACAAAAATAAAACCTTTATTAGTATTTTGTATCATATTATCATACAGATCGCTATTGACATACATTATTGGTACATTAAAACTAGAAATAGGTAGGTTAAAACTGGTGATAGATATAATTGGGTTCAGCCCTAAGAGAGTAGCCCCCTGGCCCGTATGCTTACCAAAGTCAGTAGACCTTTTAAAAGTTTCTTATGTACCTCAATTTATTTCATCTGCTTAAGTTATTGATGAAGATCATTCTTCTATTGTCCTTATCCAAATTTATTTGTCGTCAACTCAATATGTCTTGATGCACATGTATTATTAGGTTTTAAATCATATTGAGACAAAAAAGGAGTAGCTAATTTGTATTAACATCATTAAAGACGTAAACCCACTCAACAATAATTGAAAAACAACCCACAAAATCATTTCCAGCCGACATCAAGTCCCAAAAGTTACATATTTATGAATATTACGGAAAAGGCAGAGCACCGAAGGATTATTGAGCTGAAAGAAATTTATTTAAATGAAGCCATGAGGTTTGCATAAATATATACAGTAGAGTGTCTCCACTAAATATATAGAAGTCAGAAGGCCAGCTCCATTCAACAAACGAAAGCGCACGCACACATAGACGCTCACGTACAGAGACCTCAAACAAAAGCCAGTCGCGAGTGCGCTGGCACTCGCTGTACTTGGAGCTTCTATGTGAGCGTGTGTTTCTGCTCGTTGTATGTATTTAAAACTTTATGCAAAAGTAAAAATTACCGTACAAAGGCAGACTTAATACCTGAGGCATTTTCTAGCAGTCAACTAGTAACAGTCTAGGATGATGCAGAGAGAAACATGGCTGGTGCAACATAAGGTATAGATGACAGAAAATAACAAAAAATACAAGAATAAATACGTATACAACACATACATTGAAACAAAATAAACTTTGTCAAGAGAAATAACGATCGGTAGAGGAGAAATAACGATCAGCGGAGGAGAAAACGAATCCAGCAAATCAGCGCTGGGATGTTTCTGCCAACTTTCAACCCGCAAGAGTAAACTTGAGACCTGAGCGACCGCTCCTGACCCTCGCGCTGTTACCGCTCTTACCATCGACGCCTCAATATTGCGCGCTTACGTCATCCGAGCGAAGTCTCAAGTTAACTCTTACGGGTTGTACGTATATGTTCACATGCCTTTACTTTAAAAGACAACCGACTCATGGTTGCCGTCTGGTTGTCGTATGTAGTCGACCTTCTGTAACTTTCTATTCTGTGGTATCTCGATGTACGCCTAAGTGAGTACAGTCGACAGCATAAATATTCATACGGGTTAAATGCGGTGTTGGAGCAGGTAAGGAAGTGAAAGGTAAAAATGTAGTAGGTACTCTTTGTGGTTTTTGGGTAGCGAGGGTTTTTAGTAGATAGTGTACACAGTTTAATTATCGTACTCGTTATCAAAAAATAAATATTTGAATCTTGTTGACTTTATTTTTTATAGGTTAAGTGTCAAAATATACCTAAAGTAAGCTATCAATCCTCGTAACTTTAAGAACATTCACAGTCAGAAGGCTAATTCTCGGTAATTTAAAACTTTCAAAATCTAGTCGCAGTCTCATCTCGGCGACAAACAAATGTCAAAAGCTTGTCAAAATGTAGTAAGAAGCTTCTACAAAGTATTAGAAAACTTAAAAAAAAAAGATGGATGACATCGGTAAAGTCGTTCTCAAGTTATGGCGTGACCAAGGGAAATAGGGATTCATTTTTATATATATAGATCAAAATAATTTGAAATGGAGAAGTAAATAACAAGGAAAATAAATCGCAAAGTGAGTTTAATTACGAAAGAAAAAACAATAGAACCAGTTGTTTGTATTCCCGTTCATCTTTGTTTACTTAGTTCACGAGAAATACGAGAATTTCTTGCAGGTTTTCTTCTAGTTCCAACTTCCAATTAAGGATAGTTTTCTCTTCAATGCCTCTGAAGGTTTTGCGATATCCTAACTAATATCCTCTCTAATATTATAAATGCGAAATTAAGTTTGTGTGTTACCATTTCACGCCTAAACCACAAAACCGATCATCCTGGAATTTTGCATATAGGTACGTTGTCAGGTATACAGAAACGGGCATAGGGTACCCACCTTTCATCGCGAAAAAAGTGCAGCAGTGCGATTCTGTAACGTGAGCGTGGAGTGAGCTGTCATTCCAACTAATGCTAGGGATTGACACTATTGACAACTCACTCTAAGCTCACTTCACCTAACTTTTCACAGTGAGGTTTGTACAGAATAGACCGGTTGTTCCCGAGGAAAACAACAATAACGTTATTATGATAATAGATGGCGCCACGTGTCTTTCGAATCATGATTGAATTATATTAGAAACTTTAAAGTTTCAAATTCTAAATTAACGCGAGCAAAGCCGCGGACTAAAGTATAATACCGGCTAAGAGATTACAAGAAAAATATAATATTCCTATGACCAAACAAATTATATTTTTCTCACGTTGATTATGTATTGCACGTGTGTGCAATGATTACTTTTTTGAGGGACGGAGGGGTCATCATATACCAAAACCCCTCCGTACTTCGGAAAGCACGTAAAGCCGGTGGTTCCGGCTACCATTCGTGGATCTTTGACAGTCGTTACGGGTCGTCAGAAGCCCGAAAGTCTAAAAACCAGTCTTACCTGCCTATCTGACCTCCACAACCCAGTAACTGGGTTGTGGAGGTCAGACAGGCAGTCGCTCCATGTAAAATACCGACCGCAACATAGTTGTGTAAAGGCTAGGCAGATGATGTTTGTTTTTTTTTCACAGCCCTTGTCCTAATAAAAAACTATCAGGTACGCGACCTTAGTCTGTGTAAAACCGAGTTATTAGAGCGACTTAAAACTAGACGAAACAACACTTTTTTAATTAAATAAAAGCCTTCTTATACCAACATACTTAAGCAATGACTTCGGGTTCCCGAGGATTTCCGAAAGTTTGTTTCGAAAGACCTTTCTGCGATCTCTTTTTCCTTAATTTTAAGGTAAAATTCAACGCTTTTGAAAGTTACTTCTCCGAGCAAATCTTTGCTTTTAGAAATTTTTAAGTACTTTGTGTGACAAAATAAAAGTTTGTTTCTGCAATTCTGTATTTCGTTTGAAAGGTGTTTTTTTTTTTGTTTCTCAAGAAAAGCAAGATAGAACTATACATAGTTTGACACGAGCCAGAACTGGGTCAGGGTTTATCAGTACGCAGACTTCCATTTTCATTGACGGTTGGCGCAGTGGATAAGCGATTGACTGCTGCGCTGCGTGTCGCGGGTTCGATTCCCGCACGGAACAAATATTTGTATGACCTACATGTATTTGTTCCGAGTCTGGGTGTTTTTCTATCTATAATATGTATGTATTTACAAAAAAAAAATGTATATAAGTAGTTTATCAGCCATCTTGTTACCATAACACAAGCATTAGGTTGCTCAGCTTGGGACTAGATGGCGCTGTGTGAAATGTCCAGGGATATTTATTATTTTTATTTATTTACTGAAACTAAGACCTCTAATCATTATCAACATCTGAGATCATCATAATCTAGACTACACCCACGTAACATCCCATCCCATAACACATCCAACTCCTTGACACGGTCTCATATTCAGCATACCATCCCCCGCTTAGCTAGTCGGCTTTCAAAGTCAAAATCATTGTTGAAATCTATACATATATTATAATTTAAAGTCATTTCGTGTCTGCCTGTGTGACCGCGTGGGTCTCTAAACTACGCAACGGATTTTGATGCGATTTTCAACATCATTTAGGAAATGTATTTCGGAAGGTTTGTGTGTATAAAACTAAATGTTTTGTCAAGTTGTACAAACCGTACGAAGTAGGGGCGGGTTGCTAGTGTTCTTATAAGGAGAAAGCCTTTCAGACAGAAACGCCAGAGTTTGCGGATAAGCTTTCAATCTACAAATATGTATGCAAGATAAACAAAGACAAATACAGTTCCAAAATAAAATTATGTCACATGCAATGACATAATAAACGATCATCTCCAACAAACGATCTGTTTGCGAAGAGATTTACCTATGAAAGTGTTGTTAACTTTTTACTTGATGATTTTATCTTTTATGTGTATCGCCCGCCCGAACCCCGCGGCCCCTCTCACTTCTTCAGCAAGAACTGCAATGAGCACTAGGTCCCAATCTACCATTATACACACACATACAAACTGTGTCTTTAATTTCTGTAATTGGTTTTAAACCGCTTTAATCAAAGAAATAAATAATTAATAAATTATTTTACTACGGTCAAACTCCAATGTAACCAAAACCAGCTGAAAATATCAATATTTTAGATCGAGCATCCTGACCTCCGCAACCCATTTACCGGGGCTATTCCCAAAAAGCTACCTACGATTATGGTACAGAAAACGAACCGCTATCTAAATAACGAATGGTATTAGCCCCGTCTGATCAGACTTTCGAACCTATATTTATTACAAGACTAGGCCATTCAGTCTAGATTTTATCACAATGACCTTATAATTGCGGTCAATGGGCATACGTTTCCTAGAAAAAAAGAAAAACAGTATAAGCACAGGTTCGTAAGAGCGCGTTTTACCCGTGGCGATTTTTTTTCGCGCACTTGATTTTCAACATTCTGCTTAGCGCCGAGAGTTCAAAATCCAACACAGTATTTTTTTGACGTGCTGGGGTGGGTTCTTATGGATTCTCAACCCTCGGCTCAACAGCGAGAGTTGAAAATCCAGTGCGCCATAAAATCCCGCCGCGATATTTTTACGCCCATACCAACGTGGGATAACCCACGCGTGTCTTTCTAAAAATATGTCCATTTAGGACACGATAAGATCTTTGATGTGATTGGTTCGTTCGTTCCTGGAATTGCGATTTTGGTTATTAATTTATATGTATGGAATACATAGATATTTGTTATTTAGAAGTGGCCCAGATAATATTTTCCATTATTCATTATGAGCTGAGATCAAGAACCAATAAACACACTATTTGACCCCTTATTGCGGAAATACCGACATAAATACACTACGTATGGGCCTTTCAAGGAGAGCGTATGTCAGTCTCTTATTATGGTCGTCTTCCCCGTTGGTCTCGTGGTTGCAAGCATGACTGCTGAGCCTCCTGATCCTGGGTTTGATTACCGGGTCGGGCAAAGTGATATGGAGTTTTTCCATTGGGAATTTCTTAGTAACAGCCCGGAGTTTGGATGTTTACGGTGTGATATCCCATACCTTCGGAAGCACGTTAAGCCGTTGGTCATGCGCCTGATCTCTCTCCGGTCGTGTCGGATTGCCGTCTCATCGGACTATCGAGAGTGAGGGAAGAGAGAGTGCACCTGTGTTTGCGAACATACTTGTGTACTATAATTTCTCCCGCGCTAATGGCTAGCTGAGATTGGTCGCCATCTTCGATCAATAATAATACTAGATTAAGGATCAGGAACAAAAATTAGTCGCTCAAGTGGCCACGTTTGCACACACGTAAACATCTACATTTCTTAGAAAAAAGTTTAATAATATTAACAACTTCAGTTTATTATAAACCTTAATGCTTAAACATAAAGTTTAATTACCATTGCAAAATATATTTAACATGTCGCTTGAAAATAAAATCATTCTATTTTTAAATTTTCAGTCATTTATTCTAAAATGAAACTTAAAGTCTAAGTAATAAGGTTAAAGACATACTAATTTGAAATAAGACCACAAAAGTATTTGTGGTCTTATTTTTCGGGCCGTTTTTGAAGCGCTTATCGGGAATCTAGTACTATTATTGATCGAAGGTCGCCATGGCTGAAATTCGGTCTGGAAGACTTTATTTATGGCCGTCTTCAACACACAAGGCTTGGAAATCCACCCATTTCGTCCTCTCGTTTGCTGATTTCCACCAGAGATGTGCTATGCAACTATGATGCGAGCAAGTGAAAGCTAAGCGACGAAACTGTGCGACCGTTTCCATTAATGCTAAGCTGTATAGCGGAGCGAGTAAGATGTGCGAGGAAGATGCGCAGCTCGAGCTATGCAATGCATCGATAGTAGGGAAGGCACGGGGAATACTCTGCTCTGCACAAAGCTACACCACTCGCGACTATCTATAGCACGCACCTTTCCATATGGAAAACATATCTTAGTTGAATCCGTTTCCACCAGTGCTAAGCTATGTGCACCAATGAATATGATTGGTGGATATCAAACGCATCCATAGCAACGTAGCATAGCACATCTCTGGTGTTAAAGCACCCTTAACATTGGTATGACAAGCTGCTTGTAACTTTATAAGCTAGGAGTCAGATGCAAATCTGTAATTAGACTAAATACATAATGTAAAAGATCATAACAACTTAACCTATCGCAGTCTACTGCTGGTCATAAGCCGCATCCAGTTTGTCCCAGCCACCTTTTTAAAATTGTCGGTTTATCCAGCTAGAGTGCGTCCCACACTACGCTTGAGCGCGTGAGCTGTTATTCCATCTGATGTTCGGGGCTGATACTATTGACAGCTCACTTCATCCTCACTTCACTTAAGTCTTCACGGTGAGATTTCTACAGAATAGCAACGCAAGCCTCCTTTGCTCTACCGGACATCGGTTCTTCGACAGACAAGGCCAGCCCACCGCCACTTCAGCTTGCAAAAAGATCATAAACACGCAACAAATTGCAATACACCTCCTTTTATTTTGGGCCTCTTCAAAAATCCTCTTCGCTTATTTTCGTCGTGCACATTACGTTCTTTAATAACGTCGTACTATTAATAGTTAAAGCCTTTATTACGCCTTGTGAGCGTAAAAACGTGGGCGCTACGCATCTCAGACGGTCCTAAGTAAATATTCATTTAGTGTACGTTTCGCAAAGATTGGCCTCCTCCTACCTCGGGAGCACAATGAATATCATATTTTGGGTGGTATTCATTTTTATTGCACACTTATTTTTAGAGAGGAACGCAGTTTAACTAACAAAAAGTGGCTTTTTAGGGTACCCATAGGGTTCCGTCAACTTAGTACTATTACTCAGCGGAGGCTTAGTAACAGTACGCCTCCGCTGTCCTTCCGTCTGTCATCGGGTTGTATCTTATGAACAGTAATAGGTAGACAGTTGAACTTTTCACAGTTTGTATTTCTATTGGCGTATGGTATGGCGTTATTTCATGTTCATTAGAGTACCTACTCGAAGACTAAATCCATCATGCTACGGCAATCTATGACTAACACCATGTACACGTACGCTGGCAACCCTCAACTCTTAAAACCATGGTTACATAAGCACCTATACCTTTTCCTTACCCGTCTACCTTCCCCTACTTAAGCCTTGCTCCCTCCCCCCCCTCTTACCCATCACTCCACTACCTTTGACTTCCTATCTAACCATACAAAGCGTAATAAAAGTGTTATTGACAACTAAGTAAGTGTCATTCAGAGCTTCTTTGATTAGGGCTGGCACGTTCATTTGTTATTTTGGGAGCGAAAATTTATTGGAGGAAAGTAAGAAAAATATCAGGTAACTTTTCCTGTTAATTGGTGGAGGTAAAGTTTTGGTATAGGTTTAGGTTGGTCACCTGAAAATAAACCCGGTAAATAAACCTGGTAAATTGAATACCTGAGTAACTTGAATGCGGGCAGGCTTACAAGCTACATTCTGTATACAGTACTAGCTTCTACACGCGACTTCGGATCGGCCTCCGACCCATTGCGTCGCATTCTATCGCTCCCTCGTGCAACTTCTTTGTTTTCACTTGTTTATTTCTGGCTTTTTTCACTTTGCTCGTCTCGTATAGGACGTAGCGTGATGTTAGATAGCCTATAACCCTCCTCGAGAATTGGGCTATCAAATGGAATAACAGGTGTCAAGAATGCATTCTCTCGTTCGCCAAACTGTAAGTGCAGGGTGACTTAAGCAGGTTGAATACTACTTTATGACGGCATAAGATGTTGTAATCATTTGAACCATCATACAACTCTCTAAGTTAGAATCGGCCTCAAATGTCATGACTTCATAAAATAGTCGTTCAAAAGGCCAATTTGAACTTAAAAGACTCTTCCACCAACATTTTATGGGTAGGTATTTATTTTTTCTTTCTGTTAGTGGTAACTTATTAAAGCCGGCCAACAAAATGAACCCTACAAGTATACCCTTTAAATAGTTAATGTGACAGACAGCCCTAAACATCACGCACTACAGTCTACAATTATTACTATATACAGAGTGTAGCAAAGTGCGAGGGTGACATGTACAGCCATTCACAACAAGTTTAGCAGACAATTGTGACACTCGCTTTGTACTCACATAATTAAGTGCAGAGGTGACGTAAAAACAGGTTGAATACTACTTTGTGACGTCACAAGATGTGGGATTACGATTGTGGGTAGTATTTTGTTGTGTCAGAGGTGTGGTTGGTTAATTTTTGAGTGGCAATTAGACAAAGGAATTTGCACTAACTCATTCTAAGATAATCTGTTTTTGACTATTTTCATAACTTGTGCAGCAGAATCAGAATTTGCACAGATCTTTTGTTCAACGCATTATTTTCATTCATGCCAATTTCATGAAAATTTCACCAAGCTACATGTTGGCAACAAAGCTTGTTAAACCTTCTTATGATTATGATTGTCTTTTTCTTCTTTAAGTGTTCCTGCATTTTACTAATATAGTTTTTAAGTAAATGTAATACTAACACCCTGTGGGCCTTGATGCCTGACAGTAAAATATTTTTATTCATTGTATTATTATAAAAACTTTATTATAGAGGCAAATCACACCGTTGTGCCAAAGGAATAGGGGCCATTTTTATTTAAATTGTTAATAACATTATGAATGCGAAAGTGAATTCCGTTTGATCGTTGCTATACATTGCATATGGATAAATCTTTGACTATACAGGTTGGTACGACATCGACGTGTAACCTGCCGGTCGATTCTGTAAAAATCTCAATCGCTGTTACCATGGTTTCAGTACATGATTCTGGAGTGAAATTATTCCTAGGTTATTAGGAAAAAAATAGATTACTCTTCCATACACTTTGACCACGTATGTTTTGCACTTTTCTATGAAAAGGAGATTTTTTTTGGAACGAAGTTCCTTATCGCGCGTTCCTAAAGGGGGCTAGTCGGAAAAAATTAAGACCAAAAGTTGGAACGACACTTTTTGCTATAGTTGCAAGCCGTGCGGCGTGCGCGTGTTTCTCTGTATGTCTCTCTCTCTCTCTCTTATAGAAGTTTTTGTTGTCTGTGTTTTTTTATTTGTTAATAATAAAAAAAATATTATTATAACTTAAAAAAAATAAAATTTTATTACAATTCCTTCACTAATTAATCGAAAGGAACTTCGTTCCATCCGGGTATCCCTTGACACCTCTCAAGTTTTTATTCAAAAATTTGCTGAATGCAAGGTTACAGTTTGCGCGTCGATGTGGGATGCCACTCTGTATTACTTTGTATCGCGACCGGTAAATTATTTCTCATCTTTGTGAGTGTACCTAGTCGCAGAAATACACAAATAAATTAAATAATTATATTAATAGGTACAGCAACGTCCCAATATTGTGCCAATAAGTAGCACCTACCTACAATAATAAAATAGATCGCCTTAATGACAACGACATTTCCTGTTTCTAAAATATAACGTAAACAAGGAAATACCAAATTAGCTCACCGTTCACGATCATTTAAAGCTATCAACAACACATCGCTTTTGTATCGCATCACTTCGACGATGGATTGAGGACCTAATAATATGCAGTAGGAAATATAAATGTTATTAAGACTACAAATATCTTTGTTGCATTTATAATCATATATTTATGATCAACTAGCGACTCGCCCCTGCTTCACACGGTTTCTATGACTTGACGAAACATCGAGCTGTCTTCATGGTCTACCTATTTGCCAAATTTCATCCAAATCTGTTCTGCCGTTTAAGAGTGAAACGGTAACAAACAACCATACAAAGAATCAAATCTTTTCTCTTTATAATATTAGTTTAGATGACTGCCTACAATACATATATCGGTCCAGTGGTCATAAATGCGACTGTTGAGCGTGAGGTTCTGGGTTCAATCCCGTTGTTGGTTAAAGAAAGTATGACTGTGTTATTATAGATTTTCCATCAACAAATTTTCACTAGCATCCTGGAATCTGGATAAATATCCGATTAATTAGAAAAAGCTCGCCACCACACATGAGCCTTATTTAAACATTACTCTCAAAATGTGGGTGTACTATACTTGTACCTCTGCCCACGCCTTTGCCGAATACAGTCGATATATTAATATTAAAGATGTCATTCAAAAGATAAAGCAGTGGAAAATACTTCCTCAAATGAAACATTCGTCTTGAATACTGTGTGTTCAAGATTATGACAGGTTCAAAAGACACTTCTTCGAACAATGTTTTGACAACAACATGGTGGGTTTAAGACCCAATCTGGCACTTGCCAGTATGAATGAATCAGTAACTTCCTCATGGGGTAACAGTTTTGTACGAGTTAGTGGTTGATTGATGCTAGAGTAATTAGTCTTTTAAAGTGGGTTAAAGTGTAGTATGAAGTAAGTAATCGTTTGTTAGCTTATGCAAATACATTTCTCTTCTGCTCAGTTCTCTGAATGACTAAGAAAAACATCTTTTCTAAACCTTTCTGGATCTTTGCGCGACTTAGGTAACCCATTCCCTTTAGGTCCTTTTGTTGATATGCAAATATGTATTTACTAGCAGCGACCTGCGGTTTCACCTGCATAAGTTTCGATCCCGTAAGAATACGAGTATCGGAATTAAAAAAAACCTGTGTGTTAATTCTGGTTATAATCTATCTGCGTACAAAATTTCATCAAAATCCGTTGAGTAGTTTTTGCGAGAAAGAGTAACAAACATCCATCCATACATCCGTCCTTCCTCACAAACTTTCGCGTTTATAATATTAGTAGGATTTTAATTATTTTGACCAATTTTTCTTAAAACCTGATTATAAGTACACGATGATGCGATATAATTGCTTGTACCATAAGTTGAACCAACAATAAACGCTGCACCGTCTAAACGGTGGTGTGAAGATCTTCTTCTTAGCGTGTCGATAGGTCAATAGCAATTTAAACGGACTCGGCCCAGAATTCGAATTCTTGTTTGGCGCCATCACCAACGTCCATCAGTTCCTGTAACGTGCAGCTGACAGGACAGAATATTAAATGTCCCATCGTTTGTGGCACATCACCACATTTACACTCCAAGGCGAAGTCGTCTATGAATCTCCACCTGAACAGGATTTCCTTGCTTCGGCCAACCTGAGTCCGGAGTCTTTTTAAAGACTGCCAGGTTGCCCAAGGTGTCATGTCAGGTGGCAGGAGGAGTGTTAAGATGATGCAAGTCATTTGTTCCTTCAATTTGATTATATGCCACTGACAAGAAACTTGTCTTATGTAAATGGGGCTTAAAAGTAAGTTGTTCTGCACTTGAAATAGAAAGATTCGTCACATTTCGTGACGAATCCTATGTCATAATAACATAAACAAATGACAAACAATTCTACTTTCAAAAACGAATTCAAATTCATAATCCCACCTCGAATGATGCAACTCTGCCAGTACAGAAACAAAACACAAACGTTCGCGCACGTGAGGTGTTAAAGCTTTCAGCGGTCGCTACATCGCAATACCGTGTACTCGATGTACACGCATTAGTAGGAGCATGTGAAACTGAAGCGATCTATCTTTTATGCTGTACGTGAGCGATTTCGCGAGCGTATTATTCGGGTTTAAAGGCATTAGGAAAATGTCTCAAAGTGGCATCGGTGACTGAAAAGTTGTGTGGAAATCGGTTGTTTTATTGGCATCTGATGCGGAGGAATAAGGAAAGAATAGTAATTCTTTGTGTCTAAATGATTTTTAGTATGTATTCATCGATTGTGTGCTATTTATTTCCTAATTTATATTATAGGTGTTTTTTACCGATTTTATTTTTTCCTTGTTTTATTTTTAGTGTTTATCAGTGGAAACTTGTGGCCTTAAATTTCATGTTCTTTGAGAACACTATAAATTCTGCTGTAAGTTTCCCGAAAAGAATAAAATAAATAAATAAAATATTGTGAGGAAAGTTTTGAGTATGAATGTAGAAACGATGAATGGACAGTTTGAAAGACCATAAGTGAGAAAGAGAATGCCAAGATGACGACTAATAGAGAAGTTTGGAAGACGAAGACGTGTTGTGCCGATCCCAAATAAGTTGGCAAGAGAATGATGATAATGACATTAAGATCTAGAGATTTTACCGGAGGGAATAGTATGTGCCTATATATTCTTCATTAATTAATCAAGTAACGCCACAGTCATTAATTAACTATGTCAGTGCACTTAACACCAAACACAACAACGAAACACGGCCACAAAACAATTATGGCTGACCCTTCTCCCGAATACAGAACAACTGATTGGGGTCCGATCCCAGCCTCGGTCGGGCAGTATCATTAGGTTACTCCATTTAGAATCCGGGCCTTATTGTTATAAACCAGATACAAAACCAAATTGTGTTCGGTGTATGACAATAAGCTCGCACGAATTACACAAGATTTTTAACTGACTAAGCTAGACCTTTTTTTTTTTTGAGGATGGGAAATCATCAAATGACTCCTCCCGCTCTGGGTGGAGCAGAAGGGAGTGTCAGATTCTTACTGACTAAAACCCACCCGTGTTCCTTCCTTAGCCCTTTATGTTCCAGGGCAGCGGTAAACCCTTTCGGATGTTCCCGCTACCCTGGCAGGCTTCGGCCCTATGGGGCCCCGTCGCTTTTGCTGACATCTTTTTGAGGCGCGCGTGGAAGACGTACACGCCGTCCGGCACGGGCCTAGTCCTGATCGGACGGAGAGCTAGCCATTACTCTCCGCCCGCAGGCCCGCGCCTACGGTGGCCGGGAGTCGTCACGCGGCTCCCGACGCCCGGAGCGTCTCCCGCGGCGGCTGAGGCGTGAGGTGCGCAAGGTGCGTTCCCTCGCCCACCCCGCCACCTCCTTCGCTAGCATGACTGCTTTGCAGAAGGAGGTGACTGCCTCCCACTCCCTCTCACCCCGGACCATGGCTAAGCTAGACCTGGATCCTGGATGGTTTTGATAAATGGTATCTCATTGTTTATGCAAGCGGGACGCGAGGTCAATACCCACTTCTGTTTTGGTTTACAGATAGTATTAAGACTCGGAGTATTGTTTTCGCATTCGGTGCTTCGATCAATAATAGATTTGGTGCTAAAAGGAATAATGTGAACAGCGATTTTTTCTTCTAAGGGCTGATTGTTCCATCGCCAGATAACTTTTATTCGAGGAATAGAATTGACGTTTGACAGTTTTTGTATGAAATAACTGTCAAAATTTCAAAATTATTCTTCGAAAAAAGTTATCAGTGATTGAAAAATCAGCCCTTTTTTTTTTTTTTTTTAGGAACAGCCCTTAATCTAGGAACGAGTATTGTGAGTTTTTATTTTTGTAATAATAGTCCTCCAGGTCCTGGGTCCTTATAACACCGAACTTCAGGAGTACTAAAAGAGGAGGAGGGAGAGGTAGGAATATAGATCGTTCATATTCATTTTACCTCTGATTTTGCACGACTGTCCAAATCATGTGATCTTTATTGCCATTCTAATAAGGTTGTTATTGGGTTGCTGCTATTGACACTTGACACGTCTGTCAAAATCATTATGACCTATTTTCTCGTCATAATAAGGTCGCTGTTAGGTTACTGCGGTTAGAGGTAAAATTACTGTGGACAACATTGTCAAACTTTTAAGTCTTTAAATACAAAGCTTTTGGCTTCTTTGTATTAAGGTTGATTGGGAAAATTTGACAGTTTCGGGTAGCTTGATGTGCTGGCGTCTGTCCATTACAAAAATACACACACAAAATTTGTGTGTGTATTTTTGTAATGATTACACAAAATTTGTGTGTGTACAAATTTTCCCAATCAACCTTGAACCCTAATTCTTTAGCGACAAAGTTGAAAAACTATTCAAGAAATTTGACAGATTGTAGTAGCTTGATGTGCGTCTGTACGTCTTGTTTGTGCAGAATAAACAATCTTTCTTCTTTTTCTTAGCGGTGTTATCCTTGTAACAATTTATAACTAACGCAAGAATCCTTGAAAAAATATTTTCAATAAAAATAAATGAGATTGAAAACTGGGAAGACTGAATACTCGGTGGCAGCTTTTGCATCGAAGCGGAGATTCAGTCACGCCTGGCCTCGTCGGGTGAATAGGAAATTATAGTTTATTGAAATCAGATGGAAGAGTATTATGTAAAAGCTTTTATATATTATCATTTTACTCAAGTAGGTGTTCCTAGGTACGTAGTAGATATTAACAGTCAGCCCCAAAAAGATGAAGGGTCGATATATCGACAAGAAATCATCAATCATGTTTGTTATATAATTATAAATGTATCAATATGTAGCAACATAACATAAAATTAACAAATTGTAGACAATAAAATAAATGCTTGTTGATGTTTGCATCTTTTTGAGGCTATCTGGCATCGCTGATGGTGCGTGAATGTAATGTAGAAAAAGCAAAAGGAGTATATAGGACCATTATTCTATGCCTTAGCGGCGGGACATAGCTGATCCTATTTTAACGTATTAAGAACATTGTATGTATTGTTAACCTAACTATGATCCTCAATAAAGAATATGAATATGAACCATAGCAGGTGATGTTCCTTAGTTTCTGGTTACCCCATGGTACAAGTGCGTGAGTTTGTTTCTATATGCAGGTAAGTATCATTTTACTCATCATCAACCATTTGACCTATCAAACATATAGGGAGATAACTTTTGGTAATAGGACTGGTAGTATCAGTATCCTAAAGCACTGAATCCTCTAACTTCAAATGTGCAAGGATACTTCTGCAATCTGTAACTAACTTTGTACCGTGGAAACTCCGACACTAAATCGACTTCTGGAAGTTTTAATTGGTACAGCACACATCTTGTTGTTTTGCAGTTTCCCGTTTCAAGCCATGAAAGTCAATGTTCGAGTGAATTCCGAAATTGCATCATCGTCTTCACATATAATTATATAATTAATGTATGCAAAATATTGTAAAACATTTTAAAAGAGTAACGGTGGAGTTTCTTGCCCATTCTTCTCCATACGAAAACTACCTTTTGGAAGGGGCGACTAGAATCAATTTTATTTTAATTTTAATTTTGACGTTCAAAAGTGCCTTGAATGTGCCTATTTGAAATAAATGATTTGACTTTGACTTTGAGATTTCTGAAAACTCATTGAAATTAGCATCATGACCATGATTGGCGCTGAAAAGACTCTGACTCACCCAAAGCTTGAATGTGACCGCTACAATTTTGCGATGGATTTTGTAGTAAGAATCATCAAACTACGAGCTACTCAAACCTAACCACGTGTTTGAAACGATACCCTCAAACGTGTTCCTGATCAAAACATCAACAGTAGATACAAATGATTACTAACTAAAACGCATATGTTTGACTAAACTGAGCATAGTGACTCACTCGTTTCCAGAGTGATCAAACGATATCATTACGATATTGTGATACAAATTCTTGCAATGTCTAAAATTAAACTGTTTACGCTAAATGCAGAGTTTTTATAATTTTCTGTGACTCAATTTTGTATTTCAAATCTAGACTAACGACTATCCTGAAATAAAAAATGTTTTAAATATAAATGTAGTAGCGTATCGAGTTTTCGTTCGCAAATGAATCAGATGTAAGGATATAAACGCTGAAATAAGAACGGTATAGATTGATGCATTTGATGTCAATGGTGTTAAAATATTTATTTTTCAACGTTGCAAAATCCGAAGTGATATTTATAGTTTTCCTGTTGATCCCTATAGTGAAATTAGGTGATGCAAAAACGAGCTATAGTGTCGAAGTATAGATGAGGAAAATATCATTGGGGATTTCGAAATAGAATTCTGTTGAGTATCCAAAACGGTTTTATGAAGTTAGTGGCGATATCAAAATGTAGTGATTTTGCCAAATTGCAATGATAACGCCTACGTTTATGCGTTGAATTCATACGTATTTGAGAAATATGAAGATCATAAAACCAAATATAGTGCAGATCATAATCTAGCGAATGGAATATCATAAAATGAAATTGTAGTTTATGGTGAACCCAAATCTACATATATTTAGAAGGAATATACTAAAAAGGATGTATACCTCGATCATCCTAATAATTCTAATCTACTTTAATCCCAACTTAGTATTTGGGGTCGACGCAGCATGTCTGTAATTTCTTCTATACATCATGCAGCTGTCAGGTCGTCACTAGTTGTCACCTCCTTTCTAGCCATGATATATAATCTTTCATACAATATTTCCGTCATTTCTATCTGTCTCTACTCTTATTATCCAAAACCTGTGTCGATATTGACATCAATAGGTAGTTACATAGGTATTTTATGAGTGTAATGGGCTGTAGCATAATCAGCCTATATCTAATGTTCCCACTGCTACAACACCAGCCTCCTTTCTTCTTCGGGCTATAATCTACTACGTGGGCCCAGTGCGGGTTAGTAGATGTCACATGCCCTTCGAATGTTTGGTTCTAGGATATGACGGTTTTCTCACGATGTTTTTTTCCACCGTTTTGAGAGCAGTGGTGATGAAATTTTTTGTATTGCTCTAAGTAAAGCCTGTCTGGGTTTCAATCCACGACCTACTTTTAAGTCAAGGCCGTTACCCAGTAGTCATCATCATCATCATCATCTGCCTAGCCTTTTCCCAACTATGTTGGGGTCGGCTTCCAGTCTAACCGAATGCAGCTGTATACCAGTATTTTACATGGAGCGACTGCCTATCTGACCTCCACAACCCAGTTACTGGGTAATACGATACCCCTTGGTAAGACTGGTTGTCAGACTTTCGGGCTTCTGACTACCCGTAACGCCTGTCAAAGATCCACGAATGACAGCCGGGACCAACGGCTTAACGTGCTTTCCAAGGCACGGAGGGGTCTCGGTATGTAAAGATGGTCACCCATCCACAGACCAACCGCGGCAAGCGTAGCTTAACCTGACCGATCGACCTGTGCGGCTGTTATTATTTAGCCACGGGCCCCTCCAACTTTCCCCAGCAACTACCCTTCCGTAATAAATGAAATACCCAGTGGTAACATTTAAAAAATACTTAGAGAGCAGTGGTGGCCTCTGTAGTCACCACTGCTCTCTAGATATTTTATGCTTATAATGGGCAGTGGGTGGAGGGGCTTGTTGCTAAGTAATATCAGCCGCACAGTTCGATCGATCAGGTTAAGCTACGCTTGCCGCTATTGATCCGTGGATGGGTGACTATCTTTACATACCGAGACTCCTCCGTGCCTTGGAAAGCATGTTAAGCCGTTGATTCCGACTGTCATTCGTGGAACTTTGACAGTTGTTACTGGTGGTCAGAAGCCCGAAAGTCTAACGACCAGTCTTATCAAGGGGTATCGTATTACGTAGTCGCTGGGTAGTTGAGGTCATTGTAAAATACTGGTATACAGCTGCATCCGGTTAGACTGGAAGCCGACCCCAACATAGTTGGGAAAAGGCTAGGCAGATGATGAGGAATGGGCAGTAGACAATGCCAAAAAATAAAGAAGCCAATTATATAATGTGTAACTGAATTAATGCACATTATGAAAGTAGTTTGTTCAGAATCGTTTACTGAATCGACTTCTAATATTAATACGTATTTTTTAATATATGTAGGTAATATTTTATCCCAAAAATAATTAAAACTACGTAAATTACTGTCACTTCCGCTGTACAGTCAAAACAAACCGAAATGGATGAAATACCCACTAAGCTAGACCCTTATAAGAGTGCGACTGTGTGCATGCGTAGATTTGTAATGTGACCATAATTTTCTCCCACAATCAGTATAACTAATTTATTAAAAAAACAATGTTTTTTACTTAATTAAAAATTCAGTGTATGTATTATGATTATAAAATAATATTGTGATTAGGGTGTCTGGTGGTGTGCGTTAATACCGGGACATGTTGTATATCTACGGATTTACCTTTAATTCATCGATCGGGTAACTTTTAGGAATCGGCCATTTGTAAATCAATTAGGTCAGTCACTACATCAGTTCTTTGTGTTATATAACAAGCTCCGGTCACCGCTACTACTATCTTGGTATCAGTGAATATTTAATGCGTTATCGTGGAAACTGACAGGTGAACGGCTGTCCGTAGTTCTCAGGGTATTACAGACGTTCAATATTAATTTAGCTTTATCGAGCGGTTTGTATTCTCTTTGTTAGTCGTGTTGTATGTAAAGATTTTGGTTTAGGAACAGGTTTTAATAACACTGGACATGAAAATAAATTTTTGTCGCACCACCCGTGGTATTTGGTATATTCATTTACATAATTGCTCTCAATCCAGCACCCACAAGTTTGTTTATTCAATATGACTATAGATGCCGTTATTATTAATAAAATAGCCAGTTGTGTCTAGAACCGGTTAAAAAACGCTTTTATTTCTATTGTATGATCATCATATAATTATAATTTCTAGTTAAAGACATTTAATTCTCATAAAGAAATTTAAATTTCACTTACCTACATGAGAACAAATTTAAACATAAAGTATAAAAACTAATCATTGTCCTTCGACACTCGGACTCACAATAAATTAACCTGACGTATTTGACTATATTATATTAACAACAAAACAAAATTATACTCGTTAACTGTTAACAAATTATTTGGGTTCGTGGGTACTCCCAAAAGTACAACACTGTGCCACTATGCTGTACTGTACACTATTTAGTTTATTAATCCGTTGTTGCTAGGTTTTTTTTAATCAAGTTAAGTTGAAAACCAGCGTTTAGCAACCCGCTAGGAGACCTAAGCATTCTATGTATGTAACTACTACTATTACTAGATGTACCTAATACTGGAAACAATAAGCGTTATTCTATTCTATTATTTTATTCTATATTATAATAATATGTGCTTCCTAAACGTCAACTAGAAGACATCCACCCTTTACCGCTTCCAAAAGTTTAAGCTGAGGAAGAAAAAGCGTTCAACTAATTCTACAGCAAGACGACGCTCTCTGTTCAAATACCATCTAAAATCTTAACAACCTCATTAGTCTTTGTCGTCAATAACTGTAGCTATAGAAATTTCAATCTTATGATCTTTAAATAGGTCAAATTAGTTGACACCGTTAATTATCACCGACTATAGTGCCTACCACTACCTTACAGAAGCGCGTGTCCCCAAAAAATATTCCCGAAAACGTCATCTGTTCCATGTTATCATTCAACTCATCTATTAACACGTTATCAGGGCATTCGTCGACCTCGGTCCACTCGTGTCCGATCGATATGCCATTAATTATGTCCCACTGTGGCTACTGGAAACTTCGGAGCGATATTGTGTTACAGGCTATTGTGAATCAGGGTTGTTTGATGTTCATTAAAATCATTTTGATTTACATCGGATGTGGTTTAAATCAAGTGTTCTTTAGTTATAAAAGACAACAAAATTATCAATATCAAAACAAATATATATACTTATGTATTAACATGATTTCTTTTCGATCAACAACTCAACATGGTCAAAATTCTAAATCCTATTTGTATATTTGCTACTTTAACTACTAAACAAAACACCTAGCTCAATGTGTGTAGGTATACTATATGCATAATCTAATTTTTCGGGGATTACGGGCGTGACGTCCTGCACCCTAATTACGTAACACACGATCAATCGGAATCTGAATCATTTTGAAGCAAATTGCTAATCCATTGCTTCATAAGTTCGAAAAATTTGTCTGCTCAACACGTAAAATAAAAAAAAAAAAAAAAAAAAAAATAGTTTATTGGTAAAAACAAGTTTGGGTATAACAAAATTTTGTGATTGGATCCTCCTTTTAGGCAGATAGTGCCTGTGTTAGGAGAGTCCGCTCTTCCATAGCAAGTTGTGTTATTCAAAAAGCAAAACGTATAATTTTTATGCTAAAACTATAACGCAATGAATGTTATTGAACTGTCAAAATGAAACCGATTCCGATTGATCGTGTGTTACGCAATTTTAGGGTGCTGTTAATATGTAATTACTAAAACATATTTTGCATGATATGAAAAAACTTTTTTTTTAATGAAAATCAATAACAAAATCTACAGAGATTCAACAAAATTCATTGCATTATTTACGTTGTCGAGTAGACGATTTTTTTAAACATTAAAACAATGGATCATGAATTTCGAATGATGGTGTTATACAATTCAGGTGCTGATTTCAATTTTACTAAACGCAACATTTTGCCCATCCCTGCCCAATGGAATGAGAGTGGATGCTGCTTTTAATGATGTGGTTGGCAGAGAGAGACGTTAATTGTATAGCGCGTAATGAGTGGCGGTGAGCTGGAGTTAATTACTTTGAAATGAATGCAGATATTGATCCACTCTTGTCGTATGGACCACCAATTAATATAAAATTATTTTAGTATAAAGGTTTGGGAAATTATGGCATAAAACCACTAAATTTCATTTATTTCAACCGCTTTAATTTTTTTTTTCTTTAATGTATTGTATATATTATACTGTCAAGTCTTCTTTTTCCTTTTATAATCTTAATTCTTATTTGTGATAATAAGGAACAATCCCAATTTTTTTAATCTTATCAAAAAATTAATATATTTTTTATTGTATTGTATTTTAATAATCAATTATTTTTTATATGTTTTTATGTATCTGAGTAATGCTAATCTAGTGGCACCTTTTACCTTATTTTAATTTTGTTAACATGAGGATAATGTAGTGGGCTCATATTATTGTTATTTGTAAACATGTTATATTGTAGCTGTTTATTGTTCCATAATAAATAAAATAAAAATAAAACGGGAGGCATGCAAAAATTGTAGCTGGGGTAGATTCAAGACGTAATCGCAGTAAGTGGAAAAATATGAAGGGGTAATTTTATTGTACTCATCATTATGATCAACTTTTACAAAGAGACAAAGCGTAAAAGCGCCAAAATAAAATCAGCTGTTCGCTGCATTTTGTCGAGTTATCATCATAATTCTTCTGTCCTTATCTCAATTTATTTGGGTTGACGCAACATGTCTTTTTCTTCCATACTTCTCTATTACTCGTCTCGTATCGTTCATACAGTCCATCTATCGTTTCTTTGGTCTTCCCCTACTCATATAGCCATACAATTTGTCGTCAATCGGGATAAAAAATATCCTATATGTTTATCCTGGTTATAAACCAGTGTGTAAGTATGTGTGCCAAATTTCATCCAAATCCGTTTTTACGTGAATGAGTAACAAACATCCATCCATACATACAAACTTTCACGTTTTTAATATTAGTAGGTTAAGTAGGGTTCCTATCCTATATCTTCTTTATTCCCAGGATCAATATTTAGAGAAGCTGCCTTCATAACTACGATATTACAAAATCATCTATCTAAACATTTCCTAGTAGGTATAACTTCGGTACTGTTATTCACACCCTTAGCCCCGACCGATAAACACAAAAGTTGGTCAAGGTGAACCATAATACATACGTACATTTTATTGTTTAAGGCTCAGTAAGGGCTGAATGGCTCTTATTCAACTGTTGTTGTTTCTAAGTTCTAATACATACAATCTTCGATCAATAATAGTACTAGATTAAGGATCAGGAACAAAAATCAGTTGATCAAGTGGCCACGTTTGCACACACGTAAACATCTACATTTCTTAGAAAAAAGTTTAATAATTAACAACTTCAGTTTATTATAAACCTTAATGCTTAAACATAAAGTTTAATTACCATTGCAAAATATATTTAAAATGTCGCTTGAAAATAAAATCATTCTATTTTTAAATTTTGAAAAAAATTAAACTTAAAGTCTAAAGTAATAAGGTTAAAAACATACTAATTTGAAATAAGACCACAAAAGTATTTGTGGTCTTATTTTTCGGGCCGTTTTTTAAGCGCTTATCGGGAATCTAGTACTATTATTGATCGAAGCATACAATGGCCAAAAGAGTATAAAATAGGAAAACTATTGGTTGGTTAGAAACTCAAAAACTAGATCGAACAGTTGTAATAATTATTGATATTTTCTATATCGCTGAGCTCCAAACTCAAACTCTAAGTATTTATTTCAAATAAACCAATTACAGGCACTTTTGAATTGTCAAAGGGTTGGTCAGTCAGAAAGATGAAGCTAGTTGCCCATTACAAAGCGTACCTAGTACCTATGGAGAAGAACGGGCAAGAAACTCTACAGATACTCTTTTAAAACATAAAATTGTTACAAAAAGAAACAGGGAACTCATTTTAGGGCACTCGCCCACGGCGACTTTTTGTAGCGATGCTGTCGCGCGCTTCGTAAACGCGCAACAGCATCGCTACTAACGCGTGTTAGTCGCATTTGCAACGCGCTACAGAAGCGATGCCAACGCGCTACTAACGCGCTACAGCATCGCGACTGTATCGATGCAAACGCGCGACCGTGTCGGACCACATCGGGGAGAGAAGATCGCAGGTATTGTGCCGTTACTGAATCGCGTTAGCATCGCGACAGAAGCGCGACTAAATCTGGGTCCGTGGGCGAGAGCACACACTAGCGACCGCTTCGCGACTGTATCGATGTGGAAGCGCGACAGCATCGATCTTACATCGCTACAAAAAGTCGCAGTGGGCGAGGCCCGAGGGCCCTTATTTAAAAACTTAAGTTATTTTTGATGTGCGAAAGTATTTTTATGAACCATTTTAAAGAAATAAATATAAATTATATCATTTATCAATACCTGAGGGACTACACAAGTGGCCAACGCTGCAACGCTCTGAAAGCGTTATAATTATATTACTACAACCACGTTCAATAGGATTGACATCATAATGCTTTCGATAGCTTATGATAATCCCATACATGATTAACTTACCCATCCTCGTTCTCGCCAACAGAATGTCACATAGTAGGTATATAAATAAATGATGGCAGGTATGTCATCATCTGCCTAGCCATTTCCCAACTACATAATATGTTGGGGTCGGCTCCCAGTCTAACCGGATGCAGCTGAATACCAGTACTTAATATGTTGCGACTGCCTATCTGACCTCCACAACCCAGTTACTGGGTAATACGATACCCCTTGGTAAGACTGGTTGTCAGACTTTCAGGCTCCTGACTATACGTAACGACTGTCAAGCATCCACGAAAGACAGCCGGGACCAAAGGCTTAACGTGCTTTCCGAGGCACGGAGGGGTTTCGGTATGTAAAGATGGTCACCCATCCACAGACCAACCGCGGCAAGCGTAGCTTAGCCTGATCGATCGACCTCTGCGGCTGTTATTATTTAGCCACGGGCCCCTCAAATAATGGAAGGTATAATAATGGAATAAAGGTCCCCAGGTAAGAAAAAGAAATAGGTACCAAAATCCATTTCCAGACATTCTTCTTGAACAGAAAGTACGTTGACCCCATTCCCAACTGAACCCCAAAATCGATGCCCAATAAATACCGAAAGAAATTCTGCCCCTAACATCTTTCTGATGTGAGAACATCCTAATATCCAATTCCGCAGAATAACCGGCAATCTTAGAAACGGTGGGAAGCCCGAAATCTCCCGGGACGTGCTGGTCATTCCCGATTCGGTGATCCAATTCGGTACTCGATCGATTATCGGAAGTTCGGGACCGACTTGATAGCCTTTCGTTTAATAAATCATAAAGTTGTGAGCGAAATCATAACGAGGGGAGGACTTAGAATGGTATTGGAAGCTTAAATGATAAAGGAAGTTTTCGATGGAAGATTGCATTATTTTTATACAGACGCCAGTACAAAAAGCTACCAGAAACTGTCAAATTTTCCCAATCAACCTTGAACCTAATGCTTTAGCGATAAAGTTGAAAATCTATTAAAGAACTTGACAGATTGTAGTAGCTTGAAATGCTGGCGTCTGTACTTTACGTCACATCATTTTGTCCTTTCTATATCTTGGATGTTCGTCAATCAGTACCCTAATTGCGTAACAGTCTATACCAATCACAATCCGAATAGTTTTGAAGGATATTGCAAGTCCATTGCTTCAAAGTTCATATATGTTCGAGAAAATTGTCTGCTCAACAACGTAAATGAAAAGAGAAAAGATCGCTCTTAGCGATTGTGTCACCCTTTGTAAAATTTCTATATTTATGTCTGTAATGTATATGGTGTACAAACGTCAGCAGGTCAAACTAGCCGAATCTGACAAATTTTCCCAACCAACCTTGAACCTTAATGATTTAGCGATACTTAAAGTAGAAAATCTATTAAAGAAATTTGACAGATTGTAGTAGCTTGATATGCTGGCGACTGTACATAATGAAGAGTATTCTCTTCTTATAACGCAATGAATGTTGTTGAACTGTCAAAATGAAAGGCATTGCTACTTTTAGTGCGTTACGCAATAATCCCGCAGTTTTTACATCACACTTTTGGGCACAAGTCTTCTCTTTGCTATGCAATACATATTTGCATATGTCCTATGCCAGTCAGTTAATTGGTGGTCACTTGTTTGTTATCAACCATCAATCCATTCAGCTACACTACATCTTAAAACCAGTCCTTGATTAACATGGACTAAAATACCAAAACCACGTTATACCTTATTGGTTACGTAAATCACAAAGTAACTGTGAAACCTTTTACGAACACGATTTTTTCTTCTTCTTTGAAATGAATGGAGCGTACAAATACATTCTTTTATGAAAATGTTTTCCTCCTTCGTTACAAACCTTGAGGAAAAGTAAAAAGTTATGAACCCATGAAAAGTAATTTCAAGAGAAACACGAACACTTTGAATAACTTTATACTTTCTAAAACTCTCTCGCTTTATTCAACATGTTTTTCAGAAGTAATTTTTTTTTTTTATAAAAAAAACAAGCGACTACCAAAAAAATACTACAATTTAAAAAATATCTTTAATTTCGGAAGTCTGTGTCTTTGGTTTTGTATTTTCGTTTTATGCCACCGACTTCCAAAATTTGAGTTCATTTTCACTTTGTGGTGTTATTTTTCGAAGTCGGTTGTTTTTTTTATTAAGTAATAAAGTTTTTTTTTTACTTTTAGTTGTGATCGGAGAGGACCACTACACATAAATTCATACAATGATAGAAAGTTCACATCATCCACACACACTAAGTGGAAAAAATACAACCGAATTGAGCCTCCTCCTTTTTTGAAGTCGGTTGAAAATACGTTGTATTGAAATTAAATATTTTTCAAATCGGTTTATAAATGACGGAGTTCTGAGATAACGAACATTTTTTTTAAAAATACGATCGCATTGAGACTTTTCCTTTTTTTTGAAGTCAGTTAAAAAAGTATTAAATTGAAAACATGTTCAAGTTATTCGAACGTTTTCACAAAACGGACGCAGTGATGGCTGTCATGCGTTTCAGTGACGTCATTCGCAGTTCCGGTTCGCGGTTTACTAAAGAGCGGTGGCCAACACATAGTTTCGCAATATCGGTACATTTATCAATACCTGAGGGACTACACAAGTGGCAACCGCTAAAAGCGTTATACATATATCGCTACAACCACCTTATATTAAGATATCTCATGTCAATCCCATAGGGGCATGTTACATTGTCAATAATATCACGATACCGTGGTAATATTGATGGTATAATAGGCCGTATCACGGTATCGTGCTCAATAATTGCGATATCGCGATATTAGGATCGTGATAATATTGACAAATGTAACATGCCCCATACATTATTGACGATCCCATCCTTGTTTTCGCTAACAGAATGTCACATAGTATAGGTTGCCAGGTAAGAAAATTGCGGACACTATGTGTTGGCCACCGCTTTTTAGGCTACCGTAGTTTTACGTGAGTGCTATAAAAAAGTAGGAATAATGATTGTGTTTTTTTTATTGATGAATTCAAATCTACGTTTTCAGCCTTTGGACCTTGGTCCTGTGACCTGAAAAATAATCCTAGACCATAAGTGTGTGAAGACCAACTGGACTTTGGGGGTCGAGAAGTTGGAATCGCGTCACAACACGAACTTCAAGTTGTTCGTGGTGCGTGTTCCGACACATCATCTTGAGAATTTCCTCAAGGAAGAGTTCTGGCCGAAGGGTGTTGTGTACCGCCGGTTTCGCGGCTACTTGACACCAGTCAGCGAAACACGACGCAGACACTTCGTGTGCGTTAGTTAGTTTTTAGTGTTATGTTGTATGTATTTATAGTATTTTTAAATTATATTAATATTATATTGTATGTGTTTATATGGCCTGAAATAAATGGATAAATAAATAAATAAGCCCCCAATGTATTACAAATATTACCACATTTTCAATTGTTTAAATGTACTTGCATGCTCTTTTGTAAACACATGTTTTTCAATTCTATATATTTTTTGGACAATGATAAGTGGAAGAGCGGGGTCTCCTAAAACAAGCATTTCCTTGCTTTAAAGGAGTCTTCAAACCATATAATGCAAACCAACTATGTTAATTGAATTAAACATTTTTATTTATTTTCTCCTACAATTTCCATTTAACTTTTAAAACACAGACCCATAATCCGCAATTAACATAAGTTTACAAAGTTATTACCTGTAATAAAGGCATGTTTCACTCCAAAATAGACTTCAAGAACTCCTTTAATGATACATAGAGTACCCATGTTCAGTATGTTCACAGATTTTAAATCCACAAAGCGTTTTCAGGACTCGTTATTGTTGACTCCGTATAGATCCGAGGTTAGATTTAGGTAAAGAGGTTGAACCGAAAGCCGAGCCGTAAATTATGTTGTTATAACATACTTCGTGAACGTACCTTGTGTTAAGGCTTTGTTGTTCCCGTTACGGTTGTTTTGTTTAATACTTTCTGATTATGTTTTTTTTTTAACATTTGGTTTTAAAAAGAAGGGAATTTAAAAAAAATATTGTCTTCTAACAATATGCAGCAATCAAGTGTGGAGCCTACATCTGGTTTTTTAGTAACATAATGTATGTCCCTTGTCAATTGCCTACTGTAAAGGACAAGCAACTAACTGCACCGTTGCGCGTTGCCCTCGCGGTCGAAGTAGTATCGGCCGAATGTTCGGCCGTTTCTTGCTACGAAGTTACTATTTGGTACGGTCGGTTCCGATCCTACACTCCTACACTCTTTCGAATATTGACTATGGTCCCGACCCAACTGAGCCGATCCGAACTTTTTTCGCATTTTTCAATAATTTTCGGTTCGGACATGTGTCGGTCCGATCCGAACATTCGCACTTTCTACTACGGAGTAGGCTCCCTGGGTTCGATTCCCAGGTCGGGCAAACTGTTATCTATTAGGTATTTCTTTTTTCGTAAAAGTATTAACAATTTTATCGACGGAAAAAATGACAAAAAAATCTAATTTTTTTTTAAATTTTTTATGGACTTTTAATTTTTTTTACTGTCGTCTTGGTACCTACCCCATGCAAACAAACTGTTACTACTTTTAAACTGAATGTGACATTAAAACAAAACAAAATTAATAATAAAACAAAACAAAAATAATAAGTAACAGTTTGTTTGCATGGGGTACCAAGACGAGAGTAAAAAAAAATTAAAAGTCCACAAAAAAATTTTTTTTTATAGTTTTTTTTGACGTTTTTTCCGTCGATAAAATTGTTTATATTTTCACACTTTTTAATATGTGCACTTTATAAAGACTCGCACTGTATAAAGCATACCCATCACATTGAATTAGCAAATGTGTACATTTATTTTGTCAGTTTTCATTTTCCTTTGCACCAAAAATTGTCCCCTAATATACATAAACTTTCGTCATAACGGTGCGAACGAATGTCCAGGGACAGTTACCATGAGTATTTGGCTAGCCGAGCCTTCCCCATTATCGAGCTCATTACTATTAATGTCCATTGGCAATGGCATTTAATTCCCGACAAAAAAAACAACCCCTCTTTTGTTCCCTTGTATCCATGCCTCTTTAATTTTGTTCTCTGGCAAGGCTAGGAATAATGTCAACCCTTCCAACCTCGTGTGTAGATATAAGCTTACGTGAAGGGGAGAGGCAGCAGCGTCCCTGTAGTTGGTAAAAAGAATTCAGTGTTTCGATGCAATTTACATATTTGGTTGTACAAAGACCAATATTAATGCAGATTCTGGTAAGAATTGAGCACCGCTTACGCATTCAAACTGTTGAGTAATAAAGAACAGAGAGCAGAGCAGAGAGAGAGCAGTGGTGGCCAAGTGGTAACGGCGGCAGCTTACATGTTGTAGGTCGTAGGTTCGAACCCAGACAGGCGCTTTACTTTGTGTAAATAATTTTCATCCTGCTCTCAAAACGGTGAAGGAAAACACCGTGAGGAAACCGGCATGTCCTAGAACCAAAAATTCGAACACATGTGACATCTGCCAACCTGCACTGGGCCCGCGTGGTGGATTACGGCCCACTCACTCCTTCTTACCGAGAGGAGGCCTGTGTCCCAACACTGGGAACATTATAGACTGATTATGTATGTTATGTTATAAAGAAAGAAAAATGCGTTTATTGGCATAACAGAACAAAATACACCGTAGAATTAAAAAAAAAAACAGAAAACAACTATTATACCGGTAAAAGGGGCCTCAGCTCAGCATAGTGACAACAAGACCTGACGCTGATTTTCCTGTGTGCGAGTGCCATAGGCTAGAATAATAAAACACGTAGGGAAGTGTGTGTACGTTTTGATAAATTAATGGTATACACGCACGCAGAACTCATGGCCGATGGTTTCTGGAGTGGCCCTGTTTGGTAGGGCTCCCAAAAGGTGGACCAATGGCCTGGTGAAGGTCACGGAAATTCGTTTTATACGAGGTCAGGACTGGTATATGAGGGAGGCTATGTCTACGCAACATGTCTTTTTCTTCCATACTTCTCTATTAGCTGTCATCTCGGTAGTCACCCCCTTTCTAACCATATCATCATTCACACAGTCCATCCATCGTTTTGTTGATGACAGTAGTCGGTAAACATTTACAGCCGAATATTGTGATGTATAGACCTGCGGTCAACATTTCGATAGTAAATAAAACCTATACGAATGCCAAGGACGGCATCCAATATTGACGTCATGCAGTCATAACTCACGGTCTAAACTACCAATTTAAAAATTACATGTTGAACATTAGCACAACTGCCAAGATAGTGGTAATATTGATTGCCAATAACAGAATATTTTCATGATATTAAAATCAATTTAGTAACCTTGACCTACCTTTTTTGTCTATTATCAAAATAGAAGAAGAAAACTCTTCTTAGAAAACAAACCATGCAAGATTAATCCATGAGAGAGGACTGTTTAAATACCATCTGGCATCCGTAAAAAAAAACCAAATCACAAACGTTTGAGGTCTACCAACATCTCCTTCGCTTAGGTGATAATACGATATGTATGAAAAACAACACAAGGTACATTATAATTTAACTATGAATAAACTACATTACACCATTTCTTCGTCATATTATTAACCTGTGCGGCAGAGGTCTACCCGTGTCACGGTGTGCCGTATCGTTTAACAGTCAAAAAGGGGATTGCCCAAGTAATTTTTGGATTAGGTTTTGTATAACTCTTGTTTTTATATCCTTTATCTACTTATCAAACAGTTCAACGAAAAGAAAAGAAACTGTCGGCAAGGTTGTAGCAACTGACTGCTCAATAATTAACGCCAGAAGCCTTTACGCATCGTGACCAATAATATGGAGAGTCCTTGACAACGTTCCATCGTCACTTCCAGTCATCATTCCCATTGAATATAGGACAAAAACTCTTCACATAAGCCTTCATGTTTAAAGCCACACAATTTAAGAACTCGATTAATTTTCCGGCCACAATTTGGTCAATGCTCATAAAGAGCGTCCAAAGCGGTATCATAAACCGGAGTAGGTAGAAATTTAATCATGAAAGGCCCTTCGTACACATTCATCACATGCCTGAAACAATTATGAGACTTCGCGTAATAAGTGAAAAGTTTTGTAACAATTTTCGTGTGTGAAACGCTAAAAAGGTTTCAGAGAAGAGGTTATTTATGTTTTTTTATAACTATGAGAACCTTGAAAATGGGACTTAAGTTAAAGCAGTATAAGATAAAGGCTACAAAGAATACTGATACAAATAATAGATAAGGAAAAGGCGACGTGAAGGGAATTATGGCGCCATCTACATGTGAACTATGCATCACACTGACGTCACGTAAAATCCTGCATCGCGCAAGCAGAATTTACCGCGCGACTAGCATATACATAATAAAAATTCCCGACATCAACCGTCGAGCAGCAGCCCACCAGACACAACACCCGTCTGGTTGGAGGATCCATCTTTTTTATGGAGGATCATCATACCTCCATAGAATATTTTACTTTCTTTCCCCGAGTCGACATGAGCAAGACTAGCTAGAACAAGCAGTGATGAAAAGATTAGCCAATCACCTGGTAGCGGGACTGACAGCCTAGAGTAAACGCGCTACTTTAATTTCAATAATCACGCTCTTGATAAATGAACTACAAAGCCCTTTAAGCCGTTAGTCCTACGCCCGATTTCTTCCTTGTCGTGTCGGATTGCCATCCCATCGGACTTTATAAGTGAGGAAAGAGTGAGTGCACCTGTGTCTGCGCAGACATTTGTGCACTATCTGGAGGACTTTATATAAACGCGATATAAATAGCGACAGCAGTAACTTACTCCTGAATATACGGCTTAATTTCCTATGCTTAAAGTTCAACATTATTAAGCCACGCACGTAAAATAAAAATGGGGTCTGAGGTCCCTAGTGTATGGATATTACCTTCATAGAGCCTTCATATACGCGAATAACTAAACTAAACAAATATGGCTACTACCCAAACATTCGTCCCTTAAGGGGTTTACTTTGCTGCTAAATATGTCGTCAAATATGCTAGCTTTCTAGTTATAGCTGTAGCTAGAACTAATTAAAAAAAAAAACACATGGTTGCTGAAGTAAATACCAACTAAAAAGGAAAGGAAGTAAATACCCTACAGCCCAATGGTAACTAAAATTAATTAATAAAATTAATTAATAAATTTTTGACATTTCCATTCCTAATATTCGACTAATTTTCAATTTGTATTTTATTCTAATTTACCTAATATTTAATTCTATGTTATATATAACCAAAAACCCTGAAAAAGTATTTGTACGCCGGAAACGGCAGAATATTATGAACTTTTAAAATTATGTAACAACTCTGTAACAATATTCTGACAAATAAATGGACTTTGACTTAGACTTTGACTTTAACAGAATATCTTTCACACTGTTGTGAAAAGGTAAGATATAGAAGAAGGATCACGGTCGATACAAAATTGACCCATGTCCTACAACAAAGAGAAATATCTGAAAAAAAAGATAAAAATGAGTATAAAATGTTGACATATTTCCGAACGCCATCCTTACAGTCTAACATATAAAAAAAGCTGTGAAAAATCGTTCAGGATCAGTAATATGCAAGAATATAGCTACCGTTGAGGAATACTAGACTGTAACGTGATGGCGTTCGGAGGTATGCCATATATTTATGCTGAATTTATATATATTTCGTTTCTGTAGGACGTGGGTTAATTTCGATTCTTCTTCTTCTTTATGGCACAGAATTGGAACCATGGTGATACTGGCAGGGCAACTTAGATGAAACTAAAGAAACAGTAGGAATAAGTATATCTAGCATTGAACCTCGTCGTATATCTTAGACTAGCTTCAGCCCGCGACTTTGTCCATGACCAATCGTGTCGCATCCCATTGCCCGCCCGCGCTATGACTTCTTTTTTTTTCTTTATGCTCGGCTCCTAAGATTTGTAGCGTGATCTTAAACAGTCTATATTATTCCTCAAGCATTAGGCTTTCAAATGCAACAATATTTTTTCAAATTTGACTGGCAATTCCAGAGATTAGCGCGTTCAAACAAACAAACTCTTTATTATTAGTATAGATTACCACCCATGGTTGATCGCATTAGGCTATAGAGAGATCCGTACTAATGTGTGAAAGTGGATTAATCTTGCTTTCACGCTTCGACGCCTAATCCGATCGTCATATAATGGCCACGTTTGTGTACTTTGTACCACAAGACGAACATTACCTTAGTAGGTACACTGCAAGTTTTTACAAGTATCTAATCACGTCGGTGTCACCAGTATAGAGGCATGAGGAACAGAGTGTAAAGTTCAATCATCCTCCTTAGAAAAGGCAGGATTCTCCGACCAGACGGGAGTTGTGTCTGGCGGACAACTGCCCGATGATTCATGTCGGGCTGTTGTATATATGCTAGTTGCGCGGTAAACTTTGCTTGTGAGATGCAGGTTTTTGCATGACGTCAGTATGACGCGTAGTTCGCATGTGGCATTGTAGATACCGGGACAGTAAATTTACAGTAATTTTTTTCAAATTCCAAGTTAGAGATTGTCATGGAATCTATCAAACAAAATTACAACAACTTAGGTTATGGGTGGAAGAGAACAGATTGCGCCGACCCCAACTAAATTGGTATATTCAGGAAAATTGGCAAGAAAATAATCAGTCTTTAGAGGTATGAGGAACAGGGTGTAAAGTTCACTCATCCTCCATAGAAAAGGGAGGATCCTCCGACCAGACGGGTGTTGTGTCTGGCGGGCAATTGCCCAACGATTGATGTTGGGTCAAAAATGAGTTAATAATGTTCCCAGTACTGGGACACAGGATCAACAGACATGATATTTGCAAACAGATCAAAAACAGGTCTTCAGTAGGCAGATTTCAATGAAAAATCGTAAAACAAAAAACAATTGAAAAATAGAAGAAGAAAATGCGGCATAGAAAAAGATTAGATGACTAAGGGCCGGTTTTTTGATCCGTAACTCAACCAATTGTTATATAAATATTGGCAGAATGTGCTTATAGATAAATTTTTAGTTGATCATAAAAGCACATTTTGCAAAAACTTAACCATTAGTTACCATTTTTAACAATCGGTTGAGTTTAACTACGGATCGAAAAAACGGCTCTCAGTGACACAGTCATCAGGTGATGACTGTGTCACTGAAGGCCGGTTGCAAACCTAGGTACCTACCTAGCCCTTTGCAGCTTCTAGCCAAACCGGATGCAGCTAAATACCAGAGGGGCAGTTTCTGTATTTTTAAGACCGGTTGCCTTCTAATCTGTCTCAGTCTGTCAAAAATACCTCTAGTTTACCAAAATGTTTGAAAAGTTTTTGACATTGATTGACTGAGACGAGATTGCGACTAGATTATGAACGTTTTTTAATCGACTTCTAAAAAAGGAGGAGGTTCTCAATTCGGATGTTTGTATATTTTAAGGTTTGTTCGCGCATAACTCCGTCGCTTGCCAACCGATTTGAAAAGTTCTTTTTTTGTTGTTGTATGTATACTTCCCAAATGGTCCCATTGAAATTTCGACAAGATCTGAAGGCCAATTCTCGTAATTTAAAACGTTCAAAATCTAGTCGCAGTCTCATCTCAGCGACAAACAAATGTCAAAAACTTGTCAAAATGTAGGGAAATTAGAGGTATTTTTTGACAGATTGTGACTGAGATCAGACTGTGAACGGTCTTAAAATTACGAGAATTGCCCCTCTGATGATGAGTTTCGGAGACAGACAACGGAACTCTTCAACAAATGCCAGCAAATCAACGGCTATTGCTGCTATCGCTTATGTATGTATTGTTTACGCAATCACATAACATAACGTCACGCCTGTACCCTCTAAAGGAGTACGCAGTTGTGTTCAGTATACCACGGTACTCCCTCATTTCTGTCAAAGTTGTTATTGGGGTACCTCTAATCTTGTAAGTATATACGAATTTGTGTGGGGTAGGTACAACTAAAAAGTGAAAAATACCAACTTTTTTACAAAAAAAAAACAACCAAATTAAAAAAAAAAACTACAAAGAGAAAAATAACTTTAATTTCGGAAGTCGGTGTCTAAAAACGAAAATGCGGAACCAGCGACACCGACTTCTGAAATTAAAGTTATTTTTCTCTTTGTAGTGTTTTTTTTTTGGAAGTCGGTTGTTTTTTTTTTGTAAAAAAGTTTTAAATACAGGGATTGGCCTTCTATACTGTTCAGCAGTGAGTTCAATGAAATACCGGGGTATGAAAAACCCTGAATCCAAGGCAAATAGTATCTTTACTCACCATCATCTTACTTTCCAATGAAAATAATCCTGAAGCGGTGACTAAGCGAAAAAAGCGCTGAATCAGCTAACAGAGTAAATTAAGCGTGAAATATGTCAAGTCAGTACCGTCGTGCGGTTATAAATTATCTGGATCAAGGTGAAGTGGTTTTCAGATATCGGGTTAAAAGGTTTGGGGGTTAAAATAGATTAAGTGTTTGCATGCTGGCGTCTTAAGACCCTTTCTATATACACGTTTTTCTTGCCGAGAAAAACTACGGTTATTCGCTGTGTGTAGGCACGGTCATCAGTGTTGTATGGATCACTATAAAAGCTTGTTGATGGAGACGTTTTTTCAACATTTTAAAATGTGCTCCGAACGTGAATAAAGAAACGTGTAATTTCAGTCAAAACCACCACATTGATCTAGTAGTCGCAAGCGCTACTACTGAGCAAGAGGTCCTAGGTTCAATAGACTTTATTCCTAAAAAAATCTAATTAGTCCGTCAGTTAGATTATCAAAAAATATTGGACCCGTATTTTTTCTTTTGTCAATTATATAAAAGATGATGAAGATATCGCCCGTTAAAGTTCCGCGTGACGTCACTTGCTTGCGACATTTTTGCAAGCAAGTGACGGTTTGGAACTAGCTTTATTTTTCTGACTGACCGACCCCTTGACAATTCAAAAGCGCCTGTAATTGGTTTAATTGAAATAAATACTCTGAGTTTGAGTAATAGGAATCTCTGAAACATGAAAGCTTTTACTTTGAAACGATTTTACCACAAACGATCCAATTTCCTTCTCGTATACAGGAAACTACTTAGTTCTTATAACTTAGTTCCTGCTTCTAAAAGCACGTCCCCTTCTCAGTACCGTTGACATAAAAACCCATTAAAACTTCAGCTTTCAGTGGGACAGCACTAAAAGGTACTGAGAGTGCCTCCGCATACATTGACTGCTACTTTTTTTTTAATGTAAAGTTTCTACAGGTGTTTCGTCTTTAAAAACTACGAACACCATATTGAGGGAGTTGTGAAAAAAAATGTAATTCGCCATTTTGTGGTGGCGGCCATCTTAGATTTGAAATGTATCATAGTGTATAGTATTCTACTAGTCAAGCCCTTTCATTTGATACCCATATTGAGGGAGTTGTGAAAAAATATGTAATCCGCCATTTTGTGGCGGCGGCCATCTTGAACCGATTTTCATCAAACATAGCTAAGAACACTCCCGACAAATACTCCTTTCAAATAAAAAAACAAAATCAAAATCGGTTCATCCGTGAGGGAGCTACGATGCCACAGACAGACATACACACACACACAGAGAGAGAGAGAGACACAAACTTATAACACCCCGTCGTTGTTGCGTCGGGGGTTAAAAATAAGCACGCTACTTCTTAAATAGCATAGCATAATAGAACAATCAACCTATAATGTTCCCACAGCTGGGATACAGACCTCCTCTCTATGGAGAGAGAGAGGGCCATAATCCAACACGCGGGCCCAATGCGGGTTGGTGGATGTCACATGCCTTCAAATTTTTGGCTCCAGGACATGCCGATGCCGGTTTCCTCACGATGTTTTCCTTCACCGTTAATGAGAGCTGTGGTGAATCAATCAATCACTTCTTGAATACAATTTCATCATTCTTACTTTTGAGCTTTGGCTAAATAATATCTATATCTATCTATCTATAATATGTAAGTATTTACAAAAAAAAAATGTATGTAAGTAGTTTATCAGCCATCTTGTTACTATAACACAAGCATTAGGTTGCTTAGCTTGGGACTAGATGGCGCTGTGTGAAATGTCCAGGGATATTATTATTATTAATAACAGCCGCACGGGTCGTTACATATCGAGACCCGTCGGTGCCTCAGAAAGCACGCTAATCCGTTTATCCCGGCTGTCATTCGTAGATCTTTGACAGTCGTTACGAGAAGTCTGAAGCCTGACAACCAGTCTTACCTAGGGGTACCGTGTTACCCAGTAACTGGATTGTGGAGGTCAGACAGGCTCCATGTAAATAACTGGTATTCCGCTGCATCCGGTTAGACTGGAAGCTAACCCCAACATCGTTCGGAAAAGGCTGGACAGATTGAATTCTTACTTTCTTAACATGCAAACTACGGACAAAGATGCGGAGTTTTCAGTTCAGGAAAAATATGTTCAGGTAAATTCGCATAAAATATTCACAAAACTTTTCGAGATACGACAGGAAAACTTCAATGGATTTCATGCTGTATATTTTTCACTGCCTGAAACTTTCGCTGCGGAATATCCTTTCTCTATGTAATACCTTCTCAAAACTTTTTAAACTTATAACTGTGATTTTGTGTGTGTGTAATTTCACTGTGTACATAAATAATAAAATAAATAAATGAATAAAATTATCATACCTACCGAATGATTGTAGCCTTCCCCAACTATTTTGGGGTCGGCTTCCAGTCTAACCAGATACAGCTGACTATAAGTATTTGACATGGAGCTACTGTCTATCTGACCTCCACAACCTAGTTACTGGGTAACACGATACCTCTTGATAAGACTGGTTGTCAGAGTTTTGGCCTTCTGACTACCCATAGCGACTGCCAAAAATCTACGAATGACAGCCGGAATCGACGGATTAACATGCTTTCCGAAGCACGGAGGGGTCTCGATATGTAATAGATGTTCACCCATCAATGAACCAACCGCGGCAAGGATAACTTAGTCTTCGCTCGACCTGTGCGGCTGTTATCAATTAGCCACAAGCCCCTCAAATATTACAAGGTGACCCATTCGACGGCACGGTTGGCGCAGTGGTTAAGCGATTGACTGCTGCGCTGCGTGTCGCGGGTTCGATTCCCGCACGGAACAAATATTTGTATGACCTACATGTATTTGTTCTGAGTCTGGGTGTTTTTCTATCTATAATATGTATGTATTTACAAAAAAAAAAAAAAGTATATAAGTAGTTTATCAGCCATCTTGTTACCATAACACAAGCATTAGGTTGCTTAGCTTGTGACTAGATGGCGCTGTGTGAAATGTCCAGGGATATTATATATTATTATATATTATAATTAAATTGCGGCAGAAATATCCGACACATCGATAAATTAAATATAGAATATTTCTCTTACTAATAATTATTTTGCCCTTTGCAGTGACAGTACGTAAGCTGAATTGATTGTCATTAAAAGTAATGAGTTCTCAACGGTGGGACCGTATGACAGCAAGACAGCTTGACAGTGTGACAGCTGACAGTGTAATAAACTGAACAATTCACATTGCGTGAGCATGCCTAAGCTGACAAGGTCTGTCTGGCATAATTTTCATGCTAAGTCGTACATTGAATTAAGGTCGAAATTGAGGTTATCAAGTAAATAATTCATATTGTTTCATATTATTGCATACCAAAGAAACGATGGATGGAATGTGTGAATGATGATATGGTTAGAAAGGGGGTGACTACCGAGATGACGACTAATAGAGAAGTATGGAAGAAAAAGACATGTTGCGCCGACCACGAATAAATTGGGATAAGGGCAGGAGAATGATGATGGTGATGATATTGCATATAATTCAGACCACACAGAACTAATACGTACCTAACACATAATGATATAGACAACGTCTTCTATCTATGGAAAAGGGTTCATTAAGGTTTTTAAATATAGCAGTATTGTGCTTAGATATGTGCCTTTTTGGCCTCGCAACGGTAATTTTTTTGGTTGAATTACTTTTTTTTTGTTTTAATGACAATTTTTTACTCTTTGTATTTCCTGTGTGTCCCAAATAAAATATTTTTCTTTCTAGCATTCCCTCTTTTTTCTATGTTGATGTATGCAGGAAAATCTCATTCTCATATTATTATTTTTATTAGATTTAATAATTTAGGATAGGTAGTATGTTATAGAAGTTCCATATTAGGTTAATTTAATATTGTAAGTATATATACCACACCATCGTATTAGGTTTATCTTGTTATGATAGTTGTAAAGGTAATCTATACTAATATTATAAATAGGAAATATTTTTTTGTATTTTTGTGTGTATGTTTGTAGGTAATGAATAAACTCAAAAACTACTGTGCCGATTTCAAAAATTCTTTAATTATTGGTAAGCTACATTCACCCTGAGTGACATAGGCTATATTTATTGCTAGAAAAGATTAGGGATCCTTACTAAAACTTAACCACCCGTGCGAAGCCGGGCCGCTAGTTACATATAAAGATGTCAAAAATTAGTAGTGCGCTATGCTTTGCTTTGATGAAATTTGGCATACAGATACGTAGTTTATAACGTAGGATACTTTTTATCCCGTGAGTACATTCCCGTGGGATCATTTCCGAACCCCACGCGGGCGAAGCCGCTGGCAAAGCTAGTATAATATGTATAAAGTGCTGCTTAGCTGTTCTAAACCTTACAATGGATTTTATTGCAGTTTCTATCAGAATTTAGAGGAGAATAAGGTTCATATTACGTTTTATTCCCTGAAATACTATATATATTTTTTTCCAACTTACATCTATCATTACAGAGAAATCTATTACAATAGTGTACCTACATATCTAAACACTTATCCTAACTTATAACTAACTCATTATTATCCTATTTCCTACTTATTCCTACTAATATTATAAATGTGAAAGTTTGTATGGATGGATGGATGTTTGTTACTCTTTCACGCAAAAACTACAGAATGGATAAGGATGAAATTTGGCACACCGATAGTTTATAACCAGGATTAACACATAGGATACTTCTTATCACGATATTCCTACGGGATCAAAACGTATGCGGGTGAAACCGCGGAGCGCAGCTAGTAATTAATAATGAAATCTCGATGATTTGTCAAGTCATACTTAAAGCCTGGCGAAACGGCGGCGGGTTGGGTAGCGGGGTCGTCCGAAAGGGTTAAGGAAGGCTGCCCTGGAACATAAAGGGTTAAGGAAGGAACACGGGTGGGTTTTAGTCAGTAAGAGTCTGATACTCCCTTGCGCTCCACCCAGAGCGGGAGGGGTCAGTTGGCGATTTCCCATCCTCAAAAAAAAAAAAAAACGGTGGTTGGTCGTTTACTATAAGACTTAGTTCTTGTACCCGTCGAGGACTTACCTCTTACCAAATAGACATAGGTACCTACATAAGAAGATTAAATAACAATCCTTCTTCCCCCTTCAACGAGGGTGAAAAAAGACGACGACAGTTTTCATCAAACTTTTAAACACGGAGAGTTTTTTTTCATCCCGCTGAAGTAATAAGATTTCTTTCCTCACTGAGTTTCTAGATGCAAATTGATTTTATCGAAAGAAAATTTCTCTTTGCTTTGCATTTATGTTTAACTAGCTTCTGCCCGCGGCTTCGCCCGCGTGGATGTCGGAAATTTACCCACGGGAACGTGCTAACAGGATAAAATGTATGTGCTTCCCCAGAATGCCATCTATGTCGCGGGCCCTTTGTGGCTAATTACAATAGAAAACCAATTGTGTCTCATTAGTGGTGATTAAGAGGGTACCTATATGATATCTTTACCTAAGTACCTAACTAATTTAAAAAAAAAACTCAATAACAGAAAATTAAATACCTACCTACCTAAATAAACCTATTTCTGATGATAACTAATCTAAACTCAATAAATAAGCAAACTCCCTAAAAACTAATATCTATACGAATGACTAAACCTACCTAACAGTATTATAAAATAACCTACGGTTACTACGTACACTATCAAATATACTACCTATACTTTAAAATTAAAATCTATACCTACCTACGACTCATATAAAAATAAACCTAAATAACTCTAAAAACTAAAAGGAATAAAAATGAACTCCACTGCGGGTGACCCAACCTACGACAAACTTAGTATTTGCGGTTGGTACAGTACAGACAGTGGTAATCGGGTATAGGGATCGAACCGCAAAATTAAGTTTGTTTTTTATTGTATATACTTTTCCGGGATAAAAAGTACCCAGTGTGGTGCCCAGGATATTAAAGAATAATTATACCAAGTTTCATCGTAATCGAACCGGTAGTTTTTGCGTGATGCCTGAACAAACAGACAGACAGACAGACAGACAAAAATTTTTTTAATCACATTTTTGGGTTCGGTGTCGGTCAAGTAACACCCCCTGCCATTTATTTTTTGGATATTTTCAATGTACAGAATTTTCACTTCTACAGATTTATTATAAGTATAGATTAGCTGCCCACCTGGTTGCTGGAAAATATGCCGCGGAGACGTACCACCGGGAATAAAAGTACCATATGTGTTAATCCAGGTTACCAAGGGGTATCGTATTACCCAGTAGCTGGGTTGTGGAGGTCAGATAGGCAGTCGCTCCATGTAAAATACTGATATTCAGCTGCATCCGGTTAGACTGGAAGCCGACCCCAACATAGTTGGGAAAAGGCTAGGCAGATGATGATGTGTTAATCCAGGTTATAAACTATTTATGTGCTAAATTTCAGCCAAATCTGTTCAGCCGTTTTTGCGGCAATCCGGAACATACATTCAGACCATCGGCAAAAATTATTCGTTACTATATTATTATTATTATTACTAGCAGCGCCCCGTTGTTTCACCCGCATAAGTTTCGATCCCGTAGAAATATCGGGATAAACAGTATCCTATGTGTTAATCCTGGTTATAAACTATCTGTGTGCCTAAGTTAATCCCAATCCGTGCAGTATCATCCATCCACACAAACTTTCGCGTTTATAATATTATTATATGTACTCGTATGTATACTTATAAAATAGAGTAGGAAGAAAAGACTACTCGTTATTAAAAGCAAAGAGACTGTGGGTAGTTTTATCAGAAAAAGCTTTTGGTATTTCTAATTACTAAGAGGTTTTAATTTAAAATCTGCACTTAGTTTCCAACAAAGCGGTAGGATTTCTATGAACCCGTGGGTGTTATTAAAGATTGAATGAAGGATACCCGCGTACACTGAAGACCCTTTTCAATTAGTTATGTACTGAATCTTCTTTCAGTTAACTGTCCTGTCAATTTGTAATTTGATTGGTTGTTTATATTTTATATAGGCGAGTCAAATCGAACATTAAAATCGCAAACTAACAGCTAGTTCTGATTTTTTAATATGTTGTAAGGACCACTACTAGTAGCGTGTATATACAAAGTTTGCACGTTTTTTGGTATTCTCAATATAAGTCCTAAACTATGCGTTTTTAAAGGAATAAAATCGATACGTTTTTAAAGTAGACTAAAATTGCTAAAATTTTACTTCAGAACCAGCTCTGTAGGTTCAATACTTACCGATATACAGCATTCCAAAAATTTACAACCAATATTGTTCATGTTTACTAACCATATTTACAAGCCATTACAAGGACATTAATTTGGTTAGAATTGTTAATTTTGAACGCTTCGTGGACGGCTCATAAAAATTGTCTGATTCGGTCTGAAAAATCGGCACGAGATTACTAAGAAGAATGTTTATTTCCAGAAAAGTGACAGAGGTGACTCTGGCCCTCTGACCTCATTCAATCATGGAGAAGTCCCCCAGGATTCGAGTTGTTTCTCCACGCCTTCGAATTCATTACTATTTTGTAACCTAACCTAATTTGAGTAATAAGTTTTCGATAAACCTTAGAAGGGACAAAGAAAATGAAACGTTTTCGCCATCGTCATGAACCGCCACGCAAATTCACCTGGTCAGCTATGCGAGTTCTTACAACGTTTTTTAACTCTTAAAAATGTCGCAACGAGAATGGCACTTATAACACTGAATTTGTTTCAATTTTTCTTACTTTCTTTACGCACTACATTCTTCCCAAGAAATTGTACCCATCTTCATATCTGCCTGTCCTTGTCACATGTCCCTTGGGGTCGGCACAACCCATTTACCAAAGAAATAGCCGGTCAATTCTGCAAAAAATGTCACCGGGAAAAATAAGTTGAAGTGAGCTGTCATTCCAGCTGATGCTAGGGATTGGCACTGCTTATAGACAGCTCACTTCACCTAAGTTATCATGTTGAGATTTTTACAGAATACATAGGCTGTACTATCAGAATCCTACTAATTATTATAAATGCGAAAGTTTGGATGGATGGATGGGTGGATGTTTGTTACTCTTTCACGCAAAAACTACTGAATGGATTAGGATGAAATTTGGCACACAGATGGTTTATAACCAGGATTAACACATGGGATACGTTTTATCCCAATATTCCCACGGGATCAAAACTTATGCTGGTGAAACCGCGGGGCGCAGCAAGTAGTTAATATAGAGCAGTGGTTGCCCAGGTGTTAACGGCCCGAATTATGAGTTGGAGGAACTTCACTGCTCTCAAAACGGTGAAGGAAAACATCGTGAGTCATCAGGACATGCCGTCAGCCCGCACTGGGCCCGCGTGGTGGATTATATCCCACCCTCTCTAACAAAGAGGTTCCCAGCAGGTCCCAGCATTGGGAACATTATAGTCTGATAATGCTACTATCAGAATACAAGTCCTTCCCATAAGTCTTAAACTGCCAAAGTCGAACACCGATCAATAAGGATTGGATACAAATACTAACGGCCGGAGTGATTGATCACTAGAGAGCAAGAACGGTACACACGGAAGGAATTTATAGCGCACATAAAAACGACAGAATATGATTGAAGAGCGTATTTTACAAGGAAATATTTTGGGGTAGGCGTTCTTCATTTCCCGTCTCTTTGACTGGTCGCGTCATCGTGTGTGTGGTAAAATTCTGGTAAGAATATGCTTTTGATGTTGAAGAATTTGATAGAAAACGGCCTGGCAAAACACAAGATTTTTGCGTATTATTTTGCTTGATCAATCACAAAATTTTAATCAAAAATATGCACAACATATATGTATATACATATATGGTTGGAAAAAGATGCAACTCTTTTAAAAATAATTCTATCGATATGTTCCTTTCTGGTCAAAACCCCATAATGGTACCAATAATTGATTCCCATTTCTAGACATTGGCAAGGTACACAAAACTAGAACCTTGTTCAATCACTAACACTTCATTTTTTACAGCCATTCCATTATACTCCTTACAATCATTTTCTACCCCATCCGTACCCAAAAATATTTCTCCTTCCTCTTTCCCTCTCTTCTCACGGCCTGTAACAACAGCTACCTATAGTAGGTCCCTGCGGATAAATCACGCAATACCTTTCCTACCCACTCGACTATAACCTCTTTGCTAACCTTACGTCCAACTTCTTGTTAAAAAAAGCGAACCCTGCATTTTGTTATTCTTTAACTAGCTGCGCCCCGCGGTTTCACCCGCATAAGTTTCGATCCCGTGAGAATATCGGGATGAAAAGCATCCTATGTTAACCAAACCTAAAAATTTCATCCAAATCCGTTCAGTACTTTTTGTATGAAACATCCATTCATGAATCCATCCATCCATACAAACTTTCGCATTTATAATATTAGTAGGATTACATGATGATGATAACGTTTTGTATTTTTTTTGTTTGGTGGATTATAAATAGCCTAGTGTGTGTCAGATCATAGAAGAAAGGATTCTGTAGTAATTATTATTTGGATACAATAATCAGATTTGGACTAACACACACATAGCTTCACGCCTGCATAATGCGAAGGGTTGGGTAGACGTGTACCTATAGTACATCGACATTTTTCCTGTTATGTTTAAGTCTCATTTTATGTTTAAGGTTCGACTCTATTGCCATTACACGGGTCTCTATTGCCATTACCCAATAACATTTTGCCCGAACTGGGAGTTCGATTCCAGGGGGCCTACTCCGAAGTGCAAAGTGCGAATGTTCGGATCGGACCGACACATAGCCGAACCGAATATTATTGAAAAATTCGAAAAAAAGTTCGGATTGGCTCAGTTGGGTCCGGACCATAGTCAATATTCGAAAGAGTGTAGTAGTTTAGGTTCGCAACCGACCGAACCAAATAGTAACTTCGTAGCAGGAAATGGCCGAACATTCGGCCGATACTACTTTGGAGTAGACCCCCAGGACTTAGCAGTAGCACTTGCGACTAGATTAACGAGGCAAATTTAGACTAACGCTCGACAAAAATATTGATCAGTCGCCAGTTGCCACAGCAATATTATGTAACTAGCCGCTTTGCTGACTGGTACTAGGTACAGTCACGAGCACCAATATGTCAACATTTGGCCACTTTCAATTACGATTTTTTCGAGAAATAACGAATGTAACGTTGAAATACGACAAATCACATAAACCTATGGGTTCGTAAATGCTATATTCGTAACAACATAAAATTTCATTAAATAATAAAGGAGTAAATCGCTTTTGAATAAAGCCGAATGTATACATACTTTTGCTCGTGACTGTACTTATTAAACTACAGTGTCACTAAAACTAATTTATGGAAATCGGTCAAAATCTAAATTGCATTCTCGAAAGACTTGAAACTGTATTCTTTATTTATTTATTTTATATAAGGTAGGTAGTTACTCAGCTGACAGTACGTAGGTAAGTAGCATAATCAGCCGATAATGTTCCCACAGCTGGGACACAGGGCTCCTCTTAGTGAGAGGCTGGAGGACTGGCTCGTTATCAGCCACGCGGCACCAGTGCGGGTTGGTAGATAAAGCAAGTATAACATTATTTTTTGAGTACACAGAAAAATAAGAATGGCAGAGAGTGACATCATTATTAATGTTTGCAGTGTGTTCATGTACAGTCACGAGCAAAAGTATGTATACACTCGGCTTTATTCAAAAGCGATTTATTCCTTTATTTTTGAATGAAATTTTATGTTGTTACGATCATAGCATTTTCGAACCCATAGGTTTATGTAATGTGTCGTATTTCAACGTTGCATACGTTATTTCACGAAAAAATCGCAATTGAAAGTTGCCAAGTGTTGACATATTGGTGCTCGTGACTGTGTGTGTGTTTTATTCAGAAAGTCCTATTACCGTCGCAAAATTAATTACACAATATTTTCTAGGAAACACAGATGAACAAAAGGTAATAGAAAGATACTTTAGTTCCATGCTTTGCAACGGCACCCTCATCATCTACCTAGCTTTTTCCCAACTACGTTGGGGTCGGCTTCCAGTCTAGCCGGATGCAGCAGAATACCAGTATTTAACATGAAGCGACTGTCTATCTGACCTTCACAACCCAGTTACTGGATACCCCTTGGTAAGACTGGTTGTCAGACTTTCGGGCTTCTAACGACCCGTAATGATTGCCAAAGATCCACGATTGAAAGCCAGGACCAACGGCTTAACGTGCATTCTGAGACACGGAGGGGTCTTGATAATATATGTAAAGATGGTCACCCATCCACGGAACAACCGCGGCAAGCGTAGCTTAACCTGATCGATTGACCCGCATCGCTGTTATTACTTAGCCACAAGCCCCTCGGAATCCTATAAAGCAGCGCAACCCTATAAAGGTAAAAGTATATTTTGTTTCGTATTTTGCCTCGTGCTAGCGTAATTGCTTCCTCACTGATTAGGGGAAAGAAAATATCGTTTACTTAGTGAAAAGGTTAATATTGTAACAGTTACTGAGCGAGTTAATAACCAACTATTGGCCTGACGATCAAGATTTTATGTTGGATAAACTCTTAAATTATGGTGGTTATAATAAATTCAAAATCATTATACTTAATAACCAACATGATTGAATTTATTATTATTTATTTATTCATTTACTTATATAACTTTTGCAATATTTAGCACAACTAACTATTATACACTGGGTACATGATTAATTTACTAACTACACAAATAATATATTTATTATTAAAACAAAAATACAATTGGGCGTCGAGAAAAGTCCTCATCACTGTCATCCGGAAACGTGCCCAGAAGACTGGCAGCATTGCCACGTTGAATGGCAATGCTAATAATTACAGAATTTGGTGACAGAAAGGCTAGTAATAAGGTTATACACATTACTATACGCGCAGTCAGCAACATTCGCCATTCTATTCTATTACCACATACAGGCGTGGTTTAAACGACACTAAAAAACGTGAGGTTACTTAGTATTTTTTTATTGGCTAATGCAATATTCAATATACAAAAAGATTTTTTATATTTGTGTAACTATCCGGCTCGAAGGACCATTATTCGCCCTAACGAACACCATCGAATCACAATTACCGAAAAATAGATGTCTTGTTTCAGAGCCAAAGCCACAGTATATCGCCAGCAAGAATATCATCCCTATACAAACATTCTTAATTCAAAATTACCTGAGCAGCGGTCACAGTAATAGGCAATACATGTGGTTCTTCAACCGCACTCCTGGAACTTCGACTGCCTCGATCCGAACTCTCTTCCTCCGAGTCGGAAGCATGAAACGACAGAGACCCAGGACTGGGGTCACTGAGTCTCAACTTGAGGCAGTCTCGACGCATCTTGAGGTGTTCCAGTAACTTTTTAATTTAGCACTTTTTTTGTGACATGTCTTTGGATTTATCTTTGGGAATGTTTCGTTTTAATTGCTAAAGGTTTTTTTCTATTTGGTCTTAAATTGTTTTTTGATCATTTTTGGTGCTATAACGTGATAAAGGATGTTAAAGGAGGTTGTGGTCACAGTTTTATGTGCAGAACGGCAAGGCGATCGGAAACAAATCAATGCGTAAATTTTCTGTAAGCTTTATGAGAGAAAAGTTTATTATACGTTATTCAAATAATATTATCATCAAACATTTCAGAAATGGGAGCAGCTAAACCAAATACACTGAACACATTTTCTATCTCATTCAATAACGGCCCCAAAACACCCATTATTTCCTTCATTCATAAATCACAGTGAACCCCTCGATATTCGCTGATGTGTTCCAGCCTTACGCCCACGTAACGCGACACCTCGCCACGTAAGGACTCTGTTGCGTCCTTCCATTGTCGCACTTGTATAACCGGCTTTGTTGCGACTCGCGCTCGTTAGTACATGTTTTCTTAGCACGAGTTTTCTTCTAACAAGCGAAATAACGTATTGTACTTGAGAAAATATTTATTTATTAAGACCGGAAAGATGAAGAAAAATTGTTTCAACTTTTATTTCATCCATATCGTTGTTTTTATGTTAACACTTTAGAGCATTTGGCATTTAGAAATATATAGTTTTGTCATGTTTACTTTGTAAAGTATTCCTGATATTTGGAGTATTTGGAGCGTATAAACGGTTTGGTCTCGAATCGTAAACACCGATTCGCTAAGTACTAAGCTGATTTCAACAATTGCAATTTAAATTCCCGGATGCTTTAGTAAACGTAGCTTCAAACAATATAGGTACATATATATATATTTATATATATTGTATATTTTCATACTTAAATACTGTATTATTTTTGTTCTTCAATTACCTACTCTTTTCTACCGTTCCTAGATGAACTACTAGATCTGAACATTTCTCTCCGACTCTCACATGATTTGCATTCTACGTTGGCAATTCCATGGCACTCCCTAATTTAATTATACTTTACAGAATCTAATTTCACTGCCTTACCTACTTTTACTATAAAAGAGTCATTACTCTAAAACCAAGGCATTTTAGGCCAAATTCGAATACATCATAACATACCCATTCAATATGATCTACAACCGCAAATTCCACAGTTCACATCTAGTTCATTTCAATGAAATACTCCAAGATCAATTAGGACTCGTAAACACAGAAATTGAAATGTAAACTACTCTCGATTGATTCGCAAATGTCTATGTATACTCCTTTTGTATACAACGTTGAAATGAAATAAACCAGGATGGGAAAGTGTCTAGAAATAATCGAGTGTTTTGGTTCAGGTAACTGTGGGAACCTGGGAGCTATTTGATTCAGGCAAACCAACCAACCATGAAATGTGGACACTGACAGTCGGGCTGGTCGACAAATTTAAGGTCGCTCAGCGCGCTATGGAGCGGGCTATGACTAAGTTTCTTTGAAGGATAAGATCAGAAATGAAATTATCCGAAAAGAACCGGAGTTACCGACATAGGTCTCAGAGTAAGCAAGTTGAATTGGCAGTGGGTTTGTCATGATTGTCGAAGTACCAATGGCGAGGGGAGAAAAGGAGTCCTGAAATGGAGACCGCGTATCGGCAAGCGTAGTGTGGGACGGCACCCAGCTAGATGGACCGACAGCCTCCAAAAAAGATGACTAGGACAGACTGAATGCGGAAGGCGGAGGACAGGGTATTACGGCGCAGCCTGGGAGAGGCCCATATCCATCAATGGACTGTGATATACTGAGTTGATACCTCTATACAACACTCTAAGAACTTAGGTTCAAGTCACGTAGGTGGACGCTAGGTGCTTCAATCAGTGCTTTATGTGTGGTAACTCATACAGATTGATTTCATGTCATCATCCGTAAAAAAGGCCTCCTGAGTAAAATAAGGAAAGGGTCCCAATAACATCCAGCAATGAAGGCCAAAGGTAATTTGTAAGAGTGGTCATCACCTAGATTACTGTTTTTATGTCTAGTTATTGGAAGGTATGCCAAAATATCATAAAATTGTATTTAACTAATACAATTTTATGATATTTTGGCATACAGCAACAATACATATGCAGTCTTATTCATAAAACTTTAATCAATTGCTAAGCAAGTGATTAGCAAAATTCTTATTCATAATAGCTATTTAGCGCTAAGAGGATGCTAAGCAATTGATTAGTAGCTGTCAAAATTAAACACCACCGGACCACTGCTAAGAGGATGATAAGAGGCAACATGGCGGATTTTATTTGAATCAGCTGATCGGATCATTGCACTTCGAGGTTATTTTGGTCATAGTATCGAGTAGTGCGTAAATATGGATTTCGACAATCTTTTACTGGATTTCCAAAACGATGTAGCATGTTAAATAATTTTGAAACGACGGAGGGAAGTAACAGAAGGAAGACCTACAAAGCTCGTACAAAACCGCTACGAGAATGATTACCTATTGCATATTCTACATTTCGAGTACATAATTATGATGAAAGGATTTATAGGGAAAGCTCAATGAGGTGGCTCAGTAGGTGCTCAGGAGGTTTGAAGAGAATGAATTCGTGAACAAGCTTATCACAGATAGTGATTATTCAATATGTTATCCCATGTGCCCATGTGTTATCCTATGACGCCAGTTCTATGGTACAGAACTAAAGAAAAACCACGTTGTGGCAGTCACACACAAATAATAAGAGACATTTTGTAGAAATAATTTATTTTGATACGTAATAAAACTACATTTTTGTTCTATATAGGTATTCATTGTTTTTGTTTTCCAATACTCTTCCTCCAAAGACATGGGTGCCATTCTTTACTCATGCCACTCTCATTCCTCTTCTTTTTCACGTAGCATGGTCTCATCCATCGCCGTCTTTGCGAGGTTGAATGGTATTAGTGCTAGGTATTAATAGTGGTTTTCATAGCAGCAGTCAAACTTGTATCTGTAAACAAGTATAATAATTTTTACTAAAAGACACTGAAACCCCGTTACAAAAACAGTAGGAAGTAATATCATATAGACACAAGTACCCACTTACATTTCTAAAAGAGCAAATTGATGTTAACAATCCTAAAGGACATGAAAATACAAGTTATTATCGGCTACTGCTCTCACATTCATTTGGTCAGTTTTTATTAGTAAGTAGATATAAATTCAATGATAAATACCTTTTCCTGTTTACTCCAATTATTGGAGCTTATTATTTTCATTGCTACCACCGCATTTACAATGATTTAATTATAAAAAAATATTTTATTTATATTCAAATTATCCGATGAAATTTCTGACATTTATCTGCCAGCTGCCAGTCACGACAGATAAAAAATCGTAGTTTTGACAAGTTTATTCTAAAAATTCCGTTTTTTAGTCGACTATTTTGATTATAATCTGTGCCGAACGCATAATTTCTCCTCTATTTCGTTTCGCTACTAATCACCTGCTAACTAGTGTTTATGAATAAAGAAAAGTTAAGCACTGATTAAGAGCTAAATAAATGGTTAGCTAAACAGTAGCTAATGAGTGATTAGCGAGATTTTTATGAATAAGGCTGTTTATGCATAAGGCTGTTACTAACAAAATATGGAGTTTTTAGCTTGTCTGAATTTTTATTTATTATTTATTTATGTACGCATGCTAGGTGAAATGCTAGAAGCGAACCAACGCATGTTTTTACTATAGTAATAGCCACACTCGAGCTTGGTGGCACGCTGTATGACTAATTTGTCAGTTGTTCACTAATTCGCTACTTGCTATGCGTGGCAACAACTGAAGCTTCGCTGTGTAGCTGTATAGTAGTACACACACTATAAAACTGATTTACATCGGTAAGACGTCTTCGTTACATAAGGTCCAGTTAAAAATTAGCGTCAGGCACTAGTTGTCTGACATTCATTTATGATGAACTGAACCTACTTGGTGCAGTCGTGAGACACACAATACTGTTTCAAAGTTTATACATTTTTTTCTAACATATATTATGAAGGAATGGATTTGCAATAACCTTCAAAATCATTCTGATTGTGTGTTACGCAATTAGGGGTCAAATAAATTTATTTTATTTCTTTTCTTGTTTATTTTCTGTCTGTCTTCGGCCTTAGAGAATTTGCTTGTCATACTGTCAGGTATTGATGCAAAATCTTTGATTGATTGATTGCTTTCATCGGGATCTTTCAGAAACAGGTGTTCAGTATCATAAAGCTTTGGAATTTTAAGAAGTTTCTATCATCAATGTTTATACGGAAGTAATGGATTCTTGTACTTCTGAAACAAAACGCGGAAAGGCCAGCTAAAAATAAAATGTTGAACTGTTTCGAAAAAGCATCTTAATTTATTAGAAATAAATTCTCAAAGTCTTACTTCATTTCTTACTAGCAATTTTCTTAAGACTAGTCGCGCTATCAACCAAGCTCCTATTTTTTCTTGCAGTCATTTGCAAAATAAACCACTTTTTATATTACGCTCCTACAAGTTAATCAAAGTTGGAAGTGCAATTTCCTAGCACTTTCCCCCGTAATGAACATAAAATTAGTTTAGAAGTAGATGCTTCGTCACTGGATATAAAATATGTTTAGAGCGAAGCAAATTACGTAAAATTGCGTTAGCATTTACGAAAACTAAGTTTAAGAATTTATGACATTGGGGCCCGATAGGGCCGAAGCCTGCCGGGATAGCGGGATCGTCCGAAAGGGTTACCGCTGCCCTGGAACATAGAGGGCTAAGGAAGGAACACGGGTGGGTTTTAGTCAGTAAGAGTCTGACAGTAACTTCCGCTCCACCCAGAGCGGGAGGGGTCATTTGATGATTTCCCATCCTCAAAAAAAAAAAAAATTATGACATAGTATAATTTTAAAGATCATTTTGCATGCCTGAATTGGTGCAACACAGTGGTCTGCGCATTCAATTGACATCTAGAAACGTATATTATGTACTGTGTTGAGCAATAAACAATTGAATTTGAATTTTAACCATTTCAAAATTCATAGGAAAGACTCTTTTTTGGCAAAGTATTACACTGTATCAATCATACTAAATGCTTTTTAATGGTATTTCTAAAATCCTTTTAAAATTTCAATTTTCTTGTTCCTACTTTATTTTTTTTTTGGTTTTTGAAAAAAACGCTGCCCCGCACTTGGAATTTCTTCTGTATCGTGGGTGCGTTTACAAACATTTAAACTCACATACACAAACAGCAGACCCGGAACAACTACTTGTAGGTCATACAAATATTTGTTCCGTGCGGGAATCGAACTCGCGACACGCAGCGCAGCAGTCAATCGCTTAACCACTGCGCCAACCGTGCCGACAAATAAATCTAAGAACAACAATACTAAAAACGCCAGAGCAATGGTAGTTCAGTGGAACTGCGACTTAAGGGTTGTAGGTTCGGACCCAGGCTGGCACTTTACTTTGTGTAAATTATTTCATCATCACTGCTCTCAAAACGGTGAAGGAAAACATCGTGAGGAAACCGGCATTTCCTTGAACCAATAATTCGAAGACATGTGACTTCTACCAACCCGCACTGGGCCCGCGTGGTGGATTACGGCCCCCTCCCTCTCACAGAGAAAAGGCCCCAGAACACTAAGGGCTGATTGTGCCAATACTAAAAAAACCGGCCAAGTGCGAGTCGGACTCGCGCACGTAGGGTTCCGTACCCTTATCTATAAAAATAAGGTCTGTTGTATGGTATTGTACACCATATATTTTTTTTAGTTTTATCATTCTCTTAATTTAGAAGTTACAGGGGGGGGGGGGGGGGCACACATTTTACCACTTTGGAAGTGTCTCTCGCGCAAACTATTCAGTTTAGAAAAAAATATATTAGTAACCTCTATATCATTTTTGAAGACCTATACACACGTATGGGTTTTATGAAAAAAAAATTTGAGTTTCATTTCCAAGAATGGGGAACTCCCAAAATTTATTGTCTTTTTTTTTTATTTGTGTGAAAATCTTAATGCGGTTCACAGAATACATCTACTTACCAAGTTTCAAAAGTATAGTTCTTATAGTTTCGGAAAAAAGTGGCTGTGACATACGACAGACAGACAGACAGACATGACGAATCCATAAGAGTTCGGATTTTTGCCATTTGGCTACGGAACCCTAACAAGCTCCTGAAAGTCTCTCCCAGTTTCTTATCCCTACTTGGTGTAAATAAATACTAATTACATTAACATAAAACACGTGCCTTAGAAAAACACACAGAAAGATAATTAGATAATTGGATGAAGCTATGACAATGGTAGGCAATATCGTTTGTCGTTTTCAAGCACCACAATCCGCTCTCCATCTATTGGTTCTGATCGAGAAAATCCGTTCGAAGCTGGATGTCTATTATGAAACGTTGGATTAAAAATCCGAGTTGAATAACAGCTATTAATGGATTAAATGAGGGAATACTAAACCTCGACTTCTTAGTCTTTAGTATTATGCTTTTCATGATAACAAAAAAAAAACTAAGCAACTGCCGTATTTAGAGAGCTACGGGGTAATAGCGTAACACACTAACAGTAGGTTTTCATTTTGACAGTTCAGCAACAGTCATTGCGTCATTTCCGTTGTCGAGCAGATAAATTTTTCGAACATATAAAGCAATGGATTAGCAATATCCGTCAAAATTATTCAGATTGTGATTGAAAGTACGTTTTGCAATTAGGGAGCTGGCTTAAAAAAAAAACAATAATTAACTTTATAAATAAATACTATAAATTTTAAAGTAACTCTGTCTGCCTGTTGGTCTGTCTGTATTTTACCGTTTCACGCCTAAACCACAGAACGGATTTCGACAAAATTTGCCAAGGACATAGATAGAATCCTGTAAAAGGACATAGGCAACTTTTTGTCTCAAAAATAATCCTATAGGGGGTGAAATAGGGGGTGAAGTTAGGTTAGTTAATTTCCGATACCAACGCCGGCGAAGCTGAGCAGAAGCTAGTCAATCATTCTTTCATTCTGCTCTGTATAATTATTTCTGTCTCGTTTCTAAGCTTGAAAATTACTCCTAATGTTCTCTGCCAACCACCCAACTAAATTGTATAAACTTTCCCATCTGCTGTCGAAATCCATTTGGCAGTGTTTTGCATCTGTTGCTTAGAGCTGGCAAAAGTGCTATATGCTGATAGCATCGAATTGCATTATAGTACTGATAACCGACGTGGAATAAGTGCACTGAAAACTGCTTGAATGATGGATAATATTAACCATTACATCTTTTAGAATTAATAGTCATAAACGCATAGATGAGCCTTATAATATTGAAATAGATCGACTATGCTGTCTTGTAAACCAAAATTGTAATTATATCATTTTTAGCGTGACGATATTATCGTGGACGTCCACGTCCATAAAATGGACATGGAAATACGTGCACGTTATAACCTTATCGAGGACGGAAATTCGGGCCCTATCAGAAAACCAGTGCTGCGGTATTTATTTTTTTAATATTTGAAATAGTAGCCTTTTTGGCCTCGCATGTCTTTTTTTATTGGTTGTTTTTAGAGTAACTTTGTTAGTTTTAAATGCTCCTTGTTTTACTATTTGTATTTCCAGTGTGTCCCAATTTAATTTTCTTTTTTTTTCTTTACAAAAAAGCGGCGTCATATATTTCCATACATATATTTACTTTTCTGAGTGTCGTGATGCCGTGGACATCTACGATAATATCGTCACATTAGAAATTATAAAAGCGCATATTGAATGCAACAAACCAGGGTGTAAAAAGTATGAATCATATTATGTAATACAAAATGAAAAAGACACAGTAATTGTAACCTTAAAACACCAATAAAACACCCATTATTTTAAAATAAATCATGCGAATGACAGCCATCTTGACACAGATGATTAAAATTTCGGAATGCAAATAGCAATGTCATGATTGAAGAAGCTGAAACGATAAAATTTACCAGAAAAGATACTTTAGCGTGGCATAACAATGATGTTACAAGGACTTTCTAAATATAATAGTATATCGTAAAATTATACGGTGTAGCGTGTTATTGAGACGAAACACACTCATCAAGTGGTATTGGTGAATTACTCAGCAATATATCACGGACTAGATTAGATTGACACCAGGTGGATGGGGACGCCAATGCGAAAGTGACGGCTGCATTATAGTTTACCTTGAGGGAAATAAGATTGGTGATAGATTGAGCTGCAGAATAAGCTCGAAATGTGAGATTGGAAAATAACTCAATAAGACAACCAGTCAAATTCAATGATAAGGTCAAAATCGATCAATGTTATAGTAACTTATCTTTACTATAATCGTTATAGAGAAGAGTAAGGATGAATACTATTATATCAAAGCGCTACTTTGAAGTGCTATCAAGAGAAGGGATTTCAAAAGACAGTTTGAAATTCAATGCTACATTGGCAGCTTGTCACCCCCACATAAGGTAGACCCTTACTTCCAATTTCCTTTGTGATTGTCTGTTCCGATATTCATGTCGGCTGACACAGCTGAAACTTGAAACGAAGCTGGTTTCTAGGATATTAAGTAGGTTCAAAGTCGGAAATGGAAATTTTAAAGATATTATAATCTCAAGACCTATCTTAAAGTTATATGGCTAGACTATTAGGCTTCCTTATCGGAGTATATTCCTGTGTTGCAGAAATTAAGGCTAATGGCCCAACAACCTTTCAACACATAGCTGTAGACTGTTCTGTCGTATAAACACGATCACGGGATTATCAGATAAGCCCAACGAGCACATAACCAGGGCTTCCCATCAACAGGGGCACAAAACATTTTCCTAAAGGATTCTTCAATATTTAAAATGAACCCTCGATAGAAAAGGTGTTGAATAATTTATATGGATTCTTGTCTTCGGTATTGGGATGAAAACATCCAAATTATCCAAGGATGAACCTTTGGAATGGGCACCGTTTTGAAAATACTTCAAATTGCAAAAATAATAGGCTGATAATAACGAAGATGTTTTCAAGATCTCTAACGAAGTCTTTGACATAATTCTGTTAACTATAAAAAAATATATATTTGGGGAGTGAAATATCACACGAATCAATCTAGTCATATTTACAACGATGTTATTTCCTTTACTGAATAAAACGTGACCAAACATATAAATGTAAACTTAGTTTAAACATCTGTTAGGACTTCCGAATTCCAAAGCTTAGGTAATCCCAAGGTAAAGGGAGTTGAAAATCAAAGGAAACAGTTGATAATATTAAAGGAATTGCTCTAGGAAAAGGTTAGATGTCAGAAATGAGATTAGATTATGAATGATCGCATTTCGATCAATTATTGTTTTTTGGGTTAGTAGGTATAGAACCCGAAAGTCATTAAAGGAACATAGCATTCTAGAAAGAGAGACACTTAGGTAAGACAGAAAACATACTCTACAAAACCGGACTATTTTTAAATTCTATGTGCGATATTTTAAGCCTGGTACTGTTAATGTATTGTTATTGGTACTGTTGATATTATTGTTTTGATTGTGTAGTATGTTTTGTTTGATTGTTCCACAAAGACGTAGAATAGATTTAGATCACCAACTGAAACCATAAGTTTAAAATATTAGTAAGTATTTTTCAGCGAAAATATTATTTACACGTTCTGAGTTTGAAAGGAGAAGTATTGTTAACACAATGACTAAGACTAATGATAACAACGGTTTGAGAAAAGCTTTAGAAACAAGAACAGTAATTCTACTTCTAATCATACTAACATCTATCACCACACTAATTACGTAACATACCATCAATCAACATCTAAATAATTTTGAATGATATTGCTAATCCATTGCTTCATATGTTCTTAAAATTTGTTTCCTCAACAACGTAAATAACGCAATGAATATTGTTGAACTGTCAAAATGAAAGCGATTCCTACCGTTAGTGTGTTTCGCAATTACCCCGCTGATTAGAAAATCTATGGTGACTGCAAGGTTTTTTTTATAAATTGACACTGGGTTCACTCTTGACCTCAATCCAGCCCAGAGACAGGGATGAGATCTACGGTGGAACGAGCTTGCCCAGAAGCCTTGCTTGACTGCAAGGTATAGGGAAACCCCAAGCAGTGGCTGACTGCGGCAGGCTGAAATTAATTCAGACTTTTCTAAGGCATAAAGATTTTTTAAGTCTTAAACCGGAGTAAATTCTTGTATCAAACTTTATTACTTTCAAGACTTTTCCTTTACCAGATTCTTTAATTCATAACAACAAAGGAAATATTTTGCTTTGAGGTTGTAACATTATCTTTTTCACAAACCTAAGGAATGATTCGTTGTTACTGTGAAATATTTTCAGAATCAGCGATGACCTTTGAAATTTTAATATTACAAGAGCGTAGTATATAGCATCCTACGTGTTTTATTTCTCTGTAACTTGATTAAAAACAAATAAGTTTTCGTATGAAAACGCGCACAATATGGCAGACCGGGGACAAAATGCCGACGGCTATGCTCCGAAGGACACGGTATTTTATTTGGGTTTATGATTTTATGCTCTCAGTGTTGCTGGAAAAGGGGTTACATATAGTTCTGTTGGGAAATTGGTGTGGGTGGCAGTTATTTGTTGGTTTAAAGGGCACTTTTATTTGACAAAGAAAGTATAATATGTAGCGATTGACATGGATTTAAGACTGTATGTCGGGATTCACTACGGATAAAGAATTTGGAGAAAGTACAGTGAATAGATTCAAGTAAGGCCTTTGAACAGATGTAACATCTCTCATATCAATTAGTTGTCACGCATCGCAATGGAAATTTAATTTTAATGTGGGTCAGTAAAATATATATTTAGAATTTACGGCTAAATATATAGCAGAACAAAAACAAAAATGTTATTGAAATTCCAGATCCTATAAAATTATCAATACTAGCATTCAAACGATAACATGATTTACAACATTATTATCGCTTACAATTTTACGTTTTAATTTTCCTTCTATTCACAGTAAGCAAACAATATTTAAAAATACAACCATCATATCTCATACATACGTAAATTCAATAATGTTTTCGTCAAATGTGTTGGATGAAAATGTATTCTGAATCAAATTAGGTTTATTTATCCATCCTGACAACCAATTATGGGAAAATTCCTCGGAAAACATAAAGGAACGCGTTACGCACTTGTCCGATGTAGCGAAATAATCGTCTATTCGGTGAAAATACACGCAATATTTAGTACGCGACCGCCATGCCGATCTGGACCGTAAAACGCTTATAAACACTATTTTTGTATCGTTATTTTGTAAACGCAATCGATTACGAACGCAACACTGATAATAATCACCAATCGTTGGGATCACTGAAGAATTTTTATTTAAATATCGATATTTTAACACGGCGTTCTTTTATTTTTAATATATATTTTTCGGATGGCGAGAGAAAAAAGCGCGGGGTTGTGTTTGGGAGCGCGTAACGACGCCCACCGTCGACAGTGGCGCCGCGCGCGGCACTGGCTGGAAATCAACTGGCTTCGGGCAACAGGAACGTTCCATTTCACCAACAAATTTACATTTTCGTTGCCGTTCAACCTTATTGTAATTGACATAGAGTTTAAAATAATTAATTTAGTTGATTATTTGTAATATTATGTGTATCTATATAGGCGTCAGGATGTCCCTTTTGTTCAAAGTGTTCTTGTTCCGCTCGTTTGAGTAGATTCCGTTTCATTTGGGCAGTATATAATCGTTACATTAATTTCTGTCGAGTATTATGTCGACCTGTATGTTTGGCGTTTGTAATTATGTAATTCAGGATTATTTATTCGACGAATAAAATAATAACAACACAAACAGATAAACATTTACGTGTTTATAAATAAAATACGTTTGAAAGATATGTTTATATTTTGAATAGAATGGGTATGTTATGTATATTGTAGATTTGTTTTTTCCGAAAATAGTTGAACGGAATTTTAAATGCTCAAACCTGTTATGAAGAGCGTTTTGAATACGCGTTGATTGAAAGATAAATGAGTGTACACGGAAACCAGTGACTAACGGCAAAGGAAAACATCATAAAGAATCAGGGGGGCAATTCTCGTAATTTCAAGAACATTTACAGTATGATCTCAGTCTCAATCTGTCAAAAATACCTTTAATTTCCCTACATTTTGACAAGTTTTTGACATTCGTTTGCCGCTGAGATGAGACTGCGACTAAATTTTGAACGTTTTAAATTACGAGAATTGACCTTCTGGTATAAGTTTTAAAGGTTAGTGTCATTGAGCCTCAAGCGCCTCTCTGAGAGAGATCAATCACTAAATCATTATTTCCTTCCATCAGTAAGTACCACTATGGCTAAATAGGCTAGATGCCTTAAAAAATCTAATTAGTCCGTCAGTTAGATTATCAAAAAATATTGGTCCCGTATTTTTTCTTTTGTCAATTATATAAAAAATGATGAAGATATCGCCTGTTAAAGTTCCACGTGACGTCATGCCTTGCTACACTTTTTAGCAAGGCGTGACGTCACCCCCTACTCCCAAATTTCGACGCACTTTATCTTTGTCATTTTTTGTTTGATTGACAAAAGAAAAAATACGTGTCCATTATTTTTCGATAATCTAACTGACGGACTAAATACTCATATAATAATTTTTTTTTACCCAGGCAACTACCCTATTATACTTACGAGGATTATAGATTTAAAAGCAGCCCGGTGTCTGACTTGTGTCCAGTTGATGGCAATAGTGTCGCCCAATCGCATGAGCCTTAAACATAACTGGCGAAATGTGGTGTACTATATAATAGCCTTCGATCAATAACAGAACTAGATTCCCGACAAGCGCTTCAAAAACGGCCCGAAAAATAAGACCACAAATACTTTTGTGGTCTTATTTCAAATTAGTATGTTTTTAACCTTATTACTAATTATAGGTATCTACATCAAATATCTACACCAACTGGTGATATGTTAATGGTAGGTGTTAAAAAGAAAATGGCGGTCAAAATAGTAGCTACAAAAATATAATGTTTTGCGTTCTACGTTTTAATATTTAAACAGGTTGGTGATTTATTAATTGTTTGTTTTTAACACATTTTCAGGGTTATATAAATTGGAATAAATTAAAAGAAACGGCGTAGAATTTAAGATGACTTTCCTCATAGATAACTAACTTTCTACATCTAGGTTTATTATTTGATAGTCTTTTTTGCCTTGGCAATTTTTTTTTGCGTTCTGTGTTCTAATATTGGTATATAAGATGGTGATTGTTTGTTTTTATCACATTTTCAGGGTTATAGAAATTGGAATAATTTAACGAAAAATGAAAAATGTGAGACACCTACATAGTATGGTACGACTTTCCACGTACCTACCTACATCTAGATCATTTTTTGATAGTTTTATTACCTTATTCAAAATTCAGGTAAGAACTTACTAAATTATTTTTAGGTTGCATAATAACGACCTGAGGGTTAATTACATAACACACTATTAGTAGCAATGGCTTTCATTTTGACAGTTCAACAACATTCATTGCGTTATTTACGTTGTTGAGCAGACACATTTTTCGAACATATGAAGCAATGGATTAGCAATATTCTTCAAAATGATTCAGATTGTGATTAATAAGTGTGTAACGCAATTAGGGTGATGTAGATCAAAAGTCACACATTAAGCGCCACTAATCTCACCCACAGACCTTTTATTTATTTATTATTTATATACACACAGTAAAATAGTTACCCATACATAGGTACGGCATATAAGTATTGAGTACTAGTTCCATTTCTTCTAAAAAACCGCTCTTAAATCCTTAAAACCGTCACACTTAACGCCATCTGTCACACAACGCATTAACTACAACCATATTATTTAAAAAAGGAATTTTGGACACATACCTTTAGCTCCAAGAATATTTTATTAACCCTCCCACAGCCGACCGCGGTACAAAAGATCCAACTATTATAATTCCGTTTATTAATAACTGCGACCTACTTCATAAACCCACCTGTCAAATCGTATTATTAAACTATTGATGTCTACAGCGAATATTCATTATTAAACGTTCAATCTATTTAGAGTCTATTTGATAGTAATGTGCTTTGAATATCTGAAAAGTGTCACTTAAGTATAATTATAATGAAGTTTTATAGGCGTTATTAATGATTAACTTGTTATTAACACCTCTACAACATTATGGCATGCAAATAAAAATGTGAATATATTGTCCAGTTGTAAGCATTTTATTTCATTTTCTAATTCTCTACTAATCGTCTACTAACAGTAAGCAAGCATTCTCTATGCTTGCTTACTGTTAGTAGAAGATTCTAGATTAAGAAATATTTTGCTATTTTTTTTTTTTTTATGTTATCTGTCTCGCTATCGCGGTCTTAATAAGTGTTATAAGTGTTAGTGTGTGTTTGTTCGAGAAAACCAACTTCTGAGTTCATCTTGGACATTATTGACATCGGTGAAGGCAGAACAACGTGAGGAAATCTAGACTTTTAGTCAACTAGCATCGCCCCGCGGTTTCACCCGCATAAGTCTCGATCCCGTGGGAATATCGGGATAAAAAGTATCATATGTGTTGTTCTAATGTATCGTTAAGTTTCATAAAAATATGTTCAGTAGTTTTTGCGTGAAAGAGTAACAAATATCCATCCATCCTCACAAACTTTTACGTTTACAATATTACTAGCTGCGCCCCACGGTTTCACCCGCATAAGTTTCGATCCCGTAGGAATATCCAGATAAATAGTATCCTATGTGCTAATCCTGGTTATAAACTATCTGTATGCCAAATTTCATCTAAATCCGTCCAGCCGTTTGAGCCTGAAGAAGAAACAAACATACAAACACACACTCACACTCACTCACAAAATTTCGCCTATATAATATTAGTGTTATATAGGCGAAGTAGTAGTGTAGGCGACAGTAGAAAACTGCACAAAGGCGGATTTTAGAATATTTTTGGTTTTGTAAGACATAAGCAAACCTTAGAAATATTGACAGCAAGTTTCATTCAAATGTGAGTAGATGTAATTCAGTTCGAAAGCAAACTTAAAGGAGTTTAGAAATTCTACAGAAAGGTTTCTCTTCCAAGTTTATTTTATTAAAATCCATCGCTTTTTATATCTGAAATCTCCTTTTTTAAACTACTTTGCTTAGTAAATAATATTATACTTATCCTCAAGAATAATTAGGTTTTGACCTTATAAAGTAATTAATATTTCAAGCACGCTATTTCCTTTCGTGTTAGGTTCCGTGTTGAATTTTAAATGAATTAATTAAAAGTAAGGACTTTCCATTACTTAAACATCCTTCAATTAATTAAATCCTTTGGATACGCGGAGTCTCGAACCTTTTCAATATTAATTAGCCAATTAGTTATTTTTTCAATAAAAATTAAACTTAATCCTACGGTTAAAACTTTGTATTGAATATTAAATTAGGGGATTCAAAACAATGCTTCTATGAAAATCTATGAACTACATATAATATATTGCCATAACAAAATTTCTTCTTTACAGTACAGTACTTAATGTAAGCACATTCCTGATTTTTTTTAAAGAAAAATGGATGCTTAATTAAAGTCGAGGTCGACGAAGGAGGTGTGACGATCTGATAAAGTTTCCAGGGCCAACATGGCCAGAGATCAGACAAGACAGGAAGGTTTGGAACGAAAAAGGGTAGCCCTTTGGCCAACAGTGGGACACAATATAAGCTAAAGAAAAAAAATTATAATAACATCATACGTGACCAACAAAATAATAGTGTTTAATGAAACATTTTATAACAAAAAGCATTTTCATAAAATCTTTCTGGTTTTGAATTACTTCTTCACCTTCTTCTTCTTCTGCCTAGCCTTTTCCCAACTATGTTGGGATCGGCTTCCAGTCTAACTGGATGCAGCTGAATACCAGTATTTTACATGGAGCGACTGCCTATCTGACCTCCACAATCCAGTTACTGGGTAATACGATACCCCTTGGTAAGACTGGTTGTCAGACTTTCGGGCTTCTGACTACCCGTAACGACTGTCAAAGATCCACGAATGACAGCCGGGACCAACGGCTTAACGTGCTTTCCGAGGCACGAAGGGGTCTCGGTATGAAAAGATGGTCACCCAACCACAGACCAACCGCGGCAAGCGTAGCTTAACCTGACCGATCGACCTGTGCGGCTGTTATTATTTAGCCACGGGCCCCTCATCGATTTTGAATAACTTATTCTCCAAAAAAATATTCTCATAAAAAATATCAACTCCTCTCATAAAAACCACACATCGTAATAAACTCACCACTCTTCTCTCACACAATAATTTATAACTTCCACAAACTAAGTCTCTCCTTTATCCCCTACTAAGACGTTAACGTCAAAAAGTTTTGACAGGTACAAATCAGCACGGTAATTAATAATAAGCTGAAAATAAACTTGGGTCGCTTCATCATTACTCGGGAATTTCGCAGCGATGGCAGGGTTAAGTGAGATCCAATTATTGAACGGAAGTAGGAGAAAAGGTTGGGTTTATAGCGGGTTTTTTGCCTCATTTTCATACGGTAAGCACAGTCACGAGCACCAATATGTCAACACTTGGCAACTTGCAATTGCGATTTTTTCGTGAAATTACGTTACCGAATGCAACGTTAAAATACGACACATTACATAAACCTATGGGTTCGACAATGCTATGTTCGAAACAACATAAAATTTCATTCAAAAATAAAGGAGTAAATCGCATTTGAATAAAGCTGAGTGTATACATACTTTTGCTCGTGACTGTACTTATAAATCACGGTGCAAAACTGCTAATAAACAGCTATTATTTAGCAATTTTGATAGGCCGGTGAAAACGCAATTTGATGATGTTGGGAATTACTGACCTATCCAACACCCAGTACGATTCTTTGCTTCTGATCAGCACCGTAACTGCGTTAGACACTATCGATCAGCATCTTAATGATTTTAAAGGATAATCCAGAAGGGCAATTGCGTAAGACACTATCAATCAGCATCTGAATGATTTTGAAGGATAGTCCAGAAGGGCAATGGCGTAAGACACTATCAATCAGCATCTGAATGATTTTGAAGGATAGTCCAGAAGGGCAATTGCGTAAGACACTATCAATCAGCATCTGAATGATTTTGAAGGATAGTCCAGAAGGGCAATGGCGTAAGACACTATCAATCAGCATCTGAATGATTTTGAAGGATAGTCCAGAAGGGCAATTGCGTAAGACACTATCAATCAGCATCTGAATGATTTTGAAGGATAGTCCAGAAGGGCAATTGCGTAAAACACTATCAATCAGCATCTGAATGATTTTGAAGGATAGTCCAGAAGGGCAATGACGTAAGACACTATCAATCAGCGTCTGTATGATTTTGAAGGATAGTCCAGAACGGCAATGGCGTAAGACACTATCAATCAGCATCTGAATGATTTTGAAGGATAGTCCAGAAGGGCAATTGCGTAAGACACTATCAATCAGCATCTGAATGATTTTGAAGGATAGTCAAGAAGGGCAATTGCGTAAGACACTATCAATCAGCATCTGAATGATTTTGAAGGATAGTCCAGAAGGGCAATTGCGTAAGATACTATCAATCAGCATCTGAATGATTTTGAAGGATAGTCCAGAAGGGCAATTGCGTAAGACACTCTCAATCAGCATCTGAATGATTTTGAAGGATAGTCCAGAAGGGAAATGGCGTAAGACACTATCAATCAGCATCTGAATGATTTTGAAGGATAGTCCAGAAGGGCAATGGCGTAAGACACTATCAATCAGCATCTGAATGATTTTGAAGGATAGTCCAGAAGGGCAATTGCGTAAGACACTATCAATCAGCATCTGTATGATTTTGAAGGATAGTCCAGAAGGGCAATTGCGTAAGATACTCTCAATCAGCATCTGAATGATTTTGAAGGATAGTCCAGAAGGGAAATGGCGTAAGACACTATCAATCAGCATCTGAATGATTTTGAAGGATAGTCCAGAAGGGCAATGGCGTAAGACACTATCAATCAGCATCTGAATGATTTTGAAGGATAGTCCAGAAGGGCAATTGCGTAAGACACTATCAATCAGCATCTGAATGATTTTGAAGGATAGTCCAGAAGGGCAATTGCGTAAGACACTATCAATCAGCATCTGAATGATTTTGAAGGATAGTCCACAAGGGCAATTACGTAAGATACTATCAATCAGCATCTGAATGATTTTGAAGGATAGTCCAGAAGGGCAATTGCGTAAGACACTATCAATCAGCATCTGAATGATTTTGAAGGATAGTCCAGAAGAGCAATTGCGTAAGATACTCTCAATCAGCATCTGAATGATTTTGAAGGATAGTCCAGAAGGGCAATTGCGTAAGACACTATCAATCAGCATCTGAATGATTTTGAAGGATAGTCCAGAAGGGCAATTGCATAAGACACTATCAATCAGCATCTGAATGATTTTGAAGGATAGTCCACAAGGGCAATTGCGTAAGACACTATCAGTAGAAATGGCTTTAATTTTGACAGTTCAATAACATTCATTGCGTTGTTTACGCTCTTAGGTAGACAAATTTTTCGAACATTTGAAGCACTAGAATAACAATATACTTCAAAATTATTCAGATCGTGTTTGATAGTGTGTTACACAATTATGGTACAGTTTCTCGAACGAAAATTATCGCATTTTTTTGTTTTATTTTAAGAAAACGTTGCCCCACTATTAATGTGAAAAATTGAACGATTTTATCAATGATGATGCAGACGCGTTTGCGCATCTTCATCACCATTAGGCTTAAATATTTTCAAGTAATGGGCTAATGTTATCATTATATCGTTCTATAGTATTAAATTATAAATTAGGTCTTCCTGAAAGTTCTTCTTTCATGTTGTTTTCGAGCCATTTATCTATATTTCAGACATTTCAGAGATGAAGTGGTGTTTTGTAAGCTAAAACGCCTTACTAGTTTTTGCAGAGGTGAAACTTCTAATACGAAACTACATAACACATAATTCAAAATCACAACTGTAGCATAGAATTATAATATTTACGGACTGTTAAAAGCTGTGATTTCAAAGAGCAATGCCTATTAATCTCTTTAAATAAATAGTTTAGGCGCCACAACGTTTAAAAATAAATTACGGATGTGCGCGAGATCGTTACGGATTCTTGTAAATTTTATGACTTTTAAATAAAAAACTTTCCTTTTTTACGAGTACAACAAGAGAGAGGTATGTAACATGAAGTTAGTTTTAGGTTATCTCATCACCTGCCTAGCTTTTCCGGACTATGTTGGGGTCGGCTTCCAGTCTAACCGGATGCAGCTGAATACCAATAATTTACATGGAGCGACTGCCTATCTGACCTTCACAACCCAGTTACTGGGTAATACCTACGATACCCCTGGTTGTCAGACTTTTGGGCTTCTGACTACCCGTAACGACTGTCAAAAATCCACGAATGACAGCCGGGACCAACGGCTTAGCGTGCTTTCCGCGGCACGGACCAATCGCTACAAGCGTAGCTCAAGCTGATCGATTGACCTGCACCCTAATTGCGGTTTCATTTTGACAGTTCAACAATATTCATTGCGTTATTTACGTGTTGAGCAGACAAATTTTTCGAGCTTATGAAGCAATGGATTAGCAATTTGCTTCAAAATGATTGAGATTTTGATTGATCGTGTGCTGTGCAGCTGTTATTATTTAGGCACGGCGGTTTAAGGTGAACTGACTAATGATAATGTCTATTAAGAGCTGATGGCAATTTAAGCAAATGATTTGAGCAGCTAAGGTGAACTGACTTAATGATAATGTCTATTAAGAGCTGATGGCAATTTAAGCAAATGATTTGAGCAGCTCTTAAGGCGAGTAGATTACGAGTGGACTGACGAATCCTTGATAAAAAACGAAAAGAGACGCACTTTCTTTTTTATGAACTAGTGAAAGCCACTTGGGAGAGGCTATGGTTTTATTTTAACTGGGACACACTACCGTTACGGTACGAGTGTGGTGGCTATCCCCAAAGGACAAAGAGAGCGGCACTGATCCCCATGAGGTTAAGTACATTTGAATATAAAATAAAGAGTACCTACTACTGAGTAGAGTATTATTTTACTGTGTCGATACGGCATTGTTACTTCACGAGATTTCATGCGACGACTACATTGTATGATGCATCCGTGAGGCATAGCCTTAAGGTTTTATGCAGCAACTCCTTAGAGCGGAATCCGAGAAATTACTGTCCGTAGTCCTACATCCGAACTCAGTCCGTCCGAATTAAGAACATTCCCAATTCGGATTGAACTCGGATCTTGAATTCGGATTCGGATCGGACGTAGTGCAAAACCGCTCTTATGCACAGAATATTAGTTTTCCTAGCTAAGGCTACAAGTGATGGGTAGCGGGACCATCCGAAAGGGTTTACCGCTGCCCTGGAACATAAAGGGCTAAGGAAGGAACACGGGTGGGTTTTAGTCAGTAAAAGTCTGACACTCCCTTCTGCTCCACCCAGAGCGGGAGGAGTCATTTGATGATTTCCCATCCTCAAAAAAAAAAAAAAAAAAAGGCTACAAGTGATTTTATGAGTCAAAATATCTACCAAATGAACAATATCAATATCAAGCTTCACCATCTTACGCAATCTTCATAACTTCTGTATTAACATTGAATGCATTTTCTCCTCAAATAGGTACATAAAATTACAATCTTACTAAGTAATAGTCCGTGTCTATGTTAAGCAGAAAACTCCCTAATCCTGCGTAGGTTTCAAAAGACCATATAGTTTACCAGAATGAATACTGAAAATAGATCTAATGGGAAGAGTCTTAAGGTACGCTTCCATGGGCAACTTAAATAGCTGGTTTCGGGGTAATATCTGTTATGTTCGTTTGCGACAGCATTAGGATAATATGTAGAAAATTGTTGTTGTAGATACCACCGCACCATAATGAGCGAAAAGGATAAACATAATAGACTAGGCAATAAGTGCAGCAATTTCGGGTCATATACAGGATTGCAGGGACATCGATTCGCAAACTGTAACCATGGATTCAGCACATGATACAAGACGCCATAGCGTCGAAATTTTTCGTCGGTTATCAAAAAAAAATCTTCTGTTTCATAGAAAAGTGCATTACCTACGCGGTCAAAATGAACAGCAATATTTTTTTTTTTTAATAACCACGAATAATTTCGACGCTATGCGGGCTAAACTCATGTGCTGAATCCATGGTTACAGTTTGCGCGTCGATGTCCCTGCCACCCTGTATAGCCAAAACATACCTACTTATTTATTGTACCTGTGTTAACAAATGAATAAATGACTAACAATGAAATTCCTCCTCTACATATATGCTATATCCACAAAACCGCACTTGGTTTGCGTGATGCGGTACGGCCCATTCCCGCTCACAGAGTTATCTCTGTTCTGGCCTGTGTCCCGGCAGTAGGAACAATAGTTATTCATAGATCTTTGACAGTCGTTACACTAGTTAGAAGCCCAAAATTCTGACGGGTATCATCTTACTCAGTTACTGGGTTGTGGAAGACAGATAGGCAGTCGCTCTACAAATTATATTATTCACTATTCAGCTACAGCTGAATTTGGCAGACTAATATACATAATAGTCTGCCAAATTCTAGTATTCAGCTGCATCCAGTTAGATTGGAAGCCGACCCCAAATTAGATGGGAAAAAAATCAGATATCAAGGATCCATAGATAAGTAAATCATGCATAACAATATTACACAAACAAAAATAAAATAATAATAATTAAAATGATAATGAAAAATAAAAATTACAATCAAAATTATAATGTAAATCAAAATTATAATTCAATAACTAAAAAAAGGAGCCCGGTTGACGTTATGTTTAAACTAGATTGCTCCACTACCTGCGGCAAAAAAATACTGACTAAATTGTCCGTGTAACCACAGCTTTAGAGTAAAGAGCAATCAGACAACGAACACGACGGGATATTGATGCAGACTCCTACGTAACTTGTAAACAAGATGATGCAAGTGTGTGGGTATAAACACCCCTTTATGTGGGTGTACGGGAAAATTTGTGAATAAAGTTACGTGTTTTGGTGTCAGACGTGCCATACATTTGTTCGTAAAGGCATGAATCGGCACAGCTGGCAGGCGGGAAAATCGAACATATAATAGGTTTGGAAAAGAGGGAACTCGTTAGCATACGACTAAGCCGAAGCCGGCAGCATCATGGTACTTCTGCGAAGGTAGATGCTGAACGATTTTGTTGATTGACAAAATCGCCTTAGGCGCGTCGATGATGTTTCTGCCTGATGATTCTTGTTTAAAGTTTGCGCTTCGATTTCGTTTCAGAGACATCGAAGCGCAAACTTTAAACAATAATTCAGCTCATCACCGACGAAATACTTCTAAATTATAGGTCGGTTATCAAAAAAAAAATTGCTATTTTTTTTTATAACGGGCGGTATTTTTTTGCATCACATGGGTATATCATCTCATCATATCTCTTAATTCTATCGATGTACCTGCTACCCTGTATGTAGTAAGTTTTTAGTCAGTTTTCTTGTTCAACAAATTCTGCCGAATCAAATGTGTCGACCCGAACAAAAGGGTAACACGCCTGTGCCCCAAATCTGTATTATTTCCCGCGAAATCTTACCACGTGGAAACCACCGTCAAAATCGTGTCTTCTTAACGGCAAGGAATCGAAATGTCAACCGTACTGACAATATGTATTTTGACAGTTCAAACCACGCCATTGTGTCATAGAGAATTCGTTAATAGTAGATGTCGTGATTAACTTACTAAGGAATTGCTTGCTTGGCTAAACTTACATGGTTTCGAAGTAAGGAATCCTTAAGTGGTCATAGTGAATTAGGGCACTGAATGACTTTGTAGTTACGATTGCGTTATACGAATACATAAATAAGACAAGTCGCTATTAGCTGAAGAAACTCAAACTCAAACCCAAATCATTTATTTCAATTAAACCATTTACAGGCACTTTTGAATTGTCAAAATTAAATAGTCGGCCAGTTAGTCAGAAAGTTGAAGCTAGTTGCCCATTCCAAAACGTAGATCTCTATGGAGTAGAAACGGCCGCAGACAGATTGTCACTGAAGTTACATCATAAGGTTTCTGTTTTGACCTTTTGGGTACAGAACCCTTGTCAAATGAAGCTTCGGGGTAAAGCTAATAATGACTGGCGTTCAGGATCCAAGTCTTATACTGTCGTGGAGGTAACAATGTCCGGTCACCTTAACTGTCTTAATATTACTATTATTAGTATTGTGTACTGTAAATTGAAGCAGTGATGGCCTAGTGGCAATGGCCGCGACTTGCGAGTTGTAGGTCGTAAGTTTTAACACAGTCAGGCGCTTTACTTTATGTAAATTATTTCATCACAACTGCTATGAAAACGGCGAAGGAAAACATCATGAGAAATCAAGTCAATCAAGAGAGATTTTAATACCGTCAAAACAGTCAGTGTATGTACACACGACGACATATGAGGCCATGTGAGCCACAGTGGCCTAACTAAAAAAAAATTGAACTAATTTTTAGACCACTGTGGCGCTATGTCTTTCACAGTTTAGAGCAGAGAGCCACAGTGGCCTAACTGAAAAAAATTGAACTAATTTTTAGGCCACTGTGGCGCTATGACTTTTACAGTTTAGAGCAGTTTTTTCAAATAAAGTCAGTATTGAAAAAATGACAGTCAGGCCACTGTGGCTCTCATGGCCTCATATCAGGCTATATATTTCTAGGTCAGCTAAAAAACAAAAGCTGAGAATTAATAAAAAGGTCGCGCAATTTAACCATTTCAAAACCTAGCCAGTGTTCAGAACTTACTAGGCTTTTTAGTGGTCAATTGTCGTGTTAAAATTAACCATTAAAAAACCTAGTAGCTAAGCTGTTTTTTTCGCAAAATTTTGATTTAATCGGTATCAAAACCAAGTGCGGTTTTGATGACAACACGGTTAGCGCAGTGGCTGAGCGATCGGACTGCTGCGATGCGTGTCGCGGGTTCGATTCCCGCACAGAACAAATATTTGTAAGTCCTACATGTATTTGTTCTAAATCTGGGTGTTTTTCTATATATAATATGTATGTATTTACAACAAAAAAAAATGTATATAAGTAGTTTATCAGCCATCTTGTTACCATAACACAAGCATTAGGTTGCTTAGCTTGGGACTAGATGGCGCTGTGTGAAATGTCCAGGGATATTATTATATTATATTATATCGAGCAGCCGAGCTCACTTTAATTAATTTTTGACGTCTTGCACTACCCACCGCCAGCCGGTGTATACTGTAAAAATATCTCCGGGAAGACTGAGGTAAAGGGAGCTTAAAGTGAGCTGTCATTCCACCTTAAGACGTGAAGTGAGCTGTCAATAGTGTCAATCCCTAGGGATTGACACTATAATGTTCACCCAAGCTTTCACGGAGATTTTTACAAAATAGATCAGCTGTCCTGGTTGAGGGGTCCGTGGCTAAATAATAACAGCCGCACAGGTCGGTCGATCAGGTTAAGCTACGCTAGCCACGGTTGGACTGTGGATGGGTGACCATCTTTACATACCGAGACCCCTTAAGCATGTTAAGCCGTTGGTCCCGGCTGTCATTCGTGGATCTTTGATGGTCGATACGGTTCGTCAGAAGCCTGAAAGTCTGTCAAGCAGTCTTACCTGGGGTATCGTATTACCCAGTAACTGGGTTGTGGAGGTCAGATAGGCAGTTGCTCCATGTAAAATACTGGTATTCAGCTGCATCCGGTTAGACTGGAAACAGACAGTTGGGAAAAAGCTAGGCAGATGATGATGTCCATGGAGTTTCTTGCCCGTTCTTCTCCATAGGTACCTACGCTTTGGAATGGACAACTAGCTTCATTTTTTTGACTGACCGACACCTTGACAATTTAAAAGTGCCTGTAATTGGTTTAATTGAAATAAATACTTTGAGTTTGAGTTTGATGAGATCGGCTGTCCTACCTATAGTTCTTTTTACCACCTTCGAAACAAATCCGCGGACAGTCGGGGTATCGTTAAACTTTTAGTTATACTTAACTGTATGCGTTCATGACCTAAAAATGTTGGCAGTCAGTCAAACGTCTCGCTGTATAAACATTGTGTTGATATTGAAGTTCTTGATTCAGGAGCTCGGTGGAGTAGGTAATGGATGGTAATTAGGGATAGGGAGAGTAACTCTGATTATTTTGGGGTTTGGTTTTGGTTTTGACTGAAATAGGTTGATTATTTCCTCATTGTGTAGGTAATCCTGTTTACAAAATGAGGAAATCATCAACATCGGTTGCCATGAATAAAATGACTAAGTAATATCCCTGGACATTTCACACAGCGCCAACTAGTCCCAAGCTAAGCAACCTAATGCTTGTGTTATGGTAACAAGATGGCAGATAAACTACTTATATACATTTTTTTTTGTAAATACATACATATTATAGATAGAAAAACACCCACAAAATGACTAAGTAGGTACTTTACTACAATATTAAATAGTCGGGCTTCTTAATAATTCGGGAAACAATTATATTAATAAACGATTTTATATTATCACTGCTGGCATATGGCAAATAATTTAATTTTATGTTCTGTGCCTTGTAATGTTAATTACTTAACACCTAGTATTATATACAATCAAGTATCAAGTATTTTCTAACTGAACAGACAGCTGTGCTGCTGGGGAGTTTGTTGCGCCACTTCTTCTTTCCAGCGATAGCACTAGGAAGTGGTGAAGGGCGGGCGTTTTTGGGGCGCCTTTTGTAATTATGACGTTCGAAAAGTGCTGATTCTCAGCGTAACAAAACGTTGCCCCACAGTAGGAATTACTCCTGTATCGTGGGTGCGTTTACAAACATTTAAAGTCACAACAAACAGCCAGATCCGGGACAACTACCTGTAGGCGATACAAATATCTGTTCCGTGCGGGAATCGAACACGCGACACGCAGCGCTGCAGTCGATCGCTCAGCCACTGCGCCAACCGTGTTGTCATTTATTAATAATTAATAGAGTATTATAAGCCTTTCACGTGAACTCTCGTGCACCTCAACGCATCTTGGGCAGTCATAGGCTATCAGTAGGAATGGCTTTAATTTTGAGAGTTCCATAATATTCATTGCGTTATTTACGTTGTTAAACAGACAACTTTTTCGAATATATGGAGCAATGGCTTAGCAATTTCCTTCAAAATTATTCTGATTGTGGTTGATAGTGTGCTATACAATTCGGGCGCTGAACTTAAGCTGAACATGCCTTTCTAGCATAACGCTTACATGTGGGTACAGTCAAAAAAACAGTAGCCTGCGCCGTGGGCCATACGATGCGCCATGCATTTTTCTTTCTTTTTTTTCTTTCTTTCTTTCTTTCACTTATTAATTTATTTGATAACGTATTGCACACAATTTGAATGAAAATGTCATTTCGCGGGAACATGCCAGGGTAGCGGGAACATCCGAAAGGGTTTACCGCTGCCCTGGAACATAAAGGGCTAAGGAAGGAACACGGGTGGGTTTTAGTCAGTAAGAGTCTGACACTCCCTTCTGCTCCACCCAGAGCGGGAGCAGTCATTTGATGATTTCCCATCCTCAAAAAAAAAAAAAAGCCCTCTTATAACTTTTCGAGAAATTCAGGTGTTTGAAAATTGCCATGACCGACCGTACAAGCTTTGAAAAATTCCACGCCATTTGTACTCCGTAGATACAGATATTTTCCACTGTATCGTGTATAAAATACTTTCCACGGGTAACTGCTCGAATTATCACTTGCCTCAGAGAAGTTTACAACATGCGCCAGTAGGTTAACAGCTTTTCTGGGAGTTTAAGAAAAATAAAGACGGTTTCACCTACTTTTTATGCCACAAAACTGTTGAAGGAAACCTAGATAGCATTACATACATACAAACATTATTCGCCGTTTGACACGCTCTCAGAAAATGAAAGATTTTTCTAGTGTATCTGGTGACCTGAAGACCTATTCTCGTAATTTAAAACGTTCAAAATCTAGTCGCAGTCTCATCTCAGCGACAAACAAATGTCAAAAACTTGTCAAAATGTAGGGAAATTAGAAGTATTTTTTTGACAGATTGAGACTGAGATCTTACTGTGAACGTTCTTAAAATTACGAGAATTACCCCTCAGGTGAAGGTTGCGGGAATCCGCTAGATGCGAGGAGCACAGAAGCAGTCGATGTGACGACGCTTTGCGGAGGCCTATGTCCAGCAGACGACGTCTTCGGCTGGAATGGTGATGATGATGCTATCGTCCATCATCCTGCACCTCTACAAGTTCTTTAAAACAGGTGCTTTCTCTTAGTTACATGCGAACTACGCATCACACTGACGTCACACAAAATCCTGCATCGCGCAAGTAGAGTATACTGCACAACTAGCATAATTATATACAACGTCCCGACTTCAATCGTCAGGCAGTAGCCCACCAGACACAACACCCGCCTGGTCGGTGGATGCTCCCTTTTCTACGGAGGATGAGTGAACTTTACACCCTATTCCTCATACTGCTATTGTAATTAACATTGTGCATGGTATTTCAGTCACTAAACTGTTTCATAAAGGGCTGATTTTTCAATCATCTGATAACTTTATTCAAAGAATAATTTTGAAATTTTGACAGTTGTTTCATACAAAAACTGTCAAACGTCAATTTTAAACCACGAATAAAAGTTATCTGGCGAGGGAACAATCCGCCCTTAATGCTATAATATTCAAAGATAGTCTAGCAAATATGTTCCAGTTTTCCAGACAATTATTCCTTGATTTCCACGGACAATGGTACGAAATCGATTTCGCTTCGGTGTTCGTTCAATTCGAACCGGAATGCTGGGAATCCTATTGGATGTATGCGAACTAATGCCAAATTCCCGTAGTTTAACTACAGGTAGGAAAGGTACAATTTATATTGTAGAGAGGCATTTATTATGTAAGGCCAGTCTCACCAAGGGGTATCGTGTAACCCAGTTACTGGGTTGTGGAGGTCAGATAAGCAGTTGCTCCATGTATATTACTGGTATTCAGGGGCAGCTGTTAAGACTGGAAACCGTCCCCAACATAATTGGGAAAAGGTTAGGCAGATGCTGAAGTATATTACGTAAAAGGTGCTATGCACTTGCGGCATGATATACAGGGTTATTTTTCAAAGACCAGCCAAATTTAAGGATGTGGTACAGACCATCAAACTGAACAAATTTCTCCATGGGACAAATAGCGTAATCGCGAAAATTTTATCAGCTGTCCCATAGAAAACTTCAATACCTACTCGACCTAAATGTATGGGACGGCTGAATTTTTATTCGCGATTACGATGTTGGTCCCACGGAGAAAGTTGTTCAGTTTAATGGTCTGTACCACATCCTTAAATTTGGCTGGTCTTTGAAAAATAACCCTGTATACACCGTTAAATTTTGATCCTTTTAATCCTTAAATGAAAAAAAAAATTAGTTCATCCATAGATTTATGTTCGCATAACTCGACATAATATATGGATAAACTGATTTTTTTTTTCACGATTTCAGTGCTGGTCCCGTAGTAAAAGTTGTTCATAATGATGAGTAATACTAAAGCTACTAGCTAGCTACACGGTTAAATTTTGATCGTTTTAATCTTTAAAAGGGTCCTTTTAAGGATTAAAACGATCAAAAGTTAACGGTTTATATTTAGCCAACTGGTTGTGCAGAATCATGTCGGCCAAGCCCATGGATCAACAAGTAAGAAAGAGCCAGACAAAATAGGTTATCTAGATTTTTTAACTTCTCTCATACCTAGCTTATATCGAAATCCAGAAAAAAGATTATTATGAGAATACAAGCGTCTGCCAAAGACTTCGTCCGCGTGAAATTTCTTGTTCTCCAACGCATCGCATCGCCTGCCCGCGCTATGTCTTTCTGATCTTTTTTCTTTTTGCTCGACTCCTATGCGTCCAGCTTGTTCTTAAATAGCCTTCCTTGTGTTTTAGGCTATCAAATGCCAATATAATTTTTCAAACCGACCGGTAGTTTCAGGGATTAGCGCTTTCAAACAAAAAGTCTCTTCAGGTTTATTATTCGTATAGATAGATATTGATTAGCCAGCCAGTAAGGTTTAGCAGGACTGACTGCCCATGTTACGAACGTAGGCTATATACAAGTATGTATCGCAACTCGTAATAATTTCTCGTTTCGCTATGCCCGCTATTTTAATTAATGCTACACAGCTGGAAGTCTCGAAATAGCTCACGCCCTATGACTAGTCCTGATCGATCCCAATTTTAATCATTTTCATGCAACCTATAATTTAATTTGCTAATAAAGCTGTGTACGCAACAGCGTCGTAAAATAATGTTACAGTAGGTACATTATTAGGAGGCTATAAATATTTTAGGGCGGTGTATAGCCGGCTTGACGACGTCCCCACAATGAGATCACCGGAGTATTGTAAATCATTTGATCATCGTCGTGATGGAATTGTGTAGTCATCTGTTTTTTGCAGTCGTTTGTATTTTGTTTTTGGTGGCAAACACACTGCCGCCCACCTTACGGGAAGTGGTTATCATCGCTTTTCGGCCGCTGCAACAGTGGCACCGCAGTTTAGCTTTGATATTCTAAGAAAGCGATGGACACAATAACGGTTGTCCAAATACAGAGCATTCGTTGACACCTTAATGTCAAATATTGTTGAGAATGACAGATTTTCAAGATGGCCGTTATAATATGACGGCCACCGCCCTTTTAAGAAACCGTCGCTTTATATTTCAAACCCAGAAATAAAGCAATGCCATAGATATCTCATGTAGGTCAATAACTCAAGTAGTGTCCAAGTTCATGGACGCAGACCTCCAGTGTATATGCGGCGTCTCTCCACAGACAATGGCTCACCTCCCATCTTGCACCGCATGCTCTGTCACCAGCACACGTGAGGACCTAAACTGCCTACTTAGACTGCGTCAGCGAACGGTATTTGCGTAGCTGAATTTCCGGCCAAACAAATTTAAAAAACTATAAGTAGGTAATATTTTTTTCCATCGTCTTGCTAAGAAGAATAACTCAAGAAAAATAATCTTCATAATAAAAAACCCTCAGTACCATTCAATGTCACATTACATAACCTGAAGAAGTAAAACAAATCATGACTCTTACAACACTGTTGATATATTGAAAAATATTTTTACCGCATTTTAAACCGTTCAGTACTCTTACGCAATACTTTAGCCAAATACCTTGGCATTGGCATTCGACTGAAATAGATAGTGCATACTTAGATGCCATCTTGAATAATTTAGGCGGGAATTATCAGAATTTCAAATACTCATAATTTATACGAATCGAACGTTGAAATATGTAAACGTTCGGAATGCAAACTGACTGTTATGTTATAAAATGTGACGTCATACGTTTGAACTTCGAAAGCACTGGCGATATAGAATAGTTTTTAATGCAAATTCTCTTTTCAAACTCAACTATTCAATTGTTTTAAAATTAAAATAGTTCTTAACAGCTTTTCAAAGTAATTTCACTTTGTTCTACTCTCGGGGCGGTTAGCAGCTTTTTATAATAGTTTTTTAATCATTTTCACAAGCTGTGCCTGCAAATCTACCTGCGATGAAAGCTAGGAAAATACAGTACTTTAGGATTAGCACAGATTAAAGGCTGTTTTTACCTAAGTCTGACAGTTTATGTATGGAAAACCAGCCAAAAATTAAAATTTGTTTGCAAGACAAGATTTAAATGGGCCTGTACTGTATGTAAGTGTGGTCGAATTTGTCCTTAGCCAAATTCACTGTCTGAGTGTTTGTTACTCTTTTCTTAAATATTTTATTCTGTACTTAGGTAAGCATCGGGGTAATTGCGTAACACACATTCAGTAGCAATGGCTTTCATTTTGACAGTTCAACAACATACATTGCGTTATTTACGTTGTTGACCAGACAAATTTTCCGAACATATGAAGCAATGGATTAGCAATATCCTTCAAAATTATTCAGATTAAGATTGACAGTGTGTTGCGCAACCTCGCAGGTTGACATTTATTTAGCATATTAAAAAATAAAATATTGCAGCATTATGCTAATAAAAAGAAAACAATCTTAAAATCTCGAATTTATTATTCTAATTAATAGGCATAATTCTAATTCTAGGCAATAGCTTACGAAGTAGGTACTTAAGCCCTTAAATCACCCACAAGAGTCAAACCACTATCCATATCTTAATTCAAACCTTTTAAATACCACTCCAAACCTATCCTCGACGAAACACGTGAACTTTTCTCAAAACGAAACGTATTTCACTCAGACTTCGATAAAAATAGAACGGAGGAATAAATACGTAGACACACCATCTATTTCTGTTACCCTGGTATATTTTTGACGCAATTCTTAAGACAACATACTGCCGTCAGCTGATTTTGACAATTCGCTGACACATAGACAAATCTAACGATAAGATGAAAGTTGGAATTTTAATATGCAAGGGTATGGTGAATTATTATTGATGGGAATAGGAGGGTGGAACATGTGTGTTATGACGTATGACAAATTGGTGGCAAAGGTTTGAAGAAAAAACAGCGGATGCAGAAATGTGTCTATGTCACTTTGATCTTACAAAAGCTTTATTTTGTCCCTTTGGAATTGAACGTTTTGGAATTTTAATAGCTATTTAGTAATCGTTTTTATCTAGAGAACAGCGAATTATTACTACCAACAGTATTTGTCTCTCCTTCCTCTTTTTAATCCATCCAAAGGTTGTCTTTAAAAATCGCTCTAAGTGATAAGACACGCATTGTGTCACCCTTTGTAAAAATTCTATATTTATGTCTGTAATTTATATGGTGTACATAATAAAGAGTATTCTATTCTATTCTAATCATAGATGTCAGCCTTCAAAGCAAGAGTGAATAGGCACCTTCTGGGCTTGCTCGTTCCATCATAAACCTCATCCATCACTTTCCACCAGGCGAAATCAAGGTCAAGAGCAGGCCAAATCCGCAATTAAAAAAACAAAAAAATGTAGACATCATAGATTTTTATTGCCGTGACAACGTGAAAAAATGTAGACGTGCTCAGGCACAGCCCTCGATGCGTTACACCTAGGTACATAAGACCTATGTGCTGAGGACGGCACTTGTTGAAGACTTACGTAATAAGAATTCCCATAAAAGTCTAAAGACATCACAAAATACCCTTTTGAGAGACAAAACGTAAATCTCTCGCTAACCATTTAAGGACATGCAGACACCAGACAAATGTACAAACAAACCTTGCGAAGACAATGCAAGAAAAACCATGACCCACTACCCCATTTTACACGAAAAAAGTGTTTTGTTTCACTGACATTTTAATAAATTATGACATTTTACGACACCAAATTTTGACATTTTAATAAATTATGACAACAACTACAACTAAAAAACACGATTCAGTGATTTTATAATCGATTTAAAGTTGAACCGATTCGATTTTTTGGTCAATAAGCGTGCTGTCTACACGTATAATGAGATTTAATTAACTATAATGAAATGTCGAGTTTGTATTTCAGTCTGTTTATTGAAACTAAAAATCTCAGCGTCTGAATTTTATAGGGAAAAACTCGCAAATGAATTTTTTGTTCAGGAGTCCTGAAAAACATCTGACTGAGTCTGGAGTTCTTTAAAACACTTTTCTGTAAAAGTTACTATAACTTTAATTCTTTTCAAAGAATGCATTTTTTTTTTTTTAATTGGCACCAAAACACTTTATCTAGCAAACTAAAGTAAAGAAAGAAAGAAAAAAAAACAGAAAACAAAGATTATAATGCCAAAAGGGCCTCAGCTCAGCATAATGTCAGTTGACAACACAAGGTATAACCACATTACGGTGATTTTCCACGAGTGCCATACCCTGGAATAAAATATAACTGGAATAGAATAAACATACCTATGTTGTGATTATGCTGGACACATGACTTTCGGACTGCCCATCCTCTTTGTAGCCTGTCACATACGACACCCACAACCCACTGTATAGTATAGCCTATCATTATTTCATCTAAACAACCGTACACTAAACAATATTTTGCATAAATAAAAAGTAAGCATGTCCAAATAATGGACTAGTATTAAATAAATTAAATTAATTAGTGTCATAACTCACAATTAAAGCGACATAAATGGTGTGCATAATTATTTATAATCGCTTTATTACAATACGATAAGGAAAGAACCGGGTTTGATTAAAAGTGAAAAGTGATTAATGAAATATCTTGTAATGTCACAGTCTACCAATTTAAATGAACTTGTCTGGGGTCTTTAGTCACTTTCAGCACACGATATGAAAATCTTCATCTTCGTCTTAGCGTGTCGATAGCAATCTAAATGGACTCGACCCAGAATTTGGCTACTTGTTTGGCGCCATCACCAGCGTCCATCAGTTCCTGTAACGTGCAGCTGTACAGCTGACAGGACACGCAGGACACGATATTAAGTGTCCCATCGTTTGTGGAACAGCATCATATTTACACTCTAAGGCGGAGTCGTCTATGAATCTCCACCTGAACAGGTTTTCCATGCTTCGGCTAACGTGGGTCCAGAGTCTGTTTAAAGACTTCCAGGTTACCCAAGGCATGTCCAGGTGGAACGAATAATTTGGGTAAGGAAGAACTGTCTCGCCACAAAAATAATCTACAAGAGGCACTAGGCGAAATGTATGGTCAAATGCTTATCTCCTAAGTTTTAATAATATTCACTAGCCTAAACACAGCGTACACCTCGCAAGGAAAACACAGTCAATACTTTCGTATTTTTAACTACTGACTGTCCCGTTGGTTCCGTCGCTAAGGCTACTGCTGAGCATGAGGTCCTGAATGGTACACCACAGACTACCTACAGTATTTGTCTCTCCTTCCCCTTTTTAATCCATTCAAAGGTTGTCTTTAAAAGATCGCTCTTAGTGATAAGACCGCCCATTGTGTCACGCTTTGTAAAATTTCTATATTTATGTCTGTAATTTATAGTGTACATAATAAAGAGTATTCTATTCTATTCTATTCTATTCTATTCCTGGGTTTGGTTCCAAGGTCGGGTAAAGTGTTATTCAAGTTTACCATCAGGAACTTCTCAGTACCTGCCCCGATTTATGCGCGGTTAATAGTGTTGCGCACCACAATTAATGCCTGGTACATGGTGACATTAGTTACCACTAGCGCCATCTAGTGTCGAGTAGCAGAACTAATATAGTCAAGATCCTTCTAGAAATTTCGATGCTAGAACTTTCTAGAACTATCGACATCTGGTCAGTCGCGGCCGGTATGTACTCGAATCTTCTAGATGTTTCTACAATAGAACGTTCTAGAACTATCTGCGGCACTATATGAGCCACGAGCCCACGACAGAGTCAGAGTTGGATCAGCGATACAAGCGAATACATCAAAAGCGATCTTCAAGTGCGACATAAGTGCAATTGTGTTTTATAATTAGTGTGTTTGAGTTGTTATTAGTGTTGTTCAATTAAAGTGTAATTTTTGGTAATTTATATCGGCTAGCACAGACATTTTCTACATATCAAATTGAAGCTGGAAATTTCGAAAACAGTTATGCCTATTAAAACAGAAGACCTATTTAACCAGTTTTCTTATACCCGGTTCTTATATGGAACCGAACGATAAGGGAAAAGAAAATGTCACACGTCACTTCCATCTCTTCCTCGCCCAACCACGTGACTACGAAACTGATGTACGGTCACCAAAGGAGGTAAGTAACCAGGGCCGTCGGATACAGTTAAAGTTTTGTAAGAAACCGATGAATGTTTTCGAATAAAATTTAATTTAATTAATAGAAAACCAACATTACATTTAATTTAATTCGAAAACATTCATCGGTTTCTTACTAAAAACTTCAACTATATCCGACGACCCTGGTTACTTATCTCCTTTGGCGACTGTACCTACCTACCTATCTAAGAATGTACCCAAGACATAGAATATCGATGGTAATGAGTGACACATTGATAGTACTTATAGAACAACAGACTATAGTCGAGTCACGCGGTCCCAGCCCGTACCACCCGCTGACTGGGCCGGTAAGATGGCGCTTATAAATGACTGGCTGGCCAGAAGATTTTACGACCAAATTTTGTGAAAGGTCAAGTTCAATTTAAGAATGAACTTGAACTTGATATGCCAGAGGGGCAACTCCCGTATTTTAAATAACGTTCATATTAAACTGTTAGCTAATAGTGATATGTTTATACTGAATCTAGATGCCGTTATATATGATAAATGTTCAAAGGACTGTGAGCCTGGAGATCTGTCATACAGGTCCCGAACCTAGTTCAGACTCCAGCTCTCACAAAGGTTCTAACATAAGGCAAAATTGTATACTTATATACACACTTCTATAACAATGTACCTTTATGAGAGAAATAAACTGTATTATTATTATTATTATTCGAATCTTAATCTCAATCTGTCAAAAATACCTCTAATTTCTCTACATTTTTGACAAGTTTTTAACATTGATTGTCGCTCAGATGAGATTCCAACAACATTTTTAACATTTTTAATTACGGGAATTGGTCATCAGAATTATATACCTACGTTAGGACTTGAGATTAGAGCCATCCGTGAAACCCCATCTGTGGAAATTGTCTTTGCTCCGGCCGATTTGGGTTCGAAGTCTATTTAGAGATTTCCAAATCGGCCACGGTAACCTGTCCAGGCGGAAGGCTCTCAGATGGCTAGATAATAATAATAAATAATAAAAAATTTATTCAAGTAAAAGTAAAGTAAAAATATGATTTACGTTAATTACAATCAAACAAGTTGATAAAATTGTCAAAGGGCTTACACAGCTCCCGCCGTAGTTAACATCATGCTGTGTAGGCGTTACTAATAGCTAGACTAGCTGGATCCACGCACCCAAGAAAAATGTTTGGGCTTTTCAGCACTGAGACGTAGTTGTGCAAAGAGCATCACATTTTAGCGGCCACGCTAAACGGGACAATGGATAACAGAACTAAACCGGTGTATTAAATAATTACGCTATTATTATATTCAAAATTAACGCTAACTAATCATGTATAGAATTTCGATTGTTGGGCCAATCAACACTTTGATTGTCTTTTGTTTAGAATAAATAAACAGATTTAAATGTAAAAGATTTGAATTAACTGAGCTTTTTAATACACTTCGTACTGCATGGATGACCATGGTTACCTAGGTTTTTGGGAATTTTTTGAGTGGTTTCCAAAGACAATAACTCAAAATAAAGTGAATTTCAGTAGTTGTTCCCACGAATAATACTACAATAGTTCAACAAAAAAGCAGGTACACTTACTGCATTACTTTATCTGCTAATAAAAGTGGTTCGATAATATTTTTAATTACTAGCGATTGCAGACGGAATCGCTTCAAAAAAACCACAGTTCCGTACCCAAAGAGTGCCAACGGAACCCTATTAGTAACCCTCCGTTCGTCCGTCTATCCTTCAGCAGACTGTATCTCATAAACCGTAATAGGTAGACAGTTGAACTTCACAGAGTGTGTATTACTATTGCCGCTATAACAAAAATTAGTAACAAAACTTGAGAGGTGTCAAGGGACACCCGGATGGAACGAAGTATAACTGGCTTGCTTTCTATAAGAGAGAGAGAGAGAGAGAGACAGACAGAGAAACACGCGCACGCCTCACGGCTTACAACTATAGCAAAAAGTGTCGTTCCAACTTTTGGTCTTAATTTTTTCCGTCTAGCCCCCTTTCGCAACGCGCGATAAGGAACTTCGTTCCAATATAATAAAGTTAGTAAAAATGTACGGGGTCTCCATAAAAGAAACGTGTATTTTTCGGTGTTTTTTGCCTTGAGGTTCGGCGAATTGTGGTAGTAACCCTTTGTGTTATTTGGATAATTTCTCAAATATTAAACAAAACAAAATCACGTTCTAATCAACAAACTAACTTAGGGCGGGTTGTTTCACGTCCACTTGACGCACGCATATACGTCAATAATGGCGCTAACTTAATCGTCAAATCAATTGTTTCAATTTACAATTACAAAATTAGGGCCTTGCCGTACGTCAAATAATAACGAGTACGTAATCGTTATTAATTGACGTAAGTATGTTACGTTAACAAACCGTTTGACACAACCGGCTCTAGAAATACCTACTCGTACAAAAATATTAAAAACAAAAGCATATCTGACGCTGTACAACGTGTAGCTGACACAGCCTTGCGCTGAACTTTACATCTTTCTGTTCCGGACATTACAATGCCTTCACTTACAAACGGTCCGGACAGGCTTTCCTTATGAAATCTTATTGTTTTCCGTAATTCTTGTCGTGAAAATATATCGTAAATGAGAGGGAGGTGGCCACTTACTAAAAATGGGTGGTCTAAGGATTTTTTAGATTTGCAAAATACTTCTTTACTTATTGTTGGTTCTTTATTATTCGTGATGTTCTTCAGTACTAGTTGTATTAGTTGATATTGAAAAAATCGTAACTTGAAAACTTCCACCTGCGCCGCGCACCGACCGACATAGGGCTCTCTCTCTTTCCTTCAATTCGCCTTCTCTTTGCTCGTTAATTGTTTTAATTACATTGATGCGATGTTATGATCCGTGATCATATTAATGATATTAATGTTTAATTAAATTAAAATATATTCATAAAACTACAACGCAAAACCGTATACGTGTGTTAAATTAATGTCGCCATTAAAGCGCCACGCTGTACTCTAAACATTACATAATATACTTAATGGACGACAAAGTATTTGGTAGGTGTACTCATTCAACCACAGGAGACCACAAAATTCACAATAAAATGAACAACTAAGCTGAAAAATGAAATGCCTAATAAAAGAAATTTTTTGACAGTGGAACATAAAAAAAACAACAAATTCTGTAAAATATTACCACAGAATAATAGGGGATTAGATACACAATCTGCCGGAAAACAGAAATACAATTTAAATAAAACGTTCAGCCAGATGTTGTTATTGATTTATGGCAACGGAAAAGCTCCACTTTACCTAAAGGAATAAGGAGTGGATTAATATTCTATTATTTATTACCGTACATTTTTTCACTCTTTTATCCAAGAACTGCCAATCTACCAAGACAGTTCATGAGTGACTTATACCCCTTTGGACCATTCATTAACCGTCATAGTAGACCGGTCAGATACTACAGTACACCATCTGCTACGATTCTTAAATACTCCTTTTGCTGCGGTTACGTTCATACATCATCATCTGCCTAGCCTTTTCTCAACTATTTTGGGGTTGGCTTCCAGTCTAACCGGATGCAGCTGAATACCAGTATTTTACATGGAGCGACTGCCTATCTGACCTCCACAATCCAGTTACTCGGTAATACGATACCCCTTGGTAAGACTGGTTGTCAGACTGTCGGGCTTCTGACTACCCGTAACGACTGTCAAAGATCCACGAATGACAGCCGGGACCAACGGCTTAACGTGCTTTCCGAGGCACGGAGGGGTCTCGGTACCTATGTAAAGATGGTCACCCATCCACAGACCAACCGCGGCAAGCGTAGCTTAACCTGACCGATTGACATTTTTGGGTTCGGTGTCGGTCTAGTAACACCCCCTGTGTTACTAGACCGACACCGAACCCAAAAATGTGATTAAAAAATTGTTTGTCTGTCTGTCTGTTTGTTCAGGCGTCACGCAACAACTACCGGTGCGATTACGATGAAACTTGGTATAATTATTCTTTAATATCCTGGGCACCACACTGGGTACTTTTTATCCCGGAAAATTATATACAATAAAAAACAAACTTAATTTTGCGGTTCGATCCCTAGACCCGATTACTGTACCAACCGCAAATAATAAGTTTGTCGTAAGTTACGTCCAGGGATATTATTATTATTATAAGTACAGGAGGTCCCTTTTTTCTGGATTGTATACCGTTTCCAATTCCAGAGCGAGGGCTCTATTTGTAAAACAGTATGTAGAAAGATTATTTAAAATGTTAAACAATGTAAAACTTATCTCAATATCAATCAGAGTATTGTAAGCGGCTATAGAAGTAAAATAAACAGCAGAACAAGCCATCAGTACACTGACGTCGATGTTGACGTCAGTCACAAGTAGTCATAACCCTGATGTATTTGCAATATGACATAGACCTGTGAATGTCACAAGTTATGTCTGACATTCAGATGTCCATGAGTAGCTACTGTTTGGATTGGAAAGGACCGGTGTTTGTAGTTTGTTTGTTTGTTTGCTAATTTAGGTTATATTTGCTAAAATACCAATTAGAAAGAAAGAAAGAAAGAAAAATGCATTTATTGGCATTACACAAAATGACACCTTAAAACTACATAAACAAAAACAAAGCAAGCAAGCATTATGGCAAAACATGATTTTCCTATCCCATTTATAAACATTAAGTTAGGTTGGGTTTTTTATAGGCATTAAGTCCGCCTTTGTACATTTTTGTGCGAAAAGTTTAAATAAATAAATAAACACAAAATGGTTTTGTAATGTTAATGTCAATGGAGTGAGAGGGCAATGAACCGAGGCATTTTAGATGACAGACTTAACCACCTACAAATTACACAAAGAATTTCCAAACTCTTACTACACCACAAACAGTTCAAAACCCAATAACTAGTGTCCTTGCCTACCATTTGAAACCACACAAAGTTTTCTGTTAATATCACGCTTAAATTAATTTACCTACCACCAAATGTCGCTGCCACAAATGAATCAGCAGGTGCTTTTAAGAAACATGCCATTGTAAAAAAGATCCCACTGTTTGTAAATACGTTTCGACATATCGCACCTTTAAAGACAAACCGTTACTAAACGAATTTTTTCAGTAACAATGTTCTATGAAAAAAAAACCTTTTCTGAATTTTGTGTTATAGTCAGTGCTAATAAATACCCATCCTTATCACCTTAAAATATGGCTCTAATCACCATGATTTTAATTTCTATTGCGAAAAAGGCGTGCATTTTTTTTAATTTAAGCTCCTGTGTGTTTTATATTTTCGTTTAGTAACGGTTTGTCTTTAAAGGTGCGATATTTCCACTTTTGACTGACTAGGTGGCAGGGACATCAACGTGCAGACTGTAACCATAATATGACTTAAGCTAATGATTCTAGCGTGGAAAATTTTCGACATTTATCAGAAAAAGGCACTTTCATAGAAAACTGCAGTGCATGGAAAAGCAAATTCTTATTTTAATAACCGCCGAAAAATTTCAACGCAGCTTCAGAATCATGTATTGAATCCATGGTGACAAGTTGCGCGTCAATGTCCCTGCCACCCTGCATGTACCCTGTATGTGCCATCTGTATGACAGATGATGAATGAATAAGATAGAGCCAATATAGATGTCAAGAAGATTGATGTCTGATAGCAGTTTTGTCAATAATCATGGGACTCAAGGTAGTAGAAAATCAAATGCATGGGTGCTTCGATCAAAGTACTAGATTCCCGATAAGCGCTTCAAAAAATGCTCGAAAAATAAGACCACAAATACTTTTGTGGTCTTATTTCAAATTAGTATGTCTTTAACCTTATTACTTAGACTTTAAGGTTCGTTTTAGAATAAATGACTGAAAATTTAAAAATAGAATGACTTTATTTTCAAGCGACATTTTAAATATATTTTGCAATGGTAATTAAACTTTATGTTTAAGCATTAAGGTTTATAATAAACTGAAGTTGTTAATATTATTGAACTTTTTTCTAAGAAATGTAGATGTTTACGTGTGTGCAAACGTGGCCACTTGAGCGACTGATTTTTGTTCCTGATCCTTAATTTAGTACTATTATTGATCGAAGCATGGGTGGCACAAAATGATGAAAAAAAAAAGGAATAATTGTTGTAGACGGTATTGTTAGGAGACCTGTGTCCAAGCAGTGCGAATATTATAGGCTGATTAGATTATGCTGTATCCGCAAAAACAGCAGTCCAGGCAGGAAACACAAGAATAGATACTGTGAACTTTAAAATTATTGGCAAAAGCGCCCTTTTGTGTAACGACAGACCATCAGTGAAGGACCTTGGAACCTTCTTAGAAATTCTGTAATTGCTAATAAAGGTTAGACTAACAAGAAGCTTGGCATTGTTAGAATTATTTTCTGTGTACGAAGTCTAGAACTGGCCAAGATTGAAACATTATTTCTTGAGAATATTTACGTACGTATTCATACATATGGTTTTAGACGCCGCGTCGGCAAAGATTAATTGTTTTCTAAATATAATCTTCTAAACAGTGAAGACATATTGTTTTCAGTATTATTTCACTTTGCAAAATATGGTAATTAAACTTTATGTTTAAGCATTAAGGTTTATAATAAACTGAAGTTGTTAATATTATTGAACTTTTTTCTAAGAAATGTAGATGTTTACGTGTGTGCAAACGTGGCCACTTGAGCGACTGATTTTTGTTCCTGATCCTTAATTTAGTACTATTATTGATCGAAGCATGGGTGGCACAAAATGATGAAAAAAAAAAGGAATAATTGTTGTAGACGGTATTGTTAGGAGACCTGTGTCCAAGCAGTGCGAATATTATAGGCTGATTAGATTATGCTGTATCCGCAAAAACAGCAGTCCAGGCAGGAAACACAAGAATAGATACTGTGAACTTTAAAATTATTGGCAAAAGCGCCCTTTTGTGTAACGACAGACCATCAGTGAAGGACCTTGGAACCTTCTTAGAAATTCTGTAATTGCTAATAAAGGTTAGACTAACAAGAAGCTTGGCATTGTTAGAATTATTTTCTGTGTACGAAGTCTAGAACTGGCCAAGATTGAAACATTATTTCTTGAGAATATTTACGTACGTATTCATACATATGGTTTTAGACGCCGCGTCGGCAAAGATTAATTGTTTTCTAAATATAATCTTCTAAACAGTGAAGACATATTGTTTTCAGTATTATTTCACTTTGCAAAATGTTTTAAATGGGTAATTATTAAAATAAACTGTGGCTTTTGAAGAAAATAAATAAAATGAACTTTCGTACGTAGTCTCGGAGCTAGGTGGTTAGGAAAATTATCAATTAGGTATCGTAGTACATAGGTCGTGCCTTACGACAGCAGAATATATTTTTCTTTAGGTATACTTTACAGATTCTAGTTTAAGGCATTGAATGTCTAATAAAAAAGAGTGTTAAATGAAATTCCTGAACTACAAAAAAAACTCCGAAAGAAAAAATATAATCACAGCACTCTAAAATAGAAAACCATCTAAACATCGGAATTTGAAAAATAAACTAAGCAAGGACATAAAAGCGGCAAAAACCGCGGGCATTACTAGTTTAAAGATGAGGTAAAGTGTAGTGCGGGCGATTCCGCACTTGGACGCATGCCAACGCCTCTTCCGCTCTGATCGACGAATAAAAACTGATAACGACCGAGTACAGTCACGAGCAAAAGTATGTATACACTCGGCTTTATTCAAAAGCGATGAACTCCTTTATTGTTGAATGAAATTTTATGTTGTTACGAACATAGCATTTTCGGGCCATAGGTTTATGTAATGTGTCGTATTTCGATGTTGCATTCGGTATTTCACGAAAAAATCGCCATTGAAAGTTGCCAAGTGTTGACATATTGGTGCTCGTGACTGTACAAGGCATACGATCATGACATAACACTAGAATTCATTTGGAACTTTGCTTGATAAAAGTGCTTGAGAGTGTCCATGGAGTACCTTGCCCGTTCTTCTCCATACGTACCTACTACGCTTTGGAATGGGCCACTAGCTTCATCTTTCTGACTGACCGACCCCTTGACAATTCAAAAGTGCCTGTAATTAGTTTATCCTATCCTACTATACATATGTATCCTACTATACTTACATATACATACTTTACTTATACTATACTAATATTATAAACGCGAAAGTTTGTATGGATGGATGGATGGATGTTTGTTACTCTTTCACGCCAAAACTACTAAACGGATTTGGATAGAATTTTGTACACAGATGCTTTATAACCAGGATTAACACATAGGATACTTTTTATCCCGATATTCTTACGGGGTCGAAACGTATGCGGGTGAAACCGCGGGGCACAGCTGGTTTGAAATAAATGCTTTGATTTTTGAGTTTGCGTTCTTTATCATAAGTTGCTCAACACGTAAATAACGCAATGAATGTTGTTGAACTGTCAAAATGAAACCGATTCCGTTTGATCGTGTGTTACGCAATTAGGGTGCAGGACCTGATGCTCTGCAACCAGGCAGTCAGATTCTATAATGTGATAAAGAAACTAGCCACTATTTTTGAAAAGTTGAACTTTGTAAAGCGATGGAAAAAAATATTATTGTTCTTGACAAAAGAGCGCTATTGAGTAAAAAGTTAATGACATAAAATTGGAAGCATCCAACCATGATCATAATTATTCAAAGAATATGGTAATATTACTGAACAGTATACTTTAACCAAATTGTATTGGGGTTGGCTTTTAAATAAGATCCGACAGTTTAACCAAAGTTGTCGACATAGCTCACAGAATAAGCAAGCTGAAGTGGCATTGGGTCGGCCATATTAGCCGCAGAACCGATGATTACCCCAACGGTCATCGGTTCTACGGCTAATATGGCCGACCGTGTTCGACGACGTGCCGTGTTCTTGAGTAGAGACCGCGAATTGGTATAAGCGTAAGTTAGGACGCCCTCAGGCGACGAGGGACGATCTTATCAGGATGGCTGGTAGCAGCTGGATGAGAGTTGCCGAAAATCGAGTTGAATGGCGTGCAATAGGAGAGGTGTGGTCCAGCAGTGAACTGCTATAGGCTGATGATGATGAGTTTAGACAAAACTTAACTTGACAAAATTAGAAAAAGGTACCTTTTGTCTAAAAACAAACATCCAACAAGATAAGACAATATTCGAAGTAACCTAGCAAGTTTAGGGTCGTATTGGAAAATGGCTAGGTAGAATGAGTGACCTAGCAACTATAAACTAACCTAACAGATCAATGAGCTGATAATGAGGGCTTCGTGACGGTGCAAAGGAGGAAGCGCCGATCGCGAACGAATGAGAACCGCTGCCGCAAAGCCCCTACGGAGCCCGCAGTCACCTTGCGTGCCGCAAAACCGAACATATCGGTGTACATCTCCCGCCTACACTACATGACTAAGGTGGAGGACATCGTGGAGTACATGCGCCAGAAGACGAGGTACACGCCGAGGGTGCAGTTACTGAAGTCGCACCGCAACGTCAACTTCAAGGCGTTCGTGGTGCGCGTAACGAATTGTTATCTGCCCGTCGTCATGGAAGAAGACTTCTGGCCGCAGGACGTGGTGTTCCGTCGCTTCCGCGGACAAGTGCCACAGAACAGCTCAAGAACAAGCTAGTGAAGTGAAGTTTTATAATAAAAATATGTATGTTTAGGTTAACGTATTTATCTATGGGCCTGCGTTGCCTGAAATAAATAAATGCGGTATAGCCCAAATGATAAAGTTTACTTTGCCTTGAAATTTGAAAGGCTTTATAAACCCAGATTACCATGGATTACGACCAAATTCTTAATCAGTACCTGATTATCATTAAAATCGCTATCAAGGCCTATTTCTTAGTAATATCTTAGTTATCGCAATTTTCCACGTATCTGCAACCATTGTCACGACCAAAGTATGTATACACTCAGCTTTATTCAAAAGCGATTTACTCCTTAATTTTTTAATGAAAATGTATGTTGTTACGAACATAGCATTTTCGAATCCATAGGTTTATGTAATGTGTCGTATTTCAACGTTGCATTCGTTATTTCACGAAAAAAATGCAATTGAAAGTTGCCAAGTGTTGACATATTGGTGCTCGTGACTGTACTAATCTTTGCATTTTACATGACAGGTTTACAACTAATGACTTGAATGTTGCCAATATAGAATAGACAAATGGCCCCATAAATCACCGAGAACATCGATGGTGTTGAAAGTTCACCTTTTATGGGAAAAATTACAATGAATGAATGAATGAATGAATGAATTGCACCGATCCCAGCGTGGTTTGACCAGACTCGATTAATCGAATGAACCCCAAGATTCGCACTAGCTCCTGTAACCTCATGTTCATGGTGCTACAGCCACCTTTTATGGGGAAAATTACAAGATACTTTTTTGCTGAGGGTACAACAATGTTATGCGTGTTCGACAAGGGAAATTTCTTGCTCATCAGTAAATTAGAACGTCCTTTATCAAGAATTTTTCAAATTACATCTGCCTGTCTTTGTTGTCGTATGCTTTTTCATTATTTCGTCCAAAGGCAAATTCTAATGTACAGACGCCAACAGGTCAAGCTACCCGAAACTGTCAAATTTTCCCAATCAACCTTGAACCTTAATGCTTTCGCGATAAAGTTGAAAATCTATTAAAGAAATTTGACAGATTGTAGTAGCTTGATGTGCTGGCGTCTGTACATAATATATTAAAATTTCAGAAAAATAATTTCCGTTACAGCAAAATTTGATTCTGTTGTAACAAGAGTTCTAGAAAATAAATGGGTAACCATTAATATCTCACTACAGTACTGAAGCAATCACAGCTACACCACAAGGTAAAAGTAACGCAATAAAAAAAATAAAGAATCCCCCACGTCATAATATTATTATACCTACCTCATAAATAATAACTTCAAAAAAATGTAAAACTATTTCTACCGTCCCCATTTGAGTATTACGAAAGCGTAATAACCGGGACGGCACGGATTGGTACGAACTAGTACGAATTATGCGCCAGTTAGAAAAATGTCAACCGCATTATAATTTTATTAAGCACCTATACAATTTTTTTTTTTACGCATTGCTCTCGTGGGCAAAAAATATTCCCTATTTAGATGAGAAAGAAAGTGAACACTTATGCTCAGCACCCTAATTGCGTAACACACGATCCATCGGAATCGGTTTCATTTTGACAGTTCAACAACATTCATTGCGTAATTTACGTGTTGAGCAGACAAATTTTTCGAACTTATGATTCATAAGTTCGAAAAATTTGTTGCTTCAAAATGATTCTGATTCCGATTGATTGTGTGTTACGCAATTAGGGTGCGGATCCTATAAACAAAAACGAATCATTTTGCTCACCAATGGAAGCATTTTTTATTGCCAAACCGGGCATATGAATAGATTCGTAAGCAAATTTTACCTGTGATAGCTAATTCCATATGGGAGGGTCTACTATTCAAAGCTATGGGGTCTTTGCTTCATTAATGGCAAATATACAAGTCTTAATTTTTAACAATAACGGTCCGTAAATTAAATAAATCGGCCATTAGTAAAATGGTAAGATTTCTTCTTTTTTTTCTTATTTGTATTTGTAATGATATGGACGTGATTACTAGTTTATTTATTTATTTATAAGTATGTATTAGGTATGTTGAAACTGTGTGTGCTCCCCGTCACTTTTCCCTAAAGGTTCATTAGAAAACCAGCGTCAGACAGCATCTCCTTTTTGGCGCAGCCGTGAGGCACACGCTATTGTTTTCTGAAACATTATTTTTTATTTTATTAATTTTGTATTTTGTGTTTCACGAACTGTGTACAAATAAACTTTTTTCTTTCTTTCTTTCTTCTTCCTTTCGTGTCAATGATACTTTGTTTTTATATTGTTTGAGCCCAGTAGGAGGCCACGTTGATTACGACAGCTGTGCTAAGTGAACGGGCACTTAGGACAATACAGCAAGTTGGACATGGTTTGATCAGAAGCATCACACTCGTATTAGGAGTTGGATGGGTCAGAGAGAATGGCCAAACATAAAGCGAAAGTTAAAAGCACCCACAATATACTTTGATCGAACTTCCTAACTATCCAAGGTCAAACAAAACAAGAAAAAGAGAATATCTTACGTAAAAAATCTTATTTTACTTCAATGATTCATCGCCTCTATATTTTGAAGATCAAGGGAAATCATTAACGAATGCTTACGTTTGCTACTTCCTCTAATCCAATGAATCCTGTAGATTCCAATATTTTTTTTTAGAAGACATCTTAGGGCTTATTTTTCAAACATCTGATGATTTATTTCGAGGAATAATTTTGAAATTTTGACAGTTATTTCATACATAAACTGTCAAACGTCAATTTTATTCCTCGAATAAAATTTACCTGGCGTTGGAACAACCAGCCTTTTAAGAAAAAAATATACGAACTCTTTAATTGAATAACACATACATAAATACATAGGGGCTTGTGGCTAAGTAATAACAGCCGCACGGGTCGATCGATCAGGTTAAGCTACGCTTGCCGCGGTTGGTCCGTGGATGGGTGACCATTTTCACAAACCAAGACCCCTCCGTGCCTCGGAAAGCACGTTAAGCCGTTGGTCCCGGCTGTCATTCGTGGATCTTTGACAGTCGTTACGGGGCGTCAGAAGCCCGAAAGTCTGACAACCAGTCTTACCAAAGGGTATTGATAACCCAGTCCCTGGGTTGTGGAGGTCAGATAGTCACTCCATGTAAAATACTGGTATTCAGCTGCATCCGGTTAGACTGGAAGCCGACCCCAACATAGTTGGGAAAAGGCTCGGCAGATGATGATGATACATAAATACATAAACTCACACCTTCTTCACATGAGGGTAGGCAGGAACTACAGAACGGCACCTGCTACGATCCTTACATAATCCTTTTGCTTCGTGTACAGACGCCAGCACATCAAGCTACTACAATCTGTCAAATTTCTTTAATAGATTTTCAACTTTATCGTTAAAGCATTAAGGTTCACGGTAGATTGGGAAAATTTGACAGTTTCGGGTAGCTTGACCTGCTGGCGTCTGTACGTTCATACATCTAGTCATACACGGACGCCGGTTGCCAGTACTACGCACCAGCACCCTAATTGCGTAACACACGATCAATCGGAATCGGTTTCATTTTGACAGTTCAACAACATTCATTGCGTTATTTACGTGTTGAGCAGACAAATTTTTCGAACTTATGTAGCAAAGGATTAGCAATTTGCTTCAAAATGATTCTGATTCCGATTGATTGTGTGTTACGCAATTAGGGTGCTGACCTTTCTGAAGAACGTCACTATATAGTCCTCTTCCTAGGGTACTCCTTGAACTAAAACAAAAAAAAAACCCTTTTTTTTTTGTTTACTAGCTCCCAGTCTAAGATACTTTTTTCTGTCCTCGACTGCTCGCCTAATTACATAATATATTAAATGGCGCCTAGATAAAAATAAATACGACGGGGAATCTTGTCTGTATCACATTAGGGAAGTATGTAGCTGTAATTGCCGAAATAAAACTGTGGTTATTTCAACCACAAGATACGCTACAGTTGGTTTAATAATCTGCGTATTAGATGTAGATCATAATTTAATATTTACACGGTTCAAGGGGCTTCCAGGGTAGCGGGACCATCCGAAAGGGTTTACCGCTGCCCTGGAACATAAAGGGCTAAGGAAGGAACACGGGTGGGTTTTAGTCAGTAAGAGTCTGACACTCCCTTCTGCTCCACCCAGAGCGGGAGGGGTCATTTGATGATTTCCCATCCACAAAAAAAAAAAAAAAAAAGGGGCTTAGAAGATGCATTTTCCTCTATTCCTTATACATAAAAACTTTATTTTTATGAAATTGTTGAAAAGGAAAAACATAACGTTTTTTGATTCCAATGTGTTTTTGTGGTTTGTGTGCTGGCGAAATGAGGGTGTGCTTTAGATAGTGCGTGTACTGTGTGTATTTTAATGTTATGTTCGTTAATGTTAAAAACATACATCATCATCATCTGCCTAGCCTTTTCCCAACTATGTTGGGGTCGGCTTCCAGTCTAACCGGATGCAGCTGAATACCAGTATTTTACATGAAGCGACTGCCTATCTGACCTCCACAACCCAGTTACTGGGTAATACGATACCCCTTGGTAAGACTGGTTGTCAGACTTTCGGGCTTCTGACTACCCGTCACGACTGTCAAAGATCCACGAATGATAGCCGGGACCAACGGTATGTAAAGATGGTCACCCATCCACAGACCAACCGCGGCAAGCGTAGCTTAACCTGACCGATCGACCTGTGCGGCTGTTATTATTTAGCCACGGGCCCCTCAATGTTAAAAACATACAATACATGTTATAACATAAAGATAGTGAACCAAATAGCTACATAAAAATTTCCACATCCATCCGACACACAAAATATCTCACCAACAAATATTCCAATTTGCACTACAGTACCTAGATACGCCCTAGATACCTCTACAGAATCCCTGAAATTCCGACTAACATGCCGCCGGCACCGAGAGCGAATCAATACGGTAGCTGAGTGTCCTGAACTTGCATATATGTGTGTAAATATACACACTTGCACAAACTTGATGAATGTTATGCGGCTCAATTATTCAGAGAACTGGGTTGCAGAGAATTCTGTATTTTATTGCGTTTTTGTTAGGGTTCGTTTTTTATTTGATTCGGCTGTGATGCAATTATTTGGATGTAATCGTCATTACGCTGTCCTAGAAAGGGTAGGTCATGTTACTGTGTTGTACATCATTTTGTATCCTAGAGAGCGTAACCAACAGCTACGCTCTCTAGGATACAAAATGATGTGTGTGTGTGTGTATGGTAGGTACACAAGATTAAGCTTGGATGGGTGATCCACAGACCGTTCTTTATAAAAAAAAAAAATGTATATAAGTAGTTTATCAGCCATCTTGTTACCATAACACAAGCATTAGGTTGCTTAGCTTGGGACTAGATGGCGCTGTGTGAAATGTCCAGGGATATTATTATTATTATGAGAGCCTTGTGCCTCGGATAGCATGTGAAACGTTCAGTCCTGTATTCTTAGTTATCATTCAAATTTAAATTCAAATACCATACACAAAGTAAAGCGCCTGTGTGGGTTCGAACCTACGACCTACAACTCGTAAGTCGTCGTCCTTACCCAGTGGGTCAGCACTGCTCTTACAGAGTGCCATACAACGTGGCAATGCTGCCAGGTCACTATTCCTATTGACAGTGATGCGGCCGAATTTTTTGATGCCGTATGATTCTTTCCCCTCTTTTTTTATACCTATACATGTGCATATTATTATTGTTATTTTAAATGTGTTAGCTCATATAATATTTCATCATCATCATCTGCCTAGCCTTTTCCCAACTATGTTGGGGTCGGCTTCCAGTCTAACCGGATGCAGCTGAATACCAGTATTTTACATGGAGCGACTGCCTATCTGACCTCCACAACCCAGTTACTGGGTAATACGATACCCCTAGCTCATATAATATTTATTATGCAATTATTATCTTGTTCAAAGTAAAAGCGATATTAATTTGATGAGCAAATAAATAATATTCTCTCCCACGGGAACTACAGCGAGCTACAGCTACCAGGGAATCATTATAAAGAGGGAAATTTCTCTGGAAACGCCAATACTGCGAAGTTTACAGAGCTCTATTTAACAAGAGTACTTATATTACATTTCTACCAATGACTACGATTCCCTATAGCAATGTTTATAGGTACCACTAGCAGGAAAATCTGATCGATACAGTTCCTGGGATGTTCGGTGCAACGGTTCGTTGAAGCGTCGATATAATAAGCCGACAGTCGACCAAACTGTTTGGTTGAAGCGATGGTTGAGAGGTAACACTCTGTTTATATTTATTAGAAGTGACGGTTGTACTTCATTGACATAGATATATTCTCTCTTTCTAGTATAAAATTTAAAACCTTAGCTATAAATTATCTTTCACCGCAATCTTAACTTATATTCACTTAATTTATTTCCGTTCCTAACTCGTTCCTAAATTAATCCGTGGACAGTGGTGTGGGTTATATGTTTACCTATTTGTGTAATTACCTAATCATAATTGTTGAACTTAACATGTAACTGTTTCCCTAATAAATAAAATAAAAAAAATATTTAGTGGACACCAAATGGATAGATACATTGAATTTTCTTTATTTCGTACATTATAAATATTACAGATTTATAATATGTAGAAAAAAGGGGTGACACAAGGGGGGTATTGTCGCTAAAAGCGATCTTATAAAGACAACTTTTTGATGGATTATGAGAGACAGGAAAGGCAAATTATTCAGTATTCTCGCTAGTAATAATAATGTTTCTGAAAACAATCCGTTATCCAGAATGTGCAATTAATATAATGCAATTATAATGTACACTCGATTTTGACCAGTTTTAATGAATTTAGAAATTCTTTATATAAATTATAATTACAACAGTATCATTTATTAACTTCTCAATATTATTTCCCCGTTACTGTCACTAATGAAGCATGTTAAACATTGAACGGTGTGTACAGTAATAATTGGACTTCAGATTTATGTACTGTATGTTGTCATACCTATGCTGATTGTCTTAGTCTGTGGTCTGTCACTGTACTTATTAAAATAAAATAAAATACTGCAGGTGGTGGACCTGAATTGATTTTTATATAAATAGATACTTAGATACATACATCAGCCTTTAATGTTCCCACTGCTAGGACACAAGCCTCCTCTCTTCGGGAGGGAGTGGACTGTAATCCACCACGTCGGCCCAGTTCGGGTTGGTAGATGTCAAATGTCTTCGGATTTTTGGTTCTAGGACATGCCGGTTTCCTCACGATGTTTTCCTTCACAGTTTTGAGAGCAGTGATGATGTAATTATTGACATAAAGTAAAACGCCTGCCTGGGTACTAACCCACGATCGACAGTTGCGGACGTTACCAGTGGGCCACCAATGCTTCCATATATATAATATAGGTTGGGGAAAAAGTTTCTTCGCATTTTTTAAGAAAATTCAAAACATTTTTAATATACCTAGTTTATTTACATTTAACTAAAGTATGTAGGTACCATTTTGTTCGATAACTTTTTGCCATCTTGTAAGTAGGGACATGATCCCATTGCTATAGAAATTTTGGGACTTCTGGTCAAAATACCGCGACAAGTGGTTTTGGCAGTCCTCTCGTGATGTTAACCTGACACTGCCTAAAGAATTCTGAAGAGACCGAAACTGGTGGAAATCTGAGGGTGAAAGGTCAGGACTATACGGCGGATGCATTAACACCTTCCAGCCAAACTCTCTTAATTTTTGCTGAGTGGCTAAAGAAGTGTGAGGTCTAGCGTTATCATGATGAAAAACCACACCCCTTAAGTTGATTAATTCCGGCCGCTTTCTCTCAACTTCTTGCTTTAATCTCATCAGTTGTTCGCAGTAGAGTTCAGAATCCATGGTCCCGCCTGGTGGTAACAGCTCATAATGAATAATGCCCTTCCAATCCCACCACACACACAGCATCACCTTGTTGCGAGTTAAGCCGGGTTTCGCCACTTCAAAAATGGTTCGGTTTCATTACGTCGTAATAAAGAATCACAAATGAGTACACGGTTCATTAGGATTCTTTCAGTGAGCTCGTGAGGTACCGAAATATCGAGCTTTTTTGTGTACCCAGTTTTTTTCAAATGCGCCAAAACTGTTTTGTGGTCAATTCCCAGTTCTTCAGCTACGTCGTAATTACTGATATGCCGATCTAGCTCCACTTTTTCAAAAATGGCATCCATTTTATCCGTAATACCAGAGCGACGTGCATCTTTGACATCAAAATTTCCGGATTGAAAACGCTTAAGTGCCACTCTCACAGACACTGCACTAGGTCCATGAATATCGAAAATTTTTTCGTGGCTTGCGTTGCTTTTTTACCTTTTTTGTAGTAAAATTTTAAAATGTATCGAATTTCTTCATTAGATTCACTCATCTTGACAGTACGAAAAACAAATGAAAATCACACATTTTCCTAATTTGAATTTGGAATTAGTTATGTTCTTTAAAATTTAAACTTTCAATGATACCAAAACCAGCCAGATACAAATAGTACCTATAGCCAAAGAGATTTTATTACAGGTTCATACATACTATAATGCGAAAAGACTTTTTCCCCAACCAATAGATAGATGATCAAAATCTCAAAACAAAACTCACACGTCTTAAAATCCGCCGTAAATCTCTCAACAATGTTTTCGTTCATCTATAGTACCTATACTAATATAACACGAGTAGTACCTAGCTAACAAAGAAGCATCCAATCAAATTACACCAATTTCTAGGAATGCATCGAAGTTTACCTACATAGCCGAGAAACAAGAGACAAGCGGAGCGATCGCAGTCAGCCACTGACCTGATTCGCCGATGAATCACACGCTTAGGCTGGCTGCTAACGAGAGTATCAACTGTTATTGAGAGCAAAGATATTAAAAGTGCTGATTCTTTGGTGTTGTCTAATGTCAAGCGTGAGCTTTTCAGTGTGATTGTCAGAGTTATTTGTGACTAGCTTTTGCCCGCGACTTCGTTCGCGTGGAATAGTGACTTCACCAATAGATGACACCGACTCTTGACCAATAGATGGCGCTGTATGTCCGGAATAAATTTTATTTTTTATTTTATTTTTTGTAATAAAAACTATCCTATGTCCATTCTCAAGTTCCAAACTATGTCTGTACCAAATTTCACACAAATCGGTTCAGTAGTTTAGGCGTGAAGCAAAGACAGACAGACATACAGACAGAGTTACTTTCGCATTTATAATATTAGTTTGGATTTCTGTTAGAAAATTGATCTACGTAGCTATTCAAAACCACACGATACGTTACCGTATCGAACATCAATCAATGTTATCGGAGGAGTCTTCTCAACCCTGTTCGCAAGTCCAAAATCCGAAACTGTTGTCAGTTTAAATCAGATAGACGACCGCCATACTTCGACAGCTGTTTGCTGTTGGGGGCAAGGCAAATCAGGTACCTATCGAACAATGTCATTTTCGATGCGATAGAATGTCGTGTGGTTGTGAAAAGCTATGCAGGTCGGATTGAACACCATCATGTCTGCTTAGAGTTAACCTAATTCTTCCATAAAACTCCCTCATCTGCCTAGCCTTTTCCCAACTATGTTGGGGTCGGCTTCCAGTCTAACCGGATGCAGCTGAATAGCAGTATTTTACATGGAGCGACTGCCTATCTGACCTCCACAACCCAGTTACTGGGTAATACGATACCCCTTGGTAAGACTGGTTGTCAGACTTTCGGGCTTCTGACTACCCGTAACGACTGTCAAAGATCCACGAATGACAGCCGTGATCAACAGCTTAACGTGCTTTCCGATGCACGGAGGGGTCTTGGTATGTAAAGATGGTCACCCATCCACAGACCAACCGCGGCAAGCGTAGCTTAACCTGACCGATCGACCTGTGCGGCTGTTATTATTTAGCCACGGGCCCCTCTCCATAACACTCCAAAAGAACCTATATTGAGCCACCCCTCAATATGGGGATATTTTTATTGGGTTTTTTTGGAGCGTTAGGGAAGAATTTGGTTTAATAAAAACATTTCGATGTCAAGGAAAAAATTTGCATTTATACCGACAGTTACACTTGCTGTGCGTCTTTTGTTTCTGCATAATATACGAAGCTAACTATTCTTTTATTGCACAGAGAAAAGAGCTCGTGTGATGCAAGCCTAAGTGGACTTTAGATTGCAAAACTAGTGTCGTGAAACTATAGTTTGACAACAGAAAACTTTATTATCATTTTGAAGTCCGTCCAACTAAGAAAACTATTAGTCTTGTTTACCAAACAGTTTGAATATGTATTAAAGATGAGCTATTGAGCACGAGACAGCATTTAATCCTTACACACACTGAGCCCCGCTTCCATGTGGTTGTCAGACAGCAAGGTTGCTGGATAATTTCACCACATAAATTCCTCAAGAAAAAAACAACCAATAACAATTTGCCCAACCTACAGATCTAACCCAGGACCCCATCCTCAGTAGTCATGTAACAACCAGCATGTAATGCACATAAAACAACTCTCAAATAAACAAACATTATGTTAAGCTGCGTTTACACGTGTCTACGTGTGGGCTACGTACTAATAAATGGTGTACCGAGTGTTGAGTATCGGAAATATGCTCCAACTAGTGAGGGGGCGAGGTAATTTCCTGAGCAACTGTTTTAGTTTGTTGGAAAGCGGCTGCCAAGGCAAGATCATTGCCAATGTCGACGTTATCAAAGTCATATATTGCCTATGTATCTGGAATGGCCGATCGACAAATGGATTCAAGCCTTAATAGGAGATTATGCTGAAATGATTGGAAGGCCAATGTTCAGCGGTATTCATATTCATAATCCTGGGGGGTTCTGGCACCAATATAATTTCCTGATTATATTTATTTGCATTCCATAATGTTGGTTGTTGTTGTTGTTGATGCATGTTGTTGTTGGTGTTGTTGTTATTGGTTTGGTCAAGCCCACCGTACTGTTGCCATCCGCTGGAACTCGTGTAAAGCAAAATCTACATTAGCGTGCCGATTCCCGGAGAAACCTTCTTTTTTCTTTTTTTTTTGCCTACACCGTCCCACTGCAAGGTAAACTCCTTCCCCAAATCCTTGCAGGTATACTTTTCTAGAGCCACCTCGATCCAACCCTTGCAGTACACATCCAGGTCGTCTCACCACCTCTTCCTGGGCGAGACGACCTGCCTTCCTCACCGCTTTAAGAATTATATTCATAAAAAAGAACAATTTGGGAAGCCTATTTCCCCAATTTTTTATTAATAGTAATATTAGGCTTGTGTCTAAGTAATAACAGCCGCACGGGTCGATCGATCAGGTTAAGCTACGCTTGCCGCGTTTGGTCCGTGGATGGGTTACCATTTTCACAAACCAAGACCCCTCCGTGCCGCGGAAAGCACGTTAAGCCGTTGGTCCCGGCTGTCATTCGTGGATCTTTGACAGTCGTTACGGGTCGTCAGTAGCCCGAAAGTCTGACAACCAGTCTTACCAAGGGGTATCGTATTACCCAGTCACTGGGTTGTGGAGGTCACATAGGCAGTCGCTCCATGTAAAATACTGGTATTCAGCTGCATCCGGTTAGGCTGGAAGCCGACCCCAACATAGTTGGGAAAAGGCTAGGCAGATGATGAGTAATATTAGGTAATCTTTCATCATCATCGTGATTATTTCCTGACACTATTTTAAGCCCTAACGCCCAAGCAAACCCTTGACCCAAATTCCGATTTTCCTACTACCTTTTAATAACGTTCCCAAGATGACAGGCGTCTCATACAATGTGTTTTATTATGTTTATCGTTAACTACAGCTACATACATACTACATAGCTGTAGGTACTGCTGTGCCGATCTAATAATGGCGTGGAAGCGAAGATACTGTGTACTCGGATGATCCAATTAAAGTTTTATGTCGTATACAAAACATGCTGTGAATCTTTCACAGCATATTTTGTTATGTTGGGAACACAGTTCAAAACTGACAAGATTGCAGTTGCTCAAGGAAACTGAAGTAGTTTCTGTTATATCTACAGCGTGGCGCATTAATGGCGACATTAATTTAACACACGTATACGGTTTCGCGTTTTAGTTTTATGAATATATTTTAATTTAATTAAACATTAATATTTAAGTGTTTATTTATTAACAATTTTCTAAAATAGCATCTTAGAGCAACCTGACTTAAAGAACTGTAGCGCAGGGGTCATTTGCCGCCGGGGTCACGGCTCATAACATCGCATCAATGTAATTAAAACACATAACGTGCAAAGAGAAGGCGAATTGAAGGAAAGAGAGAGAGCCCTATGTCGGCGAGCGGCGCAGGTGGAAATATTCAAGTTACGATTTTTTTTATGTTGTTATAATTTTTATGATTACTGGCCACTAGCCCTACCCGTGTGTTAAATTAATGTCGCCATTGTAGCGCCACGTTGTACATATAATAATAATAAAGCTGAAGAGATTGTTGTTTGAACGCCCTAATCTCTGGAAGTTCCAGTCGGGTTTAAAACAATATTTTTGCATTAGATAGCCTAATTCTTGAGGAAGGCTATAGGCTATTTAAAATCTCGCTAGAACCATGAAGAGCTGAGCAAAAAAAGAAAGTCTGAAATAACGCTAAGTGAAACGAATGAATAGCGCGAACAGGCAATGCAATGCGACGGAGGGTCGGGGCACCAAGAAACACGCGGACTAAATCGCGGGTAGAAAATAGTAGCATTATATTTGTAAAAAAAAAAACTAGATGACTGATGAGCAATAGTGGATTCCCCGTTCTCTCAAAGAGCAGGCTTGTGTCCCAGTAGTTGACAGCAGTTTGATAATTGCAACTTTCATTGGACCTTTTCGGGGTTGTAAAAAGACTCCTTGACAAGCTAATCAAACGGAAGATTTGCTGAATTGATTGCTGCGCTGCGTGTCGCGGCCGTCGCGGGTTCGATTTCCGCACGGAAAAAATATTTTTATGACCTACAAGTAGTTGTTCCGGGTCTGGCTATTTGTATATGTGACTTTAAATGTTTGTAAACGCACCCACGATACAGGAGAAATTACGAATGTGGGGCAACATGTTATAAAAAAAAAACCTTTCCATCCATTCATGTCGGAAAAGACATCCACTGCTGGACCCGCCTCTTAGACGACCAACTGACCTTAGGAGTTGGAGTATACGCTTAGGGGCACTATAAGCAGCAAAGAAAAAAAAAATCCAACAAATAAATTTTTGGGTCTTGTAAATTTTTCGGCTTTAAATGGTTTCTATGGTCAAGGTCAACCCGATACTGGAATGAAACTGGGAAATTTCCAAAAAACAAAAAATATTGAAAAGTCCTCGCGCCATAGCGCCCCTAAGGCTACAAATCCAACCCATCTAGCAACACCATTAAATCAAACGCGGGATTCCCACTGGTTTTATGTGAACATGCACTTAGATCTCATAAAAGCATTATTTTTATAGGTAAGTGGTAAACACGTTAACGCTTGATCGAACTAACAACCTGTCGCGTCTAGTCTCATGTGATTTTCTGTCATTTTTCCGACATTTAGTTTAGAGAGCACTCAAAATCGGATCTCCAAGTGCACTTAAGACGTTATTTGAAAACTGGTATTACTGACAGCTTCTCTTATTAAAAGCATCTTAGATTTGAGGGTATTTGTGAAATGTTTCGTTTTTTGTTTTTTAGACAGTTCACTGGTTGTGGAGGTCAGATAGGCAGTCGCTCCGTGTAAAATACTGGTATTCAGCTGCATCTGGTTAGACTGGAAGCCGACCCCAACATAGTTGGGAAAAAGGCTAGGATGATGATGATGATGAGACAGTTCACTGGAACCCTGAAGAGTGAAGTGGTTTTCTTTTAACCCCATTTATGACATGGTGTTAACAGAATTGACAGCCTCAAAGATTGACGATTCAAAAATGCACGTCCTGCACATCCAGCGGGGTAATTGCGTAACAAGCAAAGGCTTTCATTCTGCCAACATTCATTACGTTGTTGAGCACAAAAAATTTTCAATCATATGAAGCAATGGATTAGCAATAACCTTCAAAATGATTCAGGTTGATTGGAAGTGTGTTACACGATTTTTAGGGTACTTGGCAGTCAGTCCTGCTACTACCTTGCTGACTGTTTCATAAATGACCATAGCATGAGCCGCTAATGAAATGAAGTGGTTACGATATTGATTCGATACGTGAGAATAATAGGGCGGAGCCCGCGGCTAAATAATAACAGCCGCACAGGTCGATCGGTTAGGTTAAGCTACGCTTGCCGCGGTTGGTCTGTGGATGGGTGACCATCTCTACATACCGAGACCCCTCCATGCCTCGGAAAGCACGTTAAGCCGTTGGTCCCGGCTGTTATTCGTGGATCTTTGACAGTCGTTACGGGTAGTCAGAAGCCCGAAAGTCTGAACCAGTCTTACCAAGGGGTATCGTATTACCCAGTAACTGGGTTGTGGAGGTCAGATAGGCAGTCGTTCCATGTAAAATACTGGTATTCAGCTATATCCGGTTAGACTGGAAGCCGGCCCCAAAATAGTTGGGAAAAGGCTAGGCAGATGATGATGACGTGAGAATAATAAAAAGATATTGATAGTGATGTGAATTATATTGGCAGAGTGAATTTGAATTTGATACTGGCAATGCAGATTCATAAGCTTCGATCAATAATAGTACTAGATTCCCGATAAGCGCTTCAAAAACGGCCCGAAAAATAAGACCACAAATACTTTTGTACAAGTACTTTTGTGGTCTTATTTCAAATTAGTATGTTTTTAACCTTATTACTTAGACTTTAAGTTTCATTTTAGAATAAATGACTGATTTAAAATAGAATGATTTTATTTTCAAGCGACATTTGAAATATATTTTTCAATGGTAATTAAACTTTATGTTTAAGCATTAAGGCTTATAAGAAATGTAGATGTTTACGTGTGTACAAACGTGGCCACTTGAGCGACTGATTTTTGTTCCTGATCCTTAATCATAAGAGTTAAATTCAATAGCTCTGTTTCCCCAAATATTCTGTCAATGTAAATGTGGTATATGTATATTATGTTCTGCAATTATAATGTAATATCTTTTTGTTTGTTTCAGTCCAGTAGTAACCCTACAAGATCTACTACATTAAGCTCAACAGTATCATCGAAGATTTTTATTGTTCTATTTATGTATTTCTTTTTTTTAATATATCACAATGCACACTTGCTTTTCCAATTCATTTTAGACCTTGGCAGGATGTTCGACATCGACGTGACGACGTCGCTTGCCATGATAAAAAATAGAAAATAATAGAAATTTTATGCAGTTTTATTCCTTACACATCTTCAAAAACGTACTGAAAGCTATAGATAACTAAACATCCACCTACGTTTAAATGAAAACCCACACAAACGCTGTATTTATAGCAGGTAATACAAAATCAATCTCTCAATGTCATTCAATGGAAGATTTCAACAAACCATTACTGTTCGAACTAAACGTTGGAAATTAATCATGTAAGTACTTATTATTGTTAGAACGGTGTAAACAATGCTGGAGATGTATTAAATGTGTAATAGTGACTTGTTTGCAATTTTGTGTAGGAGTCTTAACGAAACCAAGAACTTTGAACTACGTGCATCTTTCTGTCCTTTCGTATCCCAATTGGTTCTAGTCCATGCCGATTTCCTCACGATGTTTTCCTTCCTTCCTTGTTTTCCTTTAGACATGTGACCTCCACCAACACGCACTGGCCCCGCGTGGTTGATTACGGCCCACTTCCTCTTACAGAAAGGCGGCCTTTGTCCCAGCACTGGGAACATTTAAGTCTGATTATTCAATTCAAAACGTTTATTTCGGACAATAACAATCCATGATCCCTGATTATGTACCCCAATTTACTTGGTGTCGCGCAGTCAATATGCTAGTCTTTTCCCAACTATTTTGGGGTATGCTTTCAGACTTATTGGATGCATTTTACGTGGAGCGACTGCCTATCTGCTGTTATCTCGTTTTTATTTTTCTTTCTTAATTTTCATCCAGCCTTACAATTAACTCCAGTTCTAGCCATATTATCTTTCTCTAAACTTAAAATTTGAACTATGGTAAACCAGCACCTTAATTACGGAACACACTTATAATCACAATCTGAACCATTTTGACAGATATTGCTCCATTGCTGTGTAGCGGTATCTACAACGCCACATGCGAACAACGCGTCATACTGACGTCACGCAAATCCTGCATCTCGCAAGCAGAGTTTACCGCGCAATTAGCATATGTAAACAAACTTCCCAACATCAATCGTTGGGCAATTGCCCGCCAGACACAGCACCCGTCTGGTCGGAGGATCCTCCCTTTTCTATGGAGGTTGAGTGAACTTTACACCCTGTTCCTCGTACCTCTATAGCTGTATATGTTTGAAAAAAAATGTCTGCTCAACAACGTAAATAACGCAATTAATGTTATTGAACTATCAGAATAAAAGCCATTGCTTACTGTTCGTGTGTTACGCAAATACCCCGCTGGTTTAGCTGCTCCTAAACTCACTACAGCTTGAAGAAAATGATGATAACATTTTTAAAACATGTTCTATTCAAGACTTTAAACCCTTACAAGTAGCCCTGTGGGTGTGCTAAAGACAAAAGGTACAGCAGCGTCCCCCTGTCTGTTGATAAGAATATACGGCAATCCACAATGCGTTTCATTAAACTTTTATTGAGGCCCATTTATTACAAACCTTTGACGCTAGTAAATTAGATGCTTCTCCTCTCTTTACTAATAAATAAGTGCTATTGCACAGAATTTCACTGCTACCAACCCGCACTGGGCCCGCATGGTGGATTACGTCCCACTCCATGTCACAGAGAGGAGACCTGGAACATTATAGGCTGATCAAGCTTATAATACATAAAAGTTGAAAGGAAATCGCTTGGCTTGGTATGGGCATGTGATGAGAAGGGACGAAACGCATGTGACTAAAAGAGTGATGAATATACATGTTGATGGATGGAGAGGGAGAGGAAGGCCGAAGAAAAGATGGATGGATTGTGTGAGAAATGATATGAAAGAGAAGGTAGTGAATGATAGCGTGACGGCTGACAGAGGAGAATGGAAGAAGAAAACGTGTTGCGCCGACCCCAAGTAACATGGGATAAGGGCAGGAAGATGATGAAGCTTATAATACATATATGCGCTGCCTAAGCTATAGAATTATATAAAACCTGCCTTTTTCCAACTATGTTGGGGTCGCCTCCCAGTCTTACCGGATGCAGCTATCAGTATTTTACATGGAGCAACTGCCTATCTTACATCCAAAGTTCTCCAGTTACTGGGTAACGATATCCCTTGTTAAGACTGGTTGTTAGACTTTTAGGTTTCTGCCTACTTGGCTAGATTATTATAAATTAGTACGACTTAAAACTGTCTGGCAGTTAATGGAGTACCTACTTTTTGATGATTTCTTACGTTACATAAAAGGACATTGCAAAATTCACAATATTGAAGAGCAGTGTCATTAGCGATTAGGAACTAAGTCAGTAAGATAGGTAATCAAAAGCCAGAAAGTCTGACCACTGACTGCCGTTATCAGACTTTCTGGCTTCTGACTACCCGTTACGACTGGCGAAGAACAAAGAATTACATCTCAAAGTTACTGTTACTTTTGGTCTACTGGGCAAAGGACTCTCCCCATATCTTCCAGCTCTTTCGATCCAGGGCTAAAGTGGTCGTTTGTTTCGCAGTATTCTAGGCGTCAAATTGACAAACCATATTCGCAAAACCACACTGCGCTCCAAAAAACAGATCATTGACGTTGCTCAAAAAGCCGCTAAGCTGAAGTGGGACTAGACTGGCCACGTCTGCCGTATGCCCAATGAGCTGTGGGCCAAAATAACTACCATGTGGAACCCTGAAACAGCTAAAAGGCGTCTCGGTAGACCCCGTAGACGATGGCGGAACGACCCGGACATCCCAAAGTTATATGTTATTGAGTATCGGCTAAAACAAAACCTTGTGTTTCTTTTTAAGTTTCAAATTACCCTGCAGATACAAATAGAAAAGGAGAAACCCAGCCTACGCCAAGTTCTTCAGCAATAACCTTAGCAATAAATAATCGAGGAAAGTCCGAATGTTCTAAATATATAATATAGAAGATTCGGACTTTCCTCGATTTGTTTTTATGAACTGTTAGCGATTAGGACTGGGAATCCCCGAAGGCATAGGCTATAAAAGACTCACTGTAAAAATATTTGAAAACATATAGACGCACATTGAATTCCAACTGTTTATGATAGATTTATTGTTTGTTTTATGTGCAGCTTATTTTTTGCTGTAACTATGGTGTTTATTGGCATTTGCCTACACTGCTATATATTTATATAGCAGTGTAGGACTCTCTGAAGGTAGGTGAGCTAGTACAAACATTTAGATGGTGGCCTACATAAATCGTGGAAAAATCCCGCAAGAATAGCCGTCATGGTTTTGTTCTGATATCTTCCTTGTAGGGACGATGCCGCCAGGGCTGCGGGTTATTCGAAAGAGATACCGTGGCCCTTGACACAGGCAACTGAAGGAACACGGGTGGGTTTTAGTCAGTAAAAGTCTGACACTCCTTTCCGCTCCGCCCAGAGCGGGGGGGTCATTTGATGATTTCCCACCCAAAAAAAAAAATATCTTCCTTGTTCTTCATTTTTTGGAGTGGCCTATTTAAAAAGCGGGAATCTGACAGAAGAACACTTGCCATGGGTCTTATATCGATTTCTTCTATTTAGATCAATGCTTTAAATTTTTTACACTACACGTGTTTCTAACTGAGCACACAGCTGTGATGCTGGGGAGTTCGTTACGCCACTTCTTCCCAGCGAAAGCACTAGGAAGTGGTGAAGGACGGGCGTTTTGAGGGCCTGTCTTATGTACTTTTGACATTCGAAAAAGTGCTAATTCTTAGCCTAATTTGAATAAATAACTTTTGATTTTAACATAATTTAACATCACGCCTGTATCCCCCGAAAGAATAGGCAGAAGTGCACCTCTAGCACACCGACATTTCGCCAGTATTTTTTTATTTGTATTATGTTTAACTATTTATTTATAAAACCTTAAATCCCTGTCTCTAATGTATTTTTATTTTATTTTTTAACACGCTTTTTTTATCTAAGATAGCACCAATTTTAGTAAAATACCTACTGTTTATAAAAACTAATAACATTTCTGATATCATCCAAATCCAATTCACTACAAATCTCTCTTTCCCTCACATTTTCACAGCAAAAGATGTAACTCGATGCAAAATTTTAACAAAACAGCACACTTGCAGAATATCTACAGCTACAGCGCGTCATAATTAAAGCGCCGATCGATACTTAATATAACTACGTACGTACAGACCCCGTTAGGTCTATATAAAGAATCAGTACATAGTTTCTTGACCCAGTGATTCATCCGATGTATCGGTACAGCACCGCTGTTTATTTGAGTATAAGATTGTTTTAAAAAGTGTATAATTTGATTAGTAGATTGCTTGTTTATTAAGGTAAACCAACAGCTTCTGTGTATAATTTACTAGCTTTGCCCCGCGGTTTCACCCGCATAAGTTTCGAGCCCGTGGGAATATCGGGATAAAAAGTCCTATATGTTAATCCTGGTTATAAACCACCTGTGTGCCAAATTTCATCCAAATCTGTTCAGTAGTTTTTGCGTGAAGCAGTAACAAACATCCATCCATCCATACAAACTTTCACGTTTATAACATTAGTAGGATATATCTTAAGTACTATAGATAACAATAGTCTCGGAGTTACACAGTCGCCAATTACAGATTAACCTGCAATCTCAAAAATAGGTGATAAAACACATAATAAACTTAAAGGCACTAACTAACTACGAATTTAATAATTATGGCAAAATCCTTCTTAAACTTAAATTAATAAAAATAAGTAAAATAAAAAGACGAACAATATTGCATTTTGCCCACTTACATAAGACTAATGATCATAATGGAATAGCTTCTAAAACAAAGTATATAAGTAAAGGTATAGAGTTTCCAAAGTATACTAACATAAGAAATTATCAGATTGTGTTTTTTGGGACGTCAGTATTTTCGCCTTAAACACTTTTATGGAGTCATGGCTTATGTAGATTACATTACGCTATTGTATTATGTTTAATCTGCAAGATAATAACGGTTGTAAAAATACCCTTGACGAAGCCGAGAGTCACTTGTTCTTCCCGTTATTATGTTTTTTTTTTTTTTGTACTGGACCAGACTTAGAAACATTCTGGTTACGGAGAAATTGAGGGTCAAAGTTCTAATTTTTTTAATGTTTTTTTTTTTACGAAAACAAGTATTCCCATGATATAATTCCCATATGCACAATGTTTTGCTATTTTTCACAATAAAAATAAAAGTCGTTTCCAGTCATTATAATGTATTTATCGAGTTACCTCATTGACAACTTTCAATTTATAAAACTGACTGATATTTATTCTAAAATACGTAAATATAAGTTTCCTCTTTCCAATTTCAAAAGCAGCTCTTTTCGGTACAGCGTTTCCACTTTCTTGGTTTACCCTACATCCTAACCAAAAAGACTGTTCGCGTGAATACTCGTTCGTCACGTTCATATGTCACCCATTTGTTAGAACAACCGGAAGGCATCCTCTGTCGATGCGACCGCGCGTTCGGTTTCGCCGACAAATAATAAATTTAAACAAAGTTTTGTTAATGCTTCAGTGTACCAAAGTTGTTTGTAGCCTCCTTTTAAGCAAACAATGCCTGTGCTAGGAGACTCCGCTCTTCCATAGTACTTACAGCATAATTACTTAATCCAGTAACATAATCGTAGAAACATAACACTTAAAATATCAAATAAAAATAAGGTTGTTAGTGAGAGTATGATTCGAGTTTGAATACCTGTGCGTAGTGTGAGTGTAGTGTGTATGTGAAGTGTGTAGGTGCTACTTTATTTGCTCCAAAAGTGTCTCCGTGTCATCATAGGTATTTATACAATAGGTTAGATCTTAACACTACAAAACTATTGCTCTTCAAATTCATTTTAACATCCTAATTAATCAAAACACAGTAACACACAACTAATAAAACCAATTTTTGCTAAGTTTACGGAATACCTAACCTAACTGGTGACTTCATTATCATAAATTCGTTTTTAGTGTACGTACATTCTCGGTACATTAGGCAGTGATGACGTAGTCGTCACTCCGACGTACTTTGTGCAACTAGTAAATATAATAAAATGGTGAAAACCTACGGAAGTTTGCGGCGTGAAATGTAGAAAAAATTGTGAAGAATATTTCGCAGTTTCTATGAGAATGCCTGGCTACGTATGGAAGTTGTACACGTTCTATTTGTGTAGTACCTACCTATCTATCATTCGTTCTTAAAATAGGGGAAGGATTTTTCTTAGATCTCGAGAAACATTAAGCTGACATTCCCCGGTCGGGCTAAATCTTATTGGATTTTTTCCATCTGGAATTACTCAGGGGCTTGTGGCTAAGTAATAACTGCCGCACGGGTCGATCGATCAGGTTAAGCTACGCTTGCCGCTGTTGGTCCGTGGATGGGTGACCATTTTCACAAACCAAGACCCCTCCGTGCCTCGGAAAGCACGTTAAGCCGTTGGTCCCGGCTGTCATTCGTGGATCTTTGACAGTCGTTACGGGTCGTCAGTAGCCCGAAAGTCTGACCACCAATCTTACCAAGGGGTATCGTATTCCCAGTCACTGGGTTGGGGAGGTCAGATAGGCAGTCGCTCCAAGTAAAATACTGGTATTCAGCTGCATCCGGTTAGACTGGAAGCTGACCCAAACGTAATTGGGAAAAGGCTAGGCAGATGATGATGTCACTACAACCTTGTAACTACACTGTAACTGCCTGCGTAACTACAACCTTATTGCATATAACAAGACATATGCAATCATGTTGCAGTTACACAGGTATGTTACAACAAACTCAATAATCCAGCTATTAATTTGTGTGATTAATCATGACAATTTCCCTTTGATTCCCTTTGTGAAGACCTTTTGCAATAAACTTTTACTTTTAGGAACACCAATCATTGCTTTTGAAACACTAACCTACACTCGTTTTAATTTTAAAACCCAAAACAATTAAAAACAAATGAAAGTGTCCGCTTTCTCCCGCAAATAAAGTCATAAGGTTGGCGCCACGATTATTACTAATGATTACTTTTAACCGTTTTCAAGTTCAATCACTTGTTCATATAAAAAATAACTGTATGTGTAAATATGTAGTTTTTTGTTTTGATTATCTAAATGCCCCAACATCTGTAAGACAAGGGATGAAATATGCTACAACCAGCCCTCGCTACGTAGGTAACAGCCGTATTAGGTAGTAAAAGTAGCCTATAATGTTCCCACTGCTGGGACGCAGGCCTCCTCTCTGAGAGAGGGAGTGGGCCATCCACCACGCGGGCCCAGTGCGGGTTAGTAGATGTCACATGTCTTCGAATTTTTGGTTCTAGGACACGCCGGTTTGCTCACGATATTTTCCTTCACCATTTTGAGAACAGTGGTGATGAAATGATTTACACATTGGGCCAAAAAATAATCACCACATGGAGCCCTGACATAGCTAGAAGGCGTCGTGGCAGAACCCGTAGGAGATGGCAGGACGAGCTGAGCAAAACAAACGACCTGGGGGCCTACTCCGAAGTGCAAAGTTCGAATGTTGGGATCGGACCGACACATGGCCGAACCGAATATTATTGAAAAATGCGAAAAAAGTTCGGGTCGGCTCAGTTGGGTCGGGACCATAGTCAATATTCGAAAGAGTGTAGGAGTGTCGGATCGGAACTGACTGAACCAAATAGTAACTTCGTAGCAGGAAACGAACATTCGGCCGATACTACTTTGGAGTAGACCCCTGGATCGAAAGAGCTGGAGGTCATGGGGAGAAGCCTTTACCCCAGCAGTGGGTTGATGCAAGCTAACAGGAACAGTAAATCAGCTGCCTAGATTAGAACCCACGATCTAAAACTCGTAAGTTAGGACCGAGACCACTGAGCCACCACTGCTTCGTAATAAATTACTGTTAATTAATTTTATAGCTCTACCTATTTACTTTTATGTCAAAACTTACTAATGGTTAAATAGTCACAATTTATTATAGGCATTTATATTTTAGCGTGACATCATGCGACATTGTAGGCAACGGACTTCATTTTAGAGCCTTCGTGGTACCGCACGAAATTAACAAAATCGTGTAGAATAATAAAATTAAGTGCCTGCTCAAATAAGATAATTTTCACATTAGGTTATGAAACTGCAAATTAATGAAAATAGCAAGATTGCCAAAAAACAATCGCGCCATAGTACAGTCAGCAACAAAAGTCAATTAACACTGTTACTTTTACAAATCATCTAAATTGATACAAAATGATGCGATACATTGGTTTTCTCTATTTCATGTAACAGCAAAGAGTTAATTATTCTTAAATATTCTATTACTATATGTTTTTTAAGAATATTTAGCTCAATAATTAAGATTTAAACAACTAAAGTGTTAACCGACTTTTGATGCTGACCGTACTATTGGATTGGTTGTCGCAGTGTCAGCAGATAAAGTAGTTATGAAGGCATAAGATGCAGCTACCATGGTTGACTCAGAAAGATTTGAAATAGCTGCCATAGTATAAACCAAACAAAAGAAAATGGTAGGAAATAGTAAAGTGAGCTTTCAATAGAATCATTCCCTAGCATTAAATGAAATGACAGCTTACTTTAATATCACCTTAGTTGTCACGGTGAGATTTTATTTTATTTGATAGGAATAACAAACAGCAGTATATTACATAGTAGGTAGGTACACAATATAAAAACTTATAATAAAAGTAACAAATACAATACTCAAGACGTTATCCACAGATTACTATACAGAATAGCTAGCTGTTAGCAGAACAAATTAAAAAGCACTTATTAGCTAATTACCAGGGTTATGATCTCCTAAAATAGTCGTAATTTCACTCTTAAATATAGCTTTGCTGAGAAACATAATATCAGTAGAGCCAAACTGTTTATTATAGGTGTCAACCAGGCGATGTAACTGCAGTCCAATTCTGTAACGATCTCACCGTGAAAACTTAGGTGAAGTGAGCGTGGAGTGAGCTGTCATTCCAACTAATGCTAGGGATTGACACTACTGACAACTCACATCAAGCTCACTTCACTTGAGTTTTCACGGTGAGATTTTTACAGAATCGACCGGCAGTTCTCGACCGATTACAGTACGAGTACGAGGGATCAGGAATTCAGGAAGCACAAACTGTTCACAACATCAGTACAATCAAATTTATTGCGGCATATACCAAACAGAGTCAACATTTCAAGTAGTGTGCGACGGGATTGCAGTGTCATCCAAACTAATATTATAAATGCGAAAGTAACTCTGTCTGTCTGTCTGTCTGTCTTTGCTTCACGCCTAAACTACTGAACCGATTTGTGTGAAATTTGGTACAGACATAGTTTGGAACTTGAGAATGGACATAGGATAGTTTTTATTACAAAAAATAAAATAAAAAATAAAATTTATTCCGGACATACAGCGCCATCTATTGGTCAAGAGTCGGTGTCATCTATTGGTGAAGTCACTATTCCACGCGAACGAAGTCGCGGGCAAAAGCTAGTGAGGTTATATTTTTCAAGCAATAATTGATATGACATTTTGGTTTTACAGCATCTGTAATGCATGGAACGTAGGTACTTACGTTGAAATAACTCAATGATCTCAACGTACTTTTTGTAATAAGGGCTCCAGATGGGTACTGCGTATTCAAGTTGTGGCCGTATTATTGATTTGTATAGATGCAAGTAGCTAGAAGGCCAATGAAATTCTCTAGACGCTCTCATTACGAAACCAAACATTTTATAAGCTTTACTGACTATGTTGTGAGATAGACTGGTATTCGAAATAAACAACAAGTGCAAGACCAGCAATGAGGGGAGTAAGTACAGACGCCAGCACATCAAGCTACTACAATCTGTCAAATTTCTTTAATAGATTTTCAACTTTATCGCTAAAGCATTAAGGTTCAAGATTTATTGGGAAAATTTGACAGTTTTGGGTAGCTTGACCTGCTGGCGTCTGTACAAACTGAAATGTAACAGGACACAGAGATGGGGAAATTGTAATTTGACACAAAATGATTGGATTGTATGTACAGACGACTATTTGCCGGCACCGAATTCATAGATGGAAGGCAGAAGCATCATCAGCCTGTAATGTTCGTACAGCTGGGACACAGGCCTCCTCTCTGTGAGAGAGATTGGGCCGTAATCCACCACGCGGGCCCAGTGCGGGTTGGTAGATGTCACATTTCTATGAATTTTTGGTTCTAGGATATGCCCGTTTCCTCACGATGTTTTCCTTCACAGTTTTGAGAGCAGTGATGATGAAATTATCTGCTACTCTCACTCTTTTTCTCATCATCTGCCTAGCCTTTTCCCAACTAGGTTGGGGTCGGCTTCCAGTCTAACCGGATGCAGCTGAATACCAGTATTTTACGTGAAGCGACTGCCTATCTGACCTCCACAACCCAGTTACTGCCTACTGGGTAATACGATACCCCTTGGTAAGACTGGTTGTCAGACTTTTAGGCTACTGACGACCCGTAACGACTGTCAAAGATGCACGTATGACAGCTGGGACCAACGGCTTAACGTGCTTTCCGAGGCACGGAGGCGTCTTGTTATGTGAAGATGGTCACCCATCCACGGACCAACCGCGGCAAGCGTAGCTTAACCTGATCAATCGACCCGTGCGGCTGTTATTACTTAGCCACAAGCACCTCACGCTTTTTCTAATGCCTACTAAAATGTAATGTCTATTCAACTAAAAGTTGTAACTAGTGGAAGAGCGGAACTTTCTAACACAAGTATTTTTCTTAATTAAATGGAAATTCTTTAAAGACCTAATGTAAACGTACTTTTAAGGAAATAATCATTTTGTTTTTTTTTTTTTGTAATTATTGACACAAAGTAAAGGGTCAGGTGGAAGGACCAGCTCAAATGAGTTTACACAGTTTATCATAAAACAACATAACGGTAATGAAAGGCAGGCCAATACAAATAATAAAACAGACCATCCAATATCGAATAGTGCCACGATGTTCTGTGAATTGAACCTTAAAAAGTCAATAACAAGCGATTTTAATTTCGTTTCAGTGACACTGTTCATCGACGGCAGAGATTCGACGAAAATTTAATTTTCTCTTCGACACTAACGTCGGTAAGTGGTCCTGCATGATAGGAAGCTTGATGGTTGGCTGGTTTCTCCGGAAATTCTGTTTTGAAGTCAACATGACTGTAGATGGCTAGAGTCTAGAGCATCAACATGGATTTTAGGTTAAGAATGAAAATGCGTTTATTTACGGTGAACATGACGCAGAGAATACAAACACAAAAAAGAACAATTTGGGGAAAAGTATGCGTCACATCCACGCAAAACGGTCATCGCTCAGCATAACGCTATGACCCTATGCGAGACAGAGCCCCGGCGGTGTTGGTTTTCAGCGACAGCCGGCGTTGACGTTCTGACGTCAACCGGTGCAGTATACGATAAGATATAAATAAGAAATAAAAAATTCAAATTTCTAAATATACCTATAGACAAACATAATATTTATAATATGGTAACTTGCCAATATTTATACAATGGAGAAGCTTTAGTAACTTCAGTTCTTTTGAAATAATCACTCTGAAAGTTTTATGTAATCGAACATGCAACTCTGTTTGCATCGATATCAGCTGTCGATTATTAAAAAAAAACAAATGTTTTATTGTCGCCAGTTATTACATTCATATTAGCTTAGAGTAATCCAACGTTTGCATCGTATTGATGTATTGTACAAAAGGTACTGCTACTGATTCCCAAGCTAAGCTTGAGCTTGTATTATGGGAAACAGTGATCAGCCGCAGGAGGTATCACATAATAAATACGAATACATTGGTTTGAGTGTCGCTGCAGTAGACTTACAATGTTCTTAGGATAGTTTTCTGTAGTTCTTACGTTTCATGCGTTGATTACGTTTCATGCGTGGCTGCGATTATGAAAAGAAATCACAATTCTGGAGAGGTAGGTATGCCAGCACCCTAACTGCGTAACACACGATCAACCACAATCTTTTTGAAGGATATAGCTAATTCATTGCTTCATATGTTCGAAAAAAAATCAGCTCAACAATGTAAATAACGCAATGAATGTTGTTGAACTGTCAAAATTGAAACCATTCCTTCTGTTAGTGTTACTCCGCAGGATCTATATAAAACTCCTCAGTCCCCTTTCTCCTACAGACTATTAATTCTATGGTAACACTATTTTGATAACCAAAGTTGGTACTCGTGCTAATAGGAACTGCCGTATTACGTGTTAAAAAGCAATATTATTAAACGAGAATTTCGAGTGTTTATCGAAATCGTAAATTATTTTGATTGAACGATACGCAGTTACCAGAATAATGATAGGGTGTTAAAATTTCTAAAATATAATATAAATAATAATATAATAAAACAATTTCCCTGGACATTTCACACAGCGCCATCTAGTCCCAAGCTAAGCAACCTAATGCTTGTGTTATGGTAACAAGAAAAAAAAAGAAAGAAAATAAATCTAAAATAAATGTAAACTTTCGATAGTAAACCGCCTTTTTAGTAATATTTACGATCTTCTCCTTTTTGAGGACGGATAGTAAAGTGTCACTATTTAATCTGCATTCGCGATTTATTTGCCAAAAATGTAAACAAATATGAGTTTATGGAAAAATAATTTTAATTCCTACACAATAAAGTTCAGTTTGCGCTACAACTTCAAACATTTTTGTAACTTTTTCAATAAAGGTAGTCACTCTGAAATCAACCTACATCGGTCATATCATCTTGCATACAGTACGTCCATCGTTTCTTTGGTCCTCACCTACACATTCATTGGCAAAACTTTCCTCACGGAATATCCTCATTCCTCCACCGACCCCATACATCTTTTCAGTCACCGATACCACTTTCAGGCTTTCTCATATATACTCAATCCTTATTCTATCCATTCACATCAGAAATCACATACCAAAAGTATTATTTTTACCTAATATTTCGAGTTAGTCTCACCCACTAGAGTTAGTTTCACGAGAGTTAGTTTCATACACCAGGTTTGAAAGCTTAATATGAAAACCGTATTATTTGTTTTCCACGTTGAAAGCGTAGTCCGAACTAAGCTTCATTCAACTTCAGTATTAGTAGTTGCTAGTTTCCCAACTAGGATTTCCTTTACATTTCGACGTTATGTAATGTATGTTGAATAAATAGAGAACCAAATACTCGTATGTTCACTAACGAAGTTGTAACGAAAAACATAATAAAAAAGCGGTTAGTAAAAATGCGAGTCGGACTCGCACACGAAGGGTTCCGTTCCACAGTACAATATTTAACACTACGTTTTTTAATACCTAGTAAAGAAAAGGAAAAAATACGTTTCTTGGACCCTCTTTAATATTTAACTTCATTTTATTTGTCTTATTCGTTGCAGTCTCTGAAAATTTCATGCGTCTACCTATTACGGTTCAAAAGTAACATCCATGTGAGAGACGGATGGATGAATGAACAGCGGAGACTTAGTAATATGGTCCCGTTGCCATGTGACTGACGGATGGATGAAAGGACAGTGGAGTCTTAGTAATATTTGCTATTTGCATTAGCACCCTTTGGGTACAGAACCCTTGTAAAGCAACTGCATATTGCGCGAATGAAAAAGAAAAGTAAAAATACAGTGTGAAGTGGATAGCTGCAGCTCCAATTTTTCACAATTTCGTTTTATTCATTTTTATGTCCGAATGCATGACAAAGGACAGCACAAGGCTTTGATTTTCCTAATGGAGAGATGAAACTATACATATTGCTTTGCTTTTACATATATTCCCTAATTAAAAGTAAAAAAGAATTTACCTAGTCCTAACAAAATTAATCCTAACAAAATAAAATATTATTATAAAGACAAAAGATTTGTTTTTTTTTTTGTATATTTGTTTGTTACGTGGTCACGCTAAAACGGCTGAGCGGATTTGGATGAAATTTAGCACATGGGTAGACTAGACCTGGATTAGGACATAGAATTTTTTATCCCGATATTTCCACGGAATCGATACGAATCCGAGTGGAACCGCAGGGCGCAGCTAGTTTTAGAAATACTTGACGAAGATCTCAAAATGAAAGTTTTTTTTAATTTTACTCATACTCAAAACCTCTGTGTACACGTCACCATAGTGAGCACCCGTGTGCTCCAACCCGTGTTTCAAGAAAAACTCACAAGAACAGAATAGAAGAAGTCACAAAAACGGTGTTAAGACGATCAAAAACATCACTAGTAAACTGGCAACGTTTCCAGTTTTTCAGTTTCAGCCTAAACAAGCCGAGGACTCTTTAATCTTTACTCATAAATGAGACTGGCCCCTGACTCGTTCGAAAGTAGTTGATCCGTCAAAACAAGTGATAAATATATATATATAAATTTTTCGAACGGGCAAAAACACATCACGAGTAAGGACAACTGTCAAATCCTCTCATCATTCATTCTTAGTCCAGGCTCCAAACTAAGGTTATGTCCATAGTTGATATGTATTAGGGAACTTCAGCCATAACTACGGATTTCGTGCTTTGGGAGGAGACTCCCTGCTTCACACGGGTGCTATATGATGTAGGGACAAAGCAAAATTTCGAGATTTCTGTTCTATATTGACGACAATACAACAATAAATTAAATTTCTTATATCTAATGACGTTATTAGTCTTCAAACAAATATATCCAATAGTTTAGTCACTATAGTTAGCCAAAGATGTACAAAACCTATAGTCGACCCATCACTACTAATTACTTTGTTCGAAAAAATCACTTTTTTATTTCGATGTTAGGATTTATTTGATAGTTCCCAAAAACCGTCTATGCATTAGTATCGCCAGTGTTTTCATTTATTATCGTATTGTCGTCTCCACATTGTATATGTAGGTACGTAATTCTACATCTACACCTTCCTAAATACACTCTCTAAATGATGGTGAAACCGTATCAAAATCCATCTTAAGATAAATGGGATAAGTCACGCTGCCAGCCAAAATATTTCCACAGCTGTAATTCCTGTAATCCAGGATCTACGCTAATGACCAAGCGATCGCTTGGCGTCTCCCAAGATACGCCAAATCGTCTTCAAACCTAAACCGATGGTATGAGCATGTATAAGTATCCTAATGATTCATCCATTGCAAATACATTGGATGCATTTGCTGTCAAAATTCCTTTCCAAATTACCCATGTTTTTGAACATGCTATTTGACGTTTGTTATAAACATTTCAGTATCACGAGGAATATGAGAGATGTTCTTCTGTGGTATTTTGATCTTTAATACCTACGTGTTAAGATTTGGTGGTAAGGTGTTGCTAGGGTTTGATTAGAATGCTATCACCAATTTCTCGTCTGCTTAGGTTGGGAGATAAAAGTAGGATGTTATCGAAGATTTTGTTACTTTTGCATCTAGAACGAGACATTGCTGTGTTATAGGTATAATTGAAAGTGAAACTAGGTAATCTTTTTTTCTGAGATAGTGCTCACACAAAACAGTTTTGACTAGGTATATATACTGTTTTGATAGATACAGAGCGTTTGTGTTGTGTCGAAACAGTTTTTCAGTGCATCTTGATAACATCGCTATGAATAGTCGGTCTAAAGACAGTCTTGGCTCAGGTCTGCTTACAGCCTAAGACCATGACAACAATTAAAGACGAAAACATGTAAGATATCTTGTCGTCTCGAATTGGAACTGGCCAATATTCCGGGCGCACATTTGTGCATCCGTCCTTTACGATTAATCTCGAGTTTAGTGACAGTGATTTAAAATAAACACGATTGCCCTTACGATTTTTAATGCCCCTGGAACAGCTGTTGCATGATTCACGTGACATTGGCCCGAGGAACGCCGGGGAACACAAATATATATTTAAATACAACACGACCATGAATATGATCGCGGATTAACAAAAACTGCGACCGAAATCGTATATTCCACTAGCATTCGTTTGCACAACTGACAAAAATCTCAGTGTATAAACTCAAATAAACTTTGGCAATAACACAAGATCGTTTGTTCTTAAGCTATTTTCTGCTGAGATAAACATCATAACAGAATTTGCAGTGTTTCACTTTGTTGCTCTTTTTGCGGATGTAATCGGGATCAATAGCAACTACAAAGGATGTTTTGAAAGTACTCACATTGGGCTGATGTTGCGTCAGGACCACGTTGGCGAAGGTGGATGGGTTCGAGAGAGCCTCAGAACTGCCTCGGAGCAACTCGGCCAGCAAGTCAGCTCCGGGCTTCACTCCAACCAGCTTAGAAGGTGATGATGTTGCCCTGACGTGGGTCGGACCACGACCAGTGGCTCTAGGAGACGTCATCGCCCCAACACTGGTTTTCCGACAAGGTACTGTTGCGTCTGACAAACTCCTTCTGCCCACTTCTACTGACCGGCTGCACGGTGCCTCCAAGTTTTTACCGTAAGGCGCTCTAGTAAAGTGATGCCGTCTTGCTTCTACATCTGAAGTATCTGATGGACTAAATGGAGAAGGCGAAGCTGTTCTGTCTCTGGAGCACGTGTCACTATCGGCTTCAGAAGGCGAGTCGCCATATTTCCGTCTCGCTCGGAACGAGTCATCATCTCTCTCGTCAGAGCTTTGTTGATAAAACCTTGCTCGCCTCGCTTTTAACTCTTCAGACCTCGGCCACATTGGTGCTACTCCTTCACACGGACTTGGCGGCCCGTTATTGCAAGAGTCGTCTGATTTATCACCGAGTAACGATGAAGTCCGCGTTTCGGCTGACAAACGCATATCTTGTAGTGATGCCTCACTGCTCTCACGTTTACAGCCGTTTACTGAAGGTGGGCCTTCTTCTTCACCACCATCGTCGCTCGGCGTTGTGATGTATATTCCTTTCCTTCGTCTAGTTTTGTCAAGTGGCCTACGTCTTTCTCTAGCACCAATAGGGGCAGGTGTGCAAGGATTCTGTACTGCAGCCAGTAAGTGGGCCACCTGTTCACTCGTTATGGTTTCATCCTCCTTATCGCGATCCAACGACCCATCGGACGCGGCGTCCGATCGATGCGGCTCCTCGAGCGGTAACTCCTTCGACCACTGTTTCACTATACACTCATACACAGGCACAGGGATTAGATTTTCTTCAGGACACTCTTCTATCGTACTGGGAAAATTCGTACAATCACAGTCCACATTAGCACACGCGTTCGTTGGGGGTTCAGGGAGGGGAGGAAAAGCAAAAGGCTGGGGTTCTAGCGGCGAAGTACCTTCACTGTGAGCTTGCGCACTGTCGGCTTGTGAGCCGTCACTTTCTTCACGGAGTTCGTGTAAAACGCGCGGTGCCATCAAAGCTGGCAGACTACCGCCAGCTTCGGCTGGGCCCTCCTCCCGCACAGGAGGGATGCGACGCGGCAGCGGGTGCGTTAACGAGCGAGTACCCAGCTGCTTATGTGAAGTGTCTGGCGGTGGGGACCTTGGCGCTGGCGACGCGTGCGCAAGCAACCCCTCGTCAGATCCTACCGCGGAGTCAACCGACGCCACTGACCCGCCCTCTGTTGTGTTCTCATCGGTAGCAAGACTTACGGTCTCGGCATCGCGACGCTTTGCACTCGCGCACTCAGACACAGTTTTTGCGGGGCGCTTTCCGAAATCAAAAATCGATGGATTCCTCGGACCGCGATAATATTTATCCTGTGCGAAATCACCTTGTGAGAACGACGCGCTACGGTACGGTATAGTTTTTTGGGCGTATGATCCGACGATAGAGCGAGGCTCTACGCGGACGAGGGTGATATTGTCAGTGTCGAAGTCATCAAAGCGGTCCACGGAGACGCCGCGCGGTGGGCTGTGTCGGTGCCGGGAGCGGGGCGGCGGCACCGGTGGCAGCACCGGGGCCGAGTGCGGAGGCGGCGGCGGCGGAGGCGGGGGGGGCGTAGGGTGCGAGCGCGGGAGGAGGCGCTCGGTGAGGGCCTGCAGGCGCTGCTGGCGCGAGGGCCGCTCGTCGCGCGCGCCGCGGCCCAGCCGGCGTTGGATACGATCCAGCGTGCGTCGATCGGGCTTGGCACGGCCGAGGCACGCCGCCACCGCCTCCTCAGAGCAGCAGCGGCAGGGGCAGGACCGCGGCGGCGGTGCGCGGCGGACAGCGTACCGCACCGCGCCCAGCGTCACGTACGGGGACCTGCGCACACGACGCCGATATAATTTTAGATGCGAGAACGACCGCGCGCGCGACTCGCCGAAAAGCTTGGCGGCAAGTGCGACCGATTTAGAGTGCGCGAGCTTCCCCGCGACTCGCCGCTGAATTCCGGGAGGATTCCCCGCGACCCACTCCGCCACGGTTCAACAGTTATAACGGAGCAGATGACTCGTGTCTGAAGACGTGTTACTTTGAAGCGAACAACGCTTGGTGTAATTGACAGTTGCGCGTTAAAAGATCCACATACTAACGATGTAGTGCAAACATTAGTAAGCGTCTGGGTAAGAGCAGGTGTCGGACAGACAGACGGAAGACGCGCGCACTATAAATAGTCGAACGTTGGCGATTTGGCGACATAGCGACCTCGTAGCAATGTTTACAATTTTCTTGGTTGGTTGCTGTGGGTGATGTTTGAAAATATTCCAGCCAACACTATTAATTTTTCTTCCCCAAAACCCTCCAAATCTCCCCCCCCCCCCCCGCCACTTCTCTACAAACCCTCCCCTTTATAATTCCTACATTTTTATATACAAAAAATATATTTTTTATCTTATACCTGGAGTATTCTCTTCGTCTCCTGGCGCCATCTGTGGGCTCGCTAGCGCGCGCGTCTGACGCCATGGGCGGTCACGTGACCCCGCGCATACTGCGCCCGCGTCACTCGTTCTGTAACAATAATAACATGTAGCTTAGTATGGTGGATGTACTGGACTTTGGTTGGTGATAAAATTGTGTTTATATTGTGCTGACAATGTCTACTTGTAGGCAAGTGACTGTTGGACTTACAAGTTCCTAGATTGTTACTAAGCCAAATATAATCTTACAACTTCTAGACTTCGTTACTCGCAGTTCTTTTATTTTTTTTTATTAGGTAATTTTCAAATTGTATATCGCAGAGTTTAAATTATTAAAATATACGAGTATATGCTAAAAACCACAGAAGCCTTTGATGGCATATACAATGGCTAGTGAGTTCGGAAAAATATATCTAATATAGGTACTACAAAGAAACAAATTTAGACGCTAAGTTAGTTTTACATTCAAAGAATATAAAATTAATGCAGTAATGCATTGCAGGTCTTTTGCGGTAAGTACCTTTTATATCTATAATACGAGATCGAGATGGAGATCGAGATGGTGGGATGAGCTGGTCTCTTATAATAAAGATTGGTCTTTGGCAGGTCTGGACAGAGAGAGGTGGAAAGAGAGTAGGGAGGACTTTGCCCAGCAGTGGTACCTACTGAATAAAAGTTCTGCGTTTATAGAAAAAGTTGACCACTCTTGGAATTTCCCCTGTAGAGTGTGTTTACAGTCAAATCTCACAATGCAAGATTATCCAGAATCGAAATAATTTTGCCCAGCAGTGGTACCTACTGAATAAAAGTTCTGCGATTATAGAAAAAGTTGACCACTTTTGGAATTTCCCCTGTAGAGTGTGTTTACAGTCAAATCTCACAATGCAAGATTATCCAGAATCGAAATAATTTTGCCCAGCAGTGGTACCTACTGAATAAAAGTTCTGCGATTATAGAAAAAGTTGACCACTTTTGGAATTTCCCCTGTAGAGTGTGTTTACAGTCAAATCTCACAATGCAAGATTATCCAGAATTGAAATAATACCGTTGTGCAAGAAGAATTTTTGTCTTGTCGGGAATAAAATCGAAAACCGCAGAAGCCTTGCTCAGCCACTGCGGCAACCGTATCGTCACTAACGGTTGCCGCAGTTTGTAAATTGTCGTTGGTTACCGGTTGTACACACGGCTACACATCAAGCTATGCAAAACCAGTATTAGCTGACCGTTCATTGTGAGAAAATATCAAACAAAGTGAGGCCAAGACAAACTGGTTTTGTATAGCTTGACGTGTAGCCGAGTGTACACTAATCATCTGTGCTTCAGAATTAAATGTAATTATTAAAGACAAGAGAAAAGCATACGTATCACCGTATGAAAAATCACGAAAAGTAAAGTTTTATACACGATCTTATTATGTTTGTGGAGCAAAAGCATGGGCTGTAAATGGCTGAAATATTAAAATGGGTGGCGATTTAACTGTTTTTTTTTTTTCAAACTTGATAATACATAATATAAGCTAACAGACTTAAATTAATATTATTCATATGTACACACGTCTACACGTCAAGCTATACAAAACCAGTTTGTCTTGGCCTCACTTTGTATGATATTTTCTCACAATGAACGGTCAGCTAATACTGGTTTTGCATAGCTTGATGTGTAGCCGTGCGTACATGTACAGACGCCAGCAGGTCAAGCTACCCGAAACTGTCAAATTTTTCCAATCAACCTTGAACCTTAATACTTTAGCGATAAAGTTGAAAATCTATTAAAGAAATTTGACAGATTGTAGTAGCTTGATGTGCTGCTGCGTCTGTACATAAAAAAGGAAAGGAAAGAATCATAGATTCATCAATCAAAACCGTTTTAACTGTTAAATTATATCAAAAAGGTGAAAGGATTACAAAACCACTCTAAAGAAGAGAAGTAGAAGAGAGTGAATAGGCTTCTTCTGGGCAAGCTCGTTCCACCGTAGATCTCATCCCTGCCTCTGGGCTGGATTGAGGTCAAGACTTCAAGAGTGAGCCCATTGTCAATAAAAAAAAGCACACGTAATGCGAATATGAAAAAAAAAATATACCATATCGTCTCAATAATTTTATTACTAAACCATTAAAATTTTTCATATCCATTTTGAGAACCATGTTGGTCTGTAAAATTTTCACATACATACGATTCAACTACACCCGACATCTGACGGATTTTATCGGAACTATTTTACAGGGCGGGCGGCGAGCGATTGGTTACTGTTCATCTTATGGTGTTAGCTGGGCGGGCGGGAACATACTACGTTATTGATTCGATAGAGGTCGCTGATAACAGCGACCTCTATCGAATCCAACTATGTAAAACCATTGTAATCTATAAAGATTACAATGGTTTTACATAGTTGGATAGTATTTAATTATTAAAATATTTTTAAAGTTGGATAGTATTTAATTATTATTTATCTTTTCATTTGTTTAAGTTTATTTTCTGAAGGAGCCTTTAATAACCTATAATCTTAAGTTCTCACTCGTTTGTTACTCTACGGGTCACAGGAATGAGGAATAATGTACCTACTGTAATACAGTATCAACTAGTACAGGGGGTATTGTGACTTTTAATGGCGACCTTATATATAGCAATGTCAACAGTTACCTATACTTTAGGTACTTAAGTAATAAATTGTGCAATTAATTTTTTTTTTTAAATTGCTGTTTCTTTTTACCTAGTTTAAATGTCACTCTAGAGCCAACTCTAAAGCAGAAAATCCAAAGCATGTTTCAGATTTTTAATAAGTAACAAGCCTGCCTGCGACTTCGTTCGCATGAAGTTTCGTTGTGCATAAAAAATGTCCTATGGCACTCTGGAATAATGTTCCATTAGCGAAAGAATTTTCGAATCGGATCATTAGTTTCGAAGATACAAATTTTTTATTTTTAAATGAATGATTACGCGCCCGAAATGGTGAAATCGTCTTTTGTTGCCTAATATTTTTTTTTGGATTTGACGATTCGCCTACAAATAAATCAACTTCGTGCAAGTCGCCTATAGAAAAAATAATATTATTTTAAAGTGTCGATCCATCCGTTTCGGGCGAGTTAATTCGTGCGAATCGACTTAGGTAAGCCTGGCTCACCCACAAATAACTTATAAAAGATTCGACCCGTTCTTTGTTTCATACACTCTCACAACAAGGAAGCGAAAACAAACTCAAACATACCAATAAAACGCCGCTGACAAAGTATTCAATAAACAACAACACTTTATTAATAATAATAATTTATTAACAATGTTGCACTTTTGTACAACCGACCTTCGTCGCAATTCTCACCGATTTATTCCTGATGTTAAAACAATATTCATACGTTACAATTTAGTGAGATCACAAGACTTGGTATTTATTGGTCAATTAATTAACTCGAAGGATAATAATAATATGAAATACGGAAATATTGTGACAATTTTATGGGTATTATGGAAATAAAGCTTTCAGTGTTTATTTGTGAATAATTGGCCATCCGTTTTGTACTTCTTGTGAGTAGCAAATTCAGCAAATTATGGATTGGATTGGAGGCGACTGTACTTAAGGACCCCATGGCCTATATCCTTAAATACAGTCGCCTCCAAAAGTTAGTTGACATTTCTCCATTTCAGCTGTGATGCCACATTATGATTTAAAAAAATAATCAGAAGGCCAATTCTCGTAATTTAAAATGTTCACAATCTAGTCACAGTCTCATCTCGGCGAGAAACAAATGTATAAAACTTGTCAAATTATAGGGAAATTAGACGTAGGTATTTTTGACAGATTGAGACTGAGATCAGACTGTGAACGTCCTTAAAATTACGAGAATTGCCCTCAGGTACCTAATCCTGAGGGATTACTTGATTATATTATATTACCAGATTTAGCTGACCTCACATTGTATAGGATTTTGGTACAATCCGAAGTCAGCTTATACTGGAAATGTATAGCTTAATGTCGTCGTGCGTACCTACCTACCGTCTTAATCATGCCATCTGGTTAATTTCCCATGTGCTCTGTGATTAATCTAGGCTTGCTTTATCATTCTGTCGATCGATTTTATGCCCGGAAACTAAGAGTTCATTGTTCTGTTTTTTTTATTCAGGCCATGGCAATAATGATTTTGTGGAAGGGAGAAATCGATCTGGCATACATGAAAAGGTGATAAACAGTGTGCACAAAATGTGTTTTTTTCTACGATACCAAAATGAAAACATTAAAACTTCGAGAGGAAAGGTTGACAGTAAGGAATTCTGAAGGTCCCTGTATTTGGGCGGAATCGCCAAGCTAGTTCGAAGTCAAATCATTTATTACAAATAGGCACACAAAAGGTACTTTTGAACGTCAAAAATTACAGTAAAATAGAATTGATTCTAGTCGCCCCTTCCAAAAGGTAGTTTTCGTTTGGAGAAGAATGGACAAGAAACTCCACCGTTACTCTTTTAAAATGTTTTCCAATATTTTGCATACATTAAATATATGTGAAGACGATGCACCTAAAATAAATAGGTAAAAGAATTAAAATGGATTAATGAAACCATGACATATTTAATTATGTAAACAAGGTAGGTCATCTCTGTGGTTGGTAGGCAACTTAAACTATTCAACTCATCTAACATCCGTTCACACGACGATAATATCAAGCTATACATTTTCAGATTTAGCTGACCTCTTATTGTAATAGGCTTTTCATACAATGTGCATTCAGCTTATACTGGAAATGTATAGATTGATGTCGAGCAAAAAAAAATGCGTACTATACCTACATACCTAATTACAGCTGAATTATCACACAAAACCAATCTGATTTTAATTTAAAAAAATGTACAAATGATAAAAATGCAAAAAGCCAACGTCACGTGGTGTTCCCAGGCGGTCACCCATCCAAGTACTGACCACGCCCGATGTTGCTTAACTTCGGTGATCGGACGAGAACCGGTGTATTCAACGTAGTATGGACGTTGGCGATAGCTAACTCTAAATTATCAATCCCTATCCGAATGCCGACGTCACTATTTCGTCGCATTCGTAAAATACTTAAGTTTGTTTTTTTTGTGTAATCAGCTGTTTCATAGATAAGTGTAATACCTACGCGGACAAAATGTATGGAATGGCAATTTTTAATAATCGTCGAAAATTTTGCGCTTTAAGGTTCAGAATCATGTACTGAATCCATGATAACATATTGTACACATCGATGTCCCTGCCACCCTGTATATTTAGGTATAGTCGAGTTCTTTAATATCTGAGCATGTTCATGAATCAAAAATATTATAGGCAACAATCTGTGACATCATAAATATGTGACCACATTATATCAATAATATAGGTACAGACAAAGACTCTAAAAATTGTGCGCAATCCTTTGTTCATATTATTTAGCGCAAAGTTAGGTTCACAAACATCTATGCAATTTTTCTATGAAAAATATCTTGACAATTTGACATGTCTCGAATTATTGTTGTCTTAAATTCTTTGAAAAATCTTTTTACAGAAGTATATCCTATAGTAATATTTTTCTTTGAAACAAATGCAATTTGAAGCGGTCAGTTATTTGACATCCTTCATCCGAATACCTACTGTATAGCATTCTCTTCAGTCACCAATTTAAGGGCCCACGTACAGTCAGCAACAAAAGTCAATTAACACTGTTACTTTTACATATCGTCTAAATTGATACAAAATGATGCGATACATTGGTTTTTTCTATTTCATGTTATAGCAAAGAGTTAATTATTCTTAAATATTCTATTACTATATGTTTTTTTAAGAATATTTTGCTCAATAATTAAGATAAAAAACTAAAGTGCTAACCGACTTTTGTTGCTGACCGTACCTACATGAGATTTGGGATGGCTTAAGAAGTAGCGCCCGCGCCGCCTGTTCAAACATAATTGCATCTATGCGTGAACGTTTGCAAGATGTTATTGATGCCAACAATGGTGGATATACTAGATTCTAAAACTGGCAGCACCATTGCTTAAACCTTGCCTGGAAGTTCCCTACCTTATTTTAAATGTTAGGTTTTCAGAAGAACAAAATAAGAAATTGAGAATAATAAAATAAAAATTAAATACTAATGTCCTTAAGTAAATTTTGTTTTAAACCGACTAAACAAATATGTAGGTATGTACAGTCTGCGTTGACCCTAAGATTTTCAGCTCTCTCAACGTTGTCAGATTGATACAGTCCAATTACGAACGGCAACATTGCATTATTAGTCGTACTTCTGCTCCGGCAAGCAAAAATAAATTTAATGGTAAAGGCCAATTAGTTGAATATTCAAAGCTGTATAGATATTTACGAATTATAGGTTGCACCAAATATATTGAAATCTAGAGTATTTAGATATTTAAGCTCCACCGTAACAATGTTATGAACAGTTTATATGATAACATTTTATTGATGTCTAAGTTTTTATAGAACGCTTACAATATTTTGAAACATTGTCACTGCCAATATATTAGTGAACTCGGCTGTACCATCGCGATCGGTTCGAAAAAACAAACACTTAAACAGCGAAAAGTACGCAAAACTGTAAATGTCAAATAGTTACCATTCACTTGCTGTTGACTGTATGAGTTCCAGCAGTGAACGTGAAACGAATAAAAAAAAAAACAAAAAAAGAATTGGCGAATTCAACGAAACAGTGACGTCATCACTCACATAGGGATTGATAATTTAGGAATAGCTTTCGCCAACGTCCATACTACGTTGAATACACCGGTTCTCGTCCGATCACCGAAGTTAAGCAACATCGGGCGTGGTCAGTACTTGGATGGGTGACCGCCTGGGAACACCACGTGACGTTGGCTTTTTGCTTTTTCAAGATTTCTACGTATTATTATTTAAAATTATATAGTTTTATGTGGTAATTATGCCTTATAGTTTCAAAATTAATTAGTACGAATTTTGTTTTTTTTAGTGGTGATTACAATAATTGTTACCTACAAAAATTGTTAACAATACTGAAGAAAAATACGTTGATGATCCTTGATAAAGATTGATCAAAAAGATGCAGGACTAGAATACCTAAATATCGTACTTATGAGACAAGTAAGAAAAGGATTTTAAGGTGACAGTGGGTGAGACAAAAGACAGATTTGAACATAGGCAAAAAAAATACAGGTTTTTTTTTCAAAAAACGACTTCAAAAGTACCACCTTAAAATAGCTTCAATACCCACGACATCAAACCTCGACTCCTTCCCACCCCACATTCAATGTAAAGTAAACATACACCTGCATTATATCACTTGTAAGCCAACACTGTCCGTTGACCCAGCGGCCTTGCGCTGCGGCTGCAGACCGCACATTATGTTAGCATCTAATGTAGCTAGCGTTGCCAGGCGTCCGGATAAAGCCGGACATAGGTAGGCTTTTTGATTGCGTGTCCGGCCAAAATAAACGGTGTCTGGCTTGTCCGGCTTTTGTTAGGCTTTACATTTCGCAAACGAGCGAGCGCCGATGACTGATTATGACAATAATCAAATAGCTTGATTTTACATTAAAAAAATTTGTCGTACCTATTAATACTGAGACATAAAATCCTCAGTAATGTAGGGTGTCCGGCCTTTCTACCCAAATGTCCGGCCAAACTGGCTGGTCTGTCCGGCTAATAGGTTTGGCGACCTGGCAACCCTAAATGTAGCTGTGATATCGACGTAACTGTGTTGATGTTTTAGATTACCTAAGAGTATTTTGGGTTCGTGCGACGTCTTTAGTGATGAAGGCCCTATAAATTAGATGTCTGCTTCATCTTCTCCCGTGAATGTTCAATGCTCATTATCATCTGCCTAGCCTTTTCCCAACTACGTTGGGGTCGGCTTCCAGTCTAACCGGATGCAGCTAAATACCAGTATTTTACATGAACGACTGCTTATCTGACCTCCACAACAATGGATTATACGATACCCCTTGGTAAGACTGGTTGTCAGACTTTCAGGCTACTGACGAACGACTGTCAAAGATCCACGAATAACAGCCGGAACCAATGGCTTAACGTGCTTTCACCACGTGCGTCACCCATCCACGGACCAACCGCGGCAAGCGTAGCTTAATCTGTTCGATTGACCGGTGCGGCTGTTTTATTACTTAGCCACAAAGCCCCTTGTCAAATGTGCTAATTCCTGCCTGGGTTTGAACTCACGACCTACAACTCGCAAGTTGGGGCTGATACCACTGGAGCACCACTGCTCGGGTAACCCAGACAGGCACTTTATTATCACCACTGATCTCAAAACGGTGAAGGAAAACATCGTAATTAACGCAATGAATGTTGTTGAACTGTCAAAATGAAACCGATTCCGATTGATCGTGTGTTACGCAATTAGGGTGCTGTCTATGGATTTTCTTAATTTGACAGGACTAAACTAATATTTATCTTCTGTCCTTTTATTAATGAAATAGAAAGAAAAAGATGCGCTGAACTTAAATTTAGTAAAATGTGTGGCAAGAAATAATTTCAAATTAACACACATTTATTCACCTACTATCATATCTTGATAGTTAATACTCCAATTCTAGTTTACGTAATCCAAGCAACAGTTTATGCAGTTCAAATCTAATAATAAAACAACATGCTTTATAAATAGGGTTCCTTCCATAAACTAATAATAACAGAACATCAAAAGCTTCCAACAGTTGTAACATGTTTAAAATATTCTATATTACACTGATGATTGATTTACTTGGGTTGTATTGAATGATAGGTTGGGTTCCGTAGTTCTCTTGGAATTCATTCATGTTTATAATTCATTATTGTTTGTGGTTTTACTCACATGGACGCCTCGGAATTGCGAGTCAAGGTGTCTCGGACGTCGGATGTGATCAGCTGATGAAAAGTCCTAAATGAGGTAGTATTTTCTAAATAAGCACACTAGTAAGACAAATAAACCGGAGGTTTCTCAATATCGATGATCATAGAGGGGTTTCTGAGCAGAAATTGTCTTATTTGTGTTACATTTTCTCACAAAAAACTGGAAGTCTTTCTAATCATCTTTGTTGTTTGTGAAACTACTGCAAAATGCATGTTTCGTTGTAAAGTGTTTAGATACCCATTACTTAAGCAGGATAAACTATATTTTCTCGCTATAAACAAACATTTCCGTAAAACATAACACCACAGAGTTTTATCGCTACTCCTCTCACAAAACTTAAAAAAAAAATATATACAAAACATCAATCACCTGGAAAACTACTTCAAAATCATGATTCTAATCTATTTAGAACACCGCTCTTCTATAATAAATCTCCATACGGAACCACTAAAAGAATTCCGCTTGACGTGTAGCGTTTATAAATGTAAATCTGAAACATTAAATGTCCAGTTTATTTTGACCTTTCATTGTGGTGGGTGGTGCTAAGCTAACTTAAAATCAAGTTGTATTTAACACTATTCAAACGACAGTGGAAAAAATAAGTAGGGTAACCTGGTCTAGGAGTACGCACTTAAGGTTCAAAATATTCTAAAAAAATAAAAATGAAGTCTAGGAAATCAACTAGGCATTTATTACTTCTACAATTTAAACATCTTTCATAAAGTAACATAAAAAAAAAACAAAATTACGTTTAATCTCTCAAAATAACAAAAATAATCACAAATGGGAATTGCGTACTCTTACAAGTACTATTGTATAAGAGTACGCGTCTACGTCGATAAGAGTACGCGGGTCGTGCATTACTTTTTTTTTACTTGCAGAGGTGGCAAATAAAATTTCCTTGACCCTCATATGTCGTACAAGCCTCATGCCACCATTCGGAGCATTTTGAGCATCCAGTCTCTCAGTCTCAGTTTGTTTTCCTATCCAGTCTCTGGGTCTATGTAGATTTCCGTACATGCTGGGCATCTCCAAACCTTTTTTTTTTGGATTTTCTTTTGCACTTTAAAAGGTTTTTTGGCCTTTATAACAAGAGATTTTGAATTTGGTTTTGGAACTTTCTTTGGTACTTTCTTTGAAGCCACTGACTCCTCGAGAGCCAGCTTATATGGAGACCCACTCAAAATATCCGACTTTGCTCTTTTGCGCTTAGATCTTGAAAGATATTCAGCTCGTGGTACATCTTACTGGCTACATCTTCAAGGGGTATATGAGGCGATTCGATACTTTGGATATGAAGACAGGCAAGTGGTGTACGCGCTCTATCTCTCTCAACCAACTGCTGAACAGAATAATTGCATGTAAGAGTACGCGCGTACTCTTATAAGGCACATAACTGCGTACTCGTACACACCCTAGCCAAATCGTAAACGAGCGGAGTTCAACGCTATCTCTTGGCGTTGACCGGAATTACACTCGCTGCATTCGTTAGGCATCGTCTTTGAAAACTCCACAGTTTACTTTGTTTTTACAAAATAATTGCATTCTAGTCTCAAAAATACTTTCAAAATGGTAAAAACATTTAAGATTTTGAGCAAAAATCTTTAAACTTACGTAATTTCTTTGTTTTCTTCCGGATTTGATTTTTTTTTCGCACAGCAGTTTTTATCACAGTTGACATCAAAATACGACTGAAGTTAGCCGCGCATCGTAAACAACTTCATGGCTTCTGGCGTTGCGTACTCTTATCGGATGCGTACTCCTAGACCAGATTACCCTAGGTACTTACCTAGTACGATTATCAAAGAAAGTTAAAACTACCGACGAAAATAAAGTTCTTAATACAATAACTGACTTTGGAACGGAATTTAAATAGCTAATTTTGTATTAAGAACTTTATTCAGGTGCGAATAAAGTTAAAAATTAAATTCTGGCTGAAATGGTCAAGTTTGAACTACATCGTTTTGTAATAAAATAGTTTTAGTTCCATATTTGCCTCGTGCCATTTAAACTGGATACTCAAGAGTTGATCACTTTTCAATCTCAGTTTTCAAAGGGAATAAAGATAATGGCTTGAAGAAGTGTTTAAGTGATCTAATTTCATTAGAAATGCGTTGAAAAACAAGATTGATTGATATTAGTAAGTGTTGAACTAGTATTTTTCTTTTGATTTTGTTTGATCATTATTTGTTTTTGAGTGAGTGAATACAATTTGGAACACTCAATGTAAATTTTAGTTCACAATGTAAGGATTTAGGCCAGGGCTAGTAAAAATAATCAACATCAATCCCGTAACTTGCACAAAAGTGTGTAACATTAAAATGATTACAGTGATGATAAATGAAAACTGATTTTATTTCTGTAAGAAAGTTTATACAAGCAGTTTTACAGGTCAACCATATTTTAAAAACTAGATGAGGTTGACCTTTCTTTTAGGGTAGTAATATCCGACTACTTTGAGAATTTTTCATTCAACTTATAACATAACACAATGCCTGTAATCTTAAGGTTTGGGCAGGGGTGTACCTTTAAGTGCACCTATAGTTCGCAAATTATATTTAAGTGACATGTACACATGGGCGAGTCTATAGACATACCGGGCACGAATCCAGACTCTGGACTTCTACTGAGAAGTTCCAGTTGGAAAAAATCCAATAACACTTTGCACAATCTGGGAATCGAACCCAGGCCCTCTTGCTCAGCAGTAGCGCTTGCGACTACTAGACCAATGAGACAGCTCATTCAACTCATAACCGAAAAACAATGCTTTTACATGTTCATAACTTTTACACGATGTATAGAATATGATATTGTACTCGTAAATAATAAAACGAATTAGTAAATTCCTGTAATGATAGTGATGTTGAGTTTATAAATAAATAAATACATAGCGGACGTAGGTACTGTTTAAAAACACTATACCTGGTATATTTATAATATGTATGTTACTAAGAAATCTCCTTTGTATGCATATAAGACAATAACAATATTGTAACACAAGGTACATAGTACAATCAGTGAGTTTCTCGTTACAGTAGTATCTTGAGTTCTAGTTAATTATCGTAGTTCAAAAATGTAACAGTATACTGCTAGGTTTACCTATAAACTTACTTAATTAAACGCTTCTATAGCTTTTCCAAATCAAATCTAACAAAGGAAGTAAGTAGTACTTAAAAAGGCTTCGTTACAAAGATATTTGTAATTTCAAATAATGAAATTTAATTGAGCTATGCAATAAGAAAGGGTCTTAATTTGGCCTATGTTGCCTCATAGTGCAATTAGAATGATAAATCTATGAATAATGCTTCGGACCAAGAGAAAAAAAAAATAAGAATTAATTAATATGTCCATAATGAAACATACTTATCTCCATGGTCTGAACATCTGTGTTCCGTTTCCTTTCCAAAGAAACGATGGATGGTCGGGTTAGCTGGGGAGCGTCCCACATTAGGGCGGCCGTACACGGACTGCTCGAGCAGTTAACGGCTGAGCGACGTACACGGACCGCTCGAGCGGTCGGCGTCGACTGCTCGCGCGGTCGGTTGTTGACTGCTCGAGCTGTCGCTACCAACCGCTCGAGCAGTTGATTTTCTACCGCAGTCGAGTCATGGATTCTGACGAGGAAGCACTGCTTTTGCTTCTTCTGCTCAAGCGGAGACGACGGCGGCGACGTCAAAAGAGATTTGAGTTCATCCAATTTTGGAATTAAGAGAACAACATGGACAATTCCATCATTTGTTTATGGAACTTAGAAGTGATGAAGAAAAATTTTTCAACTATTTTAGGATGTCAACATCTTCGTTTGATGAATTGAATAATATAGTATAGAAGTAAAATTAAACGTGAAGATACAATTATTATCGACTGCTCTAGCGCAGTCAACGGCTCGAGCAGTCGGTGTATGCCTCGCGACCGCTCGCGAGCGGTCGACGGCACGATGGAATTTCGTCATGCAGTTGACGGCTTGAAGCGGTCGCGACTGCTCGAGCAGTCGTGTGTACGGCAGCGAATGAATGACTATAGTTCACCGCGCGGTCGCGGCTTCAAGCAATCGGTCTCAACTGCTTAAAGCAGTCCGTGTACGGCCGCCCTTACGCTTGCCGATATGCACTCTCCACTGATGGTCGGATGGACTGTGTAACAGATGATATGGCTAGAAAGGGGGTGACTACCGAGATGACGACTAACAGAGAAGTATGGAAGAAAAAGACATGATGCGCAGACTCCAAATAGATTAGGATAAGGGCAAGAGAATTATGATAATCATGATAGACTACCTTCTTCTCTCGTTTCGGTTCGAATTTAGCTATTATGAGGGAAGTTCATGCCATAGTTAAAATACACGCCAGTCATCAAAGTGATGGCTGGGCTGGGCATGTATAGACACCCTAGAGTGCGTAGGGAGGAGGCGAATACTCAGAAGACGGTCTGTAGAGATGTGTGGAAGAAGAAGACATGCTAAGCAGGCTGCGACAAATAAACTGAGAAAGAGGGTGATGACCACAGAATTCTTATATCTATGTGGTGTGGTGACGCTTCTAGAAGATCCCGTGACCTAAAAACAAAATTAGATATTTCTCTAAAACTAGATATTGGTTTTAGACTATTAGGTATCTCTCAAATTAAATCTACATAAAAACATTTTTACAAATTCAAAGATGATTCACCTTCAAACGAGAAATCAAAAGTTTCATACTCTAACATTTTATTTATATAAAAATATTTAGGTAATCGGCTCATGACTGTGTAGTTAACACAGATCGTCACTTGCGCAAGAGTCTATTGCATTTTATTTCGAAGTTTCAGAGCGTCACTATTGCATGTGGCAGAGATATAATCATTTATTTTGTGAATGTCATTGAATTTGTGTAATATCTATGAAGAACTTAACAATAGGGTAGTCACAGTATTTTTTTAGTAGATTTGCGATCAATTTAATTGACCACTGTGATCAAAGATGTTTGGGTCTTTTTCAAGGTTTCATTTCGGAAGTACCTAGTCCATAGAAGGGCCAACTTGAATTTAAGGTGTTCTAGTTGGTACCTACTTATGTAGTTACTTTTATCTTAGTGAAGAAATAATAGTAGATAAACACACTCGATCATAAGTATTAACTAATAGAGTGACCAAACTGCACCCAAGCTATCGACCACCCAAGCATTTTATCCACATTTAAGACTACATAAGCAGCATCCATTAACTCAAAACTACTAAACAGCGAAAATTAAAGAGATAGTTACCCAGAAAAAATATAATATTTAACCGACTAGGTACTCGGAACAGATGCAAAGGACCAATAAACTACTCTTTCGCGGAAACTGAAAACTTGGCAAGAGTCCATGATATCGTGACTTGGTGAGACCGAGACCGAATTTATGTCGTTAACAGGTAAAACTTCCGACTTGCTGAGCTATTCGTTTGACGGGGCTTAGAATAAACCAATTCGAAGAAACGGAGTTTATTATAGCGTGGGTTAAGATGCTGACGGTCGATTGATTGAATGGATGGGTGTTCCGAACATACTGACTGATCTTTTGCTGCGTCCATCAGCATGTTAAACGGGTCAAGAGAATTTCGCAATTTACCTGGTTCTCGATTTACAAGATTCTGAATGGACCAGATTTTCAACACACTGGATTCTCCACTCACCAGATTCTTAAATTATCAGACTCTCTACTCACCAGATTTTCTATTCACCAAGTGTTATACAGTTAGGTAACAAATTGTTTACGATTTGCAATACGTACGTTGGTTCAAATGCAGAAATAAGGCCGTAATATATTTTGTAGATAGCTGGCTAGTTATTTTCCTTATTGACATGCAATAAACTAACTCTCAAAGATTAGCCAGTATTGTTTTAAGAGTTGACTGATGATATCGTGACTTGGTGAGACCGAGACCGAATTTATGTCGTTAACAGGTAAAACTTCCGACTCGCTGAGCTATTCGTTTGACGGGGCTTAGAATAAACTGATTCGAAGAAACGGAGTTTATTATAGCGTGGGTAAATCCGCTGTGGGTCGATTGGTTGGAGTTGCCAGTGGTAAAATGTTCCTAACACTAAACCATTCTAATCAACACAAAAAGGATCACAATCTGCGGGGTAACAGCGTATCAAACTAACAGTAACAACAAGACTTTAAGTTTGACAGTTCAACACCATTCATTGCGTTGTTTCCTTTGATGAACAGACAAATTTTTCGAACACCTGAAGCAATGGTAGGAATAACCTTCAAAATTATTATTTTTGTGTTGATTGGAATGTTTTCTAACACTGAGATTCCTTAGCGCCCTGTACAAATGGATATGCTGTCTTTAAAAGTTTCGTGAGCATAATTAACAATTTTATGAAACTCTTGGCCTACTTAAATAAGAACAATTTTAGAAGTGAAATTTCTTTGACATCGATTCGATAATGAGAATTGAGTGTTTCAAGGACACGTCACGTTTAGGCACATTTCGTTACATGAGAGAGAAGAAAGATATTGTAACCCTCTCACAATTAATATCTCTTATTATAAATTATTTAAGAACTACTATCACGTGTACGGTGCTGCGCGCGCAATTTTTTTCACTTTTGATTGACATTTTATCATAATGAACATGACCTAAGAGCCTGGGTGACTTATGAAAATACGCAGCAATTTGAGATCAAAAGAACGAAGAATTTGTACTTAGATTTCACAGTTTACTCTGTAAGCAAACAGACACAGATGGTTCTTTATGAAATAACAATAGAAATAGTCATTTCGTCTTTAAAAGTAGACAAGAAAAATGACGCAGTTTCCGCATTCTCAAAGGATTAGTCTAAAAACTCTCCGAACAATGAACCGTGGTACATTTAAAGGATTATGTAAATTTTATGTATCGTAAATTTGAATTTATCACCATTGATGAACCAGAGCCATTATTTAGTAGATTTTTATTATATTTGATCTTTAGCCCAGCCTTAAATCATAATTGAGTCGTTCAGTGGGTCGTTCCTTGCAGCCCAAAGCTGGACACATAGTCATCTGCCTAGACTTTACCCAACTATGTTGGGGTCAGCTTCCAGTCTAACCAGATGCAGCTGAATACCAGTATTTTACATGAAGCACTGCCTTTCTGACCTCCACACCCCAATTAGGTAAGGTAACGTATAAAGGTATGCACGGGAGTGCTGGGCACATGTCACAGTAAAACTGTACCATATCAAAAAAACTTGAGAGGTGTCAAGGGACACCCGGATGGAACGAAGTATAACTGGCTTGCTTTCTATAAGAGAGAGAGAGAGAGACAGTCAGAGAAACACGCGCACGCCGCACGGCTTACAACTATAATAGCAAAAAGTGTCGTTCCAACTTTTGGTCTTAATTTTTTCCGTCTAGCCCCCTTTCGTAACGTGCGATAAGGAACTTCGTTCCAAAATCTTAAAATAAACTAAGCTCCATTATATTGCAATTCAAACGTAGGTACTGCTTGGCAACAGACATGGATGTGGTAGTAAGTACGTTCTTTGACAAGAAGCAGTTGGTACTAAAACAAAAGTACGCCAGACCGTATTTCGGTCAAGGTTGTCATCTCAACGGAGATTAGCCAGGTATGCAGGAGATATTATAGTACACAAGTGTGTGCACTATAATATCTCCTCCCTCACTTTCGTAGTCCTATGATACGGCAACCCGACACAACCGGAGAGAAATCAGCCGATCGATTCTGAAAAAATCTCACCGTGAAAAGTTAGGTGAAGTGAGCTTAGAGTGAGCTGTCAATAGTGTCATTCGTTGGAATGACAGCTCACTCCACGCTCACTTCACCTAAGTTTTCACCGTGAGATGGTTACAGAATCGCACTGCAGGCGCAGGACCAACGGCTTTTTTTTTTTTTTTTGAGGATGGGAAATCATCAAATGACTCCTCCCGCTCTGGGTGGAGCAGAAGGGAGTGTCAGACTTTTACTGACTAAAACCCACCCGTGTTTCTTCCTTAGCCCTTTATGTTCCAGGGCAGCGGTAAACCCTTTCGGATGGTCCCGCTACCCTGGCAGGCTTCGGCCCTGTGGGGCCCCGTCACTTGCTGACATCTCTTTGAGGCGCGCGTGGAACACGAACACGCCGTCCGGCACGGGCCTAGTCCTGATCGGACGGAGAGCTACCCATTACTCTCCGCCCGCAGGCCCGCGCCTACGGTGGCCGGGAGTCGTCACGCGGCTCCCGACGCCCGGAGCGTCTCCCGCGGCGGCTGAGGCGTGAGGTGCGCAAGGCGCGTTCCCTCGCCCACCCCGCCACCTCCTTCGCTAGCATGACTGCTTCGCAGAAGGAGGTGACTGCCTCCCACTCCCTCTCACCCCGGACCATGGCTTGAACCAGGGCCGGGCGCGAGAGGTCGCCGCCGGGACCAACGGCTTTACGCGCTTTCCGAGACACGGGGGTATTAAACCGCCAACGTCCAAACTCCGGGCTGTTACTAAGAAATTCTTAATAGAAAACCCAATAATACTGTGTCCAAACTAGGAATCAAACCCAAGACTCCCCGCTGAGCAGTCGCGCTTGCGACCATGACACCAATGAGGCAGTTAAAAAGATAGATAGTAATACATATAGTATAGTAGGTCTGCATTTTATTATATTGGTTTTATGAGGTTACAAAAGTTTAAATTCCTTTATCTAAAGTCTATTAACAGACTTAAGTCGCCTACAAAGCTCATCTCGAATCTCTGCGTTAACTGTAAAATCGACATTGCGTAGGAGGACAATCCTCTTACATACCGATATTTAAATTATTTATTAAGTTACAGAAATAAAATATTTTACTACCAATAATAATAATTTACGAGGAAAAAGTTCTAAAAAAATACAAAATATCCTCAAAACATAAATTAGTGCACCGTGTGCAGTTTCGTCGTCACCGTGGACAAAAAAGGATCGTTTGAAACAAAATGGCGGAAGACGCAGCATTTTTATTTACACTTTGTTCGGTTTTATTTCTGTACGTAGTAAAGCGTGTTCACTGTCTAATATTGGCCTCATAAGTCGTGGGCGAGGATGCATTGCTTTTCTTTTTAAACACGATTTTAAAAATACATTTTTAGCCTACACACTCTTCCATACAAATGTCAACCTTTTTATCGCCGTATTAAGGAAGGAATTGAATTGGCGATCGATTAAAAATCCTCTGACGACCTACAAATATTGTGGGATATATTTACGAAAATTTAATAAGTATTTAATGTATTAATATAACTGGACATCAAACGCGTTTCATAGGTACTTAAGTTTATAAAAGAATCGGGGTTTTATGAGTCATTTTTTATTTGTTGGTTCCAAATCTTTTATTTTTAACCTTTCTTGTTGGTTTTTTCCTCCTATAAACTGTTGCCTAGTGCAATAATTATGGAATTTGTCAAATAGTCAGTAGTTTATAGGTCGGTTCTCCAACTGTTGGAGATACGTTTATTCTTTCGCTAGCTCTAGATATCTATGGCTCGATTCGACAGGTAGACAACCTCTTTTGTGTTGTTGAAAGCTATATCAGCAAACTGACGGCTATCTGGCTGGTGGCTAGCTCTTAAGTTAAATCGCTCGACCAAAATTAAACAAGAAGAAGAATAAATAGAGTACCGACAATCTCACACTGTGACCGAAAATTAGATAATAGTAACTTAAAATAGAATACCAACACCATCATCATCTGCCTAGCCTATTCTCAGCTGTGTTGGAGTCGACTTCTAGTCTAACCGGATGCAGCTGAAAATCAATATTTTACTGTAGCTGCCTCTCTGAGCTTCCCAACCCAGTTTCTGGGTAATATGTACGTTACCCCGAAAGAAAAACTACCAACAACATAACAAGTAATCTCTTACAAAAAACCACAAATAAATCTGCCAGAATAAAGATTTAAATTATAAGTCTAATCCATAATATCAAACCAGACTATTTCTAGCGCAACACATTACATTTATTACTTCAGAACTCATCAATAAAGCTAACATGTAATTGTCGTCTATTTTGGTCGCACGCGCACGCTGTAACGAGCCGAGGTAAATGAGTTATGGCTGTGCTTGTAGACAGAGTGGCAACCTATTGATGTCTTGTTTTAGTGGCTAGTGGCTACACGTGGCTGAGTGGCCGTTTTGATATAGGGCTGGTAGAACTTGGCTTTCCTTGAGAGCTGGCAGTACCGACTTGGCTTGTTATTTTTTATGTTATAATAGCTTCTGCCCGCGGCTTCGCCCGCGTGGATGTCGGGAATTATCCCACGGGAACGTGCTAACAGGATAAAATGTATGTGCTTCCCCAGGATGCCATCTATCTCTATGCCAAATCAGAAGTTCAGTGGTTTAGGCGTGAAAATGTAACATACAGTTTCAAGTTCAAATCCTCCCCTTAAAAACTGAATTACCCTTTTTTGTCCCGTCAGTGGTAAATTTTTGACAGCTTTACATACTTATTATTAATTATTTTCCGTCAAAAGTATCAATACTGAGTTTCGAGTTACTCGGACCGCGCATTCAATTTCTTCCACACAAACTTAACACCCCTAACTACCCCTTTGAGGGGTAGTTTTGAAAAACTTATAATGATAAACTTTATTACTTACTTAGGCAAGTATTCTTGCCAAGTTTCAAGTTATTTAACTAAATGAATTAGATTTTTCATATAAACTGTATCCCCCGCTTTTCACCCCCACAATGGTGGAATTTTGAAAAATCGTTTGGGATTATTCATAACTTGATTCAAAGATTATTTATACCAATTTTCGAGTTAATCAAGCCACGCACTATAATCCTCCCTTGTAAAATTAACTACCCCTTTTCAACCCGTTAGGGGTAGATTTTCGAAAAACCCTGATATATGTTACTCTTTATTTTTGGTCTGAAGTATAAACACTGAGTTTCGAGTTAATCGGACCGCGCATTCAAATTATTCCAAACAATCTTCAACACCCCTATATCCTTCTGTGAGGGGTAGTTTTGAAAAACTTATAAAGATAAACTTTATTACTTACTTAGGCGAGTATTCTTGAAAAGTTTCAAGTTTATTAACCTAATGAAGAAGATTTTTCATATAAACTGTATCCCAGCTTTTCACCCCCACAGGGGTGGAATTAAAAAAAATCGTTTGGGATATGTTCATAACTTGACTCAAAGATTATTTATACTAATTTTCGAGTTAATCAAGCCATGCCGTAAAATCCTCCCCTGAAAAATTTACTACCCCATTTCAACCCGTCAGGGGTCGATTTTCAAAAAACCCTGATACACATTATTCTTTACTTTCAATATTAGGTATAAATACTGAGTTTCGAGTAAATCAGACTGCGCGCTAAAATTCTTCCATACAAACTTTGAAACCCCCCAATCCCTTATTAGGGGGTAGTTTAGAAGAAAAAAAAACTGACAATCTTCATAATTTATTTAGATAAGTATTCGTACTAAGTTTCAAGTTTATTAACTCAAGGAATAAGATTTTTCATACAAACGAATTCCCCCCTTTTCACCCTCTTAGGGGTGGAATTTCGAAAAATCCTTTCTTAGTGGATGCCTACTCTTCACGAAGAACACACCCTCCAAATTTCATGTCTCTAGGACCAGCGGTTTAGGCTGTGCGTTGATCTATCAGTCAGTCAGTCAGTAAGTCAGTCAGTCAGTCAGTCAGGACTTTGAATTTTATATATGTGGTTCTAGGGTTAGTAATTGTTTTGTTTTTCTATTTATTTCTCGTGTTAACAGGTATTTTAATAATGATAAATGAGTAACGTAAAATAGGCAATAGTAAAAACTAAATGATGTTATAACCTTTGCCAACAATAAGAATAAACACAATTTAAAATTCTTATTCTCTTTGGGGAAAATGGTTTTCATTATAGTTTTAACAAGTATGTCTATCGTAAAGTTGGCCGCATATCAGTAGTAACAATTTTACATGGACAGCGCCTTTATGTCGTAGTAGTAAAGGCAGTTTTCGTATTGCTAATGTCTATACATACAGGATGGCAGGGACATCGACGCAGAACCTGTTACCGTGGATTCAGTACATGATTCTGGACGCCCCTGCGTTGAAATATTGGCTCATGAGCAATTCTCCAGATTCGCAATTCACCAGATTTCGTCGGTTGTAAAAATACTGATGTTTCATACAAAAGTGCAATTAACACCAACACGGTCAAAATTAATGGAACAGGTTTTTTGTTTTTAAACCCCGGCGAATAATTTCAACTCATGAGGGCCCAGAATCATGAACTGGATCCATGGTAACAAATTGTGCGTCCCTGCCACCTTGAATATAGTAGTTACTTATTATAAATCCCGAAGAAAAGATTATTCACACGGTTAAACGAATTAGAATACGTAAAGTTAATTTTTCATTATCACATCGATTTATGACTGTGGCTAAATAATAACAGCCGCACAGGTCGATCGGTCAGGTTAAGCTACGCTTGCCATGGTTGGTCTATGGATGGGTGACCATGTTTACATACGAGACCCCTCCGTGCCTCGGAAAGCACGTTAAGCCGTTGGTCCCGGCTGTCATTCGAGGATCTTTGACAGTCGTTACGGGTAGTCAGAAGCCCGAAAGTCTGACAACCAGACTTACCAAGGGGTATCGTATTACCCAGTAACTGAGTTGTGGAGGTCAGATAGGCAGTCGCTCCATGTAAAATACTGGTATTCAGCTGCATCCGGTTAGACTGGAAGCCGACCCCAACATAGTTGGGAAAAGGCTAGGCAGATGATGACATCGATTTATGACTGAACAACTTACAATAATGAAATAAAAATCACTCCCAATTATAATCTAGGACGTACACACGCCAGCAGGTCAACCTACCCGAAACTATCAACATTTAACCTTAATGCCTTAGCGATAAAGTTGACAATCGATTTTTAAAAAATTGACAGATTGTCTACTACATTCTGTCAATTTTTTTTAATCGATTTGATTTGCTGGTGTCTGTACACACAACAGTTATCCTACCCACAATAATACAACGTCCGTTTTATTGTTTAACGATAGTTAAGAAGATTAATGATATTTTAACCAGACGTCCTACACGGTTCCGCCCACAGGGTGTCACTCGCGTCCGTTGTAAAATTGTGAAATATTTACTTGAACTACAGTAAAACAGGTGCGTGTTAGGTTTTAAATGCTTTTCAATATAATACCCTATGAATATTATAAAGGCGAAAGTTTGTGAGGATGGATGGATGGATGGATAGATGTATGTATGTTACTCTTTCACGCAAAAACTAGAGAACGGATTTTGATGAAATTTGGCACACAGATAGTTTATAACCTGGATTAACACATAGGATCATTTTTATCCCGGTACTACATTCCCGTATTATAATTTCCGACCCCCACGCGGGTGAAGCCGCTGACGAAAGCTAGCAGGAAATATAATAGGGTAGTTGCCTGGGTAAAAAAATGATTCTTATATTTAGTCCGTCAGTTGGATTATCGAAAAATTATGGACACGTATTTTTTCTTTAACACAGGTAAGCGTGCACCCCTTGTACGCTTATCTGTGTTTGTCCAATTATATGCTGATTATACACCAAGCTTTTGTCTAAATTAGGGTATGCTTGATTGAAGAATCAACATTTAATCAAAGACGAACGGAAACAATAAAATATACAAAACCAGTTTTAGCTCGTAACGTAAATATTTTCTTTGCAATTTGCATTTAAATAAATAAATAAATTGAACATTTTAAATGTGCTCCAAATATTGTAGGTATTATTGGCATGTTTATTGCTCGTAACGAAGTTTAAGCAGCTTTGAATGGGCCGGTGAATGGATGGGTTGTCTTGAATTGATTGTCGGCATTGTTGTCATGATAGGTTCAAAGAACTTTATTTTCTCATAAGAACATAGTTCACTTAAAATGAGATTCACAAAAATATCTTATTAGATTCAAATACAGCTTTAGCTTAGGGCGACACGTTTCATACTATTACCACTAAATAATTTTATTTCACAATCTGTTCAGTCAGCAGCATCTCATTAGAAATAGTGACTGTAAATATGCGTTCTTTTTTTTTCAATATTTATTAAATTGTCACAGATTTTTATGTCGTTAGTCAGGCTGTTGTAAAGTTGTACACCCTGAAACAGTATGTTTTTTGTGCCGTAAGTCAGTGTACGTGGTCGAGTTGTTATTAATTTAATATTTTTAGACAACACGGTTAGCACAGTGGCTGAGCGATCGGACTGCTGCGCTGCGTGTCGCGGGTTCGATTCCCGCACAGAACAAATATTTGTAAGTCCTACATGTATTTGTTCTAAGTCTGGGTGTTTTTCTATCTATAATATCTTATTCTTCTATCTATAGTATTTACAAAAAAAAAATGTATATAAGTAGTTTATCAGCCATCTTGTTACCATAACACAAGCATTAGGTTGCTTAGCTTGGGACTAGATGGCGCTGTGTGAAATGTCCAGGGATATTATTATCTATACTTATAATAAATCTGTAGAAGTGAAAATTCTGTACATTGAAAATATCCAAAAAATAAATGGCAGGGGGTGTTACTTGACCGACACCGAACCCAAAAATGTGATTAAAAAAATTTTTGTCTGTCTGTCTGTCTGTCTGTTTGTTAAATGGGTACTTTTTATCCCGGAAAAGTATATACAATAAAAAACAAACTTAATTTTGCGGTTCGATCCCTAGACCCATTACTGTGTCAACCGCAAATAATAAGTTTGTCGTAGGTTGGGTCACCCGCAGTGGAGTTCATTTTTATTCCTTTTAGTTTTTAGAATTATTTAGGGTTATTTTTATATGAGTCGTAGGTATAGATTTTAATTTTAAAGTATAGGTAGTATATTTGATAGTGTACGTAGTGACCGTAGGTTATTTTATAATACTGTTAGGTAGGTAGGTTTAGTCATTCGTATAGATATTAGTTTTTAGGGATTTTGCTTATTTATTGAGTTTAGATTAGTTATCATCAGAAATAGGTTTATTTAGGTAGGTAGGTATTTAATTTTCTGTTATTGAGTTTTTTTTTAAATTAGTTAGGTACTTAGGTAAAGATATCATATAGGTACCCTCTTAATCACCACTAATGAGACACAATTGGTTTTCTATTGTAATTAGCCACAAAGGGCCCGCGACATAGATGGCATTCTGGGGAAGCACATACATTTTATCCTGTTAGCACGTTCCCGTGGGTAAATTTCCGACATCCACGCGGGCGAAGCCGCGGGCAGAAGCTAGTTATTAATAATATCCCTGTTTTTTGACTTACTGTAATGTTTGAGTGGAGGTTGCCTGTGATTATTTTTTTAACTAGGTTGCAAGTGTTGATGATGTCATGATAATTTTGGAGATAAAAGAGTAGCTGTTATTGTTACTTTTATGAAAAGAACGTTAATATAGGGTCATTCACAAGATCATGATGGCCCAGTGGTAACGGACCTTTTTTTTTTTTTTTTTGTCACTGAGAAATGCTTTATGCATCCCCGTCTCGCGGGGGACCGAGACGGGGTATGTGGGACTCCCTGTCGGAAAGGACAGTATACCCACTAAAACTCAGCGGTGTTCCTACAAACGCCGTAATGGGAGGGCTATGGGAATTCAATACTTCCACGGCCCTCCCGGCGCACGCCCGCCAAGATGGTATGGCGGGCCCCGCATGCCCCCCAGGGTGGGGGGCTACGGGAATGGCCGGGAACACCTGGCCATTCCCGTCCCACAAGGTGGAGGCCTGTGCAAAACAGGCAACGGAGCCCCCGCACCCGTTGCCTGTTGGCCTCCACGCCCGCCTAAGAGGCAGGCCCCGCATGCCCCCCCGCGTTGGGGGAGCTACGGCCGCAGAGGATAGGGAGAGCGGCAACGAAACACCGACACTCCTCTTCCCCTGCGGCCCCGCCGCGTCCGCCATCTCACGGTGGCGGCCCCGTCAAGGCCGCGGAAGGAAGGGAGAGCCCCTCCCGCCGCGGCCTCTATCCTCAGCCGCAATGTCTCCCTCACGGGGGACATCGCGGCCCGCCTCAGGTAGGTCGCGATGTCGCGCAAGCGGCACCGCAACCTACCCTTGGGCCGCTACGTCCCGGGCTAAACCGCACAGCCCGGACGAGCGGCCCCCGCTGGGGTTCCTCTTAGCTTCACCGTGGCCCAGCTCGCCACGGCTACTGAGCCCCCCCGCCTCGACAATGCGGGAACCCACCGGGGGGGAGTGGTAACGGACCTGAGACCTGACCGACGAGACGTAGGTTGTGGGTAGCACAGGCGCTTTACTTAGTCTTAATTTTTTAATCACCACTGCTCTCAAAACGGTGAAGGAAAACATCGTGAGGAAACCGCGATGACCCACCCGCACTGGGCCGGCGGCGGGCGTGGTAATTCCGCATCCAGTCTGTCCCAACCACCTTCTTAAGGTCGTCCGTCCGTCCGTCGTTACGCTTGCCGATACGCCGTCTCCACTCCAGGGGGTCTACTCCGAAGTAGTATCGGCCGAATGTCGGCCGTTTCCTGCTACGAAGTTACTATTTGGTTCGCTCAGTTCCGATTCTACACTCCTACACTCTTTCGAATATTGACTATGGTTCCGACCACACTGAGCCGATCCGAACTTTTTTCGCTATTTCAATAATATTCGGCCATGTGTCGGTCCGATCCGAACATTCGCACTTTGCACTTCGGAGTAGGCCCCCTGGAGTCTTCTACTCCACCGGCCATCTGTCCTTCAACAGACATCACGGCAGTCAACGGCCAGCCCACTGTCACTTCAGTTGGCTTACTCTGCAAGCTATGTCAGTAATTCCGGTTAATTTAATTCCTGATTTTATCCTTCGAAGAAACTCCGAGCATAACTCGCTCCGTACTGCGCTGAGCGACCTTGAATTTGTGAACCAGCTCAGCTACTAAGATCTACTTAGCCAGGTATTTATTTATTCGAATACCAACCTGAAAATTATTTCTGTGAAGATAATTTCTCTTTTGACACTTGGGCATACGCCAAAACAATAATAACGATCGACATAGGATACAAATAGATATTATGAAAATGACTACGACATAATTTAAAAAAAAAAACATTTCTTGTTAACACTTCAGTTGACAAAATGTTAACGTTTAACTTGAATAATTAAAATAAATAAACTAATGATTTACGAATAAATTGATTCATGTTGATCACTTAAGATTTACGTAAACATAAATCATTTCGTTATTTATTCATTTAAAATTAAGTAGGTGTTTATTCAAATAAAATGTAAGTGGGTCGTTAAATATTGAAATGAAGTATAATTCCGTGTCGACAATAATTCTGAAATGTATATTTTTGGAGGATAATGTATGTTAACGAACTGAGACATCAGTCATCAAGCCAAAAAAAATATTTGTATTCGGCCTTCACCTTTATTTTGAACTCTATTGTTGTTTGATACAGTAAAAACCCAAAAGTGCTTTGCCTGACCTGGGAATCGAACCCAGGACCTCCCGCTCAGCAGTCGCGCTTGCCATCACGAGGAGACGAGAAGTGTAACTAAAATAAAACTAGGAAGTAAGAATTACTTACAGTAGTTACAACTTACAACACACTCATTGAGCGTTGAAGATCGTCATTTGACACGCTCATAAAGTTTCAAGATTATTGACATCTAAATCTGTGTGTTTAACACGGTACTTAGCGAGTAAGGCACTGGACATCAAGTGCAGTGATGGAGTGTTTAAAATTAGACAACATGGCTCTTTTCGAGTACCTATGTAGCGTACAGGGGACCGAAAAAGAGCCCTGTTTTTGGTAGATTAAAGTTCAATCTTCTTCAATGTAGCCTTGATTTTACAACTAGGTAAGTTTTCTTTTAATTTTTAACAAAGTATTCTTGTTAGGACAGACAGACAGATAAATTAATTTGGTTTATTAAATTGAAACACTACGTTGAGAAGCCATTTTATGCAACTGTCAAAGTAGGAGAACTGTAGCCAGTGAGCCAAACCAACTATCAATTTAAATAGTACAGATGCCAGCATATCAAGCTACTACAATCTGTCAAATTTCTTTAATAGATTTTCAACTTTATCGCTAAAGGATTAAGGTTCAAGGTTGATTGGGAAAAGTTGACAGTTTCGGGTAGCTTGGTCTGCTGGCGGAAAATAAAAATACCTATTATATCTATTCAATGAAAAACTCAGGCTTGTCTATATAAATACCTAAACAGTTCTTGAATGGAAGTGTTAAAAAGAAAAAAGTGTTAGAAAAAGGTTTAATCAATAAAAGTATGTTAAACCGCTATCCAAATCATCATTGACACAAAAAACCTAGATTTATAACATCTTGATTTATCGGCGTGAAAAATTAACAAAAATCGATTATTTGAAATCAAAGGATTATTCAATTTAAAACAAGATTATCATCGATTTAACATATAAATATCGATTTTATGTTAAATAATATCTTGATTAGATGCAAATCGGTTTTAAATTATGGGGGGTCTTCTTAATTGATTATAATTTCTGTATTTCCTATATTTTTTGTCGTGATTGTGATTAATTTAAAGTTTCCATATCGATTATAGAGCGGAAACGTATCGAATTGATAATCGATATAGTTGTCAGTTAATATGATACTTTTTACTGTGATTTGGTAATTAGATGAACAGGCAAATGTTTATCGTTCTTTAGAGAGTTAATTAACACTATAGATAGGTAGGATAGGTACCTATTATAGATGTCAATGACCGCTGTGTATTCTCGAGTCTACACAAGATTGGACGATTGCATTAAAAATATTACATTTGGTATGTATAATCGCGTTCCTAACCGGGTATAATAAGGCTGAAGGCTGCCAGGCTCAAGTGGAATTGTGCGGGTCACATCAGCCGCATGCAGGAAGACCGCTGGGCAAAAGTTTCCACACAATGGGTGCCTGAAGATGGACGGCGCCGCCGGCCCAGAAAGCGGTGGCGACATGACCTGGATCCGTACTGCGAGGGCTGGTTCGAGGTAGCGCGGGAAAGGAGTTCCTGGAGGGATTTGGGGGAGGCCTTTGCCTCAAAAAAAAAAACTTGAGAAGTGTCAAGGGACACCCGGATGGAACGAAGTTCAAAGAGAGAGAGAGAGACAGACAGAGAAACACGCGCACGCCGCACGGCTTACAACTATAGCAAAAAGAGTCGTTCCAACTTTTGGTCTTAATTTTTTCCGTCTAGCCTCCTTTCGCAATGCGCGATAAGGAACTTCGTTCCAACAAAAAAATCGCATGGTTGCTACTATTTTACCTAACGAGTATCTATATTTACCTAAGATAGTAGATATTTTTTGTTCTGAGCCTAGAAACTAGAAAGTAATTGGTAATCTTCTTCATCATTTTCTTGCGCTAATACCAATTTATTTCAGGTCGTCGCAACATGTCTTTTTCTTCCATAGTTCCCTATTAGGTGGCTAAATAATAACAGCCGCACAGGTCGATCGATCATGTTAACCTACGCTTGCCGCGGTTGGTCTGTGGATGGGTGACCATCTTTACATACCGAGACGTCTCCGTGCCTCGGAAAGCATGTTAAGCCGTTGGGCCCGGCTGGCATTCGTGGATCTTTGACAGACGTTACGGGTAATCATGAAAGTCTGACAACCATTGCAGTCTTACCAAGGGATTTTGTAATACCCAGTAACTGGATTGTGGAGGTCAGATAGGCAGTCGCTCCATGTACTGGCATTTAGCTGCATTCGGTTAGATGATGAGTTCTCTATTAGATAACATCTCGAAAGACCCTTTCTAACCATATCATCATTCACACAGTCCATCCATCGTTTCTTTGGTCTTCCCCTACTCTTATAGGCATGCACATTCATACCCCAAACTTTCCTCACGACATTTTCCTCATTCCTCCGCATCACATGCCCATATCATGACAGCCGATTTGTTCTTATCTTTAAGATTCGGTAAATTATATCTGTATTCTTTACTCCGGTTTCTTAGCTACAACTGGTAAATAATAAGAACGTGTACTTACCTACATCACACTTTTCAGAATTTTCCCCAACAATGTGACACGTATTCGAAGAGCGTCCCAAGAAATACCACAGTCTAAAATAATACAGTAAGAAAAAGTGCGAGAATCTATTCTTAAATTAGGTATGTGTTAATTAAGAAAGACTTGATTATTCAATCTGTCTAAAATTTTGCACCTGGCGTTCATTTACAGTTTTCAGAGTTATTTTTCTTTTGTCTGGTCTACATATAGGTACCTAAGCTTATGTAAGTGCTCGATATTGTATAGCTGTTTTTATTATTATTAAATTAGGTTGGTTGTCAGAAGCCGAAATGTCCGGCAACCAGCCTTACCATACCAAGGGGTATCGTGCTTACCCAGTAACTGAGTTGTGGAGATCAGATAGGAAGTCGCTACATGTAAAATACTGGTATTTGGCAGCATCTCGTTAGTTCCTCAACATCATCTGCCTCTGGATCTAGTATGTTGGGGTCGGCTTCCAGTCTAACCGGATGCAGCTGAATACCAGTATTTTATATGGAGCGACTACCTATCTCACCTCCACAACCCAGTTATTGGGTAATATGATACTTTTGTCAGAGTTTGAGGCTTCTGACTACCCGTGGCCGTAATGACTGTCAAAAATCCACGAATGACAGCCGGACCAACGACTTGCTTTCCGAGGCACAGAGAGGTATCAGTATGTAAAGATGATCACCCATCCACAGACCAACCGCGGCAAGCGTAGCTTAACCTGATCGTTCGACCTGTGCGGCTGTTATTATTCAGTCACGGACCCCAACATAATATAGTTCCGATTAGGCTAGGGGGATTGATTCGAACAATACAAAAATAAGAAACCTACAATCCCATATTGCAGCTAAAATATGTATAATCATTATCAGTGCGTTTTATTGAACACTAGCAGCGTCCCGCAGTTTCACCCGCATAAGTGTCGATCCCGTGGGAATATTAGGAGAAAGAAACCTATGTGTTAATACTGGTTGTAAACTATCTGTGTGCTAAGTTTCATCCAAATCCGAAAATATGTATAATCATTAATTATCAGCGCGTTTTATTGAACACTAGCAGCGTCCCGCGGTTTCACCCGCATAAGTGTCGATCCCGTGGGAATATTGGGAGAAAGAATCCTATGTGTTAATCCTGGTTATAAACTATCTGTGTGCTAAGTTTCATCCAAATCCGTTTAGAGTAACAAACATCCATCCAACCATCCTCACTTTCGCGTTTATAATATTAGTAGGATTATATAGTAGGAAGTAAGATTATTTATAAATGTCAGTATTCATAAACATTCTGTCATTCAAGGAATAAGACATATTAATTTGCATAGTCACAGAGTAATTAACACAACACTCAGATGTTCAATGTATTTGTGGTTTTATTTGCAACGTAGTGTGACCGACTTGTTATAAAAAAAAACTGCAGAAAAAAATAAGTAATCGTCACTGGGTACCGTTTCATGTCAATTTAAATTTCATCATTTGCCTAGCCTTTTTCCATGTTGGGGTCAGCTTCCAGTCTAACCGGATGCAGGTTTACATGGAGCGACTGCCTATCTGACCTTCACAACCCAGTAACTGGGTAATACGATAACCCTTACGACAGACAAAGATGCACGAATGACAGTCCGGACCAACAGCTTAACGAGACCCCTCGTCTTGGTATATAAAGATGGTCACCCATTCACGGACCTGGGGGCCTACTCCGAAGTGCAAAGTGCGAATGTTCGGATCGGACCGACACTTGGCCGAACCGAATATTATTGAAAAATGCGAAAAAAATTCGGATCGGCTAAGTTGGGTCGGGACCATAGTCAATATTCGAAAGAGTGTAGGAGTGTAGGATCGGAACCGACCGAATCAAATAGTAACTTCGTAGCAGGAAACGGCTGAACATTCGGCCGATACTACTTCGGAGTAGACCCCCTGAAAACCTGACCGATCAACCCGCGCGGCTGTTAGATATTACTTTGCCACAAGCCAAAAAAACACAAATGAAAGTAAATCTGTTGTTAGAACTTATTTTCAGCACCCAAGGGAAATAAACAACGAAAATATTTAATTATTTACTTTTCGTTCGAGAATAAAAATGAACGTAAAGAAAATCCGGTAGCCGAACTGTCATCCATAACATTATCGACTGCCATCAAAACAAAATGATTTATTATAAGTTTTTATTTCAACTGCCTATAATATAATTAATGTACAGTAATCACAAAGTTAGCTTCATCGTTTTAATACCTTTATTTCACACACCATTAAGTTCAAATTCGATTATCACTGACACCTTTTAAAATAAGAAACAGCAGCGTATTTACGTTTAGAACCAGTAATGGTTAATTCAAATTGAATCTTAACTGTTAAGAGTTAGATTGAAAATCAATTGGTGCTTAATTTCTAGGGTTGTCAAAAACGAGTTTGTGATCACTTAAGAGCCAAACCACAGTGTATGGCTCCAAGAGTTAAATGAACTTGCGGTGTGACCTTTACATTTGTTTAATGTGTGAAGTACCTGCAATTTGTTTTTACTTTTTTATTGATGATGTGCCAATAAGGACGGAAGAGGTTGTAAGGAAATTATCGCGTCGCTTTTTTGTAGCTTGTACCCACGGGCGATATTTTAACGCGGCTATTTTTTTATCGATTCTCTATGCTCGGCTCAACATCGAGAGTTAAAAATCCAGTGCGCGATAAAAAATCGTCGCGTTTAAAAACCGTCCGAGCGTACCTGGGCTAGTGATTATTTTGACAGCTTCTGTTACAGTACCGTAGATTATGCTCTAATATAGATATTAGATAGGTATAGTTGATGAAGATTTTAAGAGGAAGGAGGACCCTTCTTCGAATCTTTTTTCTTATTAAAAACGATACATACGGAATAAAGAAGGCAATACGATGTTCTGCAGGTTTCAAGGCTTGTATTAACTATTGAATCCTTTATTTCCTGTGGGAAAAATTAGGTACGACGGTACAGACCAGCACATCAAGCTACTACAATCTGTCAAATTTCTTTAATAGATTTTCAACTTTATCGCTAAAGCATTAAGGTTCAAGGTTTATTGGGAAAATTTGACAGTTTCCGGTCCTGCTGGCGTGTGTACATTCAAAATTATCCACGATTTCTTCAAGAGAGGCGATGGAGAGCAGGTCAAAGAAACGATGGAGGAATAATATGAAAGAGAATGGAATTAATGGTAGTGTTATGTTGACAGAGGAGAGTGGAAGAAAAAAAACCAGCCAAGTGCGAGTTGGACTCGCGCACGAAGGGTTCCGTACCATTATCTATAAAAATCACGTCTGTTGTATGGAAACCCTATTAAATATTTATTTTATTTTAATTTTATTATTTATTATTAAAGTAAAAATACAACACTATTTTGTGAATATTTCAAGTGCCTACCTGTTGCTATTATTGATATCGAACAAAAAAGGGCAAAAAAATCGCGATTGTTGTATGGGAGCCCCCTTTAAATATTTATTTTATTTTGTTTTTAGTATTTGTTGTTATTGCGGCCACAGAAATACGTAATTTGTGAAAATTTCAACTGTCTAGCTATCGCGGTTCTTGAGATACAGCCTGGTGACAGACAAACTGACAGACAGACGGACGGACAGACAGCAAAGTCTTAGTAATAGGGTCCCATTTTTAACCTTTGTGTACGGAACCCTAAAAACGGTGTTGCACCGAACACAAGTATCATAAGACATGGGCAGGAAGATGATATTCTTCAAGGAGTAGTGGTACTGGTTCGGTAGCAAGTGGTACAGACGCCAGCACATCAAGCTACTACAATCTGTCAAATTTCTCTAATAGATTTTCAACTTTATCGCTAAAGCATTAGGTTCATTTGACAGTTTCGGGTAGCTTGATGTGCGTTTCTGTACGTTTCATTCAACTTTTATAAAATATTTTTTGACCTATCCAGTCGGCAAAATAGTTTTATTAGTAAGTAACTGGTTAATACCCATAACTAATAGCTACCGGAAAAGCTTGTTTATATTTATAATACGTTTATGGTCTCTTAAACTTCGTTTACTACGTTTACAAATTGGCAACGAAATTAGTTTATGACTCGAAGGACCATAAAAATATACAAATAGGATCTAACTGTCTAACGTAATTATCAATTTCCTTCTTATTTTTGTACGATTTTATGAGACTGGACTAATTAAAACGGCAAAAAAAAACCAATAAGAAAAAACTATTATGGTAGGTAGTAGGCTAAATAAGGCTAACTACCAGCAGTATTTTAAATTATGAAGTTGAAATAAGCAATAGGCAGCATCGCCATACAACGTGGCAATGCCGCTGACCTTTTGGGCACTTTCCCTGACAGTTATGCAGACGAATTTTTTGATGCCATATGATTCTTTCCCATTTTTAACATGTATAGTACCTTAGGCAAATTGTAAATTCAGCTTTTAATTAGACCTAATTATGCAAACATGAACCAATCCACACACATGCCAAAATGTAGATAATTTTACAGAAAGCTTTCAAAAATGCACCTTCTATCGACCCCGTAAAGATGAAAATGATCTGGCAATTTTGTCAAAAACGGTTTTTTGTCATTGTGTGGGTTGATTCCGTTTTACATAAGTAGGTCTAATTGCGTCTATAGTATTATAGACGCAATTACCAATCAACCTTGAACCTTAATGCTTTAGCGATAAAGTTGAAAATCTATTAAAGAAATTTGACAGATTGTAGTAGCTTGATGTGCTGGCGTCTGTACCGTCGTACCTAATTTTTCCCATAGGAAATAAATGATTCAATAGATAATACAGGCCTTGAAACCTTCAGAACATCGTATTGCCTCCTTTATTCCGTATGTATCGTTTTTAATAAGAAAAAAGATTCGAAGAAGGGTCCTCCTTCCTCTTAAAATCTTCATCAACTATACCTATCTAATATCTATATTAGAGCATAATCTACGGTACTGTAACAGAAGCTGTCAAAATAGTTTAGGGTGGGTCAGATAATACTGACGAGGAACTGTACTTATATGTTTCTATGCACCCAAGCACCAGTCAATGCTTAAAGAAGTAAAACTACACCTCAGAACACCCTGCAGAAATGAGGCGAACACACAATTTAAATAAATTAGAACAGCCTAAAATGAGCCATAAAAATCAATTACACAGAATCGATTCACGATTACCATAATGATAACGCTAATATATGCTAATGACATTATTATAACCTCTAATAGTACAACAAAATAATAATATTTGAAGAAAAAAATCATCTTAATTTCTTTATTAGAAATGTACCGCGCGGTCACGGATTGAACCGGTTTTTAAAATCGATTCATTCGAATACATTAGCATCGAATGATGAATCGATTTCTACGATCAAATCTTGTTGATGATGCTGTAGTTTATTTCTCACTGTGATTTTATGGAGTCATGTTCTCGAATGATTAATTTAAGCTTTTAAGTGAATATTTTTTGAAGTTCTCTGCATGAGAGATTGTTTGTAGAAGAAGGTGTCAAATTCTTATCTTGTAACAGTTAAATACTGCTTATGAGAGGTCAGGGCGCTTTGCAAGCATAATTGAATAAGTATGGAATCAAATGACATTGTTTTTGCCAAGTCGTCAAAACATAGTGTGTGATGTTTGAGCGATATCAATTATGTGGACGTGACCTATTTTGCTTTTAAAATTATTTATATATTCATAATTGTACATTTCCGGACTCCTAGATCAAGCCACTCTGATTTTTTTTTTTTGAAAAAGGTCGATGACTTTTTAAAAGGACGTGAATTAAAATTTGGAACAATGATGATACCAAAATGATTGGCCAGTATAAAGCTGGTGGGGGCTGCTTTAAAACTGTATACAATGTTTATCTTTGACTCAGCATTATTTAGATGTTTTAGACCTTTATACCGTAGTTGGAAATGCACTGTGGCTCAATAGTAGCGGTAGCAATTGCACAATATTGCGCAAAACACACATGCAATTGATTGAACTTGATTGGATTGGAACTTTATTTATTTCTTTTTTCCTTCCTTAGCAGAAGAAAAAAAATCCATGTCACTTAGTCAAGCGATAGGTAATAGACATTTTTAAGTACTGTAATCACAATTTTTTATAATTTTAGTGATTTTTTTAATAATGTAATCTCAAATAACAGTGCTATTAACCGCAACCACAAATCAAAGTAATAAACATTGTTAACTAGGTAAGTAAAATAAATTAACTTTTGACGAGTTATGGTTTACAAAATTATTGTCAGTTAACTTTGACAATCCGTGTTGGAAAAATTTTTTTTTTCTTTTTTATTTTTTTCATAACTGGTATACCTTGGCCTGTCGCCCGGTACCAGGTTATCGTTGAGTTTCGGGACACCCTGTATACGTGACTGTTTTGATCCCATGCGTTTCCTCCCTTTTCATCAACTGCCTCGTTTGTCTCGTGGTAGCAAGCGGAACAGCTGAGTTGAGCGTGGAGCCTCAGTTCGATTCCCAGGACGGGCAAAATGTTATTGGGTATTTAGTTTCTACTAAGAAATTCCTGATGGAAAAAACCAACAAAACTTTATGCCTAATGCCCGAAGTTTGGATGTTGGTGGTGTGATAAAGCAGCGGAAAGCACGGAAAGCACGTTTAGCCGTTGGTCCTCCACCTGATCTCTCTCCGGTCGTGTCAGATTACGTGCCGTCCCATCGGACTATGGGAGTGAGCAAAGAGAGAGTGCACCTGTGTCTGCATACACACTTGTGCACTATAATATTGACGGAACGGTTGGCGCAGTGGACTGCTGCGCTGCGTGTCGCGGGTTCGATTCCCGCACGGAACAAATATTTGTATGACCTACATGCATTGGTTCCGAGTCTGGGTGTTTTTCTATCTAAAATATGTATGTATTTACAAAAAAAAAAAAAATGTATATAAGTAGTTTATCAACCATCTTGTTACCATAACACAAGCATTGGGTTGCTTAGCTTGGGACTAGATGGCGCTGTGTGAAATGTCCAGCAATAAAATAAAATAAAATATCACCCGCGCCGAAAGCTAGTCTCCGTTGAGATGCAGCCCTGGTCGAAATACGGTCTGGAGAACTATTATCAGATGCCCATACCAAGCCAAACGATTTCCTTTGAACTTTTCTATCACTTAAATCCAAATAATTAATTAATAATTTACCCATGACCAAATGAATGAACTCTTAACAAATGACGGTGTTACCCCAAAAAGGCTTCTTTACATTAAGAGATAGATTACAACAAATTAAATAAAACGCAGTACATTAAGCTTTTATGTAAAACATGGCCGTTTGAGAGCTGAGCCGGTTCCAATGGCACTGTTTGGACATATTGATAAATGCTTTCCGATAACAATGATTTAGGACTTAATCTAATTATAGCTAGCGATTGGTTTTAGCAGAGCGTTCAGGAGACATTTCAAATTACTTTTCTACATCTTGTGCGAGTTTCACGTTTTCGAATCTTTTAAGGACCTCTCAGGTCTCGTAGCTATTGATTTTTTCTCGTAGTTATTGATTTTATATATAAGATTATGTGAATAAATGGAAATATAAATATATAGGTGTGAAATAATTAATAGGATACAAAATAATTCTAATTCTAACTACAAAGAAAATTAATAAAGCGCTCTTCCTCTCTCAACCTATTTAAAATTTGCTGTGCCCGACAGGGTCCATAATTGTTTCTATTATTTTTCTTTTATTTACCACCTGTAATTGTACATTATGTATTGCAATAAACGATTTGATTTGATTTATTTTAATTTGAGATAATAAATGTATTTTTTGTTGACATAATTTTGAAGTTACAGTAATCATTATGAAGACTCCTGTAACCTTTGAATCCTAAACTAGGTAACGCCCTAATTGCGTTTCACACTTTCAACCAACAATTTTGATGGATATTGCTCATCCATTGCTTTATATGTTCGAAATATTTGTCTGCTCAACAACGTCAATAACGCAATGAATTTGGTTGAACTCTCAAAATTAAAGCCATTGCTACTTTTAGTTTGTACTATTATATATACAACCCGAATCACTTCAAGGCGAGAGTGAATAGGCTTCTTCTGGGCAAGCTCGTTCCACCGTAGATCTCATCCCTGCCTCTGGGCTGGATTGAGGCCAAGAGTGAGCCCATTGTCAATAAAAAAAATTACCCCGCTGTATGCCCAATTATATATTTTGTACAAATTATAACCTAATTTTATAACAAACTAGCTGACCCGGCAAACGTTGTTTTGACATATAAATTATTTCTAGCTGCCCGGCGCTACTTCGTTCGCGTGGTATCCTACCCCCTATCCTACTCCTACGCTACTCCTACACTACTCCTACCCTACTCCTACACTAACTACTCCTACCCTACTGTTACCCTACACCTAACCTACTCCTACCCTAATCCTACCCTAATCCTACCCTACTCCTACACTACTCCTACCCTACTTTTTACCTGTTCTGCTCTTCTCATCTTAAGCACAGAAGAGCAGACATATTATTCACCCATCCCGGTAGCTGCGAATAGTCCAAAGCCATTTTGGACTTGGCTTTGGAATATTCACAATTTGCAATAACTTTCTTGCATGCTCAATGCTCATGCCTTTTTTGTATGAGACCTTCACCCTGCAGTAGGACAATAAATAGACTGGTATTTTAGCTTTCTTGTGAATAAGTCACTAATGTGACGCAAGTGACTAACCTAACCAAGGTATTTTCTTAGTTAATCTTAGAAGATTAACAAAGAAAATACCTACCTACCTTTATAATTACTATCAAAAGCATAGAGAATAGTCTTTGATCAAAAGCAAAAATATCGTATGATTCGATATCAATAATTATTTTCGTGTATCTTATCTAAACCCTTTGTTTATATTGATAACCAAGGTTTTTTCCGCTAGCCTCTACTTACCTACTGGAGAGATAATCGTGAAAATAGAAAACTACCTCCAACATGTGTCATTTTTTTTAATTTATTTATTTGGGACAAACAAACAGTAACACATTATATCTGCGCAAATAATATAAACAAAGATATTATATAAATGTGAAACTCACACCGTTATCCACAGCATATACAATTCATATAACTTTACTAATGAACAATCTACGCGAATAAGACTACAAGACTTGTAGCGGGATCGTCCGAAAGGGTTACCGCTGCCCTGGAACATAAAGGGCTAAGGAAGGAACACGGGTGGGTTTTAGTCAGTAAGAGTCTGACACTCCCTTCTGCTCCACCCAGAGCGGGAGGGGTCATTTGATGATTTCCCATCCTCAAAAAAAAATAAAAACAGACTACAAGACTGTTCAAATAACTATACATCGGAATCCTTAAGTTTCTTTAACAAAACAGAACGAAATCTATTTGCTGACACTGAGAATAAATCTATTTCTGTAGTTTCTGAACAAAAATCATTCATCAGTCATAATCAAAAGACTGACAAAGTCGCCTTGAATTGTATAGCTGTGTGTTTGCAGATCGGTGGGATTCCCCGATGTTGCGGAAGTGGATGCAGCTCCACGCTGAGTTTTAATTGTATGTACATCTGTGTCTGTAAACTACTAACACTAGAAGTTAAGTAAAATTGTTACTAACCATAGGGTTAGTCCATAGGGACTCCTGTCTGAAATAAAAGTTTTTTAATAATAATAAAAACTTTAGTAGAATACCGTCGCAATTAAGAAAATAAATATTTATTCATTAAAACGTCGGTTTAATAAGTCGTTTCAAATCTTAATGATTTCCGGAAGATATTTTTTAGGGTTCCATACCCAAAGGGTAAAAACGGGGCCCTATTACTAAGACTTCGTTGTCTGTCCGTCCGTCTGTGTGTCACCAGGCTGTATCTCACGAACCGCGATAGCTAGACAGTTGAAATTTTCACAACGTATGTATTTCTGTTGCCGCTATAACACAATCACTAAAAACAAAATAAAATAAATATTTAAGGGGGCTCCCATACAACAGACGTGACTTTTATAGATAATGGTACGGAACCCTTCGTGCGCGAGTCCGACTCACACTTGGCCGGCTTCTTTTACGATATTTTTATTTTGTGGAAGAGGTCTTCATTAGCTATGGTCAAAAGAAAAATATAATAATAGTTATAATAATAGTTTATTTCAAAATATGTTTACCAGAAATGGAATTACCAATCAGCATCAAATTCCTAATGAGCAATGAAAAATAGAACTGTTAGGTTGAAATAGACAAATTAACATGACAAATGTTTCCTCACTTAGGTATATGTATAAGAAGGACATCATTCAAGCGTCGAGCATTTTATACACAAACAAATACAGCAACAGTAAAAAAAATACTGTTTTCTTATGGGAAATACCATCCAAATGCTCATCATTGAGCATTTGTTACTATTACAGCGAAGGTCTACAAATTACCTCCCGGCTGCTATTTGAGATTGAAAAAAAAAATACAAACGTCCGAATTCAGAACCTCCTCCTTTTTTAGAAGTCTGTTAAAAATGCCCAAAATCATATTTTTATAACAACTTCAGTTTTTGGGTACGAAATGAATGATGTCCATTAAACCATAGCTAATAGAGTTCTTTTCAATAAAAATACCAATAAATTATAACATTATGCAAACTAATTTTAAGAGCATGATACATTAAAAGTTGAGGATTAATAGTAAAAGCATATTGATTTACATTTGACATAATTTATAAACGATATAAATTATGTTCAGCTATAAAGTTATTTATGAGACGTTTTACGCATTGTATTTAATTTTAAGTGTGGCGACAATTTTGCTGGTTTTAGACGAAAGATTTTTGTGGACCTTCCTTATTTCATATTGGTAAGGGAAGTTGAAGGGACGTGAAGGTAGTACATATGTATTTTATTGGTCTGAAGGTCCTACCCGAGTCAGTAAAAGTCTGACACGCCCTCCCGCTCCGTCCAGAGCGGGAGAAGTCATCTGATGATATCCAACCCAAAAAAAAAACAGTTCTTACTGGAGATTGCTGGTAAACACAAACAATTGCAATGCCTTTCATTTTTACAATACGACAACATTCATTGCGTTATTTACGATGTCGAACAGACGAATTTATCAAACATATGAAGCAATGGGTTTGGAATTTCTTTCAAAATCCGTCGCAAGTGCGCAATTGGGGTGCTGGATGGAATCTATGAATAAATACTGGTTTTTTGTTGCTCTATCTAGAGGAAAGTGGAAAGAGTCGGGTTTTTATTAATTAAAAGAAAATGGTCGTTCGCTTTGCCACCTCAATTTCAACTCCTCGGTTTGATAGTTATTAAGAAAGATCTATTCTTCAATACTTTTTGGAACGAAGTTCCTTATCGCGGGCTAGACGGAAAAAATTAAGACCAAAAGTTGGAACTGTTACGGTTTCCCCATGCTAGGGAAAACCCTTAATTAACAATAATTAATGATTACATAGATTTCTCTAAATTACATTGTCATCATTTTAAAGTCAGCACTGCGTCCCGCTCCCGTGGCGCACGAGTCTCATTCCAATCGCTGAACCGGTACCATCTCTGTATCCATACATATCGTTGTGTCTGCCAGTTCCAAATTAGTCTAGCCCTAAATTGTGTCAAGGTCAAACCCCTAATTAAAACCATTTCTTTCATGTAACTAAAAGTGTTTTTTTAAAACCTGGTTTTCGGGGGCCCGTATAACAGAACGACACTTTTTGCTATAGTTGTAAGCCGTGCGGCGTGCGCGTGTTTCTCTGTCTGTCTCTCTCTCTCTCTTATAGAAAGCAAGCCAGTTATACTTCGTTCTATCCGGGTGTCCCTTGACACCTCTCTAGTTTTTTGTTAAGTTAAAGCCTACGCTGTTCCACTGCTGAGTAAAAGCCCCCCTCAAATCCAGGCATCCTTTTCTAGAGCCATCTCGACCCAACCCTAGCTAAACGGCTAGGTCGACTCACCACCACTTCCTGCAGTGCAATTCTGTAACCATCTCACCGTGAAAACTTAGATGAAGTGAGCGTGGAGTGAGCTGTCATTTTAAATAATGCTAGGGATTGACACTACTGACAACACACATCAAGCTCACTTCACTTGAGTTTTCACGGTGAGATTTTTACAGAATCGACCGGCTGAGCTTTCTAAATTAATGTACCAAAATATTCTTCACTCAAAACAAGATTCAGCACGCGACAAGCCCTAATTAACGTGAACTGGCAAATGATGTCAATACCGAAAAAACCGTGACGTCACACAATTTCATGCTTTAACTTACTGCGAAGATTATCTTGCCTATCATGATCACTACATATTATTATAAAACTGTCTTACTGTCTGTCTGTTTGAACGCGTTAATATCTGGAACTGACTGTCGGATTTGAAAAAATCTTTTTACTTTGATTTGATTTGATAGCCCAATTCTTGAGGAAGGTTATAGGCGTTATTTAAAACATCATGTTACAGAAAGCAAAAAGTCAGAGAGAACGCTATTGAAAATGAAGAGCACGGGTGGGCAATGCGCAGCGACGCGGTGGTACAGACGCCAGCAGGTCCAGCTACCCGAAACTGTCAAATTTTCCCAATCAACCTTGAACCTTAATGCTTTAACAATAAAGTTGAAAATCTACTAAAGAAATTTGACAGATTGTAGTAGCTTGATGTGCTGGCGTCTGTACATTGCCGAAGATTCAAGATTCTTTATTTGTGAAAACATGAGTAGGTATACATACAGAGCATGCAAGTTATCACAATACATTAATAGATCAGTCATGTTTGGCCTTAGTGGCTTACAAATATTTAAATGTAAATAGAATTAAAAGTAAATAACATAAGAAGTTGATAAATTAAAACAAAGTTTAGTTTAAAAATTTTATAGACAAAAAAAAAATAGAAGTTAGAAGTTAGTATGTAATAATAATAATAGCCTATTATTGTCCCACTGCTGGGCAAAGGCCTCTCAAGCATTAATCACCACGTTTGCTCAAGACGGGTTCGCAATTTCATACCACCTTTTTTTTTTTTGAGTGTGGGTAATCATCAAATGACCCCTCCCGCTCTGGGTGGAGCAGAAGGGAGTGTCAGACTCTTACTGACTAAAACCCACCCGTGTTCCTTCCTTAGCCCTTTATGTTCCAGGGCAGCGGTAACCCTTTCGGACGATCCCGCTACATTTCATACCACCTCACGATGTTTTTACCATCACCAACGTCAGTAGTACCTATAGTAATTTTATTTTTAGGTGCATCGTCTTCACATATAATTATATAGGTAATTAATGTATGCAAAATATTTTAAAACATTTTAAAAGAGTAACGGTGGAGTTTCTTGCCCATTCTTCTCCATACGAAAACTACTTTTTGGAAGGGGCGACTAGAATCAATTTTATTTTAATTTTGACGTTCAAAAGTGCCTTTTATGTGCCTATTTGAAATAAATGATTTGACTTTGACAGTAATCTCCAAGATAAACTCAGAAAGTACCTACACATGAATTGAAAAAGTCATATTGGTACTTAACCCGGACTTGAACCCACAACCTCGTGGATAAAAGGCCTTAACCACTGGGCCATCACGACAGCGTGACGTTACACAATTTCACGCTTCAATTTACGACGAAGATTATATTGCCTATAAATAGAGACGTAAATACTTATCCTCGTGCTGTTTCACTTAGCGAAAATCTTTATACTAATGATTATATTTTTTTAGATCTCCAAGTGTTACATACGGTATTGGAACCAGATATTTTTTCTGCTTCGTTGGTCTAGTGATTGCAGGCGCTAAAGTTGAACTGGGGGCCTAAAAAAGCCATTAAGCAATACCTCTAAAAGCTATTCATTTCCTGAATTCCCACCAGATTATTAGCAATTCCTCTAATTTTCGTAAAATTTCATTTCATATTTGGTGTAAACATTGCCGCATGAAAAAAATAAAAAACCGTAATTTTATCGGTAAATTTTTCATTACTTACAGTTTTTATTAATGTAATTGGTTTTTTATTTTTTATTTCTACAGTTTAAATGTTATTTCATTGTGATATGAATTGCACACAGATCATATTATGAATTGTCAGTTTGTGACCATTTTACGATTTTTAATATGATTCATATTGTTATCCTATTATGATTCTGCCAAAGTGGCCTTTTTAGGCCCCCTGCTCGTGGTATCGATTCCCACCCAAGTCGGACAAAGTGTTACTGGTTTACCATCTGGAATTTCTTAGTAGTAGTCCGTAGTGTGGAGTTGCGCCCGGTTCATGGCGATAGGGTCGCCCCCTTATTACAAGGACCTTTAACATAACTGGCGGCATGTGGGTGTGTAAATTCAAATTTTATTTGTTTCAAATTGACGTTATTACAAGTTAAACAAATATCAACTTTATTTCAATGGCAATTAAGTTGATATCAGAGTGACTAGCACTATTGAAAAAGTTATATAAATGGGGTTTGAAGTTGTAGCGTAAACTGAACTTGATTGTGTAGGAAATAAAGTTATTTTTCCATAAACTCAAATATGAGTTTATGGAAAAATAACTTTATTTCCTACACAATCAAGTTAACATTTTTTGCGAATATGTCGCGATCCGTTAGGTACAATAGGTAGGTACTCGTCAGCTTAACCCTACGGAGAGTAAATGCGTGATGTTATGTTATTTTGTAACAGAAAAAAAATGGCAAAGAAAAAAAAATAAGTGAGGATGACTGACAACCGACACAATAGAAAATCTATTGTTCCACCGCGGTCACCGGTGACCGCGGTGGCAGTCAATGCCTTAAGTAAATCCTACTTCCTACTATAATATTATAAATGTGAAAGTTTGTATGGATGGATGTTTGTTACTCTTTCACGCAAAAACTACTGAACGGTTTTTTTTTATAGTATTATAGTATAACCAGTTAACATACACAAATGTGACTGTTCCTAAATTACCATAGGCTGATAAAATTTTAGTTTTTCCTAATTATGTGGAATATCACAGTTAAGATCGGCTCTCCCTGCGGTAGGATACTTTTTATCCCGATATTCTCACGGGATCGAAACTTATGAGGGTGAAACCGCGGGACGCAGCTAGTTATGTATAAAGATCAAGATAGACCGTAATTTATGCTAATGGCCCCTAGAGTAAATAACACTTTTTTCTTGTCATATAATTTTCATCAGTCACTTTTAATCACCTATTTCCTTTCGTTCACTAAGGCACCTCTCACCACTGACGTGGAAGCGATTAAATATCAACGATTTTCTCGCTCAAGCAACGATTGTATTGTGTCAATGACTTCATTTTTCTGACTGACCGACCCCTTGACAATTCAAAAGTGCCTGTAATTGGTTTAATTGAAATAAATACTTTAAGTTTGAGTTTTTAGGACCAAAAGATTATAGGTTCCGTGTTAGTCTTCTTAGCGAGTCGAAGGCAAAAAGTTCAAACATATTTGGCCCAAAATTCATCTGCGCGAACTCCGCTCACTGATGCCGTCATAAGACCAGCAAGGAAACGAGATTCATACATAATTTAATAGTTCATCGCTGACTAAACACACCGCCGCGCCCGGCGAGTACTCGTTTGTCGCAACGACAAGAGCAACAACACAACAAGACAACGGCTATCAAAGGGAGTACTCGCTCAAAGATGCTCGCTTGGCGGGCAGAACACTCGCTGAGAGACTCACGCTTGGTACAGTCAGCAACAAAAGTCAATTAACACTGTTACTTTTACATATCATCTAAATTGATACAAAATGATGCGATACATTGGTTTTCTCTATTTCATGTAATAGCGAAGAGTAAATTATTCTTAAATATTCTATTACTATACAGGCTGTTAGTGTAAACACCGTTGTCACTAAAACCATAGGTAGTTGACTTAATTATAAATATGTTTATCTGAATTTAAAAATAAATAAACGTTATTTTCTTTCAAAAATGTAAGAAAGTTTCTGTCCGACACCGTACGTAAATTCATGCGCTTGCCGGCTTACGGCACGCGCTGCATAGATAAGGGAAGTACTGACGACGCGCTGTTGTCCGCGCTCCGTCTACATTGCCCTTGCGTGCACTTGTATAGGGTGAAATAATTTTGAGGAAAAATTGAGACTTTACTTAAAAAAAAAAAGATATATTTTTCATTGAATTTACGTTCTATAAGTGAAACCAAACCACTGGTTTCAAGGATAACGGTGTTTACACTAACAGCCTGTATGTTTTTTAAGAATATTTTGCTCAATAATTAAGATTTAAACAAATAAAGTGTTGACCGACTTTTGATGCTGACCGTACATACGCGCCCACTCGTTGCTCGCCAACTCGTTTTTAGTTGCTAGCTCTACTCGCGTCTCGTTAATCGCCCGCGGTTCGACAAATGCCTTAAGAGCGGTTTTGCACTACGCCCGATCCGAATCCGAATTCAAGATCCGAGTTCAAACCGAATTGAAATGTTCTAAATTCGGACGGACTGAGTTCGGATGGAGTACACAACCCCTCATACAAATAGTACTATGCTACATTGGCTACTTCGGTTTTCTTTTCTCGGATTCGGATCGGACGTAGTGCGAAACCGCTCTAAGGGAGGGTTACCGCTGCCCTGGTACAGAAAGGGCTAAGGAAGGAACACGGTTTAAGTCAGTAAGAGTCTGACACTCCCTTCCGCTCCACCCAGAGCGGGAGGGGTCATTTGATGATTTCGCATCGTCAAAAAAAAAATGGTTGCCCACATCGTTGTCGCCATTAAAAATTAGCCAAATGAAATTAATGTTTCCTTTGGATGACAAAAATACAATAAAATGACAAGAACCTTACACAATTATAGAAAATTTAGAATAGTTTTTTAGGGTACATAAATTATTCATGTCCCTGCTAATGATCACCATAATTTATAGATGTATTCAAAGTTTCGTCGTAATCAATTAAGACTTTTGTGTTTTATAGGCTAAGAATTAAACTGTTGGTGATGTATGAGTTTTTATTGTTTTTATTAACTGTTAACGGAAGAAAATTTTAATAAAATAAAATTCTAGATCCTAAACTATTACATAGCCACAGTAAAAATGTTTTCTAATATCTTTAACTGCCACAGTATCTATCGATACAAAAAAAATATAATATCGTAAAGAACTTTGCTAGATGTAAATAAAAATACAGGGTGGCAGGGACATCGACGCGCATATTATATCCATGGAATCAGCACATGATACTAGACCCCATAGCGTCGAAATTTTTCGTCAGTTATCAAAAAAAAAATCTTCTGTTTCATAGAAAAGTGCAATACCTACGCGATCAAAATGTATGAAACAGCAATATTTGTATGGAACAGCCTTGTAACAGACAGACGGACGGACAGACAGCGAAGTCTTAGTAGGTAATAGGGTCCCGTTTTCGTAAAAATGTTTGAAGATGTAACGTAAACTTAACTTTATTGTGTAGGAATTAAAGTTATTTTTCCATAAACTCATATTTGCTTACATTTTTGGCAAATAAATCGCGAATGCAGATTAGGTATGTCAGTTACGTAAATGCTAAAGAAGATGATTATGAACATCTCATTATGAATGTGAAGGGAAGCGCTAAATGACCGCAAAAATGACCATCTATCACCAACTCAACGCTAATGTGCGAAAGTTGAGGTCAAATGGTGGTTAAATTGTACAAAAATCACCAACAGGTGAACATTTTGAGAAAAGAATTGATGTGTTTAAATATTCTAGTAGTGCGGCGCTAATGGGAGTTATTTGTCAACGTTTTTATGAGCCTGCCTGCTTTTTGTAAGATTTACCTACATTAAAATTGTAGGTATTTTTAGTTGGCTAATTAGTGAAAAGTGATGTAAAATGTTAATGAGAGAAGTGTGATAGATTGACCATGATGATTCTTTGAAATGTTTCTCAGCCATGTTGCTCAGCCATTTAATAGGTAATATACCCTATGTCTATATGCGGATTTTTATCACCTTACTAGATGCTATTTAAATGTTAATCATGCCATGAGAATAAACAAATAAAATTTAAAATTTAAAAAACGCCCGACACAAAATACGAGAAGACCTATAAAAAGAAAAAAATAACCTTGAAATTATGACCCTACGTAAGTACGTATGAATTTTTTTGATTAAATGCTGTCCCGTCGGGGGACCGCTCGCGCTCTAATTATTAGCCTAACGTTCTGTTATAGTTTAAAATAGTAGCGGTCCCCCGACGGGACAATGTGGAGTGCCTGAGGCATTATGTCCAGCAGTGGACTGCGTTAGGCTGAGTGATTGATTGATTTGATTTACCTTAGCAATTAAAATAGAGAGTTGCTCATTTGTCTGAACAAGGTTAAACTTTTTTTTTTTATTACGCGTTGGAAATCCTCATGGACCTCCTCCATCGTGGGGGTGACGGAGGGGTAAGGGGGGGACTCTTACCAGCTAAAACCACCGCGGTGTTCCACCTCTGCCTATGGCCGGGGGTGCGGGATTCGCATCAGCATTCACTGTAGGTTAAACCTGTACTGTGCTGTGCTGTGTAGGCTAGAATGTAAGCATATTATCTTATTTGCAATAATAGGTGTCACAGTTGCACCTGACTTAACTAATAATAAATTATTAAAGTTTTATAAACTCGACAGTACTATTTCCTAAGGAAATATACATATTCATCATCTGCCTAGCCTTTTCCCAACTATGTTGGGGTCAGTTTCACGTCTAACCGGATGCAGCTGAATGACCAGTATTTTACATGGAGCGACTGCCTATCTGACCTCCACAACCCAGTTGCTGGGTAATACGATACCCCTTGGTAAGACTGGTTGTCAGACTTTAGGGCTTCTGACTACCCGTAACGACTGTCAAAGATCCACGAATGGCAGCCGGGACCAACTGCTTAACGTGCTTTCCGAGGCACGGACGGGTCTCGGTATGTAAAGATGGTCACCCATCCACATAACCGCGGCAAGCGTAGCTTAACCTGACCGATCGACCTGTGGAAATGTACATAATATACAGGGTGTTATTGACAGCCCTCCACAAAAACACAGGATTGATTCAGCTCCTTATTCTGAATCATATCCCACTGGAAATTTTCTCAGGAAAAAAAAAAATTTTATGCCGTTTTTTCTGCTGATATTCCTTTATTTCAATGTAAAATTACGTTCTCTGTATGCAACACTCCATTTATGTAAATAAAACAGCTGAAAACAGCCTCGCTCAAGCTCGCTGCGCTGCCGTCCGCTACGTGCGTTTTGCCACGGTAACGATACGTTGCGTGTGAGGTAATAAAACAAATCTAGTTTTTTGTATTCCCTTAATGTTCCTGAAAGAATTACATGTACCGGTCATCTTAATATGATGTACTGAAGCCACCCTATCAGTTTGCGGAGGGCTGTCAATAACACCCTGTATTATACAGCATAAAATCCGTTGAGGCTCAGAATGTCAACTTCCCAAAATGTCTACTGGTACCAAAATGACAACTTCCCATAATGTCCCTTTCCCAAAATGTCCCTTTCCCAAAATGTCCCTTTCCCAAAATGTCTCTTTCCCAAAATGTCCCTTCCCAAAATGCCGCTTTCCCAAAATGTCATTCATTGTCATTCATATAAAAATTCAACAATTTTTAAAGAAATTGATATTTTTGAGACTTGCTTTATTTAATTGAATTTCTTTCTAAATTTGATAATAGTTTAACGATTTAATTATCAGTCTGTATCTGACTATTGAAATCCTATTGAATTACTGTGTACTTGAACGTATTAGTTCTAATTAAAGTTATTTTTTATTGTTTTTTATAATATGTTGATAATATATAACTATACTTCATTTCAAATTCCTTTTCTAATAAAAAATTGACGAAAGAGTTGATACCACAAAGTAATTAAAATAAAAAATTTGATTATTATATTGTTTTTTATTTTTTAGTTGGGTTATAAAGCTTAATTCTAAGAATGGGGGACATTTTGGGAAAGCGGCATTTTGGGAAGGGACATTTTGGGAAAGAGACATTTTGGGAAAGGGACATTTTGGGAAAGGGACATTTTGGGAAAGGGACATTATGGGAAGTTGTCATTTTGGTACCAGTAGACATTTTGGGAAGTTGACATTCTGAGCCTCAACGATAAAATCAACAAATTGTTCGAAAACACACAGTTTACAGTTTCTTTTGCGCGTTAGAATACACACTGACTATCCCTCTGACAAAAAACTTCCCAGGATCTTCTTAGCTTAGGAGACTTATACCATTTCCTTCACTTCCCAAATTTTTCTCCTACAATTTCATCTCCCACATTTTCCGCATATATTGACCCAATAATAACTTGTCCTGTCCAAGATAGAATGCGGCTGAAGGAGCTGCCAACTCGGTGTAATGTCTCAAGTACTATATTGCGTGACATGTTGTGTAATGCACTTTATATGTAACTGATATTGACACATTGTATCTGTGCCAAGTTTCAGTTGATATTGGTGGAGGCCAAGAATAATGTCCATCGAAGCTCAATCATAACTTCCCATAACTGTCAAGTTGATCTTGACAGGAACAATATTTTTGTTAGTGATCATAACCCTAACACGCTATGATTTTCTGAATCGTTTTGAAGGATATTGTTAATCCATAGCTTTATAGAATAGAATAGAATTTTTCTTTATTCAAGCTACAATGACGGCACGGTTGGCGCAGTGGTTAAGCGATTGACTGCTGCGCTGCGTGTCGCGGGTTCGATTCCCGCATGGAACAAATATTTGTATGACCTACATGTATTTGTTCCGAGTCTGGGTGTTTTTCTATCTATAATATGTATGTTTTTACAAAAAAAAATCTATATAAGTAGTTTATCAGCCATCTTGTTACCGTAACACAAGCATTAGGTTGCTTAGCTTGGGACTAGATGGCGCTGTGTGAAATGTCCAGGGATATTATTATTATTATTAATTGTTTGTAAAACTTATGACTATGTTAGTAAGCACAGACACTATGAAATTAACGGTCACCGTTGCGATATATCTATATATATATAAAATAATGGTATAATATATTTTAATATATATGTATATATATACATATCTCTCTTTCTCAAAATGGTGTAACCTATTTAAAATCGGTAAACGTAAAGTAAGACGCCCTGTGGCTGGCTGGTGATGATTATACAAAACAAAGTTACATAAAGTAAAATAGAAAATTAACCTAAGCTACACTTTCCACTAATTCAACCCACAACTTAAGTACCTCAATACTTTCTCCCATGTTAACACAACTGTCATATTTATACAAAACATCCATAGGTTATAATTAAGCGCTATTCAATGCGCATACGCAGTGCTGACTCTGCAAATATACGAGTAATTAAACCGCAAGCATTCATTCACGTTCTATTGTATCTTTTAATTTCTTTTCATAAAGATAACTATCTTTTGTTGTGGTAGAATGTATCTTTATATCTTTGTGCTTAAGTTGTCATTAAGTTTTGTATTATGATCAATTACGTGGGATATTGATTTTATCGAGTGTTTTGCAAAAAGTGATACTTTGACCTTATTGTTGTTCTCTTAGATGTAATTTTTAAATCAAATCAAAATATTTATTTGCTAGAATATGGTACATAAGGTGTTACAGTAAATTTGTTTCAGCATAGCCTGCCATAACATGGCGTGCAAATGTATTCACACTCAGCGATGTCACCCAATCTAACTAACAGATTCTATTGATTTGTCTTCTAGATAGTCCTTAATGGTATAATATATTTTTATTATATATAAAAGTATTTTTTTGAACTTGGTCAGCGGTAAGTCTTGAAATCTATTTGGTAAATGATTGTAAATAATAATTGACATTAAATAACACAACGTAGCATGACGCCTGTTTTACCGAAGGGGTAAGCAGAGATGTACTTACCTGTAGCACACCCACATTTCGCACGTAGTCTCATGTAGCATGTAGTAGGGTCGTCTCTACTACATGGTTAAATTATCGTCTCCGCCAAAAAGTTATATGTTTTTAATAATTATTATTATAACGGACGCTTTTAACGTGCACGTATTTCTACATCGTTCTCACATGGTTAATTTCAACACGAATGATGTAATCAAATATTTAGTAATAATTTTATGATTTAAAAGAGTGTCCATGGAGTTTCTTGCCCGTTCTTCTCCATAGGTACCTACGCTTTGGAATGGGCAACTAGCTTCATCTTTCTGACTGACCGACCCTTTGACAATTCAAAAGTACCTGTAATTGGTTTAGTTGAATTAAATGGTTTGAGTTTGAGTTTTGATAATATTAATATACCTATACTTTCAATAATAAACAACAACAATCCGCAGCCATGACAGACATAATCAGCCCATAATGTGCCCACTGTTCGGTTATAAATTATGACCTCTCGCGTGATTGATTATGACTCATAATCAACACATATCTTAGAATTTTTGGTGGATGGATGGCACATATCTTAGAATTTTTGGTTCTAGGACATGCCGGTTTCCGCACGATATTTTCCTTCACCGTTTTGAGAGCAGTGATGATGAAATTAAGGCGGTACCCCGAGCTAAGTTGCGCCCTCATTGAATAAAAAATCGTAGCATAGCATAGAAAACAAAAATAAAAAAAATGATTCTAAGAGTTTGTTACAAAGAGGATAAAGTATTTTTACGTTGTTAAAACAGGACTCAAAATGTTTAGTATCCAAAGTAGATAGCAAAAGTACCAAAAGCGGTCATTTTTGACAGTTTTGCTATCTACTTTGGATTGATTGTTTTTTATGCTATGCTACGATTTTTTATTCAATGAGGGCGCCACTTAGCACGGGAATACACAAAGTCAAGTGCCTGCCTGCGTTGGTTCTGGGTGCTTTTTCAATAATAAACAAAAACAAAAGCGTAAATCCGCAGCCATGACAGTTTCTCTGTTATTATGTTCAACAAACATTGACAATCTCTTATCAGGACAAACAGTATCTGACAAAGGAACTCCATTGCGAATACTTTCGGTATTAAATCATACCTTTTCTTTGTACGGCCGCATTCTTGTATGTAGGGCGGTCAAACGGTGTTAATAACGTTACTCTCCTTTCTGTGCTGCAGTCGAGTAAATAGGAATGTTTCTAAAGGACCTTTAGCGGTCTTTTTCGACATTTGAAATTATGCGCTATTTTTAACCGACTTCAAAAAAGGAGGAGGTTCTCAATTCGACGGTATGTTTTTTTTTTGTGTTTTTGTTACGCGATTACTCCGCCAATTGTAGATCGATTTTCAAAATTATTTTTTTGTTCGAAAGGAGATACTTCTGAAGTGGTCCCATAGAAATTTCATTAAAAACGGTTCAGTAGTTTAGTTTTTAAACCAAAATTACTGGTAAAAATGACAACTTAAAAGTGAAAAATAAAAACTTTTTTGCAAAAAAAAAAACAACCGACTTCCAAAAACGACACTTACAATAACACGACAATAACTTTAATTTCGGAAGTCGGTGGCAAACAACGAAAATGCGAACCCAACGACACAGACTTCCGAAATTAAAGTTATTTTTCACTTTGTAGTGTCGTTTTTGGAAGGCGGTTGTTTTTTTTTTTTGGCGAAAATGTTTTTACTATCCACTAACCAGTGGTCCGCGTGGAGGGTTATGGCCCACTCCCTCTCGCAGAGAGGAGGCCTGTGTCCCAACAGTGAGAACAATACACCTAGGCTGAAGAGTTAATTTGTTTGTATGTACAGACGCCAGCACATCAAGCTACTACAATCTGTCAGATTTCTTTAATAGATTTTCGACTTTATTGCTAAATAGTTAGGTTCAAGGTTGATTGGGAAAATCTGACAGTTTCGGGTAGGTTGACCTGCTGGCGTCCGTACACGCTAATCTCTGAGACTAACACTTGAATTTTGTTTGTTCAAAGTTTGAATCGGGCTGTAATACCCGTTTGGTTCAAACTCAAATAAGAACGGCTTACACCAATAAAATCTATTTCAAACCTTGTATAAAACAGTAAGGAAACTAACGCGTTTGGCAATAAATTGTAAATGTGTGTAATGGCCTGAAAACAATACGTTTTACTACAGACAGTACTGCAGTTACATCAGCAGCTTGACTCTGGGGCGATGACGATGGCCCTGTCGTAATGCGACTTACGAGGTGTAAGTCGCGCTTTCGAATTCAAGCAGGGTCGTACTTTTGTGCCAGCTATTTCATCACCACTGCTCTCAAACCGGTGAAAGAAAGCATTTTGAGGAAACCGGCATGTCCTAGAACCAAAAATTCAAAGACCCGCACTGGGCCCGTGTGGTGGATTATGGCCCACTCCCTCTTACAGAGAGGAGGCCTGTGTCCCAACACTGGGAACATTATAGGCTAATTATGCTGTTGCATCAGATACCAAGGTACCCGGTAAACAAATCACATTAATTAAAACTGTGATTGGGTTATAGGTACACAGTTCTACAATGATACGGTTTTCTTAGTAAGTATGTAGCTAAGGCCTTGAGTTCTTCGGTTATGGATGATGTTTTATCAAAGATATTGTAATGTGTAACATCTCAGATCTAAAGCCAGTAGTACCTATAACATTCAACAGATTAGATAAAACTGCTTCAACTTGTCTCGTATTACCACGAACTATTTATGAGTACTTAACTGAATAATGTTGCACCCTAATTGCGTAATATATAATATATATTGCTAATTCAGTGCTTCATATGTTCGAAAAACTTGTCTGCTCGGCAATGTAAATGACGCAAAAATTTTTAATTGTCGGTTGGTCCGTCTGTCTGTTTGTTCCGGCTAATCTCCGAAACGACTGGGCCGATTTTGACGGGACTTTAACTATCAGATAGCTGATGTTATAAGGAGTAACTTAGGCTTTTATTTAATAATAAGAATTAGGGTTCCGCGCAAAAAAAATACCCACAGAATCCCACGTGAACTAAAGTCGCGGGCGCAGCAGTTATACTCGGACATAAGATTAGGAATAGGAGAAAGTTTACTGAGGATCATCTCAAGAATATTTTACTTTTCACATGCAAACGATAACTTACCATTCTTAGTAACTATAAAAGCAAATGATTCAATAGCTATTAACATAGTAGGTACATTGCCCTCTTAAAGACAACCATTGATTCTCTTTAAACATAACAGTTTACTTAAAAGTAACTAAAAATAACTAAGACATTATGATTTATTTACCTTATGCCTGTCTAAAAAATGATTGGTCAAACAAGTTGGGTAAAGTATCCAGTTATCGGTTCATTACTAAATGAAGACTATTTATTGGATAATTAAAATCGAATGTTAAGTCTTTTCGGAACTTAATTTATGATAATGAAATTAATCGATTGGCGAAATTGAAGGTTTTTTTGCTTTTAAAATAATATTTTAGTATGGAAACGTGATTTAAGAATATTTTAATTAATGAGTTGAAAATAATCGTAAATCTCAATTAAGAACAGAATCGTTTATTAATTTACTTAAAATAATATATTTATTTATGTAATCAAGTCATAGAGTGTCATGATTTTGACATTATCTGGCTATTTTGATATTATCAGGTTAGTCTTGTTTTTAATTTATAACAACGACCCGCCTGCTTCTCACAGTTTCTACGACTGAGAAAACATCGAAATTTCTTTATTATATGTTAGCTTAATACATGTTTAATTGATTCATTTATATATTTATACTTTATGGTACACCTCAAAAATACATAAACAAAAAATTAATCAAACACTACGAAATATATATACAATAGGCGGCCTTATCGCTTTCTGAGATCTTTTACGACCAACCTTGGAATGGACAGTGATTAATACAAATAAACCTTCCGAAATAAATTTTCTAGATGATGGTGAAAACCACATCAAAATCGTTGCTTAGTTTAGAACAACTCGGATATACAGAAGCGACTTTAATTTATAATTTGTATAGATGAAATGTATGAGAAAAACTTGAGAGGTGTCAAGGGACACCCGGATGGAACGAAGTATAACTGGCTTGCTTTCTATAAGAGAGAGAGAGAGACAGACAGAGAAACACGCGCACGCCGCACGCACGGCTTACAATTATAAGAAAAAGTCTCGTTACAACTTTTGGTCTTAATTTTTTCCGTCTAGCCCCCTTTCGCAACGCACGATAAGGAACTTCGTTCCAAAAAAATGTCCTTGTCAGCTCTGGACAGGGAGAGGTGGAAGGAGAGTAGGGAGAGGCTTTTGCCCAGCAGTGGGACAGTATCGGTTAATAAAAAAAATAGATAAAATGATAAATTGTAGAGGATCGAATATTTTTTCATTATTTACTTACCTAGGTAAAGTGAAAAGTTTATTGTCACAAAAAGCATTCAGTATAGTATTGTGTCCTTAATGTCTTCAATAAAATTCCAATAATCATTAAAAGTTTAACGCTCAGGGGCCTTATTCTCTATGACACAGTAAACAAAACTACGTGAAATAAAAGCGAGATTGGCGAAATTTGCTAAGGAATTGACGTGGTTTCAAGTAAGGAATCGATACGTGGTCATAATGAATTAGAGCCCAGATGACCGACAACTGTCTCTCTCACCTCACAGTTTGTGCAAAATACTGCGAAATATTTACAAGGCAAACGGCGACAAACCAAAACAAATGTTTGGTTTTGGTACAAATTGGTTATTTTCTCAACACCGTGGGTGTCTTACTGAAAGGCTGACAAATATGGACTTATTAGTAAGTTTAAACAAATACATCTATACTTATAATAATATACTAATAAAAAATCTGTAGAAGTGAAAATTCTGTACATTGATAATATCAAAAAAATAAATGGCACTTGTTACTAGACCGACACCGAACCCAAAAATGTGATTAAAAATTTTTTGTCTGTCTGTCTGTCTGTTTGTTCAGGCATCACGCAAAAACTACCGGTTCGATTACGATGAAACTTGGTATAATTATTCTTTAATATCCTGGGCACCACATGCCGCAAAAGTATCTTCTAAATATATAAAACTCAAAGGTAACTGACTGACTGTCTGACATAGTGATCTATCAACGCACAGCCCAAACCAAAGCCTGCGACCTGTCTTTGTGACTCTGCAACTCGACGCCAAGTGTTCGGCGGTTTGAACAAAATGCAGGGCAAATTTAATTAGCTAGCGAAACCCCGCAGACATGATAGGTATCGATATTTAAACATGATAAAATGGCGAATCAATTGGTTATTGAGCTGTAAAACGCCTGTCTGGGTTCGTACCTACGACCTACAACTCGCAAGTCGCCGCCGGTACCACTTGGCAAGCAAAAACGAAGTTGTAGCACGGGCGAGCGATGGGATGCGAAGCGATGGGATGCGACGCGATGGGATGCGACGCGATGTGAACGAAGTTTTACGCGGTGTCCTGCGTGAGCGACGAAAACGACGCGACGCGTCGCGTCGCGTCTTATTCGCGACGACGGTGCGAACGCGACGAACGCGATCAACTCAACGGTATGCCCTGCTTGCGGCCTATATGACAGTCTGGCGTTTCTGCGGTGAGACGCGACGTCACGCGTACTTGTTTTGAGGGCGACTAGACGCGTCACCACGAACTACGAGCAAAATTGTACTATAGGTACTTCTCCATGATTCGAGAAGTAATGACCAAAACCACGTAGGACATATTTTGTCGCATGTAGCATGTCGCATCGCATGTTCATCGCTCACGCAGGACACCGCGTTAGCACGGGCGAGCGATGGGATGCGACGCAATGTGTCGGGGGCCGAAACGTGGACGAAGTCGCGAAATACAATACGGCACGGGCACGAAAACGTATGTCTAATATGAAAGGGGGCGGTCAATCGGTTAAATCGCGGCGGTGCGATCTCGTGGGATATTTTTCGACATCCACTCGGGCGAAGCCGCCGGTAAAAACTAGTTACAAACATACAGATTTCTTTCATTCATTCTTCCACGCGTACCATAGACAGTGTTGCCTCTACAAATAATGTTTGACACGGCATTCGTCTAATTTTTTAACTCATTATCAATATGCGAGATGTTTATCTTAAATGATTGTAATAGCTAATAATTTATTACTTGTACAGTTAGCAAAAAAGTGCCCGCGTTACGTCGAGCGAGTGTTGGTAATGAGAGTTTTTTGCTGACGGTACTCTGTACATCGTGAACTATACGCTAATCTGCATATTTGTTGGATGTGCTGTTGAGTTAGGAATCTGATAGATATTCGTGTATACATTTTAAAATATTATAGCTAGGTGTACCCTTCATGCCAGAAAGCACTTTAGGCCTTGGTCCCGGCTGCCGCCAGGGCTGCGGGTTATTCGAAAGAGATACCGTGGCCCCTGGCACAGGCAACTGAAGGAACACGGGTGGGTTTTAGTCAGTAAAAGTCTGACACTCCCTTCCGCTCCGCTCCGAGCAGAAGGGGTCATTTGATGATTTCCCACCCAAAAAAAAAAAAGAAAACGAGGCCTTGGTCCCGGCTGTCACTCGTAGATCTTTGACAGTTGTTACGGGTAATCAAAAACCCAAAAGTTTGACAACCAGTTTTATCATGTAACTGGTTTGTGGATTTGTGCAGATAGGTTTTCAGATAAAATTCTGGTTTTAGACGGTATCTTGTTAGACTGGAAGTTGACCCCAACATGGGTGTAGGAATTGGTTTTAATAAGCCACCAACATTCACCAGTATGTTGTAACTCCATGAAAAAGGAAGATGAGGCTGGTCTCAAATATCCGGACTCAGGGCTGCTTATGATTTTTTTTCAGTACATAACAATCTAATGTAGATAATTTATTAAACTAATAAGTAATAACACACTTCCAGACCCAGGGATCGAAGCCACGCCACCTGTCGGTCGATTCTGTAAAAATCTCACCGTGAAAACTCAAGTGAAGTGAGCGTGATGTGACTTGTCAGTAGTGTCAATCCCTAGCATTATTTGGAATGACAGCTCACTCCACGCTCACTTCATCTAAGTTTTCAGGGTGAGATGGTTACAGAATCGCACTGCTGTTTCGTTACCTTCGCGTTTGCAATTAGTAGACCAACGAGGTATTTTGTACTTATCATACATTATCAAAAAGTAGGTTAAAATCATTTGATAACGCAACATTCGCAACTAATAAATCTATGACGTCACAAAGTAATGTCGTTGTCAACATAATTTAATTACGTGACATTCGTGTTCTATAAACATGGATAACCATTGATTCTAATTGTGTAAACAAACATGACTTAATATTAGATGACAATGACCTAAATCTGTAAAACTAAACACGTGTTTACTGCTAATGTATTGAGAATGTGTCACTAGGAAAAAATATTCAAAATACACAGGAAAATTATGAAATACTATCGGTCTTAAGAAACGCAGTCACGCGGTCGTTGGCGTTCATTCCATTTCATAATTACTCGTACCTATGCTTTCTACTGCATCATTTTTTTTTTCTAAAATTATTATTTATTTACGCCAAAAAACAAAACAAATGGGAGTATTTTTTTTTTTTTTTACAGCTAGACCAGACAGTTAAATGTATGTGCCAAGTAATATTAATTGGAGTTTGTGAGATTCAAAACACCACCGGACCTAAGTATAGTACCTGCTTACCTATAAATATTTTAAACTTTTGTGCTGGGGAGTTTGTTGCGCCACTTCTTCTTCCCAGCGATAGCACTATGAAGTGGTGAAGGGCGGGGGCGTTTTTGGGGGACTGTCTTTTGTAATTTTGACGTTCGAAAAGGGCTGATTCTCAGCCTAATTTGAATAAATGACTTTTGATTTTGATTTTTGATAGATGGCGCTAGATGGCGCTGTGTGAAATGTCCAGGGATATTATTATTATTACTATGAGTTTTGATTTTCAGCATTCTCAATCGCACACAACAAAAAGGCTCATTAAACTTAGGTGTCAGCAGGGTAATTGCGTACGTATCAGTAACAATGGATTTCATTATGACAGTTGAAGAAAATTCATTGCGTTTCTTACGTTGTAGAGCAAAACACATTTTTCGAACATATGGAGCAATCGATTGGCCATATGCTTCCAAAATATGGTGCTGGTTATCGTGTCGGGTCACAGGTCGTCACCTTTGATTATATATGACATGTATATAATCAAAGGTCGTCACTTACTTTTGTTTTAACAATAGCCACAAAAGCATCTTCACCGAGATCGTTGACACCTGTGTGTCAAACACAAATCTACTGTCATAAACAAGTTAAATTCTTGACATATGACACTTTATCAACTCTAAACTGTTCATAACTCTATACCTGTGCTCTATACATTCCACCGTGTCTAGTTGTCCATATCGCTGTCACTATAAAATTATTTGTGGTAATTATTGTGACAGCTTCAACCGCTCCCACTGTCATGGCCGCCGTGACGTCACGAAAGATTTTTTTCTTTATGTCTATTCTTGCAAAAACATTTTCTCATCTAAAATAATATTGTATAGCGGATAACCAACAAGGCCTCAGTTTTTTTTGGACTTCACAGTAACTGGAAAGGAGGTCTCAAAACATGAGGATACAAAGCGTTGCAAGAACAAAAAAGATGAGGTGCCTTTCATGTAAGTCAAATATCAGCATTCATCCTCCCACTAATGGGGAAAGGCCCGTGGCTAAATAATAACAGCCGCACAGGTCGATCGGTCAGGTTAAGCTACGCTTGCCGCGGTTGGTCTGTGGATGGGTGACCATACAAACCGAGACCCCTCCGTGTCTCGGAAAGCACGTTAAGCCGTTGGTCCCGCCTGTCATTCGTGGATCTGTGACAGACGTTACGGGTAGTCAGAAGCCCGAAAGTCTGACAACCAGTCTTACCAAGGGGTATCGTATTACCCAGTAACTGGGTTGTGGAGGTCAGATAGGCAGTCGCTCCTTGTAAAATACTGGTATTCAGCTGCATCCGGTCAGACTGGAAGCCGACCCCAACATAGTTGGGAAAAGGCTAGGCAGATGATGACTTCTGGGGAAAGGAAAAGACTCCACCATCATGACTTCCAGTCAATTTTCCGTATAATACTAGAAATAGATTTTTATACAGGGTGCTGAAACCAGGAATTGAACTCATGATTCCAGAAAGGGTCTGCAATCATGTACTGAATTCCTGGTTTCCGTTTTTTTTTTTTTTGATAACCGACGTTTAAGTTCCACGCTAAAATTTTTCATGTTATTAAAAAATATATTATTCTGCTGTTTCATAGAACAGTGACATAGACCTACGCGGTCTAATTGTATGGCAGAGCAAATTTTTTGAAGTAACCTACGATTTTTTTTTAAATTAGCTTTGTTTTTTTTTGGGTTTAAAATCACGTATCTACGGCTTCCTTAGTAACTGAAAGCCAATTGATAACATTCAAAATCTAGTCGCAATCTCATCTCAGCGACAATGAATATCAAAAACTTGTCAAAAATGTAGGGAAATTAGAGGTATTTTTGACAGATCAGACTGTGAAAGTTCTTAAAAATACGAGAATTGCCCCTAAGATTGTGCGTCAATTTCCCTGCCATCCTGTGTAAATGCAAATGTGTCATACATTTAATTTAATTACAAATATTGTGGAACGGATGCAGCAGTCCATCCTCTTGATAAAGTCTATCTAAAAACACCCACGAGAAAGATAGAGAGAGTATTTAATTCTAGGCCGGAATTAATATCGTTTGTATTGATTATGATGCTGTTACATACAGGTGGCAGGGGACATCGACGCGCAAAACTGTAACCATGGATTCAGCACATGAGTTTAGACCCCATTGGCGTCGAAATTTTTCGTCGAAGAAGAAGAATCACAATCCGAGAGTTTTGAAGGATATTGCTAATCCATTGTTTTATATGTTTGAAAAATTCGTCTACTCAGCAACGTGAATAACGCAATGGACGTGGGTCAACTGTCAAAATGAAACCGTTTGCTATCAGTTGTCATTTTATGTGTGTTAGCCGGTATTACTCTGCTGAACAATAAAAATACACAAAGCAGTAAAAAAAAAGAAATTTGCAAATCGGCTAATAAATAACAGAGTTCTGAGGTAACAAACATACAAAAAAAAAATCACCGTAATATAGTAAGTCCTCCTTTTTCTGAAGTCGGTTAAAAAGAACTTGCCAAGAATTCAGTATATGAAATTAATAATAACCTTTTATAAAAATCAATGAGGTGGTGCTCTTTAATTACATGTACAGTTGAGTAGAAAACTGAAAGACATATTATTCAAAATGGCTTCCAACTTTTTACGCCCACCGTACCTTCAACATGTCACATTTTAAGTAATGTCACCGTCATACTTAACTGACTACTGGCATTTAATTGTGATTAACATGTCCCGTTTTCATTTAACTTTCACTTAAATGTAATTTTTTGAACGTCAGTCATCAATCTTTAGACTCGACTGGTTATTAAAGTAGTGAATAACGTACAGTCAACCTCAAAAAGCTTTATACACTGACAAGAATACAAATTTACAATATTGTCTACAATATTTGTTTCATAATATTGTATCAATCAACCCAGCCTATCGCAGTCCACTGCTGGACATAGGCCTCTCCCAGGCTGCGCCACAACACCCTGTCTTCCGCCTTTGGCATCTAGTCTGTCCCAGCCACCTTCTTAAGGTCGTCCGTCCATCTAGCTGGGGTGCGTCCCACACTGCGCTTGCCGATACGCGGTCTCCACTCCAGGACTTGTCTGCTCCACCGGCCACCGGTTCTTCGACAATCATTGGCCAGCCCACTACCACTTAATTGTATCAATGTGTATCACAAAACATATTATACACTAGCTGCTGCCTGCGGCTTCGCCCGCGTGGATGTCGCAAATTATCTCACGGGAACGTGCTAACGGGACAAAATGCCTATGTTACTCCTTATAACATCTATCTGCCAGTGAAAGTCCCGTCAAAATCGGTCGCCGGAATAAACAGACGGACAGACAGACAAAAATTTAAAATAGCTTTTTTGTTACTCTCATGCAAATAGTAAAATACTGTTATTTTGACATTACAAACAGACACTTCAATTTTATTTATTTGTTTAGATTGGATATTTAACTTTAATTGTTACTACGTGTGTTGGATTGTTATTAATGTGGGAACGCAAATTGTTGACAATCAAATGTATTATTAGTGTATATTTTTTGCGTCAATGTTAACTTCTTTTTGAGGCTGATTGTACAAGGAAAATGTTGAGCTTCTCTGGAAGTAGCGAATAAAATGGCCGATTTTTTGAGGATAAGAATTCAGGAATAATGAGCTTCCTCAATTCCAATTTGAATCAATCAAGCCAGCCTATCAGAGTACCGTTATTTGCAGGCCTTCTCCGAAAATGGGAGGAAATACATGTGCTATATGTGAACCACCTCGTCCGACGCAGTAGAGCAATAAACTACTTTCGACACTAATCGTGTATAGAAGTCTTACTCAATAATAAGCGCAAAACGAGTAGGTATATTAATTTTAATACTACTCTGTGCGATCCATGCTAGGCCCACTGGTGTATCATATATTGAAGATTCATCGCAAAAAAAAAATACGCTTCGACTTGAGAACTTCCTCCTTTTATAAATCGGTTAGACTTTAGAAAAGTTCAACGTGACCTTTACGTAACTAAAGAAAACACCCATAGCCGCCATTGAAGTTATAATAAGTCATAACATTAACGCAGAATTTTTTTAAAGGTTTCATACAAGGTTGGGTGTTTTTCTATCTATAATATGTATGTATTTACAAAAAAGAAAAAAAAAATGTATGTAAGTAGTTTATCAGCCATCTTGTTACCATAACACAAGCATTAGGTTGCTTAGCTTGGGACTAGATGGCGCTTGCCGAAGTTAAGCTCGTCCTGCCATCTTCGTCATGGCCTACCGCGATGGAGTCATGCGTTTAGTGGAACCCAATCGGTGGTTCTTTTAGCCCAATTGTCATCTGGCATGCGGCAGACATGTCCGGCCCAGTCCCACTCAAGTTTAGCGGCTTTCTGGGTACTCGTAACGTCCGTTATCTTGGTTTTGAGAATCAGTCATAGTCCAGCTGATCTCAATATATAGTAGCGCCGTTGTATTAGTAGCTTTACTTTTCTAAGAATTCTTGAGATTGCAACTTAAGAATAATTTCTAAGAAATAAACTAACAACTTCGTTCAGCGTTCGATTTGTTTTTATCATCATTATTTCCTTCCTCAACTGTCTAGTGATTTGTTTTGGGAACTTACCGCATACTTTGATATGAATAGCATGAGCAGCCTATAATGTTCCCACTGCTGGGACACAGGCCTCCTCTCTGTGAGAGGGAGTGGGCCGTAATACACCACGCGAACGGACCCAGCGCGTGTAGGTAGACGTCACATGTCTTCGGATTGTTGACTAAGTAAAGTGCATTTCTGGGTTCTACTCTACGACCTTAAAACTCTAAAAGTCACAGTCGTTTCCACTGAGTCACTACTGCTCTCATTTGATATGAATGTCTTGGAGATACAATGATGCTGTCGGAAATTCAAGGTGCTATCGAACGAGATTAGATATTTTTGACACCTTTCGCACAAGCAATTTATTGCTGAAGTGACAGTGGGTTGGCCATTTTTTGGAAGGACGAGGGACGAGGGAGCAGACGAGTCCTGGAGTGGAAACTGCGTATCGGCGAGTGTTCTGCGATGGACTGAGTTGAGACAATGATTACGAAGTAAAACTTTAACAAAACTCAGAAATAAAACAATGCCACGAGCGATCACAGACATAAGGACAAACAGTGGCTTTAAAGTTTCACCGTTTACACCCACTCCAGGAGTCCAGGCTACAGTGTTTCAAAAACACTTAAAATCACAATTATCCAGTAGGTAATAAAATCTCATGTCTTTGGTTTCCTTATGAGCAACTATCAGATTCCCCTATGGCCGCTATAAAAATATAATGACTTAGAGTTTCCTATTCCTTCCTTTGTAATCAAACACCATACTATCAAGCTAGCATTTTACGAGAATATCACAGACTCATACAAACAGACATAGCGATATTAGCTCTAACCCATTTTATTGCATCAGCTCCTGATGAGTGTAAATTATAGTTGTGAAGATCATTACCGCGATGTACGGTCATCAAAGGAGATGATCTACCGTCGGATATAGTTGAAGCTTTGTAAGAAACCGATGAATGTTACGTAGGGTCATAATTTCAAGGTTATTTTTTTTTCTTTTTATAGGGCTTCACGTAGTCGGGGGTTTTTTAAATTTTTAATTTAATTTTTATTTCATGCTTTTTGTAGGAACTCCTTATTATTTCTTTTCTTTTATTTTATTGCGTTTTAAGATTTACGTAATTTGGTATTTAATCAGGTTTTTTGTAACTCACCATTTTGTTGTGGTGGCCAACTTGGATTTGAAATTTGTCATAGTGTATAGTATTCTACTAGTCAAGCCCTTTCATTTGATACCCACATTGAGGGAGTTGTGAAGAAACAAAAAGGTAATTCGCCATTTTGTGGTGGCGGCCATCTTGGATTTGAAATTTATCATAGTGTATAGTATTCTACTAGTCAAGCCCTTTCATTTGATACCCATATTGAGGGAGTTGTGAAAAAATATGTAATCCGCCATTTTGTGGCGGCGGCCATCTTGGACCCATTTTCATCAAACATAGCTAAGAACACTTCCGATAAATTCAACTTTCAAACAAAAAAAAAACAAAATTAAAATATCGGTTCATCCGTTCGGGAGCTACGATGCCACAGACAGATATACACACACACACACAGAGAGAGAGACACGTCAAACTTATAACACCCCGTCGTTTTTGAGTCGGAGGTTAAAAACAGTCAAACGTCAATTTTATTCTTCGAATAAAAATTATCTGGCGATGGAAAAAAATCTATTTGCAGACGCCAGCACATCAAACTACTACAATCTGTCAATTTTCTTTAATAGATTTTCAACTTTATCGCTAAAGCATTAAGGTTCAAGGTCGATTGGGAAAATTTTACAGTTTCGGGTAGCTTCAAGAATTGCTGGCGTCTTTACAAAGTATAAAAAGAAAAAAAAGATTTTTTTTTCTATGTCTGATGGATAATGCCTGTCGGAAGACCGAGACAGGCTTTCTAGGCTAAGTATATTTTTCATTAAAAAAAAAATACTTTGCCTAGAAAGGGGGTGACTACCGAGATAACGGCTCATAGAGAAGTATGGAAGAAAAAGACTTGTTGCGGATGACAGGAGCATGATGATGATGACTCCCATGATGATTTCGGCTACGGTCCATTACTGTTTTCATATAAATCTCCTGCCAAAAACGAGTGTATAAGAAGAATCGGAGACCGCACTCATTTTATAGTGTAATAAAAACATGGCACATTATGTTAATTAAGTACAATTAAATGACCACTATAAAGATTAGTAAAATGAAGCACAGGACATCTCTCACGTTACAATGTTGCTGAGTACGACTTATCAAGCTGTAAGTATCCAGTATAAGTTGAACTCTAACTGTACGAAAAGCTTAACCATGCATAGTAAGATTATACTGGAAATCATAACTCATCGTGTATACTCTTTTTGTTTGTGTGGCTACTGGCTAGTATCCTATAATTTTTGACCAGTAATGGTCAGGTTGATGTCCTTGTGTCTTGTTATTACTTCAATCATGTCCTCCTGAGAATCGCTGGTGGACACAAAGGGCAAAACAAAGTTGGGCTGGATGCTCTGTAATTTTTTCTATGGTGTTGGATGATGCTTTAAAACCCATCCATCAAATGACTTTGTTTCTTCAATGGCCACGGCTATAGAAGTTGCAATCACTATATAAGCGTTTCATTTTTCTACAACGACTTTTAACCCGATTGACATAAGTTTTACGATAGCTTATGTCAATCTAATACATTTTAGAATTTTCCATCACTGTTATCGCTCATAGATTTTCACTTGGTCTAGGCTGGTTGATCGGGTCCATCGGGAAGGGTATATAGATAGGGTACTCAGAGGTCCACGATTAAGATTTGCCAGAGAGCTATAGAACAGAGTATTCTGGGTATTAAACATGTGGACCAGCTTAAGAATACAACAATCCGTTCCATCACTAAAATAACTGATGTCACTCGGAAAGCTGCCACGCTTTTGGGTTGGACACATCTGCCGCATGTCAGACGATCAATGGGCCAAACATACGACCCAGTGGGTCCCGTTTAATGGCAAACGACATCGCGGCAGGCCCAGACGGATATGGCGGGATGAGCTGGACTCCTTTCATAAAGATTGGGTCTTGGCAGCTCTGGACAGAGAGACGTGGAAATACAGTAGGGAGGCCTTTGCCCAGCTGTGGGACATTAACGGCTAAAAAAAGTGTTCGTGGACCACAAGCGTAAAGTCATTATAATAATCTCGAAATCACACCTTCTAGACATGTGCCTCTTTAATAGCTTCCAAATGACGTCTCTCATATCGTATATCATCCCAAATGTTTGATATAGATTTGTCTCAATTTGTATCTGTTTTATATATGACTAAGATTTTTTGTGTGTAAAACTAATTGGGCGTTACGGTTTATATTTTGATTAGATCATTGGTGGTCTTAACGTTGTAAGCGAGTTTTCTGTTTCTCACGCAATATAATTAAGGAGGCAGAGCGAATTTGATAGTTGGAACTGATATTTTTAAGCTTTTAAAGAATAGAAAGATAATTATTGATTGCTTTTAAGTACCTACAAGTCAATACGTATGCAGCGTAGCTTTTTTACATAGCAATGTGCCAGTCCCAAGAATATAAAGAATTCTGGCAAAACGTTTACTATTCAAATTCACATTACAATTTTCCAATAATTATGCATTATCTAGCTACTGGGGTGGAGAACCTGCTACTGGCGTGCATCAGCAAGCGTAGTATGGGACGCCCCCCAGCTAGATGGACCGCTGACCTTCAATAGGTGGCTGGTACAGACTGGATGCGGAAGGCGGAAGACAGGCTGTTGTGGTGCAGCCTGGAAGAAGCCTATGAGCAGCAGTGGACTGCGATAGACTGGGTAGATTGATTCATTCTTGGAAATGTAAAATTGCTACATCATTTCCATTTAATCGAAATCATCATGCGAAGACTGACCAAGGAAAAATATCAGGAGGACAGCACACGAGATAGAGTTGTGACAACAGCACACAATAATAATAAACTGCAAGTAATAAGTATCATAATCCTTAGGATAGCGATAACTTAAAGTCCCGTTGCCAAACTTCAAGGCGTTACAAGGCATAATAATTATTAAATTAATAATGACCGTAATTGACACCGACTCAAGCACCAAAGATTACCAACCAAAAATTATTCCTAGAACCAAAAAATTCGAAGACATGTGACATCTACCAACCCGCACTGGACCCGCGTGGTAAATTACGGCCCACTCCCTCTCGAAGATCGGAGGCCTGTGTCCCAGCAGCCTTAAAAAAAACAGCCCTGTGAGTGACAGACGGACAAACAGACAGTCTTGGCTTAGTATAATATTGGTTCGTAACCAAAATACATAACCACAATGAATGCGTTTTCTTTCTTTCTAAAAAAGGTATATTATGCCTGTTTTACTAAACATAATCCACCTATAACGTTGCCACTAAATCCAACATGGTGTGCGGGTTGGTAGATGTCACAAATCTTAAAATTTTTGGTTCTAGGAAAAATGGCTTGCCTTTTTCAAAAACCTCGTTTACATTATATCCTTCGTTTACAAATCGACTCTCGAGTTTTTCTTTACTTTCATGTTTTCTTATTTTTTCTTCATTTTATTGTTCTTCTTATCCATTGGAGTAAACAATTTACAAAGTGCTGCGTACCACTCAAAACTATATTGTATGTACCTACAAATAATAATGAATCATGGATGATCTCAAGAATAAGCCTTTAATCTCCTGTCATGAATATAACTCACTCAACTGATAATATCTAGGCCTCTTCGAAGGTTTGTGACCCCTTAGGTTCATTATTCTGAATACGTCTCAAGTTTTCGTTCGAATATTTGGTTGTATGTGTTTTGTCTTGATCTTTTATCATTTTTATGGCATCTGGAGCTTCATTGCTGAATTAAATCTTCTTTCATTTATGATTCTTACGATCTTTCCTTCCTTTCTTGGAAGATTTATGTATTATATCAATCAAGACTTCTTTATTTCTAATATTTGCTTTAACGCCACACAGATTTGTCATTTTACGTGGTTGATGGAAGACAACCACTTACCTTTCCTCTTTGTAATCATTAACATAATCAGCCAATAATGTTTCCACTACTGGGACACAGGCCTCCTCTCTTCAAGAGGGAGTGGGCTATAAATAATCTACCACGCGGGTCCGGTCCCGGTTGGTAGATGTCACAAGTCTTCGAATTTTTACTTCTAGAACATGCGAAAGAAGTTTTCCCTCGCCGTTTTGAGAGAGTGGCGATGAAATTATTTGCACAAAGTAAAGCGCCAGTCTGGGTCCGAACCTACGACCTACAACTCGTAAGTCGGGGCTATTACCACTAGGCCACCACTGCTCTCATTATCATCTCGTACTCATTAGCACTATGGTAAAGCTAAAGACAAAGACAAATATATATTACTCGTAGGATATGGGACAAGGTTGTTAATCTAAACATATTCAGCAAACCTTTGCAAGCTGAAACTATAATAAAGACTTGAGATGAAATTAAACCATAGCTTATAACTGTTAACGCTTTGTTAAATATAATTCCTTAACTAACCATGTCTAGACAACAACCTTCATATTTATACACATCGTTCAATAACATCAGATTACACAATTAAACTTTTATTTCGTAAATCACTGCCATATGAACTGTTATGAACAAAACGGTTGCATGTCAACATACACTTAATTCTACGAACGTGACTATTCTACATATCTATCTACTGATGACTACGTATTTTTGTATATCTCTCTATACATAGCTTTTGCCAGCGACTTGGTTTGCATAGCAGTCGTAAGACACAGAATATTCTAAAATTACAGCCACATTTTTATTAAACTACTTCAGCTGCGCTGTTACTTCGAATTCTTCTTGGAAACTATAGATAGATTTGGCTTAAACCAGAGAAAATTTGGTCGAAGGAGAGAAGGCTTATATGGCTTAGGGCTGGGGATAAAGATGATGATTTGTAAACAGAACATCTGGATTTCAAATCCTAGACCTAATAAGAAGGTATGTAAAATATTAATATAACATCGCACCTGTAATCCCCAAAGGGTTAGGCAAAAGTTTACCTGAAGTACACTCAGATATCGACCACAATAATTTTCTAGTTCCAAAGTTTGTTTAATCAAATTGTCTTAGCGAAATTTACCGCTCACAGTGTCACCCCTTGTAAAATTTCTACAATTATATCTGTAATTATTATGGTGTGACATAATAGAGAGTATTCTATCTATCTATCCTGTGTATGCTCTACAATGTACACGATCTTCACTTGATCTTAATAGCCCCATGGACATAATAGACCTTCCTTAAAATTAATAGCTATACCAACGAAAAAAATCCAACACTGTTTATATAATCAGGCACCTAATCGCAGTCTTATGTTTGGCATCAGATTAGTATGAATGAATCCGAGTACTTTATGGGTCAATGAACTCAAATCCAAAGGAGATACTCTGTAGATCATGTCTGTATGTACTTGTGTGTACATAACGTTTATAACTAACGTTGTATTTAAAAGTCAATCAAGCTACAAGGTTTTCATTTAATCTATATTCTTCATGATTGAGTTCAATCAATCCGTTTCAAAGTCTATGGGGCTAAAGCAAAATATTGAATGAGATTATGAAAAGGATTTCAGATTTACCAAAATTGAGTAGAGTAGGTCTCTAAACTCTGATTTTTTATTTGCTAGACCAAAATGACAGGCAACGTATTCTAAATAATGTCATGTTGACAGAAAAAAGATCGATTGCAACTGTCATCTTAGTCAAGAAAATTAAAAACCAGAGTTTAGGTAGATTTACTTGGTTCTGAATACAGCATCAATATTTTGCGATTTTGTGTCCTTTTCCGTTAAAGTGCCTACCCATATGATTATAGGTCCACCTTATTATAAAAGGTTAATTTCTTGTTTCAGTTCCTATCTTCGGAAGTCTAATAGGCAATCCAATTAAAATTGTGGTTTGTCATAAGTTCAAACCCATGCCTACCTATTTTATGGGATCATCTATTTGATACGTATAACCTGAAGATCAAATCCGTCTGTAATTCCAAGTGTTCATTTGGGCACATTCTCGGCCCTATTGGTATTAGGATTCATATATGAATACTAGCTTATTGAACAAGAAATGACTTTTAATTTCAAAGAGCCCAAAACATAAGCAGATTCGTATAAGAATTCTAAAGTTCCTCTATATAGTCAAACCACGTTAAGAGTTCAAAACGCATACAGACCTCTACTTCAACGATTTGATCTCTGAACGCGCATTGTTTTTTTTTTTTGTTCTTAAAGCGCTCGTAACTTTAACAATGCTTTGAGAGATCTAACACGTCTATAACTTTAAGCATGGCTTTACAATTCAAGTTACTATTTCCCTCAAGCCTACATTGTTACAAAACAGCAAAACGAGAACCCTCAAGAAAGTCTTATTCAACCGCGTTCATATCAGATATGGAAATTAAGCCACAATGACTCCAATATAAGAGGTCTTTGCTTCACCAACGCCTATATTTTTGTACGTATGCATAATGCGACCCGAGACGAACACAGCAGGACCAAAACGAAAACAATAAAGAAAGCGCACGTATAAATCGACTTACCAGTTTTTGTTGAATCAAGATAAATCGTTGTACTAATCGACACGAGATGCTGGGACCAGTACCGATACCAATTTCACCGTACCGAAACTTAGCACAACACAGGATGCAAAGTAGCAATGCAAAAAGTCACTAGCGGAAAAAAACATCAACTGAAAATCGTAGACACGATTGTTTTAAAACGTAACAAACTCACTGATACACTGTTTTATTTATAATACAGAATGTTTTTGTGATTAAAAAACGATGATTCGATGATGCGTGGAAGGCGAACCGTCGCCGTGCGGTGCGCCGGCGCAGGCCGATCTAAAACTGACCGAACCGGTCGTCGTCGTGAAGTCTCCGAAAGAAGGATCGTGACCGGCCGCCATTGGAGCCGATACACGCTCACTTCACTGTGTACGTGAGTTTTTGTTAACATTGCTCTTACTTTAATCATTGTTATGTATTATTTCTTAAACATTTCATCTAATGAGACAACTGTCCTTACAGCTGCAATTATTATCTTCTTAGATATTATGTCTCTCTCCGTCATTTTGTGTTGTGTCGCTTACGTTTATATCTTAATTAGTTGAAGGTAGATAATGTCTTCTTTTACGATATGACGCTTTCAAAATATAAGATAGTACAATCTTTGTAATGTTGAGAACATTATTTTAATTAGATAAATTGTTGGTAGCTTGCATTTCTGGTATAAACGGCTATATGTTAATTAATGAAGACATAAAACTTACAAGATACTATGAATAGATAATACCATACAATAAAAAACGTTTTGGTTTGTTTGTATAAGTATTGCTCAAGAACAGCAGAACTGTTTTGTATAAAAGTTTTATTGTAGTAATTAAAGTCATCAGATTTTTTATTATTATTGAGGTTTACCAGAGCAAATACGCAATCACCATCGATTACAAAGCTATAGAGGTAAGTATGAAGGAACTGGTTGCAAACAATGGATATAGATGATGATTGTTATATAGATGCGAAAGATATGAGGAAATAAATAAAATAACAGAAAACAAAAGAAAAATCCAACATAAAACTGCACAGTACTTCGACTCATGGCCTCCTTCTAGTAAACCTATCCGTAGACACCAAATTGACAAGAAGGAATAAAAATTAAACATATGCAATAAAAAAATAACTGCGAATACCGTAAAAGACTGGCGTGCATAGAGTGGACAACACTTGGCAACTAGACAACATGGATTGAAGAAATTCAATGTTCCTTCGCAATGCTGATCTTCAGAACGCTATTTTGTATTTACATGATAACCTTTTCTATAATATTTCTTTGTAAATCGAGTTCTTTTTCTATCGATTCCTTATTTTAGCCGTCACTACGTGGATCATGATAGGCAGCGAATGTTTATGGCCTCAAAAATCGTAAAAAATAATCATTTCTTCTACAAATAGTACAAACCCAATGATATACTTACTTCCGAAATTGGCACAAAACCTTCGCCAAGAAAATTGAGGCCTATCGACGTCGCTATAAACACATTTGACCGATAAACATCGCTATCGGCTCATATCACTTGCAATCGTGCGTTTATCGTACGGACACGACATCAGCCGACAATGCCCGATGCAATGTCAACATGTGTGATAATGATAAGTGATAATATACAATTAAACTGTGCCGTTGTATATATCTAATCTATTTTTGATATTATGGTCTCATTTTACAGTCATTGTGATGATATGGCGACATATATTTCTCTGCGGTGTAGTTGGAGAAATGGGTTAAGATATATTGTGGATTGAGACGATATAGAAAGTAAGTAGACGTTTGAAAATAAATAGGTGGAAGGTAGCAGTAGTGACTTGAGTAGTGTTCTTGCTGATATTTTCAGGTAAAGAACATATTTCGAAATCAAACTCGAATAGATCATCATCAGGGTATAGCAGTACACACAACATGTATAATGTACGCTGCGAAGCTTGGTCCTTAACAACAGGATGGAAATCAGTCGAGGAAAAATCAGACAGAACCCCTACGAGAGGCATAGAGGAAAGCTAGGTAGGTATTCCCATATAGCAGACTTGAATAGCGAAAATAATATGGAAATTCAACGAAAAAATAAAAGATAGGCTTCTCAGGAATCATCAAGAATCATCACAATCATATCAGTGATATTTTCTACAATTTAAACTAACATCTTGCACTAGCATAAATAAAAATTCCAATCTATATTTTGTTTTCCAAGTGTACGCCAAGAAAAATATTTATTTGGCACTTGCATCGACCTATTATTACATGAAAAATTATATCTGTATTAACCTGCCGGTCCATTCTATAAAAATCTCACCCTGAATACTTAGGTGAAGTGGGCTGCCAATCTACCTGATGCTAAGGCACTACACAATTCTAAGCCTGACACTATTGTCAGCTCACTTCACCTAAGTTTTCATGGTGAGATTCTTACAGAATAGAGGGGCAATTCCACTATTTTTAAGAACGTTCACAGTTTGATGTCAGTCTCAATCTGTCAAAAATAACTCTAACTTCCCTTCATTTTTGACAAGTTTTTGAGTTTGGTTGTCGCTGAGATGAGATTTTGAACGTTTTTAATTAAGTACGAGAATTGGCCTTCTGATCGGCTGGACTATTATATAAAGCTTGGTAACCAATTCACTATACGATGTGGATTACTCGTATTTCAGTATTTACAGATATTTCCGATTAGAGAAAAAAAATGAGGTTGAGCACCAAATAGGTTAATGTAGTGCTTGATAGCGGAAACATCTGAGAATAGCTCGCGTTTCCACATCTCGATCTAAACTCCCACTTGTTAATTACTATGGCTTGTTTATAAATAATTCGGAATTAGAGAAAAATGCTACTTCTAGTATAACTATTATATGCTATGGTTATGTTATGTTCGCTGATTATGTTATAATATACGAATCTTGTTTGTTTTCTTTTTTGTTTGGAATTTAAAATACGTGTCTTAGTTCCATTCTTTTCATAGTCGTTATTTTTAATTTTGTGAGGGGTCCGTGGCTAAATAATAACAGCCGCACAGGTCGATCGATCAGGTTAAGCTACGCTTGCCGCGGTTGGTCTGTGGATGGGTGACCATATTTACATACCGAGACCCCTCCGTGCCTCGGAAAGCACGTTAAGCCGTTGGTCCCGGCTGTCTTTCGTGGATCTTTGACAGTCGTTACGGGTAGTCAGAAGCCCGAAAGTCTGACAACCAGTCTTACCAAGGGGTATCGTATTACCCAGTAACTGGATTGTGGAGATCAGATAGGCAGTCGCTTCATGTAAAATACTGGTATTCAGCTGCATCCGGATAGACTGGAAACCGACCCCAACATAGTTGGGAAAAGGCTAGGCAGATGATGATATGTGAGTACGGTGCTCAAAATACACGAGTGGCATGTTGTCGATGTCTGCAGTTTCCTCTGTCGTCGACGCTTGTCGCTCGTGGGTATGAGCACTAAGGCTGGGGTCGAATAGGCTGCATTTATGGGGGGCTAACTTAAAACCAGTTGAAGCCTTGCCGCCTGTTCCTGGTTTCTGTCTTCGAGCCAACTTGTTATTGGTCTTCCTATCCTTCATGGCACCAAGGGCTGAGCCACCATACAGTCAAGGATCTACTTTATGTACGAACACCATATTTATTTGTTTTAGGGCTCCGAAAATCGCCACTTGAATTCATTTTGAAGAATTCCTGCTGCGATTCGTTTTATTTTTTCATCAGCAGTCGAAATACGTCCTTTTTTCAATGGCATATCATATATTACACATAAAGGGAGGATTCTCCGACCAGACGGGTGTTGTGTATGGCGGGCAACTGTCCGATGAATCATGTCGGGCTGTTGTGGGATTCCCCGATGTTGCGGAGGTGGTTGCAGCTCCACGCTGAGTTTTAATTGTATGTACATCTGTGTCTGTAACCTACTAACACTAGAAGTTAAGTAAAATTGTTACTAACCCTATGGACTCACTCCTGTCTGAAATAAAAGTTTTCTATTATATTATTTTCTATATCGCAGTTCAACCTATCACTAACTCACTACATGTTGCTGCGCCTACTACAGCTGATACCTACGTTTTTCAGGACACGTACTGGACGCGTAGAGGTGAACAATTTAATGAGGTTGTCGTCTAAGCAGACGACATCGACAACCTCATCAAATTCATTCAAATTCACCAGAGGGGTAATTCTCGTAATTTTAAAAACGTTCACAGTCTGATCTCAATCTGTCAAAAATACATCTATTTTCCCAAACTTGTCAAAATGTTTGACAAGTTTTTGACATTTGTTTGTCGCCGAAATGACACTGCGACTAGATTTTGAACGTTTTAAATTACGGGAATGCGGGCCCTGGTTAAGCAACCTGGATTGCCTGTTAAAAGGCGTCCACTGGTTTAGATTTTATATACTTAAGACTTGACATGGACTTAATCTTTCCCCAAACATCGCCTCTAGCAGAATGTCCAAGCAAGCATCGGTGCATGTACTGAACATGCACCGATGCTTGCTTGGACATTCTGCTCAGGGGCTGCAGTCTCGACATTCATAGCGATCGCTTTTCGACCGAATTCGGTCGCAAAGTCCCGGATTGTCAGGTGTAATGTATGGAGTGACAGGACTTTGCGACTGAATTCGGTCGTAAAGCGATCGCTATGAATGTCGAGACTGCAGCCCCTGAACAGAGAAACTACCGAAATAAATACATAGATCGCTGCAGGATTATTACGTTTATCTTCAAACTCCATTCAAACTTACGCATTAAAGCCTTACAACTTACAACGCAATCACAAAAAGTAAAAATTGCAACTTTTAATTGAACTCGAAACCGGATCCCAATAGCCATAACTCGCTTTCAAATTAAACCATGCGTGTATTGCGTGGCTATTGTTTTAAAATAATCTAATTTCATAATAGGCGGTACAGACCAATACTTCAATTATTATTAAGGAGCTGGCAGTACATAAGAAAGTGTTTAAGAGGAACTGATAAATATGAATAGAGGAGCTCTATGTCAAGCTATAGAATCGAGTCAGCCTATCGCAGTCCACTGCTGTACATAGGGCTCTCCCAAGCTGCGCCACAACACCCTGTCCTCCACCTTCCGCATCCAGTTCATCCCAGCCACCTTCTTAAGGTCGTCAGTCCATCTAGCTGGCGTCCCACACTGTGCTTGCCGATACGTCTTCACTGTAGGACTGAGCTGGAGAATGATGGAAGCGTGTGTGTGTTCAATGTATTGTGCTTAGCTTAGCCACTCAGTTATATAACATTGCTTTAGAATGTACTTATGCTTTTCTTCAATAAACATTTTTTTTTTTTAAATTATGGAACTAAGGACCATCAACATGCATCTATAGAATCTATAACAACATGGTTGGTAAAGCACCCTAATAGCGTAACACACTTTCAATCACATAATTAATTAAAACTAGATAATATTATGAAATATTAACAATAATATTTAAAAAAACTTTAAAAAAAGCAAAAAGCCAACGTCACGCGGTGTTCCCAGGCGGTCACCCATCCAAGTACTGACCACGCCCGATGTTGCTTAACTTCGGTGATCGGACGAGAACCGGTGTATTCAACGTAGTATGGACGTTGGCGATAGCTGTATTAAAATGATCAATCCCTATCTGAATCCTGACGTCACAATTTCATCACGTTTGCCAGAGAATACGACTACGACATAAGATTTTATTATTTTTAGGGTTTCATTCTAATTCGTTCCTCTAATCTTATAATAGAATGGTGACATAACTCGTACAGTCGACCGTAAGTCAGTGGTACCAATTTGACATGGACAGTTTTGGCGCGGTTTTCACAGTTTTACTGTTTTACCTTACACTTACATGCGTTTGATTTTACATACCGTGGCTGGTCACCCAGCTTGGTGATCACGCCTAGTCCAGAGAATTTCTTCCTGACCAAGTTGGTTCCAGTTAGTAAATAATGGTCGATTAAAAAAATCTTTATCTAAATAGTGACGTAACCATAAGTATGGCTAAGGTTTACTATACCTACCTATTTCTTTTAGTCGTTGTTACTTAATTATTTTTTTCAACCTCTAAAATTCATGTTTGGTTAGATCAACAAAAAACCAAAATGCGTAAGCAATCACTAAATTACAGTTGGATCACCACATAGAACTATTAAATTGTATTTAAAAAAGTAATAGAAATATTGAAAAAGCAAAAAGCCAACGTCACGTGGTGTTCCCAGGCGGTCACCCATCCAAGTACTGACCACGCCCGATGTTGCTTAACTTCGGTGATCGGACGAGAACCGGTGTATTCAACGTAGTATGGACGTTGGCGATAGCCGAGTCAAAATTATCAATACCTATCCGAATACTGACGTCACTGTGTCATCACATTCGCTATAGTATGTGATTATTTTGGTTCTCAATTCGGACGTTAATTTTTTTTTTTATATGCTACGAATATTATATTATTCGTAAGTAGGTTGTATATTGTTTTATTCTAACCCGTTCCCCTTGTATACTGGTGAAATAACTCGTACACGCGACAACAATCAAGCTGCAATATCCAATTTTAGCTGACCTCGCATTGTATAGGTTTTTAGTACAATCAGAAGTCAGCTTATACTGGTTATGCATACTTAGCTTGATATTATAATATTATGTAGCCGTGCGTACAGTCAACCGACACAAACCGTAATAATTTGACATTGACAGTTTTGCGCGGGTTTCGGACTAAAACAAAGAGATAGTCAATAAAACGAAGAAGCCCTAACTAACCCCACCATCCGATAATTCCGATTCTGCCTGTCCCTAGTTGCCCTCTCTTAGCGACGCCCTAAGCCGAGGGTGCTCTCCGTACCCCACAGGGTGCTCTTAGCGTGTAGTCGCTTTAGTTTTTAAGTTTTTTAAGCCCTGGCTGGAGACTTTAATTATTTTTGTTGTCATCTGACATTATGCTGAGCTGAGGCCCTTTTCAACTCGCTCTCAATGACACCCCAACTTTACCAGAACATCGTAACGGCTCTTCGATTCTCAGAACCTCCGAGTTGTTGCGTGGTCATTGTTTTTGAAATGTCTTGTTTGTTTTATTTTAACAGATTACCTACAGTAGGTACACAGGCTTATTTTGATGAATGTTGTATGGCACTACTTGATGGACTCGATATTTCAAGTGAATACTTATTAACTGCGGCTGATGTCCCCACAAAAAAAAACATCAAATTAATTAATTTTTTGTTTTAGTGTTTATCCTTCACGTATGTGGAGTTTCGCTAGCTAATTTAATTTGACCCTGTATCGACCGGCATGTTGTCGACGGCTGTCGCATACGACACGCGTCGACGGTTGCAGTTGGCTGTGTCGTCGACACGTGTCGCTCTTGCACACTAAGTGTGACGAATATGGCGCTGGTGACGTTATGTAAAGCCAAACTTCTGTGAAACTTGAAGACAGTGTCATATTTAGGTACCTACGCCCGGGTACTGTACCTACCTTTCTATAGTGTCCCCTAGGTATAACATAATAGAGTCTAGGTTACTTTTACAAGCGTGGTCATTGAACTCTATCTAATTAGGCATACCAACCTAGGTATCATAGGACCGATATCCTTTATAAACTTTCTATCATATTGATAGTAAGTCACGACCGTGTCCATTGAATGCAAATTAATCAATATAATAAGCTAGTAAGTGCACTGGGAATTCCTGAAGAATGTGCTGTGTCATTTCGATCATATTATTTGGTATAGCTTCTGCCCGCGGCTTCGCCCGCGTGGATGTCGGAAATTATCCCACGGGAACGTGCTAACAGGATAAAATGTATGTGCTTCCCCAGGATGCCATCTATCTCTATGCCAAATCAGAAGTTCAGTGGTTTAGGCGTGAAAATGTAACATACAGTTTCAAGTTCAAATCCTCCCCTTAAAAACTGAATTACCCCTTTTTGTCCCGTCAGTGGTAAATTTTCGACAACTTTACATACTTATTATTAATAGCTGTGCATTGCGGGTGACGTAACCTACGACAAACTTATTATTTGCGGTTGGAACAGTAATCGGGTCTAGGGATCGAACCGCAAAATTAAGTTTGTTTTTTATTGTATATACATTTCCGGCATAAAAAGGACCCAGTGTGGTGCCCAGGATATTAAAGAATAATTATACCAAGTTTCATCGTAATCGAACCGGTAGTTTTTGCGTGATGCCTGAACAAAGAGACAGACAGACAGACAGACAGACCGACAGACAGACAGACAGACAAAAATTTTTTAAATCACATTTTTGGTTTCGATGTCGGTCTAGTAACACCCCCTTTTTTTTTTTTTTTTTTGGTTGGGAAATCATCATATGACCCCTCCCGCTCTGGGCGGAGCGGAAGGGAGTGTCAGACTTTTACTGACTAAAACCCACCCGTGTTCCTTCAGTTGCCTGTGCCAAGGGCCACGGTACCTCTTTCGAATATCCCGCAGCCCTGGCGGCTAGTAACACCCCCTGCCATTTATTTTTTTGATATTTTCAATGTACAGAATTTTCACTTCTACAGATTTATTATAAGTATAGAATAGATATAGATAGGTTTAACTAGAACTGTTTCTTCAATACATTCAATCAACATGACTAAAATTAAATATTATTGCGATAATATTAAGTAGGTGTCAACTAATTATTGATGAAATTACAAAACTTAATACATACACTCAAGTGAGACTTTTTATAGAGCAAATTATCTAGCTAATTATAGCCAAGGAAATTAGAAAGAATGAAGACCGTCATAAAGCGTAGTGTATTCTAAGGTTACTTGAATTTTTACCGTCATCTCTGTCCACCCCTCAGGAACTATCTGCAAAGCTTGAACTGGCTTGAAGATAGTAGTTTACTGCTTTTCTCAATAGATGGCACTGTTGCTGCTCTTGAACGATCATTGAAAAACATAGGGCAACAACACAGGCTCGAGGCTACCGGCATAGTGTATAGAGAGATATTATCTATAAATTTGACTTGTGAGTAGTTCTTCCTTGTATATATATATCCGGTTGAACGTAAGAGCGCTCGGCAAAAAAAAGACAAAACGATTAAATACTCTTTTTTGCCAATTTATTTTGGGGTATTTAAATTAAACAATTTGATTTTATCAGGGTCTTTTTACAAGTTTACAGTAATAAATTATCGAACAATTCCAAACTTTGAACGAAACGTAGTAATAAATTACCTGTGGCTATGGCGCGTTCCAGTCACAGCTTCAGAAAACGCCATATAATGAGCATTTTCATGTTGCTCTTTCTCATCTCAAATCGTTAGTCAGAACGAGATAGATTAATATATAAATGTTAGAAATACAAATTAAACCTAAAAACTTTGACACTTTCTATTTAAAAGTTTGTCGACAACGAAGTTGTTTGGGCGAGGTAAGATAATAGTGTTCTGTGTTTTGGCGTATATTCAACGAAGAACTATTAGTTTTCCGTCGTTTTAAAAGCAAAAACTTGGAAATTCAAAACACCATACCCACCATCCCATACCATACATTCAAATTCGTCAAAGTTTTCAGTTAAAAATCTCATCCAAATAACTGTTAATTTCTAGGTGTGGCTGTTGTTCGCGCGAATTTCTCGCTAAATACGCGTGAAATTGGTACAAAAACGTAATAGAGAAGTATCAAAGAGTGTTCCAAAAGCACAAAATATGGCTCCATTACTGGAATCATGCTGGTCGCCATGTATTTGGTCGTCGAGCGTGAAGAGTGGAAGCCGAGCTGTTGCCGTGTATACAATTGCCATGAGCGTGATCCTTATTACGTTTATTGGATATCAAATGGCTGGCGGAGACTCCACGCAGCTCTGGAACCCACTGTTTGAAGCTGATGTTAGAGGATGTGAGTATAGTGTATACTTTCACTGAAATCATTCGGGGCTTGTTTATATTTTGTTAGGTATGTTCATTGGACCATTGATCATCTTAATAAGACAATCTTGTATTTCAGATTTACTATATTATCTGAGTAGATACCTACTATCTACTCAGATAATATAGTAAATCTGAAATACATTGTTTATTTACCTATGCTCCTGTACCAGCCTCATCCAGGCTCTACCTGCGATGGTAACAATGTCGCCTACCCATCTCGCCACCGGGCGACACTTCGTCTCCCAGTCCTTGGACATCATTTGGTCCCTGTCTTACACCACCGGTCATCACTGCACCTTGTCAGGTGTCCTGCCCAGCTCCATTTGAGTCAATCACATGTTCTATGTGGGTTTGTTTTTCGCACTTAGTCTTTCAAGTGGACCATTGTGCGTCAGCCATGGCGGTTGTCGGTGGTTATTCCAATCAATCACATAAAACTTGCTTACTTGAAAAAAAATTCAGTCTAACCATTTAATTATTACATTACAGCGCTGCTAGTATTTGGAGGAATATTCATCGTAATATTAATACTGCTGATCATCTTCTCTATATTGATGGTAAGTTAAATAAAACTAAAGTATTATAAGTATAATACTTTAGACATTAAAGTGATTACAATAAGTATTGTAATCACTTTAATGTCCCCATAACATTGTAATTATGCATAATTGTGTCATGGCATGTAATTTTTTTGAAAATTTTATTTAATATTTTTTGAGGACACTCAAATTCAAATCTTATATACTTATAATCTTCTTCTCATAATAAAATCATAATTTTTTGCGCTGCCATTCTCTTAATCCAATTGTGATACAACTTTGTCAACTTATTGCTTGCACTTGTGCGAAGGTTATGCACAATTAACAAATATTTCTTCTGCAGCAGCAATGCGCCTGGAACCAGCAAGTTCAAAATATTTTATTTCACATCAACTTGACTAATTTTGTAAAAGTCCCAAGTTGTTACGAACATAAATGATAAATTATTTTATTTATACTTATAAAATACTTTCTAAAATATAAAGTAAAGGCAGATTTAGTATTTTTGTTTCTTTGAATTTGATTCTAAGGGACTTACAAGAACCCATTTATTAGAGACCATGCGGATTGCTGAATTTTAATTGTATATGTGTCTGTAAACCTACTAACACTAGAAATTAAGTAAAGTTGTTACTAACCCTATGGACTCCTGTCTGAAATAAAAGTTTTCTATTCTGTTGCCCTCTTTTGCAATATGACAATTGAATCTACGTCAGATGTCAATCCCCAAAGCAGAATGCTGTAAGACCGTGGAAATAAGTAAAGTATACTAACCTAGTTGATGCCAATCATTTTTGCTATTTGGCTATGGAATAAAAAGGAAAAGTAAGCCTATAAGTTGTTTACATAAGTCTAATAATTATTTTTAACAATTTGCAGATAGTCGGCATCAACATCTGGATGCGAGGCTTTATACTGCCATGGCTGGCTACCATGGGGCTGATAATTGTGTTCCAGTTATTATTCGGACTCTGGCTTCTTGGAGGATATTATATTTATGTGAGTAGCTTTTCATCAACATTTATGGTAATTTGATTATTATCAGTTTCTTTCTTTTCTTTCTCCAGAATTAGATTACTGACAGGTTATTGTTATTAGTATTAACTTATTTATTTGTGTCAGTCCAGGCATAAAGGGTCCAGTAGTGGGGTATTGAGTTAAGACTGGATTCGGTATCTAGAATAGTCAATTGATAGTATGGATTGAAAAAATAATCAAAAAGTAGCACACGTTTTTTTTTATCAGACATTTGAAGTTGAAATTCTGAAAAAGCTTGATTTGAGAAAAAGCATTTTGAAAGTTTGAGTGAAAAAAAAACACACTTTTACTTGCTTGTTACGTAGATTTTTATTCATTATTGTAGATTGATATGTTTTCCATAGAATCAACTTATAATTATACTTTTGACATCAAAACTAAAACAATTATTATCAAAATAAAAGAAGGATACACAGTCTAGTAAAAAAGGTCCACTTGCCGATATTTAATAAAAAGTTAGTTATTGCGATAGTAATTAACAATAAAAAACTAAAATTAAGTATTCTTACTCTATTTAGGAACTAACAAAATAACAAGACAGGCTTTTTTCAAACATTACTGCAACAGAATAATGATTATTTTAGCCACTGGTACCTTTTATGTAATGTCATAAAAGGTACCAGTGGCTAAAATAATCATTATTCTGTTGCAATAATATTTGAAAAAAGCCAATACAAACATAAAAATAAAACTTATTCTATTTGGGACTCCAACTTACGTTTTGGACAAAAATAAATTCCTCCTCGCACCTGATTCCTATGACCAACCTGTTTGCAGTACGAACATGTTGGTTTTTGTCGAATACTCTTTTCAATTGATGGTTTCTGAAAAGAGTACTCGACAGATGTTGTTGGGACAGAGTTGTGGTCAACATCAACATTTGGAATGGGTTTCGGGCATAAAATGTCTTTAGATTCTTCACGTACAAATTCACGAATCTTATTATAAAGATACGATTTTCTTTCGTACGTCATGCCTGCAGGGGATTTTTCTAAAGGAAAACCGTATACTTTATTCGGGTTCAAAACCTTTGATACAGTTGGTTGACTGTCAGTATATTTTTTGTAACATAACATGTGCCCTCTATTATCTTCATTTGTTTCAAAATGACTAAAATGCAGAAGTTGGTTAATAGTTACACAATCAGGTTGAAAAAAATTGGCCCAGTCGTAAGTTTTCACAAAAGTTTCTCCTTTCTCATCACCAGTTAGAACAGCTACTATAGATTTTGTTTTCGGACAAGCTTGAACAGCAGCTGCAAGAATATCCTTTAAGTTATTGCATTCCCATTTTCTAAAACTTTTTTTGAATAGACCGAAATACATGTCGGGTGCAAACTTCGTATGACCCACGGGAAGGAAAGATATACGGAAACTTCGGTGTCTGCCTGTTAAAACTCGCCTTGCATATTGCATGACATAGTTATTTTTATTTTGTCCAGCACAATTATCTGCATGACAAACAACATCTTTTTCGCCTATACCAAAATTTTCGAAAAAATGATGTAGCATTGAAATTATTACATTAGCTCCTTTCCCAGTAGCACAGGGTTCAGGAATTACGTACAAAACGAACTTTCTCAAAGGCTCTGCAGCAACACCAAATAAACTGACTTTAAATCCTGTCAAGAAATACAGTGGCCCAATTTGTTGTGAACTGTGCGGCAAATGCACCTGTTGGGCAAAATCAAAAGAGTAATGCATGACGCCATCATAAGAACATGGTTCATGAGGTCCAAGAATAAGAGTAGAGTCCGTTATTGAATCAGTCGCAACTTTGATTACATTGTTATAATATTTTCGTTCATTTTGCACTAAATCAAGGTGCTGCCTCGACTTTTCTACAAGCTGTATTTTTTCCTTTTCATCTAAACCACCCATTCGTCCCAACGTGGTCACGTTTTTCTGACAAGTTGCACATAGATCTGTTTTCGGTTTCTGTATAACGACATATGGACAAAAATCTTCCCAAAGATCATACCAACTACTTCTACTAATAGGAGTTTTATCGAGTAAAGCTATAGTTTCCAAATATTTGTTGTACACATACGCTTTAGACATACTACAAGGTAAAATTATTAAATCAGATTTAAATTGGTGGCCTGGTAATCGGCCCGGCAATACTAAACCGTTTTCATTAGCAAACTGTCTTATAAAAGTGATTGCGTCTGATCTAGTTTGCAAATTAATACAATTGTAAGGTCGTTTACGTGACCCGTGGACCTTTGGAGCAACACCGCTGTCCAGAAAGTTCTTTTTTACATTTTTTAACCTTTTCAAACCAGTGGCATATACATATTGGAAAAAAATCTTGCATACTGAAACACCTCGAAAGAAATACTTTACCGTGTATTCTTTTCGTTGCAAGTTTCTGTTTTTTGAATGTAATGTATTTTCACTTGTACGTAAGAGAGCATTTAAAGCTCCTTTCAAGACCAAGTGATGATGATTGACTCCTTCATTACAACGTGAATTTAATTCGATACAATCTAACCTACTACTTAATATTACATCTTTTTGAAATTTGGACACACAATTATTATTACATCCACAGCCAGTATCTAAGAATGAGGCCTGAGTTACATCGTCTAGAATTAAAGGATCATCATCTAGTAAAATATTACCAATTTGCCGCTCTTCGAGCGGCTCACAAGCACTAAATTCGATGTCACACGATAATTCTGTACCCCGTTGACTTTTGAACTCTAAATTAAAATTTTCATAGTCTTCATGTTCTACAGACGCTGAATAGCTAAACTCTGAAAACAAATAGTTGAAATATACATACTACACAGGTCATTTTTTCATACTATGTCTATGACATAGGTACCTAACACAACTTCTTAATTGGTATTAGAGTCCTTGCTGTAGTCATAAAGAATATGTACTATTGCATGCATACAATGATCACGTCGATCTTTTTTGATTTTACACAAGGCTCGGCTAACTATTTTAGCAAAATCATAACACTCATGTATTTCATCTTCACTGATTGCTTCTGTATTAGTGCTTTTTTCATAATACTGATCCGTTTCATCCATCTCAGATGTCGACTCTGTGAAATTATTTTCTAAGTTGTAAGTACCTGAATAAGGTGCAACGGTTTCTTCTTCTGTTGGTAAATCCGGCGTTGTTGCGGTCGAGGCCAAAACAGGTAGTGTGTTTACTTCCACCTCCATAGAAAGTGGTACAGGTCCATCAGAATGCTTAGATTCATCACTAGAGCTGGAACCTTCGGTTGAATCTTCAATAATTATGTTACCTAAAAACAAATTTGAATTTAGTATAAATGGGATGAAATTATGACTAATTGAGATTCATTAGCCTATCAACTTTGTCGCGGTCAGTTTTCAGTCTATGTGGATGCAGCCGAATTATTATGATTAAAGCTGCTCTCTTTTAAAATGTAATAAATAAGTAGGAACGTAACGTAATCTACGCTTAATCCATAAATCTCTAAATCTCTAAAATCCATAAAAAATCGAATTTAAAGACGACTGCTGTCTGTAGGAGGCTTCGCCCCTGTCGAGGTCTAAATATGAAAAGTAGGTAACAGCTGTAGATACACACAAGAACTCCGTAACATTCCGATACCCCGGTTTATAGAACTAGCTTTTCGACCTCGGCCCCGCTAAGCGTAATAACGTTAATAATATTATAGCCTATGACTGAATAATGCAGCTTTGTATTGGAGAAAGAATTTTCAAAATCGGTTCAGTACTTTTGGAGCTTATTCGATACATAACACAACACGTAACAACAAACATAGTATTAGTAGATATAATAGACAACGTAAAGACTTACCTTTATTCATTTTTATGCGCACTTTTCACTCACTCAATTTAAAACAGCTAAGATAATAAAAACTGCTATATTTACACAAAGACTGTCGGATATTGTTTCCTTTCCGGTGTCAAATGACAAATAAATTATTGCATCACAGGCAGATCTATTTATAGGACACGTAGGTAGCAAAAAACGATCAGGGAAATCCCCGCTATGTCGAAGTGAAGCAAAGTAAATCCCCTTAGTAGTTGCATAGTAGCAGGGAGTTCCCCGCTTTAAGGGACCTTTTACACGTAGTTTCAACATTTTAATCTTAAAATATAATTAAATTATTAGAAGTGATCAGTACGGGGTATTGAAACGTATTTTATTCCCAGAATATCGACATGCCACCCACTGGTACCTTTTTAGTAAACTTTTTTCATAAAGTTTCTGGTACTTAGAAACATCGTATATAGTCATTTACTATATGAAATTGTAGATAATTGAGCATTTATTTATAACCAATTAAAATCGCGAAATGCAATTTTTATACCCAACTTTACAAAACCTCTTATATCTCGGAAACTAAATGCCGCGCACTGGACCCTTTTCGCTTGGACTGACACATTTATTTAACTTCAATGGCCCTAGTTTATCATTTGTGACTTCAAATGACAGCTATGTGAACAGAACCCAGCTATGCATAAATATGTAAGCTGTCACACCCTTTATGCCTGGAGGCTTTTACTTAGGTAGTAAGTTTTTATTTACATTTTAATTTTAATTAATTATTTTTTAGCTTGAGTACATATACTTTTTAATATATTTGTTGGTATATTGGCGTAGCTAGCTGACATATGAATGATATGGCAAATAATTTAATTTTATGTTCTGTGTCTTGTAATGTTAATTTGTATACAATCAAGTATTTTCTAACTGAACAGACAGCTGTGCTGCTGGGGAGTTTGTTGCGCCATTTCTTCTTCTCAGCGATATCACTAAGAAGTGGTGAAGTGCGGGCGTTTTTGGGGACTATCTTTTGTAATTTTGACGTTCCAAAAGGGCTGATTCTCAACCTAATTTGAATAAATGACTTATTTTTTTTTTTTTTTGTGTATAAACATGAACTACGGTCACGGGAGCATTTCTAATCCTGCATCGCGCAAGCAGAGTTTACCGCGCAACTAACTTATTATTGTATATAATTTCCTGACATTAAACGTGGGGCGGTTGCCCACCAGACACAACACCCGTCTGATCCCTTTTTACAAGCTTTTATTTAACTTGTTCTATGGAGGATAAGTGAACTTTACACCCTATTCCTCATGCCTCTATATATTCATGCTTTGGTAGCAAATTATTAATTGCAGTAGGTTGAATTTGCAGGCAGTCAATAGGTACAATGTTGCTCATTCATACCTTCGTAATATAATAATCGTAAAAAACCCGCAAAGAGTGAGTCGGGCTCACGATTAAAGTTGCTGCTACCTGCTGCATTATTATTATTCAAAAGGCTTAATTTTTTAAATTATTCTTCCAGTTGGATGCAACCTTTGCTGCACTGGTGGACTTCTTGTGGATGGCATACAATGTAAGTATTGGAATAATTATAATAGTTACCAGTTTAGAACAATGCATGCTATAGGAACCGTGCATGTTATAGGAGCAGTGGTAACTGCTGCAACTTACGAGTTCTAGGTTGTAGGTTCGAACCCAGACTGGCACTTTACTCACTTAACTAGCTTCACTTTCTGACTAACTGACCGACTATTTAAAATGTTGACAATTCAAAAGTGCCTGAAATGGTTTAATTGAAATAAATGATTTGAGTTTGAGTTTGAGTTTAATTTATGTAAACTATTTCATCACTATTGCTCTCAAAACGGTGAAGGATAATATCGTGAGGAAACTGGTATGTCCTAGAACCAAAAATTCGAAGACATGTTACATCTACCAACCCCCACTGGGCCCGCGTGGTGGATTACGGCCCTCTCACCGAGAGGAGGCCTGTGTCCCAGCAATGGGAACATTATAGGCTGATTATGCAACTATTTTAAAAAAAGCTACTAATCATTATAGAGTTTAGTGGTTACCTCTTTTCTCTGAAAAAGGGAAGTAAGTAACTAATGCAAATATAGTGCTGTCCTCTAAGAAAACCTATAAGGATCCTTTCCATTCTGATCTCTAAGATACAGGGTCACCCCTAGTTTGGAGATCAGGGTTTCAATGTATTGTGCTTAGCATAGCCACCACAGAGTCTATGCTGTGATAGCCACTCAGTTATATGACATTGCTTTAGAATGTACTTAGGCTTTTCTTCAATAAACATTTTTTATTTTAAGTATTTATTTATTTATTTCCATAGGTACCAAGTATTCTTTCTGACTCACCTAATAATTTTTCTTGAATGTATAACAAAAGTGAGCACTAGGGAAGGCTTTGTGTTATTGTATTTATTTTTTCGGCTTAAAGTGTAAGGAAGTTAATAAATTTTTAAGTTAAAAATGTGTAAATTGGTACTTAGGCTTCAATTTCTACGTAAAGGAAGTTGGTACCGACTTTTTTAAGTAAAAGTTAGTTGTGTCATCCTTTTTTGGAAATTCATTCCTTAAATAGGGGATGAAACTTGTTAATTTTTCGTTTGTTAAGTACGATGATATGTACTTAATTATTCTTTTATTTTTCAGATCTACTGCTGGCTCTGCGTGTTCTCGCAATACCAAATAATATTGGAGATGCAGTCGCCCAACATAGAAATATTAGTGGAATATTAGAACCAATGTTTGCATAAATATTTGCAATAAGGTAATTTTGAAATCACTCTTTAGAAACAAATGAATTTTCCATTGAAAAATCAGGCACATAGAATCAAGTATTATATTTACTTAAATCAAAACTCAATGAAGGTAGTACTTTCTTATAAGTATAAAAACAATAATAAAAAAATGACTGTTGCCTAGAGCTACGGTTTCCGAAAAGAGCGGTGGCCGCACTTAACGGCTGTAGTGACAGCTGTCATGAAAATGATGACAGCGACAAAGATTTAAATCGGTAGATTCGCCCCACCGCACCGTGTCAAAAGATAGTCGTGTTTCTATTTCGTTTTGACACCTCTGACACAATGACGCAGTGACTTGACTTGTTTGTCATGGAAACGCTATTTAATAATGTGTGGGCTCACTCTTCTCAGTATGGACACTTTTTCGTGTAACAAAGTATGGTGAGAGCAAATCTAGCGATTTAAATATTTGGGCTGCGGGGTTTGACCTAATGTCAAATACTGGTAAAACTGACAGATTTTCATGATGGCCGTTTTAGTATGATGGAACCACTTTCTAGGAAACTAAAGCTTGACCATTAGATTTGCACAAATTTTATTAAAGTAGACTTTATTACATAGATTTATATGTCTGTTATATTTATGTAAGTAAGTAGTGAGTATACAGTACGGCCGAAGAATCATGACCGGTCTGAACTTTGCGCAGAAGACTGCGTAGTAACATTTTTTAGTTTAAAAAATTGTAACATGAGGCGAGTTTTTTATATCCTTTATTAACAAGAACCAGGTTTCTTAATAATTAATTAAAATGTAGCCTCGAAGGCTAAGCAATTTTAATCTCACTTAATTTTGTATGTGATAAATGTTTTAAAACTTAGAATAGTGTTGATTGTACTTTACACAAGTCCGTTCCACTTTCTTAGTCTGTGAAAATGATATAAACACTTTGGTAATGTGTGTCATTGTCACTATTATTTCTACACTAACTTGAAAAGGTTTTTTTTCTTTTAGGGCTGACTTTTCAATCGACAGATAATTTTTATTCGTGGAAGAAAATTGATGTCTGACAATTTTTGTAATGTCAAAAATTCAAAATTATTCCTCCGATAAAATTATCTGGCTTTGGAAAATTTAGTGTTCGCACTATATTTGTTTGGTCTAACAGCTAAATTGCGTCGATGTTCACATGAGGCGAGTGTGAGTGAGATAACATGCGTGAACGTTCGTACTGCCTATGTTCAGACCGGCTATGATTTTTTCATTTTTATGTACGTCGAATGTGCCTAAAGTAGTTAAAAGTTGCTGTATTTGAAATGCTTTGTAAAAGGCTCGAATTTTAGATATATTTTGATTACTCTCCTGAGTTGTCCCTCTCCTGGGCGATGTGTATTTTCTGTGTTCAAAATGATGTAACATATTATATTATTTTATCATTACGTGTATTTTAACGTTAAATATTTCAATTTATTTAACATTATAAAACTGGAACTGTAGCAGCTGTTATATTTATAAGCATTTATTAATTATATAACGTGTGCCTAACTTTAGTGTATTTAGCTTTAATTTGGACAAAAACAAATCGGTCTGGTGCGGCGCAACGCAACGCATCAAGTTGTACAGTCACGAACACTTGGCAACTTTCAATTGCGATTTTTTCGTGAAATAACGAATGCAACGTTGAAATACGACACATTACATAAACTTATGGGTTCGAATACGCTATGTTCGTAACAGCATAAAATTTCATTAAAAAATAATGAAGTAAATCGCTTTTGAATAAAGTCGAGTGTATCATACTTTGGCTCGTGTTGACGTCGCGCGTATCTGCATTTTGACGATCAAAACTACCTTTTACTAGCCTGTGATTTGACTTTGTGACAACCTAACGCAAAATTGACGCAAAACGCAACGCTATTTATGTTACAACTCTACAACGCAAGCGAAAATGTGCAATTATTTTGGTAGAATCGTTGCGATGCCATAGAGTGTTGTAGTGTAGTGAGGGGCTAGTGGTAACGGCTCTTTACTTTGTGTAAATGATTTCATCACCACTGCTCTCAAAACGGTGAAGGAAAATATCATGAGGAAATTGGCATGTCCTAGAACCAAAAACTCGAACACATATATTATGACATGTGACTTCTACGTGTGTAGATTGTTGTCCACTCCCTCTCACAGAGAGGAGGCCTGTGTCCCAGCAATGATCATTATAAGCTGATTATGCTAAATCATGTTGCGATGCCGCACCATACTGTTTTGTTTCTGTCACTAGTTCTAAGAACAGAAGGCCAATTCTCGTAATTTAAAACGTTCAAAATCTACTCGCAGTCCCATCTCGGCGACAAACAAATGTCAAAAACTTGTCAAAATTTAGGGAAATTTGAGGTTTTTTTGACAGATTGAGACTGAGATGAGGGTCCGTATTCCCGTAATTTAAAACGTTCAAAATCTAGTCGCAGTGTCATCTCGGCGACAAACAAATGTCAAAAACTTGTCAAAATGCAGGGAAAATAGACGTATTATTGACAGATTGAGATTGAGACAGACTGTGAACGTTCTTAAAATTACGAGAATTACCCCTCAGACTGTGAACGTTCTTAAAATTACGAGAATTGCCCCTCTGACTTAATTTTATCCGTCCAATGAGTTTTTATACAAATCTTAAACCTTTTATTATTATACATTTATGAATCTCGTTTTCAAATGTTTTAGCATTTGCATATGAAATAAGTATTTGTGTTTATGACGACGCCTTATATTATTTACAAGGATTTTTGAATCCATTCAATTAATAGATGTATTGTACTTTTCAAAAGCGTTTCTTCGTGAAAAATGCGACCAGTGAATAGTTTCGTAGCATTGAAATTGCTAAAATTATGCTGAAAACGATGTTTATTTTTCAATTCAAGATTGTGCATTGCATTCTGAATTTCACGTTCATTTAAATAAGTTTTAAAATTCCTGAAAAAAAAAAACAAGTTTCAAACTAGTTTTTCTTTCGTAAAGATAATAATAATTACATTATCCGTATTTATTTCCGAGGCAGTGATATTTATTTTTACCAACTCTCAGCTTGACGTAACATAAAATTATTAGAATTATCATTCCAATCGTTGACTGCTGTTTTTTATGACTGAATAAATAAATGAAGTTATACATACCTTGTTATTTTTTTTTTACTCGTACACAATAGGCACATACAAACAGCCACAATACAGGCCAACAATAAATAAATATATATATCACATGTGACTGTTCCTAAATTACCCTAGGTTGATAAAATTTTTGTTTTTCCTAAATATGTGGAAATGTCAGGAAAATGGGTCAGGTTCCCCCTTGCTATATACAGCAGTGCGATTCTGTAACCATCTCACCGTGAAAACTTAGGTGAAGTGAGCGTGGAGTGAGCTGTCATTCCAAATAATGCTAGGGATTGACACTACTGACAACTCACATCAAGCTCACTTCACTTGAGTTTCCACGGTGAGATTTTTACAGAATCGACTGGCTGGTACCAAAGATCATTTGTTTCGTTTCTCCTCTAGAAACGATTCTACAGATAAAACTTGACTTTGCTTATTCAGTCTTATGCCCGGGACACACGAGACTAGTTTTTTAAAGCTAGGATCCTCACCTAGCCTAGCTAGGAACCTGTATATAGCTGGCTGTACTTTCCTGGCTTGGCACATGCTAGTGTTGCATATATCTCCGTCAACTAGTTTAATCAGCCATTCAGTTAACTGCCTAGCCGGTTGACTAAACGGCGCCGTTCAACTAGCGGCCTGAATGAATGATAAAGTTTAGTGCAGTGTGAGTGAACTTAAACTGTAGTGCAAGTGCTGAGTAATAGAACGAAACACATGAATCAAGTGCCGAATAACACATTGGCGACACGGCACGGCAGGGGATCCTTCGCCATCCCTACATGTAAGCGCACACTGGCGGTAACTATGCCGTGGCATCCTTAAAAGTATGCCACGACGTCCTTAAGAGGGTGCACACAGGTCCACTAGCGCCACTCCTTTAAAAAAATATTATCTCGTGACTGAGAAGGAATTATGAAAATCTGTTCAATCAGCGACCTCGGTAAATGTGTCTAGAATTATCTAATACCTTAGGCATGTTGAGGCGACCTTAGACACCTTGCTCGCGCCTTTTTCACCATAGTCGTATCTTTTCTTCTGAACGGTCTTAACGCAAGCTTGTTGTGTGTGTATATGGTAGATTGGGGCCTAGTGCTCATAGCAGTTCTTGCGTACGTTCGTTAAGGACACTTCAGCATGAACGACGCTAAGCTAATGAAGCTACACGCGGGGCCGCGGGGTTCGGGCGGGCGCTGTCTTGCCGCGGTATCCTGAAGACTGCCGAAGCGTTCCGAGGGATGCTGAAACGTTCCGAAGGCTGCCTTCACGGCATACCGCGGTATTGTTTTTGTACTTACGATCGTTGACATTTAAATTTCAACTTTATTTCCATACTTTTAAGTTATATTTTTATTTGTCGCCTAAATATACCTTGCCATGCCGTGCCGCCAATGGGCGCTGGGCCTAAGAAAGACGCTATTGAAACATTTCTTAATTTAATAGTTATTTAGCAGTTTAAGTTATATTTAAATTACTCATTAACTAATAGGCTAGGTGATCGCCATTTTGGTTTACGAAATGCAAGTCAGATTCATTTGCTATAGGTACTTATTAGGTAGGTAGGTACTGGCTTTTTGTCGATGGCTAGTTTCTTTTGTAACAGGGAAAAATTAAAACAAAACCATTGAAAATTCTTAATTATTTATTCGGACAAATAAACTTCTTTTTTCATTCATGATTCAGAGAAAAAATACATGACGTTGAATTTTCAGAAGAAAATATAAAAAAAACATAACAGATAATTGCGTGACAAGCCTATCCCAATTTTATTATAATAATTACAACTTTATTACAATTTTAATAATTATTACCTTATAATTACGATACATTAACGAAGCCTTATAAAAATTGAAATTAACAACTTTTTCCACTTGTATTGCACAGTTAAAAATAGCATAAATATTTACCAATTATTATTATTGTAATAACACCTAATCGAATTAATATAAAATTACAATTTTCTATATAAAAAAAATAAATTGTTTTTGGCTTGAATATAATAAAAAAAAAAACTGGAATGTTTTGAGTATTTTGGCTACAATAAATTATTTTGTCATGATCAATTAAATGACAATAATGAGATGATATTCTTTACTGATTTCCAAAAAATGTGACGTCATTTAAATATAAAATAGCGACGTGAATTTCAACTGTCAAAATAAAAGAAGTAACGTATCGATTAAAATTTTATCGATATTTTGTTTTAAATTTGATTTAATTCTAGAAGTGTAGATGACAAGTAGTTATGTACAATGAAACCTTATATTGATTAATAAAAATAATATACAATACTTAGATTCTACAATTTACAAGGTTAAATGATTATATTATCGCCTAAATACAGTCATGTTGATAAACTATTGTACAATAATTTACAAAAAGCTTAACTATAAATGATATGCAAGAAGCTATTGATATAGCTCATGATTTCACAGGATTATTAAATAAAAAACTAATTTTGTTAAAATTAAGTACGCAACATTTTCGATATTCTATCGATAAAGATAGATCTGCAATTGTGGAGTATCGATAAAATATTTTAATCGAAATCCATATGAAGGGATAATTCACTTATTTGTATATATTGATATATCCAGATCGATATACTTAGAAATTGATTTCTGTCTTTAAAAATATGTGAGTGTATGTGATGGATATAAATGCAAGGTCAGTGCCTGAAGCACAAGTTTTGGCACATCCCCTAAGAGTATTCAAAAATATCAACTCCAAAAAAATAGAGAACTCCATTTAAACTGTCGTTTTGAGTATTTTAGTTTTGGAAGTCTTGTTAACCGTATACATTTTCCGATGATGATAATGCATCAGGGATATTCCCATTAATTCTAATTGAGCCCCGAAACAACAAAATGTGAAAACTTAACAACGAACGGTGTAACACAAGCTTGCGAACTGGCAAAGATTACCGAAGAGTCGGCTATGAACCTGATGAGTACCAGTTCGTGTTTGGTGGCGCGGATTTATCTACAGGCTGGTGTGAATGTGACGCATGAGCAGCATGCGCCTGAGGGTGATACAGATGGAAAGATGAAGGTGGATGGAAGAACTGCGACTGGTCTAACGATGATGCGTAATCTAACGCTCCAGGAACCGCTGAATACGCTTGAGGCTTCAGCGGTAGAGGAGCTTCGCCTAAGTAAGAGTGCCTTAACGCCTCGGAATAAGCACTATTATCGTAAGGCAACGCATATTGTTGCTTGTCTCTTGGGGATACTGAACCTGGTGGCGTCATAGCCGAATGGTAGTCAGCGTATCCTCCGTAAGCTAAAGATCCTATATCTGTACCCTTATGTCCTAATTGCTCGCCGTAACCCGAGCCTTCACTGCCTGGTGGGGTTGGTAACGGCCCTGATTGGCCGTCACCGGAATAGTAACCGCCAGTTCTCCCGTCACCCAAGAAGTTGCTTCGGATGACGCTTTCTCTATTTGCGTACAGTTGTCTCAACAAGGCTGATGCAGGTGTAGAGGTATGGTTTGTAGGGATCTGTCGGTTTAGAGGGTTTAGGTGATGGTTTTGTGTTCCTATCCATTGTATCGTCGATTTCTGCTGCTGTTGTTTCAAGAGGGCATCAGTAGAGAAGTCTGTTGGCCTATGGGAGATTTCTTTTCCATCCAACGCTACTGACGGTAGGTGTTTCGACATTGCATTTTCTAAGTCTCTTACTGACGTCGCATCAGAACCACCTTCAGGTATTGCTAGATTGGTTTTGGAAATGTCTCGATCAGCCGGCGAAATTGCAGCTCCAGGGTTGGAAGCAGCCTTTCGTCTTTCTTCGTCTCTGTCCGTTTCCTCATCACAGTCAGTCGTGTGCTTTCGTTTCTTCAGTCTTCTAGCTGGCATTGGTGATGTTCTTTCTGTGTTCGTGTGTACAGGTAAAGGTTGTGCGTCGCTAAGTCTTGTGAGGTGTGTGACGTCAGAGGTTGGAGGTGCGGAGGAAGCCGAGTCAGTGTTCGTTGGAGGTTCGGTTCTTTCAGTTTGGTGACGGGGCGGAGGGGGCGGGGCTCCGGAGTTATCGGTATCAGGTGGACCGTTTTCTGGGTCTCCAGTTGTTTCTTCTCTCTTCACTCCTTGTACGCTTTCTTCTAGTTGGCAGCAGTCCATTACTGTGTTCGGATATTCGCGCCCACTGAAAGGAAAAGAAGTTTGTTGATTAATTTTATGACCATAAAATTTTTTGTAGGTATGTCAATAGAATTTTGAGTGTCGAGTCTTTGAAATGTTCGGGTACAGATTTCACAAGTTAAAGAAAAATCGCTGGTGGAGGATTTCATGTTTTCAATACTAAACTTACCTGATAACATAGTTGACGCAAATTATGTTCTGTTCTTCAGCGTTCTTGGAGGAACAGACGACGGTGGCACAGGTTTGCATCCAGGTGTAACCACCAAGTTTGTTCATTATCCTATAGTAGTGCGTCAGAACTTGACCCTTGTTCATTACTGAAACAAAAGAGGATTCTATTTAGTTTTAGGAGTTTAGTGTTCTGGTATTTGATGGGACTGATATTTTTTTCTACAAGAGTGCAATAACGAACGAGAAAGATGGGTTTCATAAAAGGAAAAGAAATAATAGGTACTTCATATAAAAGCGAAACTGAGCGTGTCAACAAAACCGAAGCTGTAGTGCAGTTGGACGATATTGAACGCGGTACGGACATAGGGTATGTTCAACAAGTAAGGTAATTGTACCACTTCCAGTTCTGACTGTATCGTATGCCCCAAAATCCAGAAATTCTGAAGTTTAGGGAGTTTCACTTCTACTACGAAAAATCATTTGTTTTTCTACGATTTCGACGTTGATAGGACTAGGATCACCTAAACCTATTGACCTTCAGGTTAATTATTAGAACAATGGTTTTAAACAAACAAAAATGTAAACGTATAAGTATTAGCGTCATTATATTCAATAGATTTGTTACACAAAGGACATAGTGAACACGTGTTTGTGGTACGTGAGTCATTAATACGAACACGGTTTTTGGCATTGTTGATGTATTGTATTGGCAACGGATTTTTTAATTATGATGCATTTGATGTTGGAGGATAGCCAATAAGTGAAACTGATGAAGTGTTTGTTGTCTATTTTGTTTGAGGTTGAAGAAAATTAATGGTTGTAATGATTGGAATAGACGGTGATACTCTATTACCCAGGGGTGATACCTACCTACTTACATCCAGATCTTACAAAAGAAAGTGTAAATGCAAAAGTGATAAACCGAGAAAAAGACACCAATTCTTAAAAAAATTTAAAAATAAGAGAACAGGCGACTACCGTTGTCACACCATATTATGAAAGATGCAAGTAAAAAAGCACACAATAACACATGGTAAAATCTGTGCGCTCTTTAAATAATAACAAATGCCATAAAACACAGCCAGACTTATAATACTATTAGCTGTCGACATCTTTTAAGCAGACGTATGGTCATTATGTTTAATCGTACACAATAAATAATAAATCAACTTGTTTTTCAGGCAGCGAACACCAAGTAAATGCCAAAGCGTCACCGTTGTCGGAAGTCCCAAACATAATCATTTAATTTTATTGGACGTATGCACAAAATTTGAATATCATACGCTTCGCGATCGTCAATAAAGTCATCTCGTAACCAAACCGCGTATACAGTTGTAACCAAATTACCCGCTTTCTAACAAACACCCGGACTTTTATGCTAATATCTACAATTGTTATTCCAGACCAGGAATGTCCACATTTGACCGGCATCTACATAGATGTACATTTTAAATTCAAATTGATGGTCTCGTAAAGCTATCAAATGGTAAGGTGCTAGAACCGCATGACGTTAACGCTACACCGTGATTGGCATTCAAAATGTCAGCCATCTTGTTATGTACGATGATTGGTTGGATGATTACGTCAGGATTATGAGTCCTTCCATTCATGTCATCTTTGTTCTTGGAGTCCTGTATTTTTGTGGTGGAGCAATCGCATTAGATCGGATTGAGTTCAGATGACGAAGATACATTGAGGTCGTCACGAATTTTCCTCATCGGTGAATTAACATAGGCGCTTGATACGACGTTAAAGCATTTCAACATAGAAGTCGATACTAAGGATGTCATAGAAGCAGCTTCGCAGAAGTTAAATAAAAAAGTACATGCGCACAATACTAATGAAACTTATGAAGCAATAAAATTCAATAAGGATATTGATACTTGAAAAGATGCAAGAAAACCGAGGAAGTTGAAAACAACAAAAACTATGAATCACACAATAATTCAGGTAGGAATAACCATAAAACAGAAAAAGCCATCTCGTAGAACATTAAGACATGACATTTCCCACGTCTACGTAAAGGGGGAGGAAACCGAAATGGTGGTATAAAAATTATTATTCAAATCACAACTTGAGTAGAGACGGCCCGGCGTGGCGCTAGGCCTAAATTGTATTCCACTGACGGATGCGCAGGAAAGTAATAATATCATATACGAGAAGATTACATTACTTGAATAGGAATTCCTCTGTATACTGACGATCCTGTGCAAAATGTCAGAAAAGAATGTGAAGGCGGCAAAAGCAACATGACAATATATATTTCCGGAGGAATTCTGAATTCAATGAAATATTAGTCTCTGAATTTGAATTTTGTTCGCAATACGTGACAGAAGTTGACGTTATTTTATTCTGCAGTAAGACATCCTAGAATATACCATCGAATGAATTTGTAATCCTGATATTTCCTCGAGAATTTTCCTTTAGACTCTCCACCAGAATAACAATATTGCAAAAACACAGCCTATCAAACTGTAACATCGAAAATCATTACAAAAAGAAATGTTCCCACAAAACGTTGGACTCATAAATTTTCCTCGTAACGCTTTGCGCCTTGAGCTGCCTGTCTTCTTGACATGGATTTCTATAGGCCACAAACTGAATACAAATCGGTAGTTACGACATTAACCTACGAAGGATTTCACCACATATATTGGGTCATGGGTGGACGGCGCATCGTTTATAGACAATTGATGATACTCGCAAGGCTAATTAGAAATAGAGGGACAATTAATGTTGCCCAACTGGATTGATTTATTGTTGAAAGAAATGTTGAAAGGTGTAATTAATAATAGGAAGTCGTAAACAGGATCCATCTGGAGACTGTTAATGAGCTGGTGAAAATAGAATCCTAAAATGTTCGATTACCGTAGAATATAATGAAGCTATTTAAAATAATAAACTCTTTAACGACGATAATAGTAAAAAAAGAAGATCGTAATCGTACTGCATATTATTATGACCATAATCAAGATCTTGAATCTGATTTTATAATTGAATATAATGACACAAGGAGGAAATGAGATAAAGATAGAAATAATGAAGGAATACTTACAATCTACGTGACATTTTCTAAGTTTGTTGGCATCTTCTCCGTGGCAGAGGGCATAGAGATTCTTCCCCGTTAATTCTTCAGCAGTGTAGCCCAGGAGTTCTGATACCCGGCTGGAAATAAAATACACAGTGTATCAACGAAAACATTTAAAAAATATGAAGCTGAATAAAAACCTAACTTGAGAAAAATAATAAAATTCCTGATTTTACGTTAGTTGGTCTGTTAGCATTACATATATTTTATTTTAATAATTTTGGAAAAAGACAGTCTGCAGAAAACAACTTACTCATGACTTACATTAGTTAAGTTGATAAAATCATGTCTTACCTGGGCTCGCAATGTGCTATTCGGAAGTCGAAGTTGATTCTTGTGACGAACATATCCGACTCCAGTCTGATCTCGTGTACCGATGGCGGCGGTAATGCTATGGCTAGAGCCACCATGCCAAGGAGTACCGTTGGAGACTTGCGACTATGGGAAAAGGAATACTGCGGTCGGAGGCGGCACAGCATCAGAACCACCTGGAAAGAAGGAGACGGGCGTTGAAGAGATGCTTATAAAAAGGTTTAATAATGACAGTTTTGATAGATTTCTACTTAAAGAGGAAGATTATAAAAATAAACATTGTTAAACAGAAATTCTTCCTCAATGTTGACTTCTGAAACGATTTAAAAAGAAACTTAAAATTCAGACAGTACTTTTTGTGTCTGCCAAACCCTAATAACATTAGTCCATCTTTTATAAAAATGTTAACAAGAAACGAACTCAACAAAACAAAATAAAAAACATCATTAAAACTTTCACATTTACTTCGTTTTCGTAAAATAGAAAACTCGGAACGTGTCTCATGTAAGAACATTAAACTTTCAAACATAACGAGAAACTGAAAAGCTATTTGTTACACACCGTAATGTTTCTGAGGCACGTATAATACATATTACCAGGTAATCGAATTCGAAGATCAAATGTAAGGAGGATCAACTAATTTGCAATTTTCCCAATAAAACCGTAGCCTTTGGCGTAACATACACTCGAAAACGTTCCAGTATTAATTGCTCTACTGATTCTAAAATGGAGCTATATTACCCATTAAGATGAAGATAAAACGAATTATGGCTGTTACTTTTACTTTAGTACCTAACAACCCTTTAAAATAGGCATAAAAGAGCAATCGACAAGCAATAAAGAAATGAACGACATCCTAAACATAAGAGGAAGTGACCAAGAAACTGCTTATAAAATAAAATGAGAATTTACACCCCGAAAACAATCTACCGGCAATTTCGCTCAGCTTTTGCGGCATTCGCAAGTCGCTTGTGATATAATCACGTTTTATGACCTAGCACCGAGTTAAGGCAAAAATTATGGGGCCGTATAATGCTGCCTTGAGGCACCCCAACCTAACAATAATTCTAACCAATAATATTTGTGATCTAAGACGGACAAAGAGGTCGTTCGAATCCATTTGTTACTCGCTGTGTAGATATGGAGCTATGAGATTACAGTTTCAGGAATATACGTGGAGAAAAAGATGATTTACAGTATCAAAGGGTGACTTTTGAACGGTTTTATTTAGCATCGACTTTTTGTTTATGTACAGAACCTAATGAAAGAAAATGCTGATTTTATTCGCAACAATCACTCTTAGTTTTGCCAATTATCTCTTTCTACAAGATACCCACCCGCCAGTTACCACTCTCGGACCTCGATGGTTCACTCTCCTTGCCTCTTCCAACCTAGATCGAAAATGAAAATTCAGCGTCCATATATTTCTCTCTATAAATTACTAGATAAGAAAAATGTTCACAAACTTTCATAGTCCCTCTTGGTTAATAAATTCATTTAGAAATTTAGTGTCAGAATTTTCATAATTTATTATGTAAATGTAAGTTAAAATAATGATGCTCTAAGTTTTAATTCATATATTAGTATAAAGTGTAGTATAAAGTGAACATTTATAGTAGTTTTTTTCTGTGATATCAAAGATGAAGAAATAATTTAAAGTTATTATTTTATTTTCTTCAATTTCTCCAGGTAAGCGGAGTTGCTTACCTGGAGAAAATGATTACCTGTCTAATCTTATTTTTTTTATATTAAGCAATTATTTTTGAGATTCTACTACATCTACACTTCACACGTCAATGTGGTTGCTGGTTAACTTACCCTGTATCCTGAAGACTTGAAGTGGCATCCTCTCTTAGTCAGCGTACTCTTCATTCTTATACAGAATGCCCGGTCCATCCCCCGGTATAGCGACCCACTCGCCGCCAGGGTCATTTGTGCCGATACTGTTAACAATGAAAACACAGTTCTGTAGTATTGTTTATAAGCTTGAATGCTATACTATCGCTACTACAATAATATAGGTATATCCTATTATGATCAACATTTACTTTCTCCATTTGATAACATTTGTCATCTGTTCCCACGTAAGTATGGGCTAGCTTGGTTTTCAGTTTTTCATTGAGTGAGTTACCGTAGTTTTCCTATATTATACTCACAATATTATGTCTATGCGTAATACGATGTCAATATATATGATACCTACGTCTCAATCGTAACATCTATTGTAATGTATGTTAATAAAAACTGTTTCAAGATAGATAAATTCCTGCTGATAATTACATTCTTTGGTATTACACAATTCCTATTTTTATCACGTTCATTATCAGACTGCTTGCTTTTCATAAGTTTTCACTGCAAACCACCCAATTATATCAGATAATTGGATACAAAGAATTGAAATAGTTTCCAAGTTTTCATTATGTGATTCTTGAGATTTTAAATTGATTCCTTTCCTAATAAACACATACGTTTCTTGCCCAAAAAGCACATAAAAAATCAACAAAATAGACCCAATTTTAACACAAATAGAGTCGATTTTTAGTTAAAAATTGTATCAATCAGTGAGAGAGTTGATTGATTGGGTGGACGTGTAGCTAATTATAAGATTTGTGCTGCGATGGGACCGGGACGATCGACACTACGCTGTAATTGATTTCACTGGACCAGCCACTAAGTTATTTGACGATGGTTCTAAAAGTTTGTGAGAGCCTGGTGGAAAGAAATTGTATGACTTTCGAAGGGTTTTGGCTGTTAAAGATAACAATTTTGTACATTGTGATTGAAGATAATTGTCTTAAACAGGATAACCACTCAAAACCTGTGTGCTTGAGTTTAGCCATATATAGTGTTACCTCTGCGGTTAAACCTCACCAAGATGTAACCTAAAAAGGATAAAACATTTTTTTCCAAATAATGTCTGGTCTGGTATGTTCTTTTAAACAGGCATATTTGATAGATCAAAAATGTTCTAGAGTTGGACAATTGAGCTTGGCTTCAGCTGTAATTATTTTAATATTGATGGAATCCTTGTAATCTATTTCCAAATTGCTGCATATTGTACAAACATACACTGATCTCCGCCAGAGTGCGATGTCCTTGATGTTGAGCTTCACATCATAAGTTAACCACACGGACTGGTATTCGAATTTCTTCAAATCTGGAACGTATTTCTTCGAATCTCCGGTCCTCTGCTCTCTCAGCAAACCTTTCCTTTTTTTCTCTGGAGCAACATGCTATTTTCTTTATCGTAGACGTAGAGCCAGTCAAAAGGGGCTTCCTTTGCCCTTTTTCCGGATCATCTAACAGGCTTACGAGTCTAAGGTTTTTCATTCATCAACCCAGCTGCGGAGAACCTGTACTTCGAGTCCAGCACGACTTTATTCCACGTCGCGTGGCTGTCAAATCACCAGCGATTCTGTTGAAGGCTGCTGGACTTCGAGGCCACCTTCGTCTGTGTCCAGGAAACTACGATTTCTAACTAATATCGTGAACACTTAAGCTCTCTGACGTCTTTTTTTATCTCAGGACAACTTAGCTTATGTATTCTTGATTGTATTCTTTTTAAAATCTGCGCAAATTAGTGATAACGAGCCTAACGAAAACGATTGCAATCGATTCGCTAGTTCGTGAAATTCGTTATAAAATGTTATCCTAGAAGATACTCTGAGATTGATAGATTAACAAATTTCTCGTCTTCCTATTATTTTTACAAGAGCAATATTGCCTTGTAACCGCAGTGTTACAAGATAGGATAGGATATTTTATAGGTATTTCCTAAAAAAATATACGTTTTTATTCTATGCAGTGAAGTGATTTTTTATTTTCGCTACACTATGCAATGTTAAAATTCTTTCAGAGGGATACAAAAAATCTTGAAAAGAAATATACGGCCACAAAATACGAGAATGTAAATACAGTTCAAAGCATTTAAAGTTCAAAGCGACTAAAAGTTCAATGGGAGGTTAAGGAAAATAAGCATTATATCTACTTATTGATGATTTTTTTTATTTAATATATTACGTCATTCTTTCCAAACAGACCACATTGCGGTTTTTATATATTTTTTGTTTTCCTATTTCAGTAGCTTTTTGCCACTATTAGTCATAGATCGATACATCAGTTCCTTTATTTCTTTGGGCCAATCTAGCACAAAAAAAGTTCTGTCTCCATCTTCCTTTTATTTTCGGGTTGAACAAAGCCTCACTTAATCTATTCTAGTGCTGAATGTGTACATAGTGTGAACAAAAAACATATGTGAGGAAATCGAAAATGTGTATAGAGATGAGGAGAATCTTTATGATGAAAGCTATGTTAAATTCGGTGAATATCAAGACGAAGAAGGGTAAATTCTAGAATAACGAACAGATGAAAATAAGGGCTGTAAAAAACCACAAATTGAAATTTAACATTTCTTAGAAATGGTACGAACTTGATGATTATTATGCTGCACCAGAAAATAAAGCAAAATATGATGAAATAGTAGAAACCCATCTTGAAATGGACTATAAAGACAATGAATCAGCCCATATCAATTTCATCTTTGATACAGGTGAACTTTTTAGACAAGACAAGAACAAAAAGTAAACAGCTGTCAAACAACTTTAAATTCATCGCGCATGTGGTACTGTTGCAAGTTTAATCTTTGGCAATAGTCACAATGACCATTATAGTGGACAAAAGGTATGTCAATTTGTATCACGTTGCTGTAATACTTAACCAGATTGACTCAGCGAGCAAATATTTGTGTAACCTTGATATATCAGGCTGCTTTTTAAGGTGGTACAAAAATACTGACTTTATTTTCGTGGAATGAAAAGATGATTTTTATCATGGGCTTGCGTATGTTCTCTATTGGCTATTTTTGTAATAGTTTCCTTATTTGCAATTATTTTGGTTCATACCGTAATTTCTAGGATGAGTGTACCTGTGTTGTGTACGTTTGGTACTATCCGTTTTTGTAACAAACAAGCATTTTAAAAGAGTAACGGTGAAGTTTCTTGCCCATTCTTCTCCATACGAAAACTACCTTTTGGAAGGGGCGACTAGAATCAATTTTATTTTAATTTTGACTTTCAAAAGTGCCTTTTATGTGCCTAATTGAAATAAATGATTTGACTTTGACTTTAATATTATATCATTTAATTTAATTCTCAAGCAGTCTCTGAAAAAATTCAATCCTAGCACTCATTCCAACTAATGATAGATTTTAGTTGTTTCCAAGAAATCTACGTAAACTACATGCAATTTCTTTAGGACAATATCAGTAATACTTTTCACGTCACTACCACCTACGATATAGCGACAGCTACACAGCAGATTATGGCAATATCCCAAGATATTTTACTGGTATGTGGGAGAGTCGCATACTCAGCAAAACGTTTACTGCCTGATATTATCTAAATGGCTCCAACATTTCTATTACTTCTTTAATATTCATGCTTTATGCAGACGTTTCGAGTTTCCGGTTTAAAACGTTTTCTGTAATGTTCAATTTTTATATTGACAGTACTTACTATTATATTATATATTGAAAACTGCTGGACCGATCACAGTTCAGTTTTACTATTGTGTGGTTAATGATTGGACTTGATGTCTTGAATATGAAGGGCACAATCCATTGTGTTTCTTGAAAAAGTATATTCAAAACAATCTGATTATGTCTGTCATAAAAAATAAGTTTCATTCTACCGTCATTGATTGTGGTTTTGCTACCAAATATCATCACTATTGGCTAACTGAAGTTGTCAAAAAATAAAAGACCCGTTTGGACATTTGAGAATGCGTTCTTGACACCTGTCAGTTTCATACAAACGAATACGTGTTTTACGAATTTGATCTTTATTAACTACTAGAACTGTCAATGTCAAAACGACCCTTTTATTTTTTGACAACTCACTTGTATAGTTGCTTAAATACCGCAATTGTCTTTTATGAGACCCACGCGGACCATTCCTGTGTCCCGATCTTTTCCAAGGTTGATAAACTACTCATGACTTTGGCTTTGCAGGTTTTTTAGCTGCCTTCAAAGTATTTACTTTCAACCCTTAACCTAGCCCAACTTTTAGAACCACAGATTCGTCACTTCAGAAAACATCAAGCCATGGTCATCATGGTCATCACGGTGACAATGTGGCGATTTCAACATGGGCCACTGTTCTGTGACTCATTTCACCACGCCCGTCACCACACAATGGTCCACTGTCAAACCATCTCGATTCTCGATCCTGATTGATTTTTTTATCGAGTTTTTTAGCATCGTGTAAATTGAAATCGATTCTAGCCCTTCGATGTGAAATTGATGGTTGCTTTTAAAAAAAATCTGATGTGTTAACAGTTTTTTTTTGTTTCATGTAGTTGGTGTAGTTTTGTGGTGGCGAAATTCGGGCCCTTAAACCGTTAATGATTAAGAATGAAAAAAGGGTTTTTGGTAACAAAAATCTGATCACAGGTTCGTTTCACTAGTATTAGAATTTATTTATTTGTAAGAATGTAGTTTTATATAGTATGGTGTTAATATTTCTTTAGTTCTACACACTCGACCAGAACATAATGGTGTATAAATATTTAAGTTTTAAGATTTGTGATTTACAATAACTCCAATATGAATTAATATTATTATAACTAGGTAATTGTTATACTAGTCGCGCTGCGAGTTATATTGTAGACGTGTTGGAGGTATACCTAAGTACTTATACAAAATAATCGTTTCTGATTCTTTAAGCAATATAATGAATTATTTTACATCCTCTATTCACTCTGGCAAAGGTTGTAACAATAATTTATTTCGTTCCATTCCATTTAATTCGTGGAATCCAAAAAATTACACAAAACAATCAAAAGAAAATATTGAATTGGAATTGTGTGCATTTAAAGCAAGTTTTTCATCAGAGCGACCGAAGCCACAACAATAATAAAAACTGAATTCATTCGACCGGATAACATTGCCGGTGAAAATTATTATACGAATGAATTTTTTGCCTATCTTCGCGTTTAATTGAAGTCGGCACCCACATCTTTTTAGAAAAATTAAACAGGTGACTGATTTAATGGCACAGCCGTCATCGGCGCCTTGATTTGATGCGCAGTTGTCATCATCCTCAACGGCCTAGCACATTCCCATAGCGTTGGAAATGAAATTATAATTTGTTCTGTAAAGGTTTGTGCTGACACCCCATTGACCGTTTCATAAGCTCCCAACGCGGCGTGAACGCGCCATAATCAAATTTCAATTTGATCCACAACTTATTAGTGCCAGCATTGGGCGATTCGATATACCGAGTGAAATTTAAGATCGGTATTGTCGCCGATTGTCGATGGAGCAACGGCCTCCGAAATAAGTCGAGTTTAATTGAATTCCGAACCGATGTTTTTGTCAGAAACGAAGATTCGATAATTCTTGTTGCTTCTCGTTTCCAATGTGACACCTGTTTAGAATGAACAACGGTAAAAAGTCTTCGCTTTACTGTTTTCAGTGGCTTTTTTAAAGAGTTTTTACCACATTGGCTGGAATTAAATGAATTTAAACGGTATTACAAGTAATCTAAAGTGGAACAGCCATCTGATAGATAATTTGTAAAAAAAAAAACAAAAATAGTTTTGATTGAGACATAGGAATTTTACTTTATGCTTGGTACGCGGTTTTTATTCTTAAGGCAGTTAATTAAGAGATTTTTATTAGTCTTAATGAAAACTTAGTAAGATAAATCATTATCTAGGTCTCATCTTACAAAAATAGCTTAAATAAAAACGGAGTAAACTCTTGTCGCAGCATAAATCTAAAACCTACTTTTCATGAAAGATTTTCATATAAAAACGTTCGCGGTTAAAAAATAAAAATTCTGTAATTGAGAACACGAATCTCTATCACATCCTCAGCAATGCCTTTCAGTCAGACAACATTATTTAAGTTTGAATTATATTCAACTTACCATCAGGGTTATTCGTTCCATGCTGGCTTCCCTCCTCACTCCCAGAAGCAGGACTGTTCAATCCCGCTTGACCTGGTCTTCCAGTAAGGGACAACCCTAGCTGTTCCGCTATTTCTGCATGGTCAGCCTGATGCACGTAGTCAAATATACTGCTACCCGTCATCTCTACCTGTGGGCGAAAATTACGGAGTTATGTCTGAGATACATAAAATTCTGCAGAAATTAAAATTCGGAACAAAATTCCGTTGGCTAGACTGGAAACAGACCCCAACATAGTTCGGAAAATTGTACTTATGTTTTTGATGTCAAAAGAAATGACAATGAAAAATATACAAAACATGTTTATGCAAAAGCACAAAGCGCAAATAGTTATTACAGGGAAGATAATAAAACAAAACATACAAGAAGTTATTAAAACTTTTATGAAGCACATTTTCATTCAACCACAGCCTACACGTATACAAAATTATTAGCCAATAAAAAACCAGTCTTCCAAACCCAAGGAAGAAGCCTGAATGGTAGCCTGTCACGTACATAGTATCGTTATGAATGAAAGAGTTATCTCGCATCGCATAGCAGGTGACTTTCATAGAAATGGCTAACGAGACGGTGTTTACATGACGATTGATGACAATGATGGTGAACGGGACGTAGATGTGGTTATCTTAGAGGAAGATGCTGTTGACGTATGTGATGACAAAAGGTTGTAAAGTTGTTGATAAGGTCTGTCTTATCGTTTCAGTTTATTGCCTTAAAGGCAGATGTCTGGGCTTCTGTTGGTTTGTATTAAAGAGATAGTGTGGAAGGAAGCGGAGTGTGTAAGGATTGTTTTGATGACTAAGATAAGGAAAATTAAGCAAGGACAATAAACAAAACAAAAATTCAAGTAAAAAATCACTTGGGCATAATGAAATTGTAAACCAAAAGCGTTATCAACCCAAAATATTTTCTTTCTGATTACTATAACTAAGTAGTGATTGAAGACGTAGAAGAAAATAAAAGATAAACAGTTTCTGAAGAATTGCCAACTCCATCACATCATAAACAAATCAAAATCCTAAACAGAAACCATAAACAAAACCCTCAAAAATAATAAAAATCCATCCAAAATCCAAACGGTGCCAACAGAACTTTCACGATGACCCTTTCACGGGTTATTCAAATGCATCTTTAAATAAATTTATCAAATATAATTGTGAGACCGTATTACACATTCAGGAGGCGTGTATCCGCAGTCAGGGCTTGCATGTAAATAGTCTAAGACAATGGTGACGTTATGGTGGTCGGTTCTTGGAATGATGGTAAGGATTTTATGGTATTTACCGATTCGCCGATTGATGGGACACACATTTTTCGTCGTTTGAATTTTATGGTGGAAAATTTTGTTGAGAGAGATGGGAATCTTGATTGTGTTAAGTGTATGGAAATGTAGTGTGAATTTTTGATAGCGATAAATATATACTATATACTTTAATCAGGTTTGTAGGTGATTGTATCGAAAATCTGAGGTATAGTAAGTTCAAAGTAGGTGTTGATATCACTAGAAATCATTACAAACAGATGATATGAACTTCACTTGACAAGTCGATTTCGAGTTAGACGATGAAGATATAGCATATAAAGTAGAGACATGAGAAAGTAAGATGGATATATATTGATCAACAATATATTCAGTACTCATAAGTTTCAGCTGCGTTCAGGTCCACGAAATCAATTTACCAAAACCATAACACGTAAATGATTTCCCAATAAAAACGAGAATGAACAAAAAAACTGCTTATAAAAGGAAAATATGATTTCCCATTGCTATCAGCCTGTGAAGGCAAAAGAGAAAAAGACAGAATTTAATATAGCCGAAACGTCTAACACGGGCTTTACTTATAAGAAACTTGTATCTAGTCTTATTTACCAGGAAGTTTATGTATTTTATGTCACACACACACGCGTAGATGTACGTACACGTGTATGTGAAGTGTTTCGACGTTTTTTCGGCTATGTGTGCGTGTGTTCGGGGGTGTGTGTGTTCAGGCATTAGAATGAAGAGCACGCGCGCGCCTTGCCCGCGACGTGACCGGCATATCGTATCGTCCCTTTCCCCCCATCTGCCCTCTCGCTCGCACCACCCCCTGCAGCCATTTTGGAAACGAATTTCCCAGTTTTCGGCTCTTTTCGTAGCGCCTTTTAATTTTGTAATGTTATTTAATTTTGCTTATGTTTTTGTTTCGGAGTCAGTTTTTGCGAATTTGGTGTTTTCTGCTTTAGCATGAGCGTGTTTTTTAAACATCTCATTATTTTGAGGGTAATTTTTATTTTCTCCTAACGCGACGTTGTCGGTCGACTTTTATTTACTATTCTGAGAATATTTGCGACTATGACTTCATAATAGACAAAAATCTGTAGTGGATCTTGAATGGGTCTAAGAATTTTTTACTTCCGATATTTTTATTAAAACAAAAGCTTCTCTACAAAAATCCATTACAGTAAAGATCATCACACACAGAGCCAAATAAGTTGCAAAAAAGTACAGTCAGACAAAAAAAACTTTGACCGACTAAACCCGAAACCATATCCCTTTCATCGAAAAAAGTTTTGAAGAAACTAAACCCTTTAGAGATGGTCCGAAAATAGATAGTCAAGTATAAAAACCTGCCCACGTATTAGACATAACGTGACACGTGTATATTTATCTACCATCTAGTACAGTAACGTCTTTCTAGCGGCGCCGAATATCAACTGATTATATCGTACTGAGTGTATGTGTGCACGTGTGAATGAGTTTGTTTGTGTGTTTGTACACACAAGGTGTGCTGTGAGCTTTGCCTAAGAGGTGGGTAGAATATCAAGAAGGTTTAAGGTATGTTGAAGCGGTGAAGTCTATGAAGTGTGCAAGAAATTTTTGTTACTTACTAAGGTTTTATCAGATTTCGGGGATAATGATTCTGTTAGTCATGGAATACGCTTGACTAATTCTAGGTCATTTCCATGAACATCGTTGCATATTTTCAATGCCATTCAAACAAAAATTCCCAAAATCGTCCCTGAGTCATGGTTTTTTTAGTTTTTCCCAGATTATTTACACTGTGGGGGTTTTCCTTACATCTCGTATTTATTGTATCTTAGTGAGTTAGAATCCTTGAATTGCATGGACTGTATTTGTTGATGTCCTCGTTATTCTTGACGAGTTTATACAATACAGAGTGGCCCATTTATAGTGGTCCAAAAACTTTTGCGTCTTAAGACATCCCATGGATTCACCTAAATGCAACATACATTCCGCGAAAATCAGTTGTAATTTTTTTAATTTATTCTTATTTTGATTGTTGTTTTTTATTTATATCTAATCGTATGCTGCACTGGTTGACGTCATCACGTCAACGCCGCCTGTCGCTGAAAACCAGCGCTGGGGCTCTGTCTCGTACAGGGTCGTGGATGTGACACATGTTTGACGCAAATAAATGTAATTTCTCTTCCTTTCTGTTCTGTTAAATTTTCTCTTCTCTCTTTAGTCATGTAAACCTCTCTAGATTGAAAGTTATTGCACTAAATCGAGTTAAATTTGGCAGTACATGTAGCTCTTCAGCTCTTCATGTAACTAGAGTTATAAGTGGCAATGAAGTAATGGAAGAAGTAAGGACTGAAGTAGAAGAAGAAACAAAAGGAGAAGATAATAATGATAAACTTACTTGTGATAATCCTAAATATATAGAAACAGTTTCAGATATGTACAGGAACCTGCCGTCTGCCGCTACTGATAACGCGAACCCATCCAAGGACTGTAAACAAAAGAAAACGGAAATTAATACCATATCAATATTCATAGCTCCATTGAGCAAGAGCTGGTGATGAATGCTCGTGCCTTCTCTATATGAAATGAGACCTTCGCCCTGCAGTGGCACAATATCAGGCTGGTATTATTAATACCATAGCTCTTTGTGACAAAGAATGAGCTAACCGATCTACAAAGTGTAATCAAAATTGTGTTGGACTGGAAAAAAGGGTGAACATAATCAGCAGTCATCTGCCTAGCCTTTTCCCAACTATGTTGGGGTCGGCTTCCAGTCTAACCGGATGCAGCTGAATACCAGTATTTTACATGGAGCAACTGCCTATCTGACCTCCACAACCCAGTTACTGGGTAGTACGATACCCTTTGGTAAGACTGGTTGTCAGACTTTCGGGCTTCTGACTACCCGTAACGACTGTCAAAGATCCACGAATGACAGCCGGGACCAACGGCTTAAAGTGCTTTCCGAGGCACGAAGGGGACTCGGTATGTAAAGATGGTCACCCATCCACAGACCAACCGCGGCAAGCGTAGCTTAACCTGACCGATCGACCTGTGCGGCTGTTATTATTTAGCCACGGGCCCCTTCAGCAGTATACAACAATATAAATGTATGGAGCAACTGTTTTATTGGCGATTGCAAGGTTGGTTGAGTAACAGTTGTTTATAATGATGACCCTTTTTCAGATCCAACACCATTAACTTGTATGCAGGATGTAAGGGATATCGAAGTGCAAACTGTAACAATGAATGATTTTAGAACTACGAGCGTTGAAATTTTTCGTCGCTTCGTATACTGGGGGGTCTAGATAAAGAATAGAATTCATGGTAAAGTTTGCGCGCCAATTTCCCTTACCTACACCGTGTATATTGAACTTAGGATAGAGGTGAGGATTTACAACAAAAGACATTTTAAAACCAAATCTATCATATTGCGGAAAAATACTTAATTTAATATAAATCTAACTTTTTACAAAGATAAATTAAACGTTAAATTGAAAATTGCACAAATGACACATAAATATATTAGTATAATGGATTGTTTACGCAATTTATGAAATCGATACTATAAATAACTTTACGTTGACAGATAAGCTGTCGAACATGTCAATATACAATAACAGTCATTTCGGCAATAATTCAATTGACAGAAGTATCGAAATATTCGTTAATTTCAACAAATAGCGTGTAATGTATTGAAAAACCACGCTTCATTATTATAGCTAAACAATAGTTTTGTATTAAAAATGGTCACGGTTTGTGCGCAGGCGCAGGCGTGAAACAACTTGACAAGTACGGTCAGCAGGGAAATACAATATAGCACAGTATAATAATTTTATCGATTAGGCATGTGGCGAAACTTGGTAGGTTACTGAAATATAGGCGTACCTATTGAAAATTTTGGAACAATAGATATTTTGTCCTAAATATTATTTGTCTGTAAAAAGTGTCAAACTACAACACAACTACAAATAAATAAAATTGAAGTATGTTTTATCTGTCTGTTTATACCTCCGAAACGGCTGGACCCATTTTTACGGGTCTTCCACGGGAAGTGATTTAGGCTACTTTAATTTTAGAAAAAGAATTAGGGTTCCACACAAAAAAAATAAAACCTATGAAATCCAATTTGTTTTCGGACATGCACGCGAACGAAGTCGCGGGCACTAATTATTTTTAACAAAAAATAACAACTTCCATTAGACTAGAGAAAGATTCATTCATCCAACATATCCACAATTAAATTAAGTTACGATGCATACGGGAAAAAGAAACATATCGAACCGAAGACGATTGCCAATCACTCGGATTATTCACGCTAAGCACATGTCGAAAAAATGAACCAGTAACAGTACGGAACCAGAAAAAAATCTATCACAGACAATCAGACACTACCAGATTGAGCCCATAAGTGTTCTATTTACACCTTCGACATGCCAGATTAAAGAATAAATTGATCTCAATTTTTTGCACACCATACCTTCAAAAGTAATAGTTCCACATCAATTTTGTGACGGTCAGCAAAAAAAGTAAACAAACAGAAGTTTGATGATGAAAAACTCCACGAGCCAAAGTGAATGAACGAATCAACTAGATTGTAGTTATACTAGAAGTGACTTTATTCATATCATCAATGATGAATTTCCTGCTGAGCATTGCTCTCTTATACCCTGTCCATTAGGCAAACCGTTTTTTGACAGATGAAACTAGTGATTGCAGCAACACACAATACACTGATTGATACACGTACGGTATTATAATGTCTGTAAGAAGCCACAAATAAGATAATTCAATAAGATAAGGCAGTTTATATATTTATTTTATTACGCATTTTAAAGTTAACTTTTACGTAATCTGGAATATGTTCTAAGACAGCTGTCAAAAAACGGTTAATATAATGGACAGGGTATAATGATAATAGCAACGAAAAGTCAAATAACAACATATTCATTGATACTGATTAATCAATTAAGTAAGAAATAACACTATTTCAATTGATCGCACTATTGAGAAGAGACACTAGTTAGTAAAGAAATTTCTTCACGTAGTATGAAAATATCTGAAAAACAATAGAAAGAATTTCAAGCTACTGAAGGTGCAAAACAATAATTTGAAAAATGAAAAAAAAGAAGAAAATGCCATAATTTATTTCATTGGGTATCTTCCCTGCAATACCACTTGATGATACTAGCTCTAATAAAAACTCAACCAAAAATGTCTCTTCCAGTATCTCTCTCTCAACTCAATCCAAGATTATAATGAGATGCACGGTTGACAAAATACATCGTGATGGATAACTTTTTATTATAAATCCGCGCCTAAACGGCACTGGGCAGTAAAAAGAGTGGATTATAAACTTAATAGACCATTGTGTGTGGAAGCTTTATTTAAAAAGTGTTCGGACGTGGTCCTTGTTATTTTAAAAGTTGTTTCTCAAATTATTATTTTTTTGTTGGCATTTTCACTTTTTTGATAGGTTTAAATTAAGGGCTTAGAGAAAGTAAAAAGTTAAGTACCTAATGATAAGATGGGTACTTTTTGTTCATCGAAGTTTCAATTTTAAAGTAACTGTACAAAATTATGTCAACGAATTACTACTTAATCCATGTCTAAACAAATGAATAAGATAGGACCAGTTGCATCAATGTGTTAGACTCCTAACGTGCTACACCAAAACAGCTTCTTACTTTCAGTGCCTCGGAAAGCACGTTAAACCGTTAGTCCTGGCTGTCATACATGGATCTTTGACAGTCGTAACGTGTCGTAAGAAACCCGAAAGTTTGACAATCAGTCTTACCAAGGGGTATCGTATTACCTAGTAACTGAGTTGTAGAGGTCAGATAGGCAGTCGTTCAATGTAAAATACTGGTACTCAGCTGCATTCGGTTAGACTGTAAACCATCCCCAATATAGTTGGGACAAAGTGATGATGACATGAGCATCAATGCAATGAGATCAACAAAACAAAAATATCATGCAGAACCAATGCTGCAAGTAAAAGTCGTATTAGCATTATTAAGTAAAGCCTGCAACGCCTCCGAATCGAGCACAGAAGTGGTACAAGTACAAATATAAATTCAGACATCAATCCATCAACCAAATTCTTCGAAGCCAATCTCCAAACCTATTGACCTCAAACTCTCGTCAACAAACATTACACTGGCAACCACGAAATTGATTCAATACGAACTATGAAACAAATTCAATGTTTTGCAACAAAACATGTTAGAAACCTACGTTCCTTCATGTCCGTCCTTAATTTTTTTCATAAAAACGTACAAAGAGTCCCGCAAAACAGTTGATTTTCTACATAATGTGGAAAAAAAACAGACAAGGCATCACGTACAATGCTATTTTACAGCTGGGAGTAGAAACCGCAATGCCCACAATATTATAATGACACAGAATCGATTGCAAAATGATAATTTACGTGATAGAACAGGTAGAATTGAATTTTTAGGGTTCAGCGCAGAAAGGAACGAACCGAAGTGATAAAGAATTTATAAATGAAAAATACTGCTGCCCTTGGAAACAATGAAAACTACATTAGAAAAGAAATACTCCGAATTTCGGCCATGGCAGCCCATCTCAGCGGAGACTAGCCATCTCCGCGAGAGATTGCACAAGTGTATGCACAGGTGCACTCGCTTCCCTCACTCTCATAGTCCGATGGGATGGCATTTCGACACGACCGGAGAGAGATCAGGCGTAGGACCAACGGCTTAACGGGCTTTCCGAGGCACGGGGGTTATCAGACCGCTAACTTCCAAACTCCGGGTTGCAACTGAGACCCAACCCGACGTACATAGTATTGAAAGAGTTAAAATATAATGTAGGTATTAATATCAACAACATCTTTTAAACTATCAACTTTGCTAAAACGTTTAGACGATGTAACGCTCAGACGATCATCAATAGCGAATATTATACTTTATTATTGTATACGGAACGTGCTATATTGTCATCTATTCGTACTTGACCAAGGTTTTTTGCCTAACCCTCTCGCTTGCGACAAAGTATATGTTCAATTAATTCTGTTATGAAATTTCGTGAAATCTGTGAAATATTAAATTGAGTTTTTTTTTTTCAAATTCGCTTGTCTCGTGTGTCGCAGTGTCTATTGTATACTTTCCATTGTATGTTTTGTTAGTAAAAAAGCGTTAAGTCGGCCAAGATATTGCTCAATGGAAAGTCAAGTTTGAATATGTTGAGGCGCGCTATTCAAGTTTTTTACAATATGACGAAATAATAATATTCGTGAACTCTTTTATCAGTTCAGGTGATAGATTTATGTAAGTAAGTTGATTCTAAAGCAAGGTCGTGATGACTAATTTTGTTGTATAGTTATTTGTTGAACATTGATTCCTATTGTGAGCTTTGTTCGTCATTGTTATCAACATCATTAACGTTGACAATTGACAGTCGATATGTTTGTATTGTTTGTTGTTTTAGCTTGAGTAAAAGTTTACTACTGAATCTTCTTTATAATTATTTCATAACACACACATTTACGATTCTTAATCATTGGCGTTATCTTTGTCATCAGAGTTTTCTTAATGACAGGTAACTGGATAATTTTCATTTTCACAAACGACTGAATCCAGTTTGGATAGCCATTGTGCTAATTAACTAACCCTTATTATTCAGGTCAGGCAGGTTATTGCATTCAATAGCTTGCTTGAAGTTAGTTAGGATATTATAACGACAAATTAAAGAACCTTTGAATTACAGATATTGTACAAATTCATTTGGAACCTCCGAAATGCCAATTTAAAACGACTTTGGAAGCATTGGAATTATGGAAATTGAATTTGAAACCAAGACCGCAGAAATATTGGAGGTACAAAACCGCCCTTGTTACATCCTAAAGTACTTAACTACGTTTACGTCTCAAGATAAGAGAGTGATAGGCAGTTCCGCTACCTTAGATAACAGTACATGTATATATTCGTACTTACCTGTAATATATGTGTTCCTTGGTGCTGTTCGAATAGTTCCATGGCCAGCCCTATCGCCGTCCGTCTGTTCTGTGCACCTGCAACAAATTGGAAAAAAAAAAATTAAGTATGTTTGTGGTTTCTATATTTTATTTCTGCTACTGAGTCCTTGTCATTACTTTCAGAAGACTAATCATTTTGTGGTCCTAATTTATGTTGTTCGCTATGTGGCAATTGTTGATTCCACGGCATAGAATTCCTCTGAGGTAGAAGAAGCAAGATTAAGAGTTTCCCAATTTACTTTGATATTGGTTTTGCCAAGTTGTAGACTATGGAGTTTATTAATTAAAATTGCTTCAAGTTAAATTATGATTAGCGTTTAACCATACATTTTTGACGTTTTAACGTCTTTTGTATAAAAATACCCCTAAAAGTTAAAATGGTTTCAATTTGATGATGATTTGATTAATGGTCTCAACCATTAGGACTTATGGTTAGGACAAATTCATTTTCTTTGGTAACATAAAAATATCTCTGAACAATTCCAGAAGGCCAATTCTCGTAATTTAAAACGTTCAAAATCTAGTCGCAGTCTCATCTCAGCGACAAACAAATGTCAAAAACTTGTCAAAATGTAGGGAAATTAGAAGTATTTTTTGACAGATTGAGACTGAGATCAGACTGTGAACGTTCTTAAAATTACGAGAATTGCCCCGCAGGAGTGGTTTTGAAAAAATATATAGTGAGTGTATCTGAATAAAAACCAATAGTCAAACCGCCCATTGTTTACCTGACATGAGGTGCTACTGCTGTCTGTCATGACAACGCAAGTTTTAGCTATTTTTATGAACCAATTAATACTTGAAATAGAGTAGCTGTTTTTATCAGTGCTCTGACTTAAATCTGGATCAACTAAAAATAAAGTTTGACTAACTGCACACAATCAATCGGAATCGGTTTCATTTTGACAGTTCAACAACATTCATTGCGTTATTTACGTTGTTGAGCAGATTTTTTTTTCGAATTTATGAAGCAATGGATTAGCAATTTGCTTCAAAATGATTCAGATTACCATTGATTGTGTGTTACGCAATTAGGGTGCTGATCTTTCTACAAATGCCCCAAAAAACTTGGTTGAATATATGACACTGTCAGCTATCGCCCATTCATGTGTCCCGATAGTATCAACTCCTGTTAAACAATTCTACGTATAAATACCGCAGAAAGTCGTCGACTGAATCTCATCAGTTCATTGTTGAAGCATCAACTATGACTATAGTATTTAGTGCTTCTTCTTCTTCGTCATGTCAATGGCACGGCAGTGTATTATATTCAGAACCTACCTACTAATACCATGAGATAGACAAAACCATAAAGCCACGAACTTCTTTAAAAGAACAAATAATTTTGAAGTTTTTACTATGTTTGTCTATTATTAATTACTCATGTATCTGAATCAGGCAAACCATATAATGATCCTCATACTCAAAACCTGAACTATATCTGGCACAGTAGAAACCCATATCCCACAATAATTCCGCTACTGTTGATCCTTATGAAGAAATAAATCATATTCTAGTTTTTGCTAGCTACTCATATTTCTTTATCAGCCAAACCACCATAATTTCTTCTCGAAACCTGAACTAAATCTAGCCCAGTAGTTACTATACCATCCTCAGACAAGCCTGCAGCCCACAATAATTCCGTAGCTACTGTTGTCTGGGACCCTGCGATCGTATCAATGGTGTCAGGTTGCGCCTGCGACTGCTTTACGATGACGTAGACATGTGTTTTATTACGTTTATCCGCTTTAAACTTAAACTGGATGAAATGAAGATGTAAAATTATTGTTGAGAATGGTTTTGAGTCATTTGCGGTATTGTCCTGAGGTTATTGTGCTGGTGAATCATCAGGGAATAATAGATTGTGGGTTATTTTGGTGAGGCCTGTGGGAATATTGTCATGATTAACTGATCGCCTTCAATAGTTTGACCTGTGAGGCGATAACCATGTAGGTACTGATATTCCTTTATTTCAATGTAAAATTGCGTTCTCTGTATGAAATACTCCATTTATGTAAATAAAACAGCTGAAAACAGCGTCGTTCAAGCTCGCTGCGCTGCCGTCCGCTACGTGCGTTTTGCCACGGTAACGATACGTTGCGTGTGAGGTAATAAAACAAATCTGGTTTTTTGGATTCCCTTAATGTTCCTGAAAGAATTACATGTACCGGTCATGTTAATATGATGTACTGAAGCCACCCTATCAGTTTGCGGAGGGCTGTCAATAACACCCTGTATACTACTACGTCTATGCGATCTATACTTAATATTACAAAGAGGTATATGTAGGGGGTAATCTTCGGAAGTACTGATCCGATTTCGAAAATTCTTTCAGTAATGGGATATATGGCTACAGTATTGCCGAGTGTGATAAGCTATATTTTATGTCCGTCTATGAAGCCGCGGGTAGCTATTTGCGCTAGTATTAATATTAAGACGTTTCAAAATCTAACGTCAATGCAACAACTTGACGATTATATCTCAAATTGCAGCCAGGTTCAATAATAAGAATATTTAAATTTCTAATTTAAAACTTTTAATCAGCAATTCATTGAATAGGCCAAATAATCAGAGTTGCAGCATATAGCAATTTGGATCACCGAAATGGATAGATAGCCATCTTCAGACATACAATTAAAAAGTCGCTAAGCTAAGTGAAAACTAGCCTAATAGTCTAATATGTAACTAGTACCGGTATCTAGGACAAAAAAGAACAATGTTTGGTCTAGACGCAATGACTCAGTCTAAAAGTGTGACGAATTGCAAAATAAAGATATTGACAATGCGTTGTGTGGTTTCAGTCAAACAAGCACAGCGTGAGCTAACATTGTTGCAAGTAATATAACAAATTAATCAGAGCTGTACATTGAAAAATGGATATGTTACAGCTAGGTACATCTGGAGAACGTGGTGGGCAAGCGTAGTGTGGCACATGGACCGACGACCATAAGCAGGTGACTAGGATTGCATTTGGAAAGCACAGGACTGAGAGTTCTGGCGCAGCCTTGGAGAAGCTTATGTCAAGCAGTGGACTGCGACAGACTGAGTTGAGGTACAGTTGCCAACTTGAGAACCATGAACAAAAGAAGTCAACGACGCCCGCCGATTCCCTTGTTCACAAACTAAACTAAATTTAAGTTCAGTGCATCTTTTTCTTTCTATTTCATTAAGAAAAGCACAGAAGATAAATATTAGTTTAGTCCTGTCAAATTATGATACTCCATAGACAAGTTAGACGTGATTAAAAACATGGCTACTCAAAATACGTCAATTTACGTCAGGCGCGGACTAATTTGACAGGACTAAACTAATATTTTATCTTCTGTCCTTTTCTTAATGAAATAGAATGAAAAAGATGCACTGAACTTAAATTTAGTTTAGTTTGTGAACAAGGGAATCGGCGCCAATGTCTTAAAGTTAAGTAAAGTGTCTGAAGCTTTTCTTATTAAGCATCGAGCCAAAAATTCACATCAGTTACGTACGAAACAATATTTCTATGGATGGTTCTGTAATAATGAAATGAAGAGGTGTGACTACAATTCTTAAGTTGCTGTTCTTAGTAAAACAGTTATCTCATTATGAACTTGGCAGCAGTATCGTTGGAAGTTTCTATCCAGTGGTGCATTTTGTAGAATCTCAATCATACACTAAAAAAATATTTATATACTATGGTTTCTATAGTACAAACGCCAGCACATCAAGCTACTACAATCTGTCATATTTCTTTAATAGATTTTCAACTTTATCCCAAAAGCATTAAGGTTCAAGGTTGAATGGGAAAATTTGACAGTTTCGGGTAGCTTGACCTGCTGGCGTCTGTACAATTTAAGTTTTCCTGTATTATCTTTTACACACTGTGTCTACATCTCTCACACGACTCTCCTGTCACAGGGCTGCTGAGAGAAAATTCTAATTAAATAAGCAGTTAAGTGTTTTGTGTGTACATACATAAATAAATAAATAAACCTTTATTTGTTTTGCCAAGGTATCAACAAAAATCCTCTAACTTCTAAACTACCAAACGAAAGTGGTGATCATCTCCACAATGTGTTCAACCCGTCCGTGCAAGGACACGCGTACCCGATCGTGACCGAAGTTCGTGACGTCGGCGGACATACAGACAGACGGACAGACACGACCGCTGCGTTCAGAGGCGCTGAGGAAATTGTCGCATGTTTGCGTTGCGTAAGTTAAGGTTGTCTGTGTGTAAAAATTTGGTGATAGAACGTGGTTCGTGAGTTGCAAATTATGTAATAGGCAGTGTTTTTTTTGGAAGTGTGGACTGTTCGTGTGTCGGCAACGCGTCTAAGTTGTGGACAGTGTCTTTGATTAGAGTTGTTGATTATTTTTGGCGTCTAGCTAGTTCATAATAATAATTACTGTCCTTGAACCGTAAGTACCTACCTACTTTGATGATTTATGAGATTCTATTAATTGAACTAATGTAATCAGACGAGCGGTAATTTCGCCGACAAACTGAAATTGCAGGAACATTACGTGGTAAGAAATGAATTCAGCATTGTGCATAGGACGTGGGAACTTTTTTTTTTAATTGACAATGGGCTCACTCTTGACCTCAATCCAGCCCAGAGGCAGGGATGAGATCTACGGTGGAACGAGCTTGCCCAGAAGAAGCCTATTCACTCTCGCCTTGAAGAGATTCGGGTTGTATGAACTCGGGAATGCAGACGCAGGCAGACGATTCCACTAATTCAAGTTACTACAACTAACTCAAGTTTTCCGACGATGACCTCCACAAATGGGGCTAAACTAGAGACTACTACATTCCAGTTTTACTGAAACAGCTTTCATTTATTTCAAAACGGCAGTATGGTGTCGATGTGGAGCTAAGTCGCAAACCATGCTCCACCTCCTATCCTGCACTCTGTGTCCCAAAACATGCAGTCAAAGTGACCTGGTCTGCCACTGACGACACCGTAGAAGTGGTGAAGTTTCGGGACATCAAGATCAGCCAATTGATTCTGTAAAAATCTCACCGCGAAAAGTTAGGTGAAGTGAGCTTAGAGTGAGCTGTCAATAGTAATAATAATATCCCTGGACATTTCACACAGCGCCATCTACTCCCAAGCTAAGCAACCTAATGCTTGTGTTATGGTAACAAGATGGCTGATAAACTACTTATATACATTTTTTTTTGTAAATACATACATATTATAGATAGAAAAACACCCAGACTCAGAACAAATACATGTAGGACTTACAAATATTTGTTCTGTGCGGGAATCGAACCCGCGACACGCAGCGCAGCAGTCCGATCGCTCAGCCACTGCGCTAACCGTGCTGCCATAGTGTCAATCCCTAGCATTAGTTGGTGGAATGACAGCTCACTCCACACTCACTTCACCTAAGTTTTCACGGTGAGATCGTTACAGAATCGCACTGCTGAAATACAGTAGTGTCAGCGATACGAAGAAGAAAACCAACAAGGAAGTTTGATAGAATTTCAAATAGTTTAAACTGACATACCACCGTAGTTACTTCATTCATAATATTAAACAATAAGTTAATATACAGGGTGTTATTGACAGCCCTCCGCAAACTGATAGGGTGGCTTCAGTACATCATATTAAGATGACCGGTACATGTAATTCTTTCAGGAACATTAAGGGAATCCAAAAAAGCAGATTTGTTTTATTACCTCACACGCAACGTATCGTTACCGTGGCAAAACGCACGTAGCGGACGGCAGCGCAGCGAGCTTGAGCGAGGCTGTTTTCAGCTGTTTTATTTACATAAATGGAGTGTTGCATACAGAGAACGTAATTTTACATTGAAATAAAGGAATATCAGCAGAAAAAACGGCACAATTTTTTTTTTCCTGAGAAAATTTCCGGTGGGATATGATTCAGAATAAGGAGCTGAATCAATCCTGTGTTTTTGTGGAGGGCTGTCAATAGCACCCTGTATCTCTTCCCAAGAAAAATGTAAAAATGACATAACACATAATGTAATTTGTCGCATTGATTGACGAGTGATGAGTCCTCATTGTAATATACTTGTAACGGAAACATGGCGGTCGTGACTGAACACGTTATCTGTCGGCGTTTGCGCAGTTTATTGCGCACGCACGAAGAGTTAGTGCAAATTAATGGATTTTCTTAGGATTATATTAGTTTAGCTTGGCTATTGTTGGGAAATGGCGCTTAGGACGTACACCATCGGTAAACATGGATCTTTTTTATTATGAGTCATCTCTTTCTTCCGCATGCTTTTGAATCAAACTTTCATTGACGGAAAAGGTATTTAAGTAGGTACTTATTAAAATACTAGCTTCTGCCCGCGGCTTCGCCCGCGTGGATGTCGGAAATTATCCCACGGGAACGTGCTAACAGGATAAAATGTATGTGCTTCCCCAAAATGCCATCTATCTCGCGGGCCCTTTGTGGCTAATTACAATAGAAAACCAATTGTGTCTCATTAGTGGTGATTAAGAGGGTACCTATATGATATCTTTACCTAAGTACCTACCTAATTAAAAAAAAAATACTCAATAACAGAAAATTAAATACCTACCTACCTAAATAAACCTATTTCTGATGATAACTAATCTAAACTCAATAAATAAGCAAAATCCCTAAAAACTAATATCTATACGAATGACTAATCCTACCTAACAATATTATAAAATAACCTACGGTCACATCGTACACTATCAAATATACTACATATACTTTAAAATTAAAATCTATACCTACGACTTACATAAAAATAAACCTAAATAACTCTAAAAACTAAAAGGAATAAAAATGAACTCCATTGCATGACTTAACCTACGACAAACTTATTATTTGCGGTTGGTACAGTATCGGGTCTAGGGATCGAACCGCAAAATTAAGTTTGTTTTTTATTGTATGTACTTTTCCGGGATAAAAAGTACCCAGTGTGGTGCCCAGGATATTAAAGAATAATTATACCAAGTTTCATCGAAATCGAACCGGTATTTTTTGCGTGATGCCTGAACAAACAGACAGACAGACAGACAAAAATTTTTTTAATCACATTTTTGGGTTCGGTGTCGATCTAGTAACACCCCCTGCCATTTATTTTTTTGATATTTTCAATGTACAGAATTTTCACCTCTACAGATTTATTATAAGTATATAGATATTCAGCAATGACGCTTGTTTCATTTAAAACGCTCTTTCCTTTCTACAAAAACCTACTCGTATTCCTATATTAAACTCAAAATACAATAAAATAATATCGTTGTCATATCCTACGATCGTAACTTAACTTATGAAAACAAAAACAAAAAACTATTCCGCTACAACTATATACAGCTGTAGGGTGGCCATAACTCAACGCTTTCAGCGGACTGTCCCGGGTAAAGTTACAAAGCTACCGGGGCCCTACTAAGATAGGAGCTTTGGTTTAATTTACTATGTATGGGACAGAATAGTGGTATATTTATGAAGTGAAATGGGAATGAGATGTGGTTTTATGAACAAAAAAAAGGTATGGTGTATCGGTTTCGTTTATCTGTTTGGGATTAAAATGTCATGGTTACTTTTGACGTACTGTTTTATTTTTATTACATAAAATTTTAACATACAACAAAATGGGCTTTATAAATACTGTTACTGTTAGCCTAAATCATGCCACTGCTAGACAAATACGTCTTTATACGTAGTTAAGTTATTTTTTGTACTTACAGCAGAATTTTACTCATTGCAAAAAAAGTATTTTGTTGAAAAAAACTTTAACTTAAACATTACTTCCTATAAGTTAAGTTACTTTAAGTAAGTTTAAATATTTTCCAGTGCCGTAAAAACAAACATTACATGAACAAATTATTCTTATAAGACCGTAAGCTTTTTAAATTATATAAGGGCTGATTTTTTCAATCGACAGATAACTTTTAACTGTGGAATAAAATTGACGTCTGATAGTTTTTGTATGTTTTTGTTGTTGTTTTGTAAGGGGTATCGTATTACCCAGTAACTGGGTTGTGGAGGTCAGATAGGCAGTCGCTCCATGTAAAATACTGGTATTCAGCTGCATCCGGTTAGACTGGAAACCGACCCCAACATAGTTGGGAAAAGGCTAGGCAGATGATGATGAGTTTTTGTATGGAAGAAATCTCAAAAATGCAAAACTATTCCTTGGATAAAATGATCTGGCGTTAGAAAAATCAGCCCTAATTATAATTAAATAACTTATTACAAGAGTGAAAAAAACAATGCCTACAAAAATAAACATTGAAAATAAATAATTGTTCCATAACTTTGAAGATTACACACACTATCACAGAAGACTGAGAACACGGTTATAATTATAATTATAGCAGTGTTCTCCTTAATCTTCAATTGTTTATTTTCAACAATGCAACAATTATTATTTGATTAGTTGCAACAATGGATATCGGACCAGATGGCTCTGATATCGAGATTTTAATTTCACATAAATAACAAAAGCGTCAAAAGCACACATTAATTTATGCGCAAAACCTTTAATTCATTATTCTAACTCAGTATTTGCAAAAAAAAAAACAAGTTTCATTTATTTTTCGCTACACCTAGTTATCTATGTATAGTCACCCTACAATCATGCACGTCGGCATATCAAAGCGGGCTCGAGTCAGTTTTGTTGAATTAAATCGTAATAAAGAACATGCGGAGGCTATCTCGGCATCGCAGGGTTAAATATGTCCCACCGGCTAAATCTGACCATGTGAAAATACTAGTTTGTAGAATAGTTCTGCTTTTGAGCAAAAAAACTTAGTATAATGGTATAGTCTGCTGCAGTCCGATTCTGTAACCATCTCACCGTGAACACTTAGGTGAAGTGAGCGTAGAGTGAGCTGTCATTCCAAATAATGCTAGGGATTGACACTACTGACAACTCACATCAAGCTCATTTCACTTCAGTTTTCACGGTGAGATGTTTACAGAATCAGCCGGCTGTTTAAGCAAAGTAAAAGCATTCTTAAAAGACTCAAAAATTATAATCTTGTTGAAATTAAATTAAGGCATGTGTTAATTCGAACCTCAAATAAGTCCTATTTTGCTTTCCTAAAAATATGATTGAACACTCTAATATAATGAATGCGCCTCTTTTTTTGAACCTCTAATAGCTCTTATTTTGGGGACCCAAAAATAAAACTAAATAACTATGTAACTTGAATTTTGCGCTCAGAGGATCATTAATCATCATCATCAGGATCATTTTTTGTCTCCTTTGCTCTATCACACGCTGTCTACATCTCTGTATCTATTGTCCTATCTCAGTTGTGCTGGAAGAGATTTCTTATGAAATAAGCATCACCTCTGTACCTATTTTTTCTGTTCTGTTTTTCATTGTCTGTTTATGTGCGTACCCTACATAAATGGTAAAATAAATAAATAATTTAAAAAAGGGTTCATCATTGAAAATGTTGATCCCGTAGGCTAATTTCCGACGACCTCCACGCGGGCGAAGGTTCAGGTAAAAGCGACTGTTGTTATAAGCGCACAGAGCATTCACGATATAATCCCACCAATCAATAGAATACTAGATTTCACAAAAAAAAAAAAACTGCAGAAATAAATCTACTTTGACATCTTAACCCTGTATGTACCACAGCGTCGCCTCCATTTATTTAGCTTGATCAACCCCACGAGAACAAATTTTTATTAACGCCTCTAAGACTTCGTATAATTTTCTCATTATACCGCCTTGCCCTTAAGTCAGATATTGTCGCCATCACGATCGTAATTTGTAAGGGCATTAGCAGTTAATAAAGTTAGGTTATATGCTTTTAATGCTGGTTTTTTTTTTATAATATAGCGTGGGGCTTAATAATGTCTGCAGCCATTTTAGGTATGAGCTTTCTTTTGTACCTACCTGTCTACCTTAGACTTCGAAGATAGGTGTCGAAATTATACCTAATCTAATATCGCAACATATTTGCCAAAAACGTAAACAAAATGAGCTTATGGAAAAATAACTTTAATTCCTACACAATAAAGTTCAGTTTATGCTATAACTTCAAACATTTTTATAACTTTTTCAATAGTGCACTCTGAAATCAACTTAATTACCACCAAAATAAAGTTGATATTTGTTTAACTTGAAATAACGTCAATTTTAAACATAAATGAGATTTGAACATAGACAAGTTAGACTTCTATCTGCCTAGTTTAAATTATACTATGTCTTGCTGCTGTTTTTATCTGTACACACGGCTACACGTCAAGCTATACAAAACCAGTTTGTCTTGGCCTCACTTTGTATGATATTTTCTCACAATGAACGGTCAGCAAATACTGGTTTTGCATAGCTTGATGTGTAGCCGTGTGTACGTAAGCATACACGAAAATTATTTTCTTAATAACCAAATATTTATTATTAAAAGGGAATTTGCTTGTAATGATAATGAAAACACAGAAATAGGTTACTTTTAAATATGTGAGCAAAACCAAATATGAGAAAAACACACAGAGATGGTCACACAACAACAAAACTAAAAGATTTTTTACCAAAATAAAGACAGCACCCCTCACTAATTCAGTAAAACGCATCGTCCAGTCGGGTAAATTTAATAAACACCCTAAGATGGTCAACACTTACAACCGATCGATTTGATACGAGATCGAAAGAAGTGGAGAAAGACGTGGGCGTCTTCACACCAACGTGTAACACAAGGTGCCCGTGTCTCCAGGGGTGAAGCGAGGTGAATTTTATTGCGATTAGATTAGAAACTGGGATTCAAAAGATCTATATATTATTGAAAAAAAAAAAACTATAAGTAGGTATGTAGATAAATACTTAAGTACCATAATGCTTAGGTATTTACCTATAGTTTTTTTTGTTACTTAGTTGCGTACTCGGAAAATGATTGACACTATAAGAAATAATTGAGTTAATTTATTTCTAAAAATATTTCAAATCCTGTTATCATACAATACATTATTTTTTAACATAAATATAATACTGAAAAAAAACGAACGAACTATCCAAAAAGCTTTTTTTTCCACAAAAATCAACAAACAAAGTCAAAAAGTTCTACCCCACTAACACCATAAAATGTAATAAAAAATCCACTACTACAACGCACTCTACAAATTCGTCACGGTGCAAATCCTAACCCGCAAATGCTCATGGCTATATTTATCGATGGACAGACCAATAATTTGGTCTTATTTGGTCGTATTTGCCCGTTTGGACATGTGCGGTCGGCCACTAACATTGACACTGGAGTGTTAGCATAGAGCCAAAATTAAATAAAACTCGCCCAATATTGTAGGGGTCGTAAGGACTTGAAAAGTGGCCTTCTTGCTCAGTTTTTCTTTGGAACTCGTATAATAATGTAATTAAGTTAAGCTTAGTGATTTTGAAGAAGAAAATCTAGATTTTTTTCTCTTTTATAATGTTAAAACGTAAAGTGGCTTTTCTGTCTTATAATGTAGACATATCAAAGAAAATTGATGTAATTTTTGCAATGAATTTGCATATTTTGTGAACTTCACAAAATTCTAGTTTTTTTTTTACATTTAAAACGAATCCTCCGATTTTAGGACTTATAGAGGTTTATTCATTTTACCAAAGGGTTACATAATATTACCCAGTAACTGGGTCTTGGAGGTCAGATAGGCAGTCGCTCCATGTAAAATATTGGTTTCAGCTGCATCCGGTTAGACTGGAAGCCGACCCCAACATAGTTGGGAAAAGGCTAGGCAGATGATGCTGACCGAGGTTTATTTTATTTGACAGAATTAGCTAGCCAATAAGCATCTTATCTTTCTGTGCAAATAAAGAACTATTCTATTCTAAAAAAACCATTTAGAAAATAATGATAGCCTCCTCTACAAGTCTACACCATAGATAGAAAAACTATAACTTTTATCCAAATGCCTTGCTCCCTCAAAAATAACACAAGTTAGAAGCGTTGATTACCAACCCCTGGGGGCGCCACTTGACCGGAACTTGGGACCTCTAATGAAGAATTACCGCCCTTTGTGCTTGAACCTCTTTATTTGACAGCGATAGAGCGGTTTTGAGGAAAGTTTAGTATGCAGCAGAAGTTTATTCCATTGGTTGAAGAAGTGCTACTTAGTTATATGAATAATCTTGATAGTATTTTGAATAAGAAAGTCACCCATTCTTTCTCTCTCATCGAGAGTAGGCTTGTGTCCCAGCAGTGGGAACATTATAATAATAATAATAATTTATTTCAGATTTCTCCATATAAATTATTAGTAACACGAAAATCTTAAGAGAATAGAGATAGGATTATGTTATGTACCCATTCTTACGAACAAATGGAAAATTATAAAAAGTGTATTTACTAAAACCCTTCGTACCTACGTGGATCCACGCGAAACACAATGGCTTTTTAGAAAGAAAGAAAGAAAATGTATTTATTGCGACTCATACTGGGTCATAAACTAAACTAAACACAGTTAAAATAAAACAAATTATATAAAAAAATAACAAAAGGTAAAATGAAATAGAAAGTCCTATATGAAGCCAAAAGGCTCCTATCTCAGCATGATGCTGATGATGATGGTATTCTGATAGGGCCCGCTGTGATGTGACGGGCAATTACAGTAACAAATCTATATCTATACTTATAATAAATCTGTAGAAGTGAAAATTCTGTACATTGAAAATATCAAATAAATAAATGGCAGGGGGTGTTACTAGACCGACACAGAACCCAAAAATGTGATTTAAAAAAAATTTGTCTCTGTCTGTCTGTCGGTCTGTCTGTCTGTCTGTTTGTTCAGGCATCACGCAAAAACTACCTGTTCGATTACGATGAAACTTGGTATAATTATTCCTTAATATCCTGGGCACCACACTGGGTACTTTTTATCCCGGAAAAGTATATACAATAAAAAACAAACTTAATTTTGCGGTTCGATTCCTAGACCCGATTACTGCACCAACCGCAAATAATAAGTTTGTCGTAGGTTAAGTCACCCGCAATGGAGTTTATTTTTATTCCTTTTAGTTTTTAGAGTTATTTAGGTTTATTTTTATATAAGTCGTAGGTATAGATTTTAATTGTAAAGTAGAGGTAGTATATTTGATAGTGTAAGTACGTAGTGACCGTAGGTTATTTTATAATACTGTTAGGTAGGATTAGTCATTCGTATAGATATTAGTTTTTAGGGATTTTGCTTATTTATTGAGGTTAGATTAGTTATCATCAGAAATAGGTTTATTTAGGTAGGTAGGTATTAAATTTTCTGTTATTGAGTTATTTTTTTTTAATTAGGTAGGTACTTAGGTAAAGATATCATTAGGTACCCTCTTAATCACCATTAATGAGACACAATTGGTTTTCTATTGTAATTAGCCACAAAGGGCCCGCGAGATAGATGGCATTCTGGGGAAGCACATATATTTTATCCTGTTAGCACGTTCCCGTGGGATAATTTCCGACATCCACGCGGGCGAAGCCGCGGGCAGAAGCTAGTAAATAATAAAATAGATATAATATTATGTAAAGTATTAGCAATAAAATAAAAAATATTTATTTTATTTTTAATTGTTTCTGCAATTACGGTATTTAACCGGATAATAATAACTTCAGTCTTAATATATATCCCTCATCATCATCACGTGCCTACCCTTTCCTCAACTATGTTGGGCCTGGCTTTCAGTCTAACCGGATGCAGCTGAATACCAGTATTTTACATGGAGCAATTGCCTATCTGACCTCCACAACCCAGTTACTGGGTAATACGATACCCCTAGGTAAGACTTCTTGTCAGACTTTCAGGCTTCTGACGACCCGTAACAACTTTTAAAGATCCACGAATGACAGCCTGGACCAACGGTTTCTATGTATCCGTAAAACTCATAAAAATACAACATTACAAACCCCACATTTCAAACCAGCACAAACGATCCCTTTACGAAAATCGGAGAGAAAAATCTATCCGCCAAATCGGCCACAACTACCCGAAAATATAAAAAAAAAATCACAATTCCGAAACAATAATGAATTGTAACTAGCCAATTACACGGGCGGCCAACCCTTCATTCGCGACGCGGGGTCCAAAAGGCCCGACCGACAGTCCGAAAACGGTCGATACCAAATAAAAATAGCTACAAAATCCCGGAATACGATCTGACATTCGGGACACGTACTGTCAATATAGAATAGCACAGGGTGATGATTGCGATGCACCGGCTGAGGGACGAACAAAAATGGCGCTGGTGACTATTATCGATCGAAAGTAATGGTGTGTTCGTTTAGTTGAGATCCTGTTGTTGGTAAAAGTTATGATTAGGATTCTTTATGATTAATAGAATAAGGGTCTTGTCTTTATGGTATTGAAGATCTATAAAGAAATTCCTATATGTTGTATTTATGCATTATTGTACTATTTAACGTGTTTTTTCTTTCCTTATGCAATTTAATTTTCTTTTTTATACCTACCATGTAATTTCTGATACAATTAATTATTCATGAATAAATTGAATTGATTGACTTCATTTCTCTGTTACAGGTATAAGTTTAAGGCTATAAGTTTCTTTATTTCAATTAATTTAGAATTTAGAATTGAATACATATTTAGAAATGCACTTAACATAGACTCTGTCAAAATTATGTCCGTAAAACTAAACGGAAAAGTATGTAATAATGTAAGGATCGTAGGCGTTCTGTTGTTTCTGCCTACCCCCATGGGAATAAAGCGGGAGTTTATGTATATTATGAATGGTTAAATTGACACTGTAACCAAGCTCTTTACTATACTCGTATCGGAGTACCTTCTAAATGGGTACTTTTAATTGTCAGTTTAGAAAAAGTGTCAGATAATTTAAAAAAAAAACTTAATGGATCGAAAATAAACGATCAACTCAGAATATAAATATAGCTCACACAGCAAGAAAGTAATGACCTTCGAATAGCTTAATTTCCTTTCAATAATAAAACCTAATAACCCCATTCACAATCCAATCGTATCATCAAACACATCACGAGTTCAATACAAAAGTCTTTAACATATTAATAAGCGGGTATCCATTTAATTATACCCGGTATTGTCGGTGTCGGGTAATGCCGGGCAAGCACGCAGTTCATTATTGCCCGGATTAGCGGAAGGGTTAGCTTATTGAGCGGGCAAGATCCGGGGAAGGATATTAGGGGATACGTTTTTCTTAAGGTGGAATTTTTGTTATTTACTTTTGTTGATATGGGTGTTGACTTCAGTAAAATTAGTTTTTATTGTGGTTGGTTTCCTTCTTCGCTGTGCTTAAATACTCTTATGCAGGGAACACCACCGTTTAATAAAAAATAATATGATTGTCGCGGTCCATTTGGTAGGCGATTACTAGCAACCACGAATATAAAACAACTTAATAAAATATATTCAGGTTTATTTTTGTTTTATTTCTTTAAAACGCAAAGAAACTTGAATATTTTTATGAACAAAAATTTAAAACAAAATTAGTGATAATTATTTATGTTTTTTTTTCTTTTTAGCAGGGCATGCTTGGCAGGAAAATTTACAGCCTATGTGTGCGGTGTGATACAAGCTGGATGGTAGGTACTTTAGTAATATATATAGGTACTAGGTATCTCTTTCTTTCTCTAATAGAACACATGATTTTATCAAAAAAGTGCATACAAAAAAAAAAAACATTTTGTGAATCCACGAAATATTCTTTCCAAAAACACAAACAATAATGTCTACAACAAAATATCTGTCTTTAGAAACCCGTGTGTCGCGCGCGGTGCTATTTCCTTTATTTATTGTTATTTTTCTATTTCCCCGGCAGATGTGCCGCGCTATGATTTACGGTCGTCTTGTATTAAGGAACGGACGTGAATTATAACGCCAACTCGCTACTGGTCAGGGAAAACTTGTTTTCTATATTTTATACTGTGAACAGTATATTTTTCCGGGGATTTATTGGTCAAGTGGAAGTGAAATGTTTTGAGTTTTTATGAAAAGAGTTATTAATGAAAACTTTAAAACGCATTTTATAGGAGCACCGTATTAAGTATACTTGTAGTATCTATCGTAACGCAACATTTAGTTCTCAGATAAAAAATAAAAAGCTTACTAAATAGAAAATACATTAAGAAATGGTTTTTGCGATAGTTTCGATTATATTGAGTTATTGTCATTATTTCAGCAAATGAACTGCGGCAGAACTGTCTTTACAGATTACAGTTATTGTCAATTTTAGAAGTCCTCTTTATGTACCAATCAAAATTCATACTTTATTTAACGCCCACACAAATCCAAATACCACCTCATAAAACATTAACATCGAACGAAAACCAGTTAAAATCACACGTCTGTTCACCGCGAGATCCAGCGCCCTTATGGCCATAAATCAACCGTGCTGCCACCAAACGGCAATATGGGGAACGAAACATGTGTTTACACCGAAGTTAATTTGTCGAATTTATCTGCCTTGTCTTGTGTTCGTATTGAGAAATATTGCTTTGTGTTGTTTTGTTTCTTACGCTTTCGATTAGATTTAGATGTACCTATGATGTATGTGATTTTAGATTAAACATAGGTATTGTTTATCTGTGTATTTGATAAGTAGGTATATGACAGATTAGACGTCTGCAGGTGAAGGGTTAAATCCTATTTCGAATGGAACTATTTTTTTAATTTCCTTTCTATTTACATTTAAGTCTTATCAATGAATCATTGGTATGTATCCCCCCTGAGTGACATCACAGGGTGAAATATCAAGAAAAGCGCGATTCGTCAATGTCATCCAAAAGCAGTATTGCCTTGCTGTCGGTTGCTTTAAGCCTAAAATGTCACATTTCACCTAAACTGACTACTCACATAGTTTCACACAAGAATAGACTTGAACTTAATAGATTTTCGCAACTGATTCAGTTACTTATGTCCCATATTTATAGTAACATTCCTTCATAAACATCACGCCCTTACTAAAACTTTTTATGTCTTATATCAAACACTAACTGGAGTAATAAATATACTGCTCAATTTGTCAAGCATATCCGGCCGTCAGTAAATGCCTATCACTCAATTACATCGTCATCAAATGTTGTTAATTGGCATCAAATTGACATCGTTGACATTTTGTGCCATGTCAACCGAATAAATTAGAATGTCAGAAGTGGATAATTGCAGAAATTGGTAGGTTTTAAGTATGTTTTATGATTACTTACTTGGTTTATTACAAAATTATAAAATGTTAAATAGACACCGGTAAATATGGGACTGTTCATTTCTATAAAAAATATCAACCAATAGGCCTTAGAGGTGTAGTACTTATTATTTTCACAAATAGGGTTAAAACATTGCTTTTATACTAATTTGACCAGGTTCCTGCACCCTAATTGCGTAACACTATCAACCACAATCTGAATCATTTTGAAGGATGTTGCTTACCCATTGCTTCTCATGTTGAAAAAAATTGTCTGCTCAACAACGTAAATAACGCAAGGAATGATGTTGAACTGTCAAAAGGAAAGTGTTACGCAATTAACCCGCAGGGTCCTGTTTCCAGAAACTCTTTAGTGATTATAAAATTTATCTTGAACACACAACGTCTATTTTCCATAAGGATGCAATTTCATTGGCAGAACAATATGCTGTATTACATTATACAATACAAATCAAAAGGTTACAGTAAGTAGCACATACCTACCTAATGCGTCATACAAGAAATCTTTGAATAAAAATCACACAATGGGCACTAAAGTAACGTCATCCTCAACTCCGAACCAAAGAAACAAACCCAGCGAATTTCCTAATTAAAACCGCAAGACGCACAGTGGTAACACCAATTAAACGGGCCAGACAAAATCGTCAAACGAACCCCAGTACAGAATTTGAATACACAAGTCACGTTCCCCAAATAAGCAGCAGTAACAAGCGGTATATCGCTTGCACTGATTGTTAATTGATTAGATTAAAAATTTTGTCCCAATTCGGCGCGTATTGTTACATTGGGGGACGGCCCTAACGAATTAATTAGTTATTTTTAATGGTAAAGGTGTATTTTACAATTTGGATGTTGACAGATGTATTATTAGATAAGCTTGTTGGCTTTCTTTGTGGAGTAAAACTTGATCTTGTTACGTGATTGTGGGGTAAAATGTTTGATGCTACTGATAGCGTGAGGTGTAAAATCTGATTAGACGGAAAGTGTAATTAAAACCCTTTGTTGGGAAGAAAGTAGTGTAGGTAAGATAAAGTTTCCATATAAGCAAGTGTGCATAATTTCGTTAAAATGATGAAGTGTCATAATATCAATAAAATTATGAAGTGTCATAATTTCGATAGAACTATGACATTATTAAAAAAATATTTAACAAAAATGACATTATGAGTAGGTATGTACTTACATTGTGTAAGGTTAATAAATATTAATTTATTAGCTTATTCTGTTGTTCTATGAGTGAATTCACAAGGTATGCATTGTTTATAATTTGGTGTATATTTATTTATTTTTTAATTAAAAATTACTTTTCAATGTTTGTTTGCATGCAATTTAACGTTTGTATTTAATGTGCTCACCTATTTTCTTAGCAAATAAACTATTATGATGGCTACTTCCCATTTGGTAAACTTCCCATTTCGTAAACCTCAAACTGTACCTACTAAAAAGTTGCGTTTGGTAAACATTTCGTTACTTCATACATTTAATCCCATTTGGTAAACTTTGTTAGTATTGTTATTTTTGTACGGTACAGTCAGTGTCAAATTAGTATTAAATTAGAGATGTATATATTTTTAAATGCTTCAGTCTTGAGATAGTATCTCGACCATCAAAAAGAATGGCTGATCAAGAAGAAGTAAAAAAAACGTATTAAAGTCTGTAAAAATACCACGATGCTACTAAAAATACCACGTGCTTTTCCCGCAAAAGAAGCACCGAGCGGGTTCTCAGGTAGGGATTTATTGTCCTTACCATCGTTTTAAACAAAAGGTGTGAATGAGATAGACATAAGTAAGTATACGTAAATTATATCTATTACCGGGTTTAACTTATCAGTTCACTCGTTTTATGCATAGTGCAAGGTCGTTGCAATGTCGGGTGAGGGATCTTCTAGTGGTGCAGTGAATTTAAAAATTATTAATAGTACACGAGGCGGTGAAATTTTATTACGCGCTGGGCATCAATATTATAAACAGAAAAATAATAAGGACTCAAGTTGGTGGCGCTGTGTTAATAGAAAAGATGGATGTTCAGCAAGTGTAACTTTGAATTCAAATCGAAGCCATGTATTAAGAGAAAATGCTCACTGCAGTTCTTGTATTCCGAATTTTGAAAAAAATGAAGTGAAAGTAGCCATCGAAAAATGTAAACAAACTATATGTGAAGATCTGAAGCCGATTCCAGCTACATACAGGAAATGTACTAAAAAGCTGAAAGATAATGGTTATGAAATTATTAAAGAATTACCAAATTTTGACAAAGTTAAAAGCAGTTTGTATAGACACAGAAATAGACAACTAGGAATCACAAAATCTCAGCACTCTAACTCTACAGAAATCGTGATTCCTGACCGTTTTAAAGACAATTTATTGTTTGATGAGATTGACGGTGAAAATAGAATGATTGTGTTTGGTTCAAAGAGTGCAATTGCACATTTAAATGACGTCCGTCACTACTTTGCGGACGGAACGTTCAAATGTTGTGCAAAGCCGTTTCTTCAACTATACGTTGTACACGGAGACATAGGAAGTACAGAAACTGGGACAAATATTGTACCATTTTTTTATGCAGTGTTGACAAACAAAGAAGAAACTACATATGAAAGACTGTTTTACAAACTAAAATTTCATTTACCAGAGTGGACAGCCGATATTATTACCTTGGATTTCGAAAAAGCTCCAATAAATGCAATTAAAAAGACATTTCCAAACATAATTGTTAAGGGGTGTTTTGTTCACTTTGGCAGAGCGCTATTAAGAAAGGCAAAATCTCTTGGCTTATTACAACATGAAGAATCTCACTATCACGTCAAACTATGTATGGCTCTGGCACATTTACCAAAAGAAGACATAAACGATGGATGGCTATACGTTATGAGTCAAAGGTAAATTAATTTTGCAGTATTGAAATGAACGCGTTTAGTTCTGGATATTTCTTCTACCGCCATTTTCTACAGCCATTTTTATGCGTTAGAAACTAGGTAATATATGGTTTTTCGTATCATAATCTTCAACGAATTAATTCTGTTACAGTTTTGAAGAAAAAGCTATAACTGAATTCAATGATTACTTTGTGGATCAGTGGTTGGAAAATGAAGATATGATGAATATTTGGTGCGCACAAAGACACCGCACTACAAACCTCATGGAATCTTGGAATTGGAGTTTCAATAGTGAAATTGGAAAAAGGCCATCAATTCTTTTATTTTTCGAAACGATATCAGGCAATATTAAACATTATGAAAATCTTCTGAAAAGGTACATATTTTTGTTTCAATGACCTGTATTTTTAGGCGACACATATGATAAAAATTATACATTATTACTTTAATTAATCATAACAATTTTTTACAGCTTTTATAATAATGGAGAAAGTATATCAAAACGAAGAAAAAAATCTATCCAAAATGATATACGAATTAACAATATTCTCGGCGATTACAAAAGTGGAAAAATATCATTGGAAAATTGTTTGAACGAATTATCAAGAATTGCTTGTATCACTTTATAATTTATTTATTGATTTTTAACTTTGTAGTGTAGGTAGTAAATTTTTTATGTTAATATTCCAAATCTGTGATTATATTTTATAGTTGATTTTGTGTGTAATTTTTAATGTTAATGTACCAAATCTGTGATTATTATTTGTTTTTATATTTAAAAGTTGATTTTGCATGTATTTTTTATGTTATTGTACCAAATCTGTGATTATTATTGTTTTTATATTTTATAGTTGATTTAGTATGTATTTTTTTACGTTAACGTACCAAATCAGTGACTGTTTATTTTTATATTTTATAAGTAGTTGATTTCGTATGTATTTTTTTATGTTAATGTACATTAACATAAAAAGATAGTACCAAATCTGTGATTATTGTTTTTTTATATAAGTTGATTTCGCATCTAGATTGACTTATGTTATTAAAAAAATAAAACTTGTCATCGAAATAGTCAAATCGAACTGTGATTTTTCTTAAATTTTTTGAAAGTTATTTGTACACCCCACTTTTTATTTCTGTTTTTAAATATCAATATGTGTAAATGGCATACGTACACATAATCCGACTATTGTACCTGTGATTAAAAATATTTAACAAAATAAATGACAATGTTATCATTAGTTTCGTTTTTCTTTTTTTACTTGACTGTACCCATTTCATCTGAAAGTTTACCAAATGGGATATAACACAAAAAAATATTGAAATGTTTTCGAAATGGGACTAAATGTATGAAATGTATAATGTTTACCAAACGCAACTTTTTAGTAGGTACAGTTTGAGGTTTACGAAATGGGAAGTTTACCAAATGGGAAGTAGCCATTATGATTATGTAGATGTTAGTATCTATCGAATCGATTATGTTAAAATAGGCGCATTTATCGCATTGGGTTATGCTGTAATGGTAGATATAAGTAGACAAATAAATATGTAGTCTGCCAAGCATTACCAAAAGAGAGACAGACATCTTCAACTTACCCCATAAATTACCCTTCTATCGCTGTATCCTTGACTGATACTAATACACCTCATTTTATTACACTGCAAGCTCTTAAAGCTCCCAAAAGACAGAACACGTAAGTGATGTATGTGCCCAATAAATTGTAACATTCAGATGCAACACATGAGGCGCAACGCAAGGAACAACGCACAAATTTTTACGACACGAAGTGTATTTTCCTAAATTCCCTTCCAAATCTTTATTGCATACACAAGTGTATTCAAACTACAAAATTTCATCCTACAATAACATTTTGTCAGACAATTTTGACACCCCTAAACACTCGCGTTTTATTGTCTTGAATATTTTTATTTGAATGCGTAGTACCCACCTTCAAAATTGAGTTAAAATGACAGTGGCATACGTAGTGATTCGCCCCGTGGTCGTATTAAGCGCATTAGGGGCCAAAATTGGATTTGTCGAGGGCGTTTTATTGGTACACTTGTTACGAATTTAGGAACACTGTGCGTTAAAAAAGCTCTTTGTCAATGTGACGGTATGTGTGTTGTGTTTATATTGGAAAATTTTTGGTTTCCAATAAGTCAAATTTCGTGTCCCTCTGTCTTGGGTTGTTTGCAATATTGTCGATTTTTGTCATTGCATCATACCTAATACTATTTATTTATTTTAACTCAACAAAAAACGTAATGTATTAATTTCAATTAAATAGGGCGCTATTCCACAAACGATGGGACTCTTAATATCGTGTCCTGTCAGCTGCACGTTACAGGAACTGATGGATGCTGGTGATGGCGCCAAACAAGTGGCCGAATTCTGGGTCGAGTCCATTTAGATTTCTATCGACATGCTAAGAAGAAAAATGAAACAATTTAGTTAGGTACTTTTGAACTTTCAAGGAGTTCGTCAGTCAGAAAGTTGAAGCTAGATTGACCATTCCAAAATGTAGATCTCTATGGGGCATTTTACATTTGTCAATATTATTACGATCCTAATATCGCGATATCGCAATTATTCAGCACGATACCGTGATACGGCCTATTATACCATCAATATTACCACGGTATCGTGATATTATTGACAATGTAACATGTGAGAAGAAGAAGAAGAACGGGCAAGAAACTCCAACAACTTCATATAGGTACACTAGCCGTACATAATGCTATAAAGCTTGTTTTCATATTTTATTTCAAAATCATTTATTAATATTAATATTTTATTTTGAAATCATTCTTAGGCTCATAATATTGAATATGGTAAACTCATCATCTGCCTAGCCTTTTCCCAACTATGTTGGGGTCGGCTTCCAATCTAATCGGATGCAGCTGAATACCAGTATTTTACAGGGAGCGACTGCCTATCTGACCTCCACAATCCAGTTACTGGGTAATACGATACCACTTGATAAGACTAGTTGTCAGACTTTCTGACTGTCTGTCAAACATCCACGAATGACAGCCGGGACCAACTGCTTAACGTGCTTTCTGAGGCACGGAGGGGTCTTGGTATGTAAAGATCGTTACCCATCCACGGACTATGAAACACGGACGGTGAAACTATCCTACAGAATCTTCGCTATTTTTCCTTGTGCTGTAATTTATCCAAGATGAACTGTGTTCTGAAGTTCACTAAGTACAATACCATGTAATAAATAAAAAATCAATACACGTAGTGATTACTAGCTCACTTCTATTTCTAAGACGATACTCTAATGTGACCCTTTGCATATTTTAATATTGTCTTACTATTAACTTGTTAATTAGTTACTGGCATATCAGTAGGTAAGTGATGTAAGGATTTGCGCCATACTTGTACAAACATTTACATACCTAGATATTATTTGCATACTTGTAGAACAAATGCCATCAATGAATTGAACGCGATCAGCCAGTCTAAACGTCATTAAAGAGATGTCAGTGTCAATATTAACACCATTCTTAGAACGTTGGCTGATAGGTGGGACTCTTCGATCCTGGGGCGGTGGATACGACTGCACGCAGTCAAGTAAACATTCCCCAGGATCGGCGTGGCTCACGCAGCTTAGAATAAATGTTACTAACACTAGTTTATAAGTTTACATTGTTACTAACAAATATGGAAGTGATTTTGAAATAATTTATTATTATTATTTTTAAAACACACTACAACACATTACAACTTCGACACATCTTGGAACCCTCGGGCCTTTGGAAGGCGTACGAGGGGCCAACGCCAACTCGTAGAGACCTCTTAGACAATTTTAAATGGTGAGCAATATTCCACAATGATGACACTGACAGCTCTTGACCGTAGTATAGATGTGCTGATCGCATTCAGTTTCGTTGGTGAAATTCGCCTTAAATGAGGAATGCTCTCGTTTAATGCCCGTATGCTCAAAAAATTTGAATTAACACTAAGAAAATTATTCTGCTCAATGCTCATCCCAAAGACTCAAATCGATGCAGATGCTAGAGAAACCTAGGCCTACCTAACCTCACCTAATACCCTATGCTAAGACCATAACATCACACCCATATTCCCCGAAGTATTGGCAGTCCCCGTCCTAAACCAAGTCCAAGACCAACTGTGGGAAAAGGCCAGAAAGTTAGAGGCTCATTTATTAAAAAAAAAAAACAAGCGTACAGACGCCAGCACATCAAGCTACTATAATCTGTCCAATTTATTTAATAGATTTTCAACTTTATCGCTAAAGCATTAAGGTTCAAGGTTGATTGGTAAAATTGACAGTTTCGGGTAGCTTGACGTGCTGGCGTTTGGGGGCCTAAAATGGCCACTTTAAGCAATACCTCTAAAAGTTATTCATTTCCTGAATTCCCAGCAGGTCATTAGCAATTTTCGTAAAATTTAATTATTCATAGGTACTTAGTGTAAACATTACCGCATGAAAAAAATAAAAAAAGTAATTTTATCGGTAAATTTTCCCTATAAAAAAATCTCCTATACTTACTAAACTAAATAAAAACCCCCACCATCTCACATTTTCAATCAGTCACATGTGCAACATAGATCACTAAAACAAACGTTTGTTTATTTTTACCCGACTGCGCATTTGAAGCATTTATTTGACAGATCGCGGTGAATCAGTGCCCCTAGGCGCATTTATTTGTGAATACGCCTCGCTACGCATCGTTTTGATTTACGCGCGGTGGCGTTTTATGGCCAAACAGATTTGATTTTGACACACTGTGCTAGTTTTCCGGTACCTACCTACAGTTGTTTTAATTTGAGCTGTTTTTTATAAGATTAAAAGTAAAAATATGGGCTTTGACAGGTTTTTTGTATGAAGTATATTAATGGCATCATCATCGTCATCATTTTAGTAACACCTAAATTGATTTTAGTTTAATTTAAAAAGTCCGACATCATTTGTTTTATACCTCTTTTTTCTTTTAATTATGTCTCAACATTGTACGAGTAGATAGTAACCCACGGGAAGTTGCGAGGTAACCCCATCACAAGTATCCTTATAACTTACTGGGGCCGCCTCAATGTTGTGCTGTAGAACAATTGTATGAGAAACAATAAAATCTTTTTTTTTATACCTACAACCTTTTTTAAATCCTCAAATACCTAAATCTGTAGATGTAGGTGGTGCTTTGAGTGCAACCATCTCTCTCTATGGGTACTTCAGTTCTGAGATAACTCAAAAACTAAAGTTATGTACCTACCTAGTAAAATAACAGAATAAGGTAAACACGATCCCTAACGAAGTTATCTCACTAATAACCACCAATCATCGAATCTATTCTGCCGACAGTACCAACCTACCTACCTACCACTTGTTTTGCTGTCACTACAAGGGGCGCGGTAACGTGGTTAGCCAGACAATGACTTGACGAAGGCAAATCAGATTTGCGAACCCTCCAACGTTATTTTAAAGCTAGTCTGTCATTTTGCATAGCAGTGGAGGGTTGAACAATTGGATATTTACTGTACAAGTTTAGAGGTATAAACTTAGATAATGTGTATTGGAAAGGATTATGGTTTGTTGGTTAGGTTTAAATGTGGGTAATTTGTTTTTTGAGGATTTGTAATTGGGATTTATTTTCTAAATATTTTTTTACAAGAATAGGCCCATCAGATGATTCGCATGCTCCTACATATCTGATCTATTCGGATTGGGAAAAATCAGCACCCTAATTGCGTAACACACAATCAATCGGAATCAGAATCATTTCGAAGCAAATTGCTTCATAAGTTCGAAAAAATTGTCTGCCCAACACGTAAATAACGCAATGAATGTTGTTGAACTGTCAAAATGAAACCGATTACGATTGATCGTGTGTTACGCAATTAGGGTGCAGGCTGGGTGGCTGTAGTTTTGTACAGTCAAACAAGCTATTTGATATACAGACAGTACCTACACCTGCAACTATTTTAAATTAAATAACGTTGTGAGTGTGTGTGGGTCAGGGAGCGTTGAATGCTTATGCGAATCCCGCACCCCCGGCCATAGACAGAGGTGGAACACCGCGGTGGTTTGGTTTTAGCTGGTAAGAGTCCCCCCTTACCCCTCCGTCACACCCACGGTGGAGGAAGTCCATGAGAATTTCCACCGCGAAACCAAAAAAAAAACGTGTGTGCGTCAATTATTTTAAGTCACTTACATCAATCAACTATGCCGTAAGCTTAAAAAATTATTATTCACACAATAAAATTAATATCGGCAGTGTGCTTGTTCGACTAGTGGGTTAATAAAAAAAAAATAAGACAACACGGTTAGCGCATTGGCTGAGCGATCGGACTGCTGCGCTGCGTGTCGCGGGTTCGATTCCCGCACAGAACAAATATTTGTAAGTCCTACATGTATTTGTTCTGAGTCTGGGGGTTTTTCTATCTGCAATATGTATGTATTTACAAAAAAAAAAAAATGTATGTAAGTAGTTTATCAGCACAGATATAGTCTGTGTTTATCAGCCATCTTGTTACACAAGCATTAGGTTGCTTAGCTTGGGACTAGATGGCGTTGTGTGAAATGTCCAGCGATATTATTATTATTATATTATTAATTCGAGTATTTTTAATAAAATGCGGTTAGACTGGAAGCCGACCCTAACATAGTTGGGAAAAGGCTAGGCAGTTGATGAATTCTAGTAATTAGGTTTCGCAATAAAATTTGATTTGTCGTATTCAGGTATGCTGGAAGAGATTTCTTATGAAATAAGCATCACCTCTGTCCCTTTGTTTTTTCTGTTCTGTTTTTCAATGTCTGTATAAATATGTGTGTACATAAATGGTAAAATAAATAAATAAAATAAGTAAATCTCCACAATTTCAGCTTCAGTTGGACTATCTTTTACTCGCGAGGATTGTTGAAGAAAATATCAGTAGCTTTTAATGAATCTGAGCACCACGAGCAATGTAACAACCAACTTAAAAAAAATTGATCGTCAAAGGATCCAAGTCAGAAGCCATCTAATGAATTATTCTAAACAACAAAATGAGCAAGCTGAATACATTAGACTCTTACTTACAATTGAACGTTTTAAAACTAAGCAAAACCGGATGTTTTTCACAGACTGGCACATTGAACTCACACACCTATTGATTCAAGAAGAAAGTTTCAACTTTAGATAGCAATGGACGATAAGATCCGGGATCGAACCAACAAATATGTCAACAGCAATCATTACATCTGACGGCGACATACGTAATTAATTTGAAATGAGTTCTGAGGAAATTATAAGTACCTACATATAATTATATCCTCCTACCGGCAAACCAACATGTCCTAGAACCAAAAACTCGATGACATGTAACATCCACCAATCCGCACTGGGCCCGCCTGGTGGATTATGGCCCCGTTCCTCACACAGAGAGCAGACCTTATAGCTACAGTTTTTTTATTCACGAAGCAACGTTCGCTTTACTTGTGGTCACCAAGTGTAAAACACGCTGCGAATGTGTATAAGCGCAGTCTCAGTACCGTCCTCGACAATGGCGAAGTCGGATGTGCTGACGCTACTCGTCTTCAGGCAAACATTCACAGCGTGTTTGTACACTTGTGTACCACAAGCTAAGCGCGCGTTGCTTCGTGAGATAAAAAAACCGTAAGCATTTCCCTTTATCGAGGAAAGGACGGAAGTAGAATCACGAGCATAAATATAAGATATTTCACAGCGTGTGTCATACTTGTTTACCACAAGTAAAGAGCGAGTCGCTTCGTGAAAAAAAAAAACTGTAACTAACATACGACAATTAGATATTACGTACTAAAGCTAGTCTACAGCCAAAAAGCTATATTAAAAAAAAATCCTCCGTACCTTTGATGTGCGCTTTACTCGTCGGCGGCGCATCCCGACTCCACGGAGGATCACCATGACCAGAGAAATCCCGTAACTTGAGGTAGCTTATAGTCAGCCTTATAATGGAAGCCTTGTCCAGTTGGCTGGTGATCGCCGCAGGGAGGGGCAGCATCTTCGCCAGCTCGTAGAACTCATAGTTCTCTTTCCCTCTTCTTGAGCGAGCTGCGTCTCTGCTTTTTTCTTTTCGGAGCTCGAGGATGCTGTAAAGAAAGGGTGCTGTTAGATTGGTGATAGAAACAGGTTGGTATGAGTTTTGTTCTATAGGGATTAAAAACATTTCATTGTAAATGCCTATTTGACCATATACTGAGAGAGGGCCTTGGCAAAGTGACATTATACACCGTTAAATTTTGATCGTTTTTATCCTTAAAAGGGGTCATTGTACTGATCATTATGAACAACTTTTACTACGGGACCAATCCTGAAATCGTCGTGAAAAAAAATCAGTTGATTGATTGATTGTGTGATTTGTATTAAACACCTATATGGCGAAGATTAACGGAATTCGGATACGTCGAGATATTTTTTTTTAATATTATTCAGAAGCTTTAAAAAAATCTCATCACTAGTAGTAGATAATTCATTCTAGCACGGCATAATTTCAATTTCTATTCTTTCTGTCTATAATATGTATGTATTTACAACAAAAAAAAGGATATAAGTAGTTTATCAGCCATCTTGTTACCATAACACAAGCATTAGGTTGCTTAGCTTGGGACTAGATGGCGCTGTGTGAAATGTCCAGGGATATTTATTATTATTATTATTAATTTACATTAAGTAATACATTTCCACCTTGTGCAAAAGTAACTTCACGAATAGCATTTTTCAGGCAAAATCTTTCTTTTACAGATTCGACTCGTTTAAACCTTTTTCTCTACAGAACCTTTTCCGGCGTAAAAAACCAAGCCGTTTTCCTGTATCCTCAAAAAATATACTCATACATTTAATAAAGAAAAATCCGCCCAAATGTCTTGCCCAGCTGTGGGTGTGTCCCGTACACTCCCACTGCCCGCCCAAAGGCGGAGTTACTAATGAACGCGTTATACTTATACATTTAAAACTCTGACATTTACATTTAAGTTGGAACCGAAAGATGTTACTGTATAATTAAATTTGAATTTACATGTTTTTGTATAAAATTTTCATATAAAAAGTTGGTAATAAAGTTAAGTTTTTTTGGTACGTAACAGGTTTGGTAATAAAGTTAGGTTAATTTAAAATCTGAAGAGTATTTAAATACCTACCTACATCTGTTTTTTCATTAATTTGTTTTCGTAAAGACGTTAGCAGAATTTGAGGCCTTCTAAAGCGTGAACAAGGGTTCAGGGTTCAGTTTCACATAGGTATACCTACCCAGTGTACCCAGGATTTTGTAAAAATATCTTTATTTAAAAGAGTGTCCGTGGAGTTTCTTGCCCGTTCTTCTCAATAGAGATCTACGCTTTGGAATGGGCAACTAGCTTCAACTTTCTGACTAACTGAACGAATATTTAATTTTGACAATTCAAAAGTGCCTGTAAATGGTTTAATTGAAATAAATGATGTGAGTTGAGTTGAGTGGGTTAATCTAAAGTATTTAGTGTCATAGAAAACTGTCAATGAATAAAAATAAATCAGTCGCTTCCCAGATCTCATTTCATTCAAACGTATCCTACTATACCTAGGTACGTCCTATAAGAAGTTTTCAGTGTTTCGTAAGTATTAAACATCTATCATAATAATGGTAATTAAAAAATAACCAATTGCCTTTAATTGTCCCAAAGGTATAATATACATGACGTAGGTACACACGGCTACACGTCAAGCTATACAAAACCAGTTTGTCTTGGCCTCACTTTGTATGATATTTTCTCACAATGAACGGTCAGCTAATACTGGTTTTGCATAGCTTGATGTGTAGCCGTGTGTACAATTCCAAATAATAACAAACTCAGCATGAAACAGCAATATTCATGCATTGCAAAGTTTCGAGTTCGCTAGAATCAATGGAATGTTACAATTCAAGTTTTCTTTAAATAAAATAACCCTAGCGAAAAATACTAAGAAACCTTCCTACTCTTTCCTAAAAACCCGACCCATAATGAAACATTAAGCTCAGTCTACATCAGCGGAAACTTTACAACCGGGTCTAAACCGAAGGTGCGAACTAAGCGGAGTGTCCGTTTTACGATCGAGCCCGATTACCGACCATCCCGTGAGACCTCGGCTTTATCGTCACCTGAGTAAGGCCATTTGAAAATTGGCGCTTTTTTACGATTTTTTTAAAGGTTTTCCATTCTTTGTTTGGGTGGAGATAGTCTGGGTCTGAAATGGGTGTGCTAGAATGGTCGTCTCTAAAGAGGTTGATTACCTGCTTTTAAAAAAGGAATTGTGTTCGAATGTTACTATTCTAGAATGCAACTTTTTGAAGTCACTCTTTTTTATGTTATTTGAAAAATAACAAAAATAAAACATGTTGACGGTAATTTGCACTGCAATGGAATTAAGATGGTAGGTTTCTAGGTAGTTTTTCAGGCGCATCCATTATTTAAATTGATGTACCATATACCTACAGGTCAGGGATATCGACGTGCAACCATTCAGTACCTACATGATTCTAACACGGTTATTTAAAAAAAATGCTGTTCCATATGTTTTCACCGCGTAGTTTTTATGGCACTTTTTTATAAAACAGCTGTTTTTTTTTTTATAACTGATTGAAATTTCGACGATAGAATCATGTACCTACTGAATTCATGGTTACAGTTTGCGCGTCAATGTCCCTGCCAACCTGTAAGTATACAGCAACTTGAAAATAATGGTCAATCGATTTTAAGAAAAAAAAGAATCCCGTTTCAGAAGGAACTTTACCCAATCAAGATTACAATAACTAAAGGTATTTTAAAACGTAACTCTTAACCCTTATCTTAAATAACTACGCCTAAGGGACTAATAGCATTTAAAAATATAAAGAAATGTGAAACAACCCTTCGTAAATCTGATTTCCCGATAAACGATAGTAAACTGTTAGTGTTAAGTGCGGGTTACATGCGACTAGTCAGTTTTAGAAGAAATATTCTCAAATTTAATTAAACATTGTTATCGTGAGGAAACCAGCAGTGCGATTCTGTAACCATCTCACCGTGAAAACTTAGGTGAAGTGAGCGTGGAGTGACCTGTCATTCTAAGTAATGCTAGGGATTGACACTACTGACAACTCACATCAAGCTCACTTCACTTCAGTTTTTACGGTGAGATTTTTACAGAATCGACCGGCAGGACATACATAATTAATGTAATGAGCCAGAAATCGCTAATCCGCCTTAAGCAAGCATGGTGATCAATGGTCATGCTTGCTCTGTAGGAGAAGAGGAGTTACGCTGCAGTGCGATATTATTAGCTAGGTATGATATAATGAACATTTGTTTTGTAACTTGTATCATGGTATTATTGTTATATTTTTTCAATATAAATATTTAATACCTTATATTTTCAACAGGTATATTTTGTCATCGACAAGAAGACAGCCTATTCTGTACCTACGCATATTTTTGAAGCTGTTGAACAAACTTCTTTGCTTCAATAGTGAGGTTGGCTATGTTAATTAAATTCCTGAATAAATACTGATTAAATGCATCAGTATTTCTCAGTTGGATTGCGTGGCAATCTGTCAATACCTATATTGTTTTGACACTGACAACTTTTTTATTTGCAAAAAGTTTGTCTAGACAATTCGCCATTGTAGTACAACTCATGAACAAAACAATAAGTTGATATGCTAATCGATACGCAAATATGTGGTCGATTAATTCGCATAATTGACACATAGCAAGGGGGATTATAGGAGGTGTAATATTAGCCTTTGAGTCATTGTGAGGTCAGGAGGTATGTGAAGTTATGGTAAAACTATTGATAGTATGCCTAGGTGTGCAACTAATGTGTGTCACAGTTAATCTAAACCTGTAGGGTAATTGCATAACACTCTAACAATTTTATTCATTGCCTCATTTATGTTGTCGAGCAGACGATTTTTTCAAACATATGAAGCAATGGATTAGTAATTTCCTTCAAAATGCTTCAAATTGTGATTGAAATTTGTATGTTATGGAAAAAAAAATCCATAACACAGTTTTAAATAAAAAATCTCTAGGTAATTTTCCAAAACAATAAAAAATAAGGTAAAAGAGAGAAAATAACTTTTTTTTATATTTTGTAAGTTAATTTTTATAAAAAAATAATTACTTACCTATTTCATTTTATGCATGTCATGTAAACGGAGCCTAAACTCCGATTTAAACCAAGGGTTGCAATGGTCAGTTAGGTGTATTACATTGTTTAAAATAAGTTTACAGTGAGGGTTGCACACCCCTTTGTCTTGACCGCCCCAAGATTAGGGTGAATTATGGACGTGATAAAATTTTCTTTTTTATATAATTGATTGGATAATTTTATGCTAAATGGTTTTGTGTTACATTACATTTATTAATAAACATACATTATGATGACATTGTGATGGCCCATGCACGAGGTTGGAGGTTGTGGGTTCAAATCCGTGCAAGCAAAAATGTGACTTATTCAGTTCATATATACCGTGTTTTTCACGTTATCCATAAACTTTGGCAAACGCTTCTATAGCTTTTACAAATCAAATCTAACAAAAGAAATAGTACTTAAAAAGGCTTCGTTACGAAGATATACGTAATTTCATATAATGAAATTTAATTGAGCTATGCCGTAAGAAAGTATGTTGCCGCTTAGTGTAATTAAAATGATAGATCTATCAAACGTTTCGGATAAAGAGATAAAAAGGCATTCATATCGGGTGATTTACGTCAATGAATGAATGAATGAATGAATTGCACCGATCCCAGCGTGGTTTGACCAGACTCGATTAATCGAATGAACCCCAAGATTCGCACTAGCCCCTGTAGCCTCATGTTCATGGTGCTACAGTCACCATTGCATATCAAGAAGTAGACCGGGGGGCGCGGTTTTTGTAAGGAAGACGTGCCCGTAGGAAAGGATAGGATTTAAGAGCCTACCGGATATGCATCCTAGAGTAAGCATTGGACTAGTGGAGAGATGGGTAATATTTGTCTATGGATGGGCATCTTTTAACGACGTCGCGGTCAGGTGCTTCAGGTCGAGCTTCACCTGTGAATCTTTTGGCGGGATGACATCGGTGTAGGAAAAAGTTCATGAAGACCTGGACCTGGATTAATAGTTGATAAAAGTCTGAAATCACCAAACCGTCTTGAGCAAGCGTGGTCATCACAATGCTCGTTCCTTCTCTATATGAGAAGTGGCCTTCGCTTATTTAAAACCTTTAAAGGATTCGTTGTATTTTTCTTCATATCTATTCATAATATTTTGAAAAACGGTGAAGTCCATTTAAAAAACGGTACTTCCTTACTTACCGTTTTCAAAATGGTTCTGCGACCATATTAAGAAATGAGACGACTCTTATAACGATATTATAACAGTACTTATGTAAAAAACAAAACACAGATATGCTAAACCTCTCTCTCTCCTATGATAAGGGGCTCGTGGCTAAATAATAACAGCCACACGGGTCTATCGACGGTTAAGACGGTTGTCGCGGTCGGTTCGTGCATGAGGACCATACATTACATATCGAAACCCCTCCGTGCCTCAGAAAGCACGTTAAGCTGTTAGTCCCGGCTTTCATTCGTTGATCTTTGACGGTTGTTACGGGTAGTCTGACAACCAGTCTGACCAAGGGGTATCGTGTAACCCAGTAACTGGGTTCTGGAGGTCAGATAGGCAGTCGCTCCAATCAAATCAAAATCAAATCAAAAGTCATTTATTCAAATTAGGCTGAGAGTCAGCACTTTTCGAACGTCAAAATACCTACTGCTCCATGTAAAATACCTACTGGTATTCAGCTGCATCTGGTTAGACTGGAAGCCGACCCCAATATTATAGTTGGGATAAGGCAGATTGATTGTGTCATGTGTGAAACAAATAAAACTGTGAAATAAAATGTCGTATGCTTTGCTTACGAGTTATAAAAAAATACTTTGTGACTGTTTGTTTTACCGAAATGGAAAATTCACGATACCTACAGATTTTTTTAACCCAGAGCTACTTATGGGTAGGTAGTATAGTAAGGTAGCTAAGAGGTCTACTTATCCATTAAGCTGTAAAAGTCGTGAATGTGTCATAAAAAACCATTAGAGCTTGCCAGAGAGAGAGTGCGGTTTGAGAATTCTAAGTTAAAATGGATATTTGTTTTTTAGAAGATGAATAATTAACGAAATGATTTTTTAAATTTTGTTTTGTGCTTTACGATTACAACATTACCTACTCTAAGCATAGGTATTTAGTGTTTTGGAAATAATTGCAAAATCCTTAAAAGTATGGTTTAGAGATGGAGAATATTTTGTACAGGACCCATTTCTATAGCTTACTTCGTAAAAAGAAAACATTTCATCAACACACAAAAGTAAAACCAAAATAAATATGAAAACCAGATACTCCAATGCTTTTTGTTCTGTCCAATTTTTATGACGGAACTCCCTTCATCTTAGAAGTGGCCGTCTTTAAGTGTCGGTGTACGTGCCTCGACACCCTGCACACCTGGGAATCGAACCCACAATACGCATCTAACGCCTTGACCCTCCACAAATATACCCTTAAAAACCACAATCGAAAATCAACCTTGGCTTCTTAAGATAGAGTTCAAAATCTCCCACACGTTTGAATCGTTCCATTGGTCAGTGATGATTAGTGCGATATCCCAAAAAGGGCATATCTCCCGAATCCGGCCAACGAATCTAAGCTTTATCTCTCTGTTATAAAATCTATAATCATAAATCAGCATAAAAACGAAAAAGAATCTTCCTGCAAATTGAAATAGGAGAAACTCGGAGAAAAAAGTACGGGATTCGAAGCCGGGAAAGGTCGTAAAAAGCCTAGTACGCAACCGTGTCGCAGTAGTTACGGTTAATGTGTCCCGGACAAATTGAGTTGTGCCCGAGTAGGAAAATTAGTTGTCCCCCGGGAATCGAGGATATTTCCTGGACTCCGGGATAAGTGACGGATATGACATGACTATTTATGAGTTGCATTTTATTGTCATCGATTGGGGGTATCACCTTGCTGTTTATTTTGTTTGGTAAGCAGATACTGTAACTAATACATCACAACGCGACCCAAAATAAAACCATAAGAGCTCACTATAGGGACCTATATTCTTCTCTTTTCTTTTTGGAACGAAGTTCCTTATCGCGCGTTGCGAAAGGGGGCTAGACGGAAAAAATTAAGACCAAAAGTTGGAACGACACTTTTTGCTATAGTTGTAAGGCGTGCGGCGTGCGCGTGTTTCTCTGTCTGTCTCTCTCTCTCTTTCTCTTTGAACTTCGTTCCATCCGGGTGTCCCTTGACACCTGTCAAGTTTTTTTTTCTTTTTTTTTCTGCAACCTGGATCTCTACAGATTGAAATAGGGCCTTCAGTTTTTTATAATAAAGCGCCTGTCTTGGTTCGAACCTACGACCTACAGCTCGCAAGTCACAGCCGTTACCACTGGGCCACCACGGCCCTTAGTTTAAATGTCACCAATTACTAATTGATCATTGATGACAATGACAAGGCGGATATTGGAAAACTGTTAGTAAATAGGTACCTATGACAATAATGAACAAATATCCAATATTTGACAGCTAACATATTATGTCTTTCCCATCACACCATTTAAAATCACTTACAAAAGCCATTATTCATAATACCACTTAATTGGGACCGAATCAGAGACATCAACCCTAAACTGCCGCCGCCGAAATCTTTTGACAAAAAGATTATCCGAAATGTACCAACACGTCAATAGATCCGTGCTTGTTAAATTGTCACCCGTCACCTCTTTAGGGTTATCGCTGAAAGGTTAACACTTCCCGATTAACCCTAAAACGGGGTATTTAATACCCCGCTTTTGTGAAGACCATGGGAATTTCTCTGCATTTTCCCCTTGAATGGTTCCGAGTCTAAACATTGGTTCTTTGTTGTGGTTTTAAGAAGTTTATTGGAGATAAAGTTAACGGTTCATAAACAGATAATGGCGGGTAGTTTTATTATTTATTAGATGAATAAAATGAGGTTGTAATGATGTCTTCCGTTTATTATGAAGTGCATTAAGTTGTCGTACGTTTAATTTACTCTTTACATGACTGATTGTGACATATTATATGCAGATGCTGAATAACAATGCTTTTATACCTACTTTATTAATACAGATGGAATATAAAGATAAATCCTGTATAATTTCTGCATTATTGTATGTCTTAATTTAAATATGACATATATTACATTAAATTAAATTAAATGACAATACACGGTATAAAATCGTTTCGTGGCTACATAATAACAGAGGTCCGTGGATGGGTGACTGTCCATTATATATCGAGACACCTCTGTGTCTCGGAAAGCACGTTAAGCCATAAATTGGTCCCGTATATCATACCAGTCGTTACGGGTAGTCAGGAACCCGAAAGCTCGACAACCAGTCTTACCAAGGGGTATCGTGATGCCCAGTAACTGGGTTGTGAAGCTCAGATAGGCAGTCACTCCATGTAAGTTACTAGTATTTAGCTGCATTTGGTTAAACTGGAAGCTGATCTCAACATAGTTGGGAAAAGGCTAAGCGGATGATAACGTGACTTCTATGACACGTACGGCTACGGGCTAGCACGCACTTAGCACGCACCATATTGGTGGTAGATTGATTGACACAGTATGAAATAAATAGATGTTATTTTTATCACTGGGCTACTAAAAACTTAATTAAAAACGTTATGAACCGCAAGAAAATTTCTTATTCTTAAGTGCCATCATAATACAACACAATAACCCTCTCTTATACCAAATATAACACATCATAAATATGACACATCATATTCAATATCAAGTGGTTTTGTCACCGAACACTTCATATTTCTAAACCCAACAATATGTATGAATTTTCATTTTACATTGAACTGTTTAGGGTTATAAGTGGGTATTCAATGATGATTCTTGCTACCTTGGGAAGATGGGTGTAAGGTTTGTATCAACCCTCGATTTTAAAAGCTTAATCTTTTTCTTTTGGCTTATAAAAGATTGGCTTTGTGGTGCAACCGTTTAAGGTGGCAAAGATGTCATTGCATTAGCAGGGTTATACAATTGCGACACCATTTTAAAAAGCTTTTATGGGTATAATACAAGTACAGTGTAGTAAATGTCAGCTGTTGCACAAAATTCATTAATTTTTCAATGCACCTGCCGAACTATTTTTAGAGATTTTTAGAGAATACCACTGCCAGCTGATCCCTGAAAAGTTGTAGTCTAGAAGAGCGGTGCACAGCGTAGCATCTGTAATTTACCAGCGAATGACATCGCTAAAACATTATTTATGACAGTAAGTTGGTGTGTTCTCCTTGAGTAGAGAGCATTTTTTAACAACGTAAAGTCAAACCCCGCTTCCATCATTTTCATGAGCCGTCACTGGGGCCGTTATGTGGCGGTTACCTCTATTCTCGGAAACTGTAGCTTTAGAGTCATGTAAAGCTACAATTTTGTTTTTCGTTACATTCAGAGTCTACATCATTTTGCAGGTGAATTGGGTTTTACACAATCAAAACTGCATGTTCAACAGTTTCGTTATAAAATTTCAATTCTAAAAACGCAAGTCACTTGAGTCTATAACCATCTAATCTCGCAGTGTCGCCCACTGAATTCCTCCGGACTTTATTTAAGAAACTTTTCAAAGAGATATTCACACCCTCCGTTTAGGGTTCGCTAGCTTTTTTTAAAAGCATGGACATTTGAACCCTTGGAATTTAGTCAAGCGTTCCGTCCCTAGAGCCTTGGAAACCCCACGGTCAGTCGAAGAAATTCAAATAAATTGACTGTAGTCACATACTCTTGGAGGAATGACTAATATGACCGTGTAACCCATGAATCTTTAGACACTCAACATTAGTATGGTCTTAGAAGTCTTGTTGTTGCTACAATACATTCCATAGTGACAGAGACAGAATAAGATTTAACAATCAATATGCTTAGACTTTTCCGAACTATGTTAGGGTCGGCTTCCAGTCTAACCGGATGCAGCTGAATACCAGTATTTTATATGGAGCGACTGCCTGTCTGGCCTCTTCAACCCAGTAGATACGGGTAACACTATACCCCTTGGCAAGACCGATTGTTTTTTTTTCTTTCTTCTTTGGCAACTGAGCCGTGTCGACTATTCTGCCAGCGTGTTAGATATTTGAGCTTTGACTACCCGTAACGACTGTCAAAGATCTGCGAATGACAGCCGCCAGACAGTAGTCCTAACGTGCTTTCCAAGGCACAGAGAGGTCTCGATATGTAATGAATGGTCACCCATCCACGAAACGACCGCGGCAAGTTTAGTAAGTGTAGTAGTAACCTTCGATCGACCTGTGTGGCTGTTTTAATTTAACCCCTCAAAATAAGATTGACCGACGGCTTAAAATTTTGAGAAGCAATCGACTATTTGACAGTTAATCTCTAAAGAATAGGAATGACTTTGGTTGTAAAAGATTCCTTGTTGTGTAAAGCAAAGTCGAAATATATGCCAGCTAAAGCTAATGGAAATCTAATGACGGTTCATTTCAAAGTAATACAATCACACTAAGTATTGACACGTTGCCAGCTCCATCTACTAATTGCATACAGAATACATTTACTTAGTTAATTTCTCCAATTTAAGACCTTTGCACCGCTAAACACTAAATACTTTAAAAATATCACACAGACAGAGGTAGAATGACGATACATGGTGGTCTAGTATCAAGAAGGAGATAAAAGCGCAGAACCTAACTCCTATATGTCAACCCAGGACAAAGCGTCCTGGCACCGCTGCAAAGCAGCATGGTGAAGAAAAACATCCTGAGGAAACCTGCATGTCCAAGAACCGAAAATTCGAAGACCTGTGACATCCACCAACGGGCATTGGGCCCGCGTAATGGATTCCAGCCCACTCCCTCTTGAAGAGAGGAGGCCTGTGTCCCGGCAGTTGGAATATTACAAGCTGATTATGCTGGTGAAAGCAGTTCTTTACCTGTTTTTCATGAAAAAGCAGCCGAAACATTTGATGAACTGCAAAGAGTTTCTTTGAATGAAAACCGTGAGAGAAAAGACACTGCAACGAAAGATTGTCGAGGACGATAGCGTAAGTCAGGAGGACCTATACTTAGCAAGGAAACGCGAGCTGAATAAAAAGAAAAATCGTAGCGCATAAAAAGACAGACACTAATCAGACGTTGGACGTTAGTCACCGAGGTTATTCCTGGCATTCGAAGCATCCAGCCCGGTTGTTTTCTACTCCATTAATATTCTAATTAGTTTGTAGTAATCGCGGTTTAAAACGATGCTAATGCGAAACTTCACCGTAACTGGCTTTTGTGAAAGGATAATATCACCCGTTGTGTCTTCTCGCTCTAGCAACTGTGGTTGGATTTAGGGTTTCTCTAGTCGTTGTGCATCAGTCTTCGCCATTGATAATGACGTTAACGGGGTTTCTTTCAGATTTATAATTCACATTATCCGGCACTGTTAACTTGAATTGACGTATTTGAAATTCAGGTTTCTAAGAACTGCCCGTTCTGCGTTTTTGTTGTGATATGTTTTTCTATGCTAAATGGCCAACCGCAGCCCAAATTCAACATCAAGCAATGGATAAAATGGACAAAAACCTTTTATTGCTTGACTACGAGGCTTCTGACTACTTTGTATGTATATTGTATCTTTTTTTTGTAATGTGCGTTTTGTCTGTGCTGAATAAACTTTTCTTTCCTTTATATTTTTTAATTAAGTACTAAGTTCTAATCTCAGCCATCCCTCATAATCCAAAAATTACCTTTTAGCACCCATTAGTATGAACAATATCAATGATGACCCTAGACTTAGCGCAAGTCACAAAGAACAAACAAAACCCCATTATTACACTAAAAGTCACACTTCCATACATATTCAAACCGAACCCCTAGCAGGGTAATCAGACAATACAGTCGGAATTAATAGAAGTCCACCCGTAATGATACATCTTATTTATACGAGCAAATAAGAGGAGGGGACAGTTGTCACCATATTTGATATAGGAAATGAAAATGTCATCGGCTTAATAGGTACGCTAAGGATTATTGATATTGCACGATTTACGATAGCTGATATTAATAAAGATTACGATCTGACTGAAGAAGAAGAAGGAAATAAGGCCAAAAGAAATATAGTGGAATCTTTCGATGAACAAGTAACCGTTTAGTTTGACGATCGAAATGTATGCACACACGATTGCGTTGAGCAATTAGCTATTGCGTGTCGGTGAAGCTCTTAATTGTTAATTTATTGTGATGTTTTGCCAACATTTTAAAGCCAAAATATTCAATACTGAACTATTCAGTTGTGTCTATTTAATTTTGTAATAGTAAGTATCCAGTAAGACCAGTAAGACAAAGACATTTATACGTCTGATATGGTAGGTACAAAATTGGTTGGTATATATGGATAGGTTCAGGACACATCCACAGCTAATAGCGGCATACAAATATTTACAATGTGAACCTAATGTGAAAAAAAACCTAACTTATACTCTAATAAACAATACAAAACACTTATAAGTGAATCATCATCTTGCCTATTGTAGTTCTTGTCAATTGTTTAGGTAGGTGCCTTTCCTAAGTTACTTGTCACCATTCGGTCTTCCATGTTCCGCAAACAGAGCAATATCTTCTTTACAATTTGATCTTTACGACTTCATACTTCTACATGTCTTTGGTGGATTCCCGATCACTGTACATTCTACTCTGCCAATTCAAATATAAGAACCAATTTTCTCTTCATTCCCATATGCCGAACTTTTTTGGACCAACATTTTTTCTTCGCAAAAAACGTACTCAGTGTCAAGAAATCGTGGTCCACGATTGTTGGGACAGGCGTGTCAAAGGTAAGATCACGAGGGCCCGTAACTCGCATACCGGTGAAAGGTGACTGGCAGTATAGTAAGTGAGCATTGCCAGTAATAAGATTTGAGCGTAGAAAAAATAGGTGTAAGTATTTTTCTGCTTTGTGATTTCAATTTGGTATCAAGATTTAAATGAGAATTGTGAGATGCAAAGTTTCTATTTACTGTAGGAACAGTTACCCGCACATCAGTGGTATATTTTTATTGTTTACTAGCCTAGCCTCACTCCTGGGCAAAAGCCTTCCTCTAGTTCTTTCATCTATCGCGAGCCCGCGCATCTTCCTTCCAGTTTTGACGGAACCTATCCAGCGCGCGGCATCTAGGTGGTCAGCCGCGAACCCGTCGCACTTTCTCAGGGCCCATTTTAAATAGGCAACGATTGCATTACGAAAATCTCCAATCATGACTAAAACGTCAATATTATTATGTTACAAAAAATCTTTGAGACTGCGCTTACAACAAAACTTGTCCAAATATTAGGTCCAAAGCAGAATAGTATTTTAAATTGGTTTAAAATCGTCAGGGCCACGGAAATGATAGCTCGAAAAGATAAAGATATTCTTAAAATCCATTTTTTTCAACATCATAAAAAAACACGAAAGTATCAAGATTGCTCACGCCATCATTGGGGAATAATGTCAGAAGGCAGTCAAACGTCCCGGGAACGTTTACTATAGCACCCCTGGTGATGAGGTTAATATGACTCGGCGAATTGCCGACGATGTCCGACCGTGTACGACAATCCGACATTACGCCGGTCCCGAGAATTCGGAAGGCGGGATGAAGGTTATTTTGAATTGGGCTATGTCCTTTAATTTTTTAAATAGTTTTAGATAGAGGAAAGGGTTATTTTGAGAATTTTAAAGAGATGAGCTTATTGATTCTGTATAGAAATAATATAATTTAAACTTGACGGCTAATAGAGAAATAACTAAATAACCCCAAATAAATTGTGATAAAGACAGGAGAATGATGTAGGTTGGTTAATGGAGAGGAAATTGTAGAATCCTACTAATATTATAAATGTGAAAGTTTGTATGGATGGATGGATCGATGTTTGTTACTCTTTCACGCAAAAACTACTGAGCGGATTTTGATGAAATTTGGCACACAGATAGTTTATAACCAGAGGGGCAATTCTCGTAATTTTAAGAACATTCACAGTCTGATCTCAGTCTCAATCTGTCAAAAATTACATCTAATTTCCCTACATTTCGACATTTGTTTGTCGCCGAGATGAGACTGCGACTAGATTTTGAACGTTTTAAATTACGAGAATACGCCTTCTGGATTGTTAATCCTGGTTATAGGATAGGTTTATAGGATACTTTTTATCCCGATATTCCCACGGGATCGAAAGTTATGCGGGTGAAACCGCGGGGCGCAGCTAGTCTTCTGTGTATTTTTGATAAGACATCTGATTATTTTTTTTACAAAATCATGGTGAATAGCTAAGTAATACATTTGCGTATTTATTAGAATGTGAAAAAAAAATCGAGTTTTTTACGCTATGACATTCACAAGGAACTTTTATAATTTCAAAAGGCCCGTCCATTTTTCTTCAAAGCATAAGATTTTGCTTTCTTTTAAAAAAATCATCAAAACCATCCCTTAAATAAATTCACTGCACAGTGTTGCATTGCCCAATAATATTCGGACAAAAATAAATAAAGGCAGTCGTCCAGTCCCGGCTGGGCCCATTGGGACGGGCGATTTGTTCGCTGGCCAAATTGCCGCTCTTTAGGCAGACTTTAATAATCACGTCATATCCAATTTTCGTTTGACACGCTGTGCGAATACAAATTGGGTAGCGCGTTGATTGAATATGTCACTTGTTTATTAGTGAATTGACACTGGTAATTAATGATTGGTTTATTATTGGCTGTATAAAGTTTTTGTGCTGGTTTTTATCTTGATAAAACGTAGGTTTATTAAATAAATGCTTGCATCGTGACATCAAATAAGAATAACGCAAAATGGTTTTCAAGCTCAGATTAAAATAATTTAAATAAAATACGTTGATAGTCTCATGTATTCAAATACAATGTCTTGGCATAAATCCATAATAATTCTATCCACTTTGCAATATTCTTTGGACGACGACATTTTAAAATGTGAATATAAAAAGAAAAAAAGATCAAAGTATATTATCACAATGACAAATCTCAAAAAATCTACAACATAAAAATGTAAAATTTAGATAAATTGCATCCCACTATGACAACGCAATGTCGACGCAGTGAAAATAATCTTACAATAGATGATATCGCATGCCCACACACCCCAGTGGGCGACATCCCGCTTTTTACGGACAAAAAATGACCAATCTGCTAGACGCGTCGATACGCGTATGACTAATGGTGGTCGCTTACTTAGCAAATTGCCTGCCAAAATCGCAAAACTGGAAAATTGTTTCATTCATAAATGCAATAGTTGGGATTTACGTGGATCGTTTTCTGATGAATAAAATAGTGAGGATTACGCGGCCCCATGTGATAGCGGTTTGAAAACGTCAGATGGACAAATGCTTGTGATAATCGTTTGTATGATTGGATTTCGTTTGGTCCTTTTCTTCGGCGAGAAAGTTTTATTATATCGACCGTTTTCTGAGTAAATAAAACTAGCTAGCTGAATTAGCAATACAAAGAGAGGTCGGGGCCGCATTCGCAGCCAATTGAAAGGAGCAGGAAATAATAGTTATTTGCAATAATCGACTGAAGGGACGGCTGATTGCGCCCGGGGCACGGCGAGGAAATTTTTCCCGTATTTTTGTCTGCCAACTTGCTGTCGAGTGTTCGTTAGTGCTTACTATAAATTCTTCAATTTATTCGCTATTACTGGTATTCGGAATAGTCATTGAGTTTAATGTAGATTAGCTAGATTCAAATATGTGCTTTACAGACTAACTTGTGCTTCATTAATGCAAGTTCTGTATCTAAAAAAATAATTTCAAAATAGACAGTATTTTTCTCATGTTTTATTATACTAAAAAAGTTAAAAATATAATAAAAAGTGGTATTAAGGTAAAAACTACAAAATACGCACTGCATTTCATTAAAAAAAAACAGAAAAATGTTGATCTGTGTGTGGTGTGGTATCTGTGTATTCATTTTATATAGAAAAAAATACAGATTCATCTGTCATTCAAAACCATTTCTAAGGAACCCTTCCCAACTGGTACCAAATCAACCCTAAAAGAAGGAATTAAAACAACAGGGGTCAGCACAAAAGTACGTTGATGAGGTAAAGGGGGATATAATAGATCATTTTCGGGACACTTGTCCCGCAGTTAATCCGGACTGGTCCGGCTAGTGATCGATTGTAGTCACCCTACTGCAGGAATGTCTATTAAACTTGCAATTTCATATGGCTACTTGCAAAATAGACAGAACGTACATTGCTTTTGTACGTAAAACTGTTCAAAAATTGAGTTCTAGATATTGCAAAGTAAAGAATCTGCTTTCGAAAAGAAATACTGCTCAAAAATGGTAAAAAATAAAAAAAATCTTTTGATGCGAAATGATTACAGTTTTATACAATATTTACACTCGCTCACAAAAGTATTGAAATTGATTCAATATAATTTTGAGAAAAATGTCGTTCATATCGACAGATCCATTTTACGGGCAAATTATTAAAAAAAGTGTCAATACACCATTCGATACGTATTAAAGCTCGCAATTTTATAGAATATTCCATAGATTTTTTACTTTTAGGGTTCCATAGCCAAAGGATGCTAACTGAATCCTATCACTAAGGTGGCCTGTCCGTCCGTCCGTCACTGGATATCTTTTGAACCGTAATAGGTAGACACTTGAAATCTTGTTGTAAAAAATATGTTCGCTATAACAACAAATAATAAAAATAAAGTAAACTTAAGAATTTCCATACAAAAACGTTCTTTTTTCGGCGTTTTTAGCTAATATTGTTAAAAATATTCTAGATACGATTGTACGGAACGCGTTCTTCGTCTCGGCTGTTTTTACTTTTTCCTTCGTAACATCACAAAATTACAAAAACACCTGCAGCAGGAGAAGATTCGAGTGAAACCGCAGACATAAACCGATCGTTGTTTTTGAAGAATCGATTTTTTTCTTTACTTTTATTCGATTCTCTAATGATGGATAATAGTTCGGTTGTTATATCGATACTTTACGTTTTTGGGGACGAACTCATTGTGATTATTGTTAAACTTAATAGCTACGAAAGTATCATTTCTCTCCTTATTGGCATCCTTTTTTATTTCCTGTCTAAATTGTATGTCGAACGGCATTTGTTTTTTTAGATATTTCATAATTGAATTTTGAATACGTGCTGTAGTTACTGAAAAAACCGAACATTCCAAAATCAGATATTTTTAGTACAAAAATTTTTTTTGTTAATACCTCCGTAGCAATATAACGTTATTTTAAACACATCATCATTCTCCTGCCTTCGTCCCAATTTATTTGAGGTCGGCGCAACATGTCTTTTTCTTCCATACTTAGTCCTCATCTCGATAGTCATAGTTATTTTAATCAATACCGAATTTAATTATACACTAAAACCTACCATACCGTTCAATGCTCAACTCTTTTTTCATTTCAAAGTTTTTTGTCCAACTATTTTACACATTCATCCTCTGTGTATTGTTTGACACACTTGTAAAAATGTGTTGCTAGATATATTTTACAGTGTTGTATCAAAGTTCGTCTGTCGGTAGTAAAAACTGGAATGGATGGAGGGCGAGACGAATTGCAATGAATCAGCAGTTGGTAGCCGATTGAGGCTGACTACTCTGCTGTACAGGCTGTTTTAAATCACAAATATTTTAGATAAAATATTTTGAGATTTTTGGCGACAGTGTTGATGATTCTGACCTCTGTGCAGTTTTTTTGCCGTAGCAATATTATGGTTTATGCGTAGTAAAAAATTGTTTTTGATTTATCTTTTTTGTTTTAGGTTCATCTTAAAAAATTGGCGGCTATTTCGAGGTAACACCACTACGCAAAAGTCGTCAACCTACTGGTGAATTTTACAGAAATATTTTGTTTATGTTCTAGGTAAGTAGTCAGAACATTTGAACACCTATTTAACAAACCCACTGCCAAAAAACATCAGCCTATGTAAAATTAAAAAAAGAGACAAACTGTAATAGATCCATACATTCAAAAAGGGCCGGCAGAATTACCAATCATATATTTACCGATGAACAGAATGACAATATACCTTATCACATTTTGCTAAAGGCCAAAATCGCTTGACAAAATGTTTTTCAGTCGCAAAATCTAAGCTTTAACTCATCTAAAATGAGGTGGTAGGCGATAATACTTCATAATATTAACCCGGATATTTGATATTGCCTTTTTTGTCAGCCATCTTTTTATTTTTTTATTTAAGAGACATTGTTAATTCCGTAGTGAAATGTGACGATTCTTGTATTATATTATTTAATGGTTTTTTATGTAAGTATTTGCGTACACCAATACAGTTTAATAAACTGTAAATAAAACCGTTCGTTTAATAATAGCAGTTTATTAATTCGTCATCTATTAATTTTGGTCCCCGTTTGAGAACTAGTTTTACCCACTGGGCTGATACCTGAAACTTCTTCGATTGATTTTATTTAGGGTTTCCATTAAACTGTGTCTCAAATCATAAACGAAACCTAGATTTCAACAGAGTCACTCAAAATGATGCCATAAAATCGAATCAGCTGATACCTATCAAACCTCTTTTTTAATTTATAAGCGTTGCTTGAAGTTGTCTACTTACTTAAACGTCAAAATGTAAGGTTAAACAGTGGCTAATTATTGTATCTGTCGTTTTGAGCTTGTGTTCGCGCTTACATCTAATAAACGTGTGAAGCTAACCCCGTAGCATAGCGTCCACAACTTTAAGTAACGTTTATAAATAAACCCCTAAGTATGCATTTATCATTAAAATGGAAAAAGTATCAAGTTCTGTTCTTATTTCATTTCTAGTATATCGATATTACCTACTCATTTTTACTTCAAACTGCTTCAAAATGCATTATACTCGTAGTGTAAAGAACAACATATAGGTATTCCCACCGATGTATAATCGACAATAATATAATTATGGTCTCATCACACAAAAATATACGGCTTTTTTTCTCCGTTTCAATTGAACTCGCTGCGGTCCGAACACCGTTTTATAAACCCAGCTGCTTGAAAATGGACTTTTACGATAAACATTGGGTATTTTGTTACTGTAAATGTAAATGGACAGTGTGCATCATAATTTTGTTTTTTTTTTGAATTGATGCGTTTTTTGGCTTGGAATCGTCGTCATGACAAGACGTTGACTGCTGACCACTCTTTATTATTACTATATTTTATTCGAGTTAACTTATTTTTTTCTAGCCCATGTTTCTGTGACAAATACTTAAATCTATTTATCTGTCTTTTCTTTCTGTGTAATGAATATATAAAGGACTAGGTGAAACCGCGGGGCCCAGGCCCCGCGGTTTCACCTCTTCTCCTTCTGCTTAAGTTTCGATCCCGTGGGAATATCGGGATGAAAAGTATCCTATGTGTTAATCCTGGTTATAAACTATTTGTGTGCCAAATTTCATCCAAATCCGTTCAGTAGTTTTTTGCGTGAACGAGTAACACATCCATCCATACAAACTTTCACGTTTATAATATTAGTAGGACAGGATAGTAGGATTATTGTCCTATGGATCAGCACCCTAATTGCGTAACATACAATCAATCGGAATCAGAATCATTTTGAAGCAAATTGCTAATCCATTGCTTCGTTCGAAAAATTTGTCTGCTCAACACGTAAATAACGCAATGAATGTTGTTAAACTGTCAAAATGAAACCGATTTCGATTGATCGTGTGTTACGCAATTAGGGTGCTGGTTTGGTGAAAATATTAAAAATCTGTCGTTTTCCAACCTACCCATCTTCAAAACAATACCGCACTATATTGGTATTAGTTCGATTAGCCTACTTTAATTTGTAGGTTTTTTTAAGAGTATTTTGTGTGAGGCACAGAATTTTTAAAAGACATGATTTTTGTTGCAGGAACAACACTACTAAAATATAAACAAGAGTGCTCAACTAATCTTGACCCTTCTATTTTTTCTATTTTTACACGTCAAAAAACATTCACCACCGTTTTACATACTGGCATAACAAAAACGCGTGTTACATTATTTAGTTACGCTCTTTATTTTTCAATCAAAATATTTTTGTCTACGGATGTGATTTTTTTACATTTTTCCTTTCAACGCTTTTTTGGTATTCTTTAGAAATGTTGATGAAGTGTGAAAGGGTTCCTGTCTTGTGATTGAGTCAAAGAAGTTTAGATAAAACGTAAAAAAGAGTAAAAATTCTTAAGATAAAAGAGCCTTTTATCCGTTATGTCTGATGATTTTCACGGTTTTTGTTATTAGGGGAGCCCAACATACCCGTGCACCCAATGCATTTATTTTCTGCCAATCATTTAGAAAATGATACCCAGAAGCCTAAAAGTGTGACAACCAGTCTTTCCAAGAGGTATCGTGTTACCTAGTAACTGGGTTACGGAGGTGAGATAGGCAGTCGCTGCATGTAAAATACTGGTGTTCAGCTGCATCCAGTTAAGATTGGAAGCCGACCCCAACATAGTTGCGAAAAGACTCGACATATTGATTAGTTTAATTAGAAAATATTTCAATTGTAATTTTTATATTGCCTGTTAGGTTAGGATTACAAAAAAGTCATAGATTTCCACCATTTTCGTATCTATTCTACTCAATAAATAGTCTTAAAAATGGCCAGTAATACTACATAATACTAGGTGAAATTTCTCAAGTTTTAAGATAGCATTGTTTACCTCGTTTTTTCTGCAATTACATCAACGAAAGTGTGATTATTTCGGCCAGTCACTGTTCAAGGTTCAAGTCAGGTTGTTGCGTATTCAAGTTTATGGTTACTTGGTTGATGTAGAGCAAACACACGGCGCGGGTTAATGTAACTGGGTACTCAATTATATTGCTTTGATGTGTCGCGGCCAACTGAGTGTTAGGAGTCTTGATACTTGAATGTTTTAAAATTATTTTTACCATCCTAAAAATAAATTTAAATAAGACCACATCCGTATAATTTTAAAGTACAACAAATTCTAATGCTGAATATCTGTATAATAATTTATTATTTTCACTCATAAAAATCTTACTTTCAAAATCGATTTACATCAACCGCAAGAACACATAAAAGCTTCAAACTTTCCTTTTCGTGTTAATAAAATTACACAAAAACTCTAATAAGGACGTCAAATCACTATAAAACCTACATTTCACCGTGAGAACCTCGTAAATTATAACAAACCTTTTCAAAACAATACCAATTAACTTGTGACTCAAAAGAGCAAAAGCTTAGCATTTATTTGTATTACTATTGTTAAATTCAAGTGCCTCATTACGACCATATTTCTTGTTTCTGGGAAAACGACAAATTACGAAGGTGATCTTGATGTTATGATACGGATGCTGTAATATTGTTTAAGTTGTAGAGTCAAGAGATATTTAGATCTCTCTCAGGTTAAAAATATAATAAGATTTCTTGATGTCTTGATTGTGATCAGAAAATGTTTTTTTTTTACTGTTTTTGGGAGTTATACTATTGTATTTAGATTGTTTATTTATATCATTATTTTATAGATGTCTACGGAAACTTGTTAAGCACAGGTAGCTAAACTTGAAACTTGTAAAAAAAGTACCTTAATTAAAAAATGCGCCATTTATTCTTGTTAAGTTTTTATGGACTAATAAGTAAGTATAGCATTTTATTAAATTATAGTATCAATAATTCCACATAACATTTTTTGTACATCATGCACAATTTTTTATGTTAGCAAATTACAACAATAAATAAATTACCTAATTCTTTATGTTCTTAGGCACAAGCGAGTATGGCGTACGTCATGACATGATAAAATCTTAATTTGTGTTGCCTGTTCTGTCTGCGCCGGTTAATATACAGTTGTTTTACTTGGCAAAACGTTTTGGAGGCTGCACACGATTTAATAAAACATTGAACTGAAGAAAAAATTGCTATCAACAAATTAGATGACCAAAAAATGCGAGCCTGAGAAAACAAAAGAAAGATAAGTTGAAACGATTTTTCGTCTTTCTCTCTCTGCGTATTTGTCCTCTTTTCTGGGTAAAATAAAATAATGGCTTTTATAAACACTATTGATTGACATTTCATGAAATAGTTAGATTTATATGAACATTGTATTGATGATTTAAATGATTATAATTCTATAAATATATACTTGTTGCGGTCGCGAATCATATTTTGTTCAACATGACACTGCCTGCAAATTTCAAAAACGTAAGAAATTTTTTATATCGTGTGCTACCCTGGCACTTCCAACTTAACTACAATAACTAATGAAGATATCAAATATGAAAGCTGATTTACAAAGAGACATCATCTGAAACTATCACGCCATAACCAAACCATGAAATTGTTAATAATTAGCAGATTGCCATAATTTATGGTTTCTTAACGCATTTAGTTCTGCATCGTTATTTTGGAAATCGTTTACTGCAATATCTTAATTAATCATCATGTTATATAAACAATAATCTTGAGACTTGGGTGCCTTAATTGGCATTTTTAAAGCTCATCAATCAATTAGGAATTGCGTGAAAACTCTGATTGGCTTTGGTTTTCAATTTCACAATTTTGACCATCATTAACTTTTCCACTTGAAAAACCACAATAATGAAACCTCTTTTACAAAATATCCCGTCTGTTGCCTTAGGTCTTAGAGATATCAACACTAGAAGGTAATCACTTGGTGACATGGTGGATTTTCGTCTTTTGATTAATGACCAAAGGGTAAAATGGTCCTTGAAGACAATTATTTATGCACAAAGAGTTGATAAGATCAAAAGATCCGGTTTTCTCTACCCATGAAGAAAACCATACCTGATATTTTTTATGAAGTACTTTAGGACCAGATGCCTAGTTGGTCAGAATATGGTAAAATTACTTCCTGCCCAAAGTGACGTAAGAGGGCACAAAATATAATCGTGCTAGAAACCAGTACAACAATGCCGTGTAGATGTAATCAGGAAATATTCGACAGACATTTCGTTGTCGCGTGGACATTTAAAACATTTTATTATCTTGTTTTATTTCATTACTTAAGTCATTCCACGCTATAAAACCGTCGAGATTATTTTAAAACGCGAAAATCTGTTGTTCACATTTTAAAGGAATTGAAACGTTTAATTTAATATTTATATTATGTATATTTAAACACTTATATAATATATTTATACAGGTAACATCTATAAGCACAAATTAAGAAGCACATTAAATAAAGAAATAGCCAAAAATAATTAATGCAATAAAATAGTAATATTAATTCAATAACTCATTGATTTTTTTTTTATATTGTTTTTTAATTATTTTAATAAAAACATTAGCAACTTAAATGATATATGTATACACTTAATTAACATATCAAAGAGTTATTAAATATGTATATCAGTAAGTACGTAACAACTAACTAAAAATAAAAAATATAAAGAAAAAGAAACGTGCCCAGGTTCGAGATGCGATTGGTTGGATGCTTGTTGCTGCCGACAGATATCCGGGCTTGTCTGTACGAACCAGGAATGGGTGAAGGCCGGGTTAAGGCCAGGATTGAGGCCAGGCCCTGGCCCAGGCAGGCCCATCACGCCAGGCAACCCTCCAGGTCTCTGGTGGTGAAAACCAGCTGAAGCCACCGCGTAGTCCATAGCTACCGCTTGATATGGCAACATTGTCACTTAACACTGTTACTAATCTAAAACAAGTCCGATACAGTTCCACAAGAAAGTTCCCGCGCTTTCTCACACTTCATTTTGAATTAATTACCAAATGATCAAAATCGTTCGGTCGCTGTCTATTATGTTCTCAAATAACTATCATTGTTACACACACACGCGTCCACTTTACAAGTTAATAATGTCTTTTATTTTTGGTAACTTTCATTTCAAAGTCCGCAACTCATTGTTTACAGTCTGTAGCTGAAATATTCACAAGTGCTGTATCCGTTATTTCAGCAAAGACGTCTCAGTTATCAAACAAACGCTCTATTTTCGGGCGATCATTTACGGGGCGAGCTATTCACAGGGGAAAAGTCACGCACAGCCACCCACTTAATAAATATTCTGGGCATATATCCGTTTTTACGTGGACGTGACTGACGGAGTACTGTCCGATTTTCACGTACGGAACGCGCGGCCGATTATCGAAAACAGTTGCACGCGACCCCCTCCTACGACCTCGGACGTGCAACTGAGACGAGACACGCGCGGTAAACGCGACTCTATCGCACTCGGGACACCAGCCGAGCCGGCGCCGATCGGTCCTTAGAGCGGGACGGCGCGCCACGGAGGACCAGTAAAACCATCGATCGGATGTCATCGCCGAGTTAAAAGCCTGCGTCGTTACACGGCTCGTAATAGGCGGTTACGTGATTGGGCGTGGCCTAAGCTATTAAGTTGAATTGTCGCGCGCTGATTGGTTGGAATTGCTAGTAGTAGTGTACGTGATATGTTCAGAAATACGTTTATAGCTGGTGTTCATAGAATATAATAAGTGTGTTGTCCGTTGGATGTCGGCCAGTCGACGTTGTTGGGCCCTGTTGCGGTTTCGTTCCCGATTCGCGTAATGCTTTTTAATTATAACTTCTGGGACCGTTAATAGGTGAGCATTGCGTGTTTAGTAGCAGAATGGGACATGTGATGAATATTGTGGGCGTGGCTACACATGTCGTTGATAAGGTCCACAATTAACGCTAAACACAGTTCTGCTGATGACAAGTTGTAATCGGGATTATAGTCTGGAGCTAAAAATTCTTGTTGACCATAATTGAAAATTATAGGTTTAACAGCTGTTTAGAGATGTAGGCAAAACCTTATTAGTTATAATTTCTAAAAGACTGACAAGAAAATCAGCAAAAATATCAAAGGACCAAATAATAGCTAACTAGTCTACACATTAATCGCCTCTTAATTAGCAACAAAATTCATAAACATTCCAAATCTACCTATCTTTTCACACTCTAAAAAGTAAAATCCATTTAGACCATTATTGCAATTCCCTCCAATAAGAAATAGCGTGAAACAGCAATAAACTGCTATTGTTCTAAGAACCTATGCTTTCTAATCCAAAGCCAAATCGAAGAAGGCTTCCTCTATATAGGTACTTACGTATAGAATTAATCAATAACTGTTAAGGTTCAAGATCGTCCGCGCGCAGTTTGTATGCCGCCCGCGAACACTACAGCTGACTTTTGTTCAGAAACACGTCTTCAAGATGACCATAATAGTATTCTGGCTTTGAAGACACGCACGCGGTGATTAGATGAAAATAAGTCCAGATTTAACTCCATGAAACTGATTATCAGCCACCATGACCGACTGTGGTGTTTAACCGCAAAAGATGAGCAAACTCACTTTCATGAAATGAAATTGTTTATTCTGGAACTAGGAAAGCGGAATCACTTATTACACGTCATTTTATTTAAAAAAAAAAAGCTAGATGAGGTCGGGCGTTACCTATCTGACTACTCTGAGAAGACAGGCTGGAACAAACTCAGAGGTCACAGTCTCTTTGAACATCCAGACATAATCTTGGTCATGTGAAGACCATGTAGATTGACGTCTGAAATGGTCATGAAGGCTGAACCCCGATAAAGTAGGTTTCAAAACTTTGAGAAGTCCCAAGTCAGTCGGAAACCTTTTTGTTTTTTAAAGCTAAGAATTTGTAGAATAGCGTCACATTGGCAGTCGCGGAAGATCCTTTATGTTCCCACAGCTGGGACACAGGCCTGTAGAAGTGTGAAAGAGTGTGTTGTAAACCATCACGAGTTGGTAGATGTCACATGTCTCAAAATTTTTGGTTCTAGGATAAGCTGGTATCCTCACGCTGTTTTCCTTCACCGTTTTGAGAGCAAGATGAACAGCACAAAGTAATTTCACAAGGAATTCAAGTTCAATTCAAAGAGACGATAAAACCAACATGGGTTCAAGTACCTACCTACATTTATGCGGACAAAAAAGGGTTTCTAAAACGTGTACAGCAATCATCTTGGCAAGAACTTTCATCACCTGCTCTTCTATTTTCACTCCCCGCTACAAAACAAACAACTGTTACCACCATCATCTTATACCACTAGCAGCCACAACTGACCACGAGCCAAGCGTGGTAGTGGTCGTGGTGGGTTAAAAGATCATCGGTAGTAAAAAAAGTAGTAATAAGTTCGTCCATTGTCCACGCTAAGCAGGGTAGCCAATTGCCCGTTAGATTCTGCGTAGAATGACTGGCAGTATTTTGGGAATTTTCCTAAAATCTTAGATAGTTATTTACTTCGTTCTAAGCTCCTTTAGAAATAAATAAATTATGACTTCATCGATGTCTCTTTCACATTATTAGGCTATAATGTTTCCACCGCTGGAACACAATCCTCCTCTCTGTGGGAGGGAGGGGTTGTAATCCTACCACGCGGGCCCAGTGCGGGTTGGTACTTAGATGTCTTTGAATTTTTGGTTCTAGGATATGGCGGTCTCCTCACTATGTTTTCCTTCACCGTTTTGAGTGTGATCAAGGTAAAGATCGGGACCATTCAGCAATAAAAAAACATGAGAGGTGTCAAGGGACACCCGGATGGAACGAAGTATAACTGGCTTGCTTTCTATAAGAGAGAGAGAGAGAGAGAGAGACAGACAGAGAAACACGCGCACGCCGCACGGCTTACAACTATAGCAAAAAGTGTCGTTCCAACTTTTGGTCTTAATTTTTTCCATCTAGCCCCCTTTCGCAACGCGCGATAAGGAACTTCGTTCCAAAAATAATTTAAAAAACCGCAGTTAATAATCTTGATTGTAAACTTAACCTTCAATGATAACAAAGCGTGACAACTAATTCTAACCTACATTATCTAACCCAGCCGTAATAAAACAGACAATGCGATCAGTCTAGATAATTCACGTTCAAAGGCAACTCTATGAACTTTGCTCAAAGCAATTTTGTTTACAATCAAAATATGTATGTTTAGTTTAAGATATTTTTCTATGGGACTGTATCGCCCGAAAATAAATAGATGTAGATGTCTAAGAGTCTACGACATTTCTTGGGACCCTGTGGTCCCGGATCTTTGGAAAGCTTACAAGGGGCTCAAGCCAACTCGCAAAGGCCCGATAGACGCTTTTAATGAAATGAGGCACAAACTGACGATTATCCCTGTAAACACTATGCAAGTGCACCCAAGGACAACCCCGGTTGGTGTTAGACTATTGCAGGGTGTTGCGGAAGGATCGTACGTTCCCGCGACCCCCGGCGTAAGTTTGAGATGGAACACCGGGGTGGTTTTTAGTTTAGTCAGTAAGAGTCTGACAGACCATGAGGATTTACCAAACCTACAAAAAAAAAGGATAATGCAGGGTACGGAAACAAAGATATTGAAATATGTGTTCGGATGGCTATAGTGGGCTGGCTACCTAGAACTATGGTAGGAATTGTTATTAAAATTAAGAAGTGATTAGCAACAGTTTAACCATACATTTTTGACACTTAAACGTTACTTAACTTAAAGCAACATTTACAAATAAACCTCAAAACGTTTAGATAATACACGTTCAATACACAAAACGTTTAGATAATTCAAACTGAACCGTAGGTGTCCAGTTAGATGACCGGCGGCCGGAAGTGGATTGTTGCGGCTTCCGGTAGCCGTCCGCCTATTTATGTGCTAATATCCTTCATGGTGTGTCTATGGGATTTAGATAGTATTTGTCACATAATACCTGTTGTTTGGGATTGGTAGGTGTGGGCTGTTTGATATGCAGACGGAAGCTTCATGGCGTGGTGTTAGTATGGAAGATATTTAGGCTAAATTTGGAATGGTAAACCGCACACGATTGATATGGTTACAAGATTTCCTGTTTGATATATGTCTAAATTGTGTTTCAGCCAGTTAAATAATAATAAGTTCCTAATCAGTCGTTTTTATTTTTTAGTGTTTATTAGTGGAAACTGAGGGGCCCGTGGCTAAATAATAACAGCCGCACAGGTCGATCGGTCAGGTTAAGCTACGCTTGCCGCGGGTGGTCTGTGGATGGGTGACCATCTTTACCTACCGAGACCCCTCCGTGCCTCGGAAAGCACGTTACGCCGTTGGTCCCGGCTGTCATTCGTGGATCTTTGACAGCCGTTACGGGTAGTCAGGTTGGTTAACCTGGCTAAGAATCTGAATATTTTACACATTGCTTTTATCACGATCTTTGAATATTTTACTTGTGTACCTACCAAAAGTGCCGAAGCATTCCCTGTTGCACGCTTCATCACTTCAACAACAATACATAAGTTACTATGATCAAGTTTTTGTATGTTATAAAAAGAATTTACTTAGCACTAGAATCGTGGCTGAAAAGAAACGACTTTGTTCCTTTTTCAGCCACATCTTGAAACTCTTTAATAAAAAGTTCTCTCTAAGTCCATCAAGCCTAAAACTTATTTTTTCCACCTACGATAAATCTAACGCAAATCTACCCGCCTCCACAAAGAAACCTAACACCGACTTAGATTCACAAAGAAAAAATCTTCTGACAAAACTACTCTTAAAAATTCACGTTTACTTTTCAGCGACAATTCCATTCATGACAGAGTTTCAACTCTTTTAAAAGAATCTAGACTTTGTATTAGGAGATGCTCTGATTGTTTGAGAGTATTACGGTATTGCCCGGAGTTCGGACATAATCAATAAAGTGATCGTTCTGACACGGTCACGGAGCTGAAGCGCGGACGCGGAGTTACGCAGGGTAAGGTGACGGTGAGAAAAGGTAGCGGGTAGCGGAGAGGATAGCCGAGCGGGGTTTGAAAGGACTAATAATTCTTTAAAAGACAATATTTGTACAATCGATGTGGAATGCTGAAGCTGAAGAGAGAGTGGCTACTCCAGCTTTCTAAACCTACAGAAACTAGTTACGTATTAGATAATATGGGTATCTCAGTATAAGTGATAAGAAAAACAATAGTTTGAAAAACTCTGATCAAACTGGTCCGAATGAAAGGTATTATATTTTGTTAACAAAAAATTATCAGCTTTAAGTAACCTAACAACTTAAAATAGTTGTAAATTAAAATACCAAATTCAATAACAAAAAGAAACATTTGGAGATGCTGGGATTTGAACCCAGGACTTTCAGCATGCGAAGCAGACACTCTACCACTGAGTTACATCCCCGATGATAAACTGGTTCAAATTGTTGCTTGCCTCAAATTGTAGATATTTATTTCTACCCTCTGTGGCCATAAACAACACTTCAAATTTTTTCACGTTTGTCACCTGCTGTCACTTATCCCTGTACTCACACCCAAATTCCGTACACAGGCAGTCAGAAAACTTGCCACTTCTTGTTGGATAATTCGTGATTTTCATTTTTTTCTTCCACTCTCCGTGACAGGTGTTTGAACCTGTCCACGGCCTTGACATTGGGAGACCGTCCAGGAGCGCACCAATCGGGAGCCAGTTCGACGAACTCGATTTATACACTCGACAGTACAGTTATATGGGTAATCGATTATCGTTCCGAATAATCGACTGTTGTATCTCTATTTCGATAAATTTGCCATAAAATGACGCCGATCGACTTGAAAAAGTTTAATTCTTTTTTCACCTTTCTGTTACCTAATATTTTTAGCGACTACGCTGAAGGAAGGTGCGTTATTTTTTTGGTTGAAAAATCTATTACGTGACAAAGGACGCAATAAAAAAATGGTAGAATGTCGTTTAAAAAAGTATTTTTTCCTCACTTAGTGATTAAACGGACCATGTAAAAACCGCAAAAAACGGACATAGGCAGTAAAGAATTATATTTATAGGAGCCGATCGAAAATTCAATTAGTCTATGAAAGTTTAAGTATTAAGAACTTTTTGCATACACCGGCGACTGGTTGACATTTGGCCCTCTGGTTAACTCGACCAAATTGATTTCAATAAGAAATTAGGCAAAAACGAAGCATTGGATAGATTTGTCACTGAAACGCAGGAAAAAACCACTGAAAGCTTTCATGAAAAATAGATTTGCTATAGCTTTGTCAACTTAATCAGAAATCTGAAAGAAAAATCATCGTATCTGTGATAAAAATCAATTGTAGCATTGTTCTTCCTGGCATGTCGATAGCAATCTAAATGGACTCGGCCCAGAATTCGGCCACTTGATTGGCGCCATCACCAGCGTAGCATTGTTGTTAGGTGACATATAGGTTTTTGAACACCCTTAATTAGATAGATAGATAGATAAACCATTTATTTGGCGCACACAAAAAACACAGCACAACACACAAAAGTATACTATTAGATCATAACCAAACTACCCACATGATTATAATATAAAACAAGGTGCCGTTATAGAAGACAAAATGAAAAACACACAAATATCGAAATCAAAGTGACACTATGACGAATTAAATTATTAACGAAACATACACAGTGCGGTGTGCGTCTCAAGGTTACACCAAATGGGAGTCCAGCTCAGCATGTGTCAGGCAAATGTACCTAACGCTGATATTCTGCTGGATCCCTGCTGTGACACACGAACACACGTAATTCTCCTGGTCCTTCTGGTTTTAAAGTCTACGTCCTGACTACCATCCGATCCTGTACAGAATGCCAGTAAAGGCTGCATCTCCCTATATACCTACCTACTGCTATTAATAGTGGCAATTTCTCTTACGAAAGATTTTTGTGATGCTCTCATTCAGCAGTGGAAGTATGTACAGATTAACAGAAACCTAGGAATTAGTAGGACTAGGCTGACCCTCCTGGAATATCTGCTAATTTTCCACTGCACACTGCTTTGCAAAGATCTCTTCTCATTCAGGGAAGGAACGAGCATTGATCACTGAAATAATCTTGCTTGCTAAGGAACAGCTGCTGGTTGATGATTAAAGAGCATGGTATTTTCCACCCTTGTATTGATAAGTTAGTTTCTATCAGTATTCACGAACATTAGATACACATAAGTGTCATTTTTGCTTGCTTTCTTTTGAATCTAAGACGCCTATCCCCCGACACACGTCAGCCATCAAGATTGAAATGCTGATGATGATGAATCCTAATGAATTCACTAAGATCTTCCCACTTCGCACGGCCTCAAATGCCCCCGTACCGAGCGAGCGTTCTATACTGAATTTTAAACATTATCGATTGGCTCGCCCTACATTCCTCGAGATGCGTACGTGCAATGACCCTCGGCCTGAGTTTATTGGTAGCGTAGCGGGTATAAATCTTTGGCCATATGATTGTGGAGCGATCGAAGTGTGGTCGCCGGTTGATGACGTTTCAGGGTTTTTGGGTTAGGTAAGTTTATTGCTTGATTCTACAGACTTAGTTAAACACTGATTTCAATTAACTTATCAGGGGGTTATGTGATGTAGGGTAATTTGCGTGCGAGCAAATATTTTATCAACACAACGAAGCCATAGATTGGTACCTACTTAAAAATTACAATACCTGAAAAATCAAAATCAAGTCATTTTGATTTTGATTTTTCAAGTTTGATCATTCAGGCTGAGAATCAGCACTTTTCGAACGTCAAAATTACAAAAGACAGTCCCCCAAAACGCCCGCCCTTCACCACTTCCTAGTGCGTTCGCTGGGAATTCAAACTTTTTTTTTAATCTGGAACGAGCTTTCATGGTCCCAGACACAGCAAATAAAATGAAACTTTTCAATATACAACAGTGTTAATACGTAGGCCCAATATTTCCATCCATTAAACATCAAATCGGTACCTACATAAAAGTTGCAGATCTTAAGGGGTAATTGCGTAACACACTAACAGTAGCAATGGCTTTCATTTTGACAGTTCAACAACATTCATTGCGTTATTTACGATGTTGAGCAGACACATTTTTCAAACATATGAAGCAATGGATTAGCAATATCCTTCAAAATGATTCAGATTGAGATTGATAGTATGTTACGCAATTACAATTAAATTAATTAATTATCATTATTATTATTTTTTTGTTATTTAATTATTGTTATTATTATTTTGTTATTATTGTTAGTTGTTGTTATTGTAGTTCCTACGAATCTAAACAAGATCGAAAAGGTATCTTCAACAAATAAGTCTCATCGGGCCACAATGCAAATTAAACGCTTACATATTTATTAACCAGATAACATTCAACATAAACATACCAACATACACCTAAGTATCAACATGTTGGTACACATTCACTTAGGCGAATAAACATGTCCAAGTTGGTAGGTTTATCTCTACTTACCCCAGAATTAGGGTAGGAGCACACATTAAGATCCAACCCTGATACTATGATATGAATTAAGATATTCTAATTTTAATTGGTCACAGTGTTAGATGTTTGGTGTTGCCATTTTCTTTTGTTTTAGGGATTTTGGTTGTTGTTTTGATAAATAGGTGGTCTTTGTAGTGGATGGGGCTTTGTTTTAAAATAATTAAGGAGCTTACCTTGATTCAAAATCTGTTTCTAATATTTAGAGTAAGTTTGCTAGAAGTAAACTTTAATTAACGCGTCTTATAATGTTTCAAAGTGGTCACAAAAAACCAAGGAAAAACGCCGAAAAAAAAAACAAGTTTCTTGTATGGAGAATTGGGGGCGCTCTTTAATATTTAATTTTTATTGTTATGGTGGCAATAGGAATATACTCTCTGTGAAAATTTCAACTATCTAACAATTACGGTTCATGAGATACACCCCGCTGGCAGACAAACGGACGGATGGAGGCTTAGTAATAGGGGCCCGTTGGCATCCTTTGGGTAGGGAACCTTAAAAACTAACAAAACTAAAAATTAATGTACAAATGAAGGAAAAATATTCTACATAATATTTTAATGAACATTTAAAAAATGTAGGCACCTCAGCAATTAACCCCGAAAATATTTATATCTACAAAAACCAAAATAATAACTTGACATCTCAAAACACTAAGCATTACGAGGGTTAAAAGATCATATCAGTACCGATTAAATCTTAACCCTTTCCAGGGGTGGTTTTATTAATTTATTTACACGTGTATCAGGCATTATTATACAAATACCGCCATAATTGGCCCCATATGCAAAGTTTAATGACGCCATTTTGATTTTATCTTTGTTTAATACATTTTGAGGGTAGTCTTAGGGAATTCGGGCCTGAGTTTTGGTATATTAAGCTATTAAGTATGAAGGTATGTTGTTATTTCGAGTTAGTCTGAATTGTGGGTTTTATTTAGTTGGATTTATTTAATTTAAATAAAATTCTTCTATTGCCAACACAGTTTTAGTGACTATTGCTTGTTGATTGAAAAATCAGCCCTAAGTACTTATAATAAGTAATTTTAATGGAAAAGCTAATATTTCCCACACTTTAGCCGTGAGTGAAATTAGACACAATTTCTTTTCAATTTTTAGATTCTTAGTATTTTCGCAATATTTCAGGATTTAATACTCTGAAATCGCATCTGAATGTCACTTTGTACTACAAACTGTAGCAGGTAAGTTTACATTTTCCTTGAACTATGACAGGAAGAAAACCTTAAAAAAAAATAACATAGTATAAAATAATATAGTGTAAAAGTAAACAAGGTAGGTTAATAGACATACTGTACACAAACACACATATAGGTACGGTCACCAAAGGAGATAAGTAACCAGTGTAGTAGGATATAGTTGAAGTTTAGTAAGAAACTGATGCATGTTTTCGATGAAATTTCATTTATTTAATAAAAAACAAACCGTCGAATCGCTTTCTTACTAAACTTCAACTATATCCGACGCATCATCATCTGCCTAGCCTTTTCCCAACTATGTTGGGGTTGGCTTCCAGTCTAACCGAATGCAGCTGAAAATCAGTATTTTACATGGAGCGACTGCCTATCTGACATCCACAACCCAGTTACTGGGTAAAAAAAAAATTAAAAAAAAATGTATACCTATAAGTAGTTTATCAGCCATCTTGTTACCATAACACAAGCATTAGGTTCCTTAGCTTGGGACTAGATGGCGCTGTGTGAAATGTCAAGGGATATTATTATTATTTAATACGATACCCCTTGGTAAGACTGGTTGTCAGACTTTCGGGCTTCTGACTACCCATAACGACTGTCAAAGATCCACGAATGACAGTCGGGACCAACGGCTTAACGTGCTTTCCGAGGCACGGAGGGGTCTCGGTATGTAAAGATGGTCACCCATCCACAGACCAACCGCGGCAAGCGTAGCTTAACCTGACCGATCGACCTGTGCGGCTGTTATTATTTATCCGACGCGCTGGTTACTTATCTCTTTTAGTGACTGTACACAAAAAATACACGTGCACACATAATAATTTTCCTTATTCTGGGAAACAAACGAAATTACCACATTATTAAGTCGGTGTCAAGTAAAAATAATACCGAATAAGGCAGGATATGAGTTGAGAGTTAAAGTTGATCAACATTCAGGACGCGTCGACGCGGCCCCCTAAGTCTTATAGCTGTTGTGGATGTATACAGTTTATGTAGGTATAGGTACGTATTAGGGTGTGTGATGCTGTTTAGGATAGATGTCTTTGACGATATTGTTTGATGTTTTCTTGAGTTTAGGAGCTGTACCTAGAGCTGTTTTTTTGTAAATTTGTCTGGAATGACAAGGCACTTGCAGTGTGTCTGATGTCCATAAGCCATGGTGACCACTAACCATCAGATGGGTCGCAAGCTTCTAGGCTACTAAATAACATTTAAAGAAGCATGGGGTGACTAAAGCAACTTCAGCATAACCTTGCGGTTTGGTTCGTCCGCGTGCTTGTGATTCGTCCACAAGCTCCTCATTGCATGCAAGAAAATATAACAAGATTTACTAGCTAATCGAATGTTTGGAATTTTCCATATACCTAAGACGTAAGGTAACCTTACCATGTTCATTGTTCTGATTACCATCGAAATGAATCGACAAATAAGATACTAAACGCTTACGTTTGCTAATTTTATCCATGCTGATGTCAATATTGTTTTTTTTGTTAGGTTGTAATGTATGTTTATCAGTGTTGTTTTGTTATTGGTAACTATTTACCAACTTACCTACTCCTTTCTTCCCCATCTGCAACTAAACCAACACCACAACCAGAAACAAATAGAAGATCGAGATCTCCAATACGCAGATCGACGATTCAAAAGGGCATATCGTATGCACAGGCAACTAATAGTGAGAGTGAACTCACTCAGACACGTAGGCAACTAACCAGGGAAGAAAAAGTCTCCATATTCGATAAAACTATGGAAAAACTCATGACACTAATGAAAGAACTCAGAGATGTTCTACTCTACTAAAGGCAGTAAGAAACACATAAAGATCCTGCACATCAACGCGCAGGGTATCAGAAACAAATTCACTGAAATAAAACAATTGGTCCAGAAATACCATGTAGACATAGCCATCATAAACGAAGCCAAAATCAACCTGATAGATCAAAGATTCAATATTCTAAACTACGACAAAATATATGAACAGAAAGCCAACCACCTAGGCACCATAATGTACGTCAAAAGAGGCATGAGGTGGGCTCAAACCAAACTCATCGACTCTTTCAGTGATGAAGAGAGAAAAATCGAAGGATGTAGCATTCGAGTCTTCACCGATCACAGAACTGGAGAACACATCACGGTAAAGGGCATTTACGTCCCAATACCAAATCAAAATGAAATGTCTGACGAATTCGAGCAACTGCTAAGAGAGGACAGTGCCCTCATCATAGGAGACATGAACTTAAGGATGCAACTGCTCGGCCGTTCAGTCGATAGAGGTCTCGGAATTCTAGTACGAGAAATACACAACAACGGAGACTGTAGAATTTTACACTCCGGTCAGCCATCTAGACCCGCCAGTATTGGAAACAACAACATACTGGACATAGCAATCACAACATATAATCATTCAGATTTGGAAATAAAATCATGCCAACAGACAGAATCCATAGGGTCCGATCATATACCATGGATAATCACAATAAACTTGGAAAACGACTACGAGATCCCACTAAGTCGCAACCTCAAAGACATCAAAACGAGTAAGGATAAGCGCGACAAGTTTGAACAATCTCTGGCAACAAAAATAGACCCAAACACAAAAATTGAAACAGACACAGATTGTGACAACATGATTACCAAACTGGAAAAAGCCGTAATAGAGACACTGAACGAATTTGCACCACTCAAACAAACTGACAACAGACAAAATCTTCCAAAAGAAATTCAAAAGTTGATAGACAAAAGAAATAAAGCGAAAGACATCGCATGGAGTCTAAGATTCACATACAGATACAACGGACTAAAGAGAGAATACAACAGACTAAAACGAAATTTAGCTAAGAAACTCATAGAACACGGAGAAGAAATTTTGAACAAAGTTTTAGAAGATAAAACCGACAGCAGGAAGAAAATGTGGAGTATACAGAGAGCTATGAAAAAGCCACCTCAAAGGCTCCCCCTTATCGAAAACTGCAACACAGAGCTAGAGATTATCGACAAACTAGTGGACACGGCTATCGTTCACACATCCGATATCTCCCATGAAGACGAAAACACAGAGAAATACACACCGTTCCAACCATTGGATGCAATATCACATGCAGAATTAAAAACAGCCCTTCGAAAATTCAAGAATCAAAAAACACCTGGCCCTGACGGGATAAGAGCGGACATCTTGAAAATGGGAGGCGATACAATGATAGCCATTTTCAAGCGAATAATGGGCTACATTATCAACACGGGATACTTCCCAAAAAGATGGAAAGAAAGCACATGCATCTTTCTGCATAAACCAGGGAAAGACTACACACAACCCAAGTCATACAGACCCATTAGTCTACTCAATATCATGGGCAAATGGGCCGAACGCATTATCCTCTCGAGAATAAACACAGTCAGCAACGAACTTATCCCTGAACACCAACATGGATTCGTCCGCCAAAGAGGCACAGCAACACAAATACTAAGGACCGGCAAATACATCAGCGACGCCCTGGAGAAAGGGCACAGTGTGGCCATGATATCGACCGACCTCAGTAAGGCATTTGATTCTATAAATCATCAGGGCCTAATAAAGAAACTCTACGAAGCTGGAGCCCGAAATAATATCATAAAAATAATAGAAAATTATCTGTCGAACAGAACAACCAAAGGCAGATTCAGAACAACCACAGGAACAGAAAAAAAGGTACCACACGGTGTACCCCAAGGCTCGATCCTCGGACCAGTGCTTTTTAACTTGTATGTCGCTGACATACCAAAGCATAAAATCGCAGGTCAGATGCTCTCTCAGTACGCAGATGACCTGTGCATTCTCAATGCAGCGAAGAAACCAGATCACGCCACCAGACGTGCAGAATGGGCAGCGGAGGAAATTATAGACTACTACAGGAGATGGGGCCTCCAATGCAACGTGGATAAAACGGAGTGTATCATGTTCTCTCACAAAAGACCTAGGCTGGGAAATACAAACAGCGGATACAGAAACTACATAAAAATGAAAAATGAACGGATTGGATATAAGAACGAAGTAAAATACCTCGGTGTCGTATTTGATAAGAGACTATCGATGAATAAACACACCAAAGAAACTGTAGAAAAATCAAAACGAGTAAGAGGTGCCCTAAACTCGATCATAGGGTACCGATCGAAAGTGAACGTCGAAACAAAAATACTCATCATACAGGCGTGCCTCTTGCCAGTACTCGACTATGGAGTGATCCAACTCCTACCAAGATACAGCAAGAGCAATCTGAGAAAACTAGAAAGACAGTACAGAATGGCACTGAAAGCTGCAGGTGCCTTCCCACGTCGCACTGAAACAAAAACGCTCTGGGAAATGCTTGATCAAGACCCTTGGCATCTCAGAGCACACGATCTCCACCACGATATGATCGACAAACTCACCTCACTGACGATCAGCGGCCTCGACGATCCCGGTCCCGCGTATACGAGATATGGACAGTTCAATCCATCCCTTTTCTCAAACAGGATAGGCGAAATTGAATATCTAAACAAATCGGAGAGAGGCAAACCGCTCCACAAGAGAACGGCCCTCCCCCGTCAGCATAGGCTTTGACTCGTAAAGTCACTCCTAGCATATAAGTAATTTTAGGTCTACACCTAATGGGATCCTAAATCCAAAATTTCTCACACTTGTTCTGTATACCTATAAATCAATTATGTGAGAAAAGATATCAACAATAGGTTGCAAAAGATCCCTCCCCGGACAAAGTGCGCCAAAATAAAATGCATACCCGATGCTCTTGTAAAATTACATTTTATAAGTGACATGTAACACAGTTTTCGCAACTAATGAAATAAACATCTATTCTATTCTATTCTATTCTATTCTCCTTTCTTACCTACTGGCTGATGGCCGCTTTGCGTGGATGTGACGCATATATTTTCCACCAACTTGTTCTTTTTGTTTTTGTGTTCTATCTCTGCGTCATGTTTACCGCAAATAAACGTACAGACGCCAGCAGGTCAAGCTACCCGAAACTGTCAAATTTTCCTAATCAACTTTGAACCTTAATACTTTAGCGATAAAGGTGAAAATCTATTAAAGAAATTTGACAGATTGACCTTGATGTGCTGGCGTCTGTACATATTTTCTTTCCTTCTTCTTCATTATTTCTTACTTCCAAAAATATACCTTCTTTATTCAAGCTTTGAACAAAAAAGTGTTAAAAATCCCGAAGATGAACCATTTCATTATTTAAACCAGAATACAGACCCATTTTCTGAACGCAGTAGGTACAGATCCGTATAAAAACCTCCATTTTCGAAGTCAGTTTAAAAAAGAACAGTCCCCTTCACACTCTTTAACGAATTACTTAAAGCAATTTTAAAATAAGAACTATTAGCATTTCCCCTTATGTTTTTTTCTTTTTTTCTTGGCGTCAGCACATTTTTTCCAGCCAGTAATAAGGGCAGGGAGAATTCGCGCCAAAACCCAATAACGCGAAGTAATTTTTCAATTGGTCGTGTTAACGTTTTTGAACGCATACACCTTGTTTTTGGATGGTGTTATGCTATAAGAATCAATTTTATGGCTTTATTTTTGCGTTAAGTCTATAGTATAAGTAAATTTAAAAAAAACAACCTGCAAAAATAATTTTGCAGGTTGTAAGAGAATAGTGAATCAAAACCGTGAACAAATCACGGTGTACTCTAAACTGCCAAAGTACCTACTTAAGTAAGAATTTTCGATTTCCTATTAATAAAAAGCTCCTAAAATCAGAATATTGAGACAATCGATAAATGAAAACCAGGACATCAAGCTTCCAAGTAGCGACCAAGGTCCATAAAGAAAATCGGATAAAATATAGAAGAAAATTTAGTTTTTTTTTTTTTTGCAGTCTTACATGACGCCATCCCCTTGTTCTGCAATTTGCATACAATTTTTTCTCCCGTGCAATACTGTTCCACTTGTCTGACGTTTGTGAAACTTTTACAAAACGTTTCTTTTATTTCTTTTCGATTTTCTTTAATGTTGTTGGAAGTTAATGTTACCGATCGATCTTTGCTAAAATTACTGTTCTTTTGTTACGACTTTATCCATATCTCGTATATCTGTTACAATAAATACTTCAGTGGAACCATTTTGAGTGCTTCCAGCCGATCTACATATTGTATAAAAATCTCACCATGAAAACTTAGGTGAAGTGAGCTGGAAGTGAGACATCAATATTGTCAATCCCTAGCATCAGGGGAAATGACAGCTCGCTTCACCTAAGTTTTCACGGCGAGATTCTTACATATTCTGGTTGGCTGTACTCCTAGTGTAAACAGTACAAGAGAATTGTTTTGTCGATTTTCCGATTGTCTATTTAGAACCACATTTTAGTTTTAAAAGTGTTATGTAAACTAGTTTATTATACTCTACCTACTAAGATTTATTTTCTCTTCATGTTGGTGCTACGAGCTAAAGGAATACTTACCTACTCAATATATTGGCATATTAAAATATTTTTATTTAAGTTGGTAAGTTACAAAGTGTATGTCTTTGACGTGTTGACAGCCGCAGAAATGTAACAGACCCACAATTGCACGCATCAATGATTTGTAACATAGACTGCGGCCCTCGTAGAAATGCCATGGAGATTCCAAGAGCCAGTGAGAACCGAAGGGTCAGAATAGAAAAAAAAGTCTGATTAGCTTTCAATATCCAGTTAGGTACCAAAGATTATTCTTCACTTAAATATTTTACTGAAAATTATTAGATTATTTTTTAGTTACAAAGTGTCACAGCTGCCTAAATTCTAAGCGAAAAAAGAGAAATATGATTTGCTACGTCATATTTTCTGTTTTTATCAAAAACTTACATGTTTGAACAATGTTACAAACTAAACAAGTAAACATTATTATTTTACTTTAATGTTTCCTATTCTATCCCGTTTATAGTCCCGCGACCACCCCTCAGCGAATAACAAGGGCAATCTTGTGGGTGACTTGTAAATGAAAAGAAAAAAATAAAGTTTGAAAAAATGGCCGCTTTTAAAACATGACTTTTGCATTATGCCGTCCAACATGGAGACTATTAAACACAATAATGGAATTATTGAAATGAAAATTGTTAGATATTATTTTTGTGATTTTATTTTATCAAGAACATACCCTGGTGAAGACTCACTGAAATGGCAATGGGGCAGCCTATATTAGCCGTAGAATGGCAAACATTCTGTAAGCATCTCACCGTGAAAACTTAGGTGAAGTAAGCGTGGAGTGAGCTGTCATTTCAACTAACGCTTGGGATTAGCACTATTGACAGCTCACTTTAAGCTCACTTCACCCAACTTTTCACGGTGAGTTTTTTACAGAATTGATCGGCAGATGTTAGATCTTGACACCATTGACCGCTTACTTTAAGCTCACTTCACCCAAGTTTTCACAGTGAGATTTTTTCTAGAATAGGTCGACCACAACGTACTAAGCAGATGATGATGACAAAGTAAATTATTTATCGTTTCACTAACATTTTATGGCGTCCCACAGCCATAATATGCCATAAAATGTTTAAACACAAGAGTTGGTACACTTTCTAGGGCCGAATAATTGTTAAATCGACCGCAGCTGTGACTGTGAGTTGATGACTTCATCATCAGATGGTCAGGCTGCATTATGGTTAACTGTTAATCCAAAATAGTAGAATTTGTTTCTGTTTTTATCGATATACTTTTAAAAAGTAAAGATAAAATCTAGGGCACATTTTTCTCTATTAACACTGTTTCCGTCAGCTCAGAGTATACAGGATAGCAGGGGCATTAGCGCGTAAACTGTACCTAATCATGAATTCAGCACATGGTTCTAGACCCTAGCGTAGAAATTTTTTGTAGTGCATCAAAAAAAAACAGCTGGTCAATCAGAATTTATTAGCGCACCGAATAAATAATAATAATAATATCCCTGGACATTTCACACAGCGCCATCTAGTCCCAAGCTAAGCAACCTAATGCTTGTGTTATGGTAACAAGATGGCTGATAAACTATGTAATATATATATATATTTTTTTTTTTTATAAATACATACATATTATAGATAGAAAAACACCCAGACTCGTTAAATAGCAGAACAATGAATGGTCAGACCGCAGAACTGTTTTTTTTTAACTTTTGTATCTGTTTTCCACATTTTCCTTACAAGAGTCCATCTTGATTATCCCTGTTTCTTTCCATTATCTTTTAATAAAGAGAGGTAATCGCTTAAAAACAGAACAAATCCGTTACCTACGTGACAGATAACATGTCAGATAATTAATTATTAATTGAATACTCAATTAAAGTGAAGTGTGCCATCGACCTAGTAACTGTAGTTAATGTAACATACATCATTAACTTAATTGTTTGTATAAACATGCGATCTCTCACGACTACATGGCGATAATATTCCAAGTGTGAATTTTGGGAAAAGTTGGGAAAACTTATTTATGGGAGCTAAGAAATACAGAATTTAACAGAAATGTGTGGTCATAGGGTGTCCTAAGGTAGAACGCCCTCCAGGCTAGGTGGAGCGAGGATCTTTGCTGGCTGGTAGCAGCTGGACAAGAGTTGCCGAGTAAATCATAGGAAAAAAAATCATAGAATTAGAAAACCAAATTTCATGTATTTTTGAAAATTTCCTAGAATTCGTCACTAAATAACACTTTTCTCTAAACTCTCAAGTTTTATGGCCTTTGTTGCTATTGCCATTTGATACCTAATACTTTAACACACCCGTCGTTATAACCAAATTTTCTAAAAACACCTTGGAGTTATATTTTTGCATTACTTAAACCTAACTTGTACCTACTTACAGAAGTTCTTATTTTACCTACTAACTGCTACTGAGATTCATCCTAGTATTCCTAGTACCTAGTTAGGTAACAAGAAACGACTCAATCACTAATAACAGCACCTTTTTTCTACGAAACTAAAAGCATTACCTACTCTGGGTGGGTTACAAATACCTAAAACAAATAGATATTTTTACATTGTTAAAACACAAAAAATGATAAAGAGACAAAGGTTTTTTATCAAAAATGTTAAATTGAATAGAGAAAGGTTGAATTTGCTTAAACAGTTAGATATGTATTCTTTTAATTTGGAGCAAAGTACTAGGAAGTACAACATTGACACAGAAACCTTGCAATCTGAACTTGACCATCTACAGGAGAAACTTTGTTCAATGACCAACAAATATAATACCTCTGAAGACCTAATGAGGGAATATGTGTTGGCAATGAATGAGCTGGTAAACTCACAAAAAAACAACTGTGAGCATTGTCTAACATCATCCAATGTGCTTACACCGGACCATTCATTGTCAACATGCAATACCTCCTTACTGCAACCCTGTGTTGATTTGATCATTCCTTCTACTAGTGCTTCCAATAAAACTTGTAAACAAACTTTAAATAATGACATTATTTTATTTTGTGATGAGATTGGTAAGGACTTGGGTCACTTGTTGACAGATGAATATCCGGGACACTCAATAATAAATTACTGTATGCCTGGTTGTTCTTTGTCTCATATTATGAAAAAAATTATTAAATGTAACTTTACTCAGGATACAACTTTATTAATTTTTGTGGGTAATAGGGGAAATGTAAACAAAGGAGAACTGCTCCAGTATCATAACACATTATGCAACCTTAGTTTAAGAAAAGTTGTGTTGTTTACATTCCCTTATAGTAACAGTTTGCCACAGGAAGAAAATAGATTAAGATTTGAACTAAATATGACAATGCATAACTTGACTTATAATAATAACTTGTTCCATTTGATTGATTTTAACAATTATGTTAGTAAAAATTTCTATTTGACAAAAGATAGATATAACATTGTTATGTACTATCTGCCTAACTATTATAAAAGACAGATAGCTGTGTCGCTATCATATTTTTTTTCAATTACAGCCAAAAATTTGGCTAAACAACTTGCTTCTTTTGAGCAACGCAATGACATTATAAATAATTCTGCCACTAATTTGGTAACAATTAATGACATTGCTAATAATTTAAATTAGAAAGTAAGACAATAGAGGATACCTCTAGCTGTATTGTACAGAATTGCAAAAGCAACTCAAAAAAGGCTTTAAAATCAGTAAATAGTATCAACCTGGTGCATCAAAATATTCAAGGTTTTATGAACAAAGATTTAGAAGTAGAATTATTTATGAATTTTAATTGTATTGATATTCTTTGTATAACAGAACATTGGCTGAAAAGCCACCAGTTCTTGTTCAATTTTAATAATCACCAGGTTGGTAGTTCGTTCAGCAGATTAAATGCTATACATGGTGGCTCATTAATTTTAGTAAGTAACCAGCTCAAATTTAAAGATCGTAACGATATTGTGAGCCTATCTGTTGAGCGTACAGTTGAAATTGCCTGTATAGAATTGGAGCATTTTGTTGTATTAAGTGTGTACAGACCCCCATCAGGATTGTATGACTGTTTTGAAAAGGTAATGGATGAAGTGTTAGACAGGATTTGTAACTCAAACAAGTCTGTTATCATTTGCGGTGATTTTAATGTCAATTTATTAGAAAACTCAGGTTCTCGTAGTAAAATTATAAGTCTGTTTCAGTCCTACAATCTTGTAAACCTATTTTTGGAGCCCACAAGAATAACCCCTACTAGTGCCACATGCCTAGATAATATTTATACAGATATTATACCAAGCCACAAAGAAATTATAAATTTACTAGATTCTGATCATTGCGGGCAAAGGATTACTATTCCAAATCAAAACAAAATAGTGGTTAAAAAAGATATCACTGTTAACCCCAAAACTGCATGTCGCTTGAAGGTTTTCAAAAGTAAACTCACTGATAAATTACCAGTTTTGTCCATTCATGCGGATCCTAATCATCTATATGATAATTTTTTTAATATATACTGTAAACAATTTAATTCAACCTTTATTCCCAAGACTATCTCGGTTAATAGTAACACATGTTTCAGTGATTGGGCTACCATTGGTATTCATAAAAGTAGAAAGCGGCTTTATGAACTGTACAATGAAAGGACTTACGTAAACACTGATGAATTTAATTTGTATGTAAGAAATTATTCAAAATTATTTAAAAAAGTTTGTTATATGGCCAAGTCACGTTATTTGGGTTCAAAGATTAAAAACAGCAATAATGTAATTAAAACGACCTGGTCTATTATTAATAGTGAAGCGGGAAGATCTAGTAACCGAAATACTGACTACAGCCTGTCTATTAATGACAACATAATAAAATCAGACTCACAAGTCGCCGAGGCATTTGAAAATTTCTTTTCAGATATTCCCGTTTCAACTACTAAATCCCTAAACTCATCACCTTCTATTGCTGAGTCTTTGCTTATGGAAAATGTTAATGGTTGCGATTCGGAATTTCATTTTGAACATGTTACCTGTAGAGATATAATTAAAACCTTTCACACTTTAAATGTAAAAAAGACTGCAGATCTGTGGGGCAATTCTGTAGAAGTTGCTAAGTCTATTATTGACATTGTAGCACCTACTCTAGCTCTTATCTTTAATAGTTGTATTGACAGTGGGGAGTTTCCTGACCTTATGAAAAATAGTAAAATCATACCTTTGTTTAAATCAGGTAGTACATCAGACCCTACAAATTATAGACCTATTTCTGTACTACCTACCTTTAGTAAAATTTTTGAGAAATTAATTTTAGAACAAATGCAAAGATTTTTTAATAAACACAAATTATTACATAGCAAACAGTTCGGTTTTACAAGGGGTCGTTCAACTACTGATGCCGGTGTTGAACTTATAGGACATATTTATAATGCATGGGAAGACAAATGCGATGCCTTGGGCATCTTTTGTGATTTGTCCAAGGCATTCGATTGCGTTCTTCACGAAACTTTAATCAGGAAACTCCGCCACTACGGAATCCGGAACGCTGCTCTGGATCTTCTTACTTCATACTTGAGTAAGAGGATTCAGAGCGTTGATGTTAACGGAAAAAGATCTCCCGGATCTTTAGTAACAATGGGAGTCCCACAGGGCTCAATTCTTGGTCCTTTCTTGTTTCTTATTTACATTAATGACTTGCCGTACCTCATAAAGGATAATCATGATATAGTGTTGTTTGCAGATGACACTTCACTTTTGTTTAAACTTAAACGTCAGCAGCAGGTTATTGACGATGTAAATAGCGCGATCTCTAAAGTAGTCCACTGGTTCAATGTTAATAATTTACTTCTAAACGAGAAAAAAACCAAATGCATTAAGTTTACGTTGCCTCACGTTAGACAAGTGAAAACTAATGTGTTGGTAAAGGGCGAAGAATTGAATCCTGAAGACAGCACAGTATTCTTAGGCATAACTTTGGATGCTAAGCTTCAGTGGGGTCCACATATAGACAAATTGTCAAAAAAGCTAAGTTCCGCAGCATACGCTGTTAGAAAAATTCGTAATTTAACTGATATAGAGACAGCCCGTTTAGTGTACTTTAGCTATTTTCATAGTGTAATGTCGTACGGTATTCTATTGTGGGGAAATGCCGCTGATATTCAGACTATCTTTGTTTTGCAAAAGCGAGCTGTTCGATCAATTTATAAATTAAGTCCGAGACACTCGCTCAGAGAAAAATTTAAAGAAATTAATGTTATGACTGTGCCTTCTCAGTATATTTATGAAAATCTTTTATATGCCCATAAAAATATAAAATTGTTTAAAAAATACAGTGATATCCATGATATAAATACTAGGAACAAACACAAATTTGTTCTACCTACAACAAGGCTCAAGAAAATAGGTGGCTCGTTCAGATGCCAATGTATACGCTTTTACAATAAAGTTCCAAGCCCCGTTCAAGATCTAAGCCTTAATAAATTCAAATCATTCATTAAACGTAAGTTGTGCGAGAAAGCATTTTATACCGTTAAGGCTTATATCGAGGACAAAAAGGCTTGGGATTAAGCTGCTTCCAATTTTTACATATTGAATGTGTTTATTTTTTATTTTTGTTTTGTTGATGTTTTTTTTTTTATATACACTTTGACATTGATGAATTTGATATATACTATGACATTTGCTTACTTTGTAAAGTATTCTATTATTTTAATTATTGTGAATGTGAAGACTATGTGGGTCATTGTATTTATATTATTTTTCTCTCTGTTCTCTTAGTTTTTGGCGTGGTCTGGCAGTTTGAGTAATTAATGTGGCCTACCCAAATGTCCTTTCTTTGGTATTGTTCGTCGGATCGTTGAGCTCTCTAAGTTTTGAGTTGAGCTGCACGATTTCTGACAAATGCGTGCACTGACTGGACAGGTCCTCTCAAACTGTTTGGTTCTTTCTTCAAAAAAACCATCTCAGACATAAATCTACATGGTCTTCACATGGTCTGACCAAGATTATGTCTGGACTTTAAAAGAGACTGTGACGTCTGAGTTTGTTTCGGCCTTTCTTCTCAGACTAGTCAGATAGGAAACGCCGACCTCATCTAGTTTTAAAATATGATTGACGTGTAAAAGTGTTTGTACAAACCTACTTACAAAAATAAAATCATTTATCATTTATCATTTATCATTTATCATTTATCAAGACACAAAGTTCAAAATAGCTTGCATCAGCCAATACCGCTAGAACAAAACAATAACGCCAATACCAGGAGTATACAGTAGTAATATCTTCTACTGATACGAATGGCACCTGTTAGCCGAACGGTTTTGATACTTGAACGAAAATAAAATATTTTTAGATTGATATAAATAAAGGAATACCGAATACGCTTAGTATTAACAGTCCATAATAATAATCTTTTCACAGGCTTGTGGCACCTATTAATGAAGGATTTTGATACTTGAATGTGAAACGAAAATTCGAACGAAAAGCTACCAATAATATCTAGCAAAATGCATTAATCCATCTCATCTTTAGGAGTGTTAGTTTTGATGTAGAGGGCAGGCTGAATAAAGACAAGAGACTATGAGAGATACCTAGACACTTTGCTATTAAAAAAGGCATCAAAACACACATTCATCAAAAAAACAGCCATTACCAAATGGCTTGACAGAAAAGATGGCTGAGGAAGAATTTGAGAGATGAGACCCTGGCAGGATAGCTCTCATTGAAAATGTCGAGGACGACCTTTGCCAAGACGACAAGAAAACCATAATACCTGAACGAATACGGAAGGCATCTAAGTGTTAATTTCAATACATCTCTCACTCACAGAAACTTTATTTTGTACTATAATCTTGACATTTGCATTTTAATAGTGCTCGTAAAACAATGAATCAATATCGAGGCGTCTCCGGAAGCAGACAGTAGGCAAAATACCTCTTTTACTGACGTCTATACTCAATTCAAACAATTTTGATACTTGATTGATGGTACCGTTAGTGAAACAATGAATGTATGCTGAAGCAATGACGGGAGCAGATATTAGTTGCAAATGCTTTGTATTGACGAATTATTCACAACTTGGCGTGAATAGTCTTGATACTTGAAGAGATATGTATTAAATAGAGCTCGGTCTAGAAGCACCGCTTGCTAAAATGAAGATTTATCAAAGATTTAAGGGAAAATTATAATGTTAGTATCGCATAAATGAAAATAAAAGTCAATACTTTTTGTTGTCTTAATTCTAAAAGTTAGGCGTAGAACCTTTTCCCATGTAGTTACCACTTGAGATAAGTAAAAATTATTGAAAATATAATAGAACGAAAAAAAATTTTATTTGTGACTCGTTTATTTTTTTGTGGACGATCACAAACTAAACTAAATACAATCATAAATGAAAATGATACTACTGATATAACTGGTTTTGTATAGCTTGACTTGTAGCCGTGTGTACGTACAACTTTCGTTTTGCATGCTGAGTTTACCTTTAAGTGATTGTACACTATTGTTTATCTGTTTTTGCTTGTTTTTTATGCCCATAACTGGTGTAAACAATCGTTGGTAGACCAATAAATAAATAAATAAAACTAAAATGCACCAATCGATTTTCACATGGATATTATGTGAAAGTAACGCATCCTAATCCTTATAAGAATTCAACCACAAAACTTTTGACATTTCCATCCACACCACAAAATCTTCACCACACACATCAAGTATCAAAACGCCTCACACTACATATCCATCTTAGACAGACTCAGAAGTCACGTAACTCGGCGGTCGACGCAGCACGTTCACCAATCATCTAAACCAAGCCCGTGACCGTATACCCAACTCTCTCACCCACACACTATCTCCTATTACCGTCTCGCTCCCTCGCGACGAATCCGTCGGGAAATCTGAATAGTATGGAGTAGAATTAGGTGCTTTGACATTACTTTGCAAGGCGTTGATAGATTTTCTTTGAACCTTCTTCGGTGTTGAGGGAGTGGATGGAAAAGTTTCGTTTATGGGACTCGTGATAGTTTTGCTGAGGTAGAATGGTGGGAAAACTATTAATAGTCTGACGGATCAGGTGTATATGATTTTGCGTCTGAGATCGGAATTCGTGGTATATAGATTTTAAATGGCCCATTTTTGATGTGTTACTTTAGTTTTTCACTAAAGTCAAGCACTCAGTCTATCGCAGTCCACTGCTAGACATAAGCCTCCCCCAGGCTGCGCCACAACATCACACATCACGGTGAGATGGTTACAGAATGGCACTGCTGGAGTGCCATTCTGTAACCATCTCACCGTGAAAACTTCGGTGAAGTGAGCGTGGAGTGAGCTATTATTCCAACTAATGCTAGGGATTGACACTATTGATAGCTCACTCTAAGCTCACTTCACCTAACTTTTCACGGTGAGATTTTTACAGAATCGATCGGCTGTTCTGATTCCGCATCCAGTGTCACAACTGACAATTGTTTTGTGTTTCGGTCATATTATCACAAAATTCGTGGATATTATATTCTTCTCAATTTTTCATTGCATTTACACTTTCTTAAGTAATATCTGGATGAAAGTAGATATCACGGTCAGATTCAGGGTTGATCCCTGAATAAAAGAGTATCACCGTCTATTCCAATCATTAAGTACAAACATTAATTTTCTTCAAGCCTAACGACGACGGACGACCTAACGAAGGTGTCGTTAGGTCGTCCGTTCATCTAACTGTGGGCACTAAAGTGACACTGTATAGTGACTAGATACAAGGCTAAGCTGTGATTGATTGTTCAAATTTTTATACAAAAAAGGCTTATTTGCAAGACCAAACATAACATAAAACTAGAAACGAACGATATACAGAGAGGCGATTAGGTTATCACATTAAGTGCTGATTTTTCAATCATCATCTGCCTAGCCTTTTCCCAACTATGTTGGGGTCGGCTTCCAGTCTAACCGGATGCAGCTGAATACCAGTATTTTACATGGAGCGACTGCCTATCTGACCTCCACAACCCAGTTACTGGGTAGTACGATACCCCTTTGGTAAGACTGGTTGTCAGACTTTCGGGCTTCTGACTATCCGTAACGACTGTCAAAGATCCACGAATGACAGCCGGGACTAACGGCTTAAAGTGCTTTCCGAGACACGGAGGGGTCTCGGTATGTAAAGATGGTCACCCATCCACAGATCAACCGTGGCAAGCGTAGCTTAACCTGACCGATCGACCTGTGCGGCTGTTATTATTTAGCCAAAAAATGTACGTCTGACAGAATTTGTATGGACGAACTGTCAAAAATTCAAAATTATTCCTCCGATAAAATTATCTGGCTTTGGAAAAATCGGCCCTAAATAGTACAGCGGTTATTAAAAGTTGTTATCAGTCTGTTAAAATAATAAAACAAATAATTTTACTAAAAATAGACAAAATAAACAGCTTAAATAAACCATCCTTGATAATAAGGCACTAGACACGCGGGCGATGGTATCAACTATTTAACACAAACTTTATATGTTATTGTCAATCACAAATTAAGTTTAACGTTGTTAAAATAAAAAAAAAGGTCCCACGGCTAGAATGTTAATTGTTATGAATTATTTAAATTGTGTATGTTTAAAATACGTAATTTAGAATACGTGGTTTCAATTAATGTGATAATGTACCTACACTGTATAACTAGGATAAAGCATAATATACGAGACTTGGCCTCTCCTTAATTCCAGTTCGGACATTGCTACTTGTGGCTAAGTAATATCAGCCGCACGGGTTGAACAATCAGGTTAAGCTACGCTTGCCGTGGTTGGTCCGTGGATGGGTGACCATCTTTACAAAATCAATATCAAAAGTAATTTATTCAAATTAGGCTGAGAATCAGAACCTTTCGCACGTCAAAATTACAAAAAACAGTCCCCCAAAAACGCCCGCCCTTCACCACTTCCTAATGCTATCGCTGGGAAGAAGAAGTAGCGCAACAAACTCCCCAGCAGCACAGCTCAGTTCAGTTAGATACAAAAACTCCTCCGTGCCTCGAAAACCAGGGTAAGCAGTTGGTCCCGGTTGTCATTCGTTGATCTTTGACAGTCGTTACGGGTCGTCAGAAGCCCGAAAGTCTGACAACCAGTATTACTAACGGGTATCGTATTACCCAGTGACTGGGTTGTGGAGGTCAGATAGGCAGTCGCTCCATATAAAATACTGGTATTCAGCTGCATCCGGTTAGACTGGAAGCCGACCCCAACACAGTTGGGAAAAGGCTTGGCAGATGAGATTGCTAATACCTGATACTACCATCAAAGTTTTCCACAGTTATTTTTAATGAAGAGATTGAGGAGGATTACTCATCAGAGTTGGTCGCTTTCCCCACGATGTTTTCCTTTACCATTTTTGAGAGCTATGGTGATGAAATAAAGTACACAAAGTAAAGCGCCTGTCTGGATTCGAACCCACAACCTACAACTCGTACGTCGGTGCCATACCACTGGACCACCCCTGCTCTGGAGAAAACCGGCCTGTGCTAGGACCAAAAATTCGAAGACATGTGAGAATCTGTCCTAAAGCGAACAAAGGCATCTACCAACCCGCACTGGGCCCGCGTAGTGGATTACGGCCCATTCCCTCTCACAGAGAGGAGGCCTGTGTCCCCGGCAGTGGGAACGTTATAGGCTTCATACGAATCGGTCGAAATAAGTGTTCAGTTTCTCAGTCTTTGTTTCATTTTCCACCAACGTACTTAACATCTACCTTAAATATTTCTGTCTCAAATTATTTCCATTAATGATATCCACCGAAAATAATCAACCATCGCCATGTCAACATCAAGAACACCCTCAGTCGCTACTGCTTCTAATTCTGCTCATCCCCTTACAGGAAAATCAGTTACATTATAAACATCCAAAGCATCTTAAGGGCCTACATTACGAGACGTCACTTTCAACAATACAGCCAATCCCATTCCGTTAGAACTACGCACGAGTGCTTCCGAGCTATCGTCTATATCACCTCTCGTTCTTTCACATACAATCTTGATTGGGGTAAAAGGGAGAGTAAGAGTTCGATTTTTGAAATATTTTGAATGTCTCGGTGTCGTTTTAGCGTTTATTGGATTATTTTTTGTTTATAGAATGCTGGCTGGTAAACAGTGATGATGTCATTTAAGTAACAAACTAGGTTGATGACTTTTATATTGATAATGATATTGACGTTTCGTTATGTCATCTTATTTGAAGTTGGAATCGATTTCATGGGCCCTAGTTACATTGGTCTGTTTAATTTTGGACGACATATCAAGCTGTACATTTCCAGTAAAATTTGAGGGGCAATTCTCGTAATTTTAAGAATGTTCAGTCTGAACTCAGTCTCAATCTGTCAAAAATACCTCTAATTTCCCTAAATTTTTGACATTGTTTGTCGCTGAGATAAGATTGCGACTAGATTTTAGTTACGAGAATTGGCCTTCTGACTTTACGAAAAGCCAATGCGAGGCTAACACAAAACTGGAAATTGATAGTTTAATATATACCGTCGTGTGTATCTACGCTGAGAGTTCGTAACAGGTACCATTTGTCAGTTAGACAATCATCACACACTTCTAAAAACGGTTGCTAATGTTTGGTCACCTTCCATCTCCTCCTAACTATACCTACCTCAAAATGATAGTGGACACTAGTTAACCTAAGGGTTCATTCTGTTTCTATATTTACAGTGGCTTCCAAAAGTTAGTTGACATTTTCCCTCTTCAGCTTTGACACACCACGTTATGATTTAAAATTCTAGTGATCCAAATGTTAGAACTGCTATAACGTTTTTATTGACTAATGCAAGAACCTTTTTTTCTTATTTCAGATCATAATGTGGCATCAAAGCTGAAGTGGAAAAATGTCAACTAACTTTTGAAGACTCAAACTCAAAGCATGTATTTCAAATAAACCAATTACAGGCTCTTTTGAATTGTCAAGGGGTCGGTCAGTCAGAAAGATGAAGCTAGTTGGCCACTGTATATCTGTAATTTATATGGTGTACATAATATAGAGTACAGGTATTCTTTTCTATTCTGCATGGATGTCTGGAGGCTTTTATTTGGGTAGTAAGTTTTTATTTACATTTTAATTTTAATTAATTATTTTTAAGCTTGAGTACGTATGGTTTTTATTATATTTGTTGGTATATTGTCATGGCTAGCTGACATAGGCAAATAATTTAATTTTCTTGTAATGTTAATTACTGAACATAGGTTCCTAGTATTGTATACAATCAACTATTTTCTAACTAAACAGATAGCTGTGCTGCTGCGGAGTTTGTTGCGCCACTTCTTCTTCCCAGCGATAGCACTAGGAAGTGGTGAAGGGCGGGCGTTTTTGGGGGACAGCCTTTTGTAATTTTGATGTTTGAAAAGTGCTGATTCTCAGCCTAATTTGAATAATTAATGGTTTTGATTTTGATTTTTTGGCTTTCTACATGAGTATGCAGTGCAATCTTGAAAAATATGTAGCAGCATAATAAATTATACAATAAAATTAATCACGAAACGGCGAAAGAAGTAGTTACGATTTTTCTAAATAGCAGACTTGTAATCAAAGAAACACGAGTTACTACAAAATAAACAATGAGAGTCACATCTATTGGGAAACATTTGTTTTTACGATATTAACAAGTTTCTTTATGAGAGGTAATATAGAAATCTGCTCCATTGAGTCCGAATTGTTCACTTTTGGCATTTAGAGAGAATTAATCAGTTGTGTTTCGTTCAATTTGTTTAAGCATGATTACCGTGATGGTGACTAATAGAGAAGAAGACATGTTGCGCCGACCGCAAATAAATAGGTGACAAGAACCCTAATTGGATAACACACAATCAATATCAAACTGAATAATTTTAAAGGATATTGCTAATCCATTGCTTCATATGTTCGAAAAATTTGTCTACTCAACAACGTAAATAACGCAATGAATGTTGTTGAACTGTCAAAATTAAAGCCATTGCTACTGATTGTGTGTTATGCAATTACTCCGACGGTCGGTTGTGGAGACTAAAAAGAGGTTCAGCAGCCAAAGATTTCAAGGCCGAACTTTTTCTAAGTACAATCTCAACAACCTGTTCATTGCATCCGTATTTTTATGCAACGGTAAATCTAGATGGGCATATCAAATCTAGTAATGCAACAACATAAAGAAAAGAGAAAATCAGCAACATCGGTGGTCGCTGAAAACCAGCGCCGGGGCTCTGTCTCGCATAGGGTCGGTCGTAGCATTATGCTGAGCGATGGCCGTTTTGCGTGGATGTGTCGCATATTTTCCCCTAACTTGTTCTTTTTTGTGTTTGTGTTCTTTCTCTGCGTCATGTTTACCGCCAGCGCATTTTTTTTCTTTTTCTTTCAAAATACACATTGTGGCATTCACTTCAGTATTTCGGATTAAACATAGTCTGTAGTTCGACGGCTTTTTGGGACTTTTCAATTTTACAAATTGGTCTAAAAAACATACGACAACAACAACAAAACCTACATAGGTAGCTAAGTTTACTATACCTTTAAAACCTGAATGGTACCTTTACGAAAGGTTTTGGTATGCACTACTGTCCTCCACCATCGCTATGCGTGGCAGGTAACACAACGCACCTGTTGAAGACTTTGCTAAAAGGCTTATATTTATGTCCCACGGAAGAATAACACGATAAAGAAGGAGACTTATGATGTGAGCAAATCATATGTAGGTTTTTTAGCGATGTGAGCCAAGAATAAGATTGGGAAAAGTCTACTGTAGTGCAGTAGATTACGTCCCCGTTTCGTGGTTCTTGCAAGAGGTGATATAAGCATAAACCTATAAATCTATAATGTTCCCACTGCTGGGACACAGCCATCCTCTCTTCGAAAGGGAGTGGGCAGTAATCTTCAAAGTCAAAGTCAAATCATTTATTTCAAATAGGCATATAAAAGGCACTTTTGAACGTCAAAAATAAAATTAAAATAAAATTCTAAATAAACTAAAATTTAAAAAACAACTTCCACGCGGGTCCAGTGCGGGTTGGTAGATGCCACATGTCTTCGAATTTTTGGATTTTTAATAGAAAATGAGCACCACTAATTTCAATAGTAGGTAATAGACTCAATTAGGAAAGTAATGCTCTTTTAAGGGTCCAATGAAGTCCTGAAAGATATTGTGGGAGCTAAGATAACATTAGGATATCGAAGAAGGTAAACAGAGAAAAATAAAGAAAAAATTTATATGTCATTTCATTTATAAACATCGTGTCGCTTAAAGCTGTTTGCTGCAAGTCCTGACTTATTCTTCAAAGTCTATACGAATAAATGGCTCAAGCAAAAGCGCAATGCCAAGAAAAATTGCGTCCACTCCAACCCTTAGATATAGCCGGTCTAAGAGACCACGTACTCCGATTTTTCTGGTCAAATGCACTCCGAACGAAACGCAGCGGGCCGCCACGACCATCACCGATCTATCAACGAAGTTCGCGTATAGAATGCGAAATTCGAAATCACCAATCGCGCACGCTGATTTCAAACGGACTTAAAGCCGAACACGCGAATATTTAAAATTCGAACGAACGACTTTTGTTTTACAGATCCGATTTGTGTCTTCTAATTTTGTGGTACTGTGTTCTTTAGTTGTTGGAATTCAGACTTAGTTTTGATGATATAGAGTTGGATTTTGATTGTTTATGTGTGTGTAATACGACAACATTTTACTGCAATTGTTTTAAGAATATAAACTATTTCCTGTTAAAGGTCTCTTTCGCCCATTGTTTCGGTTTCTCTCTGAACTGACGGTGATGTCATATGCAGTTTTCAAGGGAATCGTAAATGTTTTTAATGATTTATATTAAAAAAAAAAATGTGTACGGATATTAAAATGAGTCATACGGAAGTCATTGGCAATAAAAAAGACATTTTTGGTGCGTAGGTACAAGTTCTATAAATGACAATCTCATGTCATCAGTGCTTAGTACTTTACTTATGACGCCCAATGTTAGAAAGCTTCTAACTAAAATAATTTTTGTTTTTCATTTCGTATGTATCGGATTATCATGAAAGTATAATAAAATAAAATACTTTATTAACCTCCGATCTCAAAAACCATCTACCATTTTACAGTCAAGATGTAAAACCATAAATTCTCTTAACAACCCTTCACTGCAGGTGGGTGAAAAATAATTTATTCAAATAAATCTCGCGAATTTTCGCAACATCGGGGTCTAGCAGGCCCCCGGGCGTCGTTTCGCGATTCTTTTAACTGCACCAAGGAGGTGACTTTTTTGTCGCTATTTTAATGAAAATGCTAATAAAAAAGGTGGTGATGATGTTTTTAAGAAGAAAAAATATTTTTTGCGAGACGAGGTGATACGATGCGGTGTCAGTCAACTTTTTGTAGAAAAAAAAAAGTTGTTAAATTAGAACTTTTTGTACATTACTAAATTAATGTTTAAGAATTACAGTTAGAGTTTTTACGGATGGACGCTTCTACAACAATTTCATGATAAGAAAATAATTAAGTAGGTAGGTATAACTAAATACCTCTTTAGCTCATAAATTAATTTTATAACACACAAAAAAACTGTTTTTATCATTGAAAGATACTTACAAAATGCAAGCAAAAAATATCATTAACAAACAAAACTCAACAGTAAGTAAATCGCAGGAAGTCTCGCTTCACGACACGAAAGTCGTAAATAAAAACGTGAGATAAAAATTTACATTATCGCACTTATTTTAATTTCGTTCGGCATTAATCATAGCACTGTGAAGTGTCGCGCGCCCATTTATTTTGAGCTCGGGTATTTTTAATTTGCTGCTACATCCTAAGGGTTGAATGTTGATTTCGTGATACTGGGTTGACATGCCTATTAGTGTTCTGAAGTTGTTTTATTTTATAAAATAACTCCAGCCGATCGATTCTGTAAAAATCTTACCGCGAAAAGTTAAGTGAAGTGACCTTAGAGTGAGCTGTCAATATTAGTGTCAATCCCTAGCATTAGTTGGAATGACAGCTCACTCCACGCTCACTTCACCTAAGTTTTCACGGTGAGATGGTTACAGAATGGCACTGCAGAATTTACCCGCATAAGTTTCGATCCCGTGGGAATATCGGGATAAAATTATCTTATGTGTTAATCCTGGTTATAAACTATCTGTGTGCCAAATTTCATCTAAATCCGTTCAGTAGTTTTGGCGTGAAAAAGTAACAAACATCCATCCATCCATACAAACTTTCACGTTTATAATGTTATATTAGGATAAAACGTAGGTATATTTTTATGTATTTCTACATGTGGGTGAAAAATAAAGACACTTGAAATAGTTTTCAGTGTTGTGTACCTGCTTCATATGTTTGAAAAATTCATCTGCTATAAAACGTAAATAAAGCAATGAATGTTGTTGAAATGTCAAAATTAAAGGCATCGCAATTGTTAGGTTGTGTTACGTAATAACCCCGCTGATCGCCTTTTGAAAATCAAAAGGCAATCAGCGGGGTTATTACGTTATTTAGCAATAGGTACATATTAGAAAATATTATTATCAAATGATAATAATATTTTCTAATATGTACCTATTGCTAAATAAAGAAAAGGTGTTTGTTTGCAGTATATTTAAAAAAGAAGCATATTTTACCTATACGATTTTGGAAACCGCCCGGCTGTCATTCTTGGATCTTTGACAGTCGTTACGGGTAGTCAGAAGCCCGAAAGTCTGACAACCAGTCTTACCAAGTATTAAATTACCCAGTAACTGGGTTGTGGAGGTCAGATAGGCAGGCGGCCCACTCCCTCTCACAGAGAGAAGGCCTATGTCCCAGCGGTGGGAACATTATAGGCTTGTTATGTTATAGTCTGCGTTTATCACTTACGCAACAAAATTTATCTTATTTACAGACGGCTCATATTTTTCGTGTAAACGAAGGGAAACTCATGTAAACGTGTGATTACGTTATGTCTGTGTTTGTAACGTGGAATGAAGCTAATGGCACAGTTTATTGAGTTTATTTTAGGTTGATTGGGAAACCAGAGATCAAAAGTATTGGGTTAGGAATTAAACATTCGTTTAAGAATGTTATTATGGTGAAACAGGCCGTTTGGAGTATTATGACAAAAACCGCTGTGATTAGGTACCTACTTGCACAATTTTATACAAATTTCATAAGAATGGTATAATTTGCTATTGGGTGCTCTACGCTTTTAGGGGCACTTGTTCGTTCGAACTTGCACTTGTTTGATGGGTTACCATTCCTTTCATGTCCAGACCCCACCGTGCTTCGATAAAGCACGTTAAGTCGTTTTTACCGGCTGTCATTTGTAGATATTTGACAGTCGTTACGGATAGTCGGAAGCCCAAAAGCCTGACAACCAGTTTTACCCAGGGGTATCATATTACCCAGCAACTTGTGTTGGTTGTGGAGGTCAGATAGCCAGTCACTCCATGTAAAATACTGGTATTCAGCTGAATCTGGTTAGACTGGAAGCCGACCCCAACATAGTTGGGAAAAGGCTAGGCAGAAGGCAGATGGATGATTTGCCTATACGATCTGAGATAATACTCTCTGAACCCATTTATGAAAAACGGTATTCGGTTCCTCTGTCCAGCGCGAGCGTAACAGAAAAGTTCTAAATTAGCCTTCACTAAAAACTGCAATATATTTTTTCAATAAACACCATGATGTGGGCTCCTTGCGAAGGTTGAAGGGACTCTGTTTAAGGGATATTTGGTCCCGAAACAAATTGTATGTCGTGACGTGATATTCTAGGCACGGACAAGACGCGACCTTTCTACGGGCGTGGAGGAAAGTGGTGTAAGTTCAAAATCACCATTTTATATGCGTGTTTTTTTTATTAAAGATGGTGTCTTACTTTGTTTTTAATATGTTATTCTAGGGAGGCTGTGCATGGGTATTATTTAAGTATTTTTTACTAAGCGATAGATTTAATATTGTATTTAAAGACATAATATATAACCCAAAAACAACTGTGTACAAATGAGCAACTGTGTCATCTATAATTTTTAAGATAAGTTATTGTAAAATCTGCACCATTTTTATAAATAAACGTTGTTATTATTATTATTATTAAACCCTATATAGGTAGGTTATTAATTTTTTTGCAAAAGTTTTTTGCAGATTGCATTTGAAACTTTCTTTCGTAACTTACTTATATGAAAACCAAAAATTAAACTAGCTTAATGTAACGAAAACCAAAAATCAAACTAAGACCTTAGCTTATCAAAAATACAGCCAAAAATATATAACTTAAAGAATCCATTATACGCTACTTTCTCGAACTCAGACTTAACCTGTTTTCTTTTTACGCCCGGGACTAGGGTTGGATGAAAAACGACATAGTAGAAATTAAGTCTGGCTAGTGAAAAATGGTTCAGAACGTGGACAACGTTTAAGGGACTTTATAGAGTAAACATGGGGTCCCTTGGCTATTATAGAGAGTCAACACAGTTTGTGAAGCGATTAGATGTTAAAAATAACTGGAAACGTTGGAAAAACTTATTGAAACTCCCATTCAAGAAGAAACTTAAGAATAATATAATAGGTAAAGGTGAGTAATGTTTTTTTTTTACTTTTAGAGACTTGTAATAAGGTGCTTTTTTAATTATATTATTTGTATTTTATTAGAAATTATTTTTGTTTTGTTTTTAACACTTCTTTGACAGCGCTCAAACAGAAACATACATACATGCTTAATGCCTAAGGTGTTTAGTTACGCCTTTGTACTTTTTTGTGCGAAAAGTTTAAATAAATAAACTGACGCTTTCATCCAAGGAGGTAGGCAGAAACAACAGAATGCCACCTGCTACGATCCTAACACACTTTTCTTACTTCATTTACGTTCAAATAGAAAGTGGAAAAAAATACAATTCAATATTACATTAAATTAATTACGTAGAAAACGTAAAACTGATGATTTTTGCTTTATTTACGTAGTACCTAAAACAACACTTATAGTAATATTCCATAACCATATTTTCGCACACAAAAAACTAAAAAATTCAACAACCAAAACAAAACCAAAAAATCGAGCAAAAAATTCTTGTAGCTAAAAAAGATTTTATAGTTGACAAAATGAACCTCGATGTTATCTCAAAGCAATTTGCAGTAATATATGACTTAATCTGAACAAAACTAACGGACTAACAAAGATTTTATTACTATAGAAAAAACATTATAAATCATAGTACGGACACTATTAATATTAACAGCAATTTGTTTCATCTTTTGTTTGTGATTAATTTTATGGCTGTATTTTATAGTGTGGAAGAGAGAAAAAATGGTTTACCTAAATCTAGATTTTGATCGATTTTTGTCAGTTGCCGTTTCGATTTTAATTTCTGAGTAATCGTTAATTAAAGTCAGAAAAATAGTTATTGCATCATTAACATCATCATCTCTGAGATGTATCTCTCAGAGTAATCTTGTCGCAAAATAACCTAATATTAAGTTTTACTAACATAGTTATAAAATTCCTGCTTACTAACCCACTATGGATGTTACTTGTCCGAAATAAAGGTTATTTTTTTTATATTTTTTATTAATCTTTTTTTTCGAAAATTTTATGTATACATATAAATCGTAGGTGTACTTAAGTAATATTATAACAATTTAACGCGGTCTTTAAAAAATATTTTAACTTGCTCAAAAATGTTATCAAAAATCTCTAACACAGTTTATTTTCTAGATGATTCCAAAACCGTCTCAACAAAATCAGTTTTTTTTTCTTTTTGTTTATAATTATTAAAAGAAACCTCAGCACTATAATAAAATAAATTATATTAAACAAACACACGCGATTAAGCAATAAAAATGGCTACTGTTTTTTGACACCAGCCCTTTTCCCGGAACACATAAAATCTACAACGATTTGTTTATATCGCATTAACAAGAAGGGGCTTTAATAAAGTAATAAAAATCCGAGAAAGGACGACTAAGGGTATAATTTTGCTATTAATATTCAATTTTACCCCCAAAACTTTGTGCCACTTCAAAGAAAAATCTAAGATGACGATCTAAAGCGGAGTATCTACTTACGTAATTTCCGAGTAGGTACGCGTTTGAAGGGTTAGGTTGAAAGTTGTGCGTGTGTGCGTGAGTTTGTGTTGTGTGTGTGACGTAATTACATGAATGTTAACACTTAAGCGCACGTGTTGCTCCACTTTATATGAATTTTGTTTTGGAATAAAAATGTCCTTTTGTTTTTTGTAAATTTTGGCTAATTTACCGACCTATGTGTCCGTAAGTCTGTATTAAGTAAATGATTATACTAAATTACATTATATGACTAAAATGAATGAAAGACTTGGTAATAATGATTTATTTCAAAATAAAACGTAAGTAATAAATTATTGAATAATGTTTAGTATACTTAATATAAATTGTTAGAATCAATATTATAATATTAGGTATGTAATTGATATATAAAATTTGTAGTGTGTGTCATGAAATTTGAATGCATGTCTACTAACCAGTGTTTTACATGTTAGCAAATAATGGCTAATTTATCCATTATCATTCTTTAAGAGGGGTGCGCTAAGGTAGCCCAGCGAAATTCCTTGTCAGTTGTATTCATGACTTTAATTACTACAATAAATAAATAATAAATAAATTCTGTAAATAGGTGCTTGAATATAATACTGCTGCAAATAATATTTTGATCAATATACTACCTGACACTGATCTGCAAATTGCAAAACAATAGTGCTGGCGCCTTCGCCTTAAGCGCTCGTGTTGGTCTGCTATAAATAAATATTGTTTCGAAATTAAATAAAAATTATCTTGTGATTTTTTGCCTAAACTGGCTTTATGCTTAAAAATTAATCTAAATCCGTTTGAAAATAAAGTAAATTATTTAATTAAAAATAGCTTTAGTCTATGAATTTTAACTAACGCTTTTGAGAAATAAATCGCCAACCATAACTTGCTCTTATTTCATTTGATATTTAAAAAAATATCTAGATAAAAATAGATGACTGCCTCGTTAGTTTAGTGGACGCAAGCGTTACTGCTTAAGATGAGATCGAGAGGGTCTACTCCGAAGTAGTATCGGCCGAATGTTCGGCCGTTTCCTGCTACGAAGTTACTACCTATTTGGTTCGGTTGGTTCCGATCCTACACTCCCACACTCTTTCGAATATTGACTATGGTCCCGACCCAATTGAGCCGATCCGAACTTTTTTCGCATTTTTCAATAATATTCGGTTCGGCCATGTGGCGGTCCGATCCGAACATTCGCACTTTGCACTTCGGAGTAGGCCCTCAGGTCCTGGGTTCGATTCCTAGGTCGGGCAAACTGTTATTGGGTTTTTTTGCCTGCAATTTCTCAGTAGCATCTAGGAGTCTGGATCTGGTGCCCGGTTCATGGGAATAGGCTCGCCTCCTCTTACATGTGACTTGTGACTTAGACATAACTGGTGAAATGTGGGTGTACTATCGGTAGATACACCTCTGCCTAACCCTTCGGGGGAGCAGGCGTGATGGTATGTTGAAAATAGGTACACACGCCAGCACATCAAGCTACTAAAATCTGTCAATTTCTTTAATAGATTTTCGACTTTATCGCTGAAGCATTAAGGTTCAAGGTTGTTTGGGAAAATTTGACAGTTTCGGGTAGCTTGACCTGCTGGCGACTTACCTAAGTTAGCTGTAGGTGGTTTGTGTAGGTTTCAGAATGTCTTCAGATCCAGGGCTGATAACATTATCTTGGTGAAACAAGAGCAGTGTAGGTGTCGCCTTATTACGGTCCAGTGCCGCGTAGGTTTAATAATGGACTAATAAAAGATTATTTTGTTATTATTTTTATGCAAAAGTAGATAAAAACCGGTTGCCATTTTTGGGGATACTTAAATGACGAAAATTCGACGTAAGTAGGAATGGTTAATTACAAACAAGAATATTCCTAATGTGAATTTGTGACCTATCGCATAAATAAGGGTGCGTAGAAGTACCTTTAGTAAGTAACCTATTTCGCTCATTTTTTTTTTCTAATTCTGGTTTCATAAAATCATAACGCATAATTTCACTAAAATAAAACCATTTCATTCAATTAAACCAACACACAAGCGACACAAACTAAAACAAAATTCATAGAAGAGTCTCATGGCATTTTTTTCATATCACAATTTCTCCTAAAACCACAAGAAAAAACCCTCGCCGTACACCTGAGATTTTTGACAGTTGATTATCGAGCGATCATAATGCGCAGGCGCAGATTTACGACGTCATAAAGTAAGGCGCCCGCGCACCACAATGGGTTGTTGACAAAACGAACTAGCGCCCTTGGTAGACCCTTAATTTTATGATATAAGGTAGCATTGTGAGGACATGCGAGGCGATAATGGTAGATATGAAAATATAATTACAAAAGCGATTCTGTTTTTAGGCGTTTCATGCTACAGCACCCTAATTGCGTAACACACGATCAATCGGAATCTGGATCATTTTGAAGCAAATTGCTAATCCATTGCTTCATAAGTTCGAAAAAAAAATCTGCTCAACACGTAAATAACGCAATGAATGTTGTTGAACTGTCAAAATGAAACTGATTCCGATTGATCGTATGTTACGCAATTAGGGTGCAGATTGCTGTGCCGAAGCAATAGGCCAGTCAATGTTTGCCATAGGTACCTACAGAAAAAAACTGAATAAATCCTCCTTACTGAATCTGTTTTTAAAACTGTTATCGTTCACATTCATTTTTGATAGTAATCTAATCATTCATTCCACTTGTAAATGCAGCTACTGACTACGCTTTCCTCTCATCATCTGTCAGCTTTCCAATATACCTAACCGGATGCAGCTCAATACCAGTAATTTACATGGAGCGACTGTCTATCTGACCTCCGCAACCCGATTACTGTGTAAAACGATACCCCTTGGTAAGCTATTACATATTTACAAATGTCTTGCGAAAATACTATACGAGTACCTACCTCTATTTGCCGTCTTCGCATCCACACTACACTTTCCAAATTGTTCATCTACCACAAACTTATGACATTAGTTCAACAAGTTTTGTCTATCAGCTCATAACTGATCAACAAAAAAAAAAAAAACACTATATTGATACCCTCTCAGCTTCACATAATTTTGACAGTTTATGGGTTTTAGTACAATGTGAACGGTAGCGAGATACCCACATTATGGATAGTTTGTGGAATTTAAAACTATTTGTTTTAGATTTCTGAATAGAGTTTTGATAGGATGAAGTCATAAAAATGATTTATGATATAAATTTTTTGTTCATAGAAAAAAAAAATATCTTAATGCAATCTTTTCTAAATGATCTTAAGTTAACCAGCAAAATAATATGAAATGTGGTAAAAGTTTATGAAAAGTATAAATTGGACTATTATTTTAGGGTTAGCTAAAACTAGAATGATATTTTCATTCTAGTTTAAAAGCTGAAATAGCTAAGTATCATCATCATCTGCCTAGCCTTTTCCTAACTATGTTGGGGTCAGCTTCCAGTCAAGCTGGATGCAGCTGAATATTAGTATTTTACATGGAGCGACTATAAAGGTACCATCTGACCAGCAGAGCCCAGTTACAGTGTAAATAACGAAGTATCATGATGACAAAAATCACTTGAAAGTAACTACAACTAGGAACCTATTTCAATATAAATAATTATATCCACCTATTACATAGGCATTGAAAAAAATATCTCATAAAAATAATATGACACACCCTTATAATATCATAATAAAAATGGCCGCATGCAGTAAGTATTGCAATATTGCAATTCGCGTCAATAAGTCGATTAGCGATCATTACACGCGATTCAGTTTACAATCGCTCTCATTTCCATAGAAAATACCCTGTCCTGGCTTTTTGCCATGGGGAAAAAAATACAAATGCAGTGGAGTAGTGTCGGATGATGACATTATAAACATTTTTGTAATCAATTTTGTATTTTTAATTTAAAATTTGAATATACACCTTCTGAGAGAGGCTTGTGGCTAAGTAATAACAGCCGTACGGATCGATCGATCAGGTTAAGCTACGCTTGCCGCGGTTGGTCCGTGGAAGGGTGACCATCTTTACATACCAAGACCCCTCCGTGCCTCGGAAAGCACGTTAAGCCGTTGATCCCGGCTGTCAGTCGCGGATCTTTGACAGTCGTTACTAACCCGAAAGTAGTCAGAAACCCGAAAGTCTAACAACCAGTCTTACAAAGGAGTATCATATTACCCAGTTTGGTTGTGGAGGTCAGATAGGCAGTCGCTCCATGTAAAATACTGGTATACAGCTGCATCCGGTTAGACTGGAAGCCGACCCCAACATACATAGTTGGGAAAAGGCTAGGCAGATGATGATGGATGTAATCTATGGATAAACTATCCAGCAGAACATTTATTTACGGTACTGCGCACAGCGCCGCGGCATAATGTTATGATCTTGTAAGTAGGTACCTATACGACACGGCAAACCATTAAGCCCGTCTGCCTCCAAAGCAAGAGTGACCAGGCATCTTCTGGACACGCTCGTTCCATCATAGAACTCATCCATCTGCTTTTCATCAGGCGTGATCGAAGTCATTCATTTGTCAAGGGACACCCGGATGGAACGAAGTTCCTTTCGATTAATTAGTGAAGGAATTGTAATACAATTTTATTTTTTTTATGTTATATTTTTTTTATTTTTATTATTAACAAATAAAAAAACAGACAAAAAAAACTGGCTTGCTTTCTTTACGAGAGAGAGAGAGAGAGAGACAGACAGAGAAACACGCGCACGCCGCACGGCTTACAACTATAGCAAAAAGTGTCGATCCAACTATTGGTCTTAATTTTTTCCGTCTAGCCCCCTTTCACAACGCGCAATAAGGAACTTCGTTCCAAAAATTAAAAACTTCCGGTTGTATGGTATTCGGCGACGGTGTATGCATGACAGTGCCGCCATGTCTGTCAACAAATTTCCATATTGATCCATACAACAATGACAAACGTGCCTACACACGACGAATCAATCATGGTTTTTCACTGCAAGAAAACGTGTTTTTTCCATTAATATTATCTTTTTACCTTATTGTCTAAAACAGAAATGATTTAAATGTAATATAAACCACGCTATGTAAAGGCAAAACGAAAAAACCCAAATAGTTTTCAAACTTTTAGTTCCTCGTGATACCGCTAAGCAATCCGCAGAGGGCGCCACTAATAACTATCTTCTTGTAAATCTTGTTGTAAATTATTCTATTAATCTTCTTAATTACATTTTGTTTATTTTTTACAAGTGTTACTGTATTGTGTTTTTGCTTCGTTAATTTTGTTATTACCTTGTATTATTATTATTTTTTATTGTATTTTATATAACCTACTTAGTATGTATTTGTGTCACTTTGTAGTTTGTAAATTGCGCTGTACAACGCCTTGGGATTCAATTCTGTAATGTTGTGCATGAATCTTAAATAAATAAATAAATCTTCTATTAATAAAATCAATAATTAATTAACTAGATAAATAAACCGCTGGAATCCATGTTGGGTAGACAAAGAACCGGACATCTAGATATGATCAATGAATTGACTTAAAAATAAATGAAGTTATAACAGTACTCCGCGCCATTCCTGTTAACCCTCTCGATGCGACGTAATTATTGCAATGAGCAATAACATTATTTTCGAGTGGACTGAATACAGTATTATTTTACACAAGGTACGTAATCATGTAAAGGAAAATATATTGATATTACACATATTTTTTTCATTCGTTATCGCGTCATCGTAAAATGATACGTTTTACGAAGGGAATTCTCAGGCCAACTACGGCCATTCAAAAATTGCCATCGCGGACGGTATTTCACGTCCACACGGCGGGGTATTGGTAAAGTTTTCAACTAGCAATAATCGCACCTCGGATTAACCTCATTGGTTACGATATTGCCTCTGCGCAAAGTTAACTAGAAAAATTCTCGGCTCGAGCCCAACCAAATCGCGGTAACGAAACCATAGCGAGATCTAACTCGACGCCAACGCCATCTAGTTACGAATTTGGAAACTTTGGGCAAATGAAGATGTTTGGCGCGGCAACACGCAAAATTGCAACAAAAGCCTTTACATTTAAATATTTAAAAAGAGAAACGATGTAAATTTAAAATTCTGCGATTCCTATTGGTCAAGTTAGGTCGGCCGAATTTCTCCGAACGTCAAAATTCGAATTGTAACGCGATCACGCACACGAGGACCGTTACTGCACATTTCAAAAATAGAACACGCCGGCCATACCGAGTAGGTGGACAGTTGACAGTAGCGAATCATGATACGCTTATTAATCATTCTATTTATTTTATATTGCATATAAAATATTCAGAAGGCGCAGTCAGGGCGCATACATTCCTCAATAAAATGACCATAAAAAACTAATGCAGCACTTGGTGGTTTTATTGCGGTTCTTGGTAATCGTAAATATAATTGTTAAATTTCTATTTTAGGTATTGAAGGAATTATGCAATGGAATTATTTGTTTCGAAAAAAATCATAGGAAATGGTAAAGTAGGTATTTAAATAATTTCCTGAATAAAATGCCTACCTTTAATCACACAAAATGCAACTCAAATAAATTTTGAAGTTCAGACGTAACAAGTTTGCAAAATATTTAACCCTTCAATGCCATCGTAAAATAAATTATCATTTTTACAGTGGCGCTATTATTACAAAGCGGTTTTTTTGGAAGTTAACTCGAATAGTGAATTACGTTTAACCCTGCTGATGAGAGGCGTTTTTAAGGCGATTGTTAGGATAACCAGTAATTAAAATCTATACCTACGACTTATATGAAAATAAACCTAAATAACTCTAAAAACTAAAAGGAATAAAAATGAACTCCACTGCGGGTGATGTAACCTACGACAAACTTATTATTTGCGGTTGACACAGTAATGGGTCTAGGTCTAGGTCCAGTAATTGAGGGGTTAATTATTAATTATTATCTATTAGTCCGGTAATACTGATCAATACAAAATTAAATACATTATTGCTTAGGGTATGTGAACAGAATTATTGAACATAAAAAAAATCATCATGTTTTAATGGCACTTTATACTTATGTGATATTTTATTATTTTAACCTTACTAATATTATAAACGCGTATGTTTGTGAGGATGGATATGGATGGATGTTTGTTACTCTTTTACGCAAAAACTACTGAACGGTTTTTGATGAAACTTTACATAGCATATACATCAGAATAACACATATGATACTTTTATCCCGTTACTCCCACGGGATCGACACTTATGCGGGTCACACCACGGGGCGCTGCTAGTCATAGATAGTTTCATCTTCAGTCACGTTATTAGATTTTCTTAAAAAAAAAGTAAGTAAAAAAAATCATCATGTTTTTAAGGCACTTTTTATGTCATATTTTGTTATTTAAATCATAGATAGTTAGTTTTATCTTCGATTAGGTATTTTTATTTTCTTAAAAAAAAGTAACAAACAAACTTAACAATTACCTACTAACAAAAATAAACTGTTAGCTTTTCCGCATAAAAAAATTTGAATGCGAAAATAAAACCAATGAATGAGTTTGCATGTAATACACGGTCAACATTGTACTGTCATAAAAATTCAAAGAGCGTGAACTACTCCGCACATTCTCGACAATACTGAATGACAAATGCATTAGAAACCTGATCATATACGCATATTATTTAATTTTTAAATACACTTCAATGTACATTTAGGTCGATTCAAAAAGGTTTTGTTATTTTTAGAAATATGTTTTTTCTTTATGCAACAGATTTCAACGCGGTGTAACCCGTGTTTTCTAAGTAGGTACCGACATGTAAACGACATACCTAAGGTTAAAAATAAAATTCTGTTAACTATTTTACTAATATTATAAAGAAGTATTTATGATTTCGTTTAAAGGGAATTCTTCGGAGTTAATCTTCGGAATTACTGATTTGATTATGAAAACTCTTTCACTGACCGAAAGCTAGACTATTGCCGAATTTGGTAACCGCTATTTTACATTTTTGTTTAGTTAAAGGGTATATTTTTAGGATATGATTTATTTTGTTGTATAAATAGTGGTACGTACACCTAAGAAGTTGAAAGATCTCTGTGCAAACACCCAGAGTAGGATTTATAGGTTTTATGTTAAAAGAAGAAACTTCACGCAGACGAAGTCGCAGGCAAAAGCTAGTTATGAAATAAAATGCAAGTCATACTTAATAAAAATCTCAAATACACTTGCAGTTCTATAAAATCCTAAAATGTAATAAAAACCATATTTGGATCGAGTGCTAAAGTCGCAAGCGTTTGTCAATGTCCCTTGTTTTAAGACGGATGTCACTTGACCATTATACTCTGATCCCTGACAATATTCCACTTCCCTCTGGTTTCTTCCAGTTACAAAAGAGAAAAGGGAGGAAGGGAAGGTCTTTGATGGCTGGTGGTGGGATAAAACAATCATTTGTCATGTCAGATGAGGGCGATATAGCGTCAGATGTCTGATGGACACAGATTTGTGTAATGCCGACTATGAATCTTTTTTTCTTGGGTTATATGGTGTTTCTTGTGAAAAGGCTGCTTAGTTTTATTTAATTTTTTATATTTCCATTTATAATATTAAATTTAAAAAAACCCATCGCTGAGGCGCTGACCACTCCAATTTTTATTATCAGAACATTAATATTTTATTTCGAGTTTTTACATGTAACACGGTTGTTAACTAATTGAATTTACCAGCACCTTCGATTTTTATAAATTTATAGTCCTACCCTAAAAACTTCTAGAAAAAATCTTTATAAAAATAGCAGAAAAGAATTAAAAAAAAAAAAAAACAAGAATGTATTAAAAATCAAAACCACAACTCCCAAAAGAATCATACAACCCAATTTCCATACTCGTAATCTTCAAGATAGACAAATAAATTCGCGAATAAAAAATGTAAATTTTATTCGGGAGAGTAAAAAGAAAAAAAAAATGGCGCCTTGACTAAGAGGTAGAGGTGCGAAGTGGTTTAAAAAAAATCCCGAACGAAATGAATATTTTAGAACATCTCTTTGCGGTTGTATTTTTTAATGTTTATTTATGTCGGAATGGGGTTGATACGGGTTAATATTAATGATATTGTTACTGAGGGGTGGTCGCGAAGATTTTTTCGATAGGGAGACTATCGGAAGAACATTTGTTTGTGTTAATTTTGACAGGGATTTAGTGAGAGAATTGACTCGACTTTTTGGCCTTACAATTGTAGCAGTTAAAGGTTAACACGATTTTTTTTTTCTTTTTTTGGTAAATGTATCTTTTAAGTATTTAAGATAAACTTTTTAATAATTATTAATTTGTGTAAATCCTATGAAATTAGGTATTAGATTTATCCACCATGTAGTATGTTTTTTTTTTTTCATTTTATCGTTCTAAGATTTTTCTAAAGAACTATAATAGGTACTAAGATCATAATTTTGGTAAAAAAAAAAAAAAACTATGTAACTATGTGTATAAGTTTTGGTCCTTTCTGCACCTCTCGGGTCAACCTTATCTCTGGTCCTTTTTAACCCTTCCCATTCCACGTCCATTATTAAAAGGATGTTTACTCACAAACAAATACTTTATTCATTACTCATTCTACTCGACCTCAATAAAAATATCTTCATTCGTAAGTACATAGCAACAGTCGGGGTACCTTTTGCCCAACCGTCGGATCGACAGGAAGCGGTAGTGAATTCGATCCTGAGTTGAATATATTATTTGATTGATGTCATGACTGTCGTCATACATTACTATAAAATATGGCGCGGAATAGTAAATCCCGTATTAGTTAGGAGGCTAAATATATCTTCGGGAGTTTTAGCTGGAAAAACAATTGAGATTCGCCGGTCGTAAAATCTGTATGGTAATTTTGCTGAGGGTTTTTCCAGGCCATGGACTTTGGAATGGGTAGGTACTTGTGTCATTGGACCTACGTACAATGTGGTAGCTGTTAAGGGTTAAATCATTAGGTACTTTTTTCGTCTATAAGAATTGTGAGATTCAAACTTTGAACATCAACCTAAAATCGTAAGTATAGAATTGTTAAAAAAAACACTAAAAATAGCTAAAAGCAACTAGTGAAAATACCTAAAAAAAATATTCGCAGCAATTTAAAAAACTTAAAGTTACCCCCTCTTTAAACTCTGTACAAAAATACATTTTCAAAAATATCATCAATACAAGAAAACATCTGTAGAACAAGAAATCAAACATTCCATGAGCATCACAACCCCTTGATAGAGCAAAAAGTTACAGCACTTAAGGGCCCCCACTTTAAAACGCCCCCACAGATAATAAAAACGCTTGTCTATGTCTTAGACAATAAGGGACAATCGTAAGCCAACCGACCAGTTTAAGAAGGAATGTGCACTTACGGCAATTTTTAAATTTGAATTTTTCTTGCTTGAAAAATATTATAGTATTGTAAAAACTAATAAAAGACTAAAAGGAAAACTGCCAAAAATCCATGAGACTAAACTATGATATTTTTTTTTTAGTTTTAACGTCTGTGGTGTCATAAATGTCATTGACGTATTCAATGTCAGGGGTCAAAACATAATGGCGGGTGTTTTAAAGACTATAGAGAAAGGCAAATGGCTCAGAACGAGTCTCTGGGAGTTTAAAATTGTCATTACACGGGTTACAGCGTTTTTATATTGTCGGTAGTAAGGTGCTTAGATGAACATATTTTTCTGTTTTGCGCAGGGGTTCCTACAGGGTGTTTTGGGTTTCCATGAGTTTTGAGGAGTTGAGAATGGTTTTCTATTTTAGGTAGCTATGAGTACCAAGTAATTGATAACTAAGATATCCCTTTCTTTACGAAGTATGATTTTAATGGTCAAGCAGCTACAATTGGTCATAAGTTTTATAGTAGTAAAGCAAGAACTTTGTTAAATTTGAAATGAAGGGCCAGCACTATAATTATGTAACATACTATCAATCACAATCTGAACCATTTTGAAGGATATTTCTAATCCATTGCTTTAAATATTCTAAAACTTAGTCTACGCAATAACGTAAATAACGCAATGAATGTGGTTGAACTGTCAAAATAAAAAGCCATTCCTACTGTTAGTGTGTTGCGCAATTACCCCGCAGTCCTCTCACTAAAATCAAGAAGAAGAAGAAGAGAAGAAGTGCTGAAGTGTTTCTTGCTCATAATTCATCTTTAATGCGACTCCTAGCAGTATGATGATGCTAGCCTAGTCTTAAGGAACAAGGAGAAGACTCATGCTTTTTTTTTTTAAGAAAAAATAAAATCCCCCTATACAAAAACATTAGCCTATCAACCAAACAGTTTCCCGTGCTAATAAAAATAATAAAGCTGGTAATCCTTTTTTCTTTATGTCGCTAAGGGCGGGAGCACACCGTCCCCGGAGTGTTGCTTCCCACCTGCCTGCACTCGGCCTTATTTATTGCGATCGTTCACAACGCCTCAATGGTCGCGAAATTGACAATTTTAAATTGTTTTTATTTTGTTTAAAATGGGGGATGATGCAGAAAATAGGATAATAATTCAACGGGAAATAAAATCACGGGAATTCATCGTCTTTTTATTTAGAACAATAATCATTAAAAATATAAGTAGGTAAGCAAAATATTTAGGAAAAATGTTTTTTTAACTTTAAAGTAAAACCATTGTTCCTAAATAAGTATTTTGCTAACTTTAGAAAATAAAACAGCAAATCTAGAAAAGTTTTACAAACTTGCCTAAATAACGTTCCCCTCTATGAATAACATAGTTCATAGATCAGATGTGATCCCAGTCAATAAATACACCCATTCAAAAAAAATCTCTTTTTTTATCCACCTCATAATCGTTAAAAACATATTTCCAAAGACCTGTCATAGGAAAATTTAAACTAATGGTGTTCCACCCTCTAGTAAAAATGGTGAATAAATAGCTGATAAAAATGGACTTATTAAGTCTCCATCAATTCCTGTTTGGTCCTTATGAGAGGTTTTAAAGATTATTTTATTTGTTTATTTTTTTTTGCTGCGAGCAGGGGAAGGGTTAGAGTTTTACCAAAATAATTTTTCGTACCATTTTTTTGCTTAAATTAATTTATGAACAAAAACATTTATTTAGATGTATGTAGATTAGGTATTTCGTAAAAATATTCGCTCCATTTCATCCAATTCATAATCCAGGGAGAAACAGAGGAATATGTTTGTATGGAATTAATGCCGACAGCAGCAACAGAGTGGTGGCCCAGTAGCAACGGCCTCGACTTACGAGTTGTATGTAGGTCGTAGGTTTGAACCCAGACAGGCGCTTTACTTTGTGTAAATTATTTCATCACTATGCTCTCAAAACGATGTGGAAAACATTGTGAGGAAACCCGCATGTTCTAGAACCCAAAAGTCGAAAACATGTGACAACTACTCTACTAACCCGCACCGGGCCCGCGTGACCACGCGGGCCCGGTGCGGGTTCTCGGTGAGAGGGAGTGGGCCGTAATCAACCGATTACGGCCCACTCCCTCTCACCGAGAAGAGGCCTGTGTCCCAGCAGTGGGAACATTATAGGTTGATTGATTATGAATTGGGTGAGCCAGCCAGTAGTTATTAGTCCAGTACTGCACTAAGACCTCTCCAACACACGCTACTGTGCTCCATCCTCGGCCACTCTCATCCTTCCATTGCTAGCCACCTTGAGAAGCCATACCTAGAATGAAGGGGTTTTATATGTAGATACCGAAAGCCATTCGGTAACCTGGAAAAACTCATGGTTCGAGTTATAAAGTATTCTATTATTTTAATTATTGTAAATGTGAAGACTATGTGGGTCATTTTATTTTTTATTTTTCTCTGTTCTGTTAGTTTTTGTCATGGTCTGGCAGTTTGAGTAATTAATGTGGCCTACCCAAATGTCCTTTCTTTGGTATTGTTCGTCGAATCGTCGAGTTCCTTAAGTGTTGTGTTGAGCTGCACGATTTCTGACAAATGCGTGCACTGAGTGGACAGGTCCTCTCAAACTGTTTGGTTCTTTCCTCAAAAAAACCATCTCAGACATTAATCTACATGGTCTTCACATGATCTGACCAAGATTATGTCTGGACTTTAAAAGAGACTGTGACGTCTGAGTTTGTTTCGGCCTTTCTTCTCAGACTAGTCAGATAGGAAACGCCGACCTCATCTAGTTTTAAAATATGATTGACGTGTAAAAGTGTTTGTACAAACCTACTTACAAAAATAAAGTCATATATCATTTGTCGAAGGAAAGAGACCTGTAGCGGTATCCACAACGCCACATGCGAACAACGCGTCATACTAACGTCGCGCAAATCCTGCATCTCGCAAGCAGAGTTTACAGCGCAATTAGCATACATACAATTTCCCAACATCAATCGTTGGGCAATTGCCCGCCAGACACAACACCCGTCTGGTCGGAGGATCCTCCCTTTTCTATGGAGGTTGAGTGAACTTTACACCCTGTTCCTCATGCCTCCAAAGACCTGACCAAGTGAAGCAACACCTAGTCACCAAGATATCCGACGCATTACAACAAGCCATAGATGAAAATTGGAGGGAGATCGACAAATTTGAGTCGAGCACATCATGCCGCTCAGAATGGCGCAAATGACTACGTAGGTACTAAGTTTGTCGATTCGCGAGCTAAGGTAAATGAACTTTAACAAGACTGCCAACATTCAAGCCCAAATCTCACTCAAAATATATTTCTTTTAAACGCTGCCCCACAGTAGGAATTTCTCCTGTATCGTGGGTGTGTTTACAAACATTCAAACTCACATACACAATCAGCCAGACCCGGAACAACTATTTCTAGTTCGAACTAAGGAATCGAACCCGCGACACACGGCGCAGCAGTCAATCGCTTAACCACTGCGCCAACCGTGCCAATTGGGAAACAGGTAGCATTTTAGCATGAGGCACGATGTTCTAATTTACATATAAATTGTCTGGTAAATAGAGGTTCACACAGTCTTCATTGACGACTGTCGCGGTTCTGAAGGGAAAAGTTGCTACTTAGTACAACTAGGTAGGTACAGTCAAAATACTTAACTAATATAATACTTAATAACATCACGCCTTGATGCTCCATAGGGTTAAGCAGAGGTGCATCTATAGTACACCAGCTATTTCACCAGTTGTGTTTAAGTTCCATGTGATAAGGGGCGAGCCCATTGCTATCAAGAGCTCCAGGCTCCAGGCTCCAGGCTCATGAGAAATTCCAATAAAACTTTTCAATATTTTAAACATTTACCCGCTCTCTTTTCATGAATGCAAGTCTAAAGTCAAAGTCAAATCATTTATTTCAAATAGGCACATAAAAGGCACTTTTGAACGTCAAAAATAAAATTAAAATAAAATTGATTCTAGTCGCCCCTTCCAAAAGGTAGATTTCGTATGGAGAAGAATGGCAAGAAACTCCACTAAGGTTAAGAACTGGCTTAAGAACTACGAAGAACTAAAAAAAAAATTGCCCCACACTAGGAATTACTCCTGTATCGTGGGTGCGTACAAACATTTAAACTCACATACACAAACAGCCATCATCTCACTTAAAACAGTTTTTCTAGCTATAAGTTTCAATCTGGGGGAGGCACTGTCAACGTTGTCATAAAAGGCTTTATTATTTATGTTCTATGTGCACTAGTATAACTGTTTTATTTCCTCCAAACTTAAAAAGGAAAGACCGAAACGATTATCAAACTTTTCTCAAGATCCAAAAGATAGGTTGAAAACTTCAAAAGTTCAAGCAACTTCAATATTTTTACTAGCTTTATTATCAAGATCACAAGCTTACAAACAAGCAAAGTGTTAAAATTCACACGGCGCGCGGCAGCCCTCGCTTGCTTTGAAGTTTTGCCGCCGCTAGGTAATCCGTCTACGACGAGTGGATTAGGGTTGGCACACTTGGTTTCATGTGTACATACCTAGCAAAATAATATTGTAAAGTCACGTTGTTTTGAAGCTGTAGATTATCGAGTGTGTTGTGTCGAGGGTTTTAAAGTTGAGGAAGTGGAAGTTGAGAGGATAAGCTTTTTGATCCTCGTTGCGAGAATTCTTTAAAGTATTAGGTAATGGAGCATTTAGGTAGATACATAATAGATACTTAAATGACATACTTAGTAATACTTATTAGAAGAGCTTCTTGCGAAAAAGTTTATTTGGGGAAATCTTGTAACATTTCTCGGGACTCTGGGGTACCGGACCCTTGGAAGGCGTATGAGGGGCCGAAGCCAAGCAGAGGCCCCTCATTAGACGTTAGACGTTTTTAATTAAATGTGGCACCAACCGATTGTTATCATGATATAGGTAGGATCAAAAATATTTAAGTATGATTAATTGAAAATTGCCATATGTTAATGAAACAGTTTGACTGGCGTGGTTGTGACTTAAAATACAGGCACTTACAACTTTACTTTAATATCTAAGGATAGCAAATGGCAACACATCTGTAGGTATCTTTCTATTTTTTTTTTATAAATATGTATTGAAAGGCTAATCGGTCTAAGCGACATTTTTCGAAAAAAATTAGAACCTGACTCAAACGACGGAGAAAAATTTGCTGATTCCGAATATGAATATAACTCATTATTGCAAAAAAATGTCGCTTAGACCAATTAGCCTTTCAACCGTCGATTATGATTTTGTTTAAAAATTTCTTTGATTGTGTCATTATATTTAAGTAGTTTGTGTTTTCCCTATGCGAGTTCCAACAAATACCTTCTGTTTCTTTCTTTATCGGGATCATCATCAGCCTATAGCAATCCACTGCTAGACATAGGCCTCTCCTATTGCACGCCATTCAACTCGATTTTCGGGATAGGTACAGACGCCAGCACATCAAGCTACTACAATCTGTCAAATTTCTTTAATAGATTTTCAACTTTATCGCTAGAACGTTAAGGTTCAAGGTTGATTGGGAAAATTTGACAGTTTCGGGTAGCTTGACCTGCTGGCGTCTGTACCTACTTTAAATGTTGACGATGTCTATGACGGGTTTCCATCAGGTTAATCATCAGCTGCAGTCGGGTCAGCAGCAATTTTGATATGGTTGCATTATTTCCCAAATATTCGAACCTTTACGCAAGAAGGACTTCGTTCGAACAAATTCACATCTCCCAACGAAAAACAAATAACCAGCTATTATCAATAAGGCTCGACGCAGACAAATCGACATGTAGTCTTATCTCACTATAAATCAACCCCAGTCCGTCTGTCTGTCACGACTAATATGAGCAACGTCGGGGGGAGCCACTGTATTAGAATAACAAATAGCTCGCGAATTGAGGGTTGAACTATTGAACTTTAGTCAATTTTGGCTTATTATTAGCGGTGGTACCAAGTTCGGTAGGTATTGTTCCTCGTTCCAATACCTACCTAGATTAGGTAGGTAGGAAAAGGCTAGGCAGATGATTATGATCTACATAACCAACCACGCTGACTTCGTCGTGTAACATAAAATAAATACACATACAAGCAAACAGATGGGTACTTGTCTTAATACTGTGTCATGAAATTTGAATACATGCCTAGTAATGTTGAAACTCCATCTACTGTTTTTTTTAATTTTAATAAGCTTTAACCGTCAATCCTGTAGACCCCCATTTTCCAAATCAACAATTTACCTGTAACCTCTAACCCTCAAAATATCACCATAAAACCAACAATAAAAAGCATTACACGGTCAATTTGTGCCCGGGCATTACATAAAATGTTTAACCCTCCAATACCTACGAATCGTAGTTTTAATTCCTTAAGTGTGGCGCTCATTAGCAACGCAAGGGTTAACGCTTAACGGCCCCTGAAATAAAATTCCTTGGCCTTCTTGAGACAATAAAAGAAATTAGGTTTTGTCTACGGGTTAAAGTAATTATGTTGCAGAGAATGGCGAATGAGTTTAGAGGTTCTGTTTTATTTATTTATGTGTAGGAGAACCAACAGCTATACTTACCTAATAAGTAAGTATTTTGAGTTTAATGTTCTTTGAAATAGGGACCTTAATACCTTATCCTTTATAATATTTAGATAAAAGACGACATCACAATACAATAGGAATTTATTTAAATACCTAGAAATAGTACCTAGATAGTGTTGATTTTATGTAAATAGATTAGGCCTTACTATGTAAGACGAATATCTAGGGCGAGTTTTAAGGTACCTGTGTAAGGTTTCTTTGTTTATAAAAGCTAAAAGTATTTTGCAATGTAAACATATCTAATCTATTGCAAACTATGTCGTATCGCATGCTAATAACTAAAATGCACAAACGACATGAAAAGTTAAAAATTTGGTAACATCAATATTCAAAATTATTATTATAATAAATATAAAAAGTTACTTAACCAGTTCTCTTGTGCATAGTATCTGAAACAAGTTATTCAATTCATTAATATATTATCAAAGTACTTACAAAAAAATGAATAACTAATAACGTAAGAAAACAAAAACAATACACTTGATTAAAAAGAACAGCTATCGCCATCTGTGAGCGAACAGCGGAACTACGCACATTAGTGTGTAGTTGTTCAACTCGTCAACAGATGGCGCCACTTTGTACTGCGTCAAATTAACACAAATCTTATTGTAGTAATAAATGTAAAATATTACATAATGGTAAATAGGTAATCTGCATTTTCAGGATTACCAGAGACATCATACATAATAAGACATTTAAAAAAAAACTAGTGGTGTGTAGGTACCGGCTTTTGCCAGGGTCTGCCAATTTTTGTTTTAATTCTACTTTAACGGCCTTACTCCAAAATTAACCAATGGGTCAAACAACAAATATTAAGTACCTAATTTGGCCACTGCAGTAACTACCTACTTATTTCAGTATGCATTTATGCATAGCCTATAATAAAATAAATCGTTCATAGATAAAATAAGACGTTTCCGATACACAGCGTCATAAACAATAGACTAGTGAGTTTCTGTGAAGTTAGCCCGCAGGGCGATTAGGACCGTCGTAGCTTTGAGTTTAGAAATTAGGTATAATAGATATGGAAAATGATTTATTTTTGATTTTAAATTCTCTATGAATTGATCATTCGTCACTGAACAGAAGACTCTCTAAAACAGTACTACCTACTACTCTTTAAATAATACAGAATACCTTACATAAAAGTTTGGAAACAAAATTGTAATAGAAACAAATATTTAAAATACTCAAAGTAACTTAGATTCGCATCTACGTTGCCTCTATTTGCTATTTTTTTTTTTACAAATCTCATTAATTATCAGCATTGCCAGGTTGCCCGTAATTACAAACCCAATCCATATCAAAGAGCTTATTATAAAAATAATAATATTGTAACAGCCACTAAATAGCACTAGACTCGTATTCGCTAAGCATTGATTTATATTCGACAATATTGCGACGCACTGACCCTTCGACATTCTTCTAATTCATTCTCAACTTAATTGTTGTGAAACATAAAGTTTATATTTCCTTGTTTGATTTGTAGTATAGGAAATTGCATGACAGAACTTTATTGGATTTACATGTTTAATGAATTTCGATTTAAATAGAGATATAATTGAGTTGGTTATACTTTGTTTTATAAAAGTTATAAAATGGAATGGGTAGTTATATAAGTAGTCTGAATTGCACTTATTGAATACGTAAATATAATTTTCTAGCTTATGGGCGAGTGACTGCCATGTGACCTTGTCACAAATTGGTCAGACCTGGATATAAGTAACCAAATTTATTAGATTTAAGGCTGATTTTTCAATCGATAGATAATTTTTATTATATAATTTTTCTCAGTTTTTTATGGTAGAACTGTCAAAAATCCAAAACTATTCCTGGGATAAAATTATCTGGCGTTGGAAAAATCAGCCGTTATACAATAAAAGCATTATGGTGCTAAAGAAAAAACTTTAAGTTTGTATAAGAAACGAAAAGAGTTCTCAGAGTAGCCCCATCATGGTGCAATATCATTAGCCACTAGCCCCTCAAATATCCAATAATTTTAATGCCATATTCTATGTCGAATACCTTCCCACGATTTGGCATAATGAACTGCGACCTTCGTACACTCAGTCACACCGCAATCAAAATGATGGAAATTATACGCGAATTCATACGTACATACATTATGTACCTTCTAATCAATATTTACGAGATGAATCATGATTGTCTGTAGTGTGTCAACATAATGATGTGGAGACATAGATGGGTCCTACCTACTTATTAGTACTTAGGTAGATATTATTTTGTTACTTTGAAAGTTGGACGATTAGATACTGCTTGTTGGTCTGAGAGTATAGATAACTTCCTCTCTGAGAAGAAGTTCGATTCCCGGGTAAGGCAGTGTTACTGGGTGCACTTCGCCTCGGCAATAGACTCGCCGCCTATTATATTTTATTGAAGCAACAAACCGCGTGCCCGATAGGATTCCTCATAGGCAAAAATGACGAACTTTCATACAAAACATTTAGCAGCAATAATGAACACCTCTAGAGGATGATTTTTTAACAATCCTGCCTTCCACTTTCGTTATTTAAGGAACTCTTGTGCAAGGACGCCCACAAAGGAGACTGTCCACGGAATAAGAGGGGCACAAATGGACATGGAGCGAGCTATGAGCTAAATGATGTCTTGTGTACAATGCAGCTTGTTGGTAGGTAGGTACCTACCAACAAGCTATACTTAGTTGTACTTAAACAATCAAGTTTCACTAATATAACCTACCTAAGTAATCAAAAAACCCACAAGTCTAATCCCCTTCCAAAAAATCCTGTTTCACCCCAAGAAAATCACTACACCACTCGCAAAATTAATTTCCGCGCATCATTTTCCAATCACGCGAAAAAACACAAAAAATCCGTGTCCCCCACATCAAACAAACATTAAGAAATAATAAAACGGAACACCTTAATCTTATTACATTATAATAAGGTTGAATAACTTACAGATGTTTTCCTAATCGGATACTCTTGAATCCCCAATTTTTCATCATGAGAAAATTACATTATCGAAAATTTGCATTGCCTGTAGCGCCATCTATGACTGAGTAGCGTTATTAAGAACCACGATACATTTACCTCCCGCACTGCATAATTACTTTACTTTCCAACCTTAGCTACATAAACATAAGGTTGAATTCTATATGGCAGGTGTGTGTTTTAAGTGAGTAAGTAATTTTGTAAATACAAAGTCAAGATTAGGGGTTCGATCCGGTTCAGGGCCCTCTGCAAAAACAGTATGAATAATAATGTGATTAGCATAATATCGGGAGCTCATCTAACAAGGTTGTTTACTTTGATAAGTTGAGAGATAATAGTTGACTTTGTTTGAGCGAACGAGTTTTTTAAATAATAACATGGGCTAACGTGTGGTCCTTGAGATTTCCAGCTCCATATTTCAGGACTTATTTGCTAATAACAATAAGCAATCACCGATTCGTCTGCCAAGGCGTTTAAAGAAAGTCCTCCAGACCTAATTTCGATGGCCACCAATTAGAGCGGAGTCCAGCCTTCGGCACAGGAGATATTATAGTGCACAAGTGTGTGTGCAGACACAGGTGCACTCTCCCTTCCCTCACTCTCATAGTCCGATGAGACGGCAATTCGACACGAACGGAGAGAGAACAGGCGCAGAGCCAACGGCTCTAAGGTAACGTGCTCTCCGAGGCACGGGGGAATCACACCGTGAACTTCCAAATTCTGGGCTGTTACAAGTAAATTCCCAATGGAAAAACACTTTGCCCGACCCGGGAATCGACTCCAGAATCCCACGCTCAGCAGTCGCGCTTGCAACCACGGGATCAACAGGGCAGTTAAAAGGCATATAGGCAGGTATTGGCAGAATGACTAAAAACCTTAAAAGGCGGCAATATACCTACATATAACCTAATCATTTGCTATGACAAACAAAACAAAAAAAAAAACAGCTGTTCCCCAGATCTTGTCGGGTTACGTGAACAAAAATGTTGGCAGATGTTTTTTTATCCGATTTCAGGGTTGGTCTCATAGTGAAACTTGTCTATATTGATCTCCGTTTCATGTTTTCAGTTATTTAAATTATTTACACCTTGTAATACCGTTATTTTTCAGGGTTAATGATTCGGCAAATAGTTCGATTGACTGAAATTAAAATAGCCAAGTAAGTACAGTCACGCAAAAGCATATATGTATACACTCAGCTTTATTGAAAAGCGATTTACTCCTTTAAATGAAATTTTATGTTGTTACGAACATAGCATTTTCGAACCCATAGGTTTATGTAATGTGTCGTAATTCAACGTTGCATTCGTTATTTCACGAAAAAAACGCAATAAAGTTCCCAAGTGTTGACATATTGGTGCTCGTGACTGTACATGATTAACCAAGCTGTGTGTTAAAAGCTGGTACTTAAGAGCCCATCTCAGATGCTAATCTGCATGTGGTCCTCATAATCATATGGCCTGAACAAGATTCTCTGAAGGCTCTGAGTTTGTTTCGGTCTGTCTTCTCAGAGTAGTCGGATTGGAAACACCAAACTCATAATATGGTTGCGCCACTTCTTCTCCCCAGCGAAAGCACTAGTACCTAAGTGGTGAAGGGCGGGCGTTTCGGGGAACTGTCTTTTGTAATTTTGACGTTCGAAAAGTGACTTACTTACTAAATAACTTTTGATTTTGATTGATTTCATGTAACTTATGACGAGTTAGACATGTTATTTATGACGAGTAAATTTTTTTTAAATTTAAAAAACCGAATTACCGAAATAAATATAATTTATCTTTTAAAAGCAGCCGGTCGATTCTGTAAAAATCTCACCGTGAAAACTCATGTGAAGTGAGCTTGATGTGAGTTGTCAGTAGTGTCAATCCCTAGCATTATTTGGAATGACAGCTCACTCCACGCTCACTTCACCTAAGTTTTCACGGTGAGATGGTTACAGAATCGTACTGCTGTTGTGATGTGAAGCGATTATATTGTAATTGTCTATAAAAACTGACTAAAAAAAATCAACGCAATCTAAAGTAGGTAGGTGCTTACTGCAACTATTCTCAATCAATGCAACCCAAATTTGATTGTTCGCTAATGGAAGCCTGAGGGCACAGCTAGATTAAACGAGGATATATATCTGTTGCTACTTGTTCAGTATCCACTGTTGTTAATGCATAGGTTAGTTTGTAAGTAGCGTCCGGAATCTGCATCAGTCACGTTTTTTCAACGTTAGTGATAATGAGACTACAGTTGCGAATAGATTGATTGCCAGGTGAAGATTCTAATACTTATTGAATAGTGTTTAAATAATTCAAAAAACTGGCCAAGTGCGAGTCTGACTCGCGCACGAAGGGCTCCGTATCATTATCTATACAACATTAATTATTTATTTTTAATGTGAATATACAACTAAATATTCTGTGAATATTTCAAGCGTCTACCTGTATTGCCGTTATTAATATCGAGCAAAAAAACGGCAAAAAAGTCACGTTTGTTGTATGGGAATGGGATATTAAATTTTTATTTTATTCTGTTTTTAGTAGGTATTTGTTATTATAGCGGCAACAGAAATACATCATCTGTGAAAATTTCAACTGTCTAGCTACCATGGTTCATGAGATACAGCCTGGTGACAGACAGACAGACGGATAGTGGAGTCTCAGTAATGGGGTCCCGTTATTACCCCGTCCGCGTTTTTTTTGTTTTTGGGTACGGAGCCCTAAAAAGTGCAAGTGGCACCGGCAGAGTCTTAAAAGTGTTCTGGTCAATTGACACCGTAGTGAATCAAACGCTCATTTCTAAAGAGTAAATCAATTGGTCCCTTACCTCACTAAATTGGTAGTTAGTCTATTACCTACCAAATTGCTTAAGACGAAGAACTGTGTACCCTCATTGCGTAACACAATATCAATCACTATCTTAATCATTTTGAAGGATATTGCTAATCCATTGCTTCATATGTTCGAAAAATTTCTCTGCCCAACCACGTAAATAAGGCAATGAATGTTGTTGAACTGTCAAAATAAAAGCCATTACTACTGATAGTATGTTACGCAATCATCCCGCTGGTGATGCAGCAGATGTCAACAGATATATAGAAATGCTATTTTACAACCAAGAACCAACTTGAAACTTTCACAAAAAACATCAGAGAAAGCCGAAAAATATCACCAATTCAATCCATATGCCAGCCATTCAATAACTATTCATTCTGACCCTTGAGTAGAACATTACCATACAGATATCTACGGGGGTGTAGGTAGTGGGTAGTGTAAATAAATAATTGTAATTCTTAATAAAACTGCCCTCAAAGTACGGTGGCAGTAAATTGCACGTGGTGGATGCTACCGATAGTTTTGTGTGGAGTGAGGGGTTTTGATACTTTATAGTGTGAAAGAAGAGAGATTTAGATCAGATAATATGACATAATGGAGAAGCGTTAAGAAATGTTAAGTGAGTAACTAAATTTTCTTATCAATCATCAGTGTGTTTAAAAAAAACATAGGTTCTATCTTGTCTAGTATGTATTGCTTACATACTTACAAATAAGTTTTAATCATCAAAGTGCCAACAACTTCCTTCTCCTAATAATAAGTGAAATTGGCAAAACGCAGACTGAGAAGCTGCAGACGAGTACTTCGACGCCGAAGTGTCGTTTTGTGTTTGTATTTATTTATATAGTTAGTCATTTAATTTTGTACCTAGTGTTAATAGTGTGTAGAGTTTTCTTTTCATTATTGTCTGTTACTAGGTAAGTACGTACTTCCAGTTTATCTGTAAGATTTTAATGAACTCCCTATTTTCGTGCTTCAAAATACACTACACTTAACCGTCCAGTGTCAAGACTCACAGTCGCGCTATCGCAAGATAGAGCCGTCAGTGGGTCGCGTAATGACCGGACACTTTACATAATTTGGTGATCGACTGACCCCAACCTACCCTCAAGTAGAAGTAATGTTGTTTTGACCCGCGGCTACCCAACTACCCACCAAGCATTATGGGTAACGGAGGATTGAATTGTACGTATTGGAGCGGTAGTTTATGTTTCAGTTTGAGATCGGATCACAGAATTTTGTATGAAACAAAAAAAAAGTCAATTGGTAAGTAATAACTTCAACTTTCATTCGATATCTTATTGGCTGCATTAGTGGAAAAAAATCACCACGTTTTCAACAGAGTCACGAGAAAGAAAGTCACATTGCAACGGTGTTGACCAGTGATGGCCCAGTGGTAACGGCCACGACTTGCGAGTTGTAGGTCGTAGGTTCGAACCCAGACAGGCGCTTTACTTTGTGTAAATTATTTCATCACCACTGCTCTCAAAACGGTGAAGGAAAACATTGTGAAGAAACCGGCATGTCCTAAAACTATAATATATTCGAAGACATGACGTGACATCTGCCAACCCGTATTGGGCCTGGATGGTGGATTACGACCCACTCCCTCTTACAGAGAGGAGGGCTGTGTCCCAGCAGTGGGCATATATAATAATATAATAATAATAATAATTTATTTGTCAGATAGTACAATCCACTTATGTTAGTAAAGACATAAACAACTTATAAAGCTAGTGTTAGTACATATACCTCAATTAATTAATTAATGAATTCTAAAACATGTCAGATACGATAATAATAATAATAATTCATAATAAGACAATAACACACTACTTCTGGGCACGGTTAGACGGCAACACTATCGTCCTCGTCCAGTGTTTCCATATAAGGCCATCAGCCCTATCCGATACGGTCTTCAAGAGGCTGTTGGCGCTGCCACGCACCCGCCACATCAGGGATGCGATACGTTTTCGAACAATAGCATAAAAGTCATCTATACGTGCCTCAGCGAACATCCCTGATGCGCTGCAGTGTCGCGGCAGCCCCAACAGTGCCCTGTATACGTTATTGTATTGGACTCGCAAGGCGCTGTAAGCCCGCCGCGAGTAGTCGACCCATAGGCTGCAAGTATAAAAAGATTGGCAGTATGCCCTAAACAGAGTACCCTTTACATCACTTGAACACCTCGCAAACCTACGGATCAACATGTTGCCCCTGACTGACAGCGCCCTACGTTCCCTCTCTATGTCAATGTTATCGGTCTGTGTAGCAGTGACCCAGTGCCCCAGATACTTGAAGGATGTCACCCACTTTAGAGCGGTTCCCGCGAGTGTGATAGGTGGTACTGCATAGGTCTTAGTACCTGCTTTGAACATCAGGCACTCGCTCTTTTTTGCATTATATCTAAGACCCTGGGCCTCCGCATATCGCTCACAAACCAATAACAGTGTCCTGAGGGCGCTGATCGATGGGGCCAGCAGCACCATGTCATCGGCGTAACTTATGTTATTGACAATTGTTCCGTCAATCGAACAACCTATCATAGTGCCACTGAGCTCACGAACCAGCCGATCCATATATAGACAAAAGAGTTTCGGGGAAGTCAGACCTCCCTGCCTGACCCCACACTCCAGCCCGTACGCATCGGACAGCGACCCTGCCCACTTCACCATATTGGTTTGATGGCCGTACCAATATTTAAATAATTCAACCACCTCACTCGGAAGCGTCGTCTCCTCATACAACTTCTTCCACAAAACACCATAGGACACCAGATCGAAGGCTTTTGATAAGTCAAGAAAACATGCATACACAGGGGTTTTCCTGTCCGTATAGTATCGAACAGTGTGCTTGAGACAGAGAACAGCATGTTCAGTTGACAGACCCGTTCTGAAGCCAAACTGGGCATCGTGTAGCGACAGATGTTTATTTAACTGTTTGTCCAGCACACTGTCCAACACTTTTGCAATTACCGTAGCCAACGATATGGGCCTATAGTTGTTTATGTCCGAAGCGTCCCCAGTGCGATTTTTTATAATTGGCACAACCAAGGTCTTCATTAGATCGTGCGGTAGGTACGTGTGTGAGAAACAGAAATTAAAAAACAAAGCCAGCACTCTGGGCATATGCACACCCGCATTTAGCAAATGCTCGATGCTCAAATAATCGTGCCCAGGTGATTTCCCGCGCTTCATACCTCTCAAAACTGCCGCTATTCCCTTAGCCGAAACCCTTACTAGCGATCCCATTGCTGGCTCCCTAGCCGCCAAGGCCTCTCCCATTGCACCTAGAGGGGACTTCACAGCAAAGTGATTCTTGAACAAGTTTGCAATGGATGCAGGCTCACTAACACCCTCAACACTCGCAGGAAGGCTCGACCTGCCATTCAGTTGGTTAGTGTGCTTCCAAAACTTAACAAAATCCTTCTTGTCGTGACAGGATGCTATTATATCCATTTTAATTTGCTCCCTATTCTCCTGACACCACTTTAATTTACTTTTAAAGGCTTTTTTTTTCTCTCGCATGGTAGTATACAAAGTACCCACTTTTGGTTCACCACATAGTACCCAATTCTGAAAAGCAAGTCGAGCCTCCACATGCGCTTGCCGAACATGTTTGTTCCACCCTATTACTGGCTTTCTTTTGTTTTGTTCCGGCCCAGAGTAACTAATACAAGACGCACTACTTAATATGTCAATAATTTCATTATACATTTTATCAATAATACATCTATGTTCTACATTTGTACACAATTTGTCACTACAATTTTCAAATTCAGAAGGAAAATCAATTTCTCTTAATCTCGTCGTACATAAATTTTTATATAAGTCTGCTTGTTTTAAATCCCTTTCACCCCACACAATCTTATTTCGAACGCTTATATACGTACTGGTTTTAGTTTTAAGTAAGTTAAAGTTACACATTATTTGTAATGGAATATGATCGGACCAATACACACCATGTAATATCTTTGCGTCGACAACCGTTCCCCATGCCGCTTCAGATACCACACAGTGATCTAACCAACTATGAGATCCATAAATGTCACTTACGTACGTATACGAGTCCGAGGAAAGTCCCAATATGTCAACATCGGCACATAGCCAGTTCTGTTCAACACAAAAGTCCAACAGTTCCACGCCAAACCGCTCACCGGGCTGCGCATTATAGTCGCCCATCATAAAAACAGAGTCCACACAATACTCCTCAACTATCGCCGCCATCTCACCCAAACATTCCGTAAACTCGGCAAGATTGTCGGCTGTGTCCGTTGGCATGTACACCGAGAACACTAATATCGCTCTGTCGCCACACATCACTTTTATCGCCGATATACGCGCACTTAAACACTGTATGACAGATACTGATTGAAATACGTTTTTCCGCCACAGTAAAGCGACACCTCCGAATGGCCTTCCGCGTAACACACCGGCGCCGGTATCTATCGCCGACTTTCCCGTAAAATCGAACTCAGCATCAATCGTGCCCAGGAACGCAATATCTTGCGGCTGCAACCACGTCTCTTGCAAGGCAACTATGTCAGCTGACCGGCATAACCCTCTCACGCACTCAATTGAGCGGGTAACCGACCTACAGTTGAAACTAACAAGTTTTGTGCTATTATTTGTCAGGTTATTGTTGTGTATGTCCATCACCGTTTAGTTTCATGTCATATGTTATTTTATTTTCTTTATCCTTGTCGTATGTTTTTCTATTAAAATATATAAATTTTCGAAATTGAATACCCTCTGGCCATAAGTCATCATTAAGAAACAGCGATAATTTTGCTTGTGGTACAAAGATCTTGTACGCTGCATAGCGTTTATGTTTTGCCATATTAATTTGCTTCAGAGTCACAGTTATATCCGTCTTTTGCTGTATGTACTCAATAATATCGATTGGCCTGGTAGCTGTATCAACCCTGTTTATGAAGAGGGGAACGTCCATTTCAGCTGCCCTGAACTTAACATCCGGTTTCGTAATAGCCTTGCCTTTAGATCCCTGCAGACGATTTCTCGACCTCTTTAATTGAACGGTTTTCCATTCTTCAGACACATTCTCTTTTTTCCATTCACCCTCTAAAACTATAATTTCCGCTAACGTTTTTTGCTTGGACGCACTGCAATTCGCTGTATCGGTTTGCCGTTGTGACTCACTTATCCTCGTTGAGCGAGCGCTTCGATCATGTTTGTGTTCGAACTCCGACGCAACCTCGCCTTGCCTTGGTACACTAATGGGTGCGAGCGAGACAGGCATTCCAGAAACACGTATGGGCGAGCGAGGCACATTTAACTTAATTAGTGTTGATGGGCTAGACTTCCCACTCTCGTCAGCTGTTGTCATACTAGTCACGTTATTATTCAATAGTGATTTTGATTCAATATTGACATTCTGCCCTTGATTTTTTTCTAAATCGGGCGATAGGCCCATCGGCCCGCTGTCAAAACAAAAACTGTCTATTCCACTCCCACCGCCTCTTCTGCGATTAATATTCAAATCGAAGTTATTAACGATCGACGACTGTTTCAAGTTTTGCAACTCATTTCTAATCTCATTTAATTGTTTCTCAGTGACAAATGTATCCTTCATGCTTTTTATATCATTTTGAATAGTCAATATTTCCTTTAGTGTCCTGGTTGCGTCAATATGATCGAATGTCACTGGTGGAAGTTTGTGCAAATCTTTTGCTACAAATACTGGAACATGCTCAGGGTCCGTTTGCTTGAATAGTGCAATTATGTCATAGATATTTCGCTGCGATTTACCACTTTTCTTCCTTGATATTTTCCGTTGATGCGTTGAGACTGAAGCAAAAAGTAAATTTTTGCCTATTTCTATGTCCTCCTCCGAGAAGGCGGTCACACATAGCCTTACTAGGCCTTCTTCGTCCATCACGTCCACTTTATTCTGTATAAACGCCAACAGTTCACAGATGACAATATTACAAGTCGTACACTTAATTACTTTCGTAGCCATTTCGCCCGGGACTGAGTCACCGACACCGTCCATAGTACGTCCTACCGCAAGCGCGTGCGGCGAACGACGCATATTATAGGCTGATTACGCTTAGGTACGCAGTGGTTAAAACTAAAAAGCCTAATAATCCACCGAGTAAAAAAAGCATTCAAGAGACTAACTACCTGAACAATGACTGCGACTTTACCAGTGATTTCAATCACCCGAATATATGATTGTATCAAATGGCTACGAAGGACTCCATTTCTGACCCAAAATATTCCGATTATTTACCATGAATTGGTTCACGGAATAATATACCTTATTGTCTTGGTAATACCTACATTGGTAGGTACAATTTCTAATCATAAAAACCTACACGATTTACCCACAGTTCTCAACCATTTTTTATCTTCAGCAACATCTCAACACACAACATACCGCGGCGGTCACGATCTGTCAAAGCCTCCCATTTTTGACACCATCTTAAAAACTCGCCTCCTTTACGAGAGTCAGCAAAAACCTATCACATATTCTTCCAGGTGGGTCCGTACCCATACTCATCCTTTCGCCACAGTATGAAGGGTATATAAAAATTAATTAAATGCTAAAACGTTTGCTAAGTAGGTAAAAAGTGTGGATCGAGGGGCCGGCGCAGCGGGGGCCGTCAATCAACGTCCGCGATGTATTGAAATTGCACTTTTTATGCGCTTGCGCTGTTTGTGAGGTCATAGTGGTGGTGGAATAGCGGTTTAAGGAATTGAGATTAATTTTTCTCAAAAAATATTATTTGGTCCCTGAACTTAGGTACCTACTTAGACTTACCTATCTAATTGATGGCTATGATGTGGGTACAGCTAATGGGGTTAAATATAATGACCACCATAAAATGCTTTGATACCCTTAGTTCTTGCACTTCAAATTGTATTCGACCACCAAATGTAGTAAATGATCACTAAATCTTAGCGAGCAAATTAATGCGCTATTTCTGCCTAAATAAACTACTATGATTGCCATAAAATGTAGGTTTATTACCAAATAAAGTATTATGATGCCATATTAAGTTATGTCTCCGGCTTGCTGCGAACTAGATAGACGAGGTTAATTAAAAAAAAATGGATAGGTTAGGTTAGGTTAAAACTGTGACCTCCTACGCAGAAACGACTAGATTGTACTTATAGAAAAAAAAAAAATACGGAAAAAAAGAGATTTTTTGCAGGCTGTTGAGAACCGAACATGATTTATTTGGAGTCATTTTGCTTAAATAGGATAGCGAGATGTTAAAACTTTGGTGATAAGTTTAAATTTTAAGATGCGGGTTTAATTTTGGTGATCATTTACTATTTTTGTCTGTTATATATGTTACTACATCTGGTGGTAAGTTAAACATAAGCCAAAGCTAATAATTATGTGCAATAAAAAGCCTGGTATCCTCTTTCTATGAGATCTATCTGAGTTAGAACAGGCAAATCAACTTTGACTTGCAAAAAACCAAAACAAAAGAATTTTTATTCGATGAAAATCTTTTCAAGCTAGTGGAGTCCAGAGGAGCAATTCTCGTAATTTTAAGACCGTTCACAGTCTGATCTCAGTCTCATCTCATCTCAATCTGTCAAAAAATACTTCAGTTTTTGACATTTGTTTGTCGCTGAGATGAGACTGCGACTAAATTTTGAACGTTTTAAATTACGAGAATTGGTCTTCAGATGATAATCCTTACGACGCATATTGATTGAAATAACCCGTGAAATCTTAACAAAGATTGGACTTCCAAAATCGTATCGCAGTAAAATTCTCACTAAAATCGCCCCCGCTCCGCTCTTCACCAAGCCCACGCCACCCTCCCATACGTATAACAAAGTATTATCAAACGGCCATCGACTCCAGCGACACATAAAAACAAAACCAACATATAATTACAAAAGGAATTCGCCAAATGAGCCTTTTTACGGCAAAACTGACAGTTGGTACACTTGTCAATTTCAGGACTCCCCTTTTGGTGTGGAATTAACAAGAATGTGTAAATTTTGAGGTGTAAACATAACACGTATATAAGTCATACTTGGACATCATTTGAGCTAAATAAGGGCGTGGTAATAAGTGATAATAGTTATACGGTAATAATCATAATCGACATGTTTGGTAGTGTTGTAAGAAAGAAGTGATGCCAGTTGGTAGGTAATTTAATTTTACCCTCCGATATTATCGGTATTCCCTTTCTACAAATTAATAAGCTTGATAGCTTGTTTGGCTTGCTGCTTGCTTGCTTGTTTTATGATCTTCCTGTACTTTTTATTTCATTCTTTTCTTTATTGAATAGCAAACGCATATTAAGATAGCAAAGGGCAGTCTGGATTTGTTTTTTAAGTTATTTGAGTCAAGTTATTGAAATGATTGCAACTATTTATTTAATACTAGCTGCGCCCCGCGGTTTCACCCGCATAAGTTTCGATCCCGTGGGAATATCGGGATAAAAAGTATCCTATATGTTAATCCTGGTTATAAACCATCTGTGTGCCAAATTTCATCCAAATCCGTTCGGTGGTTTTTGCGTGAAAGAGTAACAAACATCCATCCATCCATACAAACTTTCACGTTTATAATATTAGTAGGAAGTAGGAAGGATCGATCACCACGACACAACAAAACATGATATTTTTGTTTTAGGTTAGGTTTAGAATAAGTACTACAAAAGAAACAATATTTCAATAGATATTGATAGGCGAAAATTATAGATTGAAGACAACTGTAGCTACCAACAGCTGCCGTACGATATTAAATTTCTTAAAAAAAAAAACTGACTAAAGAAAATTACATGAAAAATATTGCACTAATCCTACTTATAAAGCAATAACCATTTCTCCTTACTCCATAACGATTCCACTAACTTCCTTTATCTACAAGCCATCGCCACCACGTAAAAACTAGACCCCCACCATAATAGTCAAGGAGACAGACAACGAACCATCAACATAATCCAACAACTTTACAAAAGCCCAGTAAGTGGGCAGCAACAATCGAAACCTATTTCCATTGACATGATATTACCATTTAATAGCCCGGATAGCCCGTGGCCACGCAAACGGCTATCGGAATTACCCGGGGACAGTTTATGAGACATAACAGTCGGGCTCTCCGACTATCTGATGCATTTTTAGATGACTCGATTTTGGGTTAAGACAATCGGGGGCATTGTTTGGTACAAATAAAACGATTATGCAGAGGCAGGAAACTGATTTTGGGGTTCGATTTTAATACATTACCTATTTATATTGGTGATTCTTTCTCAGTATAAAATAGGGTAGTTTCCTGGGTAAAAAAATAATTATTATAATTAGTCCGTAAGTTAGATTATCGAAAAATATTGGAACCGTATTTTTTATTTTGTCAATCAAACAAAAAATGACAAAGATAGAGCGCGTCAAAATTTGGGAGTGGGTCGTGACGTCACGCTATGCTGAAAAGTGTAGCAAGGCGTGACGTCACGCGGAAATTTAACGGGCGATATCTTCATAATTTTTTATATAGGTAGTGGACAAAAGAAAAAAATACGGGTTCAATATTTTTTGATAATCTAACTGACGGACTAATTAAAATTTTTTAGGACACTAGCCTTGTGATTCCCTAGGCCAGGGCAACATTTTTTGTATACAAAATGTATGGAAAGTGTGCGCGTTAGCGATACACGGCGCTTAGACTGGAATGGTGCTTGTGTATCAAAAAGGATACACAGTGTTTAGACAGTGTGTATCGCAAAAGATACACATGGCGCTGAGCGTGTTAAACCATTTACAGGCACTTTCAATTAAACCATCATCTGCCTAGCCTTTTCCCAAATATGTTGGGGTCGGCTTCCAGTCTAACCGGATGCAGCTGAATACCAGTATTTTAAATGGAGCGACTGCCTATCTGACCTCCACAACCCAGTTACTGGGTAATTATACGATACCCCTTGGTAAGACTGGTTGTCAGACTTTCGGGCTTCTGACTACCCGTAACGACTGTCAAAGATCCACGAATGACAGCCGGGACCAACGGCTTAACGTGCTTTCCGAGGCACGGAGGGGTCTCGGTATGTAAAGATGGTCACCCATCCACAGACCAACCGCGGCAAGCGAAGCTTACCTGACCGATCGACCTGTGCGGCAACCATTTACAAAATTAAATAGTCGGACAGTTAGTCAGAAAGTTGAAGCTAGTTGCCCATCCCAAAACGTAGATCTCTATGGAGAAGAACGGGCAAGAAACTCCACGGACACTCAACAATTATAATAACCTACCTACGAATTTTTACCAATTACCAATTCCGTTGCGAGATTAAATAATCTATCAATCTTTGTCACTTTTGAAGGGATACAGCTGTGTCAAAACGTATAATCATGGATAAGCCATCTTCGGGATTTGCCACAAATGACCAAAACAGAAGATTCTCAGTATCGAATTAAAAGATGATTCCTGATTCTCAATTGAGAAAAAAAGCTGCTAGAATACAGCTTTTTTTCTCAATTGAGAATCATGAAACCATTTCTTCCTTCATTTCATTTCATTTCATTTATTTATTTGCATACCATAATGTGAATTAAGTTGTTAAAAATAGGCTTAAAGCTAAGATACAATTATGGACCCTGTAAGGGCACAGCAACTTAAGTAAGAATAAAATAATTAAAAGTAAAAATATTAAAATTAAATTAAATTCGTAATAGCATTTATTTCCTTTATAAATCGCTGCCAGCTTCAGCCTTGCACCAAACATAGGAAAGCAATTGACTAGGAATTTACTGTTTTAAGGATTAGGAGGCATGCTGCCTACTCCTAAGGGGCATCTAGGACATCGTTTGAGGGTTTTATTCAATTCCATAAGGAAACTGGATCGAAAATAGGTAAATATACTTGTTTAAGTCCGGGTTACTGTATGCCATTCTACATAACTAGGTACCTGAGTTGAAAACGAACCAGCCGGTCGATTCTGTAAAAATCTCACCGTGAAAACTCAAGTGAAGTGAGCTTGATGTGAGTTGCCAGTAGTGTCAATCCCTAGCATTATTTAGAATGACAGCTCCCTCCACGCTCACTTCACCTAAGTTTTCACGGTGAGATGGTTACAGAATCGCACTGCAGGAGTCTAGTAGTTGTATGGCTACCACGCTCATAATAATGCATAATCAACCGATAATGTTCCCACTGCTGGGACACAGGCCTCCTCTCTGTGAGAGGGAGTGGACCGTATACCCCACGCGGGCCCAGTGCGGGTTGGTAGATGTTACGACTCTTTGATTTTTTGGACATACCGGTTTCCTCACGATGTTTTCCGTCACCGTTTTTGAGAGTTCAGCACCACGCTCGTTCACTCTAAATGGGCTAGTTTGAATTAGTAGGTCGGTTAGTCGGTCGGTTCCGATCCTACACTCCTACATTCTGTCGAATATTGACTAAGGTCCCGACCCAACTGAGCCGATCCGAACTTTTTTCGCATTTTTCAATAATATTCGGTTCGGCCATGTGTCGGTCCGATCCGAACATTCGCACTTTGCACTTCGGAGTAGGCCCCCTGAATTCGCCTTCTAATTTATTTGATATTTTCCAGCACCATAAGTACTAACTTATCTAAAACAAATGTGGGCTTTGCGCTAATGTGCTATCAAGATTGGCCGCTGGAAGCAGCTGGATGAAGGTGGGTGAGGTTTGATGGCTGCAATAGGGTGATGAAGTGATGCTAAGGATTGAGTTAGGGATTCACAGCATAGTTTACGGTGTAGCCTCCGCCACCGTTCATCAAAACTGAAAAACAGTTGAAAAGAGTTTTTACTGCTGCTCTTGTAGTGACAGGATACCAATAACTGGCCACTGAGCATGTCTGACACCACAACACCTTTAGGAACTAAGCAATAAATAGGTACGCTGCGGCCACGTTGTCGTGATAAGACGAACGACACTTCACGCGCTCTCTCACGGACACCGCTCGACGTCTCGCTGTGAAACAAAAGTGAACAATGTAGCCATAGCATTATAGATAGCTACAAGACCTCATAAAGATCTTCCTATACTTATCATTTATTAAACTACCCTCAAACACTGCCACTATGATCCACTACCATAAAACAGTGGGCCACGATAAATCGCCATACCATGGCTCCGCTCGTAAAAGTGACCCCTCCGCCTTTGCCGGCCATTGCGGGGTCAAAGGATAAGTATTCAATAATTTATACAATTGATAAATAATAAATAGGAAGGGGCAGCCATAGTTTTGTTTTTATTTTTCTGTGGGTATTTTGAAATTTTATGGCTGGACATGTTTTTCGGAGCCCGTCTGGCACTTTGGAGCTAGATAGGTACCTATCTTCGTAAGGCAAGTTTCGTGAATTTTGTCGAAAATGTTTATGAGAAAGAAAAACTATAAACACCATTTTGATAATATAAATCATCCACTAAACAACATCCCAAAAACGTAAGCTCAAAAAACCACCCCATTACCCTAGAGAACTCTATCTGGAGTAAATGACAAATAAATACCTAGTCTAGACATTATTTTGCTCCTAGGTAAATTTTTTTCTAGCTCTTAATGGTCATCTTACTTAGCACATCCATTGCTGTTTTCGTTATAAAGTTTATCAGCAAATCGCAGAGAGGACCGACTCTATACATATTATGATTAAAAGATTTTTTTTTTCATCTCACATTCTCACACTACACTAGTTAGCCCATTTCCAGCCTCCATTCAATAAATCTTTCAAATCTTCGACGACTTCGACGTCTTCAACAAACAAAAACTACCCGTAAAATGACATTATAAAAATATTTTATCACCGATGAAAGTTACGACCAACTTATTCACTATTGCACCATAACTATACACTCCTGCTTACCCCTTAAAGCTTCATAAACAACTGTGAGCATCATAATTTTATATTTGAAGTGCTGATTTATACCTGAAGTGCTCATATAAGAGCGTAATGTGGTATAAAACAAAATGTGCTTAAATCAACGACGGTTTATACAAACGGCGTTAAGTTTTCTGCTAATGATCTCAACAGGACTGTTTGTAGGGTTGTCCGGGAAATGACTGATTTTTATTATAGTACTAGATGCGCCCGCGGTTTCACCCGCATAAGTTTCGATCCTGTGGGAATATCGGGTAAAAAAGTATCCTATGCATTAATCCAGATTGTAAACTATATGTGTGCTAAATTTCATCCAAATCCGTTTAGTAGTTTTTGCGTGAAAGAGTAACAAACATCCATCCATCTATACAAACTCGCGTTTATAATATTTAGTAGGATTTTTCTGTTTCATAGCTAAGACATCTGAAGAACGGTAACGGAAAAATCAGGGGTAACCCAGACTGTATGGTCTGAAATCCAACCAGATTCAAAATTTTATTTCTTTCTTTCAAATCTGAGGGCGCCTAAAAGAAAGAAAGAAAAAACATTTATTTAGCACAGACCAAAAGACACACAATACACCAGATACATTACATCAGATAACAACAACTATAAGAACAAATAGAAAACTAGTATAAAGACCGATGTAAGAAATTAGCAGGAAAGTGTGCCTCACGGCTGCACCAAAAAGGCCCAGTTCAGCAAAAGTGCCAGACAAAAAAAAAGTTAATTAGTTCTCTCTTGAAGAAGTTAAATATTTCTAATCTATTATCGACTGCTGCCAGTCTTCTGGGCACGTTTCCGGATGACAACGAAGCGGATAAGCACCTTTTATTTTTGTATTTATTTGTGTATAGTTAGTTAGTAATTTAATTTAGTACCTCGTGCAAATAGTTAGTTATCTATACATACAATAAAGAATGAAGCTCGATACTATCGACTAAACTTTTTCCACTTTTTAAGATAAACTTTCTAACCTATTAGAAATTGTAAGACACATTCGAATCACTGTCTATGCGGAAAATAAAAACATAAGCAAACTTTCCGAAATTACAACCTCACATAACGGATCCGAATGTGTAACCCTAACTTCATCCTTATCAAATACTCCTCCATATTTATAACATTATTTTCCCACGACCGCCAGCCCTACAGTCCACCACTCACCGATGCAAAAATCCGACCAGTCCGATCGCGACATCTCGATTCTATAATCGATCAATTAAATCGAATTTCTTACGATAAATCGAGAGGACTAACGCGAAATTTTTTCGCACGGAATCGCGCGAACAATCGCGCCCCGGCATAATATCGGATAATACGACCTTTTTGCTATATCCGTTTTCTATACCAATGCACATTTGGCTAAACAACACGTCTTACACTGACTTTTCAAGGCATTCCTTTCCATGCACACAAAAATCAACCCAATACTCCGACGAAAAAGTTCAAATTCACTTGCTAATATTTCCGCATACATGTTTATTAATTTATGGACTTTATTTCTCAGGGCTTAAAGGTGATTATTGAGTGTGTAATCAGAGTAGAAGAGCTATCTCATATTAAGGAATCAGATTCTTCATAATGGAGCGATTGCATTGTCATGAGAAGTATTGAACTGATAGGAAAATACCTTTTAGGAAAAAGGCGCTTTTCTATTATTTTGTATGTCTTTGTCATCCGTTGTATTGTATTGTATTTCACGCATTCATGACGCCCCTTCGTCAAAAAAAGAAGTGAGACATTTAGAGTTATTGTGCGATCGTATCTCCATCTTTTGATTGAGTTTTTCCGGAGTTTTTTCCCGATTGGCATTCATACGTTTTTTGCCATAAAAATTGCTTGTTGAAAACTTTTTTTTATGTATGTTCAAATCTAGAGATTTTTATCAGTATAGGCGTTTCTTCATGATTGCCATGACGCCAAAGGCAAATGGCCGAATGAAAGATGCTGAATGAAACATCCCATCTCTCTCTTTCTCTCTCTCTGGCATCTCTGATCTCTTATATCTGAGTTGAGCTGCACGATTACTTACAAATGCGTGCACTGACTGAACATGTCCACTCAATGTGCATGGTCTTTACATGATCTGACCACGATTATGTCTAGAGTTTAAAGAGACTGTGACCTCTGAGTTTGTTTAGGCCTTTCTTCTCAGAGCAGTCAGATAGGAAATGCCAACCTCATCTAATTTAAAAAATATGATTGATGTGTAAAAGTGTTTGTACGAACCTACTGAGTACAGAAATAAAATCATTTATCATCAGTTTTAGCAAATAAGACAAAGCATTCCCAGAATGCTAATAATTTAAATGTCATCTTTGAAGGTCAAGGCAGCCTAGCATAGCCATGACTTTAGATGCCTAAATGTTAGGTCTATTCACGTTTCGAATGTTGATGGTATTTCAAGTTAAACAAATTGCAACTTTATTTCAGTAGTAAGTAATTAAGTTGATTTCAGAGTGACTAGCATTAATTAAAAAGGCTTAAAAAAATTTGAATTTGTATTCGTAAACTAACTTTATTGTGTAGTATTTAAAGTTATTTGTCCAATAACTCATATTTGTTTACATGTTTGGCAAGTAAATCGCGAACGCAGATTATATTTAACAGTTTTAGTTCTATAAATCGCCGCCTGTCGAGATAAACTTGGCATCGCAACGTTAGTGACACTATAATTACTACCTTGTAAAACTCTGCACGTAGGTATAAAGATGTATGATTAAAGTGAATACAGATTTTAAGCCAAAGATAAATAGACTCTCACGGTAATTTTCTTCCTTATTTTGCAGGAATGGTAGTTTAATAAAAAAAAAGGTTCTGGAATAGTCGGAAGTCTCGAATGGTAGCGGGGTAATTGCGTAACACACTTAATTTTTGACAATTCGGCAATATTCATCGCGTTGTTCACATTGTGAGGGGCGCGTGGCTAAATAATAACAGCCGCACGTTTCGGTCGAAGGTTAAGCTACGCTTGCCGCGGTCTGTTCATGGATGGGTGACCATCCATTACATCTCGAGATCCCTGTGCCTCGAAAAGCACGCTAAGCCGTTAGTCCCGGCTCTCACAGTAAAAAAAAATACTAGAACGCAAACTGTAACCATAAATTCGGCATAATTATGATTCTGTTTCATAGAAAAGTATACCTACGCGGTCAAAATGTATGGAACAACTAATATATTTTTTATTAAAACCGACGAAACATTTCTACACTAGAGGGTTTAGAATCATTTATGATGAATTCAAGGTTGCAGTTTGCAAAAAAAAAATCCTGTAGGTATAAATACCGAAACATTTTTCATTTTGCCAATTTCCCCGCCGTTGCGGAGGTGGATGCAGCTCCACGTTGAATTTTAATTGAATATGCAAGGTGATTTTTTAAAGACCAGCCAAATTTAAGGATGTGGTACAGACCATCAAACTGAACAACTTTCTCCGTGGGACCAACATCGTAATCGCGAATAAAAATTCAGCCGTCCCATACATTTAGGTCGAGTAGGTATTGAAGTTTTCTATGGGACAGTTGATAAAATTTTCGCGATTACGCTATTTGTCCCTTGGAGAAAGTTGTTCAGTTTGATGGTCTGTACCACATCCTTAAATTTGGCTGGTCTTTAAAAAATCACCTTGTATATGTATGTCTGTAACCTACTTACACTATAAGTTAAGTAAAGTTGTTACTAACCCTATGGACCCCCGTCTGAAATAAAAGCTTTCTATTCTATTCTAATATTCCATGATGACTTGCACCATACAACACAACATAAGTACCTGCACAGTGCACAACGTTAAACTATAAGTCAAAAAGTAATTAACAAAGTACACTCAAGAACAAAAATACCTAACTAATCCTTACACCAAACATAAGGCTTGGAACAAACGCGAAAAATCCCTAGCGAGTGACTTCGGTAACCCCTAGAGCGGTTTACGAGCGTCTTAATGACGGTACTCGGGCGTTTTAATGACGTTAAATGAGCGTCAACGAGCCTTGAGTTAACAACTTCCCACTTTCTTGAGATTTGGTGCAGTTTCTTGGGTTAAAAGTTCACAGTTTTGGGAATATCTTTTCGAGAATTATGTGGGGTGTTTAGTTTTGGACGTTTTTGACTTGCGCTGTGTTGACAAAAGGTGTTTTTTAGGGTAGAATTCACGTGGATAGTGCAACAGGCGAGCTTTGAACTTGCGATCTATGAAACACTAATTAATACCTTTATTGCTAGCTACAAATCGAGGCTAATTTAAACTCTGCTAATTATTATAAGCACCAAAATTAGAATGGCTAAGATGATTCCAATAAATATGTAGTAAACTAACGAATTTTGGACATCCATGTCCAAAATCCGTCCGTGTCCGTCTGTCTGTGTAGATCTCTATGCCAAATTGTATTACGCCAAATTATTATTGGATGTTTTGTGCAAATTTTGCACTTTTTTTAAATACTATTTTTACGTTCCGATGATTGCGTTTAGTTTAGTTTTATTATCTTTCTGTGCGAGTCGCAATAAATACTGTTTCTTTATTTCAAATACTCCTAAAATACATGATTGACAGACCCATCAAGTCCACTACTAATCAAAAGAACGTTGACACCACCAAACACGTTATTCCAATGAAATTAGACAACAATATAAAGCTCGCATTACACTTGACTAAGGGATAGCAGTAAAAGCAAATTGGATTTTTTCCAGCGCCCTCTGCCGGTGGGATTTAATTATTGTTTTATTGCGTGTCGAGGGGATGTATGTTAATGCTGATGGCGCCACCATTTCGTAGATCTACTTGTTTGAAATTAAGTTCGAGACGATTGTGGGTGACTGTACCTACTTTCTTTAAAATGTTAGAAGGACAAGACTTCATTTGCAATTTAAGTGCAACGATGATAGCTTATTTATATCAAAAGGAGAGTTTAATGTAACTCCTCCTGCATATGGTTTCCCTTTTGCTTTGAGCTGCTGTTAGTCCACTTTTTTTTTTTTTTTCACCGATAAGAAAAACAGAGATAAAGACAGGCGAATTGTCCATAAACTGAAGGAAATATATTCATTATTGTATTAATCATTAGTAGCCTAAATTATCTTTTACAGTTACATTAGGCGGTTATCACACTCAACGCTGCACCGGACACCGCTCAGCAGTGCGATTCTGTAACCATCTCACCGTGAAAACTTAGGTGAAGTGAGCGTGGAGTGAGCTGTCATTCCAAATAATGCTAGGGATTGACACTACTGACAACTCACATCAAGCTCACTTCACTTGAGTTTTCACGGTGAGATTTTTACAGAATCGACCGGCTGGTGTGCGGTGCTGCGGTTTTTAACTTTGACTAGACCGCACGGAGATGCGGTGACGGTTTGTTGTACAGACGCCAGCATATCAAGCTACTACAATCTGTCAAATTTCTTTAGTAGACTTTCAACTTTATCGCTAAAGCATAAGGTTCAAAGTAGATTGGGAAAATTTGACAGTTTCGGGTAGCTTGATGTGCATCAAGCTACTACAATCTGTCAAATTTCTTTAGTAGACTTTCAACTTTATCGTTAAAGCATAAGGTTCAAAGTTGATTGGGAAAATTTGACAGATTCGGGTAGCTTGATGTGCTGGCGTCTGTACCCTGCGGTTTTTGTATACAAATCAAGATCCTACAGTCAAAGTTAAAAACCGCAGCACCGCACACCAGAGCGGTGTCCGGTGCAGTGTGATAACCGCCTTATACATATAAAGTGTAAGAGATAGTTTAGGCTACATAACAATTCTTTTTTCTTTTCCATACATAGGGTTTGGGGTTTTTTTTTTGTAAGTAATGTTTCCTTTCATGGTACAAATAAGCCTAATGAGAACAAAAATGTACAGAAATATTAAAAAAAATATATCAAAATGTAGTCATAATTTTCGACAAAATGTCCAGCTACACATTTATCTATTCCGTGAGCTACACCAACATAATTTTCAGGCGGCCAAGACAGACATTTGTTAACAGAAATCTGGTAACCCTGCCTACCCACATACATATAGAACCGTTAGTAGGTACCACCTGTTCAATAGAATGAACTCTGACACAAATAGTATCAGTTTGAAGTTCCCATTGCGTTCGTGTTCACATGCTGACCTTACACCCACCGGGTTAAGGGGAGGAGCTTATGAGAGAACTTTATTTATTAAGTATTAAATTTTTATATAGGTTGTCAAAGGAACCCAACATTAGATTAGATTGGTGTGTTAATCATTTACACTTCGAACTAAAGCGTATACCTACCTAGGTCGGTTAGCTTGTTTACCTATTTAGGCTGCACAAAACTACTAAGTTATATTTAATCAAAATAAAGTTTTTTTTTTTTTTAATAAATTGTTTTAATTAATGATTAAGATATAACTGCCAGTTATATATTTCTCTACGCCCAAAGATGCGGAAGTTTCGACGCTCATAATTCTGTGATTCTGTGTCCATACAGGGCTGGATAATGACGAGATAAGTAGATACTATTTTTAATTTTTAGTGTACGAGTACATTGTCAAACAGTGGAGTACAACTCTTTACGACGTTAGTATGGAAGAATTACTGATTAGTGTTACTTTAATATTATAATGCATTTATTTCTTATGTTTTTTACCTGATTTGGTTATTGGTTGGGTAATATGATTGGCCCGTGGGTGGGTGACCATCTCTTCACATACTAAGACCCCTCCGTGCTTCGGAAACCACGTTGGTCCCGGCTGTCACTCGTGGATCTTTAACAGTGAACTCACTGTGTGTCACTCGTGGATCGTTACGGGTCGTCAGAAGCCCGAAAGTCTGACAACCAGTCTTACCAAGGAGTATCGTATTACCCAGTAACTGGGTTGTGGAGGTCAGATAGGCAGTCGCTCCATGTAAAATACTGGTACTCAGCTGCACCCGGTTAGACTGCCGATCTCAACATAGTTGGGAAAAGGCTAGGCAGATGATATTTCTTTACCTAATACTTAGCCATTTCAAGTAGGTACTACTACTTAACACGTTTTACTTAATTACATCGCTGTTTAGTGGCGAAACCGCAGTTATAATAGTAATACTAACGATTATTTTTATTATTATCCTAATAAACCGAAAATATCCTCATTTTACGAACCAACTGCAGTTTCATCTGTAATTGGCCCTCGTTTTATTAGAAAATTAATGTCTCGTATTATGTTTCATAAGCTGTTTTTAATAATATCCAATTATTATGCATATTTTATTAATAGTATGTAATAATTTAATAATTGCTACTGAGGTTATGGGCGAATAAATTTTAATGTGGAAAGTGTGGCTTTTAACATTTGTGAATTAAAGGGTAATTATAAATTAAGTAGGCGCCATGTACAAATTCTAGGTACAGACGCCAGCAGGTTAAGCTACCCGAAACTGTCAAATTTTCCCAATCAACCTTAAACCTTAATACTTTAGCGATAAAGTTGAAAATCTATTAAAGAAATTTGACAGTTTGTAGTAGCTTGATGTGCTGGCGTCTGTACATCGTCTGAAAAATAATAACAGCATGTTACTGCCCCACTTCAGGGCAAAGACCTCTTCTCATTCAGAGAAGGCCATCAGAAGGGAATCATCCTATCCTACTTCCTACTTAATATTATAAACGTGAAAGTTTGTATGGATGGATGGATGGATGTTTGTTACTCTTTCACGCAAAAACCATTGAACGGATTTGGATGAAATTTGGCACACAGGTGTTTTATAACCAAGCAAAGCTAAAGAAGGGTTATGATTTTTTTACCAAGATTTTTTAACTTGACGAAAAACCGAAGACCATACTAATTTCATTTACTTACTTTATTTATTTACTAAAACAAAATGACTTTTTGTATTTATTTGTATATTTAATTCACAATTTAATACCTAGTGTAGGTACATAGTTAGTTGCGTTATATATTGTACATAAAAATTTTAATTTTAATGTTTATGAAATAAATGATTATCTAATATTTTATTTGACTAATTTCAATAAAAGCCTCCCCTTAACAGCCTCCATGAATCATGGGTCGGTACGAGTGTACGAAGCCTCTATGAATAAATGTCGTAACCCTAAGCACGCCGCCATTACTACAATTCACCCGACTGATATTATCTAAATACTGGAGAACTATATTATTATGAATGTGCTGGATTTGTTCATAATTTTGTTGAACATATTTCGTATAATTCTTCAAATACCTGATTATATTCTGTGGTCTAGTGGTTGCAAGTGCGACTGCCGAGTGTGGTCCTGGGTTGGGTATATGTTATTGGATTTTCGATCAGCACCATAATTACGTAACACACGATCAATCGGAATCTGAATCATTTTGAAGCAAATTGCTAATCCATTGCTTCATAAGTTCGAAAAATTTGTCTGCTCAACACGTAAATAACGCAATGAATGTTGTTGAACTGTCAAAATGAAACCCGTTCCGATTAGTTGTGTGTTACGCAATTAGGGTGCTGGAGTCTCAGTGGCTAGCCTAGAGTCTAGATTTGTGCCTGATCGAAGGACATTGTCTGTCCACGTATTACATGTGAATTATAACATAATTGACGTTATGTGGGTGCTTACATAATCAGCCTATAATGTTCCCACTGCTGGGACACAGACCTACTCTCGGTGAGAGGGAGTGGGCCGTAATCCACCACGCGGCTCCAGTGTGGGTAGGTACAGACGCCAGCACATCAAGCTACCACAATCTGTCAAATTTCTTTAATAGAATTTCAACGTTATCCCTAAAGTTTTAAGGTTTAAGGTTGATTGGGAAAATCTGACAGTTTCGGGTAGCTTGATGTGCTGGCGTCTGTACATGTCACATGTCTTCGAATTTTTAGTTCTAGGACATGCCGGTTTCCTCACGATGTTTTCCTTCAGAGCAGTGGTGATGAATGAATTTACGCATGTAAAGCACCTGTCAGGGTTCGGAGTCGCCAGGGTCAGGGTTCGCCGTTTCCACAGTGCCACCATTGCTCCTCCACCATGTGAGTGTAGTTGTAAGTATTTTCTTAAACCTCTGCTTTTCTATTCGGGGAAAACATGCCTGATGTAATTTGTATGTGTGTAAAGTCTGATGTAAGAAATTAGCAGGACAGTGCGCCAATAGCCCAGTTCAGCAAAAATGCCGGACAACTAGTGCCTGCCGCTGGTTTTTTTTTTATTGACAATAGGCTCACTCTTGACCTCAATCCAGCCCAGAGGCAGGGATGAGATCTACGGTGGAACGAGCTTGCCCAGAAGAAGCCTATTCACTCTCGCCTCGAAGAGATTCGGGTTGTATAAACTCGGGAATGCAGACGCAGGCAGACGATTCCACTCCTTAGCTGTGCGCATCAGAAAAGATGACGAGAAGCGCTTAGTGCGTATATATGGTATAGTAACCAAATAGGGGTGGTATCCCGCAGTGCGTCTGGACTCTCGATGGTAGAAAGGTGAATGCGGGATGAGCTCATGTAGCTCTTGAGCACACTCCCCGAAGTACAGTCTGTAGAAGACGGATAGACAGGCGACACTTCGCCGGTGAGCCAAACTGTGAAGCTTTGCCTCCTCCAGCTTTTTAACTCCAATGAGTCTCTTCTGGGTTTTCAACTGGACCTGAACCGGTGCAGTCAAACTCTGTCACATTAACGGCAATATAGGAGCATGTCCTTTAGCAATTAACGTTTATGTGGTAGTAATGTATCCGCATTAATTACTAGTGCTTACGCCTTAGGCACGTAGTTTGTCACGAGAAATTATAGATACTAAAGGATGTGAAATGGAATATATTACTCCGAGCAATAAATTAGTAATTATCAAGGTTAAAAAAAATAGACGAAGAAAATAAATTACAGGTGAGTTGCACAACCGTTTAATGCTAACGTTTAATTAACTATCAGATGTATCAATTAACGGTAATGTATTTTTAATTTTTGCAACTCGTCTAGTTTATTAGCAGTCATTGGTATGAGGGATGTCATACGTGTCTTGAAATAGATCAATCTTCACAGTTTTTTTCTATTCATCTACGATATTATATAACTCTATCTATCCTGAATGGAATTATAAAGAACCAGCTTAAGAATAAGAAAAAAACACCACTGGGTATTTTATTAACTACAAATAATCAGCCTATAGGTAATGTTCCCACTGCTGGGACAAAGTCAAAGTCAAATCATTTATTTCAAATAGGCACATAAAAGGCACTTTTGAACGTCAAAAATAAAATTAAAATAAAACACAGGCCTCAACTCGGTGAAAGAGAGTGGACCGTAATCTACTACGCAAGCCCAGTGCGGGTTGGTAGATGACATTCTAATGATTTTCGAATTTTCGGTTCTAGGACATGTCGTTTCCTCGCGATTTTTTCCTTCACCGTTTTGAGAGCAGTGGTGATGAAATAATTTACACAAAGTAAAATGACTGCCTTGGGTCGAAGTCGAACCAACGACTTACAACTCGATAAGTCGCCGCCATTTCCACTGGGCAACCACTGCTCATTTAATACAGTTTAACTTTAAGTACCTACATAGGTGCTACACTTAACTTAAACATATAAAGAAATATAAAACTAAGCATTTATTGCAAAACCAAAAATACAAAAAAAAACTACTTGAAATTAACATTACCTACCTAAAATTCTTTTAAACACTGCCAAGCCCCATGTAACTTTTATAGGCAACAAATTCAAGGCAACTACATAGTTAAATGTTTCGGAATAAGTTATCGCTATGCAAATTCGGCAGTTAACTTGGCACTGATTAAAACTGCACGTCATAACTGTAATGGGGCAGCCCTTGACGCTCCGTTAAACTTTAGTTAGCTTTACGTTTGAGTTATGGCACAACCGGACGCTTTTGGGGGCATTCCTTTATGCTAGTTTTGTTTTTAAAGGCGATTAGACAATGCTGAAACAGTTTTGTGCCTGTACTTACAACACTGTAATTAAGTTTAGTTTTGTTCATTACCTAGTATTGAGGATTCCAGTCAGAGCATTCTATTCCACAATTCGTACCACACGATACCTCAAAGCAGTTCGGTGGAATAGTTTAGAAATATCGAACAATAGATTTTAATTACATAAATCAAAAAGTCGAATTCCAGTAAGTTTTCCTTGATTAGACAAAGGATAATTACTATTGGTGTTCATTTTGGTCTGTAATTTTGTAATTCATAAAAAAAAAAATCAACCGGTTGCACTCCGGGAGTGCCGGCAGAAGTGAAAACTTGAATATTAACGATGTGCATTTTTGATATTTTGAAATGCGGTCTACTCTCCCTTTGTCTTACGAATGTTCGATCAGGTCACGTGTCCTGACGCAAGCTCCGTCTTACGAATTTTCGATCAGGTGACGTGTCCTGACGCGAGTTAACATTTTTTACCCATCACAACAAAAGTGCACAACGCCACTAAAGAAGTTTTCACTTGAAAATAACATTTTCCGAAATAGTCTACCTGTGGCCCTAATTGCGTAATACACTTTCCATCACAATCTGAATCATTTTGGGGATATTACTAATCCATTGCTTCATATGTTCGCAAAAATGGTCGGCTCAACAACATAAAAAACGCAATGAATGCTGTTGAACTGTCAAAATGAAAGCCATTGCTATTGATAGTGTGTTACGCAGTTACCCCGCTGCTTGATAGAATGAAGTTGTCTTAAGGCAAAAGCGCCAGGATAGGTACTTAGTTAGAATTTGCAAATTACTATTTCATTTACAAAAACCGTAAGAAAATTTGAATTTTGCGGGTTACCGTAATGCATCCCCCTTAACTGAAAGTCATCTATAGGATTCTTCACCGAATGTCTACCGACTATTCCGTAAACATTAGTATCCATTTATTAAATTCACAATCGTACAGCAGATTGTAGAAATAAAATAAACAGCGGGATCATTTGGAACAGGGTACATTAGAGCCGTAGAGGGGTGAACAACTGAACAAGACGGAACATGAAGGAAATGAACAGGAAAACGAAGTACAAGCTACTGATAATAAGTTGTTACTTATTCAGATTAGAATGAACGTTTTATTTATTTATTTGTTGTTTTTTTTTTGGATACCTATATATTTCTTGAAGTAAATGATTTTAGGAATATGCTTTTTTTGTTGGGTGGGAAATCATCAAATGACCTCTCCCGCTCTGGGCTGAGCGGAAGGGCGTGTCAGGCTTTTACTGACTAAAACCCACCCGTGTTCCTTCAGTTGCCTGTGCCAGGGGCCACGGTATCTCTTTCGAACAACCCGCGGCTCGGGCAGGCATCGGCCCTAGCGGACCCCGTCAGTTCGTGCTGACATCTCTTTGCCATCCTTACTTTATGCTTCAGAAATAGACTGGATAAAATTGAAGGACTGACAGAAATAAAACTCACATGAGTTTTTTTTTTCAGTTTTATCAGTAAATACCTACGAGAAAAATAGAATAAGTAAAGCTAATAAATTTATTCTACTACTTTTTGTGTTTTTCCCATTTTCAAGCTCAATTCTACTTATCCTGTACTACTAATATCAAAATTGATTGTCGCACTTCGCATATTTTTTTCATAACCATTTTTACTACAAGCTTTTTATTAACTTGCGTCGTTTGTATGTGTTTTTCTTATTCTTAACACTATAGTAAAACAAAACCTCGTGTCGTGTAACATCGGCACACGTTGTTGATAAATAAGTGCAATAAAACAGCTCGGTATTGGCTGCGAGTCAGTTTGTCAGTCGCGACGGGTGACATATTGTAGCATGCTGCTATCGCTAGCGGGGGCTAGAGGGGGGCTCACAAAAAGGAGAAAGAAAGGTCTTTGTATTTGAAGGATTTCGCTGTTTTATAATATTTAAATGTGACAAATAGTTACAAATATTTTATAAAAGATAAAAGTAAAAAAATAATGCAGGATAACTTTAAAGGCCCGTAGACAGGCGCGACGCGGTGCGACGTGATTCTGGAAGAACATTATAAGAAGTTTTCATAGAAATTGTTCTACTAGAGTCGCGTCGCGGTATCGCCTGTCTGCAGGAGTCTTAAACTAAGCCTTATTCGCAAAATGGAAACAATCATGGACCTTTTTGCAAAATGGACGACCGTTTAAAAATATTTTAAACGGTCGTCCATTTTGCAAAAAGGTCCATGATTGTTTCCATTTTGCAAGGTAATGTATTAAAGTAACTGGAAGCTTTGCAAGTAGGTACCTACCGATATCAGTCAGCCCGCTACGGCCGATACCGATCGGGCTAAATTTTTCATATTGGTAAATGACTATAGGTAATAGTAAATTGATCTTTTAGAACGAAGTTCCTTATCGCGCGTTGCGAAAGGGGGCTAGACGGAAAATATTAAGACCAAAAGTTGGAACGACACTTTTTGCTATAGTTGTAAGCCGTGCGGCGCCGGCGTGCGCTTGTTTCTCTGTCTGTCTCTCTCTCTCTCTTTGAACTTCGTTCCATCCGGGTGTCCCTTGACACCTCTCAAGTTTTTTTGCTTAATAATAGGTCGAACCTACAACAGACAAAGGTAAAGAGGAAGATTGAGTAGCATAAGACTAATCAGCTGATAATGTTCCCACTGCTGGGACACAGCGGCCTCCTCTCTGTGAGAGGGCCCAGCACGCGGACACAGTGCGGGTTGGTAGATTTCATATTATGTGCACATTTTAAAAGAGTAATGGTGGAGTTTCTTGTCAATTCTTCTCCATACGAAAACTACCATTTGGAAGGGACGACTAGAATCAATTCTATTTTACTGTAATTTTTGACGATCAAAAGTGCTTTTTATGTACGCACGGCTACACTTCAAGCTATACAAAACCAGTTTGTCTTGGTCTCACTTTGTATGATATTTTCTCACAATGAACAGTCAGCTAATACTGGTTGTGCATAGCTTGATGTGTAGCCGTGTATACCTATTTGAAATTAATGCTTTGTCACATGTCTTCGAATTTTTGGTTCTAGAACATGCCGGTTTCTTCATGATGTTTTTTTTTTTAAAAGTGGTAAAAACCTCTTTGGATTGCAATAAAAATTAAAGCCTCAGACAACATGTCATAATTCTGACGATTTTATTAAGAAAACACCAAGAAACAACATACACAAAAAAAGTCTTCCCCCGTGCATCGCCCACATCTTTCCGCCCTGAACTCGATAAGGTTAGCCCCTCAATAAATAATTTGGCAATATTAGCATACGTCGATTTATCTCGAGTCAGGGCTAGAATTATTATTTATGGTCGGGCCGACCCCTCGCACTACATACGTTAACTAAATCCGAGGAGTAAGATTTCTCATAGACTAGATAAATTGGAGAGATGAGAGATTGAGTTGCGATGAGATAGATGGTCAGGATTTTTGGTATAAGAAAAAAGGGTAGGTAAATATATGAGTGCTTATCCAGTAGCTACAATGAGACGAACATTGTGCTCCTACATAATGCGGAAATATTAAAAACTAGCTGGACCCCACGTTTTCACCCGTATACGTCGCGAACTCGCGATCCCGTAAGAATATCGTGATAAAAAGTATCCTATGTCCTAATCCCGGTCATGGTCTACGCATGTGGTAAATTTCATCCAAATCTGTTCAGCCGTTTTAGAGTAACAATGTTGTTGTTAGTTTTTCTCCTTCAAAATCTTCATAACTTTAACTACTAGAAGATTAAGTAGGTAATCAAACTTTTTGAAAATTATGAGAAAAGCCTATGTTTTTGTAAGTTGAATTTCCTTTCAAACAACATTAATAGAATAGAATTGAATACTCTTTATTATGTACACTATATAAATTACAGACATAAATATAGAAATTTTACAAAGGGTGACACAATGGGCGGCACAATGGACGGTATTATCGCTAAGAGCGTATGTAAGACCTGTATGCGAGCGTATGAAGCCTGCCAGGGTAGCGGGATCGTCCGAAAGGGTTACCGCTGCCCTGGAACATAAAGGGCTAAGGAAGGAACACGGGTAGGTTTTAGTCAGTAAGAGTCTGACACTCCCTTCCGCTCCACCCAGAGCGGGAGGGGTCATTTGATGATTGCCCATCCACAAAAAAAAAGACCTGTCACATCTGCAAAGTCCTTACTCCCCACTCTATGCACCGGTACTGTTAAAGATTTCCTGTTCCTCGTCTATGCACGCAGCCGTGTGCCGGGACTCGCTTTGATTATCCAAGTTTGATGTCTTGACTCCAATTTCTAGTTTGTATTAGCATTTTCCAATTTGTGTATTTGAATAACAAATTCTGGATGTATTTTGAGTATATCTGACAAGTATTTTTGGGTATCAGGAGGTGGATTTTCATGTTTTTGTCAATCATTAAAACTAAACGCCTCCATAAAAATTCGCGTCTAAAAATTACATAAGCCCCTCATTTTTGAAGTCGGTTAAAAACTAAACAAAACTCACAAAAAACAGAAAAAAAAATAATCTCAAATATTCTAATTGATCAAAGACCCAACGCAATTTAATTAATAAAATTAATTTCATAACAAGCAACATTGAAGGTGTGAATAAGGGGGAAGTCATACGTTAAGACAAAGCGACTGCGATTACCGGTGACGCGCGACACGACAGCTACAACAGACCTATTAATAAGCCGTATCAACGATGGAGTTAATTAAAATCAAACATTTCGTTCATCGCACCCCCCTTGTGGAGGGGAAGTTTTATTTGTATGATGAATGCCATTTAGTAAACGATGCTCGCTGATGAATTTGATGTTTTGTTTAATCGTGTGAATATGATTTGAATAAAGCTATTTATCAAATTGTAAAGGCAAGCAATGTTACACTTCAACTGTCAGGCTGTAGATAAATTATAAGTACATAATTATGTAATACAGAAATACCCTTCATCCAATAGCTATGCTTCCACTATAAGTTTCATTTTGTACGCATTTGATTGTCAACACATCAATCAAACTTTTGGGTTATATCCTACTAATATTATAAACGCGAAAGTGCGTGGATGGATGGATGTATGTTAGTTTATTACTCTTTCACGCAAAAAATACTGAATAGATTTGGATGAAGTTTGGCACACAGATGGTTTATAACCAGGATTAACACACAGGATACTTTTTATCCCGAAATTCCCACGCGATCGAAACTTCCACAGGTGAAACCGCGAGGCGCAGCTAGTTTATTACATAATTCTTTTGAAGTCTATAGATTTGAACCCCAACTTAAATAATGAAAACATTCATAATCCTCCACTAGCCTCCACAAAAAAGAACCGAACACTAAACGACTTTTTATCAATACCCCATTGAAAGACACACTGACCCCACAAAAAAAAGCCTACAGTAGCATCTTTTAACACGTCAAGGGTTAAATCTCATAAAAAAAGAAGTTCTAACAAACGAACGACTTCCATTTATCAGACAGGGTAGAAGACACTTAATCAAAGTATCACAATATACCGTCTGTAGCACGGACATGAATATTTATAAGTGAATTAGGCGCGGTCGCGACGACAAGTCGCATGATTGGAGGCGGCGCGACTTGTCTTAACTGTTGTCGGGAGCCTTAGTTGTGTTTTTTGGAAGGTATTGTTCGCAACACAAGGGAATTTTTATAAGATTAATTTGGGTGAAATTGGATTGTGTCTTGTGGTCTGCCTAGATTAGACTAAGGGCAGATTTTTTAATAACCGATAACTTATATTTGAAGAATAATTTATGACAGTTAATTTTCTATACAAAAGCTTTCAAAACGCAATATTAATTCCTCAGATAAAAGTTATCCGACTATTGAAACATCAATCTCAGGGCTGATTTTTCAATAATCTGATAACTTTTTTCGAAGAATAATTTTGACAGTTATTTCATACAAAAACTTACAAACGTCAATTTTATTCCTCGAATAAAAGTTATCTGGCGATGGAACAATGAGCCCTAAATGAAATTGAAGAAAATGAGAGGAGTAGCTACTCGTTTTACCGACTTAACTCAAAGAAATCTAGTCAAGATTTCTTAGTAAGAGTAGAGTGAAAACTCTCTTCTCTTTTGTTAAAAAACGTAGCCCCACACTAGGAATGTCTCCTGTATCGTGGGTGCGTTTACAAACATTTAAACTCATACACACAAACAGCCAGACCCGGAACAACTACCTGTAGGCAACACAAATATGTTTTCTATGCGGGAATCGAACCCGCGCCACGCAGCGCAGCAGTCGATCGCTCAGCCACTGCGCCAACCGCGTCGTCCAACGTCCGTCGTGTCGTAATTAGTGGTAACAAGGACCAAATAGGATAACATACATACATAAACTCACGGCATCTTCCCTCGGGGGTAGGCAGTCAAATAATTTATTTCAAATACCTACTTATATTTTTAAGTCAATAAAACACAACTTGCTGGCCGGCTTAAACATATGTTATGGTAAAATGTATAGAACTTAAAAAAAATACCATACCTACTATGTAAAACTACATTCTTACAAATAAATAAATTCTATTCTATTCTAACATAACTGGCGAAATTTAAGTGTATACCTACACCTCTGCCTAGCCCTGTATGGAATATAGACATGATGTTATGTTATGTGTAAATTCAACGAACTTTGATAGAAATATATTTGATTGAAAAGATGCCCAAAACCAAAATTAATCAACCAGACAAAGCTAAAACTCGCAGTCCACAAACAATCAGAGAAAGGCTTTCCATTCTAACCAAAACAAATCTAAAAATCTAAACAACAAGCCAAAACAATCCATTTGAAAAACGCCACAAAACAAATAGAAATATGAATTGTCCGAGTGTCCAAAATCCCGGTTTAATATGACGTTGGTCATCTGATCCGGGATCACTCTGCTAATCCTTCAACTAATAGCCCCAGGGTTACCCTTGGTCCGTTTAGAAAAACGTGTCCACCACATGGAAAACTCAACCTTAACACTGATACAAAAAGTCAAAATTTCAACAGCAGAAAAGTCGCATCACTACGTTTAGCAGAATCTAGCAATAAACGAACAAATTCCAGTCTTGTTGGGCAAGATATAAAGTTTGAATTGGAATGATGGTGGGGGTTGTTTAGCAAAACAATTTTTAGGGCGCAATAGTCCTTCCGTTGAAATGTGAAAGCATTCCTGTGTTAGATTATGATATTAAGGAATGTGGTGTAAGTAGTGGTTGTGGTGTTAGAGACATTATATTTTATAGTTTTGGACGATTTATTAAAAAAATCCCCTCAATTTGCCACCCCTGGTTTGGAGATAGAGTTGTTGGCCAAATGGCCGCAGCTCCTTCTTATTGTGCTGAGTTATGAACTACATAACTACTCCTGACAACAAGGAGAGTGAAATAAAGAGAATGTATAACACCACAGGCATTTCCTTTAATAAATCTGACCCTTGATTTTTCAAATATACCATACAATCCCACAGTTTAACTATGATAGTTAACAATATATCTGCCTAGCCTTTTCCCAACTATGTTAGGGTCGGCTTCCAGTCTAACCAGATGCAGCTGAATACCAGTATTTTACATGGCGTGACTTACCTCCACAACCCAGTTACTGGGTAACACGATACGACTATACGGTACGGTACGGTATGACTGGTTATCAGGCTTTTTGGGCTTCCGACTACCAATTACGACTTTCAAAGACCTACGAATGACAGCCGGGACCAACGGCTTTACATGCTTTCTGAGGCACGGAGGGGTCCTAGATATGTAACGGATAGTCACCCATCCACAAACCAACCGCAGCAAGCGCAGCTTAACCTTCCTTCGAAAGCCGTGAGCTCCTCAACCATGATAGTTAACAGAAACACCTTGCAGAACTCCAATATGGCAAAACAACTAGACTAATTAACTTCCCGTTACATACAAAAACTAACAAATTACCCGAAAAAAAACGCCGAACCACATTAATTTCCACGCCATTCAAATCGCAAAAATACCTATAACCATAAATACAAAGCCAAGATTCCTCTCCCCACTTCCATTGACCAAGACAGTCAAACTTCTCTTATTAAGACCAAATAAATTAAGGCCCTCAACTAATTGGATCCTTAAAACATTTTTTTTGTCTAAAGAATTTATGCAAAACACTCGGCGTGGACAAATTAAAAGTGCCGGGGGAAAAAAAAGTATAAATTAATGCACCCAGACGCATCTGTTTTAATTATGTCACTGGTTGAAAGGAGTTTGTGGATGTGACTGTTAATTATGAAACAAATCTTTGAATAGGACATTGAAAAACGTAACATTTGAAAAAAAAAATGATAATGGCATAAAACAATGTTATTCTGCCTGCCCCTTGCCCAACTATGTTAGGGTCAGCTTCCAGTCTAACCGGATGCAGCTGAATACCAGTATTTCACATTAACCGACTGCCTATCTGACTTTATGGAAAAGTAATATTCAAGTAAAAGGAGCAAAAAGTTTCAAACAATTGATGGAGAATGGAGACCTAACCCAATCAAAAGCTTAATGGTTTTAAAGCAACTGTTACTATGAATGAAGCTACTCCTCTATTAGTAGGTAGTAAAGAAGATTATTATAGATAATATAATCAAAACAAATCATAAAGGACGAAACAGTAAACATAAAGATTATTATGCCGTCATTGTTGTTTACGTATCTGCCATCTTCCGAATAAAAATAAAACAAAGGAGCATCCACACTAACCTAAAGGCGGAGGCGCGAGGCTTCTTAAAATTAAAAGTGAACTCTTGTGGAGGGTCAAACGGTGCTGTAATCGACGCAATAAATCTAAACATTCATTAATTGCTACTGAACGTATCAATAATATGGTAATTTTTGTATTCATATTGTTGATAATAGTTATTTATTGACATATGGTTGTAGAGAAGAGATGAGAAAATATAATAAAATAGACAATTAGAAAGAAGACGAATAATATATTATCATTGTAGATAAAAAAAAAGAAACATAAAGAGCCACTACAACCAGTAAAGAAACACAATAACAAGAAAGTAAAAATGTAAAGTGAGCCTTAAAGTTCTATTGTAGGTAGGTAGGCTATTTGTAGGTAATATTTATGGAAAAAGAAATGAGAATCAAACTTTTAAAGGACTACTCAGACCAATGCAAATGATAGAAGATTTTTTCTAGAGCAACAATATTTAAATCAGAAGCATCTTCATTATCATCATCAGCCTATAGCAGTCCACTGCTAGACATAGGCCAGTACCAGTAGCATCTTAGATTGAACCAATCACGGGTTGTTAGATATAGGAATCTGTACAGTAGACATTATTGCCGCAGACATAGAGAACCTAACACAAGTACCAAGATTCATCACGCTAAAACAAAATGGAGCCGATCAGTCACACTACAAAGAAAAGATTCAAATAATATTTGGCCCAAAGCCTTTTAAAGAAATCCGAAGAGATGAAAGTGAAAAATACATTCTACGCGACAAAAGAAGACTCTTTTCATATGCAAATGACCATAGAACGGGGAACGGTGGTATTTTTCAAAACCTTTTCACAGACATTTTGATTTTAAAATGGGATTTCTGGCTGGCCAGTAAGCGCTTTATTCTGTAGGATCAACTCACAAATGCATTTTAGAGAGAAATTCACAGCATTTTGTATTGATGAAAAAATTCTTTGTTGGGATGGTTTGGAATGGCTTTAGCAACAAATGCTTTCTAAAATGGCTAACCTAACCACAGTCCTTCACTTCTTTTATTAATATGTGGACAATAATGTCAAATCAAATCATTTATTGGTTTGCAGACATGGGTATTTACACAGATGTACAATAAAGGTTTTGTTATAACAGTCCTCCATGTTAACCGTCAGATGGTCATGCAAACGATAATGTATGATATTAGTTACATGTTTGTTATTTTGGTTTAAGGTTTTCTAGTATTTTCTCAAGCATGTATATGGGTTTTGTCCCTAATTAATAAAATAAAAGATTGTGTCAAGTTTGTAGAAGACTATCTATAGTCGACTTAAAAAAATCGGTAATAGACATCGTGAATACAAGTGTCGATGGGCGATTGGGGTGTGATTATCAAAACTAAAACGTACACACATGCCCATCAAATAATTTGGATCACAAAAAGTTTTTTTTTAACTCGTAAGAAGCAACCAAATCTATTATTTTCAAATGACCTCTGCATATGACCGAATAAAACAAAGTTCAGTTTGAGTAATTATCCATAGCATAAGCATAATCAGCTTATAATGTACCCACTGCTAGGACACACGCCTCCTCTCGGTGATAGGGAGTGGACCGAAATCCACCACGCAGGCCTAGTGCGGGTTAGCGAATATCACATGTCTTCAAATTTTTGGTTCTAGGACATACCGGTTCCCTTACGATGTTTTCCTTCACCGTTTTGAGAGCAGTGGTGATGAAACAATTTACAAAAAGTAATTATCCATACATAACCTTAACACCTTCCATATAATATGTTAGATAGACACAATAAAAACAAAAATTAAGCAGTAACAGCAAACTACTATCGAAATCAGACGAAGCTACGAGACTTAGTAATAAATAGAAAGGTTATCCATCTTAGCCCGGCGCGAGAAATATCGCATACACCCATCTCTATCACCCCCTTACAAGACCCATATCTGCCGTCCCCCTTACTCTTGGTAGCACGTGACCAGCTTACTAGTTGCATGAAGTTTTCCCTCTTTTATGGCAATTTCCCATGAAAAATCACCTGGCCAGGAACAAGCGGCGTGCCAAATTAGTTTCCTAGCAGAGTCATGATATGAAATTGTTTTTGTAAGTTTTAAGCAATAGTAGTAAGATATTGGAAGAACTACATCTGATATCAATTAAATTAAATTGTATTATTTTGCCTTAAGTACGCTGCAGTACAGCGTCCGAATAACTATTTATTTAAAAATAAGTGTTGTATTACTTGTTGATGAATAATTGTTTGCTGCACCGGGCGACGTCATCACATCAGCGCCGGCTGTCGCTGAAAACCAGCGCTGGGACTCTGTCTTGCATAGGGTCGCAGCATAATGCTGAGCGATAGCCGTTTTGCGTGGATGTGACGCATGTCAACCATTTCTTATTGTTTTTTTTTTCTTTATTTGTTTTTATGTTTTTTGCGTCATGTTTATCGCAAATAAACGTATTTTCTTTGTTTTCTATATTCTTAATATACAGGGTGACAGGGACACGACGCACAACCTGTTAACTATGGATTTAGTAAATGACGGGACATTTATTAAAAACAATATGCTGTTTCATAGAAAAGTGCAATACCTACTCGGTCATAATGTTCCATAGGTATTGCACTTTATTTTTAAATAACAGTCGAAAATTTTCAACGCCGGGGTGTTCTGAATCATGTAGGTACTGAATCTATGGTAACGGTTTGCGCGTCGATGTACCTGTCACCCTGTTATCTATTTCAGAAGGAAGAGGCAATGATAGTCCACCAAGCACACTATTTGATTGGATTTGATATGACCAGGTTGGCGCGGACGCTGCATGCTGGTGGTCAGGATACCCGTTGAAGCCGTGGATGCTGGCTGGCTGGCTGACTCGCCGCTGAAGTTTGCGGGAGTGATGATGATGACGTCACGCTGAAGTGTTTGCACGAAGGCTTCGCTGACGTTCATACTCGGGGTCACCAGTTTAGAGGCATGAGGAACAGGGTATAAAGTTCACTCAACCTCCATAGAAAAGGGAGGATCCTCCGACCAGACGGGTGTTGTGTCTGGCGGGCAATTGCCCAACGATTGATGTTGGGAAATTGTATCTATGCTAATTGCGCGGTAAACTCTGCTTGCGAGATGCAGGATTTGCGTGACGTCAGAATGACGCGTTGTTCGCATGTGGCGTTGTAGATACCGCTACACCTTAATAAGCCTTTAAACCATGTGGAGGATTTATAAAAAGGTAACTAAGACTTCATCTTGTGATGCATAGCGTTTAGAAGCCATTATTTATCTTAAATCTACCTACAAATGAGTAAAAGGAGGCATCCAAATATGATCAACATGAACCATTGTATAAAGAGCCAATAGACGCGAAAACCGTCGATCATTGGATCAGACAAGAAAAAGAACCGCTAATTGAACGCTTCCTCAAAATTAACAACAAAACTATAACTAATATTTAATAAAACATACCCATATAACTTATCCCAAGGCTAACAAACCCTCATAACAACGGTATGCAAATCCAAATTAATTAAAACAATAACAATAAACCAGCGGAATCGAATAAGGCATCGATTCTCGAGATGAATCGATACGATTCGATCTCCGTAACGATTATTGTTCCCTACTAGGTAAGCCGTAATTACTCGATACTATTGTCTTGTGCGATTTATAGATTGTCGGCGAAACAGTTTATAAATTGTTGTTTTAATTGACGATAGAATTAATGATGGATATTATGAGGATGAAGAATTGTGGGCTTAGAAATATACTAACACTTGTATCCATCAACACGCACTGGGCCCGCGTGGTGGATTACGGCCCACTCCTTTTCACAGGGAGGAGACCTGTGTCCCAGCAGTGGGAATATAATCGGCTGGTTATGTTAAGTTTTTACTTTTATTAGACATAAAAGCTCCTGTAGCTTAGAGCAACAATATAATTAATTTCTTAAAAGCTATTTTCATCTTACACAACATAAATTGAAATGGAAACTAAATAAACTGGAAAACATAATGTTACCTGAGCCCGTATTCCCGTAATTTAAAACGTTCAAAATCTAGTCGCAGTCTCATCTCGGCGACAAACAAATGTCAAAAACTTGTCCAAATGTAGGGAAATTTGACGTATTTTTGACAGATTGAGACTGAGATCACACTGTGAACGTTCTTAAAATTACGAGAATTACCCCTCTGATGGCTCTCCAATCACTACCTAATATGATTGTAATGAAATACTACCTTATATTCTACCTACACTATTCGAGGCCGAATAGTTTACTAAACAAACAAAAACTTTAACTAACTACCGTTTTTTTTTGTTTAGTTATACTGTCCAAAGGCCTCCCCCAAGTATTTCCATGTACTCTCAAACTCAAAGTATTTATTTCAATTAAACCAATTACAGGCACTTTTTAATTTTCAAGGGGTCGGTCAGTCAGAAAAATGAAGCTAATTGCCCATTCCAAAGCGTAGGTACCTATGGAGAAGAACGGGCAAGAAACTCCATGGACACTCTTTTAAATCAATATATGGTTACAAAGTATTGGTTACATCACATCATTCATGTTAGAAATTATGCATGTGAGAACGATGCAGAACTCTTTAACTAACTACTAACTTTACAAAGAAGATTAGGAAATTAATTATTTATTTTCGAACTTTTATGTTTGTAATCTTTATGAAGACTTGTGGAGATGGATAAAGCAGAAGCACATTACATAAAATTAACAATCAAGTTGTTACCCTTAAAACTGGGCTGTGTTGTAGACAGCCCAGTAATGTGTAGGATTTAAATCTAAGAAACAACATGATTTTACATTGTAGCATCCGTACATATTTATTGTCACTGCATTTAGGTAAGGAATAGCTGCGCCCCGCGGTTTCACCCGCATAAGTTTCGATCCTGTAGGAATATCGGGATAAAAATTATCCTGTATGTTAATCCTGGTTATAAACCATCTGTGTGCCAAATTTCATCCGTTCAGTAGTTTTTGCGTGAAAGAGTAACAAACATCCATCCATCCATCCATACAAACTTTCACGTTTATAATATTAGTAGGATCTAAGCTACATCACATCTATAAATGCGAAACATAATAAGCAAAATAAACAGGTAAGTGAGACCCATATATAGTTCAACTCGAGTTTAACTCTTTCTTTGCAAAGTATCCCAACTTATACTAATCAACAAGAAAAGTAGGTAGGGATTTCAGAAACAGCTGTTCACACACACAGATCCAAATATAGTTTACATGTCCATAAATTAAGCAAAATAAATCTCCACAGCAGATAATAAGGACTGAGCCAATATGGCAAGGGAAGGAGGGAATATGGTTATCAAACTGTACCCAGCGCACATCGTTAATAATAAGCCGATGTTTTATCATTTATTATAATTATCATCTTCAGTTTTGTATAAAACGGACCGGAAAACAAACAAACCAGTTAATATGAAGATTGTATTACAAAAACTTTTTTGCAAAAAAAATCAACCGACTTCCAAAAACGACACTACAAAGTGAAAAATAACTTTAATTTCGGAAGTCGGTGTCGTTGGGTTCACACTTTCGTTGTTTGCCACCGACTTCCGAAATTAAAGTTATTTTTCACTTTGTAGTGTCGTTTTTGGAAGTCGGTTGATTTTTTTTGCAAAAAAGTTTTTATTTTTCACTTTTAAGTTGTAATTTTTACCAGTAATTTTGGTTTAAAAACCAAACTACTGAACCGTTTTTGATGAAATTTCTATGGGACCATTTGGGAAGTATACCCTTTCCAACAAAAAAAGAATTTTTCAAATCGGTTGGCAAGCGAAAGAGTTATGCGCGAACAAACATAAAAAAAAAAAAAATACAAACATCCGAATTGAGAACCTCCTCCTTTTTTAGAAGTCGGTTAAAAAGAAAAATATTCTTGTAAACTATAGTGATAACAGGAAGCCAGAAAAGTATTAGGCAAAGCGCGCACTGCGATGCGATTTTTTATCGCATGTTCATGCGAAACAAAACAAATTTAAAAAAAATGTTTATTTCAATTACAATGCGCATTTAGATACATGTCTTTTGGAGATTTGGAGATCTCGAGTAAAATTGTATACTATGCATTTCCTTCAAACTATATTAGTTACCCATAGAGAATCAAGTCCGCCTCAGTCCGGACACCGACCGGACACACGCAGCGACGTCACACCGATCTAATTTGTCCGGGATTAGTACGAGTGCCGCTTTTTCATTATTTCACGGAGTGTCTTAAGCCTTGGCTTAGTACGTGGTGTGAATACTAAACAACTTGTATTTACTACGGGTTTTTCGTTTTTATTCTGTTCTTTGGTTTTTTGAGTACTTTGGATGTGGTCAAATATGACAAGGATAGGTATACAGACGCCAGCACATCAAGCTACTACAATCTGTCAAATTTCTTTACTAGATTTTCAACTTTATCGCTGAAGTATTAGGTTCAAGGTTGATTGTGAAAATTTGACAGTTTCGGGTAGCTTGACCTGCTGGCATCTGTACTATAGAGGGACCAGTGGTGATACAGTGGTAACGGCCGCGAATTAGTTAATTAGAGTTGTAGGCCGTAGGTTCGAACCCAGACAGACGTTTTAGTTTGTGCGAATGTGGTTGCTTGACGAAACTGGCATGTCCTAGAACCAAAAATTCTAAGACATATGACAACTACCAATCCGTAATGGGCCCTCGTGGTGGACAGCCCACTCCCTTTGCAATTTTAACATCAAACTATGGAGATCCTTCAATCGCCTGTTGATAGTGTGAAACTGCTAGAGCTGTGGTAGCCCAGTGGTAACGGCAGCGACTTACGAGTTGTAGGTCGTAGGTTCGAACCCAGACAGGCGCGCCTTTACTTTGTGTAAATTATTTCATCACCACTGCTCTCAAAACGGTGAAGGAAAACATCGTGAAGAAACCGGCAAGTCCTAGAACCAAAAACTTGAGAGGTGTCAAGGGACACCCGGATGGAACGAAGTTGCTTTCTATAAGAGTGAGAGAGAGAGAGACAGACAGAGATACACGCGCACGCCGCACGGCTTACAACTATAGCAAAAAGTGTCGTCCCAACTTTTGGTCTTAATTTTTTCCGTCTAGCCCCTTTTCGCAACGCGCGAGAAGGAACTTCGTTCCAATAATTCTAAGACATGTGACCTCTACCAACCCGCACTAGGCCCACATGGTACACTACGGCCCACTCCCTCTCACCCAGAGGTCTTTGTCCCAGCAGTGGGAACATTATTCTGTTAATAGTTGACTGCATGAATGACAAAATAAAAAAAACTTGAGAGGTGTCAAGGGACACCCGGATGGAACGAAGTTCAAAGAGAGAGAGACAGACAGAGAAACACGCGCACGCCGCACGGCTTACAACTATAGCAAAAAGTGTCGTTCCAACTTTTGGTCTTAATTTTTTCCGTCTAGCCCCTTTTCGCAACGCGCGATAAGGAACTTCGTTCCAATAAAATCTATCAAACCATCGTCTCCTTCAACCCTTTTTGTCATGAAAACATTACATTTTTCTTGCTCCTTTTCTTCCATTAAAATAGATTATTCCTCAATAGCAGTTAATACCGAGATTGGTCGTATCAATGATCAAATGTGTCGGTCGTCTTATTCTGTAAGTGGCGAGCGCGAGCCATGTCAAAATTACACGTTGCTCCGCGTAATTGTGATTGGATTTTGTCTCTTTTTTACCATTTTTTAGGGTTCTGCTGGTGTAAGGGGTATGGGGCAGGCTTTTTCGATTAATATACTTACATGGCTAAGATATGTAAATTATATAAGTGCACCAATCGATGATGTGAAAAGACAGGAAAGAAATATCGAAAATTCCTAAATAAACATAGAATCAAGGGTGCTCAAAAACAAGTAGCTGCAAGAATACTGGAATGAGTTTCATATGATGGCACCAACTGAAATGTACAGTTTGCGTGTACTACTGAATAAAAAAATAAAATAAAATTGATACTTGAATAAGTATGAATAGAGGGATAACAGTAAACTATTGCACAGAGAATAATTAGGTATAATAATAAATTCTTAGTAAAAAACAAACGAAGACAGATCAAGGGTTACAACAATCAAAAAAAACTTTCAAATGGAAAATCTGCGGAACCATGGACGTTTTACCCGATACAATCCTGCCAACCAATGTTTACCTGACTTTTTTCACATCTAAACCCTTTGTTTCGTTCGTGAGAACACTCGATCGGAAATTACCATTTTTAGATATTGGATTATCGACATCCACACTGGATTTGAGGTTATTTTAAAAACTCGATCGGCAGAATCGATTCGGTATCGAATAACACGGTTTGGGCGGTGTCGTGCGATGTACCGATCAGCATTATTTAGTTGAGTTTTGAATAATTTTGCTAACTTACCGGCTGTTGACTGATGCCGCGTTCGAGACGCCATCTACTGATGGTTTTCTGAAACAAATAGAAAATTAAATTACAAACAAAAATTGAGGTTATGTTAGTCAACCTAAGATTGCATTACGAAGAAAATATACCTAACATAAATATCATAATGTTAATAAACCAAACATACAACTATCCAGGTGTCTATGGGTCAATTTAGCTTTTTAATCTTTGTTTTTTTTATGTTTCACCTTTTATTGATGTTTTTTTCTTTTTTCTTACATGTATTGTGTCTTTTGTTGCACTGAATAAAAGTATTATCTATCGATCTATCAATTACAATAACACAATTTCAATAAATAAAATAGTTAATACAAAAAAAATACAATTAAAACGGCATTCCTACATACACACAAACATGAAAACTCTCTTGCACATTAAAAAACAAACATTTACGCAGCTATTTCCAACCAATGCTTGTTGGTCACTTATTGCTTAAAAGGCTGATGATTGACAGTCGTTACGTGTCGTCAGAAGCCCGAAAGTCTGACAACCAGTCTTACCAAGGGTAATCGTATTTCCCAGTAACTGGGTTGTAGAGGTCAGATAGGCAGTTGCTCCATGTAAAATACTTGTATTTAGCTGCATCCGGTTAGACTGGAAGCCGACCCCAATATAATTGGGAAAAAGGCTAGGCAGATGTAATGAATATAATTTATTAATGTACTCGTATAACTAAAATTAAGTCCTCAAATTATTTTCATATTGTTTTCATTACAAAATGAGCCGAACACCGACACACTTGGTTCAACCTGGCCTCCAGATTTAATGAAAACATCTGCTTTGCGACTGCATCAACATTACAACCAATGAATACGCCTTCTTCCTTGATGATTATGGCAATATCTCCTTTATTGGCCACTGAAGTAATCGTCGTAAACGCTACATCAGCTGTCAAGATTACTAATAACAAAATGATAAGGAATTTCACAGAAACTCTAATCGTGGTCTTGATTTCTGTACCGATCATAATGTATTTATTTATTTATACACCTTATTCTTTACGCTATCCATAAACTTTGGCAAACGCTTCTTAGCTTTTACAAGTCAAATCTAACAAAGGAAGTAATTAAAGAGGCTTCGTTACTAAGATATTTGTAATTTAATTTAACGTTTAATTGCAGTAAGAAATGGTCTTAATTTGGCCTATGTTGCTTATTGCAATTTAAATGATAAATCTATCAAATGCTTCGGATAAAGAGATAAACAGGCATGCATATCGGATTTACATCAAGGTATTTAGTTTGTATGAAAATAAACCAAAAAATAAGAATTAATTAAAGTGTCCATAATGAAAAATGCTTATTTCCATGGTCTAAACATCTGATCGAAGTTTATGTATATCGTCCGGAACACTATGTCTACAAGGTAGCAAGGACATCGACGCGCAAACTCGAATTATGAATTCAGCACATAATTCTAAACCCCCATAGTAGAAATCATTCAAAAATCTGCTTTTTCACCTACGCGGTCAAAATGTATGGAACAGCAAATATTTTTTTAATAACCGCCGAAAATTTTCAATGCAGGGGGTTCAGAATCATGTACTGAATCCATGGTCCATGGTTCATGGTTGAGTGTTGATATCTGCACCTTGTTTTTTTAGTTTGATGATCATATTTATACTTACATCCAGTAAGGATCTGTGAGGCTGGAAGAAGCTCCATAGTGAGGAGCCAGGTGGTACGGACTGACGTAGTTAACCATTGGAACTGCATACATTTTACTTCAATCACTTTTCTACCTTTGCTAGTTTAATTATTATCTCTTTAAAAGTCAGTGCTGTAGTTGTGTTTCATGTTTTAGCTGATTGAGAAACTGGAAATGGAAAATTATCAGTTTTATTTGTTTGTTTAGATGTTTTATTCATATCAAAATGTAAAGTGATGTACGGTGTTGTGTTTCCAGACAGTGAAGGTATATTATTGTTTGGTTGTAGGTAGTCAATCGATGGTCGCGGATATTGAGGTAGTGAAGCCTATCCGCGTATTGTATATTGAACCCTATTATAGTGAACTTATTAGAATTGATTTTTGAGAATGTAGAGACTTGAGACTTAGACCTGCAGTGGTATTCTGTAAAAAAACTCACCATGAAAACTTAGGTGAAGTGAGCTGTCATTCCACCTAATGCTTGACAGTATTGACAGCTCACTTCACTTAAGTTTTCACGGTGAAATTTTTACAAAATAGCATTATTGGATGAAACTGACACAGACCAGGGAAGCTTGGCACAAAAGTACCTAAGTTCCATTTATATTGCTATCGACACGCTTAGAAGAAGAAGTACCTAGCTAGGTATGTTAGAACACAAGTACCTACCTCCGGTTACGACTGTTACGTACGATTACAAAACTGCTTATGTAAATAGGCATAATAGTCAACAAAGTTTAACGAAATGGACTCCGCTTTGACGACAAAAACCTTCACATTCCACAGCTTTGAAAAAGCCGCGACCGTCACTAAATACACTCTAGTTGACAGAAAGCCGACGAGTCCCGATCTTAACCGAATCGAATTTGACAATAGTTCCACTTAGCGGCCCACAGATGTCGTTAGCGCCCGCTGCGCTCGCGCTGCGCAACATGCAGAGATTAGAAATTAGTATTCGTATAACAGTTATGTTTAAAAAAGCTGTCTTGTTTTTTTGCAGTTTTATTTTTGAATTTTGTTTCTTTCATCGTTTTCTTTATATCTTTCTTACTCGCTTTTTTTTACATTTCTCCGGTTTTTCCACAGTAATGAGAAAATATATAAATTACATTTTTTTTGCATTTAGAAACCTTTTTCCAGTTTTTTTTTTTGTTTTTATTCCCCATTCAGAAATTACTTTTTATCATCATATTTAGGTATTTAGAACACCAAGCCATACAGTGTAGTATGGCTTGGTGTTCTAAAATAAATAAAAAAGGAATTTAAAATTTTTGTAGTAAGCTTATTTTTTATTGCAAGCCATAACAGTGTAATAAAAATTATAATTAAGTAATTAATTAACAATACCTAATTAATTACTTAATTCCTATATATATTTTTTTTTGGTATTCTATGGCATGCAATAAAAAAGAATCCTGCTACAATTTTTTTTTATTTTATTCGGACATGACAAACTTATGTCGTCCTGTATGTATGACCAATGTATGAGTACATTGAGTACCAATTGGTCCGTTACATTGAGTACAAACTACTTAACGCAAGTGCCACAGTGATAGCAAGACCAAGGGGGGTAAGCACGGTGATTGGTAAAAAAAATTGGGCTCTCACAAATAGGAAACGAATAAGAACGAATGTTTTTTCTGCTGCCTATTTAACTTGATTATTTACGCAGCCACTTTGACGTTTGACTGTACCTACTTGTTGTGAGAATGGCGAGTTTTGATACTTGATAGAAAATCATCAATGAAACGTTTAAACGGGTAGGTGTCGCTCATTCAGTCATAATTAATACATAGGTATTTTGAGCGCAGGCCCATGCATGTTTACTATTTGGTTATATTAATATTTGGTTCACAACAATATGCTAATTTAAATAAATAAAAAGGAGTAATAACGAACTGTACGTAATACTATCTATACATGAAAGAAAATAAACTTTTCACAGTAAACTGTGCACAGTTCTAATTTATTATATTTATATTTATATTCAATTATTTATTCGGAATTAAAAATAAAGTATTATGATGAATAATTCGAACTACCTACTATGTACCTATGCTACAGAAAGTGTATAACAAATAAAAGACTCCACAGACTACAAATTTTGGTAATGTCAAAATTAATTCCGCTACGATCAAAACCTCTCGCTCCACAAACAAATTGACCAATCAGAAATCGATGCCGGTAATCGGATCGATTTACTTTTACACGATTCGATTCCTACTCGGTTCCCGATTGTTTCCGAATCGCGGCGAGCTCAAACGAACGCGAGCTACCTACTTTCGTCATGGAAACCGTTGGCCGGAATTAAAAACTTTTTTGTAGAACCTATTTAAAATAGTTCCTTTTTTGAAGTGGCGAATTAGAATAGAAAAAAGTGTTGAGTTGTAATTGTTGAGCTTTATCATCAACGTGGTGCTTTGCTTGATCATGGTGAATCGGCAAACGCTTGCATCAAGAGAAGAATAGGATCAATCTATATACTAATAATAAATCTGAAGAGTTTGTTTGTTTGAACGCGCTAATCTCTCTCTTCTACGCGTCGGATTAAAAAAAAAAATCTCTTTGCTTTAGAAATTCCAATTCCTGTGTAAGCTACGACTACGTCACATCATGCTACGACCCAAAGGAGTCAAGCAAAAAAAAAAAAAAAGAACTGGGTTCTTTCTTTTTTTTTTTGCTTGACTCCTTTGCAAAAACGTAGTAATAGCGCAGGCGGGTGATGGGATGCAATACGGTGTGTCGGGGCCAAAATTTCACGTAGACAAGTCCCGGACCTAGTACAAGTTACAATAAATTTTCAAGTTTTGTGTTACATTTTACACTACAGACAAAAGGTACCTACAATTCAAAAAAAATTTTTTTTGTTCCTAGATTGCCTAACATAAATACTTATTTCATTTTCCGAGAAATTAATGAAAAAAAAATTGCTGCCACCATTATTCCAAAGACAATTTTAAGTGTCTTTAGAACTATTAAGCTAGTTCATAGATTTTTTTAAAAGGAATAGGAAGCTACACCAGGCTCCTGGTTCACTAATTAATACATCTTAACATATTTCTACTTATCCAGTCTATTTAAAAAATAAACCACAACACACGCCAACTTAGAAAAACTTTGTAGCCGATGACTTCATGAATAACTTTCGAACCTTGCAGTAATCCAATTAGAAATCTAACAATGTTCAATTAGGAGAAATCAGAGCCTTTTTACTCGACCCTAATTAGGTTTAACCACATTATATACGCATACAGAAACTCCGAAAAATTATTTACGCATTCAACACGTCAATACAAATGTCTTCATTAACTCAATGTCGAACAGAACTCCAAATAAAAACAATGAGAACTCCCACATCGCGAGTTTCCGAGAAAACTCCCCGAAAACGTCAAATTCCACAACTAATCGAATAAGGAGTCGACAATCGAAACGTTGCGAATAAGCAATCGATCACCGTACGTCACTTTACATTTATAATACGTTAAAAACGAACCTTTCCAAATATTCGGTATATTTTAAGGTAAAAGTTAAATCGATAAAAAACTTGGAAATTGACTAAACGTACGCACTACTTCAAATCGATTAAAGTACGCAAAAAAGTTTATAAAAAAAGTTCGATCGCGAATGCCAGACTTTCATCTGTTTTCGAATTTGGAACGCATAGGCTTGCGCTCTCCGCGGCGCTCCACGTGCTAGTGAGGTGACATGCACGCACCCCGGAAAATTCGCGAATCCCCCTCGCAAGTTTATACGCATCGGAGTGTGCGGGAGCCTCCCTAATCGAATAACAATCGTAATTGGGGGTGCTATTAATGAATCATTAATTCGTTTTGAGGAACGTTGTGATGACTTTTGACTTGCGGTTTGTGAAGTTTGTTGTCTAGTTTTAATGGGATTAATTGTTTGGAAGGGAGATTGATTTGGTTAAATGTGAAATGACAACTGTGTAAATGCTTTGGCTGTAGAAACTTATTTAACTTTTTATTGGTATGTTGTCTTTCAAAAAAAAAGTTTTTTTGTAAAAATCAAAAATACATATTTTTGATCTAACAAAAAAAATATTTTCATCGCTTAGTATCACATAGTGCTGAGAATTTCAAAATCAGATCACGAACCAATGATCACATTTAATAAATACAAAAAATAAGCCGAAACAAAACGACGAACTACGTCAAACTTGATAGCAGAAATACCAACAAAATCTTTCACTAGAATGACAGTCACGGAGCCACTAACTTGCATTTACGGACAAAACAAAGGACAAAACTGACAAAAATTCCCCTCACAACCAGGGAATAATTTTCCAATATGGCAATAATATGACACAACAGTGGCAACACCGCGTGAATAATAAATATAGCGGGGACACGCGCGGCGCGTACGCTCAATTATTTACACGCAAATTATGGAAGTAACGTGCGTGTAGTTTTGTTTTTTGGACGAAAATGTAGTATATCTTGGAGAAATTGGAGAATGTAGGGCAGAGTCTAACTGCTGCTGCTCCTATCATTCCTATCAATTAGTATCAATATAGCTAGCTATCTTAGAAAACAGCAATTGCGCGTATGGGTTTGCAAGATGACAAAAAACAGCGCAACATAATTATTTTATAGCAATTTATTACTTCAAAGTCAAAGAATTTATTTTAAACTAGCTTCTGCCCGCGGCTTCGCCCGCGTGGATGTCGGAAGTTATCCCACGGGAACGTGCTAACAGGATAAAATGTATGTGCTTCCCCAGAATGCCATCTATCTCGCGGGCCCTTTGTGGCTAATTACAGTAGAAAACCAATTGTGTCTCATTAGTGGTGATTAAGAGGGTACCTATATGATATCTTTACCTAAGTACCTATCTAATTTTAAAAAAAAACTCAATAACAGAAAATTAAATACCTACCTAAATAAACCTATTTCTGATGATAACTAATCTAAACTCAATAAATAAGCAAAATCCCTAAAAACTAATATCTATACGAATGACTAATCCTACCTAACAGTATTATAAAATAACCTACGGTCACTACGTACACTATCAAATATACTATACCTATACTTTAAAATTAAAATCTATACCTACGACTCATATAAAAATAAACCTAAATAACTCTAAAAACTAAAAGGAATAAAAATGAACTCCAATGCGGGTGACCCAACCTACGACAAACTTAGTATTTGCGGTTGGTACAGTACATACAGTGGTAATCGGGTATAGGGATCGAACCGCAAAATTAAGTTTGTTTTTTATTGTATATACTTTTCCGAGATAAAAAGTACCCAGTGTGGTGCCCAGGATATTAAAGAATAATTATACCAAGTTTCATCGTAATCGAACCGGTAGTTTTTGCGTGATGCCTGAACAAACAGACAGACAGACAGACCGACAGACAGACAAAAATTTTTTTAATCACATTTTTGGGTTCGGTGTCGGTCTAGTAACACACCCTGTAAATTATTTTTTTGATATTTTCAATGTACAGAATTTTCACTTCTACAGATTTATTATAAGTATAGAAGAAGATAGGCACATAAAAGGCACTTTTGAACGTCAAACATAATTATAATTACATTAAAATAAAATTGATTCTAATAGTCACCCCTTCCAAAAGGTAGTTTTCGTATACTTGGCCAACAAAACTAGTAAAATTTTCATATTTCCATGGGGGAAGATAGAAACTACGAAAGCCTACTACTAGATACGATCCTTACATCCGACCTTTTCTCTGTTATAAATAAATAGAAAGTATAAAATTAATACTTTTATGCTGGTTATACCAATGATATATATTTTTTATTTTTCGATATATAATTTAATATAAACTATTTCAGTCGAAGTCAAACCACAGGTCAAACGTAGGTAAATAGGTACTTCCAAACGCCTATTTTCGTTCAGAATAAAATAAGGGTGATAAAGGCTATTTTGAACAACACATAAAAACTAGTTGCCCTGCATAACAAGGCAAATAAGACGTACCTACTTTGAATAACGAGCAACATTAAAAAAAAACAAATCTAAAAACAACAAAGTACTATCTCCTACATAAATGTTTGCAGATCTTTTCAGGAATTTATTTCAGAATCGGTGAAAAAGAAACGCGCTCGACTCGCGCTCAATGAACTGTTTTGTAATAAAATCTATGTTGAATGTAATTAAATAGTTTTAGGGCTGAATTTTCCATCGCCAGATAATTTTTATTTGAGGAATAAAATTGATGTTTGAGTTTTCATATGAAATTACTGTCAAAATTTCAAAAAATTTCCTCGATTAAAGTTATCAGATGATCGAAAAATCAGCCCTTAGTTAGATTAGGATATTACATCATTATTTAAAACATGTTAATAATTGTAGAATGTTATAAATAGATAGCAATTAATAAAGTCAATCTAAATATACAATAATTATTTGTTGTAATTGAGACGCAGTTATTGTCTGTTTTCTCCATCTTCGCAATACAATCGTTGCTGCAGATCTTCAGTGTTGGTAACCTAGAAAAAAAAACTAACAAATTGAGTTTCGTTTTAAGCTATTCGCGATTTTGTATGAAATTGAAGTTTCAATCAAAGTCATCCCGCGAATCAAATTACTTCGTTAAGTATTTCAAAATAATATGCTAATTTAAAAACTGAAAACAGAGGTTCTTGAGGTTCATTACAACGAGTAAGTATGTAAATTCAGCATCTATTAATACCTTCATGCTGAATTTACATTTGTTTTCGCAGTTATCTCTAAAAATGAACTTGAAGACCAATTCCCGTATTTAAAAACGTACAAGCTCTAATCGCAATCTCATCTCAGCGACAATCAATGTCAAAAACTTGTCAAAAATGTAGGGAAATTAGAGGCATTTTTGACAGATTGGGACTGAGATCAGAGGGTCAATTCTCGTAATTTTAAGACCGTTCACAGTCTGATCTGTCTCAATCTGTCAAAAAATACTTCTAATTTGCCTACATTTTGACAAGTTTTTGACAGTTGTTTGTCGCTGCGACTAGATTTTGAACGTTTTAAATTACGAGAATTAGCCTTCTGATTGTGACCGTTCTTAAAATTACAAGAATCTTTAGAACGTCAAAATATTTGTTGAATGTAATGTTCTAATTTTGAATTTCGCGCCTATTTATGTTGCTTACGCGCTCAATGATATCTCTGTCTCTCTCTATTCCGTGACATTAAGCGACCGTGTATTACTGTACTTATTAATTACCATTTTAATATTAAATAGTTATTAAAACCTGAGCTAAGTCGTTTATTTCAACAATATTGTATCCCAACATTGTACCCAACAGTACCGTGACCGGCTTATCACCTTATTAACCGGGTAGTATGCAAATTGATATGGTTGTTGCCAATGAGACGATGATTTTTTACCATTAAGTAATATATTTATCAGAGCAAACATCTCCGCGCCGCAGGCATCGAGTGATTGGTATCGTTGAGCCAATGCTGTACGAAGATGTGGCGCTGTCTTATGTTTAAAAAGTATGAAGGTTAGAAAGTGAAAAAAATTGGGGGAGACCTTGCTCAGCTGTGGGAAAATATAGGTTAACGGAGGAAGGTTGGAAGGTTTCAACCGAGAGTTGTAGTCAAAGAAACAGAACGACTGGCGGCGTGAATCGAAGCCTGCGGGGTAATTGCGTAAAACACTAATAGTAGCAATGACTTTCATTTTGACGGTTCTACAACATTCATTGCGTATTTAAGTTGTTGAGCAGACAATTTTTTCGAGCATTATGAAGCAATGGATTAGCAATATCCTTCAAAATGATTCGGATTGTGATTTAAAGTGTGTAACGCAATTAGGGTTGCGGTTATGGATGAAAAAGCTAGTAAAAAGAGGGTGTGTGCTTATGCCCATATAACAGAAGTGAAAACTTACGACTGGAGCCGAGTATACCTACGCGATTTAGGCTCAATTCACACCGCCGCGGAACAGAGTGGAAGCGATATTTTTTTGTACAAAGCATAATGAACTTTATGGCAAAAGTGTAACGCACATATTAGATACACAAATACGCACAGGTCGCGCATCTTCTGGAGAATTATCGTGCATTCTCGGGAATTCCGGCAGTAATATGCTCGTATCTAGTTCGTACGTTAGACAATATTGACATAAAGTTAATTTTGCTATGTTATGTACGATAACTCGCTTCCTCTCCGTTCCGCGGAGGTGTAAATTGAGCCTTAGTGTCACCGACCGTGACGGTTTAGTTTTGTTCACTGTTCAGAAAAAGCGCAAAATGAGCCTAAAGAAGCTTTCACTTTAAAAAAAGAGTATTTAGCAAGGGCATCACTGATAATTAGTTTGGTACTGTAGACCTAAATCTATACAGCATTTTTTTACTTGATCTAGATTTTTTTATTGTCTAAGGAACTAAAGTCAAATGAAATGAAAAAAAAATGTAATACTTAAACAGGGTGTAAAGTTCACTCATCCTCCATAGAAAAGGGAGGATCCTCCGACCAGACGGGTGTTGTGTCTGGCGGACAACTGCACAACGACTGATATCGGAAAGTTTGTATGTATGCTAATTGCGCGGTAAACTCTGCTTGCGAGATGTAGGATTTGCGTGACGTCAGTATGACGCGGATCTTAGGGTAATGTTGTATGGAAAAAAGAAATTACGTAAATCTAAGCATAAAAAACACCGCATGCATCTCTACTTCCCACATCACTGGCGCCCCATAATGCAATGCGTGCGTTCAGCGATGTTAGATAGCGAAAGGATAGTCGGTTCGATTACTGGAACCGTACTGTGGTACTTTTTGTGTCAAGATTTAATATTGATGCCTTTTATTACTCGCTGTAACTTTGCTCATCAATTAGACGACAATGTGAAGTTTTTATCTGACATTTCTAGAACATTCTAGATCTTGGTGATTTTATGGTGTTATTAGTTTTTGTTTATTAGCCGTAACATTATCTAGAACTAATTGTAAACTCGATTGTGTGTCCTTAGATCTAATTAATGTTATATGGCTGCGTATAATTTAATACACGGTTGGCGCAGTGGCTGAGCGATCGACTGCTACCCTGCGTGTCTCGGGTTCGATTCCCGCACGGAACAAATATTAGTATTGCCTACAGGTAGTTGTTCCAGGTCTGGCTGTTTGTGTATGTGAGTTTAAATGTTTGTAAACGCAGCCACGATACAGGAGTAATTCCTAGTGTGGGGCAACGTTTTTATATAAAAAGTAAAAGAATATAAGTAAATAAATAATACAGTGAAGGCAATGAGGATAGGGCACTCAATGATATTAACGTTTTATCAATTTTTAATTAAGAAAAGTTATTAAACGTTGATGTTTCTGACACAATAAGTTTGAAATTGGTGGTTTGGTTCGGTTTGGGTTTTTCCGTCAGGGATTTCTTAGCAGCAGCCTGGAACCTGGATTTGTGCCAGGTTGATGGCAATAGAGCTCGCCCCCTATCACAAACTGGCGAAATGTGGGTGTACTATTAGGTACACCGCTACCCTATCTTTCGGGAAACAAGGCGTGATAATACGTTGTGTTACTTAATTTTCATAGGGAACAAAAATCGAATAGTTAAAAAATCTAAGAGTTTCTTGCCCGTTCTTCTCCATAGAGATCTACGCTTTGGAATGGGCAACCAGCTTCAACTTTCTGACTAACTGACCGACTATTTAATTTTGACAATTCAAAAGTGCCTGTAAATGGTTTAATTGAAATAAATGATTTGAGTTTGAGTTTAACAATTTGCTACAACTGAAACTCATTCGGACAATTTTGGCATCGTCCTTCATCCAAAAAAACAAAAGATACCTATAAAAAATAAATACAAATCTAAAACCCGCCAATCACTTTGCGTGAATTCCGTAATATTCTGAAAAGTCAGGGGTAATGCAATCGTAATATCTGCGGGCCGCTTTACTAGCGCCGTGGGATCTCGTAAAGTGAGGGAACTAATGAGGATTTACGGGGACGCTGAGACGTATGCCAGCCAGGGTAGCGCAACTGCGGGGTTTTGTATGTCTGGTAAGAGATTTGGCAAAACTTATGGGTAAAAAAGTGGCTAAAAGAAATTCACGTAGGTAAGTCTTGTAGTAGTTTTGAATCGGCAATTGATAACCAAGTAGTATCATTTCATTAACAGTAAATTGGGTTCATCTAAATAGTCCTTTGAAATAACCTGCAGAAACACTAAAATCAGTGCAAACTGGCCTCGTATTCTATAGAACTCCGTATGATGACAGTCTCTTATCATTCTTGCTGTCAAATATTTTTAATTCATCATCATCATCATAAACTCTTCTTCCCATGGGGGAAGGTAGAAACTATAGAACGCCACCTGCTCCTATCCTTATATACTTCTCTTTTTTAATTTCGACAACTCATATTTATTTTTCTAACAGATGCAGCCAAGTATAAAAACTTAAGACATTTTTAAGAAATGTAAGTCTTAATAAGTAATAAAATTTTAAAAAATGTAAGGCTGATTCTTCAATCGACAGATATATTTTATTCGTGGAATAAAATTGATGTTTGACAGATTTTATACGGAAGAACTGCCAAAAATTCAAAATTATTCATCGGATAAAATTATCTGGCGTTGCAAAAGATTTTAATTTAAGTATTTTCTTTTTTTTCCTTTTTGTCTCGTCTACTTTTTGTCACTTTTACAAAACTCAACCAAAGTCTTCCAACCCCTGTCACATCAGTACAAAAGGTAAGTACTTCTCGTTGATGCGACTGACATGCGACCCTCACACATTTTATATTTTACCTTCTGCCTTTATTGTGCAAGGGTGACTAATTTCCTTTGTTTTACACAACAAAGCCACGGAAAAACAGTCGTGGTTCCAAGGAAATGTTATTTATGGAAAATTGAAAGGAATCTTTAACAAAATACAATAAAAAAACATAACATAACTTCACACCTCGAATTCCCGAAGGTTTACGCAGAAGTGTACGTATCGTAGATCCACATTTTACCAGTTATGTTTAATGCCCGACTCGTGAATCAAAACCTGGGGGCCTACTCCGAAGTGCAACGTGCGAAAGTTCGGATCGGACCGACACATGGCCGAACCGAATATTATTGAAAAATGCGAAAAAAGTCCGGATCGGCTCAGTTGGGTCGGGACCATAGCCAATATTCGAAAGAGTGTAGGAGTGTAGGATCGGAACCGACCGAACCAAATAGTAACTTCGTAGCACGAAACGGCCGAACATTCGGCTGATACTACTTCGGAGTAGACGCCCAGGTCCTCAATGCTCAGCAGTAACGCTTTCGACCACTAGACCAACGAAATACATACCCAAACTCCGAGCTGCAACTCAAGAAATCCTTATAGAAAAAGCCGAACAACACTTTACTCGACTTGGGAATACAACCCAGGACCTCGTGCTGAACAGTAGCGCTTGCGACCTCTAGACTAAGAACAGTCACAAAAAATGTGTAATTAATTTAAATATGCAGATGTTTTGGGAAATTTTAACCAATCAACTTAGCCTTATTCGTCTTCCGTGGACTCCCTAATAAAGACTACCCACCTGCCCTCTGATTAAAATGAAGCTTGTAAAGACTTCGTTAACGAAGAAAATCGGGATGACGCCAGTTATTTTGTTTTGACATTAAGAAAATTACGATGCACATGTAAAGAAGAGACATACTTCACCTGCAGGTTTGATAAGGAGGTACAGTCAACACCAGTGGTAGCAGTTGATCGTGAGCTGTCCCAGCGTAATATTTACTTACGGAGTTTCTATATATGTAGAATAAGGCTCAATATACAATGCCGCGGAACGGAGTGGAAGCGAGTTTTCGTAGCGATATTATACATAGCAAAATGAACTTTATGTCAATTGTCTAACGTACAAACTAGATACGAGCTTATTACTGCCGGAATTCCCGAGAATGCGCGACAATTCTCCAGAAGATACGCGACCTGTGCGTATCTGTGTATCTAATTTATGCGTTACACTTTTGACATTAAGTTCATTATGCTTTGTACAAAAAGAAATCTCTTCCATTCCGTTCTGCGGCAGTGTAAATTGAGCCTAAGAGGCCAAATTATACTGTTTTGTTACCCCTGACGGGCGACCTAATGTGACTGTTTGTTAGTATGCATACACACGACGGACATGCGTCGACGACATAGGCAACTGCAACCGCCGACGCGTGTCGGCTACAGCCGTCGACAACACGCCGCTCGTGTATTTGATTGAGGACTGTACTGAAATACACGAGCGACACGGTGTCTACGGCTTATGCTGTGTGGCCTTCTTGTCACAGTCACGACATGCAGCTTTCCGTTCTGTGCTCGTGATTATAGACATATTTTTTTTTTCTTTTTATATGAGTTAACTTGTCTTTTTACAGCCCATGTTTCTGTGACAAATACTTAAATCTATTTTTCTTTCTTTCTAATAAAAATATAAAATATCAAAACAATTACTTGTGTGGAAATCGGTTGTCATTTGTGTTACGGAGAAATGAGGAAAATGTCATGAGGAGAGTTTTGAGTATGAATGTCGATGGCTATAAGAGTAGGGGAAGACCAAAGAAACGATATATGGACTGTGTGAATGATGATATGGCTAGAAAAGGGGTGGCTACCGAGATGACGACTAATAGAGAAGTATGGAAGAAAAAGACATGTTGCGCCGACCACAGATCAATTGGGATAAGGGCAGGAGAATGATGATGAATTACTTAAAATGAACCAGGTATATAGAATAGAATACTCTTTATTATGTACACCATATAAAACAATTTGTATTGTATAATTGTTTCATATTAGTAAGTGTTTTAACACAACAAACCATTACAGCCGGCCAGATTTTTTTAGAACACTAAAATTTTACCTCTTGCTTAGAAGGAAACCCACATAATGTGACTTCGTAGTACTGGCAATCCGCGACCAACCATGCTTGCGCACAAAAATATATTTCAATAAAAAACATAACATTAGGGACCAAATAAAATGTTAAATCGTGCACTATATTCCGCCCTGCGGTTTCGTTCACCATTTAGCGTAATTTTATAACAGATATGGTGCACATTTACATGGGGTAAATATGCAGCATTACCCCATAATGGTGCTTAAGAGATTTAAGACGACGTTATGAAAGATTTTTGGGCAAAATTTTGAAATTTTATTGTACTTTGTGGTGGCGGTACTTTAAGGTGCATTGTAAGGTTAAAGATTAAGTTAAAGTATCTTTAGGATTTTGTGGGATAAGTTAAGTTTAATTGAGTGGAGTATATTATTATATAATGTCTGTAATTGAGATCTCTGTTCTACAGATATTGTAAACTGAGGAAAAATATTCTTCAACAAGCCATGTGCCCGATGATATTTCCCATCGGCAATAATTACGAACCCCCATACAAACTTTTATTTAACCCCTTTAGGGAGTGGATTTTCAAAAATCCTTCTGTAGCGGTATCTACAACGCCACATGCGAACAACGCGTCATACTGACGTCACGCAAATCCTGCATCTCGCAAGCAGAGTTTACCGCGCAAATAGCATATATTAAACAAACTTCCCAACATTAATCGTTGGGCAATTGCCCGCCAGACATAACACCCGTCTGGTCGGATGATCCTCCCTTTTCTATGGAGGATGAGTGGACTTTACACCCTGTTCCTCATGCCTCTATAATGGTGACCCCGAAGTGCGTGCGTGAGTTTGTATAAATGCTAATTGCGCGGTAAACTCTGCTTGCGAGATGCAGGATTTGCGTGACGTCAGTATGACGCGTTGTTCGCATATGGCGTTATAGATACCGCTACACTTCGTTAGTGCTTACTATCGCTGTATACATAATCAGCCTAAAATGTTCCCACTGCTGGAACACAGGCCTCCTCTCTGTGAGAGGGAGTGGGCTGTAATCTACCACGCGGGCCCAGTGCGGGTTGGTAGATGTCACATGTCTTCGAATTTTTGGTTCTTGGACATGCCGGTTTCCTCACGATGTTTTCCTTCACCGTTTTCAGAGCAGTGGTGATGAAAAACACGAAGTAAATTGCCTGTCTGGGTTCGAACTCACGATCTACTTCGTAAGTCAGGGCCTATACCACTCGGCCACTAGTGCTCACTGTACTTACTTTCGCTGTAGGAACTTGAAATTTCATATATAATGATTCTTCTTCTTCCTGCCCTTATCCCATGTTACTTGTGGTCGGCGCAACACGTTTTCTTCTTCCATTCTCCTCTGTCAACCCTCACGCTATCATTCACTCCCTTCTCTTTCATTCCTCACACAATCGATCCATCTTTTCTTCGGACTTCCTCTACCTATCCATCCATCAACATGTATATTCATCACTCTTTTAGTCACATGCGTTTCGTCCCTTCTCATCACATGCCCATACCAAGCCAAACGATTTCCTTTCAACTTTTCTGTCACCGGCGCCACTTTCAAACTTCCTCTTATATGCTCATTTCTTACTTTATCCATTCTCGTCACTCCACACATCCATCTCAACATTCTCATCTCCGCTGCATGAATAATGTAAATCGTGCAATATCTATACTTATAATAAATCTGTAGAAGTGAAAATTCTGTACATTGAAAATATCAAAAAAATAAATGGCAGGGGGTGTTACTAGACCGACACCGATCCCGAAAATGTGATTAAAAAAATTTTTGTCTGTCTGTCTGTCTGTCTGTCTGTCTGTCTGTTTGTTCAGGCATCACGCAAAAACTACCGGTTCGATTACGATGAAACTTGGTATAATTATTCTTTAATATCCTGGGCACCACACTGGGTACTTTTTATCCCGGAAAAGTATATACAATAAAAAACAAACTTAATTTTGCGGTTCGATCCCTAGACCTGTACTACTACTACCATACTGTATCAACCGCAAATAATAAGTTTGTCGTAGGTTACGTCACCCGCAGTGGAGTTAATTTTTATTCCTTTTAGTTTTTAGAGTTATTTAGGTTTATTTTTATATAAGTCGTAGGTATAGATTTTAATTTTAAAGTATAGGTAGTATATTTGATAGTGTACGTAGTGACCGTAGGTTATTTTATAATACTGTTAGTAGGATTAGTCATTCGTATAGATATTAGTTTTTAGGGATTTTGCTTATTTATTGAGTTTATATTAGTTATCATCAAATATAGGTTTATTTAGGTAGGTAGGTATTTAATTTTCTGTTAGAGTTTTGTTTTTAAATTAGGTAGGTACTTAGATAAAGATATCATAATATAGGTACCCTCTTAATCACCACTAATGAGACATAATTGGTTTTCTATTGTAATTAGCCACAAAGGGCCCGCGAGATAGATGGCATTCTGGGGAAGCACATAAATTTTATCCTGTTAGCACATTCCCGTGGGATAGTTTCCGACATCCACGCGGGCGAAGCCGCGGGCAGAAGCTAGTATAATATAAAAATATAACTTAATACCAAATATATAAATAAGTTTAAGTATATAAAATATAAATACCATAAAAGCAAGTGATACTATTTTAATGATACTATTTTATTTTTTTTTTTCTTAACAAAAAGCGCCTTCATCCTCTCTCCTATAGAAAAATAACTTTGCTGTGCCCGACAGGGTCCATAATTGATTCGATGTTTTGACATAACAACTATCATAATTATGTACACATTATGGAATGCAATAAAGTATTGAGTACCTCGAGACCCAGCTTTTTAGACTGTTGTCTGTTAGTGAATGTATTAATTAAGGATCTTTGATAAGTATGGAGATATTTTCACGTGTACTCGTTAATTCATAAACAAACTGTCCCATTATTAAAGGAGGTTAGCCTATTTGATTTTTATTCCCTTTTGATTTCTCTTTCTAACTAAACGTTAAGTAGTACTACTACTTTTATAACTAACTACTAATATTACTACTTATACTAATATTACTTTTATAATGATGTTTAAATGTAAAGGTGACATAAATACGGCCTTTTGGACTTGTATTTTACACCCACGGCAAGAAACAGAGTAGCTTAGTGAAAACACATTGGATACTATAAGACTATTTCTAGTATCCTAGTATTTCCTACCTACTATCTTAATGAAAACAAAAAAGTCATAAATAAAATTACCATACTTAACCTGACTTAAACTAATAAGTTTCTCAAGTTAAGTGGCAAGTTACTTCGCCGTAACTCTTTTGGCTAACTTAAATAACTTCGCGTCAAGTCGTAGTTAAGTAACTCTTAATTGCGGTACCGTAGCTTTATTATAGCTGAATATTCTGAGCATAATTTTAATGCTGTGTTAGTTAGTTAAAACTTTATGATGTATAAAATATGGAGGACTTTTTGGTCCTTAGGTACGCTAGTTTTAAATTGTGCTTATAGAATTTTCATGTGTCTTCGTATTTAATTTTATGCACCTGATAGAAACATTTAGTCACCTGTATACACCCAGAAAATAGCCGAAACCTAATTATAAATGATTTTATTTTTGTAAGTAAGTTTGTACAAACACTTTTACACGTCATTCATTTTTTTTTAGTAATAGATATTCAACCGAATTGAGAACCTCCTCCTTCTTTTGAAGTCGGTTAAAAACTAGATGAGGTCGGCGTTTTCTGTCTGACTAGTCTGAGAAGAAAGGCCATAACAAACTCAGAGTCACAGTCTCTTTTATAAAGTCCAGATATAATCTTGGTCAGATCATATGAAGACCATACGCTTCTTCTACAGGGTTATTTCAAATTGGCTAGTCAAACTTCGCAGACGTGAGGAAAAACTGACATCTTATAAGATGTCAGTTTTTACCTATAAATCTAGGAGAGCAGATATATCTGTAAAGCGCTGGTACGTCTAACGCAACCTTACCCTAATTGAAACTCAATAGTTATCCCTCTAATAATCTTACTTTGCCATAACCATTCGGAAATAAGACCTCTCTACAATACAATATGGTAGGTTCCAGGCATTATTCATCCAGGCCCTTAACCTAGGCCATGTTGAAGCGTGGCCTAACGGGGTATATCAGTCACAATTTAAACAAAATACGCATTGGGACGATTTGATCCTGGCCGTACGGCTTCGTTACTCAACTTGTAGGGTCTGCAAATAAATCGGGGAAAGGAATAATAATAATTTTAAAATGGACAACTTGTTCTAAACTACAGTTACCTTCAAAATTTAGTTGACATTTTTCCACTTCATTATGATTAAATATTAAAAAAATAACCAGGTATCTAATCGTTAGGGATTACTTGATTATTTTTTATGAATGTAAGGTGCCTTGTAATGTTAATTACTTAACGCCTAGTATTGTATAGTATCAAGTATTTTATAACTGAACAGACAGGTGTGCTGCTGGGGAGTTTGTTGCGCCACTTCATCTTCCCAGCGCGCAATAGCACTAGGAAGTGGTGAAGGGCAGGCGTTTTTGGGGGACTGTCTTTTGTAATTTTAACGTTCGAAAAGTGCTGACTCTCAGCCTAATTTGAATAAATGACTTTTGATTTTGATTGATTTTGATTTTGCTAAGTCATAGGTTGAATCCTAGTAATATGTATGGATGGATGTTTGTTACTCTTTCACGCCAAAACTACTGAACGGATTTGGATGAAATTTGGCACAGAGATAGTTTATAACTAGCATTAACACATAGAATATATTAATCATTCTTAAGAGAAATTCAGACGTCTATCGACTAATCAGATGATTGTCAGAAAATTAGTTAGGAGGTATGGAATGGACAGCAAAGAATTATCAGGTGTTGCAGAAGTTCAAGTTAAAATCAACCTACCTATCCAGCTTCTGGCTAAAGGAACAGCATCCAAACACACTATTATTTTCAATTTGAATCATTTTGAAGGATATTGCTAATACATTGCTTCATATGTGGGAAAAATTTCTCTGCTCAACAACGTACAGGCGCCAGCACATCAAGCTACTACAATCTGTCAAATTTCTTTAATAGATTTTCAACTTTATCGTTAAAGCATTAAAGTTCAAGGTTGATTGGGAAAATTTGACAGTTTCGGGTAGCTTGACCTGCTGGCGTCTGTACATAACGCAATGAATGTTGTAGAACTGTCAAAATTACTACTGATAGTGTCTTATGCAATTACCCAGCTGTTCAATAACGGAGTCTTAATTATTAACCGTTAAAGTTAAACCACTAGCTTCTTGCCACAAAGTAATTTGCGAACCTTATGCACCCAGATAGAAAGTAATAAGTCGGTAAAAATGTGCATACAATGGGTGCATTTGAAATGCAAAGCGCAGGCGCATTCAGGGGTCGAGCCTGCCCGTCACTCACTCCCCATTATGTATCGCACTTGCTTGTATATCTTGAGGTAGATTGTAGGTACCTATACGGTACGGTACGGTTTTTAAAGTGGAGAACCGTTAATTTTTTTAATTTTAAAAACTTTTCTTACGGTAACTAAATTATGTAGATATGTCTGACAGTATACTTCAAGGGGAAAGAAATAAAACCCATATTCGAAGGAATACTTAAGGCTACGTATGATAGTAGTTGAAAGATCATTATATTTGTACATAATGAAATGATTAAAAATAATAGAGCGAGATTAAGTGTCTTGAAAACCGGAAAATTGTATCCACAACCGAAAATGTGGATTAGGTATCCCCGATATAATAGAATAGAATACTTTTTATTATGTACTTACCTACACCATATAAATTACAGAAATAATTGTAGAAATTTTACAAAGGGAGACACAATGGGCGGTCTTATCGCTAAGAGCTATCTTCCTTTTTTATTTACATTTGTGTAGCCCGAATTTTAAAGGCATCAGCAATTTCAGTGTCAGGAAAGACTTCTCTGCCATCTTAATCGTTCCTGAAAATAAATGCACAATAATTCTCCACTTTGTCTTACACCAACAAAGGACCAAAAAATTAAACACGCAACTTGTGAATATTCATTCACCTGTTAATCCTTTAAACGTCAATTTTACACGGAAGTAGGTACAGACGACAGCACATCAAGCTGTCAAATTTCTTTAATAGATTTTCAACTTTATCGCTAAAGCATTAAGGTTCAAGATTGATTGGGAATATTTGAAAGTTTCGGGTAGCTTGAGCTGCTGGCGTCTGTACCTCGGCAATATTGCAACTTCGACAGAAAAAAATGCAAGAATCACATTGTTTATCTTCATGCATATGCAGACGTCCAAGACCTGTCTCGGAAGACCAAAACAAGAAAAAAAGTAATCGACATCAATAATACTTTTGACGCATTGTATGACAGTTTGAAAGTTGTAACGTTCCCAATCTGCATGTAAAGTGAGGCATAATGGAGATTTACATTTGTACAGAAAACCTCTTTGTGAAGTGTCTGAGTCAGACGAGAGTGTGAAAACGTCGGTCGTCGCCCTAAACAAAGCCGTTAGTCGAGTAAGGTTGGGGGATTCGATGCTGTCGAGAAAAAAGTTTAATAATATTTAATATTGTGCCGAGTCTCCTAACACAAGCTTAAATATGCTTAAAAGGAGGCTCAAATCACTAGTTGTTCTAAGGTTTACTTGTCAAAATAAAAATAAAAAATATTTAATTTAATTTTAGAATGGAATTTATAATTAGGTGTTAATTTTTGGGGGAGAATGTTTTCTCAAATTAATGAGTCATATTCCAAAATTTTCAACAAACACATGACATTACGATATTTTCAAATTTAATTCTGTAATTACAATACATCTTCCAGTGACAAGACAATCTGAGACATAACGGTGAAGAGGTAAAGGGATACATAAACCAGTTAATTAATTCTAATCACATCATTTTAAAATATTTCAACAATTTGCAAATTCGACCTTTGCCAACATTATCGACTGTTTCATCGACATCTTTAAACATTTATGAAACTTTTGTGCCTCCTTGCATAGCTGATTAAATGAATATGTCTTCCCCGTAATTTGTTCGTTCATTTGTTTGTTCGTTGTGTGTGTCAAAGTTCGTGTACGTAGATGATTTTTGAAAATAGTTAATAAACTTCTTACTTTAACTTTTAACTGTTTGATATTTTAGAAAATTTGGGTACATCAATAGGTGTGTTAAAGTATTAGAGAGCCAATGAAATAGCTATGAAAGCCACTCAATTAGAGAATTTAGAGTTAAGTGATATTTAGTGACGGATTCTGGGAAATTAAAAAAAAAACAAGAAAATCGGTTTTTCTCAGATTCCATGAATTTTCGCCTAGGCTTTATAGGGTGCTTAATTATTGCAAATGGGTCACACTATCACTTCCTGGAAGGAATACGTCGAGTTAGTCACCCTGTATACATACTTCTTCAGTTTTTTTATAAATTCGGTCAATCCTTTTTAGGGTGTTGTTCCCAAAGGATGGCTCCGCTGTCTGTCCGTCTGTCCGTCTGTCAGTAACTTTTTAACCATAATAAGTAGACACTTCAAATATTCACAGAGTGCTTAAGACTATTATGGCTCCTATAGCAACAAATAATAAAAATATGTAGAGCTAAATATTATAGAAGCCTTCGCGTACGAGTCCGACTCGCACTTGTTTAAAAATGAAGCATCAACTACAGCAACATTACCGCGAGCCCTCCTCACCCGCAGAACTAAACCATATCTTTCAGTCGTCCACTAACGACACTCGAACATTACAACACAATGACAAATATTGCGAGACAACTTACGTACATCGTCATTCTTTCTAGCTTACCAACTTAACAAGTGTCTTTAAAAAAAGAACAATCTCTATTTACATTGGCAGGTGATTATTGAGAGTTGGTGAAATTGGAAGAAAACGGCGGACGTTGAAAAGCTTATTGGACTGAAAGTTTTGTTCCTTAGATCCGCAAATTAAGAAAATGGGAACTGGTTATTTTTTGGGAACAAAAAACTGTATATAGAATAGATAGGTAGTTCAGGATCGGCTTTTAGTCTCAATAATCACCATATCTCTTACAACTTTGTAATTCAGAAATTATGCAATTTTTTTTTTTTAACTTTGCCTCACCCTAGGAATTACTCCTGTATCGTGAGTACGTTTACAAACAGCCAGACCCGATAAAACTACCTGTAGGCAATACAAATATTTGTTCCGTGCGGGAATCGATCCCACGACACGCAGCGTAGCAGTCGATTGCTCAGCCACTGCGCTAACCGTGTCGTCAAGCCAATTGGTGGCCAATGTTAGGCCAAAGAAACCAGGGCTGTCCAAAAGCGCGATGGGTTGATGATATCGTCAAAGTCGCGGGTACCACCTGGATGAGGAACGCACGGAACCAGGAATTTTGGCAGAAAAAAGGAGAAGCCTAAATTACCCAACAATGGGTAATTTCGGGCTGAAAAGATGATAATGATGAACAAAACAAAAAAAAATAAAAATTTGCACACCACAGATGTTGCTGGCCGTCTTCTTTGATTATTTTAATTTATTAATCAACCAAAAATCATGACATTATTAATGGAGTAATTATTGAAACAACAGGGGGTCTACTCCGAAGTAGTATCTTTCCTGCTACGAAGTTACTATTTGGTTCGGTCGGTTCCGATCCTACACTCCTACACTCTTTCGAATATTGACTATGGTCCCGACCCAACTGAGCCGAGCCGAACTTTTTTCGCATTTTTCAATAATATTCGGTTCGGCTATGTGTCGGTCCGATCCGAACATTCGCACTTTGCACTTCGGAGTAGGCCCCCAGGACTCTGAAGTAAAATCTTAAGAGCAGCAATGCCCAGCATTTTTAACAACCCAAAAGTCCCAAATTCTAATACGGAACTGACAACACTATAACAAAACTAAGAGTCTAGCTAGAAACAAAGTAACACGTCCATTAAAACATTATTTACACATTTTTATAGTTCACAATGTAAAACCACATAGTTAAGAAAACAACTATTGACATAGAAGTACAATTGATGGCGTCAACTCTTGGAAAAGACGTATTTATAGAAACACCTGCGAAATAAATGCCGTAGATTTATTATTTTATTCTATAAAACAAGGACAATATAAATTAGACTGGATGCTCATATAAGATGCACAGATGTCTGTCCATCCGAAGACATTGTCTATCTACGACTGACGATATTTTAACAAACTAAGCGATCTTTTCAATAAATTATATTGTAAGCGCACGCGCATCGGGGCAGGGGAATTATATAGAGTTGTAACTTTAGCAGAAAAAAATATAAATTATTTTGTTCTAACTTATATGTATTAATTGTTTGAAAACATAGCTTAGTGAAAAATTATTCCAATGCAGCCTTAACATTATTATGGTGCTTAAATGTTTTTTTGACCATAATATCGAGATAAGGATAAAAAAACTGCTCATCTGAAGAAAATTATACAGAAGCAAAGGGAAAAATGAAAATAACTACCACTGTCTATTATAAAATTTTATTCTATGCCAAAATAATATTGTGTTTGAGACAATTGACTCGAGAATTATGCAAATGATTAGTTATTTATAACTACAAAAACATATGTCTTGTATATTAATTAAAGTCAAACATCATAACATTTTCTCTTCATTTAGATGTCTCCACTCGTCTTATTATTAGTATTCGCAAAAAATAAAATTAAAGTAAAATCAACACTGACATCATATAAATATTATCCATCTGCCGATCGCATCTAAGCGCCGACGCACCCTATAATTAATTACAAAATAATTGATAATAAAACAAACACCGTACCTACATTAAAGTAGCTGTTTTGCTTCCATTGATCATCATACTAATCTACAATTTTAATTCTTGATCATCTAGATGAATTACTTGCACTTAAAAATAATCATAATAACATAGCTCCCAACATAATCATCCAAGCCTCTACAAATAAAACATTAGGCCCAAATTATAAACTAAAAAAGGTGGTATCATCATCTCTATGTACATCCACCTGTCTCAGCCGGTCAATCGCACAGTGCAGTCGATGCAAATGGGTGCGCCTGCGCATTGTTACCGCCGATCACTAACGACGATGTCCGAACGCGGTCATTACGCTTGACATGACCGGATCACGGCCGTGAGAATATATACGCAGGTTGTTACGTAATTTATTGTATACTCCTTGAGTTTTCTTATGTCCATGTTATTGGCACCTGTTCCTGGCCCTTTGTTCCAGGGGTCAGGATTAACGGTTTGTTGTACTTCGTATTGTAATGAGCCTGTGACTGATATGGGTGTAGGCAAATGGTGTATTGAAGTCAACAGAGAGAATCAGATAGAGAGGGAGGGAGAAGACAAAGACACATTTTGAGTCGCTCAGCAAATGGATAGTGTGATTAAACCTACAGCGTTACCTATGAGACTGTAAAATGAACTGAACAGGGCGGAGATTATAAAAAAAGTTCTAATCTTAAAAGGACATCATATAATCAGAAAAATTCAAAGCTTGTTAACTTAGACAACAGAACAATTAATGATGAAGAAGTTATTCTGTTACATCATAGAATACTCCCAAAACAAACGAAAATCAAAGTGTCACATCAATTCATTCTAGATCTAGCCTTCAAATGCTACGAAACAGCCGGCTTGCGTACAAAAACAGTCGTCTTAACAAAACTCGAACGCCGAGCATCGCAGCACTGCGAAGAATCTGACGGCGGCCAAAAACTCAGAATGCAACAATGGGTGGATAGTATCTGACCATTTTGTTATTTGTATGTCCGATGAGAGGTTTGTCCACAGTGTTAGTCACTGTAAAAACGTTTAATTGTCGATTTGTTAAGATTGGGTGTGTGATTCGAAAGCTTGGCTGGATGTGACTCATATAAGTGCTAATGTAAGTATTGGCTTAATATTGGGTTTAAATCTAATGTCTCTAACTATACTCACCTTTTTGCAAGATTCATCTGTATCACTAAGGAGAATTTTGTTTAATGCAAACTTCACTGACGAGTTAAGAGTGATCAAATCTTAACAGTGTTCGCCTCGCATCATCGACATTTTGAACTTCTACGTTCAGTAACTTCTACATACAATTTACTTTGAATATTGCTATATATATAACCTAGTAAACATAATTTCCAACCCGCACTGGTCTCGCGTGGTGGATTACAGCCCACTCCCTCTCGAAGAGAGAAGCCTGTGTCCCATCAGTGAGAAAATATAGGCTGATCATGTAACATAATTTCAACTACTATGGTGCCATCGTAAAGCAGCAATTTCTAACAAAAAAAAACATTTCTCGTATTAATCTATCGTCCTGTATCAACATGAAGATCTCAATCATCAAAGTTAATTATATTGTGAACATGAGGCAATACCTCTTCAGCTTCATATCTTTCCTTTTTGAAATAACCTTTAAATCAACCCACAAATAGAATGACAGCTTTAGTTTTTTTTTTCAATCCCTTGCCTTGAAACCGATCATTCCTATTTTCCTTCAAACGTATCAAAGATCCCATTTTTTGCTTCAACCATCATTATACCTGTGACCAGACACATCTAGAGCTGAACACAGGAAATTTCTATATTCAATCATGAAAAAAATATATCACAACTTTTCAAACCAGAATGTTACAAGGACATGAAATTAAAATCTACAGAAAGAGATAAGACCATTCTTGATGTTGACAAAAAAGGCTGTATACCTAGTGTCCTATTCTCAACGCATTTCCAAGTATAATTGCAGAGAAAAAAAAAACTATACGTAGAAACCAATCAATTCGACGACAACGGAATAAGGCTTATTATTTTTTTTTCTTTTCGATAATAAGCACTGTCATGAAGAAGCGAATTAACCACTGCATTTTGCTGTCAATCTCGACCTTATTTGTTAAGCAATAAGATTGATTGTCGATGATCCAGGTGTATTGATAAGTTTGTAATAAAGAAGGCATAAAGTATTTTATCCGGTAATTATCCAGGAGATAATTCCTTCGGTTACGGTGACAATTTTCTCCAATTGTCCGTCATTGAAACTGGTTATGTTATTATTATTGATTTTATATTGCAACAAATGTATGTGAGAGCTGATTAAGATCATAATCTTTATCGATTTAATATTAATAGCTTAGATCCGCGTGTTGATCGGTAGCATTTTTAATGTATAAACGTTTACTTTTTCTCTTTGATGCGTAACTTAGTCCGCTAGGTTACAGCGTGGATAACTGTTTTATAACTTTAATTATTTTGGTCCTTAGAAATTTTGACATTCAATCTTCATTCCCCGTTTGACAAAATTTAAAGATTGTAAATAATAGTATCGGCAACCTCGGTTTCAATGTTTACACAAAGTAAGAAACTTGGAATGCTCCTAGTAAAAACGATTTCTTTATCTAGTATCTATATAGGGTGTTTTAGAAATATGTGCTCATATTTTGCATTTGGGTCGATATTGGATGTTGGTCCCTTGGAGAAAGTTGTTCAGTGTAATGGTCTGTACATAAATGTCCCTTAAATATAACTACTTATTTTTGACATTGCTGTTATTTTAGGCATAATTTGGTCTTTTGAGGTCCTTTATCCATTTTATGTTTCGGGTACTTTTCGTGTCCAATGTCAATCAGTCCCCTGCCCCACGCGTTTCACCGTTTGTCTTCTCTTTCAATTGGCCTGTATGCTTCCTAGTTTGTTCTGCATCGCATTACAATGTTTTAAAACATTGAGCCCAGTCTTCGTAACCAAAATTATCTGACTTTACCCAATCTAACCAGCACCCTAATTGCGTAACACACTTTCAATCAAAATCTGAATAATTTTGAAGGATATTGCTAATCCATTGCTTCATATGTTCGAAAAATTTGTCCACTCAGTAACGTAAATAACGCAATGAATATTGTTGAACTGTCAAATTGAAAGCCATTCCTACTGTCATGTGTGTTACGCAATTACCCAGCTAACCTAGTCTATACACATTTCTATCCTTGGCTCTATTCAAAATGAAGAATCAGAGTGAACAGAACTATACCCTATAATCCGCGGTCAGGTCACCAAAAAGACTATTGAAAAAAGCAATGCAACTTGCTCATATACAATCAAGTCATAATAACCATATCGTGAGAAATTAATATAATTATTGGTCCTTATGGTTGCAGCGGCCACATAAGGGAGATCGATGGTTGTGCGGGAGAGAGGATCGACTTTTTTCTATACGAAAAAGAGAGATGGAAATATTAACGTGTTATTACGGTCAGCAAATTGGCTCGTTTATGTAAAATTCTTCCCGCTGCACATCTGCTGAATATATTTTGAAATTGTTGTGTTTTCCTTTAAATTAAATTTTATGTCATATTTCAAATATTTCTGATCTTACTGATATAATGTTTCTGATTAGTCCTTTATTGGTTGCAGTTCAATAGCTTTATATTATCTGCTTTTAAAGGCAGTGTAGGTTAGATATAAAATGAGCTTCATGTTTGTCATATTTGATTCCAAACTTGTCTCAATTATTCTCAAATTACTTTATTACCAACAGATTTTATTATTGCAATTATTCCTGTTATAGATTTCTAGATTTTTTACCTGCTAACTTTTCCCGCAGCTTCGCCCGCGTGGATTTCGGAATTAAGTATCTTATGTTAATCCAGGTAGTAAACTATCTGTGTGCCAAATTCATCCAAATCCGTTTTCAATATTTCCCAATCAATCAATCGTTTTCAATCTTTTACATTAAAATTTATAATATAAGCAGGATTTATTATTTTATCTTCAGTTATTTTGCCTTTTTGAATGAAAATATCCTGCCTCCTTGTTATCACTCCTCAAGTCTTTAGTTACTTTGGACTAATCTGTAGACAATTACATCGTCTTGCCATCCACACTTGGCTATACCGCTACATTGTTAACCCATGTCCCATGAACCACATATGGTTCAGGTTGATTATTTAACTACTGTGTCTACTTTGGGGGCAGTGAAAGTTTCAACTGTTTCAGGGACCAACTTAGTTTTAACTATAATTTGTCCAATGTGGCATCATAGCAGATCAGTCCCACTTTTAATTTTAGCCACCTTTTCGCCTCTAAATCTATCCTTCTCTATAGTAAGCTTTACGAATATACCATTTTATACGTGTATTTAGTCAAAATCTCATCATGAATACTTAGGTGAAGTGAGCTGTCAATAGTGTAAATCCCGAGCAACAGGTGTAATTACAGCTCACATCACCTAAGTTATCACGGTGAGATTTTTACTGAATAGATCGGCTGGTCCTTTACACTTAATTGTTCTCCATTACCAAAGCGATTACGTCTACTAACAAAGGCCTGCCAATAGTTCAACGACAGTGTATGGAACCATAACCAGTCCTTTATTAACCATAGTGCTAAAGAACCATAGATAATATTTTATGAGCCAATATAATGGCACTACATAAATAGTGTCAGTGGGAGTTGCAAAACGACATATTTGATTTTGCTTATGAATTCTTTGTTCTTATTGTTTTATTAGCTGTTGCCTGTGACTTCGTCTGAGTGTGCATTTCTTTACCTATTTAAAACTAGCTGCACCCCGCGGTTTCACACACATAAGTTTCGATCCCGTGGGAATATCGGGATAAAAAGTATTCTATATGTTAATCCTGGCTATAAACCATCTGTGTGCCAAATTTCATCCAAATCCGTTCAGTAGTTTTTGCGTGAAAGAGTAACAAACATCCATCCATCCATACAAACTTTCACGTTTATAATATTAGTTACTGTTAGCCTGCATCATCCCGTATAATATTAGTAGGTTACAAACATCCAGGATGAATAAAACGTTTCTCCTTGTCTGCTGGGGAGTTGGTTGCACCTCTTCTTCTTTCCTCCCAGCTTAAGTAAACTTTCTCTTTTCTTTTCTCTTTCTCTCTTCTTTCTTCTTTTCACTTTCTCTCTCTTCACCACTTCCTAGTGGAAGTGGTGAAGAGTGGACGTTTTCGGGGACTATCTTATGTAATTTTGAAGTTCGAAAATTTCTGATCCTCAGCCTAATTTAAATAAATCTCATAACGATCGGCTAAGTGGTTTAGGCGTGAAAAGGTAACAAGCAGACAGATAGACAGACATACAGACAGAGTTACTTTAGCTGTAGTTACTTTAGTTTAGTTTAGAAGTCAGCTTATACAGGAAATGTATAGCTTGATATGTCGTCGTGCGTACAGTATTGATTACAATAATTTACCTTTTCTCTGTTTAAAGAAGCTTTTGTCGCTTGATTTAATTGAATACTCTATTTTAAAGCACCAACAATTTATTTCTGTGGATTCGCTAACATACAGTGAGCATTTGATATAGCAAGGGATATCTAGACTTTTCCCAACTACATTTGTTGGGGTCAGTTTACAGTCTAACCGTATGCAGATGCATACCAGAATGTAGCAAGAATATGATGACCTTATGTTCATTACATTTCCTCTCTGCAAGGAAAAAGGTATTTCGGGGGCTGGTTCAGAAGCAGAGCCAGAAATTATTACAAGACAAGAGGTCGGGTAAGAGAATCAAGCAATTTAAAAAAAAAGTTCTTTGTATATTTGGTGCCTACATTAAACTGGGGTTGAGATATTGTATGGGCAGGTTATTGAGTAGGTACCTATCCAAGTCTAGCCTTCTGGTCAATAATAACGGTAAAAATATCAATAAATATTACACTTTCAATTTACGTCCAACTTACTGCTCATAAACTTAAACTGCAAAATGCATCAAAATAATAATTTATTTCGCAAAAAATTGCACCCGCGCACCTTCGAAAACGTCCGCTGCAGAAGACGTATGGCGTCACCTGTGCTTGTGTTACGGTAAATCAAAATGGCGGGTGGTTTGGCTCTTTCTCGCAAGAGTCTGGGATGTATGTCTATCTCGCTCACGTATTTGATTATACCGCGATCGGATGCGCCGGAGATTATGAGTGCTACCCGCATTAATGCTATTTGATTTATGTTTATCTTACTGATTGACGTAATTTAGTGCAATTTTTATTCAATAGATCTGCTGATGGTCTGAAGCTTCTTTGTAAGCCAATTTATTTATGGAAGGTAAATCAGAAACTGTGATTGCTATTTTACAATGAAGATTTCTTTTCTAGTTATTTAGGTATTTGGAATTACTTAGTTTAAACATTTTTTTTTGTTACCTAATTATTTTAGCCAATATAAGGTAGGTCGTCATCGACCACAGCCCAACTTTACCCATTGCTGGGCATAGTCCTCTCTTTTCTTGGACCACTGCCCACGCTTCTATGCCAGTCTCATCCAGGTCAATAAGGTAGGTAACCCAACAAAATCCAATTCAATAAAAAAGTGATTTGGTATATTAGGTAGGTACAATAAATCGTCATTTTCCCATTAGATTTGACGGCACGGTTGGCGCAGTGGTTAAGCGATTGGCTGCTGCGCTGCGTGTCGCGGGTTCGATTCCCGCACGGAACAAATATTTGTATGACCTACATGTATTTGTTCCGAGTCTGGGTGTTTATCTATCTATAATATGTATGTATTTAAAAAAAAATGTATATAAGTAGTTTATCTTGTTACCATAACACAAGCATTAGGTTGCTTAGCTTGGGACTAGATGGCGCTGTGTGAAATGTCCAGGGATATTTATTTATTTATTTAGATAAAACCCGATTCAAGCATTATGGCGGGTCTGAAGTGCGCTACTTCCTGCGCAGTACCTCACCCCTCACCCCCGCTGACAGATAAATTTGTTACTGCGCAGCGACTCGCCTCATGTTCCTCGCCGCCATAAAGTTTGAATTGGGCTGAACCTACAATTTAAAAATACATACTATAACGTCATCAGTGCGAGCTCTTAAAAGAACAAAGTTGATTGAAGCACTAGATAGATTAAGAAATTAAAACAAAAAAAATTCAAAGACAGCTAAAACGACATATCGCGTGTTCTCCTCTAATGATTTTAATTTCCTCCGTTAAGACATTGCAAAATTACTGTCATTCCTACACCAACATTTCAATTCATATCTTAATGTCCACGTAAAGACAAAACATAACATACAACAATAAAAAAACAAAATGGACAAGTTGCAAACTCTTAATATAAAACGATAAAATAATTTGATGGACTCCAAAGCACGCAGGAACACAGCAGCTGACACATTCATGTTTTTAACCGATCACATAGGAAAGTAATGATTCATTTATATTGTAATATCTGAAGACGACAACACAATACACATGTCAGTTGCTATTACGTATTGTAATGAAAACTGCGGGCACGCATCCGTCCCTCCGCTCCCCAACAAGAACAAACATTATAAATTCAAATGATACAACAAAGTTATTCAAAAATTTAAGATTAACTCTACAATTAAAAGACTTGAACAATTGAAGGTTGAATATTCTTTAACAAAAAGATAGTCGGCGGTCCTAAGCACCACCTGTCAACGACATAACCAGTTTATTTAGACCTCTATCCGTAAAACGACACTTTATATTCAGAGGCCATCTCAAGATTGTAATACAATTAACACTAACAATCAAAAAACTGCACTCGTTACCCACCGATTATGAGACATCGATACACGAATCGATTAATTCGCTTATAAAGGTTACGTAGCAAAAAGAATCGATACTACACCCATGTTATTAATTACTAAATTGTTTATCAATCATAATTAATGCACACATGATAAATATCCTAGCCTCTTTACTGAGAAGTGGGTAATTTGTAATATTTCAACATAATTACAGATGGCCATTAAAAGCCTTTACTGCAGTAAATTCGGTTACTTTAAAATCAATAAAAAATGTTTGTGCATCAACCGGTAATTTGTATTTGGGAATAATGAATTTAGTTACACTAAATACAGTTTACTATAGTATATAGTAATAAGGTGAATGAATACATCGATAATCGATAACTTTTTTTGGTCCTTTGGTACTTTTACACTTTATATTAGAATATAAAGTGTAAAAGTACCAAAGGACCAAAAAAATAACTCTTCATGTGTTTGCTTTTTGCAACATAAAACCCTAAACCTACAAAGCATATCGCCAAAATTCTCCCACAATATATCCTAACATGTCATACACTTGCAGCTCTATAATAACATACGAGTATTATGCGTACGCGCATCGCGCTGTTATGGCCGGCGGTCAGCTAATTTCTTACCATCTGATAACAGCCCGTGATCTCCCCGTAATAAGATATTCATGAAGACTGAGGAACCGGTAGACGCGAATTGAAACGCATCGGAACTTTAATTTAAGGATTTCAAAGATTTGGTTATTACACAAAAAATAATAATTAAAAAATAGAAACCTACAAAACTTCAGCAACGCAACAGTCAGTAAAAAGATAAAATAAATTAACAATAGAATGTAAACAAGAGAAATCAATGAATATTGTTAAAATCTGGGCCCATGGACCAACCACAAGAGACTGCAAGACTTAGAGCCAGTTTCTCGAACGAAAATTAAAGTGACAAATGGTCAAGCGCAGTTCGCGTAAACTTCTGCGATTGGCTGTTAATATCATTCAACCAATCAGAGCAGTTTATGCGCGCTTGACAATTTGTCACATTAATTTTGCGATAAGTTTCATTCAAGAAACTGGCCCCAAAATTACTTACCGAATGACAGACCCCTATTCTTAAAGCTTTAGTTTTAGAAATAAGTCCTATATAGGGATAAAGACGTGTAGAAGGATATTACACATCAAGCATTCCTTGAAGGAAAAAATTGTTCTCACGGAAAAATTAAAAAGGGTAGACAGTGAGATGAAGAAGCGAGCAATACCCAAATATGGGATAAATGTTGTAAAAAGTGGTAATTGGATTCCAAGCTTATTGGTTTCACAGCAAAAACTAATAACACAACACTAGCTCTCGTTACATGGTTTTTAATATGGTATGCTGACGTAGGAATATTATTATGACGTGTTGAACTAGTAACTCCTTGAAAGAATTTTGGATGAAATACCACAATCTCATTTGATGTCTAATAAGCTAGGTGGACCTGAAGAAGATGGGCTAGCTTTGTGTGAATTAAATCTATGGTAGTTGGAGAATTAGAAAGCATTTTTTTTGAGCTGCTACAATTTTCTACTAAGGCGAACAATCTAACAGCGTACTTTTAAGCGGATTTCTTTTAAAGTTGTAGCTCTACTTTTTTTTAAATAAAAAAAATATGTTAAGCTGCAAAACATTAAATAATTTGAAGTTGGCATAATTAATGCACTGTTTTTAAAATTAATTCGTAGCACATATACGATCCTCTTGATGAATTTTATGATCTTTTAGAACAAAATGTCGCTTGTATCTCCGTTGTGTCGCAAGAAACTTTACTCGGATTATTGAAACATTTTTTCTTTTATTTCATCATTGATCCCGTCATTATCTTCTGGATCACTTCAAAATGATACAGACAACAACATCAATAATCACACAGTATAATAGAAAAAATCATATTAATAACCGATACAAGACTCAATATTAATGCAAATTATAGATCAAACGACAAACTTCCATTAATCAACACAGGAGACATGTTCCTACTAATAGAATATTAAGACTACATAAAAAGTGAAGCGTAATGAAAAAATAATTTTACATGATTTATAGCTTACTCAGGGATCCGCAAATTGCTCTCAGTTTGGGACATTTAACTTAAGTGGTGCGTACGCGCATGATACGTTAATTTTCGAAAAAAGAAGGAGGAAATTATTTGCGAGTAAAATGGCGCGATGTATTCCGAGAGCAACCGATAATGATTGATTTTAATAAATACAGGGCGGTTGGCGCCATTGCTGTGCAAGTGTACTTACTGCAGAATTATAATTTATCTTTGCTGTTGTATTATTGGGTGGCAATAATGTCAAACCGGTGTCACTTTGTCTGCACCTCGCGGACTTCGAAACGGGACTCAAAACACCCGCAGGGTAATTCGTAAATCGTAATTGATTGAATTTTAATGTGATGTTGAGATCCCATTGCTCTTTAGTGTCTCTATACTTATGTCATGAGCGGTGGGAACTAAATGAAACAGTAACTCATGGATGCTGTTGTTATGTGTGATCATTACCAAAACCGTTTATGACTTAAGTCATTAGGATGGTCCTTCCAGCACTGTTTTTTTCTGTCCTTAACACCTGGATCATTAGGTAAATGTGCAGTTTTCCTAGACTGTAGTAATACTAAAAATACTACTCTACCGCAGGAAAGTACACCAGACGTACCTATTGTAATGTTTTTGTTAGGAACGAAACCGTTTTTTTAATTCAATAAAAAAACGGTTACATTTAATTAAAATATGTATTATTTTTAACGAAAATGTATCATTAAAACACCATAATAATATTCTTAAAATACTTTTTATATTAAGTTTTGATAAGCATATTATCATTAAACTCATTGGAAATTTAATTAAAACGCGATAAACCCACCTACTTATAATAAAGGCAAGCAATTATAACCTTAAAATATTCTTTTTCACTTCATATTTAAGGAGTATCCTACTAATATTATAAACGTGAAAGTTTGTATGGATGGATGGATGGATGGATGTTTGTTACTCTTTCACGCAAAAACTACTAAACGGATTTGGATGAAATTTGGCATACAGATAGTTTATAACCAGGATTAACACATAGGATATTTTATATCCCGATATTCCCACGGGATCGACATTTATGCGGGTGAAACCGCGGGGCGTAGCTAGTATTGTATATCTTCAATCTATCCTCCAAACACCATGTAAGGAGGTTCTTTGCACCTTTTCGCAAGTTTTTTTCAAGTTTTTGCTTTAACATAACTTGCCCATAATTTACGTTTACCAGGCAAATAATTAAGTTATAAAATGTTATAGAGCGTTGATACATAATTCATCGCTAAGGTATAAAGTTCTAGCACATAATTAACTTTTTGAATTACATAAAATTTTAGCTTGTATAATTTTGAGTGAAAAGTTCGCTTTTGACATCCATGTTTTTAAATGTAAGTCGCACCTGGATTACCGCAGAAACTCGAATCAATTATGATGGCTAAATTACTTTTTTACTTTGCAGCTTGAATTTTGCTATTTTTTTTTAAATTAAGAGTCATCATCTGCCTAGCCATTTCCCAACTATGTTGGGGTCGGCTTCTAGTCTAACCGCATGCAGCTGTATACCAGTATTTTACATGGACCGACTGCCTATCTGACCTCCACAACCCAGTTACTGGGTAATACGATACCCCTTGGTAAGATTGGTTGCCCGACTTTCGGCCTTCTGACGTCCTGTAACGACTGTCAAAGATCCACGAATGACAGCCGGGACCAACAGTGCGTAACGTACTTTCCGAGGCACGGGGTGGTCTTGGTATGTAAAGATGGTCACCCATCCACGGACCAACTGCGGCAAGAGTAGCTTAACCTGATCAATCGATCCGTGCGATTGTTATTACTTAGCCACAAGCCCCTTTTTTATTAAGAGTACATACATTTTACACATAATACACATAGTACACATAATTATAATTATCAAAAAATCTGAGTAAAAAAACAACCAGTTTAAAGCGGCATTTTAAAGAAAAAAAAAATCAATTTAGAGAAATGACGTTTCTTTAGATTGAAAATAAAAAAAAATGGTTTTTGATGCTGTATACCTACAAACCTAGTCACAGGTACATACAAAGAAAATAATATGTGGTACGAACATTTATGCTAACCATTAAAGTTAATTTGATTAGTGCCCAATGTGTAACACCAGCATTACACTGCCTTATTACGTATGACATTTGTACTTGTCACAATGACAGCTGCAGTGTCTATCAGCAAATTGCTATTATAATAGTTGTTGTTTTAATTCAGTAGTGACGTGAAATAATTATTAACTTATTCGATTTAATGTCTTATAATAAGATGTTGTTGAGTATGCAAAATGTATGCAAGGATTATTTATTATGTTCGAATAAGTCTGGTCTTGTTAAAGTTTATGTAAGTAATTTATTTTGGTCCTTTGGGGCATTTATTTTGGAATGAAAATTGATTACGCTTTTGGAATCTAATTGATAAAAACATCGGTGAAAAAAAGCACAAACAATTACAAGAGATTTACATTAGTTTTAAATGGAAATGTCGGGAAATTATAAAGGATAGATTGTAATCCTCTAGTAGGGCCGTGATTAAAGATGGCAGAACTCTATTCAAAAGTCATAAGTGTTGCCATTTATGAAAATAAAAGTCACAAGAAAGTAGGAATGCGCATTGACATATCAAGATCATAATAAATAATAAATAGAAACATCAGGTGACCCGAATTAACAAAAACTTAATTCTAAGCATTTCATCGTTTAGAATAAATAAACACTAAAATGTGTATAGGCGCCACCTGTCAGTTACACCCACTTTAATATGCGCACTGACCATAAGTCTATGGTAATGGAACATAAGTGTGAACATCAAACGGCAAGCATTATACACCTGAGCAGTTTACAAGGATTTTATAAAAATAAAAAACTAGCTTTGTCCACGGTTTTACTCTTAGTATTTTTTTTTTTTTGACTAAGTTCTTCTAATAAATGCATTAAAGAAATCTAAAACTGAAATACATTAAAACACTTTTGATATGATTTTGTTTTTTATCCATGGAATAAAATTGACGTCTTTTTGTAAGGAATAACTGTCAAAAATACAAAAAATTGTCAGGGTAAAACTTATACCTATTAGTAATAAAAGTTTGGTCGAAGTCGCCCTGAATCGAAGAAAAGTATCATTCCTATCCAATGTCCAACGACTTTCAAATTGCCATAGTCCCCATATGATACAGAAATGATAGAAATGCCTACAATGCTTCCAAACGAACATTGTTTGCGATGACCGCACAGCGGCTACACATAATTTTGTGCGGTAACCCTAACCCTCACTTAACCGGATCCGATGACCATTCTGACCGGCTGTGTTTAGGGTTGTCAAAACAGTTTACAAAACTCATTGAGCATCGAAAATTTTTTAGAAGGAGCGGTTTGTTTTTTACTTTTCTTGTTAATATTTAGTTGATACAGCGTACTCGATATTAATTCTTAAACTAGGTTAACTAGAAAGCACAGTGAAAAAGCCGAATTTAGCAGACTATCTTGCCATAATGATGGAAATCTGTGAAAAATGGAATGTTAGGCTTCACAAATGTGAAGGGCCGGGAGGAACGCTGACACCTGAGATACAGGACGTGTCCTAGTTTGGGTGTTAGGAATTTTACACAACGTGCATATACCTAGCCTATTTATATTAAGGATATAAAGATATAATATCATAGCCTGAGGAAAATAGGCGTGAAGGGGTAAAACAAACTAAAAAGATTGGCCACATAGTATAATATATATGGATAAACTTTTGGAACGAAGTTCCTTATCGCGCGTTGCGAAAGGGGGCTAGACGGAAAAAATTAAGACCAAAAGTTGGAACGACACTTTTTGCTATAGTTGTAATCCGTGCGGCGTGCGCGTGTTTCTCTGTCTGTCTCTCTCTCTCTCTCTTATAGAAAGCAAGCCAGTTATACTTCGTTCCATCCGGGTGTCCCTTGACACCTCTCAAGTTTTTTAGTTATTATTTCGAGATTTTTAGTTCCATTAAGCACTGTAGAAAGTGGAAGACGGAGAACTGTGTGTTATGTTCGAAGTGTTGGAAATTAGGAGAGACCAGCCGGTCGATTCTGTAAAAATCTCACCGTGAAAACTCAAGTGAAGTGAGCTTGATGTGATTTGTCAGTAGTGTCAATCCCTAGCATTATTTAGAATGACAGCTCACTCCACGCTCACTTCACCTAAGTTTTCACGGTGAGATGGTTACAGAATCGCACTGCTGAGTCCAGCATTGGACAGCGATTTCAATGGCAGACTGAGTTTATTATTTTAGGACAAAATGGTATAAAGAAACAAGATGTGTTACCAAAATTGTTTCCTGTATTTACGGTCCTTGCCAACCCTACATGTCGATCCCATTGTTATCTAAGCCACAAAATAAGCCATCCCGTGACCGAGGGCTGTCCCCGCCCAATTGAATCTCAATCACCATTACGATAATATATCACTTTTTTATTCTTCTATAAGCAATACTTTTTGCTTTAGTTTTCTCATATCATCATTTTATTTAGAAAAAAGTTTTTTAATATCTATCTTAATTTACGATTCACATACATAGCAGGCTCAGTATGAGTTTATGTCTAAACCTATGATTTGGGATACTGTTGGGGCTCCTCTCTGTGAGAGGGATTGGGCCGTAAACCACCTCATGGGCTCAGTGGGTTGGTACATGTCACATGTCTTCGAATTTTTGGTTCTAAGACATGCCGGTTTCCTCGCGATGTTTTCATTCACCGTTTTTATTTAGGATGTGGTTGAACAATATGTTAGCATCTTACTCCCAAATTGCTTCCAAATATTTATGAAAATATTATAGTTAAATTAAACGGTTCCCTACTGACATCATATCTCACTTTTGCTCCATGTAATTTTTTTTTTCCTGTAATTTTAGATCGAAATTTCAACTATTATTTATAATTCCGATCTAAAATTCGTATCCAATCATAATTTCATCCTCTTCTAATTTCACCAACCTATATCTTACCCGGCTTAGTAGTAAAGTGGTCAGCCACACTTATAGGATTAGTGAAGGGTCGTATATCTAATATTTGCATGTTGACGTCCAGATTATAATATTATAGTGGTCAGTTTGTTTAGCTTTGTTTAAGATCCCTACGCGTTTGTATTGGCATCATGATTTACTTATTGCATAATCAGAATGTTCCTACAGCTTTGAGACAGGCCTCCTCTCTTCGAAGTGGGCTGTAATCCACCACGTTACTAAAGTCTCATTAAACACATTTTAGGAAAAAACGAATTAAACTGGTATCCTTTTACTGAGGTATGAGGAACAGGGTATGAAGTTCACTCCGACCAGATGGGTGTTGAGCCTGGTCGACAACTGCCCCACGACTGATGTCGGGACGTTGTATATGCTAATTGAGCAGTAAACTGCTTGCGCGATATAGGATTTTGCGTGACATCAGTATGATACGTAGTTCACACGTGGCGGTGTAGATACCGCCACACTTATGCTAAGAAGTCAACTTCTGTTTGTAATCTATACGCTATTCCTTAGACCCCAAACAGCGGAATCGTAGAACAAAAGTTAACAAAATATGCTATAAAAGCTATAAAAGAAGAAGAGCTATAAAAGAAGTCAACCGGTTGGTCGATTCTTCACGTGACTAGAAGGTTGGCCTATTTTTAGGCTAAAGAATCAGCATTACTCTCAACGTGGCAATGCTCCCCGCCTATTGTGCACTTTTTCACCTGACAGCGATGAGGATGTTTTTTTTTTGTGCTCAATGAGCGCTTACCTTTTTTATGTACTTGTACATAATCATATATATTTTAGTGTTAGCTTGTATATTGTAATTAAGATTTGTCAAAATAAATCAAATATAAATTAAAAGAAGTGAATTACCTGTCTGACCAACATAAGGCGTCGTCTCGATACCTGAAAATAAAAATAAAGTGTTTACAGTTTAACACATAAAGCAACAGATTTAAAAACCATTGGGAACCTACCTACTGAGGTATCTGTCACACTGCCGACGACTAAGCGAGTAGAACAAACAACTAGAAACGAGTTGGCGAGCAACGAGGAGCGAGTGTGTAATTCAGATAGTTTAGTCACTGGGCTATGAGCGAGTGCGACGATTAGAATGACTGCCCAATCAACTGCTGGTATGCGTATGTATCAAAACGGATCTCTAAGCGAGTGTTCTGCCCGTCAAGCCTTACCGGACGTCGCTGAGAGAGTGTTTTCTTAGATAGGTACGAGTACCCCGACAAACTAGTAGAGAGAGAGTTCTTGCCGGCAGTGTAAACAGTCAGCGAATTATATTTAACTGACACGGGACCTACTGTACATCTATTGTACGTTTCTTGAGCAACAAAATAGTCGATAGCAAATCGCTTGATTGTCGGTGCGATAGGTGCCTTAGGAACGAAACTGGGGCCCTAACAATCTAAAACCGTACTTGGTTCAGCATCTACTGGTGGTTGCCAACGACTACGTAATTATTACGTTAAATACAGGCATTATCACTCGACAGTTCCTGATTATAGAGGAAAAGGGGCACTGCTTATACCTTGGTGTATGTGATTATATTTGTACCAGTTACCCTTATCACCTAACGATCTTACAGACATTGCTGCTTTGAGACTTCATAAAGATGAAAAACGGCTGGTCTTTGATTCCCAATTTGCTTACCTACCTGAAGTGGTAACTAAAGATTTAGTTCTCCTTTCGAGTAGGAACTTTGTCTAACACTGAACGACAGAGGGGCAACTCTCGTAATTTTAAGAACGTTCACAGTCTGATATCAATCTCAATCTGTCAAAAATATCTCTAATTTCCCTCCATTTTTGACAAGTTTTCGACATCTGCTTGTCGCCGAGATGAGACTGCGACTAGATTTTTAACGATTTTAATTACGCGAGTTGGCCTTCAGGTGTTGTAACTTTAGAAGAAGAAAAGTTTCAGTGAGTTTCAGTCAGGGAATTATGATGGAAAGTCCATTGGCAGCAAGTGTTGAAAGTCGAAGAGAAATTTAAAGGCCTTAGTCGATATCGAAACTTGATAATAATTCCCATTCTTATAATATTTCAAAATAATAAAGAAACATAATATGGCAGTTCATTACAGGAGCTTCAGGAGTAGCATTGAAATGCATTGAAAATGTTGAGAAGTGATATTAATTGTATTTTTAGTGGTATTTTAATGATATTTGTAATTGCTTTTTTATTGTATTTTATTTGTATTTTTAATTGTATTTTTGGGTAGTCAATGTAAGTTAGATCTAGTTAGTATCTTTGTGGTAGTAACATTGCATTGGCGTTATACTCGTCGCTGTTAAGGTATTATTTACGAAATTTTGAATAAATAAATAATAAATAATTACAAAGCGGTCAGTGAATGGAGTAGGCGATTACAATACTTATAAAATAATGAAAAAACCACCATCAAAACAGATACTGCTTAATACAAAATTACCAATTCATCCAAACTACATTCAAGTAAAAACATTAAAACTCAATAAATCGTCTCGATAATCATCCGAGTTCAGTCCTTAGTGAAGTAAAAAGTTCATATCACATAGCTATGGTAAACATATGTATGTAAAAACATAACTGGGCGGGTTGACACATTATTGATCGAGACACGACAATACCTAGATGTCTGTCTCACACCTAGCTTCACCATGATGTAAGGGGAATGGAACTGGCAACCGTTAGAACTGCGCTCTGATGAAGAGTCGAAACTAATAGTTTGACTCTTCGCCAAAACTTTGTTACGACGATCACCATTTCTATTGGTGAGTAGGTACCTATTCAAGTGACAATTCGCCAAACACTTATCATCTTTAAAAAGATTAGGTATAAACTGCTGTACCTAATAAGGTGTACAGTCACGAGCACCAATATGTCAACACTTGACAACTTTCAATTGCGATTTTTTCGTGAAATAACGAATGCAACGTTGAAATACGACATATTACATAAACCTATGGGTTCGAAAATGCTATTTTAGTAACAGCATAAAATTTCATTCAAAAGTAAAGGAGTAAATCGCTTTTGAACAAAGCCGAGTGTATACATACTTTTGCTCGTGACTGTACACTGCTACAAGTCTTCAAGCTTTAGCTTTCAAACTTCTAGCAGTTTTCTTTACCTATTTAATACATACTGAAACTTGCATATTCTTCCGTTGGAGAAACTATGTAGAGCTACGCTTGCTTCCTTACTATTATATTACGAGCAGTTGTTGTTGTTGAATTCAGGGAACAGCTGCTATCAATCAACATTTTTTTATGGTCTCGTACAAAACTGTCAGTGGCAGCGTACCAGGATTGTTAAACAACTATATTTGTTTCAATATACTTAATTTCAGTTAAATTTACCTACCCTCAAAAAAATCTACTCCACCATTCCATACATTTTTAGGGTTCCGTAGCCAAATGGCATAAAACGGAACCCTTATGGATTCGTCATGCTCATGTCTGTCTGTCTGTCCGTCCGTATGTCACAGCCACTTTTTTCCGAAACTATAAGAGCTATACTGTTGAAACTTGGTAAGTAGATGTATTCTGTGAACCGCATTAAGATTTTCACAAAAAAATAGAAAAAAAAAACAATAAATTTTGGGGGTTCCCCATACTTAGAACTGAAACTCAAAAAAGTTTTTTCATCAAACCCATACGTGTGGGGTATCTATGGATAGGTCTTCCAAAATGGAGGTTTATAATATCATTTTTTTCTAAACTGAATAGTTTGCGCGAGAGACACTTCCAAAGTGGTAAAATGTGTCCCCCTGTAACTTCTAAAATAAGAGAATGATAAAACTAAAAAAAATATAACATTACCATGTAAACTTCCACCGAAAATTGGTTTGAACGAGATCTAGTAAGTAATTTTTTTTTAATACGTCATAAATCGTAAACCGCAATTTACCTTTCATTCAATCTCATGATTGATTTTTATAGATAATGGTACGGAACCCTTCGTGCGCGAGTCCGACTCGCACTTGTTTTATTATTTACCCCTACACCTCGCAAAATCTTTTCCCTAACTACCTCTTCCATTCTCTCTACAACATTGAACTAGACCATTTCTCAGTGTGCCGACCTCCCAGGCAATGAATGAATAATTCACGACGCCTCGCTAACCGCTGCCTACGTTATTAATAAGTGATGGTTAGCTTCTGTACATGACGGACGGAAACCGCTAAAAATGGTGGTTATTTCGCGTTTTGAAGAAATGAGGTACAGTCAACAGCAAAATTAGATGATCAAAATCAGAAATTCAATACTAAAGAACGGAGTTCGCGTCAGAACTGTGTGGCGTCGAAGTGATTCAAAAGTATGTGATTGTAAATTATACCAAACATTTACTACTAGTACAGCTGCCATATAGCTGCGAACTCCGTTAATTAGTATTGAATTTCTGATTTTGATCATCTACTTTTGCTGTTGACTGTACCTACCTAATTTCCTGGTAAAGAAATGGTTGGGAATTTGAAACATTTGATATTTTACAAAATGTTGACCAATTGATTACAATAGACGTGACAGTTTTTGTCAACGATGGAATTACTGGCAATTCGGTTTAATAACTTTAACTTACTATTTCTATTTTCCACGTGTATCCTCTAAGAGTGCAAAAATGCAGCCATAGTGACTTCTGCCGCTGCCACCGAGATGCCATAGAAGTGGCAAAATTTTGGGCAAGAAAATCTATTTCACTCTCATGCCATCGACACAACATCATCATCTGTCTAGCCTTTTCCCAACTATGTTGGGGTCGGCTTCCAGTCTAACCTGATTCAGCTGAATACCAGTATTTTACATGGAGCGACTGCCTATCTGACCTCCACAACCCAGTTACCGGGCAATACGACCCTTGGTAAGACTGGCTGTTAGACTTTCGGGCTTCTGACTACCCGTAACGACTGTCAAAGATCTACGAATTACAGCCGGGACCAACGGTTTAACGTGTTTTCCGAGGCACGGAGAGTATTTAAAGATGATCAACCATCTACAGACCAACCGCGGTAAACTTAGCTTAACCTGATTGATCGACCCGTCCGGCTGTTATTATTTAGCCACGGGCCCCTCTGCCATCGACACGACAAAGAAGAAAAATACTCTCAGAAAATAAAAGATGACAATTTCTGTCACGATGTTAGAAACTAACCACAAAAAATTATAAGAAACTTAAGCTAAGATTGCCATAGCAACAAGAACGAAACAGTCTCCACAAAAGTCACCCATTCACGAACATAGTAAGTTAAAGATCATGGTTAGAAACAGCTAAACACTAACACAAATAACTAAAACATTGGCTCCACAACCTCGTCGAAAACCCATTAACTAGAAACTACTCCTGTAAACTATAAAGTTAACAATAGGGAGATAAGCAGAGAAATCGCTTGTACCAGTTAACTTGGCAGAATAGATTTTCTGCACCTTGCTCATTGACTGCGTATGCGCACAATATCGTGAATAGAATATTGTCTATGGTCCATTATAGGACATTGGTCTGTCATGGTAATTATTATGGATGGTGCTATTGTGGCTAAATATTTAGAGCAGAATTCTCGAGTGGATAGGTCTGTTGGTACTTATTTTCAAAATGGACGTGGTATCCTGTGTAGATTTCATACTTTTTTAATGTTTAGGCGAAAACCTAAATCTGGCCATTTTGAAAACAAAATCCCGTGCACATGATGACAACAGCTGCGTCCGTAAGTAAAACAAAAGAGGATCCTTTTTAGGTCGACTAATAATATGCGCTGCAAGCAGGAATAGTCCTTACGGTGGTCAGGGGGCCTAAAAAGGCCACTTTAAGCAATACCTCTAAAAGCTATTCATTTCCTGAATTCCCAGCAGATCAGTAGCAATTCCTCTAATTTTATTGCCACATGAAAAAAATAAAAACCGTAATTTCATCGGTAAATTTTTCATTACAGTTTTTATTAATCAAATTGGTTTGTTTTTATTTCTACAGTTTAAATGTTATTTCATTGTGATATGAATTACACACAAATAATATTATGAATTGTCAGTTTGTGACCATTTTACGATTTTTAATATGATTCATATTGTTATCCTACTATTATGATTCTGCCAAAGTGGCCTTTTTAGGCCCCCAGATATCGATTTTGGCGATAGACACTTATTTGACGTTTTACTCTTGTTCTTAGCTTCGATTTTGTTATGAGTACATAGCATATAACACATACCATCACGCCTGTAATCCCCGAATGGTTAAGCACAGATGTACGTATAGTACAGTCAGCGTCAATAATATTGGGACGAACAGACTGTTCAAAATGATCTAAGCAACTATGAAAATGAAATATTAACTCAATGACACAAGGAATATTTCAGAATGAAGACAGTACACGACAACTGTCATTCTGACAAGAACTTTATCCAATTGAGACAAAGTTTAATTTTCTTAGTTGTTGAGATCATTTTGAACAGTGTGTTCGTCCCGATATTTTTGACGCTGACTGTACAACGTCGTCGTCGTGCAACTTCGTCATTCATTTCGTTTTCGTTAAGTTCAGTACTATTGTAAACATCAATGTCTTTTTACTGCTTCAAAATCGGGGTTAAAGATTATTAATAAACGTTGCTTAAAATTAAGAGATGTTTAAACGTCAAAAATGGATGGTTAAACAGTCGCTATTAATCATAACTTAGCTTTAAACAACGTTTATTAGTTACGGAAAATACTCTAATATTAAAAAGTGGAATATCAATAATGCTTGTTGCGTCATACCAAGACGTTGAGAACGTCTGCGAGTGTCAGCTGAAGGCATTCACGATGAGCACCCTCGAACTCGCGCCATAAACAGGGTTGACACCAAAACAATACATTTATATCATGCACTTTTGATTTAACATCAATAGCATCCGGAGGGCCTTGTGGCTAAGTAATAACAGCCGCACGGGCCGATCGATCAGATTAAGCTACACTTGCCGCGGTTGGTCCGTGGATGGGTGACCATTTCATCACATACCAAGAGCCCTCCGTGCCTCGGAAAGCACGTAAAGCCGTTGGTCCCGGCTGTCATTCGTGGATCTTTGACAGTCGTTACGGTCGTCAGTAGTCCGAAAGTCTGACAACCAGTCTTACGAAGGGGTATCGGATTATCCAGTATCTGGGTTGTAGAGGTCAGATAGACAGTCGCTCCATGTAAAATATTGGTATTCAGCTGCATCCGGTTAGACTGGAAGCCGACCCTAACATAGTTGGGAAAAAGGTTAGGGAGATGATGATCATTAGTATCCGGAACTGTGATGAGTTTTGAACAGCCGATCGATTCTGTAAAAATCTCACCGTGAAAAGATAGGTGAAGTGAGCTTAGAGTGAGATGTCAGTATTGTCAATCCCTAGCATTAGTTGGAATGACAGTTCACTCCACCGTCACTTCACCTAAGTTTTCACGGTGAGATGGTTACAGAATCGCACTGCTGATTAGAACTTTGAACAAGCATAGCTGGCGAAGGTTCTACGAGAGTATGGGCAGGATCATATTGTTAGAAATGCTGGCTACCATGGAGCTAGGAATGTAAACTGCGTAGCAACAATAGCAAGTGCAGTGTCGAACATGTGTGGAAATGCAACGTCTGTCTTCACCCCAGCGCAGAACACCGGCAGTATATTTTTTTAATGTGAATATCCAGTCACCAAAAGAGATAAGTAACCAGGGGGTCTACTCCGATCCGAACATTCGCACTTTGCACTTCGGAGTAGGCCCCTAGGAGTGTAGGATCGGAACCGACCGAACCATATTATAGTAACTTCTTAGCAGGATTTTATTCAAAAGCATCCATCGGTTTCTTACTAAACTTCAACTATATCCAACGACCCTGGTTACTGATCTCCTTTAGTGACCGTTCAAAGAAATTTGTAAGAGAAAAGAAAGAGTAAATCAAAAGAAAATGCGAAGAAAAGAGAAGAAAGATAAGTAGTCTATTCTATTCTAATGTCCCTTTCACCGTAACATGTTCCAAAGGAGAGCCAAAATAACAAGCCAGCCTCTGAAGGTAGTGTAGCCTTTATTTATGTGTAACAACCCTACTGATAATGCGTCATCAGTATGCGCGATGCGATCAAACATTACAGCTAGCGGAACTGCGACGCAAAACGAACGCGTTGATGTACTTATGCTGAATCGAGAAGTAAACTAATTTAGTAAAAAGATCATATTGTTATGGACCCTTGGCCCACTATTCAACCTGGGGGGCAATTCTCGTACTTTTATGAACGTTCACAGTCTGATCTCAGTAATTGATACTGAGATCAGACTGTGAACGTTCTTCACGTTCGTCAAAAACACCTCTAATTTCCCTACATTTTGACAAGTTTTTGACAGTTGTTTATCGCCGAGATGAGACTGCGACTAGATTTTGAACGTTTTAAATTACGAGAATTGGCCTTCAGACCTGCACTTATAAAAGTATTCCTAGGGTGGACTTCTTTAGCGAATACTTCATTACCTTTTGTATAGTATGGACTATCTATAGACACATGATGACATGACCTTGAAATTGTGTGAAACAGTAAATGTAACCCTTTTATTTCAGGTGAGGTTAGGTTAGGTTACGAGTAAAAGTCCTTAGAAACTTCGACAAAGTTTTCATAAATTGCACAAGCTATCCTTAAGTATCTTGCACAGGTTTTGGGTTCCCTTATTATAATCAATGCCCCTTACTTACTTTTCACCCATAAAACCCATAAATTCACACACAAAAAAAAAATACCCCACATATTCGTTGTAAACTTCTCATAAGTTTGTCTATTGCCAATATGGCGCGCGATCTCCCGCGCTTTTTAATAAAATACCTCACACGCGCGTATGTCTGACAATAATCTAAGAGATCACTGATCGCACCGTGAAGGCTTATTAAATCGTGACGGAAAGTTTTATTAAACAGAAAATATGGAAGAGATAAAAATGTTATATAAAACGAAATGAGTGAAGTAAGTACAAAGCCCCCTGGATTTTACTTTGTGTAAAAGCAACAAAGTGTTAGATCACTTGGTAAAATAAATCCACGTATTACTGATAATTAGTACAATTCACTGCAACTACACTGCAATTCGCAATACTTCTAAAAGTCAAAAACAACACTAGAGATAGTTTAACCATTTATAAATTTAAAAAAAAAGGCGCTAACTAGTTTCCTCGATATTTTTTTTGTTTTTGTTTACGATAAGCAACGAACGAAAATGCTACCAGCCAAATTAATTATGGAATAATCTTTTCTTTTTCTATTTACAATAAATTTACTGGCATGAAATAAATACAAAATGTTTTAAAAGTCGCTCAGTTTGACAGTTATCAATTCTATGCATACCTACTTCAAAAAGCACTAAGAATTTAAGTCTGAGCTCCACGCTTTGAATCGATAAATTAACAGAAATTTTAATTAAAATCTAATTAATTCTCTAAACGCAAACTAAAATACCTAAAATGCGAGCAAGGACATCGCAATTCGCAAATTGAATATAGAACGAAGTCTCATTCTGTAACAATTTGGAATCGCATTCAAACTCACAAGGTGTTATTCTACAACGTGTTCCTAACTCGAACGAACATAAAAAGTAATAGAATTCGGTTTAGGAACGCCGTGTTCTGCCAGGGCTGTCAGATCGAGAAAAAAGTTTGGTCTCATAATGCATCGATTAGAAACAATGGCTAAATAAAAACGAATCCTAATCAAGCATATACAAGCTGTTGTTTTGCATCCTCTTCAAATTTCAGGAGGCTGTTATGAAAGACATGCTGGGGTGGATCGAATGATCGATTTTCCTACCCGTACGCAAAATACGCGCATTGTCGTGGAGTTGCGGACACCAGCCTGCTGTAATTATTACCTATTATGAAAGACATACATAATCAAATAAAATTACGATCGGCCTGGTAAACAATGAATACATACCCTTGTTTTTTTAGTTATTTGTGTTTGACAGTATTTCAGAATACACCACTTACAAAGAACAGAATCGCGTTATGGTATCGTATAAGCGGCCGCGTTTTTATGGGTGTGTAAAAGGACAGTTATAGCGCAGTCTCACACAGGCCGCGTTTTAAAGTGCGTGTTCCACACATGCCGATTTCCGACAATTGGAAACAAAATGCCTACTTATTTTATTATTGATTCGTATCGAGAATCAGTAGCATAGTTACCTCCTTGAATTTGACGAGGTTGAAAAACGAGACCTTGTATTTTTGCTATAATAAGACTTTTAAATATAGCAATTGTTTTCGTCTGGGAAACATGTAATTGATTAGAACAACTTTTAGTAAAAACCACGTTGAAGCTACAAATTATCGTCAACTTATCGAATTAGGTTAATTTATTCACTACTTAATAGGTTCATGCATCGCCAACAGGTAACCTGTTTGCGTTGATGTACTTTGCGGAATTATAAGCAGGATATTTTAAATTAAATATGAATAGGTAGTACCAAGTCAATAAAACAGAATTTCATAATAAATGGTCATAAATTAACATTAGCCCACTCCAAATTACAAACTTTAACATTATGAATAAATGAAGTAAGCTTCACTACCTTTAGCTTTTCCAGTCACAGCACCCACAGGTAAGTCTCCTGAAAATTATGTATTTCTGTTACTTACCAGCGTTCTAAACAAAATATGACCCGGCTGACGTCGTCCTGCCTGGTTGAGTCATCATATACCGATAGCAGCGCCACCTACCGGGTCTAATTGTGTTTTCAAACCATCCGGGAACCCGTCGAAATATACACAGAAAATTTCATCCAAATCGGCCCAGCCGTTCTCGAGTTTTAGTGAGACAAACGAACAGCAATTGATTTTTATAGATATAGATAAATGACCATAGAACAATGCAAGGTATGCAATAATCAATGCAGAAACACACGCCTTCTTCACATGGGGATAGGAAGAAACTATAGAATGCCACATGCTACGATCCGTACATACTTGTTTTGCTTCGTTTTCCTTCATACGTCTGCCCTCAGACGTATGAAGGAAAACGAAGCAAAAGCAATTCTCGTAATTTTAAGAACGTTACAGTCTAAAGGCCAAACATTCAAAATCTAGTCAAAAACTTGTCAAAATGTATTGAAATTAGAGGTATTTTTTGACAGATTGAGGCTGAGATTTTGAACGGTTTTAAAATTACGAGAATTGCCCCTCTGATCTCAGTCTCAATCTGTCAACCACCTTCCGTAATTTTTTGACAAGTTTTTGTCATGGATTGTCGCTGAGATGAGATTGCGACTAGATTTTGAATGTTTTAATTACGGCAATTGACCTTCTGGTCATACACACACGCCTAGCATAGCCGGCAGTAGCCAATAGAAATCTAACAATCTCCTTTGCGTCGTCAACCATAAACACACATCAACATTCCAATAAACAAATTTCAAAATTCGAACATTCCTCCTCAAAGATGGCGTCCCTACGTATTGCAATTGTCAACACCCGTTGAACACTTTGCATTTTATAACACGCTGCCGAACGTTTGTCGAGAACGAGACGGTAATGACGACCATCAATTTTTACTGATCCCTATCAATACTCGTTCAACAGTGTTGGATCTATAGCTTTCCGTTTTAGCACCGTGTTTGGATGTAAGTTTTGGCAGTTGTAGGTGATAAATTGGAAATTTTATTCGCGATTGAAAATGTGAAGTTCTGAGAAATTTGATTCTGGCTGGAGATACGAGTTATTTGAAAAGAGGGTTGTTAGAGTTAGAGTAACTGCGTTTATTGCGAATGGCTGAAACGAAACTCTGTTAAACATGATGACATGAACATGTTTGCAGATCGCATTGACGACTACCATCAGATGAGCAACCAACTTGTTTGCCATTTAAAAAGTGTCCACTTCTGGACATAGTACTCTCGTACAGGGGCACAACAGCTTGTCCTCCAAGTTTTGCATCCAGTCCGTCCCAGCCACCTTTTTGAGGTCGTCTGTCCATCTAGCTGGGGGGCCTCCCACACTACGCTTACGCGGTCTGCATTCCAGGGGGCCTACTCCGAAGTAGTATCGGCCGAATGTTCGGCCGTTTTCTGCTACGAAGTTACTATTTCGTTTGGTCGGTTCCGATCCTACACTCCTACACTCTTTCGAATATTGACTATGGTCCCGACCTAACTGAGCCGATCCGAACTTTTTTCGCATTTTTCAATAATATTCGGTTCGATCATTTGTCGGTCCGATCCGAACATTCGCACTTTGCACTTCGGAGTAGGCCCCCAGGACTCGTATGCTCCACCGGCCATCGGTGCTTCAACAAAAATGGCCAGCCCACTGCCACTTCAGCTTGCTTACTCTGCAAGCTATGTCGGTAACTCCGGTTCTCTTCTGGATAACTTCGTCCATCATTATAGTGAATAAAAACTATATTTTATTAAATCTAATTATGTTCTACCGTGAAAGTTTTCAAAAAGTCCATTGCCCATCAAAAACCTCAACAAATTACCATCAACAACGGTAACCCACATAGCCGCACTAAAACGGTTAATTACCATTAACCCCTGAACCGACCCGTCCCGAATCTCCCCGAAGTTTGCCGAGCAACAAACTTGCGGCTATAGAACGCACGTGACGTCACTAATTCTAAACCCATGAAAATGGATTGTGGGACATTACTTTGTTTTAGGGTATTTTGGAAACATATGGGGAAAGATGGTGTGTTATGCTGTTTTTATTTGATTTTACCTTTTTGTACGTAGATCTGATCATCATCATCTGCCTAGCCTTTTCCCAACTATGTTGGGGTCGGCTTCCTGTCTAACCGGATGCAGCTGAATACCAGTATTTTACATGGAGCGACTGCCTATCTGACCTCCACAACCCAGTTACTGGGTAATACTGGTAAGACTGGTTGTCAGACTTTCGGGCTTCTCACTACCCGTAACGACTGTCAAAGATCCACGAATGACAGCCGGGGCCAACGGCTTAACGTGCTTTCCGAGGCACGGAGAGGTCTCGGTATGTAAAGATGGTCACCCATCCACAGACCAACCGCGGCAAGCGTAGCTTAACCTGACCGATCGACCTGTGCGGCTGTTATTATGTAGCCACGGGCCCTCTGATACGACAATAGATTCCACTAAACGTACTTATAAATGAAAAATTCGGCAAAATGCGGCTTGGACTAGTACACGAAGAGTTCCGTACCACCGTAAAATATTTAGCACTACTTACTACTTGTACTATTATGTATATGTGGATGGGTGACCATCTTTACATACCGAGACCCCTCCGTGCCTCGGAAAGCACGTTAAGCCGTTGGTCCCGGCTGTCATTCGTGGATCTTTGACAGTCGTTACGGGTAGTCAAAAGCCCGAAAGTCTGACAACCAGTCTTACCAAGGGGTATCGTATTACCCAGTAACTGGATTGTAGAGGTCAGACAGGCAGTCGCTCCATGTAAAATACTGGTATTCAGCTGCATCCGGTTAGACTGGAAGCCGACCCCAACATAGTTGGGAAAAGGCTAGGCAGATGATGATGACTTGTACTATTATGTATTCTGTGATACATAAGTGTTGTTATAGCGGCCATAGTACATAATCTGTGAAAATTTCAAGCGTCCACCTATTAGGGTTCTAAAGATACAGCCCTGTGACAGACGGTCGGACATACAGCAGAGCCTTAGTAATAGGGTCCTGTTGGCAGCATTTCGCCCTATAAAGTACATAGATAAAAAACGATATATGGGTGGGTTGTGGGATATGTCGTGGCGGTTTTAATAGGTTTATGTACGTATACCTTTCTATTTATTCCTCAGTTTTCATAATTGCACCTACCTGTTTGTAGTAGACTGGTAGAAAATGCCTGTGGCATTAAATCCGCCTCTGTACATTGGTGTTCTTAAAATACTAAATAAATAAATAAATAATCATTATTAATGATTACGACATATTTGAACACCTACAAAGAAAAGTTTACAAAGTAAAATGCTAGAAGCAAAACTCTAGACCAGGTACAACATACATTTGTACAATCCCAAAAACAACCTAACCAAAGTCAAAAACATCCAATTTCAGACAAAACGTATCACCTAGAACGTCATATTGTCGTCATGTTACGAATTTAAATTTTCAAATTCGGAACACGTTTGTCGCGTTGGCGACACTCGCGCTGGTTTATTGCATAAAATTACAATATTCGCCGGCAGAGGGCGACACAAGCGGCGCGGCCATTATTGTATTACACGTCATTTTATTAAAACAATTATGTGTTTAATTGATATTCGTTGCATATGTAATCGGGGGAGAGAGATATTATTTTTATTAGTGGACTAGCTTCTATTTGCGACTTCGTCTATGTGAAATTTATTGCTACCCCGACTCACCCCATTGCATCGCATCGCATCACCTGCCCGCGCTATCATTCCGATTTCGCTTAACGTCCTTTCTATTTTTTTTCTTTTTGTTCGGCTCCTCGGGTCATTCCGTAATGTTGAATAGCATATAGCCTTCCTAAAGAATTGAGCTATCAAAAGCAAAAAGATTTTTAAAATCCGACCGGCAGTTCCAGAGATTTGCGCGTTCAAACAAACAAAAAATCGAACAACATCCACATGATCACTAGTAAAATATTACCAAAAGAATCCTACCTACTTACCTAGCTCAGCCATATTTCATCGTTCATCAGTCGCTTCATGACAAACACACAGACAAACCAATGTCTCCGCTGTGTTTGTTCTCCAGTTTGCAGCCGTCATATTGCACACGGTAAGTCGCCTTGCAAATGAAACAACAAGTCATAAAAACTACTATAATTAACAGGATGTTTGACTAAACATTGCTTTGGTATTTTTGAGGAAAATGACTGCTGAGGCTGACACATTAAAGCAATGTCGAGTTTTTTGTAGTAACTTTAACTACACTTCTGTGGGTAACAACAGTGTGAAATACTTATTCATATTCATATATTATTTGCATTCCATAATGTTGTAGAGGTGCTATGTACAATGGCTTAAAGCTAAGGTACAATAATTATGAACCATGTAGGGCACAGCATAAAGTATAAAATTAATTTTTAAAATAAAAATTTTAAGACACAAATTAACAAAAAGCAATTTTTAAAATTTATGTTAAACTTTAGTTTTCTCAAAACAAGAACCCTATTATTGGAACGCTATTTAAATGAAATCTACTATTTCGGAGGTTCCCAAACTACAGCTAATTTGGCCCTTAATCATGACTTTAGTTAGTCACAAGTAAACTGACACATGTACAACAAAACAAACATACATTTGCGTTAACCAACACTCTTGCGCAGCTAAGTGTTACACTCTGTGATTACAACGAAACGCAATTAGTCGCCAATTACTGCGCGCGCGCCGATAAGATAAAGATAAATATTCTAAAAGATACCTGACACCTACTTAGTGGAGTCTTGATTTAGCTGCGAAGGTTTTGTAGTTTTGTACAAAGTTGCAGTGGCCAGGCTTGGAAATTATGCTTTTGTCTTTGAGAGCAGAATTTTGTTCGGAATGGACGAATTTACTGTCGTATTCCAATATTGTACATATTTAGAGTATATAAATACAGTCAAGACTGCCTTCATTTTGGAAGTAAATAAGTTACGAACAATCAATCATAATTATAAATCGACTAGCTGTACCCCGCTATTTCACCCGCCGTTTTCGGTTAGCGTTCTTTCTGACATTTTTCTTTATGCTTGGCACCTAAGAGTCTTAGCATGTCAAAAGCATGTCAAATAGATAGTGAAATGGGAAAGTATGGGACACAAATGATAGAAAGTTTTATTTATATTTCTAGTATAATGAAGTCCACATATAAAGAAACACGATATACAATTTATGATGGAAGGTGAATGTCTGTACAAGGCACAGAAATCTTAATAATAAGTGAACTGCTATAATTAATTAAAGAAAATATATTTCTTATGGAGAAGAGAAAAGCCACTGACGTCTTATATGATGTCAAGTCACCAACTCCTCTATGATGACTCACCAAAGAGTACCAACGCTACAATAGCATTTAATCTTTCTCGAGAATTGGGCAGTCAAATACGAAAAAAAAAATAGTTCAAATCCGACTCCAGTTCCAGAGATTAAAAAAAGTTCAAACAAACACTCTTTATTATATTAGTATATTTATTTATTTATTTTAGGATCTCCAACAAAAGATATACACTAAACATTACATAGCTAAAGGACGACAAGTATTTGGTAGGTATTTTGTGTGAATAGAAGTATAGATTAAGAGATTTGACAGTTTCGCATCATTGGTTGTGGAATCATTTTACACATTTGTATTATGTAGTAGAGTTCACCAAAGTTTCATATGTATTTGTCAATCTCAAATAAAATGTAAGGCAATGAGAACCAATCTTATGTAACGATACCACAGCCTACAATACAGGAAAAAAATTAACCAGTGCGCTTACTGCGCTTAACTATAACCATGAATTCGGCATATGATTCTAGACGGGGTGAAAATTTTACGTAGGTTATTAGAAAAAACAGATCTTTCATAGAAAAGTGTTATACCTACGCGATCAAAATGTATGAAACAACATTTTTTTTTATAACTGATAAACCATTTCTACGCTCATAGAATCATCTACACTAGAATCATATGCTAAATTCATGATTACAGTTTGCGCACTGGTTAATTTTTTTCCCCTTATATTTCAATACAATAAAATCCGACCATAAACCATAGTTACACTGAAAATATGTTACTCTGTGGTCAATACTCATATCATACACTTGTAAGTTGTACCTACCCACATTTACGTAATTTCGTCGGTGTGTAAGTGAAACCGCAGGCTCATGTTGTGTAGCCAATTGTATTATGAACAACAGTACTTTCTTTGGAGTGTGGTGGCAATGGCAACTGTAATAACGGTAGCGACTGGTTGTTGAGCGATTGCTAAGAGGATTTCGTTGTGTGATAGATTTGTTGGGGAATTGATACTTTATGTCTGACAACCAGTCTTACCAAGGGGTATCGTATTACCCAGTAACTGGGTTGTGGAGGTCAGATAGGCAGTCGCTCCATGTAAAATACCTACTGGTATTCAGCTGCATCCGATTAGACTGGAAGCCGACCCCAACATAGTTGGGAAAAAGCTAGGCAGATGATGAAAGCAACAACATTGGGGATCCTTTCTGTATGATTTTTTTCTGAATTGACCTGCTCTTAACCTCGATCACGCCTGATCACGATGAGGTCTATCATGGAACGAGCGTCTCCAGAAGATGCCTGTTCACTCTTGCTTTAAAAGCGGACGGGTTAAATAATAATAATAAATATAATAAATATCGCTGGACATTTCACACAGCGCCATCTAGTCCCAAGCTAAGCAACCTAATGCTTGTGTTATGGTAACTAGATGGCTGATAAACTACTTATATACATTTTTTTTTTTGTAAATAAATACATATTATAGATAGAAAAACACCCAGACTCGGAACAAATACATGTAGGTCATACAAATATTTGTTCCGTGCGGGAATCGAACCCAAATCGTAAATGTGGAAGGAAACACAAATTATATCTATACGCCAAGACTGAAGTTACCAGTAGTATTTAAGATGATTATTCTATCAAAATCATGCAATCTGACCATCCACACAGTTCCTAAAGAAAGGATTCTTTGAAGTGTCATTTTTTTCCAGAAATTGTGGCAATTAGACGCTAACTTATGCCTCAATTTTATGTACGGTTCCCGACAGACAGACAGGCGCGATGCGTCAACGCGACCGGACTCTAGTAGAAAAAATTCTATGGAAATTGTTTTTACAGAATCGCGTAGCGCCTATCTGCAGGAGCCTTTATTCCCCAATTATTTATTATTGTTCTTTTTTCGCTTTCATTAGAATGAGTAATCTAAACTACATGATGTGTGAAATGATTACCATAACGGTGTACACATAAAAAAACTCATAGGCAAACTCTAAACCAGTTTACGCTACTCACCACCCAGCTATCATTATGCACTTATCCATCAGACTATTATCTCCAATCTACCTTCCAGATGCTTCAAAACTAATCTAATCACCCGGCGTTTCTCACATCCGCCCTGTATAACAGTGTTAAAGCTAAAATAATTTTATTTCAACTCGGGATTATCGCGAGCTGCGCAATCAATAATTTTGTATCAATGACTGGCCGGCCGCTTATTAGTAGAGGGAAAAAACAATAACTGTATATGTATGATTATATGCCTCGGTGCGTACAAGAAATGTAAGGATGTGGTGTTGTTGCGTTTTTGTTGGTGTTGCCGTTTTTGGTGACGTTTTTTTGATTGGACTTGGGAGATAGGTTTTGTAATGGTCCGTAAGTTTATCTACTATTACTTTTTTATACAATTATTTTTTTAAGAGCCAACATCGTTACCTTTACTATTTAGATTTAAACCAGTGTAATTTTTTGCAAGTCATCGAACATATAGTGAGTATGAGTTCATGGAATTTGCTCATAGGGGTAGGCAGAAACCAAAGAACTCTATGAGCAACGATGCCACAATGTAATCGATCAAGCAATTCAGAATTACAAAAAATATAAAACTTTTTCTTACCTATTGAAATTAAAATCATTCACTTGTCCAAAATATAATACATCGCAGCTTAAAACTTTTAGCAATCGATTATTTTGTATTGACAAAACACACCCTCCTTAAGAATAACAAGAGCGCATTTGACCGAAAGTTGCTAGTGCAATAAATAATAGTGAAATATAAGTAACATCCACACAACAGCCAACCCACAAACTTTACGCGTTTGCGGCGTAAAATCACAGTCGACGATATAATTCTCATAATCCGCGGTGCGCGCGCATTCAACATAACCTTTCACACCTCGAGTCGTGCGCGCGCGCCATTGTGCACGACTGTACGTAGCACTTGTGAACACGATTGTACTTATTAAAGATAGAAACTATCGTGTGAAAAAGTTGTAAAGCTGTGTGTGATTGTACCGATAGTGAAATTATTGTGGGTAATAGAGCTTATGAAACCTGCGATTCTACGGCGGAGGGGGATATGAGTCACACATACGTCAACCAAATATCAAAAAACCATACAAAATCTATTTACACTTAATGATTTTACTCTATATAAAAAAATATTATTGAGTCTTGATTGACTTGTTCCTCCTTTCCAATCCTTTTTAGCAACTACTGGATATGGGTCAGGTACCAGGATATAATAAAAAAAATAAAGAAAAAGGCAGGAGCTCATTGGGCATCAAAAAATTCGTCCGCATCGCTGTCAATGGGATAAGTGCCCAAAAGGCTGACAGCATTACTACGTTAGATGGCAATGCTGATTATTTGGGCTAAAACTAGGCCAGCCTTCTGGTCACGTGAAGAGTCAAACAACCGCTTGGCGATGTCCCGAAAAATTCGATGAGCACTCGGATTCCAATGCCCTAGGTTGTTCGAAAGAGATACCGTGGCCCCTGGCACAGGCAACAACAACAAGGAACACGGGTGGATTTCAGTCAGTAAAAGTTTGACACGCCCTTCCGCTCAGCCCAGACCGGGAGAGGCCATTTGATGATTCCCCACCCAAAAAAAAAAAGGCCATAGTGTTTCAACCCCAATTGGCTCAAACATAATATAGCTCCCAATAAGGTTGTTATATTGGCGCCATTTGAAATTTTCTGCTCCTGCAGCAGCCGCCCCAGCACAGCCCACCGTGCTAGGCCACTCGCGCCATCCCATCTAGGGATGGCGCGAGGGTGTCGACACAGATACCTAATTGCCATTGTCCTCGTCTAGTTTTTCAGCTTTCCTTTTCTGTGCGATGAGAAGCCATCTTTTCATTAAGTTACAATTTAGAAGTAATGCGTCGTACTCGTAGGCGTCTAGTTTTAAGCTGGATTTAGTGCCCGACTGACGATAAGCGCTGTCATCGTTCGCGTACCGATTTACGAGTACGTATATGAAATCGCGCTCGCTGGCCGACGGCGACGGTACACGATCGATGTCAGCGTAACACGTGCTTTCGTGCGCTTTTACTCTAAAGTAGGCAATGAAAAAGGCTCACCTCTACCCCTGCACCTCAACCAATTAATCATCATCATCATCTGCCTAGCCTGTTCCCAACTACGTTGGGGTCGGCTTCCAGTCTAACCGGATGCAGCTGAATACCAGTATTTTACATGAAGCGACTGCCTATCTGACCTCCACAACCCAGGTACTGGGTAATACGATACTCCTTGGTAAAACTGAAGGCCATACCTACACCAGTTAGGGTAATGAAAAACCGTACAAATCTTTGTGCATAATTGTACGTAAGTACACTTATGTACAAAACTGTAATACAAGCGCACTAAGCAGAATGTTACGTAACATAAATTAAGACACCTGCAACACTGAGTTTATAAAGTTGTTTGTGCGCGATTATACTATTACAACGCTTGTGAACACGACTGCAATGTTAGAATGAGTAAGAGAAATTGTAGGAAACTTTCCACATTGAAGACTGTTCATGAAAATTTATACAGATAATCTATTATCAAGACACTGTTCAATATACAACGTGTTTTGTGCATGAGCACTTATGAGTATGTACAGCAATATTTTAATTCCATGATTTTCACAAAAGAGGGGCTTGTGGCTAAGTACCTAATAACAGCTGCACGGCTCGATCGATCAGGTTAAGCTACACTTGCCGAGGTTGGTCCGTGGATGGGTGACCATCTTTACATACCAAGACTCCTCCGTGGCTCGGAAAGCACGTTAAGCCGTCGGTCCCCGCTGTCATTCGTGGATCTTTGACAGTCGTTACGGGTAGTCAGAAACCCGAAAGTGTAACAACCAGTACCAAGGCGTATCGTATTACCCAGGCCCTGGGTTGTGGAGGTCAGATAGGCAGTCGCTCCATGTAAAATAAGTACTGGTATTCAGCTGCATCCGATTAGACTGGAAGCCGACCCCAACATAGTTGGGAAAAGGCTAGGCAGATGATGATGATTTTCAGAAAAGCAAGCAATATTGGTCAATGTCTGGTATATCTTCGTTGGATTATATGTCTAATGCTTGCAAATACCTATAATGATCTCTGGTGGTAAATTAATATAAAACAGCTTTGCTAAACAGCTGAAATTAACCTTTTTGGCGCAGCCGTGAGGCACACACTATTGTTGTCTGAAACATTATTTTTTATTTTATCAATTTTGTGTTTTGTGTTTCACGAACTGTGTCCAAATAAACTTTTTTCTTTCTTTCTTTCTTTCTTTTCTTTCTCTATAAACACCACTACCTACACTCTCTCCCTTTCACTCTTTATAGAGTGTAGTCGCGAAACTTGGGAAATTCCTATATCCAGCAATGACTTGTGGTCCCAAGTACTTATGAGCATGAGGTCCTGGGTTCAGCAAAGTGGGGTTTTTCATCAGAAATACCTCAGTAGCAGCCCGGAGTCTGGATTTGTGCCTGGTTCATGGCAAAATGCTCGCCACCTGGACTTAAACAACTGGTGAAATGTGGCAGTACAAAAGGTATAACTCTGCCTAATCCTTCGGGCATAACAGGCGTGATGTTATGTAGGTAAAGAATTCCGATAGCCAGATGGATAGAAGAATTATTTTCAACTATATACTCTCACAGACTGAGGTAACTGACTGACATTAACGGATTGTTTACATGCAATAAAGCCGAAAATCGCAATAACTAAATGCAATAAACATTAGCAAAGTCAGAGACCAATGGTCTGAATGTCAACTAAACTATGACCCTTACTGCCAAAATACTGAGAAAACAGTTCAGTTCACATGTGAAGTAAACTAATTTATAAGATTTAACACCGTTATTTGTGACGCAGGCGCAGTGTCATTGCTGTGGCAATTGCACTTGGAATGAGCAAGCGACGTTGCCTTTTTTTCATGGGAATGGAAAAAATACAAAATGGATGGTGGATATCTAAGCCTAAACGTTGCCGACATACTGAAGCTTTCGAACTAGTGACGTAGGCCGTAGGAACTGGTCATTTGTAGTCTAAAAATGCCCACAAATTGTAGGTACCCAAAACACTTCAGAGGTTTTGAAGTGTTTTGGGTACCTACAATTTGAATTGTCATTTTGACAATTCAACAACATTCACTGCATCATTTTCGCTTTCGAGCGAACGAATATTTTCTAAATGCTAGGACACTACCAAGCGCAGCAAGTTAATAATGAAATTATTTCTTAAAATAACTCAATAAACTCATAAAAAAATCAACAAATAATATTAGTGACTTGCATAATTTCTGCACACTATTACCGATATCGATATCCATAAAGGTGGTTACTCGCTGTCGGTATTTTTAGCCGCGCACAAAACGGCTATAACGCGTCGGGCCAGCCATAAAATAATATTCCTTAATACATTATAATAGTGCTATCCCTGGGTAATGTTCGTAAGTATTGGAATTACAGGGCGGCGCGGTTCTGGCTACATATTGAGTGGAAGTTGGTTCAAGGGAAAGGTGGAAGCTATGTGAAATTGTTTATGAACAATTGAATTGTGAGATGCGATTTGAAATTGCATTTATAACCAATCAACTCAGCCTATTACTGTCCACTGCTGGACATATGCCTCCCAGGCTGTGCCTCAACATGTCTTCCGCCTTCCGCATCCAGTCTGTCCCAGCCACCTTCTTTAGGTCGTTGGATGAAAATCGTATGTGAAATCGTCTCTATATAAATTTAATTCGTGTTTTTCAAAATTTCCAAAGTATAAGAACTCTGAAAGTAAATTTATATTCCTTCAGTCCTAAATATGTCATGTTGGAGGTTATGTTTTGCATAAAAGACAATCACAGCTGCTGCTTATTGTAAAAATAGATTATCGCTCTTTTCAAAAGTTAAAGACATGACAAGAATACAACTATCGACAGACTTCTTTTTTAGAGAAGGGAATCGGACTATCAACTTAGCAGACTGACATGTCTGTGGGACTAGAAGAATTTACTACGCGCCAATTAAGACCAGCTTGGCGAGAACTGACTTCCCTCGAGAACACTGGACCCCATGTAGTTAGCTTCTGTCACGAATCAAAGCCAAAGAAAAATCTACTTTGATAAGTTCGCACAAAGTCTTAATCGCTTCCTCTCGCCTCTTGCACCGCGCCCTTACATCGGATCTCATCGGTGCGTCTGATTGGCTGCGTGTGGCGAAATCGTTCGATTATGTTTCGATTCATTCGATGACAGATTACGTTCGAAATTATCAATACAGCACTACGGAACAATTTGTTTTAAAGTGTACATATTCACGCGTTGTTTTCTATAATTATTTCTTCTGAGATTCTATACAGATTAAAAATACAGGGTGGCGGGGACATCGACGCGCAACCTGTTACCATGGTGATGGTCACCATTCAGTACATAATTCTGAACCCTGCCTAATTTTGCGTAGGTTATTAAAAAAAAATTAGCAGATGTTTCATAGAAAACTGCAATCACTTTCAATGAAACAGCTGATTTTATAACGGTCACCAACACCAAATGTCTACGCTGGGGGGTCAAGAATCATGTGCTGAATTCATGGTTACAGTTTGCGTTTGCGCATCGATGTCCCTGCCACCTGGTACGAATCATGGCCATTCGGACCGGAATCGTACCGGGTTAAGCATGGTCCAAAATGAGTGCCAAGACAAAACAACCAAATCATTCCAAAATATTGAGCAACACGTCATTAAATTGCTTATACAAAAATTGCACAATATTTATTTAACAGTGGTGTGTGTATTAGTGATGTGTCATATGCCTTTCACGGGAACCTAGCAAACATTGGCGTTTTTCCTGATTAATGTAAGGTGCCTTAAAACTTCTTTTAGTGATATTTATTTTAAAAGTATGTCATCAACTGCCTAGCCTTTTCCCAACTACGTTGGGGTCGGCTTCCAGTCTAACCGGCTGCAGACGAGTACCAGTATTTTACACGGAGCGACTGCCTATCTGGCCTCCACAACCCAGTTACTGCGAAATACGAAACCCCTTGGTAAGACTGGTTGTCAGACTTTCGAGCTTCTGACGACCCGTAACGACTGTCAAAGATCCAGGAATGACAGCCGGGACCAACGGTTTAACGTGCTTTCCGAAGCACGGAGGAGTCTTGGTATGTTAAGATGGTCACCCATCCACGGACCAACCGCGGCAAGCGTAGCTTAACCTGATCGATGGACCCGTGCGACTGTTATTACTTAGCCACGAGCCACTCTAAGCATATTCTCATATTGTATGTTCATATTTAAACTAGGTAATAATTGTTTTTGATTTAATGTATTTCGTTTTCCCTTCTACTCTTACACACGTTGTCTATAATTATGTCTGTATTAAAATTTTATCTATGTTTCAAATTGACGTTATTTCAAGTTAAACAAATCATCATCATCATCATCTGCCTAGCCTTTTCCCAACTATGTTGGGGTCGGCTTCCAGTCTAACCGGATGCAGCTGAATACCAGTATTTTACATGTAGCGACTGCCTATCTGACCTCCACAACCCAGTTACTGGGTAATACGATACCCCTTGATAAGACTGGTTGTCAGACTTCAAGTTAAACAAATATCAACTTTGTATTAATGTAAATTAAGTTGATTTCAGAGTGACAAGCACTATCGAAACAGTTATAATTTTTTTTTAAATTGTAGCGTACCTAAACTGAACTTTATTATGTAGTAATTAAAGTCGTTTTTCCGTAAACTCATATTTGTTTACATTTTTGGATAATATGTCGCGATATTAGATTACATCTCTTTGTATCGCCCGTGGCCCTGGCATAGGCAACTGAAGGAACACGGGTGGGTTTTAGTCAGTAAAAGTCTGACACGCCTATCCGCTCAGCCCAAAGCTGGAGGTCATTTGATGATTTCCCAACCAAAAAAACAAAAAAGAAATAAGCATCACCTTTGTACGTATTTTTCTGTTCCTTTCTTCTTGCGTTGTATAATATGTGTGTACATAAATGGTTAAATAAATAAACAAATAATTCGGACCTTACGAGAAAACAGCAACTTATGACAGGAATAAAAGATTTTCACCTTTATCCATACGTTATTAATTACACATTTCATCTCAAATATCCTCGGTGACCTCTATCCGATTTTACAAGGCGAATATTCACATAAAACTAATTATACACACTAAAACAGCGTCGTAATAGCATTTATAGTATTTATTTTACACTTGCAAAGCTGTAATACTTAAATAACTGCAGTTCTTGAGTTTAAGTAGCCATAAAAACCGCTGTTAGCCTCTTATAATGTTAATTTAAGTTGTTAAATAACGATAAAGAGCAGTTGAAGTTAATAACTAGGTTGTAATTAATTGTGGAAAATAAATTAATATTAATAGTTAGGAGTAAATATTTTTTTAAGTATGTAATTTCAACTATTGACAAATGATTTTATTTTTTTAATTATATATCCTTAATATATTGACATTTCACACCGTTGCATTGTCAACAAGGCGTTCAAAGCCTTGGGCTTTATTATACGAACTTGTTCTAGCTTTCGTTCCCTAAAACCATTAAAAGTTCTCTACTGGTCTCTAGTGCGTAGCCACCTTGAGTACGTTTCCCAAGTATGGAACCCTCAATATGAGATCTACAAATCTCGTATTGAGTCTGTTCAGAGGATATTTTTGCGGGACTTCAAACCTAGGCAATTTTCAGTCGACTATAAACACCGTTGTAAGCGTTATCATTTCTTACCGCTGCGCTGGAAGTAAGACGTAATATCAATGATATCTGCTTTTTTTAGTGAACATCGCAAATGGCTCGGTTGATTGTCCCGAACTTACTCAGCAAAATACTTCTTCGCACTAATCAAAATAACCTGAGAAAACGGCCGCTACTGCTAAAATTTTCCCAATCAACCTTGAACCTTAATCCTTTGGCGATAAAGTTGAAAATCTATTAAATAAATTTGACAGATTGTAGTAGCTTGATGTGCTGGCGTCTGTACCATTCCACCAGCTTTCAATACTTAGTTTACCAACACACCTGGAAAGCGATTTATTTTGCACCAGCGCACATAAATTAAGAAAGATTTTGAACAAGGAGTATTTTGGCATCAACCATAAATAGCTTTTAATTTTGATATTGCACGACTTGACTTACCTAATATCTCGACATACATATCTAATATTTATACATTGTACCTAATCTGTTTATTTACTCAAATCGCTGTAACTGGTCAACGCATATATGTAGCTCTTAATTAAGTAGATGTGTCGGTACTACATGTGGAAGCTTGTAATTAGCAAATGCTTATACATGATATTTAAAAAAAATAAAAAAATCCTGAAATAGTTATTCACTAGGATTATATGAACTTCGAGGTTTGGGTTGATGATTTCAAAGATTATAATTCTGTAAAGTCATATTTGTTACACTTGCGAATCATATTTTGTTCAACATCTATTCTATACATATAATAAAATTGTAGAAAAGTGGTGTCTGTACAATGGAAATATATTAAAAAAAAGTAGCAGGGGTTGTTGTTATATCGATACCGAACCCGAAATTGTAATTAATTTTTTTTTGTCTGTTTGTCTGTTTGTTTGTGCACGCTAATATCAGAAACGGCCTATTTGATTTATATGCGGTTTTCACTAATATATTGTAGTAAGCTTCACTTAACAGTTAGTGTTTATTTCATGTCAATCGGTTCATAAATAAAAAAGTTATGTCAATTTAAAGAATCACGGCGAACATTTGTTAAGGTATTTTAGCAGAGTACGTACAGGCCTCGCGCCTGTGCGTCTATGGCTATATAAAGCGCGCTGAGAGCAGCGCCGCTGCCCCCCATCAGAGCAGGAGTCCCTCAGGGCTCCGTACTCGCCCCTCTCTTATTTACGCTGTTCACTAGCGACATCCCTAAAGATGCTAAGTCCCAATTGGCTCTGTGCGCAGACGACACAGCCATCTATTACACTGGTCGCAGCCATATCCAACTACGACTTCGTCTCCAAACCGCAGTCAATAAGTTGGCTGCTTGGTTCAGGAAATGGCGAATCGAAGTCAACACCGATAAGAGTCAAGCGGTGCTCTATTCGAGACCCAGACGACAACCCACCCCCCCTCCACCAATCACCATGTTCGGCAAGCCGATCCCTTGGGAAAAGCGAGCCAAATACCTTTGTTTTATTCTTCTCCTTCTCCTCACCTTCTCAGAGCACATAAAGACGGTCCGTTCGCGCGCCTCTTTCGCTCTAGGCTGCCTTCATTCCGTCCTCAATGAACGCAGCAAGCTGTCACTCAAGTGCAAAAAGCGCCTGTACACAGCATGCATCCGTCCCATAATGACTTACGCTTGTGTAGTCTTCGCTCACGCAAAGCCCCGTCACATCCATAGGATGCAAACCCTGCAGAACCGATTTTTCCGCAAGGCCACAAATTCCCCTTGGTTCGTTAGCAATGAGATCCTCCATGTTGATCTCAAGATCCCCACTATCCAGCAGTTCATGAAACGCCTCTGCAAGCGTTTCTTTGCCACAGCCGCTAATCACCCCAACCCTCTGGTGGTCGCGGCCGCCAACCACACCCCCTCCAAACTCAGTAAAATTCGCCGTCCAAGGCATGTTCTCGACGACCCCGATGACCCCATAACCCTCCTCCAGGAGAGCGATAGGGCAACCAGTACAGTATACAAACACAAATTACCGACATTCCGACCTCACCGCCGAGGTCCCTCGCGACGCCCCCAAGTAAATTCTCCCCCCTGACCCTTGCCCGCTGAAGTGCCAGCCCGCGTCGTAGCTGAGCCTGTAGCTTTAAATTCCCCGACTGAGACCTCTGAGTTTGTTTCGGCCTTTCCTCTCAGAGATAGTCCTAGGAAACGCCGCGCTTATCAAAGCATTAATACTACTAATTCGATCCAGCATGTCCCCTTGCTGCCCTCTCCCAGCGACGCCCTAAGCCAAGGTTCGTACCCCACAGGGGGTGCCTTTAGCGTGCAGTCGCTTAGTCTAAGTCGCTTAGTTTATTCTAGATATAGCCCTGGCTGGAGGCTTTAAGAATTCCTTAGGCAACCACAGGATAGTCCGGTTAAGTAGTCACGGCCTCTCAAGGAAAAAAAAAACTGACTGCATATTTCATTTATTTATATTTTAGGGTTTGTAGGTTAAGTTCTTTTTCTTAATTTTCTTTAAAACAATTGTTTACGATAGTACGTGTTTACTAAATAACTGTGTGTTAAGTAGTAAGTACTATTTTATTGTAAGAATGCCTCGAAGAAGATCCAACCTCTCCCAATGTAGCAAAAATGCTAAAAGGATGAGATTAGTTCGATCACAGGAATCTGAAGAAGGTCGTGAGGCAAGGCTTTCTGCAACTCGGGAACATCAGGCTAGGTTTCGTGCTGCAGAAACTTCGACTCAGCGAGAATCTCGACTGAGTTCAAATCGTTCTCGAATGATGACAACTCGAAATAGGCAAAACGGGGAACAACGAAAGGCACGTTTATCTGTCGATCGCGAAGCTCACGCGCTATCGCGTGAGTCTGAGACTTCTGCGAACCCCTAATGATTCTTAGAAATTTAAGCCCCCCAAAACTTTGCAATGGTACCAAGTTAAAAGTGACCAATTTACAACGAAATCTGATAGAAGCAGAGATTTTAACAGGGTGTGGAAAAGGTGGAAAGTGTTTTCATTCCTCAGATTCCTCTCATTCCAAACAATTTTCCATTTAGTTTTAAACGAGTCCAGTTTCCAGTCAGCCTATGTTTTGCGATGACAATTAATAAAGCAGATCTAAGTATCAGCTGTTTCTCGCACGGTCAGTTGTATGTGGTTCTGTCACGGGTTAGCAATCCTAGGAGCCTGTATGCTTTCATCCCCGATGGCCATACGTCAAATATCGTATACAGAGAAGCATTACTGTAAAGTAAATTTTTTGCTACCCAAACGACGGTATATGTAATTCAAAATATGCTGCCCGAAAAGTCACTATTCCACGCGGACGAAGTCGCGGGCACAGCTAGTAATAATAATAATAATATCCCTGAAGATTTCACACAGCGCCATATCTAGTCCCAAGCTAAGCAACCTAATGCTTGTGTTATGGTAACAAGATGGCTGATAAACTAACTAAACATACAACCTGACACTGCCTGCAATTTTTCCCGGCTGTCTGTCCACGAATGACAGTCGGGAAAAATGGTTTAACGTGCCTTCCGAGCCACGGAGGGGTCCCGGTATATAAGGATGGTCACCCATCCACAGACCAACCGCGGCAGGCGTAGCTTAACCTGATCGATCAACCTGTGTGGCTGTTACTATTTAGCGTCGGGCCCTTCGAGAAGTTGTTATAAAACAGTAAGTAGGTAGGGTACCTACTTACTGTTTTTATAAACGTCTGACGTCATTGTCCAACAAAATCATCATCTTCAGTATAATTGCTCGCAAAACTTTAATCTTTGTATTTTTATGCAGATTTCGTTTATTTTGTCAAAGCGTGAGACTGGTCAGACCATAGGAAAGTAAACGTTTTTTAGATGTCGTATTAACAAAAATTCCGTTCACTGTGACGACTCCAAAACGGCATAATCATGTTCGTAGATGCAAATATTAATACTTAGATATATCTATTATCAAACAAATTGGTAAGACGTCATCTTGTTTAAATGGAATTCCACAAAGCTGTACTTTTGTACGAAAATAATTGTCATCACTAAATTTTTTTTATGTTTTTTTTTTTATTATTCTAAGCAGGTTTGTTTGTTGATTGCCCAATTTCAATGACAACCGACCTATTATTATTTTTAAACTAACAATTTCCAAATGTACCCTTGACGATACTAACACATAAGAGACCAGGGGGCCTAAAAAGGCCACTTTGGCAGAATATTGTTAGGATAACAATATGAATCATATAAAAATCGTAAAATGGTCACAAACTGACAATTCATAATATGATCTGTGTGCAGTTCATATCACGTAAGTAATTATCCCGTTTGACAGCTTTGTATGGAAATTCGTAAAATGGGCCTTCAATGTTTACACCAAATATGATTGATATGAAATGAATTGTAGGTGATTTAACGAAAATTAGAGGAATTGCTAATGATCTGCTGGGAATTTAGGAAATGAATAGCTTTTAGAGGTAGGTATTGCTTAAAGTGGCCTTTTTAGGCCCTTAGTACTTGCTTTCAGCCGATCGATTCTGTAAAAATCTCACCGTGAAAAGTTAGGTGAAGTGAGCTGTAAATAGTGTCAATCCCTAGCATTAGTTGGAATGACAGCTCACTCCACGCTCACTTCACCTAAGTTTTTACGGTGAGATGGTTACAGAATCGCACTGCAGTCATCTAATGAAGAATAATTATCAGAGAAGCATGGCATAACCATGAGGATACTCAGCAGTGGGTGGCAAAAGAACGCCTATGACGATGATGATGCTGATTTTGAAAAGGAATGTCAAAAAAATACATCTTTATCTCGTTTCCACAAGCTTTTTGTATATTTATAATTATCGTGATAAAAATAACGGATGCAGAAGATGGTCAGTCCATTCAGCAAAGTAAGTTGGTAACAGGACTTTACAACGAGACTTTACGCGACTGACTGCCTAAATAATAACATGAGAAAACGTTTACCTAGGTACTGGTGCAGCTGCATACAGTTTATTTTCAAAACAGGATCTAGACATTAACAAAATGCTACGATTAGCAACGAAAATGATCCGATATCAGGCTTAGAACCTCGATCAATCAACTCAGCCTATCACAGTTCACTGCTGGACATTAGGCCTCCCCCAGGCTGCGCCACAACACTATGTCCTCCGCCTTCTGTATCCAGTCTGTCCTAGCCTCCTAGTCTTGTCCTACTAGCTAAGGGGTGTCCCACATGACGCTTACTCCAGAACTCATCTACTCCACCGGAATTCGGTCCTTCTACAAACATGGCCAGCCCACTGCCATTTCAAACTTCGACTTAGGACCTGACGTCACAAAAATAAAGAAAACGAATATCACGTCACACAAAAACAAATGACGCTCACTCTGACCACAGCTCTGACGCTTCAAAAACGTTCTCAATATTCATACACGCAAAGTAAATATTAATTTATCTAATCGACAAACAAATCGAAAGGACGCCACTTACGGCGGCGGGTTGCTAAGGACCTATTACCATAGCAATCTGGAACGCATAAGTTAAGATTGTACTAATTAAGTGTACATACAGCGTCCCCGTTTATCCTAAAGATACCAACACACGTTATAAATAAAGCGAAATCTGATAATGTTTGATTTTTGTTATTAGGTATTCTCGAGTAATTAGCGATTTTATGGGATAAAAATGACGCGTTTTTGATTTTTTTGTGCATGTATCCTAACGTGTTGGGGAAGTATGCTTGTACTTATTATTCGTTGGCATTTGTGTTGGAATGCTTGTAATATTAAAGGACTTATTGATTCATAAATAATCATTTTCATTAAATGCGTTTCTAGTTCACACACAAAACTAAATTGAATTAAGTAGTGACATGAAAAATATAAATTTCGAGATTATCTTAAAAGCCGATTTATCCACTTAAATTAAGACGAACAACCACCGACTAAAAGAGACATCAAAATAATTATTAACAAATAAAACGTTCCAGAGACAAGGATAAACAAATAAACAACTACGCGGCCGTCGCAGCGTGAATCCGAACGTAATCTATGTGAGTCGTTTTCTGCCGGCGGGCGGCGCGCGCTTATATCTCAAACTTTTGACACATAACCTCAAATTTTAAAACCTCAATTAAAATAAACCGTGTGGCTATTGATTTAAGGCTTAATTCGCAACAACTAGTATTGTAAAATTAAGCTTTTTTGAATCTAGAACTGATTTCACACTTACATTTACTACGAATTTGTTTTTCGAATTACAAGATTTGTCCTACATTTTTTGAATGGGTCCGTTGTTCACATAAGGTCGCGATTCGCGTAGAATTTGATTTTTGGGTTGTAAATGTAAGTTTGTTAAATCCGAAGGAGCTCGGAAAGCAATGGCGTCGATTAATCAAAGGCTCAGTTTTGTTTTTCGAATAATTTTGAATAATTTGTGAATGGAAGCGCTATCGGTTGGGACAAGGCGAAAGTAATTTATAACTTGTGTATTCAGTTAATTAATGACCGCAATTGTTTTATTCGTGTTCTTTAGTTTATTAAGGTACCTACAGTCCGAAAGTGTTGCTACCTCCCTTGTTAGTTATTTCCCTAGTTATTTCGAACGAAAGTTGAGGTGACAACGGTAATTTTTCTTTTTGGAACTTTAAAAAGAGATAAAGGTCTTCTTTACTTATTTTTGTGTACAAATTTACATTCGTTATGGCGCGAAAAAATACAGACAGTGAGATTTTGCTCCGAAAAAAAATAATGGTGTTTGGTATACATACATATAAGTAGACGGGTCTCGGACAGCTCAGCAATGTCACGCCCATTGTTGCGCCCGAAGCTTGCCCCTAGGGGCAAGATATCTAGACTTGATTTGACTATCTTTTTCCGCGGCTCAAATTAAACCAAGACAACGTTCTACCGGGATAAAAGTATCTAGGTATCCTATGTCCTATCGACGTGTGTTCTAAATTTTATAGAAATCAGCACCCTAATTGCGTAACAGACGATTAATTGGAATCTGAATCATTTTGAAGAAAATTGCTAATCCATTGCTTGATAAATTCGAAAAATTTGTCTGCTAAACACGTAAGTAAATAGCGCAATGAACGTTGTTGAACTGTCAAAATGAAACCGATTCCGATTGATCGTGTGTTACGCAATTAGGGTGCCGTTCAACTAACGCGTGAAAAGGTTACAGACAGATTTACTTTGGAATTTATCACAGCTACTAGTTGCGACCCGCGGTTTAACCCGCATAAGTCTCGATCCCGTGGGAATATTGGGATACATAATCAGCCTAAAATGTTCTCACTTCTGAGCCACAGGCCTCTTTTCTTCGAGAGGGAATGGGTTGTAATCTACCACGCATGCCCAATGCGGGTAGATGTCACATGTCTTCGAATTTTTGGTTCTAGGGACTCACGATCTTTTCCTTCACCGTTTTGAAAGCAGTGGTGATGGAATTATGTACAGAAAGTAAATCGCCTGCTTGGGTTCGAACCCACGATCTACAACTCTTACGGAGCATTACCACTGGGCCATCTCATCCAAATTCGTTCAGCCGTTTTAGCGTGAAAGTCTAACAAACAAACACACAAACAATCAAATTTTTTTCCGTTTATAATATTATTATAAATTTAGATGGATTGAAAAACCGTACGGAACCTCACATACCTCCCTTTAAATGGCCGCCATGGGCTATAAACATTATAGATGGAATAGTTAGTAGCATTATGGTATTTATGTATGTTTTATGTTAATATAAATGGTTCCTCGCTGTCCCAGAAAGTGGCACTATGTGTTCAATATTTCGATAACAAATTATAGGGTCTAATTGAATATTTATAGTTTGAATTAGTTATCATTATGTCGATATATAATTTGGGTTTCTAATTTAGCCATTTACGGGACGTAACTCCCGTAAATAGCTTCTGCTCTGCCTCGGCTCTTTTTCTGAAAAAAAAAGTCTGTTAGGTGGGTTGCGGGATTCGCTTGCGCATCCTTCGGCGACACAGTTTGCGCAGTGGCTGAGCAATCAACTGCTGCGCTGCGTGTCGCGGGTTCGATTCCCGCACGGAACAAATATTTGTATCGTCGCAGGAGTAATTACTAGTGTGGGGCAACAAAAAAAAAAGTTAAATCCACTCAGTCAAACTCAAAGTATTTATTTCAAATAAACACATTACAGGCACTTTTGAATTGTCAAGGGGTCGGTCAGTCGGAAATATGAAGCTAGTTGCCCATTCCAAAGCGTAACGGGCAAGAAACTCCACGGATACTCAGTAGCTTCCTAAGCAAAGTTTTTAAAGTAGAGATAGATACTATCTAGATGAGTTAAATATGCACCTAGACGTTTGTAATAGTGCCTTTTGTCCCCAATTTCACTAGAACACAGGCATATTTAAAGCAGAATTCGAATATTAAAAAAAAATGTATATAAGTTGTTTATCAGCCATCTTGTTACCATAACACAAGCATTAGGTTGCTTAGCTTGGGACTAGATGGCGCTGTGTGAAATGTCCAGGGATATATTATAATATATCCCGCCCAAAGCCTGGAGTGAAAGAGCTCACCCGTCGATCACTAGCACGACCTTCAAACTAAGAAGCTGACTTGCAATTGTTTTGGCAGTCCAATACATTTGCAAGTTTTAAGGCGCTTCTTCACTTCATAAGTGATTTTTAGTAGTTTTAGTTGTTGGTTTAACTCGCTCTAGAGTCGCAGTAGGCGTCAATTTGCGCAATTTTACTTGAACATCTTAGCATAAGCATAATCAGCTTATAATGTTCCCAATGCTAGGACACAGGCCCCCTCTCGGTGAGAATGAGTGATCCATAATCTACCACGTGGGCCCAGTGAGGGTGGGCGGATATTACATGTCTTCGAATTATTGGTTCGAGGACATACCGGTTTCCTCACGATGTTTTTCTTCGCCGTTTTGAGAGCAGTGGTGATGAAATAATTTACACAAAGTAAAGCATCTGTCAGGGTTCGGACCTACGACCCACAACTCGTAAGCCGCAGTCGTTACCACTGAGCCACTACTGCTCTAGGCAGTAAAGTAAGTGAAACTTGAGCAATTTTACTTGCTGGTAAACATCATCTTAACTTTAATAAATATTTACTTTAGTGTCCTATTTTTAAAACCACCTACGGAACCCACCTTCTTCAACAAATAAAACTTTTAAACACGAGTGCACACAATAAAATTATTTATTCGATAAAACAAATAGGCTTTAATAAAGTGTGACTTTTGTCACGTCGCCTTGTAACAAGTAATGGTGGTCGTAAATAACATGCGATGTCCTGCACTCGGCTTTGTTTTATTGGAATTTAGACTTTCGACACATGAAAATAAGGTTTGTTTTAGGTTTTACAGGTATGTTACATAGTTTACAGAATCTGATCGATTTTTGAAGGTGTTATTCTAGGTATTTTAAGAAAATCCTACTAATATTATAAACGCGAAGGTTTGTGAGGATGGATGGATGGATGTTTGTTACTCTTTCACGCTAATACCACTGCACACTGAACGAATTATGACGAAACTTTACAGTAATATAGCTATACATCAATGCGGATGAAACCGCGGGGCGCTTCTAGTATTTTATAAGTACAAGTACCATTGTCAAGAATCTTTTAGTAACAGGTGTGTGCTTTGGTTCTCTAGATTTTTACCGGGTTTAAAGTAGGTACATAATATTAGTTACTTCCGTGCCTCGGAAAGCACGTTAAGCCTTTGGTCCCAGCTGTAATTTATAGATCTTTGACAATCGTTACGTATACTCAGAAGCCCAAAATTCTAACAACTAGTCTTACCGTGGGGTATCGTATTACCCAGTAACTGGGTTGTGGAGGTGAGATAGGCAGTCGCTCCATGTAAAATACTGGTACTTATACAGCTGCATGCGGTTAGACTAGAAGCCGAACCCAACATTGTTGGGGTCAGATGGGCAGTCGCTCCATGTCTCTTTTTATGTGTGTGTGGGGGTGTGTTTGTATGTGTGATGAGTGTGTGTGTGCGTGTTTTGTGTTCTTCTCCAAGTAAAATACTGGTATTCAGTTCCGGTTAGACTGGAAGCCGACCTCAACATAGTTAGGAAAAGGCTAGGCAGATGATATCGGTTGTTTCTAACGATAAGTAGGTAAAATTACTCAAATGATCGTGAGCTCATTATTGAAGCCACGGCCAGCATCGTCTTTAATAATACAGTGTTAATTATCACCTGATTATACAGTGCAACCTAGATGTAACAAATCGGAAGGGAACAAGTAAATCTAAATATTCGTTATATCAAGTAATTCGCTAAACTGAGATTTGTTATATTGAGGTTAGGTTGGTCTAAAATTTGTTATAAAGGGGTAAAAACGTGTCGAAACCTATCGCGATTGACAACACAAGTGTACCGTAGTAGTTTGTAGTGTGTATGTGTGTAGTGTACCTTTACCAGGTTGGACTTACATCTTCCCATAGGAGCACTAGCTGCAGATACCTAATACCCTAGGTCAGATAGAAAGTCATTCATCGTCACTAGAAAATTAGACCAATCTCTGCCTAGCCTGCTCTTTCCAACAATGTTGGGGTCGGCTTCCAGTCTAACTTGATGCAGCTGAATACCAGTATTTTACATGGAGCGTCCCGCCCTACAACTCGCAAGTCTGTGAGAGTCCATACTAATTCTGTGAGAGCAGTAGAGGCCCAGTGGTAACGGCCGCGACTTGCGAGTTGTAGGTCGGGGGTTCGAGCCCAAAGAGGCACTTTACATTGTGTAAATTATTTCTTCACCACTGCTCTCAAAACGGTGAAGCAAAACATCGTGAGGAAACCGGCAAGTCCTAGAACCAAAAAATCGAAGACATGTGACATCTACCAACCCGCACTGGGCCCGCGTGGTGGATCACGGCACAGAGAGGCCTATGTCCCAGCAGTGGGAACATTATTGGTTGATTTTACTACTTATCTATCCAAACTAATATAAATGCGAAAGTAACTCCGTCTGTCTGTCAGCTTTTTATGCCTAAGCCACTGAACCAATTCCTATGTATTTGACAGATAGGTAGCCTGTGACCTGGAAAAGGACATATGCTACTTTTCATCCCAGATATTACACACTCGCCCGCCTCGCTCGTCTGTGTATATATATATAATATCTTAAGTGGATATATTATCTTATGAGTAGTAAATAAAACTGTAAAATAACTTATACCTAATCACAAAAAAAAAAACATAAAATAACTAACGCAAAAGATATTTTCCAAAAAATGCAGCACAAAATAAGTAGCGTTTAACGAAAATTTGCTTAATTTTGCATTTAAAAAGCGGATATAATCCGCGCAGTGAACTAACAAAGGCGAGAACAGACGGGCGAGAGTGCGACCCGGAGAAAGGCACCGAGCAGTTGAGCACCTTTTAATTCTTACACCCCATTTGCTGGCCCATTGCAGTCTGTGCAAATAGGACTACAAGAGGGGAGGAGATGAGTTATGATTTTTGTTATATTAATTTGGGAAGCGTTGATTTCATTATTTTTGTTATATTTTTTTTTAAATAATAATAAAAGCTTTTATTGCGTAACACACATAAAAATACACACAATCCATATAGAATTAGCAACAACAACTTTTCGTTAACGTAACTTAAAAACTATGTTAGTAAAATTTACAAACTAACATAATAACCACGACGCGTCGACGCTCAACACATGTTGTCACGTGCCTCTGCAACCAGTGCCTAATAAAGGGATTCTCCACCTTGTCAAACAATGTCTTCATTTTAGAATTGCAAATCATTTCTTTATATGGTGGGAAAGACTGGAGACCGTAGGCCAGAGATTAATTTGGGCCAAAACAGAGTGCTTGATTGCGTGACAGTTGACTGGGAAGAATGTAAGAAGAAAACGTGTTTCGCCCACCCCAAGTAACATGGCACAAGGGAAGAAATATGGTGATTATAAAGACTTAATCTCTTTATAATTAACTGAGACATAAATCATGAGAACATATGATGTAAAAAAAGTAGCTTGAGTGATCAGGAAATATAAACAGCGAGCAAATATTGACGTATCACGTAGGTATAAAATTTAAGACATGAAAATAATTTCCAAAAAAACGGATTGCACTCCGGGAGTGCCGGCAGAAGTGAAAACTTGAATATTAACGTTGTGCATTTTTGATATTTTGGAATGCGGTCTACTCTCCTTCCGTATTACGAATTTTCGATCAGGTCACGTGTCCTGACGCGAGCTACGTCTTTCGATCAGGTCACGAGTCCTGACGCGAGTTTAACATTTTTACCCATCACAAAAAAGTGCACAACGCCGATAAAGAAGTTTTCTCTTCAAAAATACAATACCTACCTAATAGCCTCTCCATATCTTTACTAGTCCCAATGTTTTCCTAATTCCGTCCTCAGTCCGGCGCCCTTTCATTTGTACTCAATTGCCCTGCATCCCTTTGGCACATTTCTTTTATTCGCACTTTTTACTCTCCCCCTCAAGGAATGTCGCAAGTCGCAACGACTAGCAATTATCGCAAAAGAAATTTATTTTTTAAATTGCCTAAAGGGTAGGTGGCGTAACTTGGTGTTCTTATAAGGAACCGTAGAGGTAAAATGACTAATTAATTGGGGAAAAAATGGGGTGACATTGTATTAAGGGAGCAGTGCTAAAAAGAGCGGTTATTAGGTATGTTGTGTGAGTATGATCCGTAACTGTTTTACAGTAAATTGCGCAACTCTCTCTCTTAAAGTCAAAAGTAATTTCTAACCTAATTAGCTTTTTTTTAAACAGCGTTTAGAGAGGATCTGTTTTATTCTGCACATTGAAGATAATTGTAAACGTCTTGACTAGCTTGTTAATTCTTACCCTTTTCATAAAATATTGCCAGTAGTCATGACTAATTTACGACAATACGTATTAAACTCCGAATTCGATAGTATGCAAAAAAAATATATGATCCATAGTGATTTGTGTATTCACAGAATTTCGTTTTTGGGCAATTTTTCGTTTGCTGCTTCATGTACCTTTATTAAACAATATTTATCTATGTATCCTATACAGTATGTTACGATAAGCGAGGGACATTTATAGTTTGATGGAGTATATTAAGTAGCTACTTTCGATTTTTTACACAGTTGGTCTAAGAATAAAAGTTGTTTCTCTTTCATGATTGCTACACTACGTTAAATCGCAAATCGTTTATTGCAATCCATAATGTACAATTACAGGTGGTAAATAAAAGAAAAATAATAGAAACAATTATGGACCCTGTCGGGCACAGCAAACTTTTAAATAAGTAGAGAGAGGCAGAGCGCTTTATTAATTTTCTTTATGATTATGTTAGAATTATTTTTATCCTATTACCTATGTATTTTTATTTCCATTCATTCACTTATTATTTTATATGCTATATCTATTCATTTATTATTTATTTAATTATATTTAATATTGCTTATTTCTTTACTAATTTTCTTATTGATATAAAAGTAAATAAAAACCCACACTAACATCTCTAGAAGCAAATCCCACCAACTTCCCATCCAATCTTAATTTCTATACAAATAATTAGACTTTCCCTGCCATAATGACAGTTAACTAGGAAACGTAAGGTCTAGGAGTCCACCACAATGTCAACATCTGCCAACTATTTGCAAAACTGTTGGCGACCACATAACCATCAGGTTTGCGGTGACTTAAGTAACGTTCTGCAGTGCTTGTGTAAAAGCTTTCTTGTTTTCCGTGATTTTGTAGAAAATATTGTGTTTCGTTGTAATTATTTGTAATGGGTGACATGTACCTACTAAGGAGATGACTGCCCCGGTGGTCTCGTGATTGCAAGCGCGACTGCTGAGTGTGGGGTCCTGGATTCGATTCCCGGGTCGGACAAATTGTTATTGGGTTTTTCATAAGGAATTTCTTAGTAACAGTCCGGAGTTTGGAAGTTGGTGGTTTAATACCCCCGTGCCTCGTTAGTTCAGGTGCAGGACCAACGGCTTTACGTGCTTTCTGGCGTGTCAGATTGCCATCCCATCCGACTATGAGAGTAAAGGAACAGAGAGTGCACCTGTGTTTACGCACACACTTGTGCACTATAATATCTCCCGCGAACCTGGCTAATCTCGGTTGAGAAATCGGTCGGGAGGCTGTTATGGAGATTACTCTTATTTTAATATCCAAATGTGATTACATGATTCATCGAGAAGAAAGTGCCATTGAAATTAAAATGACTAATAAGTACTTCTCACTTACTTCGATCGATAAGTTGAAACTTTTCGATTTTGTTCCCAAAGTAAACAAAGTTGGTTGGCAATCAGGCGACAACCTCATGTGTCCCATCGGCCTGATACTAAATGTATAGAGAAAATAAAGATGAATGAAAAATTTTGTACAGATGCCAAAAGGTCAAGCTACCCGAAACTGTCAAAATTTCCCAATCAACTTTCAACCTTAATGCTTTAGCGATAAAGTTGAAAATCTATTATAAAGAAATTTTACAGATTGTAGTAACTTGATGTGCTGTCGTCTGTACCAAAATAAAATAGTTATACAGAACCTATTTCACTGCGCCCAGCACCCTGATTGCATAACACACTATTAATCTAAATCTGAATCATTTTGAAAGATATTCCTAATCTATTGCTTCATGCCTTCATACTCAACAACGTAAATAACGCAATTAATGTTGTTGAACTGTTAAAATGAGACACATTGCACTGACAGTGCGTTACCCAATTACCCCGCCAGGGCATTGCTACCTAAGAAATTTAGAAATGGACCAGAATTGGTATGACATCGCCAGATAAGTTTCCCCAACAGGGGGCCTAAAAAGGCTACATTAAGGAATACCTCTTAAAGCTATTCATTTCCTGAATTCCCAGCAGATCATTAGAAATTCCTCTAATTTCCGTAAAATTTCGTTTCATATTTGGTGTAAACATTGCCGCATGAAACAAATAAAAACCGTAATTTTATCGGTAAATTTTTCATTACAGTTTTTATTAATCAAATTGGTTTTTTATTTTTTATTTCTACAGTTTAAATGTTATTTCATTGTGATATGAATTGCACACAGATCATATTATGAATTGTCAGTTTGTGACATTGTCATTTTACGATTTTTATTATGATTCATATTGTTAATAATTGTTATCCTATTATGATTCTGTCAAAATGGCCTTTTTAGGCCCCCTGGACTCGAACTGAACTTGGTAAAACAGCCCATAAAAAATCTAAAATCCCAATCTAAAAATAAACCTTTAAAGCAGTAATGAAGGCAAGTGAAACTAAATCTAAAAACCTATTCCCTACCTCCGTTACACTATGAATGGGCCGCACAGCTTATTACACAGTATCTTAGCAGTAATCGCAGCTATTCACTGACAATCTTCGGGACAAGCCCGCGATATAATAAAATTAATTTCTATGGGGCAATTAAACCGTGAACAGGCGTAGTTAGGAGGCTGGTAAGCCGCGTCCAAACGTAAGCGATCGTCGCACGAGTAACGTGTGCATAATGTGTGTCGACGAGTGTCAACGGCAGCCGTCGACAGCAATACGTCAACGCGTTGACGGCTGTCGCTAACACGCATCGTCGCGTCGGTTGCCTCTGCAGTGGACGCGTCCTACACTAAAGCAATCATTGCGCGAGTACGCGATCGTCGCGGTCTTTTAAATGAATAAGACGTACTCGCGCGGTCAGTCAAGTCGCGTGTAAGTAGGTAGGTACAACATACGACCGTAACATGGCGTCTGCGCATCCTATTTATTGCCGAATATAGATCGCCTGTTTGTTGCAAGAAAACACCATATTTTACTAAGTATACGTTTTCCTGTAAGCTGAAACATTGTGCGTCACAAATCAATGTCATAATCAGTCGATTCAAGCATAAAAACTTTTCACTAAAGTTATTTAGTGAAATTATATTTTGTGAATAAGTGATACAAAGGAACACAGTAATTTTGCTTACAAGAAAATTATGAAAGCAAATATTTAATTTAGAAAAAATCTGTCAACTGCATATAATCTAAGCAGCCTATAATGTTCCCACTGCTGGGACACAGGCCTCCGCTCTATGAGAGGGAGTGGGCCGTAATACAACACGCAGGTCCAGTGCGGGTTGGTAGATCTATCTACTGAATTAAACACATATTGAGCCGTCGACTGTATATTTTATTGAAAACTATTTAAAACAAAAGGCTTCTAGAGTCCGTTAATTAAATTCGCTAATGAAATCTTCATTCTCCAATCACCCATAAAGTAAACCTAAAGATACCCATAGCGTGTAGCCTATCTATCTATTTTTTATCGAACCTCATTACGAAATATCCTTACTGATAATTAGGCTGAACGCAATCAATTCCTTCGGCAAATTGGATTTTTAAAAAGAAAAAATCAACAACGCTCCACCTTTATCTACACGTATAAACCCTCATTTGGAAATAAAATCGGCCCATATATTAGACTTGAATACTTTTTTCACAAATAAAAATCTTTTTTATATAAATAAAGCAGGTCTTTAGTTGACTAATTGTGACGTATTTTACGATCAGCGCACAGTAAGAGGAATTAAAGGGGCAATTGGAAATAGTACAGTTTTTCGTATCGGCCATCGATTTATGACGCTTGTGACTCTTTTGAAGCCCTTTTATGGTGAATGTCAGTCAGTCCTTATGAAGTTTAAGTGCCCAGTGGAATTACCGCAAATGTGTGGTTACAGGAAGGGGGTAAAAAGTGAAACTGTTGGTTTTCAACGTCACGAGAATGTCATTGTTAGTAGAGGATAGCTTAATAGGCATAAACGATTTGTATTGTTATGGTTATTGTCAGCTATTTTTATTGGAAAAAATGTGAAGCGGTATGACATGGACCTTAGTTATATAGTACCATATCAGTGATTCAAAAACATTTCACGTAACTTGTGAAAACCAATGAAAAAATCAACACCTGATTTCCAAAATTTACACAAAATCGAATTCAGCGAATTACAGACGGATCAAAAACGCTAATTAAACACCAAAAAGTCTTTCAACAATCGAGGACAATCTGAAAAATTTGTTCAAATACGCATTATCTAAATACGAAATACTGGAATTTGTTGTCCGTTTGCCCGAAGGAGGTTCATCATTAATTATTGATGATAAGGGAAAAGGGAACGAACGCACCCGTGGGTCGGCCAATCGACACCAGCAGGCACTAATGAAGTGGTCCTAAAACGAAAACGCCAAATACAGCTATCTACAGCTACATTTGAAACAAGAACTCTTTTGAAATTATAATGTTGGGATTAGTGAACGCGTACATTGAAAATTATACATTAGTTCACGTTGATTTATGCGAACGAACTATTTCAGTTTTAGTAAGTCTGGCTAATAATAGTTATTTCAATACGTGGAGTTAACTGATTGATTTAGTACTTTACATTTGTAAGGTCGCAAGCAGCTCCCATCATGTGAAAAGTGAACCAAACATTGACCTGAAGTCCAATTCCCGTAATTAAAAACGTTCAAAATCTAGTCGCAATCTCATCTCAGCGACAATCAATGTCAAAAACTTGTCAAAAATGTAGGGAAATTGGTATTGAGGTATTTTTGACAGATTGAGAGTGAGATCTGAGGGGCAATTCCTAAATACTTTTCGAACGTTCACAGTCACACATACACACAGTTCACAGTCTGATGCGCATGCTACGTGTGCTCTTGAGCTTAAACACATTTTCCATAACATTTACTCTTTTACCCAACTATCTAATATTTTCGCTAAACACTACGTAATTTATTGCAAGCGCCCGCGCCGGCGACACATACATGATGTAATCTTATCAGAATCTGATTAGAGACCTGTTTCTCAACATCTTAATAAAGGTAGTATGGCCAGTGTGTAGGAATTTATCTTAAACATTTTGCTTTACGGGTTTTTAATAACAAACAAACGCCGGGTTGCTAAAAGTTCTTTGATCTCTGATTAGTATTATCGGATGTCAAATCTCATGTTTAGTGTTATCACATCATAACATGTAGAATGCTTTTTTTTATTTCGCTCGTTTAGTGTGTTAAACCAATCAAAGACGCAGAAACCGATATTGACATGAGATTAATCTCGATGCGCTTTCAGAAAAGTCAAATTCAAAAGACACATAAAAGGTACTTTTGAACGTCAAAATTTACATTAAAATAGAATTGATTCTAGTCGCCCCTTCCAAAAGGTAGTGTCGTATGGAGAAGAATGGGCAAGAAACTCCACCGTTACTTTTTTAAAATGTTTTACAATATTTTTTATACATAAATTATATCATTATAATTGTGAAGACCCAAGAGAAACCAAGAGTTAACACTTTGCCTTTAGGAATGAGTTAAAAGATTCTATAAAATTAAGGGCATCACAACACACCGTCTAAGAGTTCCATCACAAATCCAACTCTTATTAGCATTAATTGTCACAGAATCCACATAACCAACAACAACACACATACAACCCACAACTCCAACATACATAATCAGCTTATAATGTACTTACATCTGGGACACAGGCCTCTCTGTGTGACGGAATAGATCATAATCCACCACGCCGGCCCAGTGCGGGATTGATAGATGTCACATGTCTTCGAATTTTTGGTTCTAGGGTTTCCTCACGATGTTTTCCTTTACCGTTTTAAGAGCAGTGGTGATGTAATTATTTACACAAAGTAAAGCGCCTGCCTCCGCTCTCAAATTTACAGTTCATTTAACTCATCACTCTTTTCTATAACCTCAAGATCTACAACTAGATTTAGAGAGTCAGACAATACACCAGTCTCTTTATTTACAAACAACTTTTGGCATTTTCCATTCCATAATCATATTCACCATCATCATTCTCCTGCACTTCACCATCATCATTCTCGTGCACTTCACCATCATCATTCTCCTGCCCTTCACCATCATCATTCTCCTGCCCTTCACCATCATCATTCTCCTGCCCTTCACCATCATCATTCTCCTGCATTTCACCATCATCATTCTCCTGCCCTTCACCATCATCATTCTCCTGCCCTTCACCATCATCGTTCTCCTGCATTTCACCATCATCATTCTCCTGCCCTTCACCATCATCATTCTCCTGCCCTGCACCATCATCATTCTCCTGCACTTCACCATCATCATTCTCCTGCACTTCACCATCATCATTCTCCTGCACTTCACTATCATCATTCTCCTGCCCTTCACCATCATCATTCTCCTGCATTTCACCATCATCATTCTCCTGCACTTCACCATCATCATTCTCCTGCCTTTCACCATCATCATTCTCCTGCACTTCACCATCATCATTCTCCTGCACTTCACCATCATCATTCTCCTGCACTTCACCATCATCATTCTCCTGCCCTTCACCATCATCATTCTCCTGCATTTCACCATCATCATTCTCCTGCACTTCACCATCATCATTCTCCTGCACTTCACCATCATTATTCTCCTGCCCTTCAACATCATCATTTCAGCCCATAATTATCCACTGCTGGGTATGGGCGTCTCCTTTCTCCTGCCATACTTCCCGGTTCCGTTCGTCTCTCCTGTCCTTATCCCAATTTATTTGGGGTCGGCGCAACATGTCTTTTTCTTCTATACTTCTCTATTAGTCATCATCTCGGTAGTCACGCCCTTCCTAACCATATGATTAGGTTAGATGATGACTAATAATGATATATACTACTAATGATGATATCATCATTCACACAGTTTATCCATCATATCTTTGGTTCCATAATCATCTTCACCATCTAATTGCAAAACTCTTTCCTTTACACACAATCATTGAACATTACAAACTTACAATTTTGGTTCACAATTGACTCCGGTCAGTTTTTCTGAAGACCGGCTTAATTAAGTCAGCAGTGCTCCGAGACTCCGAGGATACTAACTTAAGGCTATCTATATTCGCCTTTCCACGAATGAGGCATGAGGCTTGCCTCTATATATAACTTGTTTGTTAATTTTGATTAATTTTATTACTTCAGGAATGTTGCTGGTGTTCGAGTGTCTCAAATTTTTGGATGAGTACTCACTTGTGTTGTTGGTAAGGAATGAACTGATTGTAACCAGATTTGTAGTGGAACTTTTGATTACTTAGATAGATGACATTCGAATGTCACCATCATTTTCTTGCCTATTTATCATATCCCTATTTATTTGGGATCAACGCAACATGTAATTGGAACGAAGTTCCTTAGCGCGCGTTGCGAAAGGGGGCTAGACGGAAAAAATTAAGACCAAAAGTTGGAACGACACTTTTTGCTATATTTGTAAGCCGTGCGGCGTGCGCGTGTTTCTCTGTCTGTCTCTCTCTCTCTCTTTGAACTTCGTTCCATCCGGGTGTCCCTTGACACCTCTCAAGTTTTTTCTTTCATATTCGAATATATGATTACTGTTAGCCTGCATCATCCCACTGATGGACAAAGGCCTCTCCCCATGACTTCCAGCTCTTTCGATCCAGGGCTAAAGTAGACCACTGGTCGTTTATTTCGTCCAGCTCGTCCCACCATCATCTACGGGGTCTTCGAATATATTGTACTCATAATTATAAATCTAGCTTAAAATTTGGTTTCGTCACATCCTTTTCCATGTTATAAGTTTTATATTTAGCTGTTATCGTAAACTAACTGCTGCCCGCAACTTCGTCTGCGATCCATGATAAAAAAGAAAGAAAGAAAGAAAAAGTATTTAAAGCGACTCGTACAGGACGATCATAAAACTTAACTCAACTAAACACAATAAAATAAAAACAAATTATATTGAAAAAAAGTAACAAAAAGAAAAATGAAACAGAAAGTCCTACACGAGGCCAAAAGGCTCAATCTAGTACTATTGTTGATCGAAGGTCTCAGCGCTTGTTTTCTGATAAGGCCCGCTGTGAAAAAGAGCATACATTGTCCTTACCCATCACCCTAATTACGTAATACACTTACAATCATAATCTGAATCATTTTGAAGAAATTACCAATCCATTCCTTCATACGTTCGAAAAAATTGTCTGTTCAACAACGTAAATAACGCAATGAATGTTGTTGTACTGTCAAAATAAAAGCCATTGCTACTGTTAGTGTGTTACGCAATTACCCCGCAGGTCAAGGTCTATCTGTGTGCCAAATTTCATCCAAATCCGTTCAGCCGTTTTTGCGAGATTAAGTAACAAAGAAACTGACTTTCGCATTTATATAATAATACTAGTTAGGATTTAATTTGCGCGGAAACAGGTCATGGGAACGGCTTGTCTATTAGATATTATTTCGAGGACGCATTGAAGAATGTCGAATTCTCATAATGGTCTAACATTGCCAGTAATGAATATGTTTTAAAATGAAACTAATAATAGCATAATCAGCCTATAATGTTCCCACTGCTGGGACACAGGCCTCCTCTCGGTGAGAGGGAGTGGGCCGTAATCCACCACGCGGGCCCAGTGCGGGTTGGTAGATGTCATAATTATGTCTTCGAGTTTTTGGTTCTAAGACATGCCGGTTTCCTCACGATGTTTTCTTTCGCCGTTTTGAGAGCAATGGTGATGAAATAATTTATTCAAAGTAAAGCGCCTGTCAGGGTTCGAACCTACGAACTACAACTCGTAAGTGGCGGCCGTTACCACTGGGCTATCACTGCTCTCACCTAATAATACTGTATCCTATTGAATTCTCTATGCATGCAGATTCGTCATAACAATCCAAGGCAAAAAATCGAACTCCCAAAAACCTGTATCACCAAATACACGGAACTGTATTTTTTTATAACCAATAAAATTAACTCCATCCGAAAAACGAGCAAAGGAAGTAAACATCGGAACCGCACTTTACTATAACCTGACTGTATAATTAAGGTTTGCGACTACAAACCCGACGCGCCAAATGACAACCTTGCAGCCATTTTGGTCCGTAATTTCGGTCTGCGTACGCGCACAGATTATAGTGCGAACGGACATTAGTGGCGACCGACGACACGTGATCACTGTCATTGGGAACGCATTCGATTGGGGATCGATATTAAAAAGAAATCGATTTCTTGCGGAGTTGTGGTTTAGATGGGGATTTGCGCCTCATATGGGAGATGAGTGTTCTTTTAGAAATAATGTAATCGGAAATCGAATATTTTCTGTTTACGCATTGATGTCTGTCCTCATGGTTTTTTTAAGAAATAGCTAAGGATTGAGCTGGATTACGCTTCTTCATCTTTCTACATTGTTCCTAAGCTATCTGTAAAACTTCCTTAGACTTCCAATAAACAAAGTAACAAAGTAAACTTTTATGATACCATTTTGGTTTAGACACCTTGTCTGTTAAGCAATGTTAATTTCAGGAAAGGGTCCTCTACGAGTCAAGCTACGTATATGGTACCGCCATAAGCCAATGAGAACATTGAAACTGAGGGAATTTCTTAAGCAATAAATTTATTGCTGAAGAAATTACATTGCAAAGTATTCAAACCATGAAAGTGCATTATGCAATATAAATTCTTAATTTACCCAATGCCTGCATGTATATCAAATAATTTATTTGGAAACTGAAAGCATTTATTTCAATTAAACAATTAGAGGCACTTTTGAATTGTCAAAGTGTCGGTCTGTTAGTCAGAAAGTCGAAGCTAGTGGCCCATTCCAAAACGTAGATCCCTGTGGAGAAAACCGCTTCAAGAAGCATATAGTTCTTGAAGCGGTTTTCTCCACAGGTTTTCCTGCTCCACCCAGAGCGGGAGGAGTCATTTGATGATTTCCCATCCTCAAAAAAAAACAAAAAAAAAGAAGCATATAGTTACCATCATCCTCTTGCCTTAATTCTATGCATTGTATGTAATGCATGTATAGAACCTTTCTGGCCACTTCATCTTTTACGCAAGCCATCCACCATGCTCTCGGTTATTCTTGGTATCGAACCAAGGACCCCACGCTCAACAGTTGCACTTGCGACCACAAGAGAAACGGTACAGTTAATCACGTTCAGCCGTTGGTCCTACGCTTGATCTCTCTCCGGTCGTGTCGGATTGCCGTCCCATCGGACTATGAGAGTGAGGGAAGATAGAGCGCACCTATGTCTGCACACACGCTTGTGCACTATAATATCTCCCGCGCCGAAAGCTAGTCTCCGGTGAAATTGGCCGCCATCCATGGCCGAAGTACGGTCAGGAGGACTACATACAGGATAAGTTTTTAACCAGTGCGCAAACTGTAACCATGAATTCAGTACATCATTCTGAACACCCCTTGCGTTGAATTGTTCGCAGGTTACATTTTGACCGCGTAGGTATTAACACTTTTCTATGAAAGAGCTTTTCTTTTTTTTTTGATAGCCGACGAAAAATTTCTACGATAGACGTCGTAACGTAGAAGTTTCATGGTTACAGTTTACGCAAAATTTTTACCTGTATATATTCTTGGTATCCAAACAAAAGCAATTGGTGTAAAGCACGAATTCCCAAATTGCATACATCCAAATATGGAAGAGACAAAACAAAGTGACATAATCAACGAACGGACAGACTAATTAGCTAATTAGTGACTTCAAGAGTTCTTAGAAGATGGTGAAAATATAGAAAGAGAGAATAAGTTGAAAGTGAATGATGTATTACAATTTAGAGAAGTAACGTTAGTTGGAATTACCAAAAATCTGGAGTTAAAAGAAACATTTATGAAGAAATGTGTAAACGGTGTTGAAAATTGTGAGATTGACATTGTGAAAACTCAATCGTAGTGATCAATGATCGTATAGTGTCAAATGCTAGTAGTGGAAACCTTGGTTGCCCATACCTGTAGATACAATAGTGGCCCTACAGGGTCACTGGCTATTATCTCCTGGGGGCCTAAAATGGCCACTTTGGCAGAATCATAATAGGATAACTATATGAATCATAAGTATTAAAAATCGTAAAATGGTCACAAACTGACAATTCATAATATGATCTGTGTGCAATTCATAACACAGTGAAATATCATTTAAACTGTAGAAATAAGAAATAAAAAACTAATTTGATTAATAAAAACTGTAATGAAAAATTTACCGATAAAATTAATGTTTTTATTTTTTTCATGCGGCAATGTTTACACCAAATATGAAATGTTTTACGAAAATTAGAGGAATTGCTAATGATCTGCTGGGAATTCAGGAAATGAATAGCTTTATGGCCTTTTTAGGCCCCCTGAACTGCTACAAACAATGTTCTGGAACGATGCCACGACCTCAAAGCATCACCAATCCGACCACCATCATACAAAATAATCTACATCATACATAAAATTTCTACTGCATTAACGAATTCATCTAAAAATCACATGCCAAACAGAATTTGACCAATGTCTGTTTGGCAGATGATTTTTAGATGAATTCCCATAAGTCTACTACGACTTTGCGTATTAGTTTTTACTCTAACTTTATAGACAGAATGAATGAGTATTTATTAGGACTCGTAAAGGAAAACATAGAAAAATAAAAATCTGATAAAGATAATGCTGTTATGCAAGATTTTCAGGGTTTAGAACTAGTGGTGTTCAAAGTTGCTATATGGCAATCACTTGCTTAATGCTTAATGCTTTATATTTTAAGCATGCTTTTTTATATGCTTTATTAAAGCATGCTTTTTTATACGCGTAGGTACTTGACTTAAAGCAAGCGCGGTGACTAACAGCATGCTTTATAAGAATATTACATCGCGTTTATGAATTACGATAAAACAGAACCGTTAAAAATACAATGAACTTTCCTTCATACTTGCCAGGCTTAGGACTGTCTATAATTGAATAAATGTTATTATGAAATAAAATAAGTTAGTTTTAAAGCAATTATATTGTAATTTTTTACTTTTTTACACGAATTTATACACTTTTTTATACACTATACACTATTTACTTTCAATTTTTATTAACATTTTATTTACATGCAGAAACATTATCTGTGCTACTCTTGTAGTAGACAACCGTGTTCTTCGATCATTAATGAGATACCCCGACTTGGAAAATATTCGTTCGCAAGGAACCGAAGTTACCATGCGACGACTGTCCGCCCCGCCCCCTGCTTATTCTGCTTAATCTGCTATTCTGCCTATTGCGTTTCGCGCGACGGACAGTGCGATTTAAAGCATTAAGCAAAATTCTGCTTATTGCGTTTCGCGCGACGGACAGTGCGATGTAAAAGCATTAAGCAAATAGCAACTTGTGAAAGCCACGATAGCATTTGCTTTATGTTATGTGTAATAAGCACGGTGCTTTATTTTGCTTTATGATATATTAACCACCACTATTTAGAACGTGTAGAACCACAAATGCCTATAAAAAAGATGATATTGTCAATAAATACTTGAAGATCTATTTTACCGTAGTTAGAATGTCACCGTCATGCAGAAGACTCCATAAACATTCTTTTTTGATATCAGCATTCAATACTGTTTGATACCATCTGTAGTTAGTAGTTACAAGTACATTAAGGGCAGTATGTAATAGTACTATTTATGACAGGCTCCTGCCAAGAAAGGCGTTAGTGGCACATTGCCCTTAGTTTACTACTATAACTTGATGGTCCAACATGGGAATTTGCAATTTTATCCCATATGCAATAATAGGCATGTATTATGGGTTTTTTTGGGTACTTATCGGTTTTAAAACAAAATCTTGTTCGCTTTTTGCTGTTTTATTGTGACTAGTATTGAAATTACCACGTTATTCAAAATGTTATTGTTCATGTAAGAAAAAGTCCGTTTTTATGATTGTCCTCCATAGTCCATAACTATCAAGGAGTTAAAGGAAATTGATCTTTAAATGCATGTGACGATTTATTGGATTGTGATTGTTATACTGTCTATAGTTGCAACAGCAAATTCTGTGCTAGCAAAATTTGTTACATACGGAATTCAAGTACCTATCTCAACATCTCTTTGCAACCATAATTATCAAGATGTGATTTCGGTGACCATTGCAAACGGATTTTTGGACAGGGAAGGAATATTCTGTATTATACATTATTAATACAGAATATAAATGTAGAAATATTACAAGGAGCAACACAATGGGCGATCTTATCGCTAAATGTTAACCTAACGTAACTATTAAAATCGGTGCCTTAGATTTTCATAGACAAGTCCCAATTTTTTTTAAATGTCTCTGCTTCGACGATATTATTTCTATCTCTAGAATCTATCGCTAAATCCAAACCCCCACAACAGATAAACCCACACATACTCAACAGAACTCCAATAATTTCCACAAGCGTGCGCTATGCCGCGTAACTTATGCGCGCGCACAAAAAGCAGCGCCTGCGCAGCCGACGGCATCCAGCCCTAATAACTAACCATATCTGACTCACCACTTTTTAACCACACACATTTTTTTCAAGCGAAACTCAACCTTATTAACATGTAAATTCCCTATGCTTATTGGATAGTGTTATAATTGTTAATTAAGCTTTAATTGCTGTGCGCGTCAAAAAAGTACCAATCCATGAACGGAAACAGCTTGTTACGAAAATGGAATGTGGGGGGAGGGATTGAAGCTAGTTTTTTTTTTGTCTAAGGTTTAAATGGTGATGTGACTGCCAGCCCGTGACATCCCAGAACAGGATACATACAGGCCTGGCAGAAAATGCAGAAATAGAAATCAAACAACTCCTTTGCGTAAATAACGACCTCTAGAAACTGTTCCCACAAGCATATTCTAATATTTCTTGTCAGCGGTATTATGATGCTAACGTCTGCCACAAAATATTTATTCACCTTGTATAATTTTCTCAAAACAAATACAGTGGACTCCAAAAGTTAGTTGACATTTTCCACTTCAGCTTTGACAAACCACATTATGATTTAAAATTCTAATGATCCAAATGTTTGAACTGCTATAATGTTTTTATTGACATTAATTTAACTAACTTTGACTTATCATAAAAAATAATAATCAAGTAATCCCGTAGGAGTACCTGATTATTTTTTTTATTTTAAATCATAATGTGGCATCATGGAAAAATGTCAACTAAATTTGGTTGGCCACTGTAAGTACCTGTAAAAATGTCAAATATAAATCATAAATAATAATCACTCACCGGTAATAAGGAAAAGGTTGCGGCACATGCAGATCCATGGGCATCGCTGCATGCGCGTGGGCATGGGAGTACTCGTGTTGCATCATGCCGTGCATGCCGTGGCCCAGCATGGCCGCCCACGGTGAAGACGCGAAACCACCAGGGTGCTCCATCATTACTTATTGTTCCATTTTTAAAATCACTTTTAGTTCCACATTTAAAATAAATTTTCACTTCACTGTTCCATTTTCAAAATGGTTTCACATTTCGTTAGCAGAAACAAAATGGTTGATGCTTTTTGTGTTCCATTTTCAAAATAGTTTTGTTTTATAGTGATGTCCCAAATAGGTTTTGCTACAAAAAGTTAATGATAAATTAATAAGTTATAATGTCAGCAATTAAGATATTTTCGATGCAGAAAATATATTTATTGCTTCAAATTCGTGTCAGTTTTTGTAGGCAAAGCCGAATAAGTTCAAAAATATGTACAAGTAGCTAGCTCATTAATATGATAATGATGTTGACACCTATGTAGGGCTTGAGAAGTTAATTCGAACTAGTATTTTTAGACAGTTAATCAAGAAAAAATAACAAGCCCGTATGAATGCAGTTCATATTTGTATTAGCCTTCGTTGGCTGAATTTTCTATGCCAAGGGCATTCAACCTTCTGTTAGTTATATCTACTATAATTTCAGTTTTCATGTTACCTGCAGCAGTTTCATATGAACGTTGTCATCAGAAGAAAATTGAAAATGCTTTCATAATTCATGGGTCACCCTAGGGAAACTTAAAAGATACCTACTTAGTTATTAAACGAGAATTAAAACGCCCTAATTAACGGCAGGGTAATTACGGAACACACTTATACTGACAATTGATCGCAATCCCTTTCATTTTGACAGTACAGACACGTTCATTGCGTTATTTACGTTGTTGAGCGGACGATTTTTTCGAACTTATGAAGCAATGGCTTACAAATTTCCTTCAAAACCGTGGGATTGCGATTAAAACTTTGTTACGCAATTAGGGTGCTGGCTAACCACATATTCAACAAATTCATCCGATCTTCAGATGTTTAATTTACTCAGCCTATCGCTAACAGACAGTAGTCGTCTTGCATACGTTTTCATTACCTACTTTAGAAAATATCACGGCTTTTTTCGTCACGAAAATCTAATACAAATATACCTAAACCAATTTTTCCAGCTGACTACCATCGAAATTGACTAGATATGCAATCAATCTGTGTGCAAATAAAATATTATGATAACGGCCGCCTATTTGTTCTAGCGAGTGCCCGCTTGCGCTAGCGCAACGAACTTTGATGTTCGGCTAACATCGTAAATCATCGGCAAATAAATGAAATGACGTGTGTGGTGTGGAGTTTACATGGTGTGGCGTGTGCCCAAAAATTTAATTTAATTCATTTACCTTTATTCTTCATCTATAACAAAAATCTACTTACTTAAACCAATAATTGACTAATGACGACTTTACGATCGGAAACAGCCTCCAAATTCAATCTGTGGAAAAATTTTAATTCTGGACATTGACTGGCCAAACAGCAACAACTTTTTGTCGAAGTAAAAAAAAAGGGAGTTTTTGTGAAGGCCGCAGGAACCCGCTGGACGCAGGGAGCACAGAACCGGTCCAACTGGAGGTGCTTGGGGGAGACCTATGTCCAGCAGTGGATGGATGTCTTTCGGCTGAAGTCATGATGATGAAGTAAGGCCTTGGTTTTTACTTAGAACCCTTTTGAATCGTCACCATCCTTAAGGGTAAGCTTTAGGTGTGCTAATATACTCAGACCAGTCAAAGTCAAACGCAAAGCATTTGTTTCTATTAAACACTTTTTAAATTTCGAAGAGTCGGTCATCCAGGAAGATGAATGGATGATGTTTTATATTTATGTCCTGTAATTTGTATGGTGTACAATAAAGAGTATTCTATTCTATTCTATGAAGCTATTCCCATTCCAGCCATGCCCATTCCAAGGCGTAGTAGGAAGAACGGGCAAGAAACACGGACACTCTTTTAAATATTGTTACAAAATATTAGTAACATCATAAATAAATGTTGAGTAGAAAGGAAAGTATTAGCCGGCCTACTCTGTAAAAATCTCACCATGAAAATTTTAATGAAGTGTGCTTGACGTGAGCTGTTATTCGACCTGATAAGGACTGACATAAGTGACAGCTCCAAGCGCACTTCACCTAAGTTTTCATGATAAGATTTTTACACAATAGATAGGCACAACATGACGGAGATGGCGGGATGAGCTGAACTCCTTTCATAAAGATTGGTCCTTGGCAGCTCTGGACAGAGAAAGGTGGAAGGAGAGTAGGGAGGACTTTGCCCAGCAGTGGGGCATTAACAGCTAAAAAAAATATTTTGACACGATCAATAACTGCCGGGTATTTTTCACATGGAAAATATTAAACTTACACGCTCAATGGTCCACTTGAAGGACTCAGTGCGGAAACCAAACCCATAACAGAAAATTTAACTTATTGACCATCTAATTATGTACGCTTTTTAAAATAAACTAGCCTCTTTTTAACTTTCTGGCCTTTTCTCACAATTGGTCGCACTAACTAAGCTGGGAGCTTAGGATAGAACCATAGATATAGGAACCAACTACGCGCGAGCCGAACGAGCGAAGCGAGCGGTGCCACGGCAGCGGTTGGCGAGCGCTACATCCAAGTTGGTCGCCGTTACTTGACTATTCAGTATTTTTAGGATGCCAAAAAAATTATCTGAGGTTCACAAAAAGAGGCGCAATTTGAGTGTTCAATAATATTTTTATAGAGGCAAAATGAGAATTAAGTATTTAAGGTTAGATTTAATACAATATGCCTTTTCTCATTAATGGAATCAGCAGCACCCTAATTTCGTAACACACTTTCAAGCACAATCATTGTTTATCCATCGCTTCATATTTTCGAAAAAAATATCTGTTCAGCAACGTAATAAACGCCATGAATGTTATTAACTATCAAAATGAAAGTCATTGCTACTGTTCGTGTATTACGCAATTACCCCGCAGTACCTATAGATCTTCAGGCAGTTGGTTGCTTAGTAAAAAAACACGACTTCAAACCAAAACCATAATGGATGCTATCAACACAATTTTGGTCTGAAAGTGGCATGGAAGAAAAAATGCAAGCGCAGTAACATCATGTACGATGATGCCTTTTCGGTTTTGACAACTCGAACTTCCCACGGCCTTATTCGAGTAACATGTTTAAAGAAGTCGCTAAAAGATCAAATGTTTTAACATGAATTTGACTCTATATGCACCTGGAAGAAATGCGGAGGAATGAAGGACACGTCGTGAGAAAAGTTTAGTATAAAATTAGTGTAAGTAGTTTAGTTTTATTAGGAGGGATAGACGAACCAAGGCCAAGCGGCCAAGGGTCCAAAGGGTCGTATTACCCAGTAACTGGGTTGTGGAGTTCAGATAGGCAGTCGCTCCATGTAAAATACTGGTATTCAGCTGCATCCAGTTAGACAGGAAGCCGACTCCAAAATAGTCGAGAGAAGGCAAGGCAGATGATGATGAGGAGGGAAAGACTTAAGAAACTATAGATGAATTGTGTGACAGATGATACAGAAGATACAAGAAGATACATGACACAAGATTGGAATGTTGGCTAATGGAGGTGGTATAGAAAGACCACAAAAGTATTTGTGGTCTTATTTTTCGGGCCGTTTTTGAAGCGTTTATCGGGAATCTAGTACTATTATTGAGTGAAGCTTAGATGCGTCTTAGCCTAAAATCATTGTTTAGTTTCTCCTAAGTCCGTGCGCCGCGCGTGCGACCGTTCTGTCAAGAATTTGAACTCGCAACTGCTAATGAAACAACGTTTTTAAAACGGAACAAGTAAGGTTTCTTTCGACCTTTTTGTGAAATATAAAATGCAGCATTTCCGAAATAGACAATACCAATGATTACAAAATAACAAAATGCACTATTTCTGAATTGGGAACCAATAATTTCGAGAACGGGAGAGTAAAATTAACATTCTCATCATCATCTGTCTAGCCTTTTCCCAACTATGTTAGGGTCGGCTTCCAGTCTAACCAGATACAGCTGGGTACCAATATTTTACATGGAGCGACTGCCTGACCTCCACAACATAGTTACTGGGTAATACGAAACCTTGGTAAGACTGGTTGTTAGACTTACGGGCTTCTGACGACCCGTGACGACTGATCAAAGATCCTCGAATGACCGCCGGGACAAACGGTTTAACGTGCTTTCCGAGGCACGGAGGGGTCTTAGTATGTAATGATGGTCACCCATCCACAGACGACCCGTGCGTCTGTTATTACTTAGCCACAAGCCCCCAGTAAAATTAAGTGTCTGTTGTTAATAATCTTAGTTAGCGAGTCTTTATTATATTACTAAGCAAAACATGGAACGAAGCTTAAATAACAATCAGCTTGCAATAAAATAAGAGATCACAACATATCAGCTTCGAATTTAGTTGATGGGTTTAGTAAACTGCCATTACTTTTGCACGAAATTGAACTCTGAACCTTACACCTTAAGATTTGGTACGTGACTTTGAGTGGTGCCGACTACGACCTACGTATATTATGGATAGATGTACAGACGCCAGCAGGTCAAGCTACCCCAAACTGTCAAAGTTTCCCAATCAACTTTGAACCTTAATACCTTAGTGATAAAGTTGAAAATCTATTAAATAAATTTGACAGATTGTAGTAGCTTGATGTGCTGACGTCTGTACTACGGTTGGACGACTCTTAAATTAGGTCCAAAGCAAAATTTTGGAAGCCTCTTTTTCGTAAGGCCTTAGAGTGTGGTTTAAAACAATTTAAAAACAGCTTAATTCAGTCTAAATTATTAATAACAATGAAGAAAACAATTCCTAGACCACACTAATTGAGAAATTTCGAGAGATTGAAAAATGTTGTCAAACAGGGAGGACAATTGTATCAGCACTTCATATATAATACTTATTTCAATCAAATAAAAGCGAAAATAGTACTTAATACGAGTGTATCTATGTCACTTACAAATCTTTCTATAGCTAAGGAACTTTTAATACCCGCGACAAAAAACACTACTAACTACCGTAGTAAAACTCAACCAATTGTTAAAAATAGTAGGTAACTAATGGTTAAATGTTTGCAAAATGTGTTTTTTGATCAATTTTTACTTTATCTAATGATATAATATCATTTTTAATAGTCAAATAATTAACTATTAGTTAAAAAAAATAACCATTAGGGACCATTACATAAACTAAAAAATGATCAAAAAACACATTTTGCAAAAATTTAACCATTACTTACTATTTTTAACCACTGGTTGAGTTTAACTAAGGATCATAAAATCAGCCCTAAGGAGTATTCCTACTCTAAACCTATTTTCATCCTACAATTTGTAACTAACAAAGTAAAAACAGCAGAGTATGCGTTGATCTAGGGGTTCCCGGAGAGCCACCGCAGGAGGCATGGGATCCCTGGCAGAATGTCGTGAGAGCTAATGTTCGAGATAACAAACTAATCAACTAGGATAGACAGGGTAGAGGAGGACAAAAGTATTGGGAAATGGGTGGTGGAGAAAGGAATGGAGATATGAAGATTGCAGAACCTGCGATTAGAAGGAATCAGAATGTTTTGAAAGTGTTAAAACATCAGTGCATGGGTTGACGATTATTTTACTTCTAGAAAGAAGCAAGTCTTGAAGTAGCTTTTTAAATCAACAAGAAAGATTATGATGTTGTAATGAAGATGCACTTATGTTCAATATAATTTAGGTTTCACCAGGCAACAGTGACAAGGAACTATTTAAACAAGAGGTAATGAACTAGGTACGTTAAAAATAGTCACTATAGTAAAATTGGTATCAAAAAAGCAATGCTGGTGGTTCAAAAATGTATTGTGATCAACCCAATCCTTCGAGGAATAGAAGCGTGATGTTATAATATTTGTAGGTTATGAAAAATAAAAACATCCGACTCGCTACCGCTTGATAAGAATATTATCAAGAATAGATTTTTCTACCATAAGTAGTCTTTGTATCATAATAGTTTCATGGTTAATGGAAAACCCGATTCAGTGACTTCGAAATGATTGATAAAATCTCTCAGATATATTAAAGAAGTTATTAGGTAACGAATTTTAAGAAAAAAATCATCTGACTTGGCATTTTAAAATTAATTTGGTATTTACTTAGTTGCGATTATCCGCTTCTAATGATCATCTAACTGCTATTTTTAAACCCAAAATATAATTTTCTTATACCTGGAAATTGTAACGAAGCCCTATTCCATTTTCCTGGTATAAGCAAATTATATTATTATTAGGTACTAAGGAAGCTTCCTTAGTCAATAGATCACCCGAGTGCCTATTTTATATATATTCCTAATATATATTATATATTCTAGCTATTCTTACAAGAAACGATGTTTCTTTCTCTTTTCCTCAGAAGAACAAATCGAATAACACTTATGATCTCTCTCATAATTCTTGTTTTTTTTAGACCAGTCTTCTACTTCAAAAGCCTGTAATGTCAATTAGTGAACAATAAATTCCCATGATACTACACCACTAGAAATGCCCACATTATGTACACACACGAACATTTGATATATTGACATTGTGCGTATACGCACCACAATGATTGTTTTGGTCTGTCAAATCGGCACTTATTAGTGAGGCGATGATCATTATTTGTACAGAGCCTAAATATTGCGTTAATGTTTTGTTAACCTCAAGGGATTTAAGATTAACAGGTTTTTTTGTTTGTTAAGTAATAACAGCTGTTTGTATTGGGCATGCGCAAGAGTCGGTTCTAGTGTGTTTTATGATGTTTAGCTAAATTAAATAGTTTTGCTAATTTTTTTTTTGTTAGATGAAAATGTTAGTTCTAAATACTATCAACTATTTTTTATCTGAAAGATAGAGTAAGTTATAATGTCAACATTCTGCCTATTTGTTTCATAATAATCTGTAACACTAACCAAATTGAGAATAATTACCGAATTTAATCAATGTGTCCAATTCGCAATACAGCACAATTCCACAATAATCATTCAACAACCACGTAGCAACACAATCTAGTTAAAATTTTCCTCACTTTTCACTTTTCAGTACAGCCACAGTCACTAAACGGCCTACCGCAGTCGAACACGCGTTAGAAAAAAAAAGAAAAAGGGCAAAACGCGCGAATGTCAACTGCCAAACTTTTCCCGCGCGCCACAACACGATCGGATACACGCGCGAGTGCATGCGTCACTATTTACATGCATTTTGGTAATACGTTGCCGGAGGTAAAAACACGTGTGCCGGGTCTGTCGGTCCAGCGGTCATTGAGTATCTGGTATCAAAACTATACGCCGTGCGGGTGGATGTGTGCGCCGAACCGGCCCGGCCATACGGCGGGCATACGAAACAAGCCCCGACTACACTGCACGGAGCAGAGCGTGCTGTCGAATATCTGAACATCACGTCGGCTGTAATTGGGTTAGGCTTACGTGACACGGGAGCGTGGCACGTTCCTAGTACGTCCCGCTGTTATGGGGTGTGCCCTAATTACGTACGCCGAAATGTTAGGTGCGCGGAAAAATGCGATTTTTCTAACTTGAATGTGGGACAAGGGGTCTTGGTTCTACTAAATTAGATGCCAGTTAAGTGTCGAAATTAAAGCACGTGAAACGATTGGCTGCCAAAAAAAATAGACTGGTTGTCAATTTTTTTTTTTCATTTTACAATTAAAATCACAATTATTATTATTATTATTAAAAGCCTGTGATGTCCCACTGCAGGGCAAAGGCCTACCTACTCTCTTTCCACTTCTCTCTGTTTAAAAGCTGTTAAGAACCAGTTCTTGAAAATCACTTCCAAAATAAATCTAGGTTTTAGTGCAGGTTCTATCACAAAAATCTTAAAACTGACATAAAAACCCTAGATCCAATGAAAAAAAAACCCTCCATTATATATTTTTTTATAAGTATAATACTTAGTCATTGAAAATTGTAGACTAAAGTTAGGTACTAAAAAGTAATCGCTATTCTGCAAAAAAAAAATACATGACAACACAAAACATTTTAAATGAATAAAAACACTTTAAACAACCAAATAACCAACCATTACACCGTTGACTAAGCTGTAACTTCATTACGCATATCACACTTAAAACCAGCGTCAAATTTTTATATCGCGAGTACCGTAACAAAAAAATAAATGTAAAATATTCTCACGCTTTACATTCTAACCTGTGACCTAGCCATGTTTTGACATTTCTAACTGTCATAGCAATAAGATACTGGCCACTATAACATGAACTTTCTATCCTCTCTGGTTCCGAACCATAGAGGTTTAATAGGGGGGAGTGTACATGTATGGAAGGGTCAAAATTAATTGGTTATGGTGATAATAATTGCAGACAGAAATGGCAGAGGTGTGAGTAAGTCATAACGGTGTTTTGACTTTGTTTCAATGTATGAGATGTAATTGAGAGGGCTTTGTCTTTTATTGTTTTCTTTTTTTCGTGTAAATGGCGAATAATTGGTTTCTGAAATTATTCTGGCATTTATTGGGCAGTTTGGTTGTTTCTATTATTCTTAGAACTGACTATGTAACTATTAAAAAAAATAACGTAGTACAATTAGCCTATGGTTTTGTTTTGTTCTGGCAACTTATGTAAGCACAATATTTAACATAATAATCAGGATAACACAAAGGTTTAACATTACACAGAAAATACATAGTTTTATTACTTTTTATGGGATTTATTTTAAACGGGCAATAGACAATATAAAGCCAAGAACTACTTCAATGAACCAAGTACTTAGGTAAATTCCATTTAACGTAAAATTACTCATAAAAAAATCTTGAAACATAGTTTTGGGATTCATATTTATTATCCAAAAAAAAAAACAACCAATGACACAAAACATAACTCTCCCACCCCTTTCATCCCTGACTATGCATCCATCGAACTACTTAACACATATTTTTGTAAAATTCATATTTGTGAGTGGGGGGCACACACCAATTTAACTAGACCCATCAATAATGGAACACATTGATCAAACCTGAGGTCATGGTAAACTGGTGGTATTACAATGATGGTCACCTTAAAAGGTTGTAATTCTGATTTAGTGCCTTAAGAAGATGTTTGGTGACACTCCCCTTAAGTGAGTATGTCATATTGAGAGGTATACTCCTTAACGCTTGCTTATATTTTTGCATTACAAAAATTAATGAAGCTATAAATAAAAATTGTAGACGTATAGTGACAGGAAAATGATTTATTAGATCATAAAATATTATTTAAGTATTAATAACTTTACCGAAAGTGGTTAGTTTTTATTTTATTTTATTTATGGTACTTAATCTACATATACTAATTACTAGACCATGACGAAATTAAAAAATGAAGGACGGTAAACTTTAATTTATAATGAAACTTTAATTGGAACTCGTTAATAATCATCAATTATGAAACGATACTAATTTGTAATGATGTAGCTACCAACAAAAGAAGCATGCCATCGAAAAATAAAAACATATTACTACATACTAAAAAACAAATTACATTTACAAATAAAACATTATCGAACTAAAAAAACGCCCGACCCGAGGTGCGAACAGACCAAGAGTGACAGAAACGGGTATACGTCTACTGCGACGTTTTAAATTTCGAACAGCGCGCTCTGATTGGCTGGTTAAGGGGCTCGCGAGGCGTGGGGCGCGGCGATTGGCGGGAAGGCGTGGTGCTAACGGGGCATTCTGGGTCACTGATGCTAATAAATTAGTTTTGAACGTTATAGAATATGCCTGTTTTATGAGCGTAGCGGTGCTACGGCGTAGCGCTACGATTTACGTAGATAGATAATGGTTGGAGTTGTTTTGAGTATAATGTCATTAGAGTTATGCTTTATCTTGACGTAGGAAGCAAGTAGCTTAAACTAAACGAATTTTCAGGTTCGTAACAATTTCCTTCATAGATTCTTTCAGGTATATTATTTGATACTGACAAACTCTATGAAAGAAAATCAATTTCAATTTTTTCTTCACATTCCTTTACAAAATAGTACTTTATCAAAACCAAGTGACAAAACTGGGTACAAGAATAGAATAGAATACTCTTTATTGTACACCATACAAATACAATACTTCCAATTGACCTTTGCCCTTCGACTTCTACAATTGATCGAAGGTCACGTCCAACCCAGACGTGCCTACGCGTCATTGCATCGCGCGTCACCCAGAGCCGAAGTTGAGAAGTCTCACGTCCCTTTAATGGTAGCGGCAGTCATGTCCTGTTAACTGGAGCACAGATTGCTTAAAGGTAGAAATAGGTACCTATGGTAGGTAGCCCAATTCTATATGGTAATTATACCACGTGCAAACCACGTACGGTTGTCAAGCGTGTTATTTTGACAGTTCAAACCACGCCAACTTCGCTTTTTTTCGCGCAGTTTCGTTAATCGTGTCATAGAGAATACGTTGATAGCAGATGTCGTGATTAGCCAAGGTATTGACATGGTTTCGAATTAAGGAATAGGCTAGTTTCCTAAAAAAATCTAATTAGTCCGTCAATTAGATTATCAAAAAATATTGGACCCGTATTTTTTCTTTTGTCAATTATATAAAAAATTATGAAGATATCGCCCATTAAAGTTCCGCGTGGCGTCACGCCTTGCTACACTTTTTAGCATGGCGTGACGTCACGACCCGACTCCCAAATTTTGACGCGCTTTATTTTTGTCATTTTTTGTTAGATTGACAAAAGAAAAAATACGTGTTCATTATTTTTCGATAATCAAACTGACGGACTAAATATAATAATTATTTCTTTACCCAAGAAACTACCCTATTGTTAAGTGGTCATAGTGAATTAGGGCCCTGGTTAGATTGCCTGGGAACTGCTAGATATTTCAATAAACATTCGCATGTAACTAACAAACAAGGGTTTTTTTTTTTTTTTTGAGGATGGGAAATCATCAAATGACTCCTCCCGCTCTGGGTGGAGCAGGAGGGAGTGTCAGACTCTTACTGACTAAAACCCACCCGTGTTCCTTCCTTAGCCCTTTATGTTCCAGGGCAGCGGTAAACCCTTTCGGATGTTCCCGCTACCCTGGCAGGCTTCGGCCCTATGGGGCCCCGTCGCTTTTGCTGACATCTCTATCGGTATCCCCTCAGGATTAGTTCATTGTATGAAGCAAGATCAACAATAGGTATTCATTGACTACAAACAAGGGTCAGCCTGTCTTTCGACTTCTCACTAACGATCTTTCTTATGATTCTTGGTGTAGGATCTACCTCTGAACTGTCCGATTTGAACCCCTAATCAGCCTATAATGTAGGAATCAGGCCTCCTCTCATCGAGAGATTATGGGCTATTATCCACCACGTAGGCCCAGTGCGGGTTGGTAGATGTCACATATTATTATCTTCGTTTTTTTTGGTTCTAGGGTATGCCGGTTTCCTCACGATGTTTTCCTTCACCGTTTTGTGAGCAGTGGTGATGAAATTATTTACACGAAGATAGGATTTGAATCAGTCTACCTTAAATTCAGAGACATTTAGATATGCCTTGAGTAAGAAACTTAAAATAAAACGAAACAAGATTTTATCTTTTACCTTAATAATCTACATTCCTACGAGTATCCTGTGATTTCCGCCCAAACGAAAGTCATTTTATAATTGCAACGAGTCAAATATTATAAAAACGCATTCAAGAAATTTTCATAAAAAGGAAAAATGTTAAACATAAGTTCCAACTTTTGTTTGTAATAACGTTCAAGTTTATGAGCCCCACGATACAGACTAACTGTCTAGTTTGGGGCTCACTAGCAAATACCATATTGTAACCTAGCTGTAGGTAATATTTGAAGCCACTCATGTCGTTTTAACTTACTGTAAACCCGTGAACCCGCTTACTGTATTACCTGGACAATAAATATTTTTCTATTTAACTCCCGTCCCGCACTGGGCCCACGTGGTGGATTACGGCCCACTCCTTCTCACAGAGTGGAGGCCTGTGGCCTAGCAGTTCCCACTGCTGCAATGCATTGCTCCCGCATTTTAGGCTGATTATGCTAAGTTCCAAAGCGCTCTTAGTAGCAGCAGTTAAGATCAAATCTTCAGAATTAATCAAAGGTTAGAAACCTGTTTTTTTTTAAAGGCAGCTTAATAGATTAACATATACACAACTAACCTCCTCATTAGAAACTACCACAAACCCTCATACGCGTCCTTGACTGGTTTTTGAAGGTCCAAACCTTAGACTGAACATATCCAGACTAAACTCAACTTTATCATCAAAACGGTAAGGTTCATTTCAGCAGTATAGCAAGACGTGTGAAGATTGAGCATTATGTATGCGGGAAGCGTATTGGTCGATCGATGGCACGAGGAAATTGAGACTCGGAGACATGGTGGTGTGCTGGAAACAGGAGGTTTTGTTGAGGAATATGTAGCTTTTTGTTGCAAGGATGTTTACAAGTTCGAGTTAGAAGAGGATGTACAATAAAGAAGGGTACACTACTGTACCTATACGATTTTTGTTGCAGGGATGTTTACAAGTTCGAGTTAGAAGAGGATGTACAGACGCCAGCAGGTCAAGCTACCCGAAACTGTCAAGTTTTCCCAATGAACCTTGAACCTTAATGCTTTAGTGATAAAGTTGAAAATCTATTAAAGAAATTTGACAGATTGTAGTAGCTTGATGTGCTGGCGTCTGTACAAGAAAGAAGGGTACTTCGTAACTGTACCTATAAGATTTTATTGATCGCTGGTTAATCTGAAATTGGAGACTGTATAAGTCCTTAAGTTTTGTTTTTGAAGTGAAAACTTCTTTAGCTGCGTTGTGCACTTTTGTTGAGATGGGTAAAAAATGTTAGACTCGCGTCAGGACACGTGACCTGATCGAAAATTCGTAAGACGGAGCTCGCGTCAGGACACGTGACCTTTTTGAAGTCAAAACTTCTTTAGCGGCGTTGTGCAATTTTTTTTGTGATGGGTAAAAAATGTTAAACTCGCGTCAGGACACGTGTCCTGATCAAAACTTCGTAAGACGGAGGGAAAATAGACCGCCGGCGCGGCGTAAGAGAGGAAGTCTCCCCCTCTCTTTCTACCGTGCGGCGAAAATATATGCCTGCGCCTGCTGTTTCGTTTAGGCGGCGCAGGGCGCTTGCGCGAATGTTCGTGTGTGTTTGTGTTACAGCGTGCCACGCGCATCCATGGATGGTGACTGCTGATGGCTCGACCGTCTATGTAGTGGCCAGATCGTGAAAAAAGTTACCACCACTTTACGTATCATTTACGTTACGTGCTGTGTACTCGTAAAGTTCGTGTATATAAAGTGTTTAAAATATGGAAATTGAACAAAGTGCATCTATTAATGAAAAAAGTGACGAAGAAATAGCGAAAGAAAATGAGTGAGTACTTTATAAATATACTAGATGAAAACCCGGCTTCACTCGGGTGAAATGTGACTCCTAGTACATATGTAGGTACAAAATGTAGGTAGATATTTCTGTAGTTATCGGTTCTCAAGGAATATCTCTCAGCGTAAAAAAGATTTGAAGAAAAAAGATTCGAAGGAAGAAAAAGAAGAAAAAAAAAAGAAAAAGACATCGTGAGAATCAAAGGGCATACTATCAACGTACAAAAATTTTGAAGGAAAATGACAAAAATGTAGAAGAGTTGTTCCAAAAGAAATTTGATGATTTGCAAATGTAATCTATACATATAATAAAATCGTAGGAAAGTCAAAACTGTACATTGAATATTTTTTTAAAAGAATACTTGGGGCGTGATCTACAATCGATATCGAAGCCAAAAATATAGTTTTTAGAATTTTTGTCTGTTTGTCTGTTTATCTGTTTGTCTGTTTGTCTGTATGTATGTCCGGGCTAAACTCAAAAAGTACTGCATGGATTTACTTCAAATTTTGTATGAACATTACTAAGAGGTCGGGTCAACATTAATTCTACATATTATCACGCTATCACCTACGGGGGACGAGCTGTGAATCTTTATTTTTCTTACGCATGCAGTGACAGCGTGTAATCTAACGACGCATATTTAAATGTTGTTTTTGAGTAAGCCATGCTATTATCTAGCTTTACACTATAAAAACTACGCCATTTAAGTAACTTGGGCAGAGAAACATAGTTTAATGAATGTTAGTAGTATAATGGCAATTTTAAAGCAGCGCCATCTATGAGATTTCATAAAAATCAAGTCAAGTTACATGTTAACACTTTTTGGAAATTAATAATTTAAATTTGATCATGTTGGCGAGGATAGTAGTTAGTTATTCTTAAAATTCATAGATGGCAATGTGCATTTTCTTCATAAAAGTTGTATCGTACCTATAGTTCGTTTCGATAAATTCAAGTTCCAACAAAACCCTCAAAATCTTGAGCAGAGTTGAGGAAGACAATTTAAAAAAACACGCTCTGTGAAGTCGACCATTTTGCGAGATCCCTTACGTATGACGAGTTGCCTTCATAATACACGTACGACAAGCAAAGGGGTGTATTTAATCGACGTCGACGAGGAGGTGCTGTGGAAGGGTTTCCGGGAATTTTCAAGGACACTGCATTGGGTAGGGTTTATACCGTGCATCCCAATAATGGCGAATGCTATTTTCTGCGGTTGTTACTTCACACTGTCCGAGGCCCAACGTCTTTCGCCTTTCTGAGGACATTTGATGGCGTGGAGTATCCCACTTACCGCGCAGCCTGCGTAGCACGTCACCTTCTCGACGGTGACCAAATGGGATGACACCCTCGCGGAGGCGAGCGTCAGTGACAGTCCCAGCCGCATGCGTCATCTGTTTGCCGTCATCTTGGTGTTTTGTGGAGTCGCTTAGTGTAGCTTTGTGGGAGAAGTATCACCATTATCTGTCTGAAGATTTCTACGAGCTTAGAGGCGTGCTACTGGAGACGAAGTCGAAGTAACTGGTGAACGCGTGCTGAACACCTGTCTCAGTTCACTTCGAGATGTGGTCATTTCTATCGGCGGCAATCCACTGATCGAATATGGGTTACCAGCTCCCCAGTCATCACCGCATCAAGACCGTGGAAATCGGGAGTATAACGCTGAGACAAATTACGATCCGGGCGAAATGACCACCATACGAAATGACCATGTCGCTTTGTTCTCTTCAGAGCAAAAACAAATTTATGACACCGTCCTTGAAAGCGTTGGGCAAAATCAGGGTAAAATGTTTTTCTTGGATGCTCCTGGTGGAACAGCAAAACATTTGTTACCACTGGCATACTTGCAGAGGTCAGAAGGCAAGGCAAAATTGCTATTGCTGTAGCGTCGTCGGGAATCGCTGCCACACTGCTTCCGGGTGGCAAGACAGCACATGCCATGTTTAAAATTCCCATCGATTTAGAGAGCGCCGAAATGCCTGTTTGTGGTATGTCACGTAACAGCGATAAGGGACACGTGCTCAAGGATTGCTCTCTGATCGTATGGGATGAGTGTACGATGGCCAATAGGAAGGCAGTTGAGGCCGTGGACAGAACCCTGCAGGACATCCGCAGGAACGAACATTTGATGGGTGGTGTCACAGTTCTGTTCAGTGGCGATTTCCGGCAAACGCTTCCCGTGGTGACGCGGGGATCGAGGGCTGACGACGTGAATGCTTCGTTGAAACGATCTTCGTTGTGGTCACGAGTTCGTACGCTGCGCTTGACCATTAATATGAGAGCTCGGCGCGGCGGCAATGCACGTACTCAAGAATTCTTTGATGTTCTTCTTGGCGAAGGCACTCTACCAGAAGAGAGAGTTGGACAGGTGGTTCTTCCAGAGTCTCTCGGTAGAGTGGTATCCAGCTTAGAAGAACTTATTCGCTGTGTGTACGAACACACGTACATCAGTCGTATACCGCACCACCAGAATTCTTGGGTGTGTGAGCATGGCCATTTTGACGCCCAAAAATGATCAGGCTGCAGCAATTAACGAATGCATTCTCTCGGAAATTGAAGGGAATGAAGTGGTCTACACCCCGATAAACACTGTTGTCCAGCAAGATGACGCCACACATTATCCCGTGGAATTTCTGAACTCCCTGTCAGCAAGTGGACTTCTAGCGCATACCATCAAGCTGAAGGTCGGTGTCTCGATTATGCTTCTTCGGAACCTATCTCCTCCGAAGTTGTGTAACGGAACACGCCTTAAAGTCATCTCGCTCCACAGACACACCATTGAGGCGGAAATTCTTATGGGTTGTGGCGTCGGCGAGGCAATATTTATACCACGCATTTCCCTCATACCTCATAACTTCCCGTTCCAGTTCAAGCGCGTACAGTTCCCCGTGAGTGTTTGCTTCGCGATGACCATCAATAAGTCGCAGGGGCAGACACTGAGGGCAGCGGGTGTCGACCTCAGGACGAGTTGCTTCTCACACGGCCAACTGTACGTTGCATGCTCCCGCGTCACCAGTCCTGGCTCTTTATACATTTTGGCTCCTGGCAGCATAACTACCAACGTAGTTTATAGGGAAGTGTTGTAAGGTATGATACCTTTGTACGTATTTTTACTCTTTTGTGTCCTGGAATGTATTCCTGCATTATTTTCTCTGTTTCCTTCAGTCACATCTTATGACTGAACTCAGCAGGATTCCCATATAACTCTCTTCACTTGCTTCGCTTGCAAAAAAAACTTATATTTTGATGCTATTTTAAAAGTTGTTTACTTATAATGCTATAGCGACACTGGCATCTTAGGTATTTTTGGTGCTGTAGAGCCTTCACGCAGATGACGTCGCGGGCAGCAGCTAGTTTAATTTAATATTTTAATTATTGTAATATATGTATATGATTCATATTTTTATTATTTCATTTTATGATTTCTTTGTTTTTTTCGCAGGAAAAGAAAGAAATTAGACAGTAATGAAGACCAAGAGAATGTTGTGCAATGCAGGGCTTCTCAAAATTTAGAAAATGTACAGCTCGAACAAAATCAATTCCACATCCAACAACTTCGTATATATGAAGAGAGTCACGAATGCATTACCCCCAAAGTCATTCTACACAGAAACACAGATATTCCAGGTGATGGTAATTGTCTATTCCACTCACTCATACGTGTTCTGCAACTTCAAATTTCGACTTGTGATTTGAGAAGACAGTTATGTGATTCACCTTATTTAAACTCCTGTTAAAATCCACAGGAAGCATATAACATACTCTCACGTAACAATGAATATGGAGATTTGGATTGTTTATACTTGTTTGCGAAAATTTACAATTAAAATATTTGTGTGCATTACCACTATTTCAACGTAATTTCAAAAAATGAAGACACTCGCTTCTGTCATTTTAAAGCAAATGATACACATAGTGGGATTCATCTTGATCTTCGTGATCATCTTGATCTTCGTGCTTTACGCCTTACTTCTCTGATGATGAAAAGAAAAAAGAAGATGAAAGAAAACAAAAGCAGAAAAAGAAAGAATATTCTAAGCGGTATCGAGATAAAAAAGAACATTAAATTTACAAACAGGCCCGTCCGCCAGAGATGTGTTAGATGTACAACCAGTCATTCATACTTCACAAATTGCAGGCCCGTCCACCGGAGGTGTGCCATATGTTCCACCAGTTATCTGTAGTTCCCAAATTGCAGATTTATTGTCGAGAGATGTACCTTCAATTCTATCAATAAATTCTAACTACAATTCTATTGATAGATTGGCGATGATGGTTCTGGTAATGATGATGGTGAAAGAGTCGTTGAAATTATGGATGGAAGTTGATTTTTCTGAGAAATAAACTTTTTAATGTAAAATAATTGTAATTGTTGAAGTGTTATATGTTTAATGTAATATAAATTGTCATGTGTACGATAGTGCAAATAAATTAATATTGTATTTTACCACATAAATTATAGTACTTTTATACTGATAATTAAAGCAATTCGTGCAAAATTATTCCCTAACCATTCCAAAATATCAAAAATGCACAACGTTAATTTTCAAGTTTTCACTTCTGCCGGCGCTCCCGGAGTGCAAACCGTTGATTTTTTTTTTAGTTTGATTTTTTAACTTTACCCCACACTAGGAATTACTCCTGTATCGTGGGTGCGTTTACAAACATCTAAACTCACATACACAAACAGCCAGACCCGGAACAACTACCTGTAGGCAATACAAATATTTGTTCCGTGCGGGAATCGAACCCTCGACCCGCAGCGCAGCAGTCGATCGCTCAGCCACTGCGCCAACCGTATCGTCAGTTTAGTCAAGTTATATATTATACACAGAAGCCGTTGGAGTAGCTGAATAAATAAATTAATTAATTTCAGGATTGGTTTATAAGTTAAAGGTGGTCTTTGGGTGTCATTCGTAGATTTTGGCAGTTATTACGAGTAGTCAGAAGCCCAAAAGTCTGACAACCAATCTTACCAAGGGGTACCGTGTTACCCAGTAACTGGGTTGTGGAGGTCAGATAGACAGTCTCTCCATGTAAAATACAGGTATTCAGCTGCTTCCCGGTTAGACCGGAAGCTGACCACAACATAGTTGTGAAAAGGCTAGGCTGACTGATTGATTGAGGTAACAATGTAAGTACCTGATATGTAAGAATGTCAGGTTTTCAAAACCTAGGAAAAGAATGGAAGCAGCGATTGTTTCACAAAGAAAGGCCTGTTTGAGATCAGAAGGCCAATTCTCGTAATTAAAATAGATTATTTGATACTGCTGAAACCACTGTCGTTAAAGATTTTACTCAAGAAATCCGATTCCCATGAACCGAAAAAAAAAATATTTTGGCTTTAGTTTGCACAAAACTCTAGCACTTACCGAAAACGTCTCCTTGAATGGAAAGATTGTTCATTAATACAGCTTTTGGTTGTAATGTTTTCAGCCCATCATCACGCTCCTTCATCTGAAGCTACACAAAACCATCTCGGTACACGTTTCAGCAACACCTCGCCTCCGATCGATACAGGCGCGTGACCCGCTTACAAACGGGTCGGGCCTCCGAGCTCCGTCGAGCTCGCTTCTACGGAATATTGTAATTCCTTCGTCTCCTGCCGCCCTGGTACTTGCGTTAATTTCAAATTGAGTTGGGTAAAGGTGTTTTTAAAGGCAGAGCTATTAAAATTGTATGTTGGGCGTCGTGGAAAATACTGAATTTAAGTCGCAATCTCATCTCAAAGATAATCTATGACAAGCATTTGTCAAACATTAGGTCGTAACGTTGCGTTAGACTAAGTCATACTACAGCAATATCAGCTCTCCAGGGCCCTAATTCACTATGACCACTTAACGATTTCTTACTTCGAAACCACGTCAATTCCTTAGTTATCACGACATCTGCTACTAACGTATTCTCTATGACACAATGGCGTGGTTTGAACTGTCAAAATACATATTGTCAGTACGGTTGACATTTCGATTTCTTGCCGTTACAAGACACGATATTGACGTAGTTTGCACGGTAAGATTTCGCGGGGAATAATACAGAATTGGAGCCCGGCACCCTAATTGCGTAACACTCGATCAATCGGAATCGATTTCATTTTGACAGTTCAACAACATTCATTGCGTTATTTACGTGTTGAGCAGACAAATTTTTCGAACTTATGAAGCAATGGATTAGCAATTTGCTTCAAAATGATTCTGATTCCGATTGATTGTGTGTTACGCAATTAGGGTGCTGATTATAAAAAGTGACATGTAATGATGTAAAAACGTGCTATTCAGTCCCGTGATTTAACTAAAACAAGTGGTTAGCCGCTAGATTTCAGAGAAGAAAAATAATCGAAAATAAAGATTTTTCTACATTACAATTTCATGCACGTCTGTAAGCTATTTCTGATAAGTATAGGTCATGAGAACGATATTATTTTAGTTCATTGCTGTTTTCGTGGTATTCCAACATTCATTTAAGCATAATCAAACCGTATTTTTCTTAAATTTATGTCTATGGTTTTGATTTTAAACTTTGAAGGCTCAGTTGTACAATTCATACCTGCAGAGAATTCCTAAATCGTACATACCATGAGACCAGAACAAAATTTTCAAGACCCGCCAATAGCACAGATCAGCCAAGTGCTACAGCGTCTATTTTTTACTTTTGGAGTAAAGTAAAAAAAGTTATTTATTATTTTGGAACAAAAACAAATTCACATATAACATTAAATAAGAAGAAGCCTAAAAGTGGCACTGATAACTGAAAAGTTGTGTGGAAATCGGTTGTCATGGTATGGGCATGTGTTACGGAGAAATGAGGAAAATGTCGTGAGGAGAGTTTTGAGTATGAATGTCGATGGCTATAAGAGTAGGGGAAGACCAAAGAAACGATGGATGGACTGTGTGAATTATGATATGGTAAAAGATGGGGTGACTACCGAGATAATGACTAATAGAGAAGTATGGAAGAAAAATACATGTTTCGTCGACCACAAATAAATTGGGATGAAGGCAGGAGAATGTTGGTGACAAAAAATACGATGACACTCGTAGCTACAAAAATTAAAACTGTGTCGAAGCTATCAACGCCCGTCTAATAAGAAATACATGGTCCAGACTAAACTATGACATGCGTACAGTTTAGCTAAAATAAAGATCGTAAACATGCAAAAAAAAAAATCAAGCAAACTGTGTTTGTTGGTGTAGGTGTAGTGAAATAAGTTACGCATAGTGGCACAGTGTAGTGTGCTTCTAGGAATACCCACGAACCTAAATAATTTGTTATGCTAATGTTACTACGATTATAATTTTGTTTTGTTGTTAATAATAATATATAGTCAAATACGCCAGGTTAATTTATTGTGAGTCTGAGTGTCGAAGGACAATGATTAATTTTCATATTTTATGTTTCAATTTGTTCTTATGTAAGTGAAATGTAAATTTCTTTATGAGAATTAAATGTCTTTAACCAGAAGTATAGAGTGACAGTGTGAGTGATGATATGTGTGGGTGAGGGTGTATGTGAGTGAGGGTGTATGTGAGTGTGGGTGTATGTGAGTGTGGCTATATGTGAGTGTGGCTGTATGTGAGTGTGGGTGTATGTGAGTGAGGGTGTATGTGAGTGAGGGTGTATGTGGGTGTGGGTGTATGTGAGTGAGGCTGTATCTGAGTGTGGGTGTAAGTGAGTGTGAGTATATGTGAGTGCTTGGACTAGATAAGTTCTAAGTTTCCACTGTTTTTTCAGTTTCAACATATGACAGATATTTCAACCAGTAGGTTAACTTTACTCTCAAGATATTACGCGGTAAGTGGTAAATGTTAGGTAGTTATATAATATTTTTTTATAAATATATTATTTTATCACAAAATAAAATCGATATGTTCACAACACAGATTCACAAGAAACGGAAAATAATTAGGTACCTCAAACGATGTTGTAGAATCTATTTTAAAATCTGAAGCCCAAAAGCCAAGAAACAAATGAATGCTGTATCATAAAATTAAACGTCGCCTGACGCCTGATACGGTCACTTTCACGTGACATACCTCTCACAGAAATCACGAAGAAAAACGTCACTAGTGCTTATAATACGCACAGTTGCGTATCTTCGCAGCAGGATACCACTTAGCTCGATGCGATACCGGTAAGAAAGCATTAATTAAAAAAATATCTTTGGAGATGCCGGGGATCGAACCCGGGGCCTTTCACATGCAAAGCGAACGCTCTACCACTGAGCTACATCCCCTTATGGTATTGCAAGAAATCTAGCCTTCCATTATCAATAAAATTAATTTTAATAAAAAAATACAATAAAAATTGGAGATGCCGGGGATCGAATTCATTCATTTATTCTTACGTTTTTTTCAATTTGCAGGTCTGTATCAGGCGTATATATGTTGATCTAAATATGATTCGCGGCCGTAACAAATGTGTATTTATAGAATTACTAGCTGCGCCCCGCGGTTTCACCCGCATAAGTTTCGATCCCGTGGGAATATCGGGATTAAAAAGTATCCCATGTGTTAATCTTAGTTATAAACTATTTGTTTGCCAAAATTTCATGCAAATCCGTTCAGTAGTGTTTGCGTGAAAGAGTAACAAACATCCATCCATCCATACAAACTTTCGCGTTTATAATATTGAGTAGTACTTAGAATAATCATAAAAATCATCAATACATATCTCTAAGTTCATATTGAATGACTATTTCATGAAATCATGACATTCGAGGCCAATTCTAAATTGTGGAGTTATTTTACTGATTCTAATTAAAGTGAAAGAGACGAAATCCAGTTGGAAAAAACGATATGCTCTAAAATCTTAGCAAACCAGGTACTTAACTATAGTAAATCAAGCTAATTATGTTTCCTTAGAACAATAAATAAGACTTGGAGATGCCGGGGATCAAACCCGGGGCCTTTCATATGCAAAGCATATTACGTAAGATAGTGTATTACGCAATAAGGGTGCCGAAAAATAGTCTATTAAAAAGCTCATATAACAATTCGCTTATTTATCTATTATTAAAACGTACGAGGTTTAATTAAATATCGTAATTTACTCAGTTACTCTTCAAAGCTAATTAATTAAGTCTAATGTCAAACAAATAATTATTGGAGATGCTGGGGATCGAACCCAGGGCCTTTCACATGCAAAGCGAACGCTCTACCACTGAGCTACATCCCCGTGTGTTATCTACGACTATATAACATACTGCTTTATAGGAGTTGTCTTTATGCTATAGGTACAGTTGTTCAAATATCAAATCAAGCCTACGTAAACCGATGACCTGGTAAAGCTAGGCGTAATCCGCTGGATGCGGGAAGCACAGGACCGGTCCATGTGGAGAATCTTGGAGGAGGTCTACGTCCAGTAGTGGACGTCTTTTGGCTAAAAGATGATGACAATGAGATTGAATTATCTAATTCCCATTACTGGAAAAGACATTTCAGTAAAAAAATTGGTCAGAAATGCCCCTTTGGGCGCATTATGTCCAATTCTCAAAATGTCCAACTGTCCAATTCTCAATTGGTCCAGTTCGCAATTTGTCCAGTTCGCAACCCTTGTGGAGCTGTCTTCACAAGGCCAAACCATTTTTTTTCCTAAGATAGATGCTATAAAATCTTATCATAGTAGATCTAGCCAATAACGTTATCGTTAGGACAATAAATAAAACTTGGAGATGCCGGGGATCGAACCCGGGGCCTTTCACATGCAAAGCGAACGCTCTACCACTGAGCTACATCCCCTTGTGTTATCTATAACCATAATAACATACTTCTTTACAGGAGTTGTCTACTCGTATACTATACAGTTGTTCAAATATCAAATCAAGCCTAGGTAGGTAAGTTTCATAACAATATACAAAATTGGAATTGAACAAACATTTTGGATACACTAGACAAACAGTTGACAATCGCATCATTACATAACATAATGCCAAAAATGCCTGTGATCACCGTAGGGTTGTGCATAGGAGTACAATATGTACATATAATTGATTATAAAAGAGTAATCGTGGAGTGTCTTGCCGGCTCTTCTCCATAGGAAACGACCAATTGGAACCGTGCACCTAGCTTCTGACGTTTCATAATTGCCCATGTTGGTTTATGTGAAATAAAATATCTTGATTTTGATATACACTGGGCTTTATCCAAAAGCGATCTACTCCTTTATTTTTTTATGAAATTTTATGTTGCTACGAACATAGTATTTTCGAACCCATAGGTTTTGCAATGTGTCGTAATTCATTGTTGTTTTCGTTATTAAACGCGTAAATCACTATTGAAAGTTTCCAAGTGTTGACATATTAGTGCTCGTGAATGTACGAGAAGTACACCCTCATTTCGCCAGTCTTTTTCTTAATTTCTTCTTCTTCCACGCGTTCCTTAGAAAAAGGTTCTTGACAGACGGACAACGAAGTGATCTTGTTCCGTTTTTCCTTTTGAGATACGGAACCCTGAAAAAGTTGGCGTCTGTGACAGAAAAAAAAAATACAAAAACGCAGTTAATGTTGAACTGTCAAAATGTCTAATTGAAAGGCATTCCTGCTGTCAATGTGCTACTACCCCGCTGTCCAAAAATGTAGGAAAATTAGAAGTAGGTATTTTTGACAGATTGTGACTTAGATCAGACAGTGAATGATAATGATAATATCCCTGGACATTTCACACAGCGCCATCTAGTCCCAACCTAAGCAATCTAATGCTTGTGTTATGGTAACAAGATGGCTAATAAACTACTTATATACATTTTTTTTTTTTAATTCATACATATTATAGATAGAAAAACACCCAGACTCAGAACAAATACATGTAGGAATGTTCTTAAAATTACGAGAATTACCCGGCAATATTAGTAACTTGTGCAAACTTAACTATGATTACTAAGTCGATAGTCAACTGTTTGTATGGTGTATCCAAGATTTTGTTTTGTTCTATAGATCACAATTTTGAATATTGTTATGAAACTTACCTACCTAAGCTCGATTTGATATTTGAACAACTGTATAGTATAGATATAGACAACTTCTATAAAGCAGTATGTTATTATGGTTGTAGATAACACACGGGGATGTAGCTCAGTGGTAGAGCGTTCGCTTTGCATGTGAAAGGCCCCGGGTTCGATCCCCGGCATCTCCAAATCGTATTTATTGTTCTAGGAGAACGTAATTAGCTATACCTACTATCGTGACTTGTTTTGCTAAGATTTTAGAGCAGTCATGCTCATAATCGACACATTTGGGTTCGATTCCCGCACGGAACAAATATTTGTATGACCTACATGTATTTGTTCTGAGTCTGGGTGTTTTTCTATCTATAATATGTATGTATTTACAAAAAAAAAAAAAATGTATATAAGTAGTTTATCAGCCATCTTGTTACCTCACAAGCATTAGGTTGCTTAGCTTGGGCCTAGATGGCGCTGTGTGAAATTTCCAGGGATATTTATTTATATTTATTTATTTATTATTCCTAGGATAGAGTTACAGAATGCTTTTTCTAACCATTTGCTTTTTCTCTGAACATCATAAAGAAGCCTTTTTCAGCCATGGGAATAGGATCATTCGAGGACAGTAATTATTGTCATCATCATCTTTCAGCCGATATATGCACAGACGCCAGCAGGTCAAGCTACCCGAAACTGTCAAATTTTCCCAATCCACCTTGAACCTTAATGCTTTAGCTATAAAGTTGAAAATCTATTAAAGCAATTTGACAGATTGTAGTAGCTTGATGTGCTGGCGTCTGTACGTCCAATACCGGACATAGGCTTTCCCAAAGCAACAGCACAACGACCAGTCCTGTGCCTCCCGCATCCAGAGGATTCGTGTAACGGAATTCGAACACTATCATATAGCATTTAAGGTACATATTTGTTTTGCGATCAATACCATTCAAGGTAAATTTAACGTTATGTTTCGTTTACGTTACATTTGCGTCACGTTTACGTTACGTTTACATTAAGTCACGTTTACGTTACGTTTACGTTATGTTTCCGTTACGTTACGTTACGATTCGTTTACGTTACGTTTACGATACGTTTACGTTATGGTTAGTTCACCACCTCGTAGGCAGTATTGACCAAACTGACTCGGTGGTTCCCTAGTGCTCGGAAGCGCTACTTACTGCTTGCTGAGCATAAAGTCCTGGTGTACGATTCCCAGTTCGGGCATCGGATTTTTCCATCAGTAATTTAATTTCTCAATACCAGCCCGGTGTCTGGATTTGCGACACTTATTATTAGGTATGTCCTACGTGTTCTGGCAGCTGCACGTTACAGGAACTGATGGACGCTAGTGATGCGCTCCCGAGCTACCATAGATACTGTGTCTATGGTAGGTATTCATCGTCAGGGGTCTTTTCAAAAATAAGAAAGTAGCCAGCGGGGTAATTGCGTAAGACACTATCAGTAGCAACGTATTTAATTTGACATTTCAACAACATTCATTACGTTATTTACGTTGTGAGGCAGACGATTTTTTCGAAAATATGAAGCAATGGTTTATTAATATCCTTCACAATGATTCGGATGGAGATTGAGTATTACGCAATTAGGGTGCCGAAAAATAGTCTTTTAAAAAAGCTCATATAACAAATCGCTTATTTATCTATTATTTGGACTTTAAAAACGTACGAGGTTTATTTAAATATCAAAGCTAATTAATTAAGTCTAATGTCAAACAAATAATTATTGGAGATGCTGGGGATCGAACCCAGGGCCTTTCACATGCAAAGCGAACGCTCTACCACTGAACTACATCCCCGTGTGATTACTATTATCAATAAAACTTGCTATTTCAGCACAGTTTCTAAGAAACACATCTGTATAAATAAATTAACTAGTGGCTCAAACTACTGCTTCCTGTATTTTATTATTTATGTAGGTACAGTATATGTAATAACATAGAAACACATACGAAATTTGACATTTGAGTTCAAAGGTACCTACTGCTTATAGAAAAAAAAGAAAATACGTTTACATGACGCATAAAAAGAACACAAACACAAAATAAAATAAGAAGTTGGGGGAAAACATGCGTCACATCCACGCAACAAGCTTATTCCTTAAAGCTTCCTCCAAGCTTATTTCTCAAGAAATTTCTTTTAGCAGAGTTGAGAAAGGAGAAGTGAAATAAACACTGAGATAGCAAATAGTGTGTGAGAACAAGAATATAAAAATATGATTAGGGGCTGATTTTTCAATCATCTTATACTTAACTTTATTCAAGGAATAATTTTGAAATTTTAACAGTTATTTCATACAAAATGCATGACTATTATTTATCCGGTGAATTTGATTTTCATGACTAATGACATTAATAACTGATTACCTGACAATATTGATTAAGTTAGATTTGCAATACATAATGATTACTATAGTGCTTAATGTTGCATGCCTTATGGTAGAATGTACTAGATCCAAATGTTTTTCTTTTTTACGCCATCTAAACTATGTTTTGTTACCTACATTATTTGCAAATAAATGATACTGATTCTGAAAAACTGCCAAACGTTAGTTTTATTCCTCGAATAAAAGTTATCTGGCGATAGAAAAATCAGCTCTAAGTGATATCTTAAACTAAGATATAAAAAAGAATAAAAATATTTCTTACCCGTACAATATTTTAAAAAGAGTACGGAGGCTTTTGCCCAGCAATGGGACATTAATGGCTAATATTAAAAAAATCATCATCTGCCTACTAAAAACTCTCCTCACTTTTACTTGTTTGGAGGTCAGGGTCTCACCTCAATGATACCCTGTAACATGTTCATAATAAAGATTATTATTATTTCGTTTATTTATTTATATTTCTTATTTTAATACATTTTTAAATATTAGTATAAAAAAAAACATTTAAAAATATAAAAAAATAGTAATCCACCGGTGTCGGGAGCAGGGTCCAAGCTACCGGTGGTTAGGGCTCCAGAGACAGAAACCTCCTCACAATGCGAGCCGTATCGAGGAGTACTGCCTTCTGAATCAGGCCCTTGATCCAACCGCCTAACGAGAGCCTCGATAGATGTTGATCGAGGCTTTCGGCCATCAGGCCATTAGCCGATACGACAATCGGCACTATGACAGTCGAGCTCACATTCCACATGTCAACAACCTCGTGTGCCAAGTCAAGATATTTGATTTGTTTATCTTTCTCAGCTTTCACGAGGTTCCCGTCATGTGGAATGGTAACATCGACAATCATTGCGCGGCGCACTAATCGATCTATCACCACTATATCAGGTTTGTTGGCGACAACAGTCCTGTCAGTGATGATAGACCGATCCCAGTACAACGTGACATGGTCATTTTCGAGAACTGGGTCGGGCACATACTTGTAATATGGTACCTCAGAGTTAACAAGTTTATATTTCAAAGCAAGTTGCTGGTGAATAATCCTGGCCACTTGGTTATGCCTGTGCAAGTACTCGCTGTTAGCCAAACGAGAACAACCAGAGATAATATGTCTGATGGACTCACCCGGACGGTGGCATGCCCGACATACGTCAACCGTCCCATCCTTCATAATATGTCTCCGGTAGTTATTCGTCAAGATAACTTCGTCCATAATTGCACAGACGAAACCTTCAGTTTCCCCGAAGAGGTCACCAAAACGTAGCCAGGAAACGGACGCTAAGAAATCTACGAATTATTATTATTATTATTACTTCATTTTCCTCGAAGACAAACTAAAAAGAGGGTAGTCATCGATTACTTTTTAATGTTGTTGTTGAAAATTACGAAGAGGATCGATGTATTAGTGCAGTATCAATATCGCTTTCCATCACGCGTGATCACAAGAGTGAGGACAAGAGTTTTTTTTTTAAACTATGAAACTACGAAGCAGAATTTGAAAAATGTAATACGAGGTGTATTACATTTTTCAAATTCTGTTTCGTAGGTTTATAGTTTAAAAAAAATTGCTCTTGTGCAATTAAAATAAAAATGTTCTCCATGTAGCAAAAAACATCGCAAATAGAATTGATTGATTTGGAAACTGCATAAAAAGCCATACATATAACAAAAACAGAACAATGGAAAAACAAAATTTGGAGATGCCGGGGATCGAACCCGGGGCCTTTCACATGCAAAGCGAACGCTCTACCACTGAGCTACATCCCCTTGTTATCAAATCAAGAAATAAAGCCTACTGATATCAATACAAACAATTAAAAAAAAAAATACAATAAAAATTGGAGATGCCGGGGATCGAACCCGGGGCCTTTCACATGCAAAGCGAACGCTCTACCACTGAGCTACATCCCCTTGTTATCAAATCAAGAAATAAAGCCTTCTGATATCAATATAAACAAATAATAAAAAATAAAAAAACCATAAAAATTGGAGATGCCGGGGATCGAACCCGGGGCCTTTCACATGCAAAGCGAACGCTCTACCACTGAGCTACATCCCCTTGTTATCAAATCAAGAAATAAAGCCTTCTGATATCAATATAAACAAATAATAAAAAATAAAAAAACCATAAAAATTGGAGATGCCGGGGATCGAACCCGGGGCCTTTCACATGCAAAGCGAACGCTCTACCACTGAGCTACATCCCCAGTTGACAATCATCATAAAATAGCTGACTACAATATCAATACCGACTTAAAAACAATTGAATAAACGAAAAACATAACTCAAGTTCATGATTTTTAACAATAGACTGCAATTAAAGAATGACAATGCACTAATATTGAACAAACTTTATAAAACAAACGTTTTATAACAATGTTAGTGATTACACTCACGCGCACGCTAACATACGGCATGATGTATTTGCATAGAGAGTAGTTTGAATCCGAAACGAATCGCGGAATCGTAACGCATCAACGCGGAGCTAACATCATCATTGATCTCGATTCTTGGCATATTAAAGAAATCAACAAAATGTCAAAAATTACAAGTATTTAGATCTTCTCCCGTATTGTGAAGAATATCATGCCGTGGTATAAAATATTAGGTAGAACTAGTCAGCTGGGTGGTGGCTGACTGCCCAGCGGTAATTGCGCGATAATTGCGTAACACCCTAACAGTAGCTATAAGTCATTTTGACAGTTCAACAACATTCATTGCGTTATTTACGTTGTTGAGCAGTTACATATTTCAAACATATGAAGCAATGGATTAGCAATATCCTTCAAAATGATTCAGATTATGATTAATGTGAGTGTGTTACGCAATTATGGAGCTGAGTAGGTAAGACCTACGTTTGTGTCTCTGTTCTCATTGTATTATTACAAATTCCCTACATACCAATCGTCAACCTTCTGCCCACACACATTCTTTTTTTGGGATGACGCAGTACACCGCAAATAAACATGTTTGGAAGACTACAAACATGTTTATCTGCGGTGTGATACCCCCGTGCCTCGGGAGACACGTTGAAGCCGTCAGTCCTGCGCCTGATCTCTCACCGGTCGTGTCGGATTGCTGTCCCATCAGACATGAGAGTGAGGGAAGAGGGAGTTGCACCTGTGTCTGCGCACACACTTGTCCACTATAATATCTCCCGCGCCAAAGGCTAGTCTTGGTTGAAATCGGCCGCTATGTCCGAAAGGTCTGGAGAACTATATTTAACTACTACACTACTTTACACTCTTTCTTTTCTTTTCTTTCTTTCTTTTCTTTTTTTTCTCTTTTCTCTTTCTTTACACTCTCTTTTACTTTCTTTTTTTCTTTTTACTACTACTACTTTTTTTTTAACAATTTTTTTTTTATGTTTATTATTTGCGGTCTTCTTAGTGTTTGCTACCTTACTAACCACATCATCTTTCGCCTTCAACCTGTCTAGTTTTTGGAACGAAGAATTCCTTATCGCGCGTTGCGAAAGGGGGATTTAAAAATTATGACCAAAAGTTGGAACGACACTTTTTGCTATAGTTGTAAGCCGTGCGACGTGCGCGTGTTTCTCTCTCTCTCTCTCTCTTATAGAAAGCAAGCCAGTTATACTTCGTTCCATACGGGTGTCCCTTGACACCTCTCAAGTTTTTTTTTTGGTCTTTTTCGTCTTATAAGCTATCCACATACATAGTTAAACTTTTACTGTCTCCTGCTACTATTCCTTCAAATACACTAAAGCAGGCCAAACATCTTTGATATCAGCTAATTGCGTTCCTAATTCTTCCTTCTGTGATGTGATGAGGCAGTGGCGCCGATTCCCATGTACACACGGCTACACGTCAAGCTATACAATACCAGTTTGTCTTGGCCTCACTTTGTATGATATTTTCTCACAATGAACGGTCAGCCAATACTGGTTTTGCATAGCTTGATGTGTAGCCGTGTGTACACATAGTAAAATTTATTTAAGGTCAGTGCATCTTTTTCTATCTATTTCATTAAGATAAAGACAGAAAATAAATATTAGTTTAGTCCTGTCAAATTAAGACACTTGTAGACAAGTTTAGACGTGATTAAAAAATTGGCTATTTTACGTCAGGCGCTGACTAATTTGACAGGACTAAACTAATATTTATCTTCTGCCCTTTTCTTAATGCAATAGAAAGATAAAGATGCTCTGAACTTAAATTTAGTTTAGTTTGTGAACAAGGGAATCGGCGCCAGTTTCATTCTTGCAGGCTAAACCGCAGTCCCAAGCTATTTAATTCCAATGCCCTCTCAAATGGATTCACTTCTGCTCTACTTACGCATAACTGAACTTTTTAACAGTCACAATTTACGTAAATCGTCCATAAATCTCTGGCGCAAAGTTGCGTAAAATCAAAATTCAAAATGTCGATAAAAAGCTTGGAATATATGAAGCGGGGGCGCACAGACGGACGGACGGCGGCTGGACAGACCGGCGGACGCAAGAAATCATTATTGCAGCGGAATCCATACAAATAATTGGCCCGTAAACATGTCATGGCGGCGTCTGTGCCATGTATATTATATTAGGGTTGGCAGGAGTACCTACGTGGGCAATTTTTAAACTGTTTAGAATTTGTGAACTACCTCTTTCTTTGTTGATCTCGTTGGTCGATTCCCAGGTTGGACAAAGTGTTATTGGGGGTTTTCTATCAGGAATTTCTCAGTAGCAGCCAGGAGTCTAGATTTGTGCCCAGTTGACGGCAAAGGGATCGCGCCCTATTACATGAGACTTGAACATAACTGTCAAAATGTGGTTGTACTATAGGTCCACCTCTGCCCAACTCTTCTAGGATTACAGGCGTTATCCTAAATGTTAGAATTTGTGTTTTGTTTCATGTACACACGGCTACACGTCAAGCTATACAAAACCAGTTTGTCTTGGCCTCACTTTGTATGATATTTTCTCACAATGAACGGTCAGCCAATACTGGTTTTGCATAGCTTAATGTGTAGCCGTGTGTACAGACGCCAGCAGGTCAAGCTACCCGAAACTGTCAAATTTTCCCAATCAACCTTGAACCTTAATACTTCAGCGATAAAGTTGAAAATCAATTAAAGAAATTTGACAGATTGTAGTAGCTTGATGTGCTGGCGTCTGTACAATAAGGCTTGCTGTCGGCCGAAGGAGGACTACTTAAGCACTTTTTAGAACCTCAAATAACATCATATTATTATGACGTGCTGACTGCATATTCAAGCAAAAGTGACAGAACCACTAGATTACAAATTATGGCTTATAAAAAACACATTTAAATGTGCTAAACATACAATTTAAAATAATACACGTTATCAGAACGCACCCACGATACAGGAGCAATTCCTAGTGTGGGGCAACGTTTAGGTATGTAATAAAAAAAATTAAAAAAAACCAGTTACGCAGAGCACGCTCAGCATCAGCAGATACCATTGTAGGTGACATGACGACCAAGCATTACGTAATGCAGCATTACGTCTCTTGTCCTCTGGAACAAAAACAGAACAATGTTTAAGATGCTTGCTTTCCCTAGTTTCAATACTTACTATTTATTTCGGGCCCTATCCTATTACCACCGCTGCGGTATTTTTTTTAATATCGCAGCATCATGCTGAGATAGGAGCATTTTTGGCCTCCGTCTTTTTTTGGTATTTTTAATGTAACTTTGTTTGTTTTAAATACATACTCCTAAAAAATTTGGGATACACAAAATACAAATACCTAGTATTTTTATTATTTGTATTTCCTGTATCCATTTTTTTTTTTTGTTTCTTTCTATTTAAAATATTTACATCCAGTTAAACCCTATGCGCCTATCTAACAATTTTGCTGATTAGTTCCATAGCCACAGCCATAAACTTCTACATACAATCATTCGACAAACTAGAAAACTTCAAAATCTCAATCCAATAATTCCTGCAGTGCCAACCCTACCCAAGATCCCCCGAATCCGTCAATGTCGTATCAATAGAGCTCGACGACGCGATTTTTTCGTCGCGCGGCCCATGATCGACGCGCGCCGGCAGATGGCGTTGCTCGCTATTGTGCGCCCGCGCACCCGCCACTGCAATATTTAACTTCCGAAATGCAAACTTTTATTTGCCGTTGTTTTGATACTTATTGGCAAAGATTAAGGCTGGTTTTCCTTTGTTTTTGGTTGTGCTGTAGAATATTAGAAGTTTTTAATGCAATATTTTATTTGCGGTCTATTTGATTTGTATGTGGATGGGAATAAGGGTGAGTTTCGGTTGTGTTTTGAGTCGTTAGGTTTGTGTGTCGAACTGATCGATTGGAGTGTTAATTTTAGAAGATTAAATTCTGATTTAGAGGTGCTGGTTTTATACAAATACGAATGTGGTGGTGTTAGACGTTAAACCAGACCATATAAAGTTTGCCCTGTCTAAAACTTAATCACTGTTTATAAAGTGTCCAAGCTTGTGCATGTACAAAAATCTTTAATTTTAGGACAACTAAAGGAGGCTCGAAATAATTTCATGCTTTAATTTAATAAATCTATGCTTTAGCAACTTATGTTAGCTGTGAATCGTTTATCGAAATACCAAAAGCCAGCATGCATTAAGTACGTGACTTACTGATCAGAGATTTGAACATTACGCTTAAAACCGAGGGAAACCCTGAATTATTTAATGTAACTATGAAGCTAAGAATGGATGAGTTGCCTCTCATACAATGTTTAATTAAAATGAATAAATTAATTAGTAGTGTACACATTCTTTAAATGACCATTGTATCCTGTCAAGCGGAACATTTAGAAGACTAGGTACTAAAAAAAATGTCAACGCCAACTAAAAATAATTCGCGAAATTATATAAATATCCAGACACTTTAATCGAACCAACTGACGTATTTAACTCGGTGCGCCGGCGCACATTTTATACCGATCGATCGATCGACGTATCGATCGTTAGTTCGGCATTCCTCCGACAGGTGGCGTCATTGTCCGCCCGTAATTATAATGTAATTAATGTAGGGTTTAATTAAACCCATCAGATAACTACCCACATCTTATTAATGCGCCAATTAAAAACCAATGTACCGACTTCACTTGATAGATAAGTTATACTAAGGTTCGGTTGCTTTTCAGTATTTGCGATTTGCTGGTTTCTGTATTTTTTTTCTGTTAGTCCACGAGTTTTAAAGTTCCAAAAAAAAAATTAAAACGTTACTTTGTTTATTGATTAATCCTTAAATTGTTTTCCAAGTCATCAATTAATTAAACGAACGGATAAAATAGCATTAGTGTTCTTTTTTTTAGGGGTTCGAATACGTAGCGGAGAAAATACCAAAAGAGAAATAGCAAACCCAGTCCGTGAGTCTTATTTGGCAAGCCACATTACTTCCTATAGTTGTTCCAACCCAGAAAGTTTCCTTGAACCTGTAACTTGTAAATATCAATAATGAAAGAAAGAAAGAAAAATATTTTATTTGGAACACGAACAGGGAATACAAACAATAAATCTAACAAAATCATGAAGACAATAAAAAAGTATTTTAAAAGTTTTAAGTTTCATTATCTGTGTAATATAAACTAAAATTTCGAAAATTGTGAAAACAACAAAAAAAGGAAGGCCTGTGCGAAGCCAGAAAGGCTAGTCCTATCTCAGCATGATGCTGCGATAAGAAAAAAAAACTAGAAAAAAAACCGCAGCGCAGAAATGAATAGATCTTCATCCAAATTCCAAAATGGTGTTATGTATTTCGGCAGTACCTAAGCTTCATAGGTACATAGAAATTCCAACCACTTGCAATTATAATCAATATAATTTATCTCCACAATACTCAAGGAACTCTAAACACAAGCACAAGTACAGTCGGCAACTACAACACAATACATAAATAAAATAACAAATGAAAATCTAAAACAGCGAGTACCACCGGCGTCCATTGCTCGCGCAATCTCCTCAATCTAAAAGATAAGACGTAGTATTAAATCAAACTGCGTTGGTTTTTCACTCTTATTGTTATTCATTAATACTTCAAATAAAATGGAAAAAGCCCAGTAGAATAGGGGGCTGACATAAACCGCTTGCCAGCAAAAACTTGAATTCCTTAGACCAACGTAAAGTTGGTAGGTATAAAGATTGTGTGGCATCGATTTGAGAGATGCGTAGGAGATCTTAGATTGCCAAGATCTTGGAAGATAGGCTGGTCTTTAAGATAGGATGATCTTGGACTATTATTTTGAGGAGAGGAAGTCGTTATGTGGTAAGCAATGACCATAACTCACAAACATAAATCCCAATTATTGCGCGTTAAAGTTACAATCACTGCTGTAGTGTTTGAAGTAGACCGTGGGATTGGGAATATTATTGATGAATGTGGAGCAAAAACTAAAGCTGAAGCACTGTTGGAAGACCTATGTTCAGCAGTTGTAATTTAAAGGCTGCTAGATGATGATGACAACGAGACAGATTCACAGCCCAGCGTAGGAAGGTACCCATATGTTCTAGTCACAGTGCAACTAGTCGAACTGGCGAATCTTAAAAATGCTGCTACCTTTTAAGCTGAAAGCTGATCAGACTTGCCACATCATCATCTGCCTAGCCTTTTCCCAACTAGTTGGGGTCGACTTCCAGTCTAACCGGATGCAGTTGAGTACCAGTATTTTACATGGAGCGACTGCCTATCTGTCCTCCACAACCCAGCTACTGGGTAATACTATACACCTTGGTAAGACTGGTTATTAGATTTTCGGGCTTCTGACGACCATTAACGACTGTCAAAGATCCACAGATGACAACCTGCCACGTATGAGCCACATTTTTTTCTCAAAACCTTACTAATTCAATGCTTTCTCCGAAGAATTACGAATTAAACTGCCAATAACAAAACTAAATGGCAATGTCGCTATCAGATCGAAATTACCACTTTACACGAGAATTCACACAACACTTTTTGTGCACCCCTTAAAATAACCATTGGTACATGTTCACTGACATTTCATACATCGATACAAAATAATCGATTCACGACCACAAAACAATCGGCGTTTATCAAAGCCGAGCTTGCAATGAACTCGAAAAAAAATAACGCAATTATTTCAGTCAAGGAGTAATTTGGCGTCATTGTTCTTAAGAAATACCAATTATATACAATTACAATGTATATGACAATGTGTTTCCATTCCATTGGTTCGATATAGGATCGGTGCAGGATCTCTGGGATGCTCTACAGTCCGATTCATCGGTGCCTTTGTGACGACAAAAAGTAGAACAATGAAGAGAAATGTCGGATGAGGTCTGTATGGAACCCGCGGTGCTAGGTGTCAAATATGTTGGGTTATCTCGATATTTGTCCAGTTTCTGGTTCGGAAAATGCTAAATATTTTGTCACTAAAAATCCGTTAAACAGTCTTATCTTTTTTACAGACGAATTGAAACCTTGAGGTTGCTGTCGCTGTTAATTGGGAATATTTGTGAAGAATTTTAGTGATGATTCTATGTCTATTAAGAGGTCTTTAAGATCTATATTCATCAGATCAGGGTGCAATTGGTAGCAATTGCTTTCATTTTCAAATTTCATTGCATTAGGTAAGACAAATTTTTCGAACATAAGAAGCAATGGATTGGCAATATCCTACAAAATCATTCAGAATTTAGATAATTTAATTTAGCAATAAGGTGCAGGTGTAATTTTGTCACCCGATGCACTATATAAATGTAGATTTTTGATCAATTTGTTGTTTATCCTGTTATCTGATGACGAAGAGTCGAGGTGATAATGATGTGGGCATTTTATAAGACTCTTTCCTAACGCCTTCTATATTATGCTGAGACTAAACAATAATTCATATGTTTTCAATTCAATTATCTTTATTCTAGTATCTTAAATTTTAAATCAACAAATGGCCTAATAAATATGAAATAAATAAATATATACATAATTGACTTGTATATTTTAAATATTCAATATACATTTAGATGACTTTTATACAACGTGGCGCTCCAATGGCGACATTAATTTAACACAAGGGTGTTAGTGGCCAGTAATCATAAAAATTAAAACAACATAAAAAAAATCGTAACTTGAAAACTTCCACCTGCGCCGCGCGCGGACATAGGGCTCTCTCTGTTTCCTTCAATTCGCCTTCTCTTTGCTCGTTAATTGTTTTATTTACATTGATGCGATGTTATGATCCGTGACCCTGGCAAATGACCCCTGCGCTAAAGCGTTTAAGTCAGGTTGCTGTGTGTTAAATTAATGTCGCCATTAAAGCGCCACGCTGTATATTAAAAAACATAAGTACACTAACGACCATAGATCATAAGTGGCCATTAGTTACCAGAGACAAGACAATTGACTAACGTTCTATGGCTATCTTTAGCAAAATTATGGTGTAATGGTAATTCGTTTGTTTTTCCTTCGGCATTAAACGTTAACCAAACTTAACCAAGTGACGTTTGACCATAATAGAGTAAAACAAGTACTTACCTACTTCAAAACTTTTTAATTTTTTTAAAATAGCATTGCAGTGCAATTTTTTTTTAAACTTTTTTTATGCTTTATTTATTTTACAATTTTATGTTGCGTTTTGCAGGAGTAACATCAATTGATGTCAAAAGCCATGCAAATAACCTGTTTTTAGCAAACTGCTTGAATTTTCGTATTGCGTAACGCACTTTCGATCACAATCTGAAGAATAAAATCCATTGCTTCTTAAGTATGAAAAAATCGTCTGCTCGACAACGTAAATAACGCGATGAATGTTGTCGAATTGCCATAATGGAAGGCATTGTAATTGTTAGTGTGTCACGCAATTACCTCGCTGTTATTTACATTCGAAGTAAGAGATCTCTCTTTAGCTTCAAAATAACCTAAAATTACGCCAAATTAACCTACAAATACCCTCCTTTCTCACAAATCCAATCTTATCCTTAAGCATCCTTTTAAGCCACAACTTGCACTGACACCATATAAGACCGGCTACCGACAAGGCATAAGACAAAAACTGATGTTTTCTCGTCCGATTTATTTCAATCACTTTGCAAATGGACGGGCGATAAAGGTTTAGTGCCTGTCATTACTAATTAGATGTGAATTATGTATGAAAATAGTAGTTAGGTGACTATATTTTTATTTAGAAAAAGTACATATGGTTGTAATATTTTAGATAGGAACTAGACACCCGTCCCTGCTTCGCACGGTTTTTACGACTTGAAAATACATCGAGAGTTCTTTATTAAAAATAAGTTTAATATTCATGTAGGTATCTCAGAAATCTTCCGGAATAAATTTTCTAAATGATGGTGAAAACTGCATCAAAATCCGTTGTGTAATTTAGACGAACAATGCGGTCACACAGACAGACGCGAAAATAATAATGTATAGATTAGGAAAGCAATTGTTTTTCTCTACTACAAGGATCTTTCGGCGCCTGAACGATTTTGAAAGGGCGTTGTTGATTTGTGAAATTATCACTGTCATTGTGTATGGTCAAAACAAGATGGCGGCGTTAGTTCCGATTTTGACCGCGCGTGTCGTGTCGTAACGTTGTACAGACGCCAGCAGGTCAAGCTACCCGAAACTGTCAAATTTTCCCAATCAACTTTGAACCTTAATGCTTTAGCGATAAAGTTGAAAATCTATTAAAGAAATTTGACAGATTGCAGTAGCTTGATGTGCTGGCGTCTGTACCTCCGGACACCTCATAATATGGGCACTGATTTATCTGTCATAGCTTTTTTATTATTTCAGGAATTAATTTATTGATTAAATAATTTATCGATAAGTGTACTCTACAAGCTATCTCAGTGCATCCCCCAGTCTTTCCCTTAAACCCAAATACTTGACAAATTTATCATAAAAACTGTTTTGAAGAATGTCCTTCTGCATCATCATCATATTTTTTATAAACTGTCAATTACTTACATTTTTTGTTTGAACTTTCCGCCTGCTCACCGTTCTACCCTACAAGGCGTTATACCGTGAAAATATACAAAAACTAAATGTTCAATTAAAATATTTATCATTTTCTCACTTACGACGCTTTGCGTTCCGGAGCACGAGTTATGTTGAGGGAAAAGTAATACAACGAATACATTCCGTTTTTCTTTGAAGGACGCGTTTACCCAAGTCAGATAAAATGTAGAAGAGAGACTGAGATTTTTTTTATGATCTTGAATGACCAGCCAATTGGCTTCAAGGATATTTTATCAGGAACATAAAATATAGGGTGTCTTGTATTTTGAAGCATTGGTTGCAGGACGTGATATCGTGAATTCGTGACCCATTTGCAATAATTAAGCACCCCATTCATAAATCCTAAGCGAAAGTTCATGGGATTCGAGAAAACCAATTTTTTATGTATTTTTGAAAATTTCCCAGCCCAGCATTCGTTAACCAAATGCACTTTTTTTCAAATCTCTTAAATTGAATGGCATTCATTGCCATCCATTGGGTACCTAATACGTTACATACCTGTCGAAGTAAACAAATTATTGAAGACGTCTAACAATTAAAAGTAAAAGGAACATGTTTATTAACCATTTTCTTAAAAAATCTACCTACATGAACTTTGACACGAGTTCTCTCTCAAAATTGCTCACGTATCTCAAAATTGTACTGACGCTAGACGCCAGCAGGTCAAGCTACCCGAAACTGTCAAATAGTCGGTAGTCTTAAACCTCACCATGTATAACCAAGGGGGAAGAGGGGGTTTAAAAATGCCAAAAAAACATCACGTGATTAAGAAAGGCCTACAAAATTTTGTTTCAGTGCGGTTAGTGGAAGTGCTCAGGTGCGGTTCGGACAAGTGCTGTTAAATCAGTGCTCTAAGTGGAATACCTCGTAGATCCGGTTCTTTTCCAGAAAATTTCATTTCTAATTTCATCCTTCACAGAAACTCCATGCAAAGCTCGCTCTCAAATGCCTGTTTAAAGAAATATGGATCTCATTGCCTATCCATTGATGGCGTCATGATAGTCCCACTAGGTAAGTGGAGGACCTATAAGGCGATAGTGAGCACAATAGATCATAACAAGAGTTATGACGACTATGTGCTGTACATGATGGATTCACTCACACAACACAATGTTATTGGTATTGGCTGTAGGGGTGTCACTACGCACCTATAAACTGTGATCGACGAGGCACATTACTTTATTCATTCAAAGTCAAAATCAATCATTTATTTCAAGTACCTAGGCCAAAAAAAGCACAAGGAAATAGAAAGAAAGAAAGAAAGAAAAAGTATTTATTGCGACTCGTACAGGATCATAAAACTAAATTAAACAGATTTAAAAATAAAAAATAAAACAAATAGAACGAATAGAGAGAGTTGATTCTAGACACAATACACCGTTAAATTTTGATCGTTTTAATCCTTAAAATGGGTCATTGTACTCATCATTATGAACAACTTTTACTACGGGACCAACCCTGAAATCGTGAATAAAAATCAGTTTATCCATAGATTTATGTACGCATAACTCGACATAATGTATGAATCAACTGATTTTTTTTTCACGATTTCAGGGTTGGTCCCGTAGTAAAAGTTGTTCATAATGATGAGTACAATGACCCCTTTTAAGGATTAGAACAATCAAAATTTAACGGTGTATAATTTACACTGTGTTCTAGATGTCCCGTCCAAAAGGTACTATCTCGATCTTTCCTCAGTTTAAGTTATTGTCATAGCAGAAAGAAGCTTATACAAAGCCAGCTTCTTCCCATGGGGTAGGCAGGAACTACAGTACCTACGCCACCTGCTACGATCCTTACATGCTCAGATCGTTTTGCTACGTTTACCTTCATACAACAGTGAGGAAACCGGTCCTAAAACCAAAAATTCTAAGACATATAACATCTACCAACCCGCACTGGGCTCACGTGGTGGATTACGGCCCACTCCCTCTCACTGAGAGGAGGCCGATGTCCCAATAGTGGAAACATTGTAGACAGATACTACGTTCATACATGTATCTGCTCATACACGCACGCCGGTTTCGAATACTACACACCTACCCTTTCTGAAGAACATCACCAATAAGGTAATTTATGTCCTAGGACTTCATCTGCCTCGTGTTAGTAGATAGATAGATAAATAAACCATTTATTTGGCGCACACAAAAAAGACAGCACAACACACAAAAGTATATTATTAGATGATAACCAAACTACCCACATGATTATAATATAAAACAAGGTGCCGTTATAGAAGACAAAATGAAAAACACACAAATATCGAAATCAAAGTGACACTTAAACGTGACGAATTAAATTAATAACGAAACATACACAGTGCGGTGTGCGTCTCAAGGTTGCACCAAATGGGAGTCCAGCTCAGCATGTGTCAGGCAAATGTACCTAACGCTGATATTCTGCTGGATCCCTGCTGTGACACACGGACGTTGAGAAGACGCCTTTCAATTATCCTCTCAACATGAACAAAACCGTCTAAGCATAGTCTTTTAAAATGTTGTCACCTTCATCTTCTTTTAAACCGCAATGCAGGCAACATTGCGGTTTTTATGTATCACATCATTCCTTATTCATAAGAGAGATGAAAATTAGTACCTAGGTATTGCTCTTAAAATCATAATACAAATAGCCTATCAGAAGGACATCTTTAAATAATCATTCAAACTCAAACTCAAATCATTTATTTCAATTAAACCATTTATAGGCACTTTTGAATTGTCAAAATTAAATAGTCGGTCAGTTAGTCAAAAAGTTGAAGCTAGTTGCCCATTCCAAAACGTAGATGTCTATGGAGAAGAACGGGCAAGAAACTCCAAGGACACTCTTTTAAATCAAGATATTATTACAAAATCCTGGGAAAATTATTCTTATTGCTTCTATATGTGAGTACAATGTAAAAAAGTAACAATTTAAAATATAAAATTAATATCAACTATTGTCAACCCTACATCACGAAGTAACTTTTTACCGCCGAACCGCGAATTCACCGCATACATTGTCTTAGTATGGACAAAATAAGTGAGTCGGAACTACACGTAAGAAGCCGTTTCTCCACTCGTCTCAGCCCTTTGATGTCCACCCAACACAAATGAAACCCAACCTTAGTCTTTCAGTTTCAAAGTCCAAAACACGTTGTATGATTTTGAAATTTTCAGCAGGTGGATCTCAAATGAAAGTAAACTTTTGATGGATGATAATAAAGTGAAATTTTCTTTGACGATGTGTCATGTCTAAGTTACAAAAAATCTAGTGATGATGGACAAGTAAGCAGAAACTTATTAAGCTCCTCTGACGAACATGCCAATTGTCGAAGGATCTCATTGTAACCATTTTTATTTATAGCCATTTTCGCGATTGGATTTCGCTCGGTTTAGGGAATTTGATCGGAGTTTTTTGCTCTGAAGGGACATTTTTAAAGGATTATCCGTTCGCAGAATAATGGGGAATTGATTTTTAGCTTTCATTTTTCTTTGAATTGTTCTAAAGTGTTCTCCGTGTCATAATAACCACAAAATAATTATCTGAGCCTATTAATATTGGTAATCGGAGACTTGCAAACAATATACAATCTCAGCCCAGAATCTAAGAAGTAAGAACATTTTTCAATTTTTCTGCTTGTAAGCAGACGATGAAAATACAAACACCAAAAAAAATACTGTTGGGACTATTCACCAAAGATTTTTTTTACTTGAAAGAAAAAGAAAGAAAATGCATTTATTTGCGGCAAACATGACGCATAAAAAAAACACAAGAAAAAACAAGTTGGGGGTAAACATGCGCACACAATAATCGGTCACTAAAAAACCATCATCAGCCATTCCCCAAACTAAATTGGGGTCAGCTTCCAGTCTAACCGAATACAGCTGAATACCAGTATTTTACAAGGAGCAACTGCTTACCTGACCTCCACAACCCAGGTGCTCAGTAACTCCCCAGTTTGAAAACCAGCCTTACCGAGGCTTCTGACTACGCGTAACAACTCTCCAAGATCCAGGAATGACAGCCGGGCCCAACGTCATAACGTGAACTGCAAAACCAGTTATTAGAATTAGAAATAACAATCATCTCACATGACGTCACCAACACATTTCGACGTCACTTCCGACCGACTTTCGCTACCTATACAGTAACTACAATAAAGTCACACTAATAGCCGTTATCCCCAGCACAATCAATATAAAGCTATTTATCTTGTGTCGCGGATTAGCCTTATGATTTACGATGCAACTCGCCTTAAGTCCGACTGTGTAGAACTTACCTCCCTGCCTTGTTGCTGGCCATTAGTGAGGGCTCCGAGAAGAGCGGGGTTATGCGCTCAAGCTAAAGTTTCTTACAAAAGATGTGACCGTTATAAAAATGATGGCAACGATGGGTTTGACTTTACGGTGTCAAAAAACGCTCTCAAAGGAAATGCACCAACTTTCTTTCATAAATAACGTTTCAGTGACGTCATTCGACAGTAAATTGCAGACGCTATGTGGCGGCCACCGCAGTCTTAGAAAACCCTAGCATTATTTCGATAGCTACGCTCAAAATAGCTCTGTGAATACTCCGTGATGTTTTGTTTTCAGGAATGGCTTTGACGATAAATGTAACAAAGCCCTGAGATATAAGGGACACACAAATGCATGCCTCCTTATTGGCTAGACGTTCATATTATAATTTAAAGTCGCTTTTTTTGTCTGTCTGAGTGACAAACTGTTGTTCTTCTAAACTACGCACCGGATTTTGACGCGGTTTTCAGCATAATTCAGAGAATTATTCCGGATGTTTTATGTGTATTATATATAATAATATTAAATATTAAAATCATATTAATTAATAACCAGCAAGCCAAGAAAGTAGATAATTATACATCACCAAGAACACTTAGGGAGCACATTAACGATTTTTTTTCTACGTAATACCATTAGTAAGTCATTGTGATGTAACTCTAAACTCATTGTAATAAAGCATTTAAATTAGAATTATAACGTGAGTTTTATACAACTCTCGGCAATCATTCCAATTTAAACCTACTAATATTATAAACGTGAAAGTTTTTGTTGATGGATGTTTGTTACTAAAAACGCAAAAACTACTGAACGGATTTTTAATGAATGGCACACAGATGGTTTATAACCAAGATTAACATATAGGATACTTTTTATCCTGATATTCCCACGGGATCGAAACTTATGTGGGTGAAACCGCGGGTCGCAGCTAGTACTTTATAACATTGCCATAAAAAATACATTGCAACCACTTACTAATGGATTTAAGTACGTAAACCAAAAATCGTGAATGTGCTCCAATGTGCAAAAATGGTCAAGCCCAAAAAATCCCTACCTCTTCCAAACCCGCACGTTTAATGGCCACCACGCATTGTCCACACACATGTCACCTCAATCGTATAGCACTTACCCTGTCGCTTTTTTAATATCACTCCCATAAAAACTGCCCACTTTTGGGCAAAAACAATTTGTGCTCAGACCTTAGTCACGCTGTTTTTTGTCATATTGTATGGTAAGTTTCGAGTGCAGTTTCTTATTCAGAAATGTACCTTTGTATTGAGGTACAGACAAATATTTCTTGCTACAACGTATTGATAGGGTAGGAATGGGAGACAAAAAAGGAAGGACTTGATTGAGTGCTAAGCGACCGTCATGATTGACATTAGATTACTGATTAGTTCGTGTGGGATCGTCGACATGATTTATATCCAGCGGGGTAATTGCGTAGCACACTAACAGTAAGAATGACTTTATTTTTGACAATTCAACAACATTCATTGCGTTATTTACGTTGTTGAGCAGACAAATTTTTCGAACATATGAAGCAATGGATTAGCAATATCCTTCAAAATGATTCAGATTGAGATCGATAGTGTGTTACGCAATTAGGGTGTAGTTTGTAGGAAAGTATGTACAGACGCCTTCGTCCACTTACGCCAGCAGGTCAAGCTACCCCAAACTATCAAATCTTCCCAATCAACCTTGAACCTTAATGCTATAGTGATAAAGTTGATAATCAATTAAAGAAATTTGACAGATTGTAGTAGCTTGTTGTGCTGGCGTCTGTACTATGTAGGTAAACTACCTAGCGGGTATTGTAGGTGAAGTTGTTTTAAAATATGGAGGAAAAACATCACGGGGAATGGGGATGGTATTATTTAATAGAAGGTAAACGTTAACGAAAACTATTTGAAATAATTTCCATAAAATTATTTGCATTGTTAGGGGTCTTATCGATAAATGATCAATGATTTTATTTTGTAAGTAGGTTTGTACAAACACATTTACACGTCAATCGTCAAAATAGCCAAATATGTAGTAATATACCCTCATTTTGGTAGATTTCGTTGAAGTCGAAAAAATATTATTTTTAAACCACACTTCATTCATTGGGGCATGTTACATTGTCAATAATATCACGATACCGTGGTAATATTGAACGTATAATAGGCCGTATCACGGTATCGTGCTCAATACTTGCGATATCGCGATATTAGGATCGTGATAATATTGACAAATGTAACATGCCCCATTCTGATGTTAAGTACGGTACTTACCTACATTTTTATTTTATTTTAGGCAGATCGATTTTTGATTTAGGTATTTGTAGTTAAAAGTAAAACCCAATCTGTTAATCGAAAGTACATACTATTCTTTTTATATAAGGTTATTTTATTGTATTGATAATTACAGTTATGCAGGCCTTTTTTTGGGTGGGAAATCATCAAATGACCTCTCTCGCTCTGGGCTGAGCGGAAGGGCGTGTCAGACTTTTATTGACTAAAACCCACCCGTGTTCCTTCAGTTGCCTGTGCCAAGGGCCACGGTATCTCTTTCGAACCACCCGCAGCCCTGGCAGATCATTATAGGCTTCAGATAGACAATCTGTAAGTTCGGAAAAGATAAAAACATATTTTCATAATCCGAAATCGATCGAAGACTTCTTCATATTAAAAAAAACAAACGATGTTCTTCAGTTGCCTATGCCAGGGGGCCACGGTATCTCTTTTGGACAACCCGCGGACAGTTATACAGGCCTGACTGCGTTTCAATTCAATCTATCACAGAAAACAAGGACAAACAAATCCGTCATATTTCCTACCAATACATTCTGCAATCATTAGGTACAGTCAACAGCAAAAGTAGATGATCAAAATCGGAAATTCAATACTAATCAACGGAGTTCGCGTCAGAACTGTGTGGTGTCGAAGTGATTCAAAAGTATGTGATTGTAAATTATACCAAACATTTACTACTAGTACAGCTGCCATATAGCTGCGAACTCCGTTCATTAGTATTGAATTTCTGATTTTGATCATCTACTTTTGCTGTTGACTGTACAACGTCTATACAATCAAGCACACATCGACAGGGCACTATCACCTACTTACAGGGGGTGGTAATGAAATAAAAAATAGGCCCCTTCTCCCCCAGGGGTGTCCCCTTTTCCCCCGATACCTGGGCACGTGGTTCGCATAGTAACACCTGTATTATGAGGCTTTAACCTGGCTGTTGGAGCTAAAAGCTGACGGGGTTTTTAAAGGGGGGTTTTAAATATGTGTGTTTATAATTTTTAGGGTATAAAATGCTTATAGAACACAGAGAACATTGAATAATACTCTTTATTGTACACCATACAAATTACAGAACATAAATATATAAAATTTTACAAAGGGTGACACAATGGGCGGTCTTATCGCTAAGAGCGAACCTTTAACTTGAACTTTAGGGGTTAAAGTTAAAGTTTACACTTACACACACACCCGTGTGGGGGTTTTTGCACATTTTTTTATTTTTTTTATTAAAGTTTACCTAATAACAATTGATGGTTCTATAATTCTGTTTTTATCAGCTAGTCTGTGGAACTTTGAATGAAACTGCTTTACTAGCGTCAGACAGCCTCTGTCTGGCATCAATGCTGAAATGCAGCCGTGCCCGTGAGGCACAAACTATAGTAGTTTAATCATTATTTTCACTATTTCATTTTGTGTTTCACGAACTATGTCCATATAAAACGATATTCTTTCTTTCTCTTAAATAATTTAAAACCGTTTATTAAATTAAATCGTTTTGAGTTATGAATTTCCTTAAAGCTTATTATTTAGATTGAAATTCGTGTTAGAGTAGTTTGTACTATTTTGTTTTTTTTTTTATGTGGGTAGATGGTTACGTAGTTATAATAAACGCAGCAGAGCGAAGTCTGGATCTGTGCTCCGTAGATGGGGTGCACCAACCATGGTTGGTCCTCTGCCTTACCGTTCGGCAATTAAAAGCGTAATGATATTATGTCATGTGTACAAAAAACACAGTCTATTCTTAACGCTTTTTCTATTAAGAGGAAAGGATAACTTTCAAAACTCAAACCTATGCCATCACCAAAAACCCATACTTTTCATCCAAAAATAAGTAGAAACATTTTCGAAAGCCGTCGGACCACGTCGCCGTCCCGTCACGTAGCCGGATCGATGCCGGTACGTGCCGGACGCCGGCGGACGGTTTATGTCCCTTTAAGTATCGCGTAGACCCCATAAAGTTGTATAAGTGCACAATACAGCAGCATACTGCTTGTTTATACTTACTTTATGGCGAATTAATGGGTTTCTGAATATGTTTATGGGTTAGTAATAAAGTTTATCTAGTTAAATATTCCAGGGTCCTACACAAGAATTGAAAAAAAAAAAAATAACGGTAAATGACACGGACATAATTATAGCTCAAGCTCAGTGATCAAAGAAATCACAGCCTGCTTAAGGTCGCAGGTTCGAACCTCGCTGGTGTCAGTTATTTTCAAATCTGTTTCCTTGTAGGTAATACTTATTTTTACGAAATAATCTTAACGTGTCTATAAACCGGTTATGTGATAGATAAAATAACAATCGTAAAACCGGTTTTCTAATATACTTACGTGCCCTTTCGTAACCTACCCACATGGGTAGGTATGTCAAAGACAAAAACATTAATCAAGTTAAAATAAGGTAAGTAGTTAATAGATTTGTTTTTTTTTTTAATATCGCTAGGTAGGTACTTACGATGTCGCAATTTGTGTTGTTAGTGAGGTACTGCTTGAGTTTAGCTTTAAATAATATGTTAAAAGAGGTTGTGCTCCTGATATCTGCCGCTAGATGATTATAAAGTTTTTTACACCTTCGTATTTTATATTGGGGACGTGATATTCGGTGTTATACTTTTCTAAGTCACGTACCACACTCATATTTTTCCTGCCATATTGCGTCGGTGCGTCAATTTTAAATGCAAATAATAATATTGAAGCTTGTTATAGCTGATCTTTTTATTAAAATGGTGGCCACCCTTATATAAACTTGCACGACTTAAAATTTTAACAATGTATTCTCAAATTCAATACATTCAAAATAGCACCCTATTTTCTTGCCTGCATAAGGTCAAACATCGTTGCTTCCATTTTTTGTCATTGTGAATAGGTACTCGTACCTACCTTACCTACAGGTCCTGGCTCAAAGGGATTCTTTATTTCGTTCCTAATACGCAAGTCGTGGTGGCCCGTTTCTTATCTGATCCGCATCTTACGCCCCGAGATGCGAGTTCAAACCCAGCAAGTACCAATGTGACTTTTTCAAAGTTATACGTACTTTCTAAGATGATCATAATTATTCTTAGACACCACTGACTGACGGTGAAGGGAAACATCGTGAGGAAACCCTGGACCTTGGTCTGAAATCGCCAACCCGCACTGAGCCAGCGTGGTGATCAAGCTCATTCCTCCTCTGTGAGAAGTGGCCTTAGCCGGATACCGGGAAAAAACTATAGGCTAAAACCCTTTTTTTTCTATTTTTTAGGAAATGTGAAGAAAACAATGAAATAACTTCTAAAATCTAATATTTTTGGAACGAAGTTCCTTATCGCGCGTTGCGAAAGGGGGCTAGACGAAAAAACTAAGACCAAAAGTTGGAACGACCCTTTTTGCTATAGTTGTAAGCCGTGCGGCGTGCGCGTGTTTCTCTGTCTGTCTCTCTATCTCTCTTATAAAAAGCAAGCCAGTTATACTTCGTTCCATCCGGGTGTCCCATGACCTCTCAAGTTTTTTTTATAAAGTGGCCCCCTCAGCCTGGTACCCGGGACAATGTGAAGAAAACGATAAGAGAATATCTACTGTAAAATCCTACTAATATTATAAACGTTTGTATGGATGGGTGGATGGATGTTTGTTACTCTTTCACGCAAAAACTACTTAACGGATTTGGATGAAATTTGGCACACAGATGGTTTATAACCAGGATTAACTTATAGGATACTTTTATCCCGATATTCTCACGGGATCGTAACTTATGCGGGGCGCAACTAGTCTAATATATTATTTTTATACTGAAACTTGTAATTAGTTTCATTCTCAGCGTGTTTGTACAGACGCCAGCAACATCAAGCTACTACAATCTGTCAAATTTATTTAATAGATTTTCAACTTTATCGCTAAAGCAATAAGTTCAAGGTTGACTGGGAAAATTTGACAGTTTCTGGTAGCTTGATGTGCTGGCGTCTGTACAATTAGTTACCACAAGTAAAGCACGTGTCGCTTAGTGAAATAAAAATACTGCACGTCAGGTATGATTAGTAGTTCCTGTTAACTTATCTAACAGACAATGTCATTAAAATTATGTTAAATTTTTCAATTTATCTGGTAAACAGTAATTACGTTGGTAGGCCCATAGGGACGCTGAGAAACAGCAAATATTTTACCCACTATAAATGGTAATTTCGTTCACATGTTGGTTGGTTGGTTGCCAAACTAAAGAAAAAGATATAGTAAGTAAATTAATCAGGAATCAATAGTTTTTTTGTTTTTATGTAAAGAACGTAATATCACATGCTTCTAAATATACCCATTTTATATTAAAACGAGATATTAAACCGAGTTTCCGTACAAACGGGCATCGTCAGAAAGTTTTTCATTGCTAATCACGCCGCCTCCCGCGCCTACATTCGGGTCACGTAGTCGCTACGTGGCGCCATCTATACATCCCTACGCTGAGTTTACAAGGAAATAATATGTTTTCGGGTATTTCTGAGTTTTTCGTTGTGATGAATTTTGTTTTGTTGGTGAAAAAGTAGGTTGGAATTGAAGTGTTGTATTAAATTAGATATGAATGGCGATGTAAACAGTAGTGGAGTGTGAATTAGGGTCAAAATTGTGTACCAAATAGATAGGAAAGAAAGGATGTTGACCCTTTTTCATTGATATCTTGTTCGGGTCCAGACTGATCGTCTTGTAAGTTTGACCAAAAATAAAAAAATACAAACATCCGAATTGAGAACCTCCTCCTTTTTTAGAAGTCGGTTAAAAACTGACGGAAATATCAACTTTAAAGTCAACGGTTCGGTACTTTCTAGAGGACGACGACAAGCATTTGTAATCAAAGTAAAGCAAGTGACGTGAAAGACGCTGCAATCAGCGTTTTTCAGAACGTTGTATTTACAAGCATAGGCATCCAAAACAGCAGAGTAATTGTGTAACACACTAACAGTAGCAATGACTTTAATTTTGACAGTTCAACAACATTCATTGCGTTATTTACGTTGTTGAGCAGGCAAATTTTTCGAACATATGAAGCAATGGATTAGCAATATCCTTCAAAATGATTCAGATTGAAATTGATAGTGTGTTGATTGATTGTGCAGGTACCGGAACAACTACATATGTGTAGCCATATACACCGTGACTTTTTAGTCGTCTGACAACGGCAGCCCACTTCATGTATCCAATGACTGCTACACATTCATAACAAAAAAAATGGCATTTAAGAGAAAAAAAAGAAAAAAAAAATCAGTATTATGATGCATAACGTAGTTGAAACATTCTGTTGCGAGCGAAGATCTATCTACTCGACTCGTGCGATGGTTAGGTATGTTCTACTGTTTGATACGTAAACATTATTAACAGGATGTTTCATAATTCTAATGTATTATTTATTTTTCTTTGTACCTATTATCTTAATTAATGGTAAAAAAAAAACACGCCTAGAGGTATTTTATGTCGGATACATTGAGTGGACCACCTTTGTCAGACGACTAAAAAATCACGGTGTATAAATATTTTGTTTATGCGGAAGTCGAACTCGCGACTGGCCACGACGCGTACCGCAGTTACCGATTGCGGCAACCATACCCATATTTCTTTCCATCAAGACCATGCCAACATTAATATTCCTCCACATCACAATATTAAGATCAGCCACTACGAAAATTTCCCTTCTTCCGTTCAATATGTACTGCGTACAGTGATCAACGCAAGTTGTGCAGTATTCCGGTCACGTAGGACTACGTGCGCGGCTCGTACTGAATTACCGACTGTACCTATAGCTGTACGTAGACGAAGTGAGATTTAGGAGGAAACGCTGATATTATTTCGGTAGTAGATTGGGATAATATTAAGTGGGTAATGAATTTATAGATGGTGTTTGTTAGGATACAGGGGGCCTACTCCGAAGTAGTATCGGCCGAATGTTCGGCCGTTTTCTGCTACGAAGTTACTATTTGGTTCGGTCGGTTCCGATCCTACACTCCTACACTCTATCGAATATTGACTATGGTCCCGACCTAACTGAGCCGATGCGAACTTTTTTCGCATTTTTCAATAATATTCGTTTCGGCCATTTGTCGGTCCGATCCGAACATTCACACTTTGCACTGCGGAGTAGGCCCCCTGGTCTTGTGTAGTATGAGTAGGAAACTTGGTAATATGTTGACCAGTCAGCAAGGCAAGGAAGCAGCCAGGCTGACTGTCCTACTGCTGGAACACAGGCCTAATCCCTCTCTCTAACTTTATCATCGGTGGGGTTAGTGATTAGTTTCTTTTGAACATGTGTATAATTTTTTATGAAAATTTTCACTGGTTTAAGAAACGTAATCCCCTGTAATCCTATGTCCAACAATACTATTTCGAATCAGATTCTCAAATCGTCCAATTCTATAGAAAACGTCTCAATGAATCTGTCTAGCATTTCCCATGTTGGGGTCAGCTTCCAGTCTAACCGGATGCAGCTGAATACCAGTATTTTACACGGACTTATTACTCCTTATTTATTTATGAAAATCGTCTACTTTTGGAATATTTGTAAATATGTGAGCACCATTTATCTATCACATAAGTAGTTATTTTATGTCATGGTTTCATTAATTCATTTTAATTATTTTACCTATTGTGGTATAGTAATTTTATTTTTAGGTGCGTCTTCACATATAATTATATAATGAATGTATGCAAAATATTGTAAAAGATTTTAAAAGAACGGTGGAGTTTCTTGCCCATTCTTCTCCATACGAAAACTACCTTTTGGAAGGGGCGACTAGAATCAATTTTATTTTTGACGTTCAAAAGTGCCTTTTATGTGGCTATTTGAAATAAATGATTTGACTTTGACTTTGACTTTGGACTGCCTATCTGACCTCCACAACCTAGTTACTTTAAAACTGGTTGTGAGACTTTCGGGCCTCTGATTACCTGTAACGACCGTCAAAGATCCACGAATGACAGGCGGGACCAACGGCTTAACGTGCTTTCCGAGGCACGGAGGGTTTCGGTATGTGAAGATGGGCATCCGTGCAGCTATTATTAGTTAGCAACGAGCCCCAATATACCCAGGTACTGGACTAAAAACTAAAATGTATTTTAACATCAGCACTTGAGAAAGCTAAAAGGTCCCAATTACCTTAGGAGGTAAGGTAAGTTTACCTACAATTAATTGGGAACAATTAACATTCAGGTACCTAATTTCAAAGATTTCAAACTGTTTGTTGTTATAACTTTTTTGAGCAAGTTACGGAGCAGTCATATTTTAATATAATAAGTACCAAGATGTTGTTCAGAGCAATTTACAAACTAAGAAGTGACACACGTACATAATTATGTAGCTTACTTAGTAGGTAGTGACGTAAGCCCACACTTAAGTCACGCTTATCTGTGACTTAAGTAGTCCATATTTACACAGAAAAGGGTGACTTAAGTGCGCCGTTAGGTCACAAGTGCTATAAAATACTTAGTATGCGATACGAGTGACTTAAGTCGTATTCATGCATGCACCGCTGCAATAATACGTATAAATTGTAATGTACAATTTATGACCAAAAAAAAAACTATCTAGTAGGTAAGTATGGAGATCCTATCTATCTTACCTAATTTTCATACCCAAAACAAGGAAATAGGTACCTACCCAAATTCAATACGACAAATTCTTCACTAGGTATTCCTGCCTCCGTGGCTCGAGACATCTCCCCAGAAATCCATAACTACATTAACACTTATATTAAGACATCATTATCGCGAGGAACTTCAGTAAATCATGATCACGTCAGGGGGGAAACTCATGGCATTCTTGTAGCACCATAAAAATATCTTCACGACTCAATGAGGGATTTAACCCTGCACTATATACCGCTATGGGTTTATGGTAATTTCGCATATTAAGGATGGTCTGTGCGTATTAAATACATAGGTGGCATTTTTAATAGTGGTCTTTGAACCTTCTTAGTTAGATGTGGAGAAAATTGATGGCATTTTTTTTAAAACCTTGCCCCACACTAGGAATTAGGAATTTAGGATTTTTTTTACCCGACTTCAAAATGGATTAGTCGAAGGTTCTCAATTCAACTGTTTTTTTTTTTGTTTCATGTATGTTCAAACATACAATCATAATTTCCGAGGGTGTTTTTCCGAGAAGGTCCATTTTAATCTTAGTCAAGTTCTGATGGTTGGGTTTTGAGTATGTTATAAAATTTCCTGTCACTGTTGTTTACGAAGCAGGTACAGACGCCAGCACATCAAGCTACTCGAAACTGTCAAATTTTCCCAATCAATCTTGAACCTTAATGTTTTAGCGATAAAGTTGAAAATCTATTAAAGAAATTTGACAGATTGTAGTAGCTTGATGTGCTGGCGTCTGTACATCGTCGTGATGTGGACATCCTCTAAGTTACAACCCGCAAGAGTTTGACGTGGGGGGGGGGGGGGGGGGTAATGAGGCTTGTGGCGAGAGCGGTGACAGCGCGGGGGTCGGGAAGGCCGCTCGGTCTCAAGTTAACTTTTACGGGTTGTAATCGATAGCACGTTATTTAGGTACCTATACTTTAGGTACAATTATTATAGGCTTTTGTTTTGGGTGGGATATCATCAAATGACCTCTCCCGCTCTGGGCTGAGCGGAAGGGCGTGTCAGACTTTTACTGACTAAACCCCACCCGTGTTCCTTCAGTTGCCTGTGCCAGGGGCCACGGTATCTCTTTCGAACCACCCGCAGCCCTGGCAGATCATTATAGGCTTCAGATAGACAATCTGTAAGTTCGGAAAAGATAAAAACATACTTTCATAATCCGAAATCGATCGAAGACTTCTTCATATTAAAAAAACAAACGAAAAACTCATTACGAATAAGCAATTTGTTTAAAACAGCTGTTTCTTGTTAGTACTAGATCGTAAGTAAGAATAAGTTCATTAGTAAGTTTAAAAACAATGGTTTAATCATAGTGTTGACTCTAATCAAACAATGTATCTACTAATTTCGAGCTTACATTGTAAAATTACATGGTTTCAGCACAAGGGGATGTAGCTCAGTGGTAGAGCGTTCGCTTTGCATGTGAAAGGCCCCGGGTTCGATCCCCGGCATCTCCAGTTAATTTATTGCAATTACACGGTCTAATTAGCTTGAAATCCAATTGATTGTGGACGAAATACGGAAAGAACAAAAACCACCATGAAACCTACCTAGAACAAAATCATAAAACCTATCCAAAACACCATCCTGAAAACCATAGCGGACAGGTGGGATAGCCCCACCCCATACTGGGACATTGGATATGCCTACATGCCAGTGGGGCGTAGGTACCTAATTACTACAAAAAAAACTATTTTTCCGGGTAGCTATAAGTACTAACTCTAGTTCTAAGTTTTATTTTGTATATACTAACCAATCAATGGACATTGTCTGAAACAAAAGATTTTTTTTTTTTTTATATTTATACTTTCTGTCTGTTCACAATTATTTGACCTCCGGAGCAACCTAACAGCATCCGTATTATAACGAGAATAAAGATCAATGATTCGAGAGACTGGTCAGAGGCAGCAAACCAATAGCAACCTTATTTGTTAGAGAATAAAGACCACTCTGATTTGAACAGTTATGACAATCAGAGGTTAAAAAAAACTGTGAAAGAACTGTACAGACGCCAGCAGGTCAAGCTACCCGAAAGTGTCAAATTTTCTCAATCAGCCTTGAACCCTAATGCTTTAGCGATAAAGTTGAAAATCTATTAAAGTTTGACAGATTGTAGTAGCGTTGATGTGCTGGCGTATGTACCTAGGTAAGTACATATTCATAGGTTTTACGATTATCAAGCTGACACCATGTCAGTGCCATGAAGATGTGAGTTAAATTGTTTTGTTTTACCCTCTGACTAAGTCAGAAAGAATCAGGCAGGCCAATAACACCAGTATCATAGGCTTTCAAGGATTGCTATCGTCATGAGCAGTAGTAATAATAATACATCATGTCTGACATGTACCAATGTACACACGGCTACACATCAAGCTATACATAACCAGTATAAGCTGACTTCTGATTGGAAGAAAAACCTATAGAATGCGAGGTCAGCTAAAACTGGGAATGTATAACTTGATGTGTAGCCGTGTGTACATGACACATTGGTACCAAGTCAACCAACACAAATGAACAGCGGGGTGATTGCGTAACAGAATAACAGCCGGCATGTTTTTCATTTTGACAGTCCAACAACATTAATTGAGTTATTTACGTTGTTGACCAGCATTTTTCGAATATATGAAGCAATTGTTTAGTTAATATTAATATCCTTCAAAATTCTAATTTATGAAGCAATGGTTTAGTAATAATGGTTCAAAATGATTCAAGTTGTGGTTGAAAGTTGTGCTGTTCATAAGATTTTAAAACACCAACATTGCTCCATTATATCCCACTGTTGTGATTGTGAGCGACATGTGGCAGGCTGATGCGACTAACAAGCTTGTAATTTGTTAATTTAAATAATATGATTATTTTTATTATTGTGTACTTATATGGTAATTGAATTAAATTGGTGGTTTTGTATATGAAATTTGACTGTATGAGTGTATTTTTTTCTATTCTGAGTCAGTGATACTCGAATTAAATGATTTTATTTATTTTATTTTATTGTAATTAACTAATAAAATTATATAGGAGTTAGTATTTACATTTTGTTATTATTGCCTTCCAACCTACGTAGGTAACTGATAGCGATAGGTTATATTTCTTACACTTACAAGACGGGGATGTAGCTCAGTGGTAGAGCGTTCGCTTTGCATGTGAAAGGCCCCGGGTTCGATCCCCGGCATCTCCAATATTACTTTTATGGTCAAAAAAAATTTTTCTTGAAGCTGTTACTGGAATACCTCTAAAAGTAGGTAAATATAAACTAAGCACATTATTTTTTAGGATTCATATTTTAAGAAAGTTATCATCATCATCTGCCTAGCCTTTTCCCAACTATGTTGGGGTCGGCTTACAGTCTAACCGGATGCAGCTGAATACCAGTGTTTTACATAGAGCGAAAGAAATTTTAAGAAAGTTATATAAAAAGAAATCGAATCAACCAAGTGTCCTGAAAATCTTACTAAGATCTTCGCATCATAAAACAAGAAAAAAAAACGAAGAACACCCTGTTTCACGATTAACTTTAAAACAAATCTTGTAAGGAAATAAAAAGCTAGGTAATCAAATGCTATAAACAGTTTGACAGTAAAACAAAGATGGCTGTTCATTTGCGGATAGATTGACAATGTCGGTGCGTGGTCGTAAAGTGTAGAATTAGTGCCGGGAGCACCCCGAATTAGCTGTAAAAACTTTTTTACAATCGACACTAGGGGTCTTGTTTAGTGATGGGGACGTATGGTTATCGATACTCACCTGAGGCATATAATTTCTTTGCCTAAATCACACAAATATGTACATTGGGAGGCCATTACAATATTCATACATACTTAGTGGTTACGTCGTTTTAACCAACGGTTGTGCAAATAATGCTTAAAATATACTGACATTTTGAGTTTTGAAACTGCTCTATTAATCCTAAACTTTATCACAAAACTTGCTACGTATTTTTTGCTACTTGCATTCATACTTGACAGTTTAACGATATCGATATCGAGCCTTCCACATCCCTACGAAGCAATAACTCTTGGCCGCACCTAATTTGCATTTCTTTATTGGATCGCGGCGGAATTAAGAAAAATTCTCTCGCGCTCTGTTTTAATTACAAATTGTATATTATTTACATTTAATTTGGGTACCGTCCCTCAACAATTGCTAATTTGGAAAATTCCTTAAAAATAGAAGGTAGTACCTACTGTGGGAACCATTGAAATTGTAGTAGGCTAGATAGTACTAGAACTTTTTTGTTGATAAACTATTATGATAACTGTAATTCCTATTTAAAAAACGAACACTATTACCTCACCGGTTGACGTCATCACGTCAACGCCGGCTGGCGCTAAAAACCAGCGCTAGGGATCTTTCTCGCATAGGGTTTTAGCATTATGCTGAGCGATGGCCGTTTTGCGTGGATGTGACGCATGTTTTCCCCCAACTTGTTATTTTTTTTTTGTGTGTGTGTTTACTTTTCTTTGTCGTGTTTACCGCAAATAAACTTATTTTATTTCTTTCTTTTACTAATATTAAAAAATAAATAAACAATAAACACAATTTATGATTTATAATGTAATATTCCTATTTGAAGACTTTTAATTTATTTGATTTGTATCGTATATACTTAATGGAAAAGGTGTACGGTCAGCATCAAAAGTCGGTTAACACTTTAGTTGTTTAAATCTTAATTATTGAGAAAAATATTCTTAAAAAGCTTATATTAATAAGATATTTAAGAATAATTAACTCTTTGCTATTACATGAAATAGAGAAAACCAATGTATCACATCATTTTGTATCAGTTTAGATGATTTGTAAAAGTAACAGTGTTAATTGACTTTTGATGCTGACTGTACCTATACATCTACATACAAACACAATCCTACATTTAAACACAATCCTATATTTAAACACAATCCTACTCTTACCAATTAACATCTGAAACCATTTCCGTTCCGTTTTCTTCCACATGTACCTACAGCACCTTGGTTGGCAATCCGCTGATTACTCGATAGATCAGCTCCAGCGCGCTATACATCCCGCTAACTGCGCCATGCTTCGCATAGTCACATTAAGGTGAATGTTTTATACTAACACCGCCACTAGATATAAAGTCTTGCTGCGCTGATCTATCGCTGTCAATCCGGTGAGAGATTGAGGCCATTTTGAGGAAAAAGGGCGGATTTTAAGTTACCTATGTTATTTAGTACGGTTTCAGGTTTTTTTTTAATTTAGTCTATGGTAAATCAATGTTGTATCTAGACAGAAATAGACCCCTTTATTCATAAATGATGCTTTATGTAGTAGTGTTAAGTAGGTAGTAGTTGTTTAAGTGGCAACTGTTTAACTATACAGTTTTGACGATTGAACGTCACTTAACTTTAATCATTGTTTATAAATAAACTCGCTAATATTTGTCAATTAAAATCACATCAGCACCCTAATAGCGTAACACACTATAGATCACATCTGAATCATTTTAAAGGATGTTGCTAATCCATTGCTTCAAAAGTTCGAAAAATTTGTCTGCTCAACAAATTAAATAACGTAATGGATATTGTTGAACTGTCAAAATGACAGCCATTAGGTACTACTGTTATCGTGTTTCGCAATTACACCGCTATTTTTTTTCAGTTCGATTTGAAATTGCATTTTCATCATAGGGAAGTTTGAGGTCCTCGTAGCTTATCAATTAGTGACAACTTGAGTCCAAAAAGACGAAGAAGAACGTTGAATAAAATTGGTCTAGTGATAAGTACCTACATACAAAATTCCTAAAAGCAACTTAACTCCATAGAGATCAACGTTTTGGAATGGGAAACTAGCTTAAAACTTTCTGACTAATTGACTGACTCCTTAAAATTCGAAAGTGCCTTAATGAATGTTGCTTTCTACTCTAATCAAACTCAAAAAAACATTTTCGACAATAGCAACAAATACATTCACGAAACAGAAAATATGTCAAACTAAAATCCCAGCCACTGTAACATTTTTCAAAGCAACAATATTTATGGGCCTCCAATTGAATTTCACACTTGATTTGAGATCGGAGCCGCTTGAAAAATCCTTTACGGTTTCCAACCGAACGAAACGCATCTGTCAAATAATGGCGGGAAAACAGACCACGGTATTGCCAGCCTAAACGAAGGGTCGCCATGTGTCAAATAGAAAATAGTTATTTATGGCCACCATTCACAAATTGCATTTCGAGGCCGAATTGATATATTGGAATGTTTTATATGTAAATGTGGTCCTAAGACGAATGGCTTGGCCCAGAAACGGATATCGCATGATTTAGATTGTTACTGTAATGCAGGTTTAAATTGTTTTTCCTAACATTGCAAACTGGACGTTAACGCACGCGGCATAGTGATTATTGGCTCAAAGAATTTCTAAAGGAGCTTAGTGTACATAGGTGCGGTAATTAAACAGGAATTTGTTTCCAGTATTGTATGCTAAACTATAGGTACCTTATAATGATCACTCCTGCTATTTAAGTACTTATTTATAGAAAACTACTTAAATAGTTATCTATGCAAAGCAATTCTGTAACCATCTCACCATGAAATCTTAGGTGAAGTGAGCGTGGAGTGAGCTGTCATTTCAAATAATGCTAGGGATTGACACTACTGACAACTCACATCAAGCTCACTTCACTTGAATTTTCACGGTGAGATTTTTACAGAATCGACTGGCAGGATACCTACCTAGAGCTGCCCATCTCCCTAACATTACGGAATTCCAAAAACTCGAACCTATACAGCGACTTCCGTCCTACAGAATACTTGGGAATCCTAACTGCCTCTCAATAAAACCTTTTTTACAACCAACGTTTCCTTGCTCCAAATCCAAATAAGAGAATAACAATAAAAAAAAACAATAGAACATTTAAATTTGCATAAAGCCGCGGTCACGTTTGCGGCCGATAGTTTTGTTTCTGTAAATCATTATGTCAACCGAGGTCAGGCTCGTGGGGGCAAGCACACGAGCCAATCCGTTATTCACGATAAATGACAAGATGAATTTATGTATCAATAGGAACCTAGATTAGTTGTGGAAATATCCTCGTCGGAGGTCCTGTGAAGTATGTAGGAACTGAAAATGTTTGGCGGGTTTTGGTACATTTGTGCGCAATCAATTTGCAGCGTTACTTATCTTGCTTGTGTAACTTACTAAGGACTAAAATCAGTAGACAAACAAAAGGATATCTAATTAACATAATAGTTTTAAATAAATCGCTCTTAGGTATACTTAGGATTAGTTAGGATAGCCCGAAACCGGATAAAAACCCATTGAATTCATGTTGATCAATCAAAACAAGGCAGTACCTCCGTTTCGTCAGGTATTTTCTCGCAAAAACTAAACTACTGAACGGATTTGGATGAAATTTGGCACACAGATGGTTTATAACCGATTAACATAATAATATAATAGGATACATTTTAACCCGATATTCCCACGGGATCGAAACTTATGCGGGTAAAACCGCGGGATACTGGTAGAGAGAGAATTTTGTGTATATGTGGAGGTTACTCTCCGAAACCACATTTATGTATTATGTCCGTAAGGACTGAGGAGCCACTTTTCGTATCTTTAGGGCTGATTTTTCGATCATCTGATATTCGGTAACTTTATTCGAGGAATAATTTTAAAATTTTGACAGTTGAAAACTGTCAAACGTCAATTTTATTCCTCGAATAAAAGTTATCTGGCGATGGAACAATCAGCCCTTAATGAAATTAATGTACTTATTTAAAGAAGTAGGTACATAATTAATCTAATGATCTTTCGATTCCAATCGATAGATAACGAAGACTGTCAAGGTATAATGTGGGCCGATCCCGGCGGCACTGCAATGCCGGGCCGACCCGCGACGGGAGTGGAGCGAGCCCCGAACATCCCGTCAGCTTACAAAAATCAGATTAATATACTGGTCCCTCAGTGAGGGAACTTTCAGATATTAAGCTGAAAAGAACAGATACTACACTTTGATCTTAGCCAAAAGGCCGAGAAGCGATACCGTATAACTGAAAAATCAGGGTGGTCGTTCACTCACGGAGAATCTTGACACCGCGATTCAGAAACGTGACGTCAGCGCACAGCGCCATCTATCGAAAAATTGAAGAACTATGTGTCAAGTAGGTCACCCTGTACTCTTCTCGGGCTGTTTTGTCAATGTGCATAATAAAAAAAAATTAAACCGCCAAAAAAACTGAAAAGCAAAAAATAATAAACCTTTTTTATTTAACCTTAATAACTAAGTTCTTAAGCTAATGCTAATGCTAATAATGTTCTTAGCTGTTGTTCTTATTTTTATGTTTTGTAATGTGTACTAGGTTAAGGTTTCTATGGGTCTATGCCACCCGAAATAAAGTTATTATTATTATTAAAAATGAAACCCAATGAACCCAGACTAAAACGTGTAAATTGTAGGTATTAAAACGAATGCTTCGGAGAATAATCTGTTCCCTATTTTAGAAAAATGAAGCAGATCGAATAGACAGCAAATATCCTACTAATAGGGACCTATTATAAATATGAAACTTTGATTGTTTTTTACTCAATCCCGCAACAACGACTGAAGGGATTTGTATGAAATTACATACACAGGTAAACTTTGTGCCCAATTGGAAAAAGCAATAACAATTTACCCTCCTGGGAATCAAACTCAGGACCCTACACTCAGCAGTAGCGCTTAAGACAACTAGACCAACGAGGCAGTCACACACAGACGTCCGCTGTAGTGTCATTTTTTTTTTTATTGACAATGGGCTCACTCTTTCCAGCCCAGAGGCAGGGATGAGATCAGCAGAATCGTCCGAAAGGGTCACCGCTGGCCTGGAACATAAAGGGCTAAGGAAGGAACACGGGTGGGTTTTGTGGGGTAAGAGTCTGACACTCCCTTCCGCTCCACCCAGAGCGGGAGGGGTCACTTGATGATTTCCCATCCTCAATAAAAAAAAAGGCCGGGATGAGATCTACGGTCATAGTGGTAGGCGTAGGTCTCATCGTGATTTATTTATTGAAGAAGTTAGCTGCGAATTTAAAAACTAGACTGAACGATAGACTCGTTTCTTATTGTTTAGTAATTTATTACCAAAATTTAAAATCTTATAATGCTGGGATATTAACTACCTCATTTTAAAACATTTCGACGGAGCTAAAAGAGATCATGTATCCTTTTAAAATGTGATAATTTTTGCTATCAAATATTTAAGGAAGCACTAGTAAGTAGGTGATTGCAGTAGTTTTATTAAGTGAGCAAAACATAAGGATTCTGCATAAACATAAAACCTCTAGGTACGCCTCCGGGACGATAATAAAATCAGGAGAAAATTTTTCCAACAAGAGCAAACGAATTATCTTAAATGTAGCTTCTTAATACAACACAAACTTGGGCAGGGTTAAACCACAAAAACATTTACATGTTATCGTTGGATCACGTGCCGCTTTCGCGGATTGAGTCCGGTCCGTGGAATTTTATTTGCTGTCTTGCCAGGTTATAAATAAACTACCACTTTGGTAGCTTTCTTAATTTATTTATAATCCTCTTCAACAATATGTACACAATTACTTAACATTCTTAACAAGCATTCGAAGAGCATTTAACTAGCCACAGACGCTAGTGTCTCCAAACTCGAACCATGTCTAAAACTATGCCATTTCCTTTAGGCGTGATCGAGGTCAAGAGCAGGCCCATTCAGCAATTTAAAAAAATTACACTTCCTGTCCAACTCCTGTTGTCCATCGTATCAGTCCACTGTCAGTTACATTTATGTCAATCAATATCTACTTAATCCATTACCACTTTTGTAACTATCAGAATAGGTAGAATTGAAACTCGACGAATCTATCCATATGCATTGTCGGATATTAGTCTTATTGATGCTGGAATTATGCCCAGCATTACCGACTGCAACGTTATAAACAAACAATGTTTAAGTACTTAGGTACAGACGCCAGTAGGTCAAGCTACCCGAAACTGTCAAATTTTCCCAATCAACCTTGAACCTTAATACTTTAGCAATAAAGTCAGAAAAGAAAATCTATTTAAGAAATTTGACAGATTGTAGGGCCTTGATGTGCTGGCGTCTAGTCTGTACATGATACCTAATGTAGTAGTATTAATACTGAGAGTGAAATCTGAAAGTTAGGTAAAAAGTATCAAATACCTACTGGCAACATTCCGCATCAGTGTTGTTATGTTACGCAGGCGCGTCAGCTCGACGCTTGTCCGTGTAGTTAAATAAACAGCTGTTCGACCTTGAGTTAACAAACATAATCCAGACAAGCCATACAACATGGACTTCAACGACAAAGTGATTCTAATTACTGGTGCCAGTTCCGGTCTCGGCGCAGCAACAGCCATTTACTTGTCAAAGCTATCGGCCAAACTCGCCCTTGTCGGCCGTAAAGGCCCGAACCTCAAGAGAATAGCCCTTTACTGCGAGAAAACTAAAGGAATAAAACCTCTTGCTATTACTGCTGACCTCACAGAAGACCTTGATGCTGAAAGAATAATTAACGAGACAATAGAACACTTTGGAAGACTGGACGTTTTAGTGAACAATGCCGGCGTTATTGGGATGGGCGGAATCAAAAACTCGTCCATGGAAACGTACGACAAAGTAATGAACACTAACATGAGATCTGTGTACCAATTGACGATGCTGGCTGTACCACACCTGATTCAAAGCAAAGGTTGTATTGTAAACATTTCTTGTATCGCCGGTACTAAGCCCAGTACGATGGCATTAGCGTACAACATCTCGAAGGCCGCATTAGATCATTTCACTAAATGTATTGCATTGGAGTTGGCTCCAGATGGCGTAAGAGTGAATTCTGTAAACCCTGGATTTGTGAAAACGAATTTGTTGAAGAATATCGGATTGACCGAAGAACAGTTGGCTATGTTTGTCGCCAATGTAGTTGGTAATATGCCTATGAAGAAGGCTGTGGAAGGAGATGAAGTAGCTGCGTTGATTGCATTTTTGGCCAGTGATAAAGCGAAAAGTATTACTGGTTCAACCTACGTTATCGATGGAGGTATTACGTTAAAATAACCACAATCGGAAAGTCGCAACAAATATTTAAAAAACAAATCTGAATTACCTATTTTTCCTCACGTTTCCTGTTTACTCTTACGTATTTTTTTTATGTCTCGATTTATGTTTTTGTAACGAAAGCTAGTTGTTATTGAAGAAAGTTATTCGTCGAGGCGCACCGCTATGTATTGTTCAATTGTTTGATTGAAACGAGAAAATATTAGGTATGGCAAAGAGAATTTATTTACATACTGTGCTCGATTTTCTGAATGCTATTGTCTGATCGTTGCCGTAATATACAAAACGTTACTCTAATCTAAGTGTTACCTATATCTATATGCATAGAAATCTCTGATCCTAGTGTTATTTCTATTCTTTTTATGTGTTACCTAGTCACTTTTCCATGTTTAATGATTGTAAAATATATTGTTGTTATATTTTTATTATAAAAAAATCGAATAGTATTTTAGAAATTATACATACCTATCTACACAACATTAGTTTTATTTAACGTCGCCGTCACGCTGAACAAGGAAACACAAATTGTATAAATTAAAAATAAATAAAACCTTTTTGCTGTATACATACGGGAATATCTACATCTACAGTCAGAAATAGTTTTTGTTCGACACATGTAATATTCAGTAGAATTTAAAACCAGAATGATTTTCTCGTCAATCCACTCAGTGGGTAAGATTAAGTGGCCTGACCAAAATGGCACGTGCTATTACCTACCTAGTTGAAATCCAGGGTCTTTATAGGAGAGATTTCAGATAGAGACCCTGCCGCGACGGTGCAAAAACATGCATTAATAAACCACTACCACTGACTGGATTTTTCTGTTTCGAGTAGACTTACGTTCGTGAATTCGACTAGCACCTACAGTCGATGTGCCTTGAAGAGGATCTGACAAATAGTCTTTGTCCTATGAAACTATGGAATTCTGAAGGCCAATTATTCTCGTAATTTAAAATGTTCAAAATCTAGTCGCAGTCTCATCTCAGCGACAAACAAATGTCAAAAACTTGTCAAAATGTAGGGAAATTAGAAGTATTTTTGACAGACTGAGATTTGGCAACTGGACTTGGGAATTGGCCTTCTGACTGAACATTCTTAAAATTACGAGAATTGCCCCTCTGATCTCAAAAAAACCTAGCCCTCAATGATGATTGATGCACAAAAAGAGTTGGAAACTTATTGTCTATCTAGCCACTCTTAACTCAAGCGCAAGGGTAGCCCACACAATTCAAATTTTCTGGAGTTTTTTTGCAGACTGGCTGGTCAGTGTCAGCTTGTATGGTGAACAAAATATGATTCGTGACCGAACAAGTAACAACAAATCTTTGTATTCTAGTCGAAACACTTACCACTAATTACTTGAACTATTACTAACTAGAACCATTAGTAGGTAGCTATGTAAGTTGTAAAACTATCAAACAAAACCAGTTTCTTTATTCTGGAAAACACCAAACATGGCTCATTGTTTTTCCTATTCGACAATGCCTATCTTTATTGGACGCCCGGCCATTGCTAATTCAACAAGCTTATCGTAATGTGTTTTGTAATTCAATTCCTCGCGTAAGTCGACAGGGATGTCGGAATTTACGACACAAGTCATTTGTTAGTAAATGGTTATGTCATCTGCAAGTCTTTCCTTATATTATATCTCCTCACTTAAGATTCCAAGGAATAGTTACGTTTTTTTTTTTTCTTTCATATATTTTACATACCTGTCACATATTTCGTAATGGCACCGGGCCGTATTTCAAGACAAGACTACACGGTTTTTGCAATATATAAATATGTATTTTTACGGTTGTTGCCATCCACAGTAGGTAGTAATAGATTTAATGCCAACTATCTATTGCAGAAAAACGAACTTAGATCAATGACAACCACTTATGGGGAATTCGTCAGGATTCATAATGGGAAATCTCTTTTTCGATCTTGTATAACCGGACACTGGCAAGTATGAAGTAAAGAAGGCTGTATAATAAAACAAATTACAAAGTAGGTAGTTAATTATTATCATTATACATAGTAGTGAAGAAAGAATGAATTCCACCACATAATATTATGAAATTTTGCGCTGATAGATTATATCTATCCTGTTATTAGTAAGAAGATCAGAGTAGTAAGAATTTTACTCAACCAAACGCACCTCTTAACAAACCTCTATAACTTGTAATTCGACATAAATCTGCTTAGAAGGCAGGTGTTTCGAATTTTAATAAAAGGAACATATAGGCTGACTAGATATACATAAGCCTGCCAGGGTAGCGGGATCGTCCGAAAGGGTTACCGCTGCCCTGGAACATAAAGGGCTAAGGAAGGAACACGGGTGGGTTTTAGTCAGTAAGAGTCTGACACTCCCTTCCGCTCCACCCAGAGCGGGAGGGGTCATTTGATGATTTCCCATCCTGAAAAAAAAAACTTGAGAGGTGTCAAGGGACACCCGGATGGAACGAAGTTCACAGACAGACAGAGAAACATGCGACGCCGCACAGCTTACAATAGCTTACTATAGCAAAAAGTGTCGTGACAACTTTTCGTAAGAATTTTTTCCGTCTAGCCCCCTTTCACAACGCGCGATAAGGAACTTCGTTCCAAAACTTCGTTCCAATAAAAATCTTCTATAAATCAATTTACGTTGTTGAGCAGATAATTTATTATGTAGCTCTGCGACGACGTAGCTGCGTAGCGGATAATCTACGCATCGGCTACAACGTAGCACTCGTAGCGATTGTGTCGTGACAACTTTTCGTAAGAATTTTTTCCGTCTAGCCCCCTTTCACAACGCGCGATAAGGAACTTCGTTCCAAAAATGGCTGACTATATATATACCTTATACATATAGTCAGCCTATATGTTCCCATTGCTGGGACACAGGCTTCCTCTCTTCGAAAGGGAGTTGGCTGTAACCACGCGAGCCCAGTGCGGGTTGATAGATGCCACATGTCTTCGAATTTTTGGTTCTAGGTAATGCCGGTTTCCTCACGATGTTTCCGTTCACCGTTTCGAGAGCAGTGGTGATGAATTTATTAAAAAAAAAATATTTACACAAAGAAAAGCGCCTGCCCGAGTTCGAAACCACGACCACAACAACAACAACACAACAACTCTTAAGTCATAGCCGTTACCACTGCTCCAAGGTATACAACTATTACACCATTTACTAAATACATAGGGCATCGTATTACACAACAAAAAAAAAAGTGTATGTATACAACTGTTTACCTATATTTCCTCGGTATCAAATTAAATTGGTCACTGTTGTTCAGTGGCGTGCATTGCATAAAGGCATATAAGCAGTGCCTACCTCGATACATGACCAAAAGCCTGTCAATTACATTTTAGTGTGTGTGCCCCACAATTAAGAAACTCACTAAATTACCATACCTGACAAAAAACAAAATCTTCATACACGCGCGGCAGTAGGCAGTCGCCAGACGGCCTAGTCGGCTCCCGCACTATTCGCACATTGTCATTGGTCTTTACTCGTTCAAGGTAATAAGACGAAATTAAATTCCTGCCTACCTATTCTGCAAACCAATGCACGCCACTGCTGTTGTTATACCGTCTTGGGACATAGTACTTCAAATATTGTACCGTATTCGGCAGTAGTAAGTACACGGGGATGTAGCTCAGTGGTAGAGCGTTCGCTTTGCATGTGAAAGGCCCCGGGTTCGATCCCCGGCATCTCCAAAACTACTTTTTAATGTTTTTGGTACATATTATATTTATGGCGATTTTATACAATTGAATAAATTATTGAGTTTCCTTCAGTCATTGTTTTATCAAATTGTGTATTTTTAAATGATCAATTTATAATTTGCTCAGCGGAGTGCTATGCTCACTGATTGTGTATTAATAGTTATTTGTTGTTTATTATACAAACCAAAAGTTTTTTTTTGGCATGTGTTTATATGACTTAGTTCCAGAACCATTTGATTCATAAATAAGAATACCAAATAAAAAAAACAATGTCACATTCTGTTGTATTCGTCCGAGTAGTACAATAAAGTAAAAAATTAAATACAGATAAAAAAAGACTTCTCGTCTGTATAAAATCATAAAAATCCTGCAGTCGAAGTTGAGGGATTTTGCAATCAAATAATGTGAAGTGTCAACCGATTTATTGTTACACTGAAAATAATTTAATAATTAATACCATAAAATTGTATTCGTAATTCATTAGAACAACTAATTTAAGATTTCGAAAAAATACACTGTAAAATTATGTTTCATAATAGTCAAAGAGAATAATAATAATTATTAACTTTTCTTAAAAAGGAATGGAAACATTATCGATACTACTCGCAAATCGATTTTAGACATTTAAGATTATATACATCGAAATTTCTCGATTCTTTACTTTTGAACACGACTCGAGGACAAACGAGCTTATACGCGCTAATCTAGCAAACTCTAGGTATACAATGAACACATTGTAATTTGGGAATTACCTACAATTTTATTAGAATCTCCTTTTTACTTTTTTTTCGTTAAGCTTAAGGAAAACGTTCCTGATCGACTATATACACGCAGGTGAAACCGTTTAGAAGCAGACCAAGCTTTTGGCAATTTATTATTATTCAAATTTACATTTAATGTTTAGAACAAGAAATTTTTGTTTTTAAGTTTACCTGGGCGTACACAGCTTAAGACTGATAGAACGTACATACTCAATAGAATATTAAAACAAAATTAAAATATTAACTAACGCTAAGATTTCTATCAGTCTCGGAATACTGACTAAAATATAGTTTCTGAATGCTTTGGTTATCATGTAGGTAAAACCCCAATATTTAGAATTACGTTTGGCGGTACGAATAAATGTTATTCAGTATATTTACCGCCCATTGCATGAAACATTACAATTTGTACTGAATAAGCATATCAGAAATCTTATTTCAGTCATCCTAAAACAAATAGGTAGATAAGGCTACATTTCCTTAAAAATACTTTAAATTTTCTTGCCTTCAATTGTTTTACCCACTAATGTAGACACTCCAATTGAGCCCGTCTCGCGCACGCTTCAATATCCTTAAAACTACAATTACGTAAATATTAGCCAACTATCATTGCCTACACTTCACGGGCTAGTAATTTTGAACACCAATACCGTTATCACTCCTGTCCAAAGATGTACCTTAAGTTTTGCTATATTTTTCAGATTTTTTAACTTACGTTTTTTACATCATCTTAAACAGTGAAAAGGTCATGAGCAGGAATGTGATTTGAGTAATATTGAGTCAAGAATGCGACGACAAAGAGTGGAGAACTAACACATCAGTCGACAACTCTGAATAGACCGTCGGCTGCCCAGCATGATGATCATGGCATGTTCATCGAACATAAATATGTTTTCACTACGACAAACGATTGAGCATCAACACCATCTACACATCGAGTTGTCGAAACACATCGGATACACGCTAAAACGGCAACTATTACGACGAGAATCCTTTCGCTGCTAGGAAAGCTTTCACTGAAGTTCATCGACAGTCTCGGCCGAGCTCGAGCACGATCAGCACTGGTCGCTGGCGGCAGGCGCAGCCGCGGCGCAGCAGTTCTCGTTGAGGTCGGTGGCGGCCTTGCGGCGGGGGCTAGGCGCGCGGCTGCAGCGCGGGCGGCCCGGCCGGCCCGAGCGGCCCGAGCGGCCCGAGCGGCCCGAGCGGGCCCGGCAGCGGGCCGCAGGCGCCGCGGCCCAGGCTGGCGGCCGAGCCGCCGCTGCCTGCGTGCTCCAGCGACGTGATGGACGGCACAGAGGGCCGCTCCGACGGGGCCGGCGAGGGCGCGTCCACATCATTCTGCAACGATCCAACGCGCTCAGCTGTGGCGCCGGCTACAACACCACGGGGACGGGACGGGAGGGGCGGGGACGGGGGGCACCGTTACTCACTCGCATACCGTGACACTCGCAGACGACGGTCCACTGTCTTTGGCTGACGTCTCACCATCGTAGAACACACAGCCGGTCTATTCTGTACAAATCTCACTGTGAAAACTTAGGTGAAGTGAGCTGTTATTCCACCCGATGCTAGGGATTAACACTATTGACAGCTCACTTCACCTAAGTTTTCAAGATGAGATATTTACTGAATAGCACCGCAGAAGTAAACAAACGGAGTGTTATTGCTAATCCATTAGGGTTTTTGGAATCAAGACATTGGGCAGGGATTATTATCTTGTCAGTATTATAGATGGTTATGATTACTCCATTTGCTTACTTCTCCGTGGTCATCACTGAGACAGTCGACAGACATCTGAGAAGCATCACGTGGTCACTAAAATACTGTGCTGCTGATGGTACTGATGAACTAAACGATACTATGGAAACAAAAAGTCGTGTCAACAAATATATTTGGAATAAACTGCTTTACATTGTGTACTAGAGTTACTTCTAATTCTTATGGTACTTGGACAATTTTAGTTGCGAAAGCTGTTTTGTGATATATTTTTGTTAATGTTTGTCAAATTGATTCTAAATCGGATCAACTATAGATCTGATTGAATGAATATTGAAGCAGCATTTTAAGCCCTTGATTAATACGTTAGGTGATCGATAATATTCTAAATCCATAAAAAATTCTTTGAGATTTTTTCATACATATTTTTTGTCAATCAATGCAGTTTTCACTTTTAGATTGTTTTTCTCTACTTCATTTAAAACATGAATTTTTTTTTTTTCGTACAGCTCTACATTGAGAGGATGGATGTAAAATTCTACATAGAAAGGATGGATTTAAAATACGAATTTAGAAAAAGACAGCACATTTAGCGAGCGATTGGTGCGTACAAGTGATTCCCACCGTAGACAAATGACAAAGCGTGCTAAGACATAAAGGATATAAGCCAAGGAGTCCTTTAACTAACAGCAGTTTTTAGAACGTCATGACTTTTTTATAGATGATTTTCAAAAATCATACGAACGAGAAAAATCTTTCAAATACAACACGACTTTGTATGTAACCCAATGATTGAAAAAACTAAGTTTTAGGTCTAACACCTAGTCCCTGAAAGGCTAATCACCACACAAACTCATGTTAAGGGGAGTGTATCCCCCTTAAATACTAAGTAGCCCACGAATTCCAATTCTTCTTATTTATTTATTTTTTTAATTTTGCAGGTTTGTTTCAGGTTATAATATGTTGATCGAAATATGATTCTCGACCGTAATGTATTTACAGAATTATACAAATTAGAATCATCAATACAACGCTCTAATTTAAAATTAATAATAATAATATCCCTGGACATTTCACACAGCGCCATCTAGTCCCAAGCTAAGCAACCTAATGCTTGTGTTATGGTAACAAGATGGCTGATAAACTACTTATATACTTTTTTTTTTGGCCTCAAATGTCATGATTTCATGAAATAGTCATTAAATAGGGTCATTTGAACTTGGAAAGTTGTATTGACGAACTTAATCATTGTAATTTTATAAATACATATTTGTTACGGTCGCGAATCATATTTCGATCAACATACCACCTGATTCTGTCCTGCAAATTGCAAAAAACGTAAGACAATTTGAATTTTACGGGCTACCCTGACTTTCACCTTAATTGCTGTGATTGGCTGACTGAAATAATAACAGCCAATCGAATCACTTGATTGAATTTGACAGTTATTAATCAATGTTTAATAATGTTTAGCCTTTCAGAAACCGGTTGTTCGTCTTATAAACTAATAATGATTGTGTTACCTTGTTAGTCAAGAATTGTGTGTGTTAAAGAAAGCTGAAAGCATAATATGAAGATACAAAAGTAGGTTAGACATGCAAGTGTATGATAGTTAGTATAGCACATAGCGAGAAAGGTAAATAATAAATATAATATACATATATCTAAATACAAAAACGTATAAATATTACTTATTTGGCTAATTTACCTAATTATAATTAGATGGGTTTACGACTAAAAACAATGAGTTCAAATATTATGCCAACATTATTTCTAGCGATGTTCTGTGATGTAGAGATGTATCGACTATGATCACGATGAAGAAATAAATAAAATTTGTGAACCTGTCTATGTGAAAATTTTAACATAAATTATTTTTAGGGAACACTAAACATCATAAATAACAATCTAACATATCGATAAAAAATACCTAAGGAGAGCATCGACACTTATAAAATTAGTAGTCACTACATCTCTAAAAATACATGATTTTTACAATGATTTGTAATTCGATAGCTCATAGCTCATTAATCTTACTGTAATTACTTTAAATACGGGGCTATAAATTAATATTTCTACATAACAATAACATACTAAGTACATAATAATAAAAATGTACGTACATATAAACTTACAAATACCTGTGGTTCGAAGACGAAACCTAGATGATAAAATTAATATCAAAATGTTGTGTTTATTCTATTTTTATCACGATATACAGCACGCCATCGAATATAAAAACTACCTACTTAATATTATTATTATAACAATACAACATTTATACCTATTCGTATAAATATTAGGGTCCAAAAATACCAACTTTTGAGTATAAAAATAATTTTCATATAAAAATCTAGAATAAATGTCGGATTCATGCGATTATCTTCATATTTACATTGGATTCACGTAAAGATATTACTTTCCTTACAACTCTACTCTAGAGTAAATACCGTGGGTTAAACACATACATAATAGCTATATCAATAATTCCCTCACAATACAAAAATCTAGCGCTATTTTCATTGCACATTACATACAGGTAGCACATATAAAACCTTCTAGCTCGTCAACTTTTTTAAAACCGCTATTGTTTCATCTATATTGTCTATAGCATCCTGGAGGTTCGAACACTATGACCAACGAGGTTTGTACACTATTTCGGGACAGTCGGTCGTAGCCACACTATTTTGTACTTTTTTCTTTCTCTTTTTTTCTACGCACTTACTGTGAGCGACGTTCTTACAACCCAAGTATGCTCTCCTGAGCGCACTTGTCACTTTGCCCTGACAATCAGTCACAATCCGACAGTTTAATAAGAGATAACATCGACTTTGACAAAAATAAATGCTTGAGAGTAAACTTCCTTTGAACTAAAATATAAAATGCAATAATGAGATTTCTTTTTTTTTTCGGTATAAAGAGATAAATTGGACAGCTCAAGTCAGAAAGAAAAGTCAGCCACTCAAAAAGTAAGTTTGAGATTGCGAATGAGAATTAAATCAGAAGTTTGATCAGCAGAGCATTTCAAATTACGGAAATCAGTAAGAAAATTACAGAAGCTCAAGAGTATAATTATTATAAAATAGTTATGAGATATTTTAATGAGAAAAATCTTAAAATGATTACCAATTTAATTGAAAATGATAATTCTTAGTGACTAGAGAAGGAAAGTCATGCTTAACACAAAATATTCTCACCACGCTCATCCCAGACTTTGCCTGCAATTATAACACGCGTTGACTAACAACCTATTATACCTAATCACATTATGGCAGTGGAAATCCGACTTATATATAACTTATAAAACTAATATATTATGTATTAATTATATTAAAATGATATAAGATAAATAGCTATGCTTAAATAAAAATATGGAAGACAAACAAAAAATATATATACACAAAATATTATAAACAATGAGTAAAGTAAACATATAGTTATAAACTTTTTGAGAATTGTGTGAGAAAATGTGTGTAATGTTCACATGTTGTAAATCATTGTTGAAATATAAAGGTCCAAAATAAATTTGCGTTGCAATGCAATCTGACCTTTGTTATTTACGATATTGAGTTTAATTTTCAATGGCCGATTTTTTTGAACCATCATTTTAAAAAGTTCTAATAAATTGTCAGGCGCGCAGTTTTTTATTATCAAAAGCGAATCACTTGACTTGCGTTTAATTTTGACGCGTCGATAATTTTCGTACCAGAAACTGGGCGAAAGATTCAAAATAAATATTAAAACATGTGAACATCAAAGTCACCAGAACGTGACGAGTGTGAGTATGAGCGATGTGAAAGCGAGTATGTAGTGTAGTATGCGCCTGAGTGCGACGCGGCGGGTAGTTACCTTGAGCGGCACCGGCGGAACTTCTAGGTGGTAGCCTATGTCGCAGAGGCTGCGTAGTAGGTCCACACCTGGAACGTAGAGTAATAATAGAACTAGTCGGTAATATTCCCATAGAAACGTAGTATTGTCATTTCTCAACTTTCCCTCTCTTTCTCGAAGGTAGATGACCTGCTTTCTCGGACAATAGTTTTAAAGCGTCATACACATACTTGAACTAAAAACATTACACTTATCCACAGAAATATTTTGACCATGCCTAAAAAGAACGAACGTGTACTGTTTCTGTTTCAAAGAAATGTATAAACATAACCCTTACTGCTGTCGCGCAGTCGGGTAAAAATGTACACACGGCGACATAATAATATGAAGCAGCATTTTTTATCAAAAAAATTAAGAAATGCATAGCTATACATTTCGAGTTATGGCTGACCTCGCATTGTAAAGTGCTGGATTAAATATAATGTCACTATTTGTTTTGAGGAATAATTTTCAACTAACGTTCCTGTCAAAAAATAATTATCATATTATGAATTCTCACCCGGCTCTCTATTCCGTCCATATCTCGACTCCCAGGCGTCGAACAGTCGGTTGTAATACCGCGGGCCGGCGAGGTAGCCTAGATACTTGTGTGTTTCGTAAGTTGGGAATATTCGCTCCATGTCTCCTGCTTGAGTCAACTCGTCCTCTGATTGGGAGAGGTGGCGGACGTCGTCTGGTGTCAATGTTGAGAGGATGTCGCGGAGGTACTGTGGGAGAAAAAAGTTGTATTGTTAAAACGGTCAAGAAATAAATCAGAAAAAGAATTAACAGCACCCTAACTGCGTAGAGATCATCTAATTTAAAATTGCACACCGCTCCACTGCTTGTTGCAAATTTTAGTGGAGGGGTGCAGTTTTAAATTAGACGATATCTAACACGCTTTCAATCATATTGTGAATCATTTTGAAGGATACCGCTAATCCATTCTTTCACATGTTCGAAAAATTTGTCTGCTCAACAACGTCAATAACGCAATGAATGTTGTTGAACTGTCAAAATGAAAGTCATTGTTACTGTTAGTGTGTCAAACTCAAACTCAAATCATTTAATTCAACTAAACCAATTACAGGTACTTTTGAATTGTCAAAGGGTCGGTCAGTCAGAAAGATGAAGCTAGTTGTGTTGTGTTACACAATTACCCCGCAGAATCCGTTGAAGGTGAAACAATGTTACAGTTTACAATATTAAAATTTGTAATATTATATACCATCAGTTTTTGAGACTCACTTTCAGTCTGACATGAAATCATATTCATAATTATCATATTTTTGTTGGGACGCACTCACGCGCATTCCGTTCTAGTGGTCTATTTTACCAACAAGTTTGTATTTTCAATTCTCACCACCAACTACTACCTAGCATCTACAAAATTGTAATGAACCAACGTACGAATTGTAATAAGTTGCAGTATTTTTATCTCACGAAGCAACGCGCGCTTTACTTGTAGTAACCAAGTGTACACACGGCTACACGTCAAGCTATACAAAACCAGTTTGTCTTGGCCTCGTTTGTATGATATTTTCTCACAATTAACGGTCAGCTAATACTGGTTTTGCATAGCTTGATGTGTAGCCGTGTGTACAAACACGGTGCGAATTTATGGGCGAACACGAGCGTCAGCACATAACACACACACTTCCGATTTCACCATTGTCTCGGACGGTGCCGCGAACTCCTGCGCCTACACACAGATTCACAGCGATACAAATACTAAAAAAAACGAGAGACGGTGAGATAAAAATACTATAACAATCATAGAAGGTACCGTAAAACGGAGTGAATAGGGATGCAGGGGTGAATCGGGACGAAACTTCAAAATGGATTTTAACGTTGAAATAATATAGTTTCTTGCCAGAAAATACTCTAATGTGTTTACTGCTTTTTAATTAAAGATTAAGTGTCCTTGTTAGCAACAAACTATAACTAACTATCCCATCCTCAAAAAAAAAAAAAAAACTATATTATTTTAAAGTACAAATCCATTTTAAAGTTTTGTCCCGATTCACCCCTGCCTCCCTATTCACCCCGTTTTACCGGTATTAGTTTTTACAGCGGTATTAAATCAATAAAGATTTCAGAAACTCGCAAACTTTCAAAATGATTCACTTTCAATCAACTTTTACATTTTATACTGAACAAAATGACGATTTATAAATAAGATGAACTTACCATATCCCGATCGTCCATATTCGTATAAATTATGTGTTTATCTCTTTCTTCTTTTGACAGGTACACTGTATATAACCGGCTATCGTATGGCAACCCAGCCTGGAATTACAAATGTCAACATAAAATGAAAGCAGCCATACTTTTGGATAGTTATAACTACAATAAACGTGGACGTACCATGCCATACGATTACATTTTGAAAAAAGTAGGTATTGAATATTTTCATTGAATAATATAATGCTATTGTGAGTAATAATAGTTTGTCCTAGGTAAACAAGGTAAGTTTGCAACACCGCAACAGTCTTCACTGGACAGGTCCTCTCAATCTGTGTGGTTCTTTCCTCAAAAGACCATCTCAGACATCGACCTACATGGTCTTCATATGATCTGACCAAGATTATGTCTGGACTTTAAAAGAGACTGTGACCTCTGAGTTTGTTTCGGCCTTTCTTCTCAGACTAGTCAGATAGGAAAAAACGCCGACCTCATCTAGTTTTAAAAAAAAATATGATTGACGTGTAAAAGTGTTTGTACAAACCTACTTACAAAAATAAAATCATTTATCATTCGGTCGACGCCACATGTGACTTTATGACTCACGCGTAAGTGTGGGTCCCTAAACAAGGTTTTATATGTAACTCGGGACATGATCTAACAAAGTTGAAAGGTCCTCGAAAGCTCACCCTGAACGCATAACGTATGATATCGCACATCTACTGTTTACGGTTCAGATTGTTTATTTATTCTAAAAGAACATACATTACATTGCTCTCTTACGAATAAATAATAGGCCGGGGAAAAGTTTTATCGTATTTACATAAAGTACACACGGCTACACGTCAAGCTATACAAAACCAGTTTGTCTTGGCCTCACTTTGTATGATATTTTCTGACAATGAACGGTCAGCCAATACTGGTTTTGCATAGCTTGATGTGTAGCCGTGTGTACATAACTAATATGGTAAAGTGTACTCCAGTAGCTTGTTTTATTTTTAGTGTAGGTGAGCACTATGTTGACCTTTTATACGTTCATTGCTAATTTATATCAATAAACAAGTATACCAGCTTAATAAGATTGTCTTACTACACTTTTCCACATTACTATTTTTTCCAATGCTACTATAATAATGTCGCCAGTTTCTTAGGCGCCATTTTCACGGGCGAAACAATCAGTGATGTGGTCTCGCCGTGCTATCATATTCTATTGAAACGGTATGAAGCAATCTCCACGCGGCGATATCATCGCGCTGAAAATTTAATGGCTCACCACACACAAGTGACCAGAACGCCTAACGTATGTTATCGCTAATCTACTGAAGTTTACACTTTTCCGCAACACTACAATAATAATGCGAGTAAAAAAAATCACCAGTTTCTTAGGATTCTGCTTGGGGGCCGTGTCGATATCTGTGTGGCCTGGAACCTGGAACTGTGAGCTATATTGAATACTAATTGTCCTATACTATCTACTATGCTTTAGCTAACTACTAGCTAGACATAGGCCGAAAGGGGATTATTCAGAATTCACGCTTGGTTTGTATCTTCAGAACTAAATGGCCGAGTTATCTTTGACATAGTAGCATCATAAAGATCTGTATGAACAGCCAATCTTCTTCATCGTAAGGTGTCGATGGCAAATACTGTTATTTCCAAACAATAGCTAACAGCAAATGTATTCTAGTTATGGTTTTGGTGCATAACAACCCGCTTGTATGACCTCCTCCCTATAGATCATAAAATGGACGTCCAGACTAGGTGAATATATTATTATGCACTATACCCAAGCCACTTTTAAACTGAGAACAGTGACTTGGAACAAAAAATGTTAAGGTGGATGCTCCAAGGTAGCCCGTATAAATTCAAATTTTCTTACGTTTTTTGGAATTTGCTGGTCAGTACTAAGTTATAGGTTGATTAAAATATGATTCGCGGCCGTAACAAATATGTATTTACAGAATTATAATCATTAGAATCAGTAATACAACTTGTTAAATTAGCATAATCCTAAAATGTCAAGATTTCATGAAATAGTCATTCAGTAGGATTACTTGATCTTAGAGAGTTGTGTTGATGATTTTAATGATTATAATTCTGTAAATAAATATTTGTTACGGCCGCGAATCGTATTTTAATCAACGTACAACTTAGTACTGACCAGCAAATTGCAAAAAACGTAAGAAAATTTGAATTTCGCGGGCTACCTTGGAGCATCCACCTTAATCTAGCACACTGGAGCTACATTTTATCTTTGTTTAGAATCTTGGCTACACGCAGCGACTTGGATGCTCAAACGGTTTGTACAAAAGTCTGCGCTAACAACATTTTTGACGTTTACACTACACAACAGCCAACAGTTTGCACGGTACATCGCTCTGCCATCTTATGTGTTGATAATTGAAATTTCTATTTGCGCATGTAGTCGGAGCGTGTAGCCGGGCCACTTGGTGCTAAATTAAGCCTGTTTACAGTTGTCCTACTAAACTATAAGACAAGAGTATAAAAATTACCAGTTTCTGTGGTTTCTCTTTCGACAGCATCTCTAGGTTGGTCTTCACAGGCACTTGGAACTGCGCCAGGTTGAGTACTGTGGTGACCAGGGGACCCTTCACGTGGATGTCCAGGGGTGACGCGCTGTGCAGGCTCGGGGATATGTTCACCTGGAAATGTACGTCAAATCTTGCATTAGAACAAGGCTTAGCATATGCTATTGTACACCAACATTTAACAAAGATCTTTTTTTTTTAAGAACTGGAAAAGGGACAGTATCTAAAATTAGTTTTTTTGAGGCAGGCGATAAAATTATGAATGCAGCCAATTTATGTAATGCAGAAATAATCCAAAAACAAGGTTCAAACTCATTGTTGCATGAAATATGCAACAATGAGTTTTATTTAGCTGACCCACAACTATCCATTTATAACAACGCTTCTCTCTTGAAAAAAAATGTCTCTTATTAAAACACTGAAAAACATTATCGTGAACAATGGGTAAGTTATTCAGTAATTGCAAAGGTTCCACAAAGCTTGAAAGGGACTAGACTTTTAAGATACCATATGCAAATTCCACATGCTGATTCCACCATAAGCAAGTTTAAGTACTCTAAACTATTAAATCTCATAGAGACATCACTCAGTCTTAGGCAAATTACACTCTGTCCACTAGGTTAACCGTTTTTTGACCGATCGAACTAGTGAGCTATGTATTATATTTTTGTCAAAACTGATACACGTACGGTATTGTAATTTCTGTAAGAAGCTTCGATCAATAATAGTACTAGAATCCCGATAAGCGCTTCAAAAACGGCCCGAAAAATAAAACCACAAATACTTTTGTGGTCTTATTTCAAATTAGTATGTTTTTAACCTTATTACTTAAATTTTAATTTTAGAATAAATGACTGAAAATTCAAAAATAGAATGATTTTATTTTCTAGCGACATTTTAAATATATTTTGCAATGGTAATTAAACTTTATGTTTATGCAAAGGTTTATAATAAACTGAAGTTGTTAATATTATTAAACTTTTTTCTAAGAAATGTAGATGTTTACGTGTGTGCAAACGTGGCCACTTGAGCAACTGATTTTTGTTCCTCATTCATAAACTAGTACTATTATTGATCGAAGGTAAGAAGTCATAATTATGTTAATATTCAATAACATTAGGCAGTTTATATATTTATTTTATTACGCATTTCAAAGTTTACTTTTACGTAATCTGGAATACTTACGTTTTATGGCAACCGTCAAAAAACGGTTAACCTAGTAGACAGAGTATACTCACGTGAACCCGCAATAATATAATTGTTTTGTCACAGTAATTTCTAACTTCACAAAACCTTTACCTCCAACAACCAAGGCTTGAGATCTTCATCCAACAACACATCGATACCGAACAGCTCATAACAATTGTATCGCGACGTAATGTTAGCTTTGGTCAGCGAACTGATGCTCGCTTCGCCTGATATAATAGTCTTTATTACGAGGTCCTTCATAGCGTCCCATAACGCGTCTGTGTCGACGAGTTTCTCGGATTTCAGGTATTGTAGTAGGGTTTGCAGTGTCCTGAAATTGCGTTATAAAGTCGATAAGTAATGAATAAGATAAGAGATGCGAGAGAGGAGGGATGTGAGATAAGTGATATATCTGATGCATCAAACCAATTTGAATGCACTTTTTAAAACTGCCAGCAACCAGCTGCCTCTTTAGCCTAGTGTTGAGAATAGAGTGTCCTATTTAGGTTTGATTCCCAGGTCCAACAATGTTTTGAATTGAGGATATTTTCGATAGCAGTCTGGAGTCAGGATCTGTGCCCGTGATGGAAACAGGGTCGCCCAGAGGACTTAAAACATTACAGACAAAATGTGGCTGGACTACACTCTGCCTAACAACAATACATGCTTGATGTTATGATAATTCGTGTGACAATCGCCATATCAAAATAACAGGTTCTCACAAACGTCCCATATGCATGGCAGACAGGTAACATGTATAAATCATACTATGCTGGTGCAGTCTAAGAAATGCATTAAAAAAATCGTTTCCGACTCCGATTTCATAAGCCAGAGGGTCTACTCCGAAGTAGTATCGGCCGAATGTTCGGTCGTTTCCTGCTACGAAGTTACTATTTGGTTCGGTCGGTTCCGATCCTACACGCCTACACTCTTTCGAATGACTATGGTCCCGACCCAATTGAGCCGAACCGATTTTTTTTCGCATTTTTCAATAATATCCGGTTCGGCCAAGTGTCGATCCGATCCGAACATTCGCACTTTGCACTTCGGAGTAGGCAAAGACCGTTTGCTGTTATATCGGAATAATTTAAGCTAGAAGTAATTTAACAGTAGACATAAACAATTATTTGTTGTTGTACGGGTGCCTTACCATTTATGTCCTTCGCAGGCTGCAAAGTCTTCATTTGGTGTGTAGTTCTTAGATAGTCTATTGATAGAGTAGTTTGTCAGGTGCATATACCTATCGTTCAGAAATGCTATCTCGTCGTTGTACTTTACTGGAATCAAAGAAATTAGTGTAAGGGCGCGTTCACATATAACGTCCGTTTTACAGGTCCGTTAAAACATGTATGTTATTAGCGTATGTAGTTGTATGAGCCAGTTCACACATAATACAGTATTTCGGATCCAGCATCAGTATGCTGGATCCGAAATACTGTATTATGTGTGAACTGGCAGAGATCGGATCAGTATCCGATCTCTTAAAATCAGTCCTGTGTGAATACTATCTCCAGTAGCGACGGATCCGTTAAAAAGGATCCTATAAATGCTGTGTGAATACTATCTCCAGTAGCGACGGATCCGTTAAAAAGGATCCTGTAAAACGGACGTTATATGTGAACGCGCCGTAATGAGATTGGTATGTACAGCTTCTTAGTACAGAGGATAATCGCTGGCCTTTGTATACTAGTTCATAGGAATCATAGACAGTCCGCTGTACAGGGCCTGCATGGAAGACGACGAGACAGCAGCTCATGTGCTTCTAAAGTGGCCAGAAGTAAGCCGTAAGCGTTACGTAGTCGCTGCGTAGCGTTTATAAGACGCTAACGCAGCGTTAAGACGTTTAACAAAAGCCTATGCTAGAGGCATAGGGTGCGTTAATAATTATAGATGCTGGGTAACGTTATAAGATATAAAAATTACCTGAAGCAAATCTAGCCAACCCATCCTTATAAAGATATATCCGGAGCGGGTGCACTGACGTCACCAGCACATACAATCTGAGATCAAACTTGTTGCCATTGATGAGGTAAGGCTTGGATACGTAGCGCTGGACCACGACTGGTCGCTTCTTGGGAATCTGCGCCCATTTGGAGACCACCTTGATACCCGTGCCGCGGGCTGATGCTGGCTGGAATTAGGAAACGGTAAAATAAATTAGTTGATTATTAAAAGATGGCTACCGAGATCACAACTAATAGAGAAGTATGGAAGAAAAAAAAATGTTGCGCCGACCCCAAATAAATTGGGATAAGGACAAGAGAATGATGAGGATGATGATGATAATGATGATGATGACAATGACCTTGATGATGATGATAATGATGACAATGACCATGATGATAATAATGATGATGATGATAATGGTGATGATAATAATGATGACGATGATGACATGGATAAGAATGGCCGAGAATCGAGCTTGGAGAAGCCTCTGTGTTGTGGATTACTATAGGCTGATGATGATGATCAATAAATAAATAAAGAGGAAGTCCTCTCTGCTCTAAATAACAAACTGAAACTACCAATCAGTCTGTAAAATAGAATAATGAATGAACGTAGAATGCATGCAACGAGTTGTTTTGTGATGATAATATTAGCATTTTACCTTTAACCATTCTTTGTGGTCATTGAAGTGTGTCAGTAAAATCATATCATTACAGTCGGAAAAACAATGTATATTAAAACCAAGAGCACTACTCATGTAATTGCATTTAAACCTTCCAAGCAAAACCCTCTTTATCTTCAATCAAGCTTTACATATTAAAAATAATCAATATCCTACCGGTAACCACAGTAACTAGGCAGCACTACAAAGTTGCATGTACTCATAAACAACAATGATCTTGTCCTTGATAATCAAGGGTACGTTATTTAAAGCTATGTATATTTATGCACCCCAATTTTATGTTGTCTAGACACATGTAAATAAAAACGCGGTATTGATTTTCGAATATCGTCGTAAATCTGTCAGAAATATCGACATGCCAGTAAGTATTGGGTGTCAGATGCAATGCCAATGTCTAGTGTTTTGAAACTTTTTCTGGACTCTCGTTGATTGTTACAAGTATTTCAAAATAGCCACTAAAGTAAGTTTGCTAGAATCATCACTTTTAGAACTTATACAAGGTAATGAAACAGGTTATCAGCTTTATGCTGAGTGGAAGCCTTCTTGTCACAGCCCTGACATGCAGCTGCTGACTATTTCTGTTACATGCTAGTATAGCTTTTGTTCATATCATCATCTGCCTAGCCTTTTCCCAACATGTTGGGGTCGGCTTCCAGTCTAACCGGATGCAGCTGAATAGCAGTATTTTACATGGAGCGACTGCCTATCTGACCTCCACAACCCACTACCTGGGTAATACGATACCCTTGGTAAGACTGGTTGTCAGACTTTCTGGCTTTTGACGACCGGTAACGACTGTCATAGATCCACGAATGACAGCCGGGACCAACGGTTTATAGTGCTTTCCGAGGCACGGAGGGATCTTGGTATGTGAAGATGCTCACCCATCCACGGACCAACCGCGGCAAGCGTAGCTTACCCTGATCGATCGACCTGTGCGGCTGTTATTATTTAGCCACGGACCCCTTCTAGTTTCTGTCCATAATTCAAGTTAATTTATCTATTTTATATGCACGTGTTTCTATGACAATAAAAAAAGTACTTTCTATCAGGACTAACGTACCTACTTCAGCGGCCAAGCCACTATTTTGATATCAATAGAAACTGAACTGTATTTTTTTTTCATAAGGCTTAAATTGGTATAACGAAGCTTCCACAATTTCGATCGTTACGCCCACCCTTAGCACTATAAGTAAGAGACATCAGCAAGAGAGAGAGCGTGTGAGAGAGAGAAAGAGAGAGAGAGATACATACCGGTTTAATAATCCACCTTTCATTATTAGCTGCATACTTTTCCCAGTCGTGTTTCAGCAGTTTCATATCATGGGGCAACACATAAGTTTTCGGCATGATACCAAATTCACCGATACCGTATTTAGAAACCAGTTTCTGAAGGTTCCTCCACAACCGGTCTTTTCTACCGATTTGAAATGTTCCCGGGAAATGGTTCATCTTTTGTCCATCTTTGATCGCTCTGAACATTATTGATTTCATGTGTTTACCCCATATGCCAACCCATTCTATTGTTTCTGTAATCAGATAGAACGGACCTGGTTTAGAGATTTAGGCGAATCTTCCGCCATATTGAATTGTAGTTACATGATGCGGAAACTATCTAATGGCTTTAATATAATGCTGTAAGTTTTAGTCTATAACATGATTACATAGGGTCAAGTAAAATTAGCTAGCGAAACTTCGCAGACGTGACGCGTATCGGTACCTAAACCACGATAAAACGAAAAAAAAAAGATTTGATGTTTTTCTTTGGGGCCATCGACCGCTGTTAGTATAGAACAGTTACTTGAAGTATGACTTGTTGATGTCAGTCTGCGGAGTTTCCCTGGCAATTTTAAGTTGACCTTTTATTATAACAGATTGCACTGCACTACACTATAATTATCAACAAATGAACAGTAGATCCATAGTTACATTACATCTTCATTGAAAGAGTTCCAATAGTCTCTTCTGTAGAAAAAATCAAAATCACCCTATAGACAAAATAAATTCCAAGATCATACCTTCCTGCGGACATTCAGCGGTATCACAATCGCTCTTCACCAGCCGAAAGCCAGAGTTCGTCAACGTTTTCTTGACTACTATTGGTGTTATCGTGGTCAGTTTCCATTTGAGGTGTTTTTGTATGGGCATAGGTATTTTAAGGCAGGGGCTCTCTTCGTGTCCTATGAACTTGAGGTAGGGAGGTACGCGGGGGAAGAGCGAGGGACGAAGGCAATTTGTCACTGATTCGGGTAGGTGGAGCGGCGATTCTGAAAATTGACAATGTACTGTGTGAGTTTTAATTGCGACAACAAGCATAATATAAAAAAAAATGTCACACATTTTCCTCTAAATTGGATTTTACAAACTACGTTTACCTTTGTAGCCTGTAAACTATTTTACATGTAAAAAAAACGGTACATTACAATTAAAAAACTGACCAAAATACTAGTAATAACAAGAATGGTGACAATGCAGATGGTTTATCAAAATATGAAATGGAAAACCTAATAATTAACGAGGTCGAGGAAACATATGTAGCTTAATTGAAAGAAACCTTCACAATATTACAATTTAGAAAAAAAAAGAAAGAAAAAACATTAGTGTCAGACCGAAACACAATTTTCAGCTGAACCCGAAACTGGGGCTAAACCCAGGGGGTCTACTCCGAAGTAGTATCGGCCGAAAGTTCGGCCATTTCCTGCTACGAAGTTACTATTTGGTTCGGTCGGTTCCGATCCTACACTCCTACACTCTTTCGAATATTGACTATGGTCCCGACCCAACTGTGCCGATCCGAACTTTTTTCGCATTTCTCAATAATATTCGGTTCGGCCATGTGTCGGTCCGATCCGAACATTCCCACTGTGCACTTCGGAGTAGGCCCCCAGGGGGCCTACTCCGAAGTGCACACTTGGCCGAACCGAATATTATTGAATAATGCGAAAACAGTTCGGATCGGCTCAGTTGGGTCGGGACCATAGTCAATATTCGAAAGAGTGTAGGAGTGTAGGATCGGAACCGACCGAACCAAATAGTAACTTCATATCAGAAAACGGCCGAACATTCGGCCGATACTACTTCGGAGTAGACGCCCAGGGGGCCTACTCCAGGGGGCCTGTTAGGCCGAAACCGAAACTTTGGTCGAACACTATAAAACATTGGTATTATAAATAACTGTTCTCTTGATAATAATGATAATAAAAAGGTTGTATGTCAAACTTGCTTTTCCAGTACAGAAATAAATAAAATAGAGAATAAACGAGGGAATGCCTAACTAAGTGTCATCCAAACGTGCTTACGGTGTTGAAGTGAAATAAAATAGGTGAACAAACAAAGGAGTGACGAAAAACTGAACTAGTGCCAAACATTTAATTCAAAAAAATATCCGCATACTACGCATATCGTTTACAACTACGCGACATCGAAACTACAACGACATAATAATACGAAAAATACAAAGGAAAACGCAAAAGGCACATTACCAAAAGTTTACTAAAAGTTCAGTTCAGTTAAAGTCACGTAACATTATATCCTGTCCATTAGGTAAACCGTTTTTTGACAGAATAGTGATTGCAGAACACAATACATTGATTAATAATAATAATATCCCTGGACATTTCACACAGCGCCATCTAGTCCCAAGCTAAGCAACCTAATGCTTGTGTTATGGTAACAAGATGGCTGATAAACTACTTATATACATTTTTTTTGTTGTAAATACATACATATTATAGATAGAAAAACACCCAGACTCGGAAGAAATACATGTAGGTCATACAAATATTTGTTCCGTGCGGGAATCGAACCCGCGACACGCAGCACAGCAGTCAATCGCTTAACCACTGCGCCAACCGTGCCGTCGAAATTTCGTCGATTGATACACGTACGGTATTAAAACGTGTGTAAGAAGCCTTATATAAGATAAGGCAGTATATATATATTTATTTTATTACGCATTTTAAAGTTAACTTTTACGTAATCTGGAATAGTTCGTTCTAAGACAGTTGTCAAAACACGGTTAACCGGATAGGGTATAATTGAACTTATTCAGTTAAAGTTACGTTTCTCTAATTGAAGTTACGACGAAATAGCGTGTCGTTTTCATACGAAATCTATCGCCTTGGTAACACAACGTAAAATTTGAACAAGTTAGGTTGCTTGCCTTTGCGTGTCGGTAAGTATTTGAACGGGTTTGTCGTGTGCAAAGTTGTCAGAAACATTTGGTCCTTGTTAATTTTGTCTGCGAACAACGTTAGAATGTATTAATGGATGAATCAAATCGTGGCTGAATTGTAATGATAGCATTTGTACTACAAATAGAACAGTGTTTTCTGAATTGACGTTTGTGTTTTTGTTTTGATTTAGGTTGATGTAAACATGTTACAATGTACTGATATGCTTATTTTTCATCATTATATATCAATCTTTTCCTTTTCCCTAACTTAGTTGAGAACGGCTTCCAGTCTAACCGGATGCAGCTGAATACCAGTATTTTACACGGAGTAGTAGCAGGGCAGTATTTTACATGGAGCGACTGCCTATCTGACCTCCACAACCCAGGTGACACGATAAGACTGGTAACTAGCTTCAACTTTCTGACTAACTGACCGACTATTTAATTTTGACAATTCAAGTGCCTGTAAATGGTTTATTTGAAATAAATGATTTGAGTTTGAGTTTGAAAACCCTTGGGGACCATTGGTAAGATTGGTTGTCAGACCTTCTGGGCTTCTAAAGATCTTTGACGTAACGATTGTCAAAGATCTAAGAATGACAGCCGGAACCGACGGCATCGTGCTTTCCGAGCCACGGTTCATTTATAAATATTATACAATATCTGGACTTTTTGCCCGTAATAAATATAGTTGGCGAATAGGCTTCATGGAAGTATTTTTGGAATCCAGAAAACGCTTTTCGCGGCCTAAAGACGTATGTGCGTGCTTAGAAACAGTAACATACATCTAGTGCGTCGATAAAACTCAAGAATGCTGTTGAATATAAGTATTCTTTGAAAAAAATTGATATTCCTAAGTAAGTTTACTGGTGCATAACCACCAAATGAACCGTGTTTGTGTGTGAGTTACTCGTGAATCGTAATTTATTCATAGTATAATCTACAACTTGGTAAGTTGTTGCATTTCACGATAAATGTTAACTTCAATTTCCGTCTTATGTGGGTTAAAGTTAAACATGACTTCTGTGTCGTTGACGGAAGGTTCAAATTAAATTGATTTAAGTACAAGAAGTCAAAGTACTGATCCGGACTATTCCCCCATGCTTAAATTCAAGCCTTACTCGCGCTCCGGGAAAAGCTGCGATCTTTTTTTAGATGAGATAGGACTATCTCATGCTCTTCTACAACTTAGAAAAACTATTGTTAGTATAATACTTAAAAAACAATATCAAAGGACAACACTCATCATTATCTTATTTTTTTTTTTGTTATTATTGACATTGGGCTCACTCTTGACCTCAATCCAGCCCAGAGGCAGGGATGAGATCTACGGTGGAACGAGTTTGCCCAGAAGAAGCCTATTCACTCTCGCCTTGAAGAGATTCGGGTTGTATGAACTCGGGAATGCAGACGCAGGCAGACGATTCCACTCCTTAGCTGTGCGCATCAGAAAAGATGACGAGAATTCCATACACAAATGCCCCAGTGCAGTTTGCTTACTCTGCAAGCTATGTGCTATGCAGTAGTGATTACGAGGTTAACGGCTGCTGATACTAAAGTTACTTGAAATGAGTTTCGAAATCATGCTTTTACAAGGGCTCTTAGAATTAAGATGAATCCGTAGAAACCCGGATGAGATGACCAGCTCTTACCATCGTGAACTGCAACAACCAACTAGAAAGCGACAATAATCTTTTGGCGCGTAAATGACATTGACAGGAGGGCTTTGTTGGTGAACATTTGTGAAGCTGTCACAGAAATTGTAGTAACAAAACAAGATGGCGCCGTTAGTTCCGCTTTTGGTCACGCGCCAAAAGAACTTTGTTGCGTTGTATACGCATCCTTGAAAATAAAACTATTCGGTAACTTACCCTTGGAACCTGCTTTCTTAGGTGTGACGACCGTCCCGTTGAGTTTGGTGGACAATTTGGTGACCAGCATGAGATTCTCCTCCTCTTTCTTCACAGCGGAAGGAAGAGCTGGCTTTTCCAGTTTCTCCATCTCCGCTAAAGCAGCATCTGTTTCCATTTGCCAGTAGTCTAGAGCGTCTGGTGAGGGAGATCTGCTGTTCGCACTGTGGACGATAAAAAAAACAATAAAAGATTAAACTAGCGAAACTTTGGGTCTAATGTCGATACAAAAATGTTGTTTAAAGTCAATCAATTAACTCTGTCTATCGCAGTCCACTGCTGGACACAGTCCTCTACCAAACAGTGCCAAAATAACCCGTCATTCGCCTTCCGCACACAGTCCGTCCCAGCAGTCGATCCTTCGACAAACATGGCCAGCCCACTGCCACTTCAGTTTGCTTACTCTGCAAGGTATGTGCTGTGCAGCTGTGATTACGGGGTTAACGGCTGCTGGTACTAAAATTACTTGAAATGAGTTTCGAAATCATGCTATTTCGTTATATCATAGATATAGGCACCCATTACGTCTGTAAAGATTCGGTAGTTATTTAAATTCGATCTCTTAGATATTAATGATTTAACTCAAGTATTCGCACTCAAACAGTACAAACTTCCTGTCTTTTTCATCACCATAGTGTATTTAGAATTAGTTATTTGTATGTATACTTTGGTAGTTTCATTAAAAAAAAACGCTAAACCGCAAAATGACGTCGTTAAGGTAGCGAACGAATAGGCATTTGAAAAGGAAAATATCCTGAAAGTAGGCTGTTAACCCGGTGGAAGGATGTCGCAGTCCGCATTGCGGAGAACTAGTGGAATACGGTACAAAATGGCGCGAAAGGACTTTAATATTAAAGAAGTTATGAGCGATTTATACTGTCTTTGATTCACACCATTTTCGCCACAAATTCCGTCCTAATTTATTACAAACTAGCTGTTCGTGTCTGACCTCGCGCGGGTGAATTCAAATCCAAATTTCCAACTTTTCCAGAGGATTTTCCAAATGTTTTCCTTCATAAAAACCTAGTCCAGATTATTACGTATAAAAAATATAAGGGTTCCGTTTTTTGCCATTTGGCTACGGAACCCTAAAAACTGCCATATCGGTCGAACCGTTCTCAAGTTGCCGTTTCAAACATGCGGCGATTGATTTTTATTTATGTACTTAGATATTTTCAGTTTTGCACGTGCAATTTTAGTTAAAAAAATTAATGATAATGAATACAATATGCTGTTTGTTTTTATTTCTTTTTTATCTCGCTGACGCGTCACATCCAAACGACTTGGCGTACATGATTACCTCTAAAACATGACGGTATCTTTTCCATAACATTCATTGAAATAAATTAATTTTAACCATATACTTATTGTATTTAAATTTTGCTACGGTAATGTGAAATTGTGAATACAAGTGTTCGCAATTCTAAATCTCAGAAACAACAGATAATTCAAGGACATCCAACACGGAAACGAGTCATGCTGGAAAACAAAATCTAGTAAATAAAATTTTAACAAATTGCTGGTGACAATTGTATTTTTGTGCGAGTGAGTAGGATAAAACAGCACGATTTAGCAAGCTGGCCTACACCGTTTCATCGCGTGGCAAGTTTTTTTTTTCCACCTTCGAACTGAATTATAATAATCAGGGTTTAACATAAACTTTGAGGATAAATAGGCCTAATTCTAAACTTCTCCAGACTTTTTCATTTCAAAATACGATATTAATTAGCAACAAAATAACGCCGATTATTTTAAGACCTACTTTGTAAGACTGCCGACTGTCCACATTCTACGTATCAGAAATAGTGATTTTATAAAATATTTTAGACTAGCCGCGCCCCGCGGATTCACGCGCATAAGTCATGATCCCGTGAGAATATCGGGATAAAAAGTATCCTAGGTCCTAATCCAGGTCATGGTCTACCCATGTGCCAAATTTCATCCAAATCCGTTCAGCTGATTTAGCGTAAAAACGTTACAAAGTACATAAGTGTATGTTGGTTCGTTGAGTGTTTCATGCCTAACCTGCTGAACTGATTTGGATGAAATTTGGCACACGGATAGACAATGACTTAGTTTAGGACATACTTGTCATTACGGTAGTACGTTCGCTACGATAATTTCCGACCTTGTCATTACGATAATTTCCGACCGCCACGTGGGTGAAGCCACGAGCAAAAGCTAGTTATCGTATAAAATTACTCACTCTTCAGTGTCCAACTCAAGTGCGATGCAGTCCGTCTTGCTTCCAGACTTCATCTTGGCGCTGCTTGGTTTCTTTAGTTTCTTCTTAGTTTTGACGGCTTTCTTGGCAACTGGTATGATGGTCCCCGAACTCACGGGGAGCGCCGGACTCACCGCTGGGCAGGTTGGCGTTGGCGTGTCTTGGCGTGGCTATACGGAAATAGGAAATAGTTTACATATTTTTCTGGAGTTTTGAATGGGTAATGTGCTATTTGAGTGGACTGGTCCAGTTTTGGATAATTTTTCTGGAGCTTTAACAAGGGATTTTTACAGATTATTCCAGCGAAGTGTAAGCTAATGCGACTGTCAGATGTATTTAGTGTGGAGTACAGACGTTCACCCGCATCTAGGTAGACTGGAAACCGACGCGACACTTTTAGAATTGCAGAGGTTGATGATCGTAAATTAGGTAGTTTTCGAAACTAGAGAAAAATACCAAGTTTTAATGAATTAAGTAGGTAATTAGTCGTATTCAACATTAGAAACGAAATTATTCCGATGGAAATTGCAAACCTCGTTAAAACCCGTTTAATTGCACACATTGAAAAGTAGAAAAACTTCAAATAGTTTCGTATGAATATGAGCCAAATGCTTTGAATATAACAAACGATTAACAACTTCTAAGCGTCCCAGACGTCTGTTTTCTCAAATATTTTGCATAGAGCAATGTACCGACAGTATATTATCAGTATACAGGGTGAATTTTTCAAGTGGGCGTGGATGGCCAAGTTTGTCGTATGTCATTACTTTCTAGAATTTGATCCTTATTAGCGACACTATCGAATGGTGTAATAATACAGGGTGTGGTTTTTCTTCCAAATCGACGGGTTCGATTCCTAGTTAGAAATACTGTTTTTTTTTAAAACCAATGATGCAGTTTTAGTTTTCATCAAAATCGAGCTCGAGACTCCTTTGATTACTTTTAGCTATTCCTCAAAGTTTCGGATTTGGCCATCCACACCCACTTGAAAAATTTCCCTGTGTAAGTGTATTAATTTGGGCAATACCTACTCATGAATATTCTACAAGGAAACATGTTAAATATTACAGTTTCGCAACTGGTGTAGAAATAGGCCTTAACTCCGGCAAAAAAATAACAAAGCAGCACAGTGGGTCAAGGATGGCAGAAATATTTAAGATTTAGAACACATGTAGGCAGTGTAAGTGGATTTAAGAATAGCTAAGTCTTCTCACTACTCTGTTAGCTTAGAGTTTCGAAAGCATTGTACTGCAAACGTGAAGAAACAATTTAATGGTTAATCTGGATGGGAATGCGCGGGAATAGTCTTCTTCTAGAGTTATTCGATTTTTTTGTAGTAAACATAACATAAAATCACGCTTGTATTCACCGAAGGGGTTATCAGCGGTGTATTAAACCCTTATTTCGCCAGTTCCGGCTTGTATTAAAGGGCGAGGTTTATTGCCGTTAAAACAGGGCATTTGTGATTTTTCCAACGCCAGATCATTTTATCCGAGGAATAGTTTTGAATTTTTGACATTTCTTCCACACAAAATGTCAGACGTCAATTTTATTCTACAAATAAAAATTATTTGCCCATTGAAAACTCAACCCTAAGCTAAATATAAGCATATTAGCAAGGTGGTAGATAAGGGTAACTAAAATGAAGATTAGAATCTCCATTTCATTAATGGTGTTTGATTTTAGAGTGTTTTCGAAACAACACTTTAGAAAATTGCATGGTAACGACCCTCATTTATAAAGCTTTAATAGAGTTTTGATTAAGAAATTGACTTATAACACGTTTTCATATATCGTGTAGTGCATTATACGAAACGGAAGGGTTAATAGAAATGTATTACATGCGAAGTGTAATTTCTACATTGCATGTAAGATTTATGTAAGGATGTTATGAAAAGTAAACATCAGCAATATAAATAAGGATAATCAAGTCATAGAAATAGGTCGACAGAAATAAATAGAGGAATTCAGAGATTTACCAGCACCGACACTCTCCAGTACTTTCGCAAATGGTTTTGGCAAGCATCACTGGTGTCTCAACAAACCCACACTTATTGTAATTTCTTCTTCGTTCGAGCGAACGGATCGCTTTCAAATATAACTGCACAAAACATGTCAAGGATGTCAATACAAAGGTTAACTGTATAACTGAAACACCTGAAACTCTTACATATTCGAAAACGAAATTTTCTTTTACACTTTCTGTTACAATTATCGACTAATTGCCTAATTAATATGTACAAATTGACAAGAGATGGAAACGGCACGGTAGTAACAGTGATAATGCATCGTATTGACATTTTGTACACTTCTGGCATGAGGCCAGGTCGCGTGAACCGATGCCACAATAAAATCTAAAGTGTACAGAATTAAACAGACAATAAAACAAGGCTAGTCGAGATGTAACCAGTAACCATTAAACGTTTCACACCTACGCGGCTTCGCGAGAGCATTTCGACCGGTATTAACATTTATAATTGCATTTAAACAATCACATTTATGGTTTTGACATGTCCTTATTTAATTCTAGTATTTACTGAATAATTTACAACATTAACGTTAAAGTTTTTAACAGTTCTTACATAAAAACTTGTGATCAACATTTTTCTTCGAGCGTTCGCCAAGTTCTGCTGAAAATCGCGCCAAAAGCAACAGACATCCGGGCGCCACCGTCAAGTCTTTAGGATCAATAACAGATTACTAATTGAAAACTTTTGAATATTTGTTTCATATTTCGTGAATGAAAAAGTTTCACTGTGCGTGTTGTTCGGTGACATTATGTGATGATAATAATATTAATTTTCTTTCACTATAAATGGATTTTCGCAGCGATACACTACTAAATTATTTACACCGGTTGACTGATGTCACACTATTCAAAGAAACTGTTCAAGTAAACAATATTTTAAAGAAATAGTTAAGAAATATTTCACGACTTACATTGTGTGAAAACTTCCTCAAAACTTTTCCTAGGAAGCCCATGCCTAATCTCCAAGATATACGCGCGTCTTCAACGGAACCACGTCACTGACTAGCCACTGCGATCCCGTCATAACTTCATTGCATGACACACTATAGTCTGAAGTTCTGAACACCTCTTGCATAACCTACACCATCGGTAACGTCACATTAATAAAAGAAAAACTTCTTTTAAAAATATCTTTTGTAAAAGAATTCCACTATTTCCGCGAAGATTGTGAAATGTAAACAAATCGCTTTTTTTTAGTCGAGTGATGTAAGCTGCTGGTCGTAAACCTTTTTTTATAGTCGCCACCTTCATAATTATGATATTTGATTTTATCGTGTTTGGCATGATTGAAATGATAAAGGAGGACAGTTATGATTTTTTTTTTCTTTTTGTATTTTTGTTCAGTTTATTTTATGAATGCATGTGGTGTGTAAATTTTGGTTTATTTTACAAGGATTTTATGAATGTATTTTTATGGTACTGTAAACGAACTTTCAGCGTGATACGCAGGTATACAAGTTACTGAAAAGCCATGTGTTTTGAAAAAGCAAAGTCCGTTTCAAGTTATTTACACCAAAGCTTTGAAAAGCTCTCGATTAAATTCACACAATCACCTCGCGTGCGGCCAGACATAACAAAAACGTCGTACTTGCAAAATCAACCGCGAAAAGCACGCCTTTGACACATTTCCAAGACAAATTCAGATTTAACGCATAGGATTTAAAGCACGTGGTTAGAACGAACTCCTATAATATACCACGGAGGAATTTCAACATGAGTCATGGCGGTGAAATAAACAATATCGCGAGACTTGAATAATCTCTTCAGACAAATTATGAATAGATTTTGAATAGTGATGACGGATGTATACGATGGAAACAATGTTTCTATTACGTCCAAAATGAACTACTGACGTAGAGAACACGGAAAACTGGAAACTACTGCGCCAAAGGAAATATTACACGGTTCAAGCAAATTGTTTTACTTAATTTGTTTGAGAGGACCAAAAATTAAGGAGATGCCCGTCATTCATCATCATCTGCCTAGCCTTTTCCCAACTATATTGGGGTCGGTTTGCAGTCTAACCGGATGCAGCTGAATACCAGTATTTTACATGGAGCGACTGCCTATCTAAACTCAACAACCCAGTTACTGGTTAACACGATACCCCTTGGTAAGACTGGTTGTCAGACTTTCGGGGTTTCCGGAGATAGCCGACATTGTCATACTAATATTATAAAATGCGAAAGTAACTCTGTCTATGTTTGTTTCCTTTTCACGCCTTAACGGCTGAAAGAATTTGGATGTAATTTGGCGCACTAGTAAAACATGACCTGAGTTAGGACATAGGATACTTTTAATCCCGGTAATACGTTTCCGTGGGATAATTATCGACCTTAACGCGGGCGCAGCCATGGAAAAAAAAAAAGTTCCAAATTGAAAGGTAGGCCGCCCTCAGGCTAGGTGGAGCAACGATCTTCGCAGGGAGGGCTGGTAGCAGCTGGATGAATAATGAGAATAGCAGAGAATCGAGATAAATGGCGTGATCTTGGAAAGGCCAATGTCCAGCAGTGGACTGTTAAAGGCTGATGATTATGATGCTTAAGTGAACCGTGTAATTCAGACGAGACTAATAACGCTAGAAAATATAACAAGTCAAGGTAAATGTATGCTCATTAAAACGATTTCAGCGTTTTCATGCATACGTAAATTAAATCGCGTTTGTGACTAAAATAACAATATCATAACGACATCATGCGATAATCGCACGCAATTAATTTTCACGAATATTACGAAAACTATGTCTGTATTTGCTTTCAGATGTTGCTAAAGAGTATTTCATTAGTTTTACTGAAAATTATTGTAATCAAGGTACCTACATAACTGAAAATGTTTACGGGTGTTTTACACACCCTATGAAACCAATCAAATATTCCTAATGCATCCTATGATGTGGCAAACTGTACCAGCTGTCGGCTGGTGGCTATTATGATTTCGAGAGAGCGATCATTCAGCGAACTGGCTTGCTCGACAACGCCTACATAGCACACGTTTCGTACGCTAAATGCACATTATGACTGATTGACTGCGCTGCGCTAGTAGCATCGCTAACGCCGACGCTACTGCAGTATCACATGACGCCGCCGGCGCCGCTTATTCCGCTGAATCAAGCCTCAACTATACTCTGCTCATTTTATGATGATGAATAAGACACGTCATGCTTACGTATTTTAGTGATGTAAATGTAGTATACTATTTATATCGAAAGTTTTTTATTCGATCATTGATTCTTTTAAACGTCTGCTTACGTCGATCTAATGTAGTCATCACCATCTGACATTCTGACTGTAGCCTTTTACCAACTATATTATGATCAGAGGGACAATTCTCGTAATTTTAAGAACGTTCACAGTCAGAAGGCCAATTCTCGTAATTTAAAATGTTCAAAATCTAGTCGCAGTCTCATCTCAGCGACAAACAAATGTCAAAAACTTGCCAAAATGTAGGGAAATTTGAGGTTTTTTTGACAGATTGACACTGAGATCAGACTGTGAACGTTCTTAAAATTACGAGAGTTGCCCCTCTAATCTCTGTCTCAATCTATCAAAAATACCTGTAATTTTTGACTAGTTTTTGACATTGATTGTCGCTGAGATGAGATTGCGACTAGATTTTAAACGTTTTTACGTAACTGAATGCATAATCAGCCTATAATGTTCTGGGACACGGACTCCTCTCTTCGAGGGGGAGTGGGCTGTAATCTACCACGCGGGCTCAGTGCGGGTTGATAGATGTCACATGTCTTCGAATTTTAGGTTTTAGGACATGCTGGTTTCCTCACGATTTTCCTTCGCCGTTTTGAGAACAGCGGTGATCAAATTATTTACACAAAGTAAAACTACTGCCTGGGTTCGAAACCACGATCTACTGGGCCAACACTGCTCTGGATGCAATCTGGGTGCAGCTCATTCCCAGAATTATCTTGACTTGTTTTTTTTTTCTCGTATACAAATGTGTCATATCCATCATCACAAAATAAACATAGTATAATTACTACAGAACCAAATCTTCCACTCACCACATCCATAATAGGCTCAACATGAACAGTTTCATTGATAGCCGTGGTCCTCAACACATGCATATCATGTTCGCGATGGTCCTTCATCACAGTCAGTTCTTTCCGGGGACGGATTGGTTTGGCCCCAGCGCTGGAGGAGCCCCTGCTAGGACTCTTGACGGTAGCAGTGTTGCCGAGATTTGCGACGGCCGAGCCATACGAGTAACCGAAGCCAGCGTTATCTTTGGCGCGCTTCGTGTTCGTCGATTGGAAGGATAGGCGGCTAGAAACAAAAGAATGTTGGTTTAGTTATGGTTATGTAAAACATATCGTAAATATTTTTATCAGTATTATTATTTTAGTTTTATGTCGCAATCTGTTGAAAAAATGTGATGGATTAGGTCATCGTCTGACATATTATTGACTAATTTATCTTTAAATAACTCAACATGTTACTTTTACTAGAGATTTAACGACCATAAATGAACTTTATAAAATGGGCTTGAGCAAGGTATAAAGCAAGGCATGATTTCAGAGTAGGTAGCTTAATTAAAATAGGATTTAGAAACATATTAGCCTTGTTATTGGTAAATTCTAAAATTCCACAAGAAAAATTAAATTGATTTTCAACCTACATCCCATATAAATAAAGCTCAAATTAGCGCGTTAAATAGCATGCGTCAATACTATTTTCACATTGCTTTCGTCATTGCTAAACATTCGTCATTCTGTGGCTACAAATTATAAGCATGATACCTTTCATGTTGGTTTAAGAACTTTATTATTTCTCATTAAGAATTAATAATAAACTTACTGAGAAACTAAATTTTCATAAAAGATATTCATAAAACACGAAATTTCACAAAAAAACATCAAGTACAAAAAATTAAACTACGAAACTCCAATTACTTAGTAACATGTCCTCCCAGAACAGTTAATTACAGGAAACGAAGTATAGGTATTTCATCATACAACACAATATAGAAATAACAATTGTTATTTAAATGAATTTGCTTTTATTCATGGCCATTCAGCAACATGAAAACACATAATAAACTCATTGATTAAATAAATGTAAAAAAAAATCACATCTCTTTTTCATTACTCAAGTTTTGTAAGTATTTTTCCAATTTCATTCAAATTTAATTTGTTAATAATTATATTGTAGGTAGAATGATAGCAATAAGGTGAAGACTTTGTTTTTTCAATCCACTGAGCCGATACAACGAGTGAACACCTAACATAATCCTTTTAACATACTGACCTACTTTTAAACTAATTATAGCCTGCCCTGAGTGGGTGGGTGTATCTATCTTAAAATATATCACCTTTGCCTACACATAAAAATATAATCTAATTACAGTACCGAAAAGGTCAAACTCTTGTAAGAATATATTGTGCAATTTTTCATTTTGTAGCATTTTCTTCCCAGATAGATAAATATCTGCTCTCCTTAGATAAGAAATTCTTACAATAGTTTGACCTTTCATAATGAGGGAAGATATTTTGATATTATATAGTACAATATTTTGTTTTTTTATAATTTCACCTTATCATCTCCAATTACTGAAAAATATTTTATTGGAATTTGGCCATTTTTCTATAAGGTGACATGAAACCAACTAGATTAACCCAAAAAAAAATGCTAGAATTAAAATAACTTTACCACTGATAAGATACTTGCATGGTTACAAGCATTTATATACCCAAGTAATTACAATAAAAAAAACCATTAGGATTAATGTCAGCATGTGTATAACCTAAAAGAACAATCGAGTTTGCCAAATTAATAGACACACTTCCTCATAGTAAAATTCAAGTAAATTGTATTTATTTGATCACTCAAAACTGTAATAAATATTACCTACATTCCCCGCGGTTCCGTAGCAAATGAGCTCGACACATTAATCACAAAATAAATAGCATTCTAACATGCACAGTACCTCTAATAATTGTGAAAGACAAATCAATTTATTCAATTGTCAAGTATTCCATTACATGCAAAATCATGTTATTGAATAAACCAATTGCTGTATTGATAGCTGATTACAAGGTTCCCACAAACACAATATTGATAACAGATAAGAATAACAACTTACTTATCATATCCCGGTATTGGAGCTCCTATATTAAAACTGCAGTACAAGTTGTCAGATTCACTGGCAGCCCGCTGTCTTCTGCGACCTTCTAAGTTAGCTTTTGTGTCCTGTTTGTGCTTAGGTTTTTTGAGTATACTGTGTAGTGGTGAATTTGTTAAAGGGTTATTGAGTATTGATTTCAAAGGCTGTTTTGTTGCCTGCACCTCCATCATTTCCTGGTCAACTTTTTCTAGTAGTTCCTCAACTTTTGGCAATCGGTCATCAACTTTAGTATTGGAGAGTGTTGTAACTAGAAAAGGTCTGCTCGGGTTTTTTGGGTATAATTTTGATCTTCCTGGCTGGTAACTGGGGATAAACAGAGTAATTTGTTGTTATGTTATTGTTACACAAGTCCTTGAAATGTTTTGAATTTGGTTTTTGTCATTCGGTCTGGGAATAACACCTGTTTGGGGAAATAGATGAAATGTAAATAGCATGCATACCCATAATTCACCTAACTATTGTTGACATTTGGTTAGATAACGAGCAGTGTCCAAGCACTACAAGCTTAAAGGTTATGTTTGTGGAGCTCACCCATGGTACCTGTCCTGCTCATGGGCCATGACGTAGTCGCCGTTCTCGGCGGCCGGCAACGAGCACTCGTGACGAAACCTCGCGGCTGTGTAGTGCGGTTCGCTGTTGTTCAGCGTGAAATGGCTCTTGTTGGACAGGGTTCGGTGATAGCGACAGTTACTGTCTGCGGAGCGGTTCGCCTCGCGACTCGCATCCTCGTACGGCGAACGGTCCACGCCTTCGCTGCGGCAGCGACGCCGCAGTATTCGCGCTGGCTCCCGACCAGACCAATCCAGCACTGACCCCAAGGGATCGCACACGTCGAACCCGGCTTCGTAGCTTGGGCACGCTCGCCTACTATCCATATCCGACCCGTCTAATCGCGACGCATCGTCGAATGTCCACATGGATTGCGCACCAGGAATTTCACTATTACACTGCTAATTTTACTGAGAACCACTGAAACATGAACTTTTTATCGGCGTCGACGAGGCCAGGGGGCGACAGGTGACAGATCGCCATTCGACAACCGCGATACAACGTGCCAGGACTCCCGCCAAAATTGAAAGAAAATTAAGTTCTTTTTTTAAATAAATTAGCAAACCTTCAAGAAAAGATACTCCTACGCGAATTACGCTTTGACACAGTCACACACTTTGCACCGTTAATTTAATAATGCCTATAGTAATGGCGATCGTGGTACACTCAAATCCTCTCGTATTTTTTTCAGTTGTTGTTTACCTATTCGACAAACAACAAAAACGTTATGAGGTCCATTCGGTGATAACTATATTGATTTACTGTGGTTGGAAATAATGCGAAACGGCGTTGCATAAAATATCGATCTCTAGAAAGGGATATTGAAAAGAAATTTTTAAAACACTTGATAATTTATTTCTTTCTCTACACACTTAATATTAAAGCTTGACTAGTAAATATCGTTGCTTGTGGATTTCTGCTGTCACTTTCTAGTCAAAGCTTTTTCTATGTGTGTGAAAGAGAGAACCCATTAGTTCAGTATACTGCCGCAAGTGTGTTTGAATTTGTTTGGTTGGTAAATACGAGGTTTCATTGAAGATTTTGGTGGATTGAGCGCACGGTTACAATGTTTATTTGACAATGAACTAGTTAACGGTTTCAAAATCTTATTTAGGGGCTGTAAAAAAGTCTGAAATATTTTATTAGATATATTCTAAATAGCTTTTCTCGTATGTCAGCGTTTTCTACAAAAAGAAGATTTCAATAGTATTCAGACATGAATGAGAGCAGTTTACAAATACAAACAATAGATCATAGATTCACGTTCTCGTCGTCATTCGCGGACACAGAATAGGGTGGTGTTTGATAGCTCATCGAGAATAAGATCTCGGTACAATTTATGAAAAGTAGAAACGTCCATTCCATCACCATTTTTATGCAAATGGTGATGGATAACAGTTATCGTTCCCGTCGGGAAGATCCAGAAAATATTCTCGTTGGTTTTCTAAAATGTTGGTCACCCTCCTGCTTTGATCAACGAACCTTGACCGTTTGAGTTCAATGTGTTGCACGAATTTTATAATAATAACGTTAGGTTGCAGACACCAACCCACCAGCCCGTTAGGGTATTTATGTTCTGTGCCCACCAGCCCCCGTTTTAGGACTAGGTGCATAATGGTAAAATCTTAATTATTCTACTAAGACTAAAAAGGCAGAGCTATAAGACAGGCTTCTACAGTGTGTCCAGTATATCATGACTAGGTTGCCGACTTTTTGATTAACTGATACTCTAATGTTCTATTTCTATACCAGAATACATCTAAAAAAAATGTTTTTTTTTTTTTGAGAACTAGTTTTTTCAAGGCGTTCCTAGGGTACTATCCTCGTGCAATGCAATGTATATACAGCAATCCAGACAGACATCTCCGTTTGTGGGTAGCTATAATCAACTCGGAACACCGTCTGTATATAGACTGCTGAACTCTCGTGTAAAAACGCGACTTTAGTCAACGAATTTTGGTTGAATATAATTATGGTGAATACCTATTGAATAGTTGCTAAAACATGACCTCCTTTTTGGATATGGGTTATTAGAATATGTTTTAAAACGGAATATAAATCCGCGGAATACTAGCATATTTTGGCGCTTGAATGACATTATCAGGGGGCGTTGTTGTGACATTATGGGTTACCCGTTAATATAATTATGTACAGACGCCAGCACATCAAGCTACTACAATCTGTCAGATTTCTTTAATAGATTTTCGACTTTATTGCTAGAGCATTAGGTTCAATGTTGATTGGGAAAATCTGACAGTTTCGGGTAGGTTGACCTGCTGGCGTCCGTACCTTACTTTTAGGGAATACATTAATGCAGCCAAATGAGGTTTGTCTAAATTTGGCGAAATAAATAAAAATGTTCAGACGTGGCAATATAGATAGTGTGATGTTATATGTAGGTATAGAAAGGCTCTATTCAAGAAAACACAGAGTGAACTTTACATTATTTGCTATAATTGTGCTCTGTATGAACTATATCAAGCAGTCGCATATGGGAATCTTCATTTAAACATTCTGATTTAAACCGATACTCTTTCTTCTTCACATGAGAACAGTAATTGCGCCATTGATCGGTAGAGATGGCGTTGAATGAAGTTTGTACCATTTCTGCCATTCCACAGGATGGCTTCACAATGTTCACCTCTGCCACTTTCCTTTGCATTTTTCGTTGTAAAACACCGATATCAACCTTATCCAACAAAAGTTTGTCTTTCTTTAATTTCCTTTTCTTCCCTGGTGTAACTATTTTACTGGATGATGCTTCAGCCAATCTTCTTTCACTTGCGATTCTTGTTACAGTACGTAAAGAAACACCTGAAGAACAAAGCATTAAATATTTCATAAAATAAGCGCTATATTAATCTTTTAAACCCAATTGCACTAAACCGACACTATGTCGGCCTAAGCTGGGGACAGTCTAAGTTTAGGCAAAAGATTTACTAGTAAATAGGTTGTTTAGGATTTCTAACTTTTGAGTGGAAATTTAGGATCCCCAAGGATGGCACCACTTACCTGTAGCGGCGGCAACTCGCTCATTTACTCTTTCGAATGGAATTATAGGGTTACTATGCTCCCTCTCCTTTATAAAAAACTCCTTAACTTTTAGGATTACCTCTCTAACACCACTTTTTATTACTTTCGGCATGTTCGTTGAATTTAACAAGCAAAAACAACACGAAATACCTACGCAATGTCAAAAACTGACACTAAGGTACTTCTCTTCTTAGTCTGTGCCTGCTGTGCTGACACCAAGGTAGGATGCGTTACTTCCGATTTAAGCCACGCGCCAAAAGAAAAAGAACCTTGTAGAGCATAAGTGGCCAGTAGCTTGCACAGTGATTAGCGCCCTATATAGTACATACTAATTCCATTTTAGCTCCATAGATCTACAAAGGATAGCATAGATAGGGTTTGTTTTGTCCCTCTTACACCGTTTGGCCCCCCGCCACCGTTAACGGGACAACAACGAGTAACCGGAGAAACGAGATTATTCGAACCGAGCGTTACGTCTCGGTGACGGCATGCGCTGGACACGCCCCGCCATAGTAGATGTAGATAACGCTGCTTCGGCGCCATCATCTCGTTCTCGTTAACGAGGCGGTGGACAAACGTCCTTAAAGCCGCGTCCCAACTAGGGCCGCGCGGCTCCGTGAGGCCGAGCCTCGGTGAGTTCTTATAATAGTGGCGCGTTGTACACAATAGCAAAAGCCTCACGAGGCCGGGTCTCGCGAGGCTTTGTGGCCGCGCGGCCCGTAGTGGGGACGAGCTCGCGCACCTTTAGGCGGGCCGCGCCGCAACGCAGGCGGATTGCTCGGTTCGGATCTGTGAAATTCATTCCATGCCTGTCCCAGCAGTACATGGTAGCAGTCCAGCAGTGCAATTCTGTAACCATCTCACCGTGAAAACTTAGGTGAAGACGTGAGTGTGGAGTGAGGTGTCATTCCAAATAATGCTAGGGATTGACACTACTGACAACTTACATCAAGCTCACTTCACTTGAGTTTTCACGGTGAGATTTTTACAGAATCGACCGGCAGTTCCCATGTGTAGTGGTAGTGTGCGAACTTGGTTGTGAGGGTTGTATTGAATTATGTTAAATGTTTATAATTTTGTAATCATATTTGTTACGGTCGCGAATATTTTTTTATTCAATATACAACTTGACACTGGTTTTCAAAAGGCAAAAACATAAGATTTGAATTTTGCGGACTACTGTAGCGCATCCTCCTTAATTATAATCGGTAACGATATGTAACGAAATAAATAAACCAAACAAAATATATCTAGCAGTGTTTTCATTTCAATCTAGTAAAACAGATTGGGAACTTGAAAAGATCTATCAGTAATCTATCTGGAATAGGATGAATACAGATCAGGCTGTAGTTTTATGCACCAGAGGTGCCTTGGGTTTAATAACATAATTATAGAAACTTAAGGCTGATAACACACTGGCGATTTACGAGCGAGTTCAAAGCGAGGAGAGTGCGCAACGAACTCGCCACGAAGACGCGGCGGGCGATTGATCCCTTAGAACGGGACGATTTTTAATTACAGTTATAACTAACTCTGTATCAATTGTATTATGTTTGAACCTTTCAACAATGCTACGTCCGCTCACACTCCTCGTGTCTTTGATACAACCTATTTATTCAATGTACTCGGATACAACTGAAGTGGGGTGGGGCGGGCTGTTGAACATAGTGTTTTAAATGGCGTCGATGGTGCTATTCGATTCACCGAGCTCACGGTGAGCTTGAGCTCGCTGCGCACTCGCCTCGCTTGCAAATCGCCAGTGTTAAGGCCCGGCCCTAAAAAAAGGAATACTTATTTGTAACGGAAAATAATAAAACAAAGTGCCCATTATAATTATTTATTACTTATCACATTATAAGCTATACTTTACACAAAACAATAAAATATATTTGACCTAGCCTATCGTACCCAATGTAACTTTGTACAAACATTTAAGTATTTATAATATGTATTTAATTTACGTTGACTGTACATTTTTAAATACTTTAGTTCGTTTTGGTCAAGTATTACACGATAAAATAAAACAACAATTGCGTATATGAATATAATATTTGCACATAATAGCTAGTCTGAAGATCAGAGTCTTGATACTATATGGAAAATAATGAGTAAATGATATTAAAGAAGAAAAAGGCGGAAAATATATTAATAATAACACATTTTGCCTAGTAATGAATGAGGAATACTAAAATAAAACTCTTATTGCATTTATAAAAGCCGCGAGAGAATCAAAGGGCAAAGGGTAGTCTTAAAGGTCTCCAAATTAAAAATCTTACTCAAATCCAAAGGTCACATGTACTGCCATGTGTACCTGAGTGCACCTATTATTACACTAAGTAATCAGATGGCTAATTCCCGTAATTACAAACGTTCAAAATCTAGTCGCAATCCACTGACCTCTAATAAAAAAGTACGACGTACTAAAGAAATTGGCTCTGGACGCGGACATTTACAGATGGATACGTACTTAGAATCTGTCAGTGTCCGGTGTTCGCGGTTCGTCCGCAATCTATCCGTGCCGGTGTGACTGATCCCTGAGTGAAATAGTGCATAGTTGGTAGTTTTTAAGGTTACTTTTTTACTATGTTATGTGTATGTAACAGGCGCTTCTCGCCATCAAACCCGAAAGTTTGCCGAGTAAAATAGTAAAAACAACAAAATAATGTATTTTTGAGAAAAAAAAAAAATGACAGTTGTTTTTTGTGCCGATTTAAAGCGTACCGATCGAGCGGCTCAGGAACTTAAATCGATACATTGTTACAAATGGCCGTTGTGTTGTTTTGGTACATCACTGATGATTTATTAGGTCTAAATCGTGAAATAAGACTTTTTTGTGTATTTTGTGTTTACTACGACATATTTAGAACATTTTTATCATGAGATTATGCGCATTTTGTAAAACTCACTATAAACTACTATTTTATTACCAATCAATATAATAAATCTAATTCGATTATCTTGATTTGTTTGTTCAATTTCTAGATCTATGCTTTGTTTGACACTAATTTTATCATTAATAATTCACAATTAATTGCAATAATGAAAATGTATAATGTAATGTATACATAAAATAGTGCATGTGGTGTTAGCCTGTAAGTAATTGTTGCACTTACAAATGTATATGTGTGCTTTTAAAAGAAATGTATTGTGTAAACAATTGTAGGCTAACCTAAATAAATATATAAAAATGTTAGTTCCACAGACGCTCACGTTGCTATCAGCGCCAAAATGGTGAAAATGTAATGTGAAGCATTTTGTCATCGATTCGATAGTATGATGTCCAGCGTACTTGTATAATATAGGTCAGTGTCGCAATCTCAGCGACAATCAATGTCATAAACACAGACACAGACAGATTGAGATTAAGATCAGACTGTGAACGTTCTTAAAATTACGAGAATTGCCCCTCTGGTGCAATAATTCAGAGATAGATACTATCCCTCTAAGCTACTTATGTGAGTTTACAACATTCTAAAATAATAGCATTCACTCTAACACAGGAAATAAACACGAACTTAGATCGCCATGGCTCGCCGAAATCTGTAGAAAGAAAAAATACAAGATTAGTAAGTTCGAGATAAATCATAGCATATAATGGTCATAGATAGATTCTGTAGATATTAGTTACTAGCTTCTGCCTGCGACTTTGTCTGCGTGAAATGTCTTGTTCCCCCGACCCACCTCATCGCATCGCATCGCCCGCCCGCGCCATTACTTCGTTTTCGCTTAGTTTTTACTCGGCTCCCAAGAGTCTTAGTATGATGTTAGATAGCCTATAGTCTTCCACAAGAATGGGGCTTTCAGATGCGAAATGAATTTCAATCAAATTTCCCTGGTTCCAGAGATTAGCGCGTTCAAACAAACTCTTCAGTTCTATTGAATAGATATCTACAGAATGTATGCTTTTATTTCCTTAAGTTATGACTGATGGACTGCCCCGTTAGTCTAGTAGTCGCAAGCGCTACTGCCAAGCATAAGGTTCTATTCCCATGTTGGGCAAAGTGATATTGGGTTTTTCTATCAGGAATTTCTCAGTAGCAGCCTGAAGTTTGAGCGGCAATTCTCGTAATTTAGTCGGCACGGTTAGCGCAGTGGTTAAGCGATTGACTGCTGCGCTGCGTGTCGCGGTTTAGATTTCCGCACGGAACAAATATTTGTATGACCTACAAGTAGTTGTTCCGGGTCTGGCTGTTTGTGCATGTGAGTTTGAAAGTTTGTAAACGCACCCACGATACAGGAGAAGTTCCTAGTGTGGGGAAACGTTTTTAATTTTTTTTAAGAACATTCAGTCTGAGATCAGACTGTCGACGTCTCAATCTACCAAAAATAATTCTCTCTATATCTCTACATTTTGATAAGTTGTTGACATTTGTTAGTCGCTGAGATGAGACTGCGACTAGATTTTGAACGTTTTAAATTACGAGAATAAACTTCAATGATTATTAAGTAAAGGCTAACCTTTACTTAATAATTATTGAGGTGTGCATAATACACCCACATTTCGCTGATTATGATGTAAGTCTTAACTTACAGCAGAATCAGCGAAATGTGGGTGTATTATGCACATCTCTACCTAATCCTTCGGGGAAATACAAGGTGACGTTCCGCAGGGTTATGTTCTGCGCCAAAAGATCCTCATAACACTACGTAAAAGTTTCTGTCAAAAAATACCATCTGCTTTGTTGTTACTGTATACTGTAGTTTAGTGTATGGTCAGCAACAAAAGTCGGTTAACACTTTAGTTGTATAAATCTTAATTATTGAGCAAAATATTCTTAAAAAACATATAGTAATAGAATATTTAAGAGTAATTAACTCTTTGCTATTACATGAAATAGAGAAAACCAATGTATCACATCATTTTGTATCAATTTAGATGATTTGTAAAAGTAACAGTGTTAATTGAGTTTTGTTGCTGAGTGTAGAGCACTGTGCGGCGAGTACGTACGTGTCAGTACTTGCGCGGGTAGTCGCGCGGCGGCGGCGCGTAGCGGTCGGGGTAGGGCGCGCCGGGCGGCGGCGGCTGGTACTGCGGCGCGTAGCGCGCCTCGTAGCTGCCGTAGCGCGCCTCGCTGCTCGACCACGCCTCGCCTCCTCCACCGCTGCCGTTGCTTCCTATGAGTAAAACGGAACTTTATTTCATGTTATTTTTGGAACGAAGTTCCTTATCGCGCGTTGCGAAAGGGGCCTAGACGGAAAAAATTAAGACCAAAAGTTATAACGACACTTTTTGCTATAGTTGTAAGCCGTGCGGCGTGCACGTGTTTCTCTGTCTGTCTCTCTCTCTCTTATAGAAAGCAAGCCAGTAATACTTCATTCCATCCGGGTGTCCTTTGACACCTCTCAAGTTCAATCTACCTAGCCTTTTCCCAACTACGTTGGGGCTTGCAGTCTTTGGATGCCGCTAAATACCAGTTTTACATGGAGCGACTGCCTATTTGATATCCACAACTCAGTTACTGAGTAACACGATACTCCTTGGTAAGACTGGTTGTCAGACTTTCGGGCTTTTGAAGACCCGCAACGAATGTCAAAGATGCAAGAATGACAGCCAAAACCAACGGCTAACGTGCTTTCCGAGGTACGAGAGGGGTCTCGGTATGTAAAGATGATCACCCATCAACGGGCTGACCGCGACGAGCGTTACTTAACCTGATCGATCAACCCGTGCGGCTGTTATTACTTAGCCACGAGCCCCTCTTGCTGACCACTCGAAGCGTCTCAATTTATTATATTTGGTGACCGACCAAAACATCCAATATTTAGCTGACCATTTAAACCATAGCCATTACAGATTACCTTTAGATGGCGCTGCTGCGTCAGGGTAGCGACTGGACGCGTTCCAGCTGCGCGGCTCGGGCTTGCCGGGCGGCGACGGCCGGTACGAACGGTTATCGCGAGACTCGTACGAACGACTGAAACCAAAATTTTGCATTCGTATATTTTGTCCACTACAAAAAGTATCTTCTGTGTTACGTAAGTATACTCTGTGAGAGGGTGCGGGCCGTAATCCACCACGCAGGCCCAATGGGGGTTGGTTGAATTTTTGGTTCTAGGACATGCCGATTTTGGTAATGTAAATAATTGCTGCGTGTCGCGGGTTCGATTCCCGCACAGAACAAATATTAGTAAGTCCTACATGTATTTGTTCTGAGTCTGGGTGTTTTTCTATCTATAATATGTATGTATTTACAAAAAAAAAAAAAATGTATATAAGTAGTTTATCAGCCATCTTGTTACCATAACACAAGCATTAGGTTGCTTAGCTTGGGACTAGATGGCACTGTGTGAAATGTCCAGGGATATTATTATTATTAATTTACACAAACTAAAGCGCCTGTCTGGGTCCGAACCTACGACCTACAATTCAGTCGCGGACGTTACCCCTGCTCATATCTGTCCAAATACGTCAAACGTTTTACCAGCATAACTTCTTCGTCGTATTGATGGCAGAACAGAGGGCCTAAAAAGGCCACTTTAAGGAATACCTCTAAAAGCTATTCATTTCCCGAATTCCCAGCAGATCATTAGCATAATTTACGTAAAATTTCTTTTCATATTAAAATTTGGTGTAAACAGCCTCATGAAAACAAATAAAAACTGTAATTTTATCGGTAAATTTTTCATTACAGTTTTTATTAATCATATTGATTTTTTATTTTTTGTTTCTACAGTTTAAATCTTATTTCATTGTGATATGAATTGCACACATCCTATTGTGAATTGTCAGTTTGTGACCATTTTACGATTTTTAATATGATTCATATTGTTAGCCTATTATGATTCTGCCAAAGTGACCTTTTTAGGCCCTCAGTTTATTAAATTTAAGTCGCAGTAACTAAGGGCAGCCCGACCAAGTGGGTTCAGTTATGTTAGAACTGTGACCATACGCGCTAAATCCAAGAGATACTTATTTGTTTCTGTCATAAAAACCAAATTTTTAACAGACTCAATACTCTAAACCTGTTGATCACTTATTCATTCAATGGTTAAACAACGGATTAGTTAAATATAACATTAGGAAACATACCTGGGCTCTTTGGGCCTGGTGCCCGGCGGCATCGGTTGGCGCGAGTCTTCGCTGGCGCCATTATTGCTAGAGTACTTCATGTTTCCAGCTGGAAATATTATAATGTTAATAAATTCAATGCTTTTCGTTGGTAAGCGCGCATCACTTGAGAACGGCTCGACCGTTTGGCAAATTTTCGTGTTCGTAATAGTACGTAGCATTATGTTGTCATGGGAAGAAAAATTGGAAAAATTGTGATAAACTAAAAGCGGTGTTATCTATGGGATTTTTGTACGAGTTATTGCATTTTAGACAGGAACATGTCTGTCGGGTCAGTTATTAAAAGATAATTATGAAGGTTTGATGGTGATACAGTTTAGAGCTAAGAGATTTCAAAAGGATAGATAGATAAATGATGATGATGGATTTGATTTCCAATGAGGTTTCTGATGAATGAAAGGCTTCAAACTGGGCAATAATTTCTTGACGATACAATGTTTATTATGTATGTGTATACTTACATGAGACATGTCGCGGGTAGTCTCGTTTGTAGTCACGGTCGCGATCCCGTTTGTCAGTGCCACGCTCGTAGCTAGCGGTCATCTCGAAGCGGGGAGGCGGAGGCGCCTCAAACTGGCTGCGACTTGACGACTATTGAAAAATAATTAATTATGTGACGGAGAAATATGATGCAGTTTGACGGTTTGTCGAACATGCAATACAACTGTTACGTTCACTTGGTCCAATATACAGTGACTTGAATTAGACTTGCTTCTTCTAATGAGTTTAAAACAGACAGCTACAGATGGTCGATCATTCGGCCAGTGACAAGCCGATAGATTAACGTTAACGTAGACTCCATGCTGGCAATGAGTAAACCTTCATGTTTTTTTCCAACTTCAAAACAAAACGACGAGATGGTATTCGGCGAGTATCTTTTTTTCATGTGTGTACATCGATTTCTCCCTGATTACCCATTTACGTGATTCGTTTGCTAACGTGAGTGAAAAAGTAGTTTTAATTTCGGAAGTCGTTGACAAAAAACGAACATACAAAACCGAAGGTGTTACGAGGGTTATATAATAGAGTAGAGTGACGTACGATGGGCGGCGGCGGCGCGCGCTTGTGCCGCGCGTCCCGCTCGTAGGCGGGCTCGGGCGCCGGGCTGGGCGCGGCGCGGTAGGCGCCCGCCTCGTAGCCGCGCTTGCGGCGCTCCTCCTCCAGCCTGCGGGGCACAGCATGTGTTACATCGACGATTATTTATACACTATGTCGACTATAATAACAAAAGCAAAAAAAAAAAAATTTTGGAATGTGATTGACTCTATGAACTATTTTTTGTGATCATTATTCAATCGGGTGTCTCAACCTTCTACATTTTGCAGTTTGTTACGGTCCATACCCAAAGGGTGACCGCCCTGGATCCCGCTGTCCATCTCTCAAAAGGCTGTATCTTTTAAACCGTAATAGGAAGACGCAAGAAATTTTCGGAGTGTGTTGTGTATTACTATGGCTGCTATAACAACAAATAATAAAAATCCTGTGCAAGTCAGACAAATGGCCGATCTTTTAAATTAAAAAATTTATTTTACTAGGTGTCAACTAAAATAATATGGTAGTGGTAGATAATCAAAAATATGAAACCTCTGTCTCAAGAAACGGACACATCTAAACTAATATTTATAAAGAGGTCATCGTCATTCTCCTGCCCTTAACCCCATTTATTTAGGGTCGGCGCAACATGTCTTTTTCTTCCATACTTCTCTATTACTCGTCATCTCGGTAGTCACCCCCTTTCTAACCATATCATCATTCACACATTCCATCCATCGTTTCTTTGGTCTTCCCCTACTCTTATAGCCATCGACATTCATACTCAAAACTCTCCTCACGACATTTTCCAATATTTATAAAGAGTTAAAAAAAAATATTCCCAGAAGTTATCTCTGTAAGTTTATATAAAAAATATACCTTAGTTGAGCACGTTTCAGTTCCAGTCTCTCTAACTCCAGTTTCTCTCGCTCTATTCTGTGACGCTCGCGTTCCAAACGAAGAAGCTCGTTCTTTTCGCGCTCAATCTTCTCTCTGCAAGGAAAATACGATTTTAAAGCATTTTTTTTTTTTGCATTGTATTGATTAGTCGAGTGTATAAGTGGTATAGTGGTCGCAAGTACATCTGCAGGGCGTGGGGTGTGATGCTGGTGTCCTAGATTTGATGCTCACCCAGTAGTTTTTTTTATTTTCCTGCCGGTCGATTCTGTAAAAATCTCTCCGTGAAAACTCAAGTGAAGTGAGCTTGATGACAGTTGTCAGTAGTGTTAATCCCTAGCATTATTTGGAATGACAGCTCACTCCACGCTCACTTCACCTAAGTTTTCACGGTGAGATGGTTACAGAATCGCACTGCAGGTATTTCTCAGTTGTACCTCCGTCTGGGTTTGCGGCCGGCACTCTCAATTACATTTACATGGGACTTGAACATTTCGCCAGTCATGTTGAAATGTGGCAGAGGTGTTCTTTATAGTCCTTCAAGATAAATGGACAAATTGGTAAAAAAAAAATTAGGTAAATGTTGTACGTACCTCTCAGCGCGTAGCTTCTCCCTCTCTAGTGCGAGGCGGTGCTTCTCCTGTCGCTGTCGTCTCTCTCTCTCCCGCAGCGCGTCCTCGGCCGCGCGACGTCTGCGCTCTTCCTCTCTCGCCGCGCGGGAACGCTCGCGTGCGCGCGCCACGTCGCGCTCTTTCTGTATCATACAACACGTTACACGGTAAAACGCCGATCATCATCTATATAAATTGAAATCACTTTTCATTTCTTCTAAACTACCATTTTCACCTTAATTTAGAAAATTCATTCCGAAAGGTTTATATTTAACTTCATCATCATCATTTCAGCCGAAAGACGTCCACTGCTGGACATAGGCCTCCCCCAAGCACCTCCACTTGGACCGGTATCATCATCTGCCTAGCCTTTTCCCAAATATGTTGGGGTCGGCTTCCAGTCTAACCAGATGCAGCTGAATACCAGTATTTTACATGGAGCGACTGCCTATCTGACCTCCACAACCCAGTTACTGGGTAATACGATACCCCTTGGTAAGACTGGTTGTCAGACTTTCGGTCTTCTGACTACCCGTAACGACTGTCAAAGATCCACGAATGACGGCCGGGACCAACGGTTTAACGTGCTTTTCGAGGCACGGAGGGGTCTCGGTATGTAAAGATGGTCACCCATCCAAAGACCAACCGCGGCAACCGTAGCTTAACCTGACCGATCGACCTGTGCAGCTGTTAATATTATATTTAACTTAGATATAATAAATAAATCTGCCATGTTTTGTCAAGTCCCAAAAACCGTACAAGGCAGGAGGCGGGTCGCTAGTCGAAGCATGAGGTGCTTGCTGCTATATTTCGGTCTGACTCGAAGTCTGCAAGTCACATTCATCCATACATCATGTGCGCGCGATGGCGGCTAGTGGAATACTAGTGGCTCAGGCGCGGCTCAAGCTTTTATGTCAGCGAGAAATTCAAACCTTTGCGACTCATCCACAAATGATTTGATTAAAATTTATTTTATAATGTTATGCATGTAACATACAAAAATATTTACAACATTTTCAACGACTACCTGTTGTTGAAAATGTTGTAAAAATATTTTTGTATATAATATTAGATGACGTTAGGGAATAAAACCATTCGCACCTGAACCGTCTTTCACTCCAGACACCGTAGGGACTCCAACCTCAACAATAAACTACCAAACGCTGTATAATAACATGCTTGCTTTCACACTTGGTGTACAACAATCAATGTAAAAAAACAAGGACATGCTGGCTCTAGCTACTATATGTCTACCAGGAGTTGTTATCCAAAACTTGCTTGCTAGCGTATTAACGTGGATCGAATAGATTTCGATAATGCTTGCACCATGAGTTTTACGGAGTCTTACGCAGGCGCTAAGGTAAACTCTATAGATCGTGTCGAGTGTTGCCTACTTAAGTTTTGTTTCTTTCTTAGTATTAAGAAGAGAGAACGACATATATGCTCAAAATGTAGTGCTATCGCCTATGTTAAATTGTGTCAGTTAATAATCCGACTAAATAGAAAGGTTGGCGGTTAGTAAACTACAGGTAATTTAGTGGTTGTTGAATTTTTCTTCCTTATATGTCACTGTTGTAGTGTTGTGTCATCGAATAACATTAGTGACTATCGAATAGATTATGTTAGGTTTCTTACCTATGAAAATCTATAGTGCTCATGCTCTTGGTACGATTTTTAATTCTTTCAGTGACAGCTAGGGGCGCTGTATAATATTTCATACATATTATTTATGGAGACGCTAACAAGTTTTGGCTGTGCAAACTTATGATAGAGCTACTGTTATAAGCATCCCATTCAATCCCAGTCCATGCTTACCCAAATCTTGGAAAAGGACAGAACCTCTCGGGGCGATCGCTTTCGCTCACGACTTCTGGTACTCCGTTTGGTGCGTCCTTCCTGGAATGCCACATTGGGATAAGTCAGAATAAAAAAGTACAGGACACAAAATATCAGGACAATTGGTAACTAAGGGGATTCCTTCTTTTTTATTAATAGGACCCAGTTAGTAGTTTACCCAGTAAACAGATGGTGTAGGCTTATTAGCATAACCAGTCTATAATGTTCCCATGGCTGGGACCAAGGCCTACTCTCTGTGAGAGGAAGTGGGCCGATATCCACCATGCAGCCTTAGTGCAGGTTGGTGGATGTAGGACATGCCGGTTTCATCACAATTATTTCCACTGTTTTAAGAGCAGTGGGCTAAATACGGTCCGGATCATCATTGATTATAGAAACCTCAAAAGAATATTGATGTAACATACCTTATCAGATCGGAGAGACTTTTCGCGCGTACGTGACGTGGACCTAGTACTCTCTGCTCCAGACACATCACCATCCTTCTTCGGCTTAGGTTCACCAGTCTTTTCAGCGCCTTCTTTATTCTCCTTAAATACAATACAAATGAATAATAAGTTACAACCATCAGTTGAGTGACTTATGTAATTGGGTCAAGGGCTTGGGACAACACAAGTAGTACTCTTGTTGTCTAATTAGATTTATTAATGGGTATAAAGTAGTTAAAAAATGTCTGAGAGTTCATACCCACACTTACTCTCACCTCACTCACTCTTAGACATTTTTCCGTTTCAGCGATTCATTATTCTGTTTTATCGTTGGGTGGACTGTGTGAAAAATTATATTGCTAGAAAAGGGGTGACTACTGCCGACTAAAAGAGAAGTATGGAAGCAGATGTTACCTAAGTTGCGCCGACCCCAAATAAATTGGGATATCGATATGGGCAAGAGAATACGTTACTCTCTCTGCATTCCTACGAATGCAGAGAGTAATGTATTCTCTTCCCCTGTAACATGGACCTCGTTCCCAAAGCCAGTGGCCAGTTCCATATCGTATTTCCTTTTTTGTTAAAATTAAAACATGACTTTGTTAATAATAATTACCTCAGTCTCTTTAGTTTCTTCCTTGTGTTCTTTACTAGAGCGACGCTCGGAGCGCGCGGACGGCTGACGACGAGACGATGACTCCGACTCTGATTTAGCCTTCTCCACGGAAATCATTCGTCCATGCAATTCTAAGCAAAAAAAAAAAAAACAACCGAAATTAATTATTACAAAAAATTACAGTGTGATCAGCAATTTCAAATTAATGTATTGCTATGTAATTACCAGTCCTGTGTAAGTTCTTAATACAATTCTCAGCATCTTGAGCAGTAGCCATTGTGACATAGCCGTAACAACGGGAGCCAGGTGTTCTAGCGTTGGTCACCACCTTGGCTCCAATTACCTGTAATTATGTGTTTGTAAGTAAATAATCAACCACATCCAGGTCCTAAACAATGGTCAATGACAGAGTAGTTGGTATTTTTGATATTTTTACTAAGTTGCATTTTATGTGAAGTGATTAAAAATCGAGTAATGATACATTCGAAAGTAAGACATCTAACCACCATCCAAAAACATCTGGCAACATCGACGCAGACCCAAGAGAACATGTCGCACGATTTTGACGCTTACATACATGATTATTCAACATTAGCTCAAGACAGCGAGGAGTGGAAAGGAGAAATCCCGAGCCTTTGCCTTGCACCGTTGTTGTTTACCTTTCCATGTTTGCTGCATAATTGCTTCAAGTCCTTAGCACGAGTGTCTCCAGACAGCCCACTGACCCACAAGTTCCTTGCACCACCTTCCTTATTGTCATCCTTCTTCTCTTTCTTGTCACCATCACCGTCTTTCTCTTTATCATCTAAAATAGGATAATGCACTATTAACTTCACTGCTTTGTCATAGAAATGTACCATGAAAATTTATTCATTCAATAATAGATACCTTTTGTCTCCTTGTCATTTTTATCGTCCTCATTGCTGAAAAAATAATCAGAGCATTATTTAAAAATAAAAGAATGTGACTACAGATAACAACAATACATGAAGATCGGTATTTGAACGTTTTTCTACTAGCACAAGTTCCATTAATTGCAAGTTGCAGTTTGGTGACAGTAATCATTTTAGAATTCCCGTAGTGACACTCATCACCTACAAAGTTTTGCACCATTACTCCACTGCATTAGGCCAGGACGTTGAGAGCAGGTCCACAAAGTTGCATGAGTCGCCTTATACCCGTTGCACGCCGCTCTGCAGCCGCTGACGTCACCACCGACAGCAGACGATCCTCCACCAGCTATCAGGTGTAGACGGTTCGCAGCAGCTGGCGCCGAAGACCGCTGACGAAGACATCATCGAGTCTTGTTGGTAGGCAGCTGTTGTCAGATCCATAGAGCAGCCAGGACTCCAAAACATTTGGTGCAAAACTTTGTAGTGATAACGAAAAGAAAGTATTGGATGTCGAAATAATCGGAGTAGTTATAGATGCGCGTGGGCGGCGACACGGCGGTCGTTCGACGTTCACCAACCTAGTGGCGGGGACTTCGGAGGTTACTTGTTCGTCGGCCGGCTCGTCGTCACCATTCGCTGCAGTGTCGGCCGGCGCAGACTTGTCGCTCGACGGCTCGCCCGCATCTTCCTCCTCCTCCTCCTCCTCCTCTTCTGCCGCCTCATCTACGTCAGTCGTATTTATCAGCTGAGCCAGCGCAGGTCGCTCGCCGATACTCGGGAGCGGCCCACCCTGCCTCTCCTTAATCTTGACATGGAGTGTTGAGTGTTTCTTGATGTTTTTCACACTTGTTTGTTGTTTATAAAAAAAATCCTGACCTGAAAACTTGATTGGACATTAGCACCACCATCTGGATATGGAGCAGCATAGCAGCTATGAGCCACTATGTCCATAGTAAAGCATACATAACTGTGGGACACTGGAGTGCTGCCGTGACTGGAAATGCCCTGTCACTTAAATTACACAAAACACCACATCATTGTAATGAGAGCCACCTCAGTCTGTGCTCATTTCAGTGGTAATCCTCCCAAATGATAAATAATGTCATCTGTTCTCTCTCTGTTAGTTTTTGGTTGTATTCTGTGTTGCAGCTGTTTCTACCATGATGCTTGCAGGTCTTACTATAAATTTTCTTCTGCTGTATTTAACTTTCCACTCTTGTATACCGCAACTATTTCAACTTGTTATTTTAGCATGATGACAAATATTGCAACATAAGAACCTCATAATAATTAATTTATTCACGTAATGAAGATTTTGTACTTTCTCAAGCACATTATTTTAGTTCATCTGATTTGGATTAAAATTGAAGAATGTAATGTATTAATTTTACACTAAAAGACTAAATTCACTGATTATTTTCATCATTAGAGATGTATGTACAGAAAAAAAACTTAAATACATTCTAAGCTTACCTTTTTTGTCAGCTTTCGAGTTGTCAGCCTGGAAGAGATTAATCAAAGGTTAGTATAAACATAAATGAGAGTTTATTGAATTACGTTGATATTACTTTAGTCACATATTTGGCATTATTCCAGTTTGTAACTATTAATAATTACTGAAACCAGATTTGACAATTTTGGATGGATAAAGCAGTGTTTGAAGAAATGTTAGAAAGACTGTGATTATTAAAAACATAAGATACTTATAACAAAATAAGTATATTTCAACAACATAAATATACTACATACATAAATATGTGGCTATACATCTAATAAATCACAAGTGGTTTTCTACTTTGTATGTTCTAGTCTATCTCCATCATGAACCCGTTGGATACTTTGGAGGCAACTGGTGGCAGTTTAACTGTTACACTGAAGAAATAGAAACGTACCTCTTCATTGAGAAGCTCATCATCACCAAGATCCAAGTTGATGCTGTCCTCTGCATCAGTGTTGTTTTCTATTTTGTGATCATCTTCAGATTTGGTATCCTTGTCAAGACACAGTTTTTTAGGCTGTGTTGCTTCAGGTTCTTCTTTTAACTCCCTTTTCCTGTTTAATTTCTCAGTTTCCTCAACCTCCATGTTAGCTTCAGACTTGCTGGGGCTAGCTTTGTTTTGTTTCTTGTCAGTCTGCTCAGTTTCTTCTTCTTCTCCAGCGTCATCTTGTACGATCATATCCTCCATAGTCGGAGTCTCTTCCGACTCTTGTTCGACAAAGTTCGTGCTTTCTGACCGCCTGGTCCTTTTAGCAGGAGTTTTTGACTCTACAGTAGCCGACTCAAACTTGAAAGTTGCTGGATCGTGCCCCTCTTCTTCCAAGTGCTAGAAAGACATCATCAATTACGTATTGAGTACAATGCTGATGAGTGTCGTGCCTATTCTAAATATTACACGTCACATAATTACCTTGGATAGACGCTGTATGAGCACACCGCGAACGCCGCTTTTATCTAGGTTGCGCTTTTCTAACTCTGCGCGTAAGTCTATAACTCTGAGGTCGTTTAGCAAACGCTTCTTGTCCGACATCGCCTGGTGTTATTTTAGGAATGTTTCTAATAATAACTCACTTTGCCTTGTTGTATATTTTCAGTAATCTTGATCTAAGCGAAACGAATATTCCCACACATGAATGACGAAAAGGACCTAAGATGGCGGCCTCTGCCTGGAACAGGACCATAGAGTAATAAAATAAACACAAGACCAAAGGAAAAATTCTTGATATTGTGATACCAAGGATGGCAACACAAATTGCACGGCTTTCGCAAGGTGGTAGCCGGCTGATAACGCCTGCACCTATAGCACTTTACCGCAGGGCCACAGTTTACGGACGAACACAAGATTAAGGAGAGAGGCAGACTAGAAATGACTACAATAGAGTATAGAGGTGGAGAAGCAGGCGCAATCTAATTCGTTTTTTGCAGGCAACACTTATTTTCCGATCACGATCACATGACATATTGATCGTCGTCACCATCACTGTCAATTACTGTCAATGTCATGTCAGTTCGGTTTGGTTATTGAAATCACAGAACATTTCTAAACCATAGTTTATTTTGGAAATCAAACTTAGTGAATTAACGATTTTGAAAGCAGTTTTCTATTGGTTTCACGGTTCAAGTTCATCATCTGCTTGCTGATTGCTGATTGCACGGTTAAAATCAACAGAGATAGTAAACCTCGTCAGACATGACCGGACAGAACCAAGGTAAGCAAAGTTGTATTAACATCCATACCGTACTTCAGGAGGTAATTTTCAAAAGTGGTCAACGTAAATGCTTCTATTTACAGAGAAAACTGTTTTCTCTGTAAATAGAAACATTTACTTTATTTCTGTTATTGTTTAATAATCCTGAACTCCATAGTAATCAATAATTACCATCCAAAGCGTCACAACAGCGTACATCATGACGGCATACAAAAGTAAACTTTTCTCATTTGGCATGATAAAATGGATTTGACTGCTATTGAAAATTACCTCCTGACTTATGGACCCTCTCATTTATCGTAAACTAATAACGAACTCTGTTCTTTTGAACACAGGTGTTCCATCTGAAGCTGTAGCATGTGAATTACTTGACAAGATTATTGTAAAGCAATTACATTTGATGGAAGAAAAGATGCGTTGCGAATTAAACATAGAGTCCAGTATCAAGAATGGAAGTTATCATTTAGCTAAGTCTCGTTACATCATGGGTCAGAGTTCAGTGAGTACATCTCGGCTCCCTACTGAGAGTAGCCCGGATTTCTCAGCTTCTACAATATGCAAAACTACTGAGGAAGATGGAGTTAAACTAATGAAAGTAGTTGAAAATGATGCAGAGAATACAGTCAACCCTCTTCGCTGGTTTGGTGTCTTAGTTCCCCAGAATATGCATAAAGCCCAAAGTATATTTCAAAATGCTATTAACTTTGTTGTTGAATGTGTGAATGTTCAAGTACAGCTGCAGAGTAATTTAAAACTTATGGATATGTTGAAACAATACATTAATTTAGACAAGATAGCCGCTGCCTGAGGTAATTTTTGCATTAGTATGCGAGAATTAGATAAAGCCCATGTAATTAATTTTAAAGCGAATTCTAAAAAGGGGGAGGTTCGCAATAAAATTCAACTGTTTTTTTTATGTTTGTTACCTCAGAACTCCGTTATTTAGAAGCTGATTTGTAAAATTCTTTTTTTATTCATAAGGATATACTTTCAGATTGGTCCCATAGAAATTTAATCAAAAATGGTTCAGTAGTTTGGTTTTTAAACCAAAATGACTGGTAAAAATTACAACTTAAAAGCAAAAAAAAAAAATACAGTTGAATTGAGAATCTCCTCCTTTTTCGAAGTTGGTTAAAAAAAACAACCAACTTCCAAAAAAGCCACTACACTTTCACTAAAGTGAAAAATAACAATTTCGGAAGTCGGTGTCATTGGGTTTGCACTTTGTAGTGTCTTTTTTGGAAGTCTGTTGTTTTTTTTTTTTTAATAAAGTTTTATGTGATAATAGAGTCATTAATATGCGAGATAACTGTTTATCATTTTCTGTCCGTTTAGTATCTTCATCAGCACAGCACTACGTTCACTTCATACAGTGGTATTGTTTAACTTTAAAAAACCCACCGTACCACCAGGGGTATGGTGGCTCTGCAGTGATAATTTAAGTTTAATGCTGAAGTTGTTAAAGATGGGAAATAAAACGAATCATGTTTCAATTGTCATTTATTTATTTTCATTTGTGAAATGAACACTAGGTGTCACACCGGCTTAACCCTTTGCATGCTGGAACGGATCCCTGTGAGACACAATGGCGCTGATTCCCTTGTTCACAAACTAAACTAAATTTAAGTTCAGTGCATCTTTTTCTTTCTATTTCATTAAGAAGTGGACAGAAGATAAAATATTAGTTTAGTCCTGTCAAATTAGTCAGCGCCTGACGTAAATTGACGTATTTTTGGTAGCCATGTTTTTAATCACGTCTAAACTCTCTATGGAGTATCTTAATTTGACAGGACTAAACTAATATTTTATCTTCTGTCCTTTTCTTAATTAAATAGAAAGAAAAAGATGCCCTGAACTTAAATTTAGTTTAGTTTGTGAACAAGGGAATCGGCGCCATTGGCTTTTTAATTGTTTCTGTAATTGCGGCATTATAATAATATCCCTGGACATTTCACACAGCGCCATCTAGTCCCAAGCTAAGCAACCTAATGCTTGTGTTATGGTAACAAGATGGCTGATAAACTAGTTATATACATTTTTTTTTTAAATACATATTATAGATAGAAAAACACCCAGACTCAGAACAAATACATGTAGGACTTACAAATATTTGTTCTGTGCGGGAATCGAACCTGCGACACGCAGCGCAGCAGTCCGATCGCTCAGCCACTGCGCTAACCGTGTTGTCATTCAACCGATAATCATACTGCAATAAGTGCATCTTCAATCGTCGCCGTAGAAGGCCGTCCTTCACGCAGATCATTGGTGAGATTAGTGCGACCACGTTTAAACTCATTAAACCAGTCGTAAACAGTGGCACGAGATGGGGCTTCATCGTGAAAGGCCAAATAGAAGTCTATCTTTCTTGTTGACTTAAATGACATCGAAAGTCATAAAAAATCATTGTACGAAAATTTTCTCACGTTTTCATGTTGACGTGACGCAGAGAATTTTCAATTTGCCGCCAAATCGTAAACAAATGACAAAATAATAAAATACATACCTACACAATAATATTGGCAAAAGGGTTCCATTTTCTTTGAACTTATTTTTTTATTATATAGTTTACAAATGGCCAGTTCTAAAAACTCTCAGTGTCGCCCTCGTATCTAATGGCGTTCCGTGATTTGTACCCTGCGTGTGTGGCTAGCGCTAGTTGAATTTATTATTGGATTTACCAATTATTATTAGAGAAAGGTAAGTACTTATGTTATGTTTGAACCTTGTTGATTGTTTTCATTAATTGTCAAGTGTAACATTTTTGTAATGAGGGTAAAAAGGAATTAAATAGTTTGCTTTCTGATCTCGACTTGGTTGTATCTTTTAATTACAACAATTCAAAGGCTTAAGTAAGTTATTGCTAATGTTGCTGACGGAAATAAAATAAATCATGTTTAAATTGTCATTTATTTATTTTCATTTGTGAAATGAACACTAGGTGTCATGTTGTGGCTTAATCATACTGCAATAAGCATTATTTTATTGGTTTAATCACAACAATTGAAAGGCCTTTGTTGAGTAAAAGGTTGAATCTATAATGATTTTCTTGGATTTTTATAATGAATGGCGCTTTCATTTACACTGATAAACAAGTAGATATTTATTTATTGATAACATTATTTATATAATTTGATTGGTGTCACATACTTGTTATAATATTTAGGGCTGATTTTTCAATCAACATATAATTCTTATTCGTGGAATAAAATTGACGTCTGACATATTCTGTTTGGAAGAACTGTCAAAAATTCAAAATTATTCCTCGGATAAAATTATCTGGCGTTGGAAAAATCAGCCCTTATTCAATCAAATAATCATACTTAATTGCTCTTTTCAATATCAAATAATACCTAGTTGTTTTATGACAGTTTTTTTTCTAATAGCATTTTTTTAGTATTATACAAAGAATTGTCTATATAATATTTAACTACATATATACATATTGTTTTCTTTGAGGTACATAGAAACAACAGAAATGGAATGTTCACCTGGAGTTAATAATTAACAATGATCCCAGCAAATATAACATCATTCCTGTAAACAAATGATCTTTATACAATTTTCACATGAGATCTTCGATCAATAATACCTAGTACTAGATTCCCGATAAGCGCTTCAAAAACGGCCCGAAAAATAAGACCACAAATACTTTTGTGGTCTTATTTCAAATTAGTTTTTACTTAGACTTTAAGTTTCATTTTAGAATAAATGACTGAAAATTTAAAAATAGAATGATTTTATTTTCAAGCGACATCCAAACTAATATTATAAATGCGAAAGTAACTCTGTCTGTCTGTCTGTCTGTCTTTGCTTCACGCCTAAACTACTGAACCGATTTGTGTGAAATTTGGTACAGACATAGTTTGGAACTTGAGAATGGACATAGGATAGTTTTTATTACAAAAAATAAAATAAAAAATAAAATTTATTCCGGACATACAGCGCCATCTATTGGTCAAGAGTCGGTGTCATCTATTGGTGAAGTCACTATTCCACGCGAACGAAGTCGCGGGCAAAAGCTAGTTTTAAATATATTTTGCAATGGTAATTAAACTTTATGTTTAAGCATTAAGGATTATAATAAACTGAAGTTGTTAATATTATTAAACTTTTTTCTAAGAAATGTAGATGTTTACGTGTGTGCAAACGTGGCCACTTGAGCGACTGATTTTTGTTCCTGATCCTTAATCTAGTAATATTATTCATCGTAGCATGAGATACTTTAATTAATAACAATTACTTACATATTGCTACGAAACCGGGTGCTGCATGCTTCTTGGCATTCAATTTAATTTGAGATCTTTACATTTAACATTCAGATATTTTTAAATACATTTAAATTTGATTACTTTTAAAACTAGCAATGTTAGGAAATTGTGGAGTTAGTTTAATGTATCCTTTGAAACAACAAAATACCATGTCTTAGATGCACTTAATTTTAGGCAAAGAAACTCATTTCTCCTGATAGGATTTATCAGCCACGATTTCCTCAAATGTAAAGTAAAACATATTTAAAACCATTTCAATCTCTTCAGTCTCTGTTTTAACAGCCAGTTAAATTTTAAGTCTCCATACCATGATCTCTTAAAAACTGTACTGCAATCTTTTTGTTTCTTGAGAAACAAGTAAGTATACTTAATTAATTTGCAGCCATGTTTCTAGACAGTTTTTCTTAACTAAGATTGATTTACATTCTACTGAATAAAATAACATTCTAAAATAACACAACACAACAATATTAATGTACAAAACATTCAACTATTATCAAATATAATTTGTGAACAGGAAATACACTATATTATTTAAAAAGATTAAGACTCATAATAAAACTTTTTACTCCTTAGAGAAGTGTAAAAATCAATGATTAAGTAATATAAAAGTCTTTGTTACTTTGTGCAAATTGTGCGCAAACTTCATAAGAGTTTCATTTTTGGTTGTGCTTTCACAATGGCATCATGACTAGACTTACTTGAAGTTGAGCCGTGTCAGTAGGTATTTCGTTACAAAATGTAATGACTGTGTGGTAGGTATGTGTAGTTAGGAATTTATGCCACTATTCGACCAACACAAAAATAATCAATAGATATAAAAAAGGTACATACCGAATCAAGTCTAGCTCAAATATAAATAATTAATCATCATCATAAACCGTACAAAACATCTAGGATGTTAACTTTTTTTTTTAATCTGCTCACTGCAAATGGTGGTCTGATTGCTATAAGTACCTATTACTTATATTATGTAAATGTTGGTCTTGATTATTAATATTTCAAAAATGAAATATAAGGTAGGTAGGTATCTAATTATGTAAGTCAAAAATATTTACAAAATTCAAATCATTTACAAAAATAATTAAAGGTAAAACAGCAAAGATATAAAACAAACATGTCTTAAACCTAATAAAATTCGTTATTAAAGTCAATAAAAATATTTTAACAGTTGGTAAATAAATTAAAACTACATTGGAATGTTTCTGCTTCTTAAAACCATGATTTCTATGATTGTTTAATCGGTCTAATTAAATGCAAAAGCGAATCTACTATGGCTTTTAAGTCATAAGAGGGAAAATCAGGTCTCGTTCACATGGATTTTCCTCAGGTCGCCAGACCCACGTCGGGCGCCAATAACATCGAATTTATTTCTTAATCTAATGCGCGCTTTCTATACGCCTCACTAGTTACAAAAATATTGTGGGGAAAACTCGAACACCGAACACCGGCAATCTCAAGAATTAACAGAACCACTACCACCATCGTGTACGCTATGCTACATGGACGCGATACTTTCAACTCGACTGGTAACACGTTACAAATATTGACTAAATGCGTAGCGCCGGGGCTCAGCGACTCTGTAAAGAACTTTTATGCAAAAAAAAAAACAATCGACTTCCAAAAAGACAGTATAAAGTGAAAAATTACTTTAATTTCGGAAGTCGGTGTCGTTGGGTTCGCATTTTCGTTGTTTGCCACCGACTTCACTTTTAAGTTATAATTTTTTCCAGTAATTTTGGTTTAAAAAACCAAACTACTGAACCGTTTTTGATGAAATTTCTATGGGACCAATCTGAAAGTATATATCCTTACAAATAAAAAAAGAATTTTGCAAATCGGCTTATAAATAACGGAGTTCTGAGATAATATCATTAAAAAAAAATACAGTCGAATTGAGAACCTCCTCCTTTTTTAAAGTCGGTTAAAAATTAGTCGGACCTAGTGGACGAGGCGGGCTCGAAGCGATAAACCTATAAGTAATGTCGTGTCACGCGGCCGTATCGCTAGCCGTTGTCGCGCGTATCCCGGACTTCCGTGCGCCATTCAGACCGCGTGCACGCGCCGTCGCGCCACCACGCCTGCACGTCGCTGTAGTGCGCGCTGCGCTGGCGCCGTTCGTTCGCATGCACCATGGCGCACACGCGGCAGAAGAAGTACGTGTTAATGAACTCACCGGTACCCTGAGAAGTTGGAGTGTTTTAGTTATATAAATATTACATGACGAGTCCCAAGTTGGGAGTCACTAAAGTTTTTGCTAAGGAGTCCCAACTCATCCCCAACCATAAATGACGTCCAACTTGGGACTCCTCAAAGCCGTATATTGTGTTTAGCCGCTGCTTGTAGATTGGTAACAGGTCCTGCCGATCGATTCTGTAAAAATCTCACCGTGAAAGGTTAGGTGATCTTAGAGTGAGCTGTCAATAGTGTCAATCCCTAGGATTAGTTGGAATGACAGCTCACTTCACATAAGTTTTCACGGTGAGATGGTTACAGAATCGCACTGCTGTTCTTTGCAGTGATTTAGGTACAGACGCCAGCAGGTCAAGCTACCCGAAACTGTCAAATTTTCCCAATCAACCTTGAACCTTATAATGCTTTAGCGATAAGGTTGAAAATCTATTTTAAAAAATTGACAGATTGTAGTAGCTTGATGTGCTGGCGTCTGTACATTTCACTTTCAGGTATTTAAATAATAAGGACGCAGGCTAGTTAGCAAGGGAGCGGTGAATGCTTATGCGAATCCCGCACCCCCGGCCATAGGCAGAGGTGGAATACCGTGGTGGTTTTAGCTGATAAGAGGCACACCCCTCCGTCACCCACACGATGGAGGAAGTCCATGAGGATTTCCAACGCGAAATAAAAAAAAAAAGACTAGATTACAACAAGAACTAATTCTTACCTTCCACTTGAAGTAGGAATTATACAAATTATCGTCTTCGTCGATGCGCCGCAGATACGAGGCGAGCTCCTCCGGGCTAGCGAACTCCTCGACGTGGATGTACGAGTTATGGGGCGCCAGGGCTGCGTACTCAGACGCACGGGCACCCATCACTATTGGCAGTACGTTGTGCCTGTATTACGTCAGGGGAACAGAGTTATAAAATGGAACGTAAGTTTCAAATGGCATCAGATAGGTAGATATCCCGTATCGAAGTAGGCCATTATGTTGATACCATCTATTCTATACCTACTTATAATAAATCTGTAGAAGTGACAATTCTGTACATTGAAAATATCAAAAAAATAAATGGCAGGGGGTGTTACTAGACCGACACCGAACCCAAAAATGTGATTAAAAAATTTTTTGTCTGTCTGTCTGTCTGTTTGTTCAGGCATCACGCAAAAACTACCGGTTCGATTACGATGAAACTTGGTATAATTATTCTTTAATATCCTGGGCACCACACTGGGTGCTTTTTATCCCGGAAAAGTATATACAATATAAAACAAACTTAATTTTGCGGTTCGATCCCTAGACCCGATTACTGTACCAACCGCAAATAATAAGTTTGTCGTAGGTTACGTTACGATTAGTCATTCGTATAGATATTAGTTTTTAGGGATTTTGCTTATTTATGGAGTTTAGATTAGTTATCATCAGAAATAGGTTTATTTAGGTAGGTAGGTATTAAATTTTCTGTTATAGTTTTTTTTTTTTTTAATTAGGTAGGTATTAGGTAAAGATATCATAAAGGTACCCTCTTAATCACCACTAATGAGACACAATTGGTTTTCTATTGTGATTAGCCACAAAGGGCCCGCGAGATAGATGGCATTCTGGGGAAGCACATACATTTTATCCTGTTAGCACGTTCCCGTGGGATAATTTCCGACATCCACGCGGGCGAAGCCGCGGGCAGAAGCTAGTAAATAATATTCGCCGGCTTTTATAACAAAGTTTGCGACTAAGGGCGAATTTAACTGCGTTCAAGAGCTGTCAGTGTTAATAGATTTTCCATAACAATTTTGACACTCTTGAACGCGGTTTAGATGTGCTGAAATCGTTCAGTTTCATTGGTGAAATCCGCACTGAGTTGTGTTATTAGTAGATATTACATTTAGATATTTAAAATACACTTACTGTAGTCCATTTACAAAGAATTTCTCAGTGACGTAATCACGGCAGTTAGAATTTTCGAAGGCAAGGTAGAACTTGTAGTCTTTATCGAGCATCTCGAGGCAGTTAGGGTCGTTGCGGGGGCAGTGGTGCGCGCCGCAAGCTCCGTAGATGTCCACCTGAATGTACTTGCTGAGCCGCCGCGCGTACTGCAGCCGGCGGTTGCGAGCGTGGCAGTTCGATACGAACCACGCCACCTGACGAATTAAAATGTCAAATCTCATCACACATCTCAACCTCTCTTTTCTCATTTTTGTCTCTCATTTAATTACATTTTAGATACTAGCCAAGTAGTTATAGTAGGTGCAGACATATTGTAGAATGCAATAAATACCTATATGAATTGGAGTACCTTGAAGGACGTAGGTGAACGACTTCTATTGACTGATTTTCGCATTTTCTAGAGGAACACTCCGTCAATAAAAATGTCAAAGATCATAAAATAACTTGTTTCAGGACGCGCTACGCGCAGATTCATTTGCAGCGAATAACAATATATAATATCTAATATAAAGTAGGTAATATATGTCTAGACTATAAAGTAGGTACTTTGTACAGACGCCAGCAGGTCAATCTACCCGAAACTGTCAAATTTTTCCAATCAGCCTTGAACATTAAAACTTTAGCGATAAAGTTGAAAATCTATTAAAGAAATTTGACAGATTGTAATAGCTTGATTTGCTGGCGTCTTTATAACAACGAGTGAAAAGGTTGGTTCTAAGCAACTGTGCATCATCAATTCATCATCGTCGACGTCGACCTTTAATAAGTGAGCCTCTCTAATATAGGTACTTGTGTACAGCCCGATTCAAACTTTATGGGGGCTATAAAGTGCGCTCTCGTTGCGCAGTACCTCACCCCTCACCCCCGCAGACACACGAATTTGTTACTGCGGCGCAGCGACTCACCTCATATTCCGAGCCACCGTAAAGTTTGAATCGGGCTGTAAAATATTTTCTGGAATCTTCGGAGACAATAAGCCTAAACTGCTTATCATTAACTATATAGGTAGTACCTTTTTAGTTTTATTAGCAGCAAAGTTCCTGTCGAGATCTTTTTCAGTGATGAGGGGATCATAGTAGACCCAGTGTTCGTAAGGCGCCACGATGTCGGAGTCACGGCGGTATGTGGACGTCCAGTTGAACACGTCCACCGACGACGGCCGCAGTGACGCCGTGTGGTACGGACACTCCAGGTAGTACAGGATCCAGATCTGGAAAATGAAGGAAAGAGGTAGGTATAGTAGTATCTAATAGAATTTGTCGCAAAAAGACTGGCAGATCATTGTTTTTGCGCGTTAGCACGAGAGGTTAGCTTTCTGCATAACATAGCATATTAATCAAGCATTTATGCATTTTTGTACTTAATGAACCTACAAAATGTATTATAGAGGTATAAGGAACAGGATGTAAAATTCACTCAACCTCCATAGAAAAGAGAGGATCCTCCGACCAGACGGGTGTTGTGTCTGGCGGGCAATTGCCCAACGATTGATGTTGGGAAATTATATATCTATGCTAATTGCGCGGTAAACTCTGCTTGCGAGATGTAGGATTTGCGTGACGTCAGTATGACGCGTTGTTCGCATGTGGCGTTATAGATACCGCTATATCACTCCCCTCCGGAGACCGGAGGTCGATAGTGGGCTGAGTCTTGTATCTTGCGACGCTTGCCAGGCCAGCTGAGGTTCCAGTGAGTCGGAACCGGTTGTCGCATAGTTCACGGTGAGTCGGAACTGTCTGCGGAGATGTCCCCAGTGAGTCGGGGTGGCGCTGCATTATACTCCAGTGCGTCGGATGTCGTACAGCGCCGGTTTGAGGCTGGCTGCTGCGTCGACCAGGAGAGGGTGCTCTGCTTGTTGACCGGCCGAAGGCGCACAAATTGTAGAAACGAGTTACGTAGGTATGGGCCTTTAGTCCAAGCAGAGTACATTGCTATCTGCACTTATCATCTTACCTGTTTAGGAGAACGTTTAACGTTGAAGGGTGTGTGGTGATCTTTGTAGAGTATAGCGTCAGCCGTGGCGGCATCCCTTGCGTCAGCGGTCAGCGTGCAGCGGTCCACCGGACACTTGTTCCGGAGGAACTCGGTCCGGCCTGCGGACACGCCCCACGCGCCGAACCCATTAGCGAGGAGGATTTTCTTAATAGGCACATCTTCGTCTTTTGGTAGCGTATACATTAATTGGTTGACGACTCTGAAAAGTTAAAAAATCATCATCATTATATTTCCCTTATCCCAATTTATTTGGGGTCAGCGCAAAATGTATTTTTCTTCCATACTTCTCTATTAGTCGTCATCTTGGTAATATCATCTTTCACACAGTCCACCGTTTCTTTCACCTTCCCCTACTCTATATCCTAAATCCATTCAGGTTCATACCTATAAAAAAAATTCCTCACATTTTCCTCATACTGGAGTCACCGGAGTCACTTTCAGACTTCCTGATGTTCTCAGATATATTCATTAGACATGGGTAGCTCGCGAATGAGAGATAAAATTGAACTAGCTCTTTAATCACAATCTAGCTCTCAGTCGCTCAGTCGATCACGGAATAGCTCACTAGCTCATTTAGCTCATTGACTCTACACTCTATGCGAGTAAAGAGTGATACCGACGGCGACGCGACGTCACGCCGACAGCGGCCGACAATGCCCGAACTTCGCCGGTGAACGATTTCGCATTGTGTAGCTCACTTGACCGACTCTTCGGCTCAATACGTCATAGTAAAATAACTCTTATGTTCGTTGTCATAAAGGTAAAAATGCTTTAGCACTTTTATATAAGTATGAAAATCCTTAGGGAATAATAGTTTGTGATTTTGAAATGATATACGTCCATTCATTACATTATACTGTCAATTAATTAGCTTTTTTAAATATTTATTCATCTAGATTGACAGTCCTAAGCCTGTTCAAGTATGAAGGAAAATCATTGGCTTCCATAATTTTAATATTTTGTTTGTAATAAAAATAAAACAACATATTGAATCTAATTTTATATATATAGCTCGCAACTAAGTTAAATGAACTAAAGAACTTCAAAGGTTTTAAAGAGCCACTGAGCTAGTTGTCTCGTTTGACTTGCGCGGCTCAATTTGATCTGTAGCTCGCAAGTAAGTCAATTGAGCTGAAGAGCTAAAAGAGTTATTCGGTGAGCTAAAGAGCTAAAAGAGTGATTTGATCTGTAGCTCGCAAGTAAGTCAATTGAGCTGAAGAGCTAAAAGAGTTATTCGGTGAGCTAAAGAGCTAAAAGAGTGATATAGCTCTTTTGATCAAAAGAGCTATATCTCTCTTTTCTTTTCAGTGAGCTACATTTCGCATGTCTAATATTCATTTCTTAGGTACTTATGTACATAAATAATCACACATTTCGGTCAATGGTTACGTTACGTTTCGTTGTATTGTACCTCATCAAGCTATTTCCAAGTTTTCGCCAGTTTAACATACGCAATAATCTTGATTTTGACTTTGACACCTAAACTTGAGAAGGAAAGCTCACCTGTCATCTCCTGGTGAATCTTCTGGAAACAGTTTCGCATCAGGGTCGTGCTGCCAGGGACGTTGCTCTCCTCCTCTCAGGAACCACGGAAGGTGAGCGGACTCGTCCTCGTGAGCCACTGCATAGTCCGTTTCCGTGATCGCGTTCTGAAATTATATCAAAGTTACTTAGTTGGTTGATATACCTACATTATGAGCTACAGACGATTCTGCAGCGGTATACTACTAATACGAGTAGCTACATATATTTTTTAGTTAGAGTTGATACGATACAACCTTAGATCTCCAACGTCACAACCATATTATTATTTACTATGTTTATTTAGCAAGAGCGTTTACAAAGCTCCATAATTTGATTAATTAACAGCAAGTAGATTAGTACCCTAGGTACCCATTTATCACAAACGTTTTACTTTTAGCACTTGTGTGGGTTTAACATTTGTTCTATGTCGATCAAAGAAAATGAGCCAAAGAAATATCGGAGTAGTCAGAGAACTTCAGAGAAGACAAAGCTACTTAAACTTAATAGAATTTAGGATCTCGCGTCCCCCGTGGAATAGGATTGTGTCAGATCTCGTAAGACTGGAAACCAACCACAAATGCAGACAGATATTTGTGTTTGTTAAGAAGCCTGTGATCGTTGTGTGTGAGAACTGAGAATGCTTTCAGGTTATGAGAAGCAACGGAAATATAACACTCGAATTAGTATTATCTTACTGTTTTTTATTTACATATTATGAATGAAATTATGATCAATATATCATTTCATGATGGTTAAGAAAAACACCTTTAGTGTTAGCCACATGGCCTCGGTTTTATTCATACATGTACGAGAGCAAGAACGACAATAGGTAGTGACTTTTCAATGGGGTACACGAGTAGAATTCGACCTACACTCAGCATTGAATGGATACGGGTTGAAGAAAAAGAATCGCGGTTCACTCTTTCATTATTTAATATCTAAGTATACAATTTTGTTTTCATATTATTTTTAGAAGAATTTAACCATAGCTCTGGAAAATATTTGATTAATGTCGCCCCAGAAATCCTAGCTGACTAACTACTCCAACTAATTAAAAACCTATCTACCATCTAATAATCTTGTAAGACGAAGAAGACTACTCTGAGCCACGACACAGGGAATTCAGTGTTGAGGCTACTTAGTACCATTTGAATTTATAATGCTCTCTTGAACAATAAAATTTTTATTACATCTATGTGGAGGTCTAAGCGCTGCGGGGCCGGAGGGGTGCTCCTCGGCGCAGGGGCCAGGGCCGGCGGGCGCGGCAGAAGCAGCAGCGCCAGCGCCGTGAGCGCCAGCGGCAGCAGCAGCGCGGCCCGGCGCAACGCCCGCATCGCGCGTGCCGCCCGCACCCACATGCTGGCTGGCGGGCTCGGCGGTTATCCCACCCGCACCAGAGAGAGCGCCCCTGCCGCCGCCTGCATCCCTGCCCCCCGCACTATCGTGTTCTGCTTATCTTTGACATCTGGAAATAAGAGGATAATCAATATTTTCATTTAAAAAGTGTCCATTGAGTTTTTGCCCGTTCTTCTCCATAGGAACCTACTACGCGTAGCTATAATTTGGAATGGGCTTCATCTTTTTGACTGACCGACTCCTTGACAATTCAAAAGTGCGTGTAATTGGTTTCATATCATCTGTTTTCTTGTGCCAATCCCGACGCTCCTGTGCCGGCCTCGCCCAGGTTTTGCTCGCGATGGCAATTTAGTCATTGGTTTATTTGAAATATGTAAACGCTTTGAGTTTTTAAGGAAAACGAAAAATTATAGATTATCGTAGCATTGAGTTCGGGTACAGATTTGTTGGATTTGTACAATACCTACATCATGTTTTGCTAATGTGCCTGGTACCTTAGCAGATGGCAATAGTTTGGTAGGTTTGCACGCAAATATAACTGTTAAAATGAGGGTATGCCTTCCTACCTTTTTTTTTTTTTTTTTTCAGGATGGGAAATCATCCAATGACTCCTCCCGCTCTGGGTGGAGCAGAAGGGAGTGTCAGACTCTTACTGACTAAAACCCACCCGTGTTCCTTCCTTAGCCCTTTATGTTCCAGGGCAGCGGTAACCCTTTCGGATGTTCCCGCTACCCTGGCAGGCTTCGGCCCTATCGGGCCCCGTCAATCTTGCTGACATCTCTTTGAGGCGCGCGTGGAACACGTACACGCCGTCCGGCAATGCCTTCCTACCTTCCTACACAATACACTGCCAAGTGGCACTGACAAGTGTTCTCTGCCTAGTAACACTCTAGTCTCTTTTCAGGTAAGTCACCGTGACCGAAATTCGGTCAAGGAAGGATACTTAATTGAAAATCACTAAAAACCTGAGACACTGGCGCCGATTCGCTTGTTCACAAACTAAACTAAATTTAAGTTCAGTGCATCTTTTTCTTTCTATTTCATTAAGAAAAAGACAGAAAATAAATATTAGTTAAATCCTGTCAAATTAGTCAGCGCCTGACGTAAATTGTCGTATTTTTAGTAGCAATGTTAAAAACATTGCTACTAAATCACGTCTAATCTGTCTATAAAGTGGACGTAGTTACACGATAAGGATCCAATCCACATTAAGCTAGTTTTGAGATATTGAATTTTAAAGTTTGCATCGGAATTCTTCTATGGTGCAGTGCTGTAAATTTGTTGGTTTTATTGAAATTATAAAGAAAACTATTTATATTTTAACTTTAAATCAAATTTACTAAGTTTAATTTGATATTTCAAATATTATTCAAGAAAATATGGGTTTGGATCCTTTTTGATAAATTGTATTCTCAATAAAACCAGCATAAAATGATGTTTCGCAATAAGGAACCACGTCATGAACTGTTAACTAAATCTTGAAAAATAAATAAAACTACTAATACACTCGAGAGCAATGAATCCGGGTCACTTGAAGAATCCTAAAAATCTCGGAAACTAAAAATGCTAGGTTAATGCAATAAATTGTATTTAATAGACAATGTAATACTCCTTAAATGAAGGTATTAAAACTTCTTAGTTATTGTAAAGTTATATCATAAAAAAATCAAATTTGAAAAAGGGCCACTTTCGAAGATGGAACTACGAAATTACAGCATTTGGTTTTGCTTTTGTTTGTAATCTGTCATTTATGTGGGTACATAAACCATGTTGATAGTGCTCTATATTCATTATTCAAGCTGAAATTATGTCGCTTACGCCTGAAGAATGCACCAGAATACTTACAATGCTGGAAACCGGCCGGAGTCAGCGCGATACAGCCAGGACTATCGGTGTGTCGCTGTCAACAGTACAAAGAGTTCTCCGACGTTACGAAGAAACTGGTTCTAACCTACGCAGACCAGGAACGGGCAGAACCAGGTGTACCACAGCACGAGAAGACCGATACTTGGTGAACACCATGCTTCGAAATCGCTTTCTCACAGGAACTGAACTCACAAATCAGTTTCGACGCCTCGGAGGAAGTAACCCAAGTGCATGGACAGTAAGACTTCGGCTTGCTGAATCTAACTTAAAACCCCTTAGACCTGCAAACGGCCCTAAACTGGAGCGTGGGCATCGTATTTCAAGACTAAGATATGCCCAGAGCCACGTAAATTGGAGTATTGAAGATTGGTCAAAAGTTATGTTCTCCGACGAATCAAAATTTATGCTCTACAAGCACGATGGAAGACACAGAGTGTATCGAAGACCAGGGGAAAGATTCAAGCAAGCATGCATCGAAGAAAAAGTAGCCTACGGTGGTGGGTCTGTACTTGTGTGGGCCGGAATTTCTTCTGAAAGTCGCACAGAGCTGGTGATCATAGAAAACGGCTCTTTAACTAGCGTAAGATATGTGGAAGAAATCCTCAATGATCACGTTGGTCCATTTATGGTCAATTTAGGTGAGGATGCTATATTTATGCATGACAATGCCCGACCTCATACAGGTAGGATTGTGAATGACTACCTTCAAGAGATGAACATTACTCGTATGGAGTGGCCAGCGCGCAGCCCGGATATCAACCCGATCGAGCATGCTTGGGACGAGCGAGGCAGATGCGTAAAACAACGAAACCCTCCCCCAAGTACGCTTCGTGAGCTCAAAATTGCTCTCACAGAGGAATGGGAGAATATTCCCCAAAATCGTATAAGGAACTTGGTGTACAGCATGCCAAACCGCGTAAACGCAGTAATGGAAGCCCGAGGAGGCAATACGAAGTATTAAAATTCAAGAAAATCGTAATAAAGTTCAAAAATTTCATGTTTCCTATTTTTGTTTTAAGGAGAGATCAGCAGTTTTTTTCTTTATGTAATTTTGTGTTAATAAAATGTATGGTGACTCATATTTTTTTTTACTTTCATTTAAGGAGTATTACATTGTCTATTAAATACAATTTATTGCATTAACCTATCATTTTTAGTATCGTTTTTTAGTATCGGTTTTTGAAGTAACAATAATTATCAGAAAGGATCCAAGTGAATTGGATCTCTTTTAAGATTACTTATTTAATACTATTACCAATAAATATTGTTTCTCACTAATGATCCATGAGTATTGGATTTTTTCAGTGGATTCATAATAAACGCCCGCCATACATGTGAACTGTTTCTCACTAATGATCCATGAGGATTGGATTTTTTCAGTAGATTCATAATAAACGCCCGCCATACATGTGGACTGGTACCTCGTGTTTATGACAATGTCATGTGTTCGTATTTCACTGGGATCTTTTTGCTGACCGAAAATATCGACCTTTACGGTCTCTTTGGTATAGTTAACTCAATTTTGGTAGTTTTGTGGATTGGATCCTTATCGTGTAACTACGTCCAAGTATCTTAATTTTGACAGGACTAAACTAATATTTATCTTCTGTCCTTTTCTTAATTAATGAAATAGAAAGAAAAAGATGCACTGAACTTAAATTTAGTTTAGTTTGTGATTAAGGGAATCGGGCATCGGCGCCAATACGTAACTGCAACCACTAAAAACCTTGAAAAGGGGTCATTCATAAGCAATTGTATTAAAGAGCAATCCTGAAATCGTGAATTATGTAAAATTAAATTATAATGGCCCCTCGAAGAGAGGAGTCCTGTGTCCCAGCAGTGGGAACATAAAAGTAATATGTTGTGTGAAATTGTAATGCAGCTTGCTTGGAACCACTGGGTAAAGTTTGTTTACTATCAATATTGTGGCTACAGAATATTGATACGCAATTTTATTATATTACGTATGCACGTACAGTCACGAGCAAAAGTATGTATACACTCGGCTTTACTCAAAAGCGATTTACTCCTTTATTTTTTAATGAAATTTTATGTTGTAACGAACATAGCATTTTCGAACCCATATGTTTATGTAATGTGTCGTATTTCAACAAAAATCGAAAAGAAAAGCGAAAAAATCGCAATTGAAAGTTGCCAGGTGTTGACATATTGGTGCTCGTGACTGTACGTACTTTTAAAGACAAGTAGAAGGTTACACACACACATTAACATAATCTACTCTAGCACCTACCATGCAATAGAGTGGTTCTTCTATAATGAAATAATGCTTGATTTGTTATAACAATCAAACAACTAAATAATCGATTATCTGAACACTGCATTTATTTGACTTGTTTTCGACTTAATTGAACAGATGTTTAGAATTAATTACACGAAGAATTTGTAACTTCTTCTGGTAGAATAAATCATTTGTTGATTATAACAGATTTGAAACTAACTAAAAAATTAACCAAGCTTTTGTCTTATATCTAACATTTATATGGCTATTGATAAATTCACATTAGGATTTTCTGTGTAAATCACTTTCTTATAGAATTACGCTGATTTATTAAATAATATAAAAATAAAGATGATCAACAAGTCATAATAGTAATATAAATTAACTCAAAATGTCACGTCAGAAATATTATTTTTTAAATTTCTCAAAAATAGTGTTTTGCATGGAGTTTTTATCTGGATTAGGTAGGCCTACTCTCAAAGAGTAAGCCGTTCAACTAATGTCTGTAGAATTTAGTTTACTTTAGCTATTGTCATAGTGTAATGCATAGCTTTTATTTGTTCTGTGGTGTAATGTAATACCCACGTAGTGTTTTGTTGTGCGAAAATGCCGCCGACATTCAGACTATCTTGGTCTTGCAGAAAGGGTGGTTCGATCAATTTATAAATTAAGTCCGAGACACTCACTCAGAGATAAATTTAAGGAGATTAATGTAATGTATGTATTGAGAAGGTACCTTCTCAAGTATATTTAATTTGTAAAAATATTTTATATGCCCACAAAAATATAAAATAGTTGTTTTTCTCAGAGTAGTCAATTAGGAAACTCCAAATTGTTCATGCTCTTCCGAGATGGGTTGCAGTAGGTAATCGTTATAGGTAGGTACAGACGCCAGCACATCAAGCTACTACAATCTGTCAAATTTCTTGATAAATTTTCAACTTTATCAATAAAATTTGGCAGTTTCTGGTAGTTTGACGTGCTGGCGTCTGTACCTACATCTGGTGCGATATGTGACGCAAACTTGAAGATAACAATAACTAACAAAATAAACAAATCTTTGCTAAGTTAAACACAGCTCGTAGCTCGTAGAGGATCAAAGGAAGGAGTTTTTTGAAAGCGTACAGAATCCTGTACACTTATGTAACTTCGTAGGCTTCGTAACTATAACTGCTACGAAAATGTAGAGCACGTAGCGGATGAGTATCATAGGCATAGCAGAGCCGTAGTATAAGTAATAGGTTGTTATTATAATGGTATGAGGAACAGGGTGTAAGGTTCACCCATCCACCATAGAAGAGGGAGGTTCTTCCGACCAGACGGGTGTTGTGTCTGGTCTGGTGAGCTATTGCCCGACGATTGATGTCGGGACGTTGTATATATATTATGTTTATGTATATGCTAGGTGCGTGGTAAACTCTGCTTGCGCGATGCAGGATTTTGCGTGACGCCAATAATATGTGATGCGTCGTTCGCATGTGGCGATGTAGATGCCGCCACAGTATAATAAAAATTGTTCTTCGTCATATTTTAGTTATTAGCACGGAGTATAGAAAAAGGGCAATAGTTTTAGTTACAATTTTTTTTTAACCGCTAATGTCCCACTGGTCGGCAAAGGCGTAGATGTCCTCTCAATCTGTGTGGTTCTTTCCTCAAAAGACCATCTCAGACATCGATCTACATGGTCTCCACATAATCTGACCAAGATTATGAAGAGACTGTGACCTGTAAGTTTGTTTCGGCCTTTCTTATCAGTATAGTCAGATAGGAAACGCCGACCACATCTAGTTTTTAAAATATGATTGACATGTAAAAGTATTTGTACAAACCTATAAAAAAAAAAAACATTTATCCATTTATCAGCTCATCCCATCTTCGTCTGGACCTGCCGCGATTATTTTAATACATACTTAGTTTTTAGTTAATTTAGGGCTAATTTTTCCAACGCCAATAATTTTAACCAAGGAATAATTTTGAATTTTTGACAGGTCTTTCGTACAAAAACTGTCAAACGTCAATTTTATCGAATTAAAAGTTACCTATCTAGCGATGGAAAAATGAGCCCTTAGTAGAATAAGTTTATCCAGTGTATATTATTTTTTATCCTCGTCATAGATATTTACCTAGGTATTATAAGAAAGCATTACTTTTTTTACCTACATAAACAATAAACCTGCATTTATCATCTACCAAGCAAGGTTTGTTGAACTTGACTCTATTTATTATAACACTGCGGTTACTTGAACGATGCTAATTAGATACCGTTTTGCCACATTGCGCCCGCGACGACAACGGTGCGCGTAGGTACGGTACGCACGTCGTTGTGTTATCGTTATAAAGACTTTGACAGCACGGTTATTTCGTAACAGTAAGGTCATTCAATTCGAAAGTTTATGTTGCAGTCGACTGTACATGTTATAAAGTAACGTTTTATCTGAAAAAAACTCAACGGGTGTCGACATTTTATCATGTTGTAAATATCTACTTATTTGTATACAAAATAATAACCACGTTTAAGTTTTTATTTATTCACAAAAAAAAATCAGTTGATCCATACATTATGTCGAGTTATCTATGGATCAACTGATTTTTCTTTCACGATTTCAGGGTTGGTCCCGTAGTAAAAGTTGTTCATAATGATGAGTACAATGACATCTTAAGAGGTTGCGGGTGTTTTACAAATCACCCTGTAGGTATATGGAAAAGTTCAGGACACATCCGCGCTAATAGCGGCTTGATTAGACCATTTATATTAACCAGTTGGCCCGTACACTAGTTATCACTGAAATCCAATATTTACGTACTCGCTAATTAATCTAGATACCCATAGATCTGTGTTGTGTCTATAATGTGCATAAAACGCCCCCAAAGAAAGATACCGAAAAGCAATCAGAAGGCCAATCGCCGTAATTAAAAACGTTCAAAATCTAGTCGCAATCTCATCTCAGCGACAATCAATGTCAAAAACTTGTCAAAAATGTATGGAAATTAGAGGTATTTTTGACAGATTGAGACTGAGATTAGACTGTGAATTTTCTTAAAATTACGAGAATTGCCCCTCTACAGTCCGTTCACAGCTATTTTACCTCTGGCAGCAGCAGCCTAACATCAACCTTATTGTAACGAGAATAAAGATCGCAATGACTTTGACAGTTTTGTCAATTTTATTCCACGATTGAGAAATAAGTCCCAACTAACTATTATTACTCAGATTATTTTCCAATTAGTTCATGTTGACTTTACATAATTATCTACGTGCTATGCATTATTCTATTTCCCCATTTCGATAAAACTAAAAGGTTACTTACTGCTCCACCCAGAGCGGGAGGGGTCATTTGAAGATTTCACATCCTTAAAAAAAAAAAAAAAAGTTGGATGCTCCAAGGAACCCCGCGAAATTCAAATTTTCTTACGTTGTTTGCAATTTGCTGGTCAGGTTGTACGTTGATTAAAATATGATTCGCGGCCGTAACAAATATGTATTTACAGAATTATAATCATTAGAATCAGTAATACAACTTGATATATTAGCATAATCCTAAAATGTCAAGGTTTCATTAAATAGTCATTCAGTGGATTACTTGATCTTAGAGAGTTGTGTTGGTGAGTTTAATGATTATAATTCTGTAAATACATAATTATTTGTTACGGCCGCGAATCATATTTTAATCAACGAACAACTTAGTACAGACCAGCAAATTGCAAAAAACGTAAGAAAATTTGAATTTCGCGGGGTTCCTTGGAGCATACACCTTAAAGAGCGATATCTGATTAAAAACGTCCGTCAGCATGAAATTAAATTATGATGAAGTACGAGTACGTGTCGCACGATAAGGCCTACGCCTGTGGTCATTTGATACCGAGTTGGTTCCCATCAACTAATTACGATCCATTTTGAACCACGTGCATACCATAGGTAATACGGGCTGGTGTCCGCAACTCCACGTCAATGCGCCTATTTTGCGTACACGTGCATACCATACCTACTAGCATAATTTATGTTAGTCTATAATAGTATAGTCTATAATGTTCCCACGGCTGGGACACAGGATTCCTCTCTGTGCCAGGGAGCGGCCTGTAATCCACCACGCGGGCCCAGTGCGGGTTAGTAGATGTCATGTCTTCGAATTTTTGGTTCTAAGACATGCCAGTTCCCTCACGTTCTTTTCCTTCACGTTTTGAGAAAAGTTTTGATGAAACAATTTGCACAATATCGCGGCCGTTTATTAAGCCATCGCTGCTCCACCATACCTTTTATCTCATGCATTATTTCGTTATTTGCCTTCTTCTATCATTATAAAATCACGCCATGTTTTCCCGAAGGGGTAGGCAGGGGTGTAACTATAGTACACCCACATTTCACTAGAGGGGTAATTCTCGTAATTTTAAAAACGTTCAAAATCTAGTCGCAGTCTCATCTCAGCGACAAACAAATGTTAAAAACTTGTCAAAATGTAGGGAAATTAGAAGTACCTATTTTTTGACAGATTGATACTGAGAGGGGTAATTCTCGTAATTTTAAGAACATTCACAGTCTGATCTCAGTCTCAATCTGTCAAAAATATGTACCTCTAATTTATTCTACATTTTGACAAGTTTTTGACATTTGTTTGTCGCCGAGATGAGACTGCGACTTTTTGAACGTTTTAAATTACGGGAATTAGCCTTCAGATGTACCTATAGGTCGGCGAACGTATTGCCATCAACCTAGTAGGTACAGACTACAGGTACAGAATAATCCTGTAATAACTTTTTAACTATAGTAATTTTCCGAATATGGTTTTTCTTTTTTCATGAAAAACACTTTACTAAAGTCCATTGCAAAATCGCGCTGGAAAAAGAGTTATTAGAAGATAAAGTTTGCGGAAAACCGTTTTTTATTACATTGATTTATGAAAAAATTTCTTTGAGTGTAAGTATTTGCTTTATAAGTATGTGTTAATAATAAGGCGTAAAAAGGTAACCGACAGACAGACAGACAGGGCTACTTTCGCTTTAAAAATATTAGTACGGATAATGTGAAAGTACATGACGTCTGTGGAAATACCTACGGAACTACAATACCCGTTAATGGTCATAAAATGATAGTGAAAAAATAAAACAAAACTCTCACATTGTTTTGACAAAACATGGGCAACTCATTGTGGGCAACACTCATTGTGGTTATTGAACAGGACAAAAGCAGCTGGCCACTGTGTCACTTGATACCATTCAACGACCGACACAGTTATCAGACCTATTTATTATTATAGTAAAGTATTAACGTATAGCTTTAAAATGTATTTTTAACACGCTTTCATTACCTTTACTTGTAACTAAATGTAACAAAATCTTAGAAGTTAAATTTAACCTACTTCTTATGGTCGTATAAAAAATGAAACTTTGTATGTATAGGTATGTAGTTCGGAAGACAAAACCGCATCTTGGAGCTGCAGTGCAATTCTGTAACCATCTCACCGTGAAAACTTAGGTGAAGTGAGCGTGGAGTGAGCTGTCATTCCAACTAATGTAGGGATTGACACAATTGACAGCTCACTCTAAGCTCACTTCACCTAACTCTTTTCACGGTCAGATTTTTACAGAATCGATCGGCTGATCTGATGATAGAGCCAGGAGGTGGATAGTGAAACTCTTTACTATTTGTAAACCCCTCGAGTTTTCTAGTAGCCCCTAATCGTCATAACTTCGTCGATTTTATACTTATTAACTAAATGAAGAATGTACTAGACGAAAAAGTTAAAAATAAGCGTGGAGCGCACTTATTTAATTCAGAAAGCGCTCCATGCTTTTAGAATTAAATTTAAGTCAATTTAATTATTTTTTAATTTATTGTGCGTTTTAAAAGCGTGTTTTTTGTTTTTAAACTACATTTTTTTTTTGCTGCGAAACGTGACGTCCTGAGTTCTATTCCCGGGTCGGGCAAAGTGTTAGGTATTTAGTTCTCGTAGAAAATGTACGGACGAACAAGAAACAAAAGTCAACTTAGAATTTATGGAAATATAATGTCCGTACACAGCACGATATAAATATAGACACAGAAGGAGTAAGACAGAAGAAACACAATAGATAGGACGAGATCACTAAACCACAATAATAATATTAATTCAAATTAGGTACTGAAGAAAAGTCTATAGGCGTCTGTCACAACCATGACAGAAGGTTGACATCAGAGCAGCGCCACTAGTGGCGTATTTCTGAACTAGATATCTGGTAGGAGTGAAACCTATAGCCGTGCGATTCTGTAACCATCTCACCGTGAAAACTTAGGTGAAGTGAGCGTGGAGTGAGCTGTCATTCCAAATAATGCTAGGGATTGACACTGCTGACAACTGACATCAAGCTCACTTCACTTGAGTTTTCACGGTGAGATTTTTACAGAATCTTTTTACAGGTTTTTCTATCAGGAATTTCTCAGTGGCAGGTTAGGCATAAACGTAGCTGGCAAAATGAGGTTGCACTACTTTTAGGTAAACCTCTGCCGAACCTTTCGGGGATTACAGGAGTGATGTTATGGTATGTGTGTGCTTTCATATCATTATCCTACATGCAATCAGCGGCGGCTTTAACCATTGCGAGGCTCCAGGCAGCAGATCTTGGTCAGGCTCTTAAAACTTTTTGCTATTACTCGGGTAGTTGCGCCTAGGACAAAATCCATTTTCTGTAATCGTTAACGCCAACAGGCTAAATAATAACAGCCGCACAGGTCGATCGGTCAGGTTAAGCTACGCTTTCCGCGGTTGGTCTGTGGATGAGTGACCATCTTTACATACCGAGACCCCTCCGTGCCTCGGAAAGCACGTTAAGCCGTTGGTCCCGGCTGTCATTCGTGGATCTTTGACAGTCGTTACGGGTAGTCAGAAGCCCGAAAGTCTGACAACCAGTCTTACCAAGGGGAATCGTATTACCCAGTAACTGGGTTGTGGAGGTCAGATAGGCAGTCGCTCCATGTAAAATACTGGTATTCAGCTGCATCCGGTTAGACTGGAAGCCGACCCCAACATAGTTGGGAAAAGGCTAGGCAGATGATGTTAACGCCAACAGAAAAATCAAATTGAATGCAGTTGACATTTGTTTACTACCAGATGCCTAGTGATTGCTGCTAAATTGGTAGACAAATTCGATTATTCCTCATGCGGAAAGGAACGTCGAAGCGAGTGTGATACATAAACGACAAAAATGTTCATCGAAATAATAATAATAATAATATCCCTGGACATTTCACACAGCGCCATCTAGTCCCAAGCTAAGCAACCTAATGCTTGTGTTATGGTAACAAGATGGCTGATAAACTACTTATATACATTTTTTTTTTGCAAATGGTAGACACGTGCCGCTATTGATAGTACGTCAATGATAATTATTTTGACACTCTTTCGTTTTCGCGACACTCTTTATTAGCGGGGGATCGAACCCTCATTATTTGTCCATCGACAGATAATTTTTATTCGTAGAATAAAATTGACGTTTGACAGATTTTGTATGGAAGAACTGTCAAAAATACAAAATTATTCCTCTTGGGCTGATTTTTCAATCATCTGATAACTATAGTCGAAGAAAATTTTGAAATTTTGACAGTTATTTATATTAATAAAAAGTTATTTATAAAAATTATCTGTCGATGGAAAAATCAGCCCTTATAAAATTATCTGGCGTTGGAAAAATGAGCCCTAATTCAAATTAATTAGTGAAAATGCATACTTTGAGATTATTATGGGCAGCTAATAATGAAGCAGCATTGCAAAGACGTCATACAAGAATAAATCGTCGTATCATTCAGCATGGCGATTGCCCTGCTCGCTACCCCCTAAGGTCACCACTGCATGCTGCATGCGATAACCGCTTCGTTATCAGCTGATAAGTTGCAGGAAGGAAGGATAGTAGACTGATTACTGATGATAAGCACAAAACAGTCCTGAAAAAACAAAATGTAATCGGCACCCTAATTGCGTAACACACGATCAATCGGAATCTGAATCATTTTGAAGCAAATTGCTAATCCATTGCTTCATAAGTTCGAAAAATTTGTCTGCTCAACACGTAAATAACGCAATGAATGTTGTTGAACTGTCAAAATGAAACCGATTCCGATTGATCGTGTGTTACGCAATTAGGGTACGGATCTATGAGGTTTAATTTTTTTATTGTGAGTGCAATTGGTAGTCTTTGCCGAGCTGGGAAATGGAGGGTCCAATCACTCTGATCAGCAAGAAAATATGTAAGGTAGAAAGAAAAAAAAAGTAAAGAAATAAAATAAGTTTATTTGTAGAGAAACAAAAAACACAAAAAGAACAAGTTGGGGGAAAGTATTAGTCACATCCAACCTATGCGAGATCTGTCTCGGCGGGATCAGCTCTAGCGTCGGTTTTCAGCGACAGCCGGCGTTGACCTGAAGACATGGTAGGTACAGACGACAGCACATCAAGCTACTACAATCTGTCAAATTGATTTAATAGATTTTCAACTTTATCAATAAAGCATTAAGGTTCGAGGTTGATTGGGAAAATTTGACAGTTTCGGGTAGGTTGACCTGCTGGCGTCTGTACTATTGTAGGTACGTAGTTTTTCGTTTGGTAACGGAAAACCACCTCGGTAGTCGGTACCTATTAGGGAAATACCGAGTTGAGTTTTATTTATTTATTTATCCATTTATTTCAGGCATCAAGGCCCATATAAACACATACAATACAATATTAATATAACTTAAAAATACTATAAATACATACAACATTATAATTACACTAAAAACTAACTAACGCACAGCGAAACGCGACGCAGCCACTTGGCTGCGTCGCGTTTCGCTGACTGGTGTTATGTAGCCGGCCATTGAAACCGGCGGTATACAACACCCTTCGGCCAGAACTCTTCCTTGAGGAACTTCTCGAGATGATGTGTCGGAACAAACGAACGAACGTGTTGTTTTAATTAACACCTATCGTTTGCGTATCCTGGTAATAATTAGGTACTAAGTTGATTAAAACTGGAGATAAAATTGTAGATTAAAACCTATCCAGCAAAATTCATTACCTACTTACGGAAAAATATGTTTTTGTATTTTTTTATTTTGTACCTACTTTAATTAGGTACTTAACCGCAAAAAAAAAACTAAAGGTAGATATTGATAAAAACATAAAGTGAGTCTAGTAAGTACGTACGCACCATGTGCAGATATCGTAGAAGTATGTATATTCATGGTACGATCTCATGTACCTATATGGGTTAATATCAACAAAGTGCATTTTTTTTCAATTTCGGTGGCGAAATTTTTTCTTCAGTTTTCGTGAAAAATAAGGACCTGGTATAAGAATAGACAGTCCAAGCTAGAAGGATCTTCAAGAGGTCTAAGAATATCTCGATAACTTTTTGAGATATTTTAGTTCAAAGTCTAGTGTGTCCACCAAAATTGAAAATCGCCCACCAAAATCGAAAGTGCCCACCAAAATTGAAAATCAGTGGCACCAAAATTGGATTTTTCTGTCACAAACCTCAATCTTACTAATAAAGCTCAATATATGTAACTAATCTCACAAATTATATTCTGGAATTATCAATAGCTTTCATCGGTTAATAAAACTCTTTATTGTTAAAAAATATTTATTATTATTTATCTGATAAACTCATAATGATAATTATGAGTTTATGACACAACAACACGAAAATAAAAAACATTAATCTTTTTATTGTAAACAAAATTACTTGTCAACAATTACCTACAAAAGTTTCCCAAACAAAACTAAGAAATAAAGCATAATTAACAAAAAATATAGGTAATTTAAAAAAAAAATACAAAATACAATATTAAATCTTTATATTCTGATTAAAAATGTGTTATATTCTGAGTCAGATGAACTACCTATTAAAATCTAAGGCACAAGTCCGAGGCCATGTCCTTTCATGGGCCTCGGTACGGGCCACCTCCGGGATCCTAACTAGTGGTAGAAGGGGTTCACATCGGCGTCGAGACCACGATGAGGTACCTGGGTCTCGTCCTCGACAGCCGATGGAACTTCGTCGAGCATTTCCGACGTTTGGCCCCCAAACTGGAACGGGCCGGGGCCGCCCTAAAGCGGCTCTTGCCCAACCTGAGGGGGCCAAACGCCTCCTGCCGGAGGCTTTACGCGGGGGTCGTGCGGTCCATGGCCCTATACGGGGCCCCGGTATGGGCGCGTTCACTGCGGCTGCGAGCCGCACACTATCTGAACGCGCCCCAAAAGGTGGTAGCCGTAAGGCTGATCCGGGGCTACCGCACGATCTCGGGCGAGACAGCAAGCCTCCTTGCCGGACTGCCGCCATGGGATCTGGAAGCGATAGTCCTCGCGCGCCTGTATGATTGGCGCGCGGAGGCACTACGCCGGGGGGAAAGTCCGCATCCGCAGCAAACCGCGGCGGAGCGGACGAACCTCCGGCGCGATCTCATGGCGGCATGGAAGGAGCGACTATCGCAACCCAGCGCAGGGCACGCCACGATAGCGGCGGTAAGACCCCTCTTTGAGGAGTGGCTAGAGAGACGTCACGGCGTTCTCACCTACCGCCTGACGCAGGTCCTCTCCAGACACGGATGTTTCGGGAGGTTCCTGCACATCATCAGGCGGGAGGAGACGCCCGCGTGTCACCACTGTCAGGATCGCCCAGAGGACACGGTGGAGCATACGGTGGAGGTCTGCCCTGCTTGGGCAGAGCACCGCCGTGTCCTCGTAGAGGCGATCGGCAGCGGCGGCGACCTCTCGCGTCCGGCCCTGGTTCAAGCCATGGTCCGGGGCAAGAGGGAGTGGGAGGCAGTTACCTCCTTCTGCGAAGCAGTCATGCTAGCGAAGGAGGTGGCGGGGTGGGCGAGGGAACGCACCTTGCGCACCTCACGCCTCAGCCGCCGCGGGAGACGCTCCGGGCGTCGGGAGCCGCGTGACGACTCCCGGCCACCGTAGGCGCGGGCCTGCGGGCGGAGAGTAATGGGTAGCTCTCCGTCCGATCAGGACTAGGCCCGTGCCGGACGGCGTGTACGTGTTCCACGCGCGCCTCAAAGAGATGTCAGCAAAAGCGACGGGGCCCCATAGGGCCGAAGCCTGCCAGGGTGGCGGGATTATCCGAAGGGTTTACCGCTGCCCTGGAACATAAAGGGCTAAGGAAGGAACATGGGTGGGTTTTAGTCAGTAAGAGTCTGACACTCCCTCCTGCTCCACCCAGAGCGGGAGGAGTCATTTGATGATTTCCCATCCTCAAAAAAAAAGGCTGATGTTTTTTCAGCAGTTGCTGCAGATTTTTCGAACTTGGAAAACACATCACTACTCATATTTTCTTTTTTAATTTAATAAATTTTTATATGATAATTATTCTTGTTGATATATTTTATTTCTTCTTTGTAAAGCTCGATCCTCGCGTTGTGACTTTTGTTGCTGTGAAACAAGTCTACCTTCTCGCTTTTTTTGGTGATATCTCACCCTTTCTCTATTTCGTAGTATTTCAGCCTGTTCGGGATTGCTCTTTATTCTTGCTTTTCTTCTTCTTCCTGCCATTCTCTTTTTAAGCAGCCTCTCTTCGCTGGTCTGTTTTGGCATTCTAAAAAGCAACAAAATAAAAATATATGAATAAGAAACTTGGTCATTAGTATGCCACCCTTATAATAATAGGTTTACTTACTGCCAAGTACATAACATTTATTTACTTTCAAACTGTCTTGCATTGTAACGTAAAAACTGGCTATATAGGTACAAACAATACATATACAGTACATACTTTAAACTTGGTGGCTGGTTTCCAATTTTGGTGGCGTGAAAACGCCACCAAAACCACCAAAATTGAGCCACCAACATTGAAACCAGGCATAAAAAAAATCATTAAAAATAGGGGTTTTAAGTTACAATTAAATTAATATCACTGATTTATGCGTAACCCAAATCACTATCTATAATGTGTAGCTTATTATTAAAACACTTTAAAATTAACAGCAAATCGATCCACCAAAAATTGAACAATTCTTGTCCCCCGTGCCACCCAAGATGATACTTACGTTTTTTGGCGGGAAATCACAGCATTAATCACATACCTGTTACGCGCAAGTGCCGAAGCACGACTGAGACATGTGAAATAATAAAACGGGATTGATCGCACACGCACGAAGCTTCATTTTATAGTATGTTGAATAAGTGCCACCAAAATTTTGATTTTTGCTTGGACAAACTTTGATTGAGTATCCTGTCCTTTTAAATTAGATTTTCTAATATGGTTTCATTGTTTTTAGAGAATGTGTCTTATGCATATACTAACGAAATTGTTTATTTTTTATTATACATTAAATTGTTACTTTGGTGAATGCAACTGTATCAAAAAATGGAGTTGGGACAAGCCACCTAACTTGAATTTTAAGGTATTTTTTTTTTCTCTGATTATTTATACACACTTATAAAAAAAAAAATGTGGCCCTAATTGAAGCAAGTAACTTAGTTCACTATAAAAAAAAAATAAGAAACATCCTATCATTTAACACCTCGATTCTCAACGTGGACGCGTAAAATTTGCTGCGGGGATATTCACCCATATACTATGCTTACATTATGCACTGCAGTGCTTATCTAAAGTGTTAAACGATTCAATATTGTTAGGTAAAGTACCATAACACTGTTGATGGCATTCTATCGATAAATGCAGACTTTTTCTATTAAGTACCTAGGTACAGACGCCAGCAGGTCAAGCTACCCGAAACTGTCAAATTTTCCCAATTAACCTTGAACCTTAATGCTTTGGCGATAAAGTTGAAAATCCATTAAAGAAATTTGACAGATTGTAGTAGGTTGATGTGCTGGTGTCTGTACTCATCATCTGCCTAGCCTTTTCCCAACTATGTTGTGGTCGGCTTCCAGTCTAACAGGATGCAGCTGAATACCAGTATTTTTCATGAAGCGACAGCCTATCTGATCCTTCCCCTCTTTCTTGAATCCCTTGGTAACACTAGTTGTCAGGCTTTTGGGCCTACCCATAAAAACCATCGAATCATCTACGAATGACAGCCGGGACCACCAGCTTAACGTGCTTTCCGAGACCAGAAGGCAAATTCCCGTAGTTAAAAACGTTCAAAATCTATAGTCGCAATCTCATCTCGGCGACAATCATTGTCGAAAACTTGTCAAAAATGTAGGGAAAATAGAGGTTTTTTGACAGATTGAGACTGAGATCAGACTGTGAACGTTCTTAAAATTACGAGAATTGCCCCTCTGGAAAAGTCTCAATTCTCAAACTCAAACTATTTATTTCAAATAAACCAATTACAGGCACTTTTGAATTGTCAAGGTCGGTCAGTCAAAAAGATGAAGCTAGTTGCCCATTCCAAAGCGTAGGTGTACCTATGGAGAAGAACGGGCAAGAAACTCCATGGACACTCTTTTAAATCATAATAATATTGTTACAAAGTATTGGTTACATCATTCATGTTCAAAATTATGCACGTGAGAACGATGCAGAACGTTAAAAGCGTCCATAATGAAAATATAAAAAAAAAACAATTCAAATATTAAATTAAATCAAGATAAGCCATGGCAGCAAAGAGTTGACCAGGCCCTACTGATGGCGCCCGTTCACGAACATGACAATATGTTATAGATGGTCACCCATCCACGAACCGACCGCGACAATCGAACCGTGGCGTGCGGCTGTTATTGTTTAGAGAAACCGTAAGTACTACAAAATTTAATTTCAGTCTTCTACAAACGATAAAATTATGGAATGATACAGTGGTATGTACATGTAGGTATATTTTCAGTATTAGCGATCATATACGTGTTTTAAGCTTTATCTTTTATGGTAATTTCAAGTGTTAACAGCTCGTATATCACCGAGGTTTCGAGATATCTTTTATAGCCATTATACGAGTACAGTTTTACCTAATGCACGTTGACTTGATCAAATAGGTATAACTGTATAAGCATAATCTTCGTCTATATTCTCGGCGTCTTTTCATGTGTTATAGATTAAGTATATGGATGTTTGATAAGGGACCTTTTTGGTGATGTTTTTCATAAAAGTCAGGTGCGCAGTACTCGTAACCGGCGTGAGAGTATGACCCAGATGTGTGAACGAAGCAAAAGAATTATGCAAGGATCGTAGCTGGTGGCATTCTGTAGTTTCTGCCTATCATCATGGGAAGAATCAGGGCCGGCTTAACCATATTGGGCGCCGGGGTGCAAAAATCAGCCTACGCTCCCCTAGTCAACAAAAAAAAAACGGTTTGGTGCCCGGCAAAAGTCGTGTTAGTAGCAAAGGTTCTACTTGAAAAGTTCTTTTCATTGCTGTGTTGGAATTAATTCTTGTAGTAATAAGAGGCTTGTACAGGCGCCAGCACATCAAGCTACTACAATTTGTCAAACTTTAATAGATTTTATTGCTAAAGTATTAAGGTTCAGGGTTGATTGGGAAAATTTGACAGTTTCGGGTAGCTTGACCTACTGGCGTCTCTACATCGCAAGTCGTGCCGAAAACTGCATGAGGCGTATATTAACAATTTCAAACAATATATCTGCCTATATTTTTAAAGGTGTAATGAATATGTGTTCAGCAATTTTTAAATTGGTTGTGATTACGCATGGTATGTGCCCCCGATCGGCTTGCACCACCTAAGATCCTGGGCCCGGGTGCCACGCACCCTTTGAACCCCCGGGTAAATACGGCCCTGAAGAATGCGTGAGTTTATGTATATGATTATAACAGAATGCGCAAATCATCAACAAAATGGATTTCGATTTCGAGTAGCTTAGTAATGTTAGAGGTACCTAGGTATTTGTTGGTATATTGACTAGCTGACTCAGAACAAATAATTTAATTTAATGTTTTGTGTTTAGTAATGTTATTTACTTATTGTTGTATATAATCAAATTCTTCTATGTTAATAGACAGCTGTGCTGCTGGGGAGTTTGTTGCCCCACTTGTTCTTCCCGGCTAAAACACTAGGAAATGGTGATGGGCGTTTTGGGGGACTGTCTTTAAAAGTACTTTTCTTAGCCTGATTTGAATAAAATACTTTTGATTTCAGTACCTAATTTAGGTAGGTTCAAAACCGTTCGTTTAATATTCATTTTAAACAAAAAAAAAAAAAATACAAAAAAAATTGAAGAAATAGCAATTTAAAAAAAAAATGTTTAATGTTTAGTACCTAAGTATTCATAATTATTACAATAAGTAAATACGTACATAGTAAACAGGAATTCAAGATGAAAGATTCTACACAAGAAAAACCTTGAAAATTGTTATGTAAAACTATTTAAATTTTAGAGTTTAGGTATAGGATAATGACATGGTTTGGTATGCGTGGTATTGTGTGTTTGTGTAGCAGTGGCCACACACTGCGATGCAGAGATAATGTCAGACGTGTGCTGCTAAATGATAAACTGGGTGAAAGCCAGACAGCAATACATTTGCATGATACATAATTGTGCACAAATAATGTGTTAACCCACTAATCGACTAATGCCCAGTATTCGTACACAGTACACAGTAAAGTGAGCTGCAGTGCGATTCTGTAACCATCTCGCCGTGAAAACTAGGTGAAGTGAGCTTAGAGTGAGCTGTCAATAGTGTCAATCCCTAGCATTAGCTGGGAATGACGGCTCACTCCACGCTCACTTCATCTAAATTTTCAAAAATCAGCAGTGCGATTCTGTAACCATCTCACCGTGAAAACTTAGGTGAAGTGAGCGTGGAGTGAGCTGTCATTCCAACTAATGCTAGGGATTAATACTATTGACTGCTCACACCAAGCTCACTTCACCTAGCTTTTCACGGTGAGATTTTTACAGAATCGATCGGCAGTGGCGGCCCAGTGGTAACGGCCGCGACTTACGAGTTGTAGGTCGTGGGTTCAAACCCAAGCAGGCACTTTACTTTGTGTAAATTATTTCATCACCACTGCTCTCAAAACGGTGAAGGGAAACATCGTGAGGAAACCGGCATATCCTAGAACGAAAAAATCGAAGACATATGACATCTACTAGCCCGCACTGGGCCCGCGTGGTGGATTACGGCCCTATAGGTACCTCTGATCGAGAGGAGGCCAGTGTCCCAGCAGTGGGAACATTATTATGTACCTACAGATGACCTACAGTAACACAGTGCAAATCACTCTCGTATCGCAGTCAAAAATTCATTGATTAGGTACCTAGACTGTGATACGAGAGATGACAAAGATCAGAGGGGCATTAATTCTCGTAATTTTAAGACCGTTCACAGTCTGATCTCAGTCTCAATCTGTCAAAAAATACTTCTAATTTCCCTACATTTTGACAAGTTTTTGACATTTGTTTGTCGCTGAGATGAGACTGCGACTAGATTTTGAACTTTTTAAATTACGGGAATTAGCCTTCTGATGGGTCAATCAATCTTGGTAGGTCAACCGATCAATCTATGTATCCGTAGGGTCAGGGAACTGAGTTAAAAAATATAGACTGAATTTAACACATCGTTAATTCCATACTATCCTACTAATATTATAAACGAGAAAGTTTCTATGGATGGATGGATGGATGTTTGTAACTCTTTCACGCAAAACGGATTTGGATGAAATTTGGCATACAGATGGTTTATAACCAGGAATAACATTTAGGATACTTTTTATCCCGATATTACGACGGGATCGAAACTTATGCGGGTGAAACCGCGTGGCGCACCTAGTAATATTATAAAGAGCGGATGCGGAAGCCAGCATGAAACAGTATGGCCATAGAAATAACATTCTTATAATAGATGTGGCAGATGTGCGGAAAAAACGCGAAGATGGCCTTCGTCGATAAAATACCCACGTCAAAATCAACTTGATTCACCGATTGTTACTAGATGGACTATATTGGATATTGGTTGCTGTTATCAGTTGATATTATAAATGTTTTCTTAGGAATGTGTGAGTCACAGGAGTTATTTTCGTTCAACCGATTCTTTTAGGTATTAGTTACTTTACTTTACTTTTGTTTCATTGACAATACAGGCTGGCGGGGACATTGACGCGCAAACTATAACCATGAATTCAGCAAATGATTCTAGACTACCATAGAAATTTTTCGTCGGTTATCTATAAAAACAAAACGGCTGTTTCATAGAATAGTCATATCAATATATTATGTATTTTACTGTGTGTACAGAAATAATAAAATAAATAAATAAATAAAAGTGCAATACCTACGCGGTCAAAAAACAGCTAATTTAAAAACAATATTAAGTAAGACATTTCGCAGTTTAGATTTTGAATTTGCTTGAACTAAACTCTCTACAGAAGTTAGAGGGTTAGGTCACTTTTCAGTACGTAGGAGGAAAATTTCTCCCATTTTTCTAAAAAAAAATACGTGTCTGTTACTTTAGAGTTTAGACTACTCTCTAACATATTATCAAAATAAATCAAATAGGAGCCGGAGAGTACCTTTCAGTACCTTTCCTGCAGTGCGATTCTGTAACCATCTCACCGTGAAAACTTAGGTGAAGTGAGCGTGGAGTGAGTTTTTATTCCAAATAATGCTAGGGATTGACACTACTGACAACTCACATCAAGCTCACTTCACTTGAGTTTTCACGGTGAGATTTTTACAGAATCGATCGGCTGTTGAAAGGAAGCCTGTGTCCAAGCAGTGGGAACATTATGGGAACATTATGCTATGTTATGTGAGCCATTCGTTCCACCCGCTGAAGATCTCCCACCTGGACATGAGCTGCCTTGGGTAACAGACTCCGGACCCAGGCAGGCCGAAGCGAGGAAAACCTGTTCAGCCGGTCGATTCTATAAAAAACTCACCGTGAAAACTCAAGTGAAGTGAGCGTGGAGTGAGCTGTCATTCCAAATAATGCTAGGGATTGACACTATTGACAGCTCACTCTAAGCTCACTTCACCTAACTTTTCACGGTGAGATTTTTATAGAATCGACCGGCAGGTGGAGATTCATAGACGACTCCGCCTTAGGGTGTAAATGTGGTGCTGTTCCACAAACGATGGGACACTTAATATCGTGTCCTGCGTGTCTTGTCAGCTGCACGTTACAGGAACTGATGGACGCTGGTGATGGCGACAAACACGTAGCCGAATTCTGGGCCGAGTCCTTTTAGATTGCAATCAACACGCTAAGCAGAAGATGCTGTGTTGGTAGACGCAAAAGTGTCTTGCAAAATTCAGCGGTTTTACCGTACCTACCTAGTACTTAGCTGATACTAGAAACCAACAAAGTAATGAGCGCAGCCAGTACAGACAATTATGTTGGTACATTCTAATACGTTTTTCACGTCCGGTACAAAATGGCGCATAATAATATTTAAATTCAACACACAGCATTTTGTACGGCAATTGAGATCTGTCGATTTAACGAGCAATTACTGCAGCGATTGTGGAATGTTCACATATTATATTTTTTGTTGTAGCTATTTCACAACTGGCAAGTGTAAAGTCATTACCTAGTTTGTTTGATAAAATATAATTACCTTTACCATGTATTGTATGTGCATGTTATGTTAGCCTGTAAGTACTTGTGGCACTTATAAACATAGGTACTATTAAGGATATTATTTTTAATGTATTGGCTAACCTAAATCCTATCCTTCCTACTACCTAATTAATATTAATTCATTAATCCTTCCTTAATATTATAAACGCGAAAGTTTGTAAAGATGGATGATGATGGATGTATGTTTTTTACTCTTTCACGCAAAAACTACTGAACGGATTATGATGAATTTTACAGTAACATAGCTTATACATCAGAATAACACATATGATACTTTTTATCCCGATATTCCCACGGTATCGGCTCTTATGCGGGTGAAACCGTGGAGCGCTGCTAGTAAATAAATAAAATGGTGTTTATTGAGTGAAGCCGTCATGATTACCTACTGTTCATATGTTATTGTACTCTGTGGCCCAGACTAGCCCCAATGTGGTAGATACAGGCACCCGAGAGCCGGTCCACTGTGCTGTCGACCCATCTAGGCATCTATGGTACCTATATATACCTAGAGCTACATGAGCTCATCCCGTCTTCACCTTTCTACCATCGAGAGTCCAGACGCACTGCGGGATACCACCCCTTATGCATATACGCACTAAGCGCTTCTCGTCATCTTTTCTGATGCGCACAGCTAAGGAGTGGAATCGTCTGCCTGCGTCTGCATTCCCGAGTTCATACAACCCGAATCTCTTCAAGGCGAGAGTGAATAGGCTTCTTCTGGGCAAGCTCGTTCCACCGTAGATCTCATCCCTGCCTCTGGGCTGGATTGAGGTCAAGAGAGAGCCCATTGTCAATAAAAAAAAAATATTATATGTCTCAAGGATGGGATTAAATTACATTTCAATTACATAGATGCCTCGACGTCGACGTCGGGGACGTCGAGTAGAAGGCCAGGACTAACTGTCAAGAAGAAAGAATCATTGGGATAAGATAAAGGGGCCTAAAAAGGCCACATTAATTAAGCAATACTTCTAAAAGCTATTCATTTCCTGAATTCCCAACAGATCATTAGCAATTCCTCTAATTTTCGTAAAATTTCATTTCACCTCTCTGTGGGAGTGGGCCGTAAACCACCACGCGGGCCCAGTGTGGTTTGGATTGATGTCCGTCTTCAAATTTTCAGTTTTGGGACATGTCGGTTTCCTCACGATGATCATTTCCTTCACCGTTTTGAGAGCAGTGGTGATGAAATAGGAATTTGAGTGTGTGCGGGAAGCACAGCACCGGTCGAAGTGGAGGTGCTTGGAGGAGGCCTATGTCCAGCGTGGACGTTTTATGGCTGAAATAATGATGATGATAAAAGTGGAATTTTGATGTACAGACGCCAGCACATCAAGCTACTACAATCTGTCAAATTTATTTAATAGATTTTCACCTTTATCGTTAAAGCGTTAAGGTTCAAGGTTGAATGGGAAAATTTGACAGTTTCGGGTAGCTTAACCTGCTGGCGTCTGTACCTACCTACGAAAAAGCATATTCTATCTATCTATCTATCTAAAACAGTAGGAAACATTACAAAAAACCGATATCTTTGTGGTTTGTTGGGTTCGATGTAACCGCTACACGACTGCAGTGGCATTGACATCGCAAAAGTAGGCCTATAGGTCGAAGTCAGGCAGAAAGATCGTGGTCTAGGTTCGCTATGTCTTTTTAGTATCGATACACCGCTAGCGGTGGGAAACTGGAGCAAATCCGTGTGAGCGGTGCACGCTTCCCATTGTCTCTGGTGCGTCGCTTGCAAATGATCCGTCTGCGCTGTGATGAACACTATTTCCGTCTTACATCCGCAAACAATGCGGTTTATCTTACATTATTTGATTTTTATCTAATGTACTAGCTGCGTTCCGCGCTTTGACCCGCATTAGTTTTGATTCCGTGGGAATTTCGGGATAAAAAATAACCTATGTGTCAATCCTGGGGGCCTACTCCGAAGTGCAAAGTGCGAATGTTCGGATCGGACCGACACATGACCGAACCGAATATTATTGAAAAATGCGAAAAAAGTTCAGATCGGCTTAGTTGGGTCGGGACTATTAGAAAGAGTGTAGGAGTGTAGGATCCAACCAAGTAGTAACTTCGTAGCAGGAAACGGCCGAAAATTCGGCAGATACTACTTCGGAGTAGGCCCCCTGGTTATAAACCATCTGTCTGCCAAATTTCATCCAAATCCGTTCAGTAGTTTTTGCGTGAAAGAGTAACAAACATCCATCCATCCATCCATCCATACAAACTTTCGCGTTTATAATATTAGTAGGAAGTCTCTCAGTCTCTGGTGTATTTGTGTGTCTTTTAAATGTGAGTGTTTTCTTTCTTTCTTTTTTTATTTTAATCTAAATTGTAAAATGGTGTTTATTCAGTATAAAATTAAGACGACAGTGAAGTATTTTTGTTAAGCCCATTTAATTGAAGTTTCAATTAGTTTAGTGGTTTATTAACCTACTTTTATTATAAACAACCGAGTATTAACTCGATTGTAAAAGCATTTGGAACCATTAACATTCCAAAGGTGACATCTAAACTATAGTCTGCTATTTCATTCGTAAATGTTTACCACCTTTATACTTGAATAGGTATATAATATACAGGGTGACAGGGAAACTCGACGTATTCCTTGAAAGGGTTTATACTAGAGGTCATTAGCAACAAATTAAGTCCAGTGAACTATATAGTTAAAAAATAAAAAATAAATTCTAAGATTATGTAAGTTATGCAAGCATTTTTTTTTAAGTGATCATTCATTTTTCAACTTTTAGAAAATTGTCATTTAAATGTTTGGAGTGGAGTAGTTTTTTTTTTCATAATTATTTGTTTTTGGTAACAAGTCAGAATATTTAAAAGAAATCGAAGAACCGACACAGCTCGGTAACCATACCCTTGTTCACTGTTTTGAACCCTAGTTCACTGGACTAAATTTGTTGCTATACGACCTCTAGTATTACGCCTTTCAAGGAATATGTCGAGTCTCCCTGTCACCCTGTATACAGGATCAAATTAAATTAGCTAGAGAAACTCCGCAAACGGGATGGGACTCGACAAATAAAAATAAAAAAGATTTGAAAGAAGTTTTTTTTTGGGGTCAATGTCCTCTAGCAGTGCTGTAACTTGAAGTGTGAGTTGATAAAATCTGTTTTGTCGTGATAAGATATCGATACCCATAACATCTGTGAAGTTAACACAAAAAAATCTTTTTAAAATGATATTTTAGGCGTGAAAACTCTATCTGCGTTAGTTGACTCAAAAAAAACATCATCAAATTTATTTTTTGTTTTATCACGTTTAGATATAGATATCTTCATGATTTTTCATCATCGAGTTTCAAAAATTCGCAATGAATGTGCACAATATGGAAGGAGTGATGGGCTATGGAGAAATGGTGCAGTTGCACGCTGCGTGAGCGTACCGTGATCCATCGCTACTCGTTCGATGTTCACCGTGCACAGGATGGATGGAAAGCAGCACTTGCTCCGTTGGTGTAATTGCTGTATGGCGTTCCAATGTGAGGATAAATAAATAAATAAATCTATCACGTCTGCGCTAACTAATTCAATTTGACCCTATGTATTCTTATCTAATAGCTTTTGTAAAGTCGGGTTCGCTCGATGTCCATCCCGTTGATTCATCATCACTTCAGCCGAAAGACGTCCACTGCTGGACATAGACGTTGATTGATTTATAATATTGATGTTTCTGCATTCGATTTTCCGTGCATTTTCCGACGCCGATTGGTAGGTAGAAAAGATTTCTCGGTCAACCTAGACATTCATAATCTAGGTATCTCTGATCTTAATGATTAGTAATAGGTACTTACTTAGATTACGTAAGAATCTTGCAAGACAATCGACTGCCATGTGCGTATGCGCCGTTCGTCTTAACACAATAGTATTCTTGTCCGATTGGAAGTTTGCACGTAAACTTGTCATCTTGTTTTTCAAAACATCCCATCATGAATTCGTTGAGAAATGCAAGCTGAGTATTATGTCGTACTTATCTTTACATATCTACATATACATATCTTCAAAATCATCAAACTAAACTGTCGGATAACGTCCATCTGACGCAAACAATGCGCACACTAAATTTGGTTACCGATAGAATAGATATTTTCTCATTTTCACTGAGCGAGTTCGCAAAGGTAACATTACACGTGATAATATGTTTGTAATTTGCAAATCTTATGTTGTTAATGAACCATGAACTGTTAAGTAATTAACTACAAACTGCCGCATTGGGACACTGTAATGGTAGCGTATGTATGTAATAAAATAAAATAAATAAATCTTTAGGTGCGATGGCACTTGCTTCAGTAAGAAATCTTTTGAATCATGTATTTACCTAGCCATCAAAAGCAACCGATGCCCTTACACACGCACGTGGAAATGGGCAGGCCATGTTGCAAGATTGCATTACAATAGATTTGCCAGAAGGTGACTTCTTGGATGGGACCGGTTGGCATACGTAAACGAGAAAGACCACACACTCGCTGTGAGGACGAGATAGTACTCGTGCGTATAGCTGGATCACGCTGGATGGACGTAGCGAAAGACAGAGAAATCTGGGGCTGGTTTACCCATTTGCTAAATTTCCTCCAAATCCGTTCAGATGTTTTAGCGTAAAACCGTTACAAACAAGCATACAAAAAACTAATTTTTCTTTTTATATTATTAAGTTTAGATTAGCGATTTTATAAGTGACTTTTCTTGTTTTTACATTTCATAAACTCACCCCTTCTTCCCATGGGGTAGGGATAGGCAGAAACTACAGAACGCTTCCTGCTACGATCCTTACATTACATATACTCCATTCTGTTTTTAATTAATTTTATTAAGGGCTAATTATCTGTTGATTGAAAAATCAGCCCTTATTAAATAATGTACAGACGCCAGCTGCAGCAGGTCAAGCTACCCGAAACTGTCAAATTTTCCCAATCAACCTTGAACCTTAATGCTTTAGGGATAAAGTTGAAAATCTATTAAAGAAATTTGCCAGATTGTTGTAGCTTGATGTGCTGGCGTTTGTACAGAACTCTATCTACATAAATGACCTATTGACTGAGTTATGGCCTGCCCGAGTGTTCATAATAATTGTATTATTTAACACACGTGTTGTTTGAAAATAAGTCGTCAGCTATGTTTTGATTAACCGCTGAATAAATGATAATACACCTTTCTCTCCATTGAGGCACACTTACCTACCATTCATAAATAAGTATTGTTCATGTACCTACTACCTACTTACTGTTTAAGGGCGCGTTCACATACAACTTCCGTTTTACAGGTCCGTTAAAACGTGTATGTTTTTAGCGTATGTAGTTGTATGAGCGAGTTCACACATAATACAGTATTCCGGATCCAGTAGAAAATACCGATCCGACAAAATAAGCAGCAATCCGTTTTACAGGTCCGTATAAACGTATGTGTTATTTATTAGCGTATGTAGTTGTATGAGCCAGTTCACACATAATACAGTATTTCGGATCCAGTATACTGATCCGATCTCTTAAAATCAGTCCTGTGTGAATACTATCTCCAGTAGCGACGGATCCGTTAAAAAGGATCCTATAAATGCTGTGTGAATACTATCTCCAGTAGCGACGGATCCGTTAAAAAGGATCCTGTAAAACGGACGTTATATGTGAACGCGCCGTAATACAGGTATTAGGTAATTCTTTGGTACTCGTCGCTCTTTACCTACTGTTTAATACAGGAACAAAAATTAACCAGTGCTCTATTTGTAACCATGAATTCAGCATACGATTTTTGACCTCCTAGAGAAGAAATTCGTCGACGGTTATAAAACGAAATCAGCTGTTTCATAGAAAAGTACAATATCTACGAGGTCAAAATGTGTGGAACAGCTAATACTTTCTTTTATAACCGACTAAAATTTGTTGAATTCATGGCTACAGTTTGCGCACTGCTTGATTTTTTTTGCGCACCCCAATTGCGTAACACACGATCAATCGATATCGGTTTCATTTTGACAGTTCAACAACATTCATTGCGTTATGTACGTGTTGAGCAGACAAAATTTTCGAACTTATGAAGCAATGGATTAGCAATTTGCATCAAAATGATTCAGATTCCGATTGATCGTGTGTTACGCAATTGGTGTGCAGGTTATTATTTGGTTCTTGTCTCTCAGTAGGAAAGTATAATTTTACATACAATATGTAATTACATCTGTATATACACTGTTAAATTTTGATCGATTTAATCCTTAAAAGGAGTTATTGAACTCATCATAATGAACAACTTTTACTACGGGACCAACCCTGAAATCGTGAACAAAAAAATCAGTTGATCCATACATTATGTCGAGTTATGCGAACATAAATCTATGGATCAACTGATTCTTTTTTCATTCTTTTTCTGCTTCGTTAACGTTCATAAATCGGCAACATAATTGCATAACACACTACCAATTAAAATCTGAATAATTTTGACGGATATTGCTAATCCATTGCTTCATATGTTCGAAAAATTTGTCTGCTCAAAAACGTAATAACGCAATGAATGTTGTTGAACTGTCAAAATGAAAGCCATTGCTACGGTTAGTGTGTTACGCAATTACCCAGCTGGTCAGGAGGGAGGGGTCGCCCTAGGACATAAATAGTGACCTTATTTGTGAAGGTACAATTACTTCACACGATTAGCATACAAATGCCACAGATTAAAATCCTAAAGACCTTGGAGGTTGCATGAGGGTGGCAATTTGGTAAGGTACCTACGTAAAGTCTGGAATGGAATAGAATAATATTTATTTGTTTAAAAACATGGTATAAAAAGATGGTTAAATAAAAAATAACAAGAGCATAAATGTTTTTGCAAGCGTACAAATTTTCACAAGCATATTTATTTTAACATTAATAAATGTTAAAATAAATATGCTTGTGAAAATTTTAATATTTCGCATAAATGTTTTTGCAAGCGTACAAATTTTCACAAGCATATTTATTTTAACATTTATTAATGTTATTTTTTATTTAACCATCTTTTTATGTCAAAGAAGTCTTTGACACTATAAAAACCATCACTACACAACCATTCATGCAATTTATTTTTAAATAATCTTATTTTCAAGGTCGTGAGATAACTTGGTATCTTATTATATATATACGTACACACACAGATATACAACTTTTATTATATTTAGCTAGTCTCGGAAGGATATCTAGTACGAGCCTGTGGGGGTCTCGTCGGTTACGAGGATATAAATCATCTGCATTACTAAACAATTCCTTATGCTTCCTCACAAACATACATGTTTCATAAAGTAAAGAGACGGTAGCGGCAGCAAGCCAAGCTTTTTAAATATTGGCCTACAGGATTCGTCAGGTCGAAGACCGTTTATTGCCCTAATGCATTTTTTTTGTGCAATAAATGCTCAATTATTATCAAACCATAGTGGAGCACCGATTTAACGTATGCATAGTAGGACGTTATTGCCGTTAAACGTTTGTTATATTTCTCACTTTTTTAAGTGCCTAAGTATACGAACTTATTCGTTTGGAGAAGGTATCAATATGTGCTTTCCAATTTATGTCTTGATCTAAAGTTATGCCTAGAAATTTAGTTTGCGTCACTTCATCAATTTTATGTATATTCATTTTTAACATTGTATTTAGCATTATTAGATTTATATATATTTTGTTGTTTGTATATAAACTGATTTTTTAAGATTTATTGATAACTTATTTCTATTTTGATATTCAATTAGATTTCAACAGTGTTATTAATATCAGTGTCATGATGATCGTCAATCGTGTTATTCTTCCTATCAGTTGTTACAATAATAGAAATGTCGTCAGCAAATAATATACATTTATGGTTGGTTATATTAATTATATAATTTATGTATAAAAGGAATAAAAATGGTACCTAAATCCTACTAATATTATAAACGCGAAAGTTTGTATGGATGCATGGATGTTTGTTACCTACTCTTTCACGCCAAAACTACTGAACGGATTTGGATGAAATTTGGCACAGAGATAGTTTATAACCAGAATTGACACAAAGGATACTTTTTATCCCGATATTCCCACGGGACCGAAACTTATGCGGGTGAAACCGCGGGGCGCAGCCATAAAATAAAACAGTTCGAAGCTCGAAGATCGATAAACTGATGTTGAGTCATCATCATTCCTGCCTTTATCCCAATTTATTTGTGGTCGGCGCAACATGTTTTTTTCTTCCATACTTCTCTATTAGTCGTCATTTCGGAAGTCAATCCCTTTCAAGCCATATCATCTTTCACACAGTCTATCCATAGTTTCTTTATGAGTATAAATATTGAAACTTCACTAACGAGCATCCTATTTGCGTAACACCCTATCAATTACAATCTGAATCATTTTGAAAGCTAATCCATTGCTTCACATGTTCGAATAATTGATCTGTTCAACAACGTAAATAACGCAATGAATGTTGTTGAACTGTCAAAATGAAAGCCATTGCTACTGTTAGTGTGTTACGCTATTACCCCACAGGTTGCGTAGGCCATGATAGTATCCAGCACTGGAAGGTAAATCCAACATGATAGACTAGACCAGGCTCTATAGAAAAGAAGTCATTGAAAAAGAATGCTTAATATATTATATGTATACTATAATTCATTTATTTTTCAGACAAAGTCCATTACATTACACATTACATTAAATTAAAACATAAAATTACACACACACACACACATAAATACTAAAATACTGAACATTTAAATCAAATAAAATATAAAATACATACACAAGTCAATATGTCATTCAAAACAAAACAATTATAAAATACAAACATATGTCATTCAAATAAATAAAATTAAAATAAATAAACATGTCATCCAAAACTAATACATTAAAACTATGTGTTTACAGAGGTTTATTCAATACTTCGAGGGGAGGCGCTACTATTAATATTATTACATGAGAAATTAAATTGAATTCGACACACTATGAAATTAATTAAAAGAATAAAAATCAAAATTAGATAAAAATTTCAAGTCATCAATTAAAACAATAAAAACATTATAAATTCCGATTTTACAAAAAAAAAAGATTAAAATATACTTTAGATTTCATCTTAATGCAAATAAAAAAAAGTTCTATTATATTCCTGAAAAGAAAAGTTTGAAGTCCGTGTTTTAAATAAATACCTACTTACTTACTATTACAAATAGATTGTAAGTACTTGGGCATTCTTTTCAGTGCCTACCTAGCATAAAATTGAGTATTTTTATTAGGATGTTTCAAGACAATTTTTCTAGAAGAAAATAAAAAATTCTTGATAAAATTACCAAGCCTTCGAGTACAGCCGCTGCGGCAAGCTTGCCTACAATTTATCGATTCCTTATCGTTTACACAATGCACACCGTCTATTCATTACATACAAAATTTATATTAGTTACACCGATACACGACTAACAGATAAGTTTTAAGTTTGCAAACAATACATTCGTCTTGTAATTTGGAAATTTTGAAAATTGGGAAGACGTCTTCTTGATATTATGCTTAACACGTCTTAACACAATGCTTAACACTCACGACACCCACGATACAGCAGTGCGATTCTGTAACCATCTCACCGTGAAAACATAAGTGAAGTGAGCGTGGAGTGAGCTGTCATTCCAAGGTTTTTGAGATTTTTACAGAATCGACCGGCTGGACAGGAGTAATTCCTAGTGTGGGCAACGTTTTTAAAAATAAAAACACTACGCCTGTAATCCTCCTAGGGTTGGGCAGAGGTGTAGGAACGCTCACATTTCGGCAGATATTTGGCCTATAAGTAACGCCATGACACATAGGTTCTCAACCTTATTTTTCCCACATTGAGAAAAAAAAATTCAAGTGCCCGCTTTTTTTACTTAAGTACTATCAGTTGTAAAAAGAAAAAACTATCAATTGCGAATTTGAAACAACTATTGCCACGTTTATTTTAAAATGTGTAATATTATATAGTCGTAAGATATATAGGATACCATATAATTTTCTCTAGGTCTTCTACTGCCCCACTGAAAGTCTCAAACGCCCACGAGGGGGCGTTATCGCCCACGATGAGAACTGCCGTATCTGAGTGAGAGTAATTTGTATTTTTAACCGACTTCTAAAAAAGGAGGAGTTTGTATTTTTTTTTCATGTTTTTTATGTTTGTTCGCGCATAACTCCGTCGCTTGCCGATTTGAAAAATTCTTTTTTTGTTAGTAAGGGTATACTTTCCAAATGGTCCCATAGAAATTTCATCAAAAACGGTTCAGTAGTTTGGTTTTTAAAGCAAAATTACTGGTAAAAATTACAACTTAAAAGTGAAAATAAAAACTATTTTGCCAAAAAAATCAACCGACTTCTAATTATAAAAATAATAACCTTAATTTCGGAAGTCGGCTGCAAACAACGAAAATGTGAACCCAAGGACACCGACTTCCGAAATTAAAGTTAATTTTTCACTTTGTAGTGTCGTTTTTGGAAGTCGGTTGATTGTTTTTTCATGCAAAAGACAGAGGCAGTCTATCTCTTCTGCAAAAATTCACCGTAAAAACATAGATAAAATGAGCTGTCAATGGTGTCAATCCCTAGCATAAGGTGAAATGACTGCTCACTTCAGACACACTTCACCTAAGTTTTCACGGTGAGCTCTTTGCAGAATAGACCCGCTGGTGTAACTTTAATCGTTAGGTACAGTAGATACCTATGTAACTATAAGTAGGTAATAGATTCCTGTGCATCGTTGTTTACATAGCGGGTAAGTATTTTAAATCAGCATTGGCTCTGTCGAGTGCTCTACAGAAACTTTACAGCGATACTAATTCAATTGATACACACGGCGACACATCAAGCTGTACAGACGCCAGCAGGTCAAGCTACCCGAAACTGTCAAATTTTCCTAATCAACCTTGAACCTTAATGTTTTAGCGATAAAATTGAAAATCTATTAAACAAATTTGACAGATTATGGTAGCTTGATGTGCGGGCGTCTGTACATTTCCAGGTTTAGCTGACCTCGCTTTATATAAGTTTTTCGTACAATCAGAAGTCAGCTTATTTGGTTATGTATTGCTTGATGTGTAGCCGTGCGTACTTAGGAGGTGATCGTTATGAATAAGTGCTTAATCGACTTTTTTCACTACTGATTACCCTACCTACCTACAAACTTGAACATATTATTGTCCTACGAGTAGGTACGAGTGTTATGTCAACTTTCGAGTATCTACTTAAGTACATGATTGTGAATTCAAATTAGTAGATAATTTACCCAAGGAGACGCATTACAAACGAGTTATAACCCGTTCTTGTACCTAAACCTTCCTATTTACCTGAAAAAAAAAACACCATGAAAACTAGACAACTTAATCATGAAAAATATGATTTTAATTAGCGGGTTGCGGGTTATGCGGTAGTATCTTACTGTTAGCCTGCATCATCCCACTGTTGGGCAACGGCCTCGTACCGCCATCTTCTACGTACGTTCTTCTAGTATATTAGATAGGTTTGTTTTTTCTTTATACAATTAAAGAAAATATAAGAACATAAATTTAAAAAAATATAGCTCTGTTTTTGAAATACTCGTAGGTTGCTTATTAAGTATAAAACTTTTTTTATTGTTTTGCGAAACATCGTCCTTGAGCATTTTGTAATAAATAAAAATACAATACCTAATAATACAAATACTTCACGCGTTTAATAACGAAACACATTATTTTAACAGATGGCACGCATTCCTCATGGTTACTTGGACGAACATAATATGTTTAACTAAACTAATATACAATGGCCTCCAAAACTCAGTTGTCATTTTTCCTCTTCAGCTGTGGCACACCACATTATGATTTAAAATTCTGGTTATTCAAATGTTTGTTTAATTCAACTCAAAAGTAAAGAACTTATTTCAATTAAACCATTTACAGGCACTTTTGAATTGTCAAGAAGTCGGTCAGTCAGAAAATATGAAGTTAGTTGCCCATTCCAAAGCGTAGTAGGTACCTATGGAGAAGAACGGGCAAGAAACTCCACGGGCACTCTTTTAAATTATATTTTTACAAAAATATTAGTTACATCATAAATGTTGAATTTATAATTATATGTGAGAACGATGTAAAAAAAAACCTATGACATCTTAAAAAATAATCAAGTAATCCACTCAGGATACCCTGATTATTTTTTAAATTTTACATCATAATGTGGCATCACAGCTGAAATGGAAAAATGTCAACTAAATTTTGGAGGTCACTGTATTTTATTATAATGAGAAAAGATTTGAATCTTTGTATGTTACGCTTTCACGCTAAAACGGCAGAACGAATTTGGATGAAATTTGGCACAACATGGGTAGACCATGACATGGAGAAGGACATAGGCTACTTTTCATCCTGGATCGCAGACGAAGTCGTAGGCAACGGTAAATTAAAAAATAAATAAAACACGCAACATTAAATCTAGGTGTAGTGAGAGAGACCCAATTTTATCACCACTGCATATTTTTTTATTAAGCTCATAAAAAAACTAACATCTGTTTATCTTAATGGCTTTTTTAGAGTTTTATCATAATGGGTTTGCGTACGTTACTTATCTTCCAAATTTTATTCTGTCCTCGTGGTACGCACGATGATATATCATGCTATCGATACATTTCCAGTTTAATAACCTGCTGGTCCATTCTGTAAAAATCTCACCGTGAAAACTCAAGTGAAGTGAGCTTGATATAAGTTGTCATTACCTAGCATTATTTGGAATGACAGCTCACTTCACGCTCACTTCACCTAAGTTTTCACGGTGAGATGGTTACAGAATCGCACTGCTGACTTCTCATTGTACAGACGCCAGCACATCAAGCTACTACAATCTGTCAAATTTCTTTAAAAGACTCAACTTTATCGCTAAAGCATTAGGTTCAAGGTTGATTGGGAAAATTTGACAGTATCAGGTAGCTTGACCTGCGTCTATACGAAAAGCCAATGAAATAAAAACAACGCGATGTCAAGCTAAAACTGGAAATGTATAGTTATGTTCTAAGGCAGCTGTCAAAAAACGGTTAACCTAATGGACAGGGTATAGTATATGTAATAAATAAATTCTGTAGGGCGATTCTGTAACCATCTCACCGTGAAAACTTAAGTGAAGTGTGCGTGGAGTGAGCTGTCATTCCAAATAATGCTAGGGATTGACACTACAGCATGAGCAGTGCGATTCTGTAACCATCTCACCGTGAAAACTTAGGTGAAGTGAGCGTGGAGTGAGCTGTCATTCCAACTAATGCTAGGGATTAATACTATTGACAGCTCACTCTAAGTTCACTTCACCTAACTTTTCACGCCGCCATTTTTACAGAATCGATCGGCTGACAACTCACATCAAGCTCACTTCACTTGAGTTTTCACGGTGAGATTTTTACAGAATCGACTGGCTGATATCCTTTAATAAATTAAGTCATTTTAGCAGCCACACTTTTCTTTGCATCTCCCCATAGCTTTCGATCGGATTAAGATCTGGGCTGATAGCACGCCAATCTAGCACAGTGACATGTTGATCACAAAAGGCAGGCAGCAGCAGCAGGCATTAAATTCTTGAAAAAAGTAGTAAAGCATGGGGGTGGAAACATAAAAGTTTGGGGATGTTGTTGGGAAACTTAAAAAGATTGAAAGTATTTTAGACCAATTTCAATACAGGCAAATATTGGAGTAGATTATGCTTCCTTATGCTGAGGAGACGTTGTCTTTAGTTTGGACAATTCGAAATGAGACCGAGCCCCCCAAACACACTGCAGTGCGATTCTGTAAAAATCTCACCGTGAAAAGTTAGGTAAAGTGAGCTTAGAGGGAGCTTTCAATAGTGTCAATCCGTAGCATTAGTTGGAATGACAGTTCGCTCCACGCTCACTTCACCTAAGTTTTCACGGTGAGATGTTTACAGAATCGCACTGTAGTGTGTTAGGGTCGTTCTCATGTCGAATTGTCCAAACTACAAAGTCTCCTCAGCATAAGGAAGCATAATGGTGGTCTTCCTCCGGCAGCTAAAAAATTGTTTTATCTTGCCCGTCAGTTCGCAAAGCGCAAGCTTTGATTTTTACTGGGTATCAAATGGTAAAGTCCTGCTTCGTAAAAATAATACCACAAAGGAATACCACATTGTAAAAACTGAACAATGCTTAGTCGACCTCGAATCCAGTGAATGACTATCCATGTCTTTATCTTTATATAAATTACTGTCTACCATTATATAATTCATTTCATTGTAAAAATACTGTTATACTTTTTAGAAAAAAGTGTAGTAATTCAAAACACGGTCCATTAACAAAGTCACAAGTCATTTTATACCTATTATATATTGTAAGTTCAACTAATCTCACACAAAATTGCAAAAACTGTAAAAACGAGATAAATGCTATACCTCATATTTTAATACCTTGTACTGATCAATGCTATGGGCTCAAGCTTTATAAAAATGGCTAACAACATACTGACAATATCACGTGATCTTGACGAAATTGATGTGGCCAATTCCTATAAATGTACGCCAGGTCAATGTAGGTACTAAAATTATAAAAAATCCTGGTGATAAGTGATAACCTAAATGTGATACATATCAACATTAGAAGCATAAACAAAAATCTCGATCAGTTTGTTTCAGTTCTATCTATGATATCTTTCCAATTTGATGTAATTATTCTTACAGAATGTTGGCCACGTTCCTATGTTGGATGGTTATATGACCTATGCTTCCAAAACGATGGCGTTGTTATTTACACGAAAACAGGTATTCAGTGCGCAGTCTCTGAACCGCCCATACTAGAAGCTAACTGTTTGGTCTGCAACATAGGAAACACGTCAATTATTGTCATTTATCGATCGCCATCGTACCACGATCTTAGCAGATTTTTACCTCTAAAATAGATTGGACAGTATAGTGAACGCTCTTAGGTCACACTCTAACAATTGGTTATTACAGGCGACCTAAATGTGAATATTAAAACTCAAAGCAAAGATAAAATTACCGATGATTACCTTACCTTTACTGCATCACAAGGTTTCTTACCGGCACATATATATCCTACAAGGGATGAAAATTGTCTGGATCATATACTATTAAAAACACTAATAAGAGCTACAACAATTATTTTAGAGACTTATATAACGGATCATCAACCAGTTGTCATGTGCCTTGGACAAATAATCCGCTCTAAATCGCATAATAATAAAACAATGTCGCACCTTGACCACGACAAAATTGAAAACGATATCAATAAATGCGACTTTAGCGCTGTCATGGATGAAACTGACGCAAATTTGGCTACCGATTATTTAGTTTCTAAATTATAAAACATTACCACTCAAAATACGAAAACTGTAAGAAAAACTAGTAAAACTACAATACTTAAGCCATGGATTACTCCTGGTCTTTTACGCTGCAGCCTAAACCGTGACAAAATGCATCTTAATGTAAAGAAAAATCCGGAAAATAACAATCTTCAAAATATTAAATGTACATATGAATCTAATGAATTCTCCAAAGCTAAAAATGATCCAAAGCTACTTGGAAATCAATTAACTCAATGTCTGATAAAAAGCGCCACGCCCAGGTACCCGTAGAACTTCTTGAGCTGTCGAATGACGAAATCACCTCTAGCGTAAATAAGTATTTTAAACATTGGAAGAGACTTGGCCTTTGTAGTCGGTAAAAACAACAACAAAGGTAAATTAAGTTCCCGTCCCCCATCGACTCTGTCACCCAGTGACTCTATGGGCATCATTCCAGTTACTAATGAGCAAATTGAAACCATCATCATGTCCCTGAAAAATAATTGCGCGACTGGTTGGGACCATATACCATTAAAAGTTATTAAACTCTCAAGTAAAGTCCTAGTTCCACTAATCGCTCATAATTATATGTAATCTCTCTATAACCACAGGTAGGTATATTTCCAAGGGCTTTGAAGAAAGCACTTGTTACACCAGTATATAAGAGTGGGAATAGAGACCTAGTAAATAACTACAGGCCCATTTAGGTTCTAACGTCAATGTCTAAAATCTTAGAAGGCGTCATAAATACTTGCTTAATAAGTTATTTAGATAAAACAAAAATCATCTCGGCCAACCAATTTGGCTTTAGAAATGGGCTGGGACGCTGTGGGAAACTTATGCAATAATGTGATTAGCAAGCTGGATTAGAAGCAGAAATGCTTTGGCATCTTTTTCGATTTGTCGAAAGCTTTCGAAACGGTCTCTATTCCCACACTTATTACTAAAATGGAACGTATCGGTATACGTGGTCAAGTCTTGAACATTTTCAAAGACTACCTGACACACAGAAGACGCAAGATGAAGTGGCAATGGGTCGGTGACGATGATGAACAACACTTCAGCAAAGGTCCAAGCTCGAGGTTTGTCAGTGAGCCATGGAGCGCAGTATCCTGGGGGTTCGAATTTCTGACCATGTAAGGAACACAATACTGCGCGCCAAAACCAAGATAACGGACGTTACCCAGAAAGCCGAGACTGGGCCGGACATGTATGCTGCATGTCAGGTGACAGTAAGTTGGGCTAAGAGAATCACCGATTGGGTCCCACAAAACGCACGACGGCATCGCGGCAGGCCGAGACGAAGGTGGCGGAACGAGCTTGACGACTACCGTAAGGATTGGCACTCGCAGAAGACAGAATTGTGTGGAAAAGTGCCTGCTGTGACCTGCATTGGGGCAATACAGGCTAGTTAGCTTAGATTACATAATCAGCCTATAATGTTCCCACTGCTGGGACACAGGCCTCCTCTCTGTGGGAGTTAATAACATTAATTTCAGTACAGACGCCAGCAGGTCAAGCTACCCGAAACTGTCAAATTTTCCCAATCGACCTTGAACCTAATATCTATACTTATAATAAATCTGTAGAAGTGAAAATTCTGTACATTGAAAATATCAAAAAAATAATTTACAGGGGGTGTTACTAGACCGACACCGAACCCAAAAATGTGATTAAAAAAATTTTTGTCTGTCTGTCTGTCTGTCTGTCTGTCTGTCTGTTTGTTCAGGCATCACGCAAAAACTACCGGTTCGATTACGATGAAACTTGGTATAATTATTCTTTAATATCCTGGGCACCACACTGGGTACTTTTTATCCCGGAAAAGTATATACAATAAAAAACAAACTTAATTTTGCGGTTCGATCCCTATACCCGATTACCACTGTCTGTACTGTACCAACCGCAAATACTAAGTTTGTCGTAGGTTGGGTCACCCGCAGTGGAGTTCATTTTTATTCCTTTTAGTTTTTAGAGTTATTTAGGTTTATTTTTATATATGAGTCGTAGGTATAGATTTTAATTTTAAAGTATAGGTAGTATATTTGATAGTGTACGTAGTGACCGTAGGTTATTTTATAATACTGTTAGGTAGGATTAGTCATTCGTATAGTTAGTAGTTTTTAGGGATTTTGCTTATTTATTGAGTTTAGATTAGTTATCATCAGAAATAGGTTTATTTAGGTAGGTATTTAATTTTCTGTTATTGAGTTTTTTTTTTTAATTAGGTAGGTACTTAGGTAAAGATATCATATAGGTACCCTCTTAATCACCACTAATGAGACACAATTGGTTTTCTACTGTAATTAGCCACAAAGGGCCCGCGAGATAGATGGCATTCTGGGGAAGCACATAAATTTTATCCTGTTAGCACGTTCCCGTGGGATAATTTCCGACATCCACGCGGGCGAAGCCGCGGGCAGAAGCTAGTATATAAATACTTTAGAGATAAAGTTGAAAATCTATCAAATTTTGACAGCCGTTGGTCCCGGCTGTCATTCGTGGATCTTTGACAGTCGTTACGGGTAGTCAGAAGCCCGAAAGTCTGACAACCAGTCTTACCAAGGGGTACCGTATTACCCAGTAACTGGGTTGTGGAGGTCAGATAGGCAGTCGCTTCATGTAAAATACTGGTATTCAGCTGCATCCGGTTAGACTGGAAGCCGACCCCAACATAGTTGGGAAAAGGCTAGGCAGATGATGATGATGATGTAGTAGCTTGATGTGCTGGCGTCTGTACACATCACTCATTTCTTAAATGGTATAAAAATAGTAAGTAAGTAAGTATGAAAAAGATAACCTCGCTGCGGGTTAATATGATAATTAACTACGTTTATTTGTGGGTAGGGAACCTATAATATATGTAGACATTGTCCAATAAGCAGTGTTATCGACACTTTCTTTCTCTACATACAGCTTGACAATACAATTCACTGGCATAACAAAAAAGAATAGAATAAATACTCTTTATCTTTTCTTTTTTTCTCTTTATTGTGTTCTAGGTAGGTATATTGCATGTGTGTTTGTGTGAAACAAGTGCCTACGTTACTAAACGGAAAATTCTTATCGTGTTAATAGAAAAGCGTAACTATCGAGGTATATTTTATATATGGGTCGTATGTTTAAAAGAATTTATGTTACATAAACCAAACCGGCATCGGAAATATCCTAGAACCAAAAAATTCTAAGTCATGTTGTGACCTTTACTGACCCGCACTGGGCCCGCGTGGTGGATTACGGATGAGTTCCTCTTACAGAGGAAGGTGGTGGTGGTGGAAGGTATAAGGTGTCCCACTCTTAGCAGTGGAAAACAATAGAGGCTGATTAAGTAAGTAAGTAAGTAGGTACCTAAGTATGTTACATAAAGACAAAATTTTATTTAAAGGTTTTAAGTTTTTTATGTGTAGATACGTATATTTATTATAACATAAAATGTATCTTAATTTAAAAATTATATTAGAGCATAGGCATTTTTGTGTGTATTCTTTATTTCTTATTAAAATAAGTACCTATTAGCTACTCATGTAAAATTAATTTGCATGCCCTAAACAGGCAAAATATGGACTGTACATTAAACCACCAACTTTTACAACTGGTAACACCGATATTTTCTACAAATAAATGATTCTTATTCTCTAATGAATTTGTAAATATCTATGTATTAATGATAGAGGCATGAATAACAATCAAATTATAAATAAAAACTATTTGAAACTGGACCAATATCTACGGTCAAAATGTCAAATTAAAAAAAGAACATCCCTAGCATTTCTAATTTTAATTATATATTTTAAATATTTACGTAGATTCTGCGTGCAGTCCAACATAGGTAGCTAGGTACCTACGACCCATCAGCTTATTTAAAAAATATTGTCATCGCATCTATTTCTAAATTTAATAACAAGAGATTATTACGCGAAAAATCTTGTTGCGAAAATATTAACTTACGTAACCTAACGTAGCCACCCTGGATAAGTTTACCTAAGTATTGTATAGGCAAGTTAAAACCGTATCTTATCGCAAAAAAATATATTAACTGATTTAATATAGTGTTATGAATATTACGCACTTACTTATGTAAGTACTGTTATTTATTATGTACGTAAATATTTGAAGAATTATACGTAACATGGAAATAAATCATTTAATTCCATTTCAACCATGAAGAGCAGTCATGTCAAGCCAAAGCTAAATGATTTAGTTGCGGGAACACCGTTTATATTTATACAACAAGATAACGTAGGTATTGTATCGAATAAACAGATTCCGCAAAATAAATATACAGAGATTCAATAAAACATTGCACTTACATGAAATACCGTGTGCTGTGCAGTTCACTGATAAACGAATAGCGTGGAGCACTGATCAACTGATTTCATCAAAGAGCGTTGATTTCTTTTAATCCACTGATGTATTGCGAGTGTTTGCACTAAAACTATGGCACAATTTTCAGAGCGAGTTAACAGGGTGGTTGTAAGGTTTACGCGTCGATATTTTGTTCAGGAGCGAGTGGCGCGCGCGGTACGGCTTCTAGCGGGATATTGGCAGTAGCGAGCCGAAGCTGCGTGCGCAGGCCGCGTCACGCCGCTTGCCGCATATCCACTCCGCATTGACAGGCAAACACGCTGCCGGCTGCACACACCCATCATTCCAGGTGGACGTCAATTCACGGTTTCTCTGACGACACAAGGTGAATGTATAAGCGCTATATACACGCCTGAGTGAAATAACGGTTGATCTACGTAAGACCTACTTATGTGGTACCACTGAAAGTATCTGCATCTATAACTATATAGTCTGACCGACTCATGTCAGCATATTAATTGCAAATTATATTTTAGGAAATCACAAAATTATTGGTAACTGTAAATGTTTTCAAGACTACAATCGTTACGCACGTTATCACCGTTGTGAATTGATTCGATTTGGATACTGTGGCTTATAAATGTGCGAGCATTACATTGAATTATTTACAAATATCGAGCGGCTCTTTATTCTCTTCCAAGACACCGGTTCATTAAATAATGAGGGATACAGCAATAGAATGGCTTGCACTCCGATCGATCGCGATCACCCCTATGTAGCTCTAGCCTCTACATTGTTACAATTATTAGCTAGTTGTCGACGTTATTTTGTTTATTTAACAGTTTAAGTAGACGACACATAGTAGCCATCGTGACACTAAGTATATATATATATATGTATATATACACTAGGTCTAGAAGTAAGGAATAGAAAAATAACAACGTACGATTTCTTTAGAAATAGTCATCTTCTTTTTAGCGTGTCTTAGCGTTACTCAGCCGAATTCGGCTACTTGTTCGGTGCCATCGGTTCCTGTAACGTGCCGCTGTCAGGACACGCAGGACCAGATCCCATCGTTTGTGGAACAGCACCACATTTACACTCCAAGGCGGAGTCGTCTATGAATCTCTACCAGCAGTGCGATTCTGTAACCATCTCACCGTGAAAACTTAGGTGAAGTGAGCGTGGAGTGAGCTGTCATTCCAAACTAAATGCTAGGGATGGACACTATTGACAGCTCACTCTAAGCTCACTTCACCTAACTTTTCACGGTGAGATTTTTACAGAATCGATCGACTGAACAGGCTTTTCTTGCTTCGGCCAACCTGGGTCCGGAAAAATAATCATAATCTTTGTAGTGTGTACAGCATATTTACTGCGTTAGGTGATTTGTTCAAAAAGAGATGTATTATTGTACACTGTGTAAGAGTACCTACCTAGAGGAGAAAATTAAATAGGTAGAGACGCCAGCAGGTCAAGCTACCCAAAACTGTCAAATTTTCCCAATCAACCTTGAACCTTAACGCTCCAGCGATAAAGTTGATAATCTAATAAAGAAATTTGACAGATTGTAGTAGCTTGATGTGCTGGCGTCTGTACTTAGTTATAGGTATGTCAAGCCGCTCTCCTGTACGTAGGTCGGTCAGAGAACTTGTCATATTAACCTCATAACCGTATGACAAAACTTTTCCGGTTTATTTTCCTTCCTGTCGTTTGCATTCCCTTTTTCCCATTACTCAATTTCCTTCACCGTGGCTGGTGTTGAATATTTCGATAATTACTTAATTATTTTACTACCGTGTTATCCAGGTTATAAAATATCTTGCTAACACCGTAACACTGCGATAACAGCACTCATAAATATTCGCACTTGCCACGTGCTACTGACGCATTTCACAGAGGCCTACAGCGAAATGTCTCCGTGCACTTTTAAATCCTACAACCGTCCATTAGGTACTTTTGTAGGTATTCTACCTAATTCTTCTTTTAATGTAGTTTTCTACCAGTTTTTTTACTTAGGTATGGGATGAACGACTTTATGTCAAAATTGGACGTAGTTATGCAAACTAGAACCAACCCACATATCGAGTGAAAATTGAATGACATATATTAGGTAGACAACTAACGGTGTTTTTTATCTCCTCAGAAAAGATCCTGACCAATATACCAAGCCACAGTCATAATACAAACACCGTTAGTAATAAAAGCACCGTAAGATGTCTACATAGTATGTTTTTCAGTTTCACTCGATATGTGGGATGGTCCTAGTTTGCATACTTAACTACGTCCAATTACAAGTCAATGAATGTCGGTTGTCGTGGTTACCCTAGTGGCCTAGTCTTAGGTTCGATTCCTGCAGTTATTGCGTAACACACCAGCAATTGATTTGACAGTTCCACAACATTCATTGCGTTATTTACGTTGTTGAGCAGACACATTTTTCGACCATATGAAGCAATGGACTAGCAATATGTAATATGCTGGCCCGTAGGTTTGCACGATGTACTAGAGAAGTGAAACTCACTCTGTTCAAGGCGTTTTGCCAGTCTTTTTACACGTGCAGCCTATGGGTTAGACTCGAGTCGAGAGTCTCGTGTCTCCCGCATTCATCAAAATATCTTGCCGGTTGCATAAGAGGCGGCGGCGGCGGCGGCGTCGTAATATGTTGTATCAGCTGCATTTATTTTTAACGGAATACAAAGGGCCGCTCTACTTACTAATGTCACTCATTCCAAATTTCCGACACCGACAAGCGGTACAAATGCTATTTCTTAGAATTTATTACTAATCTAAAATAGGTTCGTCTTGATGCGAGAAGAATGCGTAACACACTATCAATTTCTTATTGTCGAGGTGGCGTTGCTTGGGGCCTATGTTCAGTGGAGGTGTTACGGCTGAAATGTTGATGATGATGCTTCATCATTAAATACCTGCTATTTATTTGAAAGTTTACGAACTATATTTTTCTACTTCCTCAAGGTAAATACCATAAAACAAAGTAAATCAATACCTATATTTTTAGTTATTTTAATATGGTCATAAACTTGGGTATGAACATAATTTGGAGGCGAAAGGAGGTGATATCTACACAAGTGACGTACCATAGATATCCGTGGTACGTACAGTCGCCAAAGGAGATAAGTAACCAGGAGGCCTACTCCGAAGTGCAAAGTGCGAATGTTCGGATCGGACCGACACATGGCCGAACCGAATAATATTGAAAAATGCGAATACAGTTCGGATCGGCTCAGTTGGGTCGGGACCATAGTCAATATTCGAAAGAGTGTAGGAGTGTAGGATCGGTACCGTCCGAACCAAATAGTAACTTCGTAGCAGGAAACGGCCGAACATTAGGCCGATACTAGTTCGGAGTAGGCCCCCAGGGTCGTCGGAATATAGCTGAAGTTTAGTAAGAAACTGATAGATTTTTTCGAATAAAATTTAATTTGATAAATGAACTGTTTGTTTTCTATTAATTAAATTAAATTTTATTCGAAAACATCCATCGGTTTCTGACAAAACTTCAACTATATCCGACGGCCCTGGTTACTTATCTCCTTTGGTGACCGTACCTACCCCAGAATACCTGCTACCGGCTTTTCGACTCCTTTCAAAAGTGGTTTAATTGAAATAAATGCTATGAGTTTGAGTTTGAAAGTAATACCACCTCGTGGATATTTGATTAAAGTCTCTTAGCCTTCATATTGCACGCATTCGACGCGAGGGTGCTCGATCTCTCTCAAAAGCGCTGAGACAAGAATCGGGGATAACTCGATGAGGCGAATGAGTCCTGAGAAATTATTTCACTGTCTTGTAAACCTAAACAGAAAAGAACAGCGTAGGACGACGAGAAACCATAGTACCTAAATATATCCACTCCCCTACATATTATGATCAAACAGGAGACAGAACGAGCTAGGCCAATTGGCATAGAGGAAAGGCACTGGTTTTAAGCCATTGACTTACCAGCCCGCACGGCTACTTCAAAGAGTATAGTAATATAAAATGAACGAAGAGGGAAAAAGTACCAACCTATTAGTTAATCGACTTTCCTCCTTTGTTGCCTTTACTAGGTACCTACATACCTACGTACAGCCAGAGGGTAGGTAATTGTAATGTTGAACTTAGTAAATAGGTAGGTGTAATGAAATAACTAACTACACTTACCTACGTCTTTTCAAAACGCACGTGGATTTTAATTATCATGCTAGTTGCAAGTCGTAAATATGCCATAAACGAGCCTGTAGGTAACGTAACGTAGTACCTACTTAAAGCATGACAATAATGCATAGTCGCCCTCGTAATATCACTTTTGACAAAATTTCCTACTAAATCAGGGTTTTCTGAAATAACGTTCACTAGATGGCAGCACTGAGTCGTCAGGTCTGGGCACCTGTCAAAAGGTCAAAAGTGTCAAAGGGCCTATATCGCCTATATTTTCTTCATTCGTGCCTGAATAAAACGAATGTTGAACGTCATCATATATTTTGTAGTCATTGTCGAAATGGAAGACCTCTTATCAAAGTGGCGGCAACTGACGGCGAGAATTTTCATGAAAACCCCCATTACAGACCTAAAACTTCACTAAGGTTAACTTGTCACATAGACAAACTAGACCTTATTATATACTCTAGGCTGAATGTCACTTGTGCACGCGAACAAGTGACATTCAGCCTAGAGTGGTAAAGAAATTACGAGGCTGACTAGGTATACCTAACTACATATATGTAGGTACTACACACCCTTTGTTTTCTTATCGCTTCAATATGTTGATAAAAACAAAACAATTTCCAATAAACTTTTGCATTGAAAGTTATCCTTATCAAGCCTTGAAATACTTACAGTCGGCCGATAAAACCTACTCACGGTCAACGGTGTTATCCTTTCATAAGAAGCCACTCCATCTACCAGGTACCTACTTAGCTATAGGTGCTCAGGTGTTAATTATTATACAGGTTGGCAGGGACATTGACGCGAATTCATGGTTACAGCTTGTAACCATGAATTCAGCACATGATTCTAGACGACTGCATGTTTCTAGCGTAGAAAATTGTCGGTTATCACAAAAAAAAACAGCTGCTAAAATACCTGCGCGGCCATTTTCTTTTTGATAACTGACGAAAAAGTTCAAATGAGTATGGTGAAAAAGTAGAATTATGTGTAAATGTATGTCAAAATTGAAATTGCCGCGGTATTCTTAGGCATGCCACGTCCCTTGGCATCATCATTGGAATTTCAATTTTATTGTCATACATTTAAGTTATATAATTTTCTATTCGTCGCATAAAAGTCCCTTGCCGTGCCGTGACGCCAGTGGGCGTCCTTATCTACTTGAGGTCTTCGGCGCAAATGTTTTTCTCTTCCACCGCTGTAAGATCAGATGTCTCCAAATCATTAATATATTATTATACCTACTTCCTTTTCTTTAAATTTTGTCTCCCCTTAGAACTTCCTATTTCTCTGGGTCCGCTAAGTATTATTATACTCTTTGTCTGGGTGTCTCTCAACCTTTTAGCAGTACATACTTATCAAGTATTTACCTGCAGCTTAAAGCCCGCATGGCAGATGGGACGTCGGTAAAGCGTTACAAAGTGGAAAGGTCCAGAAGGTAAAAGAGCGAGAGGCAGACCCAGAAGATCGTTGGACCGATGATGGTAGGATACAAAAGTAACTGGTTAAAACGGGATAAAAGCAGAAAACAGGGACCAATGGAGACAGTTGGAGGAGGCCTAGGGGTTTACCGATAAAATTACGGTTCTTATTTTTTTCATGCGGCACTGTTTACACCAAATATGAAATGAAATTTTATGAAAATTAGAAGAATTGCTAATGATCTCCTGGGAATTCAGAAAATGAATAGCTTTTAGAGGTATTGCTTAAAGTGGCCTTTTTAGGCCCCCTGTACCCAAGAGGGGCCATGAGTTACACAGTAATATTCCATTTATTTATTACTACTAGCTTCTGCCCGAGGGCCCGAGACTTCGTCTGCGTGAAATTTCATATTACCCCGTCGCCGTCGGTCGCATCGCATCGCCTGTCCGCGTTATTACTTCGTTTGCACTTATCATTCTTTCTGCCTTTGTTTTTGGAACGAAGTTCCTTATCGCGCGTTATGAAAGAGGGCTAGACGGAAAAAATTAAGACCAAAAGTTGGAAAGACACTTTTTGCTATAGTTGTAAGCCGTGTGGCGTGCGCGTGTTTCTCTGTCTGTCTCTCTCTCTCTCTCTTATAGAAAGCAAGCCAGTTATACTTCGTTCCATCCGGGTGTCCCTTGACACCTCTCAAGTTTTTCTTTTTGCTCGGCTCCTTTTTGCTCCTCCGGAGGAAGCCTATAAGCTACGCTAGGAATTAAAAATTGGGCTATCAATTGATCAAATGCAAAAAGAATTTTTCAAATTCGACTACTGGTTCTAGAGATTAGCGCGTTCAAAAAAACTTTTCAGCTTTATTATTAGTTTAAAGATTTATTCATGTTAGAAATTAAGTTCTGGAAGTTTTTTTAATTTTTTTTTTATGTATCATTTTTTAAAAAGAATACAGGATTATTCATATAAAATAACAACAAAAAACCACTAAGGTTTCAACTTGTGCTATCATGAGTCTATCTCAGGCCTAAAAGGCTTTTATTTATTTATATCTTTCCAACAGCCTGCAGCGTAGGTAATGTTTGTCGTTATTGAATCATGCGTCGTCGGGTCACGCTTGAACTCTAATCGTTCATACTGGTGGCAATCGGCCCGCATACCTCTTGGCGACAATGATAATATATTATTGACATGCCAATATTTTCAGTGTCGCTTATTGATTTTTTTTTCAAGTACCTACCTAGTTTTGTACAGACGCCAGCAGGTCAAGCTACCCGAAACTGTCAAATTTTCCCAATCAACTTTGAACCTTAACGCTATAGAGATAAAGTTGAAAATCTATGAAAGAAATTTGACATATTGTGGTAGCTCGATGTGCTGGCGTCTGTACCTAATTTATCGATCTACTAGCTTTTGCCTACGGTTTCGCCCGCGTGGAAAAACGTATTACCGGGATAAAAAGGATAATTGTAATAAACTATCTGTGCCAAATTTCATCTTAATCCTATTAGAAGTATAGTACTAATGATTGGAATACTATCGTGAATTCATGCAAGCCTAGTAGGTACTACTACTTTATGTTAAAATACTGCTCAGAAAGTCGGGTCCTAATATTATTGTATTTCAATCATGATTCGAAAGACACGTGGCGCCATCTAGCCTCCTAAAGCAATATTGTTATTATCATTTTCCTCGGGAACAGTATTTTTTTCTGAATGAAATGTACAGACGCCAGCACATCAAGCTACTACAATCTGTCACATTTCTTTAATCACACTTTTTATTTTATAATTTGATTTTAATTTTGTAATAGTTCAGGACTATGGATATTGTCCGAAATAAATAAAATTATTATTATTATTTAATAGATTTTCAACTTTATTTCTGAAGAATTAAGGTTCAAGGTTGATTGGAAAAATTTGACACTTTCGGGGGGGTAGCTTGACCTGCTGGCGTCTGTACCCTGTCCTTTTCTATACCCCTGACAACGTATATGCAAAATTTCATGATGATCGGTTTTGTGGATTAGGCGTGAAAAGGTAACAAACTTTTATAATATTCGCATTTATAATATTAGTTAGGATGTACTTATATTTACCAAGAGGATTAAGTGGGACCAATGCATTTACGAGACCTGACAAATGATGAAAATGGTATGAACAAAAATGAAACAAAATGTAATTATAATTAAGACTTTTATTACTGTCCCCAAAATGCAAGAATTACAAAAAGCTCATCTACCACAATACCTAGACTTGAAGTAAATAATTGTGACACTATTTCTGCCTCAACGTTACAAGGTGCATTTAGTGGCTGGCTAAGACATTATTTACCAAATTATTTACATACCATTAATTATAATTATTGGTAATTTATATAAGCCTTAAGCCTAAGCACTACTGAATACTTCATAAATGTTTGCACCTAGAAGTTTTAATTTGTCATTTAGAGTGAGTTGTTGCGTCAATAAATCTGGAATGTTTGTGTTACCCTTGCATGTGTTCTTTGTGATGAGTTCATTTATAACAGGCAACAGTTTGACAAAGTGTATCTCTACCTTATTAACATCTACAAAACTGTCAGGAGTTGCTCCTAGTTTTAAAGCTCCATTTGTGATTACGTGATTAACATTTAATTCCAAATGATTCTTGGTAATTGGTGCTGATTTAGTTACAAATAAGTTGGCGACTTCATCAGTGACAGAAGAGAAGCTGCGGCTTACGGATGACATAGCTATAGACCTGACTTCATCACTTTCTAAGATGTCCATCGTCTCTTTTACAATGGTATCTAACTTTGCTCCGCTGACCTCTGCATGGCCTACTAAGTAGTGCACCATCTTTTTCACAGGGTCACCCTCTGTGGTGTCGGTGCACAAAGCAGTTTGTATAGACCAGAAAATTTGCTCCACCTCCTGCAGCGTCATCTTCTTCTTCAAAGATACAGGTTCAACAACCTTCTTTACAACCGTCTCTATCTGTTTCACCAAGTCCTCAACACCCCCATCTACAAAGTGGTGACATAAAGACAAATACTTGGCCTGTAAGTCTTCATCTATCAGGGAATCTTCTTCATGGACTGAGTCTCTATAAAGATAACCGCCAATTATGTTAAGTTGCACTCGCAGTATCACTTGTAATATACTTAGTGCATACACAAGGACACATATTCTTGTGAATATCATAATTTTCAACTGTTCCCATAATGCTAGTTTGTTGTCTGGATTCTCTTGTAATTTTAGAACTATTTCTTCTGTGTTTAAAACACCTAGAATGCTTTCTGTCACAATTTTTGAAAGTGATAGTATGGTTTGATTACATGTGCGTTCTGTGCTCTCAAAGTGTTGTTTTTTACGAGTCATCTCAAAGAATCTTTTTGCTTCCTTTTCTTGCCATTCTCGCAATTTTCTTTGAGCATAGCTTGTCAATAGGTAAAGGCCGCCAAAAACAGCACCGGTCACAATAAACTTCCTCTTGTGACGGCGCAAGAAGTCCTTAATGCCGTCTAACATGTTGCTTACTCAACTGTATACTTAATTTATTGGAATATAAGAGGAGCGTCGGAACGGTATTTAGTTGTGTTCATGAGACGCTTAGTGATGAATGTTGTAGCATCAATGAACCTTTCCACACAGTTCATGATGCACACCTCAGTTTTGGAGTCCAAACGACCAGATGGACTACCCATGCAGGTGTCCCAGCATGTGTCTGTCAGTCCGTGAACGAGAACCTGCAAAGTACAACACAATACAATTAAAAACATTATTATTTGTACAGTATTTATAATGCATTTATTTGTAATTATGTGTCTTTAATTACCTTTTAAAACTAGAACTTAAATAAGGCACATTCTATGATAATAAATTCAAGGTTTACAGCAAAAAGCCAATGCTGTCTGTCTACCTCCTTACGAAAGTATTATAATTAACTCAAATCAATAAAACAATAGAGCATATTTAAGTAAAACTGAGCGAGGTTCGGTCAAAGGTCGATGACGACCTGTGTGACTTGGAATATGTGTTGAAGTAATGGCTACAAGCCTGGCGTTGAAGCCATCTTCTGATCAGTGTTAGCATTTGACAGCCAGCCGCTTGCTAGTAACACAACAATGAATAATGTAATATTCACCTGGAAACGTTGCTTCTGGGTTTCGGCGAGAATGAATTTTTCTAACTGTGGATCCTTATCCAATTGTGTTTCAACCATAATCAGTGGTTAGGACGGTGAAATAATGGCACTTTTACACAAACAGAAACTATTTTGTTTACTATTATATGTAAGCTTACATAAAAAAGTAAAGTAACAATCCAGGATTACGGTATCTGAGAACAGAGAAAAAAATAATTTACCTATTTTTACGAAGAGAAACGTGAACATTAGTATTGCCAAGCTATGCTGTTTTTTTCATTCATTTATTCACTGACTGAATATTCACTGGAATTATTGAATGATTGCTTTCAACTGTCATACTAAGCTGTCATGGTATTTCCATAAATAAAAAATATTCTGCGTTAATTAAAATATCATTATAGATGAAACGTGATCAATCACTTATCTATAATAACAAGTTTTTATCACAGACATATAAAAGTAAGTTTTAATCATAATTTTAGGCCCGCTTGCAGAACACAACATTAAATGCGTTTAGCCTAAGGTCGATGCTCCAAGGTAGCCCGCGAAATTCAAATTTTCTTACGTTTTTTGCAATTTGGTAATACCAGTAGTACTTACTACATCCATGATGTAATTAGCTTGTCATGCGTTTGTCATGGTGCAGTCGCGTGTCTCTCTGTCGATGTCATTGTCATTAGGTATAGAGTTATTATATTATAAGCAAGTCAAGTCAGTAATTTATCGATTAATGTTTCATCATTCGACAATGTAAAACAATCAAAATCTGAAGGCAAATTCTCGTAATTTAAAACATTCAAAATCTAGTCGCCTCGGCGACAAATAAATAATAATAATAATTTATTTGACACAGAACATAATTATGTTACATTTGACCATACATACAGAACACATTCAAGTTTTCTTAATTTTATACTAAAGGCATCTGTGTCTGAACAAGATAAAAAATATCTGTATTAGACATGGGTAGCTCGCGAATGAGAGATAAAATTGAACTAGCTCTTTAATCACAATCTAGCTCTCCGTCGCTCAGTGGATCACGGAATAGCTCACTAGCTCATTTAGCTCATTGACTCTACACTCTATGCGAGTAAAGAGTGATACCGACGGCGACGCGACGTCACGCCGACAGCGGCCGACAATGCCCGAACTTCGCCGGTGAACGATTTCGCATTGTGTAGCTCACTTGACCGACTCTTCGGCTCAATACGTCATAGTAAAATAACTCTTATGTTCGTTGTCATAAAGGTAAAAATGCTTAAGCACTTTTATATAAGTATGAAAATCCTTAGGGAATAATAGTTTGTGATTTTGAAATGATATACGTCCATTCATTACATTATACTGTCAATTAATTAGCTTTTTAAATATTTATTCATCTAGATTGACAGTCCTAAGCCTGTTCAAGTATGAAGGAAAATAATAAGGCTTTCATAATTTTAATATTTATTTGTAATAAAAATAAAACAACATATTGAATCTAATTTTATATATAGCTCGCAACTAAGTTAAATGAACTAAAGAACTTCAAAGGTTTTAAAGAGCCACTGAGCTAGTTGTCTCGTTTGACTTGCGCGGCTCAATTTGATCTGTAGCTCGCAAGTAAGTCAATTGAGCTGAAGAGCTAAAAGAGTTATTCGGTGAGCTAAAGAGCTAAAAGAGTGATATAGCTCTTTTGATCAAAAGAGCTATATCTCTCTTTTCTTTTCAGTGAGCTACATTTCGCATGTCTAATCTGTATCTGTCAGACATCAGCGCTCTTCCCTATGATGACCATTACATTACTAATTTAAATGTCAAAAACATGCCAAAATGTAGGGAAATTAGAGGTAGAAATATTTTTGACAGATTGAGACAGACATCAGACTTTGAACGTTCATAAAATTACGAGAATTGCGCCCCTCTGGTGTCTGGGAAACGGAGGACAAGATTCATACAAATACATTGAAAAGCTTCGAACTAATAGGAGTTCGCAAAAAAAAAAAAATAGGATTTGAAACTATGTAAGAATTTATTTGTGTCAGGAATTTCTGAATTTGCATCGTAAAACATAGCTAATACGAGTTATTGTAAAAAAATGGTAAATAAATAAAAATGTGTTGAATTGTAGAGTGACCCAGTAACAGTCCGCGTATCACTGGTCAGTTTCCTTTAGTCGTCAGTTTATTTAATTCGGCAGATTCGTTCATTATTCAGTTTTACTGATTCTTCGGTTTTGCCGATTAACTTGGTGAAAGAACAGATTTAGAGAAAATTAAATAATTATTCGTAAAAGAAGTACATAGTTTGTTTACAAAAAAAATTATATATTATAGTGACAGGGAGCAGTCAAACTCTTGAACTAATGATAGTAGCGACATCTGAAGTGAGCATGTGGCAGTTTTCTCGCGTGCACCACTATTCTGAAAAAATATCGAATGTCGATAATATTTTTTAAATGTCAGACCCTCTCTAGATGAGTAGTAGATATTTTGAAAGTAAAGTAATATAGATTATTTTGTGTGTTGGTTTTATTTGTGGATTTAAATTTGTTTCAACTTTTTTACCGGTGAAAAGAAAATTGTTAAGTGTTACTGATAATGGCTCAAATTAACCATTGGAAGATGTTAACAGACTGTGATTTGAGTGGATACACTCTAATTATACCAAGTGTGGCGGTTGGAAATGTTGGACAACTAGCCTGTGATTTAGTCATTTCTTCTTTACACATGAGAAAGATTGGATTAGTTTATAGCCCTGCACTTATACCCATATTGGGATACGATCCCTACAAGATTGGTTCAACTAATTTATCTGGTTGCTGTGAACTTTATCAATGTGCTGAAAGAAAACTAATCATTTTGCTTTTAAGAGCACCACTAGTTTATAAATATGGACAGAAATTCCTGACAGAGGTGGTGGATAGGTTCAAGAATGAAAATATAAAGGATATTATAATTTTAACAAGTAGTTTTGCTCATGAGAGGAAGCATATAATGACATCTCCATTCCGCTATGTGGTAAACGAGTTATGTCCTTACACAAGTAAACTGAGAACCTTAGATTGGGTGGAACATGAGTCTAAAGGTGAAGCTGTCAAAATACTCGGTGGAGGATTTGCATCCCTACTCTATGGAATCATCAAGGAGAAGGTTGTTCCATGCTTAGTTCTGTACAAGTTTGCATCAGAAGGAGACAACATACCGGATGCCTATGAAATGGTGCAGTACTTAAACACTGTTGTCCCGCTGTTCAACAACCAAGACATTTATTCGCAACTAATACATCCAGTGTCATGGAATCTTATGTTTGGAGGACCACCACCAAGAGATATTTATTAATGTTATACCTAATATGTATTTTATTTAAACAAATAATAAAAGAATGTTTTTAATAATTGTTCTGGTTTGTTTTTTTTTATTGTATGCCTATTGAAAAAGGAATGTAAACAAATTGCATAATCCCATTAAAATGAGAAGTTAAATGCTACTATTAACTAATAAAATGTCAACTATATAATAATAACAATAATAACCCCACCGCCGTATCTCTATGTTGATGTCGTGGTGGGGCTTGCACGCTCTAAGCTCTAGGTCTGTGATGGAAGAGTTTACTTTTTTTTGCATTTTATCTGTGAATTATATTATCATTGGTCAGGCTTCCATAGTTCAATCTACTATAGCCACCCACACCCATAGCCCAGTATATTTTGTTTCCATTCTGCAATAGTCCTGCACCAACCGGGGGTTGCCCTTGGGTGCACTTGCATGGTACCTACATACAGGGAAAGTTGTTGGTTGGTGCGTCATCATTTAAAATTGTCTAAAGGGCCTCTGCGAGTTGGCTTCGGCCCCTGGTCTGCCTTTCAAAGCTCTAGGTCCGAGACCCCAGGGTCCCGAGATATGTCAAAGACAAAAAGAATCAATAATAATAATCTTTATTCGTGAATATGAGACAACCATACAGAGTAACTTAAAAATAAACCCAGGATAAAATAAAATCAAGTTATTTTGACAGTAAAATTTAAGGGGAATGCATTTCATCCATCCAGTGTTAATTCTGTGCTTAACCGTCCGATCTCTTTCACCATCGCTTTGCACGAGTGAACCGAGATACCGAAAGTCGGAGCAGACTGGAAGAAGCGCGCCATCAAGCGCTATGGCTCTAGAACTGGAGAGACCGCCGAAATCTCAGAAAATATTTATGTTCAGTTTTGGTTCTGCTGGTTTTCAAGCCAACATCCTCCAGGTTCTGTTGCCATTTCTCCAATATGCTCTGGATCTCAAACCCATCTTCCTTCACCGACAAGAACAATGTCATCGGCTTAGAGATCCAAACTAAAAAAGCTTCTCAACCGAAAAGGTTCATTATTATCAAACTAGATGGCGCCACAGGTTTGCTGTGAGAGAAAACTTCTATCTTCAAAATGCCTTGATGTTTTGTTCTGAGCCTTTCTTATCAAGATATTTTTGCGAATCATAGGCTCGCCCTATATTTCATGGGACTTAACAACTGGGGAAATATGGATGTAAACTGCTACTCGTATACATCAACTTCAACGCACTTGTTCTCTACCTACCTATAAAAATGCAAAAGAAGTGCAGTGTAGGGCGGTCGGACCGTAGATGGGTGGCCACTGGTTTTAGTAAAGAAGTCTACCTAGGAGAGCTACTCGTAACTAGCTGATATTTTTGGTTTCCCTGTTATTTGTGCTCGGTTCCTATGAACAAAAACGAATCGTTTTGCTTACCAATGGCAGCATTTTTTATTACTTATCTGGACATGTAAATATTATATTCTTATGCTAATACGCAGCTATAACTTCCTTAAGGGAGGGTCTACTACGCAAAGCTATGAGGGCTTTGCTTCATTATTGGTTAAGATACAAGAGTCTTAATTTTAACGAATACCTAACGGACCGTAAATTATAGGAATCTGCGATTAGAGATACATTCATTAGAAGCGATTGGTATCCATAATGCTATCGATGGGTGGAATCAAATACAGGGGGCTATGTAATAACAGCCGCACGGTTCGATCGATCAGGTTAAGCTACGTTTGCCGCGATTGTTCCGTGGATGGGTGACCATCTTTACATAACATGACCCCTCCGTGTCTCGGAAAGCACATTAAGCCGTTGGTCCAGGCTGTCATTCGTGGATCTTTGACAGTCGATACGAGTCTAAAAGTCTGACAACCAGTCTTATCAAGGTGTATCGTATTACCCAGTCACTGGGTTGTGGAGGTCAGATAGGCAGTCACTCCATGGATATACTGGTACTCAGCTGCATCCGGTTAGACTGGAAGCCGAACCCAACTTAGTTGGAAAAAGGCTAGGCAGATGATGATTATTGTCATTTTCATTGATTCCCTGTCCACGCAACTCAAGTTGGACTGAAGCTAAAAAGAGAGAGCGATATTAAAGAAAACAATACGATTTAGTTTTCAAGTCTACGAATATTTCCATAGACCGCAGGTTTAAAGTCATTATTCCTTTGGGAAATGTCTCCTGCTTAACATTCTGTAAGGGTCGCCTGTTTTAATTAATTTGATCCCGACGGTAACCTACCGGATGCTGGAAAAAACTTATAAAAAATTCAAAGCATTGTATTAGATAGTATACAGTTAGTTCTCGACACCTGAGGGGCAATTCTCGTAATTTTAAGAACATTCACAGTCTGATCTCAGTCTCAATCTGTCAAAAATACGTCTAATTTCCCTACATTTTGACAAGATTTTGACATTTGTTTGTCGCCGAGATGAGACTGCGACTAGATTTTGAACGTTTTAAATTAAGAGAATTGGCCTTCAATGTTACTAAACATATTAATATTGTAAGTAAAGTAGGGTAGTAGTTTGCCTATTAATCAAAGGCGGGTACGTCGTAACCTGCATTTAATTTGTAATGCCTAGGTACGCACGGCTACAGATCAAGCTGTACACAGCCCGTATAAGCTGACTTCTGCGGGATAATTGCGTAGCACATTAAAAATGGCTTTGGCTTTAATTTTGACAATTCAACAACATTCATTGCGTTATTTACATTACTGAACAGACGAATTTTTCGAACATATGCAGCAATGGATTAGCAATATCCTTTAAAATGATTCAGATTGATTGATAGTGTGTTACGCAATTAGGGTGCTGGTTTAACGAAGAACTTGTACAATGCGAGGTCAGCTAAAACTGGAAATGTATAGCTTGATGTGTCGCCGTGAAAAATGACTTTAATTTCGGAAGTCGGTGTCAAAAAACAAAAATGCGGAACCAACGACACCATCACATCATCTGCCTGGCTTTTTCCCAACTATGTTGGGGTCAGCTTCCAGTCTTACCGGATGCAGCTGAATACCAAATTTTACATGGAGCGACTGCCTATCTGACCTATACAACACATCATCTGCCTGGCCTTTTCCCAACTATGTTGGGGTCAGCTTCCAGTCCTACCGGGTGCAGCTGAATACCAAATTTACCATGGAGCGACTGCCTATCTGACCTACACAACCCGGTTACTGGATAATACGATACCTCTTGGTAAGACTGGTTGTCAGACTTTCGGGCTTCTGACTACCCGTAACGACCGTCAAAGATCCACGAACCAACGACACCGATTATTTTTCACTTCGTAGTATTTGTTTTTGGAAGGCGGTTGTTTTTTGTTTTGTAAATAATTTTTCAGTTAATCATTTTAAATAAGGTAGCGTTCATCTTATAAATCGTTTTATGTCTGTTTAAACAACAGTTCGAATGTACAGTCGCCACCACATCAAGCTACTACAATCTGTCAGATTTCTTTAATAGATTTTCGACTTTATTGCTAAAGCATTAGGTTCAATGTTGATTGGGAAAATCTGACAGTTTCGGGTAGGTTGACCTGCTGGCGTCCGTACAATGTTTGCACCCAAAACTAAACAGCTTACCAAGAGCAATAAACCCATATTTGTAGGCTCCCCAACTTTATAACTGCTACACATTTAATAATGAAAGTAATTGCAGTTGGATATCACATGGCCATTAAGCTCATGTTGGAACTTGGGTTGCCAGCGAATAATTGCTGGGAGGTGGGAGGAAGATTATATTACCTTTTGCTGTAGGTACGTATTGACCAAAGGAATTATTCAATTAAAAGTTATTCAGAATTATTTATTTTTGGACAACTAGATCCACCGGAAAAAACTTAGATAAAACTATTGTTAGTACCTACTTACTTAAATACAAGAAAAAAGGACAATACTCACAAAAACATCACAAATCACAAATGCCCCTGTGCTGAAGCACGCCGCCACGTCAAGATAACCAACAGGGAGATACCTCCTTAAAAGATCACCAGACGAACGAAATGCCTCAACACAGGCGCACGTACATCTTCAGCTATAGTTTGGAGATACCTACTTATTAAAAAAAAATACTATTATGTACTAATGTAAAAACTACATTTTAGGTTTACAATATAACTACAATTTACAACAGACTATGATTAAAGAGATTGGTTACCTACAATGTTTTGAAGAAGCTGACAATCCTATCTACTTTCCATCATAGTTCCTGTAAGAATTAGGTACCTTACCTAATGAAGGTAATCAACTTATCTTGTTACCCCCCTTATCAGGTTACCAGAACTTCTAACCTGATTCTCGAGCATATCGAGTGACAATAACTATCGTTATAAATCGAGCAAATCTGTAGACACCTCAAAAGTGATCGATTTAAAGACTCAAAATCTTCTGTGAATTATTCAATATTTGGGTAGGGTAGACCGGAGACAATTGTAACATTTTAGGGTTAATGTTAAATTCTGATTTTACTGCTAATAGTGCGGCATATATGGCAATAGTGCCAATATTCATTGATACTTGGTTTACTTGGCTATAATTTAGCATTACCTTTAGATGTGTAGAAACAATACAAACATAAATTGTTACGTCTTCCGGTACGCAGTAGCCACTCCAGAACCTTTCGGCCTCATCGGCCATCAGTGATGAGTCATGGCAGTAGGTAAATGCATTGTAGCCATTGTTCGTTTGTTCTTCATGTGTTTTTGTTTTAATTTAGGTTTAGCTTTAGGTTCAGGATTCCTCGTGTTTTTTCTCACGTCTCACGCGTTTTCCTTTCATTAAATCTCATTTTGTTCTGGACTTATAAACAGTTGGCTTATAAGCCAGCGGTTAGCGCAGTGGTTAAGCGATTGATTGGTGCGCTGCGTGACGCGGGTTCGATTCCCGCACGGAACAAATATTTGGATGGCCTACAAGTAGTTGTTTCGGCCCTGGCTGTTTGTGTATGTGAGTTTAAATGTTTGTAAACGCACCCACGATACAGGAGAAATTCCTAGTGTGGGGCAGCGTGTTTAAAAAAAAAAAGAAAGAAAAGTTAGCAGAGTGATGCTTAAATATTTATATATTTGAGCTTGAATCCAGGTATGATGCGCTAACAATTTTTTTTTCAACTCATTTCAATTAGATTCAATTCCACCATGAGGACAGTTGTACCGCTACAGCCGTAGATATTCCCGATGGATGGAAGTTGTAGGTACCCGGTCTATCCTACCTATGCCATAAAAAGAAACACCCATAATCAAATCATATTTAAATTAAATATCCCCCTCCCACCCTGTCAGTCAAAATAGGATAGTTTAAAAACGTTTCATATTTGTTGGTGGTGGTGAATTGGTTTTTGGGTGACGTCTCCGAGTGTGGAAATTGTGGCTGCATTGTTGTATTGGGTTCCCCATCTGTAAAAACAATTTTTAGGCTGCGGACACGAAGCCAGCGGGCGCGGGGCCGCGGCGGAGCCGGCGGCGCGGCGAGCGGCGCGTTCCAATGCTTAGATTTATATGGAATTGGCCTCGAAGGCAGCGGCGCAGGGAGCGGCGTACGAGCGGCGTACTGACGTTTCAAAGTGCCCGCCGACGTGGTGGAACAAATTTTTTAATGATCTTTAATAGACATTTCGTTCGCGAACAAAGACACTAATTTCTCATAACACAACACTACGCCGCTCTGGCGCCGCGCGATTTGTCCGCTGGCTTCGAGGCCGGTGTCTGCGTTGCCACATCGCTCCCCGCGCCGCCGCCGCCGCCGCCCCGCGCCCGCTGACTTCGTGGCCGCAGCCTAAGTGGTAAATAAATAAATAAAATAAATATATCTGTTTCGGATTGTTTTGTTGATACCTGCATAAAACAACTCAATTCCTTAGAATATGCAGACCTGGGTTTCCTGCTGGAAAATAATTATATTGATACAGCGTTAATAATCATGACCCTTATTAGTAGACAGTAGGACCTGCGTGTACGTATCTACACTTCCATAAAACTCTCGGGAACTTTATACGCACCATTCATTTGCAAACCAAATGGGGTATTCAAATAAAATACTACCTACAATTTGAACAAATTCTATTCATTAATAAAGTCCAGATAGGAACTCCTCATAATTTCAGAGCGTTATATTCACGTCGGCACACAGCAATACAATTTAACTTTACGTCCGTTCCCGGCTTTAACAATGATTACCGGTTGCCTGTACTTTTACCCACTTTGACATTAGGGCCAGCTAAACGACTTATTTGAAATAGAAGCATGGACCTAGTCAACAGAGCCCACTTAGTTATGGTAAAATTGAAAAAATAACGACATTCGCGTTCATTTGCGACGACTGTATTTTGAAATGGAAATCCTTCTGTGAATTACGTAGAGTTTTATTATATTTTCGTTTCAGTAAAGTATTCATTACAGCTGTCGATTATATTTCATAGCCTTGTAACAAATTCACCAAGGTTATATAACTAGGAATATTATTTTATTTTGAATACAAATATTTCTGATGTATTTTTCTGTGGCATACTAAAAGACGGACACCCACAAAGTCCTACGTTTGAAGATAAGCTCAAGAAGTGTCTGGAGACAAAAATGAAATAGAGGCTATTGTGTGGAGCAAACATTTTCTGCTTTCACGTTAAAACTTATCTCGAAGTACGCACTTTTTCAACGCACCGCAGTAGACACAAACTTGGTGAGAGTGAACAATATAAATGTGTGAAAATAAAGGGCCTGAACCCTCAACGGGCCGCCCAGCGAGCGCTAAAGTGTTATAAATCGCCTGTTATCGCCTCCAAGCAATAACTACTTTATGGCGCTATAAAGACAACGCAACCTTATCTATCACAGAAAAGACCAAGAGATTTTCGTTAGAAGATTGAAAAAAAAAAGATTCCACCGAAAAACTGAACCATTTTGCTTATACCTAATGTCCTTGCTATTACTTAACCTGTGTTACGAAATCCTAATTTTCGTAACACAGATTTGGTGCGTAAAGCGGTACTAATGGATTATGAGATGATTTAGACGAGGATTAGTAGAAGTCGTCGTTTTATAACATCGGTAATCTAGACTTCGCTCTCATTTATTACGAAAGCTTACTCCATTATGCGTAGGCACCTACGTAGCCAGCTACAAAATAGCTACAACCAGTCTACAGGACTACGAAAATGAAGCTACCCTGCTACGAATGGCTACGGGCTACGAGCTACGAGTATAATATTCAAATGGTAAAGCTACGTACGTAGCAACTGTATTAATAACTGTAGCGTGACACTCCACGTTCTATTTATCTCGAACGGAGGCTTGTCGCTTTATCCCGCCATAATCGAATTTTGCCCTTTGGAATTGGAAATTGTTTATGTATAACTATGGCTGTCGAATAAATAAAATGGGTCACGCTGTACCGTGACGTGGACGTGTTCAAAATAAATATCCAAGTTGTTTGTTTTGTTGATGAATGGCATTTGTAGTGTTTAGTGGCGAATACAAACAATCGACTTTGTAGTCAACACTACTGCTGTTTATTGGAATTAATTTAATATTTAGCAGCCAAAAAAGAAATAAGATTGTATGGAAAGTATTGCTTTCCATACAATCTTATTTCTTTTTTGGCTGCTAAATATTAAATTAATTCCAAGCTTACCTAGACGTAAAGAACAGAAAAGTAGGTACCTGTTTCAAAGAAGATAGGACTGTTACACAGTGTCATTTCTCAAAAATCAAGTAGGTATAATCTTTCATTCAAAATATAAATTTAAAGCAGTAAAATAAACATTTACACGACAATGTTTAGGTAATATCAAGGGCAAAACAAATAAATTGTATTTACCCTTTTATTAAATTCACAAAATTTCCGGTGGGGTGAAATATTCACATTCCTAAAAGCTTTATTGCCAAAAAAAAGGGTCGCTTGTTTACGGAGTCCCAGTAAACCGGGTAAAGTCTTCATTTTTAAAACAAAGGGGTTCGTCCGGTGGACCGTGCCCTTACCCCGCGGGACGAACTCGTCGAATCAATTAAAAGTGCTCGTGTGACCCCGAGGACCCTTTCGGTCATCACTTATACTATTTTTATCTCACTAAGCGACGCGCGCTTTACTTGTGGTTGCAGATAGTGCTATTCACGAAGGCGCGCCTCACTTTTCTTCCTAATCGTTAGTCGATATCGCTAGTTAATTCCGCTAGTGTTTTAGTTTTTCTGATTCACACTAAATTACCCACTACAGCCGCACGGTTCGATCGATCAGGTTAAGCTACGCTTGCCGCCGTTGGTCTGTGGATGGGCGACCATCATTACACACCCTCCGTGCCTCTGAAAGCACGTTAAACCATTGGTCCCGGACTCCCGGGAGCGTGGAACCTAATATAGAAATACGCTTGTACGATATGACTACATACAAAAAGCACAGCCATTAGAAATCTCCATTCCTAGACAGCACGGTTCGCCGAAAACTTTGTTGTTAGAAAACATTTGACAACACGGTTAGCGCAGTGGCTGAGCGATCAAACTGCTGCGCTGCGTGTCGCGGGTTCGATGCCCGCACAGAACAAATATTTGTAAGTCCTACATGTATTTGTTCTGAGTCTGGGTATTTTTCTATCTATAATATGTATGTATTTACAAAAAAAAAATGTATGTAAGTAGTTTATCAGCCATCTTGTTACCATAACACAAGCATTAGGTTGCTTAGCTTGGGACTAGATGGCGCTGTGTGAAATGTCCAGGGATATTATTATATTATTATTATTATTACATTGTTTGTAGACATTTCGATACATAGGAAGCACTGTTGACTGAGATCTCGGTTCATAGATAGCACTTCTTGTCGTAAACTTTTTCATAGAAACCACTGTTTCCAGAGAACTTGGTTCACAGAAAGCGCCTCTGGAGAAGAAACTATTAATATTTATTATATTACTTAATTTCGCTTTTCTGCCTTCACGTACGCATTCACAGCGTGTTTGTACGATTACCACAAGTAATGCGAGGTACGGTACCGTTCTTTGACTAGGGATGTAAGATAGAGTACGTATCATGTAGACGCGGTCGCAATATACTAGTTGTTTAGTCAAAATTGATCGCGAACTCAGGGATGGGATCTCAATCAAAACTTCTAGCAAGCGATATTGCGATAGTTGCAACGTGCATACATGCATCTTCGATATAACTTATACCATATAACCTGTTCCTAATAGTTATTATCGGAACAGAAAGTTCGGTTTCTATTGACGGTTCAGAGGTTGGGTTACATCCCTAGACTAGTTATGTGACGTCATCATCATCGAGACTTTTCCCATATAATATGTTGGGGTAGGCTTCCAGTTGAACCAGATGCAGCTGAATACCAGTATTTTACATGGAGCGACTGCCTATCTGACCTCCACAACCCAGTTACTGGGTAATACGATACTCCTTGGTAAGTTTTGATAGTCAGACTTTCAGGCTTCTGACGACCCGTAACGAGTGTCAAAGATCCATGGATGACAGCCGGCACCAACGGCTTAACGTGCTTGCCGAAACACGGAGGGCTCTTGGTATGTAAAGATGGTTACCCATCCACGGACCAACCGCGGCAAGTGTAGCTTAACCTGATCGATCGACCTGTGCGGCTGTTATTATTTAGCCACGGGCCCCTCCAAAAAAAAAATGTATATAAGTAGTTTATCAGCCATCTTGTCACCATAACACAAGCATTAGGTTGCTTAGCTTGGGACTAGATGGCGCTGTGTGAAATGTGCAGGGATATTATTATTATTATCTCCTTTATTTCAATGTAATCATATAAATTATATTTTTAAATATTAGAATATAAAAGTATAAAAACATTTAAAAATATAAAAAATAGTAGCCCACCGGTATCGGGAACAGGGTCCAAGCTACCGGTGGTCAGGGCTCCAGAGAGAGGAAGAGAGGAGATTTGTTTATTTCTCTCGGCTTTCACGAGGTTCTCATCATGCGGGACGGTTATGTCAACAATCATTGCGCGCCGCTCTGATCGATCCACCACCACTATATCAGGCTTATTTGCAACAATAGTCCTGTCAGTTATGATGTTATTATTATTATTATAGAGTGATCACCATAGAGTAATGTGACGTCAGGTGCATTATTTATTGGACACGCCGGCGATATTTCCACAGCTGGTTCACAGCGCGATGACGCAATGAAAGGAATGTGCTCGTGATGTTGCATTTTTATCGAATGTAGAAGCTCGTGATGCGAGCGGAATATTCTGCGAGGCCAGTCAATGATATCTCTGTGAATGTGAAACCAATAAAAAGAAAATATTTTTTTTACAAATTTGTTGCTGTATGTAGAATATGTTGTTGTATGTGGCTCTTTTTTATGAGCAGAACAGTTTAACTAGCATAAAAGTATAAACAACAGACAATACTTAACTTCACCAACGCTTTCGTTTAATATATACAGGGTGACAGGGAAACTCGACGTGTTCCTTCCAGGGCGTGATAGTGTGACCCATTTGCAACAATTAAGCACCCCATAAAGCCTAGGCGAAAATTCATGGAATCCGAAAAACCGATTTTCATGTTTTTTTGAAAATTTTCCAGAATTCGTCACTAAATATCGCTTATCTCTAAATTATCTAATTGAGTGGCTTTCATAGCTAGGTGTGTTAAAGTATTACGTAGCCAATGGAATAGCTATGAAAGCCACTGCTTTATGGGGTGCTTAATTGTTGCAAATGGGTCACACATCACGCCCTGGAAGGAACACGTCGAGTTTCTCTGTCACCCTGTAGATAGGTAGGTTACGTATTCTAAGTTTTTCACTTTATCCTATCCGGTACCTAATATCTGTTTACTTATACATGCTTTATTTTCCGTTGATTGAACATGGAGTCAAACGTAGTATGTAAGAATCGTAGCAAGCGTCGCCGTCGGTGCGTTCTGCCCACTGTAGTTTCTGTCTACCCCTATGGGAAGAAGGCGTGAGGTTATGTATGTACTTACGTACAGCTGCGCCCCGCGGTTTCACCCGCATAAGTTTCGTTCCCGTGGGAATATCGGGATAAAAAGTATCCTATATGTTAATCCTGGTTATAACCCATTTGTGTGCCAAATTTCATCTAAATCCGTTCAGAAGTTTTTGCGTGAAAGAGTAACAAACATCCATCCATCCATACAAACTTTCACGTTTATAATATTAGTAGGATAGGATAGAATAGTAGGATAGGATAGGATGTACAGACGCCAGCACATCAAGCTACTACAATCTGTCAAATTTCTTTAATAGATTTTCAACTTTATTGCTAAAGCATTAGGTTCAAGGATGATTGGAGAAAGACAGTTTAGGGTAGCTTGACCTGCTGACATGAATATGAATGTTTTAATTTTTCAGTAAACACTGGTTACCATAATGAATAAGCTATCATTAGTTATGTGTAAGTTGTATTTATTTACCCACCTTCTTAGTCAGCCTTCAAGTATTCAGCCCAAAATATATATAGAAAACCGAGGTAAAGAAAATAAAGGTAATGCTATGGAAAAACCATTAGCATAGCATAATCAGCATGTAATGTTCCCACTGCTGGGACACAGGCATCCTCTCTGTGAGAGGGGTGGGCTGTAATCCACCACGCGGGCCCAGTGCGGGTTGTTAGATGTCACACGTCTTCGCATTTTTGGTTCTAGGACTCAATCATGACTTATAAACAACTTGCCTAAAATAAAAAGAGTTGATCTATTATGACATCGTATGTAGGTAAGTTACTCCTTAATTTTCAGTGCAGATAACTAGTGGATACTTCTCTTAAATTACTCTTCAACCGCCATCGCTGCCAGCTTCTACATTCAAGCCAGTTACTGGAGCAATCAAACTTAATGGATATCTTTAAGTGACCCTTTGAACTGATAGAAGATAAGAACTCAATAGAACACACGAGTAAAGATATGTATGTAGGTAGTCAGTAGAAACTGGATTTATAGCTACATTATGCGCGAAAGAGCAGGGGCAATTCTCGTAATTTTAAGACCGTTCATAGTCTAGAGGGGCAATTCTCGTAATTTTAAGACCGTTCACAGTCTGATCTCAGTCTCTCAGTCAATCTGTCAAAAAATACTTTTAATTTCCCTACATTCGACAAGTTTTTGACATTTTTTTGTCGCTGAGATGAGACTGCGACTAGATTTTGAACGTTTTAAATTACGAGAATTGGCCTTCTGATGTATGTATCTGGAGTGTTGTATTTTAGTCTGTCTAAATAAATATATTTTCTTTATTTTTTCTTTCTTTACGTATCATATTCCCAAGACAACTCATTTTCATGTTATTATCAAGCGTAATGCATTATAAATCGCACCTCTTTCGTCAGATTGGGCCTATCTACGTACCAATTAGATATCCATAACGATAAGCTACGCGGAGCCTTCATAAACTGCACAGGCGGTATTATTCTCACAAGTAAATAAACTTCGTAATGGGTTTATTTAAAGCATATTTTCTCTCTTTCCCTCTTAGAGACGTTGGATAAATTTGTCTCTTTCGACAATAATTAGGATGACAAGAAATAATGCCTCCCGATTGTTTGTCGTTTGGAAGTTTGATTAAGTGTTTGAAGTTTGAATCTCTTGATCGTTAAGTAGGCGGTTCCACGAATATTTGTTAAGACAATAGCCCCACTTTCAGTGAGCGTTAAGTTTGAATACGTACAAAAGCGATAGATTTATGATTGTAATTTTATTTCGGAATGTTTCATTTCAAAGATTAGATTAGTGTACCTACTAATCTCCTAATTAGAGAATCATCAAATAACCAGCCTTTAAAGCTACGGAAAGAAAGGCTGTCATGAAAATGATGGCAGCGGGGTTTGATTGTGCGCTGTCAAAAAACGCTACACTTCGTTCATTATGTTAAACGATTTTGACAGCTGCCTTAGAACGTAATTATACCAGATTACGTAAAAGTTAACTTTAAAATACGTAATAAAATAAAAATATAAACTGCCTTATCTTATTGAATTATCTAACTTGTTACAGACATTATAGGTAATACTGTAGGTACGTGTATAAGTTATGACAAAAATAAAAAAATATGCGTAATAAATTACATTCTATCGTACCAAGGGAACGAATGTAATCGCTTTAAATTAATATACCGAAAATAATTATTTTGTATTATAGGTAAATAAGTAGGTATAGAAAAACCATGCATCCACTTAAATATCATTAAAATGTATAAATTATTTGCCAGGATACCAATTTGCCACCATAAATAAGATGTTAATGTTTGAAAATCTTTCATAAAATGTTATGCATAAAAAAACCTTGTGTTTTAATATGTAGTAAACCCCATATTTATGTGTAGGTATACACTAAAACACAATTGATACGGCAAACCAGTGCATACTATAGATTTACGCTGATTTCCGCTATAAAACCTACAAAATTAAAATGAAGTAAACAAAGTGGCTAATTTATATTGTTTTGTATTTTTAATAATAATAAACACAGGCATAGGAACCGCACCATTTTTTATTCGACAGCAAAAAATCGATAATTGATACTACCTACATACAAATTTATTACAGTATAAATTATAGAAATTTGTGCTATGACGTTGCTGCAATCACTAGTTCCATCTGTCAAAAACTGGTTAGCCTATTGGACAGAGTTAATCCACCATACACCAATATACTGTCATAAAAAAAAAGTTTCAATGACCTCATTGGCTGGTAGGTAAATTGCGGACACTATGTGGCGGCCATCACTGCGGTCGCCGTGATATTATAACGGCAGTCATGAAAATCTGTCAGTTTCACCAGTATTTGACATTGAGATGTCAAAAAACGCCATGTATTTGGACAGCCGTTTATTATGTGACAGTCATTGGCGTAGCGAGGGATTTTGTCCAGGGGAGGCAGACGTCCAGCTGAACTAACTAAAGTCATCTAATGAGAGATCATAAATGGCTTCTCGTAATAAATAATCCCACCAAAACATTTCATGTAAAGTAGGTTACCAAGACTTAAATTTACGGTTTCACTGTCACAAAGTTATCAGAGGGGTAATTCTCGTAATTTTAAGAACGTTCACAGTCAGTGGGGTAATTCTCGTAATTTTAAGACCGTTCACAGTCTGATCTCAGTCTCAATCTGTCAAAAATACGTCAAATTTGTTTGTCGCCGAGATGAGACCGCGACTAGATTTTGAACGTTTTAAATTACGGGAATACGGGCCCAGATCTAATTTAGAGTCAAGCCCCTAACTCTATAAACCTGGCATCTTAGTCAAAATGTACGGCGCTAAAACAAAAACAAAGCAAAGCCTGTACCTATACACAGACTAACGGTCACCTAGTATTCTCTCAAAGTCTAATAATTTCTCTAGTCATTACCATTCAAAGAAACTTTAAAAGTTGTGTAGTTTAAAATCCCCAGACGGGGTTCCTACCTACCCTACAACAGCGTATTTACAAGCGCTGCACATTCACTCAAGCTCCGGAGGCCAACTCAGCGATTACTGATACTGCTGCTGCCGTCGGCGCCGCAGGAAATGGCTGGACGATCCTGCTGAAACGCTACCGGTCCCGGAACCATCTACCTCTGGATCCCGCTTCCTACACCTTCAGGACCTACAGGATAGTGGTGTTCTTTGGGTGGTCCTAACCTTTCGCGAGCTCGATATCAGATCCACGCTTAACCAGCTTTGAAAATTACCTGTATTAAACTAAACTTGTAACGTTCATTTCAACACAACGTTACACAAACGTTACAGTCCATAGGTAGTCACGTGGGTCAGGTAGTCGTTGGCGTTGGCTTTGGGGTATTTTTGTGCTACTACCAATAATATGGATGTGTGAGAGTCCGAAATAAATGATTTATTATTATTTATCTTTATTTCAATTTAGTAAATATAAATTACATTCTTAAATATTTTTATAAACAAAAATATAAAAAAGCATTTAAAAATATAAAAAATAGTCGCCCACCAGTATCAAGAACAGGGTCCAAGCTAACGGAGAGAGGAACTTCCTGACAATGCGAGCCGTGTCCTGAAGTACCGCTTTCTGAATGAAGCCCTATTCATTATTACTAGCGATCAAACAGTAAGTACTTCTTCAATACTGTCGAATTTTCTAAGGTGAGCAAAGAAGTTTCTAGGGTAGGCGTTGCCCACCCTTGCCCCTCCCCCCCTTAGCTACGCTCATGGTGACAGTTCACACCGATTTCTTAGAAAATCAAAACTTAACGCATAATAAGGGATAGTAGCTTCGTGTCACAACCAATTAGTAATTAAAACAACAACGATAATCTTTGCTCGTCCAACATAAGTACTATTAAGTAGTAAACAAATTACGTAGCCATTATTTCGGTACGATACTCTGCGAAATTACTCCCCATTAATTAAACGAACGATTCGTTTAGTATGAAATGAAGCAGCAATAAATTTCAGCAGTTATTGATGTGTTGCCGATGACGAACACACGACTAGATGAGCGACATTAGAGTGGCCAGTAGGAGCGCTCGACAGAGTGCGAATTTACCACGTTCAACCGACTGATAAATTTGGGCAATTTATCGTGAAATTACTCGATATCGCTGTGCTAACTTTTACATCTCTCCCCCCACTCTACCCCCCCGCCCCCCCGATATATCGGCATGAATCCTGACCCGCATCGCACCCCTTCATAAGTATCAAACTCAATTGTCACGTCACATATTTCAGCTACATTTCGTATTGAAACGACGCTTCACTGTATTCATCGTCATGAAATATAAATAAAACAACATAATTCATAAAATAAACATCCTTCGTACAATACGATAACAGTTAAAAGAGCGTTACCCTCAGTAAAAGTTATCATAATGTTTACTTTTATTACTTCCTCTTTATTACCCAGTTTTTTACGACGAAGCTTCAACAGTCGACTGAATTTAAGATATTTTTTCTTTTAAATTGAGGACAGCTTTCTAAGAACAAAAGATGTCGTATAAAATATTTTCTCCACCCTCTATACTATGTACGTTTATACCTACTACATATAAACTACAAGCCTATAGAAATATGCCAACGAAAAGGGAACAATCAAAAGATTTTTTATTCACGTTATGTTTGACCGGAGGCTCGGCTATTGCGAAGCGAAGATGCATGAGTAAAAGGTATACATACCTATAGCCTAGGGCACTACTTTATGCAAACGCAATCCCGACATGGCACGAGATGAGTTGGATCGCGCATGGTTTCAGCTTCGATCATAAAGCAGCCTTTTAAAATTGTTAACAGGAATTTTATATGTAACTAGCTGACCCGAAATACGCTCTGTCGAAGTTTCAATGTTTCATACTAAATTCGAGTTTTCCAATTTTCTCGGCAACTTTTCAATTTATTTATTTCCGTAAGGACCTGATTCTGACTTTTACGAACATTTAACATACCAATTTGCCAAATCGGTCCAGCCGTTCTGAAGTGATGCGCATACCAACGAACAGCATTTCATTTTTACTATATAGATAGACTAGCTGTGCCCGCGACTTCGTTCGCGTGCATTCCGGAGAACAAATTGGATTTCATGGGTTCTAATTTTTTTACGCGGAACTCTAATTGTTTTTCTAAAATTAAAGTAGCCTAAGCCTTTTACTAAAATCAGCTATCTGCCAGTGAAACTTCCGTCGAAATCAGTCCAGCCGTTTCGGAGATTATCCTGACCAAACAGACAGACGGACAAAACTATTTTTAATTTGTTTGTCTGTCTGACTGGTTGTCAGACAGAAAATAGTTAAATAGTAATTTAAAAAATAGTTTTTTTTGTTATAGTACAGACGCCAGCAGGTCAAGCTACCCGAAACTGTCAAATTTTTCGAATGAACCTTGAACCTTAATGCTTTAGCGATAAAGTTGAAAATCTAATAAAAAATCTGACAGATTGTAGTAGCTTGATGTGCTGGCGTCTGTACCGTGTATACTTTCATATGCGTTTAGTAAAAATTATTTTGATACTAGCTTCTGCCCGCGGCTTCGCCCGCGTGGATGTCGGAAATTTACCCACGGGAACGTGCTAACAGGATAAAATGTATGTGCTTCCCCAGAATGCCATCTATGTCGCGGGCCCTTTGTGGCTAATTACAATAGAAAACCAATTGTGTCTCATTAGTGGTGATTAAGAGGGTACCTATATGATATCTTTACCTAAGTACCTAACTAATTTAAAAAAAAATTCAATGACAGAAAATTAAATACCTACCTACCTAAATAAACCTATTTCTGATAATAACTAATCTAAACTCAATAAATAAGCAAAATCCCTAAAAACTAATATCTATACGAATGACTAAACCTACCTAACAGTATTATAAAATAACCTACGGTCACTACGTACACTATAATCAAATATACTACCTATACTTTAAAATTAAAATCTATACCTACGACTCATATAAAAATAAACCTAAATAACTCTAAAAACTAAAAGGAATAAAAATGAACTCCACTGCGGGTGACCCAACCTACGACAAACTTAGTATTTGCGGTTGGTACAGTACAGACAGTGGTAATCGGGTATAGGGATCGAACCGCAAAATTAAGTTTGTTTTTTATTGTATATACTTTTCCGGGATAAAAAGTATCCAGTGTGGTGCCCAGGATATTAAAGAATAATTATACCAAGTTTCATCGTAATCGAACCGGTAGTTTTTGCGTGATGCCTGAACAAACAGACAGACAGACAGACAAAAATTTTTTTAATCACATTTTTGGGTTCGGTGTCGGTCTAGTAACACCCCCCGCCATTTATTTTTTTGATATCTTCAATGTACAGAATTTTCACTTCTACAGATTTATTATAAGTATAGATTAGAAACAGACACTTCAAAATTTATTTGTATAGGTATTGTAGACGTATATACGATAATGGTACATACCTACCTACATACCTATATCAATGACGCAGCGAACTACAGCACAATTGTTCTAGCAGCATCAATCAGACAACAACGTTTAATCTTTTCGCAGGGTCAGAACATTTAAAAAATACTGCCAATAAAATGGGAAAAGCGTTAAAAGTAATAGCTCTTCACAGTTTTATTGTGTGAGTGCGATATGGCTTTTGTTGAGGAAACCATAACAAAAAGTACTTTGAAAGAGAACAATGTAGGTAATTTGTATGGGAGTGAAGTACAGCTTATACGTTGGATTATTAGAGCAAGGTAATTAGAAGTAGGTAGGTAGATCGGTTGGTTTTGTGTAGTGGCTTGATGTAACTATGAACTAAATGAAATTACTGTAATGCTTGATTTGTTCTTAGTAAATTAATAATAATAATATCCCTGGACATTTCACACAGCGCCATCTAGTCCCAAGCTAAGCAACCTAATGCTTGTGTTATGGTAACAAGATGGCTGATAAACTACTTATATACATTTTTTTTTGTTGTAAATACATACATATTATATAGAAAAACACCCAGACTCAGAACAAATACATGTAGGACTTACAAATATTTGTTCTGTGCGGGAATCGAACCCTAATTAGGAACTAAGTATTCTATTGTATGTATATAACAAACTATTTACACTATATACTAAATTAAATGACTAACTAACTTACTATACAAATAAATACAAAATTAAAAGACAGGCCTCAAAGTACTCGTCCGCATCGCTGCCATACAGAAACGTACCCAGAAAACTGGCAGCATTCAGTATTCTAGGATAGCTGGATATACAGGATCAAATTAAATTTGGACGACATGGTTGGCGCAGTGGCTGAGCGATCGACTGCTGTGCTGCGTGTCGCGGGTTCGAGTCCTGCACGGAACAAATATTTGTATTGGCTACAGGAGTTGATCCGGGTCTGGCTATTTGTGTATGTGAGTTTAAATGTTTGTAAATGCACCCACGATACAGGAGTAGGTAATTCCTAGTGTGGGCCAATGTTCTTATTACAAAAAAATTGCTACGGAAAGTTTTTGTACCAAAACTTAGTCGTTTGATCTCGAATATAATCAATGAACTGAACGCCAATACGTTCAAAATCTAGTCGCAATTTCATCTCAGCGACAGTCAATGTCAAAAATGTAGGGAATTTAGAGGTATTTTTGACAGATTGAGACTGAGATCAGACTGTGAACGTTCTATAAATTACGAGAATTTCCCCTCAGATACCGCTACAGTATGTAACTAAAACTACTACTGTGCAATTGTGCACTGTCTGCTAACCCTTAATACATGAAGGAGTGGAAATGATGATGAATATTTTAATTATTCATTTGTTCTGCGAGATGTGGGAGCCAGCATGAATTTTGTGATTGCTGGGGCACTGTGGTTAAACGGTTAATATGAAGCTTGACTGCCGCACGCGAAAATTGCGAACATCTCAGGAATGTGCGACACAGAGTAAGAATACCAGTTGAACAACGTAATTTTTTTAAAGTTTTTTTTCTGTTTTGGTAGCTAAATAATAACAGCCGCACAGGTCGATCGGTCAGGTTAAGCTACGCTTGCCGCGGTTGGTCTGTGGATGGGTGACCATCTTTACATACCGAGACCCCTCCGTGCCTCGGAAAGCACGTTAAGCCGTTGGTTCCAGCTGTCATTCGTGGATCTTTGACAGTCGTTACGGGTGTGTTAAACCATATCCTACCATCATCTGCCTAGCCTTTTCCCAACTGTATGTTGGGGTCAGCTTCCAGTCTAACCGGATGTAGCTGAATACCATTATTTTACATGGAGCGACTGCCAATCTGACCTCAACAACTTAGTGACTAGGTAATACGATACCCTTTGATAAGACTGGTTGTTAGACTTTCGGGCTTCTAACCACCCTTAATGACACACGCCTCTAAAATAGATATATAGTATAATAATGAAGCGAACCAAATTAATATACCCATCTTACATACCACCCATTATACTAAACCTCATTAAGAAGGGACTTATTAGTAATGATACCCTTAATGGGGTGAGAATAGCTAAAATGTGCCTTAACGAGCCAGCATCGCGACGAAGTCAGTTAATTTAATAACATGATAATGGTACTTTAAATATAATTATGTCTTATTTTGGTAACAATATATCATGCCCTTAAAAGGCCGGATACATTGTAAAACGGTCCTTTCAGCAAGTTATTATAAGAAAACACAAAAGAACATTGTGAGTGTGTACGAGGAGGTTTTATTACTCTTTTCAGCTTTTGAAAAAAAAAAGTACATGTATTTTTATCGTTTACCGGAAGTACTTACAGAAAATTCTGCGGTTCCAAAAAAGCTTTAGAATATAAATCTAACCGCATAAGGGGAAGATGGATGACGTCCAGAGAATGAGCTACAGGATTTTGGAGAAATACTGCGCGTCAGAAGCCAACCAGTCTTACCAAGGGGTAGCGTTAATAAGCTACCCCTTGGTAAGACCAAGGACCTTGGTTACTACCCCAGTTACTGGGTAATCCCAGTAACTGGGTTGTGGAGGTTAGATAGGCAATCGCTTTATATAAAATACTGGTATTCTGCTGCATCCGGTTAGACTGGAAGCCGACCCCAAAATAGTTGAGAAAAGGCATGGCTGATGATGACTGCGTGTCAGGATTTTCCACCGATTTTTGCAGAAATCTGAGGTTCATATTCTACACTAGACATCAAACATACTCCCAGATATGCGCCAGCTTTTTAAAGAAAGAAAAATAAGGAAAAGAATATCTTTTATGCTGTGTATATTCTGTGTCGGTGTCAGTAATTGCGTTAGTTGGGGAGTCGGTGGCGCCCGCGTGCCTTGGTACGTCGCCTGATTAAACTGCTTGCGCCTGATTACGACTCTATTACATTTTAAATACACCATTCATATGTACGGAATTGCATAATTATGTGAAATATAATATAGTATGTATATACATATATATAATCTTATATATATATATAAAAGAAAGTCGTGTTAGTTACACTATTTATAACTCAAGAACGGCTGAACCGATTTGGCTGAAAATTGGTGGGAAGGTAGCTTAGAACCAGGAGACGGACATAGGACTTTTTATTTAATACTTGTATTTACTTATAGGAGTAGGGTAGGAGTAGTGTAGGAGTAGGTTAGGAGTAGGGTAGAAGCAGGGTAGGAGTAGGGTAGGGGGTAGGACACCACGCGAACGAAGTAGCGCCGGGCAGCTAGAAATAATTTATATGGCAAAACAACGTTTGCCGAGACAGCTAGTATAGTACACATACATTATGCACATGTATACTGACGTATACTGGGTGACTTAAAATCTGACGTATTCCTTCCAGGACGTGATAGTTTAACCCATTTGCAGCAATTCAAATCAATCAATCAATAAGCCCTATATCCTTCCGTCTGTTTTGAAGTGTTTGTTTTCCACATTTAGAGGATAACTCTAAGTTCAGTATGCCTTTTGGCAAAGGCCTCCACTAACATTTTCCATTGTGTTCTATCTCTGGCAACCCTTCTCCGGTAAGGGCCCGCTGTAGGCTTCAACTCATCTTTCCATCTCTTAAGTTGTCTTCCCCGCTTCCTTCTTCCATCTCTGGGATACCAGTCTGTCACAATTTTACTCCACTTTTCCTCAATACTCCTTAACATGTGGTCCGTCCATCTCCATTTTAGTTGGTCTATCTTCGTAAGTACAGTCACGAGCAAAAGTATACACTCGGCTTTAATCAAAAGCGATTTACTCCTTTATTTTTTACGAACATAGCATTTTCTAACCCATAGGTTTATGTAATGTGTTGTATTTCAACGTTGCATTCGTTATTTCACGAAAAAATCGCAATAGAAAGTTGCCAAGTGTTGACATGTTGGTGCTCGTGACTGTACATCCATAACTCTTATAAAGGTGTTTCATTTTCTGTCTTGTTTCTTGATGCCTATCATGCTTCTCTCCATCGCTCTTTGACAGCATTGCAGCTTATCTCGGTGGTGTTTTGAAAGAGACCATGTTTCACACCCATATTTGATGTAAGGTAGAATGCAAGTGTTGCTGCAATTATGCACCCCATACAGTCAAGGCGAAAATTCATGGGATTTGAGAAAAACTAACTTTTATGTAATTTTGAGCCAACTTTTTGCCATTGATACGCTAAAAAGATGTATTTTTTTTTAATTTCCAACAATGTCACTAAATATGTATAACATTTCTCTAAACTCACAAATTGAATAGCCTGCTTTTCCATTGGGTACCTAATACTTTAACAAACCTTTTGATGTCATCTAAAACATTAAACAGTTAAATGTTAAAGGAACAAGTTTATTAACCATTTCAAAAATTATCTACGTACATGAACTTTGGCACCAATTATCTTAAAATTTAAGTATGGCATTAAGCGTACAAATTACGGACAAGATCGTCATCTTCATTTAATTAGCTATCTAACGCGGTACAAAAGTTATAAACGTATTTAGAGGTGCTGATGAAACAGTCGATAATGCTGGCAAAGGTCGAATTTAGTCATGAATTTTCGCCTAGGCTTTATAGGGGGCTTAATCGTTGCAAATGGGTCATAACATCATGTCCTGGAAGGATTACGTCAAATTACAAGTTTTTCTGTATAGCCATAGCCACGGATTTTTCGATCCACATCGGGGCTGCAGTCTCGACATTCATAGTGATCGCTTTACGACGGAATTCGGTCGCAAAGTTCCGAATTGACAGGTGTAATGTATGGAGTGACAGGACTTTTCGACCGAATTCGGTCGTAAAGCGATCGCTATGAATGTCGAGACTGCAGCCCGTGGCCTGTGATTTCGAATGGAAAGAAAATAAGGGATGGTTTTTTCGCGATAAAATAAATAAAGCGATGAAAAACGCTGCAGTTTATGGAATATAATTACAAAACAATATTCAAACTAAACTCAAAGCATTTATTTCAAATTAGCTGCGCCCCGCGGTTTCACCCGCATAAGTTTCGATCCCGTAGGAATATCGGGATAAAAAGTATTCTATATGTTAATCCTTGTTATAAACCATCTGTGTGCCAAATTTCATCCAAATCCAATTTGTAGTTTTTGCGTGAAAGAGTAACAAACATCCATCCATCCATCCATCCATACAAACTTTCACATTTATAACATTATAGTTATTAAGATCAACCAATTACAGATAATTTTGAATTGTCAAGGAAAAAGTTAAGTTGTAAGTGGTTTTCAAAAGTTAAAAGGTAACTATTTCAGTGAATCTATGAAACGTGGTGTGTCAAACCAGGGTGTGAAACAGGCAGTGAGTGTCAAACCAGGCGATCAAACAGTCACGTGGCCGAACGACGTCAATTTCATACATTTTAGTGATGCGCCTCTGCTTTAATCGATGCAACATACTTACAGGCACTTTATTTCGGGATCATGTTGTGCATAATTTAAGTTCTCGCTATGCGATGAAATGCTGCTTTACAATTTAAACATTTACTCTTTATCCTAATCTCGTGAAACTCATACAGATCGTTGTTCGCTGGATGCAGCTCAACTAAGTTATCAAGTATTAGGTATCGTAGTGATGCGCCATTGTGTTCCCGAGAGACTAATTTGTAAATAGACAGGATGTGTTTGCAGTTTCCAATTGTTTGTCGTTCAATCATCAGGTTCAATGTTTGATTATTGTGTCAATTATGAATGAATGATATATTTATTTGCAAGAATATAGTTCTTAAGATCGGGTTTCACTATGTTCGGCATTTCTGCCGGGCAAATATGTCGATTTTACATCTTGTTTATAATTATCGCATGCAGTACACATTTAGTAATTATCAGTAACATAAAAATACTAAGCAATTAACATTGCCGCGGTCGGGTTGTGGATGGGTGTCCATCCACTAGCATGATAGCACATTAGGCCGTTGCAGCGGTCCCGGCTGACATTCGTAAATCTTTGACAGTTGTTACGGGTAGTCAGAAGCCCGAAAGTCTGACAACCAGTCTTACCAAGGGGTATCGTGTTACAAAGTTACTGGGTTGTGGAGGTCAGATAGGCAGTCGCTCCATGTAAAATACTGGTATTCAGCTGCATTCGGTTAGACTGAAAGCCGACCCCAACATAGTTATGGTAAGGTTGGACAGATTGTTGATTGTTAGTACAGGCGCCAGGTTTTGGAACTGCCATCAGATATTTAAAAAAATGGATCAACAAACCGTCGGCAGTTAGGTATGGAGACGAGGCTGAAGTGGGGCTGGGCCAGAGTCGTCACACAGACCAGACCCTGACCAGACTTCTGTGCCTGAAGACGGGCGTCGTCACCAGGCAGGCCTAAGAAACGCTGGCGTAACGATTTGGACTCGTTTCTAACCGATTGGATGGAGAAGGCACAGAACAAAGAAAAGTAGAAAAATCAATCAAAATCAAAAGTCATTTATTAAAATTAGGCTGAGAATCAGCACTTTTCGAACATCAACATTATAAAAGACAGTCCCCCAAAACGCCCGCCCATCACCACTTCCTAGTGCTTTCGCTGGGAAGAAGTGGCGCAATAATCTCCCCAAATATGAGGGAGATCTTTGCCCCGGCAGTGCCAATATAACGTTACAGCAGTGCGATTCTGTAACCATCTCACCGTGAAAACTTAGGTGAAGTGAGCGTGGAGTGAGCTGTCATTCCCACTAACACTAGGGATTGACACTATTGATAGCTCACTTCACCTAACTTTTCACGGTGAGATTTTTACAGAATCGAACGGCTGTTACTGTTAGCCTGCATCATCCCACTGATGGGCAAAGGCCTCTCCTCATGACTTCCAGGTCCTTCGATCCAGGGCTAAAGTAGACCACTGGTCGTTTGTTTTGTCCAGCTCGCCCCGCCATCTTCTATGGGGTCTGCCGCGACGCCTTCTAGCTGTGTCAGAGCTCCACGTGGTGGTTATTTTGGCCCATAGCTTATCGGGCATACGGCAGGCGTAGCCAGCCCAGTCCCACTTAAGCTTAGCGGCTTTTTGAGCAACGTCAGTAATCTGTGTTTTGGAGCGTGTTTTGGAGCGCAGTGTGGTGTTGCGAATATGGTCTGTCAATTTGACGCCTAGTCAATATAACGTAACTGAAATAGAGTTCATATGCTAATCAGGCATTTATCACAACGCAAGCAATTAGCTTAGCAGACCAAAAGCTAATTACTTATTCTGGTATACGAGCCTAAACTAACGAATTTGTTCAGTAAACATAATAAATACGTCACTGGAGCGAAACCGAAAATGATGAAGATTTGCCACAAGTTATTTAGGTTTTCATTATAAATACAAATTACGTCGGCTTTACATTTTCATAATAACGTTATTGCCGATGTTGATTCATTCATATTAATGATTTTGTTAAAGAAATTGTGTAATTTTCCTCGCCGTGGATGTTTATTGATCGCGACTACCGGCGCTTGTATATTATTAACATTATTTATTTCATGCTAATGAATAAGATGAGTATCGAAATAGAAATCCGATGTTAGGAGAAAATCTGAACACATACCTATGTTGTGTTGCTGAGCAAGGTTTTCTGACTCACAAGTATACAGGATACCATGGAGATTGACTCACAAACTGTTACCACGAACTCAGTACATATTTCTAAAAACATATTTATATTTCGTTGGTTGTTTAAAAAAAATAGCTGTTCGTATTTTGCATCTGAACATGGTAAAGTCATACAACAGTTGTATTTCATTAGAATTTACATCAGAATCTAAATCCACAATGCAGCGAATATGTTCCTAATTATAAACTCTATTAATGTATGTGTGTTCCATCGTTAATGCGGAATCTGCTAGATAGGTTGATTAAATACGCGTTTAAACAGGGTCAAAGTAAATTAGCTAGCGAAACTCCGCAGTCAAAGTCAAATCATTTGACAACACGGTTGGCGCAGTGGTTAAGCGATTGACTGCTGCGCTGCGTGTCGCGGGTTCGATTCCCGCACGGAACAAATATTTTTATGACCTACATGTATTTGTTCCAAGTCTGGGTGTTTTTCTATCTATAATATGTATGTATTTACAAAAAAAAAAAATGTGTATAAGTAGTTTATCAGCCATCTTGTTACCATAACACAAGCATTAGGTTGCTTAGCTTGGGACTAGATGGCGCTGTGTGAAATGTCCAGGGATATTATTATTATTATTAGGTATTTATTTCAAATAGGCACATTAAAGGCACCTTTGAACGTCAAAATTAAAATTAAAATAAAATTGATTCTAGTCGCCCCTTCCAAAAGGTAGTTTTCGTATGGAGAAGAATGGGCAAGAAACTCCACGACGTGACGACGAAACGTGGTGGGTATCCATATCTAAATATGATAAAACACGAAATAAATAAATTTGATTTTTTTTTGGCCGCAGCTGGTTTATGTTTCACTTGAAATATCAGTTTTAATAATCAGTTTTTAATGTGTAAACATCACAGACGTGATTGGTATCGATATCTAAACACGATAAAAAATACTTTCTCAGCTCATACTTCAAGTAAAAAAACTACCAACGGTCGTCGACCCCTAAAAAAAATCAAATCTTTTTTATTTTATCGAGTTTAGAAAGCGATATCCATCAGATCTGCCGAGTTTCACTAGCTAATTTAATTTGACCCTGTATGTAAATAACAAAAACAAATTATATTTATCAAAAAAAAAATGTATATAAATAGTTTATCAGCCATCTTGTTACCATAACACAAGCATTAGGTTGCTTAGCTTGGGACTAGATGGCGCTGTGTGAAATGTCCAAGGATATTATTATTATTATTATTATCACTAAGTTACAAGTACACAATATACGCTTACCAAGCTCAGAACTAAGCTTTTTCATTGCATCAAATTAGGCTTTGAGTGACGGAGGCATTACCGCTGAAACATTGAGACAAAACTTAGTTCAGAATAAACGGGTTAACTCGCACATTTGGCGTATTTACCAAGATATATGATAGCAGTTTATATGCCGTGCGTACAAGCCATCCATTATAATTTGTAGTGCGCACGTAAAGCAGTGACGGTGGTACTGTATATAGCGTTACTGCCCTAAATGATCCTTAGGCTCTAAAGTATCTCATTTAGGCCTCCTCTGAGCTGTGTAATACTTTGTATTGCTGCTATAAATTATTGGAGGGTGATCACGAGCCGTTGTCACGTATTGATTAAGCGTGATGGATGTAGGAATAGGGCTTGCTTACTATATTTACATAACATACATAATCAGCCGACCCCAACATAGTTGGGAAAAGGCTAGGCAGATAATGATGATGATACATAATCAGCCTATAAAGTTCCCACTGCTGGGACACAGGCCTCCTGTCTGTGAGAGGGAGTGGGCCGTAATTCACAACGCGGGCCCAGTGCAGGTTGGTAGATGTCAAATGTCATCGAATTGTGTGCAGGTTGGTAGATGCAACATGTCTTCTTTTCCATACTTCTCTATTATTCGTAATTTCGGTAGTCACCCCCTTTCTAGCCATATAATCTTTCACACAGTCCATTCATCTTTTCTTTGATCTACCCCAACTCTTATAGCAATTTTGCATAGTCTTCAATAATTCAATGCTAGAAATTAAATTTATTTTATTTTATTTATTTAAATGCCTTAAAACTATCATTACAGGTCTTACTTAACCTAATGCGATAGCCAAGTCACACACATAAAATTAAAAATAAGTCACAAACTACATCTCAAGTTCATAAAGATCATTGAAAAATTGTATGACTTTCTATATCGTTGTGCATTTACTAATAGCCAAACTACATCGTCGGCCGGTATGCATATAGCTTAGCAACTAGACTCAGACTATACTGACTAGCGATAGTAAGTGAAATACAATCTATGAACGTTATCGAACATGTGAGGCTGTAGAAGGGATTGGCCCGGCGGCGGCGGTACGAGGCTTACGTTCACCCATGTACCCAATACACACAAGCTTTGTCGGCCCATCATTGGAAATGGAGATTAACAGATACTTGCGATCCTCCAAATACAATTAAGTGAAAACAAACGAGGAGCAAGTCCTATGTTTCTTGGATTAAACCACACAGAATTGGATTGTTACTTTGTTTTACGCTTTAGTTTACTTAGCTACAAGTGATTTAGTTACCTAATTGCCTTGTGTTCTAAGAATTCTAATTCATACAATTAGTATCGTTTACAGTTTTCCTCGAATATCGTCTGGCGGCTTTTTGCGATTGATTGATCTCTTTATTCTCTCTCATTGATGTTCTAGCTAAACGGCAACTAATGAAAATACAGACTTATAAACGTATTTATAAGTTAACTTTAAAACTAAAATAAAAAAAAGCAAATCGAAGCATATTCCCAATTAAAAACTACTCGTGTAATGAGGACAAGACCGAGCGAGGTGTTTTTTTTGTTTGAAATTTGTTTGTGTTCTAGTCTAGTGACGTTGTCAAAGCTGCCTGGCTGCCTGCCGGAGCCCGGCGGCCGCCTGCCGCTGCCTGCCGCTGCCTGCCCTTGCCTGCCGCCTGCCCAGTGTGACTGACACCCGTAATTATGCACCCCTGACGCCGCCGCCGGCTTCACGACAAACTTTTAATTGAACCGATGAAACAGTTTTTGGCTCTCCATTTTATGAAATTGTTGGCGGAAAACTTTTACAATATTAATATTATATTGTGTATGATTGGCTTTGTAGCTAAGTACATATATATAGGTGTGGGTAATGAAGTACGTGCGTAGTGATTAAGTTGAAAAGTTTTTCTTATGGCTTCTAGTCGATCTCATTCCAGTCAATTCAGCAAATGGCACTGCAATGCAACATTTTTGTAGAAATGGGACAGCGGTTCAGCGACAATCAATGTCAAAAACTTGTCAAAAATGTAGGGAAATTAGAGGTACTTTTGACAGATTGAGAGTGAGATCAGACTGTGAACGTTCTTAAAATTACGAGAATTGTCCCTCAGGCTTCATACTCTGTACTACCTATATAATTTCTAAGATTTAAATACTGTATTTTAGCCATTTTTATTTTTTAATAAATATTTATACCTAGTTATATTTATTTCTTTCTTTAAGTGTAAACTTGATAGAAATAATTTCGAACAAATGTTTAACGTAGGTGAAAAATATCTAATAAATATTTATGAGAAAAGTAAAAATTTTCATAAAATTCAATCAGAGCGACCTTTTTGCCTGGAGATATGGAAATTGTTTGTTGTTTCGGTTGAAGCCACGCGACTCTGCTCACAGAATAAGTTATCCTTTCGCTAAGTACGGCCTGCCCTATTGTTGAATTTGGCCAAAACGTTTAGGCTACGTTTTATTTAACTTTTGTCTAGAATATTTGTGGCAAGGCCTTTTGGGGCATATTTTGGTAAACTAAATTATACATGAAACTGTTTGCCACCAAAGTTGACTTGAATTTTCGTAACTACAAATTTTCAGAAATTGACAAAATAAAATGAAATAATCTGATAAAATTACCGAACATCAATAAGACATAGGACAAAAAGAGGACATTACGAAATCAATATTACTTAATAACGTTCTAAGAAAAACGTCTCGAAGAAGAAATTAATACTTTTGAAGCTTTTAACTAACATTAAGGTTATTGCTCGCTCCTCCATCTAAGGTTCCAAGATTTGGATCCTTTCCAAATGACGTACTTTAAAAAGATGATATTCCACGTCGAATTTAATATTTTCGTAAATTACATAACATAACATCAACCCCGAAGGGTTAGGTAGTTGTAACTATAGTACACCCACATTTTAGTTATGTGTAAGTCAGAGCTAAAAGTCCCACGTATAGCATATTCGCAACCGGGACCGAGTGTTCCCTCCTGCACCAATCCAATTTGTACAAAACTGCTGTATAATCAAGTCGTTTAAATTCACATTCACCAAAAAATACAACTCTGTATTTCTATTCGTGTTTTCTGTTACTGTTAACTGCGGTTGAATATTTTTGCATAATTATAGCTTTCTGACCAAAACATGTTACTATCGTTCGCGTTGTTATTCCCTTGGGTTAAATTTTTAGTCAAAAGTCAGACCAAACAACTTGCCACCGATTTTTTTATCGATATTAACGCATGACTTTTTAAACTGCATTGAATATACAATACTAGACAAAATCAAACTGGTTGCTAATTTAATTATATATTTAAAAAAAAGTATGACATGGATTTTTACATTCTGTGACTACTGTAACATACACTTGTTAAAATTCTAGGAAAATCATCTACTTTTACAATATTTGTAAATATGTGAGTATCTATCACATAATTGGTTTACCTGTCATTGCTTTATTTTGCATACTTTTTACCTTTTGTGGTAGAGCAATTTTATTCTAGATGCATCGTCTTCACATATAATTATATGTATAATGAATATATACAAAACCTTGAAAAAACATTTTAAAGGAGTAACGGTGGAGTTTCTTGCCCATTCTTCTCCATACGAAAACTACCTTTTGGAAGGAGCGACTAGAATCAATTCTATTTTATTATTATTCAAAAGTGCCTTTTATTTGCCTATTTGAAATAAATTATTTGACTTTGATTGATTTTCCTGCAGCCTTCGATTACATGCAGTAGGTATAAGCTTTCCTATGGTCCAGTTGATCGCTGAACATTTTACTTCTATACAATTTTCGCACAACATTGTTGCCTCTGGAAACGTTGAACCGAAACTCTAGTCTCAAGGGGCGAATATTTTCAAAGTTGCCGACGAGCCACCATTTTGTGTTGCAAAAAGATCTAATGGAATTTAAGCTCAGTTGTTGATAGTAGACCATTAAGGCGCTGACACACGTCACGACATCGCCACTCTGGAAGAAGAGACGGTTGTGAAACGAATTTCAAAACTGTCAGCGTATTTCCGAATCCCGACGGTGTAGGCCGAGGTTTATCGTCGCAGAGCCGACGATATGACGTGTCATGTGAGCGTGAGCTTATTGTCATTTATCGGGTGCAATTTCATTTGAGAATGATCGAGTTTTTAAACAGAAATTCCAATTTAATTTGACTGAAATGACACTCTCGTTCAACGGGCTTCGTACAATCTTGCAGTAGATCGTGTATTATTATACATCCCATCACAGGCTGCTGTGTCGCTTTGAACCGAGGTGTTGCCACACGGATAATCAAGGCTGGCTGCTAATGAACATCATTATCAGATATTTGTGCCGATGAGTAATGCACGGAGTGGGGGGAGGGGCCGGCTCGGGGGCAGCCAGCCGAGGAAATTGCCAATTAATGTGTCCGTCGACTGCGCCCCGATACTCTCCCCCATCGCTATTTTAAGATGGGGACACAGCAAGTGTTGACTAGTGGAACTATTTATTCTCAGAGCTGTTGCAAGTTTGTAGACAGGCAACGTATTGAGTAGATGTAGCACGAGATGGAAACAACAACGACGAACATCTTGTCGTAATGTTCAAGCAGTTAAAATTATAAAGCAGTAAAATGAATAACAAACAAGCAAGAAAAAAAAAACTTTTATTTTTATCTATATACTATGTACACTCGCGAGTAATGAAAAAGTTCCAGTGACATAGCACCAAATTACTCCTAAACGGGAAAGGCTCGCTTAATGACGCCGTCTGCAATATTGAAGTACATTTAACAGCGCATCAGAATATTACCAACTAAAAACGTAAATATTGTGTTCAAATTTTAAATTATATGTCTTAGGAGATATTATAGGATACTTAAGATATATATAGGAGGGGCCCGTGGCTAAATAATAACAGCCGCACAGGTCGATCGGTCAGGTTAAGCTACGCTTGCCGCGGTTGGTCTATGGATGGGTGACCATCTTTACATACCGAGACCCCTCCGTGGCTCGGAAAGCACGTTAAGCCGTTGGTCCTGGCTGTCATTCGTGGATCTTTGACAGTCGTTACGGGTAGTCAGAAGCCCGAAAGTCTGACAACCAGTCTTACCAAGGGGTATCGTATTACCCAATAACTGGGTTGTGGAGGTCAGATAGGTAGTCGCTCCATGTAAAATACTGGTATTCAGCTGCATCCGGTTAGACTGAAAGCCGACCCCAACATAGTTGGGAAAAGGCTAGGCAGATGATGATGTCTTAGGAGATATTAAGGTGTTTGTCGGCATTTTGTGGGTGGAACTTTTTCATTGCTCGGCAGTGTAGTAATAAAGCTGAAGAGTTTGTTTGTTTGATCGCGCTAATCTCTGGAACTACCAGTTGGATTTGAAAAAATATTTTTGCGGTTGATAGCCCAGTTCTTGAGGAAGGCTATATGCAACATCACGCTAAAACCCTTAGGAGCTGAGCAAAAACGAAAAAAAGTCAGAAAGTAAACAAAGTAATAGCGTTGGCAGGTGATGCAATACGATGCGGTGGGTCGGGGGAACAAGAAATTTCAGGCGGACGAAGTCGCAGGCAAAAGCAAGTTATTTAATAAAAAATCTAAATCAGCTGATCGATTCTGTTAAAATCTCTCACCGTGAAAAGTTAGGTGAAGTGAGCTTAGAGTGAGCTGTCAATAGTGTCAATTCCTAGCATTAGTTGGAATGACAGCTCACTCCACGCTCACTTCACCTAAGTTTTCACGGTGAGATGGTTACAAAATCGCACTGCAGTACATTATTATTGACGCCATTTTTTAACAGCAAATTCACCAAGGACAAAAACTTGCCAAAGGGCAGGTTTACAACACCCCAACCAGTATGACTTACCGAAAACATTAGTCAGGTGCTTATTTTTATGACTTAACAAGTCGTCGGCACATTTTATGTTGGTAATTCCCTCGCAATGTAGTGTGTCCGAGGCTTAACCCCCCAGATACCTTTCGTCGGGAGTCGAGATTTATTCGATTCTTTTTTCTTATCTGAATACATTATTCTTATTTGTAAATAATTACTTCTTTTGCCGGTTCGTCCCTCTGAGATTAAGGCCGTGACTGTTTTACTCATGTGATTATGTTACATGTGTTTTTAGTGTTGTGGATGTAATGAGAGGATTTAATTTGAGTCTCAGGTGGTCCTTTATGTTAAAAATAGGGGAATAGGAACAACATCAGGCGACTAGTTAGTTGCCTTTACTGTGAAAGGTGTTTTACGAAAACATTGTGAGGAAACCGGCAGGGGCCCGTGGCTAAATAATAACAGCCGCACAGGTCGATCGCTCAGGTTAAGCTACGCTTGCCACGGTTGGTCTGTGGATGGGTGCCCATCTTTACATACCGAGACCCCTCCGTGCCTCGGAAAACACGTTAAGCCGTTGGTCCCGGCTGTCATTCGAGGATCTTTGACAGTCGTTACGGGCAGTCAGAAGCCCGAAAGTCTGACAACCAGTCTTACCAAGGGGTATCGTATTACCCAGTAACTGGGTTGTGGAGGTCAGATAGGCAATCGCTCCATGTAAAATACTGGTATTCAGCTGCATCCGGTTAGACTGGAAGCCGACCCCAACATAGTTGGGAAAAGGCTAGGCAGATGATGATTGTGAGGAAACCGGCATGTGCTAGAACGAAAAATTTGAAGACATGTGACGTCTTCCAACCCGCACTGGGCCCGCGTGGTGGATAACGGCCGATTCCCTCTCACAGAGAGGAGGCCTATTTCGATGTCCTGATAGATAAACAATCCTTCTAGCTGATTGCATAATTTATTCGAAAACTGAATATCTTAACATTTTCAACATAGGATCAAAACATAGCAAAGTTCTTTAAAAATATTATTCCTTTTCTATTCATAATAATAAAAAACAAGAACCTGAAACAATATTTACGACTGAATCATTTAGCCAACATACATCAAACGAACAACAATAGAAGTAAGTGATATAAATAGGGTATTACCAAACACAAGCAAATAGAAATATTATCTACACACAATAGGCAGGTAATCCGCCAGCCGACAGCCGCTTTTAACATGATACTCTTGTTTTATTTTATTACGCACACAGAGGTATGTCTCAGAGTGATTCAAAACAAAATACATGCCTGTTTATGTTAGATAGTAACATTGAACAGTGTATGGACAAGCAGCAATAGTAGCAATACATGGTATTGTGAACATTTGGAGGGAATAATTCACGTGGCTCAGTGCAACCGCCCCGGGGGATGCGCGAATCTGCCGAGCGACGAGTTTCACGCTACGGGCTACGGCAGTTGGCTACGAGCCGAAGTACCGGCGCTACGCAGCCGCTACGCGGTGCTACGAACTCGCGGTTGGGTAAACACGTGTGTGGACTCGTATTTATTTTTATCTGTGCTGCATATTTTAGTGAAAAGTTTGAATCATTTTTGATCTGTATGAAATATATATTATTTCTAAAATAATTTTGATAGTCTTTCGTTCTTGTCAGTTACTTTGTTTTGTATAAAGATCAATTCATTAAAAATTAATAGATGTGTAGTGTAGCTAGGATCGCGGTTCCGGGTATTGTATCTCATAATCAGTCTTAACTGACATGTGACTGTGTTATACTAGTAGGTAAGCGTGAACCATTAGTAAATATATGATGAGGAATCTGCAGGCATCTCGTTTCTCATAATTCATAAATATTTTCGTGTCTGCCTGACTCAGAGTCTGATAAAAAATTGAATGATTAAATTATAGCTATGATGAGCTGTATTTTATAAAGCTGAGCTCATTTATGATGATCGCTTATATTAGTTGCTTAGAGAGCTGTTGGCCTCAATGCTGTAGTTTCACTAAAGAAAATGTGTTAGTAGTTTAACGAATGCTTAATCTCTTATAAAGGCCAATGTATTTTAAACTTCTATGGCTTGAACTATTTCTTGTCGTACTCTCAAACATATAAAAATAAATATTGAGACATTTTTCCATATTGTCTACTTAAAGTAATTAATTTAATTTAAGTTAAAAATAGTTAAAACTACAGCTACAGACCACATTATTTATTTTTCCTTACTTGATAGGTAATTTCGTCAGAATAGTAACTGAATTGGAAAGATAATTAAAGGGCCATGCAAATGTTAATAAAAGACTAGATGTACAGTGAGAATCAGTGAAAAATCTCGACTAGACAGTTTATATAGTGACAGATACAATGTCCTCCTCAATGTGGTTCATGAGCATTGTCGCTCTGCTGGTGGTGGATGTCAGGACTGGAGCCCTGCAGGATGGAGGTAAGCAGAACTTGGCTGGGCATTGAACATATACGTTTATCAGACACTATGGTTGGTATTTGACGTCATCGATAAACGCTCGATAGTTATTCATTCGACAAGGTACGATTTTTTGTCGTTAACTGAGTGGCTAAAAACGAAGTATAAAATATACAGGTTGAAAAAAAAACGTCATTAAAAGTTGGTACCTAACCTTCAATGTCTCCGTAACCAGAAGGTTCCCAGGTATTGCCCAGTACAAAAAAAAAAAAAACATAAAGACGGAAAGGACAAGTGGCTCTCGGCTTCGTTAAGGGTATTTTTACATCCGGTAAAATAGCACCCTCGAAAAGATAAACTGCGGTTAAGCAACCTCAGAAACCAGAGGTAAGCAGCGTTGCTCTGTTCTAGACGGATATGGATACCGGTCTACCTAATTTTGTAATTTAAAGTTGGTATGTCTCATGTGCATGTGCTCAGTACGCAAATATCTCATATGCCATATGAGATATTTTGACATTTGTTAATAGAGTGGCTAATGCATCTGCAATGCCTCTGGTGTCGCATTTTTTTTTTTTAAACTTTGACCCACCCTAAGATTTTCCCTGTATCGTGGGTACGTTTAAACTCACATACACAAACTGCCAGACCCGAAACAACTACTTACAGGCCATACAAATATTTGTTCCGTGTGGGAATCGAACCCGCGACACGCAGCGCAGCAGTCAATCGCTTAACCACTGCGCCAACTGTGCCGTCAAATATGCTGCAATGGTCCGTTGTGCATACGTGGCGGTTGGTCTGGTAAAAAGCATTATGAAGTGACTTGGCCAATATAAGCCCTCAAGCATATATGTAAGTATAGAGCAATGGAGGCCCAGTGGTAACAGCTCCGACTTACGAGTTGTGGGTCGTGGGTTCGAACTCAGACAGGCGCTTTACTTTATGTAATTTATTTCATCACCACTGCTCTCAAAAACGGCGAAGGAAAACATCGTGAGGAAACCGGCATGTCCTAGGACCAAAAATTCGAAGACATGTGACATCTACCAACCCGCACTGGGCCCGCGTGGTGGATTACGGCCCATTCCCTTTCACAGAGGCGTGTGTCCCAGCAGTGGGAATGTTATAGGCTGGTTATACTAAGCTTATAAGTACCTATTATATTAGTAAAAACCAAAACACCATAATGATTATGGTGTCTTCACTCGCTTCACTCTTTTGTTATTGCGTACATTGTTACATTTTATTTATTTTATTAGGGAAAACAAACAATTGTACATTTTGTCTTACATCTAAGTGCCTATACAATAAAGTGGGTTAACGTACCTACAATCAACAAAGTTTCCACATATTACTATAAGTATTAATTTACTTACATACTGCTATCTTCCAATTAAAATGTAAAAGTCATAGCGCCACATTGGCCTAAAAATTAGTTCAATTTTTTCAGTTAGGCCACTGTAGCTCTCATGGCCTCAATTTAAGAGTGAAGGAGAAACCATACTGAGATCATTATAGCTGTCAAAATATGAGCAGGAAAACCAACCATATTCAACATTTTTATTTTTCAATATACCGATCAATGTTTGCATCCCAGCTATCATTTGCACGAACACGGTTTTGTGGTACCTACAACTGCTAGATTAATCTATCAATTCTCAGCAATCATTCCAATATCAGGTTGAAGTGTTTGCAGTTCTGAAACGCTGCTATCTTCCAATCAAACTACTCAACTGTAGTTTGCAGATAAAATCAATTTCGCTTTCATAGTTTCTGAAACACTGACGCCATGAGATAATTATATATTACTAGCTAACCTGACAGACATAGTCCTGTCCAAAGAATAATTCTTACAAAAATGCCATGGAAAAAATCACTTTCGATTTTTCCCGAATTTCCAATTTTTTGTCAACTTTTCAAATTTTTCTTGCACTATACCTGATTCAGACTATTACGAACATTTTAAAACAAAAACTAGCCAAAGCGGTAAAACCGTTCTCAAGCGATGTGTTTACTAACGAACAGAATTTATTTTTTATTATATAGATCTCCTTTATTTCAATGTAAACATATAAATTATATTTTTAAATACTAGATTATAAAAATATAAAAAATAGTAGATACATATTTTATATATTAAATATGTTATATATATTATTATTTCAAGGTTCAATTGCAAATAATCTAGTTACTTGAACAAAGAGGTTTAATCATAATAATATTATCTTATTTCTCATAGAAGCTCACTATTTTAATTAGCTATCACAGCAAACAATAGTCGAACACTATCTTGCCCGTTCCCTGCTATACCAGTCACCTGCAATTCTTCGTTCATTCGATCCACTTTTAGTTTAAAGCAATTCAGTGCACATCCCACGGAAGGTATTCCACCGTTATCTATAGTCGGGCGAAGTGAGGCCAATAATCCTCGCTCTCAGACGCGCCTCGGGTTTCCTTGTCCTGTCTATACATACTAACGAGCTTTCTATCACGACGGCTGAGGGAACTCTCTGACTTGACTGCTAACTATTAAATGAGGAGAAACTTTGCAATTATTAGTTGCTGTATCGATTCCAGGGTGTTATTTCCTCTAAATGAGTAAGTTGTTTAATTAAAATATTGTTGGCAACGTTAGCAGTTGCTTGTAGAGTAATCTTAGGCTTTCTTTCTTCTTTACTCTGGAATAAAGAATGAAAGAAAAAGTATTTATCTCTTCGGTCTCTTTTAGTATAGTTTATTTTACCTACTAACATAATCATAAGTTAATGACTAACAATATTGTACCTACGTCTAACTGAAAACATACCGTTCCTAATCTCGTTCCAAGGATGCAACCAGTGTTTCTCATTCTAAGTGAATAAGCATTCTGTTTTTGAGAAATAAATGTCTTAAACCATTTATTGGGACTCGCACAGGAATATCACTAACTATACTAAACACACTTTTAAAAACATTAAAAAAGTAATATGAAAACAAAAACAGAAAGTCCTGTACGTGGCAAAAGGCCTATTCTAGAAGTGATTTCAGTAATGAATATCGATTTAATAATTTCAAACGTAATCTGTTTCATGACTGAACATAATCTAAATTGAATCTGAATCTTTCCTGAAATATAAGTCTGCCCTCTATGGGTGGTGTATTTTATGCAAGTTTTGACGTGACAACGTCTTATAAATTGGTTTGCCGGGTGACACTTCAAGAAACTGCGTTACGCTCCGCTCACGTTATGCGCTCACAATGAGAGCGAGTGAGAGGCACGCGTCCCTTCCACTCGGGCATGGTTAGCCCGCCTAAGAGCGAGAGAGACAGACATAAAAAGTGAAAGGCACGCGTCCCTTCAAAGTCGTTGTCACGTAAAACTTTCGCCCGTATACCGACTTTACAGGCAACCAATTTTTTTAAATTATTTAGACTTATATACACAAGTCTCTTTGATCGATGGTTTCGAGTGGCACTCACACTGTCCTCGTAATATTATCAGCTTATACATATAATATTCCCACTGCTGGGACACAGGCCTCCTTTGTGAGAGGGAGTGGGCCGTAAATCACTACGCGGGTTGCTAGATCTCACATGTCTTCGAATTTTTGGTTATAGGACATGCTGTTTCCTCACGAGGTTTTCCTTCACCGTCTTCAGAGCAGTGGAGATATGTATGAAACCTGAATAATCTCCATAGCCCTCCGAATTTATGCAAAGTAACATGGAAGGCACATTTTTTTTTAACGTGTGTTACATTGCATGTTACGTTTCACCAATGTGTATCGTATCTGCATAAGGTAGTGTACCCTACAATATTGAACATCATCACTTTCCAGGCCAAGTAATTTACTTTATTTGTGAAAGGGATCACTACTATGCCAACGAATTTAGGAAACAACTAATTGAATGCTCAGAGCAAACTCTATTCAATGGAGATGAAGAGGATGCCTCTATAAACACGGATGACACAACTGAACCGCATTTGATTAAACTGGAAACCGGATTTAGAATATAAAGGAAAATAACAAAAACAGGACATGACGGTTTGTGTTCTGAACTAACAATGCATCAAACCACGTGTCATGCCGGCGCGGTTTAGACAACAAGTTTCCATAACGAACCCCGCTGTTTGTTTATTTCAAAAATTTCCATGTTGGTCCCGCACCGCATATGGAAATTGTACCAAGTGCACGTTACCTGGTCTGCGGTGCGACAGGGTGGGGGAGAGGGGGGAACCAACCGACCAACCCACTTCAAAGGACGCACTTCGTTGAAAATTTTATTTCAACTCGAGCTTGAATCAGAAGAGGAATTAAAACAAAATGTCGTTTTACGACGTTTTACAAAGTTTCCCTTTCTTTTACTACCTGATTGGGACGTTTTATTTGAAATGTTGATCGTTCATTGATTCATTTTTCTCTTTGTACCGAAGGGAAGTCAATATTGTAACTTCCGTGAAGTGAGCGCGAGAATTTATGCTCCAAAGACTTTTACTCGACTGGAAACGTATTGTTAGAAATTCTATTGATTGTCAATCTTAGACCGTATTTCTTGTAACCGTCACTGCCGATTAGCGCGGGAAAATTGCGTAACACACTAACTCAGTAGTAATTGCTTTCATTTTGACAGTTCAACAACATTCATTGCGTTATTTACATTGCTAAGTAGACACAATTTTCGAACATATGAAGCAATGGATTAGCAATATCCTTCAAAATGATTTAAATTGAGATTGATAGTGTGGTGGAGTTTGATTTCAAGGTTCAAAGCAAAATATTTTTTCTTTTTTCAGAAAGGATATTTTTATAAGAAATCGTAGGTTTGAATTATGCGTGGGATATGCTAATAATGTTTGGTAAACAACATAAATGCCCGTTTTCTACAAGATTTTAGCATAACCTATTTTATTATTTATTTATATATACTTTATTGTACACCAATAAAATACATCATCTGCCTAGCCTTTTCCCAACTATGTTGGGGTCGGCTTCCAGTCTAACCGGATGCAGCTGAATACCAGTATTTTACATGGAGCGACTGCCTATCTGACCTCCACAACCCAGTTACTGGGTAATACGATACCCCTTGGTAAGACTGGTTGTCAGACTTTCGGGCTTCTGACTACCCGCAACGACTGTCAAAGATCCACAAATGATAGCCGGGTTCAACGGCTTAACGTGCTTTCCGAGACACGGAGGGGTCTCGGTATGTAAAGATGGTCACCCATCCACAGACCAACCGCGGCAAGCGAAGCTTAACCTGACCGATCGATCTGTGCGGCTGTTATTATTTGGCAAAATACAAAGCATAAAAAAAAGTTTTAACCAATTTTATTAGGTAACAAAAAATCTTTTCATTTCATGAAAACACCTAATCTTATTTCACCTCAGGTAAACGTTTACAGCCGAACACGGCCCGACATAAATAAAGTTGTTTCAACGCTGAATGGAAGACACGTCCAAAATTGCTTTCCTTTTCGGATGTTAGTCAAAATAACTGAACACATTGTAATAGGAGTTCCAATGTTACAATTTCCGGGAATCATAGGGTATTGAATAGGGCAAGGGGTCCAGTGTCTGTCTGCAGACGGTCGGATGTTATATGCCCTGTTTGAATAAGGGGCGAGCGGTAAATACTGTCCAATTTCAAAGTTCCCGCAGACGACGGCGGGGGTATAAAAGGATTCATGTGTGGATATAACGATAATCTTATAGTATGTTCCGCATTGATTTACCTACTCGGAGCGTAGTTTAGGTGTAGATATGTTTATAATATTTCATTTGATGCCATAATACATGAATTTAGCACATGATTCTAAACCACCACGAGGAAATAATTTGTCGGTTATTAAAAAAAAAAAAAAAATGTTGTTCGATACATATCGAACAACATCGTGTCCGATGAGGTGTGATCGTGTCGTGTCCGTGTCGTGTGTGTGTCGTGTCGTGTGTGTGTGTGTGTGTCCGTGTCGTGTCCGTGTGTGTGTGTGTGTGTGTGTGTGTGGGGGTGTGTGTGTGTGTGTGTGTCGTGTCGTGTGCCGTGTCATCGTGTTGTTGTTGTTGTTGTATGTTGTTGTTGTATATTGATCGCGTAGGTATGGAAGGCACTTTTCTATGAAACAGCTGTTTTTGTTTTAATAACCGTCGAACAATTTCTACGCTACGTCTAGAATCATGTACTGAATTCATGGTTCTGCCACCCTGTATAATACGATTGAATTTCTTGGTTAGCAACAAAAGCATTTTGTTTCGGTTTATGAGATCGATCTTTATGTAATTTTGTGATTGCACTTCTCCTTCAAATGGATAATATAGAATGCAAAATATGTACAGACGCCAGCAGGTCAAGTTACCCGAAACTGTCAAATTTTTCCAATCAACCTTAAACCTGCTGCTTTAGTAATAAAGTTGAAAATCTATTAAATAAATTTGACAGATTGTAGTAGCTTGATGTGCTGGCGTCTTTACCTACACGTAATGACACATGTATGTTAGGTACTTGCTTGCCCAATCGTGGTTTTTAATCGACTTCAAAAAAAGGAGAAGGTTCTCAATTCGGTTGTTTGTATTTTATAACAAATAGGCTTTAATAAAGTGTGACTTTTGTCACGTCGCCTTGTAACAAGTAATGGTGGTCGTAAATAACATGCGATGTCCTGCACTCGACTTTATTTTATTGGAATTTATTCGATGACGTAGTTATCATGGACGATCGTGTGCTCTGTACCATGTAACATAACCTGATTTATATGGATGCGCTGCAGGTCTGCATAGATATTCAATCAGTCTCACCAAGGGTTATCGTATTACCCAGTAACGGGGTTGTGGAGGTAAGATAGGCTGACCCCTACGTGGTTGGGAATAGGCTAGGCAGGTGACTGCAATTCAAGGATAATTTACAGCTGCATGGTTGGAAACACTCTTGAGACACGCCTGGGTCTTGATGATCATGGTTATCATCTTGACATTATGCTATTGAAAAGCAGATTGCACTATGCTACTGATTATCGACACGAATCAATAATAAAATAAGTAGGTAATCTTTTTTTCTTCTTCTAATTTTCGGAAATCGGCATGTGTGGGACACGAATTTTAAAACGCGGCCTGTGTGAGACCGTACTGCAACTGCCCTTTTATACACACATAAAATCGTGGCCGCTTATACGATACCATAAAGTCATTCTGTTCTTTGAAAGTGGTGTATTCTGAAATACTGTCAAACTTAAATAACTAAAAAAACAAGTATATATTCATTATTTACCAGGGATTGTAATTTAATTTGATTATTTATGTCTTTTATAACAGCCTCCTGAAATTTGACGAGGATGCAAAACAACAGTTTGTATAGACAATTTTTTGTTTCTAAATTCCGTTTTATAGTGGAATTTCGTACCAAACAATTTCTGGGCAAGCTCGTTCCACCGTAGATCTCATCCCTGCCTCTGGGCTGGATTGAGGTCAAGAGTGAGCCCATTGTCAATAAAAAAACAAAAAAAAAACAAACATACCCGGAGCGAACGTTCAATACGTTTTTTTTAAATTTAATGAACAGATTTTTCAAACTATTAAACTAAATATTTTTCAGCTACGTTTCATTAGACTTTTTCCCGTATACAGGTCCTTGCTCACACATGCACAAAACACGCAACTCGACTAGTTAATTGTTGGATTGGGAATCGAACCCGCTACCCGTAGCGCAGAAATCGTTCAGTCATGCCAGTCGAGCTGTTTGCATCATACAGCTGGCTATATACCTACCTACATTGAATACCTAGTTTACCATCTACGCGCGTCTTCATATTTTAAAACAGTTTTCATGAAATTAAATTCTCCAGTCTCCTTGTTTCATGTCATCTTTCCCGGTTTATTTCTATGGAAGTCTCTTCCAGAGCTTCATTGAAGAAGTAGGTCACTTGTCCTTTACTAAGAACCGTGACTGAGAACTGTTTTTAGGGTTCCGTACCGAAAGAGTATTACGAAGGCTCCGCTGTCCGTCCGTCCGTCTGTCACATGGCTGTATCTTTTTCACCGTAATGGGTAGAAACTTGAAATTTTCATAGAGTGTGTACTAATATGACCGCTATAACAACAAAGAAAATAAAGTTCAAAATCATTATCTGCCTAACCTTTTCCCAATTATGTTGGGGTCGGCTTCCAGTCTAACCGGATGCAGCTGAATACCAGAAAGAAAGAAAAAAAGAAAGAAATAAAAGAAAGAAAAAAGAAAAGAAAAAAGAAAGTCCAGAAAGTTCAAAATGAAAGGACAAAAGGAGGAAATGAAAAAAAAAATGGAAAATGGAAATGAGGAATGGAAGGAATGAAGGAGGAGCATGAGGAGGATTTTTTTTAAGAAAAAGGCGGTCACCATACAAGACACGTTCAATCAATCAACTCAGCCTATCGCAGTCCACTGCTGGACAAAGGCCTCACCCAGGCCACCGCCTTTCGTATCCAGGCTGTACCCAGCCACCTTCTTTAGGTCGTCCGTCTATCTAGCTGGGCGGCGTCCCACACTACGCTTGCCGATACGCGGTCTCGACTCCAGGACTCGTTTGCTCCACCGGCCATCGGTACTTACTATACTTACGCGAATACTGGCCAACCCACTGCCACATCAATTTCCTTACTCTGCAAGCTATGTTGGTAACACCGGTACTACTCGATAGTTTCTGTTAAATATTTTACTGTGGTACGGAACTCTTTGTATGTATGTATGTGAGTCGGATATAAACTTGGTCGCTTTTTACTGCGAAACATTACCACATTTACCACCGTTCTACGTATAACAAAAGAACGCAATACGAAGGCTCTTTTATTACAGCTCAACATGACATAAACATCTTTAAACACAGTCTGACCACGCGGCCATAAACCGTTTAGTGTCAGCACAATAGGCCATTTAATGAAATAAGAACTGAAGATATAAACGGGGTGATAAAACGCTGATCGACGCCTCAAGGAGGCTGTTAAGCTCTGTTCAATATTAGCCTTCTTCTGCTATCTTGCCTGGAGGCAGGACCTGAGGTCCTTTAAAGTTACTGTCTCTATGGCCCATAATTCTATTTGGAGAAAGATGGGTAAGAGTATATGTAACTGTGAAGTGTTTTAATATTGCCGAAAAAAACGTTTGTAATATTTTTTTCTTCGTTTAAAGGACATCGTTCTGTCAACTTTTATGAATATGTGCGACTGATTACTTTTTATGTATCCAAAAATGGATAATTCTTGCCTAGTAATATTAACATAATAGGCTAGTTGACAGTAAGAGTAGTCCTTTTTGAATGCATTAGAATATATAGAATGGTCAATGTGATTTTAAAAATTATTTTAGATTAACAGTTTTGTGTGCGAGCAATACAGTTATAAAAAAACTCTCAGATTTGACAGAACGTAAGTATTGAAGTCACGCGAGCCGCCATGACAGCATGCCCCAAAACGAATCGAAATTAAATTACAAATTATTTAAAAAAAATGTGTTGCCAATGTTCATATTTCGCTGAAATATTTATGTTTTCAGGTAAATAAACCATAAGGTTTTTCAAAAACTGCCAACTAGCCTATTATGTACCTACAAGGGTTATCTGTGACCTACACTTTCATCTCTAGAAGTCTAGGAGTTTCGGCGACAAATTGATTAAGTACCCGTCAACAGACGTAATAACAAATTCGTGAATCGCTTGACGTAGGTCTCTTTATAGAAATCAATATATTGTTGACAGCCATCACGACGAAAAAATTGACGATCGGTTTTGTGGTCGATTTTTCAGCTTCACTTTGTAGTAAAAAGTTACAAAGTAAACTACATTTTTTGCAGCGACTGTAAAACTTAATACCGTTGTAAGAGCACCCTGTCTACGGCAGAAAAAAAAGCACGTAATAGAACTAAAAGCCACGCAATATTACCCAAAGTTGAGATAAAATCAAATTGTGGTGTCGAATATATTCGTGCATTACTTACCTCCACGTAATATAACGCCAAAAGAATTCCCGAAATCTCGGCACATACTTATAACGCCTTCCCACAGACGGGTCATGACCGACGCATGTATTTACACCACGACGTTCTACATACAGGGTGACATTTTAGTCAAAGGCCACGTTTAAGGATCCTCCATTCCTAATATGCGAAACGAATGTGACCTTATTTTTTTAACCTTTACAAATTGAACGTAGAATGGGGTAAGGCCGGGACTCCACCGAGGCGGAGATGTGTGCGGTATGCTGTGTGCTGTGCGAGAAGAGATGTTTTTCAGCTCGGGGGACTCCACCAAAGCGGAGATGTGTGCGGTGTGCTGTGTGCTGTGCGAGAAGAGATGTTTTTTAGCTCGGGTGCGAGGCGTTGAGTGCTCAGTACGTACGCGTCGTCCGCGCACAGCTCACATCTCCGCTTCCATCGCGTCATACAAATATTACACATCTACGCACAGCGATCTCCACTGAAGCTGAGCGAAGAGGAGATGTGTCAATAACACAATTCTATTGGTTGTTTAAAAAACATCTCCTCTCCGCTCGTCTCGTCTCCGCTTTGGTGGAGTCCCGGCCTAATACCGCCGTTGTATGAAAATGAAAAACGTTAAGCGAAGTTGAAAAGCGATTTCATCCTAAAGTTTCTTAACCATAGCTATGTCATATTATGGTGAAACGTTACATGAAATTATTGAAACGTTTCATGAAATGTATCGCAAATTAGCCGTCCTATCTTATGCAATGCAAAATGAAATGTAACACAACAAGTAGGCAAATTTGTTTCAACGTCTGTTATTACCCTACTGCGCGACGCAAAGGTGTGTAATGTGTTTATCAGCCTACATATGTATGTATATTTGTGCGTTTGTGGCGCTCTAGAGAGCAAACATATTGGCCGATTTTGATGATTCTTACTTCAATCGATTTGTCTTAATCTTGTTAGTGTCACTAAAGACATGAAAGTAATCAATATGGCTACCAGACGCTATAATGTGAGAAAAAATTAAAGTCGCCGAACTATATCAAGTGGGGTATCATTGAATAGGTCTTAGGGATTATCTAATAATTTTTTATTTTGAATGGACATTAAATTTAGGATCTAAAACGAGTTATAATTAAATTAAAGTTGCTTAGCAACCATTCTCACTTAAATTTTGAAAACGTATGATAATGCTGTGATAAAGTTCTTATAAAATCTTATAATAGGTATGATTAACGTGAAAAACGTGATTATAATATATTTTATTTTTATTTTACGTTTCACCAAACTGTAACGCATATTAGGTAGTGTACCCTACAATATTGAACATCTCATCTCTTACCACGTGACTGTAATGCTCACCCTGTAGACGCAGTACACACATAGTTTTGCTGTAGCAAGTCGTGATCAAAGTTATTATTTTTTTTTTATTATTATTTATTATTCAAAAAACAAAAACAGATACAAGTGAAACAATGAAACATACCGCACAAACCATCGCGGGTTTAACAGCGGTATGGCAAGTTAGGAAGGGTTGTGCTCACCGCAGTTCACAAACCCTCATAGTTTGTTGTTATGGCCGCGTGTGTCAAGCTGAACTTTCGACTTCGCCTGACTTACGATGCGAATGCCTTTCAGCAATTACTTACAAGTAATATTAATAGAGTTTGAAACTGACTTCTGTTTTCTATGCTGCGAAATCAAAATCATTTCTGACTAAGATTATGTCTTTACTTTAAAAGTGAATGTGTCCTTTGAGTTTGTTTCGGCCTTTGTTCTCAGAGTAGCCAGATAGGTAACGCCGACCTCATTTAGGTTTTATTTCTTATGATATGATATGTAAAAGTGATTCGATATCCTTTTTACAGAATATAAACAATTTCAATTAATTTTAAAGTCAAAGCATTTAGAAATGGAATTGAATGTTGTCGCCCCTTCCAAAAGATAGTTTCGTATGGAGAAGAATGGGTAAGAACCTTCACCATTACACGTTTAAAATGTTTGAAGGCTGCTGTTTTGAAGGGCCGATTAAGAAGCATTATTGAACGTTAATAAACATATTAATAGCACCTTGGGTAGGCATTAAAATAGCCTCTACGAGAAGCTATTTTTAAATAAACGTCTGACACAGGTTGGACAGTTAGGCACGCATGGCAACCATATTGCTGACGCCATATTGTTTAGCAAAGCACTGGCTGCGCCTGCGACTTCGTTCGCGTGTATGTCGTTAAACAAATTGGATTTCATGGTTTTTTTTTGCGCTGAACCCTTAATTTTTTTCTAAAATAAAATTAGACTAAGCTACTTCTTATAACATCAGCTAACTGCTAGTGAAAGTACCGTCAAAATTGGTCCAGCCGTTTCGGCGATTAACGGGAACAAACAGACAGACAGACCAATTTAAAAAAAAAATGTTTATTTGTCATAAATACCGTATAATTATGCTTTCATATGGAAATAAGAAGCTGTTATTTTGACATTACAGGCTCTTCAATTTTGTTTATTTGTGTATACATATTATAACGTGCCTAACAATAATTAATTTATAATAATAATAATATAATTAAAATAAATAAATAATTAAAAAATAAAATAATTAATTAATAATAAAAAAAAATCATATAATGAAAGAAAAAAGAATCATATGATGATATGTTTAATTATATAATGTAAATTAATATATATTGTATGGACTGTATTATAGGTGAGCTATTCTCAAATATTCGTGCCAATATGAGACTAAACATACATATCACAAACAAAAGTGCTTCAAGCAACACCTACCTATGTATGTACTCTTTTAACCTGGTCTTCGACCTGCTTTGTTTATTATTGTGTATATCACCTGTGCTTACAAAAGCTTCTGGTTTTTTTATTGTTCCTGGCGCGACTCCAAGTTCCCGACAAAGCCTAATCGAATTTGCTCGATATGTGAACTTCACCCCGTTGTAAGATATTTGCCATTTGGAATTACATTTGCACTGGGGAAATACAGGACAGTTTTTCCTAAGAATTTCTGCTGATATTTGTGTATTCTGGCTAGGGTCCCGGTCAAATAGTAATTCCGTATACGAGTAAGTACTTAGCGTAGTAAATGCTAATTACTTAGTTAAAAGCCGCCCGAGCTTAGTTTTACTGTATTTTCCGAGGTTAGCATTTCTAAGCCGTTTTAGTATTTAAAACCGTGATTAACTTAAGTGAGATTGAGGTTAGTCATATCAAATTCATTTGCGAGTTAATTGAGTGGAGTTTTAGCTATCCTTACAATTAGTATTATAAACGGGATTTATTTATAAACGTTGCTTAAAGTTAAGAGACATTTAAACGTTAAAAATGTATGGTTAAACAGTCGCTAATTATTATTAAACTTTAAGCCACAAACCCCTTAGTGGTTATAGATTAGGTAAAGGTTTTCAGAACGATTTCTATTTCAATTTAAAGATCTGCAAAGTACTGATCATTTGGAGCTAGGTTTCTAGGAAACCATTTCTATTCACTCAAACTCTTGTAAATCTCTGTTAGGCTTTACGTAGGGTAAGCGATCCAGATGACAGCAAACGATATAACACACCTAAAAGGCTGTTAAGTTCCACCTTTGACCGAACTCTACATTTGTACCGGCTCTGGTGCACCCCGCCATCTGACAGCTGTCAGAGCCTCGTCACAGTATAAAAGGGTACAACGGGTGTGTTTGACATTTGTAGAATGTTGCGCACTCTGTGGCATACATTACTAATGTCCCTATATTTGCAGATATTCGTCCGGGCCGGTGCCACGCGTGCGGTGGGAACGGCACGGCGTGTGACGGCAGCTGGCCGGCTGTTCCGTGCCCTGAAGACCGACCGCTTTGTGCTACAGTCGCCATAGGCCCTGGTGAGTTGATGTATAGGTACCTAATTATGATTCATATGAGAGACTGTTTACAAAATGTAATGGGAAGATAGAGTACTGTAAAAAACCCGAGGGACGATTCTCGCAATTTTAAGAACGTTCACAGTCTGATCTCAGTCTCAATCTGATAAAAATTACCTGTGATTTTCCTAAATTATAATAAGTTTTTGATATTGATTGTCGCTGAGATGAGATTACAACTAGGTTTTGAACGTTTTTAATTACGGGAATATGGTTTTTATTTGTAGGAATGAGTTCGATGTTGAAAACAAGCTGCATTCCCGTTTAGATTAAAGAAAAACAAATGGTTGCGCTGGCAGTCGAACCGTAGTTACCGTTTCTTTTCATAAATTCACCTCTGTGTTTCCTATATTTAAACAATCAAGGAAAATAAATACCTGCCGGCAGTATTTACAATCTGTAAATTCACGTACGAATTAAAGGTATAAAAAAGTAAAACACATCTAAAATGAATCTTGCAGAGAATGCATATAAAAGGAAATGAAAGTAACCCCCGAGAGCGCCTGGAGGCGTAATTTCATTACATTCTAGTATGTTATTGCTCTGTCAAAGAAAAATTACTCTTTCAGCGAGGAATGGTAATATTATTGTGAGTTGAATAAGCGGTGAGCGAAATTGGATGGAAATTATCATATTTCTTTATAGCCGCCGCCCGACTTAGAGCTATAATATATTTACATTGAAAGCATTTAAGGTATTATCGGATGGAATATTAAAATGGTATTAATATTCTCTGCAGATTTCGTTTCATCGTTGGCGTGCGCGACCGCCTCCACGTCGCCGTGTTCGATCAGGAACCCCGCGAACAGCTCCCTCGAAGTGACGTGTATCTGCAACACTCTCCTCTGCAATGCACCGTTCTCCCCTGAATTACGCAATGAACTCCTCAACTTTACATTTACAAACAGTAGCACGGACATGACGCAAATATTTTTCCAATCTACAAAATTTGCGAACGTCACGGACGAGAATCTTTACAAAGCGATAACAGTTGAAGTTACTGAAGCGACGATAACGATTGTGAGGAATTTGTCTCAGCCGACGACAGTGATGACGGTTCCAGGGACAATAAACACTCAATCTATATTGAGAGACTCGGAGAAGCCGAGGGCCGAGTCTTTGAAGCAGGAGCCGACGGCGCCATCGGATGATGACGAGGACGAGAGCGAGGGCAGTGGCGCGTACGAGGAGTCGCGGGTGCACAACCACGCCGTGTCGGCGCCCGCCGCGCCCAGCTCGTTCCTCCCTGCCAACGAGAACAGCGCCACTATGGGAGTGGCGCTGTTCTCGTTGTACGCAGACTTACTCCTAACCACATTATTCATATACCTAGTAGTCTAGACGCGAAACCCGCGAACCACAAGTACCCTAGGTGTATTCAGAATTTTCTCAACTAAGTACAATAATATTAAGAGATAAATTTATGAATTATACCCAGAGAATTTAACTGATATTAGCGTCGACCTGTTGGGAACAAATAAGTACGTTTTGTAATTTCACATGTTTAAACCGCCTTTATGATTTATGAAGCGAACAGCGTTTAGACGAGTGAGTACACTATTTAGGATTTAAGTGCCATTTAGAAATTACGTTGTCCTGCCATTTACTGTCTTTTATAAAAATAATGAAACTTCAAAAATAAGACACCATTGAATATTATAAAAAAATCAACACTCATTTAAAATATGGTATAAATACACGCAGTCATTATTTTAGGAAATCTGACCACTATCTGGCAATTAGTTTTTCAACGCCTGATAAGTTAATCGGAGGAATAATTTTGAAGTTTTGACAGTTCTTTCATACAAAAACTGTCAGACGTCAATTTTATTCCAAGATTAAAAATTATCCGTCGATTGAAAAATCAGCCCTTAGTTTACATACAAGTGGATTGAATTCCTAGGATTCCCTGTGTTGTGAGATCCAAGCTTCTTCATTCCGCAGACGTACAGTGCGTTCACAGTTATTTTACCTCTGAGTTTGCATCACTGTCAAAATCAGAGTGATCTTTATTACCATCGCAATAAGGTTGATGTTGGGTTGCTGCCATTGACAAGTTTGTCAAATTCATACAATGTGACGCTACAATGGCGACATTAATTTAACACACGGGTAGGGCTAGTGGCCAGTACTCATAAAAAATATAACAACATAAAATAATTCGTAATTTAAAAAACTACCGCCTGCGTCGCTCGTCGACATAGAGCTCTCTCTCTTTCCTTCAATTCGCCTCCTCTTTGCATTTCATTGATGCGATGTTATGATCCGTGACCCCGGCAAATAACCCCTGCGCTACAATTCTTTAAGTCAGGTTGCTCCAAGATGCTATTTTAGAATATTTGTAAATAAATGAATAAATTATAGAGTTTAATGAAATTAAAACATGCCCATAAAACGAAAACGCAAAACCGTATACCTACGTGTGTAAAATTAATGTCGCCATTAAAGCGCCACGCTGTATAAATGTTCATTATCAGTACAATAAGGTTGCTCTAGGTTGCTGCTATCAGAGGTAAAAATAGCTGTGACAGGCCTGTAGACATAGACACTTGAAGACGAAGTTCAAAATACATTTGATTTTTATTCCCATTCTTATTATTTCGAAGCAATCCATCCTTTCGCCTTCATACTTTCGAATTGTGATAAGTTAGAACCCTCGTGCCAAACATAATATTGTAAATAATAATAATGATGTTATTTGATATAGAGTTTCGTGTTCAACAAATTAAGATCAAGTACGTAAACTTTTTGAACAATCACAAACATATATTTCAGTAGATTAATTACATTGTATCGAAAATTCACAATTCCCAACATATAGACGTATACACGTACAGCCAACAAAAGAGGTATTTATCCAGGCAACTAACTACAACAGCCATTTAAACCCTGCTTTGTCGTTAGTCAATAATTAAGAGTGTTCGTCTGTGTGTCACAAGATAAAAAAAAACTTGAGAGGTGTCAAGGGACACCCGGATGGAAAACACGCGCACGCCGCACGGCTTAGAACTATAGCAAAAAGTGTCGTTCCAACTTTTGGTCTTAATTTTTTCCGTCTAGCCCCCTTTCGCAACGCGCGATAAGGAACTTCGTTCCAAAAATACGCACATACGCACACAATCTTATATTAATCTTATCTTATATATATATATAAACAAACAAACTCTGCGGCTTTATTATTGTATAGAAAGATTATATACTAATAATAAAGCCGCAGAGTTTGTGTGTTTATTTTAACGCGCTAATCTCTGCTGGAAAAAATCTTTTTGCATTTGATTCTTGAAGAAGGATATAGGATATTAACATCACGCTACCACCCTAAGCCGAGCAAAAAGAAGAAAAGTGTAATCGAAATAATAGCGCGGACGGCCGATATTTCACGTGGACGAAGTCGTAGGAAGAAGCAAGTATTGTAAAGATGTTAACTCCTTGTCTAGTAAGAGTTACTTATCTGTTTTGTTGGCTGTACATACTCAGGATTTGATTGTACAGACTTAGATAGTAGTTTATGAACTCATATTACAGAAGTTTTGCCATGTCGGGTACTCACGGGTCGATACTTTAATATGAAGAACTTAATAAAATAAAATTTTATTAAGCTGTTGAAGGATTTATATAAGCATGTCTAAAGTCGACCTGTGAGAATTTAGTTATAGACCAATACTAAAATATAATAGATAAATTCCGAGTACGGGTACTTTTAGGGAATTTGATCAACCTGTATGGTCAGGAATTTTAGAGCATCCAGCATGTTGACACGATCACCTTTCTCCATACGTATAGATTTATAGTGTCAATTAATATCACCATCGATCTATTGTTTAAAAAAATGTTGTTGTGATTTATTAAATAAATAAATGAACATAGTATCCTTTACTTTGTTTTTTATTTATAGTCACGTCACCCATGTATCACTGTGATAACTTAGGTGAAGTGAGCTGTTAGTGTAGTGTAGAAGGCCAATTGCGCTAATTAAAAACGTTCAAAATCTAGTCGCAATCTCATCTCAGCGACACTAAATGTCAAAAACTTGTCAAAAATGTAGGGAAATAAGAGGTATTTTTGACAGATTGAGACTGAGATCAGACTGTGAACGTTTTTAAAATTACGAGAATTACCCCTCAGACTGTGAACGTTCTTAAAATTACGAGAACTGCCCCTCAGGTGTACTGACAGTGCCTCAAAGAGATGTCAGCACGAACTGACGGGGCCCTCTAGGGCCGATGCCGCCAGGGCTGCGGGTTATTCGAAAGAGGTACCGTGGCCCTTGGCACAGGCAACTGAAGGAACACGGGTGGGTTTTAGTCAGTAAAAGTCTGACACTCCCTTCCGCTCCACCCAGAGCGGGAGGGGTCATATGATGATTTCCCACCCAAAAAAAAAAAAAAAAAGGTGTACTGACAGTGTCACTTCAAGCTCACTTCACCTAAGTTTTCACGGTGTGATTTTTACAGAATTGTCCGGCTGTTTCGATACCATGTAGAAAATACTTAAACTATAAACTCAACAAAAACATTTAATTTAAAAATTGTCAAGCTTCCCCGTAAAAGTTGTGGCGATGCCACAGAGAGAGGCAAGCTTCCTAAGCTTCTGAACAAGATTCTGGAGTTTAAAAAGAAAGCCTTGGAATAATTTCTCAAAAATTACAACAAAATATCACAACGTTAGGAACGCACTTTGATACACAAATACATGTGCAGTTGATATAATATCAAGTTTAATGTAAGTATAGTATAAGTGTGCATACACAATAGTGGCACGCGTCAACGACAAAGGGAACTGCAGCCGTCGACACCCATCGACGCGTCAACGGCTGCCATTGATAACGTTTTGGGCACCGTACTCAAATACACGAGCGTACTTTGTCGACGGCTACCACCGACACGACGTGTCTCTCGTATGTAGGTATGACCATCACTAAAAGTACGTAAACATGAAAGTTGCCAGTCCTGTTAAGGGAGTGTCCACACTTGGCTGGAGCCGGTCAGAAAGAGCTGTATGTGTATGTAATTAAAAACCAAACATTCGTCATTCTTCTCGTTTCGGTTCGGACGACGCGACTCGACACCGTGTCGAAATATTCGCTTCTATAAATAAATAAACATGTTTAGCTTGGATAAAAAAGCATGCAAATTTTCAGGGTTTATGACTTACAGGACATAATCCCTTTTTTTCTATAAATATATATCTATGTATTGCATGGACATAAAGCTTTTTCTGACCGGCTTAAGCAGACTCCGCGTATCGACGCGGAGTCGGTGGCAGTGCTGTATTACAACAACACTAATAACAATAATAGTGATGTATTAATACAACACTGTCGCCCGTTCACCTTAATTGGAACATGTCCAGATGTGAACAACATGGCGCAGCTGATGCAATTTATGTTTCTCCGACCTCAACATTGCTAATAAAAATATACGCTCAAAGGTGCAGTCGTCACTTGCACGAATACAGAATAGAACGAGTTCGATTTGGATTCGAGAAGGTTCGATTCTCTGGAAAAGTTGGAATGAAACAGACATTAAATTACTTGACTATCTTAAATCTCTTTGGAATGAAATGTTGGAGATTTTAGGCAGCCTTAGAGATTTTAAGCATCCCCGAAATAAGGACCTATGATAAAGGAGAATATACCCAAAATTTCCACCTATTTCATGAGGCCTATTATAATTTTCTTGCGAACTAGGTGAATGATAGTACAGACGCCAGCAGGTCAAGCTACCCGAAACTGTCAAATTTTCCCAATCAATCTTGAACCTTAATGCTTTAGCTATAAAGTTGAAAATCTATTAAAGAAATTTGACAGATTGTAGTAGCTTGATGTGCTGGTCTGTACAAGTCTGCCGAATTCTTGGAAGAATACCTACAACTGTGTTGACAAAAAGAGTCTCATATTCATATTCATATATTTATTTGCATTCCATAATGTTGTAGAGGTGTTACAACGAGTAATCAAAATTTCCTTATCATGTCTTGTAATAAATGCTTGGTTTTCTAATTCCCATCCAGCCTGTTCCTTGCTGCCCGCTCCCAGCGACGCTTAGCGACCTAGCGTGTAATCGCTTAGTTTTAAAGTTTTTTAAGCCCTGGTTGGACGGGCCCGTGGCTAAATAATAACAGCCGCACAGGTCGATCAGTCAGGTTAAGCTACGCTTGCCGCGGTTGGTCTGTGGATGGGTGACCATCTTTACTTACCGAGACCCCTCCGTGCCTCGGAAAGCACGTTAAGCCGTTGGTCCCGGCTGTCATTGGTGGATCTTTGACAGTCGTTACGGGTAGTCAGAAGCCCGAAAGTCTGACAACCAGTCTTACCAAGGGGTATCGTATTACCCAGTAACTGGGTTGTGGAGGTCAGATAGGCAGTCGCTCCATGTAAAATACTGGTATTCAGCTGCATCCGGTTAGACTGGAAGCCAACCCCAACATAGTTGGGAAAAGGCTAGGCAGATGATGAAGCCCTGGTTGGAGGCCTTAATTTATTGAGGCAACCACAAGCAATTCCGGTTAATCAGATGAGAACCTCTTAGGTTGAACATTCCTAAAAAAAAAATGCTTGCTTTGCAGTAATGTAGTTAGGTAGGTGTCAATCATGTTGCCAGTGTTAAAAACAATAGTAAACTAGACAACAGACTATTGCGGATATTAAATTAATATCGCAAAAGAAAAAAAAAGAAACCGGAAGGCTCTGCTGAAGCTTCGGTAATATTCTGAGTGAATCACGCTACGATCACGTTCTCCGCAGAATAACAAATGTGTAAAATGAAATGAAAACAAACACACTCTTCTTATTTCTATTCACACTCTGTTTCGCGTTGGAGATTTTTCTCGGGATTTTCAATAAAACGTGGTTGCGGTTTGTACGACAAATGTCAAATTTTCTCAGAAAAATAAATAATGCAAAGACAACATAGTTATGGAACTACAGCCTTTACAGATTGTGCGTGTATTTTAGCACTTTTGCCCAGCAAGATGTGTGTGGTCGCCGAGCTTGAACATTTGAAAGAAACAGAATCTTTCAAATGTTCAGTCTAAGTTTTAGTTGGTTCGTCAGTGCGTGTTTTGCACACCTATTTGTAACACGTCTCAATGTAGAGTTATTTAATTATTTGTAAAAAGTCATAAAGGCGTTTAGAGACATGAGGAACAGGGTGTAAAGTTCACTCAACCTCCATAGAAAAGGGAGGATCCTCCGACCAGACGGGTGTTGTGTCTGGCGGGCAATTGCCCAACGATTGATGTTGGGAAATTGTATCTATGCTAATTGCGCGGTAAACTCTGCTTGCGAGATGCAGGATTTGTGTGACGTCAGTATGACGCGTTGTTCGCATGTGGCGTTGTAGATACCTTTACAGGCGCACCCAGTCCTGTATCCTAATTGCGTTACACACTCTCAATCTCAATCTGAATCATCTTTGAAGGACAACGTAAGTAACGCAATGAATGTTGTTGAACTGTCAAAATTAAACCCATTACTACTGAAGTGTGTTACACAATTACCCCGCTGACTACATTCTTACCGATAATGGTCACTCGTGTGTAGTTGAAGTGTAGCCACACTACGGTCGACTACTTAAGTAATTATTAATAATTACTTAAGTAAGTAAATAATAGAGTGTTTTGTTTCTACTTTATTAATAAAGGAGAAACAAAACACTCTCTATTATTTCTGTTCACGCTCTGTTTCACGTTGGAGATTTTTCTCGGGATCTTCAATAAAACTTAATTACGTTTTTCTTACGACTAATGTCAAATTTTCTCAGAAAAATAAAGTGTAGAGGGCACATTTTCAACGACAATGGTCACTCGTGCCACCTTACGATTGGATACTTGTTATTATTATAATTTTAAACCTCACTTTTGAACAAGATTCAAAACGTTTGGTAACTTGATTAACTAATTAGTTTCAAAATCTTTATAATTAAAAATATCCATTGAAGGAGCCATTTTTTTTTTTTTTTTGAGGATGGGAAATCATCAAATGACTCCTCCCGCTCTGGGTGGAGCAGGAGGGAGTGTCAGACTCTTACTGACTAAAACCCACCCGTGTTCCTTCCTTAGCCCTTTATGTTCCAGGGCAGCGGTAAACCCTTTCGGATGTTCCCGCTGCCCTGGCAGGCTTCGGCCCTGTGGGGCCCCGTCACTTTGCTGACATCTCTTTGAGGCGCGCGTGGAACACGAACACGCCGTCCGGCACGGGCCTAGTCCTGATCGGACGGAGAGCTACCCATTACTCTCCGCCCGCAGGCCCGCGCCTACGGTGGCCGGGAGTCGTCACGCGGCTCCCGACGCCCGGAGCGTCTCCCGCGGCGGCTGAGGCGTGAGGTCCTTTCCCTCATCCATCCCACCACCTCCTTCGCTAGCATGACTGCTTCGCAGAAGGAGGTGACTGCCTCCCATTCCCTCTGGGCCCGGACCATGGCTTGAACCAGGGCCGGACGCGAGAGGTCGCCGCCGTTGCCGATCTCCTCTATGAGGACACGGCGGTGCTCTGCCCAAGCGGGGCAGACCTCCACCGTATGCTCCACCGTGTCCTCTGGGCGATCCTGGCATCTATGAAAGCCTTTCATCTAACTTCCCACGACGGCTTTTAACATTGGTCGATCACAGTGGGTACAACTTTTATCAAAAATACGCAAATTGAAGGAGCCATTATATGAGAGTAGATACACAAATAAGTACCTGTATTTCTCAAAAAGCGCAAAGCCAACACTGCAGCTAGAAGTGTCGGAGTCCTATCAAGGTTTGTATCAAAGATGTCGGAATAGTCCTCCAGCACGTGCCTAAGGACACTCATGACTTCGCCGTCGAGCCCTCGTGGATGCACAGAATTATCTTTGTCAGGATTCGTTCATATTATTGTAACCACCTTATTGTAAATACCTACATTCTGAGCAAATAAATGAATATTCTATTCTATTTAATTCAGATCGAAAGCGCCATTTTCTGGTAATAACCGTAAGTATGTTTGTAAGGGGTCATATAACCTTTCGTATAACGTGGATCCACGCGAGACACGAGACGCGGTTTTTGCCAATGCAAGAAATGCTAGAATAATAGTGCAGCACCCTAATTGCGTAATACACAATCATCAAGAGTCATTTTGAAGGATATTGCTAATCCATTGTTACATATATTCGAAAAATGTGTCTGCTCCACAACGTAAATAACGCAATGAATGTAGTTGAACTGTCAAAATAAAAGCCGTTCCTGTTGTTAGTGCGTTACGCAATTACCCCGCGTTTCTTTGATCAATGCAACTTATGTTGGCAACACCGAGTGACTACTACTACTTCGAGTGCTGGCAGAAAAGTTTTTGAAGGAAAGAACTTCCATAGAGTATACAAAACTTCCTCCCATTATTATTTTTCTCATGCTGTGTGTGTGTGTGCCTCGGAAAGCACGTTAAGCCGTTGGTCCCGGCTGTCATTCGTGGACAGTCGTTACGAGTAGTCAGAAGCCCGAAAGTCTGACAACCAGTCTTACCAACGTGTATCGTATTACCCAGTAACTGGGTTGTGGAGGTCAGATAGGCAGTCGCTCCATGTAAAATACTGGTATTCAGCTGCACCCGGTTAGACTGGAATGGCCGATCTCAATAGTTGGGAAAAGGCTAGGCAGATGATGATGCTGTGAAACGCGTTTGATTCTGTGGATTGTTATTATTTTCGGATTAATATATGTTTGTATAAATAGCTAATAGGTAAGTGTTTTAAATACCTTCCGTGAAGAAATAGTTAATACTTCTTTCGAATACCTATGTAGTTAATTGTAACTTTAAATGTACCTACTTAATTTCTCGGAAGCACATACGGAAACGATTTAAAGAGATGCGTAAATCAGTTGCAAAATCAATCTGACATTATTAAAGTATATCCAGTAGGTAAGTACTCAAAGGTTTCATTTTATGCTCTCAGATTAGCTGCAAATAAGCCCTAAAGACTGTATAAAGGTAGCACACAACAACAGAATTGAAGTGTGCCGATGAAGAATATCTATGGAAGTCACGTCAAAGCCGCCTGACACCTCTTTCAACTTTAAACAAAGGCGGTCTCAGCGGCGCCGAGGACACTCGATGTTTAGCCATTGTCATGTGCAGAGTATAAGGATCACACTGTAGCAATACTACGTTATTGGAACTTTTTAGATTAGGTTTTTAAGGTTGGTTTATAGTTTTAATTAGGTAAATTTGACGGCACGGTTGGCGCAGTGGTTAAGCGATTGACTGCTGCGCTGCGTGTCGCGGGTTCGATTCCCGCACGGAACAAACATTTGTATGACCTACATGTATTTGTTCCGAGTCTGGGTGTTTTTCTATCTATAATATGTATGTATTTACAAAAAAAAAATGTATATAAGTAGTTTATCAGCCATCTTGTTACCATAACACAAGCATTAGGTTGCTTAGCTTGGGACTAGATGGCGCTGTGTGAAATGTCCAGGGATATTATTATTATTATTAATTAGGTAGATACCTGTCGGTATCTGAAACTACTTGGACTATCATCATGTATTAAATTCAAATTCATTTATTAAAACTTACACAAACATAACATTACATAACAAAACATTAGCATGCAATTCTAACCAACAGTAAACTGATTGATTTAACAGCATGTATCTTGGTGACCCAAACACTGCACAAATAATTTATCGAGTTCTGTTAACCCAAAATTGTTATTGATAATTTCATAATAATTAACTAGTACCTAACCATTTATATTTTAAGATTTGATTTTATAATTTTTGTAATACATAACGAGCTATTTAAAAAAATTTTAGTAAAAAGAAGTTAACTCCATAGAATAAACATATAAAAACAGATGAGGTGAGTAAATGTGTGTATGTTATCAGAAAGTGTGGAAATAAAAGTCATGATTGATAAATCCACGTATTGATAAGTATTTCAATGTTGTAAATGCAAAAGTAATTCTTTCTGTCTGTCTGTCACCTTTTCGCGTTTAACGGTCGAACGGATTTCCATGACATTTGGCAAACTAGAAGACCTTTAGATAGGTTAGGACATGGATACTTTTACCTGTTCCGGTAGCACGTTTCCGTGGGTAATTTCCGACCTTCACACGAACGAAGCCGCGGGCAAATCTAGTGTGATATAAATGTAAAATTAATGTGGAAATAGAGTAAAATTTGTACCGATAGTACCTATTCAATCTAAACTAATATTACAATAAAGAGAAAAGATTTGACTTTTTGTATGTTACGATTTCACGCTAAAACAGATTTACTTAAATAAAATTTGGTATATGGGTAGACTATGGCCTGGCATAGTATACTTTGTATTCCGATATTCCTACAGGATTGAGACTTATGCAGGTCACACCGTGGGGCACAGCTAGTACCTAATACAACTAAAAAACCCTATAAAATTGTATTATTCCTTATCATTGTACCTGGTCCTACATTTCTTCTTTTTCTTTGACGTCTATTTAATAGCTTTGAAAATGTACTACAGAAGGCCAATTCTCGTAATTTAAAACGTTCAAAATCTAGTCGCAGTCTCGTCTCTGCCACAAATAAACGTTAAAAACTGGTCAAAAATGTAGATAAATTAGAGATATTTTTGACAGATTGAGACTGAGATCAGACTGTGAACTTTCTTAAAATTATGAGAATTGCCCGTGGCTAAATAATAACAGCCGCACAGGTCGATCGGTCAGGTTAAGCTATGCTTGCCGCGGTTGGTCTGTGGATGGGTGACCATCTATACATACTGAGACCCCTCCGTGCCTCGGAAAGCACGATAAGCCGTTGGTCCCGGCTGTCATTCGTGGATATTTGACAGTCGTTACGAGTAGTCAGAAGCTCGAAAAGTCTGACAACCAGTCTTACCAAGAGGTATCGTATTACCCAGTAACTGGGTTGTGGAGGTCAGATAGGCAGTCGCTCCATGTAAAATACTGGTATTCAGCTGCATCCGGTTAGACTGGAAGCCGACCCCAACATAGTTGGGAAAAGGCTAGGCAGATGATGATGATGAGAATTGCCCCCCTGATTGTACCTACATTCTAAATTCAATACATCGTGAAACAAATGAAGTGCAAAGATGACGCGGCGCGTTGAAGTGTAGCATACATATAATTTGTGATATCATCTATTCATAGACATCCCGAGAGTCCACAGAGTCGGGAACTCACTGAATATATTCAGTGAGCTGTTTCGCAATTAAGAAATTAACAATGAAATCAGGCAGTATTTCTGTGACTGTATGTTCCACTTAAACGAAACCCCGGAATCAAACTCAAACGCAAAGTAGTCGTATTTATATATAGTTCTGAATCTAACATTCAATGTGTTATTTACGGTTTTGAGCAGACAAACTTTTCGAACATATGCAGCAATGGATTAGCAATATCCTTCAATATTGTGGTTGAAAGTGTTACGCAATTAGGTTCTACAGAATAATTTGAGACACAAATTTTGCTCTAGACCCCTAAACGTTAACAGCTACAAATTAAATTTTTATACCTATCACATGCTAATAGGTACTGTTTCACTCACGCACTCATGCATTCTAAAAGAAGTTACCAAGTTTCTTCTGCGATTTTATTTAGAAAATCGAGACAACCTCATCATCTGCCTAGCCTTTTCCCAACTATAATAGGGTCGGCTTCCAGTTTAACCGAATGCAAACTCAAACTCAAATCATTTATTTCAATTAGGTAAACCATTTACAGGCACTTTTGAATTGTCAAAATTAAATAGTCGGTCAGTTAGTCACAAAGTGGAAGCTAGTTGCCCATCCCAAAACATAGATCTCTATGGAGAAGAACGGGCAAGAAACTCCAAGGACACTTTTTTAAATCGAGTTATTATTACAAAATCCTGGGAACATTATTCTTATTGCTTCTATATGTGAGAACAATGTAAAAAAGAAACAATATAAAATTAAAAATAAGCCCTGGCAGTTAAGTGATGACCAGTCCCAACCGACGCGACGGCGCCCGTTCACCCCAACTCAACCATTTTGTAAGGAACCGAATGATCCAACACACGCGCCATTACCAGTGAGACATTTAAGTGAGCATGACATATTCTCAACTGCCATGCTCTTTCAAGTCAACATCAAAATATCATTAAAAAAACGGATCCATGGTTCGTGCATTTACAAAATTTAAAAAATGCTTCTAAATTATAGAAAACTGTAGTTTGCAATTTATTTAAGAGATGAGAAAAAACAATTACTACTAATCAGGAAGAGGTATTTAATATTGAAGTATTAAGAATTAAATCTTGATTGAATAAAATAAACATTAAGTTCTTGAATACCAGTATTTTATATGGAGCGATTGCCTATCTGACCTCCACAACCCAGTGACTGGGTAATAGGATACCCCTAAGTATGACTGGTAAAATCGAGACAACCTATATTTCTATAATCATAGGTACAGACGCCAGCACATCAAGCTACTACAATCTGTCAAATTTCTTTAATAGATTTTCAACTTAATCGCTAAAGCATTAAGGTTCAAGGCTGATTGGTAAAATTTGACAGTTTCGGGTAGCTTGACCTGCTGGCGTCTGTACATACAGGGTGGCAGGGACATTGACGCGCAACCTGTCATGGAGCAAATCATGGATTTCAGTGCATGATTCTGAACCCCCCTAAACTTTTATATGAAACAGCAGTTTCTTATTAGATAATCGACGAAAAATTTCCACGCTAGGGTGTTTAGAATCATGTCCTGAACTCATGGTTACAGTTTGCGCGTCGATGTCGCTGCCACCGTATAAATAAGTAGGTACGTGAACGCGTCAGTTTCCTCCATGTTTCGGCAAAACAATCTGCCCCTCTCTTCAAACTCAAACTCAAATCATTTATTTCAATTAAACCATTTACAAGGCACTTTTGAATTGTCAAAATTAAATAGTCTCTCGTCATATCAATTGCCTTTGCACTTTATTGTACACCAGTAATAAATAACAAAAACAAAATACACTACTTGTCGTTGTGTCAAGGAGCACTACTGCCGATCGATAATGTAAATATCTCACCGTGAAAAGTTAGGTGAAGTGAGCTTATAGTGTGCTGTCAATAGTGTCAATCCCTAGCATTCGTTGGAATGACAGCTCACTTCACCTAAGTTTTCACGGTGAGATGGTCTCGGAATCGCACTGCTGGTCGTTGTGATCTTGTTGTCCTAACTGCAATCATCTACAGTCTTCTTTTATTTTTCGTTGCTTGTATACATAGTATGTATGTATTTATGTATCTGTAATTTTATATTTGTGTATCTATTTTAGTGTATTGTATACATAATATTTGCACCAACCACCGTCCCATTTTATATCCAGGAAAATCACTGTCCATTCTAAGGTTGCCTGAAAGAGATCGCAGTAATGCGACAAGTCAGCCCATTGTATATTTTGAAGTGTTTCATGTGTTTTTTATGCTATGTATTTTTGAGGTGTACAATAAAGTATATATAAATAAAAAAATAAAATAAATACACTACAAAACATACAATGGGCGGCTTTATCGCTTTCTGCGACCTCTTCCAGGCAACCTTATTTATTTGTGTAGTGTACCGTTATCTATCATTATCATCTGCTTAGCCTTTTCCCAATTCTGTTGGGTTCAGCTACCAGTCTAACCGGATGCAGCTGAGTACCAGTATTTTACATTGAGCGACTGCCCATCTATCTGACCTCCACAACCCAGTTACTGGGTTGCGCGTTATACGATACCCCTTGGTAAGACTGATTGACAGACTTTCAGGGTTCCGCCGACTCGTAACGGCTGTTAAAGATCCACGAATGACAGCCGGGACCAACCAGTGTACCTTTTATGAAAGAACTAACTCCAAATCTATTGGGCCCATTTAAAAACTACTCTAGTAATGTATCCATAAGTATATAGGTATGCATTTAAAACGGACGACGTGCTTGTACTGAAAATTAAAGACAATGTAAAAACAGTAAAAAGGTTTACAGCACCGTGCGTTTTAATACAGACTTCTGAAATATTCAGGCTTATTCAAAAACGTGCCTCCTTTGTTGCAACGAATTGGATAAGTAGGTAGCTGGTATAGGCACACGTTAAATGTACGAACGTGTATAAGAGAAGGACTCTTTTAATAACTAGTTAATCATTAATTAGTGTTGTTTTATTGACTTTTACAGACAGACTTCTTGAAATTTTTAACGTTGAATTACCACGAATTTACATGTAAGTTAATGTAATGCCATGGGGTACGAGTGCCCACTTGGTTTTTCGAGATATCACCAAGCGGTTTAGTCGACTCTTCACGTGACCAGAAGGTTGGCCTATTTCTTGGCCAAAGAATAGCCATAAAACGTGGCAATGCTGCCAGCCTTAAGGTCACTGTTCCTGTTGACAGCGATGCGGACGATTTTTTTGATGCCCTACGATTATTTCGCTTCTTTTTTCATACTTATACATGTACATGTTATTATATTAAATGATAGCTTTTACTATGTAAATCATTATCTTGAGTAATAAATATTTACAAGTAAGTAATACTTATTATATGTTACAAAAGTATTATCAAACGTCTCCAATGATACGCGGAAAGTGTGAATGAGATTTATTTATGTAAGGGCCGATTTTTTAATTGTCAGATGACTTTTATCTGAACAATTAAATATGGCGGTTTGACGTATTCTTCTCCCAATTATGTTGGGGTCGGATTCCAGTCTAACCGGATGCAGCTGAATACCAGTAATTTTACATGGAGCGACTGTCTATTTGACCTCCATAACCCAGTTACTGGGTAATACGATACTTCTTGGTAAGACTGATTGTCAGACTTTCGGGCTACTGACTACCCGTAACGACTGTCAAAGATCTACGAATAATAGCCGGGACCAACGGCTTAACATGCTTTCCGAGGCACGAAGGGATATTGGTATGTGAAGATGGTCACCCATCCACCGACCAACCGCGGCAAGCGTGGCTTAACCTGATCGACCGACCCGTGCGGCTGTAATTACTTAGCCCGAAAACATGATTTCCGCAACAATGTATCCACAATAATAGCAACACCACCTCGAATTTGCAAATTATCAAGATTATTAATGTGGGACGGTGAAGTTGGCAAATTATTTTTTTTGCCTAAATCCCTTTATAAGCGCGAACAAAAGCCGCATTAGCTACAAATTAAATTCATGAAGCCATAAAGTGTTCCGTTGTTCATGCCACAGAACGGCGACCGTTTTGTTTCTTCAAAGGTATGATTTTGGCTTCACTAATATTGTTATACTTCTTTTTGTTAAGAGTAATTGTTGAAGATTTTTTCGTCGGTTTCTCTTTGAAAGAACTCGAACGAGACACGCAGTGTTTCAAAGAGAACTAATTTTAAACTCCATGATTAAAAACGATGTTCATTCTGTTTTAAAGCCACTTGCCCGGATCGTCGTGCTTGTCTCGAAATTGTAATTTAAAATAGCGCCCTTTTAGAGCTTCCTATAAAGAGACATTCGATACTTTTGTAGGACGAAAGGCTTTAAAAACGAGAGGAGCTGCGAGCAATTCGCCAACAAAACACTCAACGGCCCTCTTTTATTTTCTTTCTAATGATTTGGGTACAATATAATTTGCCATTCGCGGATACCGTACAGACGCGGGGTTTTCTTTGTAATGTAACCGTTAAATTAAATCCATACGGATTTAATATTCATCCATTTCAAAGGAAATTGTATAACTTGGTAACTTAACATAACATAACACCTGCATTTCCCCGAAGGGTTAAGCAGAGCTTTAAGTTTAAGTCACCCACATTATAACTTATATCAACATAATAACTTGTATAACTTAATTTCCGCCTTCAATGAGGGTACGCGTGGGAGGTAGAACACCAATTACAATCACCCGTACACGTGTCGCCTAAAAATGAAAGGGCGTAATTTAGAGGTAGGTAAGTACGTATCGCACCGATCGCGAGAGCCTTCGTAATCAAATCAGTGTTTACGTCGTTACGATGTACTTGAGGGGGCTTCAAATAAACGTTTAAGATATACTCTTACACTCTTAATTGAACGATATAGAATAGCGTGGCAACTGAATTGGTGATTGTAGTATTTTGAAATTAGCTTAGAAGGAAATTTTGCTGCCCATTTTTGATGGTATCCATAATTCGACTTGAGAACGATCGAGTAGAAGGGCTAATATTGCCATTTTTGTTATGGGTGGGAAATCATCAAATGACCCCTCCCGCTCTGAGCTAAGCGAAAGGGCGTGTCAGACTTTTACTGACTAAAACCCACCCGTGTTCCTTCAGTTGCCTGTGCCAGGGGCCACGGTATCTCTTTCGAACAACCCGCGGCTAATATTGCCATCAAATTATTTCTGCCGTGTTTCGGTTATTGAGGCATAGATGCTGTGAAAATGACAAGCATATTATATGAGACACTAGCTTTTACCCACAGCTTCGCTCGCGTGAATGTCAGAAAATATCCCACGGAAACGTCCTACCGCGAAAAAATTGATACCTAAATATATTTTTAAGAAAAACTAGGTGTAAGGCTGATAACTGATAAAAAAAAAGGCTGATAACTCTCTGCCATTTTCTAAATGTTTAAGTGCCCCCACACCTCATTTACAACCCGGACGAAGTCGCAACTGTACCAATCCCATTCATTTACATTTCTAAGAAATAATATTCGTCTATCTTCACGACTAACTTCACAGGACTAATCCATGTTCTAAAATCTAGCGAAGTAACAGGTTTTGATGAATGCGTCTCCTGAATTTATTATGTAAATTGAATGTAAGTTATACCTTAATCAATTCACGAGACGTACAAGAAGCCAGACTAATCAGTCGAGTTCAGAACTTTACCTTGCAGAAGTGAATGCTTTGGTACTAGTTTTACTCTACTAACAGTCTTCAGGTACTTACTAGGTACTGTTGGATATTCTCGGGATGAACGTTTTTACACATTGTTAAAAAAAACTGTAAAATTCAGTAGAATTTCTGCCATAATAAGATAATATTTACATAATTTTAAAGATAGCATGTACAAAGAAAAAGGGTTGGAAAGAATCATAGCGCATTAAAAATTCGACCGCATCGCTGTCAACAGGAAAAGTGCCTAAAAGCTGGCAGCTTTGCCAAGTTGTATGGCAATGCTTATTTTTTGCCTACTTACCTATTTTATAAATTTTAGTTGCTTGTACTTTTCCGTTTTTTTTCGATTTAAAGGTGTATAAATGTAGAAATTCTGTGGCTGTTGAAAATTGTTTCTCGGAGAAAATAGTGTGTTATTCATTTCCTTTCTCAATATTCAGTTGTGATTTTCGCTTCACTTCGTGTATCTGACATATTAACACTTGTACATTTCAATTACCTAAATTAAACTAAACTTCGCAGCTTCCCATACTATTGAGTACATCACAAGAACACAGAGAAGTCAGATTTCAGTTTAATTGATCTGTCAGTAGTTAATATCTGTAACATTAGTTACATTTGCGGATGTACAGCACACAGTAAAGGAAACTAATTAGCTAGATATTGATACAAGCTCTGCTTCGTCTGCTCATTCAAAAAGCAATTACATAATAGCCTGTGTACCCTGAAGGGTGTGTGTACAACGGGCCTAAGGTTTCTGCTTGTAGAACAAATATCAAGTGAAAATAAAGTGAATTCAATTTTTGTTTTCTCACAAAATAAATATTAACGTGGGCGTCTATTTACGATTGCTTTGTAACTAGGTGGAGTTGTTTATTTTGTAACACAATAAGTTGACTTAGTTCTTATATTTTTGGGATATTATCTCAAAAACGAGAACAAAAAACTGAGATTTACGCCTAGACAGGAAAGGCCTGTGCCTAGTGGCGGGGACCATCACGGGACACTGCTCGCTAAACAAACACTTCCACACAATAGGCATAACGGAGAGTCCTCCATGCAGAGCATGCATGGAGCCAGAGGAAACCGTTGCGCATGTGCTCTTTGAATGCACAGGCGTCACCTAGATAAGAACAGCCGATCGATTCTGTAAAAATCTCACCCTGAAAAGTTAGGTGAAGTGAGCTTAGAGGGAGCATGTCAATAGTGTCAATCCGCACTGCAGAAACCCTCGGGTCCAGATCGTTTGCACACGTTCTAAATAGACCAGGAGACCTTATCAACTTCTGGAGGGAGGTGGGCTGGCTGGAATAACCACCGACGGCCGCCATGGCCCACGCACAATGGTCCACCTGAAGGACTAAGTGCGGAAACCAAACTCTCTAACATAGAACTGAGTAAGTAAAGGGTATAACGAATAAGTAAAGGGTTAAACAATATTTCGAACTACAAAATATAATACGTAATTATGTTCACTTTTTCTGTCTGAAGAAACTAGAACACATTATTCAATGATGTAGGTCTAACTACCATTAACGCGAGCATTGCTACAGAATAAATGTTGTCCGAAAAAATAGCGGCCATATTCTATGTGTTGCCAACGTGTGGGCGGCAATAATCGTTTATTATCCGATGAACCGTGTCGTGTGCTCTTACCGGACTTTTAATTTAATGTCTATACAGTCTGCCCAGCGCACTCAACCGGGGATTAGAGACCACTAACTACTTAATAGTTATATACAGTCGGAAAAACTATTTGATCAACCTATTTGGATAGGAGGCAACGCTTTACGCTAGTAGAACAATTTCTATGGATACTTCATAGAAATTGCTCCAGAATCACATCGCGCCTGTCTGCGAGAGCCTTTACAAATACCCAATAATGTATTCGGTTTGAACTACTATTCAAAACAACATTTAAATTGTTGTGCTTGTATTTTCAAACAGGTAGGTAGGGTTCGATGTGCCGAATAGGAAAATATGATGCGAACTAACCCGAGCGATGCAAATCCGAACTGAAAATTCAAAAGTTCATCGAGGTAACTGAGTTGCGGTGTGAATATTTTATTTGAAAACGTGTGAGCGAAGGCTAACAACTGAGAGTAAAGGTCTTTTCATATTGCAGTATTAAATTATCCAGCGCCGCCCCTCGCAGAAGCACCCGAAAATAATAAAAAAACATGCATTCTGCGGCGCTTTTTGCTCATAACAGCAAACATTTGGCAACAGCCGTTACTAAAATGAGATTCCCGAGAAATTCAGAGAAGGAAGATGCAAAGTTTTATATGATAATATATAACGAGGAAATAATCAGTTCGCCAACAAGTAGCCAATATATCGAAAGCAAGCGATTGTATGAATAACTCACGACTTTTCATTGTTTTCGCAAAACGGTTTGTCATAGTTTTGTTTCAAAACACTGGCTTAAAATTCGATTCCGACAGTAATCCGAAGTAAGAATATTGCAACAAACTTCATAACAGTGGTATGTCACATAATGTTTGCAAAAAAAAAATGGATTAAAAATTCATTGCGTTCAAAAAACTGGAGTACCTAACAATGAATTCTATTAACATTGTAGTGTATTTATGTAAAGGGTACACCACAGACTACTTGCAGTATTGTCTCACCTCTTAATCCATCCAAAGATTGTCTTTAAAAGATCGCTTTTAGTGATAAGACCGCCCATTGTGTCACTACATGTAAAATGTCTACATTTATGTATATCTGTAATATTAATGTTGTACCTACATAATAAAGAGTATCCAATCTATCTAGTGGTGCTATAGAAGAGCATGTACATACAATCATCTATCGTATGCAGAAGTTCATATTAAAGCCAGCCAGTTTACGGTGAAATTATTGCATCAGTCAGTACGATTCGCAAACGGCCAGGGGGCACAAAATCTGTCTACGGCTTGTTACGGTTTTATTGCTGGCAGACTGGGAGCAAACACCCCGATACCCTGCCTCCCTGCCCGCCCCCAACTGTCGAATACGACTGTAAAATATTTTCTACTAATAATTGTGTTAGTGTGAAATATTCTTCATAATTATTACAGTTTTCTTCGTTGTTTTCGGTTTGTGGGAATAGTTTGGGTTGGTGGTTTATTGTATTGATGTTGGTGTTGTTATAAAACAAAAGAAAATACTCGTAACGACTTTGATAGTTTGTGTCTTTCTCATTTGATGAAATTATTTTTGTTCGACTCGCGACCTCGCCGTGTAAAGCTGAATAACAAGTCCATAAAATCAAAATCAAAAGTCATTTATTCAAATTAGGCTGAGAATCAGCACTTTTCGAACGTCAAAATTACAAAAGATAGTCCCCCAAAAACGCCCGCCCTTCACCGCTTCCTAGTGCTATCGCTGGGAAGAAGAAGTGGCGCAACAAACTTCCCAGCAGCACAGCTGTCTGTTCAGTTAGAATACATATAAATAATACCCACTTATTATTGTCCTGCTGCAGGCCAAAGACCTCTTCTTATACAGAGAAGCAGAGGACAGCTCCATACAAGTTCAAAACTAATCAAGTAAACCTACATACTCGTAGACGCACGCCGGTTGCGAGTACTACGCACCTAACCTTTCTGAAGAACATCACCAATAAGGTCCTTAGATGTCCTTCTAGGGCATCCCCTCCAGGCGTCTCCACTTACATCTGCCTTGTAAATACCGTACTTAGGAACATGTAATATAGTTTCATTTGATAGTCTTTGCTACAAAGCAAAAGGCACATAGAAACCAAAAATAAGATTATTCCTACCCTTTTATTCAACTGTTTTTCGACATTCGCTGCACATTTTACAGAATCGGAAACAGCGTAATATATTAATCATACTCCGATTCAAATAAAAGAGGGTGAATGGCGAATTTCAAGTGAAAATATTATAAAGTGGAGGCGCATGGCGGCGGTGCGAACAGCAGATATAAAGAGTTCAGTGATGCGGTGAGACAAGTTTTCGTTAGGGTGTACCACCCCGCTAGTCACCGCATATCGTAACTTCATAACTCGAAGTCGGCTTTACAAAACCATTAGTTTTGTTACGACGAAGTTAAGAAACTAACTACAAATTATTTTTGTTTCCACGTGATTAATTCCGGTGGTTGTCCGAGTCGGAGCAGCACTATTTATCTTTATCTATCTTCTTAGTCACAAACTCTATTAGCGCTAATTCTTCGACGCCATTATTTTTGTGCTGACGTAATAATTGGAACGTAAAATGTGTATACTCGGTCATAACTGCCTGTGATACGATCGTGTTTTGTTTTTGCGAAACCGACGATGTTATAGTGAGTAGTTAGGTAGGTACCTACTTTCAATGTAGATGTTGCGAAGATGATAGTAGTAACAATGGAAACTACTTGTACCGCAGTAATTGTTCAATGTCTCAGTAATTCCGCAATGTGTCGAGAAACAAAGTTAACTATAATTGGGTCGGTTGCTTGTCTCGGTGCTTACTGTAACGAGCTACAGTTCTGTTGTGGCTATAATCCCGGCATTGTCCCCCATTTACCGATGACAGCCAGGTCTCTGCTTAGACTAGTACCTTGGAACAGTGTTCCTTGATAATGTGCCAAAGTGCTTTGTACACACGTGTCGGGAACAAAGGCGGGCTCGCACCGCGGGACGTATTGTGCGTGTCGACGTGTGTTGAGGCACATTTCTGTGCCATTTAACCGGAGCGTAATCCTAGCGTAGTGGTTCCTTGCTAAATGTCGAGAATTTCGTGACGTCTTTATGTATGTGGATTGTGGCGCTCCAGTAACTAACTTGCATCTGTTACTGTATTTAGTTTGAAATGTAGATTAATATTGTTTGATGGAGGAAAGGATAATGTTCTATTAATGATTGAAGAATCTCAATGCAAATATAACATAGGTATTTATATCACCTGCCTCTAAGTTGGAGTGGTCTCTAACGCTATAACTCCAGGTCGGGCCAAGTGTTTTTGGAATTTCTCAGCAGCAACCCGATATCTGGAGTGGTGCCCGGTTGTTTAAATTTTAAATTGTTTCTTTTTTTCATTGTTCTCACATATAGAAGCAAAAAGAATAATGTACACAGGATTTTGTAATAATATCTTGATTTAAAAGAGTGTCCTTGGAGTTTCTTGCCCGTTCTTCTCCATAGAGATCTACGTTTTGAAATGGGCAACTAGCTTCAACTTTCTGACTAACTGACCGTCTATTTAATTTTGACAATTCAAAAGTGCCTGTAAATGGTTTAATTGAAATAAAAGATTTGAGTTCGAGTTGATGGTCCCCTATTACATGCCATTTATACATCACGAGCGAAATGTGGGCGAACTAAACGTACTCTTCTATACTATAGACTAAAATGACAGCTGCGATTGGCTTTTTTTTTGTTATCATGATATTATTATATAAATAGTCTATTAAATTAAAAATAAGAGTTTAGATTATTACATGGTGGTAAGAATTTATTTAACGTCACAATATATTCGATCTAAAATCAAAAGTCATTCATTCCAATTTGGCTGAGAATCAGTACTTTTCGAACGTTAAAATTGCATAAGACAGTCCCCCAAAACGCCCGTCCTTCTCCACTTCTTAGTGCTTTCGCTGGGAAGAACAAGTGGCATCTTTCGGTCATGCAAATATTACCTATGGGTATTTTACTTGATTACAAAATGCAATAGATTAATAAATTTATATTATAACAATTACTAGTGATGGCGCCAAACACGTAGCCAGATTCTAGGCCGAGTCCAATTAGATTGTCATTGACACGCTAAGAAAAAGAAGATTATAAAAAGCAACATTTTAAACATTGTATTGTTGTCTTCAATAAAAGCCTACCGTCTATTCTTTATCGAGAATCACACTGCGTCGCGTGTACAACGGTCCACTAGCGCCACCTCCTTTAAAAAAATATTATCTCGTGACTGAGAAGGAATTATGAAAATCTGCTCAATCAGCGACCTCGGTAAGTGTGTCTAGAATTTTCTAGTTTTAGTGTCTAGTTTTCAGTTTCATATTGAGACACGAAGCAACTAAATACGACATATAGGAATGTGGCCGCTTTTCTTTAGATCGAATTTTGTTGCTTCGTGTCTCAATATGAAATTTTATAAAAGGTATTAGAAAATTCTAGACACATTTACCGAGGTCGCTGATTGAACAGATTTTCATAATTCCTTCTCAGTCACGAGATAATATTTTTTTAAAGGAGTGGCGCTAGTGGATCTGTGTGCACCCTCTTAAGCCTGAATTTAGGTTTAATCCTTCAGATTGAAGAGAGAAACAGTAGGCCGCGGCATTCAGCTGTGCGATAATCCGTTTAGTAGCGAGGTGAATGTTGGTTACATTTCTTCATGACCATATTTATTGTAGACGTGAGCAGTGAACGATTTATGATCTCATAAGACAATTAAATGAATGAATGAATGACACATCAATTTGTGTGTACATTGCTAAAAGTCCGTTCACAGTTACTTCATCACTGTCAAAATGTATTAAAAAAAAAAACAAAATGGCGGTGTTAGTTCCGATTGTGGCCACGCGCCAAAAATAACCATGTACTGTTTATCAATACCCAGTAACTGGGTTGTGGTGGTAAGATTGCCAGTTACTCCATGTAAAATATTGATATCCAGCTGCATCCGGCTAGGTTAGGAAATAGTTATTTGTTATACAAGAGTGCAAAGTTGCTTTTTAACCGCGTGTTCAATTTTGATGACCGAGCCAGCGAAGGATTCTAAAATTGAATCACGAGCGCAGCGAGTGATTCAAAATTAGAATCCTGAGCGTTAGCGAGGGAATCAAAAGAGCACGAGGTGAAAAATCTTTGCACTCGAGTGCAACACGTAACTTTTCATTCCACCTCAGCGAGGAAATGACTAAATGCAAAAAAAAAAACGTTTACAATCACAAGATAGGTACACTTTTATTTCAGTTTAGGTATTAATTACTACATTATGACAGGAAAGTATTACAGAATAATCTTTAAATTATAACAAAATAATACTAAGGTATAATTAAGAAAATTTTAAAGTAACGTTGCTACAGTTATTTAAATTGAGTGTAATATTTTTGTTTGGTACTGTAATATTGGTGTTAGTCACTTGTGTACTGTTTTTCGGTAAACTATCTGTCATACTTAATAGTTGTACCGATTCATCGGATTCCCTTGGTTTGAATGTTGGAGAGAGAGGGAGATGGTTAGGTGTTTTATAACGGCTTATTTTTGATGTAGAAGGGCCAGTCCAAGGATCCGATTGAGGCTCTTTCAGTGTAATGGCTCCTACGATGCCTTCACATATTTTAGACTTATTTTGGATGGAATCTTCTATGTATCCCTCTACAACTGCATTGGACTTCCAGCCTCCGTGGCGCTTAAGGGACAGGAGATCAGCTCCGGAATCAGCCAAAAGTGTGGCTGAAGTTCGTCGGAAACAATGACCCGTGTACAACAGGGGTTCTGGAAGTTCAAGAAATGTTGCTATTTCTCGTGGGATACTGCCAATTTTATTAGTACCCATAGGCTGTCTAACACACTTTCCATTGCGATACTGTAGAAAAAATCGATTGATTGGAGTGTTAAGCGGGCGTAAGGCTTGATATTTCTCAACAATCGTTACGTATTCCTTGCGAATGACGAAGTTGCGGTCTCTTTTTGTCTTTGTATTAGGTAAATTAATTAATAGTAAGTCATCTGAATGTTTCTCAATGTTTTTGACATTAAGTTGTGTTAGTTCATTAGTTCGACATGCTCCGTTTATTCCAATAATAAGAACAACCTGTAACGTAAAGAGTATTGTAGTAGATAAATGAATAAAATTGATATAAACGCATAATTATGCCTATCAACATCTACTAAGTATACTATTTAATTGAGATTAATATACTTAAGTAGATACTGAATGTGCAACTTACTTACTTTTGCCGCCAAATATACGGAATCGGGTGCTTCGTTAAGAAACTTTTCAATATCAGATACTGTGAAAACCTTCGATTTTTTTGGTTGATGACCAAATGAGGCTCTTTTTAAAAATGCCACTAATTTAGGATAGGTATCGATATGTTTGTCTTTTTTCATCTTTATTGTTGCTTTTAGCATCGAATACGTACTCCATGGAGTGCTTGCTTTCTTGTTCTCGGATAATTCTATAAAATATGCCAGCAAAACGTTTTCTGAGAAAATTTTGGCTCCTTTTGCTAGTCGCCACGTGTTGAACATATCGTACTGTTTTAAATACTTCTCGCGTGATTGTTGAGGGAGAAAGCTCATTTGCGCATTATTAACAGTTTCAGTCAATTCTGTTGGCGTCAAGCAAACTTCCTCGTCGCTAGAATCACTCATTTTAGTTTTTTCACTTGTTTTCAAGTTTCTTGTTTTTAATATAAGGTTTAACAATGACGTGAAAAAATGCCGCGTAAAGAACCGCGTACAAAGCAAATTGAAAAAAGAACACCAAGAAGGTTCCGAGTCTGAGTTTTTAACAAATTAAAAAAAAGTTGTATGATATATTCGGCACCATAGAGGTAGCAGTAAATAGGTTTAATGTTTTTTTTAATTCACAAACTTAGTGCACACGATGTTCTAAATTCAATTTACTTTATCCTCTAGAGAATAAAAACGGCTTTTCCACTCAGATATTGAAGATTAAAAATACTCTTTCCGAGATGGTGGGATGAAAAAATACTTATCTAGTTTACTACCAGGTCGATGACTGCAGGTAAATATGATGTACCCAGAGTTATTAATTACTATGGCGACAGAACCTTAATAAAACGCATTCCTTATTTACTGAACACTTTGCCTGCAGACATCAGACAAGAAACTAATAAAGTAAAATTCGCACGTAAACTTAAAAAATATTTATTAGATTCTATGTAGATAAGTGTATTTATTAAGTATATATAGGTTATAGATGTACCTAACATTAAGTTTATTGTAAGAGAGACTCAACGATCTCACAGTTAAACTGCGTAAGCAGTTTTGTGGGGCAATGTACCTAGTGTTAAGAAATTTTTATGTGAATAAAGTTCATTCATTCATTCAAAAAAAAAAACTAAAGAACTCGCTTTTAAAACGCACTAAGAATATAAAATAATTAAATTGACTCAAATCGAATTATAAAAACGTGGTGCGTAAGTACTTATAGTTAATTTACAAAGCGCTCCATGCTTTGGCGCTACACAAAACAGATTATATGAGCTCAAACTCGAAGGGTTTACTACTAGCCACTGAAGTTTTCCACTATCCACCTCCTGGCTCCATCTTCAGATCAGCTCCAAGATACCAAATTATAGAACTTCCGAACTACAGATACGTACAAAGTTTCAATTGGATACGACAATTAGAAGTAGGTAAGATTTACTTGATGATGTATGTATATATTTAAGATGTACTTCTAAGATTTTGTTAAATAGTTACAAGTGAAGTTAATAAAAGCGTGTTAAAAAATCTACGCTTACTATACTCTGTCAACTAGGTTAACCGTTTTTTGACAGATCGAACTAGTGAGTATATATATATTTTTTTTGTCAAAACTTATACACGTACGGTGTTATAATGTCTATAAGAAGTCATAAATAAGATAATTCAATACGATTAGGCAGTTTATATATTTATTTTATTAGACATTTTAAAGTTAACTTTTACGTAGTCTGGAATACTACGGTCGTAGGCAGCTGTCAAAAAACGGTTAACCTAGTGCACAGAGTATAGTAGGGAAAAAGGCTACACAGATGAACGCTATATTAATAATAATCAATGCACTAACATAAAGACAACCAGGCGAGTGCGTGCTTAACCATGTACTAGTATGTATGTCAATTTGTGAACTAAGTTATTCAATCAAGTTGTAGGTACTCTATAATTAAAGCCACTCCACACGGCCTAACAGATTGGGTGACTGGCGTAATTATTGTTGCAGCCCTCCAGAATCCGATTACTAACGAACATGTATCACACGTAATTCGACAACCCCTGTAACTTAATAATACTGATCGATTTTCGGTTACTGCGTGTTTAACTTTTAAGATTAGCTAACGAGAGTTTGGTCTGTTTTGGCCCTGTGGTTGGGTTATATCGGTCGACCCTTCTCTTCGAGTGTGTTTTTCCATAAATAACTAGGTTTGGCTGTATCTATGCAGCACTAAGTTAGTTGTAATGTATCATGTCTAGCACTAGGTAGCCGTGGTGGCCCTGTGGTATCAGCTCCAACATACAAGTTTTTACGTCGTGACTTTCCGAACCCAGGCTCTTTACTTTGTGTATTCAATTTCATCGCCGCTTCTCTCAAATCGGTGAAGGGAAGAAACCGTTACGTCATGTCCTAGAACCAAAAATTAAAAGACATGTGGCATCCGCCGACCCGCACTGGGCCTGCGTAGTGGATAACGAGGAGGCCTGTGTCCCAGCATTGGGAACGTTATGGGCTGATTATGATGATATGATGCATCATGACTCATTTAAAATACTTTTTTTTTCTAATTGACAATGGGCTCACTCTTGACCTCAATCCAGCCCAGAGGCAGGGATGAGATCTACGGTGGAATGAGCTTGCCCAGAAGAAGCCTATGCCTATACTTGCTGTTTTCACAGCATCTATGCCTTAGTAGCCGAACCAGAAGTAATTTGATGGCAATAACAGCGCTTCCACTCGATCGTTCTCAAAGGCGAATTACGGATATTATCAAAAATGTCAGCAGAATTTCCTTAAAAGCTAATTTCAAATTACTAAAATCACCAATTCAGTTGCCACACTGTTATATATATCGTTCAATTAAGAGTATTTATCTAATACGTTTTTTGAAGCCCCCTCAAGTACATCGAAACGACGTAAACACTGATTTGATCACGAAGGCTCTCGCGATCGGTACGATACGTACCCACCTAACTCTAAATGACGCCCTTTCATTTTTAGGCGACACGTGTACGGGTGATTGTAATTACAAATGGGTATTCTACCTCTCACGAGCAACCCTAATTGATGGCGGAAATTAAGTTAGAAAAGTTATTACGTGGACATAAGTCTCGATATATAATGGATTGTCACCATTGATCCACGAACCGACCGCGACAAGCGTAGCTTAAACTTTGATGGACCCGTGTGGCTGGTATTATTTAGCCATGAGCCTGGAAAGGAGATGCATAGACCAACAAGAATATATGTTGCTTCGTCGTCGTCGACGAACGTCATTCATCAGTTCATGTAACAGGCTGAAAATTGCCAAAACATTGTGAAGAAGACGCGAAGCTGAGTTGAGTTTGTACTTAGTGGGATGTTGCTGGAAAATGCAGTTTAAACGGACGCCCGGCCGCTTCGCTGCTGCGTCGGTGAAATGCAGCCAACATCGTTTTGAGTCGGGAAATCATGGAGTCACTACACTACGTTACTATAGTAGTACCCACTTGACTTAAACTCGTTCATGGACACGCTAGAGTATTTTTTTTTTTTCGTTTAAAAGCAAAGTATCTTGTAAAGGAAAAACCTATAAAAAACCCCTATTTATTTTAATTAACTTTTATTCGTATCCCTATACAAATAAAACGTACCTGCGTAATTTCCTTTGATTGAGATCAGCTCTGAGATAAAAATAGGGTGATTACTTAAATATGATTTTATTACAATAACAAATATTCAGGCAGCCTCCATTTCATGTTTTATTTGTTACTATGTTATGATCAAGGCTACATTTTAAGACTAGCTACTTACATTATCCATTTTAGGTGTTACCTACATATCTACTACATAACATATAATTGGACCGGTCTAATCGGACCAGAAATATTATAGATAAAATAATAAATTCTTATCATATGTCCATAAAGAAATGTAAAGAAGGTACCAAGTTTCAGAGTAGGTAAGTAAGTTGCTAAGTAACCTTAAATCTTTTGCAATAAAATAAACAAAACAACACAAATTAAGGTAACATACGAGTAATGAGAAGTTTATAAATGATAAATGATTTTATTTCTGTAAGGGATGGTTTTTTATCCGTAGTTATAATCTCAACCAATTGTTAAAAATAGTAACTACGTAATGGTTAAATTTTGGCAAAATGTGTTTTTTTGTACAATTGTTAATTTATCAAATGGTTATTTTTTTAACTAATAGTTAATTATTTGACCATTAGCAATGATATTATATCATTAGATAAACTAAAAATTGATAAAAAAAATTACCATTAGTTACTTCGATCAATTAAGGATCAACAACAAAAATCAGTCGCTCAAGTGGCCACGTTTGCACACACGTAAACATCTACATTTCTTAGAAAAAAGTTTAATAATATTAACAACTTCAGTTTATTATAAACCTTAATGCTTAAACATAAAGTTGAATTACCATTGCAAAATATATTTAAAATGCCGCTTGAAAATAAAATCATTCTATTTTTAAATTTTCAGTCATTTATTCTAAAATGAAACTTAAAGTCTAAGTAATAAGGTTAAAAACATACTAATTTGAAATAAGACCACAAAAGTATTTGTGGTCTTATTTTTCGGGCCGTTTTTGAAGCGCTTATCGGGAATCTAGTACTATTATTGATCGAAGATTAGTTACTATTTTTAACAATTGGTTGAGTTTAACTACGGATAAAAAAAACGGCCATAAGTTTGCACAAACACTTTGACAAGTCAATCACATATTAAAAATTAGATGAGGTCGGCGTTTCCTATCTGACTACTCTGAGAAGGCCGAAACAAACTCAGAGGTCACAGTCTCTTTTGAAGTCCAGACATAATCATGAATGTATAACTACATACCAACTAGTAGTCTAGTCTAGTCTAGTATTTGTTGTGTATTTAGTACGAACTTCACCTCTCCGTGTTAGTATAGTATTGGCTTCTTGGCTATACCAAGTACCTATCGACATGTTGTATCTACCAAGAACCCAATTTCAGGCAATATGGATTCCGGTCTGCTCCTGTGGTGTGTGTGGGTAACTGTGATATGGGTAATGTAAAATAGGAAACAAGATTTTCATTTTGAATCAAATGATTTTGAATTATTTTTATTCGGATTAACTTAAGTAAGAACTTCGACGCAATATTTTAGTTTTCTAATAGTTTTAGTTAGGTTAAGATATTATATTTTTATTTTATACCCTGTCCATTAGGCTAACCTTTTTGTCTCATAAAACGGTTAACCTGCTGTCATAGAACGTAACTATTCGAGATTACGTAAAAGTTCATGCTGAGAACTGAAAAAAGATCAGTTGATCTATAACATTATGTCGAGTTATGCGAACATAAATCTATGGATCAACTATTTTTTTTCCACGATTTCAGGGTTGGTCCCGTAGTAAAAGTTGTTCATCATGATGAGTACAATGACCCCTCTAAGGATTAAAACGATCAAAATTTAACGGTGTATAAAAATACCGTACATAGAAATTGGAACATGATCAGACATCAGAATACAATATTTTCCGGGTATTTAAACCAGTTTTTTGCTCCACATCGCAGCGACGATGGCACAAAGAAGTTCCGGGGTAAAATAAATGTCCCCTGGGCAGGGTATTGTCGGGGACATGATTGTGTTATCACAACAATGTTACGTGTGGCGCGTTATCAAGTTTATAACATACTGCGCACCACTGTTGTGAATCAAGTGCGTTTCCTTTTTATTTTCCCGCCATAACACAATGCTGCGGCTTGTGGGGAACTCATTTCTCTCGCTGCAACATTTTTACACTAGGTAATATTTTGAAAAATTGAGATATTTCGTGCATTTTGCCTTTAGTGCTGAACCGTGTGTTCTAAACCCTTTTCTTTTAGTGCTTCACACTAGGAATAGAAACAGAATTAGTTTTAAAAATGTGTTAGAAATTATGTTCTTCATAGGTACAGATGCGCACATCAAGCTACTACAATCTGTCAAATTTCTTTAATGGATTTTCAACTTTATCGCTAAAGCATTAAAGTTCAAGGTTGATTGGGAAAATTTGTCAGATTCGGGTAGCTTGACCTGAGCTGGCGTCTGTACGTATATGTTAGTAGCAGCCTGGAGTCTGTATTTGTGCCCGGTTGATAGCAATAGGCTTGCCCCCTGTTACATGGCACTTAAACATAACTGGCGAAATGTGGATGTACTTTAAGTAGACCTCTGAAGGCCAATTCTCGTAATTTGAAATGTTCAAAATCTAGTCGCAGTGTCATCTCGGCGACAAACAAATGTCAAAAACTTGTCAAAATGTAGGGAAATTGGAAGTATTTTAGACAGATGGATACCGAGATCAGGGCCCGTATTCCCGTAATTTAAAACGTTCAAAATCTAGTCGCATTCTCATCTCGGCGACCAACAAATGTCAAAAACTTGTCAAAATGTAGCGTGCCCTCAATCGAACTAACACCGCCATCTTGGTTTTTGAATACATTCCAAGTGACATTCCACAAAACAATTGCACAAACGTTTACCAACAGCGCCCCCTGTTGACGTCATTCGAGCACCAAAAGATCCGTATACAGTATGTTGACAGTTATTTTACCTCTTACAGCAGCAACATAGCAGCAACCTTATTGTAACGAAGATAAAGATCACAATAATTTTGACATAGTTGTCAATGGCGGCAATCCAACAGCAACCTTATTGTCAAGACAATAAAGATCACTGTGATTTTGACAGTGATGCAAAATGAGCGGTAAAATAACTGTGAAGGGATTGTACACATAAATTGATGTGTCATTCATTCATTTCATTGTCTTATGAGATCATAAATCGTTCACTGCTCAATATGAACGTCTACAATAAATAGTCATGAAGAAATATTACCAACATTTACCACGCCACTAAACGGATTATCGCACAGCTGAATGCCGCAGCTTAAGTATATTGTTTCTCTCTGAAATCTAAAGGATTAAATCCAAAGTCAGCCTTAAGAAAGACTCAGTATGATTCTCGATGAAGAATTGACGGTAGGCTTATGGAAGACAACAATACAATGTTTAAAATTTTGCTTATTCTAAACTTAATATTTTAAAAAGAAAAGATGACAGTTATTTTTTTGGAAGCTTGTTTGTTACGCTTTCACGCTGAAACGGCTGAATGGATTTGGATGAAATTTGGCACATGGGTAGACCATGAACTGGAATAGGTCATGAAGTAGATATTTTTATCCCGATATTCCCACGGGATCGAGACATGAGGGTGAAACCGTGCGGTGCAGCTAGTACCTCATCATCATCTACCTAGCCTTTTCCCAACTATGTTGGGGTCGGCTTCCAGTCTAACCGGATGCAGCTGAATACCAGTATTTTACATGGAGCGACTGCCTATCTGACCTCCACAACCCAGTTACTGGGTAATACGATACCCCTTGGTAAGACTGGTTGTCAGACTTTCGGGCTTCTGACTACCCGTAACGGCTGTCAAAGATCCACGAATGACAGCCGGGACCAACGGCTTAACGTGCTTTCCGAGGCACGGAAAGGTCTCGGTATGTAAAGATGGTCACCCATCCACAGACCAACCGCGGCAAGCGTAGCTTAACCTGACCGATTTACAGATAGCAAACCATTCCAGAAATATCGAAACCAACATTGAATCGACAGAAAAAAATCGAGAATCTACTTGAAACGAATAAAAGCTACAACATTTACATGAATACACTACAAATGTCTAGTCCTCCTTAGGTACAACCCAACAAACAAGTAGGCGCTGAAATTCCAAAATACTCCTACAAAATCACAAAGGACCGGCGAAAAGGCTAGTCTAGCCGAGTTCGAGAGGATTCAAATACAATTGGCTGGTACTCGAAACGACTTATGACTTATACTTGTGTGAGCGAGCAAATAGAAAAACCCTTGAGTTACATTTCTAGCTCATACTTATGTTATTCCCTCGTTATTACTGAGTTCTAGTGCTCGAAGGACATTCATTTTTATTGCCTTTTGTCATGACTTACACGACAGGACTTCTTCTGAGAAATAGAAAACAAACATATGCCAAAGGGAAGTAAAATTAAAACTGTCTTCATAATCATATACGTATTAGTAGATGGACTTTAAGTTTATCAATAACACTAGCTGCGCCCTGCGGTTTCACCCGCATAAGTTTCGATGCCGTAGGAATATCTGTCTGTAATCCTGGTTATAAACTATCTGTGTGCCAAATTTCATCCAAATCCTTTCAGTAGTTTTTGCGTGAAAGAGTAACAAACATCCATCCATCGATACAAACTTTCACATTTATAATATTTGTAAGATTCGTGTCTACCCGCGACTTCGTTCGCGTGAAAGTCGTAAAACACCACAATTGTTTATGAAATAAAATAACAGTCACATTTTCGTGTATTCCCGTTCGTCCCACTGGTCGTCGTATTTAATATTATTTATTAAATTCCCGATCGGGTGGGACGATCGGGAATTTAATAAATACTTAATATTAAATTTATTTAATTATTCCCGTTCGTCCCACTGATATTGTCAGTGGACGAACGGGAATAATTTAGTAATTTTATTTTTAATTCCCATTGGCCCCACTAAATAATTTGAGTCTGATTGTTCATTGGTGAAAAAACACAGATTTATCGTGACTAATATGTATACCTAATATTTCTAAATGCGAAAGTAAGTTTGTCAGTGGGAAGACGGCCAGATACACGCACATTTTTATAAAACTTCTTTTGATTGGTTACTCGCACTCGCGCCCGCCCACGTTATTTCTTCGTCTCCGCTTAGCATTCTTTTTGCTCGGCTCCTTAGCGTCATGAAGTAGGTATGTTAAATAGCCTTCCTCAAGAATTGCGCTATAAATGCAACAAGATATTTTTTTAATCCGACATCTGTATCCGACTGTTTTTTTTTTTTGTTCTAGAGATTAGCTAGTTAAAAATAAACAAACTCTTCAGCTTTATTACATTAAGTACTAACTTCTGCCCGCGACTTCGTCCGCGTGAAATTTATCTCGTCACATCGAGTACCCACGCTATTACTTCATGCTTGCTTAAAGTTCTTTCTGACTGTTTTTATTTTCGGTCCCTAGGGTGATGTTGAAATTGTTAAACCAGCTCATATATAAGAATATAAAAAAATAAAATATCTACAGCGTGGCGCTTTAATGGCGACATTAATTTAACACACGTATACGGTTTTGCGTAGTAGTTTTATGAATATATTTTAATTCAATTAAACATTAATATGTCGTGGATAGATGGCAACACAGTACAGCGAACAGCGCCATCTAACAATTTGATGGGTAAACGAATAATCATGTGATCGGAAACGCAAGCGAGCCCTACCGCTTGGACACGATCGTCGGTGGAGGGGATGCAGCGAGGACTGGTGGAGAGACCGAGTGTGGCGACAGTCTACAGTCGACAGTCGAGCTCGGACAGTCTTGGCAAACGCTCAGTACCGTACGCACGTGTTTGTTTCCGACGCAAGTGTGCGTTTCGGTTGATAATCGCTAGTTTATTAAAGTTACTTTAAATTCAAATTATCTTTTCGTTCGAGTACCCGCTACAGTGCCCACACATACGTAAACTATGTCGGATCATGACGAAGACCCGATGTTTCGCATCTCGGCCACCCAGTGATGCGACATCAGAAGTGGTATTGGACCTCAACGACTCACGTGTTCAAAATGAGAACGCTTAAAGTGAAATTGACCGTTGACATTTGAAAAACAAAGTGCAAACATGTGAACGCTTATTAAATAATCGTGTGGATCTGTTCAAGTTGGAACAAGTCAAGCCAGATACGGATGTGCGATTATGGTTCATGTAGTTTTGGGCATAAGCTGTATTCAGAAATACCTTTGCCGAGTGACGCGCCAGTTGCGCCTACCGCCATGTTCGAAAAAAAAGACTAACCGGAATTTGAGTTCGACGTATCCCGTTCCCGTGTTTAGAACACGCGGAGTGACTTTAAGAATCGAGCCAAGCAGCCCTGCAGCCATCAGCGAAGCACTTCGTGTGCTGCAAGTGAAGGAAACCAGGACATATCGCAGCCTGGTGCACGAGCAGTGGCAGCTAAGCGGATGGTGGACAATGTGCTGGAAGTCGTGAACGGCGAGTAGAAGTCGTACAACTACCCTCAGACACGTTGGAAAATAAAGGTGAGCTGTATTGTTTTGTTTACGATACTGGTGCTGATTGCTCGTTAGTAAAAGCGAGTTGTGCAGCCAAATTAAGTGTCAAACGAGTTAATAATGTTCTTGCATTCAGCACAGAACAAATCGTATGTAGTGTTGCAATTAGCGAGAAACAGCTTGAGATTTGATTACTATGATCTACCCGACATTTACTTGCAAAGTAATATTATGATAGTACGTGAAATATTGAACCTAGGCTTTTCGATTAACATGTCGGCGACAGAGTTTTTGTTGCTTAGCTTAGCTTAGCTCTTGTAATAAATTCAGTTTTAAACGGTCAACAGCAGAAAGTTAGATTTGATAGAACAAAGGTAGCTCCAACAAAATGTTCGGTTGACGATTTCGTGTTATTAGAAAACGAAAAGTGTTAGATCAGAAGTAGAGAAGTAGCTAATAGAAAAAAAAAACTGAGTTAGATCAGAAGTTCAGAGGTCCGTTTACGGAAGCAGAAGTTTTGGCGGGTGATCGCTATACGTTAAAAACTTTAAAATCTAACCTTACAAGTATGCTCTTGATAGGTTAAAGAGAGTGCCGGAGTGCCAAGTACCGCTTGAAGTAGAAGAGTTTGAGTTGAGTGATAGTGGTGAATCTTAGTTCGGCTGGTCGGACCGTACCAGTAGCCATTTCGTAGCCGTAGTCCGTTAGAAGTCGGTATTTACTTTATGTAATCCGTGGATGCGCGGTGCGCGGGTGACTCTGGCGGAGGTCGGGTCTTGCAGAGACCACAGAGTCCGTGGGACTCGGCGTTCAAGGGAATGCAATAGTGTGTGAGGGCTTAGTGAAAAGCCACAGGCCACGAATCTGATTCACACTTTGTGTTATTGTTTTGTGATAATTTAACGATAACTGCTAATGGCAGGTTGATATGACATTGGTACTTGGTCACTCATGCATTCCTACAATTGATACTTAACTTAAACTTAACTTAATTTTGCATTTAAATGATTAATTTGATAAAGGATTAAGTTAAATTTAAAATGATTATGATTAGATAATCAAAATTTGTTTACAATACTCTGGTTGAATCAATACTCTAAAAGCCTTCAACTCTAGGCGTAGGTATAAGTATGCTCACGATAGGTAAAGAAAGATGCTAGTAGGTCATGTACCAGTCGAAGTAGATAGTGATCACACTGGTGATGAACAAGCCTACATTATGGGAAGCACGCGAGTAGGGGTTCTCTATCGGCCGTAGTAAAGTTGTGTGGTGTCACAGGGTGATACACACGGATCCATGAGCTGGATGTGTGAGAGCAATGCGATTGCTGGTCGGCTCGAGAGCCGTGGCGTTAGAGTGGTTTACTCGTGTGTGGGTTTCTAGGTGTCTAAGGCTCTTAGTGATAAAAATGATTGTTAATGTGGATAACGATGGTACATGGCTCTACTATGATTTGTTTACATTACTCTTTCCCAATACATGATCGCTGGTTAAGCGAGTTATGTTGACTATCGCTGGTTAAGCGTGTTAGTAGTCTAATCACTGGGTAAGCGTTAGCTGTTGAATCGCTGGTTAAGCGTGTTATGATGTGCTTTCGCTGGTTAAGCGTTAGTGTGTTAATATCGCTGGTTAAGCGTTATTATTATCACTGGTTAAGTGATAGGATTTTTAACGCTAGTTAAGCGCTAAAATTAAAGCGCTAAAGTTAAGTACTGGTTAAGTACTTCAATGAATTTCACTACTGGGTAAGTAGTGATGCATGGTGCTGGTTAAGTGCTGTGGATTTGTTTGGTAGAGTCTAAATACTGTCTTAATTGAGTGCCTTTATTCTTTCATTTTAGTGTTCTGTTTGGTTCACAATCAATTAAACGCAATACTCAGACGGTTTAATTTGACCCAATTATTTTTGTGATAATGTCCCTGACGTGGGTCAGGATAGCCGAGCCATGAGCGTTGTATGTAATCTACGAGTTAGTTGATATAGTTTCTGACTAATTATTACTAAGGCTTAGAGAAATCTTTTGTTATCAATGATAGTTTGGATCGGAGTATTACTAACGAATTTGAAGAAAGTCGAGTAATAGTTTTGTTGATGAAACAGAGTGGAGATTAAGTTGTGTGTGTTGTGTGGGGTTTCGTGAGAAACCATAAAGTCCAGGAGTGACTTGGCGATCCGAGGGGGATGCGCAAATGAATTTGACGAGTTGAGTAACTGGAAGTTACTACATAGTATGAGACACATGCATCTTAGTTGATTATTTTTATTGTAACCTAGAGATTTGGGAATCAAATAGTGGGTAATGCTCTGAACTCTGCTATTTTTAGTGTGTTCGAATTTTCATTGTGTTTTTGCCTGTACCAAATATGGTCAGGAGTGACCGAGCTATGTGATACTTTGCGGGTATGTTTCTTTACAGATTAACACACGTTGACATGGAAGAATACTACAGCAGGCCGGTGCTTATCGAAAGTTCCGCTTCAAGGAAATGCATTGATGATAACCTTGGGCAAGGTATCCAATGCTACCAATTTGGCGTCAAGTTCTGCTGGACCAAAGCAGCGATCAGACAGCATCTGTTTTCGATGTGGCAACACCGGAAATTTTGCTTTGAGATGTCCACGAAGCAATTATGGAGGCGCCTGCATAGTGAGGGGCCCAGGCGGTACCGGGCCAGCGCCTGCAGCAGCGGCTAATAGTGAGCGACACGCTTAAGTTTGCTATGTCAGCAATCCGAGCAGTGTACTGATGAATACTGGGTGAGTCGTATCCATTTTATTGCGATTCTGGCGTCAAAAGATTGTGTTAAGTTAAAGTGTTAAGTACCCTGTACCCTACAATTTTTATCTGAGATTTTGATTAACAATCTGCGTTTAGAGATCTCATTTCATGTTGTACCGGTTGTGTCTTAAAAATGATAATTTAACTGACCGTAAGATGTTAGATCAAGGATTTAACGTTAGTATGACAATCTGATAGTATTGTTTTGCGTAATCACAACAGGTTTGGTTGTTAAATTATGTAAAGTTTCAAACGCTTGTTTTCAAGTTAATTTCGATAAAGTGAACACTGACGTGTATACTGACGTTCGGGCAGAGCTCGTTCCCAGTTAATTGATCTTTTGTTAGAATACCGTCTTATTTTTCTGGTGATATGTCTAGATCCCGTGTTACAAGAGAACAGTTGTAAATTCAACTTTTAGATCGTTGTATTACTGTTAATAATCGTCGGCCTGGAATAATGATTAAAAAGGCCAATTACGATAGTAATCAATTTAATCAAAGTCAAGTTAGTCTCTAAATTTTCTTTTAATGATTATGTTTTAAAGGCGCTTGACTCAGCGAACCTTAGAATACTGATTGTGTGAGGAGGATAACCGATCACCAAGTTCCTCGAGAATCAGATGTAATAGTTAAGGATAGTGGTAGTGAAACCACCTCCGATTAAGAATGGCTTGTCTACTCATACTCGAAATTTTAGACCGCACCTCATGCGTAGTAGCGCGTGTGGCGATGGGTCTAGAAGGAATCGTTGCTGCGATTTCTGTCTGTGTTGGTGCACAGAGCCCCTCATGTGTTGAAGCATATGTGGCGGCAGTTAGGTAAAGAATCGTTGGTGCGATTCTGGTCTGTGTTGGTGCACAGAGCCCCTCATGTGTTGTAGCATATGTGGCGGCAGTTAGGTAAAGAATCGTAAGAATCGTTGGTGCGATTCTGGTCTGTGTTGGTGCACAGATTAAAAATAAAGTTTTATGAGTTGAGTATACATTGCTTATGAAATTGATTTCGGTAAATTCTATCGGTTTTGTTTTTGATTTAACTTGTTGATCGGTCGATCCAGGTCTGTGTTGGTGCACAGAACGCCTCATGTGCAGTGATTATATGTGACGATAGGTCTCTTTGTACCGCACCTCATGTGCAGTAAGCACATGTGGCGATGGGTCTATAAGAAATCTTTGATGTGATTCCTGTCTGTGTTGGTGCACAGAGCGCTTCATGTGTTGTAGCACATATTGCGTTAGATTTAGAGAATCGTTGGTGCGATTCTTGTCTATGTTGGAGCATAGAGCCCCTCATGTGTTGTAGAATATGAAACAACTGATCTGTTAAGAATCGTTGGTGCGATTCTGGACTGTGTTTTTGCACAGATCTTAGTAAATAGAAACTGATTCGTTACAAGTGTTTTAATTTCATTTGGTTCAACTAATTGATCGAACCTTTTCTAATGATTAATGTTGTATGGGGTGCTCTTTGTACGAAACCTTTATAACAAGGTATTGTAAATTATGACTAGAGAAATTAAAGTAACAATGAGACATGAGCTACCTTAGTTATAAGGTATTGGCAGGATAGCCGAGCTACCTTAGTTATTAGGTATTTGGCAGGATAGCCGAGCTTGTTTACTCTCTGAGTATATTTGGTCCACAGGTACTACACCCGAGGACGGGTGCTAGTCAGGGATGGCCGTGTCGTGGATAGATGGCAACACAGTACAGCGAACAGCGCCATCTAACAATTTGATGGGTAAACGAATAATCATGTGATCGGAAACGCAAGCGAGCCCCACCGCTTGGACACGATCGTCGGTGGAGGGGATGCAGCGAGGACTGGTGGAGAGACCGAGTGTGGCGACAGTCTACAGTCGACAGTCGAGCTCGGACAGTCTTGGCAAACGCTCAGTACCGTACGCACGTGTTTGTTTCCGACGCAAGTGTGCGTTTCGGTTGATAATCGCTAGTTTATTAAAGTTACTTTAAATTCAAATTATCTTTTCGTTCGAGTACCCGCTACAGTGCCCACACATACGTAAACTATGTCGGATCATGACGAAGACCCGATGTTTCGCATCTCGGCCACCCAGTGATGCGACAAATATTTATTTATTTATTAACAATTTTATAAAATAGCATCTTAGAGCAACCTGACTTAAAGAACTGTAGCGCAGGGGTCATTTGCCGCGGTCACGGATCATAACATCGCATCAATGTAATTAAAACAATTAACGAGCAAAGAGAAGGCGAATTGAAGGAAAGAGAGAGAGCCCTATGTCGGCGCGCGGCGCAGGTGGAAATTTTCAAGTTAGGTTTTTTTTTATAATTACTGGCCACTAGCCCTACCCGTGTGTTAAATTAATGTCGCCATTGTAGCGCCACGTTGTATTAAATGCAAAAATATTTTTTTAATCCGACTGGTAGATCTAGACATAAGCGCGTTCAAGCTAACAAACTCTTTAGAATTATAGAAGATAGGGAAGTAGATAGAAAACTGTAAGTTAAGCGACACATAAACACCAATACCCGTTTGTTTCATGATATAAATACCTTCGTTGTATTTGCATTGAGATGCTTCAAACATTATCCTATCCTCTATTAAACGATATTAATCTACATTTCAAACTAAATACAGTAACAGATGCAAGTTAGTTACTGGAGCTCCACAATCCACATACATAAAGACGTCACGAAATTCTTCATTTCGCAAGGAACCACTACGCTAGGATTACGCTCCGGTTAAATGGCACAGAAATGTGCCTCAACACACGTCGACACGCATAATACGTCCCGCGGTGCGAGCCCGCCTTTGTTCCCGACACGTGTGTACAAAGCACTTTGGCACATTATCAAGGAACACTGTTCCAAGGTACTAGTCTAAGCATAGACCTGGCTGTCAGCGGTAAATGGGGGACAATGCCGGGATTATAGCCACAACAGAACTGTAGCTCGTTACAGTAAGCACCGCGACAAGCAACCGACCCAATTATAGTTAACTTTGTTTCTCGACACATTGCGGAATTACTGAGACATTGAACAATTACTGCGGTACAAGTAGTTTCCATTGTTACAACTATCATCTTCGCAACATCTTCATTGAAAGTAGATACCTACCTAACTACTCACTATAACAACGTCGGTTTCGCAAAAACAAAACACGATCGTATCACAGGCAGTTATGACCGAGTATACACATTTTACGTTCCAATTATTACGTCAGCACAAAAATAATGGCGTCGAAGAATTAGCGCTAATAGAGTTTGTGGCTAAGAAGATAGATAGAGATAAATAGTGCAGCGCTGTGCCGACTCGGACCACCACCGGAATTAATCACGTGGAAACAAAAAGAATTTGTAAGTACCTAGTTAGTTTTCGTTAGTTTTGTAAAACCGACTTCGAGTTATGAAGTTACGATATGCGGTGACTAGCGGGGTGGTACACCCTAACGAAAACTTGTCTCACCGCATCACTGAACTCTTTATATCTGCTGTTCGCACCGCCGCCGCCGCCATGCGCCGCCACTTTATAATATTTTCACTTGAAATTCGCCATTCACCCTCTTTTATTTGAATCGGAGTATGATTAATATATTACGCTGTTTCCGATTCTGAAAAATGTGCAGCGAATGTCGAAAAACAGTTGAATAAAAGGGTAGGAATAATCTTATTTTTGGTTTCTTGTGCCTTTTGCTGTGTAGCAAAGAATACCAATTAAAACTATATTAAATGTTCCTAAGTAAGGTATTTACAAGGCAGATGTAAGTGGAAGCGCCGGGAGGGAACCTTATTGGTGATGTTTTTCAGAAAGGTAAGATGCGCAGTACTTTTAACCAGCGTGCGTGTATAACGAAGCAAAAGGAGTAGGTATGTATGGATCGTAGCAGATTTCGTTCTGTAGTTTGTGCCCCACAGAAAAAAAGCGTAAGTTTATTTAGATATGTTCCTAATCCTGTAGTTATCCCAGCTTAGTAAGAATACGCCAAACCAAAGGCGTTAAAAGGGATTATATCACGCCAGCAACCCGTGCACTAACAAAACAACGAAAAACATCATCCTCTGCGAATATTTTCACTATTTTCATGTTAGGTACGAACAGCAAAAGTCAAAGTTAAATCATTTATTTCAAATAGGCACATTAAAGGCACTTTTCAACGTCAAAATTTAAATTAAAATAAAATTATTAAAGAAAAGGTAGTTTTCGTATGGAGAAGAATGGGCAAGAAACTCCACCGTTACCCTTTAAAAATGTTTTACAATATTTTGCATACATTAATTATAAAATTATATGTGAAGACGATGCACCTAAAAATAAAATTACCACAATAGGTAAAATAATTAAAATGAATTAATGAAACCATGACATATATTGACTATGTGATAGATACATGGTGCTCACATATTTACAAACATTCCAACACATACTTACAAAGCTCACATATTTATAAAAATATAGCAGGTAGCAGTTTCATTTCCATCCATATAAAAGAGCTTGTGCATGCTCTTTTATAGCTCCACTAGATAGATTTAATACTCTTTACTAAGTACACCATTAATATTACAGATAAATGTAGAAATATTACATGTAGTGACACAATGGGCGGGTCTTTTAAAGACAATATTTGGATGGATTAAGAGAGATGGTGAGACAATACTGCAAGTAGTCTGTGGTGTACCCGTTACATATATGTAACACTACAATATCGATAGAATTCATTGTTACACAAGTTTTTTGAACGCAATGAATTTTTAATCTAAAAAGTTTTCTGCAAACATTATGTGACATACCACTGTTATGTAGTTTGTTGCAATATTCCAACTTCGGCTTACTGTCGGAATCGAATTTTAAGCCAGTGTTTTGAAACAAAACTATGACAAACCGTTTTGCGATATCAATGAAAAGTTGTGAGTTATTCATACAATCGCTTGCTTTCGATATTGGCTACTTGTTGGCGAACTGATTATTTCCTCGTTATATATTATCATATAAAACTTTGCATCTTCCTTCTCTGAATCTCTCGGGAATCTCATTTTAGTAACGGCTGTTGCCAAATGCTTGCTGATATGAGCAAAAAGCGCCGCAGAATGCATGTTTTTTTATTATTTTCGGGTGTTTCTGCGAGGGGCGGCGGTGGATAATTTAATACTGCAATATGAAAAGACCTTTACTCTCAGTTGTTAGCCTTCGCTCACACGTTTTCAAATAAAATATTCACACCGCAACTCAGTTACCTCGATGAACTTTTGAATTTTCAGTTCGGATTTGCATCGCTCGGGTTAGTTCGCATCATATTTTCCTATTCGGCACATCGAACCCTACCTACCTGTTTGAAAATGCAAGTACAATAATGTACATGTTGTTTTGAATAGTAGTTCAAACCGAATACGTTATTGGGTATTTGTAAAGGATCCCGCAGACAGGCGCGATGTGATTCTGGAGAAATTTCCATGAAATTTCCACAGAAATTGTTTTACTAGCATCGCGTAGCGCTTTACTGTGGGAACTTTAATACAGCCTACTATCCAAATAGGTTGATCAAATAGTTTTTCCGACTGTATATAACTATTAAGTAGTTAGTGGTCTCTAATCCCCGGTTGAGTGCGCTGGGCAGACTGTATAGACATTAAATTAAAAGTTCGGTTAAGAGCACACGACACGGTTCATCGGATAATAAACGATTATTGCCGCCCACACGTTGGCAACACATATAATATGGCCGCTATTTTTTTTCGGGCAAAATTTATTTTGTAGCAATGCTCGCGTTAATGGTAGTTAGACCTACATCGTTGAATAATAGGTTGCAATAGTTGTTCTAGTTTCTTCAGAAAAAGAGAACATTATTGCGTATTATATTTTGTAGTTCGAAATATTGTTTAACCCTTTACTTATCTCAGAAGCCCAATTCTCGTAATTTAAAACGTTCAAAATCTAGTCGCAGTCTCATCTCGGCGACAAACAAATGTCAAAAACTTGTCAAAATGTAGGGAAATTAGAAGTATTTTTTTACAGATTGAGACTGAGATCAGACTGTGAACGTTCTTAAAATTACGAGAATTACCCCTCAGATCTATGTTAGAGAGTTTGGTTTCCGCACTTATGTAGGTCTTCAGGTGGACCATGGTACGTGGATTATGGCGGCCATCGGTGGTTGTTCCTACCGGCCAACCTACCCCCAGAATTTTATTAGGTCTCCTTCATAGATAATCACATCCATCCGACAGGCTATCGTATCGAAAATGATAACATTTTCATGACCTAATTTTCCTTGCCCCGGAAAGCAAGCAGCTGTCGGAAGTAAAGCGTGTAAAATTTTCGTGTTTTGTAGTTGTGCACAGCGTTTAGATGACTCCTACGATAACATTGATAGATGTTCGATACAGTACGGAAGCGTATCGAGTAGTTGTGAATAGCTTTGCTGGTCTGTTTAGAACATCTGCAGAAGGCGTCCCGAGTGTTTCTGTTCTAATCTGGGTGACACCTGTGCATTCAAAGAGCACATACACAATGGTTTTCTCAGTCTCCCTCCATGCACAGAGGACTGTCCGTTATGCCTATTGTGTGGAAGCGTTTGTTTAGAAAGCAGTGTCCCGTTATGGTGCCCGCCACCAGGCACAGGCATTCCTATCCAGGTGTTAATTTCAACTATTTGTTCTCGTTGATGAACATATGAACTATAAACTTATTGTGTCACAAAATAAACAACTCCACCTACTTACAAAGCAATCGTAAATAGACGTTCACGTTCATATTTATTTTGTAAGAAAACAAAAATCGTTTCCACTTTATTTTCACTCGATATTTGTTCTAAAAGCAGAAACCTTATGCAGGTCCGTTGTACACACGGCTACACGTCAAGCTATACAAAACCAGTTTATCTTGGCCTCATTTTGTATGATATTTTCTCACAATGAACGGTCAGTTATTACTGGTTTTGTATAGCTTGATGTGTAGCCGTGTGTACACACGTTTTTCTTGCCGTGAAAAAACTACGGTTGATTCGCCTTATGTAGGTCGTCAGTGTTGTATGGATCACTATGGAAGCTTATTGACATGGCGGGCCGCCATATGCGTCTTCCGGTGGTTTGACGTGTCATATTGTACAAGCACACATGATTACCTATTTTACGGAGAAGCTAGCGCCGTGCCGTAAAAACAACCGGACCGTGTACAACAGGCCTTATTCGTTGAACACTTGCTGGAAGTGATCGCGATAAAAGAATAATGTGTGTACTTAACCTGATTACTTCGTTACTGAGATTACAAACAACAAACACGGGAGGAGCACACTTTCACAAATAAATACCATTAACTGAACTGTCGTTAACGTTTATTCTGCTCGTTGTAATTGCTTGTTGAATGAGCAGACAGTAGCTGAGCTCACATTTATTTATTTTCACTTTAATGGCAAGTAGTTCAGTCAACCGCGCATCAGTATAATAATAATAATAAATTTATTCCATAAAAAGGAGATTGTAGTACATGAGGCATAAATAAGGTTATTAATATAAGTTTGTACCATGTCAAACACAATCTGGTGGGTGAAGTTCAGCTTTCCTAGCTAGGTTATAGAATAACCTGTATTAAGGAATAGCTGTCCCTGTCCCTAACAAAAAGTTACAATAAACTAGTACAAGTAATTTTTTTTTTTTAATACTACAACAATGATTATAATTGAAATGCGCGCGCGTCAGCGCGTGTGTGTGTGAGAGTGATTGTTTAAGTGTAAGCAGTGGTAGCAATTTGACATATACAGCTTTATGTCATAGCCGTAAGAGCGGTTTACATGTTTACATAGTTCAAGTGTTACCAGTGAAATGTTATGACTGTACTGTGTTACCAGTGAAATGTTATGACTGTACCTATACATACAAGGTGTGCTAAGTGAAAAAAATCTGGTATTTTATCTAATTAGTAAGTTTCTTACCTGACTTCCTCATTAGTCCTGTAGCTGCAAGCGTGATTGCTGAACGTGAGTTCCTGGGCTCAAATCCCAGGTTGGGCAAAGTGGTGGTTGTTCCATCATGAATTTTTCAGTAACAGCCTGTTGCCTGGTCTATAGCAATTGTCTTGCCCCCTATGGCATGGGCCTATGCTCATGCGCATGCCGTAAGAGCGGCTTACATAGTTCACGTGTCACCAGTGATATGTTATGACTGTACCTATACATACAAGATGTGCTAAATGAAAAAAATCTGGTATTTTATCTAATTAGTAAGTTTCTTACCTGACTTCCTCATTAATCTTTTAGCTGCAAGCGTGATTGCTGAACGTGAGTTCCTGGGATCAAATCCCAGGTTGGGCAAAGTGGTGGTTGTTCCATCATGAATTTTTCAGTAACAGCCTGTTGCCTGGTCTATGGCAATAGTCTTGCCCCCTATGGCATGGACCTATGCTCATGCGCATGCCGTAAGAGCGGCTTACATAGTTCAAGTGTTACCAGTGATATGTTATGACTGTACCTATACATACAAGGTGTGCTAAGTGAAAAAAATCTGGTATTTTATCTAATTAGTAAGTTTTTTACCTGACTTCCTCATTAATCTTGTAGCTGCAAGCGTGATTGCTGAACGTGAGTTCCCGGGCTCGAATCCCAGGTTGGGCAAAGTGGTGGTTGTTCCATCATGAATTTTTCAGTAACAGCCTGTTTCCTGGTCTATGGCAATAGTCTTGCCCCCTATGGCATGAACCTATGCTCATGCGCATGCCCTAAGAGCGGTTTACATAGTTGAAGTGTCACCAGTGATATGTTATGACTGTACCTATAAATACAAGGTGTGCTAAGTGAAAAAAATCTGGTATTTTATCTAATTAGTAAGTTTCTTACCTTACTTCCTCATTAGTCTTGTAGCTGCAAGCGTGATTGCTGAACGTAAGTTCCTGTTCCTCATGCCTCTATAGTCTTAGTAGCAGCCCGGAGTTAAGATTTGTGCCCGCAATTATATTATATTGTGGTTGCAATAGGTTCGCCCCCTACCCCCAAGCGGGAGCCGCTCGTCCGGGCTGTGCGGTTTAGCCCGACGTAGCGGCCCACGGGTAGGTTGCGGTGCCGCTTGCGCGACATCGCGACCTACCTGAGGCGGGCCGCGATGTCCCCCGTGAGGGAGACATTGCGGCTGAGGATAGAGGCCGCGGCGGGGCGGGAGGAGCTCTCCCTTCCTTCCGCGGCCTTGACGGGGCCGCCACCGTTCCCACATACCCGACAGACGGGGATGCATAAAGCATTTCTCAGCGAGAAGAAAAAAAAAAATAGGTTCGCCCCCTACCACAGCGGACAGCTTGTTTATTTTTTTATATATGTGAATAGTAGACAAAAAGTTCATCACGAGAGTATCTAAAATTGCCAAGTATCTGAAGGCTGGTAGTAGAGCAAAACTAGCACCAAAGCATTTACTTCTGCAAGGTAAAGTTCTGAACTCGACTGATTAGTCTGGCTTCTAGTACGTCTCGCGAATTGATTAAGGTATAACTTACATTCAATTTACATAATAAATTCAGGGTACGCATTCATCAAAGCCTGTTACTTCGCTAGAACATGGATTAGTCCTGTGAAGTTAGTCGTAAAGATAGGCGAATATTATGTCTTAGAAATGTAAATAAGTGGGATTGGTACAGTTGCGACTTCGTCTGGCTTATACGTTAGGTGTGGGGTACTTAATCACTTAGAAAATGGGAGCTAGTTATCAGCCTCACACCAGGCGTTGTGTCCACAACTAGCTTGTGAGTCAGTCATCTTCTAAGTAAATGCTAATGTGTCTTCGTGTATTTTCAGAGTTTCAGTAGACAAGTTACAACTAGTATTTGAATTGTTACTCCTATAGAGGTATGAGGAACAGTGTGTAAAGTTCACTCAATCTCCATAGAAAAGGGAGGATCTTCCGACCAAACAGGTGTTGTGTCTGGCGGGCAATTGCCCAACGATTGATGTCGGGAAGTTTGTATATATGCTAATTGCGCGGTAAACTCTGCTTGTGAGATGCAGGATTTGCGTGACGTCAGTATGATGCGCTGTTCGCATGTGGCGTTGTAGATAGCGGTATCTACAACGCCACATGCATCATTGTTTCAAAACGCGCCAACATGACAACTTGGTTTTTATATCTATACTAATATTATAAAGAGGTAACATTTGTTTGTTTGTATGTAGGGGGGAACTACCAGTAGGATTTGAAAAATTATTTTTACATTTGATAGCCTAATTCTTGAGGAAGGCTATAGGCTATTTAACATCACGGTATGATCCTTAGGAGCCGAGCAAAAATATCGCTAAGCGATAACGATCTCTGTCTCTCTCAAAACGATGACTATCTTTACGGCGCGAAAACGAAGCGATAGCGCGGGCAGGCAATGCGATGCGACGGGATGGTACTGTGGAAATAAAAATTTCACGCGGACGAAGTCGCGGGCAGAAGCATGTTTCTTTACATTCATGTAGTTTGTTATCATTCAAAGTCAAAGTCGTTTATTGCAAACTAAGTGTACAATGTTATTGTTGGTGTTATGTTATGTTAATAGATACTTATGACTTAGCAGCCTTTTACATGCATTGCAATTTTATCATTCGCCTGCCCTTATCATAAATTAGCATGAATTAACATTATTATTAATTAATTATTATCTTTTATATTAGTACAATTAAATTGAGAAATTAGTTATGTCAAAATTAAATGTCAATAATAATGAATTTAATACAATTATTAAGCAATAATATTAATGTCATCCTTTTCAGGTAGTACAAATTATAATTTTATATTAAGTTAAATAGGATAGACTAAATAGTATGGTTTGTATAGGACCATAGATATATTTCTTACCTTTTTATGTATGGGACAGATCGTCACTCTTGATCTCATTTAATTGTGCCTTTGTGTTTCGTGCTATTTCTTTTGTGTGCACTAAATAAATGGTTTATCTATCTATATATAATAATAATAACCTTCTAATAACGTACCTACATTAAAATTTATGTTATATCCTACTTATAATATATTTATATAATATTATAAATGCGAATAGATGGATGGATGTTTGTTACTCTTTCACGCAAAAACTACTGAAGGGATTTGGATGAAATTTGGTACACAGATAGTATATAACCAGTATTAACACATGGGATACTTTTATCCCGATATTCCCGCCAAATAACAACCTTACAACAACTTATTTCCTATAAATCTAAAATATTAGATACCCAATTAGTAACTCAGAGCACAATAATAAATATAGGTTGTTACGAAACCGATTAGCCCTGACCCCCGTACTAGTTATAAACTGTATTACGGTGGAACAGCTGTCGTCGTTCTCTGTTTACAATATTTAAGCCGATTTGAGAGAAAATGAAAATGTTAGAGCCGACACGCGATAGGAGAAGCAAACAAGAAGACTGTACTGCTGTCATTTTGACATTACCTGTAGCCCAATTAATGGCACACATTAATTAATTTATAAATCACTGGGACATATTATTTTCTGTTTAGAAAATAGGAAGACAGCATATCAATCAATCTGCCTAGCCTGTTCCCAACTATGTTGGGGTCAGCTTCCAGTCTAACCGGATGCAGCTGAATACCAGTATTTTACGTGCAGCGACTACCTATCTAACCTCCACAACCCAGTTACTAGGTAATACGATACCCCTTGGTAAGACTGGTTGTCAGACTTTTGGTCTTCTGGCAATTCGTAACCACTGTCAAAGATCTACGAATGACAGTCGACCAACAACTTAACGTGCTGTCACGGATGGGTCTCGGTAAGTAAAGATAGTCACTCATCCACAGACCGACCGCGGCAAGCGAAGCTTAACCTGATCGATCGAACCGTACGGCTGTAGTGGGTAATAAGTGTGTAGCAAAAAAACTAAAACACTAGCGGAATTAACTAGCGATATCGACTAACGATTAGGAAGAAAATTGGCGCGCCTTCGTGAATCTGTAACCACAAGTAAAGCGCGCGCCACTTCGTGACATAAAAATAGTATAAGTGATGACCGAAAGGGTCGACCCATGCGGCTGTTATTACTTAGCCACGAGCCCCCCAAGAAACACAGCATATATTATAAGTTATAAAACATATTACACGTGATAACTAACCCGGTGTTACTGAAGAGATATTGTTTCCCTATTCAGGGAACTTTAAGACTATGTGAGCACCTCGACTTAACAATCTTGAACGACCCAAATAGTTTCCCAACTTTAACTACTTAAGACTATAGACCGATACTAAACTCAAGTGATCTATGGATAAGTAAGTACCTACTTATAACATAACATCACGCGTGTAATCCTTGAAGGGTTAGACAGAGTTGTACAGACGCAGCACATCAAGCTACTAAAATCTGTCAAATTTATTTAATCGATTTTCAACTTTATCGCTAAAGCATTAAGGTTCAAAGTTGATTGGGAAAATTTGACACTTTTGGATAGCAACAGCTGTACCTTGTTTAGTACACCCACATTTCATCAGTAGGGGTGAGACTATTGTCATCAACCTGGCGCAAATCCACACTCCTGCACCCTGATTGCGTAACACACAATCGGAATCTGAATCATTTTGAAGCAAATTGCTAATCCATTGCTTCATAAGTTCGAAAAGTCTGCTCAACACGTAAATAACGTAATGAATTTTGTTGAACTGTCAAAATGAAACCGATTCCGATTGATCGTGTGTTACGCAATTAGGGTGCGGGTTGCTACTGACGTACTTATGTATGAAGACTGCTCCGTTGGTCTCGTGGTCGCAAACGTGATTGCTTAACGTAGGGTCCTGGATATTTCCATTGGGAATATCTTAGTAACAGCCCAGAGTTTAGAAGTTTGCGGTGTGATACCCCCATGTCTCGCACGTCAAGCCGTTGGTCCTGATCTCTCTCCGGTACCATCCATCGGACAATGAGCGTGAGGGAAGAGCGAGTGCACCTATGTTTGTGGATTATAATATCTCCCGCGCCGAAGGCTGGACTCGATATCGCCGAAATTCGGCCTGGAGGACATTTTATGCATGAAGAAGATATTTTCTAACACATTTTCCAAATTATTCCTGTTTCTATTCCCAGTGTAAAGCACTAAAAGAAACGGGTTTAGAACACACGGTTTCGCACTAAAGGCAATGCACGAAATATCTCAATTTTTCAAAATATTACCTACTGTAAAAATGTTGCAGCGAGAGAAATGAGTTCCCCACAAGCCGCAGCATTGTGTTATGGCGGGAAAATAAAAACGAACCGCACTTGATTCACAACAGTCAGTGGTGTGCAGTATGTTATAAACTTGATAACGCGCCACACGTAACATTGTTGTGATAACACAATCATGTTGCCGACAATACCCTGCCCAGGGGACACTTGATTTTCCCCAGAACTTCTTTGTGACATCGTTGCTGCGATGTGGAGCGAAAAACTGGTTTAAATACCCGGAAAATATTGTTTTCTGATGTCTGATCATGTATGCTATTACATGTTACCCAATTAATGTTAGTATGAGTTTTCATCGGAATCATACCTACTGTTTGTTTTTTTATCAATACAATATGATATGTGTTGAGATGACTCTACGCTATTTTTTTGAAGATTTGTTTGGAAAATAACTCTGCAATTTCCGCTTAAATGCATACCGACTAATGGCCGTCCTGATATCAAGAGGAAGCGCATTATATTAATTTATAAAACTCTACCAACACCGCTATGGACGAGGAATGAGTAGGAACTTTGGATCGCATTCATCATCCCACCCTCTTATTTAAATGAATTATCTTCACAATTTCTTAGTGTGTAGGTATTCTAAAAGTACGACAAAACTAATAAAACTTTATACAATATTCAACCTCTTCAAACAAAACGGTACTTTCTTCGCCAACTTATAATAAATCCTTCACCTTTTTGCTCCCGCCCGGACAATAAAAATGTGTGACGTAAGACAACATTGCAGCATGTGCGGTCCCAGCTCAGGTCGGGTCAGGCTCCACCGCATTGCAGCACCTGGCAACACACAATAATTACATTTTTAAATAGGGAATTGTTTTTATCGCGAGCTCCTGGACGTTAGAGCTACTGCAATCGTGTTATTGTAACCATGGCAACCGATAAATTGGAACGCGCTGTAGTTTTTAAATTGTACGTGTGTTTGGAGTAGAATTTCAATATCATATTAGTTTGAGCGTAGTTGCGTGAAGTAGAATTTCAATGTGATATTAGTTTGGTTGTAATAATAAAGTTAGGATGGAATATTTTTTGACGGTTTTATAGTAATGAAATGAGAATTTGTGGGACTAATAAATTATATTTGTAAATAAGTAGGCCGACGTACGTAGTATTATATTAAATGTGGCCGAGGTTAGCCGCATATTTAAGATGTTATGTCTCATAACAGAGGTCAGCCTTTTGTTAGATAATCTATACAAATAAATAAAATTGAAGTGTCTATTTGTAATGTCAAAATAGTAGCTTTTTACTAAATTCATAAGAAAACATATACCTACGGTACTTTTAACATTTTTTTTTACTATCTGTTTGTTCCGGCTAATCTCCGAAACGGCTGAACCGATTTTTACAAGACTTTCACAGGCAGATTATAAGGAGTAACTTAGAAAACCGCGCAAAAAGCTTATACATTAAAAAGAGAAAAAGATTCTTCCTTTTCAATGGAGGAGTGGTAATTACCTTCTCTAAGTGACACATGATTGATACCCGTCAGCCACGCGAACGAAGTCGCGGGCACAGCTTGTTCAAAATAAGTTGGAATATTTCATAATACTGCTTATGGCCGCTATTCTCAGAACGATGGATGAAACCTTTAGTAAACAGTACTTAGAATTCAGGTGCCGATACCGATACAGAGAAATTAATATCGTATATTCTTGATAAAATGAGGTCAACAATTTAACCTAAGTATAGATACATACATACATACTTTCATGATATTGATTAACTTACCGAGAATCTATATTAATCTTTTATCTATAGGCATCTCTCTCCACGGGAGAACAGCTTTTACTGTTATTACACTAATTAGATAAGGAGCTCTTTGGTAAAAATAGTCAGGATGTTATTGTAGCCAAGTGGATCTTGTGACGCTTTCGACTTCTACACGAAGTTGGCAATATGTCGGTGGATATTTTAGTTATTATTTTAAGTGAGTATGTAGGTTGGTTCTAGACTCATAATAATAGGTTACGAAGAACTAGTGAGCTAGTTTACTTACTATTGTATAGCATCAAGTGCTTTTATCTGAAGAGATAGCTGTGCTGCTGGGGAGTTTGTTGAGCCACTTCTTCCTTCCAGCTAAAGCGCTAAGAAGGGCAGGCGTTCTGGAGGACTGTCTTAGGTCATTTTGTCGTTCGAAAGTACTGATTCTCAGCCTAGTTTGAATAAATGGCTTTTGATTTTGAGTTTATGCGAAAATAAGTACTTCCAAAAAAAAAAAAAAAAAAAGGACGCTTTGAACATATTCTAACGTAGAGATATTATCGCGGACGTCCACGTCACGGCATCACGATAACACGGGTTAGTAAAATGTATGGAAATTAGGTATATGAAGATGCTTTGGAGGCATGAGGAACAGGGTGTAAAGTTCACTCATCCTCCATAGAAAAGGGAGGATCCTCCGACCAGACGGTGTTGTGTCTGGCGGGCTATTGCCCAACGATTGATGTTGGGAAATTGTATCTATGCTAATTGCGCGGTAAACTCCGCTTGCGAGATGCAGGATTTGCGTGACGTCAGTATGACGCGTTGTTCGTATGTGGCGTTGTAGATACCGCTACAACGCTTTAAAATTTCCGTGGATGAGGACGTGGACGCCAGATAATAAATGATGTTAGAAATTATATAGATTAAAAATCAAAATTATGTTTCCTTTTTCACCTTACCCATATCACAATTACCCGCACCACAGGCACAGATCGGAAACCATATTGCCTGAAATTAGATTCTTGGTAGATACAAAATGTCGATAGGTAGTTGGTATATCCAAGAAGGCAATACTATACTAACATGTTATACCTATGTGTCACAAATAAATACATTTGAATTAATTTCTTCCCGTGACCTGGCTGGCTTTTACCTTGGCCAGAGGCTATAAGCATTGCCATACAACGTGGTAACGCCACCAGTCTCTTGGGTAAATTACCAGTCGACGGTGATGTGCATACATTTCTCGGAATTATTATTTTAGTTTGTGATTAGTTTTGGTTAAGTTTCCTAACTTAACCAAAACTAATCACAAACTAAAATAAATAAAAATAAATAAATAAAAAAGAAAATATTAATTAACTAGCTGACCGGCAAACGTTGTTTTGCCATATAAATTATTTCTAGCTACCTGGCGCTACTTCGTTCGCGTGGTGTCCTACCCCCTACCCTACTCCTACCCTACTCCTACCCTACTCCTACACTACTCCTACCCTACTCCTACCCTACTCCTACCCTACTCTTACACTACACCCACCCTACTCCTACCCTACTCCTACCCTACTCCTAACCTACTCCTACACTACTCCTACCCTATTCCTACCCTACTCCTACCCTACTCCTACCCTACTTTAACAAAATGATGCGCCAATTATTGAATTCATTTGTTACAAAAAATGTGATAAATGAAGAAACGCACTACCGATTTTGTGCAAACTTCACAAAAACCATCTACTAAATAGTCCGAACAAAGCCTAAACATTTGGTTTGGATAGGTGAGCCTGTTCTTGAGTTATAAAATTACAACGAAAAGTGGCATTGAGTTTTATATATATATAGATTAGGTATTAGTTGATATTAAACTTACCTAAAATAAAGTAAATGTCTGGTCCAATTAGACCAGGTAGGTTAGTCCAAGGAGTCTACTCCGAAGTAGTATCGGCCGAATGTTCGGCCATTTCCTGCTACGAAGTTACTATTTGGTTCGGTCGGTCCCGATCCTACACTCCTACTCTCTTTCGAATATTGACTATGTTCCCGACCCAACTGAGCCGATCCGAACTTTTTTCGCATTTTTCAATGGTATTCCCTTCGGCCATGTGTCGGTCCGATCCGAACATTCGCACTTTGCACTTCGGAGTCCACCCCAGGTTGCCTTAATCGCCCTCATAGTATAGCAACAAATAAAACATGAAATGGAGGCTGCCTGAACTTTGTTATTGTATTATTACAAAATCACATCTATGTAATCACCCTATTTTTATCTGAGGTGATCTCAATAGAAGAAAATTACGAAGGTACATTTTATTTGTATAGGGAATTAGGGATACGAATAAAAGTTAATTGAAATAAAAATAAATAGGTTTTTCATTAGGTTTTCCGTTTACCAGATTTCTTGTTTAAAAAAAATAGTCAAGCGTGTACATAAACGAACCACTTAGTACAAACTCAACTCAGCTTCGCGTCTTCTTCACAATGTTTTGCCAATTTTCAGCCTGTTACATGAACTGATGAAAAACGTTCGTCGACGACGGCGAAGCAATATATATTCTTGTTTGTCTTAGATGCGTCTCCTTTCCAAGGATTGTGGCTAAATAATAACAGCCCCACGGGTCGATCGAAAGTTAAGCTACGCTTGCCGCGGTTAGTTCGTGGATGGGTGACCATCCATTACATAACGAGACCCTTCCGTGCCTCAGAAATCACGTTAAACCGTTGGTCCCGGCTGTCATTTGCCGATGTTTGACAGTCGTTATGGGTAGTCGGAAACCTCAAAGTCTGACCACAAGTCTTACCAAGGAGTATCGTGTTACCTGGTAACTGGGTTGTGGAGTTCACATAGGCAGTAGCTCCATTTGAAATACTGGTATTCAGCTGCATCCGGTTAGCCTGGAAGCCGACCCCAACATAGTTCCGAAAGGACTTGATTTTATCTATGCATCTTCTATGATTTTCTCAGTACTCTAGATCTACGTTATTCTTACACAAATTATACTCAAGTCTCATCTATAATGCAGTAGAAGACTCGGATAGCTCTCTTATGCCGGGAGACTGGATTAAATTCAAATTTAAACTGCCATCGCATTCGAGCAATTGAAGAAAAATGTCGCCCGGAAACTGTACGTTAATAATAAAAGTTGAAACATATAAAGTGCTCTGAGAAAGCAATACGTAGCGTCGTGAACGACTTGAATTATTGTACCCTTATGGAAATACTGACAGATATTCCATTACAATGTTTACCTTATTTTGAATGCATTGTAGGGGTCATAGTTTTTTTTAGGGTTCCGTAGCCAAATGGCACGGAACCCTTATGGACTGGTTAATAAAATGCACGATATTAAATAGAGGAAGCTGTCTGAGGTAGGAGTTACAGGTTTGAACGAGATCTAGTAAGTAGTTTTTTTTTAATACGTCATAAATCGTAAAACGGAACCATTCGTGGGCGAGTCCGACTTGCACTTGTTTTTATATGCGAGCGACCACGTTTCAGTGCCAACTGAAACGTGGTCGCTCACAATGGGCCTCTTTGCTTTTACTTACTTGTAATTTTTAACGTATTTTTTATTTATCTTGGCTTTAACCGTTTTGTAAATAAACATGTCCTATCTAAGAGAGCCGGGTGAACTGTAACTCCTACCTCACCTACCGCTTCCTCTATTTAGTATTGTGCATTTTATTAACCAGTGCCTTTAATTTGATGTCGAAATAAATATAGATTTATGATTATTTATATTATGTATGTCTGACCCACACATATTTATGTGTTACTAAAAATACCAATGCATGCGAGCCCAGTAGCTTTTGAGATTCGTCTGTTGAGATATAAATGGAAGGAAATCGTGAGTGGTACCTACAGGCTACAGGTGAATGTTTCATATGAACACACCACAATAAATAACACGACGCAAAAGCGTTGACCTTTATTTTTTACAAACAACTTGAACGTTTTGCTGAAACTCATTTGCTTATAGGTCGTCGAAAACCAAATATAGGTACAGGAGAAGAAAATATTCGATTTCCAACACCGCATCATCCAATCAACAACTTAGTGGTTCTGTGTAAATACATTACCTTGTGATGTGTCGCATCCGCAGAAATCTTGCTCGGGGCTCTTCGGGGATCCTCGGGACCCTTCGGTGCTCGCGGCTCCATACGCCCCTCTGATTGCCTTTTTTATTGCTTCACTTTCATACCGTATTTCATCTTAACCTTTTTTTTTCTTTTTATAATTAGAGTTCTGCTACGTTACTCGAATTTGATATTATTGATAATGGTTCTTGTTTGTTTTTTTAGCGTTTCAAAATGTGACTTTTCCAATTATTTGAGATTCTTCAACAAAGTACCTAGACAGGAAACAAGAATTTTATTAATATTTTTTAACAATCCTAATTTATTGATACCAAAAAAGTATAATTTTATAATTTAGGGATAAATCGTAAAGACGCGAGACAGTGCTTCCTTACCCAAACCATTCGTTCCACCTGCTGAAGACCTCCCACCTGGACATGAGTTACCTTGGGTAACCTCTAAAAAGTCTTTAACAGACTCCGGAACCAGGTTGGCCGAAGCAAGGAAAACCTGTTCAGGTGGAGATTCACAGACGACTCCGCCTTGGAGTGTAAATGTGGTGCTGTTACACAAACGGTGGGACACTTAATATCGTGTCCTGCGTGTCCTGTCAGCTGCACGTTACAGGAACTGATGGACGCTGGTGATGGCGCCAAACAAGTGGCCGAATTCTGGACCGACTCCATTTAAATTGCTATCGACACGCTAAGAAGAAGAAGAATCGTAAATACAACAACAACACAAAACAACAATACACAACAACAACCACCAACAGAACACAACAAACCACAACAACAATTAACAGAATTAAATCTGACGTCTAAGCATGGTAACCTATATCACGGTTTGCCAGCCTAGCTTCTCACAGTACAAACATTTAAATAGAGACTTTAGGACTATAATATATACTGTAATATATAATACAATGCCGTGTGTTCATCACTTTACTAAATTGGTTTACCCTGACTTCGTGACCAATTACTTTCCAACGACCCCTATTCTAAGTGAATCTATATTTAGCCGACATTGCAATGCATAGCCTACTAAGCCTTAATCCCGAAATCCCCAGCCAGGCCTCAGGACGTGCTTAATTTTAATATACATGGGGAGCGACGCCATATTTCTTATTCTACTTTAATGATAGATCGTCCAAACGATTGTCCTTCTAGAAGCTCTTCCAGAAGGACTTTGATCGTCCTGCTAGTAGGACGTTATTTTGTATGAAGTGTGACACACGTCCTTCTGGAAGTACGATAGGTACTGGCAGGACATCATACGTTTGTGACTAAATCAGTGGTTGTAAACATTTTTTCCTACCTCCTCATATAATAGTTTATCAATAGACTCATAAGACTTATAATAATGGATATAAACATTATTGTTGGTTAACTGGATAAAAATCAAACACTTATTTGTTAAAATAGGTAACAGAAACATTTTAATCTAAAAAATAAAAATTAAGCATAATAATGGATATAAACATTATTGTCCGCTTCTAATTCTTCTTCAGATTCATCATCAGTGTTCGAAGAACTTGAAGAAGTAGATACTGGAGACTGTGTCTGTGGTTCGCGTGAGGTTGTGGGTTCATCACTCAATGAATTTGCAGCTTCCAAAATCTTGTAAACACAACTTGTAGACCCGTCCATATCCCACACTACCTTTAGTTTATTATTTTTCAAAACTGCCGTTACACTTCCATAGCAATACGCCGCGCCATTGCAAAAGAATCACCAAAATGTTGTCGACTCCAGGCGTTATCCGAACCCGGCGCGTCATAGTGGGACGCTAGCGAGCGCACGCGGTCACCACGTCTAAACATCACAGCCATCTCGCTCACACTAATCATACAATGATGCAACAAACACGCCTAGAAAAAGAAAGAGACAAGCTATCTACTTGTATCAAACCAAGTCCTGCTGGCAGTCCCGTTTGGGTAAAATAAACCAATAAAGTTGCGTCCTACCGGCAAGACCGAAAGTCCTGCTAGCAGGACTCTGGACGATTTATCATTAATGTCGTACACCTTTACAATTACCGGCTTAGGTAGGTACTTACTCGTATTTATCTTCAGTATTCCAGCTAAATGTAGTTACCTAAATCTAAAATAGCTGGAAGCTCCGGTTCCGTGAAATATTTACATGAACTGTTCGAGACATATGATGTTAGTACCTACCTAAAATGTTACACTATTTTCCGACACAACAATCTTATACCTAGCCAATGACTATACTTTGTACCTAGCCTAGGTACGCTTCTCACGTTTAGATTCTTATAATAGTATTGAGTATAAACCGTTGCTTCATAATTTCAATTACTATACTAGCTTTACATCCGATTATTGAAAATTTACTAGACATTTTTCTGTTAAGGTTAGTACCTAGTTATAATTGTAACACACAATAGAATAGAGAATAGAGTACTCTTTATTGTACACCATACAAATTACAGAACATATACATTATTTTTTTTACAAAGGGTGACACAATCGGCGGTCTTATCGTTAAGAGCGATCTTTTAAAGACAACATTTGGATGGATTAAAAATTACACTATTACAGTTTTGAAGTTTTTTGTACCTAACTAACTAACCTATGGCTCATTTTTGTCTAACTGCTGAACCCAATAACCTATTGACCGATCGCTACTGATGGTAGGCAGTACAAATCATAACTGCCAATAATATAATATAATCATACAGATCGCTGCTGATATAGATTATTGGGACGTTAAAACCAGAGACAGATAGGTTTGTCTACCTCCAGCATTCCAAAACTGGTGATAGATAGGTACTTAATTAGGTTCGGCGGTAAGCAAATAAATAAATTTATTTATTTACTATTTTCTGCCTGCAGCTTCGCCCGCGTCGATGTCGGAAATTATCCCACGGGAACGTAACAGAAAGTAGCCTATCCCAAATTGCCATCTATCTCCTTGCCAAATATAATCGAAATCCGTTCAGTGGTTTTTCGAATTTATAATATTGTGAGGAATACCTCCCTTGCTACGTAACGTGTCTTACGTTTCTAAGAGATGTCTACCTAGTTTCTAAAGCCACGTAGCCTAAAGGAGAAACACGAAAACATTGAGCCTCAAAACAATATCTGCAGGGCATTCAAATATTTATCAATCCGACGACCTTTTGAACTTTTGCAGCATCTGTAGTGGACTCACAGCCACAGTTTTATAGATATCATCCGGGGAATACATTGTTTGAAGACCGCCATAAGAATTTTACAGTGCAATATTTTTTTATGTCTACAATATTGCACTAAAGTACCTACGAATATGAGATATTGAACGAATCAAATATTAACCAGCATCAGACATAAACCCCTTTATTCATAAACATTGCTTAAAGTTAAGTAGTGATTAGCGACTATTTAACCATATATTTTTCGACGTTTAAACGTCACTTCGCTATAATCATCGTTTGTAAATAAACCTCTAGTGGTTTGGCATTTGTGCTGAACTGCTACTTTCGTGCTAATTTCTCACAAAGTTAAACTTTTTATTTGTTTTCTTTTTTTATATTTATTTTTTCTTATAGTGTAGTGTTGTGTGCCCTTTAGTATGTGCTAAATAAAGGTATTTTCTATCTTTTAACCACGTTTCAAAAATACCACTTCGATATTCTTAAAAGCAATGGTAGGTAAGTAAACCTCCTTTGTGCTAAAAAAAAAAGAACATTCTTTTGCAGAGAACAACTGTGACCGAACGCAAGGTTCCCGACCACTTACGAAAACGAGAATCCAAGTGCGCCACTTGGCATTACGAACGATCTTTCTAGAAGCTAACGACAATTCGAATGACCGCATTCCTACTAGAAAACTTATGGCAAGGAAATTAAAATGAACTTATAGAAACTCTTTGCATTATTTATTCTTAAAGCGGCACAAACGGAAAGGACGTAGCGCGCGTATATGTCGTAGCTCGGTATTCATTCGGTTTCACTTTGTGGTACTATTAAATGGCTCCTATTATGTACATACGGGACAGTCTATTGTTTGCAAGTGCAGAATTGTAGTTTGCAAATGACGTCCTGTTACCACTTTCCAGGCCAGCTTGGTTTTTGTAGTTGGTAATGTGATAAATTCCAAAAGAGATCAACGTTTTCATAAGGTGATCGTGCTTAGACATGATTACTAGTAAATTAATAGCACCCAGCATGGGGCCTATGACGCCCAACATGGGACCCATGGCGCCCAAAGTGGGACTTTTTTAGTTTCAGCATTTATTTATTTATTTAAACTTTTCGCACAAAAAGGTACAAAGGCGGACTTAATGCGTTAGGAATTCTCTACCAGTCAACCAAGGGTGGTGAAGAGATTAGATGGCAGGTGCTTTGGTTAAGAGGGACAATAATGATAAAAAAAACTCTTAAAACTACGTACACAAATACATAAATAGGTTATATACACATTCATATTATTACTATAATATATGCTACATACATTATATATACATTTCATTTTAGGGGGCACCGTCGAGAGAAAGTTGGAGAGATATAAAGCGAGAGACATAATCTCGATGTGTAACAAAACAAAGAAACCAATAATCCTCCATTAATCTACAGTGTGGCGATTAGGTTATCACATTAATTTAATCCAAGTATCCTTCATTACGTATTTTAAACATATAAAATTATAATATGTGTTGAATTGCTGACACCCCGCGGGTGTCAAGTGCCTTATTATCAAGCGTGGTTTATTTCGTGACAACTTTTAAGCAATTTTTTTTTATTCAGTTTATCAGACTGATAACACCTTGTAAATAAACGCTATACTGTTTAAGGTGATAACGTATCGCCACTCTGTATTTAAATAAAAATTTAATTCTGTTCGTTGGCAAACGCATTGCTTGAAAATGTTCGTAATAATCTTAATTAGATTTTTATCGAAATAACAATTAGAAAATTTTCCCGGAAAATTTTCAAATTCGGGCAAAACTGAACGTCCATTTTTATATGAGTTTTTGTATGAACTATTGAAATTTGGACAGGACTACGTCTGTCGAGTCAGCTAGTTACTATAATTACTGCACTGATACCTACATTAAAATAGAAATGTGGATAAATGTTGCAGTAAGAACAAGAAAATAAAAGACATACCTAACCAGTCCACTGACAAAAACTAAATTTTTTTACCATAGTTCAGTACATAATATTCTTGTTATTTAAAGCCTGCATTACTTAGCAACACAAAAAGAAAAACAAGGAAGTGATAAACTTCAACTCGGCATCCTTTCATGGAAAAATCCGCCACCTATTTTAACGTGAGTAAAGTCGCTGGCCAAAGCTTGTATAAAAAATAAACAGGTGCGGAGCTAATGTTATTTTGGCTACTACATACGTGATTACTCTAGAGCCTTCCCTAAAACGTACAAAACAACAGACGAGCGTGTTGTAAAGCTCTTCTATTTGACCACATTACTCAGATTTTCGGAAATTCGGCAACATTTTCTGTCTCCAAAGCTGCTCTTATACTGACAACTTGATCTGCTCAATTCTAGTCAATATTGGTCAAATATGACGCCATGGAGAGCCATAACGTCATATTTGACCAATATATATATTTTTTTATTACTTAGTACTTACGAGTTGTAGGTCGTGGGTTATTCGAACCCAGGCCGCTTTACTTTGCGTAAATAATTTTATCACCACTGCTCTCAAAACGGTGAAGGAAAACATCGTGAGGAAACCGACATGATGGCCTGGAATCGAAAATTCGAAGACATGTGACGTCTACCAACCCGCATTGGACCCGCGTGGTAGATTAAAGCCCACTCCCTCTCGAAGAGAGGAGGCCTGTGTCTCAGCAGCAATAACTTAACTACTTAATGAACGACACGAAGCACAAGAATTAATTAGTCAATACATAATTAGCAGTACCTAAGCATATATGTGTCGGAGAAGATAGCGTAGCGAAGAGTCTCTCGTTAGCATCAGGCATATTTTAATTACTGTGGGCGTACTATGGGTAGTGTTGGTTATAGCACCATAAAAAAACGGTTTATAGTTCAAATCAGATTACAATTCAAAAACAAGTTAGTCACACTAGCGAATCACACACTGTAGGTACACATTTAACGATACACGTTGTTCGTACAATGTCCAACGTTTCGATGATCCCGAGAGCTCTGCTCACACCGTTCTTGTAGCTGTAGCTCTCCGTCCACCCCCATGAACTCAGACTAGACTCTGTCTAGCGCCACGAAATGGTGCTGGCGTTCCGAATAAACGAATAACTCCGACATATGGATTACCAATTTTGACGTTACGTTTGGCGCTGAAGAGCGGATTAAATTAATATTTTATTTTATTTGCTAATATTTTGCATAATATAGTATCTATTTTATTATTTATTTATTTCTGTCACTGCCCGTCACATTATTAAGTGCCTTATCAGAAAACCAGCGCTGCGACATTTTTTTTTTTTAAATCACCACTCGGACACTATGAACTGTGTACGAGTCGCAATAAATACTTTTCTTTATTTCTTTCTATAGTTGGGTATTATTACCGAAACAATCACACTGCCTCCAGCAACCATAATATAGCCGGCAAAAAATGTTTAAAAAAAAGCCCATTTAAACGCAGCTTTACTCTCATTTTCGGAAATGTGCCAACCTTTCCAAACTCTAAAAGCATTCTTGGTGATCACGTGTTTAATTACGCTATCTATCAAACATTCAGTCTGCAGCCACACAATGGGCCGCTAACAAAGACAGATCGGGCAAATTTTCAATCTCATTAAGTTTTCATTTGATTGCTTTCGGTCGGGCTCCGTGATTCCAGTGGAAACGGATCTGTAACCGGCTCTTGTTAGGGGAAACATTTGACTTTGATGTTTGCGACGTGAGCTCAGGAAGACCTTCAATGGGAAACCTTTGGTTTAATTGGAAATTGAAAAAAAAAACTCGGAAAATTGCTAGAGCTTACATTTTAAGTAGGATTGGTACTTACTTAATTATTAGTAGTAGTAGTTATTAATTATATATTAATTATAGTAGTTATTAATGAGGCTTCGTTATCAGATATCCTTATTCAGTATCTTCCGATAGATTATTAAATAGGAAACCTTATCCACGCGATCAAAAACAATTTCTAGACTGCCTAATAATAGACAAGGTCCTTATAGATGCTCTCAACACCAGGGGCCAAGGCAGTTCTTAAATATTATTGATATTGACATGACAATATTGATGCATTGAGCACTGAGTGACCTTAACCCGCACATTAAGGCGCCCGCAGACAGTCGCGTCGCGCCTGTCTATGAGAGTCTTTGGTCACGCTTTCCTGTGACTTAAGTAGTCCGTTTTTACACAGAAAAACGTGACCTAAGTGCTTAAGTCACACGAGCTATAAAATAGTTAACAATACTCGTGACTTAAGTAAGTCTATTAATGCACGGCGTTTAAGTCTAAGTTTATAACCCTACTTAAGTCAATTGTATCGTAATATACTATTTATTCCCAGACAGACTTGTGTCACGAAAACCTATCAAAAATCAATCAATCAAGTAAACGCGTTTTACCATTACATGAATAATACATTTGTGTATTATAACGCATTTTAGCAACAGTCTGCTCCACAAAAAATAAAAACGTAATTTGTATCCTAAAACATCATTACAGGGAATAAATAAACATTTTTACAAGGCCATCAATCCTGCCTGAGAAGGATATTTAATAAGTAAATGCGTGAACGAAACGTCATCTTATCACATCAATCAGAGGACCGCGAGTGGCGCGAACCTGCTCCAAGCTCACTCCAGCTAATATTAAATTAAATTCAACCACCCACGTCGCCTGTGACTGACACATGGTTTCTGTGTAAACTCTCTCTCGCTAGTGAACCACTAACAGAGTATAAATAGAATGAATTTCGAAATACAAAACCAAAATACTGGGTGACAGGGACATCGATGCGCAAACTGCAATTCATGATTAAAGTTCAGCCTTAAACATAGGCAATACTGAGCATGTGCTCAGCAGAAGCACTTACGACCACTAAACCCACGAGGCGGTATAATTAAATAAACCAGCACATTCATTAAATAAATAATAAAGCCATCAATATTGCAAGAGGGTGGATGTGTAAATAAATCGCGAAGTTGAGTCCACCGGCTGAATGAAGTTAATTACGCGTGCAACCAATATGGACTGTAATCATACGGAATCACTTTATAAACGGTTTATTTTTAATTTAACTACGGGCTGGTATTTTAATGAGTTTATTTTCAGCTTCAATCCACAGGTCTGGCTATGAACTGTTTTTGAACCAATGATGGAGTTAAAATCGACATTTACAATGAAATCGGCCAATAATTTTCCCACTGTTCATAATCCACCACGTTGGTAGATGTCACATATCTTCGCATTTTTTGGTTTTAGGACTTGCCCGTTTCCTCGCGTTGTTTTCCTTCACCGTTTTGAGAGCAGTGGTGATGAAACTAAATACACAAACTCGTAAGTCGGAGCCGATAACTGCTACATTTACAAACGCTTTAGTAATGTCATTAAATACAACAATAACTATCAGCAGATCTATTACTATGACCTACTTTATTTACTTTGTGAGTCACAGCGATAAAACAGTAAAAAAAAGTATTTTATTTATTTACTTACTAGCTTCTGCCCGCGGCTTCGCCCGCGTGGATGTCGGAAATTATCCCACGGGAACGTGCTAACAGGATAAAATGTGTGTGTTTCCCCAGGATGCCATCTATCTCTATGCCTAATCAGAAGTTCAGTGGTTTAGGCGTGAAAATGTAACACAGTTTCGAGTTCAAATCCTCCCCTTAAAAACTGAATTACCCCTTTTTGTCCCGTCAGTGGTAAATTTTCGACAACTTTACATACTTATTATTAATTATTTTCTGTCAAAAGTATCAATACTGAGTTTCGAGTTACTCGGACCGCGCATTCAATTTCTTCCACACAAACTTAACACCCCTATATCCCCCTTTGAGGGGTAGTTTTGAAAAACTTATAATGATAAACTTTATTAGGTAAGTACTTACTTGGGCAAGTATTCTTGCCAAGTTTCAAGTTTATTAACCTAATGAAGAAGATTTTTCATATAAACTGTATCCCCCGCTTTTTACCACACACACACATTCATCACTTGACTCAAAGATTATTTATACTAATTTTCGAGTTAATCAAGCCATGCAGTAAAATCCTCCCCTGAAAAATTTACTACCCCATTTCAGCCCGTCAGGGGTAGATTTTCAAAAAACCCTGATTCACATTATTCTTTACTTTCAATATTAGGTATAAATACTGAGTTTCGAGTAAATCGGACTGCGCGCTAAAATTCTTCCATACAAACTTTGAAACCCCCAATCCCTTATTAGGGGGTAGTTTAGAAGAAAAAAAAACTGACAATCTTCATAATTTATTTACATAAGTATTCGTGCCAAGTTTCAAGTTTATTAACTCAAGGAATAAGATTTTTCATACAAACGAATTTCCCCCTTTTCACCCTCTTAGGGGTGGAATTTCGAAAAATTCTTTCTTAGTGGATGCCTACTCTTCACGAAGAACACACCCTCCAAATTTCATGTCTCAGGACCAGCGGTTTAGGCTGTGCGTTGATCTATCAGTCAGTCAGTCAGTCAGTCAGTTAGGACTTTGAATTTTATATATATAGATATATACTTTATTGTACACCAAAAAATACATAGCATAAAAAAATACATGAAACACTACAAAATATACAATGGGCTGCCTTATCGCATTACTGCGATCTCTTCCAGGCAACCTTAGAATGGACAGTGATTTTCCTGGACATAAAATGGGACTGTCGTTAGTGCAAATATTATGTATACAATACACTAAAATAGATACACAAAAATATACATATCCAAAATTATAGACACATAAATACATACATACTATGTATACAAGCAACGAAAAATAAAAGAAGACTGTAGATGATTGCAGTTAGGACAACAAGATCACAACGACAAGTAGTGCTCCTTTACAAGTCTTTTATAGTAACAATCTTCTAAAGCATTTTCTTGTTTCCATCTCGCTAAGATGATAAAGTCATAAATTAATAATCAAGACATTCTTTGCAGTATTTCCACCATTTTCCTACAAGGAATTCTTAAACAAACTTACACAAAGAAATGTTATTTCTCTAAACTATGATAACTTCATGAGTTTGCAAAAACAAGATAACTTTTCTAATTCCATTTCCACGTCACTAAACATGAAAAAGGCAATAAGTAAGTACAGAACTACCGATGTAGTCTGTAAAAATCTCACCGAGAAAACATAGGTGAAGTATGCTTGAAGTGAGCTGTCAATAGTGTCAATCCCTAGCATGAGCCGATGTATTCTATAAACATCACACCGTGAGATGTTTATAGAATCTTAATCTTAATCTTCAGCTTACAGGTGAAGTAAGCTGTCATGCCGAAGAATTGCCAAACTTAAGTGGCAGTGAGAAGGGCACATAACTCGCAGAACAGATGGCCGAAAGGTTCTGCAGTAGCGACCACGTACCGGAAGACGTAGCGTTGGAAGGCCTCCCACAAGGTGCACCGACGACCTTGTTAAAGCCGCAGGAATCCGTTGGATGCGAGAAGCACAGAACCGGTCGAAGTGCTTGGGGGAGGCCTATGTCCAGCAATGGACGTCTTTTAGCTGAAATGATAATGATGTGAGCTGTCATTCCACCTAATCCAAGGGATTGTCACTATTCACTCACTCACTTCACCTAAGTTATCACGGTGAGATTTTTACAGATTAACACTACAGTTTCCACGTAGGTACCTATCTATGTATACGTGTGATCACTGTAAAAATCTCAAACCAAATATGATAGCGTACTTCACACTGCTGTAATATTCTGAATTTCTGATACAGTAATATGACCCGCCAAACATGACCCTTCCAAGTACCCTTTCAATCGCAAGTTACGGCATTAAGGGGGATGCGCTAAGGTTCAAATTTGCAATTTTCAGGTCAGTGTCAGGTTGTAATGTTGATTAAAATATGATTTGCGATCGTAACAAATATGGCTTAACAGAATTATTATCAATAGAATCAGCAATACAACTCCTTGAGTTAGAATTGACCTCAAATGTTTTCTTTCATGATCATAGTCATTAAATAGGGTAATATTAACTTAGAGAATTGCATTGATGATTTTTATGATTATAATTATATAAATAAATACTTGTTACGGCCGCAAATCATATTTAGACAACATACGACTTCATACTGGCCTGCAAGTTGCAAAATCGTAAGAAAATTTTAATTTCACGGGTAGCCCGTGAAATTTCGCGATAGCTTTCGCCTTAACATCCCAAATATTTCGGAATCTACTCACAAACTGATTGTCACTTCTCGCAGATATATTGTGAACATTTCCGAAGAGGTTGCCCTTTTTTGCGATAGCTTTCCCTCATCAGAGGCTTGTCAAGCGAGGGATTCGAAACAATTCGGCCGCCAGAATTCGCTCATTACGATCAAGTGTGATAACGGGAGCAAACGTCGTGCCCTTCCGATTTATTGTTCTTCAACAGATGAGTACGAACGAGCTTTTATATATTTGTATGCTGGAGTGTTGGATTCATGTAATGATGTTAGATTTCCATAAGTAGGTCGTACGTTTCCCGAACTCGTAAAGACATAATGTTAATGTTCTGTACGGAGTTACATTGCTATGCAGCACTTAAGTCAAGGCTTCCATACATATGTCTCATCCGAGCTTGTTGTTTTGTACATCTATATTTTGTGGTGTTTTTCTATCTATAATTATGTATGCATTTACAAAAAAAAAAAAATGTATATTTAAAGTAGTTTATCAGCCATCTTGTTACCAGAACACAAGCATTAGGTTGCTTAGCTTGGGACTAGATGGCGCGGTGTGAAATGTCTAGGGATATTATTATTATTATTATATTCTATACTAATATAATAAATCTGAAGAGTTTTTTTGAACGCGCTAATTTCTGGAGATTAACGCGTTGTAACAAAAAAAAAACAAACTGTCCACATCCGACATTAGTTCCAGAACTAAAAGTTGGATTTAGGCCCTGCGCAGACGACAGACTATCCGTGACGTACTTTTTTAGTCTGTGAAAATAGAACCTATGCAATTATATGCAGTAACGCACACGACGCGCAAAAAGGTCGTGTGCGTTACTGCATATAATTGCATAGGTTCTATTTTCACAGACTAAAAAGTGCGTCACGGATAGTCTGTCGTCTGCGCAGGGCCTTAGAAAATTCTTTTTGCAATTCTTAGCCCGATTCTTAAGGAAGGTTACAAACGATTTAACATCACGCTACGATCCTTAGGAGCTGTGCAAATATAAAAAAAAGAACGCTAAGCAGACAGGAAGTAATAACGCGGGCTGGCGATATAATGCAACGTAGTGGGTCCGGTCGAAGGAGTTTTATAAAAAAAATGTGGCTGTTATTTTAGTACCTTATTGTGTATCTCACGACTTCCACGCAAACGAAGTCGCCGGAAGAAGCTAGGTACTATGAATATAAACTTGTACATACATACACCGTTAATTTTTTCCTTAAGACGGGTCATTGTCCCTATCATTATGAACAACTTTTACTACGGGACCAACCCTGAAATCGTGAAAAAAAAATCAGTTGATCCATACATTATGTCGAGTTATGCGAACATAAATCTATGGTTCAACTGATTTTTCACGATTTCAGTTTTGGTCCCGTAGGTAGTAAAAGTTGTTATAAATGATAAATGATTTTATTTTTGTAAGTAGGTTTGTACAAACACTTTTACACGTCAATGTTCATAATGATGAGTACAATGACCCCTTTTAAGGATTAAAACGATCAAAATTTAACGGGGTATACAAATATCCAAGCTCATTCTTTCGTACAATAACAAAGTGGTACGGGATGAGTTAGGTTAGGAAGACCCATGGAATATAATTATTCATGTCGTAATTCTGCTTTATGTAAACACTCACGTCTTTACACAATGACTCACGTTTTCGAAATGGAATTAAAACTGGAAGGGTCTTAACACAAAAACTTAGATACCTACTCGTTCAACGCATGTCTACCTACTGTCAATCTAACGTCAAACCTCATACATTAATCTCCTGTTAAACATTTGTCTAGCCTAAACGGCTGAAAAACACGGTTTTGTAGTAATAAAAGAAGGGTTTAAGGAGATAAATTATTTTTATTTAATTACACAAAACATACCATTTAACACGGCCGCCGTCGTGAGACCAAAGAAAAATAGCAAGTGTCCAGGAAGTTATCACGTTAAAGTTGTGAAAGTTAAATGAGGGATAAGACTTTCCACGGAGCGCGTACCCGGTGTGATAACAACTTACTGTCATCTGTCACTTGCGGGATTACTTTTACTGGAATATGTATCCAACAACTTTTTATACAAATAGGTACCAATTTTTTCTACCATCTAGATACTAGAGGGGCAATTCTCGTAATAATAAGAACGTTCACAGTCAGAGGGGCAATTCTCGTAATAATAAGAACGTTCACAGTCTGATCTCAGTCTCAATCTGTCAAAAATACCTCTAATTTTCCAACATTTTTGACAAGTTTTTGACATTTATTGTCGCTGAGATGAGATTGCGACTAGATTTTGAACGTTTTTTATTAGCCTTCAGATTACAAAAAAACCCATAGGGTCTTTTATTTTAAATTAATTTTAAATAATATATTCTATTTACTTTATTTAGGTCGAGGAATTCAATCCACTTGAATGTAAACTTAGCAAAATCTTTTTATTGTTATTCTTCTCATTAGTCAAATCTATTATTTAAAATACTAATATTATAAACGCGAAAGTTTGTATGGATGGATGGATGGATGGATGGATGTTTGTTACTCTTTCGAGCAAAAACTAATGAACGGATTTGGATGTAGCACACAAATGGTTTGTAACCAGGATTAACACATATAATACTTTTTATCCCGATATTCCCACAGGATCGAAACTTATGCGGGTGAAACCGCGGGGCGCAGCTAGTATATAAAATATTTTTTACGCACTTATGTTGCAAAATATTTTCCCCTTCGTGATCACTATATAACTAACCTAAAAAGAAAAGAAAACATAATAATAAAAAAAAGTGCCTTACCCCTCTGGCACACACACAGATTTCCCGGCGGTCGCTCCGTGTACAACAAGAACCTCGACGTGGCACGTGTGTTTCGCTTGCCACGGAAAATTGTGCAACAAAATTCTGATAAGTGTGAATTAAATTATCCTTATAATACAACAAAAATCTTTCTCATTTTTAGGGTTTCGTACCTAAACGGTGCCAACGGGACCCGGGACGGGGAAAGTTTACAAAAGGTGTACATTTAGCCAATAGTAGTAAATTTCCCATACAATTATAGTGGCTAAAAATAAACTAAAACTAAAATATTTTTATTACAGGTGCAATGATGATAATTTATTCAAACCTGTGTTTGAGGCCTTTACTTTCCCTTCACCTTCATACAATAAAATAAAGTTAAAAATGAAACTAGGTCCCCGTACAAGAAACGTGTTTTTTTTCTGCGTTTTGAGCTCAATCTTTATAATGGCATTATATAGAGGGTGCGGAACACTTCATGCGCGAGTCGAACTTAGCCGCTTTTTTAAATCCACGAACAACAAACACGCTGTTAAACACACGTAATAATTCATTCACGTTAACATTCATGTAGCTACGGTATTAGACCTACCTCCCTTGAACACCACATAATTTATGGAATCCTCTCCGCGGAGCATTCATGGATATTAAACAAAGGTAGGAGATTCATTAATCCGGTGACAGCGATGCTCTATAATGTCTACACATTATATTAAATAGACTCGTCTATTATGCTATGTAGCATTATTAAGGAAATTCCGTTAAAAGCCATCGCCTCAATTACACCATTATATGCTGATACCTTTGAGTAACGTTATAGTTAATGTGGAAGATCAGTTTACGGAACAACACTTCCAGTATTGGAACTTACTGGATAATTTAATATTCTGCATAGCGAAGAAAATGTTCAAAGTGTACCTACTGAATTTGTATACAAAATACAAAAATAAGAGGTGAAGACAGACAGTAATTTTACATAAACACAGCTATGTTTGTACATCACATTTTTTGGGTTGACCGTTGACTCATAAACTAAGCAGGGCTAGCAGGCTTATGTCTTAGGGGTCGGAGTGAGAATGAGCAGAAATAAATACATATGTCGGTTTACAAGGCTAGTTTTAATAAAGCGTGTATTAAGTTGTGAGTGTGTGTTGGTATGTATGCCAGACCCTTGTGAACGGCTTCATAATTTCAAATTAATTATTTGTGACATATAATAAAAAAAAAATGTATATAAGTAGTTTATCAGCCATCTTGTTACCATAACATAAGCATTAGGTTGCTTAGCTTGGGGCTAGATGGCGCTGTGTGAAATGTCCAGGGATATTATTATTATTATTATATCTACTTCATGCTCAGCAGTTGCACTTGCCACTAATCTTTATGGAAACCTTAAGAAAATAAATGTATCAAACTCGTAGCCCAAAACTTATTTATCATCGTAACAAACGTTTAGCACATTTATAAAGTTAAAGACAGCGAGATCTTTCAATATGCCGCTGAACCTCTTAGAAAAAATTCTTGTATAATTTTTTGTGTACCCACCGAGGGCCGACTAACTTTCCGGTCGTACCCTCCAAAATCCAAGTCATCGCTATTCGGCACCAACGAAATTCTCTTGGGAAAATAATCATTTTAAAACTTTTCTTTATTTAGATAACCTTGGTTATATTAACACAAAGTAGGCTTATGAAATTACTGAAAATTGTTTCGGCATCCTTTATTACGAAATTGTTTTAGAGTGAGACATAATAACTGGGTAAGAATATTATACAGATATTGTTTTCTTGTCGTCCTTTCGTTGCTCGTGGTTGTTTGTTGTCGATGTAACCATCCGAAATTAGGATGAAATATCAATTAAAATGTAACAATTCCATGACTTTATTTTCATGAACGTTTTATTAATATTGCTGGCAGTTATTTGAATTTAAAGTTGACCTTAGTATGAAGGGTTATGATTAAACCGTTCTGGATTATGTACTTACCTCAGTATGCTGTACATTAGTTACGTTTGTTTGTATTATCTTCACATTTCAGGCATGTTCCAGCACCCTAATTGCGTAATACACGTTCAAACATAATCTGCACCTTAATTGCGTAACACACAATCGATCGGAATCTGAATCTTTTGAAGCAAAATGCTAATCCATTGCTTCATAACTTCGAAAAAATTATCTGCTCAACACGTAAATAATGCATTGAATGTTGTTGAACTGTCAAAATGAAACCGATTCCGATTAACAGTCTTTTGCTTTCGACTTTCCCAAGAAATTAATGAGTTACCTAGCTTAAAAATAAAACCAGTGAAAGACTTATATTTACATAATTTGTAAGTAATTAATAAGTTTTTTTTGTAAGTTATGTTTAAGTTTTTTTATTTGTTCTATTAATAAATCGTTTACAATCTTATCTGGCGTTTGAAGGGCCCGTGGCTAAATAATAACAGCCGCACAGGTCGATCGGTCACATGCCGCGTTTGGTCTGTGGATGGGTGACCATCTTTACATACCGAGACCCCTCCGTGCCTCGGAAAGCACGTTAAGCCGTTGGTCCCGGCTGTCATTCGTGGATCTTTGACAGTCGTTACGGGTAGTCAGAAGCCCGAAAGTCTGACAACCAGTCTTACCAAGGGGTATCGTATTACCCAGTACCGAATTGGGTAGTGGAGGTCAGATAGGCAGTCGCTCCATGTAAAATACTGGTATTCAGCTGCATCCGGTTAGACTGGAAGCCGACCCCAACATAGTTGGGAAAAGGCTAGGCAGATGGAATCTTATCTGGCGTTTGCGTTTCCGGCCCTACTCCATCAATCGTATGTTACGCAATTAGGGTGCTGAATCATTTTGGAGGATATTGCTAATCCATTGCTTGACATGTTCAAAAAATTAAATAACGCAATGGATGTTGTTGAACTGTCAATGTCAAAATGAAAGCCATTGCTACTGTTAGTGTATTACGCAATTACCCCGCAAGATTCTCTTTGGGAAAATGTTCTGTGAGGAATTCCACAGAACATTTCAGACATTACAATACGCCATAACAGCATTTATCCCTATCTGAATCTCCCATAAAAACACACTGTGTTTTTTATTACTCTCAACCGAACTAGGTCACTTCATAGTGTAAACAAAAAGAGTTATGACATAACTGGTCATCGCAACCATCGTTATAATTGTGAACAAACAAGTTATAGCGCAGCGCGGTGGTAATCCACGCCGAGCCCCGCTGATTGCTGAGTAAGTCATGCGCGTGGTGCCGGCGCACGAACGCAAACATAAAACTGCGAGCATTTATGTATTCCTGATAAAACTAGCCGTGATGCACCGCCGACCAGCCCTCATATTTATTACTCCCCTATATTCATTTATCACGCTCTCGTTACCCATTTTATTCAGCACGATTTTTAGAAACGAAATCTTTTTATTTCCTGTATTGAATTTCCGTGAAATATACAAAAAGCTCAGTGTCAGATTTCCTAAATAAAACAATGAATAAATATCGAAACCCGAATCAAAAACGAATGAGCTAGTAGGCACATGAATATTGAATTAGCTGCCTATTAATACAATTCGCGCGCTACATTCATTTCATTCGGAACGCGAATTGTTTGTACATAATTCCTCACGAGCTGCACTCAGCAATCTGTTCTACGAATTCATTAATATTAATCTTTACTGATGTTATTACCGGGAATTGTACAAGGAGTGTTCCGCGGCGAGTTATGCCGGAGCAATTCCGCAAAAAGCCCGGCTGAATAAGTGAAGGCGGGAGTTGGGTGCAGTCACTGGCTCGTGAAATATAGCCCTGCATTGCTCCGAGGTGGGCTGTGGGCTGCTCGGAGCAGGTGTCTTGCACACAGATTAATCTGTCGACAAACAATAACCGATGCCAACCACGCGGACAACCTTAGCCGTCGCCACCCCGGAGCTATTCATTCGGAGATAATCGCATTTTCAATTGGAAATCGGTTGGACTTGTGTTACAGTTAATTTGAAAGTTTTTGTTTGGTTGCGTATGGAAAATCAGTGTGTTTTTGTTCGTTTCGGTAGTTTAATCGTTTCCCGGTGCACATTTATAGTCATAAAGATGATAAAAATTCACTCTTTTGCCAATACTCCCTGAAACGGCGTTGGACCGACACTGGGAAATAGCTGATGTTATAAGAAGTAACTTAGGCTACTTTTATTTCAGAACAAAAAAAAATAGAGTTCAGCGCAATTAGGCGATGCCGCGGACAGAAGCTAGTTTATAATGTACTACACCTATCTGAAATAAAAGCCTAAGTTATCTCTTATAATATCACCATATTATAAGGGATAACTTAGGCTTTTATTTTAGAAAAAGAACTAAGGTTTCATGTAAAAGAAATTAAACCCATAAAATCCAATATGAACGCGAACGACTTCGCGGGCACAGCTAGTTGTATATAAGATGCTGGCAATACTTAGATGTAAAATAATGTTATGGAAATAAACATAATTTTTTATTTTACATCAGAATAGTTACTTTAGTATCCCCCGGTTCCCGGATCACCGGGAAACGGGGAGGATACTTAAGTAAGCTATCAAGCTGGAATCAATTTCCGCTTCATGCTAAAATTTATAAGATGTGAAAGTTATCCTATGCTTTAGTTGTCTCGTAATATATTTAGAAAAACCAAAAAAAAATTTTTTTTTTTAATTCAAATATTAAATACAGATTATATTTTATAGCATCAGCCTATAATGTTCCCACTGCTGGGACACAGGGCTCCTCTCTGTGAGGGCTGTAATCCATCGGTAATAGCTATTTCCAATTTTTATAAGTAGGGTTAGCAGTCAAAATCGTTGAAAACTAGCTAAAGGATAAAAGGTCAAAACAGATTGAGACTCACAATACCAACATGAAGAGACGAGTAGCGCGTTAGTTGAGAACGATTTTAGTTATTAATATTATTCTAGCATAAATTTAATGTACGTGATGTCGTTGTGTTTTTCATAAATAAATAAATACGAACGACTTATCATTTCAACATTTTATCAACGTTAAATGCTACTTCTGTGCCCCTATAAATAGTTTCAATTAAAACGTTCACAAAAATATGGAGCGACGCGGAACAATGAAGAGCACATGTCTGCGCCACAACGAGCAGCCATATTGTTATTAGACATTAACTGAAGATGTCGTCTAGAATTATGGGTCAATTGTAGCGCAGCGCGGTTGCCAGCTGTTTGCGGCGGCGTCGCTCGCTCTTATTAAGTTTGACCCATGTAATACATAAACCACAGTGGCGAAGCCGCGCAAACACCCTTAATTTAAAGGCTCGTGCCATTGCCCGAGGTGCCACACTAATCCCGCATAACATAGTAGCTGAAACATTCGCCAGATTTATTAACCAGCCTCTCATGTCGAGATAATGAATGAGTAGCCGCCGCGGAACAGCTAAACACGACGTGTTTTGTGTGATAGTATATAACCAGACGCGAACTGTGTTGTCTTCGGCACTAGTCGGCAGTGCGGCTGTCGCGTGATGCGGTTCCAATATGCCGAGAGCCCGTTGAATAATTTCGAATCTGATAAATGTTCAGAAATTCCGTTTGGATGGCAATCGATACGTAGCGCATCGGACACGGGTAACGAGTGTGACGAGCCCGGAACACCGGCTCGTTTATTTATGCTTCTCTTCAGCAACATTTATTTGAGTCGGTCTTCTCAATTTATTTTGTTGCCAAGAGACCTTTTTGAATAGGCAATGTGGCGTATAAATTTCTCTCGCCCCTCGAGGACCGTAGGCTCCGGTGACTCTCCGTTAAAAGGTGCTAAGAATTAATTTTACCTGACATCAAGGACGCGACGGCGGAATACGTTAGCTCATAATGAGATAGCTCAGTAAACATGTTCCCCCCGGAACAAAGTAAGTGCCTGTTTAAATATGCATATTGTATGTTGTCTATCAACATACATACCGTACATAAAATCTTGAAGTTGCTGTGGGAAATTTCTCATCTTTTCGAATAACCTTTTAGGGGATTGAATCAGCCTTCGGCCGGAATGAGTAGAAATATTCGTTGGAAATGAGTTCTTGATTATGGTTTTTGATAGAATGAGCTTAGCGTAGAATATATATTATGTTGAATGAATATGCTGTTGGTGTTCTAAAATCCTATCCACTTGCCAGTAATAATAATTATTATAAATGTGAAAGTTTATATGTTGTGATGTTTATTACTCAATCACACAAAAATTACTGAACAGATTTGTATGAAATTTGGCACACAGACGTTTTATAACCAAGATTAACATATAGGATACTTTTTATCCCGATATACCCCACGGGATCGAAACTTATGCGGGCGGAACCGCGGGGCGCAGCTATTAATGTTATAAATGTAAAAGTATGTATGTTTGGATGTCGTTTACTCAATCTTGCAAAAACGGCTGACCGGATTTGGATAAAATTTGGCACACAGATAGTTTATAACCTGGATTAACACATAGGATAATTTTTATCCCGGCAGTACATTCTTGTGGGATAATTTTTTTCCTTCACGCGGGCTAAGCCGCGGGGAAAAGCTAGTAAGTAAAGAAAACAAAAAAGAAGTTTTCTAAAACATTATTTGCAATCAATGTGAAGACACACACACACACACGTGTGTGTTTATATAACCATTCCATATCAACTATCAAGTACCTAACTATGTAGTATCGTAACGAAAAAGCAAAAGCAGAGAGGTTTCCGCTCTTGTAATATGTAGATAGGGAAGCGGATAGTCTGAAATTGTTTCAGTATCGGCTGCTTTGCCTTTCCGATGCACTAACGGTTCGGAAATAGCTGACGCAAGTTCAGCAGTTTCTTGCATACGTTTACACGCAACAAAACTAACTTTACTCATTAAAACATCAAAGCTATGAGGAGCTACTACTAAGTAGTAATAAAGTAGATGGACTCAGCGGAAATGTTACTAGTATGTATAACTTTTTTTTATAATAAATACGTTGCCCCACACTAGGAATTCCTCCTGTATCGCGGGTGCGTTTACAAACATTTAAACTCACATACACAAACAGCCAGACCCGGAACAACTACTTGTAGGCCATACAAATATTTGTTCCGTCCGGGAATCGAACCCGCGACACGCAGCGCAGCAGACCGTGCCGCCTGTATTCAGAACTTTATGCTTGAATTCAAAATGGAGCAGAATTTCGAGCGATCGCAGCGCTCTCGTCTATTTCAGTCGATGTCCGGTCTGGAGTTTGTCGAAATAAAGCGATTTTCGCGCTTTACCGCCGAGGGACTCGGAGCTACATGGTTTGTATGTGTGTCAGCATTTTATTTTGCTCTAATAACTTCCACGTAAGTGAGGACTCGTGGCTAAATAATAACAGCTGTACAGGTCGATCGGTCAGGTTAAGCTATGCTTGCCGCGGTTGGTCTGTGGATGGGTGACCATCTTTACATACCGAGACCCCTCCGTGCCTCGGAAAGCACGTTAAGCCGTTGGTCCCGGCTGTCATTCGTGGATCTTTGACAGTCGTTACGGGTAGTCTGAAGCCCGAAGTCTGACAACCAGTCTTACCAAGGGGTATCGTATTACCCAGTAACTGGGTTGTGGAGGTCAGATAGGCAGTCGCTCCATGTAAAATACTGGTATTAGGTACAGACAGGCGCTTTATTTTATGTAAATTATTTCATCACCACTGCTCACAAAACGGTGAAGGAAAACGTCGTGAGTAAACCAACCCGACCAACTCGCACTGGACCCGCGTGGTGGATTACGGCCCACTCCCTCTCACCGAGAAGAGGCCTGTGTCCCAGCAGTGGACACATTATAGGATGATTATGCTACATAACCTGCATTCATCGAGTTAAATGTGTTTTTTTTTCACTGTATTCAGAACTTCTTACTTTTGCAAATTTCAGCGTAGTTTTATATTGTAGGTATGTTGATCAGCAACCATGATAAAAATAAAGACTAAATACCCTCATTTTGCCAATTATGTTTAAGTACCATATAGGAGGGGGCGACTCTATTGCCTTAAACCAGGCACAAATCCAGACTCCGGCTACTATTCAGAAATTCCACATGAACAACCCAGTAACACTTTGCCCGACACGGAAATCGAACCCAGGACCTCATACTCAACAGTAGCGCTTGCGACCGCTAAACCAACGAAGCAGAAAACTAATTAAAGCTTGCAAAAAGTTCTCCCTTTGTTTCCATTACCTTCATTTGAACGTTCCAACTCACTAGACATTGCTTTGTAAATTAAGCTGAATACTCGTAAAGTTGTTCACTAGGTAGTGAACAACTTTATTAAACATAATTCAAAATCAATAATCGGTATGTACCAATTACTGATTTTATAAGATACACTTGTACCTGCCTGCGACTTTCTCCGCGTGAAATTTGTTGTTCCCCGACCCAGCGCATCGCATCGCATCGCCTGCGTTATCACTTAGTCTTCTTTCTGACTTTTTTTCTTTTGGCTCCGCTTCTAAGGGCCGTAGCGTGACATTAAAAAGCCTATAGGATTCCTCGAGAATTGGGCTATCAAATAAAGAAGGATTTTATTAAAATCCGACTGGTTCCAGAGATAAGCGCGTTCATACAAACAAACACTTCAGCTAGATTATTAAATTTGAGTGCGTTCTATATAAACATTTTCAATGCCAGATTGTTACAGCGAAAACCGATCAAGTGAAAGTTTGAAAGTCGGTCTGTAACTTTCAAAATTATATATATTTTATATCTGTTAATATTTGACGAAAAAATACTATTTCGTGGACGGTTTCTAACAAATGTAACGGTGTCTAACAAAGTTTTGTATGAAATAACTGTCAAAATTTCAAAGTATCGCTCGAATAAAGTTATCAGATGATTGAAAAATCAGCCCTTAGTTAGTTTAAGATATTATATTTTTACTAGCTGCGCCCCGCAGTTTTACCCGCATAAGTTGCGATCCCGTGAGGAATATCGGGATAAAGAGTATCCTATGTGTTAATCCTTATTATAAACTATCAGTGTACCAAATTTCATCAAAATGGTTCAGTAGTTTTTGCGTGAAAGAGTAACAAACATCCATCCATATAAACTTTCGCATTTATAATATTAATAATTTTATTTTATTAATATTAATTAGTTACAAGTTGTTATTTATGTACTTACATTTTATTTTAAGTCTGAATCAATTTTCTCCCCATCATCATCTGCCTTGCTTTTTCCTAACTGTGTTGGGGTCGGCTTCCAGTCTAAGCGGATGCAGCGGAATACCAAATTTTACATGGAGCGACTGCCTATCTGATCTCCACAACCCAGTTACTGGGTAATACGATACCCCTTGGTTAGAGTGGTTGCCAGACTTTCGGGCTTCTGACGTCCCTTAAAAACTGCCAAAGATCCACGATGGACAGCCGGGACCAACAGCTGAACGTGCTTTCCGAGATACGTATGGAGGGTTCTTGATATGTAAAGATGATCACCCATCCACCGACTTACCGCGGCAAGCGTAGCTTAACCTGATCGATCGAGCCGTGCGGCTGTTATTACTAAGCCACAAGCCCCTCATAATAAATTCCGTCCCTGTATTTTATTAAAAAAGGTAACCCTTTAATTTTATTGCGGTAGGGTACTCATTTTGGCCAATGTTGATCTTGGAATGGCATATAATCTCTTTTATATTTTTATGAATTAACCTAGGTTTATACCGATAGTCGAGAATAAAGGGAACCTAAGTTTCGATGGAATCTTTTCATCAAGCCGGGAGGGTACTTGTCGGTCGGTCATTAATTTAGCGACTTCTGCGCCGCGGTCGAGGTGCAAACGTCTTTGATTAATCGAATTCAATCGCAGACATTCCTTTTGAGACGTTTTAGTTTTACCTTAATTAGCAGAATAAAGCTCAATTTACACAATGTTACTGTAGTATATGTTGATCAGACATTACTAAATAAGGCATTTGTGAAACGGGCATCATAGATGAGGGGATAGCCATCGGCCTGCCGCCATCTTGCCTATTGGAGATGGCAGTTTGTACTAGAAAATACACGTCATACACGGAACTGTTTTTTATTAAAAACCAACTTATAGATATCACAGTTACTTTCTTGCCTGTGGCATACAAAACATTTTAAGCAACAAATGACTTATATTGTTGATGGTATATGGGACAAAACCTAACCCATGCCAAAACCTAAACCATATTGTGTAATATCGTGGTATTTAGTTATTACTGTAAAAGGATTGTAATATCGTACAATCCTTTCACCGTAATTTAGCCTCTGACAGCTGCAACTCAACAGCAACCTTATTACAAGCTTATTACAGCTTATTACATTAAAACCTTATTACAACCTTTATACAACAAAGTCGTTACAATAAAGTTGGCACAATATGTTGATATTGGGTTGCAGCTGTTAGAGGTTTTGGAGGTATGAGGAATAGGGTGTAAAGTTCACTCAACCTCCATTGAAAAGGGAGGATCCTCCGACCAGACGGGTGTTGTATCTGGCGGGCAATTGCCCAAGATTGATGTTGGGAAATTGTATCAATGCTAATTGCGCGGTAAACTCTGCTTGCGAGATGCAGGATTTGCGAGACGTCAGTATGACGCGTTGTTCGCATGTGGCGTTGTAGATACCGCTACAAGGTAAAATAACTGTATGTATCTAAAACACTGACCTTTTATAAAAAAGTATGTATAATATAGGTCAATCCAAAAAGTGACAGCAAAAGTTATCAACATGAAGATAACATGTGTCATAATCTACTGTCCCCATGGAATTACAAAAATTTTATGAACGGCTCATTCTGAAAACAATTAGTTTCCTCCCTGTCTGATACCAAGTACCACCCACCCGTTAAATAATGCATAATGGCAACTAGTGAACAAAGATGCACTGATTGACAAGTATTGACATTTGTGACTCTAAAGAAAGTGATTTGAAAGATGATGTCACCGCTGACGGCTAATTCTATTAGCCGCCTTCAAATTTATTTTGATTATTAGAATTCTAAATATCTACGCAGACGAGTTCGTTGAAGACGAATACTACGCCAGCTATCGCCAACAACAGAAGACGCTCCCCAAAATGATACACAACATACATATTCATAAAATACGCCTCATACATTCAACTAACGGAAACAAGTTAGTAATTAACAAACTTTGGTTATTATTGGCGATGTGTAATATTTTAACAGATGCGGCTGGTTCGGGCTATGGCCGATAACCGCAATAAATTTCCGTAAGCACTCTGGATGGCTGTATTTCAATCAAACTGACCGGAACTTCCGACTCCATTACAACGTTCAAGTTTAAACTGTGTTATAATAATAATAAATAATAATAATATATTTATTCAAAAAATTATAAGGCATAAAAATTAGTACAGTTTTGCTTAAATTTAAATTATATTTCTAAGACTTACGTGCCTGAACTAGGTAATCCTGTGTTTCAGGCGAAAAGAGCTAAAATAGTCTTTAGAAATTAATAAATATGTGTTTCATCTATTATAACGCCAATGTATTTTGTTGTATTTGCCATTTTAATGTTAGGACAAACACATTGGTTATTTGTGGGAATTGTGCAATAATGAGCATATATTGTCGAGGTAGTGCCAGTTGATGTTTGCTTGCGCATCGAAAACTTAATATAATTTGTCTTGTCTGCATTTAGTGTTAGTGAATTATATATTGAAGCCATTTATTAACAATATTGAATCCGTGTTGTGCCACTTTGTAGACATTATTTCTGAGTCAGCCGAAAATAGAAGGGCAGTGTCGTCAGCATAAGTATATTGTTTGGAAAGCCAACATTCAGTTAAGACAATAACGTCACAGTCGTCAATGTTATGGAAGCATTGTCCCGGAAACAGGCTTCCTACACTGCGGCTAATTTTAACTCAGCTTTATTTAGCATTAGCATCATCAACATTTAATGTTCCCACTGCTAGGACACAGGCCTGGGGGCCTACTCCGAAGTGCAAAGTGCGAATGTTCGGATCGGACCGACACATGGCCGAACCGAATACTATTGAAAAATGCGAAAAAAGTTCGGATCGGCTCAGTTGGGTCGGGACCATAGTCAATATTCGAAAGAGTGTATGAGTGTAGGATCGGAACCGACCGAACCAAATAGTAACTTCGTTGCAGGAAACCGCCGAACATTCGGCCGGTACTACTTCGGAGTAGACCCCCTGGTCTCTTCGAGAGGGGCTATAATCTACCAGGCGGGCCCAGGGGGCTTACCAACAGCTCTTATAGCAGGGCAGAAGTGTAATAAAATATATTCTAATAATGGAACATAACAACTGAACAGTCGGGATCCATTGAAAAAATAGATTGACTGTCGAATAATGGATCCCGACTGTTCAGTTGTTATGTTCCATTATTAGAATATATTTTATTCTCTTCAATAGTATTCATTCAATAATATATTATAGAATTCTAGACCACCGGACATCTAAGTGCTTGTTTTTTTCTTTCAGTTTTTTTTTATTATGTACAGACGCCAGCACATCAAGCTACTACAATCTGTCAAATTTCGTTAATAGATTTTCAACTTTAACGCAGAAGTATTAAGGTTCAAAGTTGATTGGGAAAATTTGACAGTTTCGGGTAGCTTGATCTGCTGGCGTCTGTACGTAGTTTGGTTCACTTTTTACGCGGTCGGGTTTTTTGATTTTTAAATTATAATTTTTAATTTACAGACGCCAGCACCCGAAACTGTCAAATTTTCCCAATCAACCTTGAACCTTAATGATATAGAGATAAAGTTGCAAATTTATTAAAGAAATTTGACAGATTGTAGTAGCTTGATGTGCTGGCGTCTGTACTTAGTCATAGAACAAAAAAGCAGTGCAGTTCAACTTATGCCCTGCTACAAGAGCCGGTGGTAAACCCCCAGTATGGGTAGTTTTTTTTTATCTAGAACATGCCGATTTCCTCAAGATGTTTTCCTTCACCGTTTTGTGACCAGTGGTGATGAAATTATTTACACGAAGTAAAGCGCCTGCCTGGGTTCGAACCCACGACCTAAAACTCATTTTCGGGGCCGTTGCCACTCGTCTACCGGTGCCCCAACTTTACTTAATTGATAAAATAATAATTAATCAGGCTGTCGAAGGCCTCTTCTTCTTGCCAGAAGAATTGAGCATTGATGAATCATGACCACGCTTGGACATGATTCCAAACTTGGAAAAAGTTAAATAGTTGGGTCAAGTTTGGAACCCAAAATATCGTGTGAGGCAACTTAACGACATCGATATTTAGATACAGCTCATTTAATTTGCATAAAAAATAAAGTGAAATAAAAAATATAAGGTACAGTCAAGGGTCATTAATTGATTACCAGCTTAAGGACTGTATTGCTGTGAACGCGCGGTAACGTCCGTACCTACGTCTGTGTGTAGTGATGTATCAACACAGAACGCACATCTCAGAATTCGCACACTGGCTGGCGTCGAACGAAACAAAAAACATACCGTCGCTTTTGCACATAGGCTACGTAATTACGCATGACTTTGGTTGGTTCATACCATTGCTAAAATTGAAGTCATTTCATCAAGTACCGATAGCTGGTAGTCTTACGTATTAGATTATCGAACGCATAGGTCTGGGTTCCAATCTCGAGATGGGACTTTTAATTTTTCTTTTCCAACAATAATCTTTATCGGTTTTTTTTTATTATTCGATAGATTAATAAACGATAATAATAAGTTATTATATTGTTATTATTATATTGTTATTGTAATATGGGGTTAAAAATAAAAATAATAATAATAATAATAATAATAATAATATCCCTGGACATTTCACACAGTGCCATCTAGTCCCAAGCTAAGCAACCTAATGCTTGTGTTATGGTAACAAGATGGCTGATAAACTACTTATATACATTTTTTTTTTGTAAATACATACATATTATAAATAGAAAAACACCCAGACTCGGAACAAATACATGTAGGACTTACAAATATTTGTTCTGTGCGGGAATCGAACCCGCGACACGCGGGTTAAAATGTTTTATAAGTAATTTCAAATTGTTTATTCGTTATAATTTTATAAACTAGAAATAAATAAACGTCTAGTTAAAACAGTTTTTTTTTTCATAAAGAACAATTTATTGAAGTTAAGCAGGTAATAGCGGTTCACCGTAATTATGCGTTTTGTAAATTTAATATGAACAAAGATTCAATTTAATATAATAATATTGTCCTTTAATTACCACTGTGTGGGTAGATTTGCTGGTTGTAGTTTGTTAGAGTACTTTAACAAACTACAACTAGCAAATCTACCCACGTGAATAAAAAAAGTGCGGACTCCTTGTCACAATACAATTAAATTACTCAGTAGTAGTAGCCTACCTAAGTTGCCTATCTCAAATGTCAAAGTTAACAAATCGTATTTATTAGGACTTATTGCGGTTATAGCTTAAGTATTCATTTTCATTATGAAAAGAAGATTGAAGCTAAACCTCAAAATAATCCTTATTACGGATATCACAATATAATTTTAGTATTGCTATAATCAACTTATAATTTAATACTTCGTATAACCCCCATTATTAGCAATGCAATCAAATAAACGCTGGCGCATCGACCCTACAATATTACTACACATGTCTGTTCCTCTTATATTTTCCCAGATTTCTAGGCAATGCAGCTTCAATTGCTCATCAGTCCTCTCATTCCTTGCGTCCCATCGCTGTGTGATTAAACCCCATAGATTTTCTATGGGGTTGAGGTCAGGAGGTCGTGCCGGCCATGGAATTACTTCTCTAAAATAAAAAAAAGGAGTACTGTTAGGCTACTAAGCAAAATACTAATATTACCTACGATTTAGAAACAAAATTATAATGACAAGAGATGTTACATAGATTTATAGAATTAATATAGTTATATTAATCCATCATTCAATAATCTAGGTAAATAAATTTACTTCGGAATTATATTTTCTTCTATTTAGACTTTATAAAACGTTTAAAAAAAATAAGGATCAGCAGTTCTACTTTAATAAGATAAATTGTTTAATAAAATAATTTAATCATTACACTTACACTCAGTCCGGTTTCATCAGATATTTGTGTTATATTAAGTCCAATTTTACGCAGCGCAATAATATTCGCTTTAATTTCAATGTTCAAATTTGCTTGCATTTTAAAAGGAACTACAACACCGCTAATTTATAGATATAGAACACACGTCGCTAACCCACAATGAACAACGTTCTATTTAGTCGCGGTTGAATAACTCTTTAAGACTTTAAGTTAACTGCATCCATCTACCTTATAATTTATTTATTTTGATATCTGTGGGTATAATCCTAAAATTTTACGAATAAGTGAACTGTAGTCAATACCGTGACTAAGTATTCAAAGTAATTGCAAACGAATGCGAGAATGTGTGTGTTGAGTGTGTGAATAGAGTGTGTGTGTGTATACTATAAAGTATAGGAATTACTCATTAGAAGAAGGTCGTAAGTTAAACAGAAGTGTCAATCTATTGCTTCGTGAAACTGGCGCGCCGCTTTGGACCGCTACTGTAGGTACATAGGTACATAGTACTAAAACTTCATTCATGCTTCATTTTGATGAGCGCAGGTGAAACTGCAAATGTGAAAGTTAAATCAATCGCAAAATAATTTGTTAACTATTTTAATTTGAGCTATCAATCCGGTTTTATTTAAAAAGTGTTTGTTTTACATCGATCCTCGATAGTACGAATACAATGGCCGCTGTACAATGTATCCATTTAAAAAGTGCACTTTATTCATTGCGCGTAATTTTCACGGTACAATGCGCCGAATGTTTTTTTCATTCATTCATTCTTTCGCTATTCTTACTTTGAAATACGGGCATTGCTAATTAATGCCTTATTACGTTTTAAAACAACAGAGAAGAGTATTTTGTAATACTAATTAAACATTATTTTATTGTTTGTGCACGAGCTGTTTAGGAACGGCTATTGGCATTTGTGAAAAGATTATCCATTCAGCCAAGTAGGTAAGCATGCTACGTAGCACGATGGTACAACGTTTAGCGACACATTTAACATTTACTGCTATCTCTTTTCTTAAAGAAGCCTTTAAGAAAAGAGATAGCAGTAAATGTTAAGCAGTAGTTATTCGTGACGGAACCACTCACCCCCGGTACTTCGAACCGTGACCTCTCCTGCTTAAGTATTCCCGAAGCAAGAAAATCCTCTTCAGGGGAAGATTCATAGACGACTCCGCCTTGGAGTGTAATTGTGGTGCTGTTCCACAAAGGATGGGTACGAAGTGTAACACTTATTATCATGTCCTACGTGTCCTGTCAGCTGCACGTTACAGGAACTGATGGACGCTAGTGATGGTGCCAAACACTGCCGAATTCTGGGCCGAGACCATTAAGATTGCCATCAAGACGCTAAGAAGATTCTCACGGACCACGACTTTTTGAAATCATAGAAATTAACGAAAGAGTTAAATAAATCATGAAAATAACTTAATTATATACTATACTACTACTATAATATACTATTACTATTACCTATTTATGCTACGATAACGCAAACACGTACGTAAACAATGTAATTTATGTATTAGAAACTAATATCCACTCTAACTGGCTTCCCTAGTCCATAACAAGCTAACACTAAAGCTATTCTCCCAAGTTGTAACTTCCTTGATTACAAGTATGTAGAAGGCGACGTCTTCATAAATACCTTAGCATTCATCATACTCACTTTAAACTTGGTGTAGCAATTTTAAATTGCGCGCGAACCCACACCCACCTCGCTTGAATAATTCAGTGAGCGCGGTATCTGTAAACAAATCTAATCACAACTCCTATCAAAATCACTTTATATGTATTCGCTGGCGATAAAGTTATTCAGCAAGTTCTTGTGCCTTTGTAACAATGTTGCCGCGTCATAACTAGGTGATCGACTATTTAAACGTTGTGTAGATTGTGTTCTGGAATAAATTAAGAAGGGGCGGCAAGTTATTTCAGGACTATATATTCACAGCAGTTTTTTTTTTCACTGTTATGGCTGATTTTATCAAAGTCAGATGACACTGTTCCGTGTTAGTTTTAAATTAAATACACAACATAATTATTGTCAGTGTAATATAAATAGTTTCTATGTCAATTAATGTAATTGGTATCGTACCGTTTTAACTATAAATAAATAAATAAATAATAACAATAATATCCCTGGACATTTCACACAGCGCCATCTAGTCCCAAGCTAAGCAACCTAATGCGTAATGCGCAACGTATTGTGTTATGGTAACAAGATGGCTGATAAACTACTTATATATATATATTTTTTTTAATGAACTTGGCGACACGGTTGGCGCAGTGGCTGAGCGATCGACTGCTGCGCTGCGTGTCGCGGGTTCGATTCCCGCACGGAACAAATATTTGTATTGCCTACAGGTAGTTGTTCCGGGTCTCGCTGTTTGTGTATGTGAGTTTAAATGTTTGTAAACGCACCCACGATACAGGAGTAATTCCTAGTGTGGGGCAACGTTTTTTTAAAAAAAGAAAAGAAAGAAAGAAAGAAAGAAAGAACTCTTATGGAATAAAATTCACGTCTGACAGTATGGAAAGACTGTCAAAAATGTATTCTCAGGATCGAGAGACTAGGATAGACGAAACTTATTCTAGGTACATATGGTGAAATTCGCCCTTTGGGTTATAAAATGTGTTTAGCTTACTGCTGGATGTGTTAAAACACAATTTTATTTTTCAGATGATATAGTTCAACGATCATAGTTTTTTTTTTTTGTAATGAAAACTTCCTTGGCCGCATTTTGCGCTCTTTCTGAACAGTGAACGAAACTGAACCGTTACGCTCGGGTCGGTGATGTTGAATCGCATATAATATAAGCATAGCATAATCAGCCTATAATAATGCAATAATGTTCCCACTGCTGGGACACACACAGACCTCCTCTCGGTGAGAGGGTGTGAGCTCTAATCCGCCACGCAGGTCCAGTGCGGATTGGTAGGGCCCTGAATCACGAATACTCGGCTCCAGTCATCACCACCTGTCACTAATGACAGCTAATGGCGACTGGAGCTGGATGAAAACTTACAGTAAACGAGGCTGACCACGTTTACTGGGAGTATTAACCTCCATCGTGTGGTCATAAGCACACCTTTTCACGCGTCTGTCGTGTGTATCTTCTTTCTTTTATTTAAGAAAATCGTCTAAGCTTACTCCCGCAGTCACACATAATCCTTCATTCAACTTAATCAATGTCAACCGACTTAATTAAAAGTAACAAACGACATAAAGAGATAAAAATATACTGTAAAACACGCAAACGAGAGGTGTTCAAAATGGGTGTCGTGTGTTTCAAATTAATAAAATGCCTCTCTTTAAATAAGTGCTCCGGATGCCTGCCGGCAATTTAGCAAAAATTAATTTAACTACGGAATTAATTTAAAGTAGGAATCCGGCGCGAGATGGGCGGACGACATTGTTGCCATCGGGGGCCAAACCTGGATGAGGCTGGCACAAGAGCGTGGGGATTAGCACAAGGAAAGAGAGCCTATGCCTGGCAGTGGGTTAAATCGGGCTGTAGATGATGATGATGAGGTAGGTACGCGTTTCCTGAAAGTTCGAGAAACGTTAAAACTGATAATACTGCTATTTTATATTTAAGTCAAAGTCAAATCATTTATTTCAAATAGGCACATAAAAGTCACTTTTGAACGTCAAAAATTGCAGTAAAATAGAATTGATTCTAGTCGCCCGTTGACCAAATGGTAGTTTTCATGTGAAGAAGAATGGGCAAGAAACTCCACTAAGTGAATAGATACGCTATATTTCCCGGTTTTATGAACGAAAGTTATCGACGTGTCAAAATTAAATGCAAGTCAAGTGATGCGATTGGTTGATGATTTGTGTTTATTTTTGGGTCAGAAATCGAGCCTAAGTGCTATAAGTTGAAATAAACATCGCGCCTCTATTTTTAGAAGGGGTCGACAGGGTTGACTTAGCAGGATAGCGTTTGGTCAATCAAAAATAGCGAATCTATTGTCATTAGCTGAGACCATAGCCAGGACTACTAAAGGCGCTCCCTCACCGCATTCGCTATTGCAGTAATATAACAATCCAAGATACGATTTGGTTTATTTTCATTACTATATACCTACAGGGTATATATTCATGGTTACAGTTTGCCCGTCGATATCCCTGCCACCCTGTATTACCACCTACCTACCTCGGTTCTCCTCACTCACCGATGTAATGCTCGAATCTGAACTGTGACATTACAGGCGAATGCTCCCGACGAGGAAGCGCCTTAAGAATTTCCTAAAGGAACTAAACCCAAATACTCTGACCTGAGGATCAACTCCTCCACCCACTCCGCTGCTACGCTTGTTCTGATCGTCACTACACAAACCCGTCTTAAAATAATCTACTGTATAGCACTTCCCACTCCAACACAATATCGTTTAAAACAATATTTACGTATCCAGTAAGGGCGCGTTCACATATACGTAAGTTTTTACAGGATCCTTTTTAACGGATCCGTCGCTACTGGAGATAGTATTCACACAGGACTGATTTTAAGAGATCGGATCAGTATACTGGATCCGAAATACTGTATTATGTGTGAACTGGCTCATACGCTAATAACACATACGTTTAAAGGGTAATCAAAATTAACGATATTACAACTGGTAGTAAAATTGGTAGTAACAAGGGCAACAAAGGGTTTAAACGGACCTGTAAAACGGATTGCTGCTTATTTTGCCGGATCGGTATTTTCTACTGGATCCGGAATACTGTATTATGTGTGAACTCGCTCATACAACTACATATGCTAATAACATACACGTTTTAACGGACCTGTAAAACGGACGTTAAATGTGAACGCGCCCTAAGATGAAGTGTAAGCAACTACATATATTGGAATGGAGATTTATTAATAATTCCGAGAAAGCGATCTGTGACTGACAGACGCTTGAATTTTGTATGTAAGCTTACCCGACAGTACCTACACACCAGTTGATTTATCAAACAGTAAGTTTTGTCCGCGACTTTGCCCGGGTGGAGGTCGGAAATTACCCCACTGAAACATACTACCGGGATAAAGTATCCTATGTTTTATTCAAGTTTATAAACTATCTGTTTGCTAAATTTCAACCAAATCCGGTCAGCTATTTTTCCGTGATTGAATAACAAACATCCAAACATACCTACGAACTTTCACATTTATAACATTAGTAGGATAGTATTAAAACCTTAAGCCGTTGGTCTTGGCTGTCATTCTTGGATCGTTGACAGTCGTTACGGGTCGTCAGAAGCCTGAAAGTCTGACTACCAGTTTTATTAAGGAGTCTAGTGTTACCCAGTAACTGGGTTGTGGAGGTCAGATAGGCAGTCGCTCCATGTAAAATACTGGTATTCAGCTGCATCTGGTTAGACTGGAAGCCGACCCCAACATAGTTGGGAAACGGCTACGCAGATGATGACGCTGACATACATACAATCACGCCTTCTTCTCATGGGGGTAGGCAGACACTATAGAACGCCACCTCACACGATCCTTACATAATACTTTTACTTCGTTTACGTTGATAAATTTTAATCTGGTTATTGTATTAAGTCATTTCTCCATTATAGTTTAACATAAACTGGTATGACATTATCATGTTTTGAATGTAAGTTAATTTCAGAGGCTGCTGTATCTAGGGCGACTGGGAGGCAGGCGGCAAGCGGCAGACTGAAGGCGACGTAATCAGCGACATTGATTTGATGCGGCAGACACGGCCCGAGCCGAGAACCCGCTCCACTAATCCACTTAACTAGCTTTTACTCTGCAAATATTATTATAAATAAAATATTACACTTTATCTACCAAGAGAATATTTAAATTTCCTTTCCTTCTAGACCGCTGACTAAATTATTCTAACGTGAATAATTCGATCGATGGGGTAAAGTGCACCCTTGCATGGCCTTATAGAGAGAGCGGTCACCGTAAGAACAAGATAATTCTCCGTAGGTATAAAGATAAAAAACCGCGATAACCTTGCTTGGACGTTCGTGTAATTAAGAGATAATAATATTGAGCGGGGTCGTTTATTTTTGGTCGTCGGGACAAGGTATAATTAGATAAATCTGAAATGAAACGAAACAGGAGAGAAAAGATTTGTTTTTATCTCACCTTCGGGCATGGCGCTATTAATCTCTGTCTGTTTGACGCAGCCCAAACTTATCGGAGGGCTTGCCAACATTAATCAATGGGGACACTTGATTACACTAAATTTTTAAGTGATCCTAACGGATATTTTACATTTATTTAAAATTTTAACATTTTTTTTTTTAAAGCTCTGAAAGTGTTAGTTCGTGGAATTTATGCTTTTGAAACTGAAAGGACCTACACATATTTAGAGTGTTATCTACTATATATACTCTACTCTACTAGGTTAACCGTTTTTTGACAGCTGTCTTAGAGCGTAACTGTTCCAGGTTATGTAAAAGTTGACTTTAAAATGCGTAATAAAATAAATATATAATTAAACTGCCTAATTTTTAAATTTATTAAATTATCTTATTTATGACTATGTGCAGTATCAGTTTTGACAAAAAATATATAATTGCTCACTAGTTCGATCGGTCAAAAAACGGTTAGCCTAGTGGACAAAGTCTAAGATAGTTGACAAACAAACATGTCTGCCGTAGTCCACGTTATTTCGAAGTAAGGTGTCACGGTCTAGAAACTTGATTAAATAATAAGAATATCTTTTACTTACAGAACGAGAAACCGAAGCATCATGATTAATGATTCGATCTGTAATAGTTTTATGTTCTGTGAAGGCTGATGCCTTCAGACTAAAATATTATTATCACTTTCCGTCTATTACGGTCACGGTGGCTACTTCTGTCTGTCTAGTCTCTTTTGATGGACTGCTGATAAGGCTAAAATATTATACCTCTTACGAGCTCTCCGTCCTTAGTAGGTGATGGATCATAATCCTTCTATTTAGGCGCTCAAACAAAGTTAAGAGCGCTTTGTTTTGGCAAAACTTTCACTCAGAGTTTCTGTTTCATTTAGTCCCTGAATACAAGAGGAACTTCGCGATAAACCAACGATTCAGTTACAACAAAGCCGAGCTCAAGCTATACTACCTGCTTCACTTGGTTACACACGAAAATATTGAGATTTACTTACGGAAATAATAGCTTTTGTCCACGACTAGGGGTGGCCAGTGGTATCAGCCCCGATTTACGAGTTGTAGGTCCTGAGTTCGAACCCAGGCAGGCACTTTGTGTATTTAATCTCATCACCACTGCTCTCAAAACGGTGAAGGAAAACTTCATTATGACCTACTCCCCTCTCATATGGACCGTCTCCACGAGCGAGAGAATCGCAGCGATATTACCGTCGTGCCCACGTATTTCTATACACTCTCTTAGAACGTGTCTCCACACGGCGATATCATCGCGGCGAAAATTTAATGGCACGACGATAATATCGCCGCGATTCTCTTTCTCGTGGAGACGGTCCCATAGAGAGGAGACCTGTGTCCCAGCCGTGGGAACATTATAGGCAGTTTATGATGCCCGCAGCCATGCCCGCATGGAGGTCGGAAATTACACCACGGGAACGCACTGCCGAGATAAAAAGTATCCTATGTGTTAATCCAGGTTATAAACTAGGGTAGCGGGATCGTCCGAAAGGGTTACCGCTGCCCTGGAACATAAAGGGCTAAGGAAGGACACGGGTGGGTTTTAGTCAGTAAGAGTCTGACACTCCCTTCCGCTCCACCCAGAGCGGGAGGGGTCATTTGATGATTTCGCATCCTGAAAAAAAAAAAAAGTTATAAACTATCTGTGTGCGCGCCAAATCCGTTCACCCGTTTTTGCGTGAGTAAGAAATAAACATACAAACTTTCACATTTATAATATTATATTTAGTAGGAAGACTATTGTTTACACCCGATAACAATAACAAGTAGTTATATGGATTCGGGTATTATTGTGCCGTAGGCCCAAGGTTTTGGTCAAGACTCTCGACCAAAACCTTATGAGATGCCGTCGTTATGCGGCTGAATAAAGGCTCTGATACAAAAATGGTTGTCGAGGCACGCATTGTAAGAAGGTTCCTGTATGTAGGGTGCTAACCACCGGAAACTTGGCCCCTTTTCCCCGTGACGATGGATCCCATTATTTTATATTTTATGTTTTTTGCAGGAACAATGAAAAATGTTTTTAATGTAATGGTTAAATGAATGAAGGAAACTAATAGGTATAAAGAAACGGCTGGTTGACCCGCCTTTCCAAGGACTGGCTTTTACCTTGGAAAGAGGCTAAGCATTTACAAAGCAATACAAAGTGGGAATGCCACTAGTCGATAGCGATGCGGATCAATTTTTCGACGCTATTTTTTTTGGCAACACGGTTAGCGCAGTGGCTGAGCGATCGGACTGCTGCGCTGCGTGTCGCGGGTTCGATTGTTCCGAGTCTGGGTGTTTTTCTATCTATAATATGTATGTATTTACAAAACAAAAATGTATATAAGTATTTATCAGCCATCTTGTTACCATAACACAAGCATTAGGTTGCTTAGCTTGGGACTAGATGGTTCTGTGTGAAATGTCCAGGGATATTATTATATTATTATTTTTTACCTTAGCATTTACAAAGCAATACAAAGTGGTAATGCCGCTAGTCGACAGTGATGCGGATGAATTTTTCGACGCTATATTTTAGTTTGTGAATAGTTTTAGTTAAATTAGGATATAATTGTGTTGTTATATAGCTATATAATTCAGGAATTTTCCAACTAGTCTGAAAATGTCCATCACAAAAGTTGGTCTATAAAGCCCTATACATTTCAAGCACATGTAAATTTCCATGTTTTCGTACATAAGGGGTCCATTGAAGGAGTAATCCATCAAACGACGTGAAGTTTGTCCAGCAGTGGCTATTGTGTGCGCGCCTTTAGTGATGGCTTCGACAAAGCTTGGAGGCTTTATCATTATATGGAGCTATAACATGGTCGGTATACAGGTGTATCAGTATTCGTCATACTACGTCTTTGAGGAAAATCAGGCAGTGGTCACCAATCATTTTATAATATAATAGGTTTTGTCAGATATTTTTTCCCAAATAAGTTAATGAAACTCACATAAAATCTAAACGGAATCTGTGCCTGTGAAAGTAACCAAGTTTTGATCATCTTAAATTCTGTTGTTAAGTAGATTCTTATATACACTTATTGAAAAAATCTGCCGCGATGCCGCTTGCCATTAAGAGAGACCCATTAAGTACAACTATAATAGTTTACATAATGAAGAGTATTCTTTTCCATTCTATTCATACCTAATCAAGAAATACTTACAGTATTACCATCGTAACGAGTTTTTCTGTAGCTATTCTAATGTCGCTATCACCATAATGATACTTACCAACCTACGATCGAGCTACAAGTAACTACCGACGTATTTATATTTCATATAAAATGTCGCTACCAAAGACGCCTTTCTTCGAACACTACATAATATACAAGCTGACGGTGTCGGTCATAATTTGATATATGCTTAGCACTTTATGTATTCGCGGCGCTAGTTCCCGGGGCGCGCCACAGATGGCGCTCTATAGCTTTCCAGACCATTGCACACGTTAGAATTTATTATGAGCTAGATTCTATTCTAGTCGAGGAAGAAAAATATCTTGCCAGCGATGAATGATATGCAGGGATATTCAGGTAAACATTATTTACTTCCTTGCCTTCAGAGGTGATTTGAAAATAGGTAGCTTTTATTAACTTATAAATAAAGATGGCTGTGGTGCATTCAAACCTAGCATGCAATACTAACGAATTCCTCATTTTCAACATAATTAGTCATTTGATCCTGTTGGTCCTTTTGCCAGAGCGATTTAGTTTAAAAAAAAAAAATTAAAGGAAAATTTGACAGTTTCGGGTAGCTTGACCTCCTGGCGTCTGTATAAAATCAAATAACTAATTAATTACAATCAATTTGGAAATGACAGGCAACTACTTTAGGGAATAATGACCTAATAAGCTTAGTTTTATAAGGCTGCATTCACAAGCATTGGAGCTTAACAAGGCCTGGCCGCCAAAAAAACATAAAACCTCCAATCAGATCGCCGAGGATTTATTTTTCTAACTCCAAATTTGAAATGTAAAAGCTGGCCTCTATTGTATTTGAGCGAGGCCGCGGCACGTTCGCTGGCGCCCCGCCAAACACCGGCCTGTAATGTGAACGACACCGAACTTGTGCTAATTACCGAGGTGGCGACTCCACCACAATATGTTACAAGGCGATTCTTAAAGATTTATGATGGCAAAACAATATTTTTTGTTCGGACGTGCTCGGAGTGAGAAAGCTTCAGTTGCTTGCGTATAAAGAAACGTTGGTCCTTGTGTCTAAACGTTAGAAATAGTTGATAACTCCGAGCATAATCAGCGTATAATATTCCCACTGCTGGGAGACAGGCTTCTTCTCTTCCAGAGGGTGTGAGCTGAAATCTAAAACGCGGGCCCAGTGCCCGTAGATGTCAAATGGTTCTATGGTTTTCTCACGATGTTATCCTTCACCATTTTGAGATTACTGGTGATGAAATGATTTACATAAAGTAAAACGACTGCATGAGATCGTACAACTTGTAAGTCGCGGCCGCTTCCACTGGGCCGCCGCTGCTGCTGATATCTCCGACATTTGATGCTGTATAAAGTATAAAAACGTAAAAAAACAAACGTTTGATTGAACATTCTGTAGTTTCTGCCAAGTATAAAAAAAATAAGATAGCAAAAAACTTCAAGATGGATTCAACAAAAACGCTTCATTTTATGCGCAGAGCAAAATTACAATGTATTTTTCACGTTATGCATGCGATCGCTAAGACATATTGTAATGGTAAGCGGAACCGACAAACAGCGAGACGCTCGCAGCCAATGGGCGGATGTCCTCGTGATGGGGGAAGATTGGATGCGGAAGAGGAGGCTGTGCTGCAGTGAGGACGATATAATGTCTGCTGGGGCTGTGTTGGGGAGATAAGGGGACATCAATTATTGAGAGTAGGTGACTAAAAGTCATATGTGATTAGATTTGCATTGAAATGTTTGTATGTGATTATTATTATTAACTGGCTACTGAAATTCACTTTAAACTTTAAGACACTTTATTTTTTTTTATTTATTTTTTTTTACTTATTTTTTTTTTTTACCATAAACATAATCACCCTACAATGTTCCCACTGCTGGGACACATGCCTCCTCTCTGTGAGAGGGAGTGGGCTATAATCTACACGCGGGCCCAGGTGCGGGATGGTAGATGTCACATGTCTTCGAATGTTATCGAGACTTTCCAAGTTTACTATGGCAAAATATCTATTCAAATTCTAAAGGAACACATTTCAGCCGAAAGACAGCCACTGCTGGGCAAAGTCCTCCTAAAGGAACTTCATAGACAATTTAATGTACTGTGAAATTATCAGCACGTACCCATATGATGGATCAATTCCTAAAATGGGATGGTTGAAATCCAGTCATGTTCCATGTGTAACCCCAGTCACAGGATCACTACATAAATCTAGATATTGTTACAGCAGCGCAAGATTGACCTGTAATCCAATCTCAACATGGCTGCATCAGAGCTATTTTCAACCTAAATTCTTCAACCTCTTGTAGATTTTAATATAAATTGAAGACTAGCGACCCGATCCGTGACTTTTTACGTATAAAAACTTTAAGGGTATACGAGTTTCAATTATGAATTTTGTGTGTTGTGTGAGTTTTGTATCTTGAAAGTTAAAACTTGAAACTCTAGTCGCAATTCCATTTCAGTAACAATCAATGTCAAAACTGCCTACAGTTTTGACAAGTTTACGGTATATCTTATCAGATTGAGACTGACATCAGTCTGTGAACGTTCTTAAAATTACGAGAACTAGACAGATTAATTATAGATGATTGATTATTAGATGATTATTATTATCAGATTTTGGAAAATGACAGATTGAAGTTTAACCCAATACACGTGTAAATGAGTTCGAAATTATCACACAATGTTTTGAAAGATTTCTAAAAAGACATGATCGTAGCAGTGCGTGCTACGGCGTAGCTGTTGCGTGCTACGCCGTAGTTCGGTGCGTAGCGTAGCGAGACGCAGTCGCTGGCGCCGCGCCGCCCGAGTTTCCGCAGATAGTTGCAGTTTCCTGAATACTGAAAAGCACATTATAGTGCGTGCAAATGACAAGTCACTGGGATTCTTTACATGACTGATTAAAATACTGTTTGTCTTAATTTTACCCCAACGCTTCTTGCTGCAGTTGTTTGAAATATTTATCCATACAAAACAAATAAATAAAATGGAAGTGTCTGTTTATAATGTCAAAATAAAAGCTATTTACTTAATGCACATGAAAGTATATACGGCACTTATAACAAAAAAAATGGTTGTCTATCAGTTTGTTCCCGCTAATCTCAAAAACGCCTGGACCGATTTTGATGAAATTTCATAAATATGGAGATCATCGTGACTCAGTTTACTTGTAACTATTACCGTTAGGTGATTGCTTAAATTGCTTAGCAGCGCATAGCATGGTATGTGGCAGGACTTAGACCGGCTCCTATTTACTTTGAACTCTGGGGGAGGATACAGACATGTTTTTATTGACATACCACGTGAGCTAAGCCACGGGAGAAGCTAGTATAACACAAAGAAGAATGCTACTGTACATCATGAATCATTATCATCGCATACACATCTACAATACCCACGGGAAGGCTTTCAATAAATACAAACAAGTACAGTATCGATACAAAACACAATTACCAATGCATTTGGGATATAAGCAATCAGGCTCTCCGTCGAGTGCACACGAGCCAATTAATTAGCCAGTTGGCTAAAGGCCGTGGGAACGGGATAACATATGACTACCGCTCAGGTATGCTAACGTATGTTTGTTGCCTTGCATTATTGGAGCGGCCTGTCTGAACATGTATGTGTGTGCTTTGGTAATGTCATTTGAAACATGTTTGTGATATTAGGCTGTATGGAACTTTATCATTATCATTTATTCAATTTCAAAACAATTTTATTTTTAACCGTTTTATTTTAATTCAATAACTTGTAAATTTTATCCTAATTGTTCTGTAATTTCTCAATGTTTAATTTTTTAATATTTTAAGTAGTGTGTGTTGTAACTCACTTTGAATGTTGGTTGACCTATTATTGGCGCCTGTATAGGTCTAATATTTTTGTTACCTATTGTTAAGAAACGCTGTATACATAAGCTGTTGGTTAACCTATAATAAATAAATAAATATCATGATAAGCAATACTTGCAGTTACTTCAGGAGCAAATCTGAAATAAACCCACAAAAATGGCTTAAATGTCTCAATTGGCATAGTAGCTGCGCGTCCGATTTCAGCAATATTGATTTATTTATTTTATTATTTGTCTAGACATAGATGCAGATACGACATATGAGTATTGAGTGCAACCGTACCATATTGTTTTTTTTTTTGTGTGTTTATGTCCTTTTTTTATGCGTCATGTTTGCCGCAATTAAATGCTTTTTCTTTCTTTCTTTCTTTATATTAGTATTGTAGGTATTACTGACTGCCCCGATAGTCTCGTGGTCGCAAGCGCGACTGCTGAGCTGGGGTACTTGGTTTTGGGTTCGTTAAGCCGTTTGGAAAACACGCTAAGCCGTTAGTTCAGAAGGCCATTTCTCGTAATTTAAAACGGTCAAAATCTAGTCGCAGTCTCATCTCGGCGACAAACAAATGTCAAAAAACTGTCAAAATGTATGGAAATTAGACGTATTTTTGACAGATTGAGACTGAGATCAGGGCCCGTATTCCCGTAATTTAAAACGTTCAAAATCTAGTCGCAGTCTCATCTCGGCGACAAACAAATGTTAAAAACTTGTCAAAATGTAGGGAAATTAGAGAATTTTTTGACAGATTGACATTGAGATCAGACTGTGAACGTTCTTAAAATTACGAGAATTGCCCCTCAGACTGTGACCGTTCTTAAAATTACGAGAATTGCCCCTCTGAGTCTGATCTCTCTCCAGTCGTGTCGGATTGCTGTCCGATCGGACTTTGAGAGTGAGGGAAGAGAGAGTGCATCTGTGTCGCACACACTTGTGCAGTTTAATATCACCCGCGCCGAAGGCTCCGCTAAGATTGGCCGCTTTGGCCGAAATTCTGTCTGGAGGACTTTATTTGTTATTACTGATAGGATTTTTTTGTATCTGGGAGTGATATAGTTATATGTCTGTTAATTATTTATTTATTTGGTTAGCCAACAATTATTTACACAACACTTACATTAAGTTTAATTGTATGCCTACATTAACAAGTGTAACAATTATTTATAGGCTAACACCACATACACAATTTTTGGTTAAGCAATTAAAATAATTCATAACATTAATTAACGATACAAAAATATTAAAATATAAATAAATTGATTATAACGATTACAAAATTAATAACAATAACAAGTTCTTAAAAATAGTAAGAAATTGGTTAAACAATTAATAGAATTTTTTTTTTAAAACTTTCAAATAAATTAAAATCATTAATAAAATAAATCACATTAAAACAAAAATAATTATAATTAGTTAAATTAAATTCTCTCATCATTAAAACATTCAAATAGATTCGGATAAAAATAAATTGTAAAATATCACGTTTTTACATCTAAAACTGCAACAATACCGTGCATGTTGTGAGCATAGAACAAAGTTTTTGTTTAATAACATCATCTAGTTCGGAATAAATGTTTTCATAACACACACACAAAAACCAATCTTTTGAAAATGCATTTTCAGCAAGATTTTCATGTTTCCAAGCATCGAACAATATTGTTTCGTCTACAGGATCAATGTTTAGTTATAAAATGAAGCAGTGAGGCGGCGAGTGGAAGAATAGATCGCTCTAAATATGTCATATCGGGATATAAGATCACAATAGAGTGCCTGAACTGGAGCACGGTTCTGAACCTAGGTGACAGCTGACAGAGTGAAGGGCACACACAAGTTCGGCTCGGCATGATTTGGCACAGCCAGGCGGAAAAATTGAATATTGTAGAAATAAATATGTTCGGTGTACGCCGGGAGGGGGACACTCTAGAAGGACATAAATATAGTGACCTTATTGATGATGTTTTCAGAAAGGTCTGGTGCATAGTACTCGCAAGCGGCGTGCGTGTATGATCCTCGTCATTTTATGAACGTTCACAGTCTGATCTCAGCCTCAATCTGTCAAAAATACTTCAAATTTTCCTACATTTTAAAAAGTTTTTGACTCAATGTTAAAAACTTGTCAAAATTGTCACTGTGACGAGATTGTGACTAGATTTTGAACGTTTTTAATCACGGGAATTTGCCTTCAGATGTTTAAGGGTAAACGAAGCAGAAGAAGAATGTAAGGATCATAGCAGGTGGCGTTCTGTAGTTTCTGCCTGCCCCATTGGAAGAGCGCGTGAGTTTATGTGTAAATGTGTTTGGCAAAGAGCCACTCGGCTTAGTTTCGGGCTAAGTAAGCAGAGCCGAGCAAAGGTAAATCCCGAACGAAGGTTGCCCATCACCACGAGCCGAATGAAAACCGAATATGTGTAGTAAGTATCTGCTTCGAGTTAGCTTTTATGTTCAACAAATACTGCCAACCTGAACATATGTGTAGCACCCCGCCTTCGAAGATATTGTGCGATATTTATGAAGAGAATGCTTCTTCAGATTTAGCTGAGTTCCGCACTGCATCTCTATGTATTAACATGTTGCCAAATCAAATCAAAAATGTTTATTTGTTAGAATATGGTACAATAGATGTTACAATATTGGTTCCAGCATATCCTGCCATAATATGGCGTAGGTACAAATATGTCTAAATAAATAAAATAAAAAAACAAGGATTATATTACCTACTAGCCTATTAATAATTATGAAAATAAAATATGAATCTATAATAGTTAATTAATAAAGACTGAAGTTGTAGTAATAATGAATTTATATGTAACTGTTGCAATTGTTGCCAATCTATGGTACGTAACAATATATTGTGGGAATGTAAACAATAGCTGCTGAGAGTACAATAGAACCTTACAATGGCCGACTTTGTTATTGAATGAAGCGATTATCCCATTCTTACTTTCTCTGTCTGTGTATGCTATTACTAGCTATTGTCCATTCATTCGTCGGCGTTTATTTCTGATATTAAACTCTCAGGAGTAAGTTATCATTCTTCTTCTTAGTGTGTTGACTCGATGGCAATCTAATTGGACTCGGCCCTGAAGAACGGACGACCTAAAAAAGGTGGCTGGTACAGACTGGATGCGGAAGGCGGAAGGCAAGGTGTTGTGGCGCAGCCCGGGAGAGGCCTATGTCCAGCAGTGGACTGCAATAGGCTGAATTGATTGAATAGCGTCCATCAGTACCTGTAACGTGCAGCAGGACACGTAGGACATGATATTAAGTATCCCATCGTTTGTCCTTGAAGTGACAAGGCGGAGTCGGCTATGAATCTTCACCTGAACATATTTCGTTGCTTCGGCCAACCTGGGTCCGGAGTCTGTTTATCGACTTCCAGGTTACCCAAGTTATCATTTATCACTACATATTATAAAGCAAAGTCCCTCCGCCGCATCTGTCTGTCCCTCAACGCGGTAAACTCAAAAACTACCGAACGGATTATCATACGGTGTTCACCAATAGACGGAGTAATTCATGAGAAAGGTTTACTTGTATATTCACTAAGGTTTTATGTAAATTGGCTGAAACATATATTTGATGTTTTTTTTTTTTTGTTTTTTAAGATATCGGAAAAAAATATGTCGACTGGGAGCTTTACTGGCGTGCGCCATGTAAACCAATATGTAAGCATTTTCATAACTCGAAAACAATATATCTCTTAAAAAAATCTATCAAACGTAGTAATATTCCGTCGGATGATTTCCGACCTCCACGCGGGTGAAACCGCTGGCAAAAGCTAGTGATTTAATAAGTTAACAATTGACCTTTGAAACTTGTTGTTAGATGTGGCAGAAGATCTATGAAACAGTAAAGTCTATAGTTTGTGAATCCTTGCCAAACTAGTGAACTGTTTATGGCCTATCGTTCAATGGGCCTCAGGGGGTCATTGAAGGAGGATTCAGTGTTTTATTATTTGTTTTGGTTCATTCTTTCTTTATGAGCCACGGATAAACAAAACTTAAGTAGGTACTACTAGATATTACCCGCAACTTTGTCTGCGTGTATTTTGTATTTCATTTCATTTTTTAGCTTATTTCCTTCCCCAGGACCCAAGCTAAGTACTTGTCCATCTGGCAAATTTCATAACGATCGGTTCAGTGATTTAGGCGTGAAAACATAGACAGTTAAGTACAGTCACGAGCAAAAGTATGTATACACTCGGCTTTATTCAAAAGCGATTTACTCCTTTATTTTTAATGTATGTTGTTACGAACATAGCATTTTCGAACCCATAGGTTTATGTAATGTGTCGTATTTCAACGTTGCATTCGTTATTTCACGAAAAAACCGCAATTGAAAGTTGCCAAGAGTTGACTATAGGTACTCGTGACTGTACTTTCGCAGTATTATAAGTATGGATATATGAGAATGAAAGATCTCCTTCTTTTCGATCTATGTTTAACTATCAACAAAAAAACGACCACCCAATATTTAATACTCCTTTTTTTAACACGTTCCTTTTCCTTAATGTGTAATTAATACTAATTTTTTACTTAATTTTATTTTTATTACTAGCTGCGCCCTGTGGTTTCCCCCGCATAAGTTTCGATCCCGTGGGAATATCGGGATAAAAAAAGTATCCTATGTGTTAATCCGAGTTATAAACCTTCTGTGTGCCAAATTTCACCCAAATCCGTTTAGTCATTTTTGCGTGAAAGAGTAACAAACATCCATCCATCCATCCATACAAACTTTTGTTATAGCGATCATAGTAGTACACCCTCTGTGAAAGTTTCAAGTACATGCCTATTACGGTTCAAAAGATACAGTCCTGTGACTGACGGACGGATAGCGGAACCTTAGTAAGTCAGTCTAAGCAAGCAAGCAAGTCCCGTTGCTATTTTTGAGCATATGCCGTGATATTAACATTAGTCAGTCACCAAGGGGTCTGACTGAATGAGGTCATGATGCGCCAGCAAACATTTACATGCTTGATGAATATGATGGAAGTTCATTCCGGAAATTATTGTAGAAGCTTTACAGAACATAATTTTACTCCTGTACAATTGACGCACTACAGAATAAGAATAAGAAATTTTATTTGCTCAAACATTCACAATTCCCATAATTTTAAGAGCGTTCACAGTCTGAGGGGCAATTCTCGTAATTTTAAGAACATTCACAGTCTGATCTCAGTCTCAATCTGCCAAAAACTTCTCTAATTTCCCTACATTTTGACAAGTTTTTGACATTTGTTTGTCGCCGAGATGAGACTGCGACTAGATTTTGAACGTTTTAAATTACGAGAATACGCCTTCTGATCTCAGTCTCATTCTGTCAAAAATATCTCTCATTTCCCTACATTTATGACAAGTTTTTGACATTGATTGTCGCTGAGATGAAATTGCGACTAGATTTTGGACATTTTTAACACTATTATTAGCTTCACTTGTAACTAACCAACAATGTAACAAAATCTTAGAAGTCAATTTTGACCTACTTCTAATTCATCATCTACCTAGCCTTTTCCCAACTATGTTGGGGTCAGCTTTCAGTCTAACGGATGCAGCTGAATACCAGAAATTCACATGAAGCAACTGCCTATCTGACCTCCACAACCCAGTTACTGGGTAATACGATACCCCTTGATAAGACTGGTTGTCAGACTTTCGGGTTACTGACGACCCTTAACGACGGTCAAAAATCCACGAATGACAGCCGGGACCAACGGCTTAACGTGCTTTCCAAGGCACGGAGGAGTCTTGGTATGTGAAGATGGTCACCCATCCACGGACCAACCGCGGCAAGCGTGGCCTAACCTGATCGATCGACCCGTGCGGGTGTTATAACTTAGCCACAAGCGCCTCTAATTGTTTTTGACCTACTTCTAATTGTCGTATCGAAATGATTAATTACGGGAATTGGCCTTCTAAGCTCGATACTCGGTCTCTCTCATCCATCTATATCTACTTACCTAACTGAGATCAACGCTCCTCTCTTTCACGCAATCCGTCAATTAGTGCTCTGAAGTTTTCCACCAGTTTCCCTTCCCGTATTACATAAATGACGAGTCATCTAATTACCTAATTAAGATATTCCGAGTTCAGATTCTCATCTCAATTAGTATAAAATGTTTGTAACTGTGTCTGTAATACTGCTTACTTTAACGATATAATTAATTGCGTATTATTTTCATTTGTACAGAAGTACTTAGTATAATTAGCCTAATAACCTTCCCACTGCAGGGATACTGGCCCCCTCTTCGAGAGGCTGTAATCCACCACGCGGGCCCAGTGCAGGGTGGTAGATGTCACATGTCTTCGAATATTTGGTTCCAGGACATGGCGGTTTCCTCACGATGTGTTCCTTCACCGTTTTGAGTGCAGTGGTGATGAAATAGTTCACACAATGTAAAGCGCCTGCCTGGGTTTGAACCCATGACCTAGCTCGTAAGTCGTTGCCACCACGTTTATTTATTACTGTGATTGCCCGTGACATCACAGCGGGCCCTATCAGAATACCAGCAGTTTTACCAGAACCGCGTCGTACATTCGCGTCGCACCTGCCTGCGGGAATCTTAACTCATCAAGTCTGGTATAACGGAGAACTTAATCAAAAGAGTATATCAAAAGTAGGTTATTCGAAATATTGATTATTACTAATATTATAAACGCGAAGGTTTGTATGGATTGATGGATTTTGTTACTCTTTCACGCAAAAACTACAAAACGGATTTTGATGAAATTTGGCACACAGATAGTTTATAATCAGGATTAACACATAAGATGCCTTTTATCCTGATATTCCCACGGAATGGAGACTTATAAGGGTGAAACAGCAGAGCGAAGCCAGTCTTCTATAAAACTGTACCTTTTGATCCTATTACGATCGTCTCTACGGTATAATACCCTTTAAAATATGTCGAGCTTAGACTAATTATAGGCTCTCACCTCTTCCAATTATAACTTTGACTTGGCGTTCTATTTTAGGAGGCTCCTGTAGATACCTTCGTAATATTGATCAAGTTGTGATTTCATGAACGTCATCATTTATTATTATTTTTTTTTTTTTCATCTTTATTTATTTGAAAGGGTTTTATCACTTAGTGATAATGTCACCCTCGTAACAAAAAACATTCAACAACTTAAAACTAAACAATGGTTAATGAACAGCTATTATATTATTACTTATGAGTCATCATATTATTAGTGTTCAAAGTTGATTGTGCGAAATAGGAATCTAATATTTAGGCTGAGATTGAGTGCCCAGCTGCATACTGTCATCATACTGCATTTTTTCTGTCATCTGTCAGGCAGGATGACACCTCAAAATTTTCCGTGTTCTTCAATTTTTTTTTTTTATTTTTTTTTTTTACTTTGAAAAATCATTGAGTTTCCAAAATTCGCCAAGAATGTGCGCAATATGGAAGGAGTGATGGGGCTATGGAGAAATGCTGCACTTGCACGCTTCGTGAGCGTGCCCGAACCATCGCCACTCGTTCGATGTCCACTGCGCACATGATGGATTGAAAGCAGCACATAAAGTGATTTTTTGCTCCATTGGTGTAATTGCCGTATGGCGTTCCAGTGTGAGGATAAATAAATAAATACTCAGCATCTAACGTTCCCACTTCTGGGACCCAGGCCTCCTCTTGGTCAGAGGGAGCGGGCCGTAATCCAGCACGAGGGTTGGAATATATGTCACATGTCTTTGAATTTATGGTTCTAGGACATGCTGATTTCCTCACGAGGTTTTCGTGCATTGTTTTGAAAGCAGTGGTGATGAAATAATTTACACAAAGTAAAGAGCCTGTGTGCGTTCGACTTGTACACTGGGCCACCACTTGCCTAATTCTGTACTCATTTTCACCCCATGCCTAAATCGCCAATCATTACACTAAGATATACGTCGAATATTCATCATATATATTTTTTTTAAACGTTGCCCCACACTATTAAGAAAATCTTCTGTATCGTGGGTGCGTTTACAAACATTTAAACTCACATACACAAACAGCCAGACTCGGAACTACTACATGCAGGCAATACAAATATTTGTACTTGTGCGGGAATCGAACCAAAGACACGCGGCGCAGCAGTCGATCGCTCAGCCACTGCGCCAACCGTGTAGTCTTACTCTTACAATTGCATTATATATATGTGTACCATTTGGCTCACTCGGCGGTGTACTGCCCGACTGGCCTCACTTCCCGTAGCTACTTGTGTGCCAAAGGATTTGGGTTAGAATAATGCATAAGTCATAGATATTATCTGCGCATTCCTCATCCGGAATCTTTTGGCGGAACGAAAATGTGGTTGCATCGTTTATGTATAGTTTATTATTTGTCTTTGGCACTACTTCCGCAATAAGCTAGAAACTGAGAATTTTACCTGGTTACGTTAGACCCTGGTTTCTTCTTCACAAACCTGTGGCCTTACTTCTTTGCTGAGCCACCCAATGCTGAGTGTTGGCATCCTGCAGCGCACGCCACTCTTCTCTGTCTCTAGCCTTCCTAAGCCAGAGTCGTCCAGCAATCTTGACCAGGTCGTCGGCTGTCTGCCCATACTTCTAGTACCGGGTCTCGGTCTCCAATCCAGCACTGTTCTACCCCATCTGACCCTAGGTTGGGACTGATTAACTAAAGTAATCCGGCATCCTAATTGCGTAACACACAATCAATCGGAATCTGAATCATTTTGAAGCAAATTGCTAATCCATTGCTTCATAAGTTCGAAAAAATTGCCTGCTCAACACGTAAATTACGCAATGAATGTTGTTGAACTGTCAAAATGAAACCGATTCCGATTGATCGTGTGTTACGCAATTAGGGTGCTGATCTACTAATACCCTCCTTCCTATCCTATCCTACTTATATATAAATGCGAAAGATTGCGAGGATAGATGAATGTTTGTTAGTCAATCACGCAAAAACAGCTGAACGGATTTGGATGAAGTTTTGCACACAGAAATTTTATAACCTGGATTAACATATTGGATCACCTTTTATCCTGGGATCCGTGGGATAATCTGACTTACACGCTGGTGAAGCCGCTGGCAAAAGCTAGTCTATACTAAAACTGAAGTTTGTTTTTTTTTTATTTGAACGCGCTTATCTCTGAAACTACCGGTCGGATTTGAAAAATCTTTTTGTGGGAGGTTAAAGGTTATTAAACATCGCCCTACGACTAATGGGAGCCGGGCAACAGGAAAAAATATCCGAAAGAACGAAGTAATAGAGCGGGCGGGCGATGCGACACGACGCGGTGTTTCGGGGGCTAGGGAGTTTTATAAAAATGTGGCTGTTATTTTAGTATATTGTGTATCTTACAACTTCTACGCAACGCAAACGAAGTCGCGAGCAAAGTCTAGTAGTAGGTAGATATTATCCTATAACATAAAATTTAAAGGCCCTTCAAATACTGAAACGAACTCTGCGAAAGCAATTACATTCATAAAGCAGTCCCGTGTGATGTGGACGTATAATTATACTTTATTCCACTTCTGTCAACATCATAGTTTGTTAGTTATATACTGTACCTACTGTGTAGTTTAGTTATTCACTAAATAACCACTGTAATTAACAACACGTTCATTAAGGACGGGTTGTTACACGTTCACTCGCATACGTCAAAAATGGCGCTAACTGTCGTCAAACCAAAAATGCGTTGTTTCAAATTACAATTACAAAATTATGGCCTTGACTTACGTCAAATAATAGATACGTAATCGTTATTTTTTGACGTACGTTAACTAACCGTTTGAAACGGCCCTTAATGGATAGATATTTATAAATATGTAATATAGTTGTAGGTCGGAGTTTCGGACCCTGAAAAGCGCTTTACTTTGTGTAAATTATTACATGACCACTGCTGCACTGTTCTCAAAACGATGAAGAAAACATCGTGAGGAAACCGGCATGTTCAAGAACCTTTTTTTTTCGAATAATTCGTGGTTGGAACTCAGCCGTAACGCAAATTTCCATAGTTAGATCACATTTTTTGTCGACTTTTGGGAATATGGTAGAAATGTAGCTGCAGGGGGTCCACCGGAACCAGCTAAATTTTGAAAGTGGTGTATGAGAAAAAAAGTCTGGGATCCTCTGGCTTAAACCATACGACAGAACATTTAAAAACATCAATCCCTTAAGGGGGGTGAAATGGGGTGTTTAATTTGAAATCCACGCGAACGAACTGGCTGGCAAAGCGCTATCGTTTAAATATATTATTAAGCCTTTGCTCAATCATTTTAGGGTTAGCTTGAAGTCTAGATTTAGCTGAATATTAGTATTATTAATATGACGTGGACGAGACTAGCATCCGACATTCGCAACCCAATTTGTGAGAAATACCGATAAAATAGGTCAGACCTATAGGAGGGGCTTGTGGGTAAGCAATAACAGCCGCACGGTTCGATTGATCAGGTCAAGCTACGCTTGTCACAGTTAGTCCGTGGATGGGTGACCATCTTTACATACCAAGACCCCTTGTGCCTCAGAAAGCACGTTAAACCGTTGGTCCCGGCTGTCATTCATGGATCTTTGACAGTCGTTACGAGTCGTCAGAAGCCCGAAAGTCTGACAACCAGTCTTACCAAGGGGTATCGTATTACCCAGTAACTAGGTTGTGGAGGTCCGATAGGCTCCATGAAAAATACTGGTATTCAGCTGCATCCGGTGAGACTGGAAGCCGACCCCAACATAGTTGGGAAAAGACTAGGCAGATGATGATTACCTGTCAGACTTTTGAGTTTATGAATAACCATGGGTCATCGACGCGCAAACTGTATAACCATGAATTCAGCATATGATTCTAGAAGTCCTAGCGTAGACAGTTTTCGTGGGTAATAAAAAAAAAATCAGCTCTTTCATAGAAAAGTGACCTAAGTATATGCAGTCAAAATGTATGGAACAGATTTTTTTTATTAAATAACTTACGAAATTTCAGAATCATGTACAGTCACGAGCAAAAGTATGTATACACTCGGCTTTATTCAAAAGCGATTTACTCCTTTATTTTTTAATGAAATTTTATGTTAGTACGAGCATAACATTTTCGAACCCATATGTTTATGTAATGTGTCGTATTTCAACGTTGCATTCGTTATTTCACGAAAAAAATCAAAATTGAAGTTGTCAAGTGTTGATATATTGGTGCTCGTGACTGTACTTCTTCATGGTAACAGGTTGGACGTCGATGTCCCTGTCACCCTGAAGATATTGACATGACCACTGTGACCGACTGACAGACGGTTGACCCGAAGTGGCTCGATGTATTGGTGTAATAAGTAAGGACACCTGTCCACTGATTGACAGAGGGTCACAGGACCGTTCAATCTATACAGTTGCCATTTAGCTATTAAGGCTAAAGCGTAGGTGCCCGTGAAAATCTATTCTTACGTTTTTTGATAATGTCAGTTCTGTATTAGGTTGTTTGGTTATTATATCTATACTTAATCATACAATTAGATAAAAACTTTTTTGCAAAAAAAAACAACCGACTTCCAAAAAAGACACTACAAAGTGAAAAATAACTTTAATTTCGGAAGTCGGTGGCAAATAATGAAAAGAAAAACACAACGACACCGATATTTAAAAAAAAAGTTTTTATTTTTCACTTTTAAGTTGTAATTTTTACCAGTATTTTGATTTAAAAACCAAACTACTAAACCGTTTTTGATGAAATATCTATGGGACCAATCTGAAAGTATATCCTTACAAATAAAAAAAAGAATTTTGCAAATCAGCTTATAAATAACGGAGTTCTGAGGTAACAAACAAAAAAAAAACAAATACAGTCGAATTGAGAACCTCCTCCTTTTTTGAAGTCGGTTAAAAATTGAAGTGTCTGTGATGTCAAAATAACAGCTTTGAAACTAAAGGCATATGAATGTATATACAATACTTATAACAAAAAAACTATTTTAATTTTTTGTCTGTGTCTGTTGGTACCTCATTTCCGAAATTGCTGAACCACTTATGATAAAATTTGGTATGGGGATACTTTGAGCCCTGGGGAAGGACATAGGCTTACTATACTTTTTTACGACATACCACGCGGGCGAAGCAACGGGCGGAACCTAGTTTATTCTAAGTTCTCCGATTCTTTTTTTTATGCATGTTTTGTTTACCTTTATGTAATGGATGCAACATTATTTTACTTTTAAAAATGTATATTATGTGGTTGTATTAATGTAAACAATTGTTGGTGAACCTAATAAAAATCAATAAAATAACGGCGCTTGCAACCAATTGCAATTTAGAGAGTTGTTTTCAACCAAGTAGCAAAACTTGAAAGCATCAGGGTAGCCCGCAAAATTCATTTTTTTCCTTTTTTTAGCAATTTGTAAGTCAGTATCAAGTTGTTTGATGATTAAAATATAATTCGCAACTGTAACAATTATGACTTTACAGAATTATAAACATAAGTAAATAAGTTTACTTACTAATATTTGTTACCTATTTTCTTTATGTTATTGCTAGAGATTTAAGACTTTTACTTAGTAGAATTTTATAATTATATAGGCCTACCTATACCTGTAAGTAATATTTGTACGCCTTGAAAGGCCGCACATAGTCACAAAACATGTACATGTTTTTAAATATGTTGTTGTTTGTTAATTTGTTGTTTAGAATCAACAATATAACTCCTTAAGTTAGAATTGGCCTCAAATGTCATGATTTCATTAAATAGGGTAATATGAACATAGAGATATGTATTGATATTGATATTTAGATATAAGCTCGCCCCCTTAAGTCCGTCGGATAAAGGTTCAGGTTGGTACCGCTACAAAGGTCAATATCTAAATATAGGTAGAAAACACGCTCGAACGGAAATGTATGAACATTATAGATATTGTGTTCATCCTCTAGGTATTTCTGCTACCAGATAAATATACTACTTCCTACTATCCTACTTATAAACGCAGAAATTTGTGAGAATGGATGGATGTTTGTAACTGTTTCACGCCAAAACTACAGAACGGATTTTGATGAAACTTTACAGTAATATAGCTTATACAACGTGGCGCTACAATGGCGACATTAATTTAACACACGGGTAGGGCTAGTGGCCAGTAATCATAAAAATTATAACAACATAAAAATAATTGTAACTTGAAAACTTCCACCTGCGCCGCGCGCCGTCAAAGGGCTCTCTCTCTTTCCTTCAATTCGCCTTCTCTTTGCTCGTTAATTGTTTTAATTACATTGATGCGATGTTACGATCCGTGACCCCGGCAAATGACCCCTGCGCTACAGTTCTTTAAGTCAGGTTGCTCTAAGATGCTATTTTATAAAATTGTTAATAAATAAATAAATATTAATGTTTAATTAAAATATATTCATAAAACTACAACGCAAAACCGTATACGTGTGTTAAATTAATGTCGCCATTAAAGCGCCACGCTGTATATCAGAATATCACAACCGGATAGGATACTTTTTATCCCGATATTCCCACGAGATCGACACTTATGCGGGTGAAACCGCGGGGCGCTGCTAGTAGATAACATTTTTATTAAATTTTTCAAGTTTCACTTCATTTATTGTGGACTGGCTGCGCCCCGCGGTTTCACCCGCATAAGTTGCGATCCCGTGGGAATATGGGGATAAAATGTATCCTATATGTTAATCCTGGTTGTAAACCATATGTGTGCCAAATTTCATCCAATTCCGTAATCATAATCATATTAATTTATGACATTATCATCATTTTCATTTATGTTACCTATTTGTTCGTTCAGTGGTTTTTGCGTGAAAGAGTAACAAACATCCATCCAACCATCCATCCATACAAACTTTCACATTTATAATATTAGTGGGATTCAGACGATCCTGAAAAACGTCATTATCTGTATTCTCTAAACGTTTATGTTGTAAAAACTAAAGCATTGCCAGTTTTTACATAAAGTCGCGCCTTCATCCCATGGGGGTAAAAAAAGAAAGTATTTTTTTTTATCATTTATTAAGCATAGACTAAAAGACACAATACACCAGATACATACATCAGATAAAAACAAAATAAAAAATCAAACAAAAAGTGTAAAGTCCGATGTAAGAAATTAGCAGGAAAGTGTGCCTCACGACTGCGTCAAAAAGACCCAGTTCAGCGAAAATACTAGACAACTAGTGCCTGAATATATCGTAACGCCACCTGCTACGATCCTTACATACTGCTTTTGCTTTGTTTACGATCATATTTGTCATACGCGCACAATGGCTGCGAGTATAACGCACCCGACCTTTCCGAAGAACATTAACAATAAGGCCTTTATTTCGTGTTTCCACGTTCATTTTTCATATAGCTATTGTCATATTGTATATTCGGGTCGATCCAAAACAATTACAGTTTCTGTTTTCTATATTGCCAGAACTAAAGCATTGTCAGTTTATACAAACATACTGGCACTGTCACACTTAGGCAGAAACTACAGAACGTCACCTGCTACGATTCTTACATAGAAGAGGTAACCCATACAAGGTTTTTAGGCGTAATAATAGACAAAGATATTAACTGGAAAGAACATGTAGATAACGTAAGCACTCCTCGAATCAATAAATTTGTATACGCACTGAAGCAAGTTAAAAACATAACTAACATAAAAACTAACATAAAAATATGTCATATTACGCCTATGTTGAGTCGATACTGCGATATAGTCTCGTAATGTGGGGTAACAGTACCAATATAGATAGAGCATTTATCGCACAAAAAAAATGCATCAGAGCAATAAGTGGTCTTCAACCTGATGACTCATGTAGACCAATGTTCAAGAGGTTTGGTCTGCTACCTCTACCGTGTCTGTATATATATGAGGTATGTGTATTTGTAGTTAACAACAAACATTTATTTAAATCAGCAAATGATGTAAATCCTAGAAACAGACGAGATCCTCATAAACTTGTATTAAGTGATTTGCCAAGACTTACCAAATACAACAAAAACTGCCTAGCAATGTGCGTACGTATTTATAACAAAATACCAAGTCGCATTAAAATGTTGAACTCGAGGAAATTTAAGACAGAATTACACAAGTGGCTTATTGAATGTAATTTTTACAGTTTAAAAGATTTTATGGATGTGAGATGCTGATTCCTTTTGTCAAAATAGTTTTTTTTTTTGCATGCTATGTTATATCTTAGCGATACATGTTGAGCTACTGTAATAATATTAACATCAATGTATACCATGTTTTACGCAAATAAATGATTTACTTACTTACTTACTAAAACCTTTTGCTTCGTTTACGCGCATACATCTGAGGGGCACTTCTCATAATTTTAAGAACGTTCACAGTCTGATCTCAGTCTCAATCTGTCAAAAATATCTACCTCTAATTTCCCTACATTTTGACAAGGTTTTTGAAATTTGTTTGTCGCCGAGATGACACTGTGACTAGATTTTGAACGTTTTAAATTACGATAATTGACCTTCTGGTCATATACGCACGCCGTCTGCGAGTACTCCGCACCCGACCTTTCTGAAGAACATCTCCAATAAGGTCATATGTCAATATCAATATGTCCTTCTAAGGCCCTTTGTACCAGCGGCGGCGACCTCTCGCGCCCGGCCCTGGTTCAAGCCATGGTCCGGGGTGAGAGGGAGTGGGAGGCAGTCACCTCCTTCTGCGAAGCAGTCATGCTAGCGAAGGAGGTGGCGCGGTGGGCGAGGGAACGCACCTTGCGCACGTGCCGTCGTCGCCGGCGTCGGGAGCCACGTGACGACTCCCGGCCACCGTAGGCGCGGGCCTGCGGGCGGAGAGTAATGGGTAGCTCTCCGTCCGATCAGGACTAGGCCCGTGCCGGACGGCGTGTACGTGTTCCACGCGCGCCTCAAAGAGATGTCAGCAAAAGCGACGGGGCCCCATAGGGCCGAAGCCTGCCAAGGTAGCGGGAACATCCGAAAGGGTTTACCGCTGCCCTGGAACATAAAGGGCTAAGGAAGGAACACGGGTGGGTTTTAGTCAGTAAGAGTCTGACACTCCCTTCTGCTCCACCCAGAGCGGGAGGAGTCATTTGATGATTTCCCATCCTCAAAAAAAAAAAAAAGGCCCACTGTACACACACGTTTTTCTCGCCATGAAAAACTACGGTTTATTCGCCGTCTTTAGGCACGGTCATCAGTCTTGTATATCACTATGGAAGCTTATTGACGGACACGTTTTTTCTACGGCGCGGTTAATACGCCGTGTGCAAGCACGGTTCTTCAGTTTTCTATGGACATTATAGAAGCTTGTTGACAGGCACGACTTTTCCACGGCGCGGTTTACTCGCCGTACCGTAAAGAAACCGTGCCGTGTAAAGAGGGTTTAAGGTAGCCAGTTTATAGTAAACGACAAATCATAATCAACCAATAGGCAAAAGTGTCAACATTTTTTTTTTATGCTTGACTACGAGTCTTTTAACTAAGTGTATCTTATGTTTTTTTTTTATTTATTATTATTTTATTTGTAACTGTGCGTTCTGTTTGTGCAGAATAAAATATTATTCTTTTCTTTTTTTTATAATAATGTTTTGGTCTAAAAATAAATGTAGCACAAGAATTCTCTAAAGGCTGTACACAAATCCAAAACCCGGAAATGTTGTCAGTTTATATCAATTAAGCGACCACTGTTCTTTTGACCGGCAAATCATGTGTCATTTTCGATTCGACAGCCTAACGAATGGTTGTGAATAGCTACGCTCGTCTCTATAACGAGCCGAAGCAGAACGGGAACGAGTTCAACGAATGATAGCACAAAGTTTTAACTAAACTTCACTTCAGATTATACGGTAAATTCGATCTCGCGTTTAATTCCCCTCGTAATAAGTTCAGATACCCTTCTAACACAAGGAATAATTTTCATTTATAGGTTTAATTACCATGCCAGTAAATTGTGACTTTATATAGGGTCTTCCGTATGGATGGGAGCCCCACGGGTGCCGTAATCTCTTATAATATTTACTGAGTGGGGATTACAGGGGAATGGCACCCGTCCGCAGTCATCAATAATAATAGAATAGAATATCTTAGCGTAGCTCACTGAAGGAACTTTACGGTTAGGAGTTTCTCTAACAAGAGTTTAGTTAGGTATATATATTTTAACATTTTGGGTGTCTTAATTTAGCACCAAGAGTTCTATAATTAGCTTTGAATACTGAGTATAAGACTTCGAGACCGAATTGGGAACACGGAAATGCGAAAAAGAACAAAACTTACTGACATAGCCGCGGTGATTGCGCGAAGAAAGTGGACATGGGCGGGCCACATAGGGCGTAGTAAGATAGCAGACTATGGGGTAGAACAGTGCTGGACTGGAGACCTGAGGGGCAATTCTCGTAATTTTAAGAATGTTCACAGTCTGATCTCAGTCTAAATCTGTCAAAAAATACTTCTAATTTCCCTACATTTTGACAAGTTTTTGACATTTGTTTGTCGCCGAGATGACACTGCGACTAGATTTTGAACGTTTTAAATTACGAGAATTGGCCTTCTGGTAGTAGACCTGTGGGCAGACTGCCAATGAGGTGGACTGACGACCTGGTCAAGATTGCTGGACGACTCTGGCTTAGGAAGGCTAGAGACAGAGAAGAGTGGCGTGCGCTGCAGGATGCCAGCACTCAGCATTGGGTAGCGAAAGGCTGGAGAAGAAGAACTAAGTGATTTAAGAGAGCCAGTTCGCTGCTTATTATTGTAACACACTTCACCTAAGTTTTCATGGTGAGATTTTTACAGAATAGAGCGACTGCACTTCTAATGTTATCGCTAGTCGTATAGCTGAAACTATAAACAGAAAACTCGAAGACAAATTAAAGAAGTTTCTCTTAATACAAGACGGCGAACATCTCACGACGTGCACTATACGATCTTTAAACTTAATACGCGGAGCGTGGCGTACGTGGCACGACGGTACGCCACTAACATCTCACTACGAATAAAATACGAACGATACTACGCGATAATAAAACCTATTTCCACACGTAACAAAGTTTTCGTCTTGTCGATGTCGTACTTATCGATGCCGATTCGATATTCTATAGCGAATAAAACTGAGGACTTTTAGTATGTATTACTAAGAGTTATATTGTATGAAATGAATCAGAAGAGCACTTTACTTTAGTAGCATAAGCATTGGGTACATATTTGAATTTCGAAATTTAAAATACCTACGTGTAAAATGTCAACGTTCAAAACATCGAAAATTTAAATATCGAAGGACCATAATACCGAAAATTAAAATAACGTAAGTTTATATTGTCGAATAGTTAGATAATCTACGTCCAATATATCTAAAATCTAATTATCGACAAACATGACATCGAAAGGCTTAAATATCGAAGTACATATTATCTAATGACTTAAATATCGAAGTACAGAGTATCGAATGTCCTAAATATCGAGATTTATTTATATGTTGTGCTACAAAAATTAGTGACAGAAACAAATCGCTGCAAAACCGACTCCACGTGGTCTTGTCTGCCCTACCCCTAGAGTGTAATTTAAGCCCGCGTAGGCGCGGAGGGGCGAGGCGGCCCGCGAGCTGAGGCGGAGGTGGCTTTGCTTGAGCGTTAAAACCATCGACGACGATAAGCTCGCGTGGGACCGCCGGAGCCCAACAGCGCCGGAGCCGTGACAGAAACCATGCTTGCTGCATGTTAAGGCGTAGTCACCGGAGCCCCGCTTCGCGGGGCCCCTATTTCTGTCTGCAGGGTTTAAAGGAACCTAACACGAAGGGGATGACGGGGGCTCGTTCGCTCGCTCCGCTCGCTCACATGAGCCCCCGTCATTCCCTTCGAACCTAACCTGTCCGAGTCGGGGTGCCCCAATTCCCGAGCTCGCTTCGCTCGCTCTTGCATCCTAAGTTTTCATTGCCTTTTTAATAATCGATTTTTAATAAACATTTTACACGTAGGTATTTTAATGTTCGACATTCAAATATGTACCCTAATAATTATTCGCTAAACAATAGGTGCCTACGTTAAACGTTTGCAGTGGACTGGCTAATGAGTTGACTTATGCGTTGGCAGAGTGTGACAATTTCAAATCTACCGACATTTTTTCCTATAAGTATCAAGTTCGATATTTTAACTAGTAGGTATTTTTAACGTAAATATAATGAACTAAAGTGTATTAAATGTTGTCATTTTGAACTTAGGTATAATGATTATCGATATTTTAAATCATTAGATATTTTTATCACTCGGCATTTCAATGTTAGACATTTTAAGCATTGGTATTTCAATTTTCGATATTACGATATAATCGGTATTTAAATTTTCGATGTTTTGAACGTTGATATTTTACACGTAGATATTTTAATTTTCGAAATTCAAATATGTACCCTAAGCATTGCATAATCAGCCTAGACCTCTCTGTGAAAGGGACTGGGCCGTAATCCACCAGGCGGTAGGTGGGTGTCACATGTCTTCGATTTTTTTTATTCTAGGACATGCCGGTTTCCTCCCGATGTTTTCCTTCACCGTTTTGGCAGCATTGGTAGCCTGAGAGCAGTGGCTTTATTCTAGTAGGTTCGTGTACTGTTCTTCGGAATGTGTACAGAAAGGATTAAAACGTCGGAAGTTATTTAGTATTCATTACTCAGCATAAGCAGCCTATGCTATTCCCACTGCTGGGACACAGGCCTTCTCTCTGTGGGAAGGGGGCCATAACCCTCCAAAATCCTCAAAAGTGTAAAAAAAACGCTCTGTATTTAAACAGCCGTTATTGTGTGACCGTTCACCACTTTCATAGGAAACTAAACCTTAAGACTACAGGGGACTGCGGGCGGAGAGTAATAATGGGTAGCTCTCCGTCCGATCAGGACTAGGCCCGTGCCGGACGGCGTGTACGTGTTCCACGCGCGCCTCAAAGATATGTCAGCAGAAGCGACGGGGCCCCATAGGGCCGAAGCCTGCCAGGGTAGCGGGATTATCCGAAAGGTTTACCGCTGCCCTGGAACATAAAGGGCTAAGGAACACGGGTGGGTTTTAGTCAGTAAGAGTCTGACACTCCCTCCTGCTCCACCCAGAGCGGGAGGAGTCATTTATGATTTCCCATCCTCAAAAAAAAAGGGGTAATCATAAACTCACAAAAAACAAAAAAACACGGACATGACATGCTAATATTTAAAACTAGTGGGCCCAGCAGACGTCGTCCTGGCCGAAAAAGCAGCGCCACCTACCAGTTCCAGTTGTGTATACAAAACCTTGTCGTGAAAGTACCAAACAAAAAAAAAAGAATTATCCAATTGGATAATTCTTTTTTTGTGGCGGTCAGTCGATCGGAAGTTATGCGCGTACATACCTTTCGGTGATTCATTTTTATTTATATAGATAGATAGATAGCTGAGAACGTTGACATTTCCTTGATTCCCGCGAAGTGACATCACCTAATGTCACTTCCAAATCCTTGGATTTCCGGATATAAAATCGTTTTATAATTGTTATTGTTCTCATACTTCTACATAGCTTAACATGACTGAATGCATACTTACTAATACCTACTATAACAGGAAGCTATTAAGTATTTAATCCATCAAAATATGAATTCCCTTTTACTCCGTCATTATATGAAACGCCAAATTAACAAAATTGAGCATCGACATGCTCTGTGATCAAAATCAAAAGCCATTTATTCCAATTAGGCTGAGAATCAGCACTTTTCGAACGACAAAATTACATAAGACATTCCCCCAAAACGCCCACCCTTCGCCACTTCCTTGTGCTTTAAGAAGTGGCGCCACAATCTCCCCAGCAGCACAGCTGTCTGTTCAGTTAGAAAAACTTGATTCTATACAATAGTAGGTATGCAAAGTAATTAATATTACGAAACACAGAACATTCAATAAATTATTTGCCATAATTATAGATCGTACGTGCATCCGCCATTATTCAATGTAAAGTGCCGTCTCATTTTATACAATATATTTTATTAACTACAAAAAGTTGAGACATTATCATTTCAATCCTCAACATATGGCGATATGTCAGCTAACCACGCCAATATACCAAAAAAATATAATGAAAACTATACTCAAGCAAAAAAATGAAAACTGAAAATGTAAACAAAACTTTGTACCTAAATAACCAGCTGGATACTGATACCTATGAAGACTATGAAAATATCAAATTGTATCCGTATATCCTATACTATGCTAGGTAAATTGCAGTGCAGTCCTGTGGTTTAATTTCGTGTGTGCCGGCTACGGACGGCAGTCACTTGCGCATATTTGTTCCCGATGCTGGAATTATAATAGAAATGTCGCCTGTACCTTCACTATTAGGTTGGTAAAGACTGGAATTTGTACAGGAAATGTAGTTTGAGTCTTATTACGTTGAAACACATAATGATGCTGCTGGATAAGTAGGTAGCTAGGTAGATCTATACACGGTTTTCGCGTAACAAGCACTTGTGTTGTGGAAATCTGAAGATGTTTCTTAGCTAGGTTAAGGTAGGGTTTTCAGCATAATATTAAGGTATATAGAGCTCGTTATTTTCATTAAACATAGGTAAGTAATACCTATTTCAAATTATAAGTAGGTATTATTAACCGAATGAAAAGAAATAAAAAGTCGTATAATTTGATTTCAAGGTTTTTATTAGAGTAACGATGGAGTTTTATTATTCATTCTTCTCCAAACGAAACTACCTACTTTTTGGAAGGGGTGAATAGAATTAATTATATTTTATTGTAAATTTTGACGTTCAAGAATGCCTACGAGTATATTCGAAATAAATATTTTGACTTTATTATTTCCAGTCTTAATAAAGAATAAAAAAATATAGAAAGGCTTTACTAACAATTTGATTTAAAATATAATCTATATGACATGTGTCAGAGACAATAATAGATTCAAGTGTATCGCGGTTTATTTAATGCGGCCATATCGTACCTTTTGATGGTACCTGTCTATTTTAACAAGTGAACGAATTGTTTTTCGAAGTTACTTCCGAATTACGTCTGAAATTTTTATGGTTTAAGTACCATAATAAAGAGTATTCTATCTATCTACAGGACGCTGAAATCCATTCATTCCAAATACTGAGCACCTAAAGAAGAAAATCTTTACAGGAAAACCACAACATTGTGTGCACTGTATAGATAATAAAAAACAAGATAAGAATTACACCAAGCCGTAAACATAACTACAACAAAGGAAATATTTTCTTTCGTTTCCTTGTTTTCCTGAAGAATGTTTCCTTACAAAAGCCTTGTGACAGGTGCCAGTCAAGACGCGACGATCCAACACGTTATCAAATTCACGATACATACCTATTTAATTTACTCGTCTGCCTCGTTGGGCTAGTGGTCGCAACCACCACTGCTGAGCTTGAGTTCCTGGGTTCGATCCCCAAGTCGGGAAACGTGTGAATTTCTCAGTAACAGTCCCGAGTCTGGATACGTGCCCGGTAGATGGCGGTGTTACCTCTTATTATACGGGACTTAAACACCCCCATTTTCATATAGAAACAGTCCGTCTATTATATAAAAATCTCACCGTGAAAACTTAGGTGAAGTGAGCTGTCCACCCGATGCTAGATGACACCTAAATGTATAGCCACTATTGATAGCGAGCTATTTAGTGAGCTATCAATAGTGGCTCTATTGATAGCTCACTAAAAGCTCACTTAACTTAATACTCCGTGAACGAAAAAAATCCACATTAATTTTACGGAAAACTTGTTGCGAATATTAGTGATTTTTCATACTAAACTTATTTGAAAAAATCCTTTCAGCCACGTGCAAAACAAAGAACTCCACTTTTCGACTCACCAATAATTGTTTATATTTGTTTATATTCACAAATATTAAACAAAATTGATCAAGATCAGTAAATTTCGTGCAGGGCCCCCTAAGTTCTAACGATGACATTTTCACAGAATAGATCGGTTCTTATCCTTCATTTAAAGAACGAGATAAAATGGGTACGTAAAACTAAAATCCCACAAGATCCAAACGCCTTCAATCTTACAAAAAGCTTTATAATGGTGACAAGATGATGGCGCAAGAAACCTCGTTCGAATCACGTTTGCGTACTACCCATTTAGGTACACCGATATTTAAATATCTACTCTATTTACACACTATGGTATTATTATTGTATTATGGTATTAGTATGGTATTATACTTATATTATTAAAGAGTGTCCGTGGAGTTTCCTGCCCGTTCTACTCCCCGGGTACCTACGCTTTGGAATGGGTAACTAGCTTCATCTTTCTGACTGACCGACCCTTTGGTTTATTTGAAAAAGAAATACATATATATTTATATGTGATTGACAGAATAGTTTTATTAATCAAGATAGAATTTACATAATATAAGCTATGAAAAAAGAAGGAAAAGAATCACAGGGCATCAACAGGAACAGTGCCCAAAAGGCTGGCAGCATTGCCACGTTGATTGGCGATGCTGATTCTTTGGCAAAGAGTCAACCAACCGCTCGGCGATATCTTGAAAACTGTACACACTAATTTCTTATTAAAATTATAGGTGTGAAACAGTTATATTCCGATACTATTAATAAGTCGGAACACCGTAGGTAGGTCTATTAAAAATGGCCGCCCTGTTTTATTCATAAAGCTTTTAACCGAATACGTTAAACGTTTTAATATTCACAACTAAACGTTTGAACTTTATCAAAGAAAAACTGGTTGGAAATTCATGTCGCCTGAGAGGTTACAAAATCCAAAAAGACATTGCAGAATTACCCGTTTGACTTCGACTTTGTGAAAGCATTCTCATTATTCATTTAATTCTCTGCCCTTTAAAATCATTCGAGCGGCGCTTATTCAAGTTGTACAGGCGAATAAAATAACACCTTTACGTTTTATCACCGTCGTGAAGTTCGTTTGAGTAAAATGCAAAGCTAATACGAGCTGTATTCCTGAAAAAAAGACTCCAGACGTGATTAAAAGTTCAATAAAATTATTTCATTTTAATTCATTTATTTGGAACTAGGGACCCGTCGCTGCTTTTGATTTTTTATAAATTGATCAAACATCGAAAAATAAAATTATCAGAAATGAAATTATCCGGAAAAGAAATGGAGTTACCGACATAGCTTGCAGAGTAAGCAAACTGAAGTGGCTGGAAACCGCGCATCGGCACGCGTAGTGTCGGTCGCCCCCAACTAGATGGATCGACCACCTTAAAAAAATAGATGCGGAAAGCGGAGGACATTGGCGGGTATTGTGGCGCAACCTGAGAGAGGCCAGCAGAGGACTGCGATAGGCCGAGTTGATGGAAAACATTGAAGTTTCTGTATTATATGTAAGTTTGATATTAATGTATTATACATATAAACCTTCCGAAATTAATACTCTAATTGTTGGTGAAAACCGAATCAAAATCCGTTGCGTAGTTTAGAAGAACAACGCGGTCACACAGACAGACGCGAGAAGCGGCTTTAATCTATACAAATAAATAAAATTGAAGTGTCTGCTTGTAATGTCAAAATAACAGCTTTTTACTGAACGCATATGAAAGTATTCATAACAAAAAAAAAATTGTTTAAACATTTTTGCCTGTCTGTTTGTTCCGGCTAATCTCCGACATGGATGGACTGATTTTGACGGGACTATCACTGGCAAGTAGCTGATGTTATAAGGAGTAACTTAGGCTACTTTAATTTCAGAAAAAAAAATTGAGGTCCGCGCAATTCGGAGATGCCGCGGACAGAAACTAGTTTATATTATGACTTTTGTTGATACAAATTGTTACCCGATATTTACTAAATTATAAAAATAGGCTTTGAACTCGTCTTGTTACGAAAGTAACATTTAAATCATGATTAGTTTTACATACATGAACTCACGCATTCCCGTGGGAGTAGGCAGAAACTACAAAACGCCACATACTCGTTTTGCCTCGTGTATCCCTATATCAGAGGGACAATTATCGTAAATTTAAGAACGTTCACAGTCTGATCTCAGTCTCAATCTGTCAAAAAATACTTCTAACTTTCCTACATTTTGACAAGTTTTTGACATTTGTTTGTCGCCGAGATGAGACTGCGACTAGATTTTGAACGTTTTAAATTACGAGAATTGACCTTCTGATCATACACGCACGCCGGTTGCGAGTACTGCAATTTCAACCAGCAGTGCAATTCTGTAACCATCTCACCGTGAAAACTTAGGTGAAGTGAGCGTGGAGTGAGCTGTCATTCCAACTAATGCTAGGGATTGACACTATTGACAGCTCACTCTAAGCTCACTTCACCTAACTTTTCACGGTGAGATTTTTACAGAATCGATCGGCTGACCTTTCTAAAGAACATCACCAATAAGGTCACTATATATTATGTCCTCCTAGAGCGTCCCCCTCCCGTTTCCACTCACCAGATGTGAGTGGGACCTTACCTTTAATAATAAATAATTGGTTTAATTTACGTAATTTAAACCCTAATTCGTTTGAATCCCATGGTACAGCCACTAGGGAGCGATGATTGCATTGATATGCTAAGCCGTCCCGATAAAAGGATTATACTGAGAAGTGAGGTCGGAGATTGGTTGATCCCGTAACACTGAAAATACAAGGCAGTGGAGATAGGAGAAATTCTTTCTCGATCTGAATTTATTGAAAAAAAAAATCAACTGACTTCCAAAAACGACACTACAAAGTAAAAAATAACTTTAATTTCGGAAGTCAGTGTCGTTGGGTTCACATTTTCGTTGTTTGCCACCGACTTCCGAAATTAAAGCTATTTTTCACTTTGTAGTGTCGTTTTTGGAAGTCGGTTGATTTTTTTTTGCAAAAAAGTTTTTATTTTTCACTTTTAAGTTGTAATTTTTACCAGTAATTTTGGTTTAAAAATCAAACTACTGAACCGTTTTTGATGAAATTTTTATGGGACCATTTGGGAAGTATACCCTTTCCAACAAAGAAAGAATGTTTCAAATCGGTTCGCAAGCGATTGAGATATGCGCGAACAAACATTTTTTAAAAAAATACAAACATCCGAATTGAGAACCTCCTCCTTTTTTCGAAGTCGGTTAAAAAATAGTAGTGATGGTAGCAATTTAAAGATGATTAAACTTTTGTTTTTTACTGTAAAGAAAACAAATGACCTAACGTTGAAAATGAGTACAAAATATGTTGAAATTATTCGTGGATTATTAAAAAAAACATTGCTCTGCCATACATTTTCACCGCGTAGGCATTGCATTTTTCTATACAACAGCAGATTTTTTTTGATAACTGACGTATTTCAACGCTAATGGCACTGTACGGGTTGGTAGATGTGTCACATGTATTCGAAGTTTTGGTTCCAGGATTTGCCAGTTCCTCGCGATGTTTACCTTCACCATTTTGAGAGCAGTGGTGATGAAATTAAATACACGAAGTGGCTGCCTGGGTTCAAACTCACGACCGTAAGGGCCTGTTAATTTATTACGTAACACGATTTGGGGGGGAGAGGTCCAAACAAATCTTATTTTTTCTTACGTGGGGGTGGAAGGGGCTAGATTGTTCTTACGTAAGATCACTAAAGTACGCAATTACTTACTACGTAAGTATTTACTTTTTAATTTCTTTGCTACTTTTTCTTTGCTACATTTTCTTTGCAATTTTAGATACTGATCTTACGTAAGATTGAAAGGGGCAGAGGGGGTAATTCCAAGTCTTATTTTCTTACGTGGGGGTGGAATGGGCTAGATTGTTCTTACGTAAGATCACTAAAGTAAGCAAAAATTATAATTTTTTATTTATTTATTTATTTTATTATTTATGTACACACAGTAAAATTCATATAGATATAACATAATCATACTAGGACTTTTTTAATTTCTTTGCTAATTTTTCTTTGCAATTTTGGTAGATACTGATCTTACGTAAGATTGAAAGGTCTTCTTCCAAGTCTTATTTTTTCTTTCTAAGGGAGAGTAGGGGTCGGGAAGTGGTCAAAATTGTCTTACGTAATAAATGAGCAGCCCCTAAGTCAGGGCCAAAACCAATATGCTTCCTCCTAAACGAACAAAAAGTTAAAATAATATTAGATACCTATTTAAAATCAGTATAACATTATTGTTCGTTCAATTAATATTAATGTGAAGCCAATTCCAGCCCACGAGCGTGATAACATTATTATCCCATCCATTTTACGCTTTGCACTCAATTCAACGCGGATTAAATTGATAATTACAACCCTGTTACAAAATTAAATACATTTTGTTTGTTCATTTTTCGCTGTGAAATACGGCGCAAACCCATTATGGTATTCATAAATGATCCAATTCATTTCCGCCGTTTTTGCGCTTCAATTATTCATTAAACTGATTGAAATTAAATACCGGTGATATGTAAAGATGCGAAAAATTATATTACTTACACCGTGTAATGAATAGTTGAGATCTGAAGGCCAGCCGGTCGATTCTGTAAAAATCTCACCGTGAAAACTCAAGTGAAGTGAGCGTCAGTAGTGTCAATCTCTAGCATTATTTGGAATGACAGCTCACTCCACGCTCACTTCACCTAAGTTTTCACGGTGAGATGGTTACAGAATCGCACTGCTGTTCCTGTAATTAAAAACGTTCAATATCTAGTCGCAATCTCATCTCAGCGACAATCAGTGTCAAAGATTTGACAAAAATGTAGGGAAATTGGAGGTATCATTGACAGATTGAGACTGAATTTGACTGTGAAAGTTTTTAAAATTACGAGAATTGCCCCTCAAATGTAAAGATTCACACATCTAGGGGTATGAAATGTGTGACTAATTCAAATTAAATTTTACAATAATTTATTAAGGTACAATTTTGTAAAAAATGAGTAAATCGACTGTAAGAATGTTTTTATTTAACGCAAGTAAACAACAAAGCTTCATAAATATTGTACACCTTATAGGTATGTTACATTGTTACTACAACTTTATCTATAACATCTCTATTGACATGTAACAAACAATAAATGATTTGAATTTGTAAATAACAACTTATACCTAATTAATTACGACCGCGGCAAGCGTAGCTTAACTTGCGATCAACGGATGCGGCTGTTATCATTGAGCCACGAGCCCCTCCATTGTACGAGCTCCCCATTTGTGGTACTGACCCATAGATATAATAAATACAGGATGACGTCACGCTGAGCAAAACAGCTTTATACTGGTTTTGCTCAGCGGGGAAGATAATGGGGTTGCCGCTATAGAGTAAAATATCAATCATTTATTTCAGATAATTAAAATCCATATCTTGATATATAGATTATTAGCAACAATATTAGCTTACTAGCTTCTGCCCGCGGCTTCGCCCGCGTGGATGTCGGAAATTATCCCACGGGAACGTGCTAACAGGATAAAATGTATGTGCTTCCCCAGGATGCCATCTATCTCTATGCCAAATCAGAAGTGGTGGTTTAGGCGTGAAAATGTAACATACAGTTTCAAGTTCAAATCCTCCCCTTAAAAACTGAATTAACCATTTTTGTCCAATCAGTGGTATATTGTCGACAACTTTACATACCTATTATTAATTATTTTCTGTCAAAAGTATCAGTACTGAGTTTCGGGTTACTCGGATCGCGCAATCAATTTCTTCCACACAAACTTAACACCCCTATATCCCCCTTTGAGGGGTAGTTTTGAAAAACTTATAATGATAAAATTTATTACTTACTTAGGCAAGTATTCTTGCCAAGTTTCAAGTTTATTAATCAAATTAATCAGATTTTTCATATAAACCGTATCCTCCGCTTTTCACCCCCACAGGGGTGGAATTTTGAAAAATCGTTTGGGATTATTCATAACTTAACTCAAAGATTATTTATAAGTACTCATTTTTGAGTTAATCAAGCCATGCAGTAAAATCCTTCCCTGAAAAATTGACTACCCCATTTTCAGCCCGTCAGGGGTAGATTTTCAAAAAACCATGATACACAGGTTGATTGTGTGTTACGCAATTAGGGTCCAGCCGCTCGATTCTGTAAAAATCTCACCGTGAAAACTCAAGTGAAGTGAGCTTGATGTGACTTGTCAGTAGTGTCAATCCCTAGCATTATTTGGAATGACAGCTCACTCCACGCTCACTTCACCCAAGTTTTCACGGTGAGATGCTTACAGAATCGCACTGCTGGTCTTATCAATGACATGTTGATTAAACCAGTCATATTGCCGAGAACGTTGACTGGTGAAAGATTTTTAAGTTTATTGACAAATGAACTACCTGAGTTATTGGAGGATGTACCACGAAGGATTTTTCTGCAGATGGACGGATGCCCTGCCCATTACGCTACAAATGTAAGATCATTTTTAAACGATAATTATCGGGATAAATGGATCGGCTGGTAAGGACCTGTAGCGTGTCCTGCGCGTTCACCCGATTTGACGCCCCTTGATTACTTCCTATGGGGGACCATAAAGCAACGCGTCTACAGTGTCCCCATCAACAGTAAGGCCGATTTGCGTGACCGCATAATAAACTGTGCGAATGATATTCGCAATGATCCCGAAATGATAAAGAGAGCGACACACCAAATTTTAATTCGCGCGGCTTTGTGCCTACAACAACGAGGTAGACATTTTTGAGAACCTGATGCATTAAACTTTGTGAAAAAAAAATGGTTTTAATTGAACTCTTTTGTATTAATTTATTATTTCAAATAAACCATCCTTAAGAGAAAAATAAATTGCGCGGTCGGAATGCCATCTTATAACACTTGATAGAAAATGTTACGTTTGAATTATAAACATGCAATTTTTACTATTGGGTAGCTAATACAATGAAGATTAATTTAAAAAAAGTAGGTTATGGGGCGTCTTATTGAGAAACTTTACGATTATTGTAAAAATCTATGAAAAAAAAAACGATTTTTGCTAGAAAAAACATGTTTGTTTTCAATTGAGGGCAGTATTTTTCTTTTTTTCAAAAAGATGGAGATGGACTGGCAGTGGTGTATAGAATGTGTAGGTGGGGTAAGGATGAAGATGCGTGATAGACGGAGATGGGGTAACTGAAGGTGGAGTTGACGGTGGAAGCGAAGACAAGTCAGTTAACAAAAAATGTCGTGAATAGTGGAGGCCGAAGAGAAGCAGGTAGATTCGACGGCCACGCGCCTGCGCGGCGCGGAGGGTACCCGTGGAGGTGCCCACGCAGCAGGAACAGGACCACGGCTGCAGACAGGCTACGCTGGCCGGTCGACAGGAACGGCGGGCTTCTGCAGGGACGCTGTTAGCCCGACAGGTGTGGCGGCCTTCGAATGAGGCGCGCTGATGGCCCTACAGGTACAGGAGGCCTTTAGATGAGGCGCGCTGATGGCCCGTCAGGTACAGAAAGCCTTTAGATGAGGTGCGCTGATTAGGGTTCCCAAGGTAGGTGGCCCTGGAGAATCCGGCCTATTTTAAGTTTTCACTTTAGTGGCGAAGCGTGAACTGACCCTAGCTCTGCGTGAATTTATAATGTGAACTCATAGAATGATATCATGTCGAAAATATGAATTTGAGATAATATGTTAGTGGCCATGTGTAATTTTGAAGAAGTATGAACGTATAATCAGCTAAAAAATAAAAGACATTCAATCATTTGAAAGAAAAGCTGTCATGGCAACGTAGTAAACAGGGTTGTCAAAACTGTCACTAAGTCGTCGTAACTTTGTGCTAAAGTTGAGGGCTGTGTCTGTGTACTGATTGTGGATAGATAACGTGGCCTGGTATCGTGAAAGATAATCAGAATAGCGCCTAACAGTATCGGAATGCTTGTTTTGACCTGCAGGAATGAATGAAAATAAATGTGAGTAAGTACATTACGTTACAAAGAGACTAAGGAAAACCATAAAAGCGGTCTTCCTCTCCCCTACTTAGTTAAAGTTTTGCAGTGCCCGACAGGGTCCATAATTGATTTCATCGACTTATACTTACCAACTGTATGTGTAGGTACATTATGGATGGAATAAAGATTGAACTAAATTGAATTGACTAGAAATACATATGTCTAACACAGAGCGTTTTGGAGACTTCTAAGTTACTAATACTGGTGCAAAACAAATTTTCAAGACGATAAAATTTGTGGGAACCGCTTACCTAGGAAACCCAAGATTCAGTGTGCAGATGGCAACGTCAATTTGCATCTCATTCGTCGCAAGCGACAGAAATAAGTAATAATAATAATATAATAATAATATTCCTGGACATTTCACACAGCGCCATCTAGTCCCAAGCTAAGCAACCTAATGCTTGTGTTATGGTAACAAGATGGCTGATAAACTACTTATATACATTTTTTTTTTGTAAATACATACATATTATAGATAGAAAAACACCCAGACTCAGAACAAATACATGTAGGACTTACAAATATTTGTTCTGTGCGGGAATCGAACCCGCGACACGCAGCGCAGCAGTCCGATCGCTCAGCCACTGCGCTAACCGTGTTGTCAAATTAAGTATAAGTATATACCACTACTACTATATACTACCACTTAGTCCTCATAAAAGACATGCACATTCAAATAGAATTCCATACATATTAAAGTACCAATGTACCTCCATCCTAACACTCCGTGCATCCTCTGATTGTGTGCCGTGCCCGCGACAAGGTCGCGCGCACCGGACGGGCGCCGGCTGCCGGCTGCACGCGTCCTGCACTTACGGCTTCCGAGCCGGATGTCTCTCCTTTGCCACGTCAAGCCGGCAGCCGTACTGCACTTGTTTACCGTCTGCATATGCTATGCCTGAGGCATATGTTTACGGAACTGCTCAGCTCTTGTTTGATTTGGTGATTGCATTTTTTATGGCATTGATGACAATTGATACTTTGTAGTGCAGTTGATTGTAGCACAAAGAACAAGGTCTGGTAGCAATCAGAGGATCTCCTTGAACCGTTACGCAACCGTGATGAAGTATGCTCAGATGGTTTGGTCATGGTCATGAGGATGTATGAAAGGCGAGTAACAAAAGGTATTTCAAGGAAAATGTGAATGGAAACGCCGGGAACAACATAATAATATATTGACCTTATTGGTGATGTTCTTCAGAAAGATGTGCGTAGTACCTACTCGCAACCGCTTTCTTGTAATTAAAAACGTTCAAAATGAAGTCGCATTTTCATCGTAACAAATAATAATAATATCCCTGGACATTTCACACAGCGCCATCTAGTCCCAAGCTAAGCAACCTAATGCTTGTGCTAAGGTAACAAGATGGCTGATAAACTACTTATATACATTTTTTTTTGTAAATACATACATATTATAGATAGAAAAACACCCAGACTCGGAACAAATACATGTTGGTCATACAAATATTAACAAAAAAAAAACAATAAATATAGGTAAAAATACGGGAATTGCTCCTCTGACGTGTGAACGTAAACATGACAAAATAATGATGTAAGGATCGTAGCTCGGCGTTCTGTAGTTTCTGCCTACCCCTATGCGAGTTATGCAGCAATTTATGTATGTAGCAAAGGATACTACTCAGAAAGTTGCCAAACGGAATCAAACAGACACTAACGACCCACACTCAAAAAAAAAATCTAGTTTTTTTATAGAAGAAGTAGGTACCTACAAAAACATAATACCGTTTTATAAATCCAGGTAGATAAGATCTTCCTTTCAGTAAATCTCTGTCATCTCATAAAGAACACGTACTTAATCTTTCTGAGATTAAACGCTTTCTATTTGAGACCTTCCATCCCGCCTCAAAGACAAGGTAAATATTTAACGTGAGGAATCAAAACCAGATTTTAACTCGATGATATTTTTTATTTAGATTTTTTCATAGTTCATTTTTCTGGAAAACAATGAGATGTAGATATTTAGAAAACTAATAGGTGACAACATCGTTTCAGAACGTAGAATAAATTTATTAATATCAACTCCTGATAAGACCTTCTTGTTCGTTTTTTAACCGACGATAAAAAGGAGGTCGTGCTGGATCGACGCGTATATTTTCTCCATACGACATTCCATCCTACTAATATGCAGTAACCGGGAGTGACAGCACAACATGTCTGATTTATTCGCCCAAGGGCACTCGAAAAAAACGCCACAATACACAAATCAGGCCGACATTCAAGTGGTCACCACACATTGCGGTGACACAGGACGGATATGGGCCGTTTTTATCCGCAAAACTTTCGGCTATGATTGGACATCCTATACCCTGTAGGTATTGCCTGAAGGGGTGGAAGGCGGTACATTATTCACTGCTCCCGGCAGCTGTCTCTAATTTTGTTTCCTTGGCTTCAAATGGGTACGCTGAATAATAAATGCCGAGACTTTGCAAATAACACGGGTACTGTTCCTGTATTAATAGTTCTTTTAGCTTTTAGTGGAGATTCTCTGAGCTACAGACAGAGTGCTAGTAAACAGGGCTATTTTCAATTGGCTAGCTGAACTCCCCAGCGGCGATGGGTATCGATATCTTAATAAAAAATTTTGATGTTTTTTTTTTTTTTTGGTGGGTAGTTAGATCTTCGACCGCTGTTAGTGTCGTAACTTAAAGTATGAGTTGAGAAAAACGGTTTTCACGTCACTGTGAAGTTTACACACAAACAAAATTCTTGATGTGAACAGATTCTTTTGATGTGTAAACTTATTTTTTGCTGATATTGCAAGTGACTACAATAACTGCGGACGATAACCCCACAAAAATACGTTTTTTTTTTGTTTTGTCGTGTTTATGTAGATATCCACCCATCGCGTCCGCGGAGTTTAGCTAGCCAATTTAAAATAACCCCGTATTACCGTTACTTTTTTACTACACACTAGAGTCGGCGGTAGTTTTAAACCACGTATAATACAAAGGTTGCGAAAGCGTGGGGGTTCTTAAGTTGAAGTAAACTTTTGTATGCCACAAAGGTGTCGTATAACTTTCAGAAGAAGATGACAAAATAAACTGGATTTTTCATTTTCCAACTCTTTCAAGTCAACTAAAAAGTTGTGGGAAACTGAATAGGTAAATGATAAGAACACAGGTAGTTCAAAATATCTTCAGGAAAAAAAAAACCAGTGCGAAAACTGTAACCATGAATTTAGCATTGTATGTACTTCTAGACCCCCTTAGCGTAGAAGCTATTTGTCGGTTATAAATAAAAACAGCTATTTCATAGAAAAGTGCAATACCCACGCGGCAAAATTGAATGGAACAACTTTTATTTTTTTACTCTGACGAAAAATTTCTACGATATTTGGTCTACGGGGCCTAGAACCATTTGTTGAATTCATGGTTACAGTTTGCGCACTGGTTAATTCTTTTCCAGTATTAACACGTAGAAAATCCTCTTCGGCCAAAAACTGTGTCCAAAGACTCTTCTTCTTATCGTGACGATAGCAATATACATGGACTCAGTCCAGAATTCGGCTTCTTGTTTGGCACCATCACCAGCGTCCGTCAGTTCCTGTAACGTGTAGCTGACAGGACACTCAGAGTACGATATTAAGTATCCCATCGTTTGTGGAACATGCGATTACACTCCAAGGCAGAGTCGTCTATGAATGACCTGAACACGTTTTCCTTGCTTCGGCCAACCTGGGTCCGGAGTCTGTTTAAAGACTTCCAGGGCCCCAAGTCTGCTATTACAATAGTGTCAGAATGGTCTATCATTGATTTCATAATTGTTGATTTTGACCAGTTTGGTAATCTGCTAATATAATGGCGTCATTATGACTTTCCAGTGGTCAACCACTGACACTCCATTGAAAGAAATGGCATAGAATGGTAATCTCGTACATAATGATAAATGAATGACTGACTTACATAAAACACATGACTTGTATAAGACACAAATAAATAATCTGGCATAAATAAAGTAGTGGTAGTTTTTCGAAAATCATTTCTATTATAATAAAGGCAATACGACAATGTCAGTATGACACAATTCTATTACGAGACCATTGACCGACCAATGATCGCCAAAGAATTTAGCAGATTACGAACTTTAAGCAAAATGACAATGGGATGGGAATGGGATCGTGTTGGAATGACGAATTTATAAAAATAGCAGACTTGGGGCCCAGGTTACCCGTGTCCATGTCCACGATGCTCTTAAATTGCTATAAGTTTTTATGGAGAGTTATGATTACAAACAATTCTACCTATTCCTATTCAATTCCCTTCCCCATTTAACCCGTCTGCCTTAAAAGCAAGAGTGAACAGGCATGTTCTGGGCACGCTCGTTCCATCATAAACCTCATCCATTGCTTTCTATCAGGCGTGATCGACGTCAAGAACAGAGGGGCAACTCTCGTAATTTTATTAAAGGAAATTCTGTAATTAAAACGTTTTTAATTACGGAAATTGGCCTTCAGACTGTGAAAGTCTGAAGGCCAATTTCCATAATTAAAAACGGTCAAAATCTAGTCGCAAACTCATATCAGCGACAATCAATGTCAAAAATGTAGGGAAATTAGAAGTATATTTTATTTTTATATTCTTCTAATATCCTTACATTTTTGACAATGATTGTCGTTGAGCTGAGATTGCGACTAGATTTTGAACGTTTTTAATTACGGAAATTGGCCTTCAGACTGTGAACTTTAATCAATTTAAAAAGTTTTTAATTGCGGGAATTGGCCTTCAGGTCCAACCAGCAATACAAAATTATTAGAAAGTCTCTAACATTCGGTAAAGTTTAGACTGAATCTCAAGTTAAGTTTAAAAAAAAAGTGTTTACAAATCAATAGCACTCCACCGTCGGCCGGAGTACCTACAATTGGAGCGGAATGCATTACGGATGCATCCATGCAAATTCCAATTAGTTCTTGTTCATTTCATTTCCACTGCGAATTGCACTGACATGAAAATAATATATTTTCACGTCTCACAAAGGAACACTGCTGCATGAATGTGTGTAATGTGCGTTTCGTGCCAAATTCAATGGCGTTTGTTGTAATTAATATGTTGTGTGTAGGCTTTATGCGAGCAAAATTTCTGTTATATACAAACAAATCATTATTGTATGGCATGTACTTTATGGAACCTCAAATAATTCCCATTTTGCTTTTAAAATATTATTGAACACTCTATTATAATTAATTTTATGAACCTCTAATATTAGACTAACTGGACAAGTAGACTGCAACCTTGGATGCAGCGGAGGCGAAGGCTAGAAAGTTAAAGAGGCTCATTTATTCCAAAAAGTATGCATCATTAGAAGCCCAAAAAGCTTCTAGAGGTTCCTTCATTTTAAAAAGCGGACATCATTAGAAGTTCAGACGGGCAGTAGGTCCATGTAAAATACTGGTATTCAGCAGCATCCGGTTAACTATGTTGCGGTTGGCGTTCACAACTGTGAAAAAGGCTAGACAATTGAATGGCAAGGATTAATTTAGAAGCAGAGGAAGAGGACCAAACGACGTACAGTTGCCCGTTTGTGAAGCAAATCGTGCTGAGGTCGACTCCCGCAGCCTTCATCAGCAATTTCCCATGGCTTGCGAAGATTTTAGTGAGTTAATGAACGCCTGCGTCACTTCAAATACTAATTAATGGCACGACACTGATACAGTGACTGATGCATTGCTATTCTTTCTTTCTTTTGATTCTTTCCTGTACGAGTCTCAATAAATACTTTTTCTTTCTTTCTAACGAACACGGCTATCACTAAAATAATATAACAGCAGATCGTAAACACACGAGATCTCTCATTATCAGTCATCTAACCATAGAAATTTATTACTAGCTGCGCCCCGCGGTTTCACCCGCATAAGTTTCGATCCCGTGGGAGTATCGGGATAAAAAGTATCCTATGTGTTAATCCTGGTTATAAACTATCTGTGTGCCAAATTTCATCCAAATCCGTTCAGTAGTTTTGGCGTTAAAGAATAACAAACATTCATCCATCCATTAATACAAACTTTCGCGTTTATAATATAACTAGCGGCCCTTTTTAGTAAGGATCCCTAATCTTTTCTAGCAATAAATATAGCCTATGTCACTCAGGTTGAATGTAGCTTCCCAATAGTGAAAGAATTTTTTGACAACACGGTTAGCGCAGTGGCTGAGCGATCGGACTGCTGCGCTACGTGTCGCGGGTTCGATTCCCGCACGGAACAAATATTTGTAAGTCCTACATGTATTTGTTCCGAGTCTGGGTGTTTTTCTATCTATAATATGTATGTATTTACAAAAAAAAAATGTATATAAGTAGATTATCAGCCATCTTGTTACCATAACACAAGCATTAGGTTGCTTAGCTTGGGACTAGATGGCGCTGTGTGAAATGTCCAGGGATATTATTATTATTATATTTTTTTTAAATCGGCACAGTAGTTTTTGAGTTTATTCATTACAAACATACACACAAAAATACAAATCTTTCCTCTGTATAATATTAGTATAGATACTCGTATAATATAAGTAGGATAACTATAGATGACAGAAGAGGCATTAACTTCATGTTTTTCTGTTTACGGCTACGTAAAACGCTACGAATTTTAAGTTGACAAATTCCAAATTAAATTAGAAGAACCAACACATTATCCCATACTGTACTTAGAACAATTCATCGAAGTGTGTAACCACAAACTCCTAAAGCGAAACAATTAATTTAAGCAACACCATGCCGCTCGTAAATCACTCTACTTATAAGCTCGTTATTAAATTGAGCATATCCTCACTATCCCTCGAGGTGCGACATAGTCTGTCAACAAGGCTAGTCCACCCACTACCTACTTGAGAGAATTAAGTTGTACGACCCGAGGTACATTCAGCGCGAATTATTTGCCAAGCCAAAGGTTTTAGCGAGACAAGAGTTTCCATTTGAGGTGTCAGTCCGACTGTCCATTAAACCCTTTTGCTATAATTCGTGTGTGACATCACGGGGCTAAAGGTACATACTCGTATAAGAGGTACCTGTGTCAATTCCGCCCATGTTGTATGTTTTGTTTTTGTTTTGTACCGTACTTCATATAGAGTGGCAGCGACATCGACGCGCAAACTGTAACCACGAATTCAGCACATGAAACCTAGCGTTGAAACTTTTAACTGTTTCATAGAAAAATGCAATACCTACGCGGTCAAAATGTATGGCACAGCAATTTTTTTTTAATAACCGACGTTCGGTGTCCAGAATCATATACCTACTGAATCCATGGTAAACAGTTGCGCGTCGAAGTCCCTGCCTTTATAAACTTTGTACAAGAACATTGTCATTTTGAAATTACTACATACAAAATCTAGTAGTGGAGACAAAAATAGCAACGAATGTCCGTTTGTCTGGACATATGTTCCGGATTGGCGCAAAAACAGCTGAACGGATTTGGATGAAATTTGGCACAGAGATAGTTATACCGGTGTACGTTCTCGCGGGACATTTTCCGACATCCACGCGGGCGAAGCCGCAGGCAAAAGCGACCGTACTACGTAGTAAAATAAAATAAAATGTGCTTGCCTCATATATACGCTTACACATCAAGAAGATATCTATACCTAGTATACCTACATACATATTATATGACCAATAGTCAGAAAAACACTTAAGCCCATATCCATAGTTCATATAATCACTAGAACTAGTCCTACCCATAAACCAAGATACTGTAACACGTAGGCTATTACGTAACTCAGAATGGTCACATTAGATAGCAGAGGATCTGCCCTATCGTGCCATACAATTGATTTAATATGCACCCTTTGAAGCCAAGGGTCGGCAAGTTTCCAACAACTCTCGGTCTTAACACGACATTTATCACTGTTACAAGGGACACTGCAAAGTGTGAGTGTATCTATCCAAAGATGATAAATAATATCTTAAAATATGCCATCATATTACCATTTAAAAGCCATAAATTTTAAAGGCCACGTGTCTAAGCGGTTTTTGCGAATAAAAACCGCGTAAAACAAAAGTAACTTGGGTATGTAAATTAAGGCAGAGCGAGCAAGACATTCGCATGCAATTCACGATTTACATAGATAGGTACAATTATAACGATGTCGCGAGGGTCACTTATATTTACATCAGCTTGACAACAGGGTCAGGAGGGGACTAAGTGGGCCACTGCAGTTATGGGCCACGGCGACCGGCCGTAAGTTCATGGCCAGTATAATCTACGCCGTCTACACGCACTGGAGTAGCGTCGGGAACTCGGGAATCGGAATCTCGCCACACTTCGCTTGACACTCCACCGCTATAAAATTCACACCATTAACGACGAAAGGGGCGGCTAAGCCTCCCCTAAAAGGTATCGAGAGGTACCCTTCAAATTTTGATGAATGTTTCAAAACGTCTCGTTGGGGTTTACAAAAATATGACTCGTTGACTAAAATTATTTTATACTTACTTAAGATATTTTCACGAACTTGCACATAAATTAAAAACCTTGAGGCGCAAAACAGACTAATATAAAACTCAAAAAATATGTCAGTCAGAAAACCTGCAAACTTAAAATAATTAAATCCGAAAGTACACTCAAGAATTCATCATAAAATTTACTGGCTAAAGTTCTGAGCTAAAATAACATGTAACGGGAACATTTTACAGAGTTTTCTCGTGAATTTTTTGAAACGAAATCCGTCGAGTGAAACTTTTACAGAAAGATTTATTTCAAGGGTCGCCAAGCGGGTGTTCCATCTTCATTTGATGGCGGCGACGCGTCACCGGTGGGTGTCGGGTTACAGACGCGCGATAAATGACACTATTTGTACAGATTTGCGTCCACGTAAGCTAACCACTGACAAATAACTGAGTTAAAATAAATTCGCGTCCATTTTAAAATAATTTACATAACAACTAGTACAATAATTTGGTACAGACATGAAACGGAAAATTTTATCTCTTGTATTGCGATGATGTCACAAAGCTACATATGTCGCATACTAATTCGCATATAAATTCGTCGCAGCTGAGAGCAAAGTTTACATATCAGCAACATACACATAGCCCGCACACATATTTTATTCACAAATATTTAGAGAAGAGAATACACGAAGCGATGACTCTTGAATGTCCCCCGAGCGGACCAAACGTGTCGTAGCAATAAAAAATTCAGCAGAATGTTCGTTAGATGAGCGGTGCCGCCGTCGCATTGCAGGCTGCACCGATGACCTACATCCACACAAAGCCGGCCGAACTGCTCTTAAGATTAACTTACACAATACGTGAATGTTTAACACCCCAGCCGCAGGTAATGCATCGCTGCGCAGCCGATCCCTCTTCGACGGATTAAACATGTACATTTTATAATGTGATGCATGATCAATACTCAGTAGGATTAATTTTATACTGCACGAATTTTAATGTAGGTAAATATAGTTGTTACTTAAGCAATATAACAATGCCTTTCATCATCATCAGCCTATAGCAGTCCACTGCTGGACATAAGCCTCTCCTATTGCACGCCATTCAACTCGATTTTCGGCAACAATGCCTTTATCTATACTTATAATAAATCTGTAGAAGTGAAAATTCTGTACATTGAAAATATCAAAAAAATAATTTACAGGGGGTGTTACTAGACCGACACCGAACCCAAAAATGTGATTAAAAAAATTTTTGTCTGTCTGTCGGTCTGTCTGTCTGTCTGTCTGTCTGTTTGTTCAGGCATCACGCAAAAACTACCGGTTCGATTACGATGAAACTTGGTATAATTATTCTTTAATATCCTGGGCACCACACTGGGTACTTTTTATCCCGGAAAAGTATATACAATAAAAAACAAACTTAATTTTGCGGTTCGATCCCTATACCCGATTACCACTGTCTGTACTGTACCAACCGCAAATACTAAGTTTGTCGTAGGTTGGGTCACCCGCAGTGGAGTTCATTTTTATTCCTTTTAGTTTTTAGAGTTATTTAGGTTTATTTTTATATGAGTCGTAGGTATAGATTTTAATTTTAAAGTATAGGTAGTATATTTGATAGTGTACGTAGTGACCGTAGGTTATTTTATAATACTGTTAGGTAGGTTTAGTCATTCGTATAGATATTAGTTTTTAGGGATTTTGCTTATTTATTGAGTTTAGATTAGTTATCATCAGAAATAGGTTTATTTAGGTAGGTAGGTATTTAATTTTCTGTTATTGAGTTTTTTTTTTTAATTAGTTAGGTACTTAGGTAAAGATATCATATAGGTACCCTCTTAATCACCACTAATGAGACACAATTGGTTTTCTATTGTAATTAGCCACAAAGGGCCCGCGACATAGATGGTATTCTGGGGAAGCACATACATTTTATCCTGTTAGCACGTTCCCGTGGGTAAATTTCCGACATCCACGCGAGCGAAGCCGCGGGCAGAAGCTAGTTGAAAATATAAATACAACTAAAGAAAAAGTTATAAAATAGTAATTTAGTATCGAGATACTAAACAACTGTTTTTATGACCTTTTCTAAATTCAAGGTGGGAGTTGTGTCTAGACACACCTTGAATTTCCGAGTATGGGCAAAATAGTAAAATGTTACTTTTGTTAGATGGATTTAAATCTACTTTAAAAATAAAAGCACAAAATGATCTACATTTAATGCTTTTATTTCTGTGTTCACCGAAGCGAGCTGAGAATCTATAACGAAAAGTCTGAGAAATGGGTAGAGAGTAGTGACATCAGGACATGCAGACACTTTGACAGACAGTGACTTGATAAGCCCACACTTTCCGTTCCGTATTGACAATTTTACTACGGGAAAGTTAAAGGCCAGACACATCGTCAGTGTAAAAAGAATTCCTCCTCTATAAAACGTTGGCAAAGATATGTGTGCACCATAACACCATCAAAACGCGGCTGAATGAAAGCGAGATAAGGCTGCAGCTTCCGAGAAATTCCTTTCACCCTTCTCACTCCGCCAGATAATATTTTACAGGGAGATAAAGGACAAAGCCTCTTCAGCTTTCGGTGAAATATATACAACTTGAAATTTTACTTTTTAATAACGTAATACTAGAAGACTTTATAGGAAGGTTAACAGAATTATAATTACGAAACTAGAATCACTTTGAACTTGTTTTGTTCAATTAATGGCCGGTTTCGTTAATATATAATTGTACCCCAAACTATATACCATCGGCAAGCGATAACAAACAACAGATTCTCAATCAAAATTATTGATTTAAAGAGCGAAGTATTGTGAGTTTACCATCAACCATGTATGTAAACATATCCTGCTTGTCCCTGTAAAACTTACAGAATTGTAATAAACAGTCTCCCTTCAGGTTAGTAATCTATTTTCTTGAGTGTTTATTCATGCCTCAATTTATTGTCCCCGCTCGATCGTATTTTCTAAAGAGCGACCTTATTTTCTAAGAAGCTACTTTATGTCGGGGAAAACAACCGAGAAAATGGGTATGTCTTACAATAATATACGGGCTTCGCACAGTTCGATAAAATATAGGTTTTGTTGCTACAGACCGGCAATCATAATCGCTGAAATAGTGAAGTTTGTACAACATACAAGTGCTAATGTTACAAAGTTTCCAGACCAGAGCAAAATGGTTTCCCGTTTCAGGATATTTTTATGTTACAAACAACTTAGGAGGACTCTACGGAATTTCACTTCATTTTACTAAGTATAGTTCGACGACGGCGAATTAAAATGTCGTGCATGTTCTAGATTTTTTTTTTTTCATATTTCGACGAGTTACTACGGTGACACACGTAGTTGAAGGTAAAACTGATTAATATAGATATCTATTTTAAATTAATTGATCACTTACATAAGGATTATGATAACAGTGAGTGAAAAATTTGGTCACCTACTAAATCATATCGATCAATAACAAAAAACAAAAACCAACACAACAACTATATTAGATTCAATAGACAATATGTTATGAATGAAAATAACGTTGATAGCAGCAGTTCAAATTAATACACACGATAAAACCATCACATCAAAGCTACATTAAAACCTTCATTAAGGCCAGTGACACGCTGCCAACAAAACGTTATCATTTACATCGTATACTTTCTCCATGTTTGATTGCTACGATTATGTGTGACGTGTATGTACAGACCTTTACGTGGCCGCGTAGGCCTATGAGGAGCTGCTACGAACTTGGAATAGTCGGCGCGTAGACGTTGCACACCTATACACGACTTCGCTCTTTCTGTGTCACGTAAATTTTTAATTCACAAATATTAATTATACTTATTAAAAAGGTATTTTTTTATCGTATTTTTTTTTTTTTGTTTTGTTAAAAAAAGTTATAATAAAACATGAAAGTTTTGAATTCAGATGCTGCCAACCGCGACAAAGTTCCGCCTCTCAAGGATTGTCGCGAGTGTCGTGGTTTTCATCTCGGTTCTATGTGGTGAGTACTCATATAGATTATTTCGCTAACTTTCGCATTTCTAATAAAGTGAAAACTTTCGCAATAAATGTTGAGTGTTGTTGTTCTAGATCGAGCTATTTCGCTTGTATTTGTCGGTAAAGTGATGTGCGTCGGTGTTGAACGTTTCACAGATATTTCTCCGGTCTAGATGCCTTCACGAACATTGCCTTAAAGTGTTTGTGGTGCCATTATAGTCATTGCATTGTTTCTTTAAACTTTCCTCGACCCTTTTACAAGCAACCCTTTTAATCGTTAAACCAAAATGCGTATGATAACGTAAATTAGGTAATAGGTAGGTAGGTACTCTAATAATCTCCTGTTTATTAAAACCAACGTACCCAGTCATAGTCATTCATTCATTAACAATTATTTGTATCTGATTTTACACAAAATAAATTAATAATTAGGTACATAATATGCATGCTATGTATTTTTGGTGTACAATAAAGTATATATAAATAAATAAATAAAATAATACACGAAACAAAAACACAAAAAACATTGATTTTACGAAATTAATTCGATTAGGTAAATTATTCATAAGTACCTATATAATAATTTAAATCAGATAGGAATTGCAAATCTTCAACGGTATCCAAACATTTGTTTTTTTTTTTTTTATTGGTTTTTTAATCTTATTTTAGAAGTATGTAAATATATTCTCGTATTGTATGTTGTTTATATGTAAATTAGAGAATTGTTGTTGATTGTATATATTTTATTTTCCCTTCTACTCTTAGAGTTGATTTTTCCATCAATATATAAAATTGAGGATTGACAGTTTTTGTATGAAATAACTGTCAAAATTTCAAAATGATTCCTTGAATAAAGTTATCACATGATTGAAAATTCAGCCCTTACCCACAGTATCTACATTTATTTTTATTATGTAGTCTCTCCTATCGTAGGTATGCTGGAAGAGATTTCTTTAGAAATAAGCAATAAGTTAAGTAAATAAATACTTAAATAAAACACATGTCGTTGTTAACGTAGAACAGGTATTAAAATTATCATGAAAGGTGAGGTGTCTCTGTGTTGACGTAGATAGTTCATAAGATATTCAGCGGCTGCCGCGACCTCCACAGCATATGGAGGGCTCCCATGAACGTTTACGTATCGACAATGTAGACAGCTATGTATTTAACGACACATGCATTTTCCTTTGATACAAAGAAATAAACGCTTTAGTTCTTGGAATCGATCATTTCTTGCAAATCAAATAAACTTTGTTTGTTAAATGATTCATATTTTGTCATAGGTAAGCGATATTGTGTTTTGTAGTGTTAAATGTTATATTTTCTGGTGTACAATAAAGTATATACACCGTTAAATTTTGATCGTTTTAATTCTTAAAAGGGGTCATTGTACTCATCATTATGAACAACTTTTACTAAGGGACCAATCCTGAAAAAAATCAGTTGATCCATAAATTATGTCGAGTTATGCGAACATAAATCTATGGATCAACTGGTTTTTTTTTCACGATTTCAAGGTTGTTCCCGTAGGTAGTAAAAGTTGTTCATAATGATGAGTACAATGACCCCTTTTAAGGATTAAAACGATTAAAATTTAACGGTGTATAAATAAATAGGTAGATACTGATGTTTTTATATACCTAGTATTAGGGTTAGGGGCCAAAGAAACCAGGGGGTCTACTCCGAAGTAGTATCGGCCGAATGTTCGGCCGTTTCCTGCCACGAAGTTACTATTTGGTTCGGTCGGTTCCGATCCTACACTCCTACACTCTTTCGAATATTGACTAAGGTCCCGACCCAACTGAGCCGATCCGAACTTTTTTCGCATTTTTCAATATTATTCGGTTCGGCCATGTGTCGGTCCGATCCGAACATTCGCACTTTGCACTTCGGAGTAGGCCCCAGGGCCGTCCAAAAGCTCGTTGAGTTGACGATAATATCGTCAAAGTCCCGAGAAATACCTGCGTGAGAGACGCACAGAACAGGGAAGTACGGCAGAAGAAAGGGTAGGCCTATACTTACCCCGCAGTGGGTGATTCCGGGCTGAAATGATGATGAATAGGGTTGTGGAGGTCAGATAGGCAGTCGCCATGTAAAATACTGTTATTCAGCTGCATCCAGTTAGACTGGAAGCCGACCCCAACATCGTTGGGAAAAGGCTAGGCAGATTTTCGGTACCGTCAAACGGGGTGAATAGGGATGCAGGGGTGGATCGGAACGAAACTTTCAAAGAAATTTTAACATTGATATTTCAATGTTAAAATTTCTAGCTAACATAGTTTGTTGCCAAAAAGGACTCCAATCTCGGAGGATTTAAAGTCTAAACTATACAGGGTGGCAGGTGGCAGGGACATCGACGCGCAAACTGTAACCATGGATTCAGCACATGAGTTTAGAGCCCATAGCGTCGAAATTTTTCATCGGTTATCAAAAAAAAAATGTTCTGTTTCATAGAAGAGTGTAATAACTTCGCGGTCGAAACGTATGGAACAGAAATATTTTTTTTAATAACCGACGAAAAATTTGGACATTTCACACAGCGCCATCTAGTCCCAAGCTAAGCAACCTAATGCTATATTGACTTTTTGTAACCATTAGAGTTCAATTGTTGACCTCATTGTGTCTAACGTAACTGGATTAAGTTGTCAACGCCGTCCCTAATTGTCCCTAAAAACGACTGACATTTAAAAAACATCTCAAACCGTCAAACCGACCGACCGACCGTCAATTAATTAAAAATGACGAATGACGTGCCCTTTTCAAAATGTTTACCATTATGTTTCTAGATAGATAGATAGATAGAATACTCTTTATTGTACACCATACAAAGTCTACTCGGTAAGTAAGTGTTCTACTTTGTAAGTAATTGAAAAACCTATAGGTATTACTACTTAAAGGTTTTTAGGCATAGGTGATTCGTGTAAATAAATAATTGAGAATTATATTTATTTAGTTATTTAAGGATTCACAACGCGATACATTACAATTATCTTCAAAAATAACACCTAAATGTACCTACCTAAAAACCTTTAAGTAGTAAACTTAAATGTTTTTAGATAGGTACATTTAGGTGTTGTTTTTTTTATTTATAATCTAACTAGCCTGTATTGTCCCAGGGTAGAGGCAAAGACCTCCCTCTCCTTTTTCCACACAATTCTGTCTTGCGAGTGCCGGCCAGTCCTTACGGTAGAAGTCATGATTGTCCAGCCATCTTCGTCCATACTTCTCCTTCAGAGCATGTATAGGTACTCGATAATTTGTAAACTGTAGTGACCTGTAATTAAGTGTGCATTACAGGATAATGTATATTATATTTTATACAAGTTTTATTATTTTTGAAGATAATTGTAATGTATCTCGATGTGAATCCTTAAATAAATAAATAAATACAATTCTCAATTATTTATTTACACGAATCACCTATACCTACCTATTCGTGTAAATAAATTATTAAGAACTGCCGATCGAATCTGTAAAAATTTCACCGTGAAAAGTTAGGTGAAGTGAGTTTAGAGTGAGCTGTCAATAGTGGTAATTCCTAACATTAATTGGAATGACAGCTCACTCCACGCTCACTTCGCCTAAGTTTTCACGGTGAGATGGTTACAGAATTGCACTGCTGTACCCATACTTAGAGTATAAAAGGAACCCATTTGGTGAGACTCTGATAATACGATTAGCGAAGTTAGTTTACCTAGAATATTTAACTAGGTGGTCAGGGAAAAGAATTGTTACGCAAATGGACACCCTACGTCAATTTTCCGTATTAACAAAGCCATAATGACAGTTGATATATGAATATACCTAAGAACAATTCCCCAATTTCCCTGACTTTTATTTACCTACATCTCTTCTGTAACCCTGTAGGTAAGTGCGACATGACAACCTTCGCTCATTCATCCATAATTTACCCAAACAGTAGGTACGTCAGTTACCCACTTCCTCACATCCACCAGTTATAATACCTAATGCACTGCATTATCTGTAGGTCATACACTCATAGCTACAAACAACAAACATTTACATCGACATACACGAAGAGTAATCAACACAGAAGCCAGCTGGAGCTGCATCGTGTGAATTAATGATTATGTGGCATCCACCGGTCAGTGGCGACTGAATTATATAGCAACGTGCTATTGGGCTCGTACGGAACAGGACATATACATCACACACGTGGACACTATACGGCGGTAACCTAATTTCGAGTATTGATGCCCTAGTTTTCGGTAACAGGGGCATTAATCAGTAAGTGTGTAGCGTTGTTATTGAATAATTTGGGGAATGGTGTGCTATAGAAGGTAGTAGTTGGATGCTATTGGTGTCTTTTAGTGGATTATGTTTGCGTAGTTTTAAATCGAGGTACGGACGCCAGCAGGTCAACCTACCCGAAACTGTCAGATTTTCCCAATCAACATTGAACCTAATAGTATAGCAATAAAGTCGAAAATCTATTAAAGAAATCTGACAGATTGTAGTAGCTTGATGTGCTGGCGTCTGTACCAAGTCAGAATTTAGGAAGAAGTATTGTGTAAAAGTGAAGGGGAAGACCAAAGAAACGATGGACGGACTGTAGGGGTGACTACCGACGATGACGACTAATAGAGAAGTATGGAAGAAAAGGACATGTTGCGTCAACCGCAAATGAATTGCGATAAGGGCAGGACACTGATGATGATATTCTGTAAAAAGTGACTTTGAAGTGAGCTGTCAATAGTGTCAATCCGTAACATTAGGAATGACAGCTCACTTTACACTCACTCCACTTAAGTTTTCACGATGAGCTTTTTTTTTTTTTGAGCATGGGAAATCATCAAATTACCCCTCCCACTCTGGGTGGAGCGGAAGGGAGTGTTCACGATGAGCTTTTGACAGAATACACCGTCTGTTTGTAATTCATGTCTTTGTAAACTTTGCGTGGTGGTTTTGGTGGCGTGAGCTTGATGTGAGCTGTCATTGCTGATGCGAGGGATTAAGACACTATTGACGGCAGTATTCAAAGTCACTTCCCCTAAGTTCATTTTGCGATTTTTACAGGATGAATCGAGTGTTTAGTATTTTTTTTTTCTACCCAAACTTAGGGCCGATTTTTCCATCGTCAGATAACTTTTAATCGTGGAATAAAATTGGCGTTTGACATTTTTTGTGTGAAATAACTGTCAAAATTTCCAAATTATTTCTCGAAAAAGTTATCAGATTGTAAAATCAGCCCTTAGCCTAATGAACTGGAAAAGTATAAGATTCGTATCCCGTGTTTTGTTTTCAAAAGCAAAATGAAGGATAACTGAGGGGCAACTATTGTACTTTTAAGAACGTTCACAGGATCTCAGTCTCAATCTGTCAAAAATATCTCAAATTTCCCCTACCTACATTTTTAACAAGATTTTGACATTTGTTTGTCGCTGAGATGAGAATGCGACTAGATTTTGAACGTTTTAAATTACGAGAATTAGGCTTCTGTAATTTCCCTCCTGTGTATTTAATGAGGACTATCCAAAGCTCTGATCAAAATTAAAAGATATGAAAATCACACCCGGGAGTGCAGAAGCGACCCACTTTAGAAAATTAAAAAGGGAGGACACAATTAAATGTTAATTAACAAACTTCGCACTCGGCGAGAACCAAGTTAAAAGTGTAGATACTTAAGTAATTACGTAGGTAGGTATGGTATACTTTGGTACCTACTATACTGAATTGGAGCAATGATTTTGGGTTTATAGGTAACATTTCTACTTCTTTGGACTGCTGAGCGATGGGGTCGTGGGTTCGAACCCCTGGTCGCCAGTGTTGTAAGGTTTTCCGAAAAAGCTTTTTAATTGCAGTCTGGATTTATGAAGGACTTTAACAAACTTGAATAACTCCAATAACTCTTAGCCCCGGGGTCAGGAATAAGGTTCGAACCCGGACCCTGCGGTCGCTATTTACGGTTGTGATTAGGTGCTGTAGCTACGACGCAGTCTCGGACAAAATCCTATCCTACTTCCTTCTATAATCACACTAATACTAAAAAGGCGAAAGTTTATGAGTGAGTGTGTGTGTGTGTGTGTGTGTTTGTATGTTTGTTACTTCTTCACGCTCAAACGGCTGGGCCAATTTCGATGAAATTTGGTATGGACGTAGCTGACACCCTGGATTAACACATAGGCTACTTTTTATTCCGACATTCCCACGGGGTCGAAACTTATGCGAGTCAAACCGTGGGGCATCATCTAGTAGGTATTATAAACAGCGGCGATAATTTTGTGTCATATTTCGAATCATACCTAATCAACCTCCCTTTTATAAAGTCGATTAAAAATAAACGATATTGTATCGATTTTAATTAGTGACCGTACAACCTTGTAACCTATTTTATGCTTGTGCTGCATGTTCAAGACTGTCTTATTTGTTTATGTCGAAATAGCGGGGGAAATAGTGGGGCAGTGCTTGAAAGACCTACTTGATCGAAGCTGAAAGAACACAGAGGGCGCTTCTTAAAGTAACTTTTAAGAAGCCCTACCGGTTCTCTAACCTACCGGTCTTCTTAAAAGTTAGTAAAAGTTATCAGTAGAGACTGATCTACTCTACCGCAAAGCGGGAGTCCTCAGAGTCCGCCAGCTTTTCATTATTTCTGCCTGCACAAAAAACGCACAAAAATATTAAAAGAAGACCCGACTACACATACTATCATAAGCAAAGAAATTACAAAATCCCAACACCTGACGGCACCTCATTGCTAGCAAGACGCTCCCCGGCCTACTCTCACATTAATACTCACAATAAAGTCTGCAAACCAAACCAAAGTCATTTATTCAAATTAGGCTGAGAATCAGCACTTTTCGAACGTCAAAATTACAAAAGACAGTCCCCCAAAAACGCCCCGCCTTTCACCACTCCCTAGTGCTATCGCTGGGAAGAAGAAGTGGCGCAACAAACTAGCAAAACCATATTGTAACCTAGCTGTAGGTAGGTAATACTTTAAGCCACTCATGTCGTCTTAATTGCCGTTAACCTGTAAACCTGCTCACTGTATTACCTGGACAAAAAATAATTTCTATTTCTAAAAAGCATCAAATTGGAAACAAAGATTTGCATATGGAATACCTACCTCTTTTGTTGTCTGTACTCTTTTGTTCTATGAATGTTCCAGTACCCTCAGAGGCCGAGACCCGACGCTGCTACTGGTGCGGGCCACTTGCTGAGCAGGTCCACCGCAGCCAGCGAGCGCCGCCGTGCAGCGCCCCGCACACAGAGGTCACTGACTGCGACCCTGGCTTCCCATACTGCGCCGTCGTGGCCACGGCACCGCGTTAGTATGACTTGATTTTGAAATCATCATCATCGTACTCCGGTCCTCATCCCAATTTATTTAGGGGTCTTCTTTCTTACATTTCCATTCTTACATCCCCATTAACCAATATCTGTGGTCAACCACGCTAACCAACAGTCCGACATTGCCAAACTTAAGTGGCAGTGGGCAAGGCACATTGCTCGCAGAACACATGGCCGATGAAGCCGAAAGATTCTGGAGTGGCGACCGCGTACCAGAAGACGTAGCGTTGGAAGGCCTCCCACAAATTGGATCGAAGAATTGACTTGAAGGTCAGATTTTGCTGGATGCGAGAAGCACAGAACTGGTCAAAGTAGGGGTGCTTGGGGCAGGCCTATGTCCAGCAGTGAACATCTGTCGGCTGAAATGATGATGATGTCGTCAACCGTCATCAAGTAGAATAGAATAACGTTTATTGTCTCCAGTATTACAGCTAGTAGTATTAGTACCTACATACACAAAACTATAATACCGGAAGCAAAAGGTTCAAGCGTCAGCATTATGCTTAGGTTCCCTAGTGGGTTGCTAAGCGCTGGTTTTCAGCTTAAAAGTCATTTCATCTTTCGCTCACCTACTCCTATAGTCATCTACATTATCCATTCTCAAAACTTCCCTTACGACTTGTTGAAAATATTCTTGATTTTAAAATGTTCTTACGAGATTGTCTTCCCACTACATTGATTTGGAATCAATACAAACCTGTAAAATGATTTATGTACAGCTCTTATCTGCATACTAGTCATTATCGATTGTTGATCAAAGTCAAAAATATGGTAAATAAGTATTAAAAAAAATAAAATAAATAGAAACGCTAATAGGTCGTCTTTTATTTTTCACAGCTTACATAGAATCAAGATATTGCGTCAAGTTATACCAGGATGAATGTTACTCGCTGTACTGCAACTCAACCCGAACATGGCGCATGAGTTGCCCATGCCGAGGCGACCTTTGTAACGGACCCAACACAGAGCGCGAACTTGACGCCTTCGCAGGACTAGCCAAACTAGTGGCTAGGACACAACACACTCGAAGCAGAAGAGCCCTCATCACTAAAAATGGCTTTATAAACATGAACACTAACAGAAAAAACCAAATAGACAACACCACTGTTGAAGAAAACAAAAACATTGTAAACAATTTAACAGATAACAATGAAGTTGCTGTTAAAGACAATGAAATTCAAATGAATGGTGACAATACTACTGTGGATGCTGATGTCAAAGACATGGAGACTCAGATTGATACAACAGCAGCTGGGGCGCCCCCTGAAGTTAAAAGCGATGAAACACAAATGATTGAGACTACTATTCCAGCAGTAGTGGCAGACGTCAAACTTAAAAACAGCGAAGCTACAACAAATAGTACTAGTGATATTACCGAAGAAGTTATTAAAACCAGCGATGGTCATATGAATGAAACTAGTATCCAAATAGACATTCCAAGTGCTAATATTGAAAGTAGCGATCTCAAAACGGAAATTATATTAATGAGCAGCGAAACAACCAAAGTCTTAAATGACACTAAACTACCGGACGTTTCAAGCCCTAATGTAAATATCCCAGACAATCCAACCACTCAAGAAATTATAACCCAGACGGCAATTGAATCAAAGGCTATGGCAGAAACGACCACTGAACCCACTAAAACTGCTCCAACTGAAATAAAAATGAATGAAAATAAAATGAAACCCAGTGAACAGTTTCCTACAGTTCCACCAATTACCGTAGCAGCTCAACACAACATAACTGTAGCTAAATCTACTCCTACTGTCAGAGCGATGACTACATCAAAACCACAAAATAATACCGCTGTGCGATTCTGTTCTCACATTGTCACACGCTTCACATTAGCTATAGGTATTGTTTTAAATTACGTTTAAGATTTAAATTAACACTTCTATGTAATACTTTTCGAATTATTCATTGTCAAAAGTTGATCTCTGTAAGTGAAGCTTTAATTGTTAGAAATTAAATGTAGAATAGTAGCGCTCATTCCATGTGATATTAGCATAGACAAATTGTAAATATTTTCTGCAATATTTTTAGTAATTATGTAGATGTGATTGGCATTGGCACAAGAAATAAACACGCACAGAAAAACTTAATTGTTTTATTTGTGTTCTTAGTCAAAGGTAAAATCATAATGCTTCGGCAACTGCCTGCCGCTTGACTTCGCCTCTAAACTTTTCGCTCCTTGGCTGTATGCTTCTCTTATATCTGATTCGAAGGGTTTTTCAAACCTCGTCTGCTTTATGGTCGGTCCATAATACTCAAATGTCGGAGGCGGCGGTACTTCCATACTCTCCCAATCGTGTTTTCTTTTTTCTGTCCTACTATTATCTGCCACTGAATCTGTAGCGTCTGTGTTATCTAATTCATCAACAATAGGAGTTGGTTCCTGGGCCTTGACAAAATTTCTATATTTAAAGCTATTACCATCATTTTTCTTAGCTGATGAGAAATATAGTCCTTTACTTTGTGAAATCTCACTTAGGTCACCAATTTCGGGAGGAGGTGGGGTCTCGACTCGAGGTCTAACGTCCGCCCAAGTTTTAGTAGCAGTTGCGATATTACTGCCCACTTTATTTCCTTTATCATCAAATTTTGAGTTTGACTTTGAGTTGCCAGAAGTGGAAGCTTGTGGTGGAGCAAACTCTTTTATCCGTTTGTCTCTCTGTTGTTCGACATATTCTTCTTGGCTCATTTCTTTAAATTTCTTCGCTTTTCCTTCTACTCCTTCCTTGCCAATATCCCACTCTCGAACGTATGACTCGCGTAGCTTTTGCCTCTCTTTTTCCTGCTCTTCCTTGAGTTTATTTTCTTTTTCATTCGCTTTGGCATCTGCTTCGTTCTTTTGTTGTGTCAAAAACTCCAGCAGACAGGTGGTAAAGTCTTTTTGATTTTCTGAAATTAAAAATGTATAACCAATAACTATCAACACGTTTTGAGTATGAATGTGGATGGCCATAAGTGTAGGGAAAGATCGAAGAAATGATAGATGGACTATATGCAGAAAAAAAGGGTGACTACCAAAGTGACGACTAATAGAGAATTATGGAAGGAGATGACATATCTCTATATGTCATCTCCTTCCATAATTCTCTATTAGTCGTCCATACAAATTACAGAAAATAAATATATAAAATTTTACAAAGGATGACACAATGGGCGGTCTTATCGCTAAGAGCGATCTTTTAAAGACAACCTTTGGAGATCATGCATCATTATCATTCTTTTGCCCCAATTTTATGGGGGTCATCTTCTTCCATACTTCTAGAAGTATGGAAGAAGATGACCCCCATTGTCTTTAAAAGATCGCTCTTAGCGATAAGACCGCCCATTGTGTCATCCTTTGTAAAATTTTATATATTTATTTTCTGTAATTTGTATGGTGTACAGACGCCAGCACATCAAGCTACCACAATCTGTCAAATTTATTTAATAGATTTTCAACGTTATCGCTGAAGCATTAAAGTTCAAGGTTGATTGGAAAATTTTGACAGTTTCGGGTAGCTTGACCTGCTGGCGTCAGTACAATAAAGAGTATTCTATTCTATGATGAACTACAATGCTACAGCAGAATTTAAAGCGTCAGAGAAAACTCCAATTGACGTGAAGCACTAATACTATTATGAGATGGTTTCATTGTATTAATGTTGGGATATCATGGCTGTCTTCCTAAAAATTGGCGAGATAAAGCACAGCATTGTGAAAACTTGAAGGATTAGGTGAGGCCATTGTCCAAGCTCGGGACAGCACAGGCTATTATCAAACCCTGTCCTACTAATATTAAAAACTAACTTCTGCCCGCGACTACGTTCGCGAGAAATTTCTTGTTTACCCGCGCTGTTAGTTCGTTTTCGCGTTCTTTTTTTTCTGTCCCGGCGTGGTGTTAAGCAGCCTATAGCCTTCCGCAAGAATTGGGCTATTAAATGCAAAAATATTTATTCAAATCGGATCGGTAGTTTTTTTTTGTTTTTTTTTTATTGACAATGGGCTATCTCACAGTTTCAGAGATGAGCGCGTTCAAACAAACATACAAACTAAACAAACTCAGCTTTATTATTATTATAGATATAGATGGAGAGGTGTGTTTGTTGGTTTGTCATTTTATCTCACAACAACAGAACAGTAGGTAGACGTGATTTTTTGCATAGAAATAGTATGTGGGCCTTAAGGCTTACTTTTTAATTCGGAAATCTTAAGCAAGTGTGTACCCACCTTTAGGTTCCTCTGGCGGCAGGCCGGCCCGGGCTCTCTGCCTGGCGCGCGCAGCCGCAACTCTTGCTGCAATCATCTCGTCTCTCTTCTTGCGCACCTGTTCAGCCTCTTGCTGCGCTTTCAGAGTTTCTTGTCGCCGCTTTATCAGCTCTTCCATTTGTTTCTGGCGCTCAGTTTCATCAGTACTGAATGAGAAGTATCCAACGCCGTGGATTCGGGCCTCTGTATAGAAAATTGAGGTAATTGAGAAGACCATCTATGGCAGGTTTGGCTTAGATACAGCATTTGTTTCCTTTTTAAACAAGAAGATTGATTGATAGATTTATGTATTTTATTGAAAAAATCTAAGATTTATTAGATTACATCTATTAGGTCAACTGATTGGTGGCAGTTCGGGCGCGGTCATATTGAGAACTATTAACTAGCTACTAGTTAATAGTTTAAGGGGGATCCGCTAGATAGCCCGCGAAATTCAAATTTTCTTAAGTTTTTTGCAATTTGCGGCACCCTAATTGCGTAACACACGATCAATCGTAATCGGTTTCATTTTGACAGTTCAACAACATTCATTGCGTTATTTACGTGTTGAGCAGACAAATTTTTCGAACTTATGAAGCAATGGATTAGCAATTTGCTTCAAAATGATTCGGATTCCGATTGATTTTGTGTTACGCAATTAGGGTGCAGGTCAATGTCAGGTTATATGTTGGACAAAATATGATTTGCGATCGTAACAAGAATTTATTTACAGAATAATAATCATTAAAATCATCAATACAAACCTCTAAATATCAAAAAATAGGATTATTTGAACGTGAGATTGTTAGCTAGCTAGCTATTACTCTCAATATATCTATAGCTCTCATTTGACAGGGCCCGAACTTTTGTCAAACTTTTAGTTTGCATTTCACGAACGCGCGGTCATTATAATTTAGACCTTACGACAACCAACATTAAAGTCGCATGGCTCTCGTGATTTACAACAACAATATTCTACATGATTTAAACTGTGCGTTGACAGCTACAATGCTACTGATGCGAACTATAAGTACAGACGCCAGCAGGTCAAGCTACCCGAAACTGTCAAATTTTCCCAGTCAACCTTGAACCTTAAAGTTTTAGCGATAAAGTTGAAAATCTATTAAAGAAATTTGACAGATTGTAGTAGCTTGATGCGCTGGCGTCTGCACATAAAGCATTTACAGGTAGAGATACAAACCATCAAACAGCAAGTCTTGATAATGAATATCTTTATCTTTGGCAAGCAGTTCCTTTTCCTTCTCTTCCCATTTGTCTCGTAATGATTGTAGATAATCATTTGTAGTTTGAACCAACAGCGGCTTTTCCTTTACTTCTATAGGAGGCTCCTGTGAATACAATTAAGCAAAATTATATAAACTTTAGAAAATAGATACAAGGTTTAAAGATTTGTTAACAATATCCCTTAAAAGTTGTAGAGGTGCGCTGAGACAGTAAGGCGAGGTGTGGCGATCGCAGATTGTGAATAAGAAATACTGGTAAGTTTATATAAATGGAAAACCTATAGGGAAGAAGTAATGGGCAAAACATCAGCCAGATCAGTGATTTTTTTTTATTAGTCGTTAATGCCCCACTGCTGGGCAAAGTCCTCCCTACTCTCTTTCCACCTCTCTCAGTCCAGAGCTGCCAAGGACCAATCTTTATGAAAGGAGTCCAGCTCATCCCGCCATCTCCGTCTGGGCCTGCCGCGATGTCGTTTGTCACTAAGCGGGACCCACTGGGTCGTATGTTTGGCCCATTGATCGTCTGACATGCGGCAGATGTGTCCAGCCCAATTCCATTTAAGCGTGGCAGCTTTAAGATCAGTTATAATATTAGTAAAAAGATGTAGATAGGTATCAACACAACATACAATCTTCAAAAAAGGCACAATGCCACGCTATTAAATAACACGTAGAAGTAAGACAGCATTTCGTTATGACTGGGAGTAAATAAGAGACAATACTGTTACGCGCCACAATTAATGCCTGATACATGGTGACATTAGTTACCACTAGCGCAATCTAGTTTCGGGTGGCGGAACTGATAGAGTCGCTGGCGCCATCTATTGTGGAATGGCAGAACTAATGCCATTTATAAAAATAAAAAAAACGACCAGTCTGACTTGGTTCTGCGACAGAAGCGAATACATCAAAAGCGATCTTCAAGTGCGACTTAAGAGCGATTGTGTTCTATAGTTAGTGTGTTTGAGTTGTTATTAGAGTTGTTTAATTAAAGTGCAACTTTTGGTAATTTTTATCGGCAGTGTTTAATGTCACGAACCAGAAGCTCGTAACAATACGATAAGAACTTGGCTAACTAGCCAAGTTTTGACGTGCCACATGTGGATCGCGTATAACCTCATCGTCATCATCATTTCAGCAGAAAGACGTCCACTGCTGGACATAGGCTCAAGCATCTCCACTTCGACCGGCTCTGTGCTTCTCGCATCTAACGGGTTCCTGCGGCCTTAACAAGTTCGTCGGTCCACCTTGTGGGAGGCCTTCCAACGCTACGTCTTCCGGTACGCGGTCGCCACTCCGCGTATAACCTATGTACCTCTTTTTATTTATAATACAGGGTGGCAGGGACAACGACGCACAACCTGTTACCTTGGATTCTAGTCTAGACTAGACCATTCATCCAGTTTGCGCATCGATTCCAGCCTGTATAATTGAGCCAGATATATTTCATCTAATCAATTTAATTTAGCATTCGTTTTAAAAAATATATATTCTACTAAATACTACTTCGATCAATAATAGTACTAGATTAAGGATCAGGAACAATAATCAGTCGCTCAAGTGGCCACGTTTGCACACACGTAAACATCTACATTTCTTAGAAAAAAGTTTAATAATATTTACAACTTCATTTTATTATAAACCTTAATGCTTAAACATAAAGTTTAATTACCATTGCAAAATATATTTAAAATGTCGCTTGAAAATAAAATCGTTCTATTTTTATTCTAAAATGAAACTTAAAGTCTAAGTAATAAGGTTAAAAACATACTAATTTGAAATAAGACCACAAAAGTATTTGGTCTTATTTTTCGGGCCGTTTTTGAAGCGCTTATCGGGAATCTAGAACTATTATTGATCGAAGAAATCCTAGGATTATTTACCTCTGGTTTAACTATTTGTTCCTCATTTGAAGTAGGTCTGTCTTTATTTATGGCCCTCATAAGGTCAGAATCTCTTTTCAAGAACATTCCTATATCTGATTTGTGACATTTCCTTGTCCTACCCAGGCAATCTGTGAACTCAGTCCTGTAACAACAAGTTAGTTAATGCAATAAATATGAAGGTTTAACGGCGGGGAGAAAAAACTCAATAATATCAAGTAGTAACTCTGTGAAGTTTCGCTAGTTAATTAAATTTGACCTGTACTGTATAAGGCGCCATCTCCACGGGCGACCTGTGCGGCTGTTATTATTTAGCCACGGGCCCCCTGTGTGTAGATTGTGAACTCAAAAAGCTAATAATTACAGTTATTATTGATAATGGCCTTACAATAAAACTAACTCTTTAAATTTGGGCACTACATCGCCCGCTATCTCCACAGGCGAGAGTATCGCGGCGATAGTCTCGCCGTGTCATCAAATTCTCGCCGCGGTGATATCGCCGTGCGGTTATTTACAGGTTCTATAGAATTTGATACTACGGCGTGACTATCGCAGCGATACTCTCGCCTGTGGAGATGGCGGGCGATGTAGTGCCCAAATTTAAAGAGTTAGTTTTATTGTAAGGCCATTAGCAATAATAACTGTAATTATTAGCTTTTTGAGTTCACAGTCTACTACTAGACGGGGGGCCCGTGGCTAAATAATAACAGCCGCACAGGTTGATCGGTTAGGTTAAGCTACGCTTTCCGCGGTTGGTCTGTGGATGGGTGACCATCTTTACATACCGAGACCCCTCCGTGTCTCGGAAAGCACGTTAAACCGTTGGTCCCGGCTGTCATTCGTGGATCTTTGACAGTCGTTACGGGTAGTCAGAAGCCCGAAAGTCTGACAACCAGTCTTACCAAGGGGTAACGTATTACCCAGTAACTGGGTTGTGGATGTCAGATAGGCAGTCACTCTATGTAAAATACTGGTATTCAGCTGCATCCGGTTAGACTGGAAGCCGACCCCAACATAGTTAATAATAATAATATCCCTGGACATTTCACACAACGCCATCTAGTCCCAAGCTAAGCAACCTAATGCTTGTGTTATGGTAACAAGATGGCTGATAAACTACTTATATACATTTTTTTTTTTTTGTAAATACATACATATTATAGATAGAAAAACACCCAGACTCAGAACAAATACATGTAGGACTTACAAATATTTGTTCTGTGCGGGAATCGAACCCGCGACACGCAGCGCAGCAGTCCGATCGCTCAGCCACTGCGCTAACCGTGTTGTCAAGTTGGGAAAAGGCTAGGCAGATGAGTCTACTACTAGACATGCGCCTCTCTAAGATAATCTCTCACTATACAATAGATAGATTCAACCTCACTATTTACCATTCATCATCATCATTTTCATTGGCAATACTTTTAGTCTGATGCTCAATTGTTTCTGTTTCAGGTTCTTTTTCAGGCTCTTGCTGCTTCTTAGTGTTAAAGTCAACAAGAAATCTGTTAGCCAGTTGAGAGTTGCCTGCAACATCTGCCAAATGTTCATACAACTCGGCTTTCTTCTCCAATGCTAGCCTGCAACATTAATCAAACAATTATTAGAGGAGTACAAGGCAATAATATTTGTTATAATAGCTGATTTTAATAAAAATCTAAAATATCTTAGCATATCAACCTATAACATTCCCACTGCTGGGACACAGGCCTCCTCTCTGTGAGAGGGAATGGGCCGTAAACCACCATGCGGCCCCAGTGTGGGTTGATAGATGTCACGTTTTCGAATTTTTGATACTAGGACATGCCAGTCGCCTCACGATGTTTTCCTTCACCGTTTTTAAGAGCAATGGTGATGAAATAAATTACACAAAGTAAACCGCCTGTCTGGGTCCGAACCTACGACCTACAACTCGTAAGTCGATGTCACTACCACTGGGCCACCACTGCACTCAAAGATATCTTAGCTTTGGCAAAATCAGTCCATCTAAGATGTTCTCAAATGAAATTGACTTCTTGGATTGGATGGAAAAACTGTTTGAAATTAGAGGTATTTTTGACAGATTGAGATCAGACTGTGAACGTTCTTAACATTACGAGAATTGCCCCTCCGTTACACAAAAATAAACTGGGGGCAAGAGAATTATGAGTCGTCACAGCCTAAGCTTCTCCAAAAAAATTTTCAGCTTCAGGATGTTTTATGTAAAATGGAGTTACATTATAACCTTTCTGAATAAAAATTACTTACTTGGATTTCCTACAAGCCTCCAACTCCTCAGTATCAACTGCTTTCAAACTGTCTTTGAATGTCTTTTTATATGCTTTTTTTTCATCTTTTTCTTGATTTTTATCTTTAGCTGGAGGAGGTTTAAAGTTCTCAAGCTTGTGCTGTGGCAGTTGCCTCTTTTCATTGACTTCCTCTTGCTTTCTTAATAACTCTGCCTTCAAGCTGAAAAGCTGAAAATATACAGTGTGAATATCATTGGAATAAAATCAATAATATTATTTTATTTACATCATGTCTCAAATCAGAAAATGAGCCTTGATAATATTTTGTTTTTCAATCAGCAACAAGGCTGTGGCTAAATAATAACAGTCGTCAGGTTGATCGTCCAGGTCAAGCTATGCTTACCGCGGTTGGTCTGTGGATGGGTGACTATCTTGACATACCGAGACCCCTCCGTGCCTCAGAAAGTACCTTTGGTTGGTCCTGGCCATAGAAATGAGAAAAACAGGAGAAGTGGCAAGGAGGCGTGTCTGTGTCGTCGCGGAGTGATCAACGCGATCATAAACTAGGCAAATGGCCGTCTTCGCGAATTAGTTCGCTTTCGACCGTGATCGTGATAAAATATAAAAATGTCGGTTAGTTCAGTGGTTTCCTGTAAAAACCGACGTAAAAATAAAAACTTCGTATCTCATTGAATCACTTACCATATGTAAGTACAAGTATTTTACTGTATTTATCTATAAAATCATGAAAAACAACAAATCGTAAAACATTTCTTGGTTTTACTACGTTATTTTTGTTTTCAAATATTGCAGCGACTGTACTATTTTAGCAGTAAATACATTGCTCCTTAACCACTACCTAAGTATGTCGCTAAGTGAAGTGGACAAGCAATGTAAAAAATCTTCAACGATACTTTATTTACGTGGAGCGTCGCATAGTACAGCCGCTGTGTCTTGCAGCGAGCTAGTGATGCGCTTGTGTTGATCCACTAACGTAGGCTATCGACAACAATGTCGATTACCCAACAAATATATAGTTAATTTTACAATTTGTCAACCGTTTTAACATAGTTGGAAGACCTAAAAAGATGACGTTTAAATCCGGTTGGAAGACCCTTGAGAAGATGTAATATAATTTTAAAAAATATATATTTACAAAATATTTTTTTTGCTATTTGTATAATATAATATTTTCTGGACATATCGTGTTTTATTTATTTTATTTTCAGAACGCCGAATTTTTATTTGTACAATAATACAATAATAAATGGGAGAATCGATAACTTTCCGATTTAGTCAATCACTAGCGTATATGTAAAATAAATTGCTTTTGCACAGCACAATGATAGCGACAGATGTTTTTGTGTGAGTAAGTTGTACGGCGCATGGTAAATGCACGCTGTGTTTGATGAGTTAAGGTTCATAATTGATTGTGTAGTACGCTCTGATTTATGAGCTGCAAGTGTGCGTGTGACTTTGTATCTATTGCTTTTACTGAACTACATGTGTAGTAGTGGCGCGGTGGTAGGATCAAAGTAACGACATTGAGTTCCGATACATTTTCAACAACCGGGGCACATCTACTTCTTTCCTATATCTATGGTCCTGGCTGTCATTCGTGGATCTTTGACAGTTGTTACAAAGTAGTCAGAAGCCCAAAAGTCTGACAACCAGTCTTACCAAGGGGTATCGTATTATCCATTAACTGGGTTGTGGAGGTCAGATAGGCAGTTGCTCTATGTAAAATGCTGGTATTCAGATGCATCTGGTTACAGACTAGAAGCCGACCCCAACATAGTTAGGAAAAGGCTAGGCAGGTGATGATCATGGTTTTGTTTTTCAATCTTTTTCAACTCATTGGATCTGTGCAAAGAAATGGGATAACATTTCTTTCTCCTGGTTTCCAGTCTTTCTTACAATGTTGCAGACGAAGTTTACCTACCTGCTTCTTGTAGTACTTACTTACTTCTTCTTCTTCGTTTTGTTCATCTTGACTTTGGACATTGGGGTGTATATTTCTCCAGATTTGACCTTCATTGCACATATTGATGCAACATCCAATATAATCATAATGATGGGTTTCTTGTCTTTCTATTCAGCTTGGATCCAATGCCAAAACTACATGGGTGACGATGGTGGGTGATGGGATCGGTGGGTCATGGGTATCCATCCACCCATGACCCGTGGCTATTTTTATCACGAAAAGAATATTAAATGTACGAATGAATGTATACTTACTGTAGATTTGTTGAATAGAATCTTTTTCGAACCACTATTGTTCATCTTGAAGGGTGGTAACAAGTATTCCGTAGCTCATAAATTCAATATAATTGCATGTAATGCAAGGAGCGACTAGAAAGTAACATTATTAGATAAAGATGTATCATCTGATGATTATTGTTTACAATGTACATACACAACACTACTTAGGACAGAAACTAGTCCGAATTATGCACAAATTAAGTATATAACCAATATACACGCGTCATTAGCAAAACACAATTTTAAATCTAGTTGTTAGGAGAACTCTGAACCAAATTAAATCAGCAATGAGGCAAGCTTTGAAGCAAACAAATATGTAACAACATATTGACAACCAGCAAGCAAGAGCAGGCAAAATAATGACAATGACATTTAAATGACAAGTATGACACTATGCTAATAAGCTAGAGGTGACCACATTCACAACTAAAATATCCACGCAAGGTCTGTGTGGATCCGCCATACAATTTAGTTTGCGAGAATATCAACCGGATTGAAGTTATTCATAAACCAAAACAGAATTTGACATCTCTGTATTGACCACTTGCAGGGTTTTTTATTGCTAATTTCATGGTCATCTGACAACCATCTCGCTGGCCGTGACGACAGAAATTTCTACACAACGACAAAACGGAATCTTTTGTGTACAAGCTAAACCTACATAGTTTGTGAATTTTGTCATATGAAAAGTTTTATACGAAAAACACATCGGAATCAGAAACTGTAACTTTATCAAATTAGTGGCTTAAGTGCTTGAGACCAAAATGTCAACTCCAGCCAGAAGACGCCTGATGAGAGATTTCAAACGGTTTGTATCTAAATATTTCTCACGTTCTCATAAACATCTGTAAACAGCAATGGATCCTAAGCACCCTAGTTGCCATTTTCAACAAAATTTTCTTTGTGCGAAAGTGTAGTGCTGATTCATCAAATTACATCACAGTCATTTTAATTGATTTCTATTTTGTTCTATATTTCGAATTCCAGAGTATACAGCGAAGTTTTAATTCGGTGGAGCTCTTTGTGTCGTACGCAGAGAGTAGGATACGCTATAAGTAGACATAGCTACGTCACTCTCTATGTATAAACGTCGTTTGTTGGTAGTCATTATTTAGGTTATCCAAATACATTTAATTTGTTCAACAAAACGGAACACTAAGTCATCGAGAAAAATCGCCAAAGATGCCTGACTATCTGAATATGGCTAGCCTGAATGAAACCTAAAAAGTCATCTGATGACCTTGATTATGTTATAGAGGTTTCCATGAGAACTTGAGAGCTTTGTATGTAAATTGCAGTTCATATTATTTCTTTGTAAACTACACATACAATGACACAAATAAGAAAATATTTAATATTTTTGTAAACATTTGTTTTACCTATTGTACCAGTGTTACAAAATAATCATCCATATAGAATCAAATAACATAATTTATTATGCATATGAATATAAAAAATAAATATTCTGAAAAATTTTTTTAGAATATCATAATATCCATTAATAATTCAAGACCACTAACAAAAAACAAATAATGACTCATGATTTGCTTGCCACCCACAGCTTGCAAGAGGACCCCCCTACTGGAGTCTCTGGTGCTCCCACTGACAACAATATCATGATCTGGAATGCTGTGATATTCGGACCCCATGACACTCCGTTTGAAGATGGCACATTCAAGCTAACAATAGAATTCACAGAGGAATACCCAAACAAACCTCCAACGGTTCGATTTGTGTCTAAAATGTTCCACCCCAATGTATATGCTGATGGAGGAATCTGTTTAGATATTCTGCAAAACAGATGGAGCCCGACATATGATGTGTCAGCTATATTAACTTCTATACAGGTAAAATATTCATTTTAAATCTGAAAAGAGGAAAAGCTTGTTTGTGTCTGGAGTTTATTTATGAATTAGAAAAAATCTACCTACACAAACTATGTTTACTGTGTGACTAATAACAATACAGTAACACAGTAAAAACATTTGCATTCTTGAGTATTTCACAATATTGTCACATATCTAAAAACCTACTATTTGATAAATCTCAAACTCCTTTCTGTTTAATATTAAAAATCTTAATAATCCACTAATTACAATACTTCTAAACCTTATTACTTTTATACATTACTTTTGCACAAATTTCTAACTCAACATTATTGCACAAGTGCTTGTGCAATAAGGTTCAGTTAGCAATTTACTCTAGTTCTCTATTTACATCTTAAAATATTTATATTATAAAAACCTAATATTGTACAATATGTTTTGTTTCAGTCCTTACTTAGTGACCCTAACCCCAATTCGCCGGCGAACTCTATGGCAGCACAGCTTTATAAGGAGAACCGGCGAGAATATGAAAAACGGGTGAAAGCATGTGTAGAACAATCATTTATTGACTAGCAGGGGTCGGCCTGGATCTCAGTTAAATGTGGTGTACACAATACCTGCGCTGCCGGTCACCGGCCAATACCTCCTTATAAATTTCATTGGGACAACCATGTAAATTATAATTACATACATCATACACCAAGTTCATACTACCACAGAATACCAGATTAATAATAAGTATGGGGTTTGGTAACTAATTTAAATAATAATTGATAAGGAACCAAAATTTGAGTCAACAGGTGATAGATAGATAGAAATAGCTCCACATTTATACAATTTAATTATCATTGACAATATTAAATCTTACTACATACCAATAACTGTAAGAATAGTGTCAGCATTACACTCAAATATATCTTCTCATGTGTGAACTACTTTTTCATAGTGAACTTTAATCCTTTTGTCTTACCATAGTATATACATGATTTATTGTAACTTTAATGGAAGGAACTACAGTTATATTGATTAATGAAAATATTTTTCAATAGAACTGTATTGTTTTTACTAATTAGTTAAAAATGTATGAACTTTTATCAAGTAATAATAGCACATGATAAAAACTTAACTAAGCTTTGCTTGATTGAAATCTAGAATGATTGAAATCACTAAAACAATTTTTGTAAATTTGACACACAAAAATACAAAATTTTCTTTCTAACTGGATTGTTGCATTGTCCTTGGTAACTTTTGAAATACTTGTATTTTTATTATTGATGAACTATACAATAATGTAATGTAGAAATTATAATTATTTGCTGGTGAATTATTATAATTGTTAATTACACACCCTAGTGGTATTATCAAGTGTTTACCTAACATAGTACAAGTTTATTTTTAATTATCAAAATTATTATCTATTGACTCCAGTGGTTTTTTTACTAATACATATATTGTCATTATTATCCTGCTGCACAAAATTAGGTCGAGTCTCATTCGTGTATATTATAAGCGTCCCAATGGATATTTTTGAAAAGTGTAGCAGTTTTCTTGTTTTCTAATAAAGCTGAATGTTGGAAATGTCTTGTGTTTCATGGACATTTTTAAGTATGTGTAATATTTCGTCTTCTAGTAAAATATTATTTTCGGTTTTACAAAATGTCTTTTATTTTTATAGTAAGTAAATATTCCTGGTAATATTTGAGTATATTATGCGCTATTAGTTGGAACCTAAGCACAGTGTAGGTAACGCAAAGAGTAAAGTAATATAGGTGTAACGTGTCTGGCGATAGAATAATGTAACTTTTTTGTTTATTACAATAAGGGTCATTTTAGCGTGTCCCAAATGGCTGTAAAGATCTACAGATGCGCGATGATTAGTCTGTAACAGCATTGGGTGAAAGTGTAATTTTGCACACCTACATGCACGTTGCACATCCATCAAGCAATGGACTTGGACTGCGAGTAATGCATCCTAGATTTATATACTATATATAGGTGTAGTTTTTTTGTTGGAACATAGACGTATGTGGGAAGGGACTGCACTTTCTTCGAGACTTGCCAAACATAGATAAAATTCACGGTCTATCATCGTTATCTGCTGTATCACCCATCTAATCACATGGTTACAAGTTGTACCTTACAACTGCTGACCGTGGGACCCTGGGTTCGATTAGGTACAGACGCCAGCATATCAAGCTACTACAATCTGTCAAATTTCTTTAATAGCTTTTCAACTTTATCGCTGAAGCATTAAGGTTCAAGGTTGATTGGATTAAGTGTAGAGTATAGGTCCACCTCTGCCTACTCACACCTCTTGGGGAATATAAGTAAAATAAAACTAATTAAATAAGAAAAATAGTTTATACGAAATGTGAATTCTTACAAAAGTATATCTTATACTACACCATTATTGCAATATATTAAACATTAAAATAATTCCAACAACTTATTAATATAATTTCGTTGATAATCATTATATGGTTCTCGCGGATAGAACCTCTGGGACTGGGAACAATTTTTAAGGTTTTTTTTATACATTTCATACAGATAAATAAATTTTATATAAGAAAGTAGGTTGAACAAGGCTCAATTTGGTTACATAATTAATTCATCTTGTTTTAAGGTCTTCTTTTAATTTGTAATGTATTAATTCCATACAGACTATGGCATCTTCCGCACTGTCGTGCCCATCTACAGAATTTTGTATTATCTTCTTCAAATATTCAGATGATAAGTTTCTGAGTGCTCGTTTGAATGGAGGACCCATTTTATGTGGATACAGAACACTAGTATCAATGACAGTATCGTGAATTAATTTAAGTACTTTACAGTCTGATTCTAAACTATGCCCTATTAATATAGTTTTACTATTGAACATTGTAAGGAGTGTGGCTTGAACATCCAATAATGTTGTAGTTACTCCATACATGTGTTCTTCAGTTATTCCAGAATACCTAGTGTTGTAATCTATAATAGGGTGCAATGGTCTAATAAATGTCTCATAAACAACTTTACATTCAGAATTTATCACTGTTACTCTAGTTAGATCCAAACCATGGGTGGTATAACACATCTCACAATCCAGTGCATAAATCCCATAATCATCCATTTCAGTTTCTGGAGGTAGGGTCTTCACAAAGCCTTTCAAATTATCAAAGTCAACATATTCGTAAACATGACTGGGAGCTATACAACAGCCATCAGACGTTCCATCTTGACTGCAGCACTGGTACCTCGCTTCACCTCGAACTCGATATTTGTTATTAGGATGGTAAATGCATTCCTCCTTTGTTACTGCAAAACCAACCTTATTCACCATATATTCTTTCTTGCATCTACAACAGGTTCTGAAAAAGCCTTTTGGGGGTTTCTGTTTATTTTGACCATAAATAATAGCCCTGCCTTTTTGCCCACTCTCATGAGGCCTAGGAAAGCCATTTTGTTTAAGTTGTTCCTCAGTTAAAATCCATTTTGCAATGTTATTGTATAACTTTGCACCTACAAATTCTTTTGAATTATCTGCATTTTTTCTATTCTTGCCTTCTATGCTCCATGAGCCCATTGGTTTCCCAGGTGATGTTCCTGGCACATTTTGTAATGCTAAGCAATCAGATGCTAATTTCTTTACCCCTTTGCATTCCTGCAACTCTTTCCTTAAGCGACTAACTGCTAAAACTGCAGAATTCTTGTATATTTGTACAGTTGAACATTTTTTACTAGTATTCAGTTCTTCATGCTGAGCTCGAGCATAAGCATCATGTGCAGTAACATACAGTTTTAAACATTCATCAATCATCATATTTAAATATGTAGATCTTATATTTGCAGCAATTTTAGAACCAAGAGGTTCTAAAACACCTGGTCTGTCAATAAATTTTTCATTAGGTACATGAGCAACTCTTTGAGCTCCTTTTTTTACAGTTTGTGTGATAGTAGAACTAGTTGAAGGCTCACTCTTGGCTGAACTCTGACTGGGTGAAATAGTTTTTTTAGCATTTAGTAAAGTGGAAGCATATGGCACATGGGCTATGCGGATCTTGGTATTACCAGTTGTTGGAGGGGTGAAGTTATTTTTAGCAGGAGTATTTTCACTGTTTGAAGAAACACTTGTAATTTTTTTTGTATGATATTCTCGAACTTTCGCTAACCTTTCGGCCATTGTTTGGGCTGCACTCGCTTTAAAATCTGTTTTAATGGGTGCTTTCGGTGCCACTTTCATGGGTTTATCAGCTGCTCGAGATATTCTTTTCTTTCCTATGATAGTCTCCTCTTCATTTGTGTCCTCTATCTTAGTTGTATCTTCGATAATTTTAGGCTTTTCTATGGGAACATATTCATCAAATATTTTCTTGCATTCCAATGCAATGGCATCTTCATCAGATTCCATATCAAACTCTTCATCTAATAATTCCTCAGCATTGAAATCATCATTATCAGATATGTTATTGCTTTCATTAAGCTTGCTACTCTCATGTTCCTTTTTAGATTCTTTATCTTTAGAACTCTTATGCGAGGACTTACGGTCTTTATCTTTAGTTTTAGATTTATGTTTAGAATTAGAGCTATGCTTCTTTGTGTCATGTTTTCTAGATGAGCTATGTTTTGAGTCTTTTGCACTATGATCAGAACTTTTAGAACTGGAATGCCTTTTCTTGTCTGATGTGCGTTTCTCAGTTTTTTCCTTTTCTTTGTCTCTACTTGAACTTTTGTGTTTTGATTTGTGTTCTGAATTCCTTACTTTGTCTTCATGTTTAGTTTTATCTTCAGACTTAGACTTATGATCAGACTTAGATTTGTTTTCAGACTTAGATTTATCTTTCTTATCTGAGCTGCTTCTGTGATGTGACCTACTATTATGATTTTTATCTGAATGGTTTTTATGAGAAGCACTTTTTTCAAGTTTTTTATTGTCATTGTTATTGCTTAAGCTATTTTTAACATTAACCTTTTTTGAGTCACTACACAAACTATCTTTTCTTACTTTATCATTATCAGACTTTTCTTCATCTAATATTTGATCTAAAATATCAAATTCTGGCCCCAGGTCATCCAACTCGTTAAAGTCTGAATCTATTTTCCTTTTTTTAATTTCAGGTTCTTCTTCATCACTGGAAAAACAAGGTGCAAGCGACCTTGGTGTTGGTTGATAGGTAACTGATGGGGTTTCACTTTTTGTGCTAACTTTGGTTGGTTTATATTCTAGTAGTTTCTTCTTACTCGTGTTTTTATCAGACGGAACATAGTTAAGTTTACTAGTGTTATTAGAACCTTCATTAGGAATATATTTTTGCAGTTCTGTCTCAGTGCCCGGCAAGTACTTTTCAGTAGATACAGTTGATCCTGTAGGTGTATATTTGTCGCACTGCACATTTTCAGTGCTACCTGGTGTATACTTAACTGGTGGGGGAATGTAAATAAAAGGTTTGGAGGACCCATTAGTATCTATGGGTCGTTGTATAGATAGACCTGCAGGTTTTCTCGGCGTATAAGGTACTGGAATATGTCTCTTTCTTTGTTCAGGAACCTCCTCATTATTTTCTTCTGTGTCAGGATTGCTGATCTTTTTCAACTCGGATAAGGGTGTGGGGTTGTATGTCGCTTTGGCAACATTTGGAACTAGATTTACTGAATTACTTTCTGTCGGTGTTGCGGTGGCTGGTGTCGTTGCTGGCGTTGCTCCAGAGGCTTCCTTCTGTTGAAGAACCTTTTGTACAGCAGCCGACACTAGTTTCTGTAATATCGCTCCACTTTCGATTCCATCATTTGTTGTACTCTGAGATTCTTTTTTAACGTGTCGAAAATGACAATAAGGTCTTTCGCATAGACCATTATCATAAAAAGGGCAGTTGTATCCTTTAAAATACCCTGTCGATGGAAGCATTCTACTCTAAATTATTTTTCAATCCACGATTAGTGAAGAACGAACCAAAAACCAGCTAAAACTAAAATCACATCACACCACTACAGATTATAAAACCTTAACTGATTCATTCATAATATCTAGAAATTTGCTGTGCTATATGGTACTTACATATTCCATGGCTGTGCTTGAAAAAGACAATAATAAAAGTTGGTTTTAGTAATTTTATTTTTATTAAAGAAAATGATTATTTTAGTGAATTTCCAATTCATTGACGTTTTAATCTGTACAACATACCAAAATTGATTGTCTGCGATCTGCTAAAAACCAAAAGACAAATTGAAAAATAGAGGATCCGTAGCGGACAGTAACTTTGAAATTTGTACTCCGCAAACCTCTGAGTTGTGCGTGCGCTTGATGACCGATATGCATGCAAGATGTTGCGCAGCGCTTACACGCCAATCACCGGTATTATGAATTTGACGCCGCCGCCGCGCCCGCGCCACCGCTTTAGTAGTACCTACGAACCTCCCGTATTATTATTATACTCTTTGGTCAGAACTCAGAACCACGCTGAGCGTACACTACACGCTCTGAGGACCCTCAACATAAATAAAACATCACTCACGTTGATTTTGATGTTACCAGAAAAAAAAAACTCTTTTGCCGGGCTGAATTAAATATTTTATTTAAAAAAAGGGGGGCGTTCTGCATTGCTAGTATTTAATATTTATTTCTGCTGATAAAAATGAGGTTTCATAATTAGAAAATGTGATATTGATCATAGGTATGTACAATGAAAATAAATGATTTTCATTTGAATAAAAAAACTCAACCACAAAATGATGTCAGGGTTGTTGTTGCAAATACCAAGATGAGAGGTGGGAAATTCAAGGCAAAGTATTTACTAATTTCTCAATACCTCGTTCTAATGGACATTTTCTGTCGCTGCGAAGAACGTATTATCTGATACGTGCAAGTTTTAGTTATGGAGTTATTTTTAAAAGTTTTACGTTGGTGTCCATCGTCGTTTAGAGGGTTATCAAAACTTGCGTCAGATTTCGTAGATAAGCTAGTAAGTGTCATCGAATATTGCTATCCTGATTTCGAAGGCAAAGCTGGTTTTAGCGAATAATAGCAAGATGTTGGACGAGCTGGTAAAAGATTACTCTGCATACTTGAAGTTGGATGTGTTAGATGGTTTTCAAACCGTCCAGGATGTTGTTGATAATATGTTAACAAGACTTGAAGAATTAACTAGTGTGCTGCAAATGGTTAAACTGAAGAACAGTGATTGTGGCTCAGCTGTTTCAGAAGACATTAGCAAATACCGCAGTGAAATAACAGCACTCTCTAAGAAAATAACCACACTAATCCATGTTATTCAGAAGCTTCAAAGCAATGTAGATTATCTTGAAAAACAAGTGGACAAAGCAGAAACTGATTTTGGTGTAAACAATGATAACAAGATCAAAAGCTTCCTTAAACCATTCCTCAAAAGAAATAAAGAAATTGTTTCAACAAATACTCCAACACAGCCTTATGAGAAATTAGTTTTTGAAAGTGTTTTAGATAATTTTGAAGATGGAAAACCTTAAAAATAATATAGGTTAAGTATTATTCTATACCTATTTTTATAAATGTGGGATTTTTATGGAATAGAATATAAGTTTCAAACCCTGTAAATACTAAACTTTGTGTACTTATGTAGGCTACTTTTGATCTAACATTTTATAAAGTAATCTCAAGGGTTATTATGGTGCTTGCTTTGTAAGCTATAAAACAATGAATGAGCTATGTATACACATTTTGCATTGTAAGTTAATCTTAATGCAACATGGATAAATTTTTAAGTCCCTAGGTTATTCATATTCATTCCATATTTTATTGGATTCAAGATCTGTAAAGATCACTGGGTTGTATATGATATAAACAAAGTTAAATTTAAGAACTTTATTAGGTGCTCATTGGAATTACAAAATAAAATCTTACAAACATACAGCAGTTAAGCACATTTAGTGACTTCACCTATTTTTGGCAACTAAATGGAAGTTCTTGCCTTTGCTACAAAGTCTAGAACTAACATCAACAGAATATAAACTAATCAGGTTACCCTAGGAACTAATAGTAGTGAAAAACTATTGAAAAGTGCATGTGGTGCAATACAAAAAACATGCCTAACCTATTGACCACTTTGTTTTATACCAATTACCATGCCCCCAACGCCTAGCTCATAAAACAACAAATAGACAACAACGAAGTGTTGTGCAATGAAATAATAAAACAAAAAAACAACAATAGGTCCTCAATCGTTTAACCCCTTGTCTGTAGGCAAACATATGTATTAAGTATGGTAACCATTGAAAAACGTAATTTTGTCTCATTAGTGCCAGTTTAGCTCATATGACTCGAAGCGGGAAAGGCATGAAAACATCAGAAAAGGTCTGACAAGGGGCAAAATCCGACTGGGGCAGTCAATAGGTTAATATACTTATTATTAATGTTCAGGCAGCTCTTACACTATAAAACATAACTCACAACAAAATTCTTAGTTATACAGATTCCTTATAACCATATCTCAATAGTACAAACTTTAATCATAATGGAACAAGTAGTCTGTTGACATTCCTTTTTATTATACACATATTATGTTATTATTAAACCTTATGTTAAAAAAAAAACAATCCTTTTATTTTCCTGTTGATCCAAACCCTCCTTCTGCCCGTTTAGTTTCTGACAAATTGGTGACCTCTCTCAGGACTGGGTAGTAGATCCTTTCACAAATCAGTTGGGCAATCCTATCACCCTTCTTGACTTCAAAGTCTTTGTCAGAATGGTTGAAAATAACAACACCAACATTGCCTCTGTAATCTTCATCTATGACACCAGCTGTAACAAAAATTATCAATGATTGCCATTTCCTACGTAATTTATACAAGTTTCTGGAAGTATGCTATTTACATAATTCAAATGTCTCAAGGTCTTGGTAACCTCTACAACAGACTGGTTTTATCTGTATGTGATAAGTTGCGGGCTATACTGGCAAAGTTCTACATTTTAAAACCGAAAGTGCCGTTCAAAATACTGCTCAATATGTACATTGCTTTAGCGGAATCAATTATAGCTTATGGAATAACGAGCTATGGGCGAAGTTTTAAAACATACACTGAAAGAATTTCCAAACTGCAAGTGAGACTTTTAAAACTCATCGTACCCAGAAAAATAAAGCACCAATGTAAAGATAATGTTATCGAATTGTTTAAATATTGTAAAATTTTGCCAGTGCAGACTAGATTCGAAATGGCCCTCTTAATTGAGCAATTTAACAACAAAAGCACTCAAATTCCCATTTCACATAAAATAATAACAAGAAGTATAACCAAGAGTAAATTAATAGTACCTCAGACCAGAAATTATTATGGCAGGCGAACAGTAAAATTTCTTATTCCCACAATAATGAACGAAATACCAAAATCTATAAAAAAAGAAATAAACGTGAAAAACTTTAAGCAAAAATACAAAAAATACTATTACAACTACATAAACAACTTAGTTTAAGGAAATACTGTGCAAAACACTAATAAAAAAATAAAAATAAAAAAAAGTAACAGCCTGTATACGAGTGTACATCGAATAGAACCGGCTTTCTAATGAGCGGCCCAATAGCAAGCAAGCTTAGATTCAAAACATTACTTGTGACTCGCGTACTTACTGATAGATGTTTACGGCTAAAATAGTTATGTGCAAAATATTTTTCATGTACCTACATTTTTACTTATATTAATTGTTTAGTGATTAAGCAGTGTTGTTTTAGCGAATGTGAGTACCAATACAAACCATCTCTGGTTTAATGGTGCAAAACAAACATTAACCTGTATTAAGACTGTATTTGTTTAAATAAAAAAAAAATAAAAAAAATCTACAATATAAGATACAACACTTCCTAAGGAAATATTATATCTGCAATTAAAGCTTTTTACATTAATTTCTGAAGTAGGTGTCTTCAGTTTTATACTTTGTTTTTAGTTGTAGTACCTACCACAAATTCGTATACTACTTGCTATGTAACAGTTTTATAACATCACCAACATACATATAGATTGGAAATAACTCGAAGAACTACCAAAGCAAACATAATTCAATTCATAAGGGACCACTGCAGCTTCCTTTACCAAATGAAATAAGAATTTTCAAAATAAGTCCACAATTTATTGATGGAAATATCGATAAACATACATAAATCAATATACAGAGTGATTTTTTCAAGTGGGCGTGGATGGCCAAATCCGAAACTATGAAGAATAGCCAAAAGGAGTCTCATGCTCGATTTTGATGAAAACGAAACTGCATCATTGATTAAAGAGTTGTTGCGCCACTTCTTCCCAGCAAAAGCACTAGGAAGTGGTGAAGGGCGGTTGTTTTGGTGGACTGTCGTATGTAATTTTGCCATTCGAAAAGTACTGATTATCAGCCTAATTTGAATAAATTTCTTTTGATTTTGATTTGATCTTGGACATACACATAATTGCAACCTGTTTGAAGTATGTGCATTATGATATTATTGTTTACTTTTAGTAATATTGGAAATGTAATAACTACATAAAATATGTTAAGATCGGCTGGTGTTCACCTATTGTGGTATCATAATTTTATTCTAGGTACATCATGTTCACATAATATAAATGATATTGTAAATGTATACAAAATTCTTTAAAAGGCCCAGGAGAAGATGGCACGATGAGCATGATGCCTACGGACAGGAATGGTCCACACTATTCAAGACTGAGAGGAGTGGAAAGGAGAGAAGAGAAGGAGAAAGTGAAGCCTTTAACCTGCAGTGAGACAATATAGGCTAAAAATAAAAGAGTAACTGTGAAGTTTCTGGCCCATTCTTCTCCATACAAAACAACCTTTCGGAAGAGGCAACTAGAATCAAATGATTGCTTCTATTGCAGGGCTTACAGATAAAATTTAAGTCTATTGAGTGTGTATGTCCCTAGCACACATATTGCTGAATAGTGATAATGATTGCATTGATGCTTATCCGCAGACAACAGATAGATAGGTAATGTTTATGCATATATATCTTGGAATATAAAATTATCAGTTAAGGTAAAAATTACATTCTTATGACGAGTGCAATAAGTATTTTAGAACCTGTTTGTACATGTCAAAACTTGTAATGAAACAGTAGAATTATTTAGAGTGTTTGACATTTTAGCAATGGTCTTTTCTGTGGTAACTTTTAATGTTGAGTTTGGATTGTTCTTATGCCAACAGGAAGTAAAAGCCTCTAGAACATCACAGAAAGGAGTTCATCACATGGCTTTAGCACTTCATAACCTATCTTTACCAGAAACTAATATTTGTTAAAATGCAGGCATATAACACTCACCGCCGACATCAATGAAGTTTTTAACAGCTAGTCCTGACCTGGGTGCTACTCTGCCGTAGCAACCGGATGGTAGTTCGATTTGCAGATCTGTCTTCACTAGTTCTTTACCGCGTGCTGGTACTACGTAGTCATATGCACTGGAACAGAAAGAACGTTAGAAACAGGTAACATTTCAACCATACCCGGCGGCTTAGTAGATAAATGATAACCACCTCTTCAGATCAAATCCTGCAGCTTTTTCAGAACCTTTCATCGGTGGAAATGCATTCTCACTCAAACGTGTGAATCTCAGTTCAGTTTCTAGACCTGAAGACATTTTGGATATGCTAAATAGAATTCGCTGAATAATCCGTGAAATTTTGCTATACGATAAGCCGATACTTCCAGAAAAAAAAAACGATTAAACGTGAAGCAAGAAAGATGCCGCCAAGAGAAGCAATACAATACAAAAAAAAACCCGCCCGATTTGACGTTAGTGACGTTTGTTGGCGCCAAATCAAATTACAAATGTCAAAAATGATGTTGCCCGCCGCTATGATGTATTTTACCGGAAAATATTCAAAGGAAATACGGCACCCTTGCTTGCGTGTAGACACTAGCAATCACAATATACCATTGAGATAGGAAAAACATGGAGATGCCGCGTTATTCTATACATACATTTGCTTATACAAATATGAGTGAAATATGATACAGAATTTGAAATATCGTTATGTCTCATTCTTTCTAGTGAGATAATCTTATTTGATAAAAGAGACAACTATATTTTAAGTTGTTGCTAATTATGGCAACATTTTGCTTGACGTAGTGACAGCTGTAGGTAAGGTGCCGTAGCAGCCATGTTATGCGACGACTTTCGTGGTAGTTTTGCTGTCAAATGGTTGTTTGTTTTTTGTATTATTGAGATTTGCGAGAAAATTACGAGGATTTTACCTTTTAAAACTGCATGTAAATGTTGGAAAACAGAAATTCAACATGCCTGTGTGTTGTATTGTGAAGTGTGGTGCAAGAAAGAATTAAAATAAACCTCAATTGTCTTTGCACAGGTTAGTAGCCGGTTTTCGTGCAATAATACATACAATATAACACAATCGATGATACAATTGTAACGCGATCATGAATTTATGGCTAAAGTATTGATATTTGGGTTCATTTCCATATAACAGGCCTTTTTATTATATTTGTTAATTCATTCGTTTGTTTACAAACAGATGTCATAATGGAATAGTGTTGTACCGTTGCCGACTTACCGTAATAGTTTCCGAAACTAGTTCCTCCCCTGAAACGATATCCGTATACTCTGCGATGTTAACATAAATAATCTTGCATCTTATTCGGTCCGAGTGACCTAGCTGTGGTTCACACTTCACAGCACCAAATCCATCGTGATCCAAACGTGATAACTAGTAAAACTCGTATATAGTATCGTTACTCGTTATAGTAACAACGAGATAACAGTTGTTCCTTGATTGACACAACCCTAGCAATGGCAGCCATTTTATGCGACAAAATGAGTTGTAGGTATGCACCCTTTTTTTGTAGGTATTTCCAGTCCATACTTTTCTATGGCAATGCAATATACACTCGCATTCACTCACTTGGCCTAAAACACGTTGATTATTTGAAGTTTCTCTAACTATTATTGTAATATTATTACATCTAAGTTAGAACCCATCTATGTATTCGACTGAAAGACTTGTATCTATGATCATGAATAAATATTATAGTATTTTTCTCATGCATCATTAGCCCGGCGCGGCACCCCGGCATGAATTTAAATCGTAGACAGAGGATAGTAGGTTAGACAAGTCCTCAGCGTATGCAGTATGAGTTAGCGATAGTTCGACATAAGTACATTACTGCAGCTTTAATCGTCTTTTTAGATGAAATTATCACAATATTTTGCTTATTATTGACACAAAATAGTCTTAAATACAATATTTTTTTAATTTACTTGCTGTAATAGGTAAAAAATGCTAGTTACCGATGAAAGGTTATGTTTGGTTGATTTCGTTCACTATGACTTTTACAGCCGATTACACACAGCAACTCACCATCATTACACACTAAATATTACCTTTTGGAATATCAATAAAGTCAGAAATTACACAAAGTATGCGTTTCACAGTTTATATCAACGAAAATATTTTAACACCACAATTTGTTTGGCATCGAATGGCGTCGATGCCAGACAACAAAAACCGATACGCAAATAGAGATAGAAAATGCATGCTATGTCCTGCTCACACATACACATTTTGACATAAGTGTCTTCTCACTTTCGCAATTATTATTATTTTAACAGCATGTCTATTACTATCCTCTGTCTACGATCTAAATAAACATGGCGAAATAGAAAACTAACATGAAATGTATTGGATTTGACATCTTCTCCACAAGCTGCGCCGTTATCCACCTTATTCATGTCGGACTGTGCATGTCTTTTTAGAAGAGAACATTAGATCTGCCAATTTTGTACTGATTTTTATTTTATCGTTTAGATGTTATTTTAATATTATTTCACAGTACCATTATCCTACTTGCTAACTTTCATCAATACCATCTCAGTCTGATGACGACGCGGTCATTGCTTGACATAGGTGCCCCAAGCATTGCCACAACAATAGTTACATAAAACTAATCAAGAAATAATCTACTTACCTATTTATGTTTCTAGTTTATAGAGCAATATTTGGGACTTTGACTGCACACCCCAGGCTTCAAATAATAGGTACTTATACCTACAAAAATATTCATTCAAAAATATAAATTTATTAATACATAAATTATTACCTAACCTATCCGAGTCGCAGTGCTAAAATTATAATTTTCGAGCTCGGTTTGCTTGCTCTTGCAGACTTTGTCTTTAGCTCTTATGCTTTTCTGCATAAGTCGGCAAAGATAGTCTTAGTCCTGTACTAGCTTCTGCCCGCGGCTTCGCCCGCGTGGACGTCGGAAATTATCCCACGGGTACGTGCTAACAGGATAAAAAGTATGTGCTTCCCCAGGATGTCATCTATATCTATGCCAAATCAGAAGTTCAGTGGTTTAGGCGTGAAAATGTAACATACAGTTTCAAGTTCAAATCCTCCCCTTAAAAACCGAATTACCCGTTTTTGTCCCGTCAGTGGTAAATTTTCGACAACTTTACATATTTATTATTAATTATTTTCTGTCAAAAGTATCAATACTGAGTTTCGAGTTACTCAGACCGCGCATTCAATTTCTTCGACATAAACTTAACACCCCTATATCCCTCTTTGAGGGGTAGCGTTGGAAAACTTATAATGATAAACTTTATTACGTACTTAGGCAAATTTCAAGTTTATTAACTAAATGAATAAGATTTGTCATATAAACTGTATCCCCGCTTTTGACCCCCACAGGGGTGGAATATAAAAAAAATCGTTTGGGATGTATTCATAACTTGACTCAAAGATTATTTATACTAATTTTCGAGTTAATCAAGCCATTCAGTAAAATCCTCCCCTGAAAAATTGACTACCCCATTTCAGCCCGTCAGGGGTAGATTTTCAAAAAACCCTGATACACATTATTCTTTACTTTCAATATTAGGTATAAATACTGAGGTTCGAGTCAACCGGACTGCGCGCTAAAATTCTTCCATACAAACTTTGAAACCCCCCAATCCCTTATTAGGGGGTAGTTTAGAAGAAAAAAAAAACTATCAATCTTCATAATTTATTTAGATAAGTATTCGTGCTAAGTTTCAAGTTTATTAACTCAAGGAATAAGATTTTTCATACAAACTTTCATCCCCTATTTTATCCCCTTGGGGGTAGAATTTATCAAAATCCTTTCTTAGCGGATGCTTACGTCATAACATCTACCTGCATGCCAAATTTCAGCCCGATCCCTCCAGTGGTTTGGGCTGTGCGTTGATAGATGTCACTATGTCAGTCAGTCAGTCAGTCACCTTTGAGTTTTATATATTTAGAAGATACTTTTCCGGCATAAAAAGTACCCAGTGTGGTGCCCAGGATATTAAAGAATAATTATACCAAGTTTCATCGTAATAGAACCGGTAGTTTTTGCGTGATGCCTGAACAAACAGACAGACAGACAGACCGACAGACAGACAGACAAAAATTTTTTTAATCACATTTTTGGGTTCGGTGTCGGTCTAGTAACACCCTCTGCCAATGATTTTTTTGATATTTTCAATGTACAGAATTTTCACTTCTACAGATTTATTATAAGTATAGAATAGATAGATATAGATGAATGGATAAAAGAAATCTATCTTAATAATGGCAGGGTGCTAAAACTTTCGAGCTCGATCTTGCATCCTTTACGCGCTTTCAAACTTTTCTGCTTAACTTAACAAACTCGGGGACAACAATGCCTCCGCCAAGACGAGCCAAAAACAAAAAGAAGGGACATTCCCTTTCTCGAAGCGTTTCACCGTATTTTCAAACCCTCATAGCTTCGGCCTGGATAATGCTGGAGAGCTCAAATTCTTAGGATAAGAAGTAGTTAGCTGACTTATAAGACACACAAGTTTTATACTTTCACCTCAAATACGTCGATTTCGTGGCTCACTGACTTACTCACTCATCAAAACCTCTAGGGCACTTCCCGAAGTCCTAGATCGCTGAAATTTGGTATGCAGGCTAGGATTTGTACACAAATAAAAAAAATCCAACCCAATTTATTCCCACCCCCGCAGGGGGGGGGGGGATTAAATTGGATGAAAGATACGTTTTTGTTTGTGTAAAGTATTTTTAAAAATTAAATATAAACAGTTACCTATATCTAATGTAGAGCCAAGCCCCTACAAACGCCTAACTCTACAAACCTTACATCTTGGTCATGTACTGGGTACCTACGTGTTCTGTAATGTAATGTGTGGCTAATTGGCTCTACATTTGATCCTGGATAACTTTTTAACAGTGTAGACCGTGATGTAAGTCTTGGCAACCTACTTTACATGTTTTTTTTTTTTTTTGTTAGTATTTCCTGTTTCTGTGTAAATAAAGAAAACCCAAACTATATAAAGCGGGGTGCGAAAATATTCAAGCTCGCTATTCTGCAACAGTGGAAAACCTTATAATCTAGGTATCTACACTAGACGGGGTGCTAAAATTCTCGTGCTCGCTTCACTCGCTCTTGCATATCATACGTTTACCTAATTCTTAAGGTATTATCACTTCATCAGATAAAGCAACTACAGAACAGGCATTATCGGCAACTAGAAATACGTTAACCTAACTGCTAAGCTGCAAATGCTGCAATAAGTAGGTATGTTGTATAGAAAAATCAATCCCACAAAAACATTTCATGTTAAATGTTGTCAAGACGAGACCTAGACTCTACACGCCCTAACTCTATAAGGCCTAACTTCGCAAACTCTACACCTTAGTCAAAATATGTGGCTTGGCCATTTCACTACATTCACATGAGCGTAAGGTGAAAAACTCTCATACTGTTATACGGTTCTTGTAGTAACGAAACGGCCAAGCCATAATTATATTTTGACTAAGGTGTAGAGTTTGTGAAGTTAGGCCTTGTAGAGTTAGGGCGTGTAGAGTTAGAAGCTTGGCTCTACATGAGATCTGATTACTTTTTCACAGTGCGAGCTACATGGTCTCGTCTTGGCAACATTTAACATGAAATGTTTTTGTGGGATTTCATTTCTTTTTGTAAGTTGCATAAGATTTACTAAAAATCCTGAAATACATATCTTATTATTTATAACAAGGACTCCCTATATAAATTTTCAGACCTCTAGCATCAAAATTTACGGAAGTCTCATACAAACTTTCACCCCCTAGTTTAAGGGGTTGGGGGGGTAAAAGTTTCAAGTTTTAAGATTTTTTTGTTGTTTGTGTACTATTACTAGCTTACATACCAAATTTCAGCTTTCTAGGACTTCAGGAAGAACCTTAAGAATATGGATGATCATCAGTGAGTCAGTGAATCAGTGACGAAATCGGGGTATTTTAGATATCAATAAAATCTAAAGTATACGAGCTATGCAATTGAAACTTTATAGGTTTAATAAGTCAACCACTGACATCATATCCCGAAAATTTTGTTTATCTGGTATACTCCAAACCCAAGTTAAGAAGGTTCAAAAATACGACGAAGTGCTTCGAAAAAAGGTAGGTGGTGCCCTTGCGCTTCGCGTGGCTCGTCTTGGCGGGGGCACTCACGTGCCCCCAGATAATTTGTAGTTATTTTCAGTACACTGCAATACAACTACCAACGTACCTACCACTAACTATGTGCACATAATTAAATATATTCATACAATCGTAACACTGATATTATCATTGATAACGCCTACTTAGATTATCGATTCACTTTTGTACATACATACAGACGCCAGCACATCAACCTGTAGTAGTCTGTCAAATTTATTTAATAGTTTTTCAACTTTATTGCTAAAGCATTAAGGTTCAAGGTTGACTAGGAAAATTTGACGGTTTCGGGTAGCTTGACCTGCTGGCGTCTGTTCCTATGCACTAGACGTTAACTGAACCTACACACAGGTAGGTACAGCTATAACATTTAGACTGGAATACTGGATTGAAATACTAAATCAGCAGGTATCCCTTGCTATGGGATACCTGCATACTACATCTTACGTCACAGGTAGGTTCTCTGTTCACTATCTTGAAATAATATTGGACTGAATATCCCTCGTAACTCTACAGAGTAGGTAAGTACCTACTTGTAGAGATTTAAAAAAATTACTTATTATAGGTAATTACAGGATATAGGTTTAAAAAAATGTTCCCACATTATCACTCAGAAATGTAAGAATACCATAGGCGACCTATATAAACATACCTAACAAAGATCTACAAAGCTTTGACCACAAGCGTCACTCCCTAAGTCCTCGTTTAACAACATGTACCTACCTATATTACAATATCATCGGTCGGATCGGCTGCATATTAACTTGAACAAATAACTTCAAACCAACACATGAGTCATTTTTTACCTACTCTTAATTCCTTAGTATGCGACCCAAAGAATACAAAAAAATTCTACCTGCTATAAGAGGTCTCAGATTTGGGCACAATACAGTATAGCAGGCGGGTGATCTACAGCGATTATCTCCTTCCAAAGCTGGCCCTTTGAAAATGTCGAACAACGACGGTGGGAGTCGCGTCGATCAATATTTTGTAAGTTCAAGCTATACGGAAGTTTGCATTTTAATTCGGTACCGCTCAAATTTGAATCACCTCCGAAGCATTTCCGCCTATAATCGTGAAATACAAAACCGCAACGATGAAAAACGTCCTTTAAAAAAAATGTCCGGAGTGCGTGTGAGATTAGTGATTTACTGTGATTCATTCGGTGAGCCCCCAAGAAGGGGAGTTTGTCCATTTTTATATTTCCAGCGTGTCCCTCGCGACATGCGCGTCGTCTCGCCGCCAGTCTCGCTACTACCGTTTCACGCACGTACACCAGCGCAATGAAACTGATGTAAATAATACTCCTACCATAATATTTACACGCGGATTGTTATTTTCAAAACATCAACAAATAGTGAAAGTGTTGTTAATATGAATTCAAGTGAAAAAAAGTGAGTTTTAAGTGAAAATTACTGAGAATTGTGACTGTGAATTGTTTCGCTTCGATCCAAGTCCGAGGAAATGCCGCCCGTACTCAATGTGCCTATTTCAGGAAGCATTTCAGCAAGGAACTTTTCGTTCTCATAACTTACGCTAGAGGTCAGTATAAAACTTAACCGCTAAAAGTAAAAGTTTTTCAGTCATATTTTATATAAAATCCCTATGTTAATCTGTAGCTATAAGTATCGCGATCTATCTAGGGTTCAAACGCCGACAAGCTTCCCTCTTTATCAGCCCTTCTCCGCCCTTTACGCATGATCGACCGGTAGTTTTGGGGTTCACGTTCGGTGTAGGGTGCGGGTACTATGGGTAAACGCGTACGTATATTGTATAGTCACCCATAGCTATAATACGATAGCACAATGCGCCATTGAGCTATTGAAAATTGAAGCTCTCTTGAATCATGAATTCATGAAGGATGCCAGTGTGCATGTGTGATAATTATTTTGTCCTAGTACCTAAAACTTTTGACAAGTAGTAGACAGTAGTTTTAATGAAATAAAATTGGTTTATGAACTAAAATAATAAATTAAATTGGTTCTCTTCCTAAAGCACGTCCGCGTCCATAAAATATTTACCATCCTACAAAATAGGTACCTTACCTACATAGTTCCTAATTTTTTTTTTCATAATTAATTTATGTACAAGTCGAAACATATTGAATAGGTAAGATAAGAAATCGATGAAATAGATTAATTATTTTATTTGTGTTGCAAAGTGCAGGAGTTAACATAGTTACTTAATTAGACACCTACCTAGATAACAGGTTCAATTCTGATAAGTAAAAAATAAGCTGTTACCTAATTACTACTTAATGTTAGGTATATACTTAATAAAGTAGGTAGAAACCTATTTAGACTATTTTTTTTTAAAGAATGTGCGCTTTTATTATTTGTACTATAGGTAGAGTTAGTCCCAGTTTAGCCTCTCAGAGTAAAACGTGTTAAGTACCTATTTTATCTCAGATTACGAGTTACGAGATGAATGAAATCGACTTCATAACAACAAAAACCAGGACATGAAAAAGCTGCATTCACAAAAAAAATCGTCGGTAAAAAACATTAACAAAGGCTGTCTTAAAAATAAAATTGTTCTGAATTACCTTTCCATTCTATAAATGACCGTACATTCAACCATAAACCACTGCGGTAACATAATAACATGCCTTTCCGTAAAATCCAATTTACTCAACTACGTCTACAATAGTTGCTCTACATTTAACTTTAACTACAAAAACTAGTAGACTATAATGTTCATATCTAGTTACCGCAACGAATCGATCAAGAAGAAAGGCCAACGCTATAACAAGCGAAGATAGGGCTATAAATTGACTACTTGAATGACGCAAAACAAAGGCCCCAAAAGGCAGTGATGTATCCAGTAACCATTCTAAATCCTCTCAAAGCTTGCTTTACATGTACATAATATGCTCGAGATGATACAAAACCAAACAATCTTCAATGTAACATCAATGAAGTCTTGTAGATTCTTCAACAATCTTAACAATTCTAATCGATGCCTTTTACAATCAATATTTAAAACCAGTAACATTGGAAAGGAGTAAATGCCGTCGTTGTGTACCGACCCGTTTGCGCAGTTTATAATAGATCATAAGTCGTAAGCAGAACATAAATTTTTTATTGACGAAAAATGAGTGAAACGCCTCTATGTATAGATAGAGTAGCGAGGTAACGAGTACTGTAGCGAGCGACATGTTTGTTTTCATACCGGTCCGAATTAACGTCGCGATTGGTTCAAAATCCATAACTGGCCTCCGAGAGCCAGGTGTCGTTCACACCGCGGCCTCGCGCCTCGTCTCGTTAATCACTCGTGTACGCTATTGTTAAAGCGCGGCGAACAGCCATCTTTGTCAAATTACGGCGATTCAATTTTAATAATTAAATTTGTTGTGATAAATAATCAAATGGAACAAAACGCAGTGATACCGACGCGTAGTGTTGTACAATCGGGAGTATCGTTACATTCTCTTTTGTTTCACTAGTAGCTGACGCTTAGTTGAATGGAAGCGATACGACTACGGCGTTAACAACCAGTCGACCATTAAAAATGATGGATGATGTCGTCTTTTGCAAAAAACAGTGCTAAGTGATGGTTTTAGTGAATAATGTGAAGGGTGATGTTAGTGTTTATGTTTGAGCGTACATGCGATGAGAACTGCGTCGTAATTTGTTATACACATTGCATAAATGAGTGAAATGGCGTTGCGGAGCGCGCGGGCCCGAGCATGCGCGCCAGTTTCCTCGCAATCGCTAGGAACGCACTGAGTGTTCTTCGTTTACGTGCACATCAAAATGGGAAGGTCGAGATTCCCAGGGAAACCACTCAAATTCCAAAACAGAAAACGTATTAGTGTTCTATCGGGAGCTATTTACCATGAGACTGCTCCAGAGAATCACCCGCCAGCGCGCGGCTCTACGGCTAATGATTTTGCTGGGGACCAAGAGGTAAAGCATATTTGTAGTGATTTCACCATGTTTTCTCGTATGTTTCATTAAAATAAGAGTGTACACACGGATATGTTGTGTTTACGTAATAACTAGTAGCATTCGAGGCGATAATCGCATAGGTAGAGCGTCAAGTATGTATCTACGTACTTTGACATTTGCGTGTTCCATTTCATGTCAACAAAAATGTAAATTGTACAGTTTAGAATTTGTTTCGTTTATATTTATGTTTGTTATTATGAACAAAACTCACACTGCTGAAACATATTCGATGTTATTTACAAAATAAACTGCAAACATTTCATGGTCTACATAACCTTCACTGCACTATATAACACACTCATAATCTTTACAACACAGCCTTTAACAATGATTTGTTAACTCTATGATGTTTTATAGCAATAATATTACATTTGTTTTAACATTAGTATGATACATATGAAGAATATAGAGGAATACATGAACTTTTGTTAACATAATGTCCGTTTCACCATTTGTGTTGTTACATGAAATCGGACCCAATTTTCTTGATTTTACTCTTAAATCACTTGTGTTAACATTCAACAATACTGAAATCTAGGCTATACTATGTTTACAGCACTCATTTTGCGCATTATTTGGAATTCAGTTGACAATAACATTAGAAAAATCTAACATTTTGTATTTCTCAAGGTTACATACTGCCTCGCAGACTACAAAAACAGCATATTTGTGTGCAATTTCATTACACTAAAAGCATGTAGACTTTTTTGTTTGGATATTTTATGTAAACATCACTTAGGTATATAAAATGTGTTTTTAAGGGATTGCACAAAAGATCACAATGTAGAGACTAAATAAATGAAAAGAAAGTAGATGTATTAATTCCACTATAACATATGTTTCAGGAGGAAGAAAAGAAAGAAAACAATAATGAGAAGGAGACAGATGCAATTAGCCAAAACAAAGTGACTGATATAACAAAGAGTAAACCAGAAATCCAGGACAAAAACAACAGTGATTTGTCTAAATCTCCCGTTAGGACCAGGTCTCAGAACAAAATGGAACCAGTGAAAGCAGAAAAACCTAAACCAGTGAAGAAAACAGTCACTTTTGGCACAGTGGAGAGTTGTGAAGATATATTTTTCCCGCTCAAGAAGATCCCGCTAAAACATCATGCTCCTCTCGTACCCATCATAAAGAAAAAGTCATCTCTGAAGCAAACAGAATACTCTACATTCAACAGTATTCTCAAACCAGCTAAGTTGACAGATTTAAGCTCAAAATCTAGTTCAGAACACCATGAGGGTTATTTGAGAAAGAATTTGAATCCTTTGTCGAAGCCTATGAACAAATTTTCTCAATTTAGTGAAAGCCGGTGCATGTCACCACCTCCGAGGAATGCTTCACCAATAGAGAAAGAGAGTGGGAGCTCTGCGAAGTTTGTCCTGCCTGTTAGAAGTGTGCATTCATCAAGAGTAATCAAACCTAACAAGAAGTTCATTGACGGTGAGGAGCCAACAACAACAAGCAGCACTGCATCATCAAATAAAGTTCTCAAGAAACCTAAGTTGAAGAGGTTGGTGTTTAACAACTTGCACAATGATGATGACACTCCTGATGAGGAAGACACTGACAAAACAAACCAAAATGAAAAAGCTAAAGACACACAACTACAACCATTGAAATCTTCGAATCTTTTCAAGGACAAAACATCTAATTCGTTTTCAAGCCTCAGTGTTGGCACTAGAAAGGTACATGATTTATTCTCATATGAGAAAGAGCCTTCACAGGATGAAAACTCAAATGTGGAGAGTGTTGAGAAGTTAAAATCTCCAGAACCTCCCAAAGAAGACAGAACAGGACACGCAATGAGGAAACTCATGGACATATCAGATGCAAGTAGCTCAAGTAGCACTAGCAGTGGCTCTGAGTCAGAAGATAGTTGGGATAGTGCCAGTCCTGCAGGAAGTGGCGATGAAGAAGAGAAACCACCACCAGCCAGCCCAGAGAAAGACAAATCATCAGCATCTCAGTTGCTTAGAGGAAAAATCATTCTTAGAGAAGCAAGGTTGCAACTGAATCCACCAACACAGTCCACTTCAGCTTTGGATGGTCCATTCTCTACTGTTACATCTTCATCATGTATGTATTTGACTTTTAGCCCTTCGAATGCCAGAAGGTGGATCCACATGAGATAACCATTCTAATAAACTTCCTTTGTGTTTCTCAGCTCCAGTTCCACCAACAACAGTAACTTGCGGAGTCTGTGGTGCTGTAAGGTTTTACAGGTTTGTAAAACAAGCGCGGAAATTCGGAATATACTCATGCGAGTCATGCCGCAAATTCATATCCAAGATGTTGAAGAAGGAAAAGCTGTCTCAAAAGACCGGTCAAGTTGTCATGCAGTGTTTGAAAGGCGAAGGTCAGTACATTTTATTTTAACAGTTATAAATAAGTGTTTATTTATGAAGTAGAATGTCTAACAAAAACTTTATTTTTAGGTAACTGTCATGTTCCACCGATAGTTCGTTCACAACAGTGGAAGCTACTACGGTGCACGAACAAGGCTCGATGTCCAGCATGCTGGCTCAAGATGTGCCTAAAGGCATTCCAGGTACCACCTAGCATAAGAGCTGGCCTCACGGCAATGTTGCCTCCATTCATGAGGTCAGCTGTTAAAACGCCTGGTTGTTTGACACAGGCAAACCCACTGAGAATTGCAAGCAACACTACTACAAACACACCAGTGTTCGCAATAACCAATACTGACAACGACAATAATAAGATCTTCGGTACTCTAAAGCCGAGTAAGAAGATCGAGGAAATTGAAAAAGTAGAGGTATGTGTCGTATTTATGTGTTTTTTTATTTATTAAAGTTTTTGATTTCCATTTTTGTAGTTAGATGAATGACTTGATAGTTATATGTTTGGTGTATTTCTTTTTATGTGAATAGATTTTACAAATTTGATTTGTATTTTAGGAAAAACCTCCGAAAGACCGTCCAGTCAATGGCGAATCAGTTGAAGAAATTAACGCGAATAGAAAGCGCCAGTTGACAAGGGTGAAAGTTAGGAAAAAAGAAAAAACTGATGCCAAACAAACAGAGGATCCTAAAAGACAAAAGGTGGAACTCAAAGGACCGAGAGTTAAACATGTTTGTAGAAGTGCATCTATTGTCTTGGGACAGCCTATTGCTACATTCCCTACTCAAGATGAGAAAGAGAAACAGGATAAGAACCTTCCTGTAGATGAAGAGGGTGCTCTATGTATTGTGCAGAAGGATACAGAGACCCCTGACTTGTCCAGCTGTGAGTCTGAGATGGATTCTGAGAACAAAGCTCCTCAGATTGTTCCAGAGGCAACAGTTACGAAAGATAGTGACCTAGAGGCACAGATAGAGACAAAGAAGCGAAAGATTGAGCAACCCCTGCCTATCAAATCTCAAAGCAAGGCTGAATCTAGTGAAGATGAAACTATTATGGATCTTGTACCTAAGAAGACATTCATGAAGCCTCTTTCCAATATTACCAATGTAAGTTTTAGCAAATAGCAAATCGAGTTCATATTATTTTCAATGGGCAAAATGGTAACATTTGTATGTATCATTTCAGGTGCGCAGTCGGTCACAGAAATGTGGTCAGAATAGACCGGAACTGATCTGTGTAGACTTCTGGGAGAGCTATGATCCTGATGAAGTATGCAGTTCAGGCTTTGGACTCATTGGCACCGGGTCATTCACCGTCACAAGACTGTGCTTCTTATGCGGGAGTGCTGGCAACGAAAAGGTAATAGAATAGTGCTCCACTTATAGGTCATACAGAACATGCCAGAAGTAATTTACTAATCTTATATTTATGCAGTATTAATATTGTAAGTATTTTTATCCCACAAGAGATCTTTTATGTATGTATTTAGCTTCCCTCTTGTGGCTATGCTCATTAACAATTTAATCAACATGTAGCATGTAGTCAGTGGATTAGATTTTTATATGTTCTGCACATATTATGCTGGTATTTACATCAATAATGTTATTATTGCTTCAATATTATTAATTATAGATCAATTCTTTGTGTTAGTAATTAGTATGTCTATTGCCAAACATTGTGTTAGATTGGTTATGCTTCTTTTAGTTTAGAACTTGTTGGACATTATAATTATGTATTTATTTATTTAGGGTTTTTCATCAAAAATGAATGAATTGCTGTAAAATAATCGAGTTTCTGTGACCAATATCGGCAGTTTTGCGGCCTTAATCCTACAGAAGAAAAAATCGTTAGAAGACTATTGACTATAATGAAATAATGGGTAGTTTTATACTAAAGTGTTCAGTGAGATAAAAGATTGCGTGTAGAAGCGGGATCACACAGCACATCTTTTTAGTCAGTAGCTTTTACATACAAACTGAGTTACTTGTATACAACTCTAAACACCACGGTCGACTCTCGTCCCGTCGTGTGTCAGGTCACAATGATCCACCTTAGTTCTGCAGTGCTATTCTGTAAAAAATCTCATAATAAAACAGGTGAAGTGAGTATGGAAAGAGATGTCAGCACGAACTGACGGGGTCCGCTAGGGCCGATGCCTGGCAGGGTAGCGGGTAGTTCGAAAGAGATACCGTGGCCCCTGGAACAGGCAACTGAAGGAACATGGGTGGGTTTTAGTCCGTAAAAGTCGTGACTTCTCCCGCTCCGCACAGAGCGGGAGAAGTCATATGATGGTGACCCAAAAACCAAAAAGTGAGTAGTGAGTCTGTCAATTCTTAGGGATGTCAGATGGGATGACAGTTCACTTCACCTAAGAGATTTTTTACAGAATAGCATTGCTGAAGTGGTTTACTTGTGTGGCAGATGTTGGTGTGTTCGTCGTGCTGCGAGTGGTACCACAGCTGGTGCGCGGAGGAGGCGGCGGGCGGCGGCGGCTGGACGTGCGCGCGCTGCGTGTCGTGCGCGGCGTGCGCGCGCCCGGCCGCCCGCCTGCGCTGCCGGGGCTGCGCGCGCCACCACCACGCCGCCTGCCTGCCCGCGCCGCCGCCCGACCATCGCAGCGACTGGCCCCAGGTATGTAGCACTAGCTTTTTCCCGTGAATGTCGGAAATTATCCCACGGAAACCTGTGTGCTAAACATCGAAATCCGTTCAGCCATTAAGGCGAGAAAGTTATTTTTGCAAAATCACATAAATTGGAACCTAGTTCTGAAATTTTAACAATAATTCCAGATATGCAGTGCATGCCTGAAGTGCAAGAGTTGCGATAGCAGCCGTGTGAGCAAGTTCGTGGGCAGCCTACCATTCTGTGGACCTTGCTTCAAGCTGCGGCAGAAAGGCAACTACTGCCCACTCTGCCAGGCTTGCTATCGGGATAATGACTTCGACAGCAAGGTATGTTCAATAAACATAATAGTACTCTTTATTATGTACAACAAAAAAATTACAGATATCAAATGGAGAAATTTTACACAATGGGTGGTCTTATCGCTAAAAATGATCTTTTAGATGCAACCTTTGGATGCCTTAAAGGGAGAAGGAGAGACAATACCGCTGAGATTACCATCTCTGCAGAATTGTTATTTCAATTCTGCAGCATTGCATTGATATAATTTGTCAAGATGAATGAATGACATAAGTCCATTGTGGGTTCAAATTTTCAATTTTATCTGTTTTCATAAACAATGTGCATTTTTGCTGCTTCCAGATGATGGAGTGTGGTTGGTGCGGCAGATGGGTGCACGCCAGTTGCGAAGGCCTCACTGGCGAAGGATATCAACTGCTGTCAGCATTGCCACCCTCCATCGAGTACATCTGCTGCAAGTGCATGCCTCTTGATCCGCCATGGAGGAAGATGCTCACTGAACACCTCAAAGGGCGACTTCTTCATCTACTGAAATTACTCGCCAAAAATAAGAAGGCCTGTGCACTATTGAAATTGACGCCACACAAAAATACACCGGTACCAAACAAGCCGTACCGACTCATGTCACCACAAGCTATTAGAAAGCTACACTTCGACGTCGTCGACGTCTCCATGAAGACATCAGAGACTAAAGTGTACAGAAACACTGCAAGAGGGCGGCGGAATAATAATTTCCCGCAGAACAAATTCGATGAGTCGCACACCCCACATGTGTGGCAGTGTTCGTCTTTGCTACAAGATGTTGACATGGAGAAAGAAGAAATGCCGCACACGTCCCACAAAGTGGTGAACCTACAAGAACCTTTGATGCAGAATAAGGAAATATGCTTCTCTACAGGTCTCTATGGCACCAAAACCGAATTCGAAGCTTCATGTGTTGAAGTACATGAAAATTATACTCCACAACCAAAATCAGAAAAAGCAACTACAATGTTGCCGACAACTGTACATGACGACAAATATGAGGCGATATCCGATGATGATGAGCCTGTGAAGAGTTTCCAGCAAGCTCGCAGCGAGCAGGACTTGAGCCCAGTCATCTTACGACAATCAACAGATATGGACAATACTGGTGATGATGTCGACAGAATTATTTCGCCATCACTCCTAGACATCAAGAAAAGAGTAAACACTGATGGATATGTCTCACTCAAAGACTTCAATCACGACATGAAAGAGGTCATCCAAAGAACAACAAGTGACGACCTTACATCAATATACAAGGACTTATTCTCAGAGACATTCCCCTGGTTCGATTGTGAAAACAATTGCCTTCAACCCAACTTAGAAGTAGAAGGTGAACAGGAAGATACAGAATCTATGAAAGACCTTGCTATAGCTGACAACAAAATCAAGGCAGCTGTGCAGTCTATCGAACGCCCAATGGACCAAATAGTACCTAAGTTGGAAGCTGATAGTGAGAAATTAGAAGAAGATTTATTAGAGTTTTATCCAGTAGTGGAGTCAAGAGTGTGTGTGCTTTGTAAAGTTATGGGTGATGGTTCACCTTCACTGGAGGGGCGTCTACTCTACTGCGGACAAAACGACTGGATTCATTCCAATTGTGCATTGTGGTCTGCCGAGGTTTTCGAAGAAATCGATGGATCTCTACAAAATGTCCACTCTGCCATATCCAGAGGCAAAATGATCAAATGTGCTGCATGCGAAGTGAAAGGCGCTAGTGTTGGGTGCTGTGCTAAGAACTGCAGCGAGACATATCACTACACTTGTGCGAGGAAGGCGACCTGTGCCTTCATGGACGATAAGAGAGTGTTCTGCCCATCGCACGGCAAAGACGTGCCCAAGAAGAGTTTGCAAAAAGATGCAGACTTCGAGCTCACCAGGCCAGTCTACGTAGAGCTTGATAAGAAAAAGAAAAGATACAGCGAAATTACCAAAGTGCAATTCATGCTAGGCTCACTTACAGTTCACAGCCTCGGAAAAATAGTACCATCTGTTTCAGATTATGAAGAGTTCCTTATGCCAGTAGACTTTTCATGTACTCGGCTGTTTTGGTCATGCAAGAAACCCACCAAAATAGTGAGATACACCATCAAGACTAAACTAATACTTGCTGAACCACTACCAGGATTTGACTTTGGCGTGAATATAACAGTAGATCATACTTTAGATGTGCATGTCGTGGAAAGAGTGATGGCAGAGATTGGAGCCTGGCATGAAAGTATTGAGACAGGCACTGGCAAGACTGTCCTGATGCTTAAAAATGACAAGTCCCCAATAAAGTTTGGAAATACAGTAACATTAGAGGATTTAGCTGTGAAACACGTGTTGGAGTATTTACTGGATAATGTATGCAAACAAGAGCAGCAGGATGAAGAGGAACCGCAGAACACAGCAGATCTGTTGCCACCTGAAGTCAAGGATGCTATATTCGAAGACTTGAATCATGATCTTTTAGATGGCATATCTATGCAAGACATATTCCAAGACCTCAAAAATGAATTCTATTGCGCAATGGGTCAATCGGATGATAAAAGCAATGACAAATCAGATTTTCGTTCAACCGATTTCATAGACGAACTCCTGAACTCGCGATTTGAAACAGGAAGCAAGGAACTAAAAAGAAGCAAATCTGAAATGCTTCTGCAGAGTCATAACCTAAAGACTTTGACGACTGGCCGTGGACAGCAAAGGTCCAGCAGTTGGAACAACAAGTTTGACTCAAGTCTGCTATCTTCTACTATAAAAAGATGCAAAATGGGCAAATCATCCACTGTGACTGGAAAACTGAGCCCTATCCAGAGAATACCTTTAACGGAAAGTCCAATAGATTCCATAAAGGAAGAAAATAGTACAGACAAGAAAGTGAAAGTGGAGACATGCACTAGTGGCGCCATATGCGAAGAGGCGGCACATTCGTCGGGCATCACATACCGCACCACCTCACCCAAAGAAAAGGATGAATCCAGTACTACCAAAACGGATAAGAATGAAGGCTATTACACTGATGTCATAGACTTTTACACGAAGATTCAGTGCAGCCCCATCTCCCAGTTAGACGGTGCCGCAGACTGGTCTGGTTCAGAGAGCACATGTAGTTCTCGACCGGGCAGTCCCCGCGATAATGACAATGATTTCACGCCAATACAACAGCTAGATGGCGCTGAAGACAATCACCATGGAAATGATAATATGCAGAGAGGACAGACCAATCAGTTCATGTACCGAGCCAGTGGAACTGAGAGTTATACCGTGACCTTTGCCGGCAACTCTCTAAGTGGCCAGCCAGAACTTGTGATGAGGCCCTTAGACGATGGCTCAGGCAACTCCAACCACATGGAACAACCAGTGAGGTGCGACAGATGCCAATGTACTTATAGAAATAAGGAATCTTACGACAGACACGTTCCCTCGTGTGATATGATGTCCACGAGCGAGAGTGAAAGTGAGAATCCCAAATCTCCTGAAAATAGAACATTGACGACGCTGCAGAATGCGTTCCAAGGCGCATTTGCGCAACCCATGATAATACACGCAGGCGTTGTCAGTGGCACCGAGAACACCGTCAAGGCGGAAGGCATTGCAGCCAGAAGAACGTCTATCAACACCAGACAAATCACAATAAACGGAACCATCGTTGAAACGCCATCTCCAGGCCCTTCAAACGAAATGACGATGACTATAACAGAACAAATGAAGTCGGGAACTGTTATTTTCGATCAAAGTAAGACGACGAACGTACAAGTGTCTGCTAACCAACAAATGATGTCTTCACCACAAATAGTCGTGACGCCACAGATGCTCCTTCCTCCCAAAACAAGTTCCGCAGGCGGCCAGAAGATAATGACGCCGCAGATTATAACTCAACCGAACATTCTGCCGTACAACATCTGTGTGAAACCAGGCAATGGAAATGGTAATATTCAGCAAATTCAAGGCAATGACATGACACAGTTGCTGTCAGGAGCAGGCGGCATTCAAGTTATATCATCTAATTCAAACCAGGTTCTAACTATACCTCAAAATCAACAAGGTAATATGATCCAAGGTCAAATGATCCAAAGCAAGAATCATTTCCCCAACATGGCAAGTGCAACGTCAATCGCATTACCGGTAAATTCAATACAGGGAATGCCACACGCGTCTATCATTCAAAATATTCAACCTATGATTCGACCCAATATGCAAGGGAATACTATTGTTGTTCCTGCAATGACAGCACAAAGACTATCGTCACCTAATACGCAAAAACAACAACTTATATTACCAGGCAATACGCAAAAGTCGCCAAAGAAGCAACCTCAACAGGTGCAACCGAAGCCAATATTCCAGGCTACGAACCGAGGAAGAGGTCGTCCAATTCCTAAACCTACCACTATCAAGAGGCAAACCAAAATGGAGAAGACATATACGACCATCAACCAGTCACCACTAGGTCCTGGTAATACTGTCATACAGCTGCAAACTAACAATCAGACTGGCCAGCCGTCGATTATAGTTCAGCCAGTTTCCAACCAGAACATAATGTCTGCTTATGTAGAGGCATTATCGCAACAACAGAATCAAAACATGCAGTACATCGCGACTATTGCGCCGCAAGGAGAGTTCAAGACCGGTCCCACTCAGTTCATCTCCCAGAGCGGTCTAGTACCTCAAACATTCCAAATCCAACAGACAGAATCGGGAGGACTGGTCGCTGTGCCAAGCGGCGGTATACCTGTGTTGTTACCGCAAGGAAATATGGGAATATTGCCACAAGCTCTCCAACAAGGAGCTACGATTCTACCTCAGGGAGCAATCCAAACACAAGGAATTATTTCTCAAGGCCCCAATGGTCCCACAATCCTACCGCAAGCAATACATACACAAAACGGCACTACTATAATACCACAAGGAACAATACAAGGATTGACAAATGGAAACAATGTTGTATCACAAAGTGGGATGGGCAATGGCCAGACAACCATAATACCGAATACACTACAAACACAAGGCAATACGCTAATCTCTTCAGGCCCTGGAGGTACCACTATCTTACCACAAGGAACTTTATTACCACAATTCTGTAACGACCAAGTGCTGCTAGGTTCAACACCTACTCTAGAAATGGTCACAGATCCGTCTGGCTGCATGTACTTAACAACAACGCAGCCGGTGTATTACGGCTTGGAGACGATCGTTCAGAACACAGTGATGTCTTCGCAGCAGTTCGTATCTACAGCAATGCAAGGAGTGCTTGCACAGAACAGTAGTTTCTCCGCTACAACCACCCAGGTGTTCCAAGCAAGTAAGATAGAGCCTATCGTAGAGGTGCCCACAGGATATGTCGTGGTTAACAATGTGGGCGACAGCGTCGCTGTATCGTCGACACCTAACGTGGTCACAGCTCAAACTGTACAGTCTTCGCCACAAATGAAGAATGTTAAGGCAAACGTCCCTAACCTGACACTGCAGCCGCTGCCCGATAAATCAAATAATAACAACCGACAGACACCCAAAGTAATTCAAATGAGTCCATCACAACTAACCGTTGGCTCACAATCGGGAACTATTATTTCGGGCAGACAGAGCATTAATCCGATCACTTCTCAAATACATGGCATGACTATTTCTAGCGCACCACAGATGCAAAGAGGAAACATGTCTAAACCTAGCATTGTGTCAATGTCTCCAAATGTAACACTGGTGTCGTCGATCGGACAGCCCGTGATGGCGATCTCTCAATCGATACCGGCCACATCATTCCCCATGCAGTCGATTCCACTGACACAGCCGATAGTTTCGAGCTCGATTGCGCCGTCTTCCAAGAATAATTACAAGATCGAAAATTCTCATGTTATCGAAATTAGTGGAAACTTGCATGATAATTCAAACAACCCGAATATGCCTACCATAAGTGTTACTCAGAGCATAAAGTCACCTACGCCCTGGAGGCAAATTAATCAGCCCATCAACACTTCTATGGATAATAAGATGGAACATCAAAACATAACAGTGAAACCAAGTACTGTGAACACCAGTTCTATGAATATACAAAGCAATGTTATGGCGGGGAGGTCACATCTCAACAACGACCATGACAAAGTTAATCAGAACTGTTTGATACAAATGCCTAATAACTCAATGTCTGGGATGAACATGCATTCTCACCAGTTCGAGCAGAGCCTCAACGTAAGTCACCACTCAACATCACATACCACATCAAACAATGTCATTCAAATTACTGCTGGAAACATATACCCACCTTCTTCAGTCATGAACAGCAACTTTGATGCAGACACTTCCTTGAAATTAAGCAAAATTAATGCTCTATCGAAAGCTGAAGGTGGGCTTTTGAATTTCTCGCAAGAAATAATGGCTTCCCATTCACAGCAACATGCTAACAATGACAAAAGCTTCCAGAACATGGGAACTGCTGACAACAAACATAACTCCGACAGTTTGTCGAGTCAGATGAATACTCACAAACTGAGTAACTGCCAGATGAGTGGAAATATCAACAATTCGCCAGCGATCAGCATCATACCCCACAATGTCATGCGGCCGCAGTTACAGAACAATCAGAATACAATTTCTGTGCCCAATAACCAAAACCAAATGTGCTCGATTCCTAACAGCAATTCTCATGGACAAGTTCAAATACTAAGTTCTGGAAACAATTCACTCCAAAATATGAACATGTCGTGTCAAGAAACTACAAACAACAGAATGAACATCTCAGTTTCTAGTGACAACAGCATGCAGTCAAACCAACAGCATGAGATGTCCACTTCTATGAATTCATCTAATATGTCGCACAGCAGTAACATACAGATGATGTCGCACGATAACAATCAAATCCCAGCACCTAACCAGATCCACATTATGAATGGACAGATTCAGCACAATCGCCAAGTTGACACCAACCAGCTACAGCAGCTGAATCAACAAACATCCAGCAGGAACTTCCACGAAAATCTGATGAGTGCGCAACAAAATCATAACCAGACAAATATGCTTTCTAACCGAAGTACTCCTGACAACACCAATATTATGAATCAGTCAATGAATATGCATAATTTGGGGGCCAATAACCACAATATGAACCGATCAGATTTGGGCGATCTGAACCATATGCATATGCAACAACCAATGACAAGCATGAACATGCAAAACAATAGGATGATGATAGATAACATGCAGCCTCACAGCATGGGCAATATGAGTCACAATATGCACTCCAACAGATCTTTAGATAACATGCATAATTCTCAATTGCATAACATGCAGCAGATGAATCACCACGCGAGTAATAATGCCCGAGGACAAATGGACAACAACATGCATGTGAACCAACAAATATCGATGCAGCAGAACAGACAAATGGAGAATGTTGGCCTTCATCACCAACACCAAATGTCTAATGTTATGCAGATCCAAAATAATCGGCCTCACGTCGACAACAATATAATGAATATGCACCAGCATGTACCCAATCAAATGCATAATAGACAGCAGATGGAAAACAGCATACACATGCATCATATGTCGGGAAGTGCCCCAAATATTAATTTAGGCAACCAGATGGACAACTCTGGCTCTATGCCAAATATTCACGGGAATAGATACGACAGTAACTCAATCTCCTTGCAAAATATCAATGCTATGAATCAAATACAGAACAACAGGAGCTCCATGGAACATTCTTCAATGATGCAACATCAGATGAATTCCATGAATAATATGAACATGCATACCAATCTCAACAGCACAATGCAAATTGTCAACACTAACCATCAGTCGATGAACAGTTCAATGATGCATATGCCGAATATTCCGGATATCAAGAACGATATTCAAAGTTCTTGCAGTGGCAGCTGTTCCAATAACAGTACGCAGTTTCCCAACAATCAGAACTCAATGGAGATATGCTCCAACATGAATATGAACACAAATCAAAACAACATGAATATGGGCACAGGAAATATGCTGCACAGCATGAATGTGAATAACTCGAGCATGTCAAACAATATGATGATGAATAATGTTAATAATAGCAACATGTACGGAACCAGCGCTCAGAACAACATGCTCAACAGCTCGGGACACGAAATGCTGATGAGTTGCTCCAACTCCACAGACCACAATGTTAACAATATCATGTCTGGACCATCCAATCACATGATGTTAAATAATTCGCAAACACACGCTGCTAACAACCAAAATCCAATGATCAGCAGCCAAGTGCCCAACACAACACCAATTAATATAAACAGCTGCAGCATGAGCAGCAATAATGCATCACAGAGCCAAAGTATAACTAACATAGACACTCAAATGAACAGAAATACATTACCAGTGCCAGATCCGCCTAAGTTTACTCAAGATACTTTACGAGGTAAAAATATAATGGGTCCTCCACCAACCAACAACTTACCCATGCCAAATATACCAAACAACAAAGACTGCTCTAAAGTTAACATGGTCAGCAATGAAAAGCAAAACCATACTATATCAGTGAACAATCAACTTGGATATATGCAAATGAACCCCCAGAATAATAACAGAGTTATCAATTTACCTCGAATGAACAACGCAAATCTGGAGAACAATATTAACCAGCATGTCCCACAGCAACATAATATCCGCGTGGTCACTAATAACTCCAACAACAACGTGCCTGGCATCACGACTGACCCTCTCGCTTTCCAACCAAATAGTGATAACAGCGGGACCATGATCAATGTACCATTCCAGGCGATACCGAACAGTGCGCCCATGAATATCAACGTAAACTCGAGCAATAACACCGTCAATATCACAGTTCAGAATAATCTCGTTGATCCCAAAATCGCTTCAAAGGCTGCGGCTGATATAAACTTCCCGCTTCAGACAAACGCCAATTTACTTCAAAATCAGAACAACGCCAACAACCTGATGTGCATACCTGTGGCGAACAATACGATCAATTTACCGACGCAAACCAGTTCTAGCATATCATTACCAAAAGCTCCTCCAACTCAGCAATCTGGAATTCCGACTAATGTCGTTAATCCAATGTCTATGAGACCTATGAACAGAGTACTGCCACTACATAGAGATGGGCAAAGCAAGTCATCTACAAAGACTACCAAAACGGTTGCAGTGCCGAAACAGAGGCCTGTGAGTCATGATATGCCAGACTTGAATATAAAAGATGACACTATTGACAGTGATCTAGAAAAGGCGATTGCAGAGTCAAAGCGTATGATGGAACTGGAAAAAGCTAAAAAGGAAAAGGAAGAAAGGGATGCTGCTCAGGCCCTGCAGCTATCAGCCGAGATACATCAAGCTAACACGAGCACGGCAGCTTCGAACATGGATACTGGTAGAATCATTGAACCTATTGAAACCAGTTCTAAAATGTCATTACCAAACTTGGATGCGGAGATGATTGAAATCGAACCGCCAAAAGTACTAACAGAAAAAGATACAAATAGAACTCCAGTTGCAACTAAAGTATCTAATGCTTCTACTAAAGTGATGAAGAGACCTTTGGGAGATAGGAAAACGGAAGTAGAACCAGTTGTGACGAAGAAGCAGAATAAAATATCGAAGGAGAACAAACCTACCGTACCCAAGCCTGCTCCCGAGCCAGCGAAGGATGATGGACCTAAACTGATTTATGAAGTAACATCGGAAGACGGTTTCAACTACACGTCTTCGTCACTGACTGACCTGTGGGCGAAAGTTGTGGAGGCAGTACAAAATGCTAGGAAGCAATCGGGATTACCGCCGATTCAGTACAATCTACCGGCTAGTTTATCCGGAGCACATATTCTGGGACTGAATAACAACGCATTGAGGTACCTCGTCGAACAACTACCTGGGGTAAGTGTCAGCTGATTTCTTTCTTAATATTTTGATTTACGTTTGTTATTTTTTTTTAAATAAAGGCATAATATTTAGTTGTAAATTGGAGGTGTCCCAGATTCCATTAGTACAAGTTCATCTAGTTTCAGGGTTAATTTCATAGTGTCCCAACTTGCCATTGAAATTAGTGTATCTTGGTATCTGTGCCCATACAACATAGCATAACTCAAAGAATGCGAATATTGTATTTTTAATGAATAAATAATGTTATTCATGAAATTAATCGTATATTAATATTTCAATGTACTAATGTTTTTATTATTACAGGCAAGTCGTTGCACAAAATACAAGACGCGTCAAGGCCGTCCGTTGAGCAGCTGGGACAATGACTTGGACTTGAGCGAAGGCTTCAAGGAGAGCCCCTGGGGCAGCGCTCGTACCGGGCCGGTCGCTCGCAAGCAGAACCACGACATGTTCAGCTGGATGGCCTCGCCCTTCAGAGAGGAGCCGCCACCATTTGGAGGACAGGAAGGAGAGAGCTCCATTTCTAGGTAAAAAACAGTTCTAAGATCTATTCAAATCCTTGTTTCCAATTTGTTGTTTCCACTTAAACAAATATCAACTTTATGCTAGTGTAGATTAAGTTGATTTTAGAATGACTTGTACTATTGAAAAAGCCGTGCAAAATGTTGATGTTGTAGTGCAAACTGAAACCAAACTTTATTTTTTAGGTACTACAGTTAATTTTCAAAAACTCGTGTTAGATTAGATTAGCCGATTTACTATCTACAAAATTATAATTAATTGAACTAGCTAGAAGACATACAAATTCTATTCCATCAAACTTCATGTGTCACTTTCCTTAGAATCAATACTTTCTCAAACTCAAATCATTTATTTCAATTAAACCATTTCAGGCACTTTTGAATTGTCAAAATTAAAAAGTCGGTCAGTTAGTCAGAAAGTTGAAGCTAGTTGCCCATTCCAAAACGTAGATCTCTATGGAGAAGAACGGGCAAGAAACTACAAGGACACTCTTTTATATCAAGATATTATTACAAAATCCTGGGTACATTATTCTTATTGTTTCTACATGTGAGAACAATGAAAAAAAAAACTATAAAATTAAAAATAAGCCCTGGCAGTTAAGAGGTGACCAGTCTCAACCGACGGCGCCCGTTCACGAACATGACGCGTGGATCAGCACCACCCAGCTCAACCATTTCGTAGGGAACCGGATGATGCAACCACACGCGCCACCACCAGTGAGACATTTAAGTGAGCATGACATATTCTCAACTGCCATGCTCTTTCAAGTCAACATCAAAATATCATAAAAAGGGATCCATGGTTCTTACAACTACAAAATTTAAAAAATGCTTCTAAATTATACAAAATCAGGAAGAGGTATTTAATAAATTTAAGAATTAAATCTTGATTGAATAAAATAAACATTAAGTTCGTAATGTCAGAAACACAAAAAAAAGGGGAAGCATCTCTTCCAAATATTGAAATTGTAATCAACTAGTGAGCCCAAGTGCCTGTGCAGCACCAGCATTAAGCCAAGCATTTTTATCTACGATATACTCATCCAACTTTAATATGCTTGTCTACATAGTGTGCGTTTAATGCATGTTTTAATTTCTTCTCATTTAGTTGGAGAATATCGAGTGGTATTTTATTATAGCATTTTACACAGTGCCCCATAAAAGAAGTTTTTACTTTAGACAATCTGAAGCGCGGTTGATCTAGTTTGTTCCTATTCCTAGTGTTAAAATTATGCCTGTCACTTATCTTATTAAAAAGATGTAGATTTTTTCGAACATACATAATGTTTTCGTATATATATTGACAAGGAACCAGTTCCCTTAGAGATTCGCGTCTGCTGAGATTGTGGATGGCTCTGACAGCCCTCTTTTGCAGAAAAAAATAGAATTAATATCTGCAGCCCGTCCCCACAGCAAAATACCGTAAGACACGATGTTATGGAAGTAACTAAAATAGACCAGTCTCGCGGTATCCATGTCTGTTAATAGACGGATTTTCCAAACAGCGTAAGCGGCTGAACTTAGCCGCCCTGCAAGTGATGTTAGGTGAGGACCCCACTGTAGCTTTGAGTCAAGCGTGATCCCCAAGAAAACCGTATTTTTGACGAATTCAAGTATCTCCCTATTCAATACAACGTGACATTCCTACTTCTAACATTCTGTAAAGCGAATCTAGTACATTTAGTTTTTTTCTCATTTAATACTAAATGATTGGTCCATAATTGGTTTACTTTAAAACCAATTATGGACCATAAGCATAACATTATTTACGTCGTCAAGCTCCTGTGCACGTCATCAATCATTTATATATACTAAAAATAGGAACGGCCCTAATATTGAGCCCTGCGGTACACCCATTTTGACTTTTAAACCGAATGAATTCACATCGTTTATTTGAACTTGCTGAAATCTATCATTTAAATATGATTTTAGTTTTTGTGATAAGAATCATCTCTCCGTTTAACCCAGTTTATGAATACCTGTATTAACATTTCTTTTCTCTTTTTCAGGCGTTTGGCAACTTTACCGCCGGCTATGAGATTCAGACAACTGAAAGAGACATCTAAAGCGTCCGTGGGCGTGTACAGATCACACATACATGGACGCGGACTATTCTGCAAACGAGATATTGAAGAAGGTAAGTCGTTATAACTGTTAAATATTTTCGATCGTGTTTGTCCTCTATTCTATAGTTGTAGCAGTGTTTAGTAAGACGCAATATGTGTATTTGTTCGTAATTTGAATAAGGAAGTGGAATAAATACTTATTAGCTAAACTGGGCGTTTCGTACGCCCCGTGGACGTATGTGGATGGCAAACGTTTTTTTTCATCGAACTGTCTAAATTCGAGAACATTGCTCAATGAATATGATATGTATGACACTTGTAGACTCCACACTAACATAGGATTGCATTCTTCCAGGTGACATGGTAATAGAGTACGCAGGAGAAGTGATCCGCGCAGTGTTAGCAGACCAGCGCGAGAAGCGCTACGAAGCCATGAGCGGGCGGCGCGGCGTGGGCGGCTGCTACATGTTCCGCATTGACGACAACCTCGTGGTCGACGCCACGCTCAAGGGCAACGCGGCGAGGTTCATCAACCACTCCTGTGATGTGAGTTATGTTGACACGATAGAGATCAACTTTTAAGCCGATATCAGACGCGTCACTCGAGTGGAAGTAAATTTTTGTTTCGTTCCACGTTCACACGATGCCGACAAAATTATATAGGAATGAACTTTCATTTGCATCTTTCATTTTTCGGTAGGCGAGTGAGAGTTGAGTGTTGTTCATTTTGTTCAGATGTTTCACTTCGAGTGAAAGACACAAACGGACAGCACGTGAAGCGTCTGATATCCGCTTAACTGTTCGTTAACCAGACACGATAGTTAAGCAATCGCTTGTCACTGAACAATGAAGTGTGCATTGCATAGTGCACATTAACTGTTACAAGAGCTTTTATTGGAACGAAGTTCCTTATCGCGCGTTGCGAAAGGGGGCTAGACGGAAAAAATTAAGACCAAAAGTTGGAACGACACTTTTTGCTATAGGTAGTTGTAAGCCGTGCGGCGTGCGCGTGTTTTTCTGTCTGTCTCTCTCTCTCTTTGAACTTCGTTCCATCCGGGTGTCCCTTGACACCTCTCAAGTTTTTTTTTTCTTTTTAGTTTAGGATTTTTCCAAGTTGATTTCATCATACTTATGATTTCTTTCCTCTTCTAGCCCAACTGTTATTCGCGCGTTGTGGACATCCATGGCCACAAACACATCCTCATCTTCGCCCTGCGACGTATAACCATCGGGGAAGAACTCACCTATGACTACAAGTTCCCCTTCGAAGAGGTCAAGATACCGTGCACCTGCGGCGCCAAGAAGTGCCGCAAATACCTCAACTAACTATGAAGTACACTACGGAGTGAGTGATTTGATTGTGTCAATTATGCTTGTGTTGATCTATGATCAAAGAGGTTTAAAATGCTGTAAAACCGAACAAAAATACTGCAAAATAGTCGAACATTGAATCTGCGCTAGTCCTGTAGTATTTTTGATCTGTAAATTTCCCAGCCTCACAGGTTTTACTTAACAAATAGCATAATTCTAGAAGTACATAACTGAATTAGACGTAAAAACTTAGTAATAACATGAGACGTGGGTGACATGTAATTTGGACCGACATATTTAGCGGTACGCCGCCTAATATAAATCGATGGATCTCGTGAGAGTTCTAAGTAAGCCTATTTAGAATTTAGCTTGCGGAAATGAATGCTTGATGATGAAATACTGGGTCGAGCACAATTACTACGTGTATATAATTATGTAAGACAATAAGTCAAATTCACATATCGCGTTACTCCCACCTTGTATCTTGACGCTAGAGTTACTGGAGCCTACCTAATCGGACACATCAAAACAATTTTACATGAATCTTAATATGATCTCTTTCTTGAATCTACCCAGTGTTAGAGTTGTTTGATTTTATAATAATTTTGAATTAGATTTATTTGAAAAAATCGTATTTTGAGATAGGTTTATACATTTTGTAAATATATTTTAGTTATGTTGAGTTTTTTTAAGATGGAAAGTTGACTCGCGAACGGCTTAAGTGTGTGCACTTAATTTTGATGTGATATGTTGAGGCCCGGATCGCTCGGGTAAGAGATGGTTAGTGTGTAGCTAGTGTATATTTGTTCCTCATTATGTTCTTATATTTTCTCTTCACTTGTGATCAGTTAAGTCTCGACTAACATAGCGCGTATGTGTACATATATCGAGGATCTTTAGGCATAAATAATAATAAAATTAGTACATTCGAAAGGAGGGTAGCAAAGTTACAAGTACAATGTTACTTTTAGTAATTTTATCGTGTATTGTATAGTAAAATTGTAAATAAGAGGAATTATCTGTCATAATAATGAGTTAAACGACAAATCGTTTTATTGTAGTCATAGTGGTAGGTTGTACTTTATAGAGTATATTTTACGGTGTATATAATAAGTTATTTAGTGTGCGGGCGGCCGCGGGCGAGGGCCGGGAGGCGCCCACGTGGCGCATGGTGAGCGACATGTGTACAGTTGAAGGACTCCCAGTTACGAAGCACGGTTTAACATAAAAATGCACATTTGTTAGCTTTAATACTACTTCAGCAAAGCTTAATTGGTTTTAATTTAGAAGATATATATTTTTTAATGTTTTAATCGATTGCCTGTGTGTTGTTTTAATTGGCAAATATAATTTTTATAGCATTTTTTTCCTAAGCATTTATAGACTGAATTTTAATGCATCACACGATAACAGTCATCACATGAATCAGTCAAATTGCTAATAAATCTGCTTCACAATTTTATTTTTTAGTAATAGAATTAGATGCAGGAACAGAGTGAGTAACAAAGCTTTGGATACCATGCCATAGGATAATAGTTGAAGTACTATTTGTTACTGCATCTAACAATAGCAGTATTAAAATAACTTGTATGTGTCCCCAAGTATTTTATAGATAAATTCAATAGGACGGATTAAAGTAGGCCCGAATTAAGAGGTAACTATTAGTACTTTTTGAAATTTATACTTTAGAACAAGATGCACATAAGTAATGATAAATATTCTGTATTTCTGATAATGGTCGGAAACTTTCATTGTATAAGAATCATGAAATAAGTATACAATAGCTAAGGTACATTTTTGGTGTTATAATAAGCTGTGCATACAATTGAACTTTTAATATATGTGCTAATTTGTTATACAGGTGTCTTGTTTTAGCGAAAATCGATTGATAGTTGCATATATTTGTCATTCAGAGCCCTTGTTTTGTTTTGTTATAGGCAGTTTGTCTACCTTGTAGATTATAATTTAAAATTGTTTTTGTGAACTGTGTTATTTATTAGATTATGATTAATTCACATTATATGTGATAACTTGTACAGCCATCAGATGTAAGCTAGACAGCAGTCCCAATATACATTCAATATGTTGAATCGGATCTTAATACATTAGTGTTATTTAGTTGTTACTTGAAATACAAATTCCAAAGTGGGATTTATCTTTTTTGATCGACATATCTAGTAGTTTTTATTGCATAATAATTGAGCCACTTTAGTAGACAAACAGCCTGAACTTAAGAAGTAAATACAAACAAATTGATGATGATAACATTCTGTTGTATGTGAACTGTGTTGTCTGTGTTCCCATCAACGTTTTAAATTGATATTATCCAGTCAGCCTGGAGATATCTGTAGACTAGTCCTATCGGTTTTAGAACTGAAATGATGCGAACGTAGCCATAACGGTTATAACTTAAGCCATTCTTTTTATAAAAAAGGTTGTTATATTTTGTTTACATTTGATACGAAAGTTAGTCGAAGTTATAGCCTACATCGAGTTATGATAATAAAAGTACAGGTAATTTTAATCACGTTCGATTATTAAGAGTAACACAATATTTTTAAAGATTTAGTTTTTATTATTTTGACATAAGATTAACACGCGTTTTCTTTTCCTCTTTCCTCAACATTTCTTTTGTAATGTTATTTTACAGGTGTGACCTAATGGTAATGTCGACTTAACAATTTGTGGACTATATCAATTGTAAATGGTTTATAATAAAATTGACTTATTTTTTAGACTCACGAATGCTTCAAAATTATGTACATTTGCATTTGTTAGTCTTGTATTAAGTGGCGGTGCGAGCCTTGGGTTTAGAGGGACCTCGCGAGGGTTTAATGTAAGCTCTGTAAATCCAATATAAAACCAATTTGTTAACAAACTGCTCGTTCCCATAGTGCCAGTTTCTCGAACGATAATTTATTATCGTGCATCAATCGCGCGATTAAACTGCTGTGATTGGTTGAATGGCAATCGCGCGTAAACTGCTGTGATTGGTTGAATGGCAATCGCAGCAGTAAGCGTGCATGCGCTTGACAATTTGTCATATTAACATTAATTTTGCGATCATTTTCGTTCGAGATACCGGCCCATAGACACAGTTTTACCTTTGGCAAGCGCGCCGCCACTCGATGTATATGTTACCGCTACTGCGCTGATTACGTTATAAATCAGACAAAGTCGTTTTTCGATTATCTGGACAGATCCGCTGAAGTGCGTAGACGTAGTTTATCAGAATCATTCTAAACTCTTACAAAAACCAAAGCCACAAGTACCTAATTAATTCCTGATTAAATATACAAGTGAAATATGGAATCAATCGAAACGAGGTGTCTAAATTATCTTTCCGCACTTTAGTGAGTGGTCATGCGTTATTCCGAACATCGCCTAAAGCCCATAAAAGGAGTTTTTAAATTACTCTTAAGGAATATAATTTAAAAATTCCTTTGTCTAACGGGACATGTCAGGTAATCTATAGACAAGTGCGGTAATGTTCGCACTAACGGCTTCTTGCGTTAACGGTAACATATACGTGAATAAATTAATTAGAAATCAAAAGACCAAATCACCAAGTGATAAATCATTTTGCGTTAATTATTAAGTGTATTGCATCTGCCCTTGATATTATTTGTGTTAAAAATAATGCTTTTATTTTTAAATTGTACACAATGCCATTTTGCCTAATGTTATTATAAATTATAAAGAAATTGCTTTAAAAGCACCAATTTTTACAATGCATAGTTCTATGACCTGTCTATACATTTTATTACTTTATTTATTTCTATCATTATTTTGTATTGTGGTAAATTTTACCAAAAATAAAAATACTAAAATGTGCTTTATATTTTGTTTTATTTACTTTTGTCTGTGATGTTAAACCCACCGTCCTTATTGGAGAATAAAAAAAATGGAATTTATCAATATCAAGAATCATACTAGGAAGGCCACCTTAGTGAGTTAACCTTTTCACCGCCAAGCACTTCTATAGAAGTTCGGGATTTTCGTGCCACCAGCGCCACAACTTCTATAGAAGTTATTCATTTTAACTATCTTATTAAAATAAATTTACTGTGATTAAAAGCTTTGTTTCATAAGATAGCACTGTCTACTACCCTGTTTTTTATTTTTCTACACAAAATAAGCCCTAGTTTGTCCTAAAATCGGCAAAAACAGAAACTCCGAATTTTGTTACTTTCCTCAGAACGCCAATCACTTCATATCAAGTTGGCCAGTGATGTGCCGTGAAAGGTTGATTTCACCATTGAAATATTTATAAACACAGAAAGTTACGAATATCGAAAACAATTTGAGGTCAATAGAATATGAACTTAGTTATCTACTTCATTACAAAGGATAGTAGATGAATTTCGACCTTCAGGTAGATGCCGATACGTAATTATAAAGTTGTTACCAATTCTTGTCGATAGTTATTTTCCCATCTCTACAAAACAATTGGTCGTATATGCCCCTGTGCGCCACCGAGTGCCACGAACTACTATAGAAGTTGGTCAGTGACGTCATAAGCGTGCGGCTGTCAAGGTCACTTTGGCATAGTGCAGCACAAAATCGGATTCGCGCGCACGCATCTTTCTTTCTTTCACTACGAAACAAATAGAAAAATGAGTGAAGAACTTGATTCGGACGAACTTTAAACGTCGTGGGTTTTTTCAAAATTTTTAATTTTGATTAATTTTATTTCTGACTTTTTAGAGAGCATATACGAATTGTAATTGCTGATGAAAACCACATTTAAATCGGACAATTCGTTTTAATATTATTGCAATATTATTTTGCACTAATATTGTAGCGCCCTCTAGTGAGTTACAGCCATGACACCTATCTAAGAACATGAACTCATCAAACACAAACCTATTATTGAAAACCGCATCAAAATCGGATCATTAGTTTAGAAGATAGGTGGGAACATTACTTTGCACAAACACACACACACAAACATCTCTCACCCTAAACGCATATACCTGCTCCGTTCCGTCGTGGGTAAATAGAGAAACGCAATTAAAAATTCTGCCACTTAGATACCTACGGTAAAAAACGTTGACTGAAGTTATTAAAAAAACACAGGAATAAACAAAAATAGAAGAAAGAAAGACCATAGACCCCATCCCTGATCAGAATCGAATTCAACGTGCCCTCAGTGCCAATAACTTGATATGAAGTTAAAGAATGAGATCATGAAACAAATAGAGATGTACCCCATTCCTTATAGTTCTAATTGAGTTATGTATTAGTTTCTTTGATACTCATAATTTATACTGTTTTTTCTTATTAAGGATACTGTGAAATAAAATAAATCTGGAAATATTTCATCAGTTTTTATTTATATTCGTAAAATCAACTTTAAATCTTAACTTTACGCGTACAAATCTTATTCATCGATATGACGATATTCCCATCACTACTGTTTACTGTATATTTAGTTATACATTTATAGCTTGGCGCTCGGCGAGGCATTGCGTTTTGTGTACGTTGGCGGCGAAAAGGTTAAAAAATGTGTTGACAGAACCCGAACGCATGGCCCATCGCCCATTCAGCAAAAAAAAAAAAATGCCAGGTCTTGTTTTTTGCCACTTGAACCAGGAAGTCAAAACCGTACAAAAAACACTTGAATACCTGCTTATCTATCACATGGAGGGATGAACATAATACGCAAAAAACTGCGTCGCTTTTTTACAAACCTGTGGGTAATACTTTTAAAGAGTATTTATGTTACAGTCAAATTCAGAAAGTGCGACCTGCAGATGCCAGTGCTTGTGCGGGTCGCACTTTCTGTATTTATAACAGACATCCAGTGGTGTCTTTTCATTTAGCGGGTAGACGTGATTTGTGTCGAAAGCAACGTCGCGTAAATGTTGCGTAAGCGTAGCGTATGCGTTCTAAGAACGCTAAGGGTTTGTCATCAATGTTGTATCATTGTTTTAAACTTTTATCAGCGACAGGCTCAAAGAGTTACCTACACTTATCCAAGTGACCTGCTATACCAACATACCGTAGCTACAATACGTTTAGCAGAAGAAGGGCGACTAAAACTAGTTTTGGTTGTTTGTAAGGAACTTGTGTTCTATCTGGATCACAAGAGTCAAGAGCGTAAAAGTCACACAGAGAGCTACATTTAAATACCTACCTCAGAAAAGGAGATGAAGAAGAAAGGTATAAGGTATCAACATATTTAAAGTTAAAGAGCCAAAAAACATAAAAGCTATTTATTTAAATTTGCAAGGCTAGTCCCCAAATATTGACTATGCAATACATGTACTTGTTCTCCCAGCGTACGGTGCAAGAACCGTCGGTGGCGGTGTCCCAGTAATATGCTGCGGCCGTGTGCAAACCCGCACCATTCTTCTGGGTTATTGTGATTCGCACTGTGGAAAGAAAAACAAATTATTAACATTTGTGTCAAGCAACTCTTCGTCTATGCAGAGCCGCTTTTCGACCAGTCTGTCTCGTGTGCAAAGCATTGAGGACGCCATTTTGGCTAGGGATAAAACAATATTATTGTAGTCTTTGGGATAAACATAGACATACATGTACTGATAGATACTGGGCACAGCTAGCATTATTATGCTATCTCTTGTTCAGCTTGTTCTATTTCTGCCGTGGACGACGCGCAAATGCATACATTTTCATCTTAATAACGCCAGATGAGGTGAGGTATGTATTCATCAGCATTTCAAGACGTAGGCATTCTCCGATTTTCATTTCTCTGTATTGTATTCCAGGTACTTACTGATGTATTTGAAAGGTTTGTTCATTTTATTAATTCTTGAAAGGGTTTTATCTGTAATATTACTGATCCACACCGGGGATCGTGAATGGCTGTACGTATTACCCCCCAGACACATCTCTATAGTATCTCTCACGATTTTCTGTATTTCCTCGACGTTGAACACAATATCCTAGAGCAAAATAGATTATATTAATATGCTACTCAATCAACTCCGCCCATCGCAGTCAACTGCTGGACATAGGCATAAGCCTGTGCCAAGTTGTGCCACATCATCCAGTTATCGTTTAACTAGTTATATAACGACTAAGGACACACAGGCATTCCGCATTGGTCACATTTTACATTCTACAGCCACATTCAGCAATCACATCAATTTAGTTTCTCCCATTTTCAATAAAAGAATAAAACCAGGTAGGTGCATTCGTGCACACATTGTGGTTAAAAAATATGGTAAACATGGATGCATATATATTTTACACTTAATTATATAGTTTGGAATTACTTCGTCGTCGTCGTCCGCTGCTGCTGCCGGTGCTGCTGGCGGTGCTGCTGCCATAATATGTAAATTACGTGAACTTTATAAAATTGAATCTTTTCAAAGGTGTTATAATCAATATTTGATTGTGCAGTGGTGCAGTGCAATATCATACAATGACGACGAACATTAAATCAATGTCAGAGTTTAACTTGCCAGTACGTATAATAAGGATTAATTACAAAAAAGAGGTAAAGACTCTTTACTCAATCTTTAAAACGACGCTTCATTATCTTGCTGTTAATGTGGACAATTGGAAGATTCCTACCAGGCAATAGAATATATTTACATTTATTTTTGAATTTACCGCTTCCAAGTTGTTTACATCGGTCAAAGCTATAATACGATATACATGCATGACTTAAGTGAGAAAGATTGAACTGCAGAAAGCATAGATGAAAGAAATACTACACATGTTTTTCAAAATTTTTTTACCATTCATATTTATAAAGGAGAGTTAGTAAATGGCCCATTAGTGGAGGCAGACTGAACACTTTTCAAGACCATAAAAAAAAAGTTTTGAATCATAAACCATTTGGCTTTGTCAGTTGTCTATGGGTAAAAAATCAAAGCTGTCACGCTTATGTCAGCGACGTGTTTCTAAACGAAAATTTCTCATAACCCACTTGGAGCTTTATTTTCTTTATTGTGTTTTTGGTATGTTTGTGTTGCGTTTTAGCTCATATTGTGTGAGGAAAAAGTCTCGCGCAGGCTGAATAAGCGATAAAATGACATCTTAAGTGAATATGTGGTTTACGAGTTGATTGTGAACAGTGTGAAATTAATGGAGCTGAAGGTCTGGGTCGAGGGAATACAAAGGATCGTTTGTGGGGTTACAGAGACCACAACCTGCCAGGTCAGAATACTAGAATTTCTATTCTCATGATTATGCTACTGACATGGATACAGTGATATGTGTATTCATTTTCACTTTTAGTAACTTTCGATGTTTGATACTATCTTAATATTTTTTGCACAGGATGTAGTTTTCGCATTAGCTCATGCCACTGGAAAAGTGGGCAGATTCACACTGATAGAGCGGTGGCGAAATAATGAACGGCTGCTGGCACCCCAGGAGTATCCCCTCAAGGTATCATGTTCTATAAATAAGTCAATGAATTGCAGAAATACTTAACAGACTGTAGTTTATTTATTCTAAAATATTCCAATGCTTAGACATGGTAGACTGAATGAAAATAACAAAATTTTACTGATATTGCAATAAATAAATATAAATAAATAAATGTGACTGAAAGTAACTCTGCTATAAGTAAATTTAGATCCAAATTTTGCAGTTTTTTCCCCAAACCTTTTTGTTGGTTGTCATGCCTTAGCTAATCTTTTTCCATTTCATAGCTATCAACATGTTTTCAGATCTTAATGAAATGGGGTGAATACTCTAATGATATACAGTTTATATTGAGACGGTCAGACTCTGGCAACACCCAGAAACCTCAAGCAACTAACAGTTCTAGATCTCCAATAGGAAATGGGTGAGTTTGTAATAAAACACATTTAGTGTAACATTATTGTGTATCTAATATTTTGATCTTACTGTTAGGCATAGTGCACACATAGTTTTTTTATTCATCACACCTAAATGTCTGACTATACAGGGAGGCAGGGACATCGATGCGCAATCTGTAACCATAGTACAACCAACTAAGCTAGTGTAGAAAAGAAAATCATCTGTTTCATTGAAAAGTGCAATACCTCCTTGGTTAAAATGTCTTCTTCTTCTTCCTGCCCTTATCCCATGTTACTTGGGGTTGGCGCAATTTGTTTTCTTCTTCCATTCTCCTCTGTCAACCGTCACGCTATCATTCACTCCCTTCTCTTTCATATCATTCCTTACACAATCCATCCATCTTTTCTTCGGCCTTCCTCTACCTCTCCATCCATCTACATGTATATTCATCACTCTTTTAGTCACATGCGTTTCGTCCCTTCTCATCACATGCCCATATCAAGCCAAACAATTTCCTTTCAACTTTTCCATGGTTAAAATGTATGGAACAGAAATTTTACACTAGTGGGTCTAAGATTATGTATTGAATCCATGGTTACAGGTTTTGTGTGGATGTCCCTGTCACCCTGTATAATTGTCTAAACACTACCATTCTCTCCTTTTAGCGGCCACACTACATCGAACTCCAACATGTTGGACTCTCAAAACTCCCCAAATAGAATGTCTACAACCCCAACTTATAGTAATAACAATGTGACTAACACTTCACCTGGAAACCCTGTTGGAGTGGTTAAGGGTGTGCAGCAAGCCAAAACTCCTGAGTCAGACAGTCCTGTGCTTAAAGATGTCCCACCTTACAGGTAATGATTTCCTATCCTATTGAAATTCGCAAACTCGCAAATGACAGAATTGTGTGGGAAAGGGAGAGGGAGGTTTTGCCCTGCAGTGGGACAATACAGCAGCCTAATGGCGTAACACACAATCAATCGGAATCAGAATCATTTTGAAGCAAATTGCTAATCCATTGCTTCATAAGTTTGAAAAATTTGTCTGCCCAACACGTAAATAACGCAATGAATGTTGTTGAACTGTCAAAATGAAACCGATTCCGATTGATCGTGTGTTACGCAATTAGGGTGCTGGCTAGTTAGATAGGTTAGATTAAAATTTTATAGTTTCTTTGATTTTGGGATTTTACAATGGCATGACATACCAGGTGAAAGAGACCGAAATCCTCTGGAAGCCAGCACCAGACAGGCTGTTAAGGCCGTTCTTCGGGGAGGTCTAAGTCTAACAGTGGATATCTCAGCTAAATTGATGATAAAGATTAAAGTCATTTAATAAAAATGAAGCAAAATATGCTCTAGCCACACAAGAGGTGAATCACGCTTTTGGAATTCACGCGCGATTGTTCAATGATTAGGAAGTCATGCGACTATTTGCGCTAGTTGGAATCTGGAGCTTGGGATTTTCGTCTTCGGATTCGATTCGGATTTGCTTCATTTTGGCCAGGGCCAGTATCCGAAATAACCTTTATTGGAATTGCTGTGGACCGTCATGGGTTAATATTAATACAAAACCCAAAAGAATTTGAGCCTGTAAACATTTACTGCTGAATAAAAGAGTATAGTACCGTAACAGTAGTATAGTTTAAAGATTACCTTAGCTAAGCCTTGCCTAATAAATTTATAGGTAATAAATAGCTTTGGAAGCATTGTTGTAATAATTCAGATTTTGTCTTAAATATATGACTCATCACAGTCATCACATACTGACATTTAAGGTCCCTGACCCAAATGTCCCATGATTCATAAAAACTATCAACTAAGACTATGAGTCACATTCAGGTAACCAAAAGGTCATGTAATTAAGAAGGCCAAAAGAGAACTATTTTTTCATTAATAAAGTTTACAGCATTAATTTACTCATATGTCACACATGTTTTAATTGCCTCTGAACAACACTTTATAACCAACCTATCATATTACCAGTAACAGTTACAGAGAATAGACCTTTAACACTGTATTATTTAAATATTTGATAGACTCTGCTGGTAATTGGGAGGATTTAATAGCTAGGTAGTACAAATAATTTATTTCTTTGTAAACATAATATTATTATTTCAAATAATCACCTTATCATCAAAGTCATTTTTTTTGGCTACCGGAATAACTCCAGAGAAGATTTTAACCAAAAGAGTGGCTGAGCACGAGTTTGGTTCAAAACCGAAACATTAATTCTAAAATAAACAACAGGTTATTATGTAAATTCGTACGTTTTTTAGTGGTGTAGAAGCTCTTGTTTAGTTTTTTTTTAATAATGTTGATCTTGATTTAAGTTAAATTTTTGATACCCCAAGACAAATAAGGCTGATAATAAACATTGACAGTAAAGGTTACGATTTTATTTCAAACACTATGACTGAGCAGTGCCCGCGGTTTCGTCCGCATATGTGTCGATCCCGTGGGAATATCGGGATAAAAAGTATCCTATGTGTTATTCTGATGTATAAGCTATATTTATAGTAGCTGGGTTTGCTGTAAGCTGTAAAGTTTCCATCAAAATCCGTTCAGTAGTTTTTGCGTGAAAGAGTAACAAACATCCATCCATCCATCCTAACAAACTGTAGTAGGATAGGATGAGACAAGTAGGACAATGAATAATAATATAATAATGAATAAAGTAAATAGCAAACTTCTTTCCGACTACAAATATGGCCGGATAGTTAGATAAAACTTAAAAATTCTTTCACAGAGAACCACCACCGCCATATCGTTCGCCGCCGCCTCCATCCCAAGCTGTCAGAAAGTCTCCCAACCGCATGCGTTCAAACCGGCCTCAACACATGTCGCCCGTCAACTTGCCAGAAGAGAACCAGGACAACAGGAGCCCTGAGGCAGTCAGCTATAACAGCCAGTATAGGGAACTGGTCTCGTTGGTGAACTATCAGAGAGAGAAGTTGTCCAGTCAGCAGGTGGATCTAATTAAGGTAAAGCATTATGTGATTTCCAAAAGCGATAATTACTTTTACTAGAATGAAAGATAGCGTAACAAAACATCAAGCCTGGTTTTCCCGAATGGTTGGGCAGGGGAATACCTATAGTACACCCACATTCACAATTTAATCTGATGGTTAAGGTTTTTTATTCTTTAATTTAGTAATTTCAGATGAAAAAAATCGATATAAAACGTAACAATTAAATTACGCACATACACGCCTTCACGCCTTCTAGGGGTAGGCAGAAACTACAGGACAACTGCCTGCTACAATCCTTACAATATACTTTTTTTGCTTTGTTTACGTTCATACATTTAGTCATTCATGCGCAATTGACTTACCATATATTTTATGAGAGCCTATGATTGCTGCAAGCCTCATCACATGATCGTTATTACTATGCTGCGTTAAAGCCTAGAAAGTTCTCCAAGAGAACATACTTGGTCCCATATTCATAAAAACCCCTTTACATTTACAGTATGATGCAGAAATCGGTTTCTGGGAAAACAAAGGGCGGGAACAAGAGCGCCAAGTAGAACTATTACAGCAACAAATAAGTTCAGCGGACAATCAACTGCGGATCGGTACTGAACAGGTAATTGGAACTCTCTCACAAGATGGCACAAACCATTCATCTGTTGGCACATAATTACGTGCTAACAAAACATTGTCTTATCACGACTTGCGCGCTCCGAGTCGCACGGTTTCTTTATTTTCTTTCGCGCTTCTAGATCGTAAAGCTGTGGTAGGCATTAATTTGTAATGATGATAGCAGATTGATTGAAATTGATAAATTATGTCTCTCAATAAAGCATTGTTAGTTATTTGTTCTAATGATTTAAGACTACTTTCATTACTTGCCACTATTAATCACAGTTTCATTTATGAATGCAATCCCGTCTTAAAAACTTTGTAATTTTAAAAATCCGTGTGTGTATCTGTTGCCCTGTTTGATAAAACACGCAGAGATTTTTCTATTGATATTTTACTGATTGGTGCTAATAAGTGGAGAGTAGGCTTTAGTAGCTGAACCATCCTAGCCTGGCTGTTTTGCGTGGATGTGACGCATATTTTCCCCTATACCCTGTCCATTAGGTTAACCGTTTTTTGACAGCTGTCTTAGAACGTACATATTCCAGATTACGTAAAAGTTAACTTTAAAATGAGTAATAAAATAAATATATAAACTGCCTTATCTTATTACATTATCTTATTTGTGGCTTCTTACAGATATCATAATACCGTACGTGTATCAATCAATGTATTGTGTGTTGCTGCAATCACTAGTTCCATCTGTCAAAAAACGGTTTACCTAATGGAGAGGGTATAACTTTTCCTCTGCTTCATGTTTACCGCAAACAAACGTAAACTCAAACTCAAATCATTTATTTCAATTAAACCATTTCAGGCACTTTTGAATTGTCAACATTTTAAATAGTCGGTCAGTTAGTCAGAAAGTGAAGCTAGTTGCGTATTTTCTTTATTCCTTTTATATCCTGTATGATGTGTTGTCGGACTCCTTAAACTTTTTTTTTTGTACAGGTGCAAACACTAAACTACGTAGAAGAGGAAAATGAAATAGTAAAACAAAATGAGAAGACGATAAAGTCGGAGATCGTACTGGTGCGCTCGAAACTGGCGAACTGTGAAACTGAACTGTTACAATGCAAGAACAAGATCCGGAAACTGATGGAGGAGATCCACAATGAGCAGAGACTTATTAACAGTCGCCAGCAGGAAAATAGGTGAGATTTTCTTGAGAGGCACAATTCACCTCAATTGTCTGCTATTAGGCACTTTAACTCATTGACTTTGATTCAAATGTTGTTAACCTAAATACCGAGACCCCTTCGTATCTTGGAAGCACCTGTTACCTGTATCTGGGTTGTATAGGACAAATACGAAGTCGCTCCATGTAAAATAATGCTATTCAGCTACTTCCAGTCTAACCAGGCGTAGGAAAAGGCTAAGCAGATCGATGAGTCCAAGGCCCTGAAGTCATTGAAGTGTTACAGACAACTTATTTGTTTTTGTTTATGGACAATCTAACCTTTGTCTGATTCTAATATTATAAACTAAAGGCTAGTGAGACCCAGCTGAGCGACCAGCTTATCGACTAAAATGGAGAGAAATTTTCTTAGACAAACTATATTAAATCTATAGGTGTTATATGATGTTGAGTCATTCACTATGTGTATGCTAAAATGAACTTACATCACATTGCATAATGTTGTAATATGCGAAAAGTTTTCTCTTTTTGTTACTGAGTATAGAATGATAGCATTTCTGCATACTCAAATTATCATTACGTTGCAAATTCATATTTGCATGGCCTACTATTTGAGTTGTGGCTCTTCAGATTATACTATAGTGAAAAGTGATTTTGTATATCTCATTCATCATCATGATTCGCAATTCCAAGTTCGTCTTGAAAACGTGTAATTACGGCAACAATTACAGGTACAGTAATAAGTACTTGTGTGAGAATGTAAATTAGATTGTTGTTTTGATAGTCAGCTGAGTTGTACTGGGAATTAAGAGACCTTGGTCTTTTGTTTGTTTAGATTCCACCTAAACTTTTTCTTGTATTTGTTTAACCTTCATAACATCACGCCAAAATTTACCCAAAGACGTAGGCAGGCACGTGAACGGTATAATAGTACACCCTCTTTTCCCCAGTTACGTTTTTGTTTCTTAAAATAGGGGAGAATGCACCCATAAAACCTTAAATTATTCTTATCTTAGCTAGATTGATCTTATGATAATTCTTCTCATAACCTTCATAATATCACGCCAAAATTACCCAAAGACGTATCCAGGCAAAGATGAACGGTATAACAGTTCACCCTCTTTTCCCCAGTCACATTTTTGTCCCATTTATTACGAGGAGAATGAACCCATAAAAACTAAATTATTCTTTTCTTAACTTGATTGATCTTATGATAATTTTCTTCTCATAACAGGCAAGCGCTGGAGCGATCAATGCTCGCTGAAATGGAGAGTCTACAAAGTCAGATACAGCAAGCGAAACACGCGACTGAAATCAACAATCTCACCGCAGAGAATTTGAAGAGAGAGGTATGTCTTATCATCTAGTTTGATTCTTAGATTTTTGCGTAGTAAGCAGTTCTTATTAAAATTGTTGAACTCTTTTTATTATTTTACTAGCTGTTCAAGAACTTCTAAAACGTTCGATAAATGAAGTTTTAATGGTTAACATTTGTGACATGTGTTTTTTTTTATTATCTATTTATGTCGGGTTCGTCAGTCCAACTAGTTTTAAATTCGAAGTGGCCTGGAGCAATTGATCATGAACACTTTCGTTCGAGTTCGAAGATATATGTATAGAGAAATTTGAAATGATATCATATCTACCACGTTTTAAGGGTTATTCTTGTTGTATAATGAGTCAGGTTTAAGATACAATGTCCGCAGGTCGGAGTGCTAGAAAATGCCATAATGGAGAAGAAGCGTCAGGTGGAGCGGCTGGTCCAGGAGATGAAGGAAGCTAACCTACAGAGCCTGACCGGCAGCGTGGATGAGTTGCGGCATCCTTTGGATGGTAATACATATTTTACAGTTTTACATGTATAAGATTGTATAGAGAAAGTTTTGACGAGTTTTTTTCCTTATTTGTTTTACGATTTCTGTTTTAAACGAAATCATGAGTTGATTTTCTCGGTATAATATTGACACATAATATACATATTTCCAATTAATTATACCAACCAGTCAAACGGCATTACTTTGCCGTTGACTAGCACAGTCGTTTGCACTAGCTACTGCTTCGCACGGTTTTACGACAAAACATGTTTATTTTTATTATTATTTTACTACAGAAATTTCGATGTTTTGTCAAGTATTTCTGCAAGATAAAAATACACATAAAACTTTCGGTATTCAGCTGCATCCGGTTAGACTGGAAGCCGACCCCAACATAGTTGGGAAAAGGCTAGGCAGATGATGATGATGACCTTTTGGTATAAATTGTCTATATAACAACAAAATCCGTTGCGTATTTTAGAAGAACGTCTCGCGTTAGCCACACAGACACAGAAAGCGACTTTAATATGCATAGATAATATAAGACTTCTTCTAGTGAGGCCTTTCTGCGGATGCGGGGGCATTTTGAGCACTTATTCTAAAGGCTGGTTGTTTCACGTCCACTTGACGCACGCGAATACGTCAAAAATGGCGCTAACTGTTGTCTAACCAAAAATGCGTTGTTTCAAATTACAATTATAAAATTATGGCGTTGCCTTGCCTTGTATGTCAAATAATAACGAGTACGTAATCGGTAATCGTTATTATTTGACGTAAGTATGTTACATTAACCAACCGTTTGAAACAACCCGCCCTTAGAGTGTAGGCTGGAATCCTCCTAGTTCGTATTTTGTAAATTGTACGTGCTTGTAAATAAATACGTTTCTTTTCCCCCACAGGTTTATGCAAAGCAGGTAGCGCACGTAGGATCATCGGGTCTCCCCGACAACTGGAAAATGCAGCGCCCACCAATAAGAACCCCCACGGAGTCTGGGTATAATGTACAATCACACATTACTATAAGATCGGCCATTCAAGTTCCCCCTATTTAAAACGCGACGGCCTAATTTAAGTAGCGAAGAAAATGTTTAGATCAAACTAGATATAAATTTTGGCTAGGTTTCTAAATCAGATTGGCAGGAATCTCGAATGTATGTGGGTGCACTGACCAGCACCCCAATTGCGTAACACACAATAAATCGGAATCAGAATCATTTTGAAGCAAATTGCTAATCCATTGCTTCATAAGTTCGAATAATTCGTCTGCCCAACACGTAAATAACGCAATGAATGTTGTCGAACTGTCAAAATGAAACCCATTCCGATTGATCTTGTGTTACGCAAACAAGGGTGCTGTATTATACAAGTATGCTGGACATCATACTATCGATGACAAAACGAAGACATTTGATTTTCGCCATTTTGGCGCTGATAACAACGTGAGCGTCTGTGGAACTAGTATTTTTCTTAGTGAGTTTTACAAAATGAGCATACTCTCATGATAATAATGTTCTAAATATCTCGTAGTAAACACAAAATACACAAAAAAGTCTTATTCCAGCTTACTTGTTTATTTATAAGAGGTCAGTTTTTTATTAGATGTCGGTGGCATTTTATATAGTTTGTAAACAGCTGCTTTTATTAACACCTTTTTTTCTTTAAGTGTAGGTTTAATATAAGTCTTCATTATAGGGTGGCGGGGACATCTTTGCGCCACCTGTTACCGTGGAGTCAGTACATGATTCTGGACCCCCCTGCGTTAAAATATTTCGACGGTTATTAAAAAAAGTAGGTGTTCCATACATTTTGACTCTTGAATGTAACAGCTGTTTTTTTTATAGCCGACGAAATATGTCTATGCTAAGGGTGTCTAGTACCATGTGCTGAATTCATAGTTACAGTTTGCGCGTTGATGGCCCTGCCACTCGGTATAGTTTATACACTTCTTGTAATCATCACATTTTTCCTAGGAAATATTTGTTCAATGGTGTGATCTGAAATTATAGCTTTACTCACCTGAATCTCTATCTTTCACACTTGATTCTTGATTTAGAAACCTAGTGTCAGTGCTGCTATATAATGTGCACGATATTACTTTGTGGTACTTCTATAGCTTATGGTAGCGGTTAATTTATTAGTACAGTATTTTTATCTCACGTAGCGACGCGCATTTTACTTGTGGTAACCAATTGTATAAACACGCTGTGAATGTGTGCATGATGACGAGTAGCGTCGGCAAGTAAAGCGGGCGTCGCTTCGTGAGATAAACATACTATATTTGTGTTCAAATTAGTGTCATATTTATAATTATTATTTTGTCACAAATTAATCGTTTTAAGTGTGTATTGGAATTTTAAATGAAGTGTACTTAAAAGTATCGGCTCGATATTTTTACCTTACACTAAAAGTATTATTGTGTCTTGCCGTATAGTTAACGTTTTTTTGATATTGAATGATATTGGAATTAGATGGAACAAGTGCATTCAAATTATTAACGATTTTATTTAGTGTATTTTTGTGTGTTGTGTTTTGTGTGACGACTTTTTATGAATTGCGATCGTAGTTTTGAAACTAACAGCACAGTAGACTTATAATAATTTGCATTCAGTTATCCATTTCACTATCTAGTTACGTAATTTTATCCCATCTATTATTGTGTTCGGTTTATGATTGGCGGAGAGAAGATTATTTTAGCTTGGAAATGTTGAGTGCTGAGTGAATACGCCATTTTTGGGTAATAGAGTAAGCTTGTGGAACGTGTAAGTTCTTAAGTATTATCACGCCATGGGTGTATGAGTTTAGTGAACGTGACGTTTTAATTTACCATTTCAAACTCTTTTTAAACTATTTATAAGTATGGTACTTCACTATGTAAGAATCTCTACTTATATTACTGTTAATGATCCTGTTTAAAGTATTTACACTACGATTAATTTGCAATATAGGGATACTTAATTATAATAATAAATCTAGTCGAAAGTTTAAGCCATTGCAATATTTTATAAACAAATATTAACCTTGATTTTAGAAGCATTTTAAATATAATAATGGCATTTATGACAAATCAAATTATTAATATTATAGCGTAATAGATGTAGTACTTAGAAGTTCGAGGAGACGTATTTGAAGAATATACTACGTTTTGTTTCCTGCATGGTAACTAATTGTATCTAGACGATTTGTGTATAATTCATATATGAAATAAAGGACATATTGTATACTGAATTGTTGTGTGTTTCACTGACTTATTTAGGTACAGGCGCTAGAACATCAAGCTACTACAATCTGTCAAGTTTCTAACTTTATCGCTAAAGCATTAGGTTCAAGGTTGATTGGGAAAATTCGACAGTTTCGGGTAGCTTTATGTGCTGGCGTCTGTACTTCCAGGAAAATGTCGTGAGGAAAGTTTTGAGTATGAATGTGGCGGGCTGTAATAGTAGGGGAAGACCAAAGAAACTAGATGGACTGTGTGAACCATGATATGGCTAGAAAGAAGGTGGCTATCGAGATGACGACCAATAAAGAAATATGTAAGAAAAAGGAACGTTGCGCCGACCCCAGGTAAGGCATAGCCTTCTCTATTGTCTTCAGACAATAGAGAAGGCTATGGGTAAGGGCACGAGAATGATGATCAGGTACTTTCAGCTTCCAGTCAGGTTTTTATCAGCACCTCTAACAGGATACAATACATACAATAAATAATATATTTGCATTGCGTCATGCTTTTGCGTATCTTGATCCTTTTAGGAACGTACGGTAAAACGGGGTGAATAGGGATGCATGGGTGAATCGGGACGACACTTTAAAATGGATTTGTACTTTAAAATAATAATATAGTTTGTTGCTAACAAGGATACTTCATCTTTAATTAAAAAGCAGTAAACACATGAGTACCTATTTTGTGGCAACAAACTATATTATTTCGACGTTAAAATCCATTTTGAAGTTTCGTGCTGATTCATCCCGTTTTACGGTACGTCTTTCATTGACTTGAATGTGCCCTGGCGGCTGAGAGTATGCCAATGCTCACTCTAATGTTTCGCTGGTGGTGGCGTGTGTGTTGGATCATTAAGTTCCCTTCAAAATGGTTGAGCTGAATGGTGCTGATCCATACGTCATGTTCGTGAACGGGCGCCGTCAGTAGGGACTCAAATCAAATCAAATCATTTATTCATTTGCAAACATGGGTAATTAGTATACATATAGATGTTTTATTTCACTGGTCATCTCTTAGATGCCACGGCTTATTTTAATTTCTGAATTGTTTTTATGTTTTCTATAACGGACGCTTTTAACGTGCACGTCGTTCTCACATGGTTAATTTCAATATTTTGTAACAATTTTATGATTTAAAAGAGTGTCCATGGAGTTTCTTGCCCGTTCTTCTCCATAGGTACCTACGCTTTGGAATGGGCAACTAGCTTCATCTTTCTGACTGACCGACCCTTTGACAATTCAAAAGTGCCTGTAATTGGTTTAGTTGAAATAAAGTTATTTGAGTTTGAACAAATTCTATAAATTGGCGAGCTGTTTGATTGATATATTCCAGAGGCCATTGCTTAATATGTCAAAGCCTCGCTAGCGAAACGCTAAAGGTGCACGACATGCCCATACCCTATCTAATCTGGGTACCTATCTATCTTATCGACAAATTGGGCAATCAGTACTAAATATGACGCTCCAGTTCGCATACATTTCCACTTTCTTACTTACAGAATAGGTGATGGGAAAGTCCCACGTCCCAGTCCAATGGAGCATTCTTTATTGATGACATATTTTATCCATTGTAGAATGCTAAAGTATAGCTTTCCTTAGCGCCGCCCGCATCCTACTGTTTCGTACATGCTTTTCCTGCCATGCATGCCACAACGCATGTGTGACGCAGGGGGTTTGCGGGTGCATCACCTCACGCACGTGGTACGGTAGTTACAAACCAGTGGCGTAATAATAGGGTGGCAGGAGTGGCAAAATGCAACGGGTGACGAGCCCCCAGCCGGAAGGGGCCCCCGGCCCGAGAGGGCCATGAACACGGGGGATTCAAACATACCTAAGTATAGAAATGCAAACTTTTTTAGACCACTAAACCATCGAAGCTGTCAGGTATTCAATTTTGTAGGGGAAATTACGAAATCTACGCGGACGAAGTGCTAGTAAAAAGAAATTATAACGTTGGTCGAGCTTCTTTACATTGAGGGAGGGCCCTATCCCATGAATTTGCCACGAGCCCCAAAGGGTATAGTTACGCCACTGTTACAAACGCACGCGGGTGTAAACCCACGTGACAGGAAAAGGCCCTTATTGAAAAGACCGTGATGATAATAAAGCCCTAGCATGGGAAATAATAGCGAGGAAAAAAGGTGCAAAACATTGTTATTAAAATCAAACAACTTCGCATTATTTATTAATCCTTATATTCAATATAACTTATTTAATGTAAGAAATTAAATTAATCTGTTCGCAACAACCTATAATAAAGAATGTCCTTCTCTATTCAATAGATGCCGTAACGCGTAACTAAAGTTATGCCGTTATGTACTTACGAGTTCCGTGTTTGACCGTAACATAACTAATTATATTTACAACATTTCGTCAAATCGCGGAATCAAATTAACAACATAGATTCGATGACTTCTATCCTGTGCTGTTGTGGAGATTCAACTAAACATACTTCAAATAATTTTCGTAACTTTCTGTTACAACCACTCGACACAGTAGAAAGAACTGAATATTCATAAAATTTAAATCACATTTCAATACTTGAAAGTGTTCAAGGCAATCTGTGTGCCTTTATATGGACTAGAAACAAGTGAATACCTTTTTTTATATAAAATTGAGCTGGAACTTGATTTTTTCCCGAGTCAGGATGTTTTAACAATTATTTGTTTTCATAACAGCTTACACTCCCACTTAAATTGTAGGGCTTCATTTAAAATACGTACTTTAGCTATCACAATTTGATACCACACAAGCACCATCATAAAAATATTGCCGTTGTATTCACTAATTTCAAATCCACATGAACCTTAAACCTAATGTTGTAGCAAAGACTATGCTTTCTCTTCTTTCTCCCTGTTATACCGTTCTAGTTCTTTTAAGAATTGTCCTTTAGGTTTCATGACATTTGGTCGGTCTCCACGGCACTTCGGACAGAACCATTTGCCTTTAGGCTTGGTCGTGAGTGAGACGCAGGAGAAGTGGAACCACTCGATGGGACAGAGGTCGTTGTCACAGAGGATCATCTCGCCGAAGGATATCTGGTCACAGAGGCAGTAGCGTGGCTCGTCAGGATCGATAGCATCTGTTTCTTCTGGTGGTGTTTCTGAACGTTGTGCTGCTTGGCGAGCTTTGCGTTTTTTCTTTTTGCCTATACCTGTGGAATAAAAGAAGAAATGTTAGTATTTAGTCTTACAAAAGATGAATGGAAGAATTTATGGTGTTTTTTTTTTCAACCATTATAATACCCGTAATCAAGACGACCTGGATGTACCAAGAGTAAGAACCCTGCACGGCAGGAAGAATATACAGTATGAGGGGGTTCGGCTGTATAATAAATTACCTAAAAAAGTCAGAGAGTGTACAGACACCAGCACATCAAGCTACTACAATCTGTCAAATTTCTTTAATGGTTTTTCAACTTTATCGCTAAAGCATTTAGGTTCAAGGTAGATCGGGAATATTTGACAGTTTCGGGTAGCTTGACCTGCTGGCATCTGTACAAGCATACCAACATTTAAAAAATGTCTAGGGAATCATTTGTTAGACACATAAGATTAATTCTTATTTTTTACTATACATAAGTTTAGCGTGAACTGCTTTGTATTTTAGTTATACCTAACAACATACTTGCTTTTTTTTTTTGATAAAAGATAATATTAATATGATGTTCAGTTTATTGGATGGCTCGACGTCATATGTAACCTACAACATATTGTTAATTTAGTTAAGTTTCTCAATAAGCGAACTGTATGTTCTTTGAGAAAATAAATGTCTTTAAACCGGAATCAGCTGCTAACATAAACACCTCTATTCATAAGTAAGTAAGTAAGTAAGTAAATTTTATTTGTTTAAACATGGTGTACATGGTGCGCATGCAGGTTATTAATAGGATAGAGAAAAGTTCTAACATGTTCAGCCGCATATCGTGGCGTACAAATTGGTAGGAAGAGATGGTGCATAAACCGTGATAATATTCATCAAAATTACATTTCATCATTATTCTTTAAAGATTAGGTATAATTACAATTCAATAAGCATTTTTTTAGATACAATTCAAATGTCTAAGTAAAAATTAAATAAATTGGTCAATAAAAATATACATAAATAACTGTCACTAAAAATTTCAATTCCAAATAACAATTTATGATTACAATAATATGTCAAAAATATAACATTGTCATTTCAAAAACGAAGAAAATTGTCCTCTTTCATAAACTCTGCTATACTGTAATAAGCTCTTTCATTTAGTAAACTCTTCAATTTACTTTTAAGAGCAGATATATTTAATGTTTTCCATGATTTGGGCAATTTATTAAAAATGGTCGGAGCCATGCAAAAGATGCTCTTACGCATAAGAGCTGTTTTAGCGCCGTGAACACAGAGTTTGAAATTATCACGTCTATTCCTAGGGAAAGCATCACATAAACGCTGAAATAAATGAAAATTGGATTTAATGAACATTACCGTTTCCAGGATATATAATGAGGGCAATGTCAACATTTTACGTTCTATGAAATAAGATTTACAACTGTCCGTTGTTTGCAGTCTAAACATCGATCTGATGCACCTTTTCTGTGCCCGAAACGCTATTTCACTGTCCGTGCTATTCCCCCAAAAGATGACTCCATATCTAAGAATTGATTCGGCTAATCCGTAGTAAGCAGTAATTAGCGCATCTGTGTTGAGAACCACAGCAAGCTGTTTAAGAGCGTAGGCTGCACTACTCAATTTTTTACTAAGTGCCTCTATTTGAGGTTTCCAATTCAATTTAGAATCTATTATTAGTCCCAGAAATTTTGTTGTGTCAGCTTCATTGATAGTAATATTATTAAATAGAATATTAAGATTGTTGATTGTTTGTGTACGTTGTCTAAAATGCATTACGTTAGTCTTTTTTAAATTAATTATTAAATTATTATCATTTAACCAATTTATAATAGATATTAGTGAATTATTAATGTCATGTTCATATGTGTTTATGTCATTACAAGCTATTGTCAAAGTGCAATCGTCAGCAAAAAGTGTCATCGGATTTTCAGTTATTTTAGGCAAGTCATTTATATACAAAGTGAACAACTGAGGCCCCAATACACTGCCTTGAGGTACTCCGTATATAACTTCGCGTTCTTCTGATCTTGAAGTTTCTTCACGTTTACTTTTTTTATTTATTTTAGTGATTTCTGTAACTTGTTTACGGTTATGAAGATACGATTTAATTAATTCTAAAACGTTGCCTCTAACACCATAGGCTTCAAGTTTCTCTTCCAGGGAATTATAATGGACGCAGTCAAAGGCCTGTGTCATGTCGCAGAATAAGGCACAAACTGGTGTTCTCTTATCTACATTTAACATGACATTATTTAAAAACTCATAAATAGCCAAATTTATACTTTTATTTTTTCGAAATCCCTTTTGTTCGTCACATAAGATACTATATTTTTCTAAATAGGTATTCATTTCACCATATATGTATTTTTCGAACACCTTAGACAGAACCGGTATAAGCGCGATCGGTCTGTAATTAATCATTAATTCGTGATTATCTTTCTTATATAGCGGTTTCACTATAGACTTCTTTAATGCGTCAGGAAATATACCTGCACTTATGCAAAGATTAATAATGAAACACAAATGAGTACATATTTCAAATGCAACTGCTTTCAATATTTTTGTGGCAATACCATCGTAGCCAACGCTGTTCGTGTTTTTTAGCTTCATAATAATATTTAGTATGTCATAGGGCGTAGACGGTGCCATAAACATAGATTTTGCTCTGCCAAGAATTAATGACGTTGAGTTTGTACCCGCGTTAATTGTTGGTTGTATTTTATCTATAAAATAATTATTGAATGTATTGGCAATGTCCTTTGGGTGTGTGATGACTTTACTTTGAAACTTGATGCAAGAAATTGAGTTTTTCGGGGCATTGTATTTACTCTTATTAATTATTTGCCACGTAGTCTTAGATTTGTTATTAGAAGTTTTAATATTGTAATTGTTTTGTGCTTTCTGAGTTAGATTCATAATTCTTTTGAGCAATTTTGAATATCTTTTGAATTTATCTCTATTAGATTGACTTGGTTTTAACCTATATTGCCATAGAAGCTTCCGTTTGTTTTTACTACACAACTTTATCCCACGTGATACCCACGTAGGATTTTTAGTGGTCTTAATGGTAATCATTTTGCTGGGGAAACATAATTCGTAAAATAATTGGAACGTTTCAATAAAACAGTTGTAGGCTGCATTAGGATCGTCCATCTCATACACATCTGAGAAGGATAGACTACTTAAACAATTCTTGAATTTTTCTATATTTACCTGACTGTAGTCTCGTATACTTTTGCGATAGTACTTAAGAACATCCTTTTTTTTAACGGGACACTTTAACAGTTGTGCTGTGTGATCGGAAAGCGCGAACTCCAATACTTCTGATGTACAACGACGCTTGTTAAAATTATGAGCAAAATTATCTAAGCATGTTTGGCTCGCAGCCCGAGTAGGTTGTCTCAAAGCAAGTTGTAAATTAAAATTTAAAAGAATACACTCGAGTTCGGCTGACAGTCTACTTCTCTTCAAAATGTCAATGTTGTAATCACCAGCTAAAACTATATTCTTACATCGTTGTTTGGATAAATATTTTAAAAGAGTTTCCAGTTTATCAAAAAACTCATTGGTATTATTGGAGTTAGGTACTCTATAAATACACACAATTATAATGTTATAATCCGTCAACTTAACCGCACAACACTCGAATATACTTTGCGAGGACATGTTTGCTACATTGGTCAATAAACGTTGCTTAAAGTTAAGTAGTGATTAGCAACTGTTTAACCATACATTTTTGACATTGAAATGTCACTTAACTTTAATCATTGTTTATAAATAAACAGTTAATGTTTTTTTAGGTTTACAATTAATATGCGTACCTTTCTTGTGGGTAGTGTTGTGGGCATGCCTCTCACTATCCCGTTCGCTCGAGTCTGCTCCATCGGTGGCGGCACCAGCTGTGGTTCTTGATCGTCTCGCGCGTTTCGACCATCTCTCACCTGGGATAAACATTGAGATTAGTATTTATTATTTACAATAAAAGTTATGGCTGGGCGAGATAATGGCGCAATCATATAGACTTCTATGTCAATGGCTCAATCTAGATTGGGCCAGGAGATAAATAAAGAAGAGGCAACAGGGAAAGGAGGTCTTTATGCTGTATCACTGCTACTTGCTAAATACGAAAAAAATAATGACAAGTACTCACTAATCACACATAGGCAGTTATCATACTGCACCTCTGGTGTGTGTGCGCACCAGAGCACTACACAACGGAGTGGACACTGTTCAGTGCAGTGTGATAACCACCATAATTTAACTTTTTATCACAGTATTTTAGTACAACCATACAAGAATGAGATTTACCATAAAGTGGAACTTACCTCCAGATTTATCTCTATTGTCAACTTTTTCTTTCTCCTTCTCATTGCTACGCTCAGGAGGTGGTGGAGGAGGTGCATGCTGTGGTGTGACCACCGGAGCTGGCACCTCCTTCTCCGCAGCACGAAGTGTCTCTGGAACCGGTGCTGGCTCTTCTTTTACTGTACCGTTTGTCTTTACCTCCAGGCAAGATACTGTAAACAAATGTACTAAGTAAATTGTTTATGTGTTCGGTGATAAATTAGTTTTGGCCTTTTGCCAATATGTGATAATAAGATAAAGAAAATTATTAAACAACACACTTTAGTTAGTGTTGTTGTGTTTATTTTCACTAGTTTGTTATGATAAACAGTTGTTAACTTTTGTGTCTATTTTGATACTGTATTTTTGTTACACATGTTATTTTTTTTTTATAATTTGACTTATCTACATTTTGTTTCAAACAGTAAGCAAACTATGGTTTCAATATAGGTTATAATCAAGGTTTTCAAGGTTACTCACTTAGTTTTTTATGATCTGCATCAAGTGACCGTTGTTTATTGTCAATGAGGTCTTGCAGTGTCTGTACAACTTGTAGTTTCTCGTCTCCTATCTCCTGAGCAGCCACCAGCACTGTCTGTAACCGCAGTGCTGCACGGCTGCGGCGACGCTCTTCTGTGTTGGCTCCTATGCATACTGCTAGATGCTTCTCAGCTTCACGAAGACATTCTGTTGAAATCGAAAACCAAACTTAACACATAGCAACACAAAATCAGATAGGTTACCTCCATAACTGCACTTTTTTTTTACAATAAAACAAGACACAAACATCTACTTATTTATATGTAGTCAAAATGAAATCTTTTTATAACCATCTTTCGAAGTAACTATAGACTAGTGGTTTTGGTGTTATTTTGGTCCACTTGTACTCGCGAGTCGCAATCTATACATAGGTATGCATACGTAATGAGGTTGAAAGGCGAACGTCAACAATATAATTACAAGCTGTTGTATCAATTATTAATAACATATACAACTGTTAATACTTAGTAAGAGCCATTATGGCTTAGCGGGCATGCAGAAATTGGAAAATTACCTCTGTATGTTACGTCAAGCTCTCGCATACGCGATAAATGTCTTTGCAGGTCATTCGGAAGATTTTCAACACAATCTAAGTAATTTTCGACGTAACTCGCTGAAAGCAACGCTTCAGTGGACGTTTGATTCAACATAGTTAAAGAATGAACACAGTTTTCATAGTGATAAAACAAGAGAAATGAATTAAATCACTTTGAAAGCGAATAACAAGTCCGCTGCATTCAACAGCCGTCCCGTCAAGCATCATTTGCGTTCAGAAACGAAGCGACTTTTGTTTTTGTTGTTTTGTAATTTTTTAAGTTAGTATCATCTGTCAAAAAAAAAAATCTTTTAATAATTCGATAATTATACGTTTAATATCTAGATTATAGAGCAAGTTCAATATTGTAATAATATCCAAAGATCCAGCGTGACGCCACGTCGCTATGGTCATTGTGGCGTCGGGTTCTAATAATGTGTTCCGTATTGTTTTCCCACATAAAAAAGGGATGTGACATCGTTATCTCGCAAAAACTTTGAGTTGTATTTTTTTTGACAAAACCCAACTACAGTTTAGCGATAAGGTGGCTGGAGTCCCCCCCGGTGTGTTCCCGCATTGTCGAGGCGGGAGGGCTCAGTAGACGTTGCTTGGTCACCCACGGCAGCTAGCTAGCTGAAGCTAAGAGGAACCCGAGGAGGATCCGCTCGACAGGGCTTTGCCAGTAAGCCGACGACGTAGCGGCCAACAAGTAGGTTGAGGTGCCGCTTAGGCGACATCGCAACTGCGGCGGGCCGCGATTTCGTATGGGAGGCATCACGGTTGAGGGTTGGAGACCGCGGCGGGAGAGCAGTATTGCGGTGCGCTGCTCTTCCTACCTTCCGCGGCCTTGACAGGGTCGCCACGGTCTGATGGCGGACGCGGTTGGTCCGCAGAGGGAGGAGGCCGCTCTCCCTATCCTCTGCGGTCGAAAATTGGCAGGTGGCGGGGCCCATAACCTGACCCGTCGCAGGGGGACCAAGGGTGCCCAGACACAGGGTCGTCTGGCGGTCATGTGCGGGTTCAGTCCCTGGGGTGGTCACGGCGTGCTATGTGTTTTGGTGCGCCAGTGATGGGGAGTATCCCCCAGAGGGTCCGGTGACGGACAGCCGCGGCGGGTTCACGGATGAGAGCTAACGCGAGCCCGTGTTCCCGTCGTAAGCGGCAGAGGAGTACACCATGTAGTTTAAGTGGGTTAGAGTCCCATATAACTGCACTATCTCCCCGTGGTAGTGCAGAATGCATGAGCATTTCTCCAAGATAAAAAAAAAACAAAGGTGGCTTGAGTCGGTGTAGTTCGGTTTTAAAATAACAGATTGCGCTACGATACACTTCAACCGTAGAACTTTCAATGAGCAACCAACACTGCAGTACACAAAATGTAACGGATGTCCTGCTGAGCAGCGGCGGCCGGATCTGAACGGCAAATAATTGCGAGGCCCTTGTCCTTTGCGTAAAAAATATGAATTGAAAGCAGAAGAAGTAGTTATTTCTGATGATTGATGAGAAATGCAGTTAGTAAATAAATAATGGGACACCCCGCCCCGATATGCAAAAATAAAAAATGCAGGATGCAAGAGCGGTAAGCGAGAAGTTTAATTCAACATTGTAAAGTAAAAGTAAAATCCAACCTTTGTTCAAAGGCTACTATTCCATCAACGACTACTTACACGATAAGAATAGTTGGTTGCCCTAATTTAACGCAAGACAATGTTTATGTATGTACTTTCTCCAGGATTAGCTTACTGACAGGTTATTCAAGTTATTAACTTATTTATTTATTTTACTTCGATGGTCTTAGTTTATCATTTGTGACTTCAAGTGACAGCTATGTGAACAGCACCCTAATTGCGTAACACACGATCAATCGGAATCGTTTCATTTTGACAGTTCAAGAACATTCATTGCGTTATTTACGTGTTGAGCAGCAATTTTTCGAACTAATGAAGCAATGGATTAGCAATTTGCTTCAAAATTATTTAGATTCCGATTGATCGTGCTGCTGGGGAGTTTGTTGCGCCACTTCTTCTTCACAGCGATAGCACTAGGAAGTGGTGAAGGGCGGGCGTTTTTGGGGACTGTGTTTTGTAATTTTGACGTTCGAAAAGTGCTAATTCTCAGCCTAATTTGAATAAATGACTTTTGATTTTGATTGACTTTTGAACAGTACCTAATACAGAAATAGTAGTTCGTTTTTCGACCAAATATGCAGAAAAGCTTGGAAATGTAGAAAATGTAGGATGCAAGAGCAAGAGAAGCGAGCTTGAAAACATTAGCACCCCGTCTCGGTTAGGAACTGTCTTCTTTTGCTCATTTAGACAGAAACAGGAGTAAGTATCGTTGTCAAGTTATATAGAAAAGTTCAAGAAACGAGAGATTGAAGGACCCAAGAGCTTACTCTAACGAATGAGCTACGTCATTTACAATTAAGGAATAGCAAGAGCTGAAAGCCGATCTTATGTCATCGAATTCCTCAAATATGTTTTAATACCTAACTTTTAACCTCGAAAAACTCCTTTCTACAGACGCAACTGTCTCAGGTGTGATGGTAATATTTTTTTACGAGTACTCCGTTAGTTGGATCAACTTCAGTTTTCTTTTTTTCGATTAGGATTTATTTCAGCACCGAGATAATAATGTCGTTGTTTCCTTGGATAAACATTTTCAGTTTTATTCTCTGACCGTCAAATCTCTGATTGTTAATTTTGTTATTGTTAATTGTTAATATTAGGTACTTTTTATACCAAACTTATTTTAGTATTCAGCTTTTTTTCTACTTGGCTTATTGCGCGAGAAGGCAAGAGCGAGGCCCTGCCGCCACCGCCGCTGATCATTCTGGTAATCTGGTGAAGGTTCTAGTCAGTGGCGTTCTTACCATAAGGCCAAGAGAGCCATGGCCCGGGGCGGCAGACTGCGAAGGGCTCTCTCACTACTACACTACCTGCATTATTTTCTTATTACAAGCTTATTATTATTATTCTCTTTATACAAGCATTACTTATCTTCTAGTCTGCCGCCCATATATCTATATCTATTACTTATAATAAATCTGTAGAAGTGAAAATTCTGTACATTGAAAATATCAAAAAAATAAATGGCAGGGGGTGACTAGACCGACACCGAACCCAAAAATGTGATTAAAAAAATTTTTGTCTGTCTGTCTGTCTGTCGGTCTGTCTGTCTGTCTGTTTGTTCAGGCATCACGCAAAAACTACCGGTTCGATTACGATGAAACTTGGTATAATTATTCTTTAATATCCTGGGCACCACACTGGGTACTTTTTATCCCGGAAAAGTATATACAATAAAAAACAAACTTAATTTTGCGGTTCGATCCCTAGACCTGATTACTGTACAACCGCAAATAATAAGTTTGTCGTAGGTTACGTAGGGTGCCGCAGTATTATCTGTGCGACCTTTTTATTCCTTTTAGTTTTTAGAGTTTAATTTTATAAGTCGTAGGTATAGATTTTAATTTTAAAGTATAGGTAGTATATTTGATAGTGTACGTAGTGATCGTAGGTTATTTTATAATACTGTTAAGTAGGATTAGTCATTCGTATAGATATTAGTTTTTAGGGATTTTGTTTATTTATTGAGTTTAGATTAGTATCATCAGAAATAAGTTTATTTAGGTAGGTAGGTATTTTATTTTCTGTTATTGAGTTTTTTTTATAATTAGGTAGGTACTTAGGTAAAGATATCATATAGGTACCCTCTTAATCACCACTAATGAGACACAACCTGGGGAAGCACATACATTTTATCCTGTTAGCACGTTCCCGTGGGATAATTTCCGACATCCACGCGGGCGAAGCCGCGGGCAGAAGCTAGTCATTTATAAAAGTACTGTATTTTCTTGCCTGTAACTTTTATATCCGTATGAATGGTGATAAAAATATAACCTATCTGGACGGGGTACCAAAATTTTCGAGCTCGCTCTTGCACCCTAAAGTTTTCTCAAATAAGTGACTGATTGAAAATTCAGACCTTCTTGTTCATATCGATGATTCCAAAGGCACATTTAATTTTTTTTAAAATAGGATTTTCTACAGATGATGATGTGACAAAAATAATGATTTCGTTATTAAGCAGAATAAAATTTCGAACATTATAAATCAATGAATTAGCTATATCCTTAAAAATGAAATAATCAGATTATGATTTATTGTGTGTTGCGCAATTAGGGTGCGGGTTGGTGTAACATATACCTATTGATACACATAAACAGCCGATCGATTCTGTAAAAATCTCAACGTGAAAACTTAGGTGAAGTGAGCTGAGAGTGAGCTGTCAATAGTGTCAATAGGGTATTAGTGTTCTGTGGTGTCAATGCCTAGCATTAGTTGGAATGACAGCTCACTTCACCTAAGTTTTCACGGTGAGATGGTTGCAGAATCGCACTGCAGCTGCTGACTGTAGTTCTTGTTTAGAAAGTTTAGACTTTTAGACCCCTTTGGCTTTATAAATTTCGACTTTTATACCTTTCCTTATTCAAGTTCTTAGCTGTTCCTTCCACTTTGGTCTATGTAACTTGCTGGACTACCTGACTCATAGATTTAGTATATTCATGATCTGACTGGTAGCTAGTCTCCAATAACTAATAGGCTTGGGGAGCTAAACACATCCATGTGCAGACTAGGACCAGACAAAGTTAAGGACCTGAAGTTTAATGGTTCTCCAGGAAATAAAATACGAAGTGGTCCTGCAGTGGGAAGGTTAATTCTTTTTTTTTTTTCATTTCTTAGTCCGTATTCCACTGAATGGCATGGGCTCTTTCTCTATTTTCTAATGAATCTGCTGTATCCACTGCAAGGTAAAGGCATTGTTTCCGTCTTCGCCACTGCTCATATAACTTATCTAAGAGCTCATTCCGTCATTCAATCTTTCTCTTCCCGAGATTTGGTTGTTGTTACGAAAGAACGCTGAAGGTTAGCCAAGCAGTTTAAATAAGTTCGGCCTGAGATCATTCTTCTCGAAAAGGAAATGCTATTTAATGTGCTTTAATATCATACAAGAGTCGAGGTCGATTTCCACCTACAATCTTCACCCACGTATACCCGTCATAAAACCTAAATGCAAAACGACAGTGTGCCGTACAAACTCGCCAGCACTGGCTAGATATTCTAAAACATACTCATTGATTTAATTGTTTGACATACGTCATAAATTCACAATAATTATTATGATAAAGTGAAATTATTTAATTTTTATTTTGGTTTTTCGTGTGAATCGAGCTAAATTTTTCAGTAAATAAAATTAAGTGTTTTTTAGTGAAGTGTCCCAATGTCATCTACTCTTATTTTTGTCGGGCTGCCGGAAGATTCCAGAAGCTCTATCACAAAGTAAGTACGTGCTTTTAAGCATGAGCTTTAATGATCTATTTATGCAGCAATAAGGGCTCAAGCGGGCCGAGTAGATTTCTGACTTTGTCAGGTAGGTCGTTTGCTGGACGCGGAAATGGCGACAATGGACGTCATTTTTCTGCCAAACCTAGCTTTAGCTTGGTTGAGGGTCATTTGAAAAGAGCGGTTCCAACGGTATATTAGGAGTTTTACTTTCTTCACGAGTTTTTATTGTGTAGAAAAATTACAACAAACCCATTTTTCATAACACCAGCTTTTTTACATCGATCTCACCATCACATCATCACACATACTCACACTCATTCATTTAATAGCGGTTTCTTTTTCTAGTTTTATTATTATTATTTTCTTTTTATTCTTGATTTGATTGTTTTCTTTAATTTAGATTCTTAGATTATCATTATTATTATTTTATTTTTTTGTAATTCAAGCAAACGTACCTATTTTACTTTTATTACCTATCGAAGATGTTTTTAAAATAAATGTTTAAATGATAAACCCTCCATATTGGTGCCTCAGGCTTGCCTAGTTTGGGGCCAATGTGAAATCTTTTGAGCAATAAAGTTTTTATATGTATTTGATCAAAATCCTAAATCTGCTCGGGATTATGGTGAAATCGAGTCCATTTTGGCAAAATATTTCAACTTGGATTTGGTCAAAATACCAGCTGACCGTCAGCAGTCTGCGACAATAATATACATATGTACTACCCACGTACTACCAGCAATAAAACTGCTCTTTGTTAGCCCACAACTGCATTTTTCGATAGTTTAGTAGAAGGGTAACTAAAATCTTTTACGATACGAACGCAGAAAATACCCAGTTATCTGCCTTCTCTATGCCCAGTTAGTTTTCAGTTTAATATTTGTATTATTAATATATTATTGTTCCATTAAACCATATAACTCCTGAAAGCATCGTCTATTCGCTATTCAGCTGTACAAAGCGCCTGAATGGTATTATTATGTAATTTCGGTTTTATGTGCCTGAAGGAGCGCCTCAGTGGCTCGTCATAAAATCCGTTTTAGAAACCCTTTAGTGTTTCCACGTACAATGCATCGCATCGCACTGTTCGCTTTGTTGTGGGTCTTAGCATTATGCTGAGCGATGGCCGTTTTGCGTGAATGTGATGCATGTTTACCCGCAACTTGTTTATTTTTGTGTGTTTATGTCCTTTTTTTATGCGTCATGTTTGCCGCAAATAAATGCATTTTCTTTCTTTCTTTCAATGAAACCCGTTTTAGATACACATTGCCTCGTTTATGTTGCGTTAGCTGTGCCATCCGACGTGGTCTCTAAGTATGAGGATTTTAACTCCTAAAAGGTCCCCGAAACGATCAATTGCAATAAATTGCTATTGTAGTAAATAGTAATATTGTCAATCGCCTCCTCTTGGTGAGAGGCAGTGGGCCATAATCCACCATGCGGGCCCAGTGCAAGTTGCGGTGCGGTTCTATGACATGCCGTCTTACTTCACCGTTTTGAGAGCAGTGGTGATAAAACAGAAAAAACAAAAGTAAAGCGCCTGTCTCGGTTCGAACCTTACGACCTTTCTCGTAAAACCTCGTCCCCACTAGGAACATTTGTCGAGCGACATGTGTCCGCGGAGACATCGGGCGATGTCGGGTGACGTCGGACGACATCGCCGCGACATTGTTGAAACTGTTCCTTATCACTACTCTTCATCGACTGTGCGACAAGGAACAGTTTTAACAATGTCGCGGCGATGTCGTCCGACGTTGCCCGACATCGCCCGATGTCTCCGGGGACACATGTCGCTCGACAAATGTTCTTAGTGGGGGCGAGGCTTAAGTCGCGACCGATACCGCTGGTCCACTAGTCCTGCTCAATCACGTAAAAAATGACAATTGCAATTTATCGTTTCGGGGATCTTTTAGAAGCCCAACAGCAGTGAAGTTTCAAAAATCCTTTTAGAGGATGCCTTATTTGTATAAAACCTTCGTGCTATACATTGGTTCTTTTGCAGTTTACTTTAAGAGACTTCGAGCTCAGTAAAGAAGTCGGTGAGTCAGTAGGTACACAAGGTTTGATAAAACCAGATATAGGAGCAGTGTGTGGGAAATAAAACGTGTAACTTTGTAATTACAATAATAAATCAATAGTTACTATTGTACTTAGCGCTAAGCAAAGGCGGTATATATACTAGTAGAGTGCCTCGCTCTAATTGAAGGTGTAGGCAGTTCCAGATATATTCTCTAACGTGGGCGGCGCAAGCGCAGCTTTACCTTGAGACTCCCAATTAGGCTGAACGACTGGCTTGTTTATGTTTTAGTGCTTTATTTGTCTAAATTAGGTGTTATTGTGCAATATTATTGTTAACTACAGCATAGAAAGACGCTGTTCGCGTTTTCACGACCTTGTAATTTCGCTGTTTAGTGCGTTCTTAGTTCAGGAGCTCGTTTTCCTTAATAGTCATATTAAATCTTCATCTGTGATGATCATAGCAATAATATTATTGTAAATTATATAGACACGTCGGTTGGAAGGGCAAGTGACTAAATGAAGAGGTTTATTGCATTGGAGTAGGTGTGGGCTTAGCAGTCTGCACGGTCGGGTGCAATGTGCAGAACTTGGAAAATAAATATATGGCTTCGCAAACAGGTCGGCAACCCTTTACATTACAGCCCACAGGATCGAACCTCCGTTAATTCTTGCTAAATTGTTGCTAATCAACACTATATTTCGTATTAGACCTCTTTTAATTGCACAATTAATGGTAAAAAGGGTAAAAGCAAGATGCATTTTTTCGCCTAGTTCGGCTTCAAGTGCTACATCTCCTGAATAGAATTTCGCGAGGACTTTGCAGCCAAAAAACACCTTCGAAATACGAAGTTTTTGAAAGGCTCTTAGACTAGAGGTATTAAAGCTGCCAGCATTGTTCACTGGAGGCCTTATAAAGGTACTATCCAGGTGTTCTAGTGTGTCATTAAAGTTGCCACACGCCTTGTGACAATAGTTCTGTTGTCTTTGACAATTCGCCCCGCTCATTCGCAATTGGTCGAAAGAACAAGTTAACACAATAGAATTGTGTCCTTTCATTTTAGTACGGCTTTAATTTTTGCGGCCCTTTCTAATTCGTGTTGTATTTTAGGTCGGGTTTCCTGTGTAATATCCTCGTATTTGAATTTTCATTGTGTTATTCATGATTAAAGACTCGGTAACTTTTGCAATAAGCCGAATTCGGCTCAATATCAAATTGGAAATTGTTACCTAATCTATACTTATAATAAATCTGTAGAAGTGAAAATTCTGTACATTGAAAATATCAAAAAAATAAATGGCAGGGGGTGTTACTAGACCGACACCGAACCCAAAAATGTGATTAAAAAAATTTTTGTCTGTCTGTCTGTCTGTCGGTCTGTCTGTCTGTCTGTTTGTTCAGGCATCACGCAAAAACTACCGGTTCGATTACGATGAAACTTGGTATAATTATTCTTTAATATCCTGGGCACCACACTGGGTACTTTTTATCCCGGAAAAATATATACAATAAAAAACAAACTTAATTTTGCGGTTCGATCCCTAGACCCGATACTGCAAAAACCGCAAATAATAAGTTTGTCGTAGGTTAAGTCACCCGCAATGGAGTTCATTTTTATTCCTTTTAGTTTTTAGAGTTATTTAGGTTTATTTTTATATAAGTCGTAGGTATAGATTTTAATTGTAAAGTATAGGTAGTATATTTGATAGTGTACGTAGTGACCGTAGGTTATTTTATAATACTGTTAGGTAGGATTAGTCATTCGTATAGATATTAGTTTTTAGGGATTTTGCTTATTTATTGAGTTTAGATTAGTTATCATCAGAAATAGGTTTATTTAGGTAGGTAGGTATTTAATTTTCTGTTATTGAGTTATTTTTTTTAAATTAGGTAGGTACTTTTTTTTTTTTTTTGAGGATGGGAAATCATCAAATGACTCCTCCCGCTCTGGGCGGAGCAGAGGGAGTGTCAGACTCCTACTGACTAAAACCCACCCGTGTTCCTTCCTTAGCCCTTTATGTTCCAGGGCAGCGGTAAACCTTTCGGATGATCCCGCTACCCTGGCAGGATTAGGTAGGTACTTAGGTAAAGATATCATATAGGTACCCTCTTAATCACCACTAATAATAATGAGACACAATTGGTTTTCTATTGTAATTAGCCACAAAGGGCCCGCGAGATGGGTACATATTAGAATTTCGAAATTTAAAATACCTACGTGTAAAATGTCAACGTTCAAAACATCGAAAATTTAAATATCGAACGACCATAATACCGAAAATTAAAATAACGTAAGTTTATACTGTCGAATAGTTAGATAATCTACGTCCAATATATCTAAAATCTAATTATCGACAAACATGACATCGAAAGTCTTAAATATCGAAGTACATATTATCTAATGACTTAAATATCGAAGTACAGAGTATCGAATGTCCTAAATATCGATATTTATTTATATGTTGTGCTACAAAAATTAGTGACAGAAACAAATCGCTGCAAAACCGACTCCACGTGGTCTTGTCTGCCCTACCCCTAGAGTGTAATTTAAGCCCGCGTAGGCGCGGAGGGGCGAGGCGGCCCGCGAGCTGAGGCGGAGGTGGCTTTAACGGCCGCCGCCGCGGCTGATGCCGCGGCTGAGCCGAAGCTGCGGTGGTGAGCGTTAAAATCATCGACGACGATAAGCTCGCGTGGGACCGCCGGAGCCCAGCAGCGCCGGAGCCGTGACAGAAACCATGCTTGCTGCAGGATAAGGCGTAGTCGACGGAGCCCCGCTTCGCGGGGCCCCTATTTCTGTCTGCAGGGTTTAAAGGAACCTAACACGAAGGGGATGACGGGGGGTCGTTCGCTCGCTCCGCTCGCTCACTTGAGCCCCCGTCATCCCCTTCGAACCTAACCTGTCCGAGTCGGGGTGCCCCAATACCCGAGCTCGCTTCGCTCGCTCTTGCATCCTAAGTTCTCATTGCCTTTATAATAAATCGAGAAGTGTAAAAAAAAAATACACGGATAAACACAAATAGGAACACAGATAGGATAGGATTGAAAAAAATATTAGTAAAAAAGATGAATATACTTCGAAACTTGCATATTTACAAGCGATTACTAAAAATTGAATGAACTGTTTACTTTATATTCACAATCCCAATATATTTTGTCATGACTCAGCCGATTTTTAGTATAAGCAAAACCATTTCTTTGCACCTTAAATCCCCCTTTTTGAGTCTTAAAAACTTCTAATCCGTGATCCGACATGATAATGGTATTCGCTAAACAATACGTTAAACGTTTGCAGTGGACAGACTAATGAGTGACTAATGCGTTGGCAGAGTGTGACAATTTCAAATCTACCGACATTTTTTCCTATAAGTATCAAGTTCGATATTTTAACTAGTAGGTATTTTTAACGTAAATATTATGAACTAAAGTGTATTAAATGTTGACATTTTGAACTTAGGTATAATGATTATCGATATTTTAAATCATTAGATATTTTTATCACTCGGCATTTCAATGTTAGACATTTTAAGCATTGGTATTTCAATTTTCGATATTACGATATAATCGGTATTTCAATTTTCGATGTTTTGAACGTTGATATTTTACACGTAGATATTTTAATTTTCGAAATTCAAATATGTACCCCGCGAGATAGATGACATTCTGGGGAAACACATACATTTTATCCTGTTAGCACGTTCCCGTGGGATAATTTCCGACATCCACGCGGGCGAAGCCGCGGGCAGAAGCTAGTTTCTCAATAAAGTTTTCTCCCTTAAACAAACTTCCAATTTATGTTCTATCAACATTGTCATATTAATCAACTGACTATTAGATCCGCGTCGTTGGCGTAAAGTGTCAATATTCCACGCTATTACCCCGATCAATTATAACAGGATTAGGCCCGATGCGCCAGGACTGCGGTAACAGGATAGCGCGGGTGGCGAAGCCCTGCAGGCCCACCTACACGGTGCATGCGACGACTTGCCCTCTGTTTATGAGTGCATATTGTATTTCAGCTAAATATGATTCTGTTTACGCCTGCTGTTGGTTGAGGGTCTTCCGGTTTTCGAGTTCATTAGTAATTGAGCCTCACCATACGAAATTAAGTAGGTGCTTATTGTGGAATTATCTACTGTTTTAGGAAAGCTTACAATGGCCAGATTTTCAATTAGTTTGTCTTGTTTGTAAATCTTTTTGGAGATTTTATCTATACTTATAATAAATCTGTAGAAGTGAAAATTCTGTACATTGAAAATATCAAAAAAATAAATGGCAGAGGGTGTTACTAGACCGACACCGAACCCAAAAATGTGATTAAAAAAATTTTTGTCTGTCTGTCTGTCTGTCGGTCTGTCTGTCTGTCTGTCTGTCTGTTTGTTCAGGCATCACGCAAAAACTACCGGTTCGATTACGATGAAACTTGGTATAATTATTCTTTATTATCCTGGGCACCACACTGGGTACTTTTTATCCCGGAAAAGTATATACAATAAAAAACAAACTTAATTTTGCGGTTCGATCCCTAGACCCGATTACTGTACCAACCGCAAATAATAAGTTACGTCACCCGCAGTGGAGTTCATTTTTATTCCTTTTAGTTTTTAGAGTTATTTAGGTTTATTTTTATATAAGTCGTAGGTATAGATTTTAATTTTAAAGTCATCATCTGCCTAGCCTTTTCCCAACTATGTTGGGGTCGGCTTCCAGTCTAACCGGATGCAGCTGAATACCAGTATTTTACATGAAGCGACTGCCTATCTGACCTCCACAACCCAGTTACTGGGTAATACGATACCCCTTGGTAAGACTGGTTGTCAGACTTTCGGGCTTCTGACTACCCGTAACGACTGTCAAAGATCCACGAATGATAGCCGGGACCAACAGCTTAACGTGCTTTCCGAGGCACGGAGGGGTCTCGGTATGTAAAGATGGTCACCCATCCACAGACCAACCGCGGCAAGCGTAGCTTAACCTGACCGATCGACCTGTGCGGCTGTTATTATTTAGCCACGGGCCCCTCATATTTTAATTTTAAAGTATAGGTAGTATATTTGATAGTGCGCGTCGTGACCGTAGGTTATTTTATAATACTGTTAGGTAGGATTAGGTAGTCATTCGTATAGATATTAGTTTTTAAGGATGTTGCTTATTTATTGAGTTTAGATTAGTTATCATCAGAAATAGGTTTATTTAGGTAGGTAGGTATTTAATTTTCTGTTGTTGAGTTTTTTTTTAAATTAGGTAGGTACTTAGGTAAAGATATCATATAGATACACTCTTAATCACCACTAATGAGACACAATTGGTTTTCTATTGTAATTAGCCACAAAGGGCCCGCGAGATAGTTGGCATTCTGGGGACGCACATACATTTTATCCTGTTAGCACGTTCCCGTGGGATAATTTCCGACATCCACGCGGGCGAAGCCGCGGGCAGAAGCTAGTAAGGTAGTAACTACATAAAGCAACATGAATCTGGTAACTGGTGGCATGCTATGTAACGCTAACTATCTTTGTCAAATTCTTCACAAAACTTATTTGTATATTTTGTTCAAGTTCTTAGCCCTGCTATTATCAGCCAAGATCAGACACAGTCTCGACATTTATAAACTAACCAGAAATTACTAGATTCCAGTCTCGATTTGTTGTCGTAATTGCAAGGATGAGTGGATGACATTCGCTAACAAACACTGCATCATCGGAAGCTTCTGGTGTAGTCGGAGCGGGGGCGGCAGTCACGCACGAGCCGATTCGGAACAATGGCGGCACACCCTCGCGGAAGCCGACGCCATTACATGCTCGGCTACTCGCGACTGCCCAACTCCCCGTCTGCGCCTGCGGTCACCCGCAATCTTTGCTAATAACTTGCATTCTTTTGGAATCGATTGCTTTGAGAATTATTACTGCCAGGTGCGGATTTGATTGGAGTTGGTCTGCATCCGACTTTGTGCTCATAGACGGAATTGATTACAACGCCATAATAACTAAACTCAAACTCGAAGCATTTATTTCAATTAAGGGCTGATTTTTCAATCATCTGATAACTGTATACGAAGAATAATTTTGAAATATTGACAGTTATTTCCTACAAAAAGTGTCAAATGTCAATTTTATTTCTCGAATAAAATTTATCAGGCGATGGAAAAATATAGTAATATACCTACTTGGAACGTCGTAACATTAAAAACCAGGTACTTTCGCCAATCATTAAAGATTATGATGCTGATATTCTCAGTAGCTCTCTCAGAGTATATGTAAGCTGGGGGTCTACTCCGAAGTGGTAAATGTATCGTATCGGCCGAATGTTCGGCCGTTTCCTGCTACGAAGTTACTATTTGGTTCGGTCGGTCCCGATCCTACACTTCTACACTCTTTCGAATATTGACTATGGTCCCGACCCAACTGAGCCGATCCGAACTTTTTTCGCATTTTTTCAATAATATTCGATACGGCCATGTGGTGGTCCGATCCTATCATTCGAATGTGTCACTTCGGAGTAGACCTCCAGTACTGTACCTAACTTTTGCTTTATTAGTCGTAAACGCCTGTCATATTATGGGATCTTATATTATATCATATGAAGAGCTTCGTGACAATACATTTTGGGACTTTTTCTACAATGTCAACAAAGATCAATACTTAAGGGTTGTGAGTGCATAGGACAACAATGACTAATTGGCTTATGTCAGAGTATACTCGTATTCCCTTGATGCCATTGTCCGATTATGTAACTCCGCATTGCTTTACAAGATAAATATTTACTTTCTACTTTTAGCAGAGCCTTGGTTTTTCCCGTTGCAGTTGTACTTTTCATCCATTAGCTTGAATCATGTTTCCCAAAACTTGGTACTTTAGATGCGCATGAGTGCCTTCATTTGTCATGTTTTGATTCATGACATGATTCATGATCTTAATCAAATCGCCGAAACGTTGGTTATGACTAATGCTCGGTTCCTATAAACAAAAAGAATCGTTTTGCTCACCAATGGTAGCATTTTTTATTGCCAAACTGGGCATCTACATAGATTCGTAAGGCAATTTTACTTGTGATAGCTACTTTAATATGGGAGGGTCTACTATGCAAAGCTTTGAGGTCTTTGCTTCATTATTGGTAAAGATACAAGAGTCTTAATTTTAACCAATAACGGTTCTGTAAATTATAGGAATCCGCTATAAGCAGCAGTAAAGACAAAACCGACCTCTTGCATAACAGACCTGAAATAGTCCGTCAAAACCGTCCGCTAGTAAACTACAAAGTAATTACTCGACACAGATCCGGTCGAGCGATTTACTGGATAATGTCAGAGTAAATAAGGATGAGGGGATCGCACTCACATAAATTAGAAAATAGTGTTTTAGTAACTACCCAGGTGGTCGACTGACACGCTGACTAATATGGCGTCGCTCGGCCTGTCTTGCGCCCGCGCAAACTGTTTGACAGTTTACGGTCAATACTATGATGCTTGAGCGCAATTTCTGGGACATCTTTACGTGTTTTCCCGTAATGATATTTGCTCGTTGGGACTGTGCCTTGTATTATTTATGAGTCGTCGGAGGTGTTGAATTAAACAAATGTGTTGCTATTTCTATGCTGAAGTAACTTAGTTGTATTCATCAAAAATGTCTTTATTTATTATCATCCAAGTGACTTTATTTGGACATCTTCTGACCGTCAAACGTCTCAGACCTGCACCCTAATTGCCTAACACTATCAATCAAAATCCGAATCATTTTGAAGGATATTGTTAATCCATTGCTTCATATGTTCAACAAATTTGTCTGCTCAACAACGTAAATAACGCAATGAATGTTGTGGTACAGTTAGTGTGTTACGCAATTTTCCCGCTGTTCTATGGACCATATTCGACACCAGGACTACAACATTTTATATCAATTTCCTAATCCATTCGAAAAAAAAATAATTTTTCAAATCGGTTGGCAAGCGACGGAGTTACGCGCGAACAAACATAATAAAAAAAAAATACAAACATCCGAATTGAGAACCTCCTCCTTTTTTAGAAGTCGGTTAAAAACAAATAACAGTAAGAGTAAAAGCCGAACTCTTCCGGGGAATGTTCATTTGATTGTTTGTTATTTGCGGCACCAAGCCACAATGTCTGTTAATTGAAGGGATCGATACAATGGTTATAAAAATCGAGATAGTGTCAATTAGTGGTCGTCCCTTAGCGGCGTTTGTCTATTTTGGTCCATGCTGGGGAACAAATTTATGTAGCTATCAAATTAAGGAATACCTACTTTATGGTTTACAAATTGTTTGTTGTTGTGCGTTTTTGTTAGGCGTGGACGTTTGAGCTTAATGTGCTTATTTTACAAAGAAAAGAGCTTAGTGAGAGAACATATTTTTGAAAAACTTTTTCTACCAGAGGTGGAATTTTTATTTTGGAGTAATTGTGGCGTAAAAGAATTTAATGTGCGTTTCTAGTTTATATTTGACGTAGATCCATGTCTAGGCTTATTACTTGATCCCTTTTAAAGTAGGTATTTGTAATGAATGGGTCGATTTCGTCATTCCTGTAGCATTTTTGAAGCAGTTGTTTAGTTTCGGTACGTTTTTGATCCCTTTTAAATGTGTCTGTCGACTTGTCTTTAATTATATTTCAAGGATTGTGTTAACTCTTTTTGGTTTATCTATGAGAAACTTAAGTAGGTTGGTAGGTAGTAGGTAGAAGGTACCAGTGGGGGTGGGACGGGGTAGATGGTACCAGTGGCTGTCGGTACCGGGTAGATTAGTGGAAAGTACCTTTGTGTACATATTTTATGATCGGACCAAGATTACGGCTGGATTTTAAAAGACAATTGAGTTTGTTGCGCCATTTCTTCTCCGGGGTACCTAGGTATATAGTCAGATAGAAAATGTCGCCTGTATGTAGATTTAAAATACTTATATATCTAAAAAGATTCGGGTGTCAAAAGTCAAAAGATACTTAACGATCCCGACAGTTACTTGTACTTCCCGACACTGATATTTTTTTTTGTACTGGACCATACCTGGGAACCTTCTGGTTACGGAGATATTGAAGGTCAAAATTTCAACTTGTACTGATGTTTTTTTTTTACGAAAACAAGTTTTTCATGTTATAAAACAACCCGTATGCACACAATGTTTTGCGTGTGTTACTTTGCGCATTACCGCAAACACCAAATTTTCGCACCAAAAATAAAAGTCGTTATACAGCAATTATTTTTATGCAATGTTACTTATTTATTTATTACTTTAATTGAAACGGTTTAAAACCAATTACAGTAATTAAAGATACGATTTGTATATACACGAACACAAGATAAAATAAAAGATAAAAAGTACACAAAAGATACAATAGTATCTTTTGTGTACTTTTTATTTTATCTTGTGTTCGTGTATAATCATCTAGTAAAATATCATCACTTAGTTTGATGTACAGAATGCGTAGTTGACGGTTATGCGATGGGTCTTTTTACACCCTGTATTTTACGTGTAAAACTGATTCCGATATAATCCTACTTACAGAATAAACAATTTCATTTCACTCAGTTTGTAATCCAAACCATTACGGTTAATACAATTGTTATCTATGGACAGTTAATTGCTCGATTGTGGGATGTTTACTATTGAACAAGGCTTGATTAGCCATGCCTCCCTTTCGTTGGCTAATGGCTATTCATTAATACGAATCGAGATTATACAATTAGAAAGTTTGTTTAATTATAACCAAAGCGGCTACCTGTTTACGTGTAGGTCTGTTGACTTTGGATACATTTTCTCAATTGCCTTTTGTATTTACGATATTGTGAAAGGCATCTGAAGGCCAATTTTCGTACTTAAAAACGTTTAAAATTCAAGCTGCAATCTCATCTCAGGGAAAATCAATGTCAAAAACTTGTATGTAAATTGATTGTATTTTCTCTTAAATTGTATCTTCTTGTATTGTCTGTCTCTTAAGATACAGCACCCTAATTGCGGAACATACGATCAATCGGAATCGGTTTTATTTTGACAGTTCAACAACATTCATTGAGTTATTTACGTCTTGAGCAGACAAATTTTTCGAACTTATGAAGCAATGGATTAGCAATTTGATTCAAAATGATTCTGATTCCGATTGATTGGGTGTTACGCAATTAGGGTGCAGGATACCCTAGTTTAAGAGACAGAGTTTAATCTATTGTGTACATATTTCTGAAGCATCCAAATGTTTTATGTAAATGTTCTCTACCATAAATTCAAAAAGTGTAAACTTAAAGTACACACGCCAGCACATCAAGCTACTACAATCTGTCAAATTTCTTTAATATCTTTTGAACTTTATCTCTAAAGCATTAAGGTTCAAGGCTGGCGTCTGTACAATTATCTGTATTTTTGGGAAATAAAGATATTTATTTATTTTTGACAGATTGCGAATGAGATTTGAATGCGAAAGTTCTGAAAAATACGGGAATTGCCCCTCTGAATTTTACATTGACATAATAAAAGTATGACATTGAACTGCCTCTTGGTCTGGCAAGAATTATTATTATTATTTTAAGAATTTAAACTTTCACTAAATCATCATCTGCCTAGCCTTTTCCCAACTATGTTGGGGTCGGCTTCCAGTCTCACCGGATGCAGCTGAATACCAGTTTTACATGGAGCGACTGCCTACCTGACGTCCACAGCCCAGTTACTGGCTAATACGATACCCCTTGGTAAGTCTGGTTGCCAAACTTTCAGGCTACTGTCGACCCGTAACGACTGTCAAAGATCCATGATCCATCCACCTACTTACAAAAATAAAATCATTTATCATGAATGACAGCCGGGACCAATGTTTCCAAGGCACGGAGGGGTATGGGGTATGTGAAGATGGTCACCCATCCACGGGCCAACCGCGGCAAGTATAACTTAACCTGATCGATCGACCCGTGTGGCTGTTATTACTTAGCCACAAGCCCCTCAAAACTTAAGCTTTCATCGAATTATCTTCTAAAAATGAGATTTTCAGTCACTATAGTCACTGCTCATCTTTATTTATTCCACGTATTTTATTTTCTATTAGAAATAATATTTTTTATAAAGCGATAAGTCCTACCATATAAAATGATATTGTTTTATCTATACAAATAAATAAAATTGAAGCGTCTGTTTGTAATGTTTAAATAACAGCTTTTTACTAAATAAAAATAAACATACTAAATGCATATGAAAGTATATACGGTACCTACTTATAATTTTAGTTTGTCTGTTTATCTGTTTGTTCCGGCTAATCTCCGAAACGGCTGGACCGATTTTGACGGGACTTTCACTGGCAGATGTTATAAGGAGTAACTTAGCCTACTTTTATTTTAGAAGAAGAATTAGGGTTCTGTGCAAACCCATATTCGTAAACGAAATCGCGGCCACAGCTAGTATAAAATAAGACCTTTCCTTCGCTTTCAAAAGATATGAAATGACTATACTCATAAGTATCTTGGCATTGTAACACCGAGACACTTCGCACGTCAATAAAATTGGACGCGGGACATGACTATATATTTTTTTTTTCTAGCTATAATAAGTATCTCATATTCCTAATGAAATAAGAAAGTTTTTTAATCGAACCATTATAAATATATGACTCATTAGATATTAAATACTTAGCTTGTTGCAATGTCGGCACGGTTCTGCTGCGCTGCGTGTCGCGGGTTCGATTCCCGCACGGAACAAATATTTTTATGACCTACATGTATTTGTTCCGAGTCTGGGTATTTTTCTATCTATAATATGTATGTATTTACAAAAAAAAAAATGTATATATGTAGTTTATCAGCCATCTTGTTACCATAACACAAGCATTAGGTTGCTTAGTTTGGGACTAGATGGCGCTGTGTGAAATGTCCAGGGATATTATTATTAATGTTGCTAAAGGGGCCGGCCCGTGGCTAAATAATAACAGCCGCACGGCTCGATCGATGGATCTTTACATACTGAGACCCCTCCTGCCTCGGAAAGCACGTTAAGCGGTTGGTCCCGGCTGTCATTCGTGGATCTTTGAGTCGTTACGGGTAGTCAAAAGTCCGAAAGTCTGACAACCGCAGTCTTACCAAGGGATATCGTATTACCCAGTAACTGGGTTGTGGAGGTCAGATAGGCAGTTGCTCCATGTAAAATGCTGGTATTCAGCTGCATCCGGTTAGACTGGAAGCCGAACCCAACATGGTTGGGAAAAGTATGATGATGAGATAGTTAGCTTGTTCAGTTGAGAGTGAATGGTCAGTAATATTTATTTATTTGTTTATACATTTGTGTGCATACACAAATTCTGTTATATTCATCTACAGTGTGGTGATTAATAAATCAGCTATATTCATCTACAATGTGGTGATTAGGTTATCACACTAACAGTACAGCGGTTATTACCTCGAAATGGTTATCAGTCTGTTAAAATAATCTTTTCCAACGCCCGATAATTTTATCGGAGGAATAATTTCGAATTTTTTACAGTTCTACCATACAAAACTGCCAGACGCCAATTTTATTCCCAAAATAAACATTATCTGTCGATTGAAAAATCAGCCCTTACTGAAAATAGAAACTGAGTTAAAAAAAAAATAGGTTACTTAAATATTTACACGAAATAAACCACCCTTGATAATAATTAAGCACTAGACGCGCGGGGCGGTGGTATCAACAATTCAACACAAAATTTATGGTATTGTTACCAGATGTTATATAAAACACGAAAAAAAGGCTCTACGGCTAGAATGTTAATATTATTAATTATTTTAATTGTGTATGTTTAAAATACGTAATGTAGAATAAATGGTTTCAATTAATGTGATTACCTAATCGCCACACTGTATAATCACTACATATGGAAGTTAAGGCGGCTGCTGTGCTGTAAATATGTTTCAGAAGCTGACTCCTTGATTATTGCCATAAATCTATACTTATAATAAATCTGTAGAAGTGAAAATTCTGTACATTGAAAATATCCAAAAAATAAATGGCAGGGGGTGTTACTTGACCGACACCGAACCCAAAAATGTGATTAAAAAAATTTTTGTCTGTCTGTCTGTCTGTCTGTCTGTCTGTCTGTCTGTTTGTTCAGGCATCACGCAAAAACTACCGGTTCGATTACGATGAAACTTGGTATAATTATTCTTTAATATCCTGGGCACCACACTGGGTACTTTTTATCCCGGAAAAGTATATACAATAAAAAACAAACTTAATTTTGCGGTTCGATCCCTATACCCGATTACCACTGTCTGTACTGTACCAACCGCAAATACTAAGTTTGTCGTAGGTTGGGTCACCCGCAGTGGAGTTCATTTTTATTCCTTTTAGTTTTTAGAGTTATTTAGGTTTATTTTTATATGAGTCGTAGGTATAGATTTTAATTTTAAAGTATAGGTAGTATATTTGATAGTGTACGTAATGACCGTAGGTTATTTTATAATACTGTTAGGTAGGTTTAGTCATTCGTATAGATATTAGTTTTTAGGGATTTTGCTTATTTATTGAGTTTAGATTAGTTATCATCAGAAATAGGTTTATTTAGGTAGGTAGGTATTTAATTTTCTGTTATTGAGTTTTTTTTTTTAAATTAGTTAGGTACTTAGGTAAAGATATCATATAGGTACCCTCTTAATCACCACTAATGAGACACAATTGGTTTTCTATTGTAATTAGCCACAAAGGGCCCGCGACATAGATGGCATTCTGGGGAAGCACATACATTTTATCCTGTTAGCACGTTCCTGTGGGTAAATTTCCGACATCCACGCGGGCGAAGCCGCGGGCAGAAGCTAGTCGTTTAATAAAATTGTCTATCATATCACCACCTTGCTTATCTTAAATCTTAACCCATGAGAGAATCCATCATGAATCATTATTTCAGCCGAAAGACGTTTACTTCTGGACACAGAACCGATCGATGCTTCTCGCATCCAGCGGATTCCTGCGGCCTTCACCAGGTCACCGGTCCACCTTGTCCTCTAACGCTACGTCTTCCGGTACGCGGTCGCCACTCCAAAACCTCCCCAAATAATTTCATCTAAAATTAAACGACATTTCATTTCAATCATCCACCGCTGCACCGTTTCCAAAGAAAACATTCTCAGAAAACAATTCACTCCGCTTTCAATGTGTGTCCATTTAAAAATAGTCTGTATTTTGGCCGGTGGTTACGCGAAATGACTAAGTTTCCCTGGCTAATGAGCCGTAATACGAACCGGTGCCGTCTCGCTACCGTGGAAGGCGCCCTGAGCGGTGTAGCAAGACCGGAGACGGGCCGTACGGACAGTGATCCGGTCATGATTGGCAGCTCTTCAATTTAATGTGCTTGAATTGCTGTGTATTGTAGACTTGGAATGCATAGGATAAACTGATTTTAGGTCGTTTTATTGAAATTGCACTGTAGGGTCTTAGATAGTTTGTATCAAAATCTTTAGGCCGCGTTCACACCGAACGTGAACGTGAGCCATTTAATTACAAAATTATTGAAAAAGCAATTTCTACAACCGCCGAATGACTTTTATGTCATTCTTACATTTTGAAGTAATGTTGACATCATTTTGCGTTGAAGTGATATGATAAGCCTTCATTGTTAAACTACTATACAAACTATGGCTTTAAATCAGATTTTCCGGTTCGACGTTTTGTCTTAGGCCACGAAGCCTCTTAGATTTACAGCTTCCATTCTATCTTGTTCTGGCTTGCGTCCCATTAGGTTTGGTCCCTTTAGTGATTTAAGTGGACCTAAATGAACGTATATAATATGGTAATCACTTCACGAAAACACTGACCACTTTTGGACTTGGTCCTATTAAACTCCTTCCTTGTCAACTGACATCTTTATTTGTGTATTACGTTGTTGATGCTGTATTTTTGTTACGACAAGATTCTAAGTAGATATAGTGCGATGCGTTTCTTGGACACAGAATGTCACAGTTCGTCTTCCGGCAAAGTTGGGATAGAGCTCGGACTTGTTTTCAGAAAACCCTTCAATATTTATTGAGGTGACAATAAGGGCTGGTTTGGATAGCTGGTGGTGGGTGCCCTTGAAGTGGTCGTTATTATTATTTGGCCCTGATGAGGGCCGTTGGTTATGGCTCTTAGGGGAGCCGTTTAAGTGTACTATCGTGGTGAAAGGATTTGTCAGCTAGACTCTGCGTTACTGAGTGCTAGCTATCCAGGGTGCGCCAGGCGTTTTAAATCGCAGTACGATTTATGTTAACGCCGCTCAGGGAGGCTCCTTTCAAGGTATATTAAAGGTTTTCATGGGCCTAGGAAAAAAAAAAATCTATACCTACAAACTCCGCGTTTTCAAATTTGCAAAAGATACTCGTATAAGCGAAAATGGCCGCTCGAAAGTTTGTATTGGTTTAGTGGTGCGGTTTTAAGTTCTGGTGCTATCGATTTTACATCATCATCATCATTGGCGGCCTTATTCTACCGACTGCCGAGTATTGGCTGCTATCGATTTTACAAATAATTATTAATGGATGATTTAATAGTTTTGTGGTGATCCACATTATGAACAAGTGGTTTTGTTATGTCCTATGTTATAACGGTGCGTTTTTAATCAGCGACACGCAGATATTGAGAGATCGATGAGCAGTGGTGGCCCAGTTGTAACGCCCGCGCCTAATGAGTTGTGGGTCGTAGGTTCGTACCCAGATAGGTGCTTTAATTTGTGTAAATTATTTCATCACCACTGCTTTCAAAACGGTGAAGGAAAACATCGTGAGGAAACCGCCATCTCCTAAAACCAAAAATTCTAAGACATGTGACATCTAGCAACCCACACTGAGCCCGCGTGGTGGATTATGGCCTCCTCCCTCTCCATTGAGAGGAGGCCTGTGTCCCAGCAGTGGGAACATTATAATAGGCTGGTTATGCGCAGATATCGTGTTTTATTCCCAGGCAAGTTCAATGTTATTGCTTTTGGTTCCTGGTTCCTGGGAATCACCTCGGGTTAACATACTTGTCCTTCCCTACCCTACTAACTAAGACCTTCCATTCCTCCCTTTTCCTAACCATCTTATCATTGTAGGTCTGACGGCTTGGGAAGCATTCCTGACTTAAGTTTCGACATTAAGTCAGTCGTCATCACGAGTCTGGATTACAACGAGCAAGGGTAAGTCTTTAAAACTGTAATAATGTAGATAATTATCTAGAAAGTTATAAATACTTCAAATTGAACCTTATCTACAACCTTGAACCTATCGAAAATTCAGTGACTTGATATTGGAATATTGATTATCGAATTCTGGTCAACATCATTGACGTTCAAAATGTGCTGATTCTCGGTCTAATTGGAATTATTCTATCTTGATTTTGATTTGACCATAATATGGAGTAAGTATTTATAATTACTTTTACAACGACAGATAATTTTATGCGAGGAATAATTTTGAATTTTTGACAGTTCTTCTAGTTCTAGGGGCCCGTGGCTAAATAATAACAGCCGCACAGGTCGAACGGTCAGGTTAAGCTATGCTTGCCGCGGTTGGTCTGTGGATGGGTGACCATCTTTACATACCGAGACCCCTCCGTGGCTCGGAAAGCACGTTAAGCCGTTGGTCCCGGCTGTCATTCGTGGATCTTTGACAGTCGTTACGGGTAGTCTGAAGCCCGAAAGTCTGACAACCAGTCTTACCAAGGGGTATCGTATTACCCAGTAAGTGGGTTGTGGAGGTCAGATAGGCAGTCGCTCCATGTAAAATACTGGTATTCAGCTGCATCCGGTTAGACTGGAAGCCGACCCCAACATAGTTGGGAAAAGGCTAGGCAGATGATGACAGTTCTTCTATACAAAATCTTGCAGACGTCAATTTTATTCCACGAATAAAAATTATCCGTCGATTAAAAAAGCAACTCTTAGGGCTGATTGTTCCAACGCTAGGTAATTTTATCCAAGGAATAATTTTGAATTTTTGATAGTTCTTCTATACAAAATCTGTTAGACGTCAATTTTATTCCACGAATAAAAATTATCTGTCGATCGAAAAAGCTACCCTTAGGGCTGGCTGATTGTTCCAACGCCAGATAATTTTATCCGAGGAATGATTTTGAATTTTTGACAGTTCTTCCATACAAAATCTGTCAGATGTCAATTTTATTCCACGAATAAAAATTATCTGTCGATTGAAAAAGCTACCCTTAAGGCTGGCTGATTGTTCCAACGCCAGGTAATTTTATCCAAGGAATAATTTTGAATTTTTGACAGTTCTTCTATACAAAATCTGTTAGACGTCAATTTTATTCCACGAATAAAAATTATCTGTTGATTGAAAAAGCTACCCTTAGGGCTGGATGATTGTTCCAACGGCAGATAATTTTATCGGAGGAATAATTTTGAATTTTTGACAGTTCTTCCATACAAAATCTGTCAAACGTCAATTTTATTCCACGAATAAAAATTATCTGTCGATTGAGAAATCAAATAAAGAATTGAAATTGTATAATTTACTGTGAAGAATGTGGCTAAGTTAGTAATACATATTACTATTAATTTTTGTTGACGTTCGTTATTCATTAAAAGCTTAGTTATATTTCCTATTGCATATTCAAATGCTTCACATTGAATTGCAACCAGTTTTTAATTCACAGCGTTAAAAAGCTCACAGAATAAAATGTTGGATAGTTAAATTCCTTACATTTTCCGACGTTTCGAACACTTTTCAAGCGTTCATTTTTTGAAGTGAAAACTTCTTTAGCGGCGTTGTGCACTTTTTTTGTGATGGGTAAAAAATGTTAGTAGTTTTCACTGAGTGTTTTCTTGAAGTTAAATTAAATATCTGATGAGGTTATTTAATTGAAATGGTGTTTTGGGAAAGTACGGTAATATCTCAAGTTTTTTAAAATTAACATTTATCTTTTTCCATACTTGGACTTTAACAGATTACTGCATTCTAATAACTATCACCGTTACACCAAAACAATATTAACATACAAATAAAATAAGAAAGGCCAATAAAGTGCCCAATTATAACCGTAAGTAACGATTGTAAAATACCCATACATTTGTGTATAATATTTTAGTACATAAGTACACACTGTCACGTCCCATTTCCTATATCGGATGCACTATGAATACCAACCCGAAAATTGCCGAAGTTAGCCGAAGTCACGCGTAGCTATAACATGTGGTTTTAATAGCGAGCATAAACTATTGTCAGGTCCGCTGCGCATGTACGTCACAGTAACCTATTTTCTCCGGTTTATCCGCAAATAGGTCGCGGATAATTAGTTCGTTATAATATTCTGGTTTAATGAAAATGTCAGCTGACATGACACTTCTGGCAAAGCATTCTAGAGGAGTCTCTCAATACAGAATAATAGGTACCTACTCCTAAATCGCTTCTAAGGACTTTTTTATTAATAAAATAATTATTTCAAATTAACAAACGTTTAAACTTAGAATAGGTTCTATACTGATTTTTTTTTTGAATTTTTACAGTTTTTCTATAGGTACTAGAACTGTCAGATATCAATTTTATTCCATGGATAAAAGCTAACTTTGGTAAACTCAGCCCTTAGAAGACTTGCAAATGGTATCTATCTGAAAAAAAGTAACAGACCTAACATACCGTTTTTCCCCTTGTCATAGAAGCGGGATTCAGTGTGGAAAATTTAAAATTATCAAGACTCCACAAGCTAGGTAAATACTCGTATTTAATTAACTGTATTATTTCTTGTAAGGTAGATGATTTGTTTTAGTAAAGCAATCAATACAAATTAAATTAATCATATTAATATTATACTTGTACTTAATTGTGTTACAAACGATTCTTATAAAACGCATACCTACAGGGGTTTAAGTGGGTCAATTTTAATGAAATTACCCAAGGTTGCACCGCTTATGTATTACTGGAACTTTTAAACTCAAATGCTCATAAGAAGTTTTTACTTCGATGATTAATTCGCAATTTTATAAGACCAATAAAACCTTATATTAAATAGTTACAGCTAAGTCAAATTCCAATAGTTTTACTGTATTTTTATTGGTTTAGTTGTAAAACAGGTAGCTTTTATGGATTTGTTTTAGTGCAAGAAGCCGTGTGTATAATTTAGCATGCTCATAACAATATAAGGTGTCAGTTTCATTAGTACCTGGGGTATACGGCAATGGTAGACGAAACTCAATTTTATAATATTTACTGTTGGTTATTAACAATAAGACACTGAATATCGATTTCCTGTTTTATTGCACCTCTGTGAAAGCTAAATATCTACTATTTGATAGGTTTTCTACGAATTAGATAAATGCGCGCCAATGTCTATTGATGCGGCTCTCGGCCATTTTCTTTTTGCGTTTTACCTAAGACATTTCAGGTTTTTTTTTTAAACTTGCTTTTATTCTTTATTTAGTGTGGGATAAGAAAAGAGTTTGATGAAATGGTTTTGGTTATGTTGAGAGAATGAATGAAAGGCCACTAACCAAAGGTATCTCAAGGCATATGTGAGTGGAAACGCCGGGAGGGGACGACCTAGGAGAACATAATATAGTGACCTTATTGGTGATGTTTTTCAGAAATGTCTGGTGCGTAGAACTCGCAACCGGCGTGCGTGTATGACTAGATGTATGGACGTAAACGAGGCAATGGGGTATGTAAGGATCGTAGCAGGTGACTTTCTGTAGTTTCTGCCTACCCACATGGGAATAAGGAGTTTGTTTTGTTTTGTTTAAAAAAACAATAAAAAATAAGGAAGGAAGGAAAGGAATAAGGAGTGAGTTTAGATTATGTAATGTGTGTGTTGTGGGAAAATTCTACGATCCCATCTCAGACATCGACCTACATGGTCTTCATATGATCTGACCAAAGAATATGTCTGGACTTTAAAAGAGACTGTGACCTCTGAGTTTGTTTCGGCCTTTCTTCTCAGACTAGTCAGATAGGAAAAGCCGACCTCATCTAGTTTTAAAATATGATTGACGTGTAAAAGTGTTTGTACAAAAATAAAATCATTTATCTTTTGATCTTTCGTAGGAAAAAGAGATCGTAGGAGTAAAATTCGCCTTTGTAATTTCGTTTCTATCCATCCATTAGAAAAGCGTGAGGTATCATAACGTATGGTACCTATTGCATAAACTTATTATATCCCTTTCAATTTTCATTTGACTCTCCAAACGTTTATGACTAAAGACCTTTATCATCGCATGTGAGCCCATTCTCTCAGTAAACTGAGCATAAAAATTATGTATCTAGTTTATAAGGTTACAAGTTGCGTTTACGTGGTGACATTGTTCAGCTCCTGAGTTGGGATGACACGCAAGTCCCGTCCGGGGCTGGTACGAGTCCACCGAGCCCCGAGCTCATCCGATCCGATCGATACAACAAATAATGTTCGCGTGATGGATGATCCTCGCCGAATTCTATTGTTGTTCATACAATTTTGGAAGAATAGAAGAATGTAGACTGTGCGACGGCCCTTTGATTTTGAGGCCTACTTTAAATTTAGGCCAGGTGTCATGATGACCTGGATGGAAGCTTCTGGCTTTGCGTAATAAGTAGGACGAGTGAGACATGTGGAATGGATTCGTGGAGGCTTTTTACGTTACTTAAGTGGGACGTAAATCTTTTTGCATTTAAGTAGGTTTTGCAGGTGTTTATTGTAGCTTAATGAGTATGCTGATCCTTTTTCCAGTTGCTTTGTCGTTAAAAAAATACATACATCTGCAGCTGCTGATTACAAATGGATGGTTCATCTCTAACCAGCACCCTATTTGTGTAACACACAATTCTAGGGTTTTGAAAGGAATTCCTAATCCATTTGCTTCATAGTTTTGAAACATTCTTCTGCTTAACTACGTAAATTACGCAATGAACATGGTTGAACTGTCAAAATGCAAGTCATTGCAATTGTAGGTAATTGTGTTACGCTATTATCACGCTGATCATCAAAGATTTAAGCGAAATGCTTTGGCAACGTCGATCGTAAGGTAGTTTGTCTGTTCTAGTTTATTTCAAACTCTTTACATATTGCACGACTTCCCATACTTAATCTTTTATGACCTAGGTAAGGACCATCTCTGATACATTTTATGAGTCTCATATCTACAATATCAGATCACCGTGGGCGATATAGTAATTTATGCGTAACATTACCATTAATTAGATTCTAATGTTCTGAACATTCTCCGACAATTAGAAACGGAAGCAATAAAGGGTGGTGTAAATTATGCGAATGTGTTAGTGTATGTTCACGTTGACAAGCGATCGCGATGGCTGGCGCGAACATGCAAACCTGAAGTAGTGTAGGAGTAGGTTAGGAGTAGGGTAGAAGTAGGGTAGGAGTAGGTTAGGAGTAGGGTAGGAGTAGGGTAGGAGTAGGTTAGAATTAGGGTAGGAGTAGGGTAGGAGTAGTGTAGGAGTAGGGTAGGAGTAGGGAAGGAGTAGTGTAGGAGTAGGGTTGGAGTAGGGTAGAAGTAGGGTAGGAGTAGGGTAGGAGTAGGGTAGGAGTAGTGTAGGAGTAGGGTAGGAGTAGGTTAGGAGTAGGGTAGGAGTAGGGTAAGAGTAGGTTAGGAGTAGGTTAGAATTAGGGTAGGAGTAGGGTAGGAGTAGGGAAGGAGTAGTGTAGGAGTAGGGTAGGGGGTAGGACACCACGCGAACGAAGTAGCGCCGGGCAGCTAGAAATAATTTATATGGCAAAACAACGTTTGCCGGGGTCAGCTAGTTTATTTATATATATTTTATTGTAGACCAGAAAATGTATAATAAAAAATTTATACACTACAAAATACAATGGGCGGCCTTATCACTTTCTGCGATCTCTTCCAGACAACCTTGGAATAGACAATAATTGCGTGGACATTAAAATGGACTAAAGTCGCCAGGACTGATAGCTATCGCCACACTACCCGCTTCCGCGCTTGTCTGTGAACAAGCATTTATTTAAACACAGCACGGCCATAAGTGCTGCTTACACATAATTGAATAATTCCTGCCTCCTTCCTGTTGCGATTAAAAAGTCTTTAATTGTGGAGAGTAAAAGTCAATTAGATATGAACCGATATTGATTATTGAGGCACTCGGAATTCGCGGATGTTTGTCTCAGAAACGGATGTGTCTATCGTTCCTTAGAGTGTTAGTTAGTTCTTTTATAGGATTCTTTCTCTTAATGAACTGTTGGGTAAGACTTTCAGAAAATTGCTTTTCTACCTTAATGTGTTAAGTTTCCGAAGGCTTGTGAGTGAACATTTTTCTAATCTGAGTTGTCTGTTAGAAAATCTTTCCTGATATCATTGGAATTCTGGAATACTTGTGTCTAAAAGCAGAACCTATCGTTCCCGGGACACAGGTCTCATTGGCATCTAACAGAAGGCCAACTCCCGTAGTTAAAAACGTTTAAAATCTAGTCGCAATCTCATCGCAGCGACAATCAATGTCAAAAACTTGTCAATTTAGGGAAATTAGACGTATTTTTGACAGATTGAGACTGAGATCAGACTGAACGTTCTTAAAATTATGAGAATTGCCTCTCTCTCTGGTGTCCCACAAACCCGAACGGCACCACAGGTCAGTTGATGGCAAACAAGCTGTTAGTGCTATTGCTACTTCTCACATAAACAAAATGACACCAGAAATTTCCCTATAATATTAGAAGTCTTTTCCATAAATATCCGCCTCACGCTCGGCGCTATCTTAATAGCTCAAAGTAATTTGTGTGGTAGCGCATATTTAGCGCTACCTGGCCCGGTCCACAGGTGGCGAGATTGCCACTAAGATATGGCCCCCAGTAAAACTTTTGTGGTGCACATTTATTCTTATTTTGGTCGGCGATCGTGACTGGTCCTTGCACGTGCCGTTCAAAACAAACCTTAGCCTCTAGTCTAGGAAAACGACCTTTGGAATTGATGACTATATCGCTTTTCAAAGAATACATTGCGCGCTGTACACCAACCAACACTTTCTTAGTCCGAACTTCCTCAGTAATGTATTGTCACAGTAATGTGTGAGTGATTCCTCAGTGTGTATTGCCTGCCTCGAAGGGATGATTTACAAACTGTTTAGTGTTGTCCAGCGCACTTGTTTCACGCTGTGCGCGTGACGTCACGATTGCTTCGAGACGAATAGCTTATTCGGTTAAGGCACATACCTTATGTAAAGGTGCTTTGCCTAAATACAGCGTTACGTCGGGCTAAAGCTGATTAGCTAGGAGATAGGAGGAATATTACTTAATGTACCGCCACATGGCATTTTATGCAACCGTTCTAATAAGGGCTGAGATTTACCCAGTCGTTTTCTTGGCACTCTGGTTATTGATGTCGTTAGAAGTTCGAGATTTAGAATTTCACTCGTAAAATCACCCAATTTTCATTTGGTCAGTATTGCGACTACCATGAGGCTTTAGGAAAAATAGAAGCTCCAAGAAGAGAAGAGAAGAAGTCTAATTATTTATTTCCATTAAGCACATAAACGGCTCTTTTGAGTGACAAGATTTACAAGCAAATAGAATTGATTGATCTATATATATATACTAGCTGATCCCGGCAAACGTTGTTTTGCCATATAAATTATTTCTAACTGCCCGGCGCCTACCCTACTCTTACCCTACTTCTACCCTACTCCTAACCTACTCGTACCCTGTTCCTACTCTACTTCTACCCTACTCCTACCCTACTCCTAACCTACTCCTACACTACTCCTACCCTACTCCTCGTAAATAAAAGTATTAAATAAAATAAAAAATAAAGTATCCTATGTCCGTCTCCTGGTTTTAAGCTACCTCCCCATCAATTTTCAGCCAAATCGGTTCAGTCGTTCTTGAGTTATAAATAGTGTAACTAACACGACTTTCTTTTATATATATATAGATAAAAATGAATCCCTATTTCCTTTTGTCACGTCATAACTTGAGAATGACTTTACCGATTTCATCCATCTTTTTTTTAAAAGTTTTCTAATTCTTTGCAGAAGGTTCTTACGGAAAAAAAATAAGAAAGTTGCTTCACGCGGACGAAATCGTGGCAAAAGCTAGTTATATATATTTTTGGTTAATCAGTATCAAAGCATCTTTCACGATACCCATAATCAGCCTATAATGTTCCCACTGCTGCCTGCTGGCACACAGGCCTCCTCTCGGTGAGAGGGAGCGGGCCGTAATCCACCAAGTGGGCGTAGTGCGAGTTGGTAGATCTCACATGGTTTCTAGGACATGCCGGTTTCCTTTTCATTCCTTCACCGTTTTGAGAGGAGTAGCGATGAAATAATTTACACAAAGTAAAGCGCCTGTCTGGGTTCGAACCTACGACTCGTAAGTCGCAGCCTTTACCACTGTGCCACCATTGCTCTGGTCACCATACCCACCGTATCAAATAACAAAAAAAAAACTTGAGAGGTGTCAAGGGACACCCGGATGGAACGAAGTTCAAAGAGAGAGAGAGAGAGAGACAGACAGAGAAACACGCGCACGCCGCACGGCTTACAACTATAGCAAAAAGTGTCGTTCCAACTTTTGGTCTTAATTTTTTCCGTCTAACCCCCTTTCGCAACGCGCGATAAGGAACTTCGTTCCAAAAATATCAACGTAATTTTCGCACCTCTCCTCTCGACTCTCTGTCAAAGGAAACTAATTCAGCATGGTTATAAAAATCCTCCGTGTACTCTCACAGACAGAGTACCGAAGGACATACGACTAATGAGGGATAACTTTATGTCGCGGGTGGGAATATAATCTTAGTTAGTTACATCCTTATTTCAACGGGAATTCATACAGACGTGCAAAGTGCGCAAACTGGTTCCCTTTGACATGCTATATCGCTGATGACATTGTAGTATGTAATGGATTAAGAGGCGGCTTACACTTACGACTTTTTGACCCCTGGGAATTCTGTTATATTAAAGATATACTTATCAGAGGGGCAATTATTCTCGTAATTTTAAGAACGTTTAGTCACACGTGATGACGTGAACGTGGTTCACGTTCACAGTTGTAGCTCAGTCTCAATCTGTCAAAATCACGTCTAATTTCCCAAAATTTTTGTAAATTTTTTGGCATTGATTGTTGTTGAGATGAGTTTGCGACTTGAATTTGAACGTTTTTTGAATTTACCTTCTGTTAATCGTATACATAAATTTTAATGGATGAAGAGGAAGAGGAAAAGGCCAAAGAAAAGATAGATGGTTTGTGTGAGGAATGATATGAAAGTGAAGGGAGTGAATGATAGCGTGACGGTTGACAGGGGGGAATGGAAGAGGAAAACGTGTTGAGCCGACCCTAAGTAACATGTGACAAGGGCAGGAAGATGACATCAGTTAATCCGAATCGTACCAGTATTTCAATCTACTGAAACAGTTTCTAGGGGTCCTAGGGGTCTCCATGAGGAATAGAAACTGTTTAAGGATAGGTCCTTATGAGGTTTGACTTTACGGTGTTAAAAAACACTATCTAGGAAACACCGACTTACTTTTCATGAATGACGTTTCATTGACGTCATTCGCCGGTGAATTCGGATGGTACGTGGTGGCCACGACGTTCTTCTACGAAACCGTAGCTTCACCTATTCACTGCAATGATATCTTGTCTTTGAAAATACCATCTCCTTAACCGATTCAGTTCGCTATAAGATTGACATTATTACCAATACATTTGTCATGGCTTCCATCTGATGCTTTATTATGAAGTTTTGACGTCTGATGCCCTTGGGCCAGTCAATTCAGTTCGTAGTCACACTAGAGTAATATTACTATTACTTGTATATTTATTGCTCTATGGAATATATAATATCCGGTGTTTTAGAAATGTCAGAGTCACCTATTTGACCTTTCGGAAGAAATCACGTCACATGTCACTTAAATTAGTTCTGATTTGGGTAGGACAGGAATTTTTTTAAATAACGCGTTGACAGTGTTTTCCAGATTATAATAGCCCCACATAGTAAATCAGCTGTGAAGACAGTTGGCAATCCTTCTTATTAACGTCTACTTAGTTGTTTCTCGTGACTTCTGTCGCAAACAAGTTTTATGTTTCTTCAGTATTTTAGACAGTGCATTGTCTGTCAGTCAGTCAATCAGCCAGTCAGTCACTGAACTGTTTTATAGGTACAGATTTGTTATCAGGAAAACCTTCCGTTATACTGATTTCTGATGTTTTCTTTATATTTATACTAGCTACTACTATACCAGGTTTTGCCCGCGGCTTCGTATATAAACAATATTTATTAGTTCAAGACTAAAATGTATTTATATACAATTTTTGTACCTTAAATGCCCTTCTCCAGAATGCCATGATAAACGGATTTCATAAAATTTGGCAAGGAGATAGTCCTTGCCAAATATTATGAAATCCGTTCAGTGGTTTAGGTGTGAATAGGTAACATACAGTCGAAGAATTTTTCTATAATATTAGAAAGGATATTAAAAAAAATATATCGTGAATCTTTGACAGTCATTAGGGGTGGTCCGAAGCCCGAAAGTCTGACAACCAGTCTTACCAAAGGGTATCGTATTATCCAGTAACTGGGTTGTGAAGGTCAGATAGGCAGTCGTTCTATGTAAAACACTGTTATTCAGCTGCATCCGGTTAGACTGGAAGCCGACCCCAACATAGTTGGGAAAAGGCTAGGCAGATTACGACTTAAAAAAAAAGTTTCGTTTCAAGTATGATTTACTAATTAAAAGAGACAAACATTTTGGATCTCTATTTGCCAAGCAAGTTATTGAGGTATTCGTGTAACTCCGATATTGATAAACGACTTTTATAATTTGTCGATTAATCGTAAGTGTGCGCACCCGCAACGGGAGACCGTAATTAAGACCAAAATAAGTAGCTGTGTACAAAGGACAGATATACAGCCGTTTCTAATTGCAAATGTTATTACCTACTCGGGATAAGACGGTTGAGCTACAAGTTTGTAATCGCGTGATTTTCAACGTTAATTGCCACTTTTGTACAAAGTATGTTATTTAATCATGATTTTTAATTGGTTGTTGAGTTTTTGTCACTTGTGTCTGCGGTGATATTTGAGCCTCAGAAAGTTAATTTCTAATAGAGTAAGGAGGTAAACTTAAAATAGGTCCTTACATATAAAACTGGCGTTTTGTCGAACTGGCCACTTTGATCTCAAATATCTGGCGCTTGGTTAAATGGTTAGGAATTCCAAATTCAAATTATAATTTGGGCTGATTTTCCGACGCGAGACAACTTTATCGGAGGAATAATTTTGAATTTTTGACAGTTCTTCCAAACAAAAACTGTCAGACGTCAATTTAATTCCGACGAATAAAAATTATCGGTCAACTGAAAAATCAGCCCGTACACAAACAAAGGTATTATAGGATCAAATTATTAACTATAGATACACCTCAGAGGTTTTGTTATGTTATGTCAATTAATCATTAGCCTCTTTATTCATAAATGTTGCTTAAAGTTGAGTATTAGCGACCGTTTTACCATACTTTTTTTAAACGTCACTTAACATTAATCATCGTTTATAAATAAATCCGTTAATTCACAGTTTTGGAAGTATTTTTTGTTTCATCCTCACATCTAATCCTCAGTAAATTTGTTTGAATTCTACTGTCAAATCAAATCTTCTACGAAATAATCACTTTCTAATATGTTACCTACATTTGCAAGAAAAACCGTTAATGAAAAAATTGATTGCCTTTGACCATCTTACCGACATTCATAATTACTTTCAAAGTAAGTTTAAATTACTAAGAAGCGGACATTTAAACTGTCTAATGACATTGCCGTTACATGTAGATATCAATTCATAATTTATTACCTACGTTTGCGCACTATCTGCCGCGGATGGCTTGTAAGTTTATGATGAATGAAACTAATTGCTCTTTAGATAATAAATTTGTCAATAGGGTTAGACAAATTATTATTCTAGTAAAGAAGATTTACTTATTTTAGTTATGGGAGAATAATAAGACCTTTTTATGAGTCGATGTACAGTAGGTACTTAGTTGTAATTCTTATTCATGATTTTTACCTTTATTTATTTAGTGTTCTTTTTAAATGTGTGTTATGTATGAGAGGTGAAAGAATGTGATTTCTAAAAATACTTATTATTTCTACTGGTGTTACCTTGAAATCGGTATTGTGAAACTATCGACAACAGTTGGTTTATTCTGTAAAAATCTTACCGTAATAACTTAGGTGAAGTGAGCTCAAAGTGAGCTGTCATTCTAAGGGATCGCTAAGGATTGATACCTACTATTGAGTGTGATTCACGGTGATTTTTTTACAGAATTAATCAGCAGTTGGTCTATTCTGTAAAAATCTTACCGTTAAAACTTAGGTGAAGTGAGCTGTCAATAGTATCAATCCATAGCGTCAGATGGAATGATTGCTCCTCACTTCACCAAAATTTTCACGGTGAGATTTTTACACAATAGGGCAAACAAGAAAGTAAGGAACGTATATAAAATATTCTAAGAATTTTCTGAAATTACTACAAGTGTGGTCAGCCCTGCTGACTGCGCAGGTGCACTAAGTTATGAGGGGAGCGTGTGACGCTGATGTATTTACGATGAGAGCGCGCTTTTCCCGTGAGATTACAAGCGCAGACGCACCCCCATCGGTTTAACTCCTGATTTTATTGGTGTTGGAAGGAAGGATGAGTAGTTATTGGCTAATGATGTATTAACATTGCGTGACCGATCTCAATACTAGTTATAATTGTTTTACGTAGGTACCGATCAAGTCCCCAGCATGGGCCATAGTTAGCAAAGAGAGTCAGCTAAATAGGTATAGCAAGTTATTTTTATTGATTTATTAGAAGAGGCAGAAATGCACGACCTCGTGCCTATCTGCTGGAGTTTTAAAGCTTAATCTAAAAAAATGTAATGTATTTACAAGCTCCTAGAGGGTGTACTATGCCAAATCGAATGCCAAATAATCGAATTTCAATTGATCGACCACTATAAATCGAACGTCTAAATACTCGAACGCTCATAATATCGAATGGTTATTAAATCGAACATTCAATACATCGCACACTCAATACATCGAGTGTTCAAAATATCGAATGTTTGTTTGATCGAGCGTTCAACGCATCGCATATTCATTCTATCGAAAGATCAATATATAATTTTTAAGAATACAAGAAAAACACAAAATTTAATAATAAATCACATTTTAATCTTTAATTGTTATCTTTTATAGGCACATTAGATTAATTAAATGTATAATTTTATTAACGTACATAAACTTTGGTTAAAAACCAGTCTATTTCTGAACGCAAAAATTAGGAAAGTCATATTTATTTCAGGCTACCCTCATACATTGTAGGTAATATTGTTTTCACTACATAAATAAACTTTGTTCATCTGCAAAAAGCATTGTGACTAATGTTAGCTAGAGCACAGAAATGAAAAAGAGTTCGCAATAAAACTAAACACACTATCTAGACACAAACATATTTGTTTCCTTTTTGACAATATCTGTAAAAACACTATCAACGAAACAAATAAATTCTGTACTTACTCGCTAAGATTTAGATTTTAAATTGCAACGACTTATTACGCTGATGCTGAAGCTATCTGAATGTGATCACTGCTTGGCGTCTCGAACAAGAAGGCCGGCTGTCGTTGTCTCCCATAGAGAATGACAGCGAATGTCATCATCATCATGAACGAATAATTGATTGAGTGGCATACGAATATTAGTCAATTTAATAAGTAGGGTTACCAGATGCAAGCTAAGACTAAATAGTGGATTGCCAGTGAATTTTCTGAAATACGTTTTAGGAATTCCCTAAAAAGTGATGCTACCGGCTCGCTTGATAGACCGAGTCAAATTATTCAGCGAAATGAGGCCAAAATTTCGAGATCAAGTTCGTGTGCTCTTCCAAACAAAAAAGCAGCATCGCAAATTATACGTCGAGCAAGAAGAATAGAAATACCGAAGGAACCGACTACTTTGGATGATATAAATGTCCCCGATAGATTGCAGAAAGTTGATGGTGAAAGATTTTTAGGGCGTCAGGTTAAGTTTGAAGAAAATTATGTTATGTTATTTGCAACTAAATCAAATTTAATACTATTAAATAAATCACAACTTTGGCTGATGGATGGTACATTCGAAACATGTCCTATACTTTTCAGACAAATATATAGTATACATGGTTTGGTGGATACGGGTACAGATCGTTATTTCGTCCCTTTAGTATATGCGTTTCTAACGAAGAAGACGCTAAATTGTTACTTGTATTTTTTTCAAGCACTAAAGTCATATGCTCTAGAATATGATATCGAATTGAACCCACAAGTAATAATGACGGATTTCGAGATGGCAGTCATTAATGGTGTAAAACAAGAATTTCCTGATGCGCAACACAAATGCTGTCTATTCCACTTAGGTCAAAATGTATGGCGTCAAATTCAACAAAATGGTTTGCAAAGTAAATATGGCCAGGATGCTGAGTTTGCTGTCAAGTTAAGACACATTATCGCACTTGCTTATTTACCCCAAGAAGAGATACCAGATGCTTTCGATAAATTGAGAGAAGAAGTGTTACCCAATGAGGCAAATGATATCACCAACTGGTTTGGAAAATATTATGTTTGGGGAAATATTCATTCTCGTGAGACGGGAAATAATAAACTACCCATAGCACGCTCATCACCTATGTTTCCACCTTCACTGTGGTCTGTGTTCCAAAATAATACACTGGGTTTTCCTAGAACTCAAAACAACATTGAAGGATGGCACAGAAGATGGAACACGTTGCTTTGTAAGCACAAACGGGGTCTTTACGCTACCATAGAATTTTTAGTTAAGGAGCAAGCTATAACAAATAGAACAATTGAAAAGGCTAACGCGGGATTGGGAAGACCTACTCCACAAAAAAGAGGCAAAAGGGATGATAATGCGATTGAAAAAATATTAAATAATAAAAACAACATAGATTTATTAGAGTTTCTCCGTGCAATTGCAATTCACACAAAATTTTAAAATGTACCTATAAAAGATAATAATTAAAGATTAAAATGTGATTTATTAGTAAATTTTGTGTTTTTCTTGTATTCTTAAAAATTATATTGATCTTTCGATAGAATGAATATGCGATGCGTTGAACGCTCGATCAAACAAACATTCGATATTTTGAACACTCGATGTATTGAGTGTGCGATGTATTGAATGTTCGATTTAATAACCATTCGATATTATGAGCGTTCGAGTATTTAGACGTTCGATTTATAGTGGTCGATCAATTGAAATTCGATTATTTGGCATTCGATTTGGCATAGTACACCCGCTCCTAGACTGAGTCATTTTCCCTCTTACGGTACTCACTCTCTCTTGTCAAACAAGATAAAGAACAAGCTTTGATCATAGCTAAGTTACTGAGAGCAGTGGTGGCACCGACTTACGAGTTGTAGATCGTGGGGTCGAACCCAAGCAGGCACTTTACTTTATGTAAATTATTTCATCATCACTGCTCTCAAAACGGCGAAGGAAAACATTGTGAGGAAACCGGCATGTCCTAGAACATGAAGTCATGTGACATCTACTAACTGGGCCCGCGTGGTTGATTATGGCCCACTCCCTCTTTGTGTCCCAGCAGTGGGAACATTTTAGGCTGACTAGCTGCGCCCCGCGGTTTCACCCGCATAAGTTTCGATCGGATCGGAATATCGGGATAAAAAGTATACTATATGTTAATCCTGGTTATAAACCATCTGTGTGCCAAATTTCATCCAAATCCGTTCAGTATTTTTTACGTGAAAGAGTAACAAACATCCATCCATCCATACAAACTTTTACGTTTATAATATTAGTAGGATTATGCTAAGTAACTATGTTTTTCTATTTAGTCTATGCGATAATAAGTAGGTCAAAAGAGGTATTATCAAACCCCTAATCCATAAACAATTCGACCTAATGCCCCACCATGAATGTCAATGCCATAGGACGCCATGGAATTAATGGGGAAGTACAGTTACTTACCGCGAATAGTATCGGGAACAACCAAATATAATAACCAAGGGAATACTAAGTTGTACGTCGCGAGAATTTATATCTTTCGTTTACATATCAATTCGTATGTAATGGATTACGAGTATTATCGCTTTGTGGTCACCGGTATTTATAAACCCACCCTGTAGGCGTTCTTTGTTGTAAAGACATGATAACTGCATGAAAAATAAAGGAGCATTTAAATCGAACAAAATTAACATTAAAAACAACCAAAAGATAGCAGGCATAGATATAGGAAAGAAGATTACTATGGTACAGACGCCAGCAGGCCAAGTTACCCGAAACTGTCAAATTTTCCCAATCAACCTTAATGCTTTAGAGATAAAGTTGAAAATCTATTAAAGAAATTTGACAGATTGTAGTAGCTTGATGTGCTGGCGTCTGTACCAGCCGATCGATTCTGTAAAAAACTCACCGTGAAAAGTAAGGTGAAGTGAGCTTAGAGTGAGCTGTGAATAGTGTCAATCCCTAGCATTAGTTGGAATAACACAGGACATTGCACAGCTCACTCCACGCAAACTTCACCTACGTTTTCACGGTGATATGGTTACAGAATCGCACTGCTGGTCATTCGTGGATCTTTTACAGTCGTTACGGGTAGTCAAAAGCCCGAAAGTCTTACCAAGGGGTATCGTATTACCCTTGTACCCAGTAACTGGATTGTGGAGGTCAGATAAGCAGTCGCTGAACTCTGAATACTGGTACTCAGCTCCATCCGGTTAGACTGGAAGCCGACCCCAACATTGTTGGGAAAAGAATTAACAATGTTTTTTGCGAGAATAAACCAAAACTAACCGATGATTTTGTTACGACAGCAGGGGCTCCAATTTTGCCAGTGACTTGCGCTTATTCTGCAATAAGTTTTATATTGGTTTCTATTTCCATTTCAACAACATAATGACCAATCAGATGTGCTCCACCAAATTATATAATTTACTGTAAGTTGTGATCGGCAATTGAACCGGCAATGGTCTCTTGACCTGCGTCGCGGTCAATTCAATTTGCGACAGCCGACAGTTCGCCAGTTCGCCACCGGCCGGTAATCAATCGCAATGAATTACTTTCTTCTCCTTTGTTATCTTATCTTAATCTTAATTCGTCATCATTTATTCATTCGTATCGCGCTCGAAAGTTCCAGCAGCTTGTCGGAGAGTTGGGTGAAAAATTTGACTTTAATTTCGTTGTTTTGTTTTTACTGGTGAGCTAGAAATTAGGTTCGGGTTGATTGGCGTGTTGGTCTTTGTTGAGCGGTTTTGCTGTTGGATGTTAGAGTTGATGAGTTGGTATTAAGATTTAGAAGTACCTAGAATCAGCAGTTCACTCACGCCAACTTCCCATGGGGGTATGCAGAACTCCTTTTCCTTCATTTACGTTCATAGAACGCATATCGTATACATGCACGTCCGTTGCGAGTACCTACTATGCACCTGCAGTGCGATTCTGTAACCATATCATATCATCATATCGTGAAAACTTAGGTGAAGTGAGCTCTCATTCCAAATAATGCTAGGGATTGACACTACTGACAACTCACATCAAGCTCACTTCACTTGAGTTTTCACGGTGAGATTTTTACAGAATCGACCGGCTGGCCTTTCTGAAGAACATTACCAATAAGATCACTATATGTTCCCCTAAGGAGTCCCCTACCGGCGTTTCCACTCACACGATATTTGTGACTGTGTGTTTATTCGTTTTCTTTTAGGCGGATTGAACTATAACCCATACTGTCCAAATGTAAAATTGATGTCCATCGTTTATCGCCTAATAATAATTTAATGACTTCCTGTCACAATCAGAACTGTCCCATAAAGGATTCACAGGTGGCAAACACAAGTACAAATCAAACATCCGATTACGAATTACACTGCCATTCAAACTAAATAGGTGTAATACCTCTTTTGACACAAACCATAGACAATATCACCATAGTGGCCAGTATTCATGTCACAGACGAAATCAAACAGTATGCCCGTGGCCCTTCGGCATGCATCGAATAATGAGTGGTTGTCATTCTATAATGACGAGTGTTACAAATTGCAGGGCTATTCACGAAAGTAAAACAGGAAATGTTCGAAGGGAAATAAAAATGTATGCCGTGCGTGTGTAATTGGTCTAAGTTACGAAATAGCGCTGGCATGCAGGTGACTGTGTAGTCATGGCTTTTTTTGGTCGATTTGCTTTTCATATGTTATACTTGGCATTTTCTTATTAGGAAATATTGCTCTTTTTATTGTTTCGTGTGTACGGTTTAAAATGATTGACGTGGTTTAGTTTTTATTAGTTTTATTGTAACAAGGCATTTTCTTATGTCTATTTTTTAGGTTTATTTACAGGTTGCCAGTTAACTTACGTAGGACGTAAGGCTGTCTAAACAGCGTCTTGTGGCTAACTTGACAGGTAATCATACATTATTAGAGCGGTATTTACTCGTATTAGCATACCTTCCAGTTCTGCTGATCCCCCAAGGGAGGATGTAATGAGCTTGTTTACTGTAGCCGCTCTATAGTTTCCTGTGAGACTGAAGTATAGCTCGCAGCTTCCTTACATGATCCCTATGATCATGTAGTTACAAAATATCTTTAGGTACTTCTTATTCTGCCCCGTTGGTTTCGTGGTCACAAGTGCGACTGCTGAGCGGGGTCTTGGGTTCGATTCCCAGGTCGGGCAAAGTGTCATTGGGTTTTTTCCATTAGGATTTTTTTAGTAACAGCCTGGAGGTTGTAAGTTGGCGGTGTGATACCCCCGTGCCTCGGAAAGCACGTTAAGCCGTTGGTCCCGCGCCTGATCTTTCTCCGGTCGTGTCGGATTGCCGTCCCATCGGACTATGAGAGTGAGGGTTGAGAGAGTACACCTGCGTCTGCGCATACATTGGTGCACTATAGTATCTCTCGCGCCGAAGGCTAGTCTCAAAACGTTGTAGGAAAACATCGCGAGGATACCGGCATGTCCTAGAACAAAAAATTTGAAGACAAATGACATCTCTCATGACTCCCTCTCGAAGAGAGGCGGCCTGTGTTCCCACTGCTGGGAAGCAGTGGGAACATTATAGGCTGATTGTGCATATGCTAAGGTTTCTCAGTTACGATTTTACTTTGTTCGTCGTTAAATTGTAACTTGTTATTGTAACGTTTAGGGACTCTGTGTGTAACTACTTATAACTATGTTACGTGGTTTCTAAAATAGTAATATTTTAGATCATAAGGTAGTTCCTTCCACACATAACACGCTTCCCAGCTATTTACAATCTTCACTTGAATATTTCTTCAAGATAACTATCTAATAGAGCCTCCATTACATGGGTTCAAGTGAAGGCTCACAAAACATTAACACGGCTCATGTGTTGTATCAGGCGCAGCATTTTGTGTAATCTTTCGTGTTGTTTAGCTGCATAAGTGCATAGTGCATGTGCATAATATACTCTACATTCGTTCCTGCCGCACAGGTAAATGGAGATTAGACAAATATCATAATGTTTATTTATTTTGTCGGTCGATGAATCAACATTCTCCTGCCTTTAGCGTAATCAGTATATAATGTCCTCCAGGCCTCCTCTCAGTGAGAAAGAGTAAGCCGTAATCCACCACGCGAGCCCAGTGCGGGTTGGTAGATGTCACACTCCTGCCCTTATCGCAATGTAAATATTTGGGGTCGGCGCAATATGTCTTTTTCCGTCAATTAATAATGGTACAATATAGAGCCTGATCAAATGGATCACGTAGCGAATATATAGGGTGGCAGGGATATCGACGCGCAAACTGTAACCATGGATTTAGCACATGAGTTTAGACCCAATTTCGTCGGTTATTAGGTTATTAAAAAAATATATATATTGCTGTTCCATACATTTTGACCGCGTGGGTTAGGTACCTATTGCACTTTTCTATGAAACAGAAGATTTTGTTTTTGATAACCGACGAAAAATTTTGACGCTATGCTAAACTCATGTGCTGAATCCATGGTTACAGTTTGCGCGTCGATGTCCCTGCCACCCTGTATGTAGGTAAAACTACATGTCAGTTTTCCCTTGCCAATATTGATGACTTGAAACTTTGGAAACTGTGGTAAGGTTAGGATAGGCCCTTACGTAGTATATGAATATGTATAAGTAGATTAGATCTACAACTTTCGGACTACACTCCCAAGTTGTAGATTTATATCTATAACTGATACATATTTATAAATTAAAGTCAATTATTTAGAGAATTCATTCCAGAAGGTTTGTGTATATAAATGCTAAAATTACATATAATATAGAATTCCTGAGGTGTTGTCAAGTTTTCTTTATTATAATTATGTAAGTTTAATATGTAGGTGTTATCGGAATAAATTCTCTCTGTGTATATAAATTCTCTAAATATAGGTACTTATATAAGGGAGTGTAGTGAAGATTCCCTTCCAAAATCTAAGATAAAATCCTTATGCAGAGTAAAAAATTAAGAAAAAAGTTAACAGCTGTTCAATCAAAAAACCATAGACATAGTGATTTAATCCAGTCAGTGGTAATGGTAACGTCCACGCTAGCTTCCGTGTGCGCGGTGGTCAGGCAGCGGATGTATTCGCGGAACAATGCGCCCGCGCAACACGGTCACTGACCCGCGGTCAGCACTGATTACCATGGAGAAGTTAACTAATGAAATGTTAGATTTTATTTTTTACTAGAGTGCCTACAACTAATAGCCCGGCAGACATCTTTGTGAGTGTTTAATGGCAGCACTACTTCTAAAGGGAAGTTGTCGAAATACTGAAAATTTCATGTTAGCTCTCGACAACGGTAATTTTGATATATGGTACACTCGGTCATAATATTCGTCACCGAATTTTCCGAGTGACAAACAATGTTTTGATATCTCCTGTCAAATTAAATGAAGTGAAAACATTTTCCCGCACATTAGAACTCCATTTATCGGTACTCTGAACAACTGAGCTGTAAAAACAATCGAACATTGTTATTCTCTGAAACGACCCATTAAACAAAAGAAAGCGAAAACTTAAAGAAAATTTCTAAATTAATGTGTCTTCAAGTCTCCTCACAAGGAGGAAACTCAAAGAAAACCTTAGTTGTATGGAGGGAAAAGGGGTTTGAAGATCCGTAACGTGGCATACCCGCCATTTTGACGGGGTTTGGTCTTATTATATTTTTCTTTTGCATTAATGTCAGCTAACCATGTTAGTATACCTACTTAAAATTGTATAAAAAAAAAATATATATATGTATCAAGCGTGGTCGCCATTTTGAAAAAAAAAACAAAATGGCGCGACAGTAGGTGTGCCAGGCGCTATATAAAAATCTTCTATCCCCTTTGCTAGCCTTCGTCTTGTGTGGTCGTTGCATTTAACTTAACCACTTACGAGGAGTAGGTACTGACGACTCGTAGTACTGCTAGTTAAAGATGCTATCCCGCGATAAAGCATCTAATAGAGTTTCATGATGTTTTATGCGATTTAATTTCCTCCTGGCGGCACCATAGAGCTTGTAAACAGTTTTATATAGAGGCACTTGTCGGTTCGTTTTTCAAGAGATAGATAATTGGGAGGGAAAATTGCATGTTGTCTTCCTGTTCCTTATTTGAATCTTTTCCTGTGTTTTTATTTTTTATTCTATGGTTGTGTCTCATGGGATTTGAATGGCTGTTGTTTCAGTCATTGCAGCCATTCGTAGCAGTTTCTAAGGAAATAAAATCTGATTAAGATTTCGGAAATTGGGAGGATACCTCTACTCACGAATACACACACTCATATTTAACACTCAAAGGTTAAGTGAGGTCGCAGTTCTCGTGATGTTCGTCAGCAGACGGTCATCATAAATTACCACTTCATGAAGAGTCGTCTTCTAAGATTAATAATAATTATAATTAGTAATGTTCAATGCCTCATTTAGGTCTAGTGGTCGCAAGCGCTAGCGATGCTGAGTATAAGGGGTTTGAATTCCAGGGGCTGCAGTCTTGACATTTATAACGACCGCTTTACGACCGAATTCGGTCGCAAAATCCTGTCACTCCATACATTACACCTGTCAATCCGGGACTTTGCGACCGAATTTGGTCGTAAAGCGATCGCTATGAATGTCGAGACTGTAGCCCCAGGTCGGGTTTAAACCCTATCTGGGATCGCCCAATGATACTATTATTATTGGGATTCCATCAGGAATTTCGCAGTAGCAGAACGGAGTCTAGATTAGTGTCTGGCCAAAGTTAAAGTCAAATCATTTATTTCAAATAGGCACATAAAGGTACTTTTGGACGTCTAAAATAAAATTACAATAAAATTGATTCTAGTCGCCCCTTCCAAAACCACCCCTTCGTATGGACAAGAATGGGCAAGAAACTCCACCGTTGTTACTCTTTTAAAATGTTTTCTAATATTTTGCAATATTCTGAAAGTAGACGATTTTCACAAAAAAATAAAAAAATTAATAAGTCCGGGTGTGACTTTAAGTAATTACAGAATGTAAATCAATGTCATAAAAAAAGTGTAAATTATGCAATTACATTAGCAACCAGTTTGATTTTGTCTAGACTCTAGAAAATAATAAAAAACTATTTATTTTCCGAGAAATCACAAAAATTACAAGTCACGCATCGATCACTTATAAAGAACTTGATCAGTAATAAAGTTCTTTATTAGTGATCGATGAAGTCACGTCAAATGGGGCCATCTAAATGCGTGTACTTTAATTGCGCTATTATTAGGGTGTAATAACAGCCACTGTTATGTTTTTAAATAAAAGCCACTTTCTATTAAACACAAAGAAAGACACATGCCATACAAAGAGTAATATAAACAATTATCTTATAGTTGTTTATACAACAGTCACTTCGCGTGTATGTGTCTAAAAGATTATTACTGCAGAAGATATAGATAGCCACTCAGCCTCTTGCAGTCCACTGATGGACATAGGCCTCTCCCAGGCTGCGCTACAACACCCTGTCTTCCATCTTCTGCATCCAGTCTGTCCCAGCCACTTTTTTAAGGTCATCGGTCCATCTAGCAGGGGGGCGTCCCACAAAGAGTTACATAAACAGTTATTGTATAGTTGTTTACAACAGCCACTTGGCGTGTATGTTAGTCTTTAAGATTCCTTTTGGTCGCAAGTAGCAGTTTGTCGATTAATCACATCGGTTTCGACACACGGAGGAATGTTAAGTCTATCGCGGCTGTGAGTTATCGCCTTAATATCGAGAAGAATAGTCCGTGATACGCTCCACTTCACTGCAGCTGATCTGTGTTGTAAAGGTGCGTACATATCTGATTTGATTTTATCTATCGATGTGTTCGATGATATCGAACATTGATTAATTGATTGAGGGTTTTCCGGTAAGGAAAAAATCTGTGTGTGTTTATGACCGCATAATAGTTAAAGTGAAAACTTACGACTGGAGACTATGCTTACACGAATCAGCTTCACCGATCGCCTGCAGCCGAGTATGCTCGATTCAGCGTCACCGACCGCCTGTAGCCGAGTATAGATGATTTAGCGTCACCGACCCGAGCGTGACGGTTTAGTTTTTACTGTTCAGAAAGAGCGTAAGGTGCGCCTAATGAAGTTTACACTTCAAAAGGGAATGCCCTGCCCTTTCTCACATGTTGCTCTGAAGATAGTTAGCAGGGTTCACCTGACTGCCAATAACAGCAAAATTGTATTATTCATCCGTCTGCGAAATATTGTGGTGATGACAGTACCCTTATTGCCACAAGTAATTTTATTTTTACACTATTATTGCTCTCGTGGACTCTCAGAACCAAGCATCGACAACGCCACATGCGAACAACGCGTCATACTGACGTCACGCAAATCCTGCATCTCGCAAGCAGAGTTTACCGCGCAATTAGCATAGATACAATTTCCCAACATCAATCGTTGGGCAATAGCTCACCAGACACAACACCCATCTGGTCGGAGGATCCTCCCTTTTCTATGGAGGATGAGTGAACTTTACACCCTGTTCTTCATCCCTCTAAACATTCATTCAAGGTTTCATGTAATTTTCTTCACTGGTCTAGTCAAACTGAAGGGTTTTCCAACGGCATTTTTTTTGCCCTTTAATGTCCCAGTGCTGGGCAAAGGCCTACTCTTTTCACCTCTCTTTGTGCAGAGCTGCCAAGCACCAATTTTTATCAAAGGAGTCAAGCTCATCCAGCCAGCTCCGTCTTTCAAGCGGCTATCGATGAAAAATATCTAGCAAATCCGTAGACACCTTAACAAGTTAATACTCGTAAATGTCGATAACTCACAAAGATACGCTTAATGAATACTTTTCAAATCACTCAGATCGCCTTAAAAATAAAGCATAAATCTATTCAGGTGACTGTAATCTAACATTTCAGATATCAGTAATAAGCATCTATAAAATAAAGATACATTCACTTTCTAATTTGTAATGAGTTTTCAGCGAGAATTATATGCGTAAAATTATATTTTAATTAGCTGTTTAAGAATCGGAGACAATGAAACTGAAGTGTTAAATTACTTTCATTTTGTAAAAGCTAGGGTTGTTGTACAAGATGTAGACAGTCAACCAACTCAGCCTGTCGCAGTCTACTAGGCCTGTCCGAGGCTACGCCACAACACCCTGTCCTCCACCTTCCGCATCAAGTCTGTCTCAGCCAGCTTTTGAAGTTCATCCGTCCATACTGGGGTGCGTCCCGTAATACGCTTACTTAACCGCGGTCTCCACTCCAGGGGGCCTACTCCGAAGTGCAAAGTGTGAATGTTCGGATCGGACCGACACATGGCCGAACCGAATATTATTGAAAAATGCGAAAAAAGTTCTGATCGGCTCAGTTGGGTTGGGACCATAGAAAATATTCGAAAGAGTGTAGGAGTGTAGGATCGGAACCGACCTACACTCCTCCTAAAAATTTGGCCCTCCCTTACAAAACTGACTACCAGCTGATTGATTTACTATGGGAGGGCCAAATTTTTTTTTATATTTCGACCTATGTTCTTTGGGGAAAGTTGTTGAGTTTCATGAGCACATTCACCTCCTTCAGGGTTGATACCCCCCTTCCGTTACACACTGTATATGTATGTCCACCAGACAACTATTTTAAAACCTTTTACAAGAAGACAGACTGATCCAAGGGGCCAATCATCCCCTAAACTCGATTTTAATGCCTCTGTGAGTAGGAGCGCGAGGGTTTTTTGTTACTCTTTCACGCAAAAACTACTAAATTTTGGTTTGAATGAAATTTGGCACACAGATGGTTTATAAATACTTTTTATCCCGATATTCCCACGGGATCGAAACTTATGCGGGTGAAACCGCAGGGCGCGGCTAGTTCCTTATATCTTTAGTTTCATTACATTAATAAATACGGTTTACATAAAAAATATGACTGAAATCTAGTCTTCTTCTGATGGTGAGTTAAATTAAATAATTTCGCATCAATTCACAGCAACCTTCCATTTGGTAGTTTACTGCTTATTGACGCACATAACATAACATTACGCCCATTATGATTACGCCAATATTCCTCAAAGGGTTAGTCTACAAAAGAGATAAGTATGCAGGGTCGTCGGATATAGTTAAAGTTTAGTAAGAAACCGATGGATGTTTTTGAATGAAATTTAGTTTGATAAATGAAATGTTTGTTTTCTATTAATTAAATAAAATTTTATCCGAAAACATCAATCCGTTTCTTACTAAATTTCAACTATATCCGACGACCCTGCATACTTATCTCATTTGTTGACTGCACCTATAGTACCCACATTCGAAATTCTAGATGGTAAATCCAGTTACAAAATCAAATCAATCAAAATCAAAAGTCATTTATTCAAATTAGGCTGAGAATCAGCACTTTTCGAACGTCAAAATTACAAAAGACAGTCCCCCAAAAACGCCCGCCCTTCACCACTTCCTAGTGCTATCGCTGGGAAGAAGAAGTGGCGCAACAAACTTCCCAGCAGCACAGCTGTCTGTTCAGTTAGAATATAGTTGCATGTATACAATACTAGGAACATATGTTCAGTAATTAACATTACAAGAAACTTAAATTATTTGCCATAAAATATGTCACAACAAATATAATAAAAACATCAACCAACCGGGGAATCGAACCTATTACCTCAGTACTTCCTTACAACCTCTCCGCAACCCATGGCCAGTAACCTTCCCCTATTCCTACTTGACCTTAGTAACGTCTAAAGAAAATAATACACCTAGACAGGATCCGTCCCGTCCCTACGAACAATCGTGAGAACCGTCACAGTTCATTAGGTTGGCGCCAAACTTTCAGCATTTAAAAATTTAAATACGATTATTTATAAACGTCTTGTCCGATGCAACACTATTAAATAGAAGATGCCCGGTAAGCGTATTAAATGCGAATAGCTACCGGTCACAAATCATAATAATCTATGTATCTTCAAGCCGCTCGGGGGGTATCCAGAGGGTAATGTCCTTGCGTAACGAACCCAGCAGATTTATTACACCACGGACTCGTGCCCTCTCTCTCATTTCTCCAACGAATGAGAGGGTTAGCGTGATGTATTAAAGCATGTACCGCAAATCATATCGTGATTTAACTCATAGTATTCAGAATTATTTTCAAGCTGTAAATTATTGTAAGGGTCTTATGAGAACGAATTGGGTTTTGGATAAGCGCTACGGTGAATGTGCTGGTGAGGTGGAGAAACTAGGAATTGATTTGTGTGGCTGTGATCTCTGCTGGACTTTCTTCCATTTAAATTATAATACTTTCAGCAGCTTGTTGCTGCGTTGAATTTTATTCTTTACTAGCGGCGCCCCGCGTTCACCCGCATAAGTTTCGATCCCGTGGGAATATCGGGATAAAAAGTATCCTATATGTTAATCCTGGTTATAAACCATTTGTGTGGCAAATTTCATCCAAATCCGTTCAGTAGTTTTTGCGTGAAATAGTAACAAACATCCATCCATCCAAACTTTCACGTTTATATTTACCTTCCTTGCGTCAATAGTTATTCTATGTGTAGTTGAGTTATTTCAGTTGCTTCCGGATTCGATCCATACATCTTTGGTATTAGACCACTAGATGAACTGAAACAAGTGCGAGCGGGAATCGCATACGAAGGGTTCCGTATCACCGTAGAATATTGAACGCTACATTATAAAATATACTTTTGTATGAAAAAACACGTTTCTTGTATGGGAAGGACAAACCCCCTTTAATTTGTAACTTTAATTTATTATTTGTTGGTATAGGGGCCATAATAATACACACCTTGTGAAAATTACCACCTACCTATCATGGTTCAAAAGATACAGCCCTGTGACAAACAGACGGACGAACTGCGGAAGCTTAGTGTTCCGTTGGCACACTTTGGGTACGGACGGAAATAGAATTCAGTGTACAAACATAGAGAATGACCAAACGTCAAACTACACTCATTTCCGTCTCATCGTAATCATGAAGATGACAAAAGTATACAATACACCTATCAGTTAGATGACAACAAGCATTCAAAATCAAGATTGCTAGAATCAGTAGTACCTAGGTACTATTCCAAGCCAAATGTAGTCCGACCGCAAGCCAGTCAATCAGATCATCAGATCAGAGGGGCAATTCTCGTAATTTTAAGAACGTTCACAGTCTGATCTCAGTCTCAATCTGTCAAAAAATACTTCTAATTTCCCTACATTCTGACAAGTTTTTGACATTTGTTTGTCGCCGAGATGAGACTGCGACTAGATTTTGAACATTTGAAATTACGAGAATTGGCCTTCAGATCGGTATCACCTCAGGATTAGTTCATTGTATGAAGCAAGATCAACAGTAGGTATTCATTGACTGTAATAGGCCATACAGGGTAAAATTAAATTAGCTAGTGAAATTCCGCATTTGTGATGGGTATGTAAGGTCTATCTATTCATACACGAGATATCTAAAGAGGTCACTGTACTCATCATTATGAACATCATTATAGGACAAAACATGAAATCGCAAAAAAAAAGTGGGTTGTTCCATACATTTTGACGAGTTATGCGAACATAAATGTAGAGAACAGCTAATTTTTATTTCGCGATTTTTGGTTTAGTCCTATAGTAAAGGTTGTTCGTAATGAATGTAATGATGAATACAATGACCCCTTAAGAGATTTCGTGTATGAATAGATAGATCTTAAAGATATTAGTAAATTGAACGCAGTTAATCTACCTAATCACTCGAAATCAGTCTACAATTTTTTTTCGTGTAAACTTCACAGACGTCTTGGTCATCAATATTTAAACACGATAAAACAAAAGAAAACAAGATTTTCTCAACTCGTACTTTAAGTAATAAAACCACCAAAGGTCGTTGCCCCCCCCCAAAAAAAACATCAAATCTTTTTATTTGTTTATTATAAGCCTGTGTTGTCCCACTGCACGGCAAAGTCGCGTCTGCAGAGTTTAGCTAGCCAAAGTTTATAAAGTATTATAAGTTTAGCTTTACAAGAACCCTGTATTTATTCTCTTGCACACATGACAACTTAAATTGTTGTAAAATACGACGCCTTATCTCACTGGGTCATCAGGTCTGAAGAAATTCGGAAGACAATAATCTGTTAGCTTTTTAATTGAAAGTTTTTTTTAAATGTTCATTAAATAGGATGAAAAGGAGCTGTAAATACTTTTTCCCTTATAGATTTCAGGTGTTTTCAGAGACGTAATTTAGTGATGATGTTTATCTAATTGATCGAATGCTAAATTAGAAAAAAATCTTATTAAACTTTTATTTATTTGAATAAAAGAAACTTGAGTTAATTAATTATTTTAATTTACATAGTACCGTTTGACGATTAACACGCTCTATCTAAAATTTTCTTTTCACTGCGTAGAAAATGCAAAATACAGTAAAAATATAAAAAATAAATTCATCATTTGCATACTCCAATCGAATAAACTAATTCATGCATCGCAGAAGTATGGTCCAATTAGCAATGTTAATTTTAACTTTTAATGTTTTTTATCGCAGTTAGTCGGCCAAGATGAAACGTATGCGCATCTTGATTTAAATGATTTTCTTTTGAACGTTCAGCTCGGTCAAGTGAGCCCCTATCTATGCGGTTTCACGGCGCAGTGATTAATAGCAATCGTATGCACGTATCGGAACAAATGTGCATTGAAATGTTGCGTGTACGCATGTTAGGGTGACCACACTTTATTGGTTCGTTTGATACAGTTTTATGACTGTGGTAGGCCGTGATTAGAGGGTTAGAACATAAATACAAGCAGTCGTTAGTCTAATCATGGACAGGGTCTAGCTAATATACATAGTTAATCATTTCTGAGTAATTGTTGTCGGTAGTTACGATCATGTCGAGAGATATACATTCATCAAGTAAAACCTGCGGGGTAATTGCGTAACACACCCCGCAATGAATGTTGTTGAATTGTCAAAATGAAACCCCTTGCTACTGAGCTGACTTTCATTCAACAACCTTCATTGCGATATTTACGTTGTTGAGCAGACAATTTTTTCGAACACAAATATGAACCAATAGATTACCCTTGAAAATGATTCAGATTGAGATTGATATTGTGTTATGCAATTAGGGTAAACAGAACGCAACGTCCTGTCTTTTAGCGTTTTGCTCCATTAAAGAAGTTCAAGCTATTTAGCAATTAACCTATAAAAACTAAGACACACGTATAAGTCAACGTAGTTTTGAAAAACCGTTGTGTTATTTATATCTACCCTACCTTTAGTTTCTGGGCGTTTCCCGGAACGTCTCATTTGTAACGCGGGATTTATGGTCACCCTACACCTGCTAATAGGAGTTTGAATAAATCATCGTACATTTTTAAGAGTACCTATGTGTTTGTGCGTTTTTCAAACAAGTGTCTACTTATAGATTGTAACAGATGCGATGCTGCAGCGTGATGGCAGACGTAAATAAATTATGCCATTTCGATTGCGAAAGTATACTAACGGTTAATGCAGTAAATTAATTATATTAGCATTTCAAAATAATGAGATTTATTAGCTTTTAAATTAAGTACAAAGAGATAACTGATTTTGTAATTTTCAATCGATTTTTATTGCAGTTATATCAACGTAATGGTTTGAAAAATTAAACCAACCCATACCTTGTTCACAAACTAAACTAAATTTAAGTTCAGTGCATATTTTTCTTTCTATTTCAATAAGAAAAGGACAGAAGATGAATATATTAAGATACTCCATAGACAAATTACACGCGATTAAAAACATGGCTACTAAAAATACGTCAATTTACGTCAGGCGCTGACTAATTTGACAGGACTAAACTAATATTTATCTTCTCTCCTTTTCATAATGAAATAGAAAGAAAAAGATGCACTGAACTTAAATTAAGTTTAGTTTGTGAACAAGGGAATCGGCACCAATGGCGGCTAACGAGATAGCGGTAAAAGGGTTGCATCATTTCGTTTTCACATAGATGCGCGCGCGACGATCGCAAATCCATGCGTTGGACGTTTAATTTTAGGGCGTCTCGTTCGCGGAGCCACGAGGAAGTGCACCGGCCTATTTCAGTCCGGCCCTTTGTTGCTCCGTTTATTTCTGTTTACGTCGCGTTTCGTAACTTTACGAGCGACTCTCGGATGCGCAAGCGCACGCTCTGTTGCAACAGTTATTAACGGCTGCCCGGAGCGAACCCAATAAGAAATGCTATTCTATATTGTAGCGATGTAATCGCTCTCTCGTCAACACATGTCTATTCGATGTTAAATCGATACGATTAATCGTTTTATAACGATGTTTATAAATTAAGTATTGTGAATAATGTTATCGATTAATTGAAATTTATTGTCCCTGCGTTAGCGACTTCATTTCTTTGGCCGCGGTGCATTTGTCTTTATTATCGGTAGGGCTGCCAAGTGCTCCTGTGCTTATGCTTATTAGTTCTTATTTAAAATTTATTGATGGCAACAATGTTTTAATCTTATGTTATTATAAATAACGGTACAAAAGTATATTATTACGCCGGTAAAGTAGTAATTGCATCGTAAAATCTGACACAGCCCTCCTTCTAATTTGTGCAAACTAAAAGGAAGTAGGTACTTAAATGTTTCTCATTTTAATGGAAATCGAACACTAGATCGCATGTCATTAATTATTATCTTTTTGTAAATCTTAATTAGACAACATAGCTGAGAATGACGATATTATATTTAAATAGCTTAGCAAAAATACTATACCCTGTCCATTAAGTTAACCGTTTTCTGACAGCTGTCTTAGAACGTATGTACAGTCACGAGCACCAATATGTTAACACTTGGCAACTTTCAATTGCGATTTTTTCGTGAAATAACGAATGCAACGTTGAAATACGACACATTACATAAACCCATGGGTTCGAAAATGCTATGTTCGAAACAACATAAAATTTCATTAAAAAATCAAGGAGTAAATCACTTTTGAGTAAGGACGAGTGTATACATACTTTTGCTCGTGACTGTACCTACATATTCCAGATTACGTAAAAGTTAACTTTAAAATGCGTCATAATTTAAATATATAAACTGCCTAATCTTATTAAATTATCTAATATATGACTTTTACAGACATTATAATACCATACGTATATCAGTTTTGACAAAAAAACATATCATTGCTCCCTAGTTCGATCTGTCAAAAAACGGTTAACTTAGTGAACAGAGTATAATACCAATTTATTTATGCAACTTAAAAGTTTGTTAATTTCTCATTTTAATGGAAATTGAACATCATTCTCAATTTAGAAATCTTTATTACACAACATAGCAGACAATGACGTTGTTATATTAAAATACCTTAGCAAAAGTACTAAAACTACAAGATATGCACTTTATTCTAGCAGTAAACCTTGCATTAAACCTCAACGACATCTCTCCTTCTTCTTCGTGTCACTGGCACGACTCTATTTTTGATCTTGTTGGACCAAAACTTTGCCACTTCCGCGACGTCGTCGACATCCCTACAACCCGCTAATGTGCGTGCATCAATAAGATAAAACCATATTCGAACACGGGTGCGGATAATTGACCTCTAGCCCATTCCCACATTGACGCCGACTCGCCGTGTACTCGTGCTTATTGCGCTGCCGAGGCGTTAGAAAGCGCTTATCGTCAGCTAACTCCTTACTTCTAAATGAAGTGTCGTGATTTTTATCGATAAAGTCTACCGGTTGATTAATTGTTGCCACGACTTGCACCCGCACAGCTAGGAGTGACACTGGTATTTAAATGGTTGTGAGAAACAATAGTTACCTATTGAAATATAGTTATACCTACCTACTTACAGCGTAGTTTTTTGCTTGGGAAGGGGTGGAAGATAACTTTCGAAAAATAGTATCGATGTTCTTCAAGCCACAACAGTTACTAGTTGTTCGATGATTTTAACAAGATTGTGTTATTTAATTAAGCCGATATCCAGCGTTTCTGCTTTTGTTCATTTTTGCCATTTATTTTTTACTCGAAGTGAAACATTTGAAAACAATGAATCAAACGTGAAAAATTAATTAATTAGTGAACCGATTCAATGATGGTGAATTTCGGCACTCTGCATCATTCACTCACCTACTGAATGAGCAAAAGGAACTGAAAGGAGCAGATGAACTTTCATTCCTATCTAATTTTGTCGATGTCGTGTGACGTGAAATGAAACAAAAATTAACTTTTATTGTGCGCTTTTATAATTTCTTGACGATATTATCATGGATGTCCACGTCACGGTATCACGATAACAGAGGGAAGTAAAATGTATGGATGAAAATATATAAAGACGCGTTTATGTTTCCGTCCACGATAACGTTACAATGTGTGGGTACGTCCATACATTTTATGGACTCCTCGATAGTATCGTCACTTTAGAAATTATAAAAGCGCACAATCCCGTGAAGCGTCTGATATATCGGCTATAAAAAACTGCTGAATGATACATAAGAACTATACTGGAGCCTCAAAAGTAGCACGACTGTTTGCGAAGTGTTGGTACTCCACTAAAAGTATTTCAAGTATGAAGTATTTCCACGTGGTTGGTCTCCTTTGATGTCTGCGGAAGATTCTATGCGTGTTTGCACTTGCCAGATGTATTTACGTAACTAAGGAATTATTAGAATAGAATAGAATAGGTCTTTATTTGCTTAGAATGTAGTATTGTTGAATGTAGGTATTGTTCGCGCTTTTCAAGTTAGGTATATTCTTTAGTCAGGAATTGATAGGTACGTCTTTCACGGTTCATAATCGTTATATATAATGTTCCCACTGCTGGGACACAGGCCTCCTCTCTTCGAAAGGGAATGGGTTGTAATCTGCCTTTTTGGTAGATGGCACATCACTATGATTTTTTAGTTCTAGGACATGCCGGTTCTTCACGATGTTTCCCTTAAACGTTTTAAGAGCAGTGGTGATGAATTTATTAACACTTTCAAGGGCACTATACTGTTATAGCCGCCATAACAATAAAACGTTTATTGTGTCTCGTTTACCGACCTGTTAACACAAAGTAAAGCGCTTGGGTTCGAAGTATCGAACCCGCGACCTACAACTCATGTCGGGCCCGCTATCACTGGGCGACCACTGCTCCTGCACTCTTCTGCTGTACTCACTCCCTGCTTTGACGTTTATAATATAATAATAATAATAATATCCCTGGACATTTCACACAGCGCCATCTAGTCCCAAGCTAAGCAACCTAATGCTTGTGTTATGGTAACAAGATGGCTGATAAACTACTTATATACATTTTTTTTTTTTTGTTTAGCATAATCATCCTATAATGGAGGGAGCGTAGGGTGAGTTTGAACAGTGGTGGCTAAGTGGTAATGGCCGCGGCTTACGAGTCGTAGGTTTGAATTCAGACAGACACTTTACTTCGTGTAAATTATTTTATTAACACTGCTCTCGAAACGGTGAAGGAAAAAATCGTGAAGAAACTGGTCCTAGAACCAAAAAATTCTAAGACATGTGCCATCTACCAGCCCGCACTGGGCCCGCGTGGTTGATTGCAGTAAGAACATTATTGGCTGATTATGCTCTTCATTTCAAGTTATTTTCTTTAGTTAGGAATTGATAGGTACCGGCATTGACGTTTAGAAAGTCTTGATTATTACATTCAGTACCTCACTCTCAGGTTCCAAGTGTTGAAATTAGAACTCTATTGTTCAAATTAACCTCTCAAAACCACTTAATATCTCTCTCTTGCTATCCATTTACGCATTTCCATGTAGCCGTCATCGCGGATTTGATTACCTTTCCATTATCATGCAATCGGTATGAAATGAAAGGCGCCGCTGGTACCTAGGTACCTACTGACCGCTTTGGAAGCAATTCTCTGATTATGATGCGACTAGTACCGGCCATGTTTAATCGCTCTAATTCATGGTAAAGTTTAGGATTTTGTAATTCATATTTTGATATAGCTGTAGTATGTAAGTAGATTGAAGAGCATTACTGGCTTAGTGGTAACGCGACTTACGAGTTGTAGGTCATTGGTTCGAACCCAGACAGGCGCTTTACTTTGTGTAAATTATTTCATCACCACTGCTCACAAAACGGTGAAAAAAAAACATCGTGAGGAAACCAGCATGTCCAAGAACCAAAAATTCGAAGACATGTGACATCTACCAACCGATTCCGATTGATTTTGTGTTACGCAATTAGGGTGCAGTATGTTCTAGAACCAAAATTTTGAAGATCCGCACAGGACCTGCGTGGTGGATTACAGCCCACTCCCTCTCATAGAGAGGAGGCCTGTGTCCCAGCAGTGGGAACATTACAATCTACTTATATATAAGTAGATTGTAAAACTTTGCTATGCTGTACCTACAAATGAAAGTAGTTACTTGTAGTATTAGCCTCAAAAAGATTTAAATATCGACAAGAACTCTTTCAATTATCTACGAGTACTATCTTTCTTTTGTAATATTGTATCAATGTGTAACCACAACATATTATTCCTCTTCGTGTCGCTGGCACGACTGTATTTTAGATCTTGTTGGCACAAAACTTCCGCCACTTCCACGGCGACATTGGTGGTAGCGCAGAGGTCACTTTAACTGCATGTTTTGGGACACAGAGGGCAGGATAGGGGGTGGAGCATGGTTTGCCATATAGCTCCACAACCATCGTGGTAGGACACCTGACCAGCAGTGCGATTCTGTAACCATCTCACTGTGAAAACTTAGGTGAAGTGAGCGAGGAGTGAGCTGTCATTCCAACTAATGCTAGGGATTGACACTATTGACAGCTCCCTCTAAGCTCACTTCACCTTACTTTTCACGGTGAGATTTTTACAGAATCGATCGGCAGGTTGGAGTTACATTTTCCCACTTGTATCGACACAAAACATTTTACATATTGGGTTCTTAACTGCATCAATACAATATTATGGAATACAAATTGTTGACAATCAAATGAATTCTTTCGGATGTACAGATGCCAGCACATCAAGCTAATACAATGTGTCAAATGTTCAAGGTTGATTGGGAAAATTTTACAGTTTCGGGTAGCTTGACCTGCTGGCGTTTATACCTATACATCTTTTTGAGGCTGACTGTTCTGCAAATATTGTGTAAAATTCTGATGAAGAAACTCAAATAACTAATGACAATGATCGAAATATTAGGAAAAAAGACATTTATAAAGTAAGTTGGCGATGAATAAAGGTTTTTTCAGGGGTATGATATTATTAATATTCTGTGTCCATTAGTAATCCGATACTGAAACTGAAGTGCTATTAACTTAGGTACTTTCTCTAGTGCTTTTAGTAATAAGTTATAAGTAGAACTTAGGTGTACTTAAGCACGCTTTATTAGTAACGCCAGCTCGACTTAAAGCTCTAACTTAGCAATAACCGTAACATAACAAACGTAACGTTTCTAACCGAAACCATTTTACTAAGAAAACCTCTTACGCGTATGACCGGCGCTAACGGCGGGATCACTTAGATCTACAGTTAAAGCGAAAATAGCAATCTGCGCTTGCGCGGGATGAAATCCTAAGAGTGCGGTCACATTGATGGGGAGGTAGCGGGAAAACGAATGGTATAGATAGATGGCAATATGTGATGTGCTCTATTGTGAAACCACACAATGTGATTATTTTTTTTGTGATTTTTTTTTTTTTTTTTTTTTTTTTTTTTTTTATCTGTTGTGCTGATTACCCCATTTGATATCATGCTAGCGACCTGCCCCTGCTTCGTACGGTTTTACTATCTGTATGTAGGGCTGATTTTTGCAACGCCAGATAATTTTATCTGAGGAATAGTTTTTAATTTTTGACAGTTCTTCCATGCAAACTCGGTCAGACGGCAATTTTATTCCACGAATAAAAATTATCTGTCGATTAAAAAACAGCCCTTAAGTTAAATAATAATATATAAGAACAAAGCGGTCATACACACAGACACAGCTTTAATTGCATAGAAATCTAATGTATACATTGTGCTAATTAACTCATTTTATATCATACGACGTTTATTGCGGGCTTGTCCCTTATATTTTGCAACTTTCTGAGGGCCTTATAGCCTTAATTGACCATAAATATCGTCGTTAATAATCAGTCATAATTACCTACTTAGATACTTATATCACAATAATGTAATTTCATTTTATCTACTGCTATTAAACCGAAAAACAGGTTAAACCTTTTTATAGCGATTTTATGTCTGAACAAGTTTCATTCATTTTAGGCAGGCAAAGAAATTGTGACCATGTAAATTTCATTTTCTTTAACAATTTTCTTTACCTACAAGCCGTTCCCGATAGGGTCGCGGGTTGTTCGAAAGAATTACCGTGGCCCCTGGCACAGGCAAGTGAAGGAACACGGGTGGGTTTTAGTTAGTAAAAGTCTTACACGCCCTTCCCGCGTTATTTTATAATTTCCCTCACAAAAAAAAAGACTTTCCGATGGTATTTTCCTATCGGCAAAAATGATGAATTTTCCATTATAACTTTCATTCGGGGATGGATTTACACAAAATCTTTACTTAGCACTAAGTAAAGATTTTGTGAAAATTCATCCCTGAATGCTCCCCAGTGGTTTAGGCTGTGCGTTGTCTGTCAGTGAATTTAAGCTACGTACAGACGCCAGCACATCAAGCTACTACAATCTGTCAAATTTGTTTAGTAGATTTTAAACTTTAACGCTAAAGCATAAGGTTCAAAGTTGATTGGGAAAATTTGACAGTTTCGGGTAGCTTGATGTGCTGGCGTCTGTACCTTTACTACATACTTTTGGATTTCTGTATTTCACAGTTTGTGTTTGTTCTAAGGTCTTAAAATGATCTCAACATCGAAATAGTAGCTTATCTTCTTGATCCGATATGGCTGTGAATTTTCGAATTTGGCACCGTCACATTTTTTTTGTAATATCTTAGACTAAGACTAAGGGCTGATTTTTCAATCGACATATTTTCTATCTATAATATGTATGTATTTACAAAAAAAAATGTATATAAGTAGTTTATCAGCCATCTTGTTACCATAACACAAGCATTAGGTTGCTTAGCTTGGGACTAGATGGCGCTGTGTGAAATGTCCAGGGATATTATTATTATTATTATATAACTTTTATTCGTGGAATAAAATTTACGTCTGACGGTTAGGGCTGATTTTTCCAAAGCCAGATAATTTTATCGGAGGAATAATTTTGAATTTTTGACAGTTCTTCCATACAAAATATGTCAGACGTCAATTGTATCGTCTATTGAAAAATTTGCCCTAAAGAGGGTAACTTCATATTTCCATAAAAAAAGTATTAATAAATAAATAAATACGTAAATATTTGACAGCTATATGCGACGACGTTGGCAACTTTTAGAATGCATGCTCCTAACATGGTCACAACCTTACCAGCAGATTTCTTGCCGCTGAATAACTGAAGGCGTTTGATTGATGCGCTACAATGGCATTTGTGTGACGTAACTGTTGCAGCTTCCGTTAGCTTGTAGTTATAGTAAAACTCATGATGCAGGGAAATGGGATACAGAATGGAAAGACGGAAATTATGAAAAATGAATATTGTTTTTTTTTTAAGCAATGGCGTTATTTGGAATAGTTTCGGAAAATAGCTTTCGAACAAGACTTGCTACAGCAGATATTTTAAAGGATCTTGCTTTGGCTAAAATAATAAGCCATCTGCAAGACACAGAAAGGATGCAAGTAGGTACTAAAAAAAAGCTTTAGAAATTACTATAAAAAAAAAAACGATATACATAGGTACTCAGACCGAAAGTATATCAAATAACTAATTTATTTACCATAGAATCGAGATGCTTTTCCCAACCAAATGCCAAAAGATCATTAGTTATTGCAAGTCACGATCCTCAACGAAGGCATACGACTTAGAGAGAGAGAAGGATGAAATGCAATAAAGAAAATGTCTAAGCCAAATCTGCAGTTTGTCTCTCCAGGCATCTCGTAAAAAACATTGAGAATAAGGGTCCTTCGTACTTTGTTGTAAATTGTAACGTTATCTGTTCGATTGTAATCGAGGGATTTATACCAAGATCGGATTCCTTTGAAATTATTATCTGAAAAGGGATGTTTGAAGTAGTGTTTAAATGAGAGATGATGATGATGTGATGTGTGTGTGTTTGATGTATGTTTTTTGTTTGAGTGTGTGTGTGTGTGTTCACCGTTATGAACAAGTGGCCGATTAACATTATTTATTTGCTTTTTCGAGTTTGTTTGAACGCGCTTATCTCTGGAGCCACCACTCGAATTTCAAATTCTTTTTGCACTTGATAACCCTAAGCCTCCCTTAGACTATTTAACTACAACTATTAACTATTGAGCAAAAAGGAAAAAGGTCAGAAAAAACGCTAGCCGAATACGAAGTAATAGCGCGAACGGGCGCAAGTTTCACGTGGATGAGATCGCGGGTGGAAGTTAGTCTTTTATATGCGTAATATAGCAATTATAATGATTGCGTGTATTTTACAGCAATAACATTTGATTTAACCTGTACTTAAGGACTTTATTATCTTTACAAAGGTTACAATTACGATAATTTGAAATAATAACGTTAACGGTTGTACAGTCAAGCGTCAATAATATCGGAACGAACAGACTGTTCAAAATTATCTAAACAACTATGAAAATTAAATATTAACTCAATGACACAAGGAATATATCAGAATGAAGACAGTACACGACAACTGTCATTGTGACAAGAACTTTACCCAATTGAGATAAAGTTTTGTTTTCTTAGTTGTTGCGATAATTTTGAACAGTCTGTTCGTCCCCATATTTTTGACGGTGACCATACCTGAATAATATTTACAACAACATAGTTCTAAGTAAAAAGAGTTCACTTCAGCACAAATAAAACCTTTTCTAAAAAAGCAATATAGCTATATTACAGAGAGACACGTTTTCTCGCGCCAGAATCTGCGCAAGAGTTGTAACAAGTAAGTAAGTGGCCACAAAGAAGGTTTTTTATGTGGCCACGCGACTAGAGTCGTGCTTCAAGCGCGTGATAGACGCTGATGGCGACCATTACCTAGTGATACCGAGATGTATGGTCACCTCTAAACGATCTACGCTTCAGGAAGGGCCAGTCTTAATGGCTAGCTGTGCTTTGACTGTTTTACGAGGCTGATGGCTCGGTGGTGGAGTTCGAGCTATCGGAATGATTGCACTATGATAGGCTACGACTAATTGTGATAGGATATTGTTGATGTGTTGGCTCTTGACTTGGATGGAGTTTTAGTTATCGTTTGCTTTAGGTCGTAGGGTAGAAAATGTCGGAATGGGAATGAAGAAAGGTAAATTAACGTAGTCGCTAATACATAAATGGCTGATTTTCTGGTGTTAACTGACAGTTTTCTTTTTTACTGCGGCGAATAGGTAAGAAGTACGTTCTTACCTACGGATCCCGGCCATTTAACTTAACTGCAAGTTGTGTCTTTTCAATTTTTCGGTAATTTTACTCATTCCTTTGTAAAATATACCTTTTTTTCTAGGTGGAAAGTTAACTCTGTTGTATAACTTTTGTGAGCTTTTAACTCTTTGTAACCGTAAAGTTTATTCATAAATGCAGAGCCCGAAGCTATTGGAACATTGTTCGAACACGCTTATTGTAAGCAAATAAATTCCGAACAATTTTTCATCGATTGTTCAATCGATTACAATCAATCGATGCTGAGCAATCGCTTCTTATCGATGTTATCTAATCGCGTAAACATTTGGACGTCCCGCGTGTCGGTGCTCGGCGCTTGCTCACGAACTCCCATTGTGTCGCGTTTCACGCCCGCGCTGCGCCTGCGCCGCCATTCGAAAGAAAGTAGGACCCTTGCCGAGAATGCGATTAAAAAAAAAGTATTTTGTACACTGATTGCGTTTAAGAAATATTTGTTCGATTGCATCGCTTTTAGATGGAAGTTAAAAATAATATAAATAACGTTTATTGTCTTCTAATATTTTGTTAAGTTTCAATTCTCTCGCCTAATTTGTGTCGGTCGGTTGTTTGTTTTGGATCGAGGAAAGATTAAATAAGCCTGTTATGAACGCCTGTGGCGCAGCTCTGAATAATAGATTTATCGAATTTAAAATAGTGTGCTTTTTTTTTCGTTTCTTTTACTAAGTCAAAAGTTAGCGGATTTAGCTGCAGTCACGATTAAATAAACTATTACAGTGGCATGACAGGGTCACAGCGTCTATTTCAAGCAATTTCAACATAATCTTATTACGTTTAATCCATAAACATTTTAATTTTAACAAAACGAATCGTTTTGATTACCAACGCTAGCTCTAGCAACTCTTTATTGCCAATCTGGGTATATAAATAGATTCGTAAGCTAATTTTACCTGTGATAGTTACTTCCATATGGGTACCTACTACCTACTGGAAAATGTGGTTTTTGCTTATTTATTGGTAAAGATACAATGGTCTTAATTTTAATCAATGACGGTACGTGAATTGTGTGAATCAGCCATTAGTCTATTGGACATCATCATCTTGTTCGTATGCCAATTTATTTTGGTTCGGTGTAGTACCTACCTCTTTTTCATCCATATAATAATATCTCTATCAACCGTTGTTTTTAGCACCCACTTTATTTCTAGGCATATCATCTTTCACAGTTCAAGCAATCTTAAGTAGCTATTTTTACTAGTGACCCACACTGGGCAATTTTATTGAACTTTGAATGCTATGTACTTAATGAATTAATTGCATATTCAGCCTATAATGTACCCATTAATGGGTCTCAGGCCTCCTATCTTCGAGAGGAACTGGGCCGTAATTTACCAAGCGCGCCCAGTGCGGGTTGGTAGATGTCACATGTCTTCGAATTTTCAGTTTCGTTTAGGCCGTTTCCTCACGATGTTTTCCTTCACCGTTTTGAGAGCAGTGGTGATGAAATTATTTACACAAAGTAACGCACCTGTCTGGTTTCGAACCCACGACCTACAAGTCCGTAAGGCGCCGTTACCACTGGACCACCAATGCTCTATAAACATAATGAACGTATACATTCGGTATATTTCCGAAACTCCCACCAGCTAACGCTTTTAAACTTTCCCAAATAGCCCTAATAAATTACGTTAAACACGTCAATTTAATTCCTGATACCAGAAAGTATTTTTACTTTCATCCACCACCTTTCTCCCGCGTCTCGTATGTACTCGTTACTACTCATGTTACCTCACGTTGCTTTGATTAATGTATCGGTGCACCGCGGACCGTTTTATTGACAGGCGGTCCTACTGCTTGCATTGTTAGAAAATCTCACACGCTCCCAATATGTGTGGGGTTTGGTGGGACTGTGAGCGGGGAGCGGGAGCGGGGGGATAAGGAAATGAGCTATTTTGAAAATATTAGACGTTTTGAGGATTGTAGAGAGTTCGAGTTGTAGAGCTTCTTTTTTTATTGCAAAATGGGCCAGCTCTTGACCGTCTGGAAGCAAGCGATGGATGAGGTCTATGATGGAACAAGCGTGCCCAGAAGATGCCTATTTACTCTTGCTTTGAAGGCTGATGGGTTATATGTGGAAGGGAAGAAGAAGAAGGCCTTTTTTGCTCGTCCAAGTTGTACAAGCAAAATCAACCGATTTCGGCCGTAGAGCAATGTTATTGTGGGCATTATTGCCTGATTGGTTTGAAGGATATGCTGATGAACATAAGCACAAATATATACAAGATATATTTAAAAAAAAAAAACGTTGCCCCACACTAGGTATTTCTCCTGCATCGTGGGTGTGTTTACAAACATTTAAACTCACATACTTGTATATCTTTGTATGACCTAGTTTTTCGGGTCTGGCTGTTTGTACAGCCAGACCCGAAAAACTAGGTCATACAAATATTTGTTCCGTGCGGGAATCGAACCCGCGACACGCAGCGCAGCAGTCAATCGCTTAACCACTGCGCCAAACGTGCCGTCATAAATATAAACTAGGCATAATTTGGCAAACTGAATAAGTATTTAACAGAAGCAGTAGTGGCCCATTGGTAACGGCGCCTTACGGAGTTCGTCGTAGGTTTGATCCCAGACAGGCGCTTTATTTGGTACAAATTATTCCATCACCACTGCTCTCAAAACGGTGAAGGCAAACATCGTGAGGAAACCGGTAGATCTTAGGACCAAAAATTCGAAGACATGTGACATCTACCAACCCGCACCGGGCCCGCGTGGGTCTCGGACCACTCCCTCTCACTGAGAGGAGGCCTGTGTCCCTGCAGTAAGAACATTTTAGGCTGATTATGCTATTTATGATTCTGAAGAAAGTCTAAGGTCTTATATGAGAAACAGTGGTGTGGATAAGAGAAGCCAGGAATTAAAAAACAAAGGCCAATTAGAAAGTGCAGCTTGATTGGCATTCGATTTCATATTGAAGATAAAAATTGCGCGGTGAGATATGAAGAGGATAATATAATAATATCACAGAGCAAAACATAATTAACTTGTCTCCATTATGAGCAAAACGTGAATGTAAAAAAGACGAAGACATGAACTCTCGAAATATTAACGGAGATATCCTTATCGAAATCTATTGTGATGTAAGTTGAAGCTTATGTGTCTGCCATAATGAGCAGGTAATAAGTAGTTCGTATGTCCCGCTGTTCTGTAGCAGTCTAGACTCTAGACGATCCGTCGTGCATTCTACAATGTTCGCAGTCCGTAATTTGTCAATCGTGAACCGAGCAAATGATCTGCCAGTTGTGAACTCATTTGCGTCTGCGCACATTTGTCATTCCCCTTATTAGTTTCCTTCTTACTAATCTTAGAAACGTTGAATTTTTAACTATCAATTATAATGAGAAAGTTATGTTTTCCTTATCTTTTTCGGTCATCTAGATTTTATTAACGGCTCCTCTTCGTAAAAATATGTTTGTAATAAGTAGTTGTATTTTTATACAATGTATCGTATCGCATCGCCTATGGCGGTTGGTATTATAGTCGTTATGTGCAATAGATAGTGCGGTGTCTGAAAGAACATGAATTAATTTCGTTTTCGCTTGATCTATGTAGTGATATTTTTGGCACGGGGAGGTGTTAATGTTCCACTTTTGAAGCAATCTGATGATGGATGGGGAATATTGTTTAAAGCTACATTTGCTCTTACCGATGGAGTTATTTTCTCTGAAGCGTACCGGGTGGTCTTCAGATTTTAATCTTTTTAATGGGAAGCTTTTTTTTCAAAGATCTTGTCATCCAACTTTTTATTTCAGTCCAAAGGGTTAGTAACGATTTTATTTAACTTCTAGTGTTAGTAGGTTACAGAGACAGATATACAGGGTTATTTGTAAAACACCAGCAACCTCTTAAGAGGTCATTGTACTCATCATTATGAACAACTTTTACTATGGGAGCAAAACTGAAATCGCGAAAAAAAAAATCAGCTGTTCCCTACATTTGTGTTCGCATAACTCGTCAAAATGTAGGGAGCAGCTGATTATTTTTTCGCGTTTTCCGGTTTGGTCCTATAGTAAAAGTTGTTCATAATGATGAGTACAATGACCGCTTAAGAGGTTGTTGGTGTTTTACAAATAACCCTGTATAATAGGCTATTTTCCTAAAAAAATCTAATTAGTCCGTCAATTAGATTATCAAAAACTATTAAACCCGTGTTTTTTCTTTTGTCAATTATATAAAAAATATGAAGATATCGCCCGTTAAATTTCCGCGTGACGTCACTTGCTTGCGACACGACACTGCAAGTAAGTGACGTCACGACCCCCCACTCCCAAATTTTGACACGCTTTATCTTTGTAATTTTTTGTTTGATTGACAAAAGAAAAAATACGTGTCCATTATTTTTCGATAATTTAACTGACGAACTAAATATAATAATTATTTTTTACCAAGGCAACTACCCTATTAAATTCAGCGTGGGGCTGCCATCCACCTCCGCAACATCGGAGAATCCCACCGATTCGCGAACACACTGAGAATACTGTTGGTGCTGCCGCGAACACGCGTCATCGGTGATGCATATCTATTCATCACTAATTATATAGATGATGAATATGTTTTGCAACCATTATTAGGAATAGATATGCATTATGTATTCCTAATAATGGCTTCAAAACCATTAATATAATTATCCGCTAACATCCCTGACGCACTACAGGAGGGGCCCGTGGCTAATAATAACAGCCGCACATATCGATCGGTCAGGTTAAGCTACGCTTGCCGCGGTTGGTCTGTGGATGGGTGACCATCTTTACATACCGAGACCCCTCCGTGCCTCGGAAAGCACGTTAAGCCGTTGGTCCCGGCTGTCATTCGTCGATCTTTGACAGTCGTTACGGGTAGTCAGAAGCCCGAAAGTCTGGCAACCAGTCTTACCAAGGGGTGTCGTATTATCCAGTAACTGGGTTGTGGAGGTCAGATAGGCAGTCGCTCCATGTAAAATACTGGTATTCAGCTGCATCCGATTAGACTGGAAGCCGAACTCAACATACATAGTTGGGAAAAGGCTAGGCGGATGATCCCTGACGCACTACAACGCCACGGCAGCCGCAACAGTACTCTCAGTACATTATTATATTGAACGCGTAGGTCGCTGTATGCCCGCTGAGTAAAGTATTTATAAAGTGGCGTAATTATTTGTAATAGTTTGAATTAGAATAACACATACACCTTAAACCTTTTCAGGCCACTATGCCCAGTAAGGGTTGCATATTAGAAAATCAAAACTTTCCTGAACAAATTTCAAAAGAACAACGTACAAATCAACAAAGTTTAAAATAACGATGGTCATTTGATCAAAAGTTCAGCTGACCAAAGTCTGGAATATCAATGTTTACCTAAATTATTTATTACACTATTGACCAAATCGATGAAATCCCAAAGAGCGGCGACGTAGTTCGCGCGTGTTGTTTCTGGCACTCGCGCCGGTGCCGCGGCACCGCTCGCTGCGCTCGCTCGGCTCGTGCGTTGTGTGGTCACAGTTCTAACCTTTTTTTTTTTTTTTTTTTTTCTCGCTGAGAAATGCTTTATGCATCCCCGTCCCGCGGGGGACCGAGACGGGGTATGTGGGACTCCCTGTCGGAAGGACAGTATACCCACTAAAACTCAGCGGTGTTCCTACAAACGCCGTAATGGGAGGGCTATGGGAAATCAATACTTCCACGGCCCTCCCGGCGCATGCCCGCCAAGATGGTATGGCGGGCCCCGCATGCCCCCCAGGTTGGGGGGCTACGGGAATGGCCGGGAACACCTGGCCATTCCCGTCCCACAAGGTGGAGGCCTGTGCAAAACAGGCAACGGAGCCCCCGCTCCCGTTGCCTGCTGGCCTCCACGCCCGCCTAAAAGGCGGGCCCCGCAAGCCCCCCGCGTTGGGGGAGCTACGGCCGCAGAGGATAGGGAGAGCGGCAACGAAACACCGACACTCCTCTTCCCCTGCGGCCCCGCCGCGTCCGCCATCTCACGGTGGCGGCCCCGTCAAGGCCGCGGAAGGAAGGGAGAACCCCTCCCGCCGCGGCCCCTGTCCTCAGCCGCAATGTCTCCCTCACGGGGGACATCGCGGCCCGCCTCAGGTAGGTCACGATGTCGCGCAAGCGGCACCGCAACCTACCCGTGGGCCGCTACGTCCCGGGCTAAACCGCACAGCCCGGACGAGCGGCCCCCGCTGGGGTTCCTCTTAGCTTCACCGTGACTCCGCTAGCCACGGCTACTGAGCCCCCCCGCCTCGACAATGCGGGAACCCACCGGGGGGGGTCACAGTTCTAACCTAACCTTTTTTTTTTTTTTTTTTTTTTTTGTCGCTGAGAAATGCTTTATGCATGCCCGACTCGTGGGGGACGAGACGGGGTATGTGGGACTCCCTGTCCGAATGACAGTATACCCACTAAAACTCAGCGGTGTTCCCGCGGCGCCGTGATGGGAGGGTTATGGGAGACCATGACGTCCACAACCCTCCCGGCGCAAGCCCGCCTAGTTGGCAGGCCCCGCATGCCCCCCGGGTTGGGGGGCTACGGGAATGGCCGGGAACACCTGGCCATTCCCGTCCGACACTGGTGGAGGCCTGTGCGATGCAGGCAAGGGTGCCCCCGCACCCGTTGCCTGCTGGCCTCCACCTGGGAGGAGTCGGAGATGACCGTCAAACTGACGTCTTCTTCGACCCCTCCTCCGCCTTCGGAGCAGCGCCGCGTGAGGATCTTCCTCCCGCGCGCGCTCCGCCGCCTCCTTCTGGGACATGACGTGTTCGCAGAAGGAGGCGGCTGCCGCCCAGGACCCCTCATCCCTCAGCATGGCGTTTACCAAACCGGGGAGTGAGAGGTCCGGTCCGATCGCCGCCATGAGACTGCGGCGCGGCTCGGACCACGACGGGCACACCTCGAGGGTGTGCTGCGCCGTGTCCTCCGCCGCGCCACAGTCGTGGCACGACGGCGTCTCCTCCCGTCCGATTCGGTGCAGGTACGATCCGAAACAACCATGTCCGGACAGCACCTGCACCAGACGGAACGAGAGGATCCCGTGCGACCGCTCGAGCCAGTCTCGGAGGACCGGCCCAAGCGCGTCGAGGGTTCGGCGGCCAAAGGCTGCGGTGGCGAGGTCCCCCGTCCAATGGAGGACGATGGCGTCCCTCGCCTCCCGCCGGACGGCCTCCCGCTCTTCCGGGGCGGTGCGTTCTCCCCTCGCTCTCCGCCCCGCCGTCCATTCGTACACTCTGGCGAGCACCCACGCCTCGAGTTCCCAAGGAGGGGTGCTGGCCAGAGCGCACGCTGCCGCAAAGCCTACCGTGCGGTAGGCCCGCGCTACCCGCTGGGCTATGGCCCTCTGCGGTGCCCGCAAGGCGGCGGCGTTCTCCCGCCGTTGGAGGGCGTCCTCCCAAATAGGGGCCCCGTAGAGGGCCATACTCTTGAGGATGCCGGCGTAGAGTTGCCGGCATCGTGGGCTGGGCCCCCCCAAGTTGGGGAGCAGCCACGAGAGCGCCCCCGCCGTCTTCAGCAGGCGCGACGACAGCCCGCTAAAATGCGGGCCGAAGCGCCACCTGCTGTCGAGCGATTCTGACGCCCTCCACAAAGATGTGGGCGTCAGGTGGGGGGCGCTGCCGAGGCCCGTGGAAGAACACGGCCTCGGTCTTGTGCAGCGCCACCTTCAGACCTAGGCGGCGGATCCTCGCTGCAACCAAGGATCCGCCCGCCGAGGCCAAGTTGGCCGCCTCCCTGAAACTCCCCCCCCGGGCGGTGAGGAGTTCTAACCTAACCTAACCTAGCTGTTCCGATGTAAAAACTTGATCATTCGTTCATTTGATGTCACATACATTGGGATTTTAAAAATTTGCTAAATAAAATATTTAAATTTTATTTCGTTTATTGTTCTTTTGAAATTTGCTCGAGAAAGTTTTGATTTTCTAATATGCAACCCCAGTAAGACATAAAACAGTTAGATATTAAATATAGGGCCAAATTAAACTTGCTAGCGAACCTCCGTAGACGGTATGAGTATCGATATCTAAACACAATACCTAAAATTAAAAAGATTTGATGATTTTTTTGGGGTCATCGACCGCCGGTTGGTTGCGTGGCTGGCTGACATGTAGTTACTTGAAGTATGTGTTGAGCAAATAAATTTCTTTTTGTTTTGTCGTGTTACCCGTCACGTCTGTGAAGATTACACAAAAACAAAACTGATGTTTAAACTGATATTTCAAGTAACTACACCTGTCGTTGATCCCAAAAAATTCATCATTATCAGCCTATAATGTTCCCACTGGTCACAGGCCACCTCTCTATGAAAGGGAATGGGCCATAATCCACCACGCGGGCTCGGTGCTGGTTGGTGGATGTCACATGTCTTCGATTTTTTGGTTCTAAGACATGAGGAAACCGTCCTCACGATGTTTTCCTTCACCGTTTTGAGAGCAGTGGTAATGAAATAATTTACTCAAAGTAAAGCGCCGGTCTGGGTTCGAACCTACGACCTACAGCTCGTATGTCGCCCTGTGGACCCTGGTGTGTGGTCCCTGTATAATTAAGTTATATTATTTACAGTAATTTCATATTTTATTTCCCCCATGAAATCTAATAATTCCACTCTAAATTCAAATTATCATAAAACTGACAAGGAAATGAACTAAAGGGATGTGGTGGTCGAAGTTCCGGCCAGGTTCCATATTAATTATGCACTAATTACAGGAAGCGAGAAAATTGCTCTCAGACTGTAATGTTCATACATCTGGACATGAAGTTATACTTGCCTTTACTTATGCACTTCCACATCGCATTACGCAGCATTAAAAAACCAATATCCGACTTTCCATGTCTATCAGACTACATTTATTATGAATGAAATGAAAACTACAAATTAAGCTTTAGAATGTGTTCAGAAGAAATGATTGATAACTTAGATACTGAGAGTGAGGATATGGCTTTAGTAGCAGGGGAAGACTAGAAAAAATAATGATGGATTGTGTGAAAGATGTTGGATGGAAAGGCGGTGACTTCGGAAATGACGGCTAATATGGAGTATGGAGGAAGACGACATGGTGTGTCTGAATTTGGATAAAGGCTGCGAAGGTGAGAGACAGCTATCTACTGTGCGTGGTTTTAGTCGATAGTGGGCCCACGGGAACAAAGATTGATACCCTTTCACTCTCTCTCGTTCTATTAATTCATGACGATTTTCACATGAACATGCAGGAAAATTGTGAATTACCATTTTAGACTTCCTTCATATGTAATTGGGTCTAATATAATCAGTTTTATGTATCATATGGTGAACCAGCTTCTGCCTGCGATTTCGTCCACGTGAAATTTTGGCCCCTAATCTACAGCGTCGCATCGTCTAACTTACCATAACCTAGACTTCCTCAAGAATGGGGGTGTAAAGTTCACTCATCCTCCATAGAGAAGGGAGGATCTTCCGACCAGACACGTTGTCGTATCTGGCGGGCAACTGCCCAATGGATCATGTCAGGCTGTTGTATATATGTTAATTGCGCGGTAAACTCCGCTTGCGCGATGCAGGATTTTGCGTGACGTCTGTATGACGTGTAGTTCGCATGTGGCGTCAGGCCTATCAAATGCAAAAATAATTGTCCAAATCCAACTGGTACTTCCAAAGATTAGCGTGTACAGCCAAAAAAAACATACGATTCAGCTTTATTATTAGTATAGATTATGTATTAGAAATATGTAGGTTGTAAAAGTAATAGGGGCATAATAGTTACTCAAAAGCACAAAGTTCTATTCGAACGGAAGTTGTGCAGAAATCAGAACCCAATGCCTTTCAGCAGCGCTGTACCAAGTTCTGAAGTGGGAACTTACTGAATTGTTGACGTGTGTACAATTGTGCAGAAACTAGATTGCTACAGCTATTCATATGTATATATAGCGTATATGTTACATAAGTTGTTAGTGAGATGTGGTAGATATTGTGTCCGTTTAAGCTTTTAGTTTTGGCAGAGATCGCATAAGACAGGGAGGTTTGTAAGAAAAAAGGGGAGTCCTTTGGCGAGCAGTGGGACAATGAAAATGGAATGTTAGGCTAACAATGAAAATTCGACGAATATTCGAACGATAATATTGATATCAATATTATCGTCCTCTATTGTCTTTTAACGGAATAAATATTTTTTGAGTAGGTATAGGTACTGTTAAATATAGATAATAAGGTATATTTAAAATCTCCACTGACCTGATTTATTATTTTTTTAATTTAGGACGCATCGATTCATAGCTGCTTTATATGTGGACTACTTACGGGCATTTTCAAGATATCGATACCCATCACGTTTGCAAAGTTTCGCTAGCTAATTTAATTTGACCCTGTATTTGGCGCCCTATCCACTGTTTTGTATGGTTTTACGACAGTATCTCTTACAGGTCATTTATAAGGTTGGTGTAACAAATAATCAAAATTATCCACGATCGAAAATGTCACGGCACTTCCCAGCAGTAGAAAATGTATTGAATCGTTTGTTATCCCACTTACGCGAAAGGTCCCTGGTTCGCATAAAATGAAACTGTAGTGCCTGGTAGATGTAGTGGATGGCCGCGCGAAGCTTGTAGGTCTCGTTAGTCCTCCGCCAATGAATCTCGCGGGACGTTGAGTATCTTGCTTACATTGTTTCCTTATTAACATCTACGAGGTATATTTACTGCTATTGGTTGGGACTACAAGGTAGTTTCGAAGCTGAATGATGGGCTACTAAGTTCAAATCATAGATTTTAGACAAATAGGTTGGCAGTTTATATCACACGCATATTAACAGCGTGTTTGTTCACTACCACAAGTTAAGCGCGTTTATTTTATACATGGTCTTCATATGATCTGACCAAGATTATGTCTAGACTTTAAAAGAGACTGTGACCTCTGAGTTAGTTTCGGCCTTTCTTCTCAGACTAGTCAGATAGGAAACGCCGACCTCATCTAGTTTTAAAATATGATTGACGTGTAAAAGTGTTTGTACTCGTACAAACCTACTTACAAAAATAAAATCATATATATATAAAAATTAATCCCTATTTCCCTTGGTCACGCCATAACTTGAGAACGACTTTACCGATTTCATCCATTCCTTTTTTAAAGTTTTCTAATATGTCGTAGAAGGTTCTTACGAAAAAAAAAATAAGAAAGTTGCTTTACGCAGACGAAGTCGCGGGCAGAAGCTAGTCTAGAATAGATCTTTCTATCAATACCGTCGGTTGTTTCTTCAAGGATGATCCACTCTTCCGGTAACTTCACCCACGCAAATCATTATTGTCCATAATAATAAAATAATTTGCCTGGACTTCCATTGTGCTTATGACAATAGCGGGTATAATTTTAAGCACTATCATTCCTCGACAGAATGGCAGAATATAGCAAAGGTGCGGGGTTATATTTGAGAATTCATGAGCCTTGATTGGCATCTTTAGTTGCGTAGTCATTTGTACTGACTTATGTAAAGGAGACATTGATTTTAAAGAAATAAATGAAGAGGACATGAAAGTGGTATATTCAAGCTGTTTACGTTGTCAACATCTTGGGAAAGTAAGGCTGTCATTGATAAAGAATAATCAGCCTGTAATGTTCCCTGTTGGGTCACATACTCACATGCCTCCTTTCTTTGAGAGGGAGTGAGTCTTATCCACCACGCGGGCCTAGTGCGGGTTTTGGGACATTCCGGTTTCCTCACGATGTTTTCCTTCACCGTTTTGAGATATTTATTATTAATTTTCTTTATTATTAATATTCACATTTTATATTTTTGACATTTTCAATTATTCTGACTTAGATTTTTTTTTTAATTTTTTGGCATTTTTATAACTAAATAATTCCTCCTTTAAATCTGACATCACTTAATTTTTTAAATATTATTATGTAATTGTTATAAATGATTTTGAAATTTTAATTATGCATGATTTTCAGACATTTTTTACTTATTTTTTATTTTTAAATTTAAATTCGTAATGTTGAGCTAGATGCACACCATATTTGTACGCCTCCTGGCATAACATAGCGTTCTGTTCACCAAACTCAAGATCTGTATTTCTTTACCTGTGTTAAAAAATAAAAGTGATTTGATTTGATTTGAGAGCAGTGGTGATGAAATTATTTACACAAAGTAAAGCGCCTGTCTGGGTCCGAAACCACGACCCCTACGACTTGTAAGTCGGGGCAGTTACCACTTGCCACCACTGCTCCCCATCGATATAGTGTCCAAAGAACTCTAAATGAACCAACGATTCCCTACTGCTCTGCTAATATCGTAAGTCTGAAAAATTTGCTTCAACTGAGTCTATTTAGGGCATGGTTGACATAAGTTTTGTCAATATAGTATATGAAATGTATGGTCACGGATTGCGTTGAACATCTCATACATCATTCTCCTGCTCTTATTTATTTGGGGTCGGCGCAACATGTCTTTTTCTTCCTTACTTCTCTATTAGTCGTCATCTCGGTAGTCACTTTCTAACCACATCATCATTCACACATTCCATCCATCGTTTCTTTGGTCTTCCCCTATTCTCGAAATTCATACTCAAAACTCTCCTCACGACATTTTCCTCATTTATCCGTAACGCATGCCCGTACCATGACAACCGATTTCCACACAACTTTTCAGTTACCGGTGCCACTTTCAGAATTCCTCTTATGTACAGACGCCAGCAGGTCAAGCTACCCGAAACTGTCAAATTTTCCCAATCAACCTTGAACCTTAATGCTTTAGAGATAAAGTTGAAAATCTATTAAGAAATTTGACAGATTGTAGTAGCTTGATGTGCTGGCGTCTGTACTCATTTCTTATTCTATCATCTAATAATTAATTTGCGATTTTACTACTCGATGCACATACCTCTAGCGCTAACTCTAGTACCGGACAGTCGGCCATCTAGATTTCATGTAATTAAACCACGGAAAACAACAATTATAACTAAATTAACACCACGAATGCCGTTCCCTTAACCGGATTATGTTTGTAAAACTTAGAAACCATGTCCAATTGAGTGTGCTTGTGCCTAATTGTATAAGATGGTTGCTTTGAACACAGACTATTTTTTATTCCTTCTAGTAATTTCCAAGTAAAAGTGTTAACTTTCACTCTTAAGGTGATAAAATACATTAAAAAATTTAATAAACACTCGAGAATGATATATTTGTTGTTCGCTTAATTTTTGTTTGTTCTATGAACTAATGGTATGGATGCAATTAATCATCAGGGTTTCGATGATTGCTTTTGTGCTATCAGATTTTCCAATCGAATTTTCATTGGTCGCAGTTATTCATTTGTAGGTGATTAGTTAAATTCATACATTTACATTCAGTATTCATTAAATTGACGATGCATATGCATGATTAAAACAATATAATTATGTATTACCGAAGCAAATAGGTTCAAATTCAATCAATGATTAACTGCGACTGTGTCCGATGGTTCGAATCCAGGCAGGCACTTTACTTTGTGTAAATAATTTCATCACTACTGCTCTCACAACCGTGAAGAGAACGGGCATGTCCAACAACCAATAATTCGTAGACATGTGACATCTACTGCACTAGGCCCGTGTGATAGATTGCAGCCGGCGTGGGCTGCTCTGCCTCTCTTGAAGAGAGGAGGCCGGAGTCCCAGCAGTGGGAACATAATAGGCTATGTTGCTGTTAATGGGTATTCTAATACACCGGGTATACAATGAATGGCGTGAAAGCATATTGCCTATCACCATGGTTCATTTATATATTTAGAAAGCCTAAAACCAAAGGAAGCAAACTCATCCTACGACGAACAACAAAGTAAAAATCAAGAAGAATGATCACCTAGATATGAATCTTTAATATCACTAAGCGCATTCTCTTGAGCCATGTTTTCACTTAGTCCATTTAGATAAAAATCAATACAACAATCCTCTTAATGGTTTTCGAAAACTCGATTAATATAAACCGCAACAATTTGCTGGTTTAAGTAAGTAACGATATTATAGCTACGCCACCCGTTTATTAGGATTTTATTGTCGTTCATTAAACGTTTTGATTTTCGATTGGCTACGCCTCGTTTGGAAGCACATTCTAGTAACTAATCCTTCCACAGTTATATTACCTTTGATTTGGCATCACTGTCCAAATCACAGTGTTCTTTTCTCGTTCTAATAATTTTTCTGTTGAGTTGCTGCCACTGACAAGTCTGTCAAAGTCATTGTGATCTTTATTCTCGTTATAATAAGGTAGTTTTTAGGTTGCTGCTGTCAGAGGTAAAAATAACTGTGAACGGACTGTAGTTTGAGGTTTATATCCGTGCTAATCTGTGTACAAATGTAAAAGCCTCAATAGTCGTAACATTGACCGTTTGTTTTGTACATTAATGAGGAGTTCTGCAATTAATAGGTTTATTGTATATGTATGAAGTCATTAATTAAGCTGTTTTATTGCATTGTTTTCTCGTTTGATTACTTGCACTTTCTTTCCATACTAATAATGCATTGGATTCGCAGTCATTTCGTGGAATGGCGTCAAATTCTTCATCCGTTCCATGTCATATCGTTTAGATTCTGTCAGCTTCGTGATGGTTCTTTTTCAGCTTTACATATGAACGTTAATGTGCCTTATGAAATTGAACTGCCGTAATATCATGTAGATACGGAAACGATTTGTACAGATAGTCATCACTAACATTAGCAACACAAATCAAACTCTTCCGATACACGGCTTGACCTGCATCCGATCTGATATCCAAAGTTCGAATGATGTTTCTAAAATTACGTCTGACGTTATTCATTATATAATGAAGAACTTTTGAATTTCTAATGTAACAACTAACAATGGTTCGTTTCCTAATGTAGGTTACATTATAAAGGGCAAAAGGGCCAGATGACAACCGCAGGGATTTGATAAGAAATGAAAATTAAACTAATCTATCTAAAAGTAGACATCAGAAAGTTCGTTGTAATGTAAAGGTTACTTGGCTCGCGATATTCTGTTTACTTTATCTGCTCCAAGAAAGTGAGGTACTCCGGTTTAAGATAGCCATTTATAAAGTTATGTTACGTGAATTCGAGTTGGGTAATTATTTGATCGTTTTAATTACGAATCTGTGGTCGAATCGGTCTAATTAGTTTTCCGTATTCCGGTATTCGATGTAGATCTCGCTTCGTGCTGCGCCGATTTCCTTGTTATCAACATATTTTATGATATTCGTCGTTTCCCTGTATTGGCATTTAAATATTTTAGCAAATTTTTACATTTCTTACTTTCTTTGTTTACCTGTTTGGTCCCACTGCTGGGCGAAAGTTTCCCCCATTGATTGATTGATTGATTTATTTATTTGTAGAATCATGAGTATACATACAAGGCATGCAGGTTGTTCATAAACAAAAAAGATCCGTCATGTTCGGCCTTTGTGGCATACAAATATAAACCCATACTTTTCCAATTTTCCTTATGTTGTGCATTCTCCAGCCAATCGGTCAGGAACTAGTCCAAACGGTCAAGCCAGCGTTTCTTAGGCCTGTCTCGGTTACGATACCCGTCTTCAGGCAACCCACTGTGTGACGACCCTGGTCCATCTGTTCTGATGCATCCTATACGTATGACCCTTCCAGTCCCATTTCAGCCTCGCAGATTTATCGCAAACTCCTCTTTTCGTATAATTATTCTAATACTAGCTTTTGCCCGCGACTTCGTCCGCGTAAAGCAACTTTCTTATTTTTCCGTAAGAACCTTAAAAAGTATTAGAAAATTAAAAAAAAAAATGGATGAAATCGGTAAAGTCGTTCTCAAGTTATGGCGTGAGCAAGGGAAATAGGGATTCATTTTTATATATATAGATTTATATATTATAGATAGCTATTGTATTTTAAAAGGTTTACTTGTATGTAGCTTCCATCTTAATGCGTTATCTCCTGTTTCAAACTCTAATATATAATTATGGTACGAGTTATGTTTCTGTTTACTGTAAATCTTTTGGATACTTATTTCGATATTTTATTGCGACTTAGCTTATTTACATCGTATAATTAAAGACGCACCTAATGACATATATCACAGCATATATTAATACAGAAGGTAATACCTATTTATTACTCTTCAGAACGCACAATATGGGAAAATTCAACCTGTCTAACGGATTATTTCATTTAATATTGTCGTCGTAAGTCCGTCTGTGTGTCCTATAGGCAATCAGAACGTCCCACCTAGACGTACAATCTTACATAATTAGCAATTTTATGTTCGCCTAATCGATGCCGTGAGAGAAAATTCTCAGAGAACTCATAAACGTCTATTATTTATAATATAAATCAGATAATCTGTCGGATTGTTCGACATTTCGGAGTTCGCACGGCGCCCGGCGCAACCTCTATTATGGCTCCGAAGAGTTACGTAACTGTCGGGCACTACGATTTTTTCTACGTCAGAGATGGTAAAAAAAAAAGTAATGCATAGGCATTAGCCATGCTTCCATGTAGCCGTTCACTTTGAATGGTATCTTATTGCGGATCGAACGAATAGAAAATTATATAAATTGCTTCTCGTAGTACGCGGCCCCTCGCGCCGTTATGGGCACTTCGTGAACAATTACTGCTGCTAAGAAGAAATATATGCTTTTTGTTATGATTGACGAGTCACTTTTATGCATATTGCAGCACGATTACACGTGTACTGTTAAGGGTTTGTTTGTCTCGTTGGTTATCGAGTAATTGAACACAACCTTTACACGAAAACTTATTCTTGAACGAATCTAGTAGTAAATACTTTGCAACGTCAAACATTTATATTGATTAACAATGACTTCTGTAACGCAAACTAAGTATTATCTTCAATTACAGCATGCATCATATTCTGATACAAATGAAAAATGCTCTGAAGACCACCTTTTTCAGGGCCATGAAATCTGAGAGGTTACAAATCGGAGGGTTTGTAACCTGTTTGAGAAGACTGTTATAAACTAAGGGTGGAGTTTCACAGGGGTACGTTCTTGGACCTCTCCTTTGGAACCTGGTATCTGTCTTTTGTGTCGATCTCTAACCGAGTATATTAGGTAACAGAAGTATTTAACATTCTCAAAAATGGATAATTTCATTTTGAGCCAATCTGGTATGGAAACCCTGAAAGTGAAAACAGCATAATCCTTGTAATTATTAAGCACAGCAACAATGAATCATCTGTTTTCATTCTCCACGTTGATTACTTAGTTAGCTCAGGTGTCGTTTCTATTTATGTCTTCTAGTATGACACTGCCTGCTTAATAATAGATGAAATAACGTTATTAGCATCAAAAGCTTCCGCGACTTGCGTGTTCGTGTTAAATTCTCATTAGAACCTTCTGCGTGATTGGAATAAATCCTTCCACTTGTTGACTGGGTTGCTATTACTGCTTCTTGGTTTTATCTTTGAGATCTATTTTACTGATCGACATATTTTTAGATGGATTAGATTTCTTCTGCTCCTTTCGTATTGGCTCAACAGACGACTTAGCTTCACAAGGTATAATTGTCTTTACTGAAAACCTCAGGTTCAGGTTTTAGTAAATAAATAATAAAGAAAATACGTTTATTTGCGGTAAATAGGACGCAAAGAAAGAACACAAAAAAACACAAGTTGGGTGAAAATATGCTGCAATTTTTATGTGAGACAGCCCCAGCGCTGGTTTTCAGTTATTAGAATTATACCTTGTACAAGAATATATCATGACTTGGTATTAGCTACCCTTTTAGTCAGCAAAGGTGCCAAGATTGCTAGGGCTATCCAGGGTGCGTCGAAGTTAGTTTAGGTATTCGTATTGTCAATTGCGGACAGTTGTAGAGTATTTTTATTTGTTTTCTAGAGTATGAGACTTTAAACTAGGTTAGACTACTTCTCTTTTCCCCAACTCTAAAATTATCCGACTTAATAATAGATGCGTAAAATTGAATGTATCAACGCGTTTAAGAATAGGGGTTCTAGCCGAGGGCAGCGGCGCACACGCACATTAATCAGCAGCTCAATGGGCATGTTACAGACAATTAATGTTCGATAAGTCATCGCTGGCCCGTTGCGAGGCTACGATAATTTACCCCCGGCTATTACTAGTTACTAGTAGGCATTCGATTTCGCCGCGGTTTCACATGTGCCTTGTTCGAAAGCGCGGTTTAATAAGACCTATATAAACGGGAGCAGCGATAGCGTTTAGTAAATGGTTGTAACAAGTCTACTTAGCTTTAAGGCCCTTTGTACAGACGCCAGTACATCAAGCTACTACAATCTGTCAGATTTCTTTAATAGATTTTCGACTTTATTGCTAAATCATTAGGTTCAATGTTGATTGGGAAAATCTGACAGTTTCGGGTAGGTTGACCTGCTGGCGTCCGTACACATACGTTTTTCTTGCCGTGTAAAACTACGGTTTATTCGCCTTGTGTCAGTGTTTTTGTATGGATCACAAGTCTGTTGACGACACGGCTGCACTACGGCACGCCGTATACCATAGAACCGTGTCATATACAAGGTCACACGATTTTTCTACGGCGCGGTTAACACGCCGTACCGTAAAGAAACCGTGCGTTGTACAAAGGGCCTCTGTTTTGTATGTAGACAAGGTGTAATTTTATAAATGTCAATGGCTGGGTGTTGGTGGAGTATTAGGCTGGTGCTGCACTTATCCCGCCTTTGCGTTTAAGCTAAATCCAGAGCATTAATTCAGACTTCAGGGGTGAGAAACGAGGTCTTTTTTATTTAGAGTTAAGAGCGGTAACTCAATATGCCACTTATTATTTTAAAACCAAATAACATAACATCTTACCTGTATTCCCCGAAGACTTAATTTCAACTCAATTTAACATAACATCACCTTTTTTCACGAAAGTTTAGGCAGAGGTGTACAGTCACGAGCAAAAGTATGTATACACTCGGCTTTATTCGAAAGCGATTTTCTCCTTTATTTTTTAATGAAATTTTATGTTCTTACGAACATAGCATTTTCGAACCCATAGGTTTATGTAATGTGTCGTATTTCAACAAAAATCGAAAAGAAAAGCGAAAAAATCGCAATTGAAAGTTGCCAAGTTTTGACATATTGGTGCTCGTGACTGTACCCATAGTAAATCGACATTTTGCCAGTTATGTTTAAGTTTCATGTAATAGGGGGCGAACCTATTGTAAAACTCAATAACAACAAGTCCTTAACTCAAATTCAGTCTCATAGAACAATTTCAATATTATAAGAAACTAGCGGCCCCGCAGACGTCGTCCTGCCTGAAAAAGCAGCGCCACCTACCGGGTCTAATTGTGTTTTTAAACCACTCAGGAACACATTGAAATATACACACAAAATTTCATCCAAATCAGTCCAGCCGTTTAGAAGGAGTTAGGTGAGAAACACGCATATAGAAGAATTATGTATATTAAGATGTGTGAGATTTTTGACGAATCATTTGGCCACAATTTTCGCCCTTGTACGAATGTTCGCCAAAACCCAATCAGTGAAGCATGAGAGATGAAAATGAAGAATGTATGAAAACAACCAACATGAAAATGAATGTTCGTTTTATTTGTGCTCACGTTGAAATGAAATGGTGTGATCATGTGTGAGAGGATTGTGTTCAGTCACGCTTGCAGGCGTGCAAATAAGGAGATGAGAGCTCGTTTTGAGCAGGTGTGAAATTGAATTCGATTTCGTGGTCATGCAGATGCATTTGTTTGAATTTTGACACCTACTTACTGACAACGGAATACCTAAGGCGAATCATACACTACACCGCGCCACGCGACGGAGCGCAGATAACGCGCTCCCGGGTGTTTTTTTATATACAAATTTAATAAAAAAAATGATTTTAAATGGGGTATTGTGACTCCGTTTCCCGCGCCCCGTCACGTGGCGCGTTGTAGTGTGTGATCTGCCTAAAATTGTGGGTTAGTTGGCCTCACGAAATGACATACAAAACGCAAATCATCTATGTAAACAAAAATTTTATGGGTATCTATATCTGCGTATGTGGGTTAAATATGCTACGAATCCCGAAGTTAAAACTTTATTTGTTAAAACCTATTTCTCTTCAAACAACAACTCTGTAAATGTATCCCATTAATTCCACAATCGAACACTGCGCTCGTATTCGCCCGCATCGAATCGCAACCGATTATGAATCGAGATCAAATCGCATTAATTACATCGAGTGGAACGTCGATACTTCGATAGTTAATAAAGAGCCAGGATTATATTGCAAATAAACGATCTGAACAAACACTTTGACAGCACAATTCGATCGAGGCGACAGGTGAAATGTATTGAATTAAACTCTACATTCATTGAATTATAAATGTTTCATGTTGTTTATTTTTATGATGAACATGCAAGGTTAATTTTGTACATGCTATACAATGCAAACATGCTCTTTATATAGACGAAGACTATTTAAAATAATATACCTATTGCGAAAAAATACGGCAGATTATTGCTTGTTTTATGAAAAGTAATTTCAATTTGTCAGTCTTCCGTGTACTGAAATTAAAGAAAACGCGACCCCAAATTGACTACAATGCACCTATTATTAATATGAAAAAAAAAAGATAATTAACTCGAGTAATCACAAAAATAAAACATAATAGATCTACATGATAGGTAATAATCACGAGCACAAAACAGAAATAGTCATCAGCTGCACGTCATGACTGACCAGCACCCTAATTGCGTAACACACGATCAATCGGAATTGGTTTCATTTTGACAGATCAACAACATTCATTGCGTTATTTACGTGTTGAGCAGACACATTTTTCGAACTTATGAAGCAATGGATTAGCAATTTGCTTCAAAATGATTCAGATTCCGATTGATCGTGTTCGTGTGTTACGCAATTAGGGTGCTGAAGGCTTCCACTCAGCATGATGCTGTGCTGACCACTGAAAATCTGCGCTGGTCTGTAGGGGGACCTACAGTCACCCGAAAAAACGTATGTAATTTATTAAGTTTATGCACAATATTACAATAGGTACATTTAACAGTTTTACCTTCCCGCTCTATATTAAACCCACAGATAGGTATTCACCGAATTATTATCGACTGACGAAACGCATCATAACACTGTTGTTGTTGTTGTAATATAATATCATTATCCTACCAACCTAATTAGTTTTTAAAAACCGTTCAACCGATATGACGACATTACCCAAAGTCAATCAACGAGATCAATTCCTCAGTTCCGGTTGCCAATGACGTCACTCGTTTCCGATTCCGTCGACGAAATAATCCGATTACTTACGAGTTTATAATAATGTAACCTCGAAGAGTATTCAGCGGCTTTATTTAGATTAATTCAGTTTGATTAATGAAGAGTGCGGAGAAAGTTCGCTTAGCCGTCTCCTTTGTTTCATGCCATGATTTGGGATTAGATTTACTGGCATTCAAGTTTCACCTCTTTGCTCGATAATACTGGCCTTACATAACCGCACTGTACTCGAATTTGTCTATGCTTTTTTGTTTTTTTTTTTTGTTGCCGATGTTATGAGATTGGATAGCTGTCGAAATATTAACTGTATATTAGATGTTTATTAAAATTTTATGTAATGTAAATTCGGAATGAACTAAAATGTTATTTGCGAGTCCATTAAAAAGCGTTTTGTAAGTTTACGGATAGATTTAACAATAACGTTTATGCTGGGGTCATCAAGCGGCGAAAATTACAGTCAATTTCTCATCAATCTAGCAACATGACTCGGTAGATTTGAATGAGGTCGTCTAGACTAGCTTTTTAAACAGACAAAGGCATTTCGCTCAGTCTAGTATTAGGATTAAAGGCGGTTTTGTCGTGGATGACACGAATTGTTAAAAAAAATATGTAATTTATACTTACATTGGAAAGTAGCAGCGATTTGCAGTATGTGGGTCACTGTACCGCGCGTTACCACTGTTTCAAAAGTATAGATACAAATAAATGAAATCAAAGTGTCTGTTTGCAATGTCAAAATAACAGCTTTTTACTAAATGCATATGAAAGTATACTTTTGGCTGTGTCTGTTTGTTTCGGCTAATCTCCGAAATGGCTGGACCGATTTTGACGGGAGTTTTAGGAAATTCACTAAATTATCATACCTAACAAAAAACAAATTCTTCATATACGCGCGGCAGTGGGCAGTCGCCAGACGGCCTACTCGGCTTCCGAACTATTCGCACATTGTCATTGGTCTTTACTCGTACACACGGCTACACATCAAGCTATGCAAAACCAGTATTAACTGACCGTTCATTGTGAGAAAATATCATACAAAGTGAGGCCAAGACAAACTGGTTTTGTATAGCTTGACGTGTAGCCGTGTGTACAAGGTTATACAACGAAATTAAATTCCTGCCTACCTATTCTGAAAAACAATGCACGCCACTGGTACAAATAGTTGTTATTGTGCACTAAAAGTGAAATTATCCTTATCTAATAATAATAATTATAATGCTGTGTATCGGTATTTAAAAAGTTGCATCATGTGATGTTTAAATGATCCTATCTATTTGTTTGAGGAGTATGAGGAAAGGCAACTAATATTATTGTGTTTGATTACAATGCAAACAATATTTCCCTCAGTTAGAAACCCAATGGTGTCCGACAGTCTTCCTACATCTACTTTTGTAAAAGGATTATAGGCTAAGGCCGGGACTCCACCAAAGCGGAGACGAGACGAGCGGAGAGGAGATGTTTTTTAAACAACCAATAGAATTGTGTTATTGACACATCTCCTCTTCGCTCAGCTTCAGTGGAGATCGCTGTGCGGAGATGTGTAATATTTGTATGACGTGATGGAAGCGGAGATGTGAGCTGTGCGCGGACGACGCGTACGTACTACTGAGCACTCAACGCCTCGCACCCGAGCTAAAAAACATCTCTTCTCGCACAGCACACAGCACATCGCACACATCTCCGCTTTGGTGGAGTCCCCCGAGCTGAAAAACATCTCTTCTCGCACAGCACACAGCATACCGCACACATCTCCGCCTCGGTGGAGTCCCGGCCTAAGGCATGAAATTATAAGCTATGTAACTGTGCATCCTATCCTATTAATATTATAAATGTGATAGTTTGTATGGATGGATGGATGGATGTTTGTTTACTCTTTCACGCAAAAACTACTGAACGGATTTGGATGAAATTTGGCACAGACATGGGTTATAACCAGGATTAACATATAGGATACTTTTTATCCCGATATTCCCACGGGATCGAAACTTATGCGGGTGAAACCGCGGGGCGCAGCTAGTTTTACATAAAACAACATCACGCCTGTAACCCCTGAAGGATTAAACAGAGGTGTACCTGTAGTACCTACACCAACATTTCTATCAACCGGGCTTACCGCGCACAAATGCAGAGTCCAGGTTGCTACTCAGAAATCCCTGACGGTAAAATCCAATAACACTGACCTGGAAATCGAATCCTGCAGTGCGATTCTGTAACCATCTCACCGTGAAAACTTAGGTGAAGTGAGCGTGGAGTGAGCTGTCATTCCAAATAATGCTAGGGATTGACACTACTGACAACTCACGTCAAGCTCACTTCACTTGAGTTTTCACAGTGAGACTTTTACAGAATCGACCGGCAGGACCTCATGCTCAGCATTAGCGCTAGCGAAGAATAGAGTAACGAGGCAGTGTTTGAATGTTATATCTTATATAATTATATTCCTATAATAATCGCGGTACTAAAAGCTCTCCACCACGTGGTCGTGTAAATGTACCACAAATCACAATAGAGCACGTCTGCGCCCGACTCACCGCGATCATTAGTGACAGACGCGACGTCCAACGACGCCCAATTTCGTCATTATGTTTTAAATCCATCCGTTATCATTAACTGTCATTTTGGGTCATTTCACGAACCGTTAGATATGGAGTCTGAGGCCTGTGCGACGAAAACGGTTGCGCTATTGTTTTCGGATGAGGGTGTGAAATTAAATGGTCTGGTTTAGAGGTTTACGGTTTTAAGTTCGTATAAGTTAAAGTGATCATTTGAATTTATTGACAGTTAGAAACAGTGGAAAGCTATTGCGGAGAGCTTTGCCTAGCTGCGTGCCTGTGGAATTATACAAGCTAAATAAAATTTAAAAAATGACAGTTGGGCAAATATAGTAAGTAAGTATTCCTGCTCAGGAATCAGCTGTCGAGTCGAGGCAAAATATTGTAAGAGCTTTTCACTAGTTGTCTTGTCGGACAGAGCGCTATGTAATCCTTCTATTCCTAAGTCAAACTTATCGGCGTTATTTTTTCATAAATAGTACCTTCTTAAAAGAACGCATCCTATTCGGTGAAACGCGCTATAACTAGACGTTGTAAACGTCACTTTCCCCGCCAATTTTTCTGTCATTGTCATCGCGGTGTACCTAATGGCGGACGCTCGCCCTAAATGCGATATTTTTGATGAATCCGAGCAATTAGAGTAAAACGCTGCTAAAAAGTAATTTGAACGAATTTCCCGTGTTTAATGCGCCATGTAACTTTCTTTTTGTTGCGACGGTCAAGAGGTTAAATAGACTGTAAATACTGGAGTCAATTTGTTTTTTTTTTCCAGAGACAATGGAAATTATTTTCCTTTTTAACTTATTTTTAAATACAGTACGACAATGGAGGATAGGTTTTAATATTTAACGACGGGTTTTTTCCGGGTATAATTATGCAAGCAATATAATTATGTAGGTAGTTGCACCTTTCAGGAAAGTATGTTTGTATATGGCCTATTTATGCATTGGATTTTTGATCAGTTCAGAAACCCAACCATTTTTAGTAGTACAGTCAAACAGGAAAATGTAAGTAATCCAGCTAAAACCAATTAAATATATTTAAATTACGTTAATTCTTTCTGTACATGGATTTATAAACTGTAAGAATCAGATTTAAGTAGGTACTAATAGAGGATTACCTCATTAATTATTGATTAAATAATACAGGTGTATATATATAATACATTCCAATGTCACTCAGAGGGGTGTCCACATATTTATAACAATACGGAAACGTTTGAATACTTTGAATTAAATGCATGAGTGAAGATTTTCGCGTCACTTTCCTAAACTAATAAGCAGAACTAAACGTTGAGTCATCATGTCATTACAACAGCTAGTTACACTTACCAGCTAATTGACAAGCCATTATTGGCCGTATCACCTTTGTATCAAGGGCGATAGCTGTCTGTACGTGTTTGGTTTAATTGAACTAATTGTGTTCGCGACCGTACGAGATAGCGCATTGAGATTTTGAAAGGCGACAGATAGAATGGTAATATGCAGCGTCAAATTAAATTAGCTAGTAAAACTTTGTAGACGTAATGTGTATCGATATCTAAACACTATTAAATAAAAACATGTATTTCAAGTTTTTGGGGTTCGTCGACCGCTGGATGATTTATTACTTGAAGTATGAGTTGAGAAAATCTGTTGTCGTATTGAGACATCGATGTTTACACAATAAAAAGCTGAGTTTTAAACTGATATTTCAAGTGACTACAAGAAAAGCAGTCAGTGATTCCACAAAAAAAAAAACATCATATGAATACCTTTTTTGGTGCATAATGTTTAGACATTACGTGTCCGGAGTTTTGCTAGCTAATTTAATTCGGCATAATACTATTATTGAAAGCGAATAAGCACATTGATTTGCTGTTCCGATTATGCTAAAAGATGACAACGATGACTTGTACAAGCATTGTTATACACTATGCGAAATGTAATAAGGTTAATATACACGTTGTAAGGAAAATGCTACACTTTGTATTCCAAATTAATGGTAGGTAAGTGTGTCATTCTTTGTCAATGGATTATTTGTTTATCTAATAATGGCCTATTGTCGTTTTGATTCATATTATTTGTTTTGGATTTTTACTTTATTTTCTTTTGTGTGATAAGATCATCACTTGGTAGGGGAACCATTACCGCGCCCCCCAGTCTACTCCTTGATATGCAATCGTTGCTGTAGCACCATGAAACATGAGGCTAGGGTCAAACCACGCTGGGCTCGGTGCATTTCATTAATTCGTTGATAAGATCATCATCTGCCTAGCCTTTTCCCAACTATCTTGGGGTCGGCTTCCAGTCTAACCGGATGCAGCTGAATACCAGTATTTTGTTACGTGGAGCGACTGCTTATCTAACCTCCACAACCCAGTTACTGGGTAATATACGATACCCCTTGGTAAGTTTGGTTGTCAGACTTTCGGGCTTCTGACGATCCGTAACGATTGTCAAAGATCCACAAATGACAGCCGGGACCAACGGCTTAACGTGCTTTGCGAGGCACGGAAGTCTCTCCTATATCTATGCACGGAAGAGTCTCGGTGTGTAAAGATCCATCCACGGACCAACCACGGCAAGCGTAGTTTAACCTGCGGCTGTTATAACTTAGCCATATTGAAATTAATTGAGATGGATGTCGAGAGCTTTGATTTGACATATTGATTGACACATTGAACATTTTAATCGATTAGAAATTGGGCTACGTCGTCGTCTTGTGTGGCATTAAACGTAAGTAGGTGTCTATATCTACTTCCAAGTTTTAAGAGTATGCTAATAATTACCTACCATTAAAATAATGTTGAGGAAACCGGCATGTCCTACCTAAAACCAAAAATACGAAGACAGGTAATACACTATACAACACAACACACAAAATAACACTATGCAGAAGGTTTTCCTTGTGATTAGTTTATTTTTGTTTTTGTATAAGTAGATATATAAACAGTGATAGGAATAGGTAGTGCCTATTTGCCTAAACTTCGAAGAACAGAGACAAGAAACGGAGACTTCCTTAGGACTACATTTTTTCCGGGACATCTGTCCCGAAATTCGGGACAACACTTTTAAATACATTAAAAAATATGTTATTTGGAATAAGTAATTCGTCAATTCAATTTAAGTCCCAATCAGAATAAGGAATGTCATATTCGTCAAACCAGGCAAACAAACAGAATTAGAATATTTTTCCTCTGTCAAAATCTGTTAGTAGGTAATAACTAATTATTACCTACTAGCTGCGCCCCGCGGTTTTACCCGCATAAGTTTCGATCCCGTGGGAATATCGGGATAAAAAGTACCCTATATGTTAATCCTGGGTATAAACCATCTGTGTGCCAAATTTCATCCAAATCCGTTAAGTAGTTTTTGCGTGAAAGAGTAACAATTGTAAAATCCATCCATCCATACAAACTCACGTTTATAATATTAGTAGGACTAGAGGATAATAATTGAAGCAGGTATTAAATATTTGGGTACTACTTAAATAAATAGTTAAGACCTACATCAATTATTATTTTGCTCATAATAAGTACCTTATTTACATACAGACATACAGTCAGCAAAATAGATAAGTATCTATATATGTAGCTACAATGTGTCCCATTTCGAAAAAAAGGAAAAATTTCAACTACTTTACTTATATGTTTTAGTTTCCTCAGTTTTTGATATCGTTTGTTTGAGCGTCTTATGTTTAAAAAGCTATTACAAATTGCAATAACAATAAATATACAGGTCTGCCACCCTGTGGACGCACAACCTATTAAGTACCATGGATTCTGGACGCCCGTGTGTTTAAATTTTTCATCGATTATAAAAAAAAAACTGCTGTTTCATACAAAAGTGATATCTACGCGGTCAAAATGTATGGAACAGTTTCTTTTCATGTCCTGAATCCATGGTAACAGTTGTGCGTCAGTGTTCCTGCCAATCTGTATATTTATTGTTATTGCAATGTGTTATAGCTTTTTAAGTATAACGTTCAAACAAACGATATAAAAAATTGCAAAGATTTTTACCTGTTATCTGCCTGCACACCTATCTTTTTTGTTGTTTGTACAAACAGTTCATGAGGTCGGATTTGATTCTAGTACTTTCGATCGGTATTCTATCATCCTGAGTATCAGAATATTGAACAAGCGTCTCGTTTACAACAATAATCGTTTCTTTATTGTCGTGTCTTGTGTAAGTCAGATGATATCGCCGATAAAGGCGCTGAATGTGCGAAATCAGGCTTGGCTTAGTGCAGTCTGCTGCCAAAAGATATTGTTTATGATAGCTTGGTCGTAGATCGAATCGTACAAAAGTTTTATAGCAATTTTTACTAGTAGATAGGTTTAAATTCTATAAAATGCTAAAACTTTTAGGGTTTGGAAAACACGTGTTGCTCACAATTATAACATCACGCCGGTATTGCCCGAAGGGATTGGCAGAGGTGTACAGTCACGAGCAAAAGTATGTATACACTCGGCTTTATTCAATAGCGATTTACTCCTTTATTATTTAATGAAATTTTATGTTGTTACGAACATAGCATTTTCGAACCCATAGGTTTATGTAATGTGTCGTATTTCAACATTGCATTCGTTATTTCACAAAAGAATCGCAATTGAAAGTTGCCGAGTGTTGAGATATTGGTGTTCGTGACTGTACCTATAGTTTACCCAGATTTTATCAGTTTTGTAAGTCCTAAGCAATAGGGGAACCCTATTGTCACCAACCGGGCACATATCCCGTCTCTCGCATCTCCGAGCTGCTACTGAGAAGTTCCAGATGATAACACTTTGCCCCAGTGGCGTAATAATAGGGTGGCAGAAGTGGCAAAATGCCACGGGCCCCCAGCCGGAGGGGGCCCCCGACCCGAGAGGGCCATGTGCACAGGAGGATCCTAACATACCTATGTATAGAAATGCAAACGTTTTCGACCACTTCACCAAGGAAGCGGTCAGGTATTCAATTATGTAGGGGACATTACGAAATCTACGCAGACGAACGTGCGGGCGAAGTGCCAGTAAAAAAAAAAGATAGCGTTGGTTGAGCTTCTTTACATTGAGGGAGGGCCCTACCAATCCCATGGATTTGCCACGGGCCCCAAAGGGCATAGTTAAACCACTGCTCTGCCCGATCAGGAATCTTACCCCCTCATGCTCAGCAGTCACTGCAGTCCAGTTGCTCCCATTGTTGCTCCCGTTGTTGTCTTGTTGTTGTTGAAATTGCTACGAGTATTTTCGGCGTCGTACAACAGAGATCCCGGAGTAGTTTCACATCAGAATCGACATAACCTTTCGCCTTTATCTAGCCGGATGGGTAACTATGAGGATTTCCACTAAAGGAGAAAAAAGGTCACTGCCGTTTAGACCTATCTACCTAATTAGGACGAAGTTCAAAAGTAAACTCACCAATAAGATACACCACGTACATTCGCGTACACAACGCTAACGGCATCAATATGCTACATACATACATCTAGATATAATTCGCGTGTGCCCGGTCCATTCGTTGTGCCCGTATTCCCGACGCGCTATCTCCTCGGTCGCTACACCGCGGTACAATCGGGCACTTAAGTGGTCAACTTGCAAAACACATCTGTTAACATTTTTTTTATTGATTTATTATAAGTACTTGTTCAGCAAATCAGTGGGGCTAATAAAAATGTTGTTCAGTTCAATAAAGGCTCCCGCAGACGCGATTCGACGCGATTTCGGTGACGTTTTCATAGAAATTGTGCTACTAGAATCGCGTCGCGCCAGTTAAGGAAACTGATCAACAAGGAGTGTAAAACTAATATTTGTTTATTATTTTACATTTAAACAAGTTAGAAATATGTACACAGTAGTGACTTAGCTGAAGTCAATGAGGTAATGAATCCTAATACTTTTTATTTTTTATATTTATGGCATCTCGCAGTTCAACCTATGAGGTAGTCGTCGCTTAACCAGGCTTGCCTGCAGATGCCTCAATAAATTAAGGCCTCCAGCCAGGGCTTAAACAACTTAAAAACTAAGCGACTACACGCTAAGGGCACCCCCTGTGGGGTACGGACCTCGGCTTAGGCCGTCGCTGGGACAGGGCAGCAAGGGACAGGCTGGATCGAAATTTTTAGGGAATTTAAAACTACAGGCTCAGCGGCGCGGGCTGGCTCGAGCAAAGGTCGGGGCGGAATCCTAATTTATATTATTTTAATTTTATTATTTATTTTTAATTTTATTATTCCTTTATATATTTATACTTTTACAATCAGTATCTAATTGTAGAGAATGTTACTTACATTAGTCGTTCGGAATAACCGCGACCATAATTGGTTATAGATTATTTTGGTTTCCTGTTGTGGTGAGTATCCGGGTACTGTTATCAGTTCGAGTATTGTTGTCGGTGGAGGCCACCGAGATGAGTTGACTCGCCTGTCTGCGGAAGCCTCAACTCGAAGTCTTTTTGTATGTTTTGTGACGACAATCAAGACAATACAGTTGTTGCAGTCGTGAATCATAACTTCATAAGCAATGTGTATATTAGAGCCAGTAATTTTCAAGTTATGGAACCACAAACTGAATGTCATACTTAACAAAGTTGAAATTCTATTGCAACCAAAAACTTATTAGGATCTTTTTGTTACAAATGTCGTCACTCAAAAATCAACTTACAATACATTGGCCTAAAGTAGATAACTGATTAAGTGGCGATGGAATGTAAATTATCTGAGATTATGAACACTGCCATATGTTATTGGTTTGGAAACAATAATCTCTGTTTTGTATGTGACACACGTGGTTTTGAGAGTTTGCAATATCTTCGTATCGAGAGCTTCTCTTATCTTGACAAAACAAACGTGCGCGCACCATCTGTTTAGTTATTCTTTGTTTGAACATAAAGAGAGTAAAATCCTTGTTTGCACAACGAAAATGGATTATTAAGAAATTTTTCGTTTCTACATTTTATGAGGCACTTCAGTTAGTACTAAAGAAAATTCAGTTTATTGCTTTTTCAGAGTTAGTGCTGCCATAAAAATATGCTTTAAATTTTTTTACACTTCTAAGTAGGTAGTTGACTAGCTTACACGATCTTCCCATAGGTAAGTTAACAGTGTAATTTGAAAATATTGTACTTGACAAGCCAATTATTTTTAAAAGAGTAACCGTGGAGTTTCTTGCCGTTTCTCCATAAGAAACGACCAATTGGAACCGTGCTTCTGGCGTTAAGTGCCCAAGTAGGTTTATGTGAAACAAAATATTTTGATTTTGAATGGCCCGCGTTGGACATTTTGACGAAAACGAGTAGATCCACGAACGAACTTACTCTCTTCAACAGTACAGACTTAGAGTATAGTCTAGTCACAGTATAGTATATTTAAATCTAATTTTTTAATTTGATTAATAATTGTTAATTTTAGTTTAATTGTAGAATCCAAAGTTGATTGAAATAAATAAATAATAATAATAGTTGTGCAGTGGGTTACCCAAGTCCGTCACATATTTCTTTTAAATGACCTCCTAAACACGTTGTGCTCGTCTACCCCTGGTGAACACTTTCCGTTGTTACTGCCCTTGTTGGCTCGATTATTGTTGTTAATTTGTATCGCCTCTGTTTATCACAGTTTTGTATTTAGGACGCCGCTCGCCCCACCTGACCGTGTCTCTCTCTTAAGCCTTGGTTACACAGTATGAGCTGCTGTCCTGACCTAGACAGCTGCCATTAAGTTCTCGTATGGCAGTAGCTACCCTGCCCTAGTAGTGTGTACTCGCATTGCCACTTGTTCCAATCGGTAACATGATGAGAGTAACTGCCATAACAGTGGCAAGTAACTGCTACTTGAGAGACGAGAGCTGCTCTAGTCTCTCGGGTACGCCCACGGTCACGTCTGATAAGGAAAGGCGAGTGGCGCGTAACAACAAAAACTACGGTGCGAGCTACTGATCGACTCGCAAGTCGCACACGACAGTAAATCTTATGATGCGGTCACACGGTTCGAGTAGCTGCACTGCAGTAACTGACTAGGCCAGCTTGTACGCTAGCTCGCACTGTGTAGCCAAAGCCTTTATAGATAACTTTCGACATGGATTTGCTATGTTCTGCGTTTTCTTGTACGCGTAATTGTGTGGGTTATGTTAAAATTTCTATACTTGAACTGGGAATGTACGAAGTTGTAGTTAAGATTATCGTTTTCTAATGTGGTTTCGAGAAATGCGTGAACTTTGGCTTTCCAAGACGTCACCCACTCTTGTACGTGCACCCTGCTGCTATGATTATGAAGTGACAACCGACAGGTAGTGAGATAACCAATACCATCGAATGTCGAATGGATCTCACGAAGTCGGGATAGTGTCATGTCGTATAGTCGAGAGGACTCCGGACCTGTGATTGCTAATTCTATTGATTGAATGTAGCTGGTAGCTGACTAGCTGCTGCTGATACAAGTTTAGAGGCATGAGGAACAGGGTGGAAAGTTCACTCATCCTCCATTGAAAAGGGAGGATCCTCCGACCAGACGGGTGTTGTGTCTGGCGGGCAATTGCTCAACGATTGATGTTGGGAAATTGTATCTATGCTAACTGCGCGGTAAACTCTGCTTGCGAGATGCAGGATTTGCGTGACGTCAGTATGACGCGTTGTTCGCATGTGGCGTTGTAGATACCGCTACACAAGCATAGGCGTTTTATTTGTGTGCTGTGGCTTTATTGTGGGTTGTAGTCTGCTCACTATTCGTCAGAACGAAAGTTGATGAGAAGTATTAGTTTATTCGGTTAAGTTGTAATTTGAAATAATTGAAAATGACGAAGTATTTATGGTAGGTTTATCGTAGAAATGGCATCGAACAGTTTCTACACAAATAAAGTTTTGATATGGTTGGTTTAGAAAATAGCAAGAAAAGGTCAATTTAGATCGTTCAATTAATTACCTACATAGATATCAAAGGTAGGCATACTACCTTTCCCGTGTTAACGTCAATATTTTAAGATAACGCTAAGGTATAGATGTTTTACGCTCCATTAAAAGGCGGCTAATGGTTAAGAAAATAATAACGACAATAAATTGTTAAGATGATAATTATCTACACAATTACAAGGGCGTATCGCTAAAACGCGGCGCGCGCGCTCCTACCTCTTCGGCTTTCTTCGGCGCAAGTCGGAGCCGAACTTAGATTTATGGATCACTTTTTGTTATCCGCGGCTTTGGCTTCGGGCTATTTGTATTTTATGAGTGGTTTTATTTTTATTGGATAATGCGAAATGGTTGACATTTATGTCGTGCAAACGATACCTGTCGTAACAATTCGTGCACAACAACGACAACACTATTTGACAGTTGTCCTTACTCTCGATGTTTTGGCCCGTCCGAAAGATGGTATATGACAGTTGTTTGGACGGATCAAATACCTTCGGATGACTCCGTATTTTCGTTGACGGACTTGAAGAGTAGGCCCGTGGAACAAAGCTCACTAGACAAATAGTGTGTTTCATTTTCTTTTTAATCTAAAATCCAATCAACTTAGCCTATCGCAGTCCATCGTCGGTTCATCTAGCTGTGAGGTTCCACACTACTCTTGCCTATACGCGGTCTCCTGCCACCTTGGTCACCAGCCATCGGTCCTTCGACAGACATGGCCAGCCCACTGCTACTACAGCTTCCTTAATGTATGAGCTATATCGGTGACTTCGATTCTTTTCCGGATATCTTCATTCCTGATTTTATCCTTCAAAAAATCTCCGACCATAGCGCGCTCCATAGCGCGCTCCATAGCGCGTTGAGCACCTTAAATTTGTGGACCAGCCTGACAGTTATTGTCTACTTTTCGGCACCATATGTCATAACAGTATGTCAGGACGCACTCGATGAAAACCTTAGTATTCAAACATTACGGGAAAGGCGAAAAGAAGGCTTGACGATGTTTTTCAAACGCTACCTCTGCAAGCTATATGTGGAGGGGCCCCGTGGCTAAATAATAACAGCCGCACAGGTCGATCGGTCAGGTTAAGCTACGCTACCTCTGCAAGCTATATCGTGGAGGTCCCCGTGGCTAAATAATAACAGCCGCACAGGTCGATCGGTCAGGTTAAGCTACGCTTGCCGCGGTTGGTCTGTGGATGGGTGACCATCTTTACATACCGAGACCCCTCCGTGTCTCGGAAAGCACGTTAAGCCGTTGGTCCCGGCTGTCATTCGTGGATCTTTGACAGTCGTTACGGGTAGTCAGAAGCCCGAAAGTCTAACAACCAGTCTTACCAAAGGGCATCGTATTACCCAGTAACTGGGTTGTGGAGGTCAGATAGGCAGTCGCTCCATGTAAAATACTGGTATTCAGCTGCATCCGGTTAGACTGGAAGCCGACCGCAACATAGTTGGGAAAAAGCTAGGCAAATGATCATGACCTCTGCAAGCTATGTCGTCGTGTGTAATCTAAGATGGTTTCCCAATCAAATTATACCCAATAACAAGCAGCAGGTAGGTACTAATGTAGATCACCTTCACGGAAGATCGATGCGATAATTTAAGCAGGTACTACATGTCATTATCATTATCATTCTCGTTAGAAAACCAGTTACTTACACATATTTATAGAATTAGATGGTATCGATTGAAATTGGTGGCATTATTGTATGGTTCGCGCTCGATTCAACCGGCCTGTGTAATTACACAAGGGCCAGAACAGATGCAGGGCTGAAATTACAGACTTACGCTGCGTACGTTGGTTTCTAAACGGTTGTTAAGGCTTAGTTATACCTATGTGATAGTTCTGAATGGGTTTAATAATAAATAATAAAAACTTTAAAAAATATGTTAGCCAAAAGTAGAAAAATACACACCTAACACATCACAATGATACTATTATAATTTAAGTAAATAACAGAAGTTACTTCGAATTCATTAAAATCATTTAAATCGTATCGTTCAATCGTTTAAGAAGGTGAAGTTTTGAGATCCAGACAGACGGTAAACAGTCGGTTTTGCAATAAGCAGTCCTTAACGCCACATGCGAACTACGCGTCATACTGACGTGACGCTAAATCCTGCATCTCGCAAGCAGAGTTTACCGCGCAACTAGCATATTATACATAACGTTCCGATACTAATCGTTGGGTTAGCCCACCAGACACGACACCCGTCTAGTCGGAGGATCCTCCCTTTTCAGTAGAGGATTAAGTTAACTTTGATTAAGTTAACTTGTTCCTCGTACCTCTATATGCCAATAAAGGCTGCCTTGGCTCATCCTGTCGCAGCATTTTAATACCTGTCAATATGTCACATACATGATGCTTTTGCCGCAATATTTCGTGGCAGCTTTACAAAAAATGACGAACTCCTGGAATTGAAATCAAAACTAACTGAAGACTGTAGATGTCTAAATAAGCCTTTATAACTACAAGTTAGTGTTCAGTATACTAGCTCATAAAACTTAGCTTTTATAGAGAAATTGGCAGTTAACTGTTAATGCTGCAGAGTGCAGACGATGTGATGCTCAATGAGTTTATGATTAGTGATTTATTTTAAGTAGGCTGTTAATAGGAAACTGCATCCTCGTGCGTGAGAAAAGAATGGCGTTGTTAAGAGGCATAGACAAAAAATTTTATAAAGTTGTTAACTTCTGTTCGCTCGTTACATAATCAGCCTATAAGGATCCCACTGTTGGGACACAGGCCGTTTGTGTTCCAGAGGCAGTGGGCTGTAATATACCACGCGGGCCCAATACGTGTTAGTAGATGTCACATGTCTTCAAATTTTTGGTTCTAGGAAATGCCGGTGTAGTCAACATTATTTATTGGTACCTAATTATTACGCATGATATTGAAACTTCGAAGTAGGTATAGGTACCTATCTACGTTTAATGCCACACAAGACGACGACGTAGCCCAATTTCTAATCGATTAAAATGTTCAATGTGTCAATCAATATGTCACATCAGCTCTGAACGTCCATCTCAATTAATTATGGAATTTTTGATTCTACACATGGTGGTTGCCACACGATGTTTGCCTTCACAGTTTTTGAGCAATCGTGATTCTAACTTACGACCTACGCCTCGTAAGTCGGGGCTGTTACCACTGCGCCACCACTGCTATAGGAAAGATAAAGATAAGCTTTATTTCATAAAAACAGTACTTAGATTATATTACAGTTTAAGTGCTATGATAAAACAAAAGTACACAAAAGTTTTACCATCTGGAGCCGAACTAGGGGGACCTGTATCTCGGCTAACAGCGCCAATCCCCTCGAGTTACTCGTACATTAGATTGGAGTTCTTAAATGCTAGCATTTTACAAAACAAAGGAAAAAATAAAATAAATCTGTACCTATTTTTTCTGTTCTGATTTTCAATGTCTGTTTTATATGTGTGTACATAAATGGTTAAATAAATAAAAATAAAATAAATAAAATTATGGTCTAAGGTTGTATTGGTTTACACCTCTCTTTGTGTTATAAGAGATTGTTAGTATGTTGGCCAGATTTATAGGGTAGGACACTGGCTTAACAAAAATTTTTTTTGGTTGGCTGACACATTAAAACACAGAGGTCATTGGAGCTGTCAATCATCATTAAGTACTTCAGGATGGTTTTAATCGGCATATTATTATATCATAAACATTTAGACATCAGTTCTTTGAACCTCTTTATAAGTTTTACTTCTACTGTAAATATTCATATTATCATTTATATTACATATACATAAAAATTAAAATTAAAAACGGCGAACGAAAACCGTCTGTGCAAACCGGCACCCTAATTGCGTAACACACGATCAATCAGAATCTGAATCATTTTGAAGCAAATTGCTAATCCATTGCTTCATAAGTTCGAAAAAATTGTTTGCTCAAGAAGTAAATGAATGCAAAAAAAAAAATATGCGTGCAATGAATGTTGTTGAACTGTCAAAATGAAACCGACTCCGGTTGATTGTGTGTTACGCAATTAGGGTGCGGTATGTTCTGGAACAAAATTTTGAAGATCCGCACAGGATCTGCGTGGTAGATTACGGCCCACTCCCTCTCACAGAGAGAAGGCCTGTATCCCAGCGGTGGGAACGTTATAGGCTAATTATGCTTAAATTTTTTTCGCTGCTTTGCAAGTTTTGGAGCAAATTCAGAAAAAGTATAAATGCAGTCTAATTTGTTGTATGATTACAAATACAAACTGGAAAAAGCTTCCACTGAGTCATAGACCTCATCCTTAGCTTTCCATCAGGCGTGATCGAGGTCAAGAGCAGGCAAAAAAAAAACTAACTTACAATTCTCTGTAATTGCTCAGAATAAAATAAATGAAACCGAATCCGCAATAAATTGCAACATTAAAAAAACAACCAGTCCGTTCCACTGCAGTTTTTACAGAAATCCGTGTAACAACGAGATACGAGTATTTACAAGGAGCAGCCACCGTGTGTATCGCGGGTCGTTACCACGGGTTTTTACTCTTACCTACCTATCGTTAGCGGTTACGCGGTTCGCCGAGGAAAATAACAATTCGTAAGGAAAAGATGTGAATTTCACTATAGAATAGAGAGAGGCAAATTGAATATGAACTTTCGTTGTATAATGTCAGGTTTCGATGGAAAGTTATTGTCTGAGATATGCTATCAATGTTGATGAGATCTACGCTACGCTACGGTCAGTTTTGATGGGATTTGTGTACATGATTGATGTTGAATGCGATTGTGTGTTTTTGTTCGGTTTTGTTCGGCGAATGTTGTTTTTTGCTTTGGCGTTGATTTGAAGGCTTCTTGTTTGTGTCATAATGTTGATAGAAATATCTAGGTATCTAATTAAAGGCTCGTTTTCATCGAAACTAATATATAAAGAGAAAAGATTTGATTTTTATGTATGTTTGTTTCTTACATTTTCACGCTAAAACGGCTTAACCGATTTGGATGAAATTTGGCACATGGCTAGACGATGACCTGAATTAGGACATAGGATACTTATTATCCCGATATTCTCCAAGTTTCAAGACTTTTGCGGCTAAAACCACGGGGCGCAGCTATTCTATACTAATATTATAGGGAGGTATTTGTGAGTTTGAATATATTGAAACTCACAAATACCTCTCCCCTCCCCGCCCTCCCCTCCTCTCCCTACAGGGTTCGGAACTACTGATTGCGTAACACACAATCAATCGGAATCTGAATCATTTTGAAGCAAATTGCTAATCCATTGCTTTATAAGTTCGAAAAATTTGTCTGCTCAACACGTAAATAACGCAATGAATGTTGTTGAACTGTCAAAATGAAACCGATTCCGATTGATTGTGTGTTACGCAATTAGGGTGCCGATACCGTAAATTCCTTCAGTAATGGGAAGCTACAGTATTGCCGAGTTTCATCGTATATATTTTATGTTTTAAACAGCTAATGGTATATAAAAGTTGAGCCACAGTTACCTATATTCAATTTTATTTGTTTAAAATTGACGTTATTTTCAAGTGAAACAAATATCAACTTTATTTTAATAGTAATTAAGTTGATTTCAGAGTGACTAGCAGTATTGATAAAGTTATAAAAATGTTTTAAGTTGTAGCGTAAACTGAACTTTATTGTGTAGGAATTAAAGTTTTTTTTCCATAATCATACATTTGTTTACATTTTTAGCGAATATGTCGCGATTGAAATTTACATTGTTTTGTGTTTTATAGGTAACGTAAGTATTCATTGTGTGCTCTGTATTTTCCCTCATCTTGTTGCTAGGGTCAGGGTGTCGTGTTCTTATTTCGGAAAACAAACTGAACTTATAAGTAAGTGGGGGTCTACACTATGATCACGAAGTCCGTAGTTGCAGCCTAAGTTACGGGCGTGTCTTAGTCTTTATCACTTAGGGAGTAGACTTCCAGTATTCGCCTGAGCTAATACTAACCTGGGGTAATTTCATGGAGCACGTAAGTACTAAATCAAAATCATGCACCGAGGAGATATAGAGTGTATTTAACTCGTTCCAGTGACTGATTTAGAAAATAATAATCATCCTTTACGTGTTTCACTTTCTATATCATTTATGATTTACATTTAATACAGCTTTTTGTTGCTATGCGGTATCGTTTTCAATGCGAATTCGTTATGATTCAAATGATAATGACTTTTCATGGTGTTCAATTTCATTTCTATTTAATTTCACGACTTGCTTGTAGGTTCGAGTCGTGAAAGCATGGGGACATTTTTTTCATTCCCTTATTTGGAAATAATAAGAAAGATCCATCGCTCCATCGCTTTCCATCAGGCGTAATCAAGTTCATGAGCAGCTGCTCAATTTTGTTAAAATTTCACCGTGAAAACTTAGATGAAGTGAGCTGTCAATAGTGTTAATTAGCATCAAGTGGAATGACACCTCACTTCATGGTCACTTCACCTGAGTTTTCACGGTGAGTTTTTTACGGAATCGACCGGCAGGGCCTTTCAGTAATACAAAAATAAATAAACAAAAATAAAGCTGTTAGAAAAGCAAATATTAAAAAAAAGTTGTATCTATGTTCAGAATACTAGCTAGAAAAAAGAAATGCCAGTGTATGATAAATAACCTTTTACTAGAATTTTAAACCTTAGCCTACTTTTAAATATTCTGTTTTCTTGTTATCGACTTGTCGGAGTCATTAATATATAGGTAATATTACCTTAACACTGCATGGTTTATTTGTGTCTGTCATATTTTTAGTGAACTGTTTGTGTTCCTCTTTAAACATAAACCGAAACCGAGAAGCAACTAATGACATACTAGCTGTTGCTCGCGACTTCGTCTGCGATCCGGGATGAAAAGTAAATCCTTGTTTACGCCATGGTTTACATTACATTACCCATGTGCCAAATTTCATCCAAACCCGTTTTAGCGTGAAAGCAAACAACAAACAAACTTACTTTCGTATTTATAATATATATAAGTGTCGTACTTGACGTCCTCTTTTGGTAAAGTTATAAAAACCGCCGAGTTTTTCCAACCTTTTCAATATCTGAAAAAGATAATACAAAATTCTGAAACCAAATCCAATTTGTGAAACATTTTTATGTCAACTGTACGACATAAATCAAAGCAGATTAAATCATTAATCTACATATTAAAACACTGCTCTTCGCGTCTTCCTTGTCCCAAATACCGTCGGCTTTCCTGTGACAGTGTAAATTATAGTATCACATAGCTGATTGCTCTCTTAAATGACAATAAAAACCCTTTTACGAGCGAATCAATAAAATATTTATTGACCGTATAAATGCCGCGGTAAGGTTTAATAGGTTAAGTCCGTCGTGATGTTGGCACCAGCGGTGTGGAACTAGAGACATTATAGTATGTCTATGTGAAACATAATGTACAATACAGGGTTATTTTTCAAAGACCAGCCAAATTTAAGGATGTAGTACAGACCATCAAACTGAACAACTTTCTCCATGGGACAAATAGCGTAAACGCGAAAATTTTATCAACTGTCCCATAGAAAACTTCAATACCTACTCGACCTAAATGTATGGGACGGCTGAATTTTTATTCGCGATTACGATGTTGGTCCCATGGAGAAAGTTGTTCAGTTTGATGGTCTGTACCACATCCTTAAATTTGGCTGGTCTTTGAAAAATAACCCTGTATACTGTATCGCTGAAAAATATGAGTGTAGTGTAATAACAGCCTCCCGACCGATTTCAGTCACGGTGGCCAATCTCAACGGAGATTAGCCAGGTACGCAGAAGATATTATAGTGCACAAGTGTGTGCGCAAACACAGGTGCACTCTCTGTTCCTATACTCTCATAGTTCGATGGGACGGCAATCCGACACGACCGGGAACAGATCAGGCGCAGGACCAACGGCTTTACGTGCTTTCCGAGGTATTAAACCGCCAGATTCCAAACTCCGGACTGTTACTAAGAAATTCCTAATGGAGAACCCAATAACACTTTGTCCGACCCGGGAATCGAACCCAGGACCCCACGCTAAGCAGTTGCGCTTGCAACCACGAGGTCAACGGCGGGCAGTGTATCTATTTAATAGATATGTCAACACTGTCTCATTCACACAAGCGGGGCAGCTGCTGTCACTTATGTCATCTCTCAGTCACGAGGAATGGCGGGAAACGGAGAAAGTGAAGCAGGGTCTTTACGATAGCGCTTGATGTGGTAGTGAGCCAGTGAAATGGTATACTCGACATAAATTTCGACAACACGGTTAGCGCAGTGGCTGAGCGATCGGACTGCTGCGCTGCGTGTCGCGGGTTCGATTCCCGCACAGAACAAATATTTGTAAGTCCTACATGTATTTGTTCTGAGTCTGGGTGTTTTTCTATCTATAATATGTATGTATTTACAAAAAAAATGTACATAAGTAGTTTATCAGCCATCTTGTTACCATAACACAAGCATTAGGTTGCTTAGCTTGGGACTAGATAGCGCTGTGTGAAATGTCCAGGGATATTATCTATATCTATACTTATAATAAATCTGTAGAAGTGAAAATTCTGTACAGACGCCAGCAGGTCAAGCTACCCGAAACTGTCAAATATTCTCAATCAACCTTGAACCTTAATGCTTTTGCAATAAAGTTGAAAATCTATTAAATAAATTTGACAGATTTTAGTAGCTTGATGAGCTGGCGTCTGTACATTGAAAATATCAAAAAAATAAATGGCAGGGGGTGTTACTAGACCGACACCGAACACGAAAATGTGATTAAAAAATTTTTTGTCTGTCTGTCTGTCTGTCGGTCTGTCTGTCTGTCTGTCTGTCTGTTTGTTCAGGCATCACGCAAAAACTACCGGTTCGATTACGATGAAACTTGGTATAATTATTCTTTAATATCCTGGGCACCACACTGGGTACTTTTTATCCCGGAAAAGTAAATACAATAAAAAACAAACTTAATTTTGCGGTTCGATTCCTAGACCCGATTACTGTACCAACCGCAAATAATAAGTTTGTCGTAGGTTAGGTCACCCGCAGTGGAGTTCATTTTTATTCCTTTTAGTTTTTAGAGTTATTTAGGTTTATTTTTATATAAGTCGTAGTATAGATTTTAATTTTAAAGTATAGGTAGTGTATTTGATAGTGTACGTAGTGACCGTAGGTTATTTTATAATACTGTTAGGTAGAAGTAGTCATTCGTATAGATATTAGTTTTTAGGGATTTTGCTTATTTATTGAGTTTAGATTAGTTATCATTAGAAATAGGTTTATTTAGGTAGGTAGGTACCCTCTTAATCACCACTAATTGGTGGAGACCTAATTGGTTTTCTATTGTAATTAGCCACAAAGGGCCCTCGAGATAGATGGCATTCTGGGGAAGCACATACCAACATTTTATCCTGTTAGCACGTTCCCGTGGGTAAATTTCGAACATCCACGCGGGCGAAGCCGCGGGCAGAAGCTAGTTATTATAATAAATACGGAATGAACAGGATTGTACAATGCACTCCTTGCTTCTTCAGTTATTCCATAAAAAAAAATCTGAGAGTATATGCTACATGATGTGGGCGACCATCCATGAAGAAATACTGCAGACATAAGTTGGCCGGCCTGTATGTAGCCTTTAACTCATAAAAAAAAAATAGTTTTCATTTGAGAGCATTCATCGTGGCCTAGACTTTACTTAGTGTAAATTATTTCATCACCACGGCTCTCAAAACTGTTAAGGAAAACATATTGAGAAAAACGCCATGTCCTAGAACCAAAAATTCGATGGCATATGACATCCACGTCATCCACCAACAAGCACTGGGCCCACGTGGTGGATTGGATGGTGGTGCCTACTATAGGCTGATAATGATATAGGCGTACTGCACCCTAATTGCGTAACACACAATCAATCGGAATCAGAATCATTTTGAAGCAAATTGCCAATCCATTGCACGGTTGGCGCAGTGGTTAAGCGATTGACTGCTGCGCTGCGTGTCGCGGGTTCGATTCCCGCACGGAACAAATATTTGTATGACCTACATGTATTTGTTCCGAGTCTGGGTGTTTTTCTATCTATAATATGTATGTATTTACAAAAAAAAAATGTATATAAGTAGTTTATCAGCCATCTTGTTACCATAACACAAGCATTAGGTTGCTTAGCTTGGGACTAGATGGCGCTGTGTGAAATGTCCAGGGATATTATTATTATTATTATTGCTTCATAAGTTCGAAAAATTTTGTCTGCTCAACACGTAAATTACGCAATGAATGTTGTTGAACTGTCAAAATGAAACCGATTCCGATTGATCGAGTGTTACGCAATTAGGGTGCTGTACACCACTGCGCAGCCCTTCAGGGAATACAGGAGACATCTTATGTTATTGTAATTTCTCAGTACATGGCATTGACAATTTACTGGCTAAATGTGGGTGTATTATAATAATAATAATATCCCTGGACATTTCACACAGCGCCATCTAGTCCCAAGCTAAGCAACCTAATGCTTGTGTTATGGTAACAAGATGGCTGATAACTTACTTATATACATTTTTTTTTTTGTAAATACATACATATTATAGATAGAAAAACACCCAGACTCGGAACAAATACATGTAGGTCATACAAATATTTGTTCCGTGCGGGAATCGAACCCGAATTATAAACCCTACCAGCCCCTTTGGGGACTTACCGTGATGTTTTGTTACTAAAATATTGCCTTCCGCTCTCTCGCAGCCGGAATAGTATAGCTATTAGACTATTACTATAGAAAATGATTGTATTTTTGATTAGTCGCCACCAATCGGTTGGTTATGATTGAATTCCAATACTTCCGTTGTTTCGCTTGAAACAATCGCTTAAGAAAGTGTGTCGCTTGTTTGTTTGTGAAACGAGTAGTTCTTAAGTTTTTCGGTCAAAATAATTATATGAGTTATGCACGCTTAGGACGGGCTTGTAGCTAAGTAATAACAGCCGCACGGGTCGATCGATCAGGTTAAGCTACGCTTGCCGCGGTTGGTCTGTGGATGGGTGACTATCTTTACATACCAAGACCCCTCCGTGCCTCGGAAAGCACGTTAAGCCGTTGGTCCTGGCTATCATTCGTGGATCTAAGACAGTCGTTACGTGTCGTCAGAAGCCTGAAAGTCTGATAACCAGTCTTCCTAAGGGATTTCGTATTACCTAGTAAGCCGATGCAGAACCAGATGCAGCTATGCAGCTGAGTACTGGTACTCAGGTGCATCTGGTTAGACTAGATGCCGAACCCAATATAGTTGGGAAAAGGCTAGGCAGATGATGATCTGCACGCGTAGCATGACCACCGTAGCTGAATAGACAAAATGACAGATAGAATAGACAGAATGTCTTCAATCTGTCATTTTGTCTATTCTTCCGTGGAAAAAACCAGCACACCCTAATTGCGTAACACACTATCCATCTGAATCTGAATAATTTTGAAGGATATTGTTAATCCATTGCTTCATATGTTCGAAAGATTTGTCTGCTCAACAACGTAAATAACGCAATGAATGTTGTTGAACTGTCAAAATGAAAGCCATTGCTACTGATAGTTTGTTACGCCACTACCCCGCCGTGTCTATGGTGGTCAGGCTACGCCTGTAGCTGGGAAGTTTGCTGCGCCACTTCTTCTTCCCAGCTTAAGTACTAGGAAGTGGTGGGCAGGCGTTTTGTGGGATTGTCTTATGTAATTTTGACGTTCGAAAAGTGCTGATTCTCAGCGTAGTTTGAATAAATGAATTTTGATCCATTCACATCGTAAATGAAGCTACGAGAAATATAGGTATAGTCGATGCGGGATTTCTAGTTCTATGGTAGGATCGTAGGCATGTTCAAAAAGGTTTCTCTACGGAAATTGCATTTTCCAATATTGGCTTTCGTCCGTGTCAACAACTCAGCCAACCACATTTTCTGTTTTATCTTTGTCACTTAAGTTTGTCAGTTTAGTTATGCGTTACCTAACGTATGTGCGGTTAATGCATTCGTAGACAGGCGAGTGAACTGTCAAAATCAATTCCAAGTTCAAACGGTCGCAGTGTTGCCGCTTTCAGACATGTTTGTTGCGGAGTTAAGTTTAATTAGTATTGACAGCTATCTTAGTGCGTTTTCACTTTCACGTTTTATTTTCACTTGGTAGTTTTTTTGGGTTCCGTACCGAAAGGGCTAACCATAGAAATTCTATATCTATGGTGCCAACGGAACTCTATTACTAAGGCTCCAAAACGCCGCTCCGCTATCTGTCACAAATCTGTATCTTTTTAACCGTAATACGTAGACACTTAAAATGTTCACAGAGTGTGTATCTATGACAGCTAGGTATATAAAAATAACATATCATACAAGAAACGTGTTAAAGAAGTATGTACCTAGTGTTACATATTGTACAGTGGTACGGAACCCTTCAGGTGCAATCCGACTCTCACTTGGCCGCTTTTTGTTGACATTTCCTTGCAGTAATTGAAAACTTGTACATCGCTGGTAAGTATAGTTCGCCTAGATCCTTTTGGGGTAGGTACATATAATATCTATTTCATTTTTTATCAATTTAAATCTATTCCGTTCATAGCCCAATGAACAGGTAAGTAATCAGCGGGTTCCATAAATACTAAGAAACTGTAAAGAACAAAACTCCAACCTTTTCTTTGTAAAGTCAAACTAACTTCATTATGCGAAAGTTCGGTGTAATAATCAAAGCGTAAAAGTATGCCTCGTTTGAACAGAAGAGCGCTGTCAATGAGACAGGACACTTGAATGGGGCACGGAGTACTTTTTAATAGCTTTAACTATTAAACTGTCTACGTCATCTACTGGAGCCGACGACAGGTCTGCTGGTTCTCACCTTCTCACTGCTACAGTGTTTAAGTAGGGTTACGTAACTTTTAAGTAGTTTATTCGGGACAGGTATAATTTAATTTAAGTGTCAATAAAATTAAAGATTTCTAGCTAGTCAGCTTGTTAAAGTAGGCAGAAATGAGTAATTAAACGATTTCTATAATCACTTCTGGTTATTCATAAGCACTATTTCTGAGCTTTACAAACTTGCAGTAAATGATTTCACCTATAGACACCTACAGTGTTCATAATGTATCTATATATATAAAAATGAATCCCTATTTCCCTTGGTCACGTCATAACTTGAGAACGACTTTAGCGATTTCATCCATCTTTTTTTTAAGTTCGTAATAATATTATCCCCATACGAAAGAATACTTGGTCAACCTAACCCATACAGTTTATTTTACAAAGAGGAGGCTCAGTATAGTTGATTGAATCAGAGTGAGACTCCTATTCAAATATCGCCATTGTTTCTCTCGTGTTTAAAAATGGAACGTCCTTTCAACTTGACTTGACGTTGTCATGGGAACGAAACGTCAGCTGTCAACCTGGTAGAAAGAATTTCGTCATGATATAAATGAAAAAAAAAATACTTTCTCATAAATAAAAATGTTTGTAGTTTTAGTTAAATCAACGTTAGTGGTAAAAGTAATTATATAAAGTCGTTTAAAAGAGTTTTTTTACTGTTGAAAACGCATTTGTCTTTGTGATGAATATAATGAATTGTACGTCTCGAATGGCTAAACATTAACACAAATTAGAGTTTAACGTTAAAGTTAATGAAGAAACGTTTTTTTACATTGTATCTGAGTACTCTCTTGGTTAAACAGTAATTTGTTCTTGTTAGCTAACGTTTTGAAAAGAAATAATTAATATCTATGAGTTGAGTTATTTCTATGTATTTTTACGATATTTAACTTACGTTGGCCTCTGACATGGGCTTAATTACACTGGCCACCTTGTGTGAATTTAAAAAGTAAGACGATTTTTGGTCAAACCATCCTCTGTGGATGCAAAAAGGTCATTTTAAAGCCACAATCGTGCATTACAGATAGGAAATACTTATTTAGACTTCATTTGAATTACCCAGTTGGCATTTAGACTAACGACCGCAAGTATATCATGCTGTCCTCTCTATTTAACGTACAATCTTCTACTTTATTAGTCCATATCCGCCCACCGAGTGTAATAGGCTCCTCATATTTGGACCACGGCTGGCCATAAAACACAGTGCCGACTAGACCGCGTGGTTTCCTTGTAATAGCGATAGTTTAAGGTTTAATACATGTGCTTATGTTTGTATTCAAATTTCTGTTTTGTAACTAAGTTCCAAAATGACAATCGGTTTCTCGTTTTGAAGACTTTTCATACTCTTTTAACTTCAAAAGTTTCTATATTTTTCTTTCTCTCAAAAAAAAAAAAGACCAAAAGGTCGTTAACTGCAGTCGATTCTTTCTTTGAATTTCCGCAAGTAGGAATCGCTTTTTAGCTATCGCCATTTTTTTCTAAAGATTCGATTTTTTCCCAGATTCCCGATTTTCCATGTTTTTCTAAGTCATCAGGGAACTTTAACCCCAATGAAAAAGCAAAATATCGATATCTTTAGTACTAACCTAATGGACACCTGTCATCGGCAGTTGTCGGCTTTCGTCGGGCGGGTCGTGCGCACGCGTCGCCGATAAGCCAGCGCACGCGGCGCGCCCCGTGCGTACAACCGCGTGGGAAACGCATTATGCCTTCTAATGGCACTTTGAGTACGCGTAAAGATAGAATCATTTTGACCAAGCAGCTCTAGGGGAAAAGTGTAACAAGGAAATGCAGGTGGAATGGGGGTTAGTTTCTATTGCTTTTGTGGTTCTTGTCAAAGTCGTCGAACGGTCGACATTTGGTACAAGATAGAGCTAGAAAACTTGTAACTTGTGTTACTTTATGGTCTTTAAAAGCGGCTCTTCGATTAATATCTAGACTAAAAATTTTAATGAAGATACCTATGTAACTGCTGAAAAGTTATCTATTCCTACTTCTCAACAGTTTCGAGGATCGATCCAAGATGGTAGCTGCGAATATTTTCAAATTTTCGCAGCTGCCATCTTGGATTTTCATTTGACCTCACTATCGGTTTCACCACCCTTGAAAATCATGAAAACTATCTCCCTCTCTCTGTCTATCTCTGTTATAATTATGTAATAAAAAGTCGTATGGAGGGGGCATAACGCTTTTTCGTTACGTGACGATTTCTCCAAGTTTACTCCTAACGTAAGCTCCGTTAAAGAACTTCATTCCAAAAGGTCAGCAATAAAGGGAACTACAACAACCAGCACACAAAAAGGAAAATGTAGCTTTAATTCTGATATTAACATGTTAAACTATAAATAAAATTAAAATAATGTAACGATTACCTTATCGGGTACACGAACTTTATTTACCTTGCTCCGGCGCGTGCTACGAGATTCCTAGCTTTGTTTATCCAAGGCGTAAGGTTTTTTACTAAATATAGACATGTTGTATCCGTAACTGGCGTTCACATTATCTACACAAACCCAGGAAGTTTTAGGTAAACATTAAGTTCTGTGGAAGCAGCGCATGCGCATGATGAAAGGGATGTGTTTGTAAACGATGCTGCAACTGAAGAGCCGTCAGTGGGACCGACTTCCGAACTTTGAAACGAAACATTTTCTCCTAAGTCTTGCTTTGAGGATGACCAGATGTCTGCTTTGATATGGTTTCCGCGTTGTCCTAATTTTTTTTTCTAGTTGGAAGATTTTAGGAATACGCGACGAAATTGCGTAACATGTACTATTTCGCGATTTTTGTAAGGATAGTTTTGTGGTAGACAATTGGCAAATAGCCCAGAGGGGCAATTCTCGTAATTTGAAGAACATTCACAGTCTGATCTCAGTCTCAATCTGTCAAAAATACCTCTAATTTCCCTACGTTTTGACAAGCTTTTGACATTTTTTCTGTCGCTGAGATGAGACTGCGACTAGATTTTGAACGTTTTAAATTACGAGAATTGGCCTTCTGTTGACGGACGTCACACGACACTTGTCAAAAGGGGGTGCGCGTAGAATGTTTTTAAAGGAAACTTCTAGAATGTTCTAGAAGCTTCGATTCGCTCTCATTGGCCGGGCTGGAACAAGAGGCGTTTCTGCCAGAAGCGTGTGGATTGTGGCGGGAGCAGTTAGAAATAGCTTCGCGTTATAAAGTTAAAAATTAAAGGTCTAAAAGTCTCCATACAAGATACGAGTATTTTACGGCGTTTTTAACCCTTCGTGTGAGAGTCAGACTCGCACTTGGCGCTTTTTTTTTGAGGAAGTTTTAGAAAAGCCTTCAAAAAAACGAATACTTATTACTTTATTGGAATGCCTGTTTGTCTACCGTCTCGCCTGATAGCAAGCAGCGACGTAATCTAAGATAGAGCACGCCTGTCTAGAGCTACGACATTATTTTTTACTTTCGCTTCAAGAACTTCTGGGCACTTTAGAAGAACGGACGCCGTAAATCAATTTTATTAGAAATGGAAGGTTTTTTTTTCATTTTATCCTTATGTCTACGGCTCTATATACCTAGCCTGTGCCGCCATTTTGGCATTATAAGCTTTGTTTTCTGTTTTTATAGTTTTAAGGTTAAGTCATTTTGTGTAATGCCACGCATTTTTCTTTCTTTCTTTCTGTATTGTCCCAATGCAGGGCAAAGGCCTCCCTCTCCCTTTTCCACACAATTGTGTCTTTTGCGGGCTGCGACTACGACATGAAATATCCATTGATGTTTACGAGCCGGTAATAATTAATCACAATTTTATTTAAAGCTAACTTCTGCCTGCGGCTTCGTTCGCGTGGATGTCGGAAATTATCCCATGGGAACATTTCACCGGGACAAAAAGTAGCCTATGTCTTTGCCCAAACTACTCTCCTTGCCAAATTTTATCGAAATCCGTTCAGTGGTTTAAGCGTCAAAGGTTAACATACAGAGTTACTTGGTTACAATCCATACGATTGTAACCAAGTAACTCTGTATGTTAACCTTTGACGAGAGACTTTTGAGAGTAGTTAATAATATGTATTCTAAATTTATAATATTACTAGCTGCGCCCCGCGGTTTCACCCGCATAAGTTTCGATCCCGTAGGAATATCGGGATAAAAATTATCCTATATGTTAATCCTGGTTATAACCCATAGGTGTGCCAAATTTCATCCAAATCCGTTCAGTAGTTTTTGCGTGAAAAAGTAATAAACATCCGTCCATACAAACTTTCGCGTTTATAATATTAGTAAGAGTAAGATAAGATTAAGTATGGATGGTAATCTATTAGAAATATTCATTACCGATTGTATGTACTCGTAATACTGCAGATTACAGATGATACTTTGGACATTCTTCACTTTCAGTTCGATGATTTCATTGAATCACCAATCTTTTGCAATTCACCTGTTTTTCAGGACTTATTGACCTGAAGACCTCTCACCCATTGATCTCTATAATAATTCCAAATGCGGCTGTATTTCATGGAATTAAATGTGACTTTTACATTATTAACATTTGCATAGCCATAATTTACTGAAACGTAATATCGTGTACCTACGGCGTGTGGCGGAGCGCGTAGCACTTTCATTAAACCGGGTGAAGTCTGTATTTCATATAATACTGCCATTATAATTATTATTTGAGTTAGTCACTAAACTTTCTCTTGTTTGTTGTATTTAATAACGGTTTACAAACGATGTCTTGTCTCTGACTCACCATCGTCTAGAATAAAGTATTGAATCTAGGCAAACAGGACTTAAGGTCGAATCCAATAACCTATTGACAAATCGCTACTGATGGTAGCCAGTATAATTATAACTGCCAGTATCATATATAGTCATACAGATCGCTACTTATACAAACTTGATACGACAAGGGGTTTTCCTATAAACTGCCTATTCTAGGTACCATTTTCAAGCTCTGTATCAAAAATCAATTGAATAGGAGCAGTAGTTTAGTCGCAAATGATTTTTTAAGTTTTTGCACCGTTTGAACACGATGTATCTTTCCTAACAGCTGATTATGTCTAAGCATAGATCATGCACCTTACATCGATAAAGACGTTGCCACTTCGTTACCTACCTAGGTAACCACCCTTTGTAAAAAGGGTGGGTGCGTTTTATTCTGATTTATAAGCCATTTAGTATGTTTGAAAAAAATATTTTCTCATTTTTGGCGCTTTTTATTTTTATGCCGTATCGAATTAATACTAAACACGTATAGTATACGTAGTGTAATTTAATGCCCCTCTGTCATTGAAATGACAGAGGGGCATTAAATTACACTAGACTAGATTATTGGGACGTTCAAACCAGAGATAGATTTTTCTACCTCCAGTATGCCAAAACTGGTGATAGATAGGTACCCGTAGTAATGATGTTCTATCAAAATAATTATAAAGATAAGTAGTATATTTATTGTTATGTTTTCGTGTTTATGGCATTGACAATTATTATTTTATTTAACTCCACCAAGTTAGGTTGGGTTTTTCTACCTAGAATTTTTCAGTAGAAGCCAGGAGTCTAGATTTGTGCCCGGTTGATGGGCTTATGTCCCATGTGGGTATTAAAAGTACACCTCTGCCGGACCCTTCGGAAAATACAGGCGTGGTGTTATATTATGTGTCGACCAAGTTACTGAAATTACCCATTATTTGAATAATAAACTTGATTGGAGGATTATACATAATATGTATATCACATATAATATCAGATCATACGATTTAGGGCTGATTTTTCCATCGCCATATAACTTTTATTCGAGAAATAAAATTGACGTTTGACAGTTTTAATTGTAATAACTGTCAAAATTTCAAAATTATTTCTCGAATAAAGTTATCAGATGATTGAAAAATCAGCCCTTTATATAACACATCTATGTACTCAGTGAACTTTATATTAGCTATGACTGAATTAATTTCCTTTTAATAAATACTTATTCTAGCCCACCTCTTTTCAGCCCGCAACCATTGAGTGCCTGAACCTGAACATAACCACACAATTTTCATGACTATATTTGCTTATAAAGGGCTGATTTCTCAATCACCTGATACTTTATTCGAGGAATATTTTTGAAATTTTGACAGTTTTTTCTAGCAAAAACTGTCAAAAATTAATTTTATTCCTCGAATAAAAAGTTATCTGTCGATGGAAAAATCAGTCCTAAATGTCCTTACGTTTATGCTTTTGGTAATAAAATTATGGTCCTAAATACCCGATTTAATAACTAAGTAATCTTATCAGACGTAGATACACACATATAAGCACAACAACCCCCGCCCCCCGCCTTTTTTTAATTATTGTAAATTTCTACTGTACATGTCTAACTGTCTGTCAACTATGAATATATACTTTAGTTGATACACTTACTACAATCTTTATTTATGCGGATAATATATTTTATGTATAATAAGTACCTAAAGACTTAAAATATTTTTTCAATGTAAAACTAACTTAGCGTCTAAATTTGTTTCTGTGTAGTACCTATATTAGATATATTTTTCCGAACTCACTAGCCATATATAAGCCATCAAAGGCTTCTGTGGTTTTTAGCATATAAAAATTTAAACTCTGCGATATACTTTTTTAAAAATAATAAAAAAATATAAAAAATGTGTATCCTTTGTTGGAGATCCTCAATAAATAAATAATAAATAAATAAATAAACACGTATTTCCCGAAGGATTAGGCAAGGGTATGTGTCTATTATAATAGCACACCCACATTTCTCCATTTCGCTTATCAGACGTAGTTCTTTATCATTAGGCACACATGTATAACTTAGTATCCCAAAGATTACTGTATAATAACTAAGTTCAACAATGGTAACAAAACCGAAAACGTATTTTGATAACGTGCGTCACAAACAGTTAGGTTGTGACGTCAAATGCTAATCTGCTGTAATTGTTTTGTTCGCAAAGGTTTTACATAAAAAAGTATGGCCATAATTCTTTATGGCCTGACTTCTGAAAACTAGATAGGGTCAGTTGGGCGTAGGCCTACCTTGACGTAGCCTTAGCTACGAAAAACCACACTTTCAGTATCGTAGGTGACTAACGAATTTGTTATGAAGGTGTATTCTTTTTTCAGTAAAAATAAACGTTACTATTAGTCTGTTCCACTGTGGGACGTCGGGCTGCCAATAAATTGAAGTAGTCATTTCTTCGCATGTTTGTCGTGTCCTAAATCTATGTATCGGATTTCGCCGACGAATATGTGTTTTTTTTTTGTGTACTGTAGTTTGTAACAATATAGGCTGTTTGTAGTCAGGTATCAGATTGCTGTCCATCATCATATCTCCTGTCAACAATGACGACGTCTTTTGCACAACTTTCTAACGGAACTGTATCATATCATTCATCATCTACCTTTATCGTAGACAAAACCTGTTCCCACCATCAGTCGTCTGTTGTCACCGATCATCTGGCTGGGCCGCCATATGTCACGGAGATCTGGAGAAAAAAAAAAAAACAAAAACAAGGTGCGGAAGTGGCGGCTCGCGCATGCGCGCTGCACGGTTCATTTTCACGGCGCGGGCGGAGGGTGGCAGCATCGACTTAAGCAAGGGTGCCGGCCCGCGCGCGCCAGTCAGCTGACGAACCTCGTCGCGAACGCACGTCTCTCCACGCTCATACCGCGCCGGTTTCAGTGTCCGCACTCTCGTGTGATAAAAATCCCTCGTGTTTTAATCAACAATGGCAACCTACGCTCAGTTCAAACATATCGAGCTCTACAAAATCGGGCACGGAAAGAACAGGTAAGGATTCTCTTTTAGTACCCGCAAGGATGCTGTAGCTGAATTTTCAGTTCCATCTTTGTTCTAAAGGTCAGGGGTTGAATTTTGGGGTTGTAATAGTTTTAGTGGTGCGTTTGAATAATATTTAAATTTTAATAGTACTGCTCATGTCATTAACTTCAATTGTAATAATACGTGTGATCATAGGTAAATAATTTTGAAGTACACTTTCCTTCTTGAAGAGCAGTAGGAAACTTGGACTAAAATATTGACTGCATATATGAAACCATTTGTACTGAAAATACAACGCTGAAAAATATAAATCCAAAAATCGTGCACTGTAAAAAATATTACCATAAATAAAATCAACCCTCGCCCTGCGCTTTGTCTCTAATTTATTAACATTTAACCATGATTATTGTGAACATTGATAAATGAATGAAACAATATCCCTGAAATTTATATTTATTCAGTCGTTAGGGTTAAATTTAGATTATTTTATCTTTCCCCGACATCGGAAAATGTGATTTTCACGCAGTGCGTTGAACCCTGAACGCTGGTGTAATGCGGCGGTCGCCTTAACTCCGATCACATTAGGCTTTACCTTATTTATATTATAATCCGAGGTTTTTGATCCATATCTTAGAAACTTGTCGATTTTCTATATTTTTCAGAATTTTCTGGTGAAACCGAAGATTTCTTGAGCGCTGCCCGTAATAGAGTTATGTTCGTGAGGCGTTAGTGAAATTTGAATATTCATATATTCCACAAATTCGATAAGTTGGTTATAATTTTTATAGCGAGAAATATACATAGAAAATTATACGTATTTAAGTCGTGAAAGACGATAAATTACGAAGAAGATAAATGTTTATTTGCATAGGCAATTAAAATACGAAAGAATAAATATCAGTACAGACTGGTATTTATTATATATTAAAAAAATTGTGTGCCTACCTATGCACACAAAATGCATGTTTTTTAGAGTTCCGTACTTCGAAAGGAAAAGGGTTGCCCTTATAACATCACTTCGTTGTCCGTCTGTCTGTCTGTTTGTCTGTGAAGACCCTTTTTTTTACGTCTTATCGTTCTGACATTTTCTGCAGCAAGATGCGCCTATACATCGCATTTCTAATCTGCAATAAAACTAGTCATATTATTACCGTTTTAACTTAATTTTTGTGGATCTTTTATGTACTTACAGAATAATTCCCACATTTGCCCAATGTTTTATGAAATTATGACGAAATCACAACAGTTACGGTGATATAAAAGTATGTAGATTCGAACATGCGAAGTGGCAGTATGAGGCATAACACGCAACTTTTACACGGCGTGCCTAATCTTTTCACCTAGATTTTTGTAAATGGCAACCGTCTGGTTAGGCATAAATCCAACCCTGGTAAAATGGGTCATGCGGGAATTACGTTTGCATGTAAAGGGTTAAAATGGACGTGAATATATTCTCAGCAAATTTGGTTTTATTTGTATTCTATGTTAATTCTAGATCTATTAATTCTGTCTATCTAAGTTCCGGTCTTTGACAATTCAACCTCGGCGGGTTGTATAACTTGTATACCTAAGCTTTTTTTGTAATCAAAGGTTCTATTAAATTATTTTTAGGCATTAACAGTAAATTAAACCTATTAGGTTTTATTTAAACTTGCTAGTACAACTAAGAACATAGAAATAAAGAAAGAAAAATAGCTTTATTAGTCACAGAAACACGTGCATACGAAAAGATAATTAATTCTATTAATAAGGAAAAATAAAAACAAAATATATATATAATCACGAGCACAAAACAGAAATAGTCGACGGCTGCACGTCACAAGTGATTTAAAAATATCGATAGCCAGTCAAATCTTGGGATAGATGCAGTAGTTTCAGGATTTGGTGGAAAATAAATCTCTTAAATAAAACTTAATACGAAGAAGAAGCTCGTTTTTTGCTCTAACATCACTTATTTGTCTGAAGCCTCGAATTTGTCATTAAAAATAAAATAATAAAACTCTTCAAACACAACTTTACCTGGAGGAAACTTCACGTGAAAGCCTTAGAAAGAAGTGTTAATCAAAGTCATTTGCATGCGTTTACAGTAATTTTATTACACCTAACAAGCCTACTAATTAATTTATGACTTCTGTAACTTGCTCCGTTGTTTATTTTATCGTCGTTTTGTTGCGACATGCATGTTGCCCATCACAACACTGAATGACAGTGCATCCACACAAAATTGACTGACTTGAAGCTCAAAACCAAACCTATCGCTTTTTAGAAAAAAAAGCAAAAGTTATCATATCGCTTTTTGTCAAAGGATTAAAAGTTGTGCTAGTTATCTTGTTCCAGTACTATACTACTTATTCTACCAAATGTAAACGCGCCTTCAGAACAGGCTCTCATCTCCATACATTCAGCTGTTCCCTGCCAGTATCAGTGAACCAGTTAGTGCTTATTGATTATTTTATCGGCTCGTTCTTAATTTAAACGCGACTCTCATGCGCTCCCGATCGATCCTCAGCCCTTGAGCATGATTTATGGTCAAGAGATTTAATGCAAGCATAAAATCTGAACTTTCTTTCTTGTTTATGGTACGAATTTGATTTATAAGTCTTATGATGGAGGTTTGTATGTCGCTTAATTTAATTTATTATTTATGACTAGCATTTATGTATCTAATAGCTGAGATATACGGTGGCCTCCAAAAGTTAGTTGATACTTTTCCACTTCAGCTGTGTTACCACATTATGATTTAAATTTAAAAAAAAAGATGGATGGATACCTTGAGGGATTACTTGATTATTTTTATGATACGTAATTAGGTTAAATTAGTCAATAAAAACGTTATAGCAAATATTTGGAACTATGTATAATTTTAAATCATAATGTGGAGTGTCACAGTTGAAGTGGAGAAATGTCAACTAGGTTTTGGAAGCCACTGTATATTAACCACGCAATTTTTTAAAATCAGATTTGTAATTGAAATAATTTTGAGGCATTCTGCCTTTCAGTCGACAAAATTCCGCAGCGGTCCAAAATCTACATCTATAAAATTCTGTTCCATAAAAGCCAGCTGTAACGCCAAAATTAATCCCGACAGGGGTTTCCAAATACAGTAATATGGTGTGATGTAGGCGAAGGCTATGGTGGCCGGCGGCGTCGCGTGCCAGCGGCCACCATTAACATATCCATAGGAAGTGTGTGATTACTTGCGGCGGACAGACAAACGCACAGGCCGGCTGGACACGAATTGGAAGGGACAGAAGGCTTAACTTTTTTATTTTAATAGGTATCTTGGAATGATCTCGAACTTCTTCTTCATAGCACTCTTGTCAGAACGGTCCTCATGTAGTTTCTCGTCTAGGGGTTGATGGTGATTCGGTCCACGATTTCTCGCCCCCCTACACCGATTTTGGAATTTGTAGTACACTCATACAAGAGATCTCTAGCAGATAGTTGATCTCTGAAAATTGTAAATTGGCTGAAAATTGCGCTTTTAGGGAACAATTTTAATTATCAATCTGCTAAAGGTCTATACGAACACTAAGGACTGATATTTCGAATGGCAAAGATATCTTTATCCAAAAGAAATTTAAATTTTGATCGTTTTTCTCTAAAAGATATCTGACGTAGAAGACCAGCTTGGTTTAGTATTTTTGGTTAGTCTGATTAATTCAGGTAAGAGTTTCTCAGACTAGTTTTTGTTACTAATGAATAAAGGTAGAACATCCCTGCTCAAAAGTGAACGTGTACACCCTGATTATGTCATACGGAAAGCCTACGAAATCCAAACTAATATTATAAATGCGAAAGTAACTCGGTCTGTCTGTCTGTCTGTCTGTCTGTCTTTGCTTCACGCCTAAACTACTGAACCGATTTGTGTGAAATTTGGTACAGACATAGTTTGGAACTTGAGAATGGACATAGGATAGTTTTTATTACAAAAAATAAAAAATAAAATTTATTCCGGACATATTCCGGTCAAGAGTCGGTGTCATCTATTGGTGAAGTCACTATTCCACGCGAACGAAGTCGCGGGCAAAAGCTAGTATATATATAATGAAGCAGTCTCGATCAGGCCTTTCAGCGTGTTTTTAAAGCTGTACTATTTTTTTTTTATGTCCGCTTGATATCGCGATGGTATCGTTTGGCCTTCTGTTATTCATGCTTTTCCAGTAGCTTTGCCAGAATTCGCTATATATAAGGCCGTGGGCTGCCGGGGGCTGTTCCGACCTTGGCTCGCCCCATAAATATTATTATAGGATTAACCTCATTTGAATTTACGTCTGATGAAGTACGAGGAATAGAGAAAGAGGGTAGGCGTTTATATAGAATTTTATTAAGTCGTAGAATCTATTTGTAGAATCATCCCCTATATGAACGATGATATCGCCTATCATTAAAGGCACGATGAACGTTCAATCATTAATGAATACATTTACATAGTACCTATTTATTAACTGAAAATATAACATATAAAGGATCTATTTTAAGCCCAGCCTGCTACCGAATTTAATAATACCCATTTAATTACCAATAAAATTCCAGATTTATTAATACGCCTAACATAACAAGGAAGGATAAAATTACAACGTAACTGTTCACCATGGCGGTCGTAATCTGCGTCTATGGTTCATATTTATCCTCAACGAGTCAACAAACTACCATAGTTTGTAGCTAGTAAAAAGTGTCGAGGTACTAGGCATTCATAAATTACAAGAGCTAGGTACAATGTCGGTAGACCATGCTAATGGCTAAGCGACACTTATTTATTGAGGCGAGTATCGGTATGTGTCGTTAATCAAACCACGTAGGGTGGAATGCACATGTGGATGTAGTTAGCGTTTCTATGCTCACTAGATGAAGTATTTTAAGAGCTGGGGTAAATGTGAGGAAGTATTTACTATACACTTCCTATCTAAAAAAATATATATATTGTAAAGGATTAGAAAGAAGTATTGTAGAAGCTTCTCGTCCTTGTAAATGATAAATGAATTTATATTTGTAAGTAGGTAACATATAAACCTTGCCATTTGTTCTTGTAGATGGTACTGGAATGACTTCTAAGTGATTATAGCAATGTATCCTCAAGCTGGTCCGTTATAGGGGTCTACTGCATTTCTCCAAAGGTTGTCCTGAAAGATTGCTTTTAGCGATAAGACAGCCTTTGTAAAATGTCCACATATAAATGTACGAGTATATCTGTAATTTTTATGGTGTACTTAATAAAGAATATTCTATCTATTCTATCTATCTGCGAGTACTAAGTAGCAAAGATGCATAACAATTACCAAGGTCTATTTATTATATTATGGAGTTCAAGTAATTACAGTGCACTTTTTAGCAAAACCATTGTTCAACCTACGCAACATCAAACATTATCCCATAAACATAGGTAGATGCGTTCTGCCGATAACTGCGCTAGTTTTTTTTTTGTATTCAACTCGGTATGGCTACGTTTAAACAGCGATATAATCACGGCAAAAACTCGATTGAGATGTGTGACCGCATTAGAACGATTATCGATGTATCGATAAAAAGTTGCAACATCGATTCTCCGACGGTGGATAGCGACTTGGAGAGCGCTCGACACATGTCAAGTCGCTACGATCCGTGTTGGTAAACTAATGATATTTTAATAAGGGCAAGTCTTGCTTACTTGGTTGCAATGTAGGTATAGGAACGGTTTGTAATCGAGTTCTATATGCGACTGGCTGTGCCCGCGATTACATTCGCGTGGATGTCAGAAAACAATAATGTGTCTCTTTAATTGATTTTTCTAAAATAAAGGTCACCTAAGTTACTCCTTATAACATCAGCTATCTGTCATTGAAAGTCCCGTCAAAAGGTTCCTCGGAACAAACAGACAGACAGACAAACAAAAATTTATTTAATTGTTATTTTGTTTTAAGCACCATATATGCGTTTAGTAAAAAGCCGTTATTTTGATATTACAAATAGACTATTTATTTGTGTAGATAAATTTAAATTACTGTAGACCATTTCATCGCTTTCAATGAGCAATTTATTTGTCATTGACTTTACTGTGACTGTTGGTACATTTTAACAGTTATTTTTGTGCGGTCCATTAATTCGTGGTTTATCCTATAGGTAAGCTTTAACGGGAAAATAGAATACCTATCTATACTCGTAAATACATATATAGGTATTTCCCCACTATTAGATACACAATTTGGCGCATGGTTGGTACCATTGCGTGCATTCGCGATATTTATTTGATAGTTCATGTACAATTTGCTGAGCTTTCGTTGTAGCACGACATGATTTTATTATATAATACACAGTTTATAGAAAAATGGAAATGTCGTTATGATGTACGACCTTGTCTACGAAATGACAAACTTTGATAAACGTCTTGTGAATCAGAGGAAATAGGCAAGCGGAAACATTGGAAATGTTGAGAAAATTTTCTTGAAAAAACGCAAGATTACTTTTTTACAGTATCTTAGTAGATAACTGTTAAAGTTTGCGAAAGCTCATTAATGTTTTATGACTATTTAACTGATACCGAAGACTTGTCAGCGTGTTTGGCTGCTTTCCTGAAAATGCGCAAGCCGCATTGCGCTTAGTTATACATTCGAGTCTTGTCATCATCAGCATATTGCGAATTTTTCAACGTGACATAACATCACGCCTGTATATCCTCGCATGGGTAGACAAAGGTGTAGGTTACCTATAGTACCTACACACACATTTCGCCAGTTATGTCACAGTCCCATGTAACAGGGAGCGAGTCTTTTGCCATCCACAAATCACAAATCCAAACTCCGGGCTGCTTCCGAGAAATTCCAGATGGGAAACCCAATGACACTTTCCCCGACCCGTGAATCGAACCCAGGACTTTTTCAAGTCGGATAAAAAGGTCTACCGCTTAACTTTGATAGCACCACCTATAATGCATGTTGATAAAACCCACTTTATATTTCTTACCTGCCTTTTCAATATTAAATGTCCCAGTTCCATTTAGCAGGATATACAATTCAAGTACCCTCGTTCTGAGCCTTTAAGTAAACACTAGTATTATTTTATTACCTAGTTTGTTATACAATTTTCTCTTAAGACTTAAGTAGAAAAGATATTAAATGCGGTAGCTTTTTGACATGTTAATCTTGAATATTTATTGATTTAAAGTTGCTATAAATCATCAGATCTACGCTAGCCGCGGTCGGTTCTTGGATGGGTCGAGACTTCCGTTCCTCGGAAAGTACGTTAGAATTCGTAGATCTTTGACAGTTGTTACGGATAGTCAGAAGCCCAAAAGTCTGACAATCAGTCTTACCAAGTTGAATCGAGTACCCAGTAACTGCGCTGTGGAGGCCAGTCAGATAGGCAGTCGGTCCATGTAAAATACTGGTATTCAGCTGCTTACGGTTAGACTAGAAGCTAACAGGATAACCAGGATTTTGTAAAACTGTCTTGATTTAAAAGAGTGTCCATGGAGTTTCTTGCCCGTTCTTCTCCATAGGGATCTACGCTTTGGAATGGGCACCTAGCTTCAACTTTCTGACTAACTGACCGACTATTTAATTTTGACAATTCAAAAGTGCCTGTAAATGGTTTAATTGAAATAAATGATTTGAGTTTGACACCAAAATAGTAGGGAAAAGCCTAGGTAGATTGATTTTTGTGAAAAGTGGTTTATCACACGCGACATTGTTATTTTACGACATTATCAACAAAGACATCTGAGTTACGGTACAGATTTCGACACTCAAGTACCGTGTGACCGCTAGCAGGTTGTAAATGACATTAAAGCGTCCATTTGGACGTTAGAAATAGAAACTGGCCATCAATCACCAGCATGGGCCACAAAGCCTTTTAACTTTTCTTCATAAAGTGTAAGCTCACTCTAAGTTGTTCGGCCATTACGTGTAAGGAAATAATTTACTCCGGCAACCCTACTAACGTCGTTTAGTAATGCATTTTCGAAATTTATCATTCTTCTGTGTTTAAATTTATCATTCCTCTGTGTTTAAATTTATCATTCCTCTGTGTTTAAATTTATCATTCCTCTGTGTTTAAATTATGGAGGTAGGTGACAGGTAAATGAATATTATTACCGTAAAAATCATTTTGCTGCCAATAAAAAATACTTTTATTGGTTTTGAACAAGTATGTAAACATATACACTTAAGGTGCTAAAAGATTATAGCTGTTTTATTTCTTTATTTTATTATCTTGAAGTACCAGACTTGCAAGGATGGGAATCGTAACAGGAACGTTTTATGCACGCTTATGTAAATAAACATAGAGATTTTATTTTATATCATGCAGCAGCGTCTTCAGAAAAAGAGATCAAATCTAGGATGATTGCAAATGCCTGGATGTCTGGATGTACGATTGCATAGGATCACATTCAAGTATTTATAGCATTATTGTAAACCTCTATATTTATATTCCGATAGGCAGAATTATCACAGCGATCTTTTTCTTCTGAATGCGTTCAGATGATTCAGGGCTGATTTTACCAAAGTCAGATATCTTTTATCCTATTCCACGGATAAAAGATATCTGACTTTTAAGTCTTGCAGCAATAGTATGGAAAAACTGTCAAAAATTAAAAATTGATTCTCAGGATAAGACTTATTCTAGGTAAGTATAAAAGTTTAGTGGAATTCGCCCTAAGAAAAAAAAAAAGTGTCGAAGTTATCAACGAAATTACGTTTTTTAAAGACTTGTCCCTAAGTACCCTTTATAATTGCAGATGTTTCCATAAACTTTGTATAAACTGTTTCCACCATAGCAGATGTACTTACTATTTAGCGGTCTTATAAAAGTCACTAATAATATTAACGACTGCTATTAGCAACTCGTAAAGCTGATCATTTAGTAGGCATGTTCTGAACATTATCACTCTTCTCAATTTGTCGCGGCAGATAAACTTTAGTAAGGATCAATATTTTAAAGATATTGATTAGATAACATATGGCTATACGAATAGTCTTTTACACAGCCCATCCATCGTTTCATTGGTCTTCCAAATAAACGATGGATGGGTTGTGTAAAAGATGATACGGCTAGAAAGGGACTGACTACCAAAATTACGACTAAGGGCTGTTTTTTCCAACGCCAGATAATTTTATCGGAGGAATAAGTTGGTTTTTTTGACAATTCTTCCTTATAAAAACTGTCAGACGTCAATTTTATTCAACGGAAAAAAAATTATCTGTCGATTGAAAAACCAGCCAGCCCTTAGGGAAAAAAATAGTGTTTATTCACAGAAATAATGTTATAATAAAATATATTAACTCTGCCAAACTACAAACCAGTTTGTTGGCAGACGTATAAGCTTCTCTTTTAAAATATTAATACATCATTTACACTTTTTCACCATAGAGGTGAAAAAGTGTAAATGATGTATAAATATTTTAACACACTACACTAAAGTATCTATACATTTTTTATCCTACAGATTTTAAAACGCAAGTTTTTTAAATATTTTCTACAGCCTTTCACAATACACAGTAAAAAGGTACTTCTGTATTTTCTTTTTAAATGAAGTAAAGACGTATAGTCGCCAGCAGGTCAAGCTACCCGTAACTGTCAAATTTCCCCAATCAACATTGAACCTCAATGCTCTAACCATAAAGTTGAAAATCTATTAAAGAAATTTGACAGATTGTAGTTGCTTGATGTGCTGGCGTCTATACCTATCGAAGAATAAGAAATGTAGCGCCGACCCTAAATAAATTGGGATAAGGACAGGAAGAAAGTCATAATAATGATTGATTAGATAAAATGTACTGATATCAAGAGAGAAATCCTACCGTAAGACTATCTTCTCGTTAGCAAGGAGAAAACACGATTGTTCCATAAAGATATTTTCTTTTACGAGAAGTCTCCTTACACTCTCAGACCTGTTTCCTTATGAAGCAATTAGCAATGATTAAAAAGCATACTTTATAATAATTAATATTTAATTAGCATGTAATTACTTATTCGTAATGTAATAAACGGCTGTGGTGAGCGTTAAAAATTAATGTGCATTAGAATTTTAAATGATGTGTCGGAGTTTCGTAGTAACTTAACTCTAGTACCATACGAGTGATTGATGAGCTCCCTTATTCTACGTAGATGATTTAATTATATGAATAACCGAATTCGTATTTTAGGTATCCGTAACTACTTCACAGAAAAGCTATTTATAAAGTCATTGTTAAAAGTTATGGGTGGCGTAACACGACCACACTTATTTATATAAGCTTTTATTGCAAAAAAATCGCCTCGATTTCATTTCCGCCTTCAAATAAAAAATGGCCGACACGACAGCGTAAAAACTTCTTATTTAGCACGTTCGCACCCAAAAAGTCGTGATGTTATAGTTTGATTACAAGTAATGACAAAATAAAAGACGCGCGTTGAATGAAGCACCACGCGGCGCAGGCGCTGCGATCGCGATGACGGGCCAAGCGCATCGCGCGATCCGTTATGCGCTCGCTTCGCTTTTTTTATCGCCTCGCGATTATCGCCGGCCCGTTACACCGCCGCACGCGCACAATTTGTGCATTCACTTGCTGGAAATCACTGGAATCCATCCAAGATTAATTACTGCCTTCCATTGTGATTATGAACTTGTAATTACACGGGTGACGCTATCTTTCCACAGTGTTTACCGTGTCGTATGCAAATGTTATTAATTATTTAATGGCTTTTCATTAATGGAATGTGCATTACGAGGGAACAGTTTTTGTTTGAATTATTGACTTGATCGACGTAGCGCTGCACTACGTTGATGAGTTTAGCATAACTTGCATTTTTTGAATTCCTGGTTAAAGTTGGATAATAAAACCTATCCTTGTTAAAGTTGGATAGGAATAACGGTAGATTTCTTCATATGTCGTCATTTCTAACCATAAAAACATTATCGAACGGAGAATGGGTTCCCATTCAAAAACCAGAAGGTATTAATTTCGTAGAAAGCTTATGCAACTGTTGTGTTTTCTTTATATCTATTCATGCCCAATACAAAAACCGCAGAAGCAGTACTAGCATAAGTTTTCTTTCAAACTTACATTGGCGTCTGAAGGAACGTTTCACATATGCATCACAGCAACTAGAACCTGTCAACTAAGCACATTAAAACTTTAGTATGAAGCTCTATTCATATGCATGTACAAGTATCTCGAACTTATCGTTAACCAATCTTGGAAATAATTAACAAATACCTGTGAACGATCGACAGCAGAAACGAATAGGTACTTATTTTACTTGTTTGTTATCTAAGAAGCAAGTGTGGTCCATGACACACAACACACCGCCTTTGATAAGATAATGTTATTCAGACAGCCGCGTACCTTCATGCATTTCATATCTTGCAGATGTTTTTTATCTCATTCCCACATTAAATGAATTGCAATTTAGTGAAATGCCTATGGATTCCAGCTTTCGAATAGCAAAAAGATGATCACGGAACTGGGCAGGTTTGAACCGGTAATGAGAGACTTTTGATTGATATTACATAGAGCTGCGAAGGGGTGCTGTTTAGTGCTAGATGTTGGCCATTAGGAGCCTTTCCGAGGAATGGATGGTAGTCATTTGTTTCTGTGTCATCGTAAATCAATAACTTTGTTGCGAGGTGTGAAATATGTGAGTTTCTTGTAATGTTAGGATTTGTGAATGTTGTTTTAGATGAGGGTTTTAGTCATGTACAGTTGGTCTTTGCAGTCCATTGTTAGACGAGAACAACTGCTGACTAACTGTTATATAGTTTTGCAGACTTTATGTATGGTATAGTTAATAAACATTTTGAATAAATTGTATGAATAAAAATGTATTGACGAATTGCCGTATGTTTTGCGTACTTAGGGTACGTTAATTTTCTGGTAGTAACTTTAGAGGCTTTGTACAAAAATGCTACAATAGTAACCACGTCGACAGCTTCTATGTTTCTACTTATATCTGCACTCTAAATGCGTAATGCACAATCAATCTCAATCTGAATCATTTTGAAGGATATTGCTAATCCATTGCTTCATATGTTCGAAAAATTTGTCTGCTCAACAACGTAAATAACGCAATGAACGTTGTTGAACTGTCAAAAAGAAAGCCATTGCTACTAATAGTGTATTACGCAATTACCTCACAGGTTTGCATTCCACAGTCTCTTTGTTCAAAACATTTCAACTATCTGCCTCAATATTAACGTCAATTAACACAAACTAAAGATACACAACAAAAGCAGATTCGAACGCGCGATAGTCGCCAAGTCCCAACATTCTTGAAAACTTTGAAACATTGAAAGGCGAAGTAAATAAGGCGAAAGCTATGGAACCAGTTGGTGTAACGTTTTCAGTTTAATGAGCCATTGTGAGTTAAATGTTACAAATCGCTGGACAAGAGACGGAATGTCGATCGTTCGAGTGTTTAGTACGATAGTGACTCTAGCACTTAGTATTGTCGGTTTGTTTTACTTGGCTTAAGTTATTGTCTGATCGGTATTGGTGGTATCGCTGCCGAGTGGGGTTATAGGTCGGATTCACAGTTCGAAGAGTGTTATTCAGTCTTTCTATTCGAAAATTCTTAGTTCGCAGTTAAGACTTCAATAGCAAGTAGACTTAGATATTGTATAGTAACAATTTTGTGATTGGAATTTCTTGCCTGTTCTTCTCCATAATACGCTTTGGAATGGGCAACCAATTTCGTCTTTCTGACTGACTGAACCCCTTGACAATTCAAAAGTGCCTGTAATTGGTTTATTTGAAATATGTTCTCTGTGTTTGGGTTTTCAGTTATTGGCCTTAGTATCGTTCGGCTAAGTTCTACAGGGATGAGTTGTAAACCGTTTTAACCCTTACTTATGTACAGACATTTTATCAGCCATTACCATATTGTACATGCTTGATAATTTATTGGCCATGGTGTCGTACATATTCTTCCTACAAGTGTCGTTAGGCGGCTAACTGTCTGTATCTACACAGGATCTGGTCGTCAGTAATTTACAAACACGTCTTGAAATCATCTAGTTTATAAAGATGTGTTACAAGTTTTATTACATTGTAGGCTTGTCCTTGCTAGATTTTTATCTTAGCCTTTGGCTCTAAGATAATCTCAGAGGCGACTTGTAATTATGTTAAGTTTATTGCGCAGTTCCTAATCAGTAGCATAATAATAATTTGGAGAGTTTCATTTAAAAGAAGCTTTCTGGAAACGCCTGTATGAACATATAGGTAGGTACAGGGTGTTTTTCACATGTCTCAGCTCAGAGCAAATAATAAATTGCATTTTTCCTGTTCGACATTGTTTTGTTTTAAAAATATGAACAGTAATTATAACACATTGAATAAATTCTGTGTTAAGTATGGGACAATAGAATAAAAAGTGTTTTATAATAACACTGCAAATGAACGTCCTTATCAGGCTGATGACTGCGAATTGTAAAAGCGTGAAATCGTCGCCATTTTATTTTACACAAAGCATTTCAATTCGTTGCTTATTTACTTTCAATTTATAATAGTTGCGTGCAATTATCTTGTGTGATTTAGATGTTATCACATGTTCATTGTTGTCACTGCTGTCTTTGTTGGTTTAGACGTCATATTGATGTAGGCAGTCATTAAAATGAACATTTTTAAACTTTTGTCTTTCCGTGTCTAGTTGTACAAAAGAAATTGTGAATCATTTAATTGAAATATCTACTGGCGACTTTCCATGTTTTTTTCTGATTAATGAACTCATTAAAATAATGAAATAATTTTCTTATCCAAATCTGATATCGTATCTGGCAATTCGTCTTAATTTTTCAACTTGATTAATCAGATTAATCTCTATGATATAAGTAATTACATAATTTGTACATTACATAATTTGTATAACACACAAATAACAATAAATATAAATATGCCGTTTTATAGAAAGTGCGGTATTTACATCTATACAAATTAATAAAATTTAAGTGGCGCAGTTTTTAATGTAAAAATAATAGCTTTTTACTAATCGCATATGAAAGATACCTACAGAACTTATAACAAAAAAAAAAAAAATTTTTTTTTGAACTCATTAAAATAACGAAATAATTTGCTTATCTGATATTGTATCTGGCAATTTGTCTTCATTTTTCAACATGAATGACGAGATCAGATTAATCTCGATGATATAAGTAATTACATTACATAATTTATAAACCACATAAATAACAATTACATAAATATGCGGCTTTATAGAAAGTGTGGTATTTTCATTAATCATAAACTGTTTCACTACAGCAACACGAATGACAGCCGATACATTTTTATCGAGCAGCCAATCAGTGCTCTTCGGAGATTTATGTGGGACAATAAAGATGTTAAGATATAAAATATCAAAGGGCTCAAGTTGTTCCAGTGGGTCGATGATTTAATGCCCGACATCGATATAAAGCACAATTCACACTGGTAATGATTATCGCGGGTTTAGGGTTTATGGTGCACGGAGCGTCGGCTCTCGTTTCACAGGCTATTAGTGTCCGACCGAACCTTCGGCTTCGGCTTCGATCACCTTCGGGCAAAAACCACTTTCAGCTAAAACTTCGGGTGGGCCGGAGTTTTGGTCGAAGCCAAAAGTTTCTAGCAAGCGCCGAAATTGAACGAACTGTTACGAATGCGCGAGAGCGCAACGGAATAGAATAATAATAATTATATTATATTATAATTGACATTATTTCGAAGTGTTAATTTGTGACAAGTTCAACAACATGACAACATAAAAAAAATATGCACGTTTAACCAATCTGGAACTGAATTTCTCGGCCTAAGGTTGTGGCGATAGCCGATTAATCGACTTCGGCTTCGGCCTCGGCCAGAAATCGACCTTCGGTCGGACACTACATGCCATTGAGTTTGTCAGATGCCTAATGTGGATACTGGAGCAATGCAGTGTGAAAGAATCTTATGTTCTGTGTCTGGATATTTGTAAGAATGCATGTTGTATCAGGGAGGTTTTTTTTATTTTATTTATTTATATAGAACATAGATACTGCCGATCGATTCTGTAAAAATCTCACCGTGAAAAGTTAGGTGAAGTGAGCTTAGAGTGAGCTGTCAATAGTGTCAATCCCCAGCATTAGTTGGAATGACAGCTCACTCCACGCTCACTTCATCTAAGTTTTCACGGTGAGATGGTTACAGAATCGCACTGCTGGTCGTTTATTCAATAAAATTATATAGCCTCTAAATATAGTCAAGTAAATTTAGAGTTTAAGTTGAATAAAAAAGGTACCAAAGCTTTCTAAAAAGGAAACGTTAAAATTCTCAGAATTAAATTTATATACGAGATCAAATAAACATAATAAGACCTAATTTAGGGGAAAAAAACAAATTCTTGTTTGTATAATAAATTCTCGCGTTCAGTCAACAGCTCATTTGCCATCGCATAGACGACGAATAGTGAAGAAAACAAACATTCTACCTGTTGAGGTGAAGTTGCCGACAAACTTGTTCACACGCCGACCGGTGCGAAAGTGTCAACAATCAACACATTTAATATTTTAGAATATATCCCCAAAGAATGTTGGAGATTAGGAATAGTGTAAATGGCAGATGGGACTAAAGTCGGTCATACACGAGCAGAAATAATGAATTTATTATTCACAGTACCTGGTATTGTACACACAGCAGGTTTTGGGTGGGTATATCTTTCCGTTATTTGAATGCCGTCGCTAATATCTAGATGAACAGACGCCAGCACATCAAGCTACTACAATCTTTCAAATTTATTTAATAGATTTTCAACTTTATCGCTAAAGCATTAAGGTGTGATTGGGAAAATTTGACAGTGTCGGGTAGCTTGACCTGTGGGCGTCTGTACCTACATTTAATGCATACTACCATACCATATAAAGTAAAGATATTCATCATCTCAGGGTTTTCAAATCTTGCTATAACCAAGAATACCTTTACATTTTTACAATAGAGTTGCCGTGTGTGACCGTCTTTAACGGGACGGCGGCGGCGGTGGAGTCGTGAGTGAAGCGTGCGCATGCTACGTCTAAATTTACAGGTGCGCGATGATCTACATCCAGATAGGGTTTATTACCGCAGAGAGTTATGTGCGCGTCTGTCACGTACATCACTAACGGTTAAAGTTATAGTACGGCTCAACGCAGAAGTTTCATCGGGAATATTCGTCAATACGATAACTTTTCAATTTATTCGACGTAATAATATGAATGTTTAATGACTTGTGGGTAAGCAAGTAATTCCTATATTACTAGTTTTATGGCAGATTCTTCCAGAAGCAGATAACTTTTATCGAGGAATGTAATTGACGTTTGTCAGTTTTTGTATGAAATAACTGTCAAAATTTCAAAATTATTGCTTGAATAACGTTACCAGATGATTGAAAAATCAGCCCTTAGTCATTTTATTATTAACTGGCAATCGCCATTTTGGATTTTATGTCCGTAATATCAACTGTCATTCTTTAACAGTAGTATGAAGGCAACTTGATGCAGCAAAGAAATTCTTTTTCCTGAAGTGTATATCGATGGAACTTTTCAAGTTGCGTCGTGTTGACCAAGCATTTGATGCTCTTCCTCAAGTTAGGTTATGCACGTCTTCCTAAACACGGTTATTATTTTTTTGTACCAAACGAAAGTTATTAAGTTGTGCAGTGTGAAATGAAAGTTAGATAAACACCGGTTCACGTGGAACTTAGATTTACTAGATTACATGAGTTAGCTACTGACGTGGGATGTCACAAATAGTTACGACTTAAACGATGGCTAAGTTTCCTTTTTGACATAACTTGGAAGTTTTAAGTGAAAAGTATGATCGCTTATGAACGTTTTTTTTTGCTTGAACTTTAGTTTTCGTAAAAGTTTAAGGGCTGATCTTTCAATCGTCAGATATTTTTATATTTCTATACAAAAACTTTGTCATATTTATTCCTCGAATAATTATTACCTGACCGATCAAAATCAGACTTAATAGGCATTTATATGTCGTTGATTATAGTTTTCGGTAACCATTATCTCTTTAAACCACTGACATCGAAATGTCAACGAAAACCAATAATAAATCGAAGCCATAAACAATGCTACTCCTACCCTAACATTAAAAACAAAAGAAGATAGTTCAAAAGATAAATATTTAGAACTGAGAGCTCTTTGAACGATGAAAAATGAGATCTAAACGATTTAGATCTAAGAGATGAAAGCTCAACCGGCTACCTACTTACTTTCATAATATTTCGAAAGAGCGGACACTTAGGGGTCATTATCTTTATATTACAGTTACTTATGACACGAATGTACTTTTTTTTTCGACTAAACAAAGCCTCCATTTTAATAGTTAGTCACTAGAGTTACTCACGGTTCTGCGAAGGCAAACAAAGTCATGGTTTTAAGGAAGTATTGACAATTGTTAAATTGCGAGCCATTAAACAATTTAGTTTTGAACTTACTGTTTTCGTACAAACGCTATAACGATGTTGTTTTGATTGGTGTAATTATTTGATCGTAGCCATGAGTCAGGATTTATGGGATTATTTCTTAATTATAGAATTGTTGTGAGGTTATGGTGTAGGTACTTCCTTGTTTTGGTGACAATTCAGTTTTCGACCCAATATGTAATAAGGTAACATAACATCAGCAGCGCCACCTACCGGGTCCAATTGTATTTTCAAACCATCCAAGAACCCGTTGAAATATACACACAAAATTTCACCCAAATCGGCCCAGCCGTTTGTGTACTAAGAAATTCGAGATGGAAAATCTTTAATTACATAAGGTGAAATTAGTTTCTGGCGAAACTGCACAGACATGTTGGGTAAAACGTCTATGAAGTTTTGTTTAAATGTAATTTAACCTGAAGGCTAATTCTCGTGATTTAAAACGTTCAAAATCTAGTCGCAGACTCATCTCGGCGACAAACAAATGTCAAAAACTTGTCAAAAAGTAGGGGGAAATTAGACGTATTTTTGAATGAGATCAAACTGAGTACGTTCTTATAGTTACGAGAATTGCCCTCTGTTATTATGATTCTATTAAGCATAAGGATAACAGCAGCTGCACACTCTACGAATAGTTGCAAAATCTAATTAACTCTTATAAAAATATGTTTAAGTACTGCTTTCTCTTCGTCTAACACATCAGTCTGTCATTACTACAACTTCTTGGCTCTAAATTGTCAGTCTCACTAATATTAAGCGATTTGTTATTAATATATGAAATTACTTGTATATTAGCTACACGAACACACATGTTCTGTAACCCATACTTAGCTTACATTCAATAGTTTCTTAGTCACGGTCCAAAGCTCCTGTAACGGATATGACAACGTGCGTGCCGACAAATCGAATTTCTTCATTCCGCTGTCGCCTTTATTATACTTAGAAATAGATACGAAAGTTGCATGTGAGTTTTTGTGTGACGGAAATAACTTGTATGATTGGTTTGTTTGGATTCATTCATTGATACATTGTCCCCGACCTTCAATTGTTTTAGGATGTCCCGCCTTTTACAGGCATTGTTTGCAAATATCTCGGAAACAATTTAAAAAGTTGTCATCATTAACTTTATGGATCATTGGATAGTCAATGGCCGAACAGAATTCAATGCTTTTGTATTTACCGATGTACCGAACCCTTTGTTTTGTGAATGATTCATACGGAATACGTATTCTATGACAAGGTAGGTACTTAACCACTCTTCTGCATATCCCTATGGAAAGAAGATGTGAGTGTATGTCACGGATATTGATGGTGTATGTATACTATTCTTTATTTATACAGCTACCCCTAGAAAAGTATGCGCTTCGGAAATCATCGCCTATCTTCGGAAATACGAACGCGCGATGATGATATCTAATATAGAGCTGTTACAGCCATGGAAGTACTTGTCTATTTTTTCCTACCATGCTCACAAAATTATAGATACAACAACTCCATGTAGGTAACTATTCCAAAACACTTTACAAAACTTTTGACTGACATAATTATGACCATATGCGAAAACTTAGGTAATACAAACGCGCAATGATTGATGAACTCAGAAGCATTGCTCCTGTGGGGGGTTACTCGAGGGACGAAGTTCGTGCTAATTCGGAAACACGAAGATTTCCGAAGTGCATACCTATTCAGGTTTACAGGCTGTTATTCATCTATTTTCTCAAGTCCACATAAAACTTCGTCTACTTTTAGATTGCCATGCCGCATGCAACGACCCTTCCAACATCGAATCCATAAAATATTTTTTTGTTTTTATAAGCTCTTCCATAAATAGCTGCATTATTTTTTAGTGTAGGAATCTCTGCATCCTTAAGCATTTTTGTATTAGTGATATATATACTTTGACTGGTCTTTTCCTTGCCTATTTTTCTTTTTTTTTTAAATTAAAATAATAGTATAATAGCCAAGAATTTGAGATAACTTTCAAGTTATGGAAAGTCATACTTTACAAAGTTCAAATTCCATTGCAACCAAAAACTTATTAGAACCTTTTTTTACAAATGGTCATTCAAAAATCAACTTAGGATACATTCCACTAAAGTAGATAAGTAACTGATTCAGTGGCGACGGAATGTAAATTACCTGAGAATTGAGATTATGAACTCTATACTGTACCTACTGCTATAGATAGAAAATACATTTTCATAGTCTGTGTTTGTGTTGTTCAAAACAGTCTTCACTAATTAGCTGTCCCTATTACAGCAGCAAATAAAAGTTAAAGTTTACAAGAAACAAATAAGTTTTAAGTAGTGTTCTTAAAAGCAGCGCCACTTAAAAAGCAAGTTAACTGATAGTTTAGATAATTTGCTAACAAAACGGTGCCGAACACCAATTGTACAATGTGTGAACTAATTTGTGGAGGCCACTTCACATCGCGTGCTTTGCTTACTAAATGGACGATAAAAGCTTCAGTAAATAAGCATTGGTTAGCTGTTTTTAGAAAGCGCTTCATTTTTTATGTAAATGGAAAATTATAGTCTGAAATACTTTATTTATCTTAGTGTATTTTTTCTAAGTCTTCTTTCCCTACAGAAGAGCCGGGAATATTTATAAGTAGGTAAGACCTGGTAGCGGCCGCGACTTACGACTTCGTAGGGACATTAGTTGGTAGCGGGAGTAGGGGGTCGTAGGTTCGAACCCTGACAGGCACTTTACTTTTTGTAAATTATGTCATCAGTACTGCTCTCAAAACTGTGAAGGAAAACATCGCAAGGAAGCCGGCATGTCCTAGAACCAAAAATTCGATGACATCTGACATCTGCCAATCGCATTGGCCCGCGTGGTGGATTATGGCCCACTCCCTCTCACCGAGAGGAGGCCTGTGTCCCAGCAGTGGGAACATTATAGGCTGATTATGAAGAGGTAGGACGTGTTGGGTTTGGATCCTTGCGGAATAAGTGAACTGTATTATCAATAAGAAACTGGTTTACTTAATACAATAATGTTACAAAATAATATAATAATCCCGACAGCGTTAAGGGTAGCGCGGGTGAGCGCCGGGTCCCGTGGGCTGCGCGTAGACAGACGTATAAAAACACAAAGCTTTCATCGATCGATCGCTTTAGAGTAAATAAACTGTCAATTATTTGCTAAATAAGCACTTGAAGATGACAAATACTTAAGACAGCATTTAGAAATGTACGTTCAAATATACCACTCAATATAACATATCCACGTACCTAATATTTGCAGTTAGCTCGACGTGCATCTCATATCAAATATCTGATGCCAATAAAATAAGTCCTATATTGACATAACGCCGTCGCACACTAATTGAAAAAGCGCAAAAATCGTGCATTTAAAGGCCATTGCACACCGAAGCAACTCAACATCGACTTTGACTTTTGTAAAGCTTTAAAAATTTTTGAGATTTAATTAAACACTTCCGTGCAGACATTTCCAAAATTGTCGACAAGTAAGCAATTTTCAGTAGCATCGACCACTTTAGACCAATTACAAAGATAATTATAGTCCTACTCCGTAAGCACTAAATCCACTTGATATGATTAGTTCGGGTCCGAAACTAAGAATGAATGACAACACGATTTGACAGTTATCCCTACTGTCGATAGGTAGTTGCTCGTCCGAAAAATTGAATTTAACACTTGTTTTGACAGGTAAAATACTTTCGAACGTGGCCAAATCTTCGTTGACGGACGGAGAGACTAGACCCCCTGAACCGAAAGTTGGAGTTCTCAATGTGACGTGGTGTGCGACAGCCCTCAATATGACATACCGTTACAATGGGCATATTTTGCGGTAAAACTACCGTTCAGGCCAAACAATAGAGTTTCACTTTCATTGATACGATAGCGATCCCGCAACGAAACTAGATATCATAATGTAATTGACACTCGTCGAGCTAATTTCGCTAGACCAGTAGCTAGTTACTCCTGTTTGAACGATCTGTAATGATGAATGGTCGTTCAAATTACACGGACATTCATTGATTGATCGTGTGCATAGATATTAGTTTGTATATTTATCTCATTTGTTATGCGGTTAGATGTGAATTTGTTTGGTGTTGAGTGGTAATGATATCAGTCACTCATTATAATGAAGCATTTAGTATACTGGAAAACTTCTTGCATTTCTACGGATGAAGAGCATAATATAATACTGCGATCATGCTTTTCGTGGGGACAGGATGCTGTTCAAAATAACACTTAGTGAATGGGTCAGCAAATAATCATAAACTTTAATTACCAATTTGTCTGGCAAGTGGGGTCACAATATTTAACCGTTCATTGTGTGACTGGGTCTCACACATTTAAGTTTGATGATAGAGTAAGATATACTGTTGATTTTATGAGCGAAGTTTGCAAAAATAGGCATCACAGTGACAGTTACCGTTTTAAACTTGCACTTTACACTTGCAAGCAGACACGACTTTTTCATTCATTACCATCATGAGAATTTAGCTGTTTATACCTAGCTAAAGTTTTTTTGCGGTCTGTGAACCGGATTCCAACCACATGTTGAACTCTCACAACCATACGTTCCCATACTTACTAGAGGTCAATAAGAACTGGGGATAAAAGTCTAGATATAAAATTATGTACACGATGTGGGACTTTCTTGACGCTCTACTTGCTCTGTCGATATGCGAATAGTTTAGGTACATCGCCAGTTTCTACTTCTCCACATATATACACGTTTTCCATTGCATGCGTAGTGTCGGAATCTATGAAAATATGCCCAAGAAACCGGAACGGTACTTGCTCGGAAAACATTAAAATATGCGCAGTGCACTCATTAAATACGTGTGTTTTAAGGTTAATATATTCGTGATATTACCGGGAAAGGTACTGGTTAGATGTTAGTGGTAATAAAATGTTATTAATGTTATCATTTTGAGCTAAATGTGGAGTAGGGAATTTATACGTGCGGGTGGGTAGAAGCGGAGAAAATGGCTGCAAGTGATGGCTTTAATGATTGCGTTGGATGGTTTTGTAAAGAATTATTAAGTATCATCTTGCTTTACATAGGAGGTACAGAAATACATAGGCCTATTGTTAGTATGAAGAAATTGCAGCTAATAGGCGAAGAGAGACTTTTAGAACTGACAAGAAGAATCAGGATTCGAAATTGACCCTTAAAAAGTTTTGGATCATATTGTACAAGTGCCTCATGTAAAAAAGGCTATTATAAAAGAAAAGATGAAAATAGTTTTTATCAATCGTGCATTTCTAATATAAAAAATGGATAGCAAAAAACATAATAAAATATGCAATGTCACACTGTTCATAGATATAAACTTTCTCTCGGAATGGAAGTGTTAAGAAATAAAGTTATTACATGTATTGTACAATATCATAAATAGCCACTCTATCAAGTATATTTGCTTCGTCATCGATTCCCATTGAAATGGTGAAGTATAATTTTTTAATGCACTTTCTCGAATAAATTGTGAATTGACATGGCATTAAAATATGATGTTTACCTATGCGCGACATGAAAATTGACTAACACGCGACTATGATAAATGATTTTATTTTTGTAAGTGAACTTTCACACGTTAAAAATAATTTATTTATGGGTAATAATTTATCTATCTACAACTGTCATACTGTTCGACCAAGTGCACAATATTATGTTACTATACAGGGTTATTTCTAAAACACCAACAACCTCTTAAGAGGCCATTGTACTCATCATTATGAACAAGTTTTACTATAGGACCAAACCTGAAATCGCGAAAAAAAAATCAGCTGCTCCCTACATTTTGACGAGTTATGCGAACATAAATGTAGGGAACAGCTGATTTTTTTTTCGCGATTTCAGTTTTAGTCCCATAGTAAAAGTTGTTCATAATGATGAGTACAATGACCCCTTAAGAGGTTGCTGGTGTTTTACAAATAACCCTGTATACTATACTTATCCATTGCTAATGTCCGAAAAAATTCTGCTCAACAACGTAAATAACGCAATGAATGTTGTTGAACTGTCAAAATGAAAGCCATTGCTACTGTTTGTGTGTTACGCTATTATCCTTCAGATCATGTGAGGACCATGTATCTAAAATGGTCTTTTGAAGAAAGAACCATACATAAAATATTTAATTAATAATTTATCTTTATTTCAGACATACGTCCATACATTTTTACAAAGAAAGCGTTAGTAGGGTTGTTAATAGTACACACAAATAATAATAATAATAAATAAAAAACAAAAACAAAATAAAATAAAAATAAAAAAGGTGTTAGTAATTTGTTAGTAAACAAAACAAGTTACACACTACGCTTATTTTCTATTTCTGTGCAGGTGTACACTTGCCCAGTATACAGTAAAAGGACTGTCTATTTTGCACGCTAACGTTCTGAGGACAGTGTTGGTGCTACGACGGACCCTGCTCATCATCGATGCAGTTCTTTTCCTAATGATGCAAAAGAAATCATCCATGGAAGCATCCGCAAACATTGCACCAATTCCATCGATGGAAGCACTGCAGTACCGGGGTTTTCTTAAAATTAATGTACCTTTCGCATATGGATATTTAATGGATATTGGATAAATAGAACCTCTATAGTGATATTTAAATGTTAGCAGCTGGTGCGTCAATATTCACCACCGACTTGTGATTGAAATCTTTGATGTGTTCCGCAATTTGGTGCCTCGTCCTGCTGTCATGTTGGATCCATGCCAAGAGCGTTATCCCTCGAGAATACGGCCGCAAATCCTGCTTTATACATAACTTAGTAGTCTTCAATATTTATGGCATAAAAAAACTGGATATTTTCAGAGAAAATATTTTTTACGTAAGGTTCATATAATATCGAGAGTAAAAAGGTAATCGTAAAAATATTTATTGCTTCAATAAAAATACGAACAAACTTTTTATTTATTTAGTCGATTTTTTTAATCGATTGGACAATTAATACCGTTCCGATTATAAATTGCTTCGCAGTACAGATTCAAAATAATGTTTGCGATTTCATAATTTAAACAAATAAACTTTTGATAGCATTTAAGTACTTAATTGTTGAGAGTCAATTTGTTCTTCAAATTGGTTTCGCCATTACTAACTATCATTATCTCTCTGAACCGATAGTTAACTTTCTTTGACAGCAATTAATACCGCAGGTGTACAGATTTTATTATTGAAAATCCATATGATAATAAAAATCCATAAGTTTGTAAATTATCATAATATCAAGAATCTTGACTCAACACACGAGGTTGTCGACATGTGGGACGTGGACTCTGCAATCATTGTACAGTCAACAGCAAAAGTAGATGATCAAAATCAGAAATTCAATACTAATGAACGGAGTTCGCAGCTATATGGCAGCTGTACTAGTAGTAAATGTTTGGTAGTCAGTCAGTTCTGACGCGAACTCCGTTCATTATTGTTGAATTTCTGATTTTGATCATCTACTTTTGCTGTTGACTGTACCGATAATCGGCATAGGAAGGTCTGAAGTCATCACGCGGTGGTCATTACGCGGCTGAGTCAAGGGCTTGATTCAGAAAGCAGTTCTCTTGGACACGGTACGCATAGTGAGGAAGTTCTTCTCTCTAGAGCACTGGCAGCTTGGACCCTGTTCCTGATGCCGATGTGCCACTATTTTTGATAATACATATTATTTTCATTCTTAAATATTAACAATGAAAATAATATGCATGAAAATGACATAAAGGAAAGTTATAATAATGTACCTAACTACATAAAAACACGGAAGTATTGCAGATTGAATCCTTCAATTATACGAAGTATGCCTTTGTTTGGTTTGTGAATAAGGGAACTAAAATGTACTTTGTTAGTCAGACTTTATTGACAGGAAACCAGTTAAAAGAGGTTACTAATTATGTATACAGCCAGCCATACAATTTGAAAACGTTGTTAATCCTTTTATAATTCAACCGTCTAATAAGGCGCTTCCGAATAATTAAAACGCATTCTACGTCTAATTATATTATCGTATTAAATATTTTAAACGTTGAAACAGATTTATGGAATCAATTAAAATTCTTTATCGAGTTTCATATCATACCTCAATTGAATAATCGACAATGAAATAATCGGGTTATTGGATGTTGCATAGCGGTACATCACTCATGAGATTTTGTAATAGGTATCGAGTAAGAATGCGAGTTAACTTATAGTCGAGTAAACGAACCGTGTCGGTATGAGCGGTCGTAATTGGAGGGTATCTTATGTGCATGCCTGTGTTAGTCGGGTAGACTCGCCCAAACACTATAAGACCATCGAGCTTTATCGATTGTAGATAATTTATAATTGTAATTCGATTAACACCCATGCATTTCCATCGTCATAAAAATCGAATTTGTTTGTATACTTTTAATTACGAAATTGAGGTGTCTTCATTTTTTCGATTATTCGACTACGAATGTTGTCAGGGACATGATAATAAATTCAACTGTGTTTCCCGTATTTCTCTATTTAATTGACATCATAATATTCCGAGTCTCATCTCCTAAAAGGGCGAATCTAATTATTATGAAAAGGAAACTAGATAATAATTTGATCAAATTATGTTAACCATTTCCTATGTAAATCTGAATTACCTTTCTTCGAGACGATGTAGGGGTAATAAGTCCATTTATTTTCCTATAAAATATTTGTGGAAGATTACCTTAGACCCGTTTATAGCTTACAATTTCCTTTATAATATCGTAAACTAGCTGCGCCCCGCGTTTTCACCCGATTCCGTGGGCGTATTGGGTTAATAAGTATCCTATGTCCTAATGCAGGTCATGGTCTACCCATGTGCCAAATTTCATCCAAATCCGTTCAGCCGTTTTAGCGTGAAAGCGGAACAAATAAACACAAAAATATCAAATCTCTTCTCTCTGTATAATATTAGCTGTTTAGATTTACAGCTAAGTAATCATGTCGTAATCGCTGTGAGCTTTGATGACACCTAGGCAGCTAGGCTTGATGTGATGAACTGATGACGCTAAATTATTGCTGTAAAATGTTTACACGTATAACGTGGATGACAGCTTATGTTCGTATATCAAAACGGCTAGCTCGGACATAATCTTTATAGCAGTTCTTTTCTGCAAAAAGTAATACTTATTAGGTTAAGAGCTAGTCGGATGGAATAGAATTCTTTTCCGGTATTTTGAAACTCTAGAAATTTTGTGCAAGACTTAGGCTCCCTAAAAACTAAACCAATGACCAAAATATTAACTTATTATAAATATACACCAATGCTGTGTAACAAGACGCAAGCATGCACAATTGGACATAAAATCAAGTTGGTAATTGTGATAATTTCGATACGCCAACGTTCAGTGCGGAAGAATGCGCTTGCGTTGCAGATGTGGGCTGCGGCTGTACGGGATAATCCGAAGACAGGCCACGTTTATTGGCCGTCATTTTGCGGACTTGCGGTCGAGAGCGGATCGTAGAACGGCGTTTATTGAAAGCAATAGACGTACAGACGCCAAGCACATCAAGCTACTACAATCTGTCAATTTTCTTTAATAGATTTCCAACTTTATTTTTGAAGCGTTAAGGTTCAAGGTTGATTGGAAAAATTTGACACTTTCGGGTAGCTTGACCTGCTGGCGTCTGTACATGATGCGTTGTGTTTCACTGTTTTGTGTTTAAATGTGGAAATAGAAACAAACATAAGTCTTCTGGAATTAGGTATAATATAAATTCATTCAGGGCTGATTTTATCTTTTTTTTTTTTGAGGATGGGAATTTATCAAATGACCCCTCCCGCTCTGGGTGGAGCGGAAGGCAGTATCAGACTCTTACTGACTAAAACCCACCCGTGTTCCTTTCTTAGCCCTTTATGTTCCAGGGCAGCGGTAACCCTTTCGGACGATCCCGCTACCCGGCTGATTTTACCTTAGAGCTGATTTTTCCAAAGCCAGATAATTTTATCGAAGGAATAATTTTGGATGTTTGATAGTTCTTCCATACAATTATCGGTATAAAAATTATCTGTCGATTCAAAAATCAGCCCTAAGTTAGATATATTTTATTCGTGGAATAAAATACAGTTCTGGAAAAACAGCTGTCAAAGTTGAAAATTTATTCTGAGTTTAAGACTAATTCTAGGTATAAAAGTACAGTCTTCCCAGGGATGTGCCTTGCAGGCGTTGCGCAGGGGTGGTTCCGGAGTTGGTCTTTTAAGAGGAACCGGGACCACCCCTATGTGCGGATGGTGACCACCGGGGTGGTATTAGTGAGGTAAAAATCCCACAATCCCCGACCCCTCTCCCCGGAGGACGGGTGCCTTTAGAAGGTTTCCCCCCGAAAAAAAAAAATGAATAAAAGTTTGGTGAAATTCGCGCTCAGGCGTAAATAATTATAGAATAAACTATACTTACCTAGCTACTTACACAATCTCTTTTGTTGCATTACAAACAACCCAGTTTTCTCATCTCTCGTAAAAATATTTCACACAGAAAAAGCGTGACACAAATCCAAGCATTCATTCATTTCTCATCAACACTTTGATGTCGGAAACAACAAAACAAGCAGACGTAGGCAGGCGACATGACGCCACGTCAACACGTCTCTTTACACGCAACACCGCTGTTCTGAATACGCATGCAACAATACCCTGTGTGCCAGCCCTGCAATTTGCGTTTATGGCCCTATTCAGACTTGGCCGTGAATGGGGACGCCCACCCTGCCGCGCGACTCCCCGGCCCGCGACGTGTGCACTAGCCCTACAGTCCCTACACATAATAGGGTTGAACGATGAATTTAATATAATTTTCCGCCCACCATGCAATTTTCTCATGCCGTTATGAGCTTAGTACATCTTTAATGTGCAAAATGGCGACCTTCGTACACACTTAATTCAATATTATTGCTGAGATGTATGGGTCGTCTATTTGTTGGTTCGGTAAAGTAAGCCTTCATTTTATTAGCAGGGAAAAGGTACTGCTTGCATACAAAGGAGTATATGAATAAACATCGCGCGCCATTATGATGCATTCAAGAATTTGCAAGCATTGAAATGATGTCAAGAAAACTCCTTATTTGGTTGAAAACATTCTAGTAGTACGTAGGACCAATTTTCGCAACATCATCACGCTCCAATCTAAAAACGAATACAAAAAGTCCATAATTAAAATTCAAAGCTCTCTCGGGTAAATTAATCATCGAACAATGGTACTCGTTGATCGATATAGTTTGCTTTCATAATTTTTATCATAGACTGTCTTGCTTTTGCTTCAGAAATGATTGACGATCATTTTACTGTTACTCCGCTAAATGGCCTGGCGAATCGTGCATTCTGATATAATGTCATACTTAGTTATACGATGATCGAGTATCATCAAACACTACTCTTTTAAACGTGCCAACATCATCATAATCATCATCATTATCATTGTTATTGGCTATAACTTGTCTACTGACATTACGAAACAACTGTTTATTGTAAGATAAAGTGGCGTTAAAATGGAAAACCTCAAATCAAAACTAATCAGTTCCGTATATTATCTCCACAGCTATTTCTGATTCGGGTCAAAGATCCATCATTTCCTGCGTTTCAACACGATATCTTTTTATACCGTAATAACCAATTTGTGTTTACAAGGCGTTGTATATCCAAACACACGGTCTGTTGCCTCCATAGGCGTGAAAGGCCTAAATTACAACCATCTCAGCTTTGTTACGCAGACGTCAGTCAAACGATCCCAGATATACATCAAGCGGAAGAAACTTATTATCCCTTTGTTTTCGCATTTTTAAGACGCTTTTTTGAGGCGCTGTCAAAACTGTTCCAGGAAGTTAGGGAGCGTAACCTAAATTACTTTTTTTCTGATTCTTCAATATGCTATAGAATTATATTACAAGGCTTTGTTGTATGGCTACTGGTAACTTTGTTTAATTTCGAGTTTATGAAGACGACGTAAAATTTCACTTCCAAACTTCCTCTAATTGATGAATTTTCAACTTCTATATCAAAGCATACAATTTCAGCAGATGAATGATTAGCGAAGAAATAATATTAGAGTTCCTCCATCAGAAATCCTTATTATGGTTCGTAGACAACAATAATTCATGCTGTAGCTGGACCATAACCAGCGGCAAATATCTTTAAATCAAATTCAGATGTTACATGATCAATGAATGTATGCCGATCTTCCGTTCATTGTTCTTGGCTATTGCGATTGCCATTGTTTCCTCAATGAATGTTTCTGAATCGATTTGATATGCGTAAGTAGGTTTGGTGAAAATCCCTCGTTATGTAATCCTTTTCTTCTGGTTGGTTAGTTTTTATTGACATTAAACGTTGTATGTTCATTTTAATTGGTTTCTTTGTTAATTTTTCAATAAGGTTCATATTATTTAGTTCAGTGTGATTCATTCCCTTTGTTGGTTCTTGCATTCATTGTTGTTTTACTAAATAAAGATAGTCATATTACTGTGTTTTTGCGTCTTCAGTGTTTTATGCTTTGTTTGTTGATCGTTAACTAAATCCGTAAAAGGTCCGTCATTTGCATCGATTATTTGTTTTAACAGTCACTTTATTTGCTAAACTGAAATTGACCATACCTACAACTAGTGTCGTTAGTAGTTTGACAACTTTTCCTTCAAGATGCGCCTCTTTAGTACCTATTTGCATAATGAACCTTATTTATTATCGACATATATTGCGTATTTAATATTCAATAGTGTTTTAAAGTACACCTGTAACAACCTCCCCGTAGTGATATAAATTAGTATTGATGATGTTGTACATGTTTTCATATGTATTCAATGTTATTTTCTCTCTTTGCAGGTAAGCTACCTACCGAGGCGTTTTGTTGCAGAGCCGGTGAAATAGATTCATTTAGTATTCAATATGTAGCCAGCTACTGTAGAGACAGATTCAATATTGTACGTGGTCACTTATAATAGTGCTTGTATTTAGAAATGGAGCTAGTTTCACGATATTGAGGTTAGTGTAACTTTTTACATAAGCACTTATTTCAGTACTTTCTTTTTGATAAGTTTTATTTACGAAACAGAGAAATTGCATTCAGATATTTTCGTATTTTTGCTCTTATTATGTTACTTCCGTATAAGGTACATTTTAGTACTTTCATTTTGATAAGTTTCATCTACGGAACTGCAAAATTACAGTTCAAAAATTACAGTTCAATTTTGTCATAAATTAGCTTTTATTATGTTAGCTCCGTCTATGGCACATGTTCCACAACGCGCTTCGATTGCCCATCAAACGCCACTAGGTCATCGATCAATCGTCGAATGGAACTCGATTGAAACAACATCTGTATAATTCATTAGACGTTTATGTACATTGTCCTATGCATATCAACTGAGAAGAGAGTCTCTCACGTAGATACATTAGTATTTATTATCATTTGAATATCCTTTCACTGCGCCTGCGTGGGGGTCGTCTAATCCATACCTTACTAATCATCATCTCATCATCTGCCTAGCCTTTTCCCAACTATGCTGGGGTCGGCTTCCAGTCTAACCGGATGCAGCTGAATACCAGTATTTTACATGGAGCGACTACCTATCTGACCTCCACAACCCAGTTACTGGGTTATTACCCAGTAACTGGGTTGTGGAGGTCAGATAGGTAGTCGCTCCATACCCCTTGGTAAGACTGGTTGTCAGACTTTCGGGCTTCAGACTACCCGTAACGACTGTCAAAGATCCACGAATGACAGCCGGGACCATCGGCTTAACGTGCTTTCCGAGGCACGGAGGGGTCTCGGTATGTAAAGATGGTCACCCATCCACAGACCAACCGCGGCAAGTGTAGCTTAACCTGGCCGATCGACCTGTGCGGCTGTTATTATTTAGCCACGGGCCCCTCCCATACCTTACTCCTTAAATAAAACCCAAGGCAGTGTGCATATAGAGAACGGAATTAATGCAACATTTACAAGTGACTACTCGTATTAGTTTCTTAGTTACCGTTATAAAATAGTTCTAGCCGCTATGAATGGAACTGTGTTCGGTTGTACGGACGTACAGTGCGTACTTTATCGATGCTATTTCTAATTATGACATTAATGGAGCAGCTGGTTGTGTTCGAATGTAACTTGTATTGCTAAGAATTGATGTGAACACATTCTTTAAGTTATATTAATAGTAATAGTTATTGGTTTGCCGTTTTGCCCACTGACATTAAATATCGAATGTAATTTGATATCTATTCGTTTTGCATCGCGGTTTATAGATGGTTTCCTAAAACGATCGTTTTAGATTCTAGTTTATATTTTAGTTTATCGCTATGCGCTGTTGAAAATGGGGCGTTCTTGGTAAGTCTCTCCTTCTTCTAGTTACTATAAAAACGCTCGTATCTTAAACCTCTCATCTAGCTTGTAAATCTCATGTAACTATACAGTATTTTTTACTTAATTCTTAGGTACTTGGCTATAGGTAGTAGGGGAAGATCAAAGAAACGATGGATGGACTGTGTGAAAGATGATATAGCTAAAAAGAGACTGACTACCAAGATGACGACTAATAGAGAAGTATAGAAGAAAAAGACATGTTGCGCCGACCTCAAATAGAGATAAGGACAGGAGAATTATGATGATTCTTAGGTACTTATACTCCCAAAAAACTTTACCGGGACGAAAACCGGGTCACCGTAACATCCGAGCACGGATATCGATCAAACACGCGAGATATCGAGAACTCGTATCGAAATAATATGCATAAATAATGTGTAATGTCGCGACAGTAATCCTCTCGATTGACGAGCGATCAGATACGCGGCCGTACGTGATGTATCGATTTACTATACCGCATTATTGTGTTATGTATGTCTGTTTCTTACGGATTCGAGTTCAACTGCAGTTCGGATATCGTCTGAGAATGTTTGGATGGTACTGTTATGAGTTGATCGTATCAAATTATTCGATGTTAGTCGTGTCAATTTGTTTCTTAACCTTTGATAAATGGCAAAAGTAATAGCGGTTTTTTTACCTCTTGAATCTTCTTGTACAGAAGACGCCAGCTGCACATCAAGCTACTACAATCTGTCAAATTTCTTTAATAGGTTTTCAACTTTATCGCTAAAGCATAAGGTTCAAGGTTGATTGGGAAAATTTGACAGTTTCGGGTAGCTTGATCTGCTGGCGTCTGTACAAGAAGAAGCTCAAGGTTGTGACAAAAAAGTGTAGTAAATTGTACAAAAAAGTGTAGTAAGTGGTTGGTGATGATTCAAAAAGAAGCAGATAAAATAAAAGATGGATGATGTGTAACAGATGATATAAATAACTAGGATGAAAGTCAGCCCTGAGATGACGTTTGATAGAGATGCATAGGGCGCCGCATAAGTATAATCAGCCTATAATGTTCCCACTGCTGGGACACAGGCCTCCTCTCTGTGAGAGGGAGTGGGCCATAATCATAATCATACCATAATCGACGCGGACCAAGTGCGGGTTGGCGGATGTCACGGTCTGAGGGCGCCTATCCCATGTAAATTCGGATATAAATACAAGTATAAAGATGAATTTTAAATTCTGTACCTTGCATCACCAACTCATGACTTCCTTTGTATCCAAGAAGGTCTGTTAAAGAGCATTGCCGCTTGGCTGCCATTGTTTAGGTTTCCAATATCTATTTGTACTGCACTGCACTCAAACGCATCGCTTGAGATGACACTCACGGTACCCAAACACCTGGCTAACGTTCAAGTAGGTAGTCTATTTGAATTCTACTTTCATAATATTTAATGTTTTTTAATAAAGTGTTTTTCTATTTTTACAATAATATTTACTGCGAGATAAATAGTTGACACTTCATAGGAGTTAATGTAAATACCAAGTATTTGCATCTTTTAGACGAGTTTGTAAAGGGGACGGGTTTTGAAATAAATCGTGGGCGTCGCCGCGGGACGAGCTTGTATATAAATATGCATGCACATTAGTAACATCCTGTCGATTCTACTTGTAATTACTCGATATATAAATATCTATGTTTACGACTCGATTGTTTGTTTGTATGTTGTTGTTTTTGTATTTTCAAACAAGATAATATTTACATAATAAAAGCTAACAGACTTAAAATAATATTAATGTACATGAATATTAAAAAAAGAAGAAAAAGAATCATAGGGCATTAAAAAATTCGTCCGCATCGCTGTCAACAGGAAAAGTACCCAAAAGGCTGGCAGCATTGCCACGTTGTATGGCAATGCTGATTCTTTGGCCAAAAAATAGACCAGCCCACTGGTCACGTGGCGATATCTCGAACAACTAAGTGGGCACATGGCCCTAGTGTTTCAATCTCAAACGTCTCGAACATAATATAACATTAGTATTTTAAATTGTACCTTTCAATTAATCACACTGCTTTTATTTAAGGACGTAATTAAATCATTTGTACATAAAAGTCGTGTCCGTTGACCGAAGAATTAACTGTAGCTTTTATTTTATTTACGAGGCCATTAGAATCCTACGGATGCACTTTTTATTAGTGAGCTTTAAAATACGATTGACTTTGAACGAGTAATTGCAAAAGATAGTGATTTTAATTAATGTTTCTGTCAGCATTTTCTTATTTATTTTATGTTTTTGCGGTGTTTTATCTGCGCTTAAAGCTACTGGTTTTATCTTACTTTAATTAAAAACATTGAAAGGCCCTTTTTCTTAGGGTCTATAAATTATTTAGGTTACTAGGAAATGATAACATGACACCTGTGTTCCCCAATGGGTTAAGCAGAGGTTTAACTGGCGAAATTTGGGTGTAATATACCTATATTACATATTACTTTACATACATTTTATTTTAAATGTCGTAGCATCATGCTGAGATAGGAGCCTTTTGGCCTCGTACAGGACTTTCTGTTTTATTTTTATTTTTGTTACTTTTTTTTATATAATTTAGGTTTGTTACTTTTTTAAAATATAATTAGTTTATTTTTTATTGTATTTAGTTTAGTTTTATGATCTTCCTGTGCGAGTCATAATAAATACTTTTTCTTTCTTTCTTTCACTGTTATTTACTGATGGAAAACCTAATAGCACTTTGGCCGACCTGGGAATCGAACCCAGGTCGCTTAGCAGTTGCGCTTGCGTTTACTACGAACTCTTTCCACCAAAAGCCACAGCTAATGATGCCACAACTAAACGTACAGCACTTTACAATACATAATCCCGTCACAAAGTATAATTACATATCCATGGGGTGTGACTGTAGTAAACCCATGATTGCGTGTTTACGCAGACAACCGTTGTGCCGAACACCTATACATAGGTACTGTTAGAGAAAACTATGCAGTTACTGGAAAGCTCTAGTTACAAATTACTTAAAGAGTTGCGGTAAAATGTCAATTAGTTCGTAAATCATCGTTTGAGTGAAGTTGTTATGATTATTTTATGACACTTAATGTTGTGTGAGAGTACTTTTTGTAGTTTGAGTGGAAAATGAGAAAACGCTTGGCTACGTTTGTATGAAGAGTTTTATATTTTGCGAAACAAAAAATACAAATATCAAAATAAAAGAAAAACACGAAAAATGTAAAGGTTATTTATTTATTTTTAGAGGTACCTCTATAAAATATATTATAGGTATAGGTAACACCGGTGGACTTACACAGTTGCCAATTACTGGTAAACCAGCATTCTCAAAACTAATTGTTAACACTAAAAAATAAAAATATAAAACTAGTTAATTTCCCAACCCGCACTGGACTTGCGTAGTAGACAGCTCACTCCCTCTTGAAGAGTGGTGCCTGTGTCCCAGCAGTGGGAACATTATAGGCTGATAATGCATATCAATCTTACGTGATTCAGTAACAATTTCGACCCCAACTTTCGCATCCATAAAATCGTTTAGATAGTCCAGCCCAGATTATCTTGTCTCCAGTCTTTCTATATGCACCACAAACACCGACTTTCTATGCATTGTGCAATAGATTTCGAAATATTTGCATCCGCACTAAACGATTGCACTTTCAAACTGTTAAATAACCTACCTATAGGGAATTACAAATCAGTGCATACAATAGACCGTTGTTTTCAATATGAATAGTTAAAACGGACATATACATTTCGGTCACGTGTCGAATGCATCCTTTACATTTTGTAACGGGATACGTTATAGGTTATTTTATGGTTGTCCGAGTTTGACAGGATATATTTTGGTCACCCTTTCACTTATGCAGGTCATGGTTTTTGGTTCAGTGGGTCTCAAATATTTGGGGTCAGTGTGGGTCACCTTATCACTTTATGTTTTTTATTTTAATCATTTCTTGGATTTTTTTATCGTCCTGTATGAGGTATTTGATTGCTGGGTTAGTACAATATCATCATTCTCCAGCCTTTGTCCGTATTTATTTGGGGTCGGAGCATCATGTATTTTTATTCCATACTTCTTTAAAAGCCGTCACTCCCTGTCTAGCCATATCATCTTCCACACAGTCCACGGTTACTACAAACTATTGTTGTTAATTAGTATCAAAAGTCGTGAGAAATAAGCAGGGTTTTACTGTGTGTTCCTACTTACAACTAACTACGGGTTCTCGAGTACCTCACCCTCTGCTTCTTGTAAGCGGCAAGAGATTAATATCAGGGTGGGATCCGGCATTCAACTATAAATAAGTATCGTTGAATTAAGACTCCATTAGGACTGCCGGCTGGGCTTTGGTATTGACATAATACCCTGCCTAGTGCCTACTAGTTAACCTGGAGGACAGACTTGCAATACATAAGTGTAAACTTAACCCTGTATGTAATTAAAAATCCGTAGGACGCCACTAAGGTATTCCTATTGAGAAGGTCCAGTTAAAATGTCGATGTATTTAGGGATATAACGGCTGTAAAATGACGCAATTATTGTTATACAATGTTAACTTAGTTTGAGTTACAAAATGCGTCTTTGACGGCTTTGTGATGGGGCTATTTACATCCTGTACAATATTCATCATATTTAATTAATTCATTTAGGGAGAATTTCACCAAACTTTTATAACTAGAATAATTGCTATCCTGAGAATAAATTATGAATTTTTTACATACTAATACTGTAAATTTTATTCCACGGAAAAGATGAGAAGATTTAAGAAGAGAGACTTTTGTATAACCTGCCCTAAATATAATATTCCCGTGATTGGATTTGAGATCCGTCAACACTCCCTGGTTTGTATACGGTTACAAAAAAACTATACCAGACAAATTAAACTTCTTGTAATAGAACAGGATACAGAACTAAACGTCTTTATTACTAGGAGAGCAGCAAACTAGATTCCTTAACACACCATAAAAAGTGAATTCAGATTATACGATCTATAAATAGGAGGTGTAAAACAAGATTGTACTATTTAATGCTATGCGTTTCCGGTTCAGGACGAGTGCGATGTGTCTGGTAAACTTAGATCAACTTGCTTGAACTCGTGGCTTCGTTCGCTTTTATGTACGGGATGTTTTAGAATACATAAAGACATGTTTTACTCGTATCTGGCTTAACGTGTAATGACAAGAGAAGTGTTACTACCTGCTGGTTTATCTGACCCAGTGGTGACAGTCCCAACTTACGAGTTTTCGACTTTGTGTTAAATATTTCATCACCACTGCTCTCAAAACGGTGAAGAAATACATCGTAAGGAAACCAGCATGTCCTAGAACCAAAAATTCGCAGACATGTGACATCTACCAACCCGCACTGTGCGCCTGGTAGATTACAGCCTACTCCCTCTTAAAGAGAGGAGGCCTGTGTCCCAGTATTGGGAACGTTATAGGCTATTAGTGTTGTTGGGACGGTATTTCAGTATGTTAATACCCTGCCATGTGAAGTTTAACTGTAGGAGAATAATAGGCTAGTTCTTTTTGAATACCCTGTTTTTGAACCTCAAAGAAGCCTTTAGTGTCTGTGCGCCTTGTTCATCAGAAATCAATATTATGTGGAGTAGTGCAATGTCAGATAAATCGCTCAAACAATGCTAGATGACCCTCCAGAGCTTTCCAGCTAAACCATTGCTTTATAGTTAGACAAAGCGCTTTATGCTTACCATACAAAAAACCAAAACATTTATTAGTCAGGAACAAAGCGTATAGTATTGACAGTGACATTAAATTAAAGCTGATGAGTGAATTACGAGCGCTGACAAAGCATTGGGTAACAGTGCGTTCACCCGTCTGTTTGTGTGTTTGTCATCAATGCTTGGCTTTTGTTCGCGACCCTCGCTCGTTGTACTTCATTGAATTGTTGAAATTTCGAAATAAGTCTGAACTGACGATAGCAGACTGTGCTTTAGCCGTGCCATTGACTTTGGGTTTTTGTTTTTTAAATGTCGAAGCATCATGTTGAGATAGGAGTCTTTTGGCTTCGTATAGAACTTTCTGTTTATGATTTTTTTCCTTTAGCTACTTTTTTATACAATTTGTTTTATTTTTATTTTTAACTGTGTTTAGTTTATGATCCTGTACGAGTCGCAATAAATACTTTTTCTTTCTTTCTTGTTGGGAAAAAAAGGAAAGAAATAGGGTTTTATTAACACCATGCCGCCACCAATATTTGTGTGGCTATTGGATCTTTCTTTTTGTTTTCAAAATGATTCAATAATTAATCTATATCCATCATAATCATCATCATCATAACAGTCTGGAGTCAACCTGTCTGTTGTCACCTGTCACCTTACCATTCCAAAATATAAACAAAACTATATCCGTGTTTGGACGAACGAACTGGCGAAAGGACGCAGTGATTTAGCCGTGCCATTGATGGGTCTTTCTTGGGGAAAATAATGTAAAAACAACTTTTTATTAAATATAATATTCTCTCAAAATAATAGGTTTTTTTTTTCAATGTGACTTGGAAGTACATTTATCCACCGCTGGGTAAAGGCCTGCAGTGCGATTCTGTAACCATCTCACCGTGAAAACTTAGGCGAAGTGAGCGTGGAGTGAGCTGTCATTCCAAATAATGCTAGGGATTCACACTACTGACAACTCACATCAAGCTCACTTCACTTGAGTTTTCACGGTGAGATTTTTACAGAATCGACCGGCTGCTTTCCGTTTTGTCACCTAACCATACAAAAATGTAAACAAAACTATGTATATCCATGTTCGGACGATACGGCCAGTAGCTACCGGTGAATACTGAGATCCCAGTTGATAGAGATGTATGGAAGAAAAACCCATGCTGTGCTGATCGAAGTTTAGATACGTTAAAAGCTTGTAGCAAAACCAAAATCAGCTCTATCAAAACCATAAATATGAATTTGCACAAAATGTACTACAGAGGTTGAACGCAACTATTTCGACCCTTATAACATGGGGCTTGAACGTAACTGGGAAAATGGTTTTCGAAAATATTCGTGATTTCTTATGTCAAGAATTTGACAAATGTTTTATTGTTATATTTCCTCAATCCTGTCTTTAATAATACCCTCCAGCTGGATGGTAACCATAACTTTGTCGCACTGCAGAACCACAAGATACAAGGAACACTTAGTTTGTGGCTCATCGAATTTGGCTAAATTGTATTGTTAAGTTTTGATCCTTTACTAAATATGTCGTTGGTGTGCCTTGCTTACTAAATAACAACCGTAGTATTATCCAGTATCCAGTTAGTTGGGATACTTAATTCCATTGTCGTTGTTGTTGTCTTTTTTGTCGGCACCTTGTTTTATATTATTAATCATGTGGGTAGTTTGGTTATCATCTAATAATGTACTTTTGTGTGTTGCGCTGTCTTTTTTGTGTGCGCCAAATAAATGGTTTATCTATCTATCTATCTATTACCTCGGCAAAGAGACAGGGGTACAGATTTCCCCGATACTATATCAACTCAATAGCCTTCTACGACCTAATCCTTGGCAACCCCTGTAACAGCTGTATTTTTATCACCCGTTACACCCTCTTTGTATGCAGTACCTACTGCGATCGTCATTATTTTCAGGCCGGGATGTTTCAATGCCGAAATGAATATTTTATTCAATTTTTATCTATACAAATACCTAAATACGATTGAAGTGTCTGTTTGTAATGTCAAAATAAGGGCTTTTTACTGAACTGTGCATATGAAAGTAAGCACGATATTAAAAATATTAAAAAAAACAATTTAAAAAATGTTTGTCTGAAATTTTTGTTTGTTCCGGCTAATCCCCGAAACGGCTGGACCGATCTTGATGAAATTTATTATGGGGATACTTTGAACCCTAGGAAAGGACTTTTTATGACCTACCACGCGAGCGAAGCTGCGGGCGGAAGGTATCCATATAAGTTTGTGTATATTGTTGTCGAGGCCAACAAGGTAATGGCCTGCTATCGATCAATACGTAGGTAGGTATGTATAGGTAACGCGAAGTTTTGTGTTTGTGGGAAAACCGCGGGATTCATTAGTATTTTAATAATGTGTCTCTTAGGTTCTAGCCTTGCAATTATTATTAACCTCACAATGTTTTTATGTGTTATTTTACCTCAAGTAATGCTATATTGAATACCCATATCATTAATATTTGGATTTGCATTTATCATTTATTTCGGTTTTTTATTATACGGTTAGGTATATTTATGCCTGCTCAGAACAAATTATCCACCGTTTCCTTAATAGCGGTGCCTGTCTATCATTAGCAGTCAATAGCAATTAAATTATCGTCCAATTAAAAGCACTACGATAATATCGACCCATCAGACTCCGCGTCGTGTAATGCTGTCAATTTCCTTCCAAACTGTCTCCCTAATGCAAGGTTACATAGATTGCGTACGCGCCAGGTAACATGTAATTTTAACATTATCGCGTAAACGGGTAACGTCCATTCTGTATTCAATGCGGGCATCGCATCGAGTGGCCGCTCGGCGCCGCCTGACATCGATACATAAATTGAATCTCTCGATACGATTCGATCACTGTAATTACACCACAAGATCATCGTGTACTTAATTCATCGACTTCCGACGATTACCCATACACCGCCGTTTGTTATTATGGGGATTGATTTTATTGAGACATAGTGCGCAATCGTCGAGCTGTTTTCTAACAGCCCACCGAACAATTACACCAGTAATCGAAAGTCTGCAATAGAAGTCAGTCATTATGACAGTTGATGTCTACTCTTTATTCAAACGACGCTCGGTTTCCTCTCTAACCATCTACTAGAGGTAATGTGCGTCTATGTTTAAACGGTTATCATAAAATAATATGGGGGTATATTAGATTTTACTGCATAGGTACTTTAGTGTATAAGTGCTAGTTTACTTGAATAGACAACAATAAAAAGTCTATAAAAATCGGGCAATAAGTATTTACACGGTAGCAAACACTAAACTGATATAACAATATGCTTGCATCACATGTGTTATCAAATTCATGTTTATGTTTTGCAACGATGCGCTTCTAACAGATGATCCTCTGTCCCAAAACAGTTCTCAAAATAAACCGTAAGGCGGCGATGGGGTAATCGCACATGTCAATCGCAGCACCCCGACATCCAATTAGGTCGGCGGAAGACGCCACAGACGCGTATTCAGACGCAGCCGTCTGCCCGCGCCCAGCCGCCCGCGCCACTCCGAGACTCATCTCATCCCATTACTCTTACCGCTCGCTGCGATTGCTCGCTCCACCACCACGATAAATAAACCACGAGTCATCATGAGCCTCGTCCATAACACGCCGCAGTCCGCTGACAAGGAACGTGACGCTCGCAGTCAGATACAGCTATGAAAGCAGCTACGACTCTCCAGCTATCGTGATCAAGCGACCGACCGCTACGCTTATTGGCAATCACGCTCCACCATTAGTCGAGCTTCTAATAAAGATATAAATTACGAAAAGTTAATTAAAACGCTTATCGCCGTCCCGGTGGCAACGCGCCGCCATCTACGCGGCTGCTTGCTTAGAAAATTGAACGATTTATAGGAGAAACGGCAAGCAAACATCTGTTAGTGCCTGATTGATTTAGTGCCGGTGACAGCCTATGTACAAATATTTTGGTACTTTGTTACTTTCACGTCAACGTCGTGATACAAATTGAAACTAAATCAGTGTTCTGAGATTTGCATAATGCTAACTCAGTGATTGTAGCGAGTTTCTCAGAGAAACATAAATTACTCCACACAAATCTCTGATATCGTCCATAGATTTTGTACTTAGAGTGGCTACGGTACGATAAAGACAATCTGCCTTAACGGTGAACATTCCCTGATATCAAGACGGATAACAGAATGGACAGCAATCAGAGGCGGAATCGAAAAGCAACTGCTTTCCAATTCAATTCTGCCTTTTCCCAATATGATTACCATTGCGAGAGACACGGAAATGCATTAGCACAATAACTGTCAGTTCGTCCGTTAGCGCACACAATATGACGTGGACACGGTCTGCGGGCGTGATGCGCGCGCGCCGCAAATGGGTGCGATTCTCACGGGGACGGCGCGCATCGCAACCGACCGGCGACCGGGCGACCGCAGCCCACAGGGGAAGCAATGCGCTGTGTGAAAAATATAAGTACGTAATTAAGAATGAATGAATAGAATTTTTAATTGAGAATCTACAAATATGGTAAACGAGCTCCAACTAAGAGATAAAACTGCCGTTAAGACAAAATTATGACCTAAAATGTTTGGAATCATTAACCTATTTAGGAGTACGAAGATTTATAACAATGTTTTATCTGCAACGTGCTCCATACATAGCCCTGTTTTAATTAGCCAATTACCGCACCAAAAGAATCAATATCAATCCGTCATTAGATTGAATTAATAAATAATATCTATTCCAAATGAATTCTTTCCTTATAAGGTGGCACATATAGCCATAACTAATTGCAGAATGAAATTGATTTCAACTGCTACCGTCTCCATAGAAAGCTGAGTTATTGTCAGAGTAACAAATTGCATCGTGCGGCAATCGTGCGCAGTTTGAGCGAGTGTCCATTAATTGTCAGGGAGGCATCATGCATCACTGATTCCCGCATGCGCGCTGATGCAACCGAGGTGAAAGGACCAGGTCCTTGTGCAACGGGGAATTAATGGTTAACTAATTATCTTTTGTTGGTCTTATTGTCTGGGGTTTCGAAATGGTTGCCTATTGTTCAGGGAAATTGGTGATGCAAATCTTACCTGTTCCACCAGTTTTTTTTGTCTGAAAGTAAAAATGGCAAACAACTCTTTGTCTTTGAAGAAGGTATTAGTAGAGGTTTGCGTATTTGCTATCCAAATAGAATGCTTGTCTAAATAGAAAAATTTTAAAATGCTAAAAAATAAATCTTAAGTTTAGTTTAAAAAAACAGTAAAACTATTTATAAAGTATACGTGGAAGGCACGTTAAAAGCCAAAAATAAACTGAAAGTAGAATAAAAAGACTGTAGGACAAACATGATGTATCTTAACAAGCCGCTGACATTTGTGTAAGTAAATCTGTTCACGGATGCCTTTCGCTTCGGGCCACTTATAGTGTGGACACTCTTGGATACTTGATAGCTATGCCAGCTAGGCTGTTTAAAAAAATGTCAGTGCTTGAGATAAAAACAACGAAATGTCAAGATGGTGAATAGGCTGGTGATGGTGGAATGACGTTTCGAAGTGATGTTCTGTTTTTGAAATATTATTGCGTTTTACCATAGACAATACAATCGTTTTTGTCAAAAAGTTAAGTGATCATTTGAATTACCACCTTACATTTATAACTATCATGGAATGAAAAACGAGACTTATATTTTAAAAGTTAACATGTGAGTGCTTTTTCACAACAAAAACAAAGCTTTCATGTCCGGACTGTCTATGGCGACTATTTGCCAGCATATCGCGTATCTTGGAGTGCTATAGTGCAACTTTAGCCTCTTTCCTCCGGCTTACGACATCCCGATGATAAGCAGGTGATGTATACGTACAATGTTTTTGTTTCATTTTACTGCAGCCAAGAAGGAGGTTTTAGTTTTTGTTTAAAACCGAATTAGCACACAGAATTTTCCTGTAGTTTAGATACATAGATGGAACACAGTGTTTTCTTTGTGGTTAAGTAAAATTACTTGCGAAGTTGATTAGTTGATTACTTATTGTTGTAAGATTTACAGCTTTATACATGTCCTGAGAAAGATAAACTCTTGTTCCTCCCATTCATGTCTTAAAGAAAGAAATATGAGGCGGACATGAACTTTCACTGTTTATGTTAAAATATAGAATATAAAATATCACGATTTGCACAATGATCGTGTCTAGAAAGTCGTTAATGCAGTCAAAGTCACGAGTAAAAACTAGTACAATACTGTAATGTGCAATTAATTTCACAAAAAACACATCTCTACCTAATTGCCTTCTTCAAAGTCTTTTTAAAACTTTCACATGTTTTTGTCTCGGTTGAAAAATTTCGTTTTCAAGCCAATATTACACTGTTCCTCTATTATTTCAAAGACGTGTTGGTGTAATAGGATGACAGCAAGTTTTAAAGCGAATGAATTGCATAAAACAGAATGATTGAGACGTGAATTCGCTTTATTGGCATCAAATTAATATTCATAAGGCCTTTTATTAGCGAGATGAAAATCATGGCAGAAAGGTCTAATTCTGTGGGCTATTGTGTCGCATGGAGATGTGAAAGTCAAGCGAGGGGTCGGCCAGGTTAGGTGTCAGATGTTTTTGGATTTTTTTGATATTATACACTCGTAGTTCTTGTCAGTTTGATGCTGATCGACAGCTTTATAGGCATTTGTGTAGAAAGCGTCAATCTTGAGAATGTTATGCGCTGCATTTTGACAACGATGAGAATAACAAATAAAGTTCATTCATCAAAAAGTAACAATACAATGTGACGGTTTCGGTGAGCCACAAACTAAGCGTCGCTTGTATCTTTTGGCTCTAGAATATGGTCAGTATTTTTGTATCAAAACAATTTCTAAACTTGGTAGTTTCAACGACTTTTTGTTGCGATTTTTCTCCTGTTTGTATCAACATCAGTAATAGTCGACTTATTCCTTCACTTATCATCAGTTTCATGAAACATAAAACAGATTAGCTACATTGTAGTTTATAGTCTACCCACCCATCTTCAATCGCTCCCCTCGTCTTTGTAAATTCGACACCTACACACATTACCGTCCGTAAATGGTAATACCGATGATGTTAGCGGAAAAGCGAATGTCCATGTGTGTGCAAGCGCAGGGGTCGACAACACGATCAGAAATAGACGGGGAACTAGACGCAGTGATGGGAGCCACTAATTATAGTGCCGACACAGGGAATCACCCAGAGGGGATGTTACCACCATATCTCGGATATATGTAGCCGGGATAAAACAAATATTATTCTTAATTTTAATCTCTTCACGCTTCTAAAAGTTAAAGCGTCTATTTACATATAGGTAAACAGTGTTTAAAGTGCTTGTTTAGTATCGATCGGGGATATTATTTTAACAGCGTAGTAAAAGTCCTTTTAAATCTTAATTGCGGGGCTAGTTTTTGAAGCTAGGATGGGAAGCAAGACAGTAATATCCTGGCTTAGCACATGCTAGAGCTGTTTATACGATGCATAGAAATTCTAAGCCAATAGCCATGCAGTAACTGTCCGTAGAGTAAAATGGTCCGATTGGAGCTTTGCTTTGCCGGTAACACAAGGAGGCTAGGTAAGGCAAAAGGTTAGTACAAAAGCCAGGATAGTAAAATCAGTGGTGAGGGAAGCTACTTACTAGCTTAAACATAGAACCCCATCTTATCAAGCCCCATTCTATCAAACTATCACACAACTAGCCTACTATCTATCTCACTCGCTTACTATCTTAAAATTAGGATAGTCCTGTTTACACGAGGCCAGAGTAACTAGCTTGCCAGCTTACTAGCACAATCTTGATATCCTAGCCTGAAAAACTAGCCTCGTGTATTTCATGACCTGTAAAAGTCTTTGGCCCAGACAACGTAGCCACCATTTTCTAATATTAGCGCGGATACTTTTTATCGTTGTCAGGGGTTAAGAACGTTTACGTTACCATTCGTGACTAGTGACGCTCTAGAACCTCTGTGCCCGCGTTAAAATAAAATTGAAACAGCATTCGTGAAATAAAAGTGAAATTGCTTTTATTTTCAAGGCATGTTTTATGAAAATATGTTTCGTGTTATTGCTAATACGATTTGCTTACGTACTATATAACATGGTGCCAACCTGGTAGGAAAATGTCGTGAGGAAAGTTTTGAATATGAATGTCGATGGCTATAAGAGTAGGGGAAGACCAAAGAAACGATGGATGGAATGTGTGAATGATGACTTGGTTAGAAAGGGTGTGGCTATCGAGATGACGAGTCGACTAATAGAGAAGTATTGAAAAAAAAGATAATTATGTTGCGCCGACCACAAATAAATTGGGATGAGGGCAGGAGAATAATGACCTGGTAGTTTAAAGGTTAATCTTGAATTTATGCATAATATTGAGTATTTTTATAAAATGCAGGGCAATGAATGCTCTAGGCGCGGGAAAGCGGTGCCATTTGCAAAATCATTTTATTTTAAGAACTAAGTTGATGATTCTAGCCTTCCATTTTATTGTATCTAATGTGGTTTGGACTTCCAACGTTAATGGAGTCAGAACCGTATTTGGTCTTAAAAGGTGTGAAAATTAAACCAGACTTAAATTAAGACCGTGTCGTCTAGTATATAATCATAACTTCTCTGGTCGTTACGTAGATTGCGACCATTAACGTCTTTAAATTACCGAAACAGTCATTTAGTGGATTTAAATACTTTCCATATCTGTTAGGCACTAAAATGTACGCTACCTATACTTTTTATCTAAACAAATTCCAATACTTAGGCACAGTCAATTTTCTAGACATAATAATCAGTGGTATTTTGGTACTATGGTAGTTGGTTCTTTCTCGCAATTAAAATTAACTAGATATAGCAAATTGACACGTCTAACTATGGCAATTTTCTATGTTTTAATGTATCTTAACTGACTGTTTAAGAATGATAGTCAATTGCTAAGCAATCATTTTCCTTAACTTTACAGAATATATCATTATTCTTCTTCTCTTATCCTAATTTATTTGGGGTCGCCACAACTTGTCTGTTTCCTCCTGACTTCTCTATTAGTCGTCATCTCGGCAGTCACCCCCTTTCTAACCATATTCACACAGTCCATCCGTCGTTTCTTTATAATAATAAATAATAAATTAATTTTTAGAAAAAACACATTTAAGGTTCACAGAACAATTTTCCAACTAAAATATAAAGATACTTACTTTAAAACGAACACTTTACTTTTTTTTTAAATGAACATTACAGAAAAAAGTGTATCCTTGGTCCCTGTACTAATGAATGAAAATCATTGTATCATAGACGCCAGCGCCTTCCAAGATAGGTTAAATAATAAATTAAAAATTCGAACGTGCTATACAGGGTGGCAGGACATCGACGCGCAAACTGTAACCATGGATTTAGCACATGAGTTTAGACCCCATAATTATAGCATCGAAATTTTTCGTCAGTTATCAAAAAAAAAAATCTTCTGTTTCATAGAAAAGTGGAATACCTATGCGGTCAAAATGTATGGAACAGTAATATTTTTTTTAATAACCGACGAAAAATTTCGACGCTTTGGGGTCTACACTCATGTGCTGAATCCATGGTTACAGTTTGCGCGTCGATGTCCCTGCCAACCTGTATAGTGAAATCGCAAAAAAAATACATGGTAATAAAGTAAACGGTAAAAGTAATTTAAAAGTAATAAAAACATTTAATATTATTAACTAAAATTAAGCTACTTATTTACTTAAGTTAATATTTATGCATGTGTGTGCACGAGAGTGCACAGGTACCTAAGTGATTCTGAATGTAAGAGTGTATGTTTGAGTGTGTAATTATATGGTCTTCCCCTACTCTTATAGCCATCGACATTCATACTCAAAACTCTCCTCACGACAGGATTAACTAAACTTTACAGAATATATCGCCTGAAATATGAGGTAAATATATATTTTGTGTGTGATTATTACAAACTCTAGATCATTCTTCCGTCCCAATCTTTATTGAAGCAATAAAGATTTATATTAAAATAGGTTTGCGGACGGGTGCGAATCATAAAATGTGTCACAGAATCGCTGACTTAAACTAGTATTGAAGTCATAGTTTAATTTAGATTGGTACTTGTCGGAAACTTGCGATAGTTCACAAGAACATGTGTTTGGCAGATGTGGTACAACCGCCATTTTAACCCTGCTTGATACGGCCAGCAAATATACCTACCTACTGACTTCTGCCGCGCTGGTATCTCGTTTCGGCTTAGCGTTCTTTTTGACTTTTGGAACGAAGTTCCTTATCGCGCGTTGCGAAAGGGGGCTAGACGGAAAAAATTAAGACCAAAAGTTGGAACGACACTTTTTGCTATAGGTAGTTGTAAGCCGTGCGGCGCGTGCGCGTGTTTCTCTGACTCTCTCTCTCTCTCTCTTTGAACTTCGTTCCATCCGGGTGTCCCTTGACACCTCTCAAGATTTTTTCCCTTTTACTCTTCTCCTAAGGATCGTGGCGTGATGTTGAATAGCCTATAACCTTCCTCAAGAATTGGGCTATCAAATGCAAAAATAATTTCAAAGCCGACTGTTAGTTCCAGAGATTGGCACGTTCAAACAAACAAACTCTTCAGTTATTATTAATATAGACAACTAGAAGCTTGTTAATTAACGTAAACACAGTTCTACTAACGAAGTCTGATATAATTTTATGATGAGGACGAAAGTCTCGCCTAGATTGTTTGTTTGAAATTTTAATTTTCTCTCTCGCGATTCCATCAAGATTTTATTAAAGCAGGCAGGCTAGCAAGAGGTATGTTTAATTAGCCACTCTCGCTTTTATAACGGGTTTCAATTTTCACACGGACACGAATAAAAAGATCGTTGTTTATTCAACTTAATACCTGTATTTTTTTCAGTAAGCGCCATTAAGGTCTATCAAGACGATATCAACACCTGTCAATCGTTGCTTCAATTTCAATCATACCTTGTAATAGCTTTTTTAAAATCATTACAATGTTTAATAAGTTTCTATACAAGTTGTTTATTTACCTGTTTTATTATTCACGATTAGTTTTTTACCGACTCAACCGATGTCGGACAATTGATTTCGTGATCAACGTAACTACGTTGACTGTCGTGACATAACAGCCACTCTCGTCTTTTTACTCTATGTTCGAATCATTGGACATTGTGCTTTCTACCACAAACAATAATAACGGCTTGCATAACGTGCAAAAAGTGTAAAATAGACTTTTATCTATTGGAAAAGCGAGAGTGGCTGTCAGGAAAAGTATTGACTTCTTGCTTCTATCTTGTTTATGGGCCGACGTGACGAGTTTTACATAATCTGTGGTTAATAAAATGGCGTTTGCAGACGGACGGTCAATGTTTAGTTTTCCTGATTGTTTGACTAAGTCGAGGAGCGCTAATGCGGTGAAGGGACGCCTCTATCTAGCTGTAGGTGGCTTAGGATAGGAAGGATTTAGATTCGTGTTTGTTTAGTTATCGATTACCTACCACAGATATCGTATCTTGCTTATTTTATTTGCTTGAATCATGATATTTACTGGATATTACCTATTATTTTTGTAATCTCAGTAGCAAAAGGTCAACAGTTACTAATTACAAGTAGGCATCCATTAAAAATAATTTTAACTAGCTTCTGCCCGCGGCTTCGCCCGCGTGGATGTCGGAAATTTACCCACGGGAACGTGCTAACAGGATAAAATGTATGTGCTTCCCCAGAATGCCATCTATGTCGCGGGCCCCTTGTGGCTAATTACAATAGAAAACCAATTGTGTCTCATTAGTGGTGATTAAGAGGGTACCTATATGATATATTTACCTAAGTACCTAACTAATTTAAAAAAAAAAAACTCAATAACAGAAAATTAAATACCTACCTACCTAAATAATGATAACTAATCTAAACTCAATAAATAAGCAAAATCCCTAAAAACTAATATCTACACGAATGACTAAACCTACCTAACAGTATTATAAAATAACCTACGGTCACTACGTACACTATCAAATATACTACCTAGGTATACTTTAAAATTAAAATCTATACCTACGACTTATATAAAAATAAACCTAAATAACTCTAAAAACTAAAAGGAATAAAAAATATGTACTCCACTGCGGGTGACCCAACCTACGACAAACTTAGTATTTGCGGTTGGTACAGTACAGACAGTGGTAATCGGGTATAGGGATCGAACCGCAAAATTAAGTTTGTTTTTTATTGTAAATACTTTTCCGAGATAAAAAGTACCCAGTGTGGTGCCCAGGATATTAAAGAATAATTATACCAAGTTTCATCGTAATCGAACCGGTAGTTTTTGCGTGATGCCTGAACAAACAGACAGACAGACAGACAGACAGACAAAAATTTTTTTAATCACTTTTTTGGGAACGGTGTCGGTCAAGTAACACTCCCTACCATTTATTTTTTGGATATTTTCAATGTACAGAAATTTCACTTCTACAGATTTATTATAAGTATATAGATAAGCATTTCATTTTAGCACGTAGGTAAGTAATTTGAACACGCAATGTTATGTCTATTTTTTTTAATTGTCTTTGCAAAAAGGACACTGCACGAAAGGCTAAAAAGACACGCATGTATGTACCAACTAAAAACCTACATAATGATACCAACTAAAAAAAAGATGTCAGCACAAACACTTTTATAGCAAAATGATAAAAATTGATTTAAAAGAGTGTCCGTGTAAAGTTTCTTGCCAATGTTCTCCATAGGCAAGAAACTGACAACTGAAACTGACTTTTGTTGCTGACTGTACCTACTACGCTTTGGAATGGGTAACTAACTTCATCTTGCTTACTGGCTGACCCCTTGACAATTCAAAAGTGCCTGTAATTGGTTTAATTTGAAATAAATACTTTAAGTTTGATTTTAGAATTCCATTTTATAATCGTCAGCTTAGTCTTGGCTGGTGTAGTGCGGCTCTTCGACATAATCGAGTCACAGGAATCCTAATCGATATGCTCTGACATTTCGAATGCGTCGTTAGCATGAAGGGTAGCTGATATCGCCCTTATCGACAAAACGCGTGTCGCCAAGCCACCGTGCCTGGCCCGCGGATCACGGCCCAAGAAATGTAAAAAATCACAAATCCCTTTGCATGATCATGAAGTCACGAGATCACTAGTGAAACGTCTTGTATAACTGAATTTATTTGTAAAACCATCGTGAACCTTGAATTTTATAGGCTGAAACTGGCTTTTATTATGTAGTTTTCCGCCATTTTCTGGATGTTCTTTATACAAGATAAGTCTGCTACAGTCTATGGCACGAGACGATTGAAGATTTCCACAAAATAGTTAATAAAATACAATGTCTCTTTTTTTAAACACATGTATTTTTAGGTCCATATACTATTAAAACTAATTGGTCTAATTATTTCAACAAAACGTTTATCTTACCAAATAACATTAGATAGAATTATCGAGAAGCTACTGCAAGTAATATCAAAACAATTTTGTTATGTTACTGCCAATTTTACTTACTTATACCAAGGTTGACAGGTTTGGAAAACCCATCACCTGTGTAAACTCTGCGTTAATTAGACATATTCATCACAATATATCACTGAAACAAAAATATATTGGAAAAGTTTTCACAGCTGAATATCTCCTTCATTGCCAAGCCGGTGTGGTCATTTTATTTGCTTACTAAACATTAATTTAGTATTGAAAGTAGGCGATGCGTGTATTCTGCGTAACACACACACAGATACACACATTTAATAGCATACTTTAATTTTTTTTTTTTTCAGACCAGCCGATCGATTCTGTATAAATCTCACCGTGAAAAGTTAGGTGAAGTGGAGAGTTTAGAGTGAGCTGTCAATAGTGTCAATCCCTAGCATTAGTTGGAATGACCGCTCACTCCACGCTCACTTCACCTAAGTTTTCACGGTGAGATGGTTACAGAATCGCACTGCTGATCCATAGTTTTGTTAGTATTACACACGACTTAAGAAACTATGTTAGTAACAAACGCAAACATTTAATTTAACTTTAATTGTTAGTGCACTACAGCCGGTCGATTCTGTAAAAATCTCACCGTGAAAACTCAAGTGAAGTGAGCTTGATGTGAGTTGTCAGTAGTATCAATCCCTAGCATTGTTTGGAATGACAGCTCATTCCACGCTCACTTCACCTACGTTTTCACGGTGAGATGGTTACAGAATCGCAATGCAGGTACTTACATACTATGTTAGTAACAATAATGCACTCACAATCAGTTCATGTACCGTCCGCGCTCACCTGACCATCAGAATGCTGTTGGCGCTACCACGCACTCTGTGCATCATGGACGGCATCCGTTTTCGTAGGATGGTGTTAAAACCATCCACACGTGTTTCAGCAAACATCCCGGAGGCGCTGCAGTGACGTGGAAGCCCCAACAACATCGTGAAGGTGTTAACTCTAAGGGCGTTGTATGCCCTTTGCGTATACCGAACCCACAGAGTGCCACGTGCATTCTTGGCAAAAAGCCGGCAACGCGCAAACCTGCGAGCCAGCATATTGCATCGGACAACCAACGCCCTCCGTTCTCTTTTCATATCGGCATCGTCCTTTAACTCCTCCGTTACTATCTATGTGCCCAAGATATTTGAACTCTGTTACACGTTCAAGAACCACACCACTTAATATAACAGGGAGTACATGTGCTGGTTTTTTTTGGTTTAACCTAAAAACAAGTAGTTTGCTATTTATACGCCTCAGCGTACGCCTCGCAGACGGCCAACAACTTCCTGAGTGCACTAACTGACGGACCCAGCTGCAGCACCATGTCGTCCGCATAACTAATGCTATTGACACTGAGACCGTCAAGTCAATAGAACAGCCAACCTATGTGTTACTAAGCCCGACAATCAGCTGGTTTACGTACAGGTTGAAAAGCGCTGACTTTATACGGTAACTATATCATTTGTAGACGCTATTAATTATTTCCATTTTTTCCCACGTCATATTTGTTTGTATAATTTGATGGAATTAAAAATACATTTTGCAACTTAAGTATTAGGTACCTCTTGTTCTTTAGATTGATTGACGTAGGTACTCCAATGTATGCGTACTTGTACGGTAATGAAATACCTATAATACACTGTTGTCTTTGGTCTGAAAATGATTGGGTTGTAGGTAATTTGAGTAGGCTGGAAATATGAATCAACTTGAAAGTCTACTGTTTTATAGCGATTCAGAATGAAAAGTACTGACTTCATCATTATCGGTTGCCGCAATGGTTTCAGTAGTTTTTAGTAGATAGGTTAGGTATCACTAAATATGCAACATATATAGTCTGATGCTAAATTATTGTCAGAACTTCAAAGTACCTAAGTACCAAACTGTCCCTCGATGTGTGCAAAACACCATTGACAGCGACGTGTGGTCTTAAATATGTTCTTAGTTTATATTCCGGTACCTGCCAGGTGATCCGTCAAGCCGGCCTCTCCAGTAAATACTTGAGTTTAGCAAACGGTGTCACGGCACAGACATAGTGCAGATTGTCGCCCTTGCAAACGAACGTCACATATGAGCCCGTTACGTTCGTTCTGCGAGAGATTAACCAGACGCAAAACGTATCTAAAAAGTAGGACGTGCAGGGATTACACGCCTTTGCGACGTGTAACTAAATGGATTTAGTTTTTGCTCTTTTGCTACCGAACCGCACTGCGTATTCACGATTAAATTATACGTAAATTGAGCCTCGAAACTGCGCATTTCATACGCGCTAATGGACAGGATGTCAGCTAAAACGACCGCCGCCGACCGTCTTTCTCCGCTTGGCGATTACATTGTTAGTGTTGTGACTTTGCAAACGGACAAGCACAAGTATAACACGGCCCCTGAGATCATCCTGGGCGGAATAAAGGCGTAATTGGACACATCCGAGCACGCGCGACCGCGCGACACATTTATGCGAAGTTGCGACACGGAACCCTTTGGTGTCGCCGCTACTATGCGACGCGTCGCAATATCGCAAGTCGCGTGTCGCGCGAGTGCTTCTGCATAATATTTTTTCCTCGGCTCTCCAGCTTCGTCACTAATGATTTCATTCCGATATGAACGGTGTAAAATGCAAATAAAAAATATAATAATTTTACTTAATTGATTTTCTTGCGATTTCATACTTTCCTCTGACGGTAACTACTTGTAAGTGGAGCCGTGGTAAATCTACAGCCCTGCTAAACGAACGAGCTGATCACGCGCATCGGCACCACTAATTATTTCACACTTTCCCGTTAAAAAATAAGAGCATCATAATCGGTGGGTTGTCTAGATGGTGTCCGTTCCGACCGATCTGATGTGCATTCCATGTTCAGCTCTTCATTCTTTGCCAGTCGAATGCACTCGATCCGCTTTTTGCCGATTTTGAAATGCAAAGCGATTCAATACAGCGCGTCTCGTTTCCAAACAATGGGGCTTTGTATCGCACTCGAAGATTTCGTTCGTATTTTACAATACACGATAGAGAGATCTGTGATTTTCTTATCGTAGTCAGTATCTTGGCTGTATAAGTGTGGATCAAAAACAACGCCCTATATCGTAAAGAGCGAGGAATTCTTTTAACATTTTTCGTATTGTTTGTTTGCAAATTTAATTTCGACATTATCTTCATGCTACGGCAAATTATGGCAAAGAATCCCTTTTATGGTTAATGTAAAAGTGTGAAGCGCATGCGCAAGATGTATTCTTGCGAGATTGTTTATGTTTTCAACAAAGGGTTATTGCCCCAATTCACCAACTGATCAAACAAGTGCATTTCAACACTGTCGATATTTTCTTAATACGCTAAAATTACCATCTTGTGCTGATCAGGTTTCTAAATTCTGCAACAATGATCCAATTTCGTCCGTACCTAAGTCTGAAACAACCTCAGTTCATTGTTTCTCTCGATACAAATCTTATTAGTTCTCCGGTCATCGGCTCGATGCGTTTTTTTTCCGTTGGTTGACAATCAGAGCGCGACATGGTACCGTACTGTTTCTTATGTTGCTCAGTGGCTACTCGCCGATTAACCGACTCCGACCGGCCGGAACAAGGTATAATGAGTTTATTGTAATTACCCACGCGCTGCAGCTCTACGATGACTATGTGAACGGGATATTTGCGAATATATCTACCGATATGAGGGTGCATCGGTACTGTTACCGCGTTTCGGTATGCAAATAGGAGAAAGTTGCTTTGTTACAAGGAAAAATATTTGCGGACCCAGTATTTTTTATGCGGTGATAAAAATTGTTTTATCTCCTCATTGTATTCTTCTCTTTGCTTATTAAAATAAACAAATCACTATTATAAAGCTGGATAATTAAGTGATAAATCACTTTCTTCATTTAACTATCTGATTGACCATAAATTACGTGCGATAATTATCAATACTTAGAAATTACTGAGGAGCTTTTGAGTTCTCTAATTGCTTGTTCAACATTCTATACACGTAAATGTCATGTTTTCTCCAAAAATGGTCACGATTTTGACATTTACGAATGCTTATTTTTTAACCTCTATAATTTGCTTTGACGCTTTATTTAATTTCGTTTTTTCCTTTCTGTTACAGGTACGTACAGTCTATCTACAGCCTTAGAGATGTAAGAAATCAATTCGGTACGTAGAAAGCGACACATCTGGAGTGGTATCATTATATCAACCTTCGACTTGCCGTGGGAGTCGACATGTGTATCCTATAGCCGTTCCCGAGTAGCCCGCGGCGATTACTCTATCGTAAATTAGTTTGTGGCGTTCAATTTGCGATAACACAGTAGTAGTCCGTTGTAGGTCGTAAATAGTGGCAGGTCTAAGGTCCGACTCATCCAGTCACGAACGGGTTAACTTATCGGTTGTCGATGCCTATAAATTATGATCATTAATCAATTGATGTGACTAATTGGCGTTTAGCGCTTTCGTGTTGTTTATGGTAGGTTTTTTATTTAGTTGTGGGGTTAATTGATGTTTCTATACACGAAATTGATGTTCGTTGGGTGAGACATGAATTTTAAGTAACATTTATCTTAGGTTGACATAATGTAATTGATTTGAACACGCGTAGTTTTTATTGATGATATTATTTTAGTGTCATATAACACTTGACAAATGTATTAATAAATAACCGTAAAAGTAAAAAGAAAGTCGTATCAAGAAATAAAAACAAACAATTCTGAAAATCAGTAGCAATGAAAACCAATTCACTTTTTCACATGACGTTTAAAATTGCCAACTACTTAATGCCATAGGGAGCCAAGCTTACCATAGCATGTTCATGTCATTTGGCACCGCCACCGTCAATCATGGCATTTTGTTCGTGAAATACGACACCGTGTCATGCGAGAGTGGGCCAGCGACATGCAAATTCATGTGATATTTCGCATGTTTGTTATACTTTTTGTGGATTTAGAATGTCATACGTGTGATCAAAGGAAATTAGGTTAGAACGATAAAGCATTTAATATTGTATTTTGGTCGTTGTTATTTTTGATGCGCAGAATTTTTTTCCATAGTGTACTTATTACAATTTGTAGCTGCGTTTTGTACTGTCTTGTCTTCGGAAATCATGTTTTTTTTTTATCACAAAATGTGACGCATGAAGTCACGAAAACACAATAAATCACCACACTGCACTATTTCACAACATTTTATAATCACGTTGCTCAAACTTTCTACCGGCTGCGTGTCGGTCATCCAGTCATAGGTCAGCTCGTTGCAGCGCGGGCGCATACGTTTTCATTGCTGGTACGTCCGCAGTTAGCGTACAATTTGCAAGTAATCCCGCACTAGCCGCGTTCCCACGTTGCTTGAGTATTAACCACCTGTACTGTACCTATAAGATTGCGGTTCGGCTATAATGTTGCGTACGATGTACCATTCCGTGCAGTTTGATGCAGGACGCGAATTCTTCAGTAAATACCTACCGACGATATTTTATTTGAAAATTTGGTACGCCATGATGCAACAAGAGCCACTCTTGCATAGATTTGAAATAAAACGGAAATAAAAGCAAAATACCACCAGTCTCACCAGTGATCTTTAAAGATTTCAAAGTGGTACAAAGGACAACATAACTGTAACTTTCATAGCAAATGTTTTCTATTCTAGATTTTTTTTTTAAATTACTGTCCTCTAATAGACCTAAACGTCCGTTGTCCTTTTAAAATAATAAACCTTATTTCAAGACGTTCACTACTAGACACAGACCCTAGATAGAGTACATAGGTAATGGGATACACAGAAATATTGCCTGAAGCCACAGCCAAATAATTTTGAAGCCGCATCAGCATCGTTAGTACATACAATTACGAATATTTCGTAGGCATAAAGTTTCATACGGTAATTTGGTGTTGCCCGATACGACCGCAACATGTTAATCACGACTAGGGCTAAAGGTGGCTGACAGACGTGCCGACTGCCTTACAACAACACACCTTGGGTATCGTAATTTATTACTCGGTAGTTTTTGCTTAGGCTACGTTTGGACTGACGGCAAAATATTCGTAGCATGCTTCGTAGACAGCGTCTACGCCACTTTAAGCGAATTTTAAAATCTTTGTATATATTTTTTTATTACATTTCCAAACATATTATTTATATTTTTAAATATTTTTATATAAAAAAACATTAAATAAAACATTGTACTTAAATATAAAAAATGATGACCCATCGTCAGGAACAGGGTCCAAGCTGCCGGTGGTCAGGGCTCTAGAGAGAAGAACCTCCTTACTATGTGTTATTATTAATTAATATGTTCGAATGATATCGATTTTCTGAGACTTTAATGACAAGAGTGAGTTTCTTGGAATTTGTGTTTTCGATTTTTGACTAGTAATAATTCTGATAATTTATTTATCTCGCCCACAAGAAATGCCCACGACGACGAAAAGTTTTGGAAATTCGCAGCGCTTTGAGTTAGCTCTTCAATTATATTTTGGTTTAACAAAAGGATGATAAGAATATATTTTAACAAACATTGCATAGCTCTCTCCACGTAGCAAGTGATCACATTATGATAAGTTACGGTAACATCCGACGACCTAGATTCGATTCCAATTTATTTAAATAAAATGCAGTATGACGTATTTCGTTTTGCGAGATTGCTTTGTTCACTTGCAAAAATGTACATTGTCCAATTCAATTAAAAATAAATTTAACGAAATTCAGGTTAAACATGTTCCATTCTTCTGTAAAAATAATGTTACTTCTATAAAACCTCTGATTTATTTTATATTAAAAAAAAATACAGTAAAATACAGTACAATACAGTCTACATAGATAGACTTTTAAAAGCGATGGACAAACTGTCTGGCGGTGTTCTTTTTCTCCTAACTTCCGATTGTCATTTGATGCGCTTCAGCGAATATCGGAATTATAAACAACGAAAAGTGAAACCGAAAGTTTACAATAAAAAAAAAAATAAACAAAAATAATTTGACGTATACGTAACACGGATTACTAATTAAATTGAAAGGCAAATCCGCTTCCTGTTTGTTTTGTCGGACTAAAATGTAAGATTTATTAATTAGCATAGATAATTATAATCATAATGAGATCGCTTTTGCGACATTCTTCATATTAGGGCAAAATAAACATAGTTAAATTATTACTTGATGGTAATTTTTAATTTATTGGAAAGAAGGTTTGGCGCCCGTTGGTAACTCATTCTGCATTCGAAGTGAAATTCAAAGTGATATAAATAATCGCAGAACTGGAACGGTTACAGTATTTACAAGTCCCGTTCTCAATTATACAACGTTATAATTTTCATTTCGCGATACAAATAAATGTCACCACTCATTTAGATACCTCACCGTAAGATAAGATCCCGCTGTAAACTTCTCGATCACGATTTAATCGAGTTTAAAACGACATCGCTTAGTTAAAACCACGATTTATAATCGAATGTTTGTTTTCAACTATTCGAGTTAATTACTTCCGAAGCTTTCGAGTTTCACGCCGTATCATTAATTTTTATCGCTGACGATTAATGCTAATGTCATTATTTAAGACCGATATTTTAAATCATAACTGTTATACTTACATTTGGCGAAGTAATATTGCATTTCCGCCCATTTATTTTCAGGCGGGCGGCGTGAATTTTTTATTCGTTTTTAACGGACATGTCGTATTGAAAATGACTTTATTAATTATCCAGAAGCTTTTAAGAATGGTCAAGATGACGTTGGTGATAAGCTTTCACATTCCATCACTAACCGTATTGTATAACAGTATGAGGCATGATCGGTCTCAGTTCAACACGTACCTACACATATTCGGGTTAATTAGTAAAGTTAATAAAGCCGTTCAATCATTCTTTGTTACTTTCAAACAAAGTACCAACACGGCTGCTCCCCACATCATAAATCTCGAACTATCTCGATCAGTATATTTCTCCAGCACCTAGAAACTAGTCGCGGATTGTCAGCGGAAGCGGTTTGATAAAATATCGCCTAATTAAACAAGACAAGTTCGAACAACGCAGCCTTTCTATTAAAATATCGTTTTGACACCGCGCGATCGCTTGTCACTTTTTACGATCTTCGGACGTCCGACCACGAGAGGCCACTTTGAATTAATTAAGCCCGTTTAATGAAACAACAATATCAATTAGTGTCACAATCGAGTGCGTAATCGATTAAAATCGATTGACAGATGGGCGGTCGTCGTGATTATTTGACGTCCCACGCAATCGTTAAATTCGTTCCGTAAGACAATAAATGTAATTGTGTGTATTTACATTGAGGTCTGTCTCATCTAGGGCAGTTTACATTGTTGCTGGCGGTTCAATTGAGTCGTCTTGCCTTTTCGGGGCATTCTGTGCGGTTGCCACGGCTCCGACGTCTGCGCATAGTATACGGTGCGGCGGACACGACAGATAGATTGAATTAATGAGCGCTTTTCACGTAATCGGTTATTTATCTTTGTGGGCTGCTGCCTTAAAATGTATGCCTTCGTATTCAGTGATTCACTAGGTTTCGCTGTTGGTTAGGTCTTATAAAAATAACTTCATTTAGGGTGTCAAATGTGAACTTAGGCTAACAAAAAAGCTTGCTACAAAAAATTAAGTCAAAATCAACTGGTTCAACATTCATCATAATCGTAGTTCAGCCTATAATGTTCCCACTGCAGGGACAGGCCTCCTCTCGGTGATAGGGAGTGGGCTGTAATTCACCACGCGGGCCCAGTGCGGGGCGGTAGATGTCACATGTTTTCGAATTTTTGGTTCTAAGTCATGCCGGTTTTCTCACGATGTTTTCCTTTACCGTTTTGAGAGGCCTTTACCACTGGGCCAACACTGCTGCCATTGGTTCAATATTGGATGGACCTTTATTGCTTATCGTAACCCATTGTCACCGTACTCTACGAATGATACTAAAGTAGGTACCTATCTATGTACCTAAAAGAAATATATTACTCTTTTGAAAGCCTGATAAAGTTGGCTGGGAGCCAATAACTCCAGCGAGGAATATTGATTGATGGCAAGCTGACGGGGCTCGGAACTGCGACAGTCATCTGTTCACTCAACTACTTCTTTTGATATGAGTACATAATCGTTGACTACTTTGGAAGGGTAATATCAACCTTAATTTGGGAGTGTACTCTCTAACTCCGTCAACGAAGATACAAACAGGTTCAAGTTTGATGGATCAACTACTTTCGGACGGACAAATACATATCCGGAGTTGGGACAACTGTCAAAAAGTGCTGTCATTTAATTTTAGTTCCGTCCCCGAAATAATCAAAATATGTCCGTAAGTGATACGGAGTTGGAAACTCCCGTAACTTCGGCCGTACAAACGGATTTCGTACTTTGGGGTTTATATTTAAGGGACGGTTTGACTGTGTCTGCAGAAGCATATTTAGGCAATATTATCTAGGAGGTAATTAGGTATTCATACTTCATATTACAAATACGAAAGTAAATCAGTCTTTCTGTTACCATTTCACACTAAGGTGAGCCGGAGCCGGTGAGCGGATTTCGATGAAATTTGGCACACAGGTAGACCATGGCTTGTATTAGGACATAGTATATATTTTATCCCCTTAGTATCTATGTTCGCTTGAGATATTTTCCGCAATTCACACGGGTGCAGCCAGGGCAGGCGAGCACTCTGCCATTGAACCTAACATTTCCTAGAACCAAAAATTCGAAGATATAGTGGCATCCACCAACCCGCACTGGGCCAGCTTGGTGGATGGAACATTACAGGCTGATTATGCTTATACAGCTCGGGAATAAGCTTATATCAAATCAATTAAAAAATCGAACAGAATTTGTAAATTATGTACCAAAAAAATTAATCTGTACATCAGATGGTGAAAAAGGTCGTTTTGGTTGAGTATTTATTTATGTTATTTGGTAAAAGATAAACAGCAGCCAGGCGGTCTTGGAAATGTACGGTCACCAAAGGAGATAAGTAACCAGGGGGCCTACTCCGAAGTGCAAAGTGCAAATGTTCGGATCGGACCGACACATGGCCGAACCGAATATTATTGAAAAATGCGAAAAAAGTTCGGATCGGCTCAGTTGGGTCGGGACCATAGTCAATATTCGAAAGAGACGTTTTCGAAAAAAATTTAATTTGATTAATAGAAAACAAACAGTTCATTTTTCAAACAGTTCAAAAAAAAAAGTATATAAGTAGTTTATCAGCCATCTTGTTACCATAACACAAGCATTAGGTTGCTTAGCTTGGGACTAGATGGCGCTGTGTGAAATGTCCAGGGATATTATATTATATTATATATTATTATTATTTATCAAATTAAATTTCATTAGAAAAAATCCTTCGGTTTCTTAGTAAACTTCAACTTTATCCAACGACCCTGGTTACTTATCTCCGTTGGCGATTTTACTTCAATATTTAGATTTCCAGGTATAACCAATTGAAATAGCAGCGACCAATAAGGTTTTTATAGACTTGAATTCGTAAGTAGATTTTAATTCCCAACTTTAAAATACGGATAGTAAAGTCACGTCGCGTCGCGGCAGTATAAAAGTAGGTTGGTTCTCTTTTTAAATGTTTCGTAAAATAAATTTGTTTCACTTTAGAATCGTGGGTGTCTAAATTATGATTACCAATTAAAGTTTTATGTCCAGTTGTAAATTACAAAATATTGTTACTTTCTATTTAAGTGTATTTTTATAAAAAGGGTACCTACCTTCCTTTCATATTAAAGTTTGAATGGAATTCCTCGTAGTAATGAAAAAGTTTACATTACGGGTTTTTTTTCATGTCAACAAAAAATCAACAGAATTGATCGATCGTTGGAATGTTGACTGTAGCGAAAGTGACTTGTCAATTTGCCATTCTGTCTGGTTTAGTAAATAAGTTAATTTAATTAATAATAAAAAAAAAACAATGATAAAACTACAAACGGCATAAGCCGCATGCTTTTATAAATGACCATTAAACAAATTAAGGTAATTAATTTAAAAGATAGGATAACACTAAAATGCGAAAGGGTCATCGGTGTTGCCACTTATTAAAATAACATAATTTTAATACTTATTAATGGGTAATTTAATATCACTGCACTAATGAATAACCCTCTACTGAAGGGGTCACGCCATTAACCTCCCACTCCTAACCGTTGCATTACCGCGACTCTGCACTCTATTCGACGTTAAAATTAAGTGCATTAGTTAATTAAGTGCATTAATTTCTTAGTAACGTGTTTGATGTTCGGATTAAGAGGCTTGCGGTGACAGTTCTATAGGTCAATTCCCGTAATTGAAAACGTTCAAAATCTAATCGCAATCACACCTCAGCGACAATCAATGTAAAAACTTGTCAAAAATCTAGGGAAGTTAGGTATTTTTCACAGATTGAGACTGAGATCAGACTGAGAACGTACTTAAAATTACGAGAATTGCCCCCCAGGTATTCAGGTCACGGCGGTCATTTCCGCCAAATAAACTCATTAATAAATTTATTGTCTTCCGAACGGAACGACTTGACATAGTTTTAACTTGATGGGCCAAGAGTCAAGAAACCACAATTAGCTAACAAAATACTTACAGTACCTAATCTAAAACTCTCGTATTATCTAACAACTTAATATTCACATTTTTTTTTTATTGGTGAATAAGTAAGAAAATGCCATGTTCTCGTACATTGACGTTAGTATCAATGAGCACCCTGCTTATAATAACCTGCTTATAAAAATCACCTTGAGGAAATTAAAAGTTAAAAAGTTGAAATGACACTGACCACTCTGCTAAGAACATCTTCTTTCGATTTTATTCCTCACCTAGACTAATCGATATTCAGTAAGCAATTCACTCGATATTACTGGCAATCATAAACCATGTAAAAGTCTATGCACCATATGCAATGAGAACGGATGACAACGCAATAATGTGGAACTGTAGAGGAAGTTTAATCTTTGAAAGGATATTGGCAGCTTTTTGTTTCATCATGATTTTCCTGGGTTTACAATATTATTACCTACTCTTGGTTTCTTGCCTTGCGCTTTAATGTTTTTGTTGTTTTTGTGGAGTCGGATTCATTTGCACGACGAGTCGTTAAGTCATAGAGTAGTCTGGGATTTAAAACGTCATTCTGTCTGTCAATGTCATATGGTTGTCAAAAATGCAACGGTGTTATTAACTAAATATATTTAGCGCTAATTTTATTATTTTGTGAGTTGTTATACGAATGGGTATTATAGTGGAGTAAAAAGTTGGATTAAAATGTTTGATTGACTGACAGAAATTTGATTAATTGTTTATTAGGGCACCTTACTGGCTTTAACTGTAAATCAACCTACTCGAACTCTTGCAAATCAGTGCCGATTCTATTTCAATAACTGATTGACTTCAATCTTTGGGGAAAAAAAATAAGTTTCGATACAATGGTGCGACCTAGTTTTTATTAAGACATTGATTGATTTGCTTTTTCGTTTGCGTTACTATTATTGGATGCGGATTTAGAATTAATATTATATTGCATTCTTTGTTTCTGGGAAGTAGGACGCTCTACTTTTTGTTATGACGATGAGATTGGATTCTGCAAGTACCATTAGCTGTAAAGCTCTATACTCGGGGAATCTATAAATAAGTTAGTACTTGAAGTTTGATGTTTTCTTGGGAATCACAAAGATGATTAATCAGTTGAGTTAAGCGAAATACTGGTTAATTTTCACCTGTTTTAATCGTTTTTGATTAGACACATTGGACATTAAAATTAATGAGTGATTATCGGCTTGATTGTTATAACATTTCTGATGATCCAAAGTAGGTAGGCAGTTAGTAAACTTGTGAGTAAGTAGGTAATGTCATAAAAAAGGTATTGCCTATCTGACGTCCAAAACTCAGTTACTTGGTAATACGATACCTCTTGGTAAGACTGGGTGTCAGACTTTCGGTCTGCTGACGACCCGTAAAGACTGTCAAAGTTCCACGAATGACAGCCGGGACCAACGGCTTAACGTGCTTTCCGAGGCACGGAGGGGTCTTGGTATGTGAAGATGGTCACCCATCCACGGACCAACCGCGGCAAGCGTAGCTTAACCTGATCGATCGACCCGTGCGGCTGTCATTACTTAGCTACTCATGGTACCTAATAAAATTAAAAAAGAAAAATCATAATCTTCGAATGACCTGGCAGTTGTATTCAAAGATATTAATTAGCCCATATTTATAATAGCTTAAAGTGATAATAACACTAATATCGCCACTCCTAATGTGCAAGATGTTATCGTGCACTTTGCCGATAAATTATTGAACATACTGTGCACAGCAAACATTCAATGTTACCCATTAACACCGCCCACGGCTGCCTCACACATAACAGAACACATCGTACACAACAACATACATTACTTCCTCTGTTACCAGCCTACGCTGATTAAACCGCACCAAACAATCAATGGTCACAATACATTGTGTAGCTGTGAAATATTGTAAGTTTTAAAGTAAAGGTGGGGTTGTAGACGCCCAGCAGACGGCGGCGTTCGGTTCAATGACTCTTTTCGTGCCTGAACTATATCTAGATTTAGATGTTTCGATTGAATTTAACGTAGAGCTGACAAGAAGATCGTGGGGCTACAAAATACTAATACAAATCGTGATGCTTTGGTAGCTATCATTCTGTTTAATTAAGTTTGGCCCAGATAAAGTTGGTTTTGGGGTGGTGATGGCCAATTTAGTCGATTATAATTGATTCGATTAATCGAATAAGTTTTAGCATCGACTTTATACGAGGCGCCACAATAAAAAAAACAATTCTTTAATAAAGTAACATCAATTTTACTAGACAATTAAAAAGCAATCAATTCGTTTATTAATCAGCTTTCTTGTAATCTTCGTTTTAATTGTTAAATTAGTCGATTAAAATGTAATAAAATCGAATAACTGTCTGAAAGTGATAAATCGATTATTAAGTAGTCGATTCTATCGAGTTATTTCGAGTAAGGCACGTTAACTCGTTAAAATTAGGTGATAAATAGTTTTATGGAGACTATATTAATAGCCAGTCAAATGAAGTAACGGTAAATCGCGAGGAACCAGCATGTCCTAGAACCAAAGGCCCGCGTGGTGGATGACTGCCCAATCGCTCTCACCGAAAGGCAGCCTGTGTCACAGTAGTGGGGACATTGTAGGCTGATTATTTTATCTAAACTGATATTATGAAGAGAAAAGATTTGATTTTTTGTATGTTTGTTTGTTACGCTTTCACACTAACATGGCTGAACGGATTTGGACGACATTTGGGTAGACCGTGGTCTGGATTAAGACATATGTTACTTTTATCCCGATATTCCCACGGAATCGAGACTTATGCGGGTTAAACCACCGGGCACAGCTACTGTAAAATAAGGTATCAGAAAGTGTAATCAATAAGTAGGTAACTACCTTAAAAAAACCGTCGTCGTCCTACCTATAAAGAGATCCCTATACAGGCTAGGGGTGATTAGTGAAGGGTGGTTGAACTTTCTAAATGTAGTGAAGAAATACGAGCCTATAACGGTGTAATGATTGTTTGACCTTAGTTTGTTATTTAGAAGGACTTGTTCAATGTCATGACATTTTTTGTTTTCTCTGTGGCAAAGAAGAAATTAATGTAAATTTCTTCTTTGTAGGATTTTCGTAACTAATTTATGGTTTAATTCACCGGTTTTTTGCCTTTAGACAGTGCAAATGATATTTAATCTTGCTGAAATGAACCTTTTTGACGCAGTCATGAAGCACACACTATTGTAGTTTAAACATTATTTTCACTTTTTTATTTTGTTATTTGTATTTTCTGTTTCATTAACTAATTGTAATTATCAGCCTGTGATGTCCCTCTGTAGGACAAAGGCCTCCCTACTCTCTTTCCACTTCTCTCTGTTTAAAGCTGCTAAGGACCAGCAGTGCGATTCTGTAACCATCTCACCGTGAAAACTTAGGTGAAGTGAGCGTGGAGTGAGCTGTCATTCCAAATAATGCTAGGGATTGATACTACTGACAACTCACATCTAGCTCACTTCACTTGAGTTTTCACGGTGAGATTTTTACAGAATCGACCGGCTGTTCGTATTGAAGGAGTCCAGCTCATCCCGCCATCTCCGGGCCTGGGCCTGCCGCGATGTCGCTTGCCATTAAGAGGGACTGTGTCCAAATAAACGTCATTCTTTCTTTGACATTTGAAACGTCAAATATTACTGCACAGTGTAAAGGCAAAAAACCGTTTCCTTAACCACAGCCAAATGTGGTTACGTAATTCACAAGAGGTCCGTTACTTCAAGAAGCTCTCATGCAATACTTAACTAAAATAAAAAATGTAGATTAAGACGTATCTCACGTAAACATGACACTAAAAACATTGCCACTACAAAAATATGACGTCACGAGAAAATTTTCAAAGTGCTGAAGGCTACAGCGTGAGTGGTCTTATTAGGAAAGAGCTTTTCAAAAGCTTAGAATTTTTTCTTTAAAAATGTAGCGAATTTTCTCTTACAAATCTCTTTTTATTTCATATTTTCTTCGCTTACAAAATAAGATGATGTAGGTAAGGATCTCGTTTGTGCCGGCTGCTGCTTCGAAAAGGTCTGATTTTGAATCTATGGATGAATCTGCATTTAAAGGTATACAGGGTGGCAGGTACATCAACGTGCAGCCTGTAACCATTTATTCAGGACATGATTCTAAAACCCCATGCGTTAAAATTTTTCATAGATTATTAATAAAAAAAATAGATGCGTATGCATTTTGATTGCGTAGGTATCCCACTTTTTTATGAAACAGCAGATTTGGTTTTTGATAACCTATGAAAAATTCGCAAGCCAGAACCTACGCAAGAATCATGTGCTGAATTCATGGTTACAGTTTGCGCGTCGATCCCCTGTCACCCTACATATGGAGTTAATTGGATCCTGGTTTATATAAATAAAACGATATTTTCGCTGTTTAATTTCAAAGCCTTACAGGCAGGTTACACTTTCAGTCTTGTTACCGAAATTAAATTATTCCGGGGAATTAAACTTCCGGAGACAAAGGAATACTAAGCCCTAAGGCCCCGCTTTATGAATAGGTGATGATATTTTGCATTAGGCAAAGAAAAGCTCTTTGTGTAAAGATTTAACAGAGGAAGCTCTGTGGTACCGCTAAGCAGCATTGCTTTGTTACTGTTAATGGGAAGGTATGGGTCTCTGTAGGATTAGATTAATTATTATTTTATTTTATTTTTAGCCTTTGTTGTCACACTGCGGGTCAAAGGTCTCCCATACTTCTTTCCACTTCCCTCTGTCTTTAGCTAGTGTGGACCAATACTGTCTGTAGGCATCAAGCTCGTCCCGCCATGTTCTCTCACGGATCTCTCTCTCTCTCAAGAACGAGAGACCCGTAACGGCGATATCGTGATATCGTCAGACGTTTTTTGGGACCCACATTGTGGTAGATTGAGTGTATGAATTCGTACGACATGCGGCAGACGTGTCGGCGCAGTCCCATTTATTACATTAGAGGCACAAAAACTAAATACGCCTAAAAAAAAAAGTTATGCGGCAGACGTGTCGGCTCAGTCCCATTTATTACATTAGAGGCACAAAAAATAAATCCGCCTCAAAAAAAAAAGTTTCCTCAGAGTTGCATTGTAGCTCTTTATCACAGCTTTCAATCCTACGCCGGATCTGTTTTCTAACTTATAAAATAAAAATCCAACAGAAATCCCTTCCTGCTTCTAATTCAATTCCAAAGCCACGGATCACTATGGTCAGGTACCTATGTACTTAAGTGTTTTAATCAGCAGTATACTATACCTTTAACAACTTGACAAATAGGCTGAAATGTAACTGCGAATAGCAATTGGCACTTCAATTAGTGTCCTTATCTGGTACATTTGTGTTGAAATCACTTGAATTGCCCAGCATCCTCTGAATGCAAGCTTGGCGGAAGATCTTGGGTGTAATCTAATCTCCGAGTATCTTCTAATTGCATCCTGTTGCTGATATCCTGGTTATTTGTTTAACCCATTAACCTAGATGCATTGTTAAGCAGTATATTGTGTAGTTTCTTTATTTCCTGAACGTATTAAGTTACGTTTTTTTATGACTAAAGATGCGTGTTTGGTAGCACCGTTAGCTAAAGTATGTTAACTTAGGAATGTATGTACCTATTCGATTCTTTTTAACTCCCGACAGAAACAGAGGGGTGATACAAGGTTTTAGTTTTGGTCATTTAGTTTACGATATTGCTTTTTGAAGTCCTTTTTTGAGTAGATGAGAATCCATTTGCATGTAGATAAGCAATCAAGGTTAGGTTATTTTAGCAAAATATAGTAGAGTTTGACATCATTTTACTCAAATGTAAAGAACAGACGCCTATTTACTTGCATTAGCTGTGTAGGAAGCTTCATAAAGTCGCTTCAAAAATGTTCAGATTCAATAGACCCACCTACGCACAATGTCCTACAATCTTTATAGCATATCAATAAGAGGGTTGATAAAAAGATAAATATCTCTATGGAAAGTCGCGGGCGTTCGCTTGTAAATACGTTAAGGCATTTAGACTTTATCTAACTAAATGATCAATAATACACATCTCATATTCTAATTTCTATTATATGTAAATCACGTTGTATTTCTAATCGAATCCATGGTATCTATGTTGATTTTTCCTTGGTGTTTATTTTGATTCTCTGTTATACAGGTTCTAATTAACAAATGTATGATATCCGAAACAATAGCGTATGAACACGAAAAGAATGTGAGCGTACGTGTAACAAAACCACGTTATTTCTGGAGCTGAAAAGTTACAATTCTTTGAAATCTGAACCTTAGTTTTATGAGGAGAAGATTCTCTTTTGTTTTATGAAGCGGTAAAGGTAGTTTTGTTGACGCAAGGCAGGTGCAAAATAAGAAAAATGTGCAGGAATATGTCGGAACAAAGACTCCGACGTTGGGAGCAGTTAACACCTGGTTAGCTGCCTCGGTAGCCCTGAGTATGTGTGGATTACAAATTAACGTGAGCTTCTTTTGTTTTCCAGTCCTACTCCTTGTCCTTGGGAAATGCTAATTTGGAAAGAGATGGGCATTGAAATAGGGTGTTTACCTTAACTTTTTTGAAAAAATTAAAACATAGTTTTAAGTAACTAAATCAAACAAGTGGCATATGTAAAAAATACTGTACAAAGGAGGACTTAATGCTTTATAAGCAGAGACAAAACATGGCAGGTGCATCATAAAATGTTTATCTACTGTCGTAAAATTATATGTAGGTTGACCATAACGTGATATGTGCTATAGGATAAAGCTATCCCCATATTTGCTTGTCACAATTTCAGTCCTGAAACCCAGTTGAATTTTAGCTGACCTGAAATTCTAATCTATGTATTTAGGTACCGTATTACGTGTAGGTCACGCAGATAAACATGCAAATTAACTAAATGTAGCCGACCGTGTGGACAATATATCTACACTAATAATAAAACTAAAGAGTTTGTTTGAACGGTTTAATCTTTGGAACTACCAGTCTGATTTGAAAAATTATTTCTGAAATCGATAGCCCATTTCTTAAAACAAAATATATATATATACTTTGTTTCTCATAAAATTTTTCTACAGCACAACATTGAGGCGGCCCCAGTAAGTTATAAGGATACTTGTGATGGGGTTACCTCGCAACTTCCCATGGGTTAATATCTACAATGTTGAGTTTAGCTCCATTGTCGAGACATAATTAAAAGAAAAAGTTTAGTTTCTAGGATGTTACAAAATTATTGTAGCTTGCTCAGGTATGTGTTGTGTGTGTGTATTTGGGTGTGAGTAGGAGTGTGTGTGTGTTAATGATTGATTAACTAATTGTATATTAAAATTGGGTTCAGGTTATTCATTAGCATATTCTGGTTAATATAAGTTCAATTTCGTCGTACGTTTGTGACTTTAACCATTCCACTTTACACATTTAAGAAAGACTTTATGTTACTAAACATCACGGTAAGCTCCTTACGAGTCGAGCAAAAACAAAAAATCACATAGAACGCTAAGCTAAAACAAAGTAACAGCGTGGGTAGGCAATGCGATGCGATAGAACAAGAAATTTCACGCAGAGCAAGTCGCGGGGAGAAGCTACTCGACAAATAAGTATGTAGGTACACTCTGTGTTGATCAGTTTTGACAATCTCGTAGAAAGTAACAGATGATAGCACTACAAAATTCCAAGAAAAAAAGCTTAATAACGACCCATACGAAATTAAACCTGACTGAGATATATTACTGTCACGAAACTACTATTTAATGACCAATGATTACAAACTTATGAATACAGCCCGGAAAATGTAATTTAACCCGTCATGTCAGAGTAATATGAACCTCTTTAGCAGTAAAATTAAAGTTGTACTCCACAATAGATATGTAAAATGAAATCGTAGGTGAAAGATGATAGTACCTAGGAGTAATTTGAGCCTCACCTCAGAGAATGTGTAATTTCATCCAATTTAGTTTTTTTTTCTAATCTCTACTCGTGGCGCTAAGTACGTTGCTCTAACAATCGAAAGGTGAGATAGAAACTAGACGCAATTATAAAATGACCACACTCATGGTAGGTAGGTATAACGATTTCTAGGTTTCTGCGAATTATTTTCTTTATTCTAAGTACATACCTAAAAGGTTCGGTATATGGTGTAAAGCGGGAGCGGAAAGCGGGCGGAATAGCTAACGGTCCACTTGTTTGTAACTCGAAATTCACAATGAAGTATTCAAGCGTTCTGCTGCTCGATATTACTGAAAAGTCAGCCTACCGAAACACTAAGAAATATTCGAAAATGCTACGAAACATACTAGGTCAACGCTCAGAGGATATGGAAGTAAAAAAAAAGTAATTTTCTCTCCAATCTGTAACTTTATCGTAGAATCACGTTTCTCTTCGTGAAATATTATATCTCACAAATATTGTTGAAATAGGACCCGATAAATACAAGCTCATCATTCATGAATATTAATTTAAATCATAAAACATGTAGTCGTAATGTAGGAATTATGACTAAAATGAAGAAATAAGGAAGCGAAAGTTCCGTGTGTAATATAATACTAAGAATGGATTAATGTTTATTGAGAGATTCTTCCATATTATTCATTACTAAGATCCTGTGAAATGTCGTCGTAAAACTACTTACCAATGTCTTTTAATGTTACCTCAAAGCGCTACGTTTCTTGAAAGCCACGAGAAAGTGATTTTTAAAAAACCTTTGCATTTTTCTTACCTAGAGTTTCAGTTGGAAGTAGTATTCATAAATAAGTCGATTTGAAATTTTTACTTATGTTGAAATTCTGAATTCGATTAGTTATTAAGAATTTCCCAAGGAAATGATAAAAATATAAAGAAGTGAACTGTGAAATGTATGTTCAGACGCGTCGCCGGCTTGTTTATTCATTCCATTTTTTTTTGGACGATTAATTGCTACCTACTTTGTGCTAGTTACTATATTACAATAATAGAAAGCAAACACTCACGAAACTTCTAAATTAAGCATTCGAAAACTGGAACTAATTAAAGAAAAAGGGAATGCACGATGCTCGCTCAAAGACTGCAGCCATTCAACGCGCGTGAAGAGATACAGTACCTCCGATTGAAGTGTGCGCTTCGTGAGACCACATTCACGCCTGACACTTTCAGTGAAACAAGCAAAGCCACTTTACTTAGAAGTTTGTAATTAAAACCGTAAAATTATTCGGTATCCTAACAAAACTTTCCTGTTAGAATAGCTAATTAGCTATTCTAGGGTTTACGCCTGAGGGAGGACCAGGGGACGTAAAACTATGTTCTGTTAGGGACAAAGTCGGTGGGGTCGATCGCCGCGTAGGCGTGACGATCTTGATAAGTTTGAAGGTCAAATGGACAGAAATAGCACAAAATAATTGTAGAAAAGTTTGGAAGGAAAAGAGGCGTTTGACCAGCACAAGGACATAAAAAGGAAAGTACAAGGTGGCACAAGTTATCACCCGATGTTCTTTGGCTGTAATTTGTTTTATGAATGAAAAAGAGTATAGCGATACTTGTCTTGTTTATGTGTATTTTGTATCTGTTTATTTCACAAAATGTCCACGTAGAATTTACATTTGCCGTCATTTGCAAAAATGGTTGCATATTCCGATAGGGTGACGAAGAGGTATCATATTACCCAGTAACTGGGTTGTGGAGGTCAGTTAGGCTCCATGTAAAATACTGGTATTCAGCTGCATCCGATTAGACGAAGGAAGCCGACCCCAACATAGTTGGGAAAAGGCTAGGCAGATGATGATTCCGATAGGGTGTTGACTTTTGTGCCACGCGCCTCGTTGTAGAATAGAATAATATAGGTACTATTTATTGGAACGAAGTTCCTTATCGCGCGTTGCGAAAGGGGGCTAGACGGAAAAAATTAAGACCAAAAGTTGTAACGACACTTTTTGCTATAGTTGTAAGCCGTGTGGCGTGCGCGTGTTTCTCTGTCTGTCTCTTTCTCTTTCTCTTATAGAAAGCAAGCCAGTTATTTTCGTTTCGTCTTTCTAAAAAAAAAAAAAATACAATTCCTTCACTAATTAATCGAAAGGAACTTCGTTCCATCCGGGTGTCCCTTGACACCTCTCAAGTTTTTATGTACTTGTACACCATATAATGGAACCTGCCTGATTTTTTGTTAATAATAAGACCTTTTTAATTGTTGTTTTATTAATCGATGTTGGAGGCGAAGATTTCTACTTTCAACTCAAAACGAACCGTAAACCGAGTAAAAACAATAGGAAATTGAATCATACAAAACCTATCCAAATAATGTTTTGATCTTCCGAGTTCATATAACTTTGATGTCGTGGGCCGAAATGATATGACAGTTTTACTGTGACCTAGCTCGCATTTAAGTATCCAGATTGCTATAAAGTATAATAATGTAACGTCCCCCATGCTGACAAAGTCGTGGGAGGTATAATAGGCACCAGCATTGTCAGTGCAGTGCCTACTTCTCTGTCTCGATTATCTTCGATAACGAGTACCGAGAACGATATCGATTGATCTTTCTATAAAAGTAAACCTAATTGGATAATTGCGAATGTATTGTCGATTATACCGTGTAGTTTACCACTGTATTTTTCTCCGTAGTTACCTAACCTTGATTTTAATTTAAATTGATTTGATTTCGAGGCTTAATATTTTTAAACTAGCTTCTGCTCGCGGCTTAGCCCGTGTGGATGTCGGAAATTAGCCTAATTTACTCCTTATAACATCAGCTATCTGCCAGTGAAAGTCTCATCAAAATTGGTCCAGCCGTTTTGGAGATTAGCCGGAACAAACAGACACAAAAATTGTTTTTTTTTTTTAAGTATCTTATATACTTTTATACGCATTTAGTAAAAAGCTGTTATTTTGACATCACAAACAGACACATAACAATCATAACCATTTAATTAATTTGTATAAGTAGATTTAATCATCATAGTTTGTATTTTTTACCACTTCATAAATATCACTAAGCATTCAAAAGAAATCACGTCCAAAAATCCCGTTTGACAACTCGATAGGATTAGCAGTTAATAAAATTTGACATAGCATACACTAGCGGACACTCGTAGCCGCTACGAGAGAACGAACATGACACGTGCCGCCAACTATCTCCCTATCGAAACACGCACATGTTCGCACATAGCGAACCAACATGTTCAGCTGTAAGGAACTGATAAGAGTAGCCGTAAATCCGAGTGAGCACTCGAAACAACTGTTCTTATCTACCGTTGTCACAAGCCAACATTACCTTAAAAGACGCCTTAACACGGAAAATCAATATGAGCTAGCCTAGACTTGACTGGACGTTTATCTGACCGCGTTTCGTACAGCAAATCAGCTATGCAAATGACTTTATTTTTTATTCACGTGCTGTCAGTTAGCGCGGACATATTATGTGCCCGCGGCAAACACAATTGATTTTCCTTGAAAGAAGTGCTTCAATAAAGAACAGAAATAATGCCGAGTATTATAAAGTCGTCGTCGGTAACGGTCGTGCGAACCCAGACAGGCCCTTTACTTTACTTGTGTTAATTATTTCATCACCACTGCTCTCAAAATGGTTAAGGAAAACATCGTGAGGAAATCGGCATGTCTTAGAAACAAAAATTCGAAGACATGTGACATATACCAACCCGCAATGGGCCCGCGAGGTGGATTACGGCCCACTCCCTCTCACAGACAGGAGGCCTGTGTCCCAGCAGTGGGAACATTGCAGGCTGATTGTACAGACGGCAGTAGACCAAGCTACCTGAAACTGTCAAATTTTCCCAATCAATCTTGAACCTTAAAACTTTGGAGATAAAGTTGAAAATCTATTAAAGAAATTTGACAGATTGTAGTAGCCTGATGTGCTACCGTCTGTACTATAAAGTTGTACGGTATCGATGGCGATAATAACAAACGAAAACGGTGTAAATAACATTTTGTCATTGATGCCCATTAAATTTAAATTGTTGTCGAGAAAGTGCACAATCGTTGCTCTCTGCAACAACGTAATGTATTGGCTTTCATTTGAAAACGAAGAGCGGTTTCTCTTGTCGTTCCGCGTATGATAAAGTTACGCGGTCTCTCATTACCGCAGATATCATTAACTTGCTCTCATTACTCGTGGCATTTGTGGAGCAAAACCGCGCGATGCAGAGGCGTAAACCCATTAACCAGCCAACTACTTTTGATATCGTACACCCTGCCTTCCCTCGCACTGCGCACGGGCACAACGCTCCGTGTAACTAGCAACGTTATCACACCATCTCACAACCATGTCAGTTATTACACGAGTACAGTAATAATTGCCAATATTCTATACCTACTCTTGAAATTACACGATCTTATTATGTTTGAATGTGCGTCGTGTTTAACGCACCTTAACACGTTAGACGATGCTATTCAAGATAAACTTAGTGTAACATACATAGTTACGCTTGCTCAAAGAAAAGGCCAGAAGCCATTAACTGGGACAAAGGGGAACCTTCGTTGTCATAATATTTTCTTTTCGTTTATGGGATTTATTATTTTCTTCCGGTGACTGTTTTCACCATCACCTCCCCCTTTGACAACTGTTTATTTTAGTAATAGTGCCCTGTCAGGCGCCATGTTTCTTTTCGTTGCGTGTGGCGCAAGCGCAGCCCAGCCCCGCCGTGTATATCACAATTAAACAATTTACTCTCACGCACTTTCTTCCCGTGGTTAATTATAGACGTGGCGATGCTAGGTTTGTTTAAAATATTTATTATTATAAACATGTGTTTATTTTGTTTCACTATGCGTTTGACTGTTATTTACGTGCGTGCATGGATATGGCGGGCTATACAGATTGTATTCAATAAGAATCTGTTATCATTGGATGCAGGGGCGTTGTAGATTGCCCGGGCAGTGATGACGAGTAATCTACGCAATTTAACTCGGCGCCTGAGGGCCGCACGCGCGCACCATACGTCGCCCCTCGGGGCAAACGCAGGCCTAACACACGAGAAAACATAAAGGTGTTGCTACATAAAGATCGCATCGCAGTCGCAGCGCATATTTTATACAGTTTGTAGTAATAGTTAAGACTCAATGCGATCGTGGGCGTTGGCAGATGAAAGAGACTCGCGTGAATACGAACAATAGCGCTAAGATATGTGTTCCTTCAGACGCTCGTTTATAATAAGAGAGAGGTCATAATAATGTTGATAGAAATACTGCGTCTAAATTCAATGAATTTTCTCTATTGTGTGTCTACTGTCTATGAATATGTCGAGATTGTACGCCTCCACCACTTGTCATAGAGCCTATCGATTACATCTCGACGAATTTTCTCATAGTTATAGAAGCTCAGCTAACTAATGTTTAGTTAAAAATAGTTGCTTCACATGTCTCAATGGCTAAACAATTGCACGTCTTTCTACACCAACAAGTGAATGCTCACCTACAATTCCATATCTCTTACATATGGCAACATCGTATACACCCTATGCTTAGGCCAAAGGGTCCGGCCACTGTATCCACGGTTTACGACCAGGGCATGGTGCTCATGGCTCATTATAGTCAACTTAATGCCGCATCGACCACCTGGCCTATAGTTATTATAATGGGAAAGCTATGTAGGGCGTGACAACACTCTTGTTCTTTAACAGTAGTGATAAAGAAAGCTGTGTTTTAGTTTAAGAGGTTTGCCTTGAGTGCCATTACGATTAGTTACGCCCAGTTTTATGTGTGGTTGACAAGTCTTTTGTTTGTTGACTAAATGGGAACATTTCTCTTAAAAGTTATAGGTAAGATAAGGGATTATATAGTTTGCCCTCGCACAAAGCCTTTTTCTTTTACACAGCGTTTCATTATTTTGCAGTCTTCATCCACGTTCTTCCTAGAGCTCTTTCAGGGCTGGCCATAGAGCTCATTATTGTAGGTATTCACTCATCAAGTCCTCATTCATAAATGCACTAGGGACACCTAATATGGAAAAGGATAAATAAAGTAGAGCTAGGAACTCTATTTTATTTATACTTTACTAGTTGTACAGTTGGTTTGTTATGGTATTGAGTGCAATATACTATAAAACAAACAAGCAAACTCGAGTTCATAGTTTCATTCATGGCTTCACGGGAGAAAAGCTTCTAACCTAAATAATAGGTCAGTTCTAACAGTAGTAGAGTGGCGGCACTATCCAGTCTTCATCTCAGCACACAAGTACTAACTACCAGCCAGTAGCAGCTAGGTAGATACCTCGTCATTGTTAAGTCGAGGAAGTGTGACCGGACACAGCGCCGGCGCGCTATCGATTCATTTATCTGGCGAGATAGTGCCATTTGTATAATGTCGACTCGATAGTGGTGTGTTTGGAGAGGTACGTAATGATCGGGGGAAGTTATTGTCTGTGGTTGTTGATTGCGCGGGCTTCCGTGTTGATTTCCATGAGGGCTTAGAGGAAATGTGACTATTTATTAAGAAACATACATAGTATAATTGTATGTCGTAACGATACCGGCCTGCAATGGTTAAAAACTTTTGAGCGATTGCCTCTTGTCATACATAGAAGGAACTATTAAGGTAGAACTTTTGTTGTTATTTTTATTACCTATTCGAGAAAATAAATGTTTTGATTTGAGTCACTATTCACCACTTCTGATAAGTCCTGCACCCTAATTGCGTAACACACTATAGATCTCAATTTGAATAAATTTGAAGGATACTGCTTATCCGTTGCTTCACATGTTCGATAAATTTGTCTGCTCAACAACGTAACTAACGCAATGAATGTTGTTGAACTGTCAAAATGAAATCCATTGCTACTGATGGTGTGTTACGCAATTACCCCACTGGTTTCCTCGCGATGTTTTCCTTCAACATCACCAATCGGCGTTATCTAAGATTTACTTAATTTCATTCATTTCAGCTTATTTGGATTTGCAAGTCAGTCAACATTAAGATAACCATACAAACCCATGACTAAGACAACTGGCAACTTGTATCAGCATCAAAATAAAACTTACCTTAATCAACAATCCTATCAGAGCTACTTGAATCGTCTTTGGTGGCTTCCACTCGAAGCTCCCGCGATCGCGAGCCCCGATAACATCCACCTCATAAAACCAAGTATTTGCTCTACCAACCCGGGCGTTATCTTGCCATCTTGTTGCATTAACTCCGCCGATTTGCCAGCCAAGTTAAACTGTTATGACAGTACCAGCCTGGGTTTACACGAATGCCGTGTAATTGAATATTTTCTAGACGTTTGTAGTTTAAAGCTGTGTATCCACTATGTGGGCGCACGCACGCTTTGGTGTCAAACTCGAAGCATTCATTTCAGTTTAACCATTTTGAATTATCAAAGGAGTCAGTCAAAAAGATGAAGCTATCATTCCAACGTGCAGGTTCCTATGGAGAAGAACGGGCAAGAATCTCCATGGACTCCAACTCATAGCCGTTTTATGTAGACACAAAAGAGGTGCGCGCTGCACGCGGTGGGCCCACATTGTGGGTAGCCAGCTTAATAGTAGCTCTGCCTTTGATGCAGTTTAATATGGAGTCTGAGGTTAGACGCTGTTTATCAATTTACTTTATGGGCGATTGTTTCGCATCATTGTTGATGGTTAGATACGCTTTCTTTGACCTCTATTGAAATGTAAATACGTGGTTGCTTCTTGTTTATTACACTTTTATTCTCTGCATCAAATATTTCGCAGAATTTACGGCGGATTAATTAAACCAGCTGTGTATCATGAAGCTTAATCAAAAAAATACTGGGGTTTAATATTTTAATAAGAGGAATGTTAACGTCAAATAAGGCTGTATTACGTTTCACTGCGGGATTCGTAACGTCGGATTAAGATGATAAAAATGAAATACTTTTTCTTTTCATTACAAAGTTTTGCGGGTTTTATGTACACCTATACCTATTTCTTTATGGGGTTTATCTGGCCTTTTGTTTTCTTTAATTGATTCATTTAAACATAAACAATTCAAGTTTGAAGTACTTACTTGCCTTAGCCTATGGCATATTTTAAACGATCAATTATTTTAATTGAATCATGAGTATGCAACAAAAAATAACAATTACGATACACAATTTTCGTTTTAAACCATCATACTAAACATAATATTTAACCAGCCTGGCAACCCCATCAGTTCGAATTTCGATTTCATCAGGAAATGAGTGTTCCCCTCTCCCGGAAGTAGTTCCCCTCGGCCACTGGTCAGGTAGGGAAGTAGGGATGCCCATCGGTTGTCGTGTCCAGTTGCATGTCAATATATGCATTAAATTCTAATGAGTTCCTGCATCGATTTTCGATTTGGTTAAGGATTGGCTTTTGAAAATCAGGGTGGATAATACGAGGGGGTGAAATATAGGGTTGAAAATTGGTATTGGTGTTAAGTATTTTTTTAAGTGAAACATTAGTTTTACGATTCATGTAATAACTTTAAAAGAAATATTAGAAGCATACCCTCAGATGTGTCGCTTATCCAACGGAAATAATGGCTTGAAAAATAGTAGAACCGAAAATTGACAGTTGTTTGACAGCACCAACGACAAGCATACCATGCAAAAACATCAAATAAAAGTTTCGTTATATCTAAAGAGGTATGAGGAATAGGGTGTAAAGTTCACTCATCCTCCATAGAAAAGGGAGGATCCTCCGACCAGATGAAACGAGACGTTGTGTAGACGCCAGCACATCAAGCTACTACAATCTGTCAAATTTCTTTAATAGATTTTCAACTTTATTAGAGCATTAGGTTCAAGGTTGATTGGTAAAATTTGACAGTGTCGGGTTGCTGCCGCCACATACCTATTATACTTTTAGCTCATAATTTAACACCCCCATGCGTTTGTTTACAGGGTGCCGAACGCCCCTAAGAGCTGCATTGCGGAGATCTTCAACGCAGATCAGACCGATGGGAGCCCAGTGAAGAATGGTGCGAACAGGCCTCGCGCACCGCGTGACACCCCCACTCGCCCCCGTGACACGCACTCCAGGCTCTTCGGACAGGTGCGTCAAGCTCAAGTAAGCGTTCAGGTTTTTATTTAATATTATTTAAGAAGCTCTGGATAAAGAATCAAACATTATGCACGAGCGGGAGATATGATAATGGAGATACCATTCACCCCCGGGATACTCATTTCTGGGACAGGTTTGTATACTCAAGGACAGCTCTCAACGCGGTTACTCTTAGATTTTAGGCCAATATAAAGGTATCCCGATGTAGGTAATGGATGGAAAATGTTGATGTTTTCCGGGTTGAATATTAAGGTTTTAAACGCAAATTGACGAAGAATATGTCAAAAATCTCCCTCGTGGAAGATCTTAACGATAATAATCCCACGAACCAAAAAAAAAAAAAAAACTTACCACTTCCACGACATTCTAATCATTGGTAAACACACCATAAAATCTCGTTAATTAAAACGTGATTACTTGTAACAGGTGGATGCAAATGCCCTATAAAACCTTAGCCTTAACACCCACGGCGGAAGACGTGGTGGTCGGTGGTCTAATCACTCGGCAATTACGTGAACGGTAAAAGTAAATCGATTCCAGAGTGGTGTCGCGGACGTAACACGTCGTATGACAGTAGCCAAGTTGAGACTTATGTCCTTACGACAGGTGTGTCGAACTCGATATTATAATAATGTGGCGGCTTAATGGTTTGTTTATTTTCGACTACGGGTAAGTTGTAGGTATGGATCGAAAGTTTAGTTTTTTGGTCAATGCCAACTCAATTATTCGTATTTGTTATCTCGTATTTTTGCATCATCATGTAGGTAGCTTTAGATTATTTTCTCAGACAAAGATTTGGATTTTAAATGATTAGACCACCAACCAACCAACCACCACTTACCAACACCAATACCAACAATAATGGTGACCTATTTCTAAGCCTACGTTTTTAAAGACGATTTCATGACTGTTCCTGCTGTTGTGTTCCTCAATAATCTAATACCATATTTTTACGTAACGTTCCAGACTGTAAACAACCCGATGGTGACTGACACAATCCGCAGTCACATTCAATTTGGCGACTCGGAGATGAACGGTTCAAGCCCCCAGCACTCGCCATCCAAGGCATATGGCAACGGGAGCGCTTCGTCGACCCCAAGCCGAGGTGAGACGGACCTCGGTGGACACTGTGAGTCGATCTCAATGTAGGCACGAAAGAGCACGGCTAGTAACACTCACGAAATGACCACGGACATGAGACGACACGCATGGTCGTGGAATGGAAACTGTAATTATAAGTGTAGAGATTTTTTTCCCAAATTGATATTTTTAATTGAAGATTCTAGTAAATTAATGACGTTTCTTTGGACTTTCTGTATAATTTTACGGTCGTTAATTGTCTTGTCCGATGTTTGTCTATGCAAGCACATCTATTAAAAAGTAATTGCATAGCAATCAGATGGAAACGGACCGGAAAGTCACTGGAAAGAATGTATCGTGTCAGTTTTGAAATGTTAAACTTTGTGATTAGCGAGTTAAACTATCTATTCCACGTTCCAAATGTGTAAGATCGTTCACAGAATTCGCAGTATTGCTGCAATGCTCTTATTGGTTTTTATGAGCATTTTGCGAGTCTGCGTGCGATCGTTCTGAAACCGTGCTCAATTCCAAATATTTGGCACTCGTGCACGCTAGGAAGAAAACGCTTCTTACTATACATATTTAATATAAGTAATACAGATACGCTCAGACTTTCTTCTTCCACTTATTTACTCACAAATAATGTCTACTGAAGTTTCTATTAATATTACTCATTGTAATAATCATTATAACAGAAAATAACAAACTCAACGAACCGTGCTTAGCTTAGAATGGAGCATTATTACACAATAATATTTAAAACTGAAATAGATACTAAGGAATTAATCATACATACCTATTATGATTTTACTTGAATAACAGTTTTCATTACCTAAATAACAAATTAACGTTAATATCGTGTGATTGCACGCGAAACTATTACACTTATTTTTAAGTATTACTACGAAAAGGTACAGTTTTTAGGTTAATGTAACTATCGGAGAGTTATAGCTCCGAAGTTAGGTCCAACTAGTGTGGTAGATCGAATGAAAACCGATTGTTCTGTGAATGGTAGCATCGTACGCTCCACCGAAGAGGAATCCTGTGACAGGCGATGGAGTGTTCGTGGCGCCGCAGCGCCGCCGTCACCCCGCCGCCAGCCTGCGAGGTGCCGACCCCAGCTCCGACGACTCCTACACCCAACTCCTGCACCCACAACCGACCCACAGATACTACACCAACGAATGGCCCCCAAAACCAGCTAACTACTACGTAGAATCCACCATGAAACCCAGCCTCACCACCAGAATGACTCCTTACACACTCCTCGGCTTGGAAACCGATGACCCAGACATGTTTCACCCTGTCATAGACCCGGATTCTTTGTCGCCCAGACTTATTCTCAATCGGCATTGGCCTCCATTCCCAGCTCAGCACTATTTAGAGCCCAAGGAACATAAGATTCCGTACCACCCATTGCCTCCGTACGCATTTGTTGGAATGCATTCGGCTCTCGGCGAGAGACCCACTCCTGATTATAGGTATGACCCAGTTCCTGCATTGGGAGGACCGATAGATCCATATTTGATAGCCAATACTAATCCTCCGCCGACTCTATTCAAATACGAGCGCGACGGGCCCATTCCAGACGTGATGCCTCTTGCGACTTCCTTGGTCCCTGGTCCGCACACTCTGACCGGTTTCCCGCCAATTTTCCACAAACACGTCCCCGGATACATTTTTGATCGCAATCGGCATGCAGCGGACCTCCGACCTAAGACGTACTTTGTAGACTATGTTCGCCGAAGAGAGATGGGTGGGTGCTCAGTTTACACTGGAGGAATGTTGTTGTTTTCGCACCAATTACTCTGATGGAATTTTTCAACGACACGAGATCATTACGTCTGAGAGAAAGCTTGTCACTTTTCATTTGCTGTATATACAAAAGGGATTGGATATCGAAACCTTCGTGTTTTTAAATTGAGCACCCATTACCGTTTTATAATTTGCTCATATTAGGGTTTAGTTTGACCGTTTCTTCTTAGTGAGCAGTTTAGGCTTGTATGATGTCGTATAGCGCTTATTATCGTGTCCTGCTTGTAATGTTGTCGAGTATTCGTTGTTGTGCTGTGTAAAATTGTGTATTTGTGTACACACGTGCCAAACTATATCTTTCTTCTATTCGCACGAATCCTCTTCTTCTATCTATTACTTATTTGTAAGTAGGTTTAGATGTATATCATTAGGTACTCTGAGTACTGCTTTACTTTATATAATAATTATGTAGGCAGAGTTGTCGGTTTAATTGTTGATATTATATTTAGCTTTTGTCAATTGTATTACCGCTGTAATATAAAGTATGATCGTCAATCAAATACTTATGACTGTCTTTACATTGTTTTGTAGGTCTTTTAAACTGTAGCTAGGGTATTCAATTCACGTATTTTTGCATGTTGAAAATTACATTTCTTTCAAAGTCTCAAGTAGTTTTTAACAAGACTGATTTAAATATTTCCATTTCATTAGATACTTTTTCACAACATTAAAGTTCCACTGAAGTGACACTGTTGCTTTAGATGTGCGCTTACTAACTTAATGATAATACTTATTGAACCAATGTAATATTTTCAGAAGGCAACCCGATCACTGGTGACGGCTACAAATCGATGAACGGCCAGATCAACACGGTGACGTCAATCAACGGAAACAGCCACATGATCCACAACTCCTCGCGCGTGCCGCCCGGAGGCTTCTCCTCCGGACTGTGGTAAACACCACCACTGCCGACCCACCTACACCACCACACCGCGGCGAAAGACCAGCATCAAGTCGCCGCCAATTATCGGCATGCGCAGACCGATTATACTCTAAAGCCGATGCTTCATTCGAGGATGCCTCGAAAACGACGTTCGAGGCTTTATTTATTTTTTAGCCTCAGATCGAGGCAGACCGTGCAAACCTATGCCTCGATCTAAGGCGAACGAACGCCTCGAATCAAGCAACGGCTTTAAAGTATACACATTTAACGGTACATAATGAAAAATGCATTTAGTTCACTTCCTATTATTTCGTTAATCAACTAAATTTGGGTAGTATTGGCAAATTCTAGTAACGCCACTAAATTTATGCACTCGTAAATTGCAACGTCCATTAAGATTTGAAAGGGTATATGTTGTTATTTACATCCTTAGCCTATCCCAGTAACAGTTTCATCTTTTGAATAATTTAGAATAGATTATAGATATTTTTGTAATAGTAGTATTCGATAGTTATTGTAAAGTTAATAGATTCGCAATGTGGAACTTGGCAATCATAATCAGCAAACTGTAACCACGCGATTATAAATATCTCAAACAGTTTCGTTTATGATTTCAAAGTTGTACATTGAATTATCTTAAGAACTTGAAATTGTACTCTTTCACACTTGTACGAATATGTTAACCCATTGATATTGTGAATTTAGGAGTGAGGAAACGTATCAGCAATATACCAAAACGAATAGTGCCTTGATCGAAGATGAGGGAAATTCTGTAAGAATTGATGTACAGTTGGGTATGAATAGGCGTAACGTACTAAGCATGAAGATTAATGATTATATATCTATATTTCGCGGTATAGAAATAGTAATCATGCGGCACTCCAGCTAATTGATACAAGTAAATTAACCTAACTTTAATATTCGACACTGCATAAGGGTCTTTAATCTCATTTGTTGAATTTCATTATCTTAATATTTAAATAGAGGGATTTATAAAATGCATTTATTTAAACTTTTTATACGAGTTTATTTTATTTTTTAGTTTATTTTCTACTCGTTTAGAAATCAATGTATTAACGGATTTGAATTTTTGGGCGATTATCTGTTAACATGTTATCGGATGATCAAGTACCTATGTATGACGAAGAGTGATGTTTCTATGCGTAGTGGGGACCGGTAGAATTAGCGTAGGCATATCATCTTTGTAAAAACTTTTTAATATAATCTAACATGAAATCGCATAATCACTGGCCTAATTGTAACAAATGTTAATAGATAATAACCATTATTTCAAAATAAAGTTTTTTATTAATTACTTTTGTTTTGTTTTTTTTTACCTCCTTTAAAACTTCTAAAGCTATTGCCTCGCAACGAGGCGTGATCTTTGTATAGACATTGCCGAGTGGGCTGAAATAAGGCGGTACGACACGGCATGGCACTGCAGAGGGCATTACCATTTGTATGGTCCTGTATACCGCAGCTTCCCCCGGTATGTCTCCTTGAGACTATATCATCGAAATGTGATTATTAGTAGTAGGGGTATGCAAATAAGGTTCATCGATACACATCACACAGCCCACTATTTAAAACGGCAGGCCGGAATATTTTTGTACTTATGAAAATATGAACTGTCGCGTCGTTCACTTTGACACATCGAAATTGCAAGGTCGCCTCGTTGGGAGGCGCGACTCAACTTGAGGCATTTCTACATTTTATCTTGTATAGTCTATAAACCCCCATATGTTTCCTAAGCTGGCGCTCATTATTTAACGAAAATGCCTGTATATAGTATGCCTGTTTCGACGGCACGGTTGGCGCAGTGGTTAAGCGATTGACTGCTGCGCTGCGTGTCGCGGGTTCGATTCCCGCACGGTACAAATATTTGTATGACCTACATGTATTTGTTCCGAGTCTGGGTGTTTTTCTATCTATAATATGTACCTATGTATTTACAAAAAAAAATGTATATAAGTAGTTTATCAGCCATCTTGTTACCATAACACAAGCATTAGTTTGCTTAGCTTGGGACTAGATGGCGCTGTGTGAAATGTCCAGGGATATTATTATTATTATTATAGTAGGAACAGATTGACGGCTTTCTGTATTCCATGACGACACCACTGCCACGACTTTCACAAAGCATTGGAAATAATTTATATTTAGGGCTCAATGAGAACAAACTTTAATAGTTTTTAACTAAAATTCTCTAATAATTTACTTATTATAAATTAACTATAAATATTTATACCCTATCAACACTGTCCACAACTAGATTCTCATTCTCCTTCTCTTGTTTAGCTACATTGTTACTTCTCCTTTCTTTGCTGGGTGGTAGGTTGGCAGGAGATTCTATCTCGAATGTGACTGGTCCATCGTTCTGTATGCTCACTTGCATGTAGGCTGCGAACTTGCCATCTGGAACAAGATTAGGCAAGTGTGAACTTTAAATGTCAAATGCATACCTAACCTTCTCCTTTTTTGAAGACGGTTGAATAGGACTAGAAGCCGTCTTATTATCAATTCTTAATATATTTTCGAGGTCTGGAGCATAAAAACTGTTATTAATCGGTTGAAGGCCACTAAACCAGACTCAATACCTACTTATAGATAAGTTTTATTGTTATTAAGCCTGGGGGCGTTTCGTGACCCCCAAAGTGTTACTAGCATGGATTTTAATAGTGATGCTGTAGAGGTATGAACAACAGGGTGTAAAGTTCACTAATCTTCCATAGAAAAAGGAGGATCCTCTGACCAGAAGGGTGTTGTGTCCGGTGGGCAACTACCCGACGATTGATGCCGGGATGTTGTATAAGTTGCGCGGTAAAGTCTGCTTTTACGAGACGTCAGTGTGATGTATGAGTACCTAGGTATCACAATGCTAGAGATCTCGAGCCCTGGATTGCCTAGGGATGGCCTAAGGCACTAGGGAACTAGAGTAGGGGGTTTTTATTACAATGCCATCTAGTAACAACCAGCTGAACTACAAGAGTCGCTAGAAGAAAATCCACATAAACATAGATGGCGATTTTAATTACTTAACAATAAATAAACAAAATATTGCTCAATAAGTACTATACGAGGCAACTTCGAATACAGTTATCATTCTTTATCACAATCATAACCATAGAGTAAAGTAATACACCGGATCATAACCATTTACAAGTTTCTGATAAAATGTAGACAAATACTCGTAGAACACATACCCTTAACTTTATCTGGTTTGTAAGCATCCTTCAACATTTGCAGGAAGTTTTCATAAAACTCTTTTGATTTGTCCCCAGGCATTGCATGATGGAAGTCAGGTTTATTACCCTGTAAAAACAAAAATCTAATAAAATCATAGAGCAGTTTGCAAAACATGGTTGATTAGTACAGACGCCAGCACATCAAGCTACTACAATCTGTCAAATTTCTTTAATAGATTTTCAACGTTATTTCTGAAGCATTAAGGTTAAAGGTTGATTGGAAAAATTTGACACTTTCTGGTAGCTTGACCTGCTGGCGTCTGTACATACATAGATGTCTTTTTTTATTATAATAGTCCTCCAGGTCGAATTTCGGACATGGCGACCAATCCCAGCGGCTAGCCTTCGGCGTGGGAGATATTATGGTGTACAGAAACCACAGTTGAATCATCCTGTTGACTTCGGCAGCAACAATGGTGTCCGTTTCAATGGCGCGGCCACGACGTTTTTTTTTAAAAAAAACCATGCCAATATTTTGTAACAATTTGTAAAAGTTGATTCCCAAAACCATAAATTTGTCAAAGCTATGGTTAAAAAGTTATAAGGGTTTGAACGTGGCCGCGCCATTGAAACGCGGCGAACCGCGCGGCCACGGAGATCTTTAAAACTAAGCATTGCAGAGACCTGAAATTTAGGTAAATAACAGATTGAATTTGTAAAAAATTTGTAAAAATATAGGAAAAATTCCTGGGTTTATATTTTAGGAGCTGCAAGACTTAAAACCTCATGGCCGCGCCATCGAAACGGTGTGAAACACGTTATGGCCGATATCTCGCTGAAAAAGCATCGCAGACGTCTGAAGTTTTTTGTAAAACACAGATTTGAATTTGTCAAAACTAGTAAAAATACAACAAAAAATCCTAGGTTTATATTTCAGGAGCTATGAGACTAAAACCCCATGGCCGCGCCATTGAAACGGTGAAAAATACGTTATCACCGATATCTCGCTGAAAAAGCATCGCAGAGGTCTGAAGTTTTTTGTAAAACCTAGATTTGAATTTGTCAAAATAGGTAAAAATGCACAAAAAAATCCTAGGTTTACATTTCAGGAGCTGTGGTACGGTATCGCGTAGAAATAAGTCGTGATTCTCTTTCGATGAAAGTAAGTGTCGAACCATATCACATTTAATTATATCATTTTTAGTTAGTACATGAGATTATGCGAAATTTAGTACCTGTTTTCTAACTAGATGGCGGTGGCGTCGAGTTAGATCTCGCTATGGTTTCGTTACCGATGAAAGTATAAGTAGTTTAGAAATTTTATGTTCGTTGTTGAGACTCTGTATTGAAGTAAAGCTATTATTATACTGTGTTATATCACTTTATATGAGTTTTATTGTGAAGTGTGGACCTTGGGTGGTTGGTGATTTTACATGGTCCTTCGATAGCCGGATCAGTGCGTAATATTGCGCACCGAGTTTTTGTGTATCAGCACAGAAAGCAGTGGTGGATCGCCACTGAAGTGCTTTAAGCGTCGCCTGCAGAGGGCGCGACCGCGGGAACCGAGTGTTTCTGAGGACGTCGCCTGCAGAGGGCGCCACCGCAGCAGTGTCTGCGGGCTTCCGGACATCCCGAGTGTGGACATCCGGATCTAGAAGAAGAGGAAGTGGCATCCCATAGCTGAGCACCAAAGCTGAGAGCGTACTGCGCGCCCCCTGGCGGGCGTTAGCAACAAATAAGTTGGAGAAGTAATAGTGAGTGACGTGTTGTGGACTTAGAATATAAAACCGTGAGTACAATATTTTATTTGTGAAGTTATCAAGATTTGGAACTTTAAAATTAAAGTAATAATCAAGACTTAGAATAATTCAAGTAGTTTTTAGACTTAGATTATTTAAGAAAAAAGTGAACCAACGGGGAATCTATGCCCGATTTTCTAAAAAGTGTAAAGTTAAAAACACTTGTAAAATTTTGAGTCGTCGTCATAGACTTAGAATAATTTCATCAGTTTTAAATTTGTAAAATTTCTGTTCTTGTACAATTTGGTTCCTTTTTGTGTGAATTAATTCAAGAGTTAGATAGCACTTTAAAGTCATGGATTCATTAATAAACTTACAACTAGATAACAAGAAAAATATTGAAAAAGGTAGAATAAATTATAAAAAATCTCCTAAAGAGCGGATATCAGTGTCTTATTTAGAAACCAGGTTAGAAGCACTAGAGGAACTGTGGTCGAATTTCATAAAAACGCACAGGAACCTAGTAGAAAAGCTAGATTCGAAACATAATTACTTCTCTTCGGAGACATATGACAATACTGAGGAGATTTACATAACTTATAAGTCAGAATTGAAAGAGTCTATTAAACAACTAACAACTACAAAGGCTAGTGTAGACAAACAGTCATCGTCAAATACGTGTACGAATGTGAAATTACCTAAGGTTGTTATTCCTACTTTCTCTGGCAAGTATACAGAGTGGACTTCATTCCGTGATTTGTTTTTATCACTTATCCACAAAAATAATTCAATTGACGATGTGCAAAAACTGCATTACTTGAAAGGTCATTTATCGGGTGAACCAGAACAATTGTTACGTCACACTCCTGTGACAGCCGCAAATTATCAGGAATGTTGGCAAATGTTAAATAAACGCTATAATAATAAACGATATTTGTCTAATTCTATGTTGAAGAGATTGATAAATCAATCAAATGTAACAGAATCATCAACTGCGGTTAAAGAATTATTGGATACCACTGTGGACTGTTTGCATGGCTTAAGCACTCTCGGTATTGATGTTAAATCATGGGACACTATAGTCATCCATTTAATAAGCGCTAAGCTAGATAGTGAATCGCGAAAGTTGTGGGAATTGAGAATTAGTGCAAATGATCAATTGCCAACTTTTGAAGAATTTAAAACATTTTTAGAGTCAAGATTTCGCTCTTTGGAGTACTTAGACACATCCAAGACAAAACAGAAATCCACAGATGGTAAATCGAAGGTCTTTCACGCAGTCAAATCAAATAGTAACAACTCTGTACAAATTGTATGTCCATTCTGTAAACAAGATCATTATATAAGTCACTGTAAACAGTTTAGTAAAGAAAGTTACCAAACTCGAAGTGAGTTTGTCCGAACTCACAATTTGTGTTACAATTGTTTAGGCGCAAATCATTCAATTAAGTATTGTCGTGCTAAAACATCATGTCATGTTTGCAAGCGTAGACACCACTCATTATTACACCCCAAGGCATATTCAAGATCATCGTCACCCAATAGCCATCCGGTAGAGGCAGTAGCTGTCAATTCAGCAGTGTCCACACTGCAAACTGCTTCCGGTACGGCAAAAGAATCAGAGTCTTCAACCATAGCGACACACTTTTCTACAAAAGTTGTGCCAAATCGAGTTTTATTAGCGACCGCTCTCGTCGAAGCACAGACTAAGAATGGTCGTAAACAATTGCTGAGGGCGTTATTAGATCAAGGATCTCAGGCCTCTTTCATAACCGAGTCAGCAGTCCAATTGCTCGGATTAAAGAAAATACCAAATAACAGTATTGTCTCAGGCATAGGAGGTGGCGAAGGCGCTTGTGCCTCTAGATACATGGTTTACGTAACCATTCATTCACGTCACGATCCAAATGCAATTATTCAAGTTCAAGCATATGTGTTAAGCAAAATTACAACGTTGATTCCCTCAACCAAACTATGTATGTCAACTTGGCCTGAATTAGAAGATATAACTCTGGCGGATCCAGAGTACCACACTCCAAACAAAATCGACGTTTTGTTTGGAGCAGAAGTTTATAGCCAAGTACTTAAAGAGGGTTTAGTCAAACACTCTCCAGGGCCCATAATTGCTCAAAATACAACCCTGGGATGGATTTTGTCTGGACTAACACCCACAGATTGCGATCTCAATTCAGCACATTGTCACAAGGTTATAGTTAGTATGCATTCACACCTCAGTGACAATGATATGCTCAAACAGTTTTGGGAGATCGAATCTGATGTTACTAATATGAAAAAGATACTTACCCAAGAAGAACAGCTGTGCGAGGAATTCTTCACTTGTACTACTCGACGAGACTCTACCGGGCGATATGTAGTCAAACTTCCATTTCGCGAATCAGATCCACGAAGTAAAATTGGATACACTAAAGACATCGCACTGAAACGATTTCATCACCTTGAACAGCGTTTCAAGAGAAATCATGAGATCAAACAAAAATACACCGAAGTAATCCAGGAATACCTTGACCTTGGACACATGAAGATGGTGTCTCGCGAAACTGATACTAAGCAGTCAGAAGCAGTCTATCTGCCTCACCACGCAGTGGTTCGCGAGGATAAGACCACTACCAAGGTCAGAGTTGTGTTCGACGCTTCTTCTAAAGGATCTAATGGTGGATCCCTTAATGATATGTTGATGGTAGGTCCTACCATACAACCGGAATTACGTCACATCCTCATGAGGTGGCGTACGTATCCAATTGTATTATGTGCAGATATAGTAAAAATGTATCGGCAAATCAAGGTCGCTCCTGAAGACACACATTTCCAGAGACTACTTTGGCGGAGTGAACCTGCATCTGAAATAAAAGAGTATGAGTTACTTAGAGTTACCTTTGGCACTGCATCCGCACCCTACCTGGCCGTGAAGTCGTTGCAGCAACTGGCACACGATGAAGGAGCTGAGTTTCCGCTGGTATCTGAAACCTTAAAAAGCGAATTTTATGTAGATGATTATATGTCAGGATGTCAAACAGTAGAGGAAGGAAAAAGGATTCACAGGGAAATGGAAAAACTACTGGAAAAAGGTGGGTTTCCGTTACAGAAGTGGATGACAAACAACAAGGAATTAGCAGAGGAAATAATGGGAGAAGGTACAAATCAGGAAGGAATAGTGGAGATAAACCTAAACGAGGTAGTGAAAATACTTGGACTTTCTTGGGATAGAGAATCTGACAGTTTCAGATATTCAATAACATTTCCGCAACCTGCGTCTGTAACAAAACGAAAAGTAATATCAGATATATCACGACTGTTCGACCCTTTAGGGTGGGTAGCCCCATGTGTTATACCGGCAAAAATTATGATTCAAAAGATATGGCTTGCCGGGATCGATTGGGATGATCGATTGCCTGAAAACTTATTAAAAGAATGGCAAACATACCAAAAGGAACTATTAAACTTACCTGATTTTCATGTACAAAGATGGGTTGAATCCAGAGAAGATGATGTGATTGTAGAACTCCATGGTTTTTGTGACGCGTCTAATGTAGCGTATGCAGCTGTTACGTATGTACGGATAATTGGCGCTGACGGGAATATTAAAATTAATTTAATATCTGCAAAAACCAAGGTTGCTCCGATAAAGCAACTGTCGATTCCTCGTCTCGAGTTGATGGGTGCTGTTATGTTGGCCAAATTAATTGTGGAGGTAGCTGAGATACTAGTAATACCTAAAGATAGAATACACTGTTGGACAGACTCGACTGTTGTTCTGGCTTGGCTCAGTAGTCATCCCAGCCGCTGGACGACATTTGTTGGTAATAGGGTCTCTGAAATACTGAGTAATTTGGATAATACTCAATGGGGACATGTGAAATCTACTCACAACCCTGCAGATATCGCGTCAAGAGGTATGACACCTTCAGCACTTTCACAGTCATCTCTGTGGAAGCACGGTCCGTTGTGGTTAAAGAAAGAACCAATTGACTATGTCAAACCAAACTCGATGTCAACTAAACTCGAGGAAAGATCATCGAACGGTGTTAAAGCACATGTGACAACAAATGTAGAAGATGAACTGTGGACTAAATATTCATCATATCAAAAATTGATCAGAGTAGTGGCATATTGTAGACGATTCTTAAGATTTAAGCAACATAAAGAACCTTACCTGACAAGTGAGGAGTTGACAGCCGCTCTGGAAATCTGTATAAAAAAATGTCAAGAACAAGAATTTATGGAAGACTTAGAAAACATTAAAAAGACAGGAAATGTAAGTAAGAAGAGCAAATTGCGACCTTTATGTCCTATATTGGATGAAAAAGGAATTTTAAGAGTAGGAGGAAGAATCGAAAAGTCTCAACTGTCAGTAAGCATGAGACATCCTATTATAATTCCACAGCGCCATCACTTCGCTACTCTGCTCATTAGCGAAGCTCACAAAAACACTCTTCACGGAGGTCCAACATTAATGTTAAACTATTTGCGCTCACAATATTGGATACTATCTGCAAAAAATTTAGTAAAGGCTTACGTACGTAAGTGTGTAGTATGTGTTCGGCATTCAGCAACATTTAAAAATCAACTCATGGGTCAATTGCCGACCTGTAGAGTGTCTCCAGCCAGGCCGTTTTTGCATACAGGCGTTGATTTCGCCGGTCCGATTAACATCAGAGTATCTAAGGGTCGTGGCAATAAAGCTTACAAGGGGTACATCTGCCTATTTGTGTGCATGGTCACTCGAGCAGTGCACATCGAGGCCATTAGTGACCTTACCTCTGAAGGTTTTATAGCCGGTTTCAAGAGATTTGTCGCTAGAAGAGGCCATTGCAGTGACATTTGGAGCGATAACGGTAAAAATTTTGTAGGCGCAGCTAAGGAACTGCAGATATTAGTCGCTGCTGAACAGTCAGCGGTCGCTAATGAAATTAGGAGTTGGCTCAGTTGTAAAGGTGTCAAGTGGCACTTTATCCCTCCCCATGCCCCAAATTTTGGTGGACTTTGGGAAGCCGGCATTAAGTCAACAAAATTCCACATGAAGCGCGTCATTGGTGACTCCACTCTTACCTACGAGGAAATGGCCACGTTACTTGTGCAGATTGAGGCTTGCCTCAATTCAAGACCGATTTCTTATATTTCCCAAACCCCTGATGATCCAATGCCGCTAACACCCGGTCATTTTTTAATCGGGGAACCTCTGGTTCTTGTGCCGGAACGTAATTACGAGCATAGCTCTGTTGGCACACTGAGGCGATGGCAACTCTTACAAAAAATGACCCAAGATTTCTGGCGACGATGGTCTAGGGAATTTTTAACTTCGATGCTACAGCGCTATAAATGGTCGCAAAAAGAATTAGAGCCGAATATTGGCGACATTGTTCTTGTGAAAGAGGACAATCTACCTCCAGGTAAATGGTTACTGGGGAGGATTTTAGAAAAGCATCCTGGTTCGGACGGACTCACACGAGTGGTTACCATAAAGTGTAATGGTTCTGTATTTAAGAGACCAATTTGTAAACTCTGTGTATTGCCAATCAGTGATTGATATGTTTCTTTTTATTATAATTTTAGTTTGTTTTTTTAATTTTAGTATTTTATAGCCCCCTTGACCTCATGGTGGGCGGCTTCAATTTAAAGGACAACTCATTCGAGCATGTCCTTGGTGGGCGGAATGTCGAACCATATCACATTTAATTATATCATTTTTAGTTAGTACATGAGATTATGCGAAATTTAGTACCTGTTTTCTAACTAGATGGCGGTGGCGTCGAGTTAGATCTCGCTATGGTTTCGTTACCGATGAAAGTATAAGTAGTTTAGAAATTTTATGTTCGTTGTTGAGACTCTGTATTGAAGTAAAGCTATTATTATACTGTGTTATATCACTTTATATGAGTTTTTTGGTGATTTTACAGTAAGTGATAACGAGATCTTTTTTTTTGTAAATAACACCTATGAATATGTAGAATTACCGACAGTAGGGATTATTTTTTTTATCATAATAATATAATTTTTAGTGCGTCTTGAATATTTCAATAAGGTGACCATGGCTTATCTTTTACAGAAAACTTTGCACGTATTATATTAGAATAACTCAAGGATTCTAAATTAAATGAAAATCCTTACTATATATTATTATATATATATAATATTATAAAAGCGAAAGTAAGTTTATTTGTTACTATTTCACGCCTAAACCACTGAACCGATCATCCTGAAACTTTGCATATAGATTTTCAGGTGTACGGAGACGGTGTTTTATCCCGAAAAAAGTAGTTTCCGAAAAAAACAATCAAAACGTGGTTTTTGTTGCACATGTCTTAAGAATATTTTCTTCCAAAATTGTCAAATTCTCAATTAACGCGAGCGAAGCTGTGGAAAAAATCTATTGAAACGATAAGATACAAAACTATGTTTATTTATTTAAAAATAATAAACCTTTTTTATTTAACCTCAATAACTAAGTTACATTAGTTTAAGAACTTAGTTATTAAGGTTAAATAAAAAAGGTTTATTATTTTTTGCTTTTCAGTTTTTTCGGCGGTTTAATTTTTTTGTTAAAAAGTTTTTATTTTATAATTTTTTGTGGCTATAATCTAGGTACTAATTGTTTGCCAACGGGCAGGCATATGTGGCACTGAGTAGAGTAATAATACACATCTCAGCATGCAAATCTGTGAGTGAACAATAAATCACCCCTATTTTCCCACCTTTAGGGTTGGAATTTCTTTTCCAAATTTATATGGGACCAACTTTGGGGTATAATACCCTTTCCAATAAAAAAAGAATGATCAAAATCGGACTACTCTGTAAAAAGTTATGTGTAGTCGTATATAAAAAAAAATAAAAATATACGCGTCGACTTAAGAACCTCCGTTTTTGTTCGTCGGTTAAAAATAGGTGGAAAGTGTTCTGTAAACAATAAGCCATGGTCACCCTATCGACATATTCAAGACGTATTGATGATTCCGTACACAGCTCCTGAAATGTAAACCTAGGATTTTTTTGCGCATTTTTACCAATTTTGACAAATTCAAATCTAGGTTTTACAAAAAACTTCAGACCTCTGCGATGCTTTTTCAGCGAGATATCGGCCATAACGTATTTTACACCGTTTCAATGGCGCGGCCATGGGGTTTTAGTCTCACAGCTCCTGAAATATAAACCTAGGATTTTCTGTTGTATTTTTACTAGTTTTGACAAATTCAAATCTGGGTTTTACAAAAAACTTCAGACGTCTGCGATGCTTTTTCAGCGAGATATCGGCCATAACGTGTTTCACACCGTTTCGATGGCGCGGCCATGAGGTTTAAGTCTTGCAGCTCCTAAAATATAAACCCAGGAATTTTTCCTATATTTTTACAAATTTTTTACAAATTCAATCTGTTATTTACCTAAATTTCAGGTCTCTGCAATGCTTAGTTTTAAAGATCTCCGTGGCCGCGCGGTTCGCCGCGTTTCGATGGCGCGGCCACGTTCAAACCCTTATAAGTTTTTAACCATAGCTTTGACAAATTTATGGTTTTGGGAATCAACTTTTACAAATTATTACAAAATATTGGCATGGTTTTTTTTAAAAAAAAACGTCGTGGCCGCGCCATTGAAACGGACACCAACAATGTAGGTGGACGTGTGAGGTTTGTTAGGCAGACTTGTGATTATTTTATGTTTTTATTTATTTATTATAAGGGTACACCAACAGCTTCTGTATAGTATATATCTTAAGTTATATAGTGGTAACAATAGCCTCCGATTTACAATAGTCGCCAATTACAGGTTAATCAACAATTTCAGAAATAGGTGATAACACATAATGATAGTACAGACGCCCACATCAAGCTACTACAATCTGTCAAATTTCTTTAATAGATTTTCAACTTTATTGCTAAAGCATTAAGGTTCAAGGTGGATTGGGAAAATTTGACAGTTTCGTGTAGCTTGACCTGCTGGCGTCTGTACAACTAAAGGCTCTAGGCTAACTAAAGGAATTTAGAAATTATGGCAAAATAATTTAGGCTTTATGATTTATAAAAGTTATAAAAAATCGTCTTTTACAAAAATGTCTCTTTGCCACTGTTAACTATTTCATTTCTTAATTAAACCAGAACAGATTAATGTAAATGATAACTTACTTTCCACGTGTTGTATAAGGTAAACTGGCTGACGCATAATATTTCTAATTCTTTATCAGAAACACTTTTCTTCCATTTCTTCTCTGATTCATCATCAAATAATTTGATACTCAATATTTTTCGGACACTGAAATATTTTGGTAGGTAGGTAATATTGATTTTGATTTAATTACTGCATAGAAACTGTATTAAATTATGGCTTAGTTATATAGGTTTATTATAGAGAATGGTTCTGCTACTCACAACAAAAAAGCAACTTTATAGTGAGCTAAAAATCAGCATAGACTCTATTTAATAGAGGTTTTTATGAGAGGCACAATACTTATTGCAAGACAATGGTACACAATTATGTCGAAACTAATATTATAAAGAAAAAAGATTTAATTTTTTGTGTTTGTTTGTAACATTTTCACACTAAAAGACTACATGAATTTGGATAAAGTTTGGCACATGGGTAGACCTGGATTAGGCCATAGAATATTTTTAACCCGATATTCCCACGGGATTGATACTTAAGCGGGTGGAAACGCGGGGTGTAACTAGTAAATATATTATATTAATGAGTATACTGTGAGAATGAAAAAGACGCTCAAGTAAGTACTTAATTAATTTAAAATTTTAGAAGAGCCATTTTTGTTATTCTTACATCTCTTAGAAATTGATAGGTACTTACATGTATTCCATATCCTTCTTGCTATCATTATTTGATATTCCAATAAATACACAAATACCTTGTCCAATACTGCTTATTACTTCATCGTTTACTGGAATCATAATAAAATACTTTACGTATCAATAGGATTTGGGGACGCCTTTGGCCAGCAGTGGGACAGAAAGGCTAACAAATAAAAGTATTCATGTAATATCATTAACCATATTAAAATATCAATAAAATAATTTATAAAAATAGTTTGACCAAGAATAGGTACTAGAGTGAGAAAGGCTATTTACACCATTCTGCTAAAGCTAATAAAAAGTAAAATTAAATGGGATTTTGTAAACCCAATTTAATTAAAGATTTCTAATAAGATAGAGATAGTTACAGATTTTGTTTTAAAGTTAACCTAAAAATTACATTGTTACAAACTCACCGGTAACTTTAGCGTTCATAACTCGCTGTATTAGTGCTTTCATTTTGTATGTTATTTTTTGTACTCTTATTATTTATAATTTACGATTATAATTAGTTTGAAAATATTTATTTACAATTTCTCCACAACATCACAACATAGTTTGACAATGACAGTCTGTGATGACAGTGACTAGAACTGTCAGTGTCAATAATCATTTTTCATAAGTCAACACAAACTGTAGCAGTTTTTCTCCATTCAGCCCACTCTGAAACATTTTCTTGTTACTGGTACTGCTGCGGTGTACCCTCTCATATTTCAATGGCTATAAAACTAATAAACACATTAAATTATTGCAATTATAATAAACTACATAGGTGTTTAGTTGATAAAAATGAATGCATGTGACATTATATGCATTAAAAAAAGAATCATTGTAACTTTCTGTTCCATTGTAGTTCAGCTATTCGATACGAGATGACGTTTTTCATAGTTATGATTCTTTCTTTAAAAAAATCCAAAAGATGGCGCCTGTTGGTTTCATTACTCCCAATGCTTGAAAATATTTTATCTTTCACTGTACAATAACTTTAACACATAGGTTTATCACATATGTAGATATTGCACATTATTTTCTTGATGTCATTGGCCTAATGCCCGAATTTGATTTCGTAACCTACTAATTTTTTAAACGCTTTTTATTTGTTTTCTTTCTAAAGCAGAAGAAACACTACATTGAGATAGGTAAAGTCCTTATGCTTTTAGGCCTAACATATTATGAAAACGAAAAGAAAAGGCTAAAAACGAAGATTGCAGCATTATAGTTAGACCTTATTACCTAGGTACTTATATTATCAAAGCCAAATTAACAGTAAGAACTTTGCCGTTTTTATCTGCTTTTAATTTAGTAGATAGTTAATCATGTAAATAATATTCTTAATCAAACAACCTACACATGTAGGTAGTTTAAATATTTAATTCTACCGCACTACAACCATAAATCATTACAGCACACATTAAAAACACATGTTTTATTATTTTCAAACAATACCAGCTGAAGACTGAAGGGCACAGCACCAGACATCTACAAGTTATAAGGTGTCACTCGCAAGTCGCACGTGGCGACAAGGTCATTCCCCAGGGTGATGTGCTTACGCAGGCAAATGGAGTTGCAGTAGGTCTGCTAAAAAAAAAATTGCAAATTGGCCTAAAAGACACAGAGTTCTGAGGTAACAAACGGGAAAAAACAACGTGAGTACTTAATTATAAAAGGTTATCTTCTCCTTTTTTTGAAGTCGGATAAAAAAACCAGCCAAGTGCGCGTCTGACTCGCGCACTGAGGGTTCCCATTCCTATCCACCATAACTATTACCATCTCATCTTATTACTAGAGCTCTTACTTTAATCCAAAAAACCTTCGAACCAGTTTTTGTAATACAAAGTTGCATGTGTACCTTCTGTTTCCTCTACATCCTGTGGTTGAGGGCAAGTGCGTTTGCGCAGGTCACGTGTTGCCGCCACGTGCGCGCCCGAACGAGCCCGAATGCCCGGCGCGTGGGCGTCACCGTTCATGGAAACAATTTAGTTACATAGGTACCTACATCCTACTTTAGTTTAGGGTTTTCGGATGTGGATTGTTTCTGGCGGTTAAAATGCAGTTTGGTTTGATTAGGTTTCGTTGCGAGTTTAACCAAGCAGGTAGGTAAAAGCTAGGCTGGGCCATTATCACATGTACTGACTTGTTTTTTTTTTTTTGTTGGCCTGTACTGTCCCGCAGCTGGGCAAAGGCCTCCCCTAAATCCTTCCAGGAAATCTATTCCTGCGTCACCGCAAACAGCCCTCGCGGTACGCGTCCAGGTCATCTCGCCATTCCTTTCTGGACCGGCTTCGGCGACACCATCCATATTCAGACCCATTATGTGGAGACTTTAGCCTAGATTTTTATCTACTCGATAAAAATCTTAAATTCATGTTGACAGACCCACAGCCTGTACAGCTGGGTGTAGAATCATGAAATTTTGCACAAGAGTTCCTTAGGTATAGGTAACGAAAGTGAACTATCAACTAAGGAAGGATTTTTCAAAATTTATTCCCTAAAGGATGGATATCGATAGATAGAAAATGAAGTTTGTATGGAAGTTCGTCGTTTTTGCCGATAGGAAATCCCACCGGACACACGGTTTGTGTCAATATAACTTAGGTACTTATGAAAGACTAGCTTCTGCCCGCGGCTTCGCCCGCGTGGATGTCGGAAATTATCCCACGGGAACGTGCTAACAGGATAAAAAGTATGTGCTTCCCCAGGATGTCATCTATATCTATGCCAAATCAGAAGTTCAGTGGTTTAGGCGTGAAAATGTAACATACAGTTTCAAGTTCAAATCCTCCCCTTAAAAACCGAATTACCCGTTTTTGTCCCGTCAGTGGTAAATTTTCGACAACTTTACATACTTATTTATTATTAATTATTTTCTGTCAAAAGTATCAATACTGAGTTTCTAGTTACTCAGACCGCGCATTCAATTTCTTCGACATAAACTTAACACCCCTATATCCCCCTTTGAGGGGTAGCGTTGACAAACTTATAATGATAAACTTTATTACTTACTTAGGCAAATTTCAAGTTTATTTATTAACTAAATGAATAAGATTTTTCATATAAACTGTATCCCCGCTTTTCACACCCACAGGGGTGGAATTAAAAAAAAATCGTTTGGGATGTATTCATAACTTGACCCAAAGATTATTTATACTAATTTTCGAGTTAATCAAGCCATGCAGTAAAATCCTCCCCTGAAAAATTTACTACCCCATTAATTTCAGCCCGTCAGGGGTAGATTTTAAAAAAACCCTGATACACATTATTCTTTACTTTCAATATTAGGTATAAATACTGAGTTTCGAGTCAACCGGACTGCGCGCTAAAATTCTTCCATACTAACTTTGAAACCCCCCAATCCCTTATTAGAGGGTAGTTTAGAAGAAAAAAAACTGACAATCTTCATAATTTATTTAGATAAGTATTCGTGCTAAGTTTCAAGTTTATTAACTCAAGGAATAAGATTTTTCATACAAACTTTCATCCCCTATTTTATCCCCTTGGGGGTAGAATTTATCAAAATCATTTCTTAGCGGATGCCTACGGCATAACATCTACCTGCATGCCAAATTTCAGCCCGATCCCTGCAGTGGTTTGGGCTGTGCGTTGATAGTAGATCACTATGTCAGTCAGTCAGTCAGTCACCTTTGAGTTTTATATATTTAGAAGATACTTTTCCGGCATAAAAAGTACCCAGTGTAGTGCCCAGGATATTAAAGAATAATTATACCAAGTTTCATCGTAATCGAACCGGTAGTTTTTGCGTGATGCCTGAACAAACAGACAGACAGACAGACAAAAAAAATTGTAATCACTTTTTTGGGTTCGGTGTCGGTCTAGTAACACTCCCTGCCATTTATTTTTTTGATAATTTCAATGTACAGAATTTTCACTTCTACAGATTTATTATAAGTATAGAAGATGTTTTAGAAGACCATGGTGGGTTGGCGCCCGAAAGTGTGACAAACATTCTTACCAAGGTTATCGTATTATAATCCAGTAACTGCGTAACAGTAATTGTGGAGGTCAGATAGGTAGTCGCTTCATGTAAAATACTGGTATTCAGCTGCACCCGGTAAGAATGGAAGCCGACTCCAACATATGTAGCTGGGAAAAGCTAGGCTAGGGATGATGGTCCCAGGCTATGCCGGTTTCCCATGGCCCTCCCATCACGGCGATGTGGGAACACCGCTGAGTTTTAGTGGGTATACTGTCATTCCGACAGGGAGTCCCACATACCCCGCCTCGTCCCCCGCGAGGCGGGGATGCATAAAACCTTTCTCAGCGAGAAAAAAATAAATAAAGGGATGATGGCGGGGTTGGTGAGCTCATAATAAATGAATTTTTCGGGGGAGTAGGTTCAACCATCGCACCATTCATACCTACATATTATTGACGCCAAGCAGGTTTTATGTAAGTACCTATTCATAAAATAAATTCAAATGCAAGTCGCCTGATGTTTTATGTCGTCACGTTTTTCATACACCTGCGATTTTCACTTACAATATAAACAAATAATAAAAATAACTAAGGAAATAAAAGTCACGCGAAATTTAATACAACCTAGAAATCAATACAATTCCTGCAATTCCTATAACCTATTGATAAACAATGGATAAATATAATAGTTGTTTTTTATTTATGTACGGTTGAGACTGGGTCATCTCTTAACTGCCAGGGTTTATTTGTAATTTTATATTTTGAATTGTTTCTTTATATGTTTTTTTTTTAAGTTTTAAGTACATTGTTCCCACATATAGAAGCAACAAGAAAAATGTACCCAGGATTTTGTAATAATATCTTGATTTAAAAGAGTGTCCTTGGAGTTTCTTGCCCGTTCTTCTCCATAGAGATCTACGTTTTGGAATGGGCAACTAGCGTCAACTTTCTGACTAACTGACCGACTATTTAATTTTGACAATTCAAAAGTGCCTGTAAATGGTTTCATTGAAATAAATGATTTGAGTTTGAGTTTAAATGATCAAGAAGACCTGCCATACTTTAATCAACTGGTTAATTAGTACCTAATCTGTGGGGTAATTGCGTAACACACTATCAGTAGCAATGGCTTTAGTTTTGACAGTTCAACAACATTCCTTGCGTTATTTACTAGATAATAATACAATATAATAATAGTGTTGGTAACTACAAACTGAAATATGGGGGTGCAATTCCCACTCGTAACAATATATTGTGTAACAAAATGGCCGGTCCGGTGGGCTAGCACGAACGCGAAGAGGTAACGTAACGAAAATTCGAACGATTTTAAAATTGAAAGGACTCGTTTCGCGCATAGTGTTCACTGAGTTTTAAGACTATAATTAATATCTATGGGTGATAATAATTGTGCTTTTCGCAAAAATAAATACCAAAATGCTATAAAGGCTCATTTTCATCGGTCGAAAGGCTCGTATGCGGGGTTCTGGAGGTCTCTATAACACATGCCATAGGGCCTGCATGCAGGAAACTGTTTTTATTAGTCGATAGGGCCAGCACCTGTGGTGCTGGAGATTTCTGTAAAGCATCCCGTAGGGCCTGCATTCGGGGACCCGTTTTCATTGGTCGATAGGGAACGATTTTGGTATACGGAGAACCTGCACAGCACGTTTGGCAGTTGCTTTAAGAGGAAACGCGGGTGGTGTTTTTTCTATAGAGACGTTCTCGCCTGTTTTCTTTCTGGTTAATGACCATATGGCTATGATTTTTTACAGAATAATAAATGTTAGTTACTTTTATATCCCTATGTTTTCCTTTTTGATAATACATTATTTTTATAAGCACTAGAACCCTCAAAAAATGCTCAAAATTGCCTATTTAGACCGCTGTTAACAGAGGCCTAGGGTACAAATTTGACAATTATTAATGAAAAAAGGAAAACATGGCGACACAGTATATATCCTTCTTATCCAGTTTATGAAATATCTTTTAAATTGGTTCAATATTGGTGGAGAAAATAGGCGAGAGCCAAACCTCGAAAATGTGACTTTTTACTTAGGTAGGCTATTCAGTCGGATCTGCAGTTGTCCTTATCGCACGAATTAGAGGGCGATAGGCAGAGGCGAGAGGGCAGAGCGACAGCGATAGTTTCTTCAAATACCTAATTTTCAAAAGTCTTTCCGCCCGCCTTTCCTCTTAAAGGCTCATTTTCATTAGGTGTGTTTCACCGATGAATTTCATTGATCGCTACGCCCGCTACGAGGATTTCCACGCAGACGGTGTCATTGTACTGACCGCGTTATCAACCTATGACTTTCATTAGTCATTGCCCCGCCTGCGGTGAGTCCCCGCATGCTGTATCTACATCAACCGAGTTATCGACTAATGAAAATGATAGTTGTATTTTAGATTAAAAAGTCGTTCGAATATAATTTGCGTTTACGTCGCACGTTCGTGCTAGAGCCTCTGTTCTCGCCACTTTCGGGTTTCCTCGCTAGTTACGTCATCATTATTTATTATGTTAATAAACTATTGTTTTTTCTTGGAATTTGGGAAATGATTGTATTTGTTTGTATGATGAGGCAAAAGATACAGTAGTACTTTAGTTGAAGTAAGAATCATGTGTTTTACAGTAGTTAGCTTCGATCAAAAGGAAACCCTACCTTTTAGCCGGTCTAATATAGGGACCCATTACCCCTATTGGCATTCAATTGCGTTGCATTTGAATGATTTTGAAGCATATTTCTGTTCCTTGCCTCATATGTTCGAAAAATTTATCTGCTCAACAACGGAAATAACGCAATGAATGTTGTTGAACTGTCAAAATGAAAGACATTGCTACTGTAACTATTAGTGTGTTACGCTATTACCCCGCTGATGTAGGAATGCAGGGTTGTGCAACCTTGCTTCTGAGGTCAGAAAATTGTTGACCTATCTCTAGGCAGTGCCGGATTAAGACTACTTGATGCCCTAAGCATTCCACGCCTGTGGGCCACCCTGTCCACTAGGAAAATAGTAACAAACTTTAAAAAAATATTTATTACATCGAGACAGATCATTACGTTCCTTAGCTTAAGTAAAATTTAGTAAGTATAATTTAATTTTGTGTGAATTAAGTTTAGCAATTTTAGCATATTCGCCTCTATGAACTATACAGGCCCTGTATTACAGGGTGACTTGTAATTTACGACGAATACGACAGGACGTAGTTACTGATAGTGATACTTAGTTAATTGTTGCAAATGGGCCCCCATTTAACTAACTATATGCCATGTATGAGGTGCCCAATGAAATAGCAGTGAAGGCCAGTCTATTTGCGAGTTTAGAGAAAAGTGATATTTAGTGATGAATTCTGAGAAATTTTCAAAAATACATAAATAATAGAGTTTTCTCGAATCCCATGAAATTTTACCTAGGCTTTATGGGGTGCTTAACTGTTGCCACTATCATGGCCTGCGAGGAATACGTCAAACTACAAGTCACCCTGGATAATATTGATAAAGCAGCGAGCCTTTTCAACAAAGACGTTGTACCTATCTTAAATATCTTTGCTTTTCAACGTCAACGCAACATCTCCCGCCCACAAAACACGTAGGTAGGTTTTCAAACAGCCTTGCTTTTCATGAGCTAGCAAATATTTTTTTGGTGCTATTTATGGTGCCCCCCAAGACGTGATGCCCTAAGCAATTGCTTAATTTGCTTTGGAGCTAATCCAGAACTGCCTCTAGGACTCTTAAATAAGGCCGAAACTAAAGATATCCCGAATGACTTTATCCCGAATGAATGCTATCCCGATGCACTCTATCCCGAATGGACGCATTCCCGAATCACGTGATTCCGAATGAACGGTAGGTATATTACGGTATTTATCATGTCACAAGACATTTTCAATGTAAGCGTTTGCTGACTCAAGTGCCGAGTATCTATGCAAACTGTTATCACTTATCAATGAACATTCTATGAAAGATAAGATGAAACTGAACTATTAGAGTACAATTGAAAAGAATATTAGGTATTTATTGCAGCTAGCGGGTCATAAAAAAAATTTGTGTCTGCAGTATAGTTTCCCCTTGGGAATAAGACTATCGTTTTTATTTCCTTAATATTGTACAAATAAGGAAATAAAAACGATAGTCTGGTATGAATAGATATATGTATAACTAAACTATGTTTATGTACAAGAACAATAAATTAACACGTCTGCTACTGCTGCGGAGCGTGTGCGCTTGTTGGCTGCGGGTAAGTGGGAGTCGGGTTTGTGGCTTCATGGACTATCTTCGTCGGGCATAGGCACTTTATTCGACGTTGTAGGTATGTTTGATATCAATACCCTGAGGCCACGGGGTCCGAGTGCTCATGGTCTTTTTAAGAAAATCTCAAATCGACTGGTTGACAACTTCCCGTGACCCAAGGGCTGGCTTTTACACTGTCCAGAGGCTAGGTATTGCCACATATTATTTAGGCCATTTTCTTTTGTAGTTTTTTTTAAGTATTCTATTATTTTAGTTATTGAGAATGTGAAGACTATGTGGGTCTTTTTTTTACTCTCTTCTATTAGCTTTGTCATGGTCTGGCAGTTTGAGTAATTTATGTGGCCTACCCAAATGTCCTTTCTTTGGTATTGTTCGTCGAATCGTTGAGCTCCTTAAGTTTTGAGTTGAGCTGCACGATTTCTGACAAATGCGTGCACTGACTGGACAGGTCCTCTCAATCTGTGTGGTTCTTTCCTCAAAAGACCATTTCAGACTTCGATCTACATGGTCTTCATATTATTATGATCTGACCAAGATTATGTCTGGACTTTAAATATTAACAAATATTACATAAGTCTTTTAATAAAATTCAGTAGGTAAACAAATATAACCAATTACTTATAAACTTGCTCAGAAAACTCGCCAGTCACCAGACATGTGCCGAAGGGCACGTGTTTGAATTAAATCTGTTTGTATCGTCAACGTTATCAACACAACGTGACGGCCACATTAACAGGCGTTAATTGAATAATTACGGTATGCAACGTTTTGGGTAGGTACTTACAACGTTTTTGTGTCAATGAGTTACCAAGGCTTGTGGCTAAGAAATAACAGCCGCACGGTTCGATCGATCAAGGTTGGTCCGTGGATGGGTGACCATCATACCAAGACCCCTCCGTGCTTCGGAAAGCACGTTAAGCCGTTGGTCCCGGCTGTCATTCGTAAATCTTTGGCAGTCGTTACGGGTCGTCAGAAGCCCGAAAGTCACAGCAGCTAGTCTTACCAAGCGGTAGGTATTGTATTACCCAATAACTGGGTTGTGGAGGTCAGATCGGCAGTCACTACATGTAAAATACTGGTATTCAGCTGCATCCGGTTAGACTGGAAGCTGACCCCAACATAGTTGGGAAAAGGCTAGGCAGATAATGATGAGTACCTAAATCGTAATACATAATCGGTTGTAGTAGTTTATACCGGTAAGCAAGTTAGGGTAATATTTCTAGATAGTTGTGTCTTAGATGCGTTGGTGCCCCACTAAGAATGGCTGCGACTTATGAGTTGTAGCTCGCATGTTCGAACACAAGCAGGTACTTTGTGTAAATTATTTCATCACCACTGCTCTTAAAATGGTAAAGGAAAACATCGTGAGTTTCCTCACGAAGTTTTCCTGTGGCATGTCCTAGAACCAAAAATTCCAAGACATGTGACATCCGCCAACTTGCACTGGGCACGCGTAGTAGTATGGCCCACTCCCTCTCTCAGAAAAGAGGCCTGTGTCCCAGCAGTGATGACATTATAGGATGATTGAAGTGAAGAAGTGAAGTTGTTGTACTAGTTGCAAACAACAAGGTCAATCATTAAAATGAAAGAAGCACCTAAAAAAATATATTATTATTACGAAATGTATGGAATTCAGAATCATACCGTTTTGAAGAGGTAGGCAGTTATTACTTTTATCAGGAAATGTTGATATTCACACGTTTCTGAATGAATAATAAAAAATGACTCGTCATCAATTTAATAAGATTCATAAGATAATTTCCATAATATAACAGTATTTTATTTTATTGCCACTACGCTACAGTCACCTTTAATATCTGATGTCCAAAGAATGGACTATGAATAGACATCACGTTGACGTGCAACGTGCAACAGAACACACGGAAGTTCTAGAATGCGATGTAACACAAGTGTGACCTCGCAACAAGGCCTTTCCGCGCTCTTGTAGTCTTGTCGTTTACAATATTTACAGCGGCATTGAAAATGCGTCTATTTTGCACTTCGTTGATTTTACATGTACACGTGACTTGAAGCGTGGAAAATGTGTAAACGGACATTGAATAAGTTTTGTGAGGCTTTTCCTGAACAACTTTTGTGAGGCTTTTCCTTAACAAGTGGTATAAGGCTTTTCCTAAACAACTTTTGTGAGGCTTTTCCTGAATAAGTTGTGTAAGGCTTTTCCTGAACAACTTTTGTGGGGCGTTTCCTGGACAATTATTCTGAGGCTTTTCCTGAATAAGTTGTGTAACGCTTTTCCTGAACAAGTTTTGTGAGGGATTTCCTGAACAAGTTTTGTAAGGCTTTTAGCAACATTATGAGTTTTATCCTTTGCATTTACAACAGACAAAATACGCTCAATATACGCTCCTGGCTATAAAAAAATGTCGTTTCAGGAAAAAACATTAAAACTCAGGTAGGTAACTCGCTTGTGCGCAGGTTTTGTGGATTACTGAAATAATACACTAAAATTAATTAGGTATAAGGAAAATAAGCCATAACTGTGCCTAACAATAACAATATTATTAAACTAGACCTATCTCTCATTTCTTTAGATGTGCAGATCTTCTAACAATTGAATAATTGGAAAACAATGGATTATTGCTTAATAATAACATGAGGTACCTATGTTATTATTAAGCAATAATCCATTGTTTTCCAATTATTCAACTAAAAGTTTCCGCCTATTGTTACTATATGTAATGTACAGACACCAGCACATTAAGCTACTACAATCTGTCAAATTTATTTAATAGATTTTCAACTTTATCGCAAAAGCATTAAAGTTCAAGGTTGATTGGGAAAATTTGACAGTTTCGGCACAGTATTTTCGGGTAGCGTGACCTGCTGGCGCAAAACAACAATAATACCAGTACAGATTTCAAGAAATATTTAATTTAAGTTGAAACGATTTTGTTTTCATGAAATAGTTGTTATTGTTTTTGCTGGTACACAGCAGCATACATAATATCTACAGGAAAATATATGAAAATAATCATTGAAAATCGGTTGAAGTACCATTCGTCATACAACTACGCACGTGCAGATGAAATAGTTAAAACGGTACATACTTAATATTATTTTACCCTAATCAATCAATCTGCCAAACCTTTTTCAAACTGTGTTGAGGTCAGCTTCCTGTCCATTTAACCAGATACAGCTGAATACCAGTATTGTACATGAAGCAACTATCTGACCTCCAGAACCCGGTTACTGGGTAACACGACACCCCTTGGTAAGACTGGTTGTCGGACTTTCGGGCTTCTGACGACCCGTAACGACTGTCAAAGATCTACAGATGATAACCGGGACCAACGGCATAATTTCTGAGGCACAGACGGGTCTAAAACAACACCCTTATAATTGCCAAGACACTAAATCAAAGCTCTACTGTGATTGGTGGTATGGTGAACAAATTATCGGTTCATGAATATCAATTTTGCGTTTTGTCAACAAACCATACTTACCACTAATTCAAGTATTCTCCCCCCTATTTTATGTAACTGTAACGCACTATAAAAGCCATTATAGTGTAGTAAACTATATCTTCCAAGCTTCCATATCGTACTAGCTTTTGCCCGTGACTTCGTTCGCGTGAAAGTCTTAAGACATCATAATCCTACTAATATTTCCTACTAATATTATAAATGCGAAAGTTTGTAAGGATGGATGGATGGATGTTTGTTACTCTTTCACGCCAAAACTACTGAACGGATTTTGGATGTTTGGCACACAGATAGTTTATAACCAGGAATAACACATAGGATACTTTTCATAGAGATTGAAACTTACGCGGGTGAAACCGCGGGGCAGCTAGTATACTAATAATAGCAGCCACATTTCCCGCACACACTATACAGATTCATTTTCGCTTAACGTTATTTCTGACTTTTTATCTTGTTTCTCGGCTCCTAAAGATCTTGGCGTGATGCTAAATACTCTATAACCTTCCTGAATAATTGGGCTATGAAATGCAAAAAGATTTTTTCAAATCCGACTGGCAGTTTCAGAGATTAGCGCGTACAACAAATTCTTCAGTATTCAAATCCAAATTCTTCAACCGTTTTATTATATTAGTAATCTTTGTGATCGTCGAAAGTTATTGTTCTTTTCCTCGGGGGGAACAGTATTCTTTTCCTGGTTGGAAGATACCCTATAGTATATATATGTCGGAGATGGTATGTCTGTCTCTCGTTAGCATCAGGCATATTTTAATTACTGTGGGCGTACTATGGGTAGTGTTGGTTATTTCACAATAGAAAAACGGTTTACAGTTCCAATCAGATTACAATTCACGAACAAGTCAGTCACACTAGCAATCACACACTGTAGGTACACAACTCAACGATACGGAACGCAATTGACAGTTTCTAAACACATGTTGTTCGTACGATGTCCAATGTTTTGATGATCTCGAGAGCTCTGCTCACACCGTTCTTTGTAGCGGTCGCTCCCACCACGAACTCAGGCTAGACTCTGTCCAGCGCCATGAGATGGCGCTGACGTTCCGAATAGTCAAACGAATGACTCCGACATATTTTTTTCTATAACCCTTGACAACGTATATGCAAAATTTCAAGATGATCGGTTCAGTGGATTAGGCGTGAAAAGGGAACAAACGAACAAACAAATATTACTTTCGCATTTATAATATTAGTTAGTATTATACGAGTAGGTTGTATCATTATGCTTAGGGGTAGTTTTGTTTACCCAAACATTATAGTGACTTCTCCAGTCAATAGGCTTTACTTCAAAAGTGGGTCAGATTTTCTTACCTGATATATTCTTAGATCACACGCAATACTCATATTGATAGCATTATCATTAATCTACCAAACTGTTATCAATAAGTAGATTATACTTAGAAGCTTAGTAATTAGCACGCGATGCAGTATAAATATTAGTTTAGATAAAATTACACTGATAAAATTCACCGATAGAAATGTTGGCTAGCCTTTTAACTAAACGGTGCCGTTCAACTTGCGGCCTGAATAATATTCAGCCAATACAACATTTAATGAACAGGCTGGCTGATGCTTAAGCCATTTATCTAACAGGGTGAAAATGTGAGAGGAATAAATGGAACTACATTTAAATGGGTAGGTAGTCCTTGTAACAATTATTGTCATTTAAACATTAATTAACTTATACCCTGTCGTTTTTGCGTCGGGGGTTACAAATGACCTCTTTACTCTCTCAAATAAACAGCGACGAATTATTACAATTAATTGTGGCTGTTATTAATTTCTTATCCACTCATAGAATAATATCAACACAGCTTGTGACGTCACATGTTTTATCTAAATACTTACCCAAATAATATTGGTTTTGATATCATATTATCATAGCAATAATATAAAAGTAAAGTCATAGAAAACAAAAATAATTAGATTAGATTAGTTAGAATGTACACAACAACCAGAAAATTAATTTCCTGTCTTCGATCAATAATAGTACTAGATTAAGGATTAGGAACAAAAATCAGTCGCTCAAGTGGCCACGTTTGCACACACGTAAACATCTACATTTCTTAGAAAATAGTTTAATAATATTAACAACTTCAGTTTATTATAAACCTTAATGCTTAAACATAAAGTTTAATTACCATTGCAAAATATATTTAAAATGTCGCTTGAAAATAAAATCATTCTATTTTTAAATTTTCAGTCATTTATTCTAAAAAAAAAAACTTAATGTCCAAGTAATAAGGTTAAAAACATACTAATTTGAAATAAGACCACAAAAGTATTTGTGGTCTTATTTTTCGGGTCGTTTTTGAAGCGCTTATCGGGAATCTAGTACTATTATTGATCGAAGTTTCCTGTCCAAAAAAGGATTATGGATAAGCTCTCAGAGAGAAACAGTTCCCAAAATATCTTGTACGCTCTATCTTCCCTGTACCATTGTCCCATCGCGACACAGGATTTTTTTTTCCTATTCTATAACTGCTGGGCAAACGCCTCCCCCAAATCCTTTCAGGAACTCGAACGGCGCCCACCTCGAACCATCTCGCCATCTCTTTCTGGGCCGGCCTCGGCGGCGCCGTTCATCTTCAGGCATCCATTGTGTGGAGATTTTGGCCCAGTGGTCAACGTGCATGCGGCTGATGTGACCCGTCCAATCCCACAAAAAACCACAAATCACTATATAAATTATACATAGGTAATGATTTAATAATATTTAACTAATTTAACCTGCTAATTCTATCCGCTCGTGTATTTTATTAGTATAATACAGCTTTCTGATTTTTCAGAATAATTTATACCTAGTATCTACCTAATTCATATTCCATTGTTATTGCGCGATTGAAAAATGGTCAAAGATCGTCACGTGTGTCTGTGAAGCGTAGTGCCGGTGAGTATACAGTACAATACATATGCAAACGTTGGCCTAGCACGTGTACACGATGGCCGATACATGGCCGCACGTGGTCGCCCCTGCTGGTAGCTTTTTTGTAAGGTTTAGTAGAAAAGCCTGGAGATGTATATGTATCCTTGCCACTCGTTCGATGTCCACCGCACACAGGATGGTTTGAATGCAGCATATAAAGTGATATTTTGCTCCATTGGTGTAATTGCCGTATGGCGTTCCAGTGTGAGGATAAATAAATAAATGTTATTAGATAAGGGAAAAGTCTTTCCAGGTTTTTTCTAATGCTATAACTAATTATTTAATATGTGAATAACATAAAGCATAATCAGCCTATAATGTTCCCACTGCTGGGACACAGGCCTCCTCTCTGTGAGAGGCAGTGGGCCGTAATCCACCACGCAGGCCCAGTGCGAGTTGGTAGATGTCACATGCCACCAAATTTTTGGTTCTAGGAAGTGAAGGTTACCTCACGATGTTCTCCTTTACCGTTTTGAGAGCAGGGGTGAAGAAACAATTTACACAAAGTAAAGAGCCTGTCAGGCTTAGTTGGTGAATAAAATCCTACTATAATATTATATAAATGCGAAAGTTTGTATGGATGGATGGATATTTGCTACTCTTTCACGCCAAAACTACTGAACGGATCTGGATGAAATTTGGCACACAGATAGTTTATAACCAGGATTAACACATAGGATACTTTTTATCCCGATATTCCCACGGGATCGAAACGTATGAGGGTGAAACCGCGGGGCGCAGCTAGTGTTTTAATAATTATTTAAAGAATCAACATCTACATCTGCCCTGATGAAGGTCGAAGTAGGGCAAGACCGGTCATTTTAGCAACCCTTGAAGAAGGCCTATGTCCGGCATACAGAAAAATAAATTGTCCAGGTAATACCTACAGTTAGCAGGTGCAGGTGGTTAACAGCAAATTAAGACGACATGAGTAGCTTAAAATATTACCTACAGCTAGGTTACAATCATAGAAATGTAAAACCTAAATCTATGGTTACAATACATATAGTATGTGCTAGTGAGCCGCAAACTAGGCAGTTAGTCTGTATCTTGGGGCTCGATCATCGTGATCTACTCTCTAGCCCAAGGCTAGTCTATGGTGAATATCTTATTTAGATACGAGTATATCGACAGTGTTTGAAATGATTATGCGCAATAATAATACTCGAGGTTAGTCTTTTTACTTATTTATTTCATTGATAATTTTTACATTGTGACTAAAAGTATTACATTTATATCTAAAACAACATGTCTGGTATCGAAGAGGCAAGGAGGGGTCTGAAGATGGTCACCCATCCACGGAACAACCGCTGGAAGTGTGGCTTAACCTGATCGATCGACCCGTGCGGCTGTTATTACTTAGTAACAAGCCCCTAGAAAGTTCTAGTAGTCAAGTGTACAAACAAAATTAATAAGCAGTGACGAATTATTATTTGCTTTTCTTATTAATCAGTAATAGTAGGTACATACCTATAACCCCAACTAACTTGAGGAACTGCGAAGAAAAACAAACTCAAACTCAACTCTGTTTTTGTAAACAAAGTTTCTTTTGAAACGCACGTTTACTCGTGTATGTCATAGATATCCGTGGTGTATGTTTTACTTATACAGAATTTTTCAGAAATGTTTGATTGCGCTTTGGATTCATGGATTCAGTATTCAATATGATAACGATGTGTCCTTGCTCAATAGAAGTCTCTTTTCTTGGAAGTGGAGCAATTTTTGCTCGTTAATGGTTCTTTGATGGGTTAAATTTCGCTTTAAAAAAAAAGAGGGACATAGAAAAAAAAGAAAAGATAGCTAGGTAATTTGGAATACATCGCGTCCTAGCCAAAACAATCGGTCGCGCGAATACGCGATCATCGATTTCATAATATGTCAGTGTTTGTTCGGTGAACGCGTATAGTCACGCGCCGACAGACCTTCCGTTTCGAAATCGCGTCGCGGGTCGGTCGGTTTTTTTTTTTTTTTTTTTTCACACAGCGCCATCTAGTCCCAAGCTAAGCAACCTAATGCTTGTGTTATGGTAACAAGATGGCTGATAAACTACTTATATATATATATTTTTTTTTTTTTTTGTATATACATACATATTATAGATAGAAATATTGGTTAGGACTTGGCCTATTTTTTGTACACCTATGATGTAACTGCTAAAGTACGTAATCTGTCTCTTAATAAGCAATTAAACTGAACTTATAACATCTTTTTCATAGCCAATACAAAGGCCAATGAGCAGTCTCAAAGAGATGTCAGCACGAATTGACGGGGTCCGCTAGGCCCGATGCCTGCCAGGGTCGCGGGTTGTTCGAAAGAGATACCGTGGCCCTCGGCACAGGCAACTAAAGGAACACGGGTGGGTTTTAGTCAGTAAAAGTCTGACACGCCCTTCCGCTCAGCTCAGAGCGGGAGAGGTCCTTTGATGATTTCCCACCCAAAAAAAAAACTTGAGAGGTGTCGAGGGACACCCGGATGGAACGAAGTTCAAAGAGAGAGAGAGAGACAGACAGAGAAACACGCGCACGCCGCACGGCTTACAACTACCTATCGCAAAAAGTGTCGTTCCAACTTTTGGTCTTAATTTTTTCCGTCTAGCCCCCTTTCGCAACACGCGATAAGGAACTTCGTTCCAAAAAGGCCAATGAGCAGCGATGGAATTTCTTAATAACAAAACCCATAAGTACCAATTTTATTACTTACTAATAAATCATTATACGCCTCCGAGGTATAATGATTTAAGGTGATAAAGGTTCGTCGCCTCCCACGAATGCGTAGCCGTAGTGTGCGTTGACAACGTGATAAGGTGGCAGCCCTACCCAAACCCAGCCGCCTGCGCACGTGATCAAGATTGTAACCTAGTTCTCTTCGTGCACACGTAGGTACCAGCTCTCTAATATCGATATTAGAGATTTACACTGCAGTGACTATAAATAGTAGTCTTAATAGTAGCTACATTTTTGTGAATTAATTACAATTATTCAACCTAGATACTTACTTATTTTCTTTTAAACGAGGGTCATCCGGTCCTTTGGGTGCACCACATGTCTGAATATACTCGTACCCCGCACTCCTGATACTTAGTTGGTAGCAGGAAGAACACCGTAGGGGTTTACCCCTTTATTCTTATTTATTATGTCGACTTATAATATCCGCTGGAAGCAGGAATAGATTTTGGCCATAGTACAGACGCCAGCAGGTCAAGCTACCCGAAACTGTCAAATTTTCCCAATCAACCTTGAACCTTAATGTTCCAGCGATAAAGTTAAAAATCTATTAAAGAAATTTGACAGATTGTAGTAGCTTGATGTGCTGGCGTCTGTACATTGCAGTGACGGAATCCTAGCCAAAACAGCACGTCACGCTTGCACTAAACGGAGGTTAAAATGTACATTGTTAGGTAGTTGACGTAGGTAGGTTTATTTTTAACGCCTGCTAGTGTTTCTTGCAACGTGACTAAATGGCAACCCTGCCGGAACATACGCAGCGCGTACGCACGTGAGCTAGTGTGTAACGTAACCTAGTTCTCAGCAAACATACTCGTTGTATATACGTCCCCTTTGTGCCATTATTTGAAAAATACTGATACGAACTGTTTTATCAACTTTTGGTACTCAAGATAATCATTAAGGTTAAGTATGAATTTCGTGATACAGTGCAACCTTAATAAAACGTACCTCAATATAACGAATTCCTCGATTTAACAAATTCTTCGTAATCCCCTTGAATTGTCCATAAGAGTCAATGTAAAATATACCTATGTACATTGCGAATATTTTTTGCTAACAACCACTTTATAACGAATTTTCAACTATCAAACAAAAAATGTAAACCTCTAATTAACGAATTTTGTCAACCTAAAACCTTTATATAACGCTCCCAATAGTATGTGATTCAGTCGCGACAGGTTTCGACATGTTTTTACCCCTTTATAACAAATAGACCAACCTAACCTCAATATAACAAATCTGTTTAACGAATTACTTGATATAACGAATATTTACTTGTTCCCTTCCGATTTGTTATATCGAGGTTGCACTGTATTAATTATCTCGATAAAGATAACTTTTCAGGGATGAGTCAGCTAGGAAATGCCGCCGCTATCTATATTTTAAAGTATTGATTTATACAGCTGCATTCAGATAGACTGGAAGTCGCCCCGAAAATAGTTGGTAAAAGGCGATGCAGATGAATGCAGATAAATGTTACATAACCCAACGAATACGTTACATATTCGTAGTATATCATACACAGTACGTACATAGAGGCAGCCCTGTACTTACGCACCCACCAGACGCTTGCGCACGTGAGCGCGAGGTCGACACTTCCTAGCCAGCGATAAATTATTCACAATGAGGCCGACCAACTCGCTAGCCACTACACTGCATTGCATTAGTGCAATGATTGCACTAATGTTAGATTACATTGAACTAAAAAAAGCGTTGTTTTTTTTTATTGTATACAGGATACGTTTTAAACCAGTGCGCAAACTGTAACCATGAATTCAAAACATGATTATAAACCGCCTGCGCTCAAATTTTTCGTCGGTTAAAAAAAAAAAAGATCAGCTGTTTCATAGAAAAGTGCAATACCTACTTGGTCAAAATGTATGGCAGAGCTAATTTAAAAAAAATAACCGACGAATTTCAACGCAGCAGGGAGGTTCAGGGGGCCTACTCCGAAGTGCAACTTGTGCGAATGTTCGGATCGGACCGACACATGGCCGAACCGAATATTATTGAAAAATGCGAAAAAAGTTCGAATCGGCTCAGTTGTATCGGGATCATAGTCAATATTCAAAAGAGTGTAGGAGTGTAGGATCGGAACCGACCGAATCAAATAGTAACTTCGTAGCAGGAAACGGCCGAACATTCGGCCGATACTACTTCGGAGTAGACCCCCTGAATCATAAACTGAATTCATGGTTGTAACCATGAATTCAGCATATGATAAAAAATGTATCCTGTATAATATATGTAATAGCATCTCGCCAGATAACCTATGAGGTTATCTGTTGGTTAAAATGCAGCGGGCTTGCCTGCTTGCCTGTGGGTGCCTCATTGAAATAGCAGACATCGTCTTAGTATCCATGACAAACAATTGGTTCAGATAGACTGATAGAGTTACTTATTCAGTATTTTAGATTTTCATAAGGGGGATGCCTAAGTTAGCGAAGTTCAAATTTACATAAGTTTTTTGCAATTTGTAAGTAAGTGTCATGTTGTATGTTGATTAAAATATGATTCTCGATCGTAATAAATATGGCTTTACAGAATTATAATCATTAGAATCAGCAATATAACTCCTTAAGTTACAATTGGCCTCAAATGTCATAACTTCATGATATACGAGTATTCATGAATATTCATTCAATAGGGTAAGATGAACTTAGAGAGTTGTAATTATGATTATAATTCTATAAATAAACATTTGATACGGCCGTGATTCATATTTTATTTAGATCAACATACAACTAGAGGGGCAATTCTCCTAATTTTAAGAACGTTCACAGTCTGATCTCAGTCTCAATCTGTCAAAAATACCGTTATTTTCCCCACATTTTTGACAAGTTTTTGACATTTGTTTGTCGCCGAGATCAGACTGCGACCAGAATTTGCCTTCTGATACTGACCTACCTATTTAAAAAAATGTAAGAAAATTTGACCCTGACGATTAAACAAAATATATAATTCCAAGAGTGATTTCATGCCTCAAATCTACAAATAACATCCTTGATTACATACACGAAGTAAACATATTATAATAACCATAGATGCCTTGTGACTACAATGTTAATTAAATTCAAATAATTAATGCCATCCCATGTTCCAAGCACGGTGGGCTGTGCAGGGGCGGCTGCTGCAGGTGCTGAAAACCCCAAACGGCGCAAATGCTCCAACCTCGTTGAAACTATGTTCGAGCCGTTTGGGGTTGAAACGCTAGGGCCACAGGGTCCGAGTGTACACATAGTATGTCGATACATCGCCAAGCGGTTGGTCGACTCTTCACGTGACCAGAGGGCTGGCCTATTTTTTGGCCAAAGAATCGGCATTGCCATACAACGTGGCAATGCTGCCAGCCTTTTGGGCACGTTTCCTATTGACGGCGATGCGGACAAATTTTTTGATGCCCTTTGATTATTTTCTCTCCTTTTCATATAATTGTACATAATTATTATTATTTTAAGACTGATAGATTTTTTAATTATATTATCTTTGTTCAAATAATTGTTTATTCAAAAAGGAGGTCAAGTCCATTTCATATTCATTTAATATCCATTGTCACTGTCACCATATTCACGTGATCGAGCGGAATCATTCGAGTAAAATAAACGATGTATGATGAATTTTAATAGAATAAGACCCCTCTACCAAATAGGATTGAAAACATTATGTTTTGAACTATTCTGCCCAGCATGTAAAAATATGTATTGCCTAGTACCTATCATTGCCCAATATCAGGTGCCTAGTAGTGCCTTATTATCATTTAAAAACATACGCACAATAAGAGTGGAGTTCACTCATCTATACATCTATGTACAGACGACAGCACATCAAGCTACTACAATCTGTTAAATTTCTTTAATAGATTTTCAACTTTATCGCTAAAGCAGTAAGGTTTAAGGTTGATTGGGAAAATTTTACAGATTCGGGTAGCTTGACCTGCTGGCGTCTGTACTATACACAAATAAATAAAATTGAAGTGTCTGTTTGTCGCTGAGGCGGCGAGCCTCCTTGCCAGATTGCCGCCATGGGATCTGAAGGCCTAAGTCCTCACCCACATATGGGAGTGGCGAGAGGAGGCAAAACGCCGGGGAGCAACTCCGCTGCGGCGAGAAATCGGTACAGCGGACAGAGCTCCGGCAGGATCTCATAGCGGCATGGAGATCGCGATTGTCGCAACCCAGTGCTGGGCACGCCACAATTGCGGCGATAAGTCCCCTCTTTGAGGAGTGGCTAGAGAGGCGCCACGGCGCCCTCACCTTCCGCCTGACGCAGGTCCTCACCGGACACGGTTGTTTCGGGAGGTTCCTGTTCAGGATAAAGCAGGAGGAAACGCCAGGATGTCACCACTGTGTGAATCGCCCGGAGGACACGGTGGAGCATACGGTGGAGGTCTGCCCAGCTTTGGCGGGGCATCACCGTGCCCTCATGGCGGTGATCTCTCGCGTCCGGCCCGGGTCCAGGCCATGGTACGGAGCGAGAGTGCATGGGAGGCCGTCACCTCCTTCTGCGAAGCAGTTATGCTCGCAAAGGAGGAGGCGGAGTGCGTGAGGAAGGGGCAATATCTGCGCCATCACGCCTCTAGCCGCCGCAGGAGACGCCCTGGACGGGAGTCAACAGCCGACTCCCGGCCACCGTAGGCGCGGGCTTGCGGGCGGCGAGCAATGGGCAGCTCAAAGCCCGGTAAGGACCACGCCCGGGTCGACGGCGCGTTGTGTTCCACGCGCGCCTCAAAGAGCTGTCAGCACGAACTGATGGGGTCCGCTAGGGCCGATGCCTGCCAGGGCCGCGGGTTGTTCGAAAGAGATAACGGGCACAGGCAACTGAAGGAACACTGGGTGGGTTTTAGTCAGTAAAAGTCTGACACGCCCTTCCGCTCTGCCCAGAGCGGGGGAGGTCATTTGATGATTTACCACCCAAAAAAAAAGTGTCCGTTTTAAGTAATTGCATATGCAAAGTATACATGGTACTTATAACAAAATTTTAATTTTTTGTCCGCCCCTAAGATGACCCACTTACCCGATTTTGATGTTGGTATGGGGATATTAGCTGCAGCCAGGAACATCAAACTTATAACTAAGCCTATATTTTAACTACTATTTATACTTTATACACACGAATCTACTTAAATTTTTGTAGGACAACAGTATTAATTATTTTTTAACAAAATAGGCATGGAGCAGTTACAGTCCAAAAATGCTGTTTGTTAAAAAATAATTAATACCTAGTCATAACTAATTAATAGCCTATAAAAGCAAAGTAACACCACACGCTGGGTTGCCACATTAACTTGACCTTTAATTGATAAACTCTCTTACTATTAATCACATTGTTATCTATTCATTCTAATAAGCTCGGGGTTACTTACCTCCTCGTTTCATAATAATAAAAAATATAACGAATGTCATTTAGATTTTAATTATTTTATGCTTCATCGTCGTCGTCATCAATAACATTTTATTTTTCCAGTTATGTTAGGTATATTACAATAATATTTCTGCCAGATAAAAAGTACAGACACTCAAAAACGCAGCTTAAAGCAATTTCAAAGAGCTTTTCAACTCACCGACTGCTGACTAAACACTGAATACACAATTATATATTTAAAAAAAAAACTCAGTCAGTCTAAATGACTAACTATACAAATAAATACAAAAACAAAGGACACTTAATTAGGCGTCGGAGTACTCACCCGCATCGCTGTCATCCGGAAACGTGCCCAGAAGACTGGCAGCATTGCCACGTTGAATGGCAATGCTAATTCTTTGGCCAAAGAACGTCCCAGCCCTCTGGTCACGTGAAGTGGCGACTTTTCGACCCCAAACGGCTCAAAACTGTAGTTGCCCATAAGGTTACAGTATTTGCTCCGCGCTGAGGGTCTCAGCAGCCACAGCAGCGGCGGATATTTAAATCTCTGTGAGTACCTACCTACATAAGAATTAATAGAATATTAACACCATCAATTAAAGACGCTATCAAACGTGACGTGACTCCGAAACGGTGTAACCGACGGCTAACATTGTTATCATAAAGTTGAGCCAAACATGTGACTAGCTTATGCGCCGCGCACGTGTCCAACTAGCTGACATAATAAACTCATTGACACTGGTGTGATGACGTCATCGATGTTCGAGCGAGGTGATAATAGCGAACGAATTCATCCGTTTTAAAAATAATTTTGGAGGGGGATATTCACGTTGTTTCTAACACGTGAATGAAAGTTGAACAAACATAGGTTTATTTATAATTATGGTAGCCATAATAAGGCAAGCGCAGATTGGGGCGGGCCGCACAACCACGCAACGCATTGCAAAAATCCTCCTTCAACACTTACACATTTTCTATAAATTTCCCAACATACATAGTTGGGAAAAGGCTAGGCAAATATATTATAGTATTCAATTTAGGGCTGATCTTTCAATCGACAGATAATTTTTTGTTCTTGGAATAAAAATTCTGACAGTTCTTGTATGGAAGAACTGTCAAAAATTAAAAATTATTCCTCCGATGACATTATCTGGCGAAGCAAATAATGAATAACCTCATAAAAGCTTGATAGATTGTAGTAGCTTGATGTGCTGGCGTGTGTACATTCTGTGTTCGAAAAATGTGTCTGCTCAATAACATAAATAACGCAATGAATGTTGTTGCACTGTCAGAATGAAAGCTATTGCTACTGATATTACGCAATGACCCCGCTGTTTTTATCAAACATTGATAAAAACCAGCGGGGTCATTGCGTAATATTATAATATTATACTGATATTACGCAATGACCCCCGCTGGTTTTTATCAAACATTGATAAAAACCAGCGGGGTAATTGCGTAACATCAGTAGCAATGCCTTTCATTCTGACAGTGCAAGAACATTCACTGCGTTATTTATGTTATTGAGCAGACACATTTTTCGAACACAGAATGTACACACGCCAGCACATCAAGCTACTACAATCTGTCAAATTTCTTTAATAGATTTTTAACTTTATCGCTAAAGCATTAAGGTTCAAGGTTGATTGGAAAAAATTGACAGTTTCGGGTAGCTTGATGTGCTGGCGTCTGTACCTAATAGGCTAATGGGTTAGCAATATCCTTTAAATTGAGATTGAAATTGTGTTACACAATGAGGGTGCAGACAAGTAGTCTATGGCTGTGTCATACATTCCTTCCAGATAATAATGTTCTAGTTCTAGAAACAAGCAATGTGCTCCACATGCCGAGCGGTTCTAGGAAAATTATTTTCCAACAAACGGAATTATAAAGGAAAAGGGTCTTATATAATGGTACAGTAATAATTACTCATTTACAATTATTTATTTACTATTTGAACCGCCCGGCGAACTTCGTACCAGAATCAATAAATGTTGAAATCTTCATTATTATTTTTTCCCTGAATGTTTCCTATGTTTTAATAGTTATTCTGCTATTCGGGGAAGAGACAAAATCAACCAATCAAAGACCATAAAAATCGATCCAGCCGTTCTTGAGTTATAAATGGTGTTACTAACCCGACTTTGTTTTATTTATATATATTTACACACATAGTAGACATTTAATAGAGAAAAATACAAAAACAAGTTAAAAGAGTGTCCGTGGAGTTTCTTGTCCGTTCTTCTCCATAACCTACTACGTTTTGGAATGTGCAATTAGCTTCATCTTTCTGACTGACCGACCCCTTGACTATTCAAAAGTGAGTTTGAGGACGGATAGAGGAGCACAAAGGTACTGCTTATTTCTTCATGAATTTCTTCCAGCAGACCTGCGACAGGAGCCTTGGATGTGAGACGTATACACAGTGTGCATAATCTGCCTATAATGTTTCCACTGCTGGAACATTCGCCTCCTGTCTTTGAGAGATAGTGGGCTATAATTTAGCACCCGAACCCAGTGCGGGTTGGTAGTTGTCACATGTGTTCGATTTTTTTGGTTCAAATCATGCCGGTTTCCTCACGATGTTTTCCTTCACCGTTTGGAAAAAGACGATACAGAAAAAATGTTAGTACCTACGTAATTAATTGAAATGTTTACTGAAATACATTGTTGTCACTACTGTGGACGATTAATTGGCGCGGGGCAATGAACTTCGCTATTGCACAGGCATGTATGATTGTGTGTTGTCTAGACTAGAGTGTTATCTATAAGTAGGTCGGTATATACTCACGACTTTCTTCATACTTTCCGATAGTCCCTAGTTTATGTACTTAAAGAAATTTATTTGTGACTGATAGGTAAGTACGTTGTTATTTTTGGCCTCTCCCAAGCTGCGCGAAATATCGGTATTATTGGGTACCGGAACTATTGGCCTTGGTGTGAACCCGGCACCAGACGTAGTACCTGAACTATTGGTATTTCTAATTAGTATCGATACTGTACCTGCACTGTGTAAGAGTGAGAAAACAGATGTAGTAAGTAAAAATCCGGCCAAGTGCGAGTCGGACTCGCGCTCGAAGGGTTCCGTACCATTATCTATAAAAATCACGTCAGAGGGGCAATTCTCGTAATTTTAAGACCGTTCACAGTTTGATCTCAGTCTCAATCTGTCAAAAAATACTTCTAATTTCCCTACATTTTGACAAGTTTTTGACATTTGTTTGTTGCTGAGATGAGATTGCGACTAGATTTTGAACGTTTTAAATTACGAGAATTGGCCTTCTGTGGTATGGGAGACCCCGTCTTTTTTTTTTTTGTGGATGGGAAATCATCAAATGCCCCCTCCCGCTCTGGGTGGAGCGGAAGGGAGTGTCAGACTCTTACTGACTAAAACCCACCCGTGTTCCTTCCTTAGCCCTTTATGTTCCAGGGCAGCGGTAACCCTTTCAGACGATCCCGCTACCCTGGCAGGCTTCGGCCCTATATTTGCTCGATATTAATAACGGCAACAGGTAGACGCTTAAATATTCACAGAATATTTAGTCGTATATTCACTTTAAAAATAAATAATTAAATAAAAATATAATAAATATTTAACTTAATTTTAATTCCCATTCAACAGACGTGATTTTTATAGATAACTAGCTGCGCCCCGCGGTTTCACCCGCATAAGTCTCGATCCCGTAGGAAGATCGGGATAAAAAGTATCCTATATGTTGATCCTGATTATAAACCATCTGTGTGCATTTCATCCAAAACCGTTCAGTAGTTTCTGCGTGAAAGAGTAACAAACATCCATCTATCCATACAAACTTTCACGTTTATAATATTATATATATAATATATAGTTAGTAGGATAGGATGGTAGGGAACCCTTCGTGCGCGAGTCCGACTCGCACTTGGCCAATTTTGAAATTGAAAGAAAATTATAAATCGATGTTATTTTTATCAGTGAACAATCGATGACGTGTGTTACTCACGTGATTTTTAGTTTTCCTCTACTAAAGTCACTCGCGTGGACTTACGTAACTATTGTATACTTACGTATACCTACTTGGAAAATTAATGCACGGTGTGACTCCTTAAAACTTTACCGTCACGTTGTTGGTGTAGTTTCCGCATACTTAGCTGATTAAAAAATTGGCAAACGATTTGTACGAGTTGTTGGCTAATCCAAACTTACCAATATGGAGATTTGTTAAGGAACAACTAGGACCCAAATAGCGTAACACACTATCAATCACAATCTGAATCATTTTGAAGGATATTGCTAATCCATTGCTTCATATGTTCGAAAAATTTGTCTGCTCAACAACGTAAATAACGCAATGAATGTTGTTGAACTGTCAAAATGACAGCCATTCCTACTGATAATATGTTACGCAATTACCCCGCAGATTACCTTTTTTTTTTTTTTTTGAGGATTGGAAATCATCAAATTACTCCTCCCGCTCTGGGTGGAGCAGGAGGGAGTGTCAGACTCTTACTGACTAAAACCCACCCGTGTTCCTTCCTTAGCCCTTTATGTTCCAGGGCAGCGGTAAACCCTTTCGGACGTTCCCGCTACCCTGGCAGGCTTCGGCCCTATGGGGCCCCGTCGTTTTTGCTGACATCTCTTTGAGGCGCGCGTGGAACACGTACACGCCGTCCGGCACGGGCCTATAGTCCTGATCGGACGGAGAGCTACCCATTGCTCTCCGCCCGCAGGCCCGACCCCGCAGATTACCTCAAGCAAAAATATATAAATGACAGACAACGCACAACTCGAACAGCTGGACCTTGGAACGTGTAATTTTGCATAAGGGTTCCTTACTGAACGAGGGGCCCGTGGCTAAATAATAACAGCCGCGCAGGTCGATTGATCAGTTTAAGCTACGCTTGCCGGGGTTGGTCTGTAGATGGGTGACCATCTTTACATACCGAGACCCTCCGTGCCTCGTTCGTGGATCTTTGACAGTCGTTACGGGTAGTCAGATACCCGAAAGTCTGACAACCAGTCTTACCAAGGGGTATCGTATTACCCAGTAGGTAACTGGGTTGTGGAGGTCAGATAGGCAGTCACAGCATCCAGCTAGACTGGAAGCCGACCCGAATATACCTAGTTGGAAAAAGGCTATGCAGATGATGATGAGTTCCTTGCTTAACGAAGGTGCTCTAAGGAAGAATTTTTAGACCGCTAGTCTACGTACTATCGACTGCTGGCAGTAACACTTTTACTTCCTACTCATATTATAATGGATGGATGGATGGATGGATGTTCATGTTTCTTACTCTTTCACGCAAAAACTACTTGACCAGGTACTTGATTTCGATGATAGGGAAATGCCCGATTTTGGCCATGAAACGCCCAACAATTTGCTTTTTGTTTTATGTTTATTAATCGCGGTATTCATTTATCCAAACAAGATCGCAACATTTATGCACAAAAAAAGTACTGAAACGATAAAAATTAAATTATAGGTAAATCCGTAAATCATTGGTTTGTAGATAAAATAAAAAGTGTTGCCAATTACGAATTCCGTTCAAAATATTTGAAATTTTGCTAGTTGATTTGCCATAACAAAAACGCTAGGTACTGCACAATTAAACTGTCATTCTTATCTGTTCTTAAAAATAAATAAAAAAACTAAAAGAAACAAAATAATAATCTTTGAGGCGCTTTAATTAATTCGTAGTTATGTTAATAAATTCATGTTGAATTATAAATCGAGTAAAAAATCGTTATCGATTTATTGATTTTATGTCTGTTAAGCGGCAACATCGATTCTGACCTTATAGGTAACAGCTAGGCGGCACGGCTGTCTTCTTGTTTTCCCTCCTGCTCAATTCCTAGATGATTTACTGATTATATATGATACAAATGATGTATAAGCTAACAGATCTAATCAAAACTTAATAATGTATGTATGTATTACATTAAAATGATTGTTAAAAAAACTGTATTTATGAAAATAAAAAACATTGTAGGTTGTAAACATCTTAACAATCCGGACTTTTTTTCGGTGTGGGTATACCGACCGAAAAGCATATGGAAATGATAATAATATGCAATTTATGGTAAAGAAATTGTTTAAAAAGAGTGGATGGTACAATGTTTTTTGGCACACATAGAGTTAATAACCAGGATTAACACATAGGATACTTTTTATCCCGATATTCCCACGGGATCGAGACTTATGCAGGTGAAACCACGGGGCACTGCTAGTCTTCCATAAAATAGTACTCGTAGTCACCTCTAAGAAAGGAATACTTGTTGCCATCGAGATGAAAAAAGGCAATAGCGACGTATTTTTTTTAATTTAAACCTTTTTAACCAAAGGGCCTCTGAATGCATAAGCCCTGATAACGTTATCACCGCTGTACCCGAGTCTCCATCAAAACAAATAGATATTAGATACCTATTTATTTATTTCTGATAAAGACCACTCGCTGCCAATGACCTAACCAAATATGTTACTATAATGATAATAACATGTTTGATAACGTTATTTGTAGTACTTATTATCTGGGAATGAAACTGCATATTTCGGGGAATAAACATATTAGATACAGGGTGGCAGGGACATCGACGCGCAAACTGTAACCATGGATTCAGCACGTGAGTTTAGACCCCATAGCGTCGAAATTTTTCGTCGGTAAAAAAAAATCTTCTGTTTCATAGAAAAGTGCAGTACCTACGCGGTCAAAACGCATGGAACTGCAATATTTTTTTTTAATAACCGACGAAAATTTTCGTCGCCTATTTAGCAGATTTTTTACTTTGTATAAATTATTTAATCACAACTGTTCTCGCTAAATAAACTTTGTAATGTGAGATTAACTTTACCACGTTCCGGTTGACCCTTAAAATATTCTTGCTTGCTAATGATAAAATGAGCTCTCTGCTCCAAAAATAACAGATTAATACAGCTTAGTCATTTATTTTAGAAACATTGATAACGTCTTGTCCTAACACATGTATCTAAATTAAACTTTATAATTCTTATCCTAATTATTTTTAATATAATACATACCTATATATGTATGTGTATAATTATATCGTACTATCATCATCTGCCCTTTGCCTATGTTGGGGTCGAATTCCAGTCTAGCCGAATGCAGCTGAACAAGTATTTTACATGGAGCGACTGCCTATCTGACCTTAACACGATACCCATAGGTAAGACTGGTTGTCCAACTTGGGCTTCTGACTACCCGTACCGAATGTCAAAGATCTACGAATGACAGCTGGGACTTAGGGTTTAACCTACTTTCCGAGGCATGCCTCGGAAAGTAGGTTAAACCCTAAGTCTCCTAAGACCCTAAGTCGAGGGTCTCGATTTGTAATGGATTACTTATCACCCATCCACGAACCGACCGCGGCAAGAGTAGCCTAACCTTGGATAGACCTGTGCGGTTGTCTTATCTATATATATAAAATTCAAAGTCCTGACTGACCGACTGACTGATTGACTGACTGACTGACTGACTGACTGACTGACTGACTGACTGATAGATCAACGCACAGCCTAAACCGCTGGTCCTAGAGACATGAAATTTTGAGGGTGTGTTCTCCGTGAAGAGTAGGCATCCACTAAGAAAGGATTTTTCGAAATTCCACCCCTAAGAGGGTGAAAAGGGGGGAATTCGTTTGTATGAAAAATCTTATTCCTTGAGTTAATAAACTTGAAACTTGGCACGAATACTTATCTTAATAAATTATGAAGATTGTTAGTTTTTTTTCTTCTAAACTACCCCCTAATTAGGGATTGGGGGGTTTCAAAGTTTGTATGGAAGAATTTTAGCGCGCAGTCCGATTTACTCGAAACTCAGTATTTATACCTAATATTGAAAGTAAAGAATAATGTGTATCAGGGTTTTTTGAAAATCTACCCCTGACGGGCTGAAATGGGGTAGTAAATTTTTCAGGGGAGGATTTTACTGCATGGCTTGATTAACTCGAAAATTAGTATAAATAATCTTTGAGTCAAGTTATGAATATATGAATAATCCCCTGTGGGGGTGAAAAGCGGGAATACAGTTTATATGAAAAATCTTCTTCATTAGGTTAATAAACTTGAAACTTTTCAAGAATACTCGCCTAAGTAAGTAATAAAGTTTACCATTATAAGTTTTTCAAAACTACCCCTCAAAGGGGGATATAGGGGTGTTAAGTTTGTGTGGAAGAAATTGAATGCGCGGTCCGAGTAACTCGAAACTCAGTATTGATACTTAAGACCAAAAATAAAGAGTAACATGTATCAGGGGTTTTCGAAAATCTACCCCTAACGGGTTGAAAAGGGGTAGTTAATTTTACAAGGGAGGATTATAATGCGTGGCTTGATTAACTCGAAAATTGGTATAAATAATCTATGAATCAAGTTATGAATAATCCCAAACGATTTTCAAAATTCCACCCCTGTGAGGGTGAAAAGCGGGGGATACAGTTTATATGAAAAATCTTATTCATTTAGTTAATAAACTTGAAACTTGGCACGAATACTTATCTAAATAAATTATGAAGATTGTCAGTTTTTTTTTCTTCTAAACTACCTCCTAATAAGGGATTGGGGGGTTTCAAAGTTTGTATGGAAGAATTTTAGCGCGCAGTCCGATTTACTCGAAACTCAGTATTTATACTTAATATTGAAGGTAAAGAATAATGTGTATCAGGGTTTTTTGAAAATCTATATCTGACGGGCTGAAATGGGGTAATTCAGTTTTTAAGGGGAGGATTTGAACTTGAAACTGTATATTACATTTTCACGCCTAAACCACTGAACTTCTGATTTGGCATAGAGATAGATGGCATCCTGGGGAAGCACATGTATACATTTTATCCTATTAGCACGTTCCCGTGGGATTATTTCCGACATCCACGCGGGCGAAGCCGCGGGCAGAAGCTAGTGTATTACATATATGCATAAGCCTTAAATTGTAAGCAGGTTAACAACCTACCTATACATATAAAGAAATTCGAAGAAATACCTAACGATACAATACTTTACTTTATTTACCCACGTGTGCGCGTGACGTATTCGTTGTGACAACAAGTATGCGCGGGCGCACGTGATCTCTCACGTGTTCATTGTTTCCAGCCAGTGTTTAACTTTCACTTGACGGTTATACATGGTTCTGTGTGGTTATGTCTAACAGTACCTATGACTTCCATTGTCTTTTGATCGTTTGTGAATTCTTTTAACAATAACAACCGTTGCTCAGTAGGTACGTACCTACGCCGTCAATTCCTTCCTCCGTATTATAGGTATGCTACGGAGGAAGGTATTGACAGCAATGTTAGGATAGGTAACACTATTTTAGGTGAGGAAACTGTAATAATTAAGACAACATCGATGGCCCCACAGAATAAACGTGCAAGAGCTCTTACACAAATATTTTTTTATTGCATTTTTCGTTTCTTTGACCTATGCAGCACCTTCTCAATTTTTTGTATAAATTTTTGACTCCAAATACGCCTATTATATCATTTTATTCCTTTATTCTAGGGAAAAATCATGCAATTATATCACAAGTATAAAAGTATATGCTATTGTTAAACGCTTTTTAGGTCCCTGAGTTCACACGAACAAACGTGTTAAAACAAGCAAACGTTTGAGAGGACTTGTGCACTTCTTCGAGTTTGTATAATAGCAGCTTACACGTTTATTCGTGTAATGACGCACTTAATTTTTATTCCTAATGTGTCATTTTGTGGAATGAAAGTTTTAGAAATATTTTTTATATTTAAAATTAAAGCATTGCATTGGCTCCTACGGTATTTAATCGGATTGTTTATAGCATTAAGTGTTCAAATACTAGTGTTTTGGTCTTGATCCTCCCATTTCTATAGAGGTTGAGTGAACTTTATACCCTGTTCCTCATGCCTCCAAACTGGTGACCCCGAGTATGAAAGTCAGCGCAGCCTTCGTGCAAACACTTGCGTGACGTCATCATCATCACTCCCGCAAGCTTCAGCGGCGAGTCACCCAGCCAGCCAGCATCCACGGCTTCAACTGGTATCCTGATCACCAGCATGCAGCGTCCGCGCATACCTGGTCATCACCCTCAGCCTCATCAGCAATCTTGGCACAGCACACTGCACCTTCGGCCGGTCAACAAGCAGAGCACCCTCTCCTGGTCAACCCGGCGCTGTACGACATCCGACGCACTGGAGTATAACGCAGCGCCACCCCGACTCACTGGGGATATCTCCGCAGACAGTTCCGACTCACCGTGAACTATGCAACAACCGGTTCCGACTCACTGGAACCTCAGCTGGCCTGGCAAAGCGTTGCAAGATACAAGACTCAGCCCACTATCGACCTCGGGTCTTCGGAGGGGAGTGATGTAGCGGTATCGACAACGCCACGTGCGAACAACGCGTCATACTGACGTCACGCAAATCCTGCATCTCGCAAGCAGAGTTTACCGTCAACACCCGTCTGGTCGGAGGAACCTTTCTTTTCTATGGAGGTTGAGTGAACTTTACACCCTGTTCCTAATACCTCCAAACTACTAATATTATAAATGCGAAAGTTTGGATGGATGTTTGTTACTCATTCACGCAAAAACCACTGAACGTATTTAGATGAAATTTAGCACACAGATGGTTCATAACTAGTATTAACAAATGGGATACCTTTTATCACGATATTCTTACGGGATCGAAACTTATGCGGGTGAAACCGCGGGGCGCAGCTAGTCATTTATCATTCTTTCTCTTGCCTTTCAATCAACTCAGACTATTGCAGTCTACTGCTGGACATAGGCCTCTCTCAGGCTCCAACACCCTGTCCTCTGCTTTCCGCATCCAGTCTGTCCTAGACACTTTCTTAAGTTCATCGGTCCATCTAGCTGATCCCACGCTTTGCTTGCCTATACGTGGTCTCCACTCCAGGACTCGTCTGCTCCACCAGCCGTCGGTCCTTCGACAGACATCTCTTGCCCTTATCCCAATTTATTTCGGGTCGGCGCAACATGTCTTTTTCTTCCATACTTGTCTATTAGTTGTCATCTCGGTAGTCACCCCCTTTCTAGCCATATCATTTTTCATACTCTTCTACTCTTATCTTATCCACATTCATAATCAAAACTCACCTGAAGACCGTTTCCTCATTCCTCCGCATCACATGCTCATCCCTGACAACCGATTTCGTATGAATACAATAGAAATAAACGTGTTACGTTTATTTTTATTGTATTCATCACGAGCATCCTCATTCAATTTACTTCAGGTATAGTTTTGAAGACGAATTATGGGAGATGCAAATCATAGTAAGAACTAATTCAAGAAGGCGGCGAGGAGTGCCTACTGAAGATCCTGAAAACTTAAGACTTGCATACGCTGAACTGCTGCCTTTACCTCTCCCTTTCTTTACATAAGGATTTGATAAGTTAGTGTGATTCAGGAGTCATACCAGACCATTACCAAACTTTTTATAGAAACTTAGTTCCTTTGGACAATTCGATCTCTGTCACCAATGATAGTGACGGGGAAGATTAAGTATTTCAGATTACGATATGATTCGGTTTTTTTTTTGTTATCTGTTCTAGCTAATAGGTAGCTATTTCCTAATCATGAAAGAGATTTAAGTTGTTTACTTTGTGATTATTATTTAGTTTTTATGCAAGTAGATAGTTACTTTATTTAATTGATGAAGTTTACAGTATTCACCATGCAATAACAAAAGTATATTACATAAATGAGATTCGATCTTATGAACATTGATATAAATGCATTTTATCTTTACAATAATCAAACAATACAGTAAGTTACTGTAAACAATCGTGCTTATGCTTGTAACTAGGTATTAAAGAAGCTTGATTACTGTCGAATAATAGTGTAATATAATATTATTAATTTTGTTTGTTGACACTTTACACGAATAAAAGTGTAATGAAAGTTTACTGTTATCCTAGTCATAGAAATTAACAAGAATAAAAAAATAAAATGGTTTTTCATAAATTGTCGGAAAATCGTTTAAATAAAAAATAAATAAAAAATCTAATGTAATAATATATTTTTTTATCTTTAATTTGATATAATTTGTTTAACCCTATATACTACCAAACAACAGTTATTCAAGTTAAATCGTTTTTATTTTTTCCTGAAAAGTTGTGGTTTTTGACTTACACGTTTATTCTGTGGGGCCATCGACATAATCCATTGCTTCATATGTTCGAAAAATTTGCCTGCACAACAATGTAAATAACGCAATGAATGTTGTTAAACTGTCAAAATGAATACCATTGCTACTGTTAGGGCTGATTACCAATGACAGTTCTAGCATGGACAAACTGTCAATTTTTTTTTTCTCAGGATATTAGACTAGGTATAAAAGTTTGATGAAATTCGTCCTTAGTGTGTAACGCAATTACTCCGCAGGTTTCATTTATCTTATTCAAAATGCAGAAAACAATTTAATGACTTAGCTGACACAGTTTCCTCAGTATCAGCATCATAATTCCTGCCACGTGACATAAAATCATTCTGTCTGCTCATTTAGGCCAAGCACATATCTTGCTATTATTCAATTTGAGCTGTAGCGTGTCTTTCAACGTGACTTGTGAATAGAGACGATATTTGGCGTGAAAAGGCTTGCATACACTAACAAGCGAGTGTTTTTAATTGGGCAGAAATGAGGAGCTTTTACAATAGTTTTTTATAATTATCAACAGTGTGTTCGGCAGTGTCCTTTTGTAAGTATTTTATGGGGAGTTCCTACAGTTAAAAAAAAGCGGCCAAGTGCGAGTCGGACTTTCGTACGAAAGCTTAGGTTCTGTACCAAAAAAAAAAACGCCGAAAAAATCACGTTTTTTGCATGGGGACCCCCTTTAATTTTTAACTTTACTTTATTTTTATTATTTGCAGTTATAGCGGCGATAGAAATACATATTCTGTGAAAATTTCAACGGTCAATCTATTATGGTTCATGAGATACAGCCCGCTGACAGACAGACGGACGGACCGACAGACAGCCGAGGCTTAGTATTAGGGTTCTGTTGGCACCCTTTAGATACGGCACCTTTCAAAGTCATGGTTTACTCATATGTGAAAGTTCATCCTTTGTTCAGCCGTTTTAGCGTTAAAGCGAAACAAACAAACATCAAAAAATCAAATCTTTTCTCTTTATAATATTAGTTTATAAAATTTTCACATACGTCTATGCTCGTAGGTTCTATTAATTTACATACAAAATTGTTGAGAAACTACAGGAACATATTCCCACAGGCATCCATCTTATCATATCATACTAATACTAATATTATATATGCGAAAGTTTGTGAGGATAGATTGATGGAAGATTGGATGTTTATTACTCTTTCACGCAAAAACTACTGAACGAATTTTTATAAAACTTTACAGTAATATTGCTTATACATCAGAATAACACATAGGATACTTTTTATCCCGATATTCCTACGGGATTGAAACTTAAGCGGGTGAAACCGCGGGGCGCCGCTAGTTGAGAATAAATGTACAAACTTACCTACATTAAACGATCTGATGATTATTTGGTTGAATTGTTAAATACAATGAGCATTTTTAAAGGTCACTCCTTGTTGATCATTGTCATGCTTGTGTTCATACACTGTAAACAAACACAAGTACTAATAGGATCCTTTTTACTGAAAATAACGTGGCCCAGTGCGGCTTCGTAGATATCAAGCACTGGCCCCGCGTGGTGGATTACGGCCCACTCCCTCTCACAGAGAGGCCAGCCGGTCGATTCTGTAAAAATCTCACCGTGAAAACTCAAGTGATGTGAGTTGTCACTAGTGTCAATCCCTAGCATTATTTGAAATGACAGCTCACTCCACGCTCACTTCACCTAAGTTTTTACGGTGAGATGGTTACAGAATCGCACTGCTGTATCCCAGCAGTGGGGATATTATAGGCGAATTATGCATGCTATGATTTATGGGATTATACTTTGATCAATAATAGTACTAGATTAAGGATCAGGAACAAAAATGAGTCGCTCAAGTGGCCACGTTTGCACACACGTAAACATCTACATTTCTTAGAAAAAAGTTTAATCATATTAACAACTTCAGTTTATTATAAACCTTAATGCTTAAACATAAAGTTTAATTACCATTGTAAAATATATTTAAAATGTCGCTTGAAAATAAAATCATTCTATGTATTTTTAAATTTTCCGTCATTTATTCTAAAATGAAACTTAAAGTCTAAGTAATAAGGTTAAAAACATACTAATTTGAAATAAGACCACAAAAGTATTTGTGGTCTTATTTTTCGGGCCGTTTTTGAAGCGCTTATCGGGAATCTAGTAGGTAATATTATTGATCGAAGGGATTATAAAATGATATACCTATCTCTACATTTACTTTTTTCCATAACATAATGAATGCCTAAAAAGGTGTCCCTAATTTAACACTATTCTTTTCATTTGGCTGTTGCCATGGTGTCGTCTTGGTGGCCACTGTAGTTGACACCCGGTATTTATACGTTAGCAAATGTCTGGCAAGTTACACCGCCACATACCTTTGTACCTTACATTGTTTCGTGGAATCCGTCGATCATTGAATTACTGAGTTAGTGATATGTTGCCACTTATTATTAGGCAGTTGAATTTTCAGTGTGTATTTCTTTTGCCCTTATCCTAATTTATTTGGGGTCAGCGCAACATGTATTTTTCTTCCCATCTCGGTAGTCACCCCCTTTAGAACCATAAATATCATCATCCACACATTCCATCCATCGTTTCTTTGGTCTTCCCCTACTCTTATAGCCATCGACATTTATACTCAAAACTCTCCTCACGACAATTTCCTCATTTCTCCGTAACACATGCCCATACCATGACAACCGATTTCCACACAACTTTTCAGTTACCGGTGCCAATTTCAGACTTCCACTTATGTACTCATTTCTTATTCTATCCATTCGTGTTACACCACACATCCGTCTTAGCATTTTAGCGTATAAATTAAAGTGAGAAAACAAGAAACGTGTTTTTTAACCCCCGACGCAAAAACGACGGGGTGTTATAAGTTTGACGTGTCTCTCTCTCTCTCTCTGTGTGTGTGTGGGGGGGTGTGTGGGGGTGTGTGTGTGTATATGCCTGTCTGTGGCATCGTAGCTCCCGAACGGATGAACCGATTTTGATTTTTTTTTCTGAAAGATGAATTTGTCGGGAGTGTTCTTTTCGGGCTTTTTCTTGCCTTGTACCCTTCATATGCGAGTCCGACTCGCACTTAGCTGCTTTTTTTGTTGTGATCCTCTGGTATTACAGAGCGAAATAAAAAATGGTGTACCGTCCTTCCTACCGTCGAGTTATGCGAAAATAAATGTCACAGCAGTTTTGTTCTCGCGATTTTAGATATCGCCCAATAGTAAAAGTCTTTTATAACGATGGGAGCAATGACTCCTTATGGGACAAGCGCCAAGGTAGCCCGCGAAATTCAAAACTTACGTTTTTTCGCAATTTGCAGGTCAGTGTCGGGTCGTAGGTTGAACAAAATAGCTTCGATGATTTATTGATTATAATTTTGTAATACGTTACGCTCGCGAATCATAGCTTGTTCAACATACGACCCTACAAATTGCAAAAAAAAAACTTAAGAATATTTGAATTTCGCGGACTGCCCTAGCGTGGCGCTACACCCTAAAAAGGTTTTCAGTTATTTCAATTATATACACACCTTGTATACAAGTTTTGAAATACATAATATAGGATCAATATTTTGCTAAGTAGGTCACTTATTTTTAATAAAATTTAACAATCCTTTTTGTTTTATACGATAAGTTAACAATGAGAAACATGTTATTGTTTGCGTTGGATGTTGACCTGCATAAATTGTTAAGCAAATTAGGAAAATTTTAGTACTACTTTAAAGTTTTTCGTCTACAATGTTTGCTTAGTATTTTACATGTTCCTTGTTTTACCGGAATCTTACACCAAAAAGCGGAATAAAGACACATTAGGGACTAACCACACTTATTCATCGCATGCATAGGTACCTACGCATCAGTAAAGCTGAACGGATGACTTTACCTAGTGCACGCTAGTTCTCCAGTATAGACCTGCCCTAAGGTCGGAGACACGCGTTTGCGCACACATTGGGTATATTCATTCACCCACGTGTGCAACTGGCTGTTATTGTAGACGCAATGTGACTGAACCGGCACTGCGCAGGCGCAGGCGGCTATTCAATTTGAATATAGCGCCACGTGGGTCGATTATCTATTATATTGAGCACAATGTACAGTAAATACCTTGTAGACGTTGTAGGTTTTTTTATGTAAGTGCTCGGGGACCTTAAAGAAAGAAGTTAGCGCGGTTATAGACTAATGGATTTTCCATCGATTCCAACTTTATGCCTCCTTAGGCATACAGTTGGATGAAGATGGAAAATCCATTGTAACCATCCGACGTGTTCGCACCACCATCCATGTAGAATAGCGGATATCGACATTACGACGTTACGAGCTAAACCACGATCGCGAGAAAGTCATCCTAGTCAAGTTTTAATTTTCTAGGAATTGTTGTCAATAATTATAAAGCTTTACGAGGTCAACTATACCACGCGCTAAGCCAAAACATAAAGAAACTTCTAAAAAAAAAAACCCGCTTTTTCACAAAGGCAAAGTCCAGGAACCGAAAATACAGTCGACTGTGACTTTATAGGTTAATGTGAGCATAATGTGTCTTTTTTTTCAGGATGGGAAATCATCAAATGACCCCTCCCGCTCTGGGTGGAGCGGAGGAGTGTCAGACTCTTACTGACTAAAACCGCGTTCCTTCCTTAGCCCTTTATGTTCCAGGGCAGCGGTAACCCTTTCGGACGATCTCGCTACAGCATAATGTGTCTTTATTTCGCGTCTTGGTGTAACATTCAGGTAAAACCTTTTGATTTTATACCGAAAAGGAGCAAGTAATGTTACGTTTATATGCCAGTAATTTCGCCGACATCCATACCTTCACAAGCAGACGGCAATGCTGCCTAAACAATATTTTGTTCAAAATCTAGTCACAATCTCATCTCACTTTCATCTTGCCAAAAATGTAGGGAAATTAGAGGTATCGTTGACAGATGGGAAAATGAGATTAGAACGCCAACGTTCTTAAAAATACGGTATTTGGTGGGAAATCATCATATGAGTTCTCCCGCTCTGGGCGTCTGGGCGGAGCGGGATGGCGTGTCAAACTATTATTGACTCTACTTTCTCTCTCTCTCTCTCTCTCTCTACTTTTACATTTTATTAATGAAACATCAAATAACTTAATAAGTGTACCTGCATAAGTTAGTATTATTACAGTATTGTATTATTACATGTACACAGTAAAATTTCCATTTTCTTTAATTTTTTAACAAACGTAATTTCCCCGTTTGTAATTTCAGTCCTTCAGTATAACAGAAAATGTAATTAAATCAAATCATTTAAATAATTTTATTGAAAACGGACTTTCCACTAAGTTTTTCCATAGAGGTATGCACTATAATTTTATACAAATAACCTAGAATTAACATCCAATCAAATTGACTGTATTTTTATCATAATAGGCCTGTACGTACGTAAGTAATGATATCTTACAATCGCACAATAATTTTCCTTATTACGTTGATTCTTTGATGAATAAATGGTTTATTTCTTAACTTATTAAAGGAAAATCTATTTCCATTCAGTTTTTTACATTTATTGCAAAACTTACGTTTTTCATTAATAACTATACAGGGTGGCAGGGGGACATCGACCCATAACCATGGATGCAATAGGTACATGATTCTGAACCCGCGTAGCGTAGGAATTCGTCGATTATAAAAAAATCTAGAGTTTTATAGAAAAGTGCAATAGTAGGTATATTGCACTTTTCTTAAAACAGTAATTTTTGTCAAAATGTACTGAACAGCAATTTTTTTTTAATAACCTGCAGTGCGATTCTGTAACGATCTCACCGTGAAAACTTAGGTGAAGTGAGCGTGTAGTGAGCTGTCATTCCAACTAATGCTAGGGAGTGACATTAGTGACAGCTCACTCTAAGCTCACTTCACCTAACTTTTCACGGTGAGATTTTTACAGAATCGATCGGCTGCATGTATTTTTCCGATGAAAAGTCTTGGACTTCGACGTCCAAACTGTAACTATATATACGTATAGTTACATACAATACGTATGGCGAGCGAACTACCGGTTATATTATACCGAGACTTATTAATAGTCTACCCTCAGAAATAAATAAATGTATTACACATAAAAATATCAAATGCAAACTTAAGCAATATTACTTAAGTATTATGTAGGAATGATTGTAACTGCGAGTATCTACAGACCTAATGATGTTATTAATTGTATGGACAATGACGCTTAGTTATAAAATGTTTCATTGTATAGTTTGACATTGAGATAGACTCGTGATAGCACAAGTTTAAACCTTAGTGGTTTTTGGTTGCTATTTTTTGTGAATAATCCTGTATTCTTTTTTAAAATTGATAAATAAATTAAAAAAAAAAAAAAAAAACTCTGTACTAAATTCAGCACATGATTTATGCTGAATTTAGTACATAGTTACAGTTTGCGCGTCGATGTCCCTTCCACCCTGTATGTTGTTGTTGTATAAAAGTGTAAAAAGATCCACGGTCTTTAATTTGACTCTTATACGTTAGGCCGAAACTCGAAATCACGAACCACTTTATCCCGAATGAACACTATCCCGCCCGAATCACTTTATCCCAAATGAACGCTATCCCGAGACTCATAAAGGTGTACTACCTTTGTAAGGTATGGTTTATTACCTTTTTTAAGGTGTCATATACAGCGTGGCGCTTTAATGGCGACATTAATTTAACACACGTATACGGTTTTGCGTTGTAGTTTTATGAATATATTTTAATTTAATTAAACATTAATATTTATTTATTTATTAACAATTTTATAAAATAGCATCTTAGAGCAACCTGACTTAAAGAACTGTAGCGCAGGGGTCATTTGCCGGGGTCATGGATCATAACATCGCACCAATGGAATTAAAACAATTAACGAGCAAAGAGAAGGCGAATTGAAGGAAAGAGAGAGAGAGCCCTTTGTCGGCGCGCGGCGCAGGTGGAAGTTTTATAGTTACGATTTTTTTTTATGTTGTTATAATTTTTATGATTACTGGCCACTAGCCCTACCCGTGTGTTAAATTAATGTCGCCATTGTAGCGCCACGTTGTATGATAAAGCTTAAGAAATATTATTCTGTGTATATTTTACGAGTCTCTACGTAACTACATATATAGATACCATCACACTACCGGAATATACTATCACACTATTGAAATGGCTACGTACTTCTGACCGTTTCTTGGAAGGGTCATACCAGTTACACCAACTTGGAGAAATAATATAGAATTATAAATTCTATGTATATTTCGGTAACAGACGGTTGGTAAGACAAGTGGCAATAGCTTTCAAATCATTGCATATTTCTACAACGAATTTCAACTCTATTTACAAAAGTTTTTGGGTAGTTTATTTGTCAGTCTATACATTTTAGACATTTCCACCATCGTTACCGTTGATAGAATGTCACTTTATCTAGGCCCTCTTGTTCATCATCATTATTGACAGCGGTCCCTTATTCTCCCAAAGTGTTAAGTAAAGCTTAAGCTCTTTTTGTGCCATGCTTCCCTGGTACTCCAATCACACTGTAACCATTTGACCATTTGACCAAACCAACCATGACTAAATTTAAAAATCATATTTATCATTATTAAAACTGCCATGGTCCGCTTAAACGTAGAAATTATATATGATACACGTGCTCACATGTTTTTCCAAGCAATTTAGATAAACAGTCATCTACTGCTGTGTCATATGGGTTTGTTATTTTGATGTCATTTGTTACTGTTCGGTTTACATGTTGTAAAAACCAAATTATAATAATAGGTCCTAGGTAACCAATCCACTCTAGCCACTCAAGCCCATAGCCCATTGTTATGTTTGGTTTCCATGTTCTGCAATACTTAGTCCTGCACCAACAGGGAGCCTCAGCCTTGGGTGCTCTTACATAGTGCGTACAGGGATAATCGCCGGTTGGTGCCTCAACACTTAAAAATGTCTAAGGGGCAGTCCAGTTGGCTTCGTACGCCTTCCTAAGATGCGGGACCCCAGAGATATGTCAGAATCCAATTTGATATTTATACTATTAGGAATGCCAAAGGAAAAGGGAAGCCATTAAGCCAAGGAGTACACGAATGAACTCTTGATGACTTTTATGATATAAAAGCATTTAACGGATCCTATGGAAAATAATTATTTAAAAAAAAAACCGAGAACGAAAATGTAAACAAAAAACTCAAATTTGAAAATGCGCATGTGCACGTCAGCTGATTTGCACGGATTAGTGCTCATATACACGACAGGATGCCGTTGACAACTTGCCGCTCGTGTATTAGATCACCGTTCTCAAATACACGAGCACACGTTGTCGATGGCAGCCGTATACTTGTTTCAGTGTTCTCTCTCTTTTGCAATAAGAGCCAAATCCTTTAGGTAGAAGTTTAAAAGGCGAAAGATTTATACGTTTTGAAGGGAAACCAGAGATACGCCCGATCCTTCTTAAGTGAAGTGCCAGCTCGCGCGGTAGCTGTGCTAAATGTAAATGTAAATTCATGACTGTGACCTCTGAGTTTGTTTCGGCCTTTCTTCTCAGAGATAGTCCTAGGAAAAGCCGTGCTCATCAAAGCACTAATAATAAAAATTCGATCCAGCCGAATCCCTTTTGCTGCCCTCTCTCAGTGACACCCTAAGCCGAGGCTCGTTCCCCACAGGGGGAGCCCTTAGCGTGTAGTCACTTAAATAATTTTTTGTAATAAGCCCTGGCTGGAGGCTTTAAGTTTTCTTAAGGCAACCACAGGATAGTTCGGTTAAGTAGTCACGACCTCTCAAGGTCAACTACGAGATGCCATTGTCAAAAAAAAAAAAAAAGTAGAAGTCTAACACGTCACGCCATCTCCATCTGGGCCTACATAGTCCTATTATGTCGCCCCTTTCCTATTGTTCGAAACCCAATCCGAGGCTACTTTCGCGTAATTCAGATGTGGCTGCCCCTGATTCTTGTTTTGATTTGATTTTTTTATTTTACTTCCTGGTTGAGGCTCCCGCAGACAGGCGCGACGTTACAGCGCCACGTGACTCTCTACATGCGTCACTTCCAGACATGTTACATTTCCATTCTTCAATATTTTTAAAGTATGTAGATATAGACGCCAAAAGAGATAAGGAAGCAGGGTCGTCGGGTATAGCTGAAGTTTAATAAGAAATTGTTTTCGTATGTTTAATTTGATTAATGAATGATGATGATTTGTTTGTTTTGTTTTGGGTTTTGAATGTTTTGTTTGTTTTGATGTTTTTTTTTTTTTGTTTTTGTTTGTTTGTTTTGTTTTGTTTGTTTGATTTGTTTCGTTTGTTTTTTTTTTTATTTTACGTTTGTTTTGTTTGATGAATTGGTTTTTTTTGTTTGTTTTGTTTTTTTTGGTTTCCTATTTATTAAATTCAATTTTATTCTAAGACATCCATCGGTTTTTTACTAAGCTACTATATCCGACGACCCTGGTTGTTCAAAAAAGTTAAGAAAAGGAACGTGTCTCGATATATTTTATACAACATAATTTATATATCTACCACTGGAATCCCAAACGGTATTGTTTTAAAGCTTACGATAATAATGATGTTTTTTTTAATTAGAATAGTATAGTTAGTAATTACCAGGCATTGTTTCCAACCGTTGTTTTTCTATTATCTTCATGAGAATAGGAAATACTTTTATTATTTCTTCGTTCTTAGGTGCAGTCATTAGGAACGTGTCCTAGGGTTAATTATAATGAGGCCACAGACAAACACTGCAAATAGTTCCATATTAATAATGCGTTCAGAATGTTGTTGGGTCTGCCGTGGCGGTGCAGCGCGTCTGGGATGTTTGCTGAAGCGCGCACTGATGGTTTCCAGGTCATCATGCGCAAAAAAGCAGCTTCCCTGCTGGCCCGTATACGGGGTAGCAACAACGGCATTCTGAACGCAATAGCAGTACGTTTTGACTGTCCCTTTCAGAATCAGTGGGTCATGTCGTGTGTAGATGTGGCAAGTCATGGCAAATTATAAAAGTTTATGTAATGTGTACTAGGTTAAGGTTTCTATGGGTCTACGTCTATGTCACCCGAAACAAAGTTATTACTATTATTATTATATTAGGTACTCAAATGTGCAAGTGTATAATAGAAAAACGCATAAAAAAAATTGTCCGTATCGCTGTCAGGTGGGAAAAGTGCCCAAAAGGTTGGCAGCGTTGCCACGTTTGATGGCAATGTTGATTCTTTGACCTAAAATCATAATAAAAAAGTTGCAAATTATAGTTTTTCTATAACTAAATACGACTATAACAACCTCGTTAGTCTAGTGAGACTTTTGAGCGTGACGTCCTGGGTTTGATTCTCAGGTCGGGGAAAGTCTGTGTTAGTGGACTTTTCCGTCAGCCCAGAGTCTGTGGCCGGTTGTTGGCAATAGACTCGCCCTCCATCATCATCATCTGCCTAGCCTTTTCCCAACTATGTTGGGTTAGCTTCCAGTCTAACCGGATGCAGCTGAATACCAGTATTTTACATGGAGCGACTGCCTATCTGACCTACACAACCCAGTTAGATCGCCCTCGTTTCCCCTACTAAACAAACTACAATATGTATTTTACTGTGTGTACATAAATAATAAAATAAATAAATAAATAAACTACTGAAACCTACATAAATATTTAAAATATAGGGCTTAAAAAATAAAGTTATCTAATAATTGCTTAAATACAATCCTACTAATATTATAAACGTGAACGTTTGTATGGTTGGATGGATGGATGGATGTTTGTTACTCTTTCACGCAAAAACTATTAAACGGATTTGAATGAAATTTGGCACACAGATGGTTTATAACCAGGATTAACACATAGAATACTTTTTATCCCGATATTCCCACGGGATCGAAACTTATGCGGGTGAAACCGCGGGGCGCAGCTAGTTACAAATAAAAAAGATATGGGTGTGTACTATAGATACAATTCTACCTAACCCGTCGGAGGAAAACAGGTGTGATGTTATGTTAAAGTTGACCTAAATACGCCAAACACACCAAGCATTCCACTCAAATCCAATCAAAAAACAAGACGCACGCACAAACGTGCAACTTCCTATCCGCACGACTGTCGATAAAGTTCAGACGAGGCACGTTGAGTGACTCGACGCACGTGTTGAGCTCGACTCGTCTCGTGAGCCCTGACACAGTTCGCGATCAGTGATAGAGGATGTCACTTGGCGAGGAACCTCATGACGTCGTCGTGATCGCATGTTTTATACCTTGGATTTTAGATTTTGTACTTGTACCTACTGTAGATTCTACTTGAATTATACAGGGTTAAATTAAATTAGCTAGCGAAATTCTTGAGACGTGGTTAGTATTGGTATCAAAACACGATAAAATAAAGAGATCAGCCGATCGATTCTGTAAAAATGTCACTGTGAAAAGTTAGGTGATGTGAGCTGTCAATAGAGTAAATCCCTAGCATTATTTGGAATGACCGCTCACTTCACGCTCACTTCACCTAAGTTTTCACGGTGAGATGGTTACAGAATCGCACTGCTGTTTTTTTTTTCACCTCCGTTGGTGTTGTTACTTGAAACATGAGTTGAGTGTGGTTTTCTTTTGTTTTATCGTATATATCAGTAGCGATACCCATCATGTTTATGTTTACTTACAAAAAAAAAAAGACTTCTTCAACTTATATTTCAAGTGTCGATAAACCCTACAAAAAAAATCATTAAATTAATTTCTTTTTTAGTTTTATCATGTTTAGATATGAATACCCATCGCGTCTGTAGCTAATTTAATTTGACCCTGTAGATTCTACAACATCGTTGTAACCATCCAGCCAGTCGATTCTGTATAAATCTCACCGTGAAAACTCAAGTGAAGTGAGCTTGATGTGAGTTGTCAGTAGTGTCAATCCCTAGCGTTATTTGGAATGACAGCTCACTCCACGCTCACTTCACCTAAGTTTTCACGGTGAGATGGTTACAGAATCGCACTGCTGTTGTAGGAACTAATGTGAAGGGAACTTGTCACGTGGGAGTGTGGGACATTCCATCCATCCCATGGTTGTGCCAGCAGTATTGTCTCGAGGTTCATTTCAGGAATCCAAGATGGCTGATTGCAAGTTCAGGGAGGACTTACAGCACTGTATTACAATCTCAATCTAATTTACCTAATATTTAATTCTATGTTATATATAACCAAAACCCTGAAAATGTATTTGTACGCCGGAAACGGCAGAATATTATGAACTTTTAAAATTATGTAACAACTCTGTAACAATATTCTGACAAATAAATGGACTTTGACTTTGACAAATGAAATATTTCCAGATGATTTGGACAGCATTTCGCTAACGTGGTTGTTTATTAGGGATCCATACCCAAAGGTTCCGGGCCCTATTTATTACTAACCCTCTGCTGTCCGTCTGTCCGTCCGTCCGTGTGTCCGTCTCTCTGCCAGCGGGCTGTATCTTATGAACTATATATATAATAGGTGAACAGTTGAAATTTGTTCACAGAGTTTCTATTTTGACAACAAATTAGAAAAATAAAACAAAGTGGTCTCCATACAAGAAACATGATTTTTAGGCGTTTTTTTGCCTTGTGTTACGGAACCCTTGTGCGAGTTCGACTGTCGCTTGGCCGCTTGTTTAGTATTATTACAATGCATGAAAATGACTACTAAAATCTAGGTTGTAAGCTTCTAATATCTATGCCTAAAGGCATAAGTTTAATCTGCCTATAATGTTCCCACTGCTGGGACACAGGCCTCCTCTCGGTGAGAGGGAGTGGGCCGTAATCCACCACACGAGCCCAGAACCCAGTGCGCATGTAGGATGTCACATGTCTTCAAATATTTCGGTTGTGAAAAAAGGCGCGGTTTATTTGCGAACGACAAAGCAGAGTGTAGATATATGTATGAACAGAGAAAAGTATGTCAATAAACGTTTCACCAGTAAGCTATTCATATTTTTGTGTTTGCAGACGGTCAATGAACTCTTTTGTATAAAGCGAAGCCAATATCTAATCTCGAAAAAAAATAGTATTTACTTTCATATTATAGCGAAAGGTACTGCTATTATTATGAATGGCGTTTATCAAAAATAAACAACAAAATGGAGGATGCAGAATAAAGGTCGCTTAGTATAGTCCTTTTACCTTACCTATGAATCTACGACAGTACTCGTAGTAACCTCTTCTCTATTACCCATTATCTGGGTTGTGGAGGTCAGATATGCCTATCTGCATTGCCTATTTGCATGGACTGACTGCCGTCAGTCCATGCAAAATACTGGTATTCAGCTGCATCCGGTTTGACTGGAAGCCGACCTCAACATACTTGGAGAAAAGGTTGATGAAGGCAGATGATGATGATGAGTAGCAACCTTAATACAACGATAATAAAGATTACTTTAATTTTGACAGGCTTGTCAATGACAGCAAGTCGATATCCGTGCAGAAACCCTCATGTTCAAGCAAGCAATCACTTCACGTTTCACGTTTTCACTAACAGTTTTCTCGCAGCAAGACCTACATCAGCCGATTTACTCTGTACAAATCTCACCGTGAAAACTTTTCGGAGTGGTTATTCCATCTAACGATCCTTTTTTTTTTTTTTTTTGAGTATGGGCAATCATCAAATGACTCCTCCCGCTCTGGGTGGAGCAGGAGGGAGTGTCAGACTCTTACTGACTAAAACCCACCCGTGTTCCTTCCTTAGCCCTTTATGTTCCAGGGCAGCGGTAAACCCTTTCGGATTTTCCCGCTACCCTGGCAGGCTTCGGCCCTCAGGTTGGGCAAGAGCCGCTTTAGGGCGGCCCCGGCCCGTTCCAGTTTGGGGGCCAAACGTCGGAAATGCTCGATCTAACGATCCCTATCATTATAAAAACACTATAGACAGCTCACTTCACCCAAGTTTTCACGGTGAGATTTTTACAATCTATAAACCAGCTGCTCTTGCATTCCAAACCCACGTCTCTATATTGCTTTTTTAAAAACGACAACAATTTACAACAGCATACGAAATATTTCTGTGTCACGGTCTGCGTGAGTAATTGCTCACATCATTGTCGTACGAAATCAACAAAAGTTGACAAACATTTCACGTTTCATGACATTTAGTACTGTTTGCTCTAAATCAACACCCTAATACCGTAACATACTATCAATCACATTCGGAATAATTTTGAAGGATATAGCTAACCCATTGCTTTATATGTTCGAAAAATTTGTCTGCTCAACAACGTAAATAACGCAATGAATGTTGTTGAACTGTCAAAATGACATCCTTTTCTACTCTTAGTGTGTTACACAATCACCCCGCTGCTCTTTAAAAATAGCTCCCGAATTCTAATCCAGCATTCACGGTTCAATTCCTTATTAAAACACAACAGCGCATTCATCATACAAGACCTCACTTCATAAGATCATAAGCCAGGCTTCCATGACGTTAATCCGTCGCACAAGCCGCAAGACACTGTAGCATGCGAACTATTTCGGTGTCACGGTCTGCGGCCGTGTGGCACGTGTGTTGCCGACTGCGCCACGTGCGCACCGACCTACATTGCAGAACGGCGGGTCGCCGCCCGAGATAGCGGCGGCTTAGCAATGCCCTGAGAAACCAAAATAGAACTGCAGTTGTGGCAATAGAATGAAGACTTAATAGTGCTCGTTAGTAATTACTGCAATTAGTGGTTTATGTTTATGATTGGAGTTGGTCAAGATTTGTCTGTGTTGGTATACTGTCGTTTTCATAACAAATATTATGTTGCATGCTATCTAAAGAGATAGAAAACAATATTAAAGTCTAGCTGCTGAATCAGATATTTAAAAATAATTTCAAAATCATAACATTCTGCAAAAAGAGCCAGCACATTACTTTTCAAAAGATAAAACAGGAAAAATCTGTGATGTAGCATTTATTTACTCATTCAAGGCGAAAGCGTCAGTTCGTCAGCAGTCGTTTTCTCAAATTTCTCGCGGCCGTAACAAATATTTACTTAAGTAGATAGAATTATATCTAATCATAAAAATCTCTAAGTTCATACATTCTTCTATTGAATGACAATTTTATGAAATCTGACATGATTTCATGAGGCCAATTCTAACTCAAGGAGTTGTATAGGTAATTCTGATGATTATAATTCCATACAGCCATATTTGATACGGTCGCGAAGCATATTTTGATCAACATACAGCCTGACACTGACGCAAATTGCAAACAAGGTAAGTAAATTTGAATTACCTACCTGCACTGCCGCTGCACGGCTACCCTGGCACTGCCCCCTTATGGTGAAAGCCGACAGCGCGGCATTTTACAAAAAACTTAAAATATGTATGGAAAAATCAAAAGTCATGTATTCAACGCGTGTGTACGCATTTATAATAAAATTCCACAAGAAATGAAATTGCTATTTAATATTAATTCTTTTAAAAACAGACTCTATAAATGGCTGAATGAACATAATTTTTATGACATTAAGGATTTTTTTGACATTAAATTATAATTTACAAATAATGACATACTGGGTCGTCGATAATGTTTATAATTTAAACATTTTAATTTTATAATTATTGATTTTCTTTTTTTTACTTTAAGTTATATTATGTAATGTTATAGAACTGTTGCGAATAATGTTTACAATTATGACTTTTTAATTTTGTTCGTGGAGATTATAATTTCTGACATTAAATAATATTATGTTGTGATGATTGTATTGTGGAAAATGTTTTATAGCTTTGACATTTTATTTCTACTTACTAATTGATTCTAAGTATTTTGCATGCAATTGATACACGATGTTGTATAGCTAAACATGTGAACTATATTATATTACCAAACTGTAACACCTTTAGACCATGTTTAAGGCAAATAAAGACTTATCTTATCTTATCAAACTAGGCTGAGAATCAGCACTTTTCGAACGTAAAATTTACATAAGACAGTCCTCCAAAACGCCCGCCTAATTTACCAAAAGTCTATAGTTAGAATTATTTATACGCGTAACAGTAACTCGTCAATTATCATTGGTTGCATGTGAATAACCATTAGGTACGTTATTATTAGTTTAATGAACAGTAATTAGTTTAATGAGTGACACTTACTGGTATTTAGGTCAAGTGCTAGTAGACATATAACTTGTAAAATATGCACAGACTGTACTGACACGAACATTGTGTTGGTGCAAAATATTGTAAGTACAAACTTTCATGTCGGTACTCGCAATATGTAAGAAAAGTTTCTTTTACGACATTAGGTGGCAAAACGGGCTGGCAAACAAGAATAGAAACGTGTTTTTCGGAGTTTTTTGCTTTGTGGTACAGAACCCTTCGTGAGGGAGTCCGATTCGCATTTAGCCGCCCTCTATGAAGCCCTTTTATTGGCATTTAACACTTTTCTTTGAAGTCACATCACATGGCAACGGGAAACACCCACAGAGCATTCATTTTCTTTTCTTTGGAAGCACGTGGCACTATACTAGAATGGGAGGGAGAACCTACAAAAACATAGATATGAGGCAAAAATACATCCAGCTGTTCTATGTAAATCTAATAAATAACATAATATAAATATTTCTAGAAGCGAGCATTTGATAAGCAAAACATATTTTTATGTACTTATGGAGTTAATATTTTACAGTCAATATTATGATTTATTTTAAAGTGTTCTGTGTTACAGCTGTTGTAAACACGACTGCAGAGCGAAATCAATCATCATCGGTACGGAACCCTTCGTGTGCGAGTCCGACTCGCACTTGGCCGGTTTTTAAAGACAACCTTTGGATGGATTAAAAAGGGGAAGGAGGGACAAATATTGTGGGTAGTCTGTGGTGTACTCGTATGTAAATGTCTAACTGTATGTAAATGTTTAACTGCTCGCAAATTAAGATGTTATTTTTTTTTTCTTTGGCATAATCTTCTCATTATTTGAGATTATACTTATTATTTACCTACCATTATTTACCTTACAATTCTATTTTAGTGAAAGTAAATATTTTGATATAATATCATGCATAACATCATCATCATCTGCCTAGCCTTTTCCCAACTATGTTGGGGTCGGCTTCCAGTCTAACCGGATGCAGCTGAATACCAGTATTTTACATGGAGCGACTAGGCAGTCGCTCCATGTAGGTCAGATAGGCATCTGACCTCCACAACCCAGTTACTGGGTAATACGATACCCCTTGGTAAGACTGGTTGTCAGACTTTCGGGCTTCTGACTACCCGTAACGACTGTCAAAGATCCACGAATGACAGCCGGGACCAACCGCTTAACGTGCTTCATCATGCATAACATTTATCCTAAATGATTGTACCTTAGTTAACCTACCTTAAGGACTTGGGGGAGGCCTTTGCCCAGCAGTGGGACAGTACAGGCTAAACAAAGCAAAAAAACTTGAGAGGTGTCAAGGGACACCCGGATGGAACGAAGTATAACTGGCTTGCTTTCTATAAGAGAGAGAGAGAGACAGACAGAGAAACACGCGCACGCCGCACGGCTTACAACTATAGCAAAAAGTGTCGTTCCAACTTTTGGTCTTAATTTTTTCCGTCTAGCCCCCTTTTGCAACGCGCGATAAGGAACTTCGTTCCAAAACCTACCTCATCTAATTGTAATATTCGTATTACCGTGACAATATGAACGTTAATATAGTATAATAAAAAAAGTGTCCGACTGTCGTTAATATTAATGGCAACGTGCACCAGTGCCAACAGCGATGCAAAATGTGTTTTTTTTCTTCAACGCTATTTTATTATGAATCAGCATGAACACGTGAGTGTATAAAAAACTGCATTTTAATCAAAAGTTTATAAATCACTGAATTTTTTATTGGTTTGTCATTTTCGATTACCAATGTACTACGTGTTAAAACACAATTTTCCTTTTTACTCCAACACCTCAAATCGAGATACCAATAGGAATACCTACCATTCGTAAAGTTCAATGACCCCGACAGTTTAAAAGATAATGGTGAGTATTATAGATATAGTACATGTTGCAAGAAAATTTACAGCAAACCTGTGATTGAAAATGCTCGAATAATTAGCAATAGGCTTATGATAGCCCCTTGAGTAACTGTGTCAAGTAACAACATGCGCAATCAATAGACTTCTGTCTACTGTAATGACTAAGTAAATGAAAGAATAAAGCTCTGTTGAATTTTCATCGCTCGGCTCAGCACCCAAAGTTAAAAATCCAATAAAAACCAGCACACGTAATTTTATTTTTTGTTACATATAATAGGATTTCGAACTTCGACGTATCTGTTGAAACATGTAAGAACTGAACATTAACATTCATGTTGATTTATTTTCTAGGAGCTGATTTCCATAGCAGACACTATTCTGAATGATAATGCAGACAGTTTAGTAGGTTAACTCTTAAACGTGTCAAGCTACGAAACAAGTATGTCGATGCTCTTTACAAAAGGTCAATCTGATTTGAGACGGGAATCTTTATACATATGTAAAAGAAAGTCGTGTTAGTTACACTATTTATAACTCAAGAACGGCTGAACCGATTTGGCTAAAAATTGGTGGGGAGGTAGTTTAGAACCAGGAGACGGACATAGGATACTTTTTATTATTATTTTTTATTTAATTAGGGTAGGGTAGGAGTAGTGTAGGAGTAGGTTAGGAGTAGGGTAGGAGTAGGGTAGGGGTAGGACACCAAGCGAACGAAGTAGCGCCGGGCAGCTAGAAATAATTTATATGGCAAAATAAAGTTTGCTGGGTCAGCTAGTCATTAACATAAAAACAGGAAGCACTTCTACGTTCTGGAAAAACTCCACACAAATACCTGGTTTCTATATTGAGAATTTGTAAACTTTGTAAATTCCTTCACTGTAGCCCGCGAAATTCAAAATTTCTTACCTACGTTTTTTGCAAATAAATTTTGAATTCCGGTCTTTCACCTAAAGTTAAAATCCGTGTAAGCGTCGTTAACCAGTAGGTACTTAACTTTAAGCAACGTTTGTAAATAAAGGGGTTAATTTTAAAGTAGAATTTGAGTTTCTCAATTTTAAATTCTCAAATCGAAAACTGGGAGAAGTGTCTTCGTTTAATATGAGAGAAGAATAAGAAAAGAAGAAGGCATAAGGTTTATTTTACTTAAAGTCTAAGTAGGCAATGCTGTGTGACATTGGCGCCGATTCCCTTGTTCACAAACTAAACTAAATTTAAGTTCAGTGCATCTTTTTCTTTCTATTTCATTAAGAAAAGGACAGAAGATAAATATGTATTAGTTTAGTCTTGTCAAATTAGTCAGCGCCTGCCGTAAATTGACGTATTTTTAGTAGCCATGTTATAATCACGTCTAAACTTGCTATGGAGTATCTAAATTTGATAGGACTAAACTAATCTAATCTTCTATCCTTTTCTTAATGAAATAGAAAGAAAAAGATGCTCTTAACTTAAATTTAGTTTAGTTTATGAACAAGGGAATCGGCGCCAATGACTGATGTCAAGCATGATTTATTTTTTAATGTGCTATGTAATAAGGGACGAGTATATTACTTAGCTTATCTTCTACTGATAAATACTTAATGGAAAAACCTAATAACTAAGAAATATTTAGTTTAATTACGTCACGAAAAACAAACGAAAATAAAGATATTTTTCTCTTGTAATGTCATCGGTGTGAGTTTATTCAATCGAATAAATGTCTTACTAACAAGAATATCTATTTTGATACAATCCTAATTAATGAAGAGACAAATACTAAAGAAACGTGACCGGATATTTGGCAGCAAACAATAGAACAATCAATAATCTCTTCCAATTTATTATGAAGAAAGATAATTTCTTTGACGTCAACGGAAACGGAATAACGCATGGCTAAATTCTCTAATTATCTAATAAATCCCATATAAATGTTTCTCATTCCTGAGAAAAACAATACTTGTTCTGCCATGTCCCACCGTTAACGTGAAGAAACAAGTTTTATTTTGGTTACTTACTTGTAATAGTGTTTATCCTTACAAGTCAACTGGGAATCTTGAAAATAGAAAACTCTAAAAGATTTTTCGCTACCCTCTAGGTAACAAATATGATCTGAAAAATATTTTCTGAAAATAGAAAACTCTATAAGATTTTTCGCTACCCTCTAGGTAACAAATATGATCTAGATGGTGAAAAATCATTTTTCCTTTTAGGAGTTTCGATCCCGTGGGAATATCGGGATAAAAAGTATCCTATGTCCCATAAAGGTCATGGTTTACCCATGTCCAAAATTTCATCCAAATCTGTTCAGCCGTTTTGTCGTGAAAACTTAACAAACAAACATACAAATAATCAAATATTTTCTATTTATAATATTAATTTAGATAGTACATAATTACGCATTTAACTAAAGTACTTAATCATAGAGCTTATACAGAGGGTCAACCTACCGAGAGGGTCATACCATATTTTGGATAACCAATCAAATAAGGCATCTTCAGAACGAATTTTTTTAAACATTTCTTAGGTAATAGACAAAAATCAAAAGATATGAAACCTTTCTACACCATTAAAAAAATTTAAAGAAAGAAAAAAAGTAAAAAGAACTTATTATTATTGTGACCCGCACTGGAAGATCACTAACTAAATTAAACCAAATTATAAAAATATAAAAAAAAAAACTAAGGGCAGATTTAACGCTAGATAATTTTATCCGAGGAATAATTTTGAATTTTTGACAGTTCTTCCACACAAAATCTGCCAGATGTCAATTTTATTCCACGAATAAAAATTATCTGTTGATTGTTAAATCAGCCCTAAATTATATAAGACGAAAGTAAAAAAAAAGAAGTCCTATGCGAGTTAATGCGAGGCCAAAAGGGTCCTATCTCAGCATTAATTTAATTCTCACCCAAAAACTACACAGGCCTAATTTTATTCAGACTCAAACTCAAACCACGTGGCTCGACGCTCGACTAAATATAATCTGTTTACATACAAGAGACCTAGATAGTCCGCATGTAATATTATTAATATGCTGTACAAACAAAGGGGTACATATTTCACACGTTTCACGGACTTGGTAGTTTCCTCATCAAGTCGCACAGGTCCACGCGTCCACGTGATGTCACACAGGTAATGTACTCGTAGACTGCTGTACCACGTGGGGCTATGAATAAACGTTCAGAGGAGTAAGTTTAGAATGTGATTGGAATTTGTAAATCTATTACGACCGGAAAATACCGCGAAAAGTTTTTTCAGCGAAATTAAAATACATTTGAGCTGCGTTGGTGTCAAAGTTAATTGTTTGAACAATATATTTTAATGCTTGTATATCTACGTATACGTTATCGTTGCGTATATGTGTAGGTATATGTCACACCGACGAATGTTGGTAGGTAGAACAACGTGAGACGTGGCCGAACATGTGCACTTCCGAATCGCCGTCACAACGTGACCTAGGGGGCGCATGACCGCGCCGCCGCCGCCGCTTGCCGGCCGCGCCACGACGCAGGTGAACTGAACTAAAATGTTACGTATTTATAGATATTTTTTTTTAGTCGGGTTGATTACACTATTTTTAACTCAAGAACGGCTGGACCGATTTTTATGATCTTTGATTTGTCCGCTCCGAATAGCAGAATAACTATTAAAGCTAGAGAAAAATTCTCGAAAAAAAAAGAAGATAATCTGACAGGGACGAAGTTCACCGGGTCGGCTAGTTTTTTATAAAATCTAAAACCCGTTGGATAATTGCGTAACACACAACAGCAATTTATTTTGACAGTTCAACAACATTCATTGCGCTATTTACGTTATTGAGCCGACAAGTTTTTCGAACTTAGGAAGGAATGGATTAGCAATATCCTTCAAAATTATTGAGATTGTGATTGGAAGTGTGTTATGCGCTAGTATATCTCTAGTTTTTCATAGAATTTTGTAAAAGGAAAATGGATGTTTCACTGGTTTTGTAGTTTTGCCGCAATAGGTAACAGGTAACCTTACAAAGGTTATCATAATTTTTGAGTTCCATTATTTTAATATTTTATAAAAAATGTAAAAGAAAGCTTCTGATTGATAACAGCTTTTGTTTACGTGTCATGAATATGAATGCATTCTGTATCTTCTTTTAATCTTAGTATTCAATTTAGGCTATTAAGTATCGATTAATTCATATTCATATTCATTTATTTGCATTCTACAAGGTATACAGATGTTCAGATGTACAGATTAAAAACCATCCTATCCTATAATTTGCCTTCGACCTATTTTACTACAGACAGTGCATTAACGAGTATTGCCAGCAATAAATTGCATTTATAAATAACATTTTCATACCACTTGCTCAAAAAAGTGACATTCTATGCCACAAAAAGCGAACATAACAATAGTCATTTTTAATCTGTTAAAAACAGGGAAAGAAAATTGTACTGAATTTCATTCATCCTCTAGGGGGAGAATGTGATTTAAATTTGGAATACTTACCGAAATTTATACTGAACTACATCTGTGTTTACACCATTGAGTTTGTATAGCATTATAAAGCAATATACATCTTTTTGAAAAACGAATACGCATTTATTATGCAGTTATGATTATTAACTAAAATTACGAAAACCGATGAGGCCGTATGAGCTTGATGCCTTTGCTTTTCCGACAAAAAAATATTAGTCTAGGAATTTGCCGCGTTTTTGTTTTCTTCAAATACATAAACGTTAAGTTTGTTTTTTCGCAAATGGTACGAAAAGTAGAGTATTTTCCTCGGTGATAAAGCTGTCTTAGTCTTGGGTGAACTTAAATCCCTCGCTACACTCAGGACTAGTCTTAAATCCCTCGCTTCGCTCGTGATTTAAGTTTTTAACGGGTCTACCCTTTATAGCAGAACTTTTTATGTCATAATATTGTTTTGCATAACAGCGGATAGCATAAACTTCATTTTGCAGAAAATCGTTTGGCAGACAGTCATTTATCATACATTCAAAATTCATAATTTTGTAAGTCAGAATCATCTTTAGGCATAAATGTCATATCCATAATAATTAAAAAGTAGAACCATCATATCGCAGAAAGTTCACAGTCAGAATCGTCTTTTGGCATACATTTCATACCGATAGTCATTAAAAGGCATATCTCAGAAATTTTAGAGTTAGAATCATCTTTTGGCATACATTTCATATCCATAATCATTACAGAAAATTCATTAATTCATTCACCATGCATGCAGCATGCAAACAAGCATACACCATGCATGCAGCAATCATGCAGCATGCAAGCAAGCATGCAGCATGCAAGCGAGCATGCAAACAAGCATACACCATGCATGCAGCAAGCATGCAAACATGCAAACAAACATACACCATGCATGCAGCAAGCATGTAGCATGCAAGCAAGCATGCAGCATGCAAGCGAGCATGCAAACATGCAAGCAAGCATACAACATGCATGCAGCAAGCATGCAGCATGCAGCATACAAGCAAGCATGCAGGCAAGCATGCAAGCATGCAACATGCAGCAGGCATGGTTTCTGTCATGGCTCCGGCGCTGCGGGGCTCCGGCGGTCCCACGCGAGCTTATCGTCGCAGATGGTTTCAAGGCTCACCACCGCAGCTTCGGCTTGCTGGCCGACTTCGCCGGCCAGCCTCAGCTGCGGCGGCGAGCATTAATACCACCTGCTCCTCAGCTCGCGGGCCACCTCGCCCCTCCGCGCCTACGCGGGCTTAAATTACACTCTAGGGGTAGGGCAGACAAGACTACGTGGAGTCGGTTTTGCAGCGATTCGTTTCTGTCACTAACATTTGTAGCCTTTGTAAATTCGGACATATAAACATTCGGCCAAACAATAATTATATTAAATCATGTTTATGCCTTAAAAATATTCGTTTAAAGAAGATTATGCCAAGTGTGTTATGCCAAATAAATTTCGGAGCATCAAGATTCTGCCAGATAGAGGGAACCCGTTTTTAACAACCTCGCTACGCTCGGGAGTAAACCTCGAGTCCGTCGTTACGCTCGCGATTTAAATCGTCACCCGCGACAGAAGACACTGCTTTATCCCCTTGGTTAATAATCTACTATATACCCATTTAATTATAGATACCTACATCTATGATTGTGCTAGGCTAATCGTAGCTTCATAACTATTAAGTCTACTTAATTGGTGTAACCTTCATAATTGTTAACTTATTATACCATACACGTGTCCTGCTCCATATCCCACTACCATCCCAATTGGGTAACGTGCTCGTGGCCACCAGCATCCTAATTGGGCAACACGCTTTCAATCAGAATCTGAATCATTTTGAAGGATATTGCTAATCCATTGCTTTGTTTGTTCGCAAAATTTGTTTACTCCACACTGTAAATAACGCAATGAATGTTGTTGAACTGTCAAAATGAAAGCCATTGCTACGGTCAGTGTGTTGCGCAATTACCTCGCTGAACCATAAGTATGTGGTTCATGGGACAGAGAATGGGTTAAGGCGAAACCACCGCTTTAGCTCGCGAAAATCGAATTTTCCTATTTTTCATATACAGGCTGGCAGGGATATCGACGTGCAAACTGTAACCATGGATTCAGCACATGAGTTTAGACCCCATAGCGTCGAAATGTTTCGTCGGTTATTAAATAAAAATATTGCTGTTCCATATATTTTGACCGCGTAGGTATTTATTTATTTATTTAAACTTTTCGCACAAAAAGGTACAAAGGCGGACTTTAGGTATTGAACTTTTCTATGAAACAGAAGATTTTTTTTTAATAACCGACGAAAAATTTCGACGCTATGGGGTCTAAACTCATGTGCTGAATCCATGGTTACAGTTTGCGCGTCGATGTCCCTGCCACCCTGTATATCACTTCATTGCAGGCCAGTATCAACGAAAAAAAATTTGAGTTTCGAAGACTGCCCTGGCGCTGCCCCCTTAACAAGCAAGCATTTTGCTAAAGTCTGTGAATGCTCTCAAAATGTCTATAAATAATCCAAGCTATGATTCTCCATACAATTATGAGCAACACAACATTTCTATAATTACCTCGCTAATCACCGGTCTTGCTAATGTTAACAGATTGTGTAAAACAACCGTCACGTTGTTGAACGTTACGTGATCCATTTTGTTATCAAATTTTTATTTTTACTCTGTAACACCGTTGCATCAGTACCTACACTACCTACCTAGTGGAAAACTCGTAAAACGGCTGACCCAGTTTCAGTACGTTTGCGCTATTTTTATAATTCTACGAAACGTTGATTGTGATAATTATGTTCCCTGGAATTGTTGATTGTAAGGTGTTTCCATGTAATATTTTTATTTACTGATAAGTTTTTTTTTTTAGAAACAATTTACCAAAGAATTCAATACCCAAGCAAAGTAAATAAAAAAAAATTAATATGAAAGAAAGAAAACACGTTTATTTGCGTCAAACATGACGTATAATAAGAGCACAAAAAAAAACAAGTTGGGAGAAAACAAACGTCACATACACGCAAATATATCTTTAAAAAAATATTATAAAATAATAATAATATTATTGAACTAACACTATCAACCCTATCCTGAATACAAGATACTTAAATTCGTTCCAGTTTTTATAATGTTGCACAGAATACTTATCTTATGTAGGTATGGCATTTTACATAAATCTGCTGTCCTAATACATGTATATATAACAATATAAGCAATAGGCTAGGAAACGTGAGGTTACCGGTGAAGGGCGGGCGTTTTGGAGGAGTGTCTCTATTTTGACGTTCGAATAGCGAAAAGTGCTGATCCTCAACCTAAGTAATTTGAATAAATGACTTTTGATTTTACTGACTTTTATTTGTCGTTTATAAACAACAAGTCGTGTGTCCGATGGAATTCCGGCCGCCAAAAATTTTTACTTTCATACAAACTTTCATCCCATATTTAACCCCTCAATGGGATTTTCAAATATTCTTCCTTCTTCTTCCTTTCGTTATACATATGTATAAGGAAATCTAGTGCAAGATTTCGTGCTTCTAGACCCAGCATCTAAAGCCGTGTGTTGTGTGACAGTGAATTTAAGAGTTTTATACGGATTCTAGATCATCATCATCATCTGCTTAGCCGTTTCCCAACTAGGTATGTTGGGGTCGGCTTCCAGTCTAACCGGATGCAGCTGAATACCAGTATTTTACATGGAGCGACTGCCTATGAATCTGACCTCCATCCATACGATACCCCTTGGTAAGACTGGTTGTCAGACTTTCGGGCTTCTGACTACCCGTAACGACTGTCAAAGATCCACGAATGACAGCTGGGACCAATGGCTTAACGTGCTTTCCGAGGCACGGAGGGGTCTCGGTATGTAAAGATGGTCACCCATCCACAGACCAACCGCGGCAAGCGTAGCTTAACCTGACCGATCGACCTGTGCGGCTGTTATTATTTAGCCACGGGCCCGATTCTAGATCCAAACCAAAAAATTCAAAGATATGTGACATCTATACCAACCTTCGGCCCGTGTGATAGATGGCCCACTCTCACAGAGAGGAGGCCTGTGTCCCAGCAGTGGGAACATTATAGGCTGATTATGCTTTTATATGGAGATTATTCACATACATTTACGTGGATATTGAAAAACCGATAGCACATTTTTTTATATGAAATATGTATTGGTTTTCTTGAAGCAATTAATTTTATCACTACTTTTAAAGATACAATTTTCAGGCAGTAGGTAATCATCTCACTGAAGGACCGCTTCTGCAATAGAAAAATAAGAAATGAACCATTACTCAAATGATTCACAATATGCAGTTTATTATGCAAGCAGTATGTTTACAAAGTTAGCCATGCACGCGAGCTTGAAACGTTGCCTCTTATCGGACGCACGTTTTCACGCGTCAAACTGAAAATCATAAAAAAGGAGAAAAAAATATTACTAGGTCGTGTGCTAGGGTTGCTGGCTTACTGCTCGGTTCATAAAAAAACTTATAAGTAAGTAGGTAGGTACTTTAGTTTTTTTTTATATTGAATTTGACCATCTTCACAGGGATCTTTATAAAAACTGAATTTTGTCCGGAAAAGAACCCGCGTACGTATAGTTACGGCGATAACCAAGTACATCGATTTTCTTTTCCAAAACAATACCTACATTTTTAACATCCAGAATCTTTAGTTGACTGTACCTGATCATACTTTCTTCCCACGCTGGACTCGTCCCAAGCTCTGCACAGCTTATAGACAAGCCTACGATAATTTTTAGGGTATTGTACAGTCAATAATTTAAAAAAAATAATCACATAATATTCGATCGATTCGAAATCTACCGATATTTTCGAACAGTGATGGCCAGTGGTTATGACCGCGCCTTACGAGTTGGAGGTCGTGGGTGGACAGGCGCTATACTTTGAATCAATTATTTCATCACCACTGCTCTCAAGGAAAACATCGTGGGGAAAACGGCATGTCCTATAACGTCCTGTAATATAAATTCGAAGACATGTGACCAACCCGCACCGGGTCCACGTGGTAGATTATGGCTCTGCCTCTCATAGCGAGGAGGCCTGTGTCCCAGCAGTGCGATCAGTATTGGCTAATTTTATTTACCTTAATTTTTTCCTTTCCTTGCCCCTAAGATAACTTTTTGGAACGAAGTTCCTTATCGCGCGTTGCGATAGGGGGCTAGACGGAAAAAATTAAGACCAAAAGTTGGAACGACACTTTTTGCTATAGTTGTAAGCCGTGCGGCGTACGCGTGTTTCTCTGTCTGTCTCTCTCTCTTATAGAAAGCAAGCCAGTTATACTTCGTTCCATCCGGGTGTCCCTTGCCTTGACACCTCTCAAGTTCTTTATTTACGGGTACTCGCCAGGTGGTCATTTCAAATCCTTTTTCAGCGTACCAACTAACGCGCCAACCTAACAAACTATAAAAAAGTTAGGCACTTTCGAAAACCAAGATTTTGAATAATCAAAAACAAAAAACCAAAATCTTTACTGCCCAACTGGCAAGCAATAAATACGATGCAACTTTTGCACACCTGCGACATTATTTCCATGAACGAGTATAACTCTAGTGAATACTAAATCGGCAATGACTTTGACGCATCGATATTTTATCTACATATTATCTAAACTATTATTGTAAAGAGGAAAGATTAGATTTTTTGTTGTTTGATGCTTGTTTGTTATGCTTTCAAGCTAAAACGGCTGAACGGATTTGGATGAAATTGGGCACATGGGTAGAACATGACCTGGATTAGGACATAGGAGACTTTTTATCCCGATATCACCGCGGGATCGATGCTTATGTGGGTGAAACCGCGGAGCTAGTAACATTAAAAATTCAAAAGTAGCTCTATCTGTCTGTCTGTTACCTTTTCGCCCCTTAACAGCTGAGCGCATTTGCACGAAATTTGCACACGACTAGACCATGATCTGGGTTTGGAGTCTAGGACTCCAAACCCAGGTCATAACCTAACTTAGAACAGAGGATACATTTATTCCGATAGAAAGTTACCTTTGGGTGATTGCCGACCTCAAAGTGGGTGAACAGGAGTTCTGTGTCCCAGCAGTGACCAAAAGATGGTAGGTATTATAAAACAAAGCGACAAATGTACTCTATGACACAAAGGCGACGTGTTTCCAAACGTGACGTAGTCGGAATCATCGGCATGTGCTGCAACATGTGCTTCTTCTTTTGTTTGAACCGACCAGTCTTCAAGAGCCTTGTTGAACTCTGAGCTAAATATATTGACTGGCGATGCCTCGCTGGTCTAGTGGACGCGATCACGAGGCTGCTAAACCGTGTCTTGGGTTCGATTTTCGAATTGGCTAAACTCGCAATAGATTTTAGATAGGTAAGGATAATTTGCGCCTACGCAGGCGCTTTACTTTGTGTAAATAATTTCATCACCACTGCTCTCAAAACGGTGAAGGTAAACATCGTGAGGAAACCGGCATGTCCTAGAACCAAAAAAAATCTAAGACATGTGACATCTACCAACCCGCAGTGGGCCCGCGTGGTAGATTATAGCCCACTCCCTCTCTAAGAGAAGAGGCCTGTTTCCCAGCAGTGGGAACATTATAGGCTGATTATGTGTAAGGATAATTTTCAGTATTAAGGTACAAGTCCGTAACCAGGCAGCTGCAGCAGGCGACGTGTCGCCGCGACACTACTGGCATGTGTTGATTGTAAAAATGATGTATATTTCCGACTGTGATATGTTTAAGTAAGGGTTAGTGAATGCGGCATGTCAGCAGTTTATAAATTGCTGACATGCCGCATTCACTAACCGGTCTATAACTATCACAGTCGGAAATATACATCATATTTACAATCAACACTTTAACAAAATATCTACTAGTCACATAGAAAATCCACATACAAGTTTACAAGAACCCTTTTAGAGAAACATGAAAAAGAAAGTTTTTTTCCTCAAAAAAATTATCGTCCCAGCCACGTGGGAAGCCAACATCAAACAACTTTACAGACTTATTGTAAAAAAAACTTCACCATTTGCCTAGCCTTTTCCCAACTATGTTGGGGTCGGCTTCCAGTCTAACCGGTTGCAGCTGAATACCAGTATTTTATATGGAGCGACTGCCTATCTGAGCTCCACAACCCAGTTACTGGGTAATACGTTACCCCTTGGTTGTCAGACTTACGGGCTACTGACTACCCGTAACGACTGTCAAAGATCTACGAATGAGAGCCGGGACCAACGGCTTAACGTGCTTTCTGAGGCACGGAGGGGTCTCGGTATGTAAAGATGGTCACCCATCCACAGACCAACCGTGGCAAGCGTAGCTTAACCTGATCGATCGACCTGTGCGGCTGTTATTATTTAGCCACGGGCCCCGCCTATTATATAAAAAGCTTATGAAAGATAAAACGTGTGAAGACGAAGAAGGTCTACATAATCTGGTGGCGTTCACTTAGTTGCAGAATATTCGCGTCGTCGGAGCACGTTGTACCCACAACATGGGGGATAACGTGACCGATGTGTACCTATTCTCGGCGTTGAATTATACAGACTTATGAAGTTATGATAATATTCGATACGATTTCGCATTCCATGCGCTGGGTCTGTAAGTATGTATGGATGTGTACGGAGTTGTTTTGGTTTTAGAATGTGGTTTGCACGTTTTATGTAGAATAAGTAATACATGACATAACGTCACGCTGGTATTCCCCGCAGGGTTAGCCAGATGTGTACCTAAAGCACAACCAGAACAGGGGGCGAGTCTAGTGCGATCAACTGGGCAGAAATCAGCTGCTGAGAAATTCCTGATAATAAAAACGCAATAACACTTTCAAAATCAAAAGTCATTTATTCAAATTAGGCTGAGAATCAGCACTTTTCGAACGTCAAAATTACAAAAGACAGCCCCAAAAACGCCCGCTCTTCACCTCAGCAGAGGAACAATCAATATTAGGAAAACAGAAAACTAAGTTGCTAAGGAATCAATCAACATGCTATTAATTAGCATGATTCAGTAGACCTATTGCGATGCATATAGCGAACCTATTAGCATGAACAAGGCACAAATCCAGGTTTCAAGCTGCTTCTGAGAAATTCGAGATGGAAAAACTTATTAACATTGCTCGACCCAGGAATGGGACCCACGAACACTGGCGCTTGCGACCACTCGACTAACAAGGTGGTGTATCTAATACATAATGGATTGCAATTTTTATTAGGTACAATGCCGCAAGTGTTTAAAAAAAATGTTAGAAACTTATGCACCTATTTTATTTATTTATTTAATTCATAAAATTTTTTACATTGTGTCGAATATTAAAAATGATTTTTTTTTTGTATTTTTTAAATTTTGAAACTTAAAAAATACAAAAAAATAAAACAACAATAAAATACATGCCACTATACTATATTAAATATGTGTTACTTAAAAATATTCTACTTCTACTACCTAACTGCCTTATTATTATAATGTTTGTGAATATTGGCGCCGATTCCCTTGTTCACAAACTAAACTAAATTTAAGTTCAGTGCATCTTTTTCTTTCTATTTCATTAAAAAAAGGACAGAAGATAAATATTAGTTTAGTCCATTGATTGGATTGTGCGTTTTGTTTGTGCAGAATAAAATATTTTTCTTTCTTTCTTTTTGAAGGATACTAGACCATTGCTTCATTATGTTCGAGAAATTTGTCTGCAACAACGTAAATAACGCAATGACTGTTGTTGAACTGTCCTAATGAAAGCCTACGGAGAGTCATCATCTGCCTAGCCTTTTCCCAACTATGTTGGGGTCGGCTTCCAGTATAACCGGATGCAGCTGAATACCAGTATTTTACATGAAGCGACTGCCTATCTGACCTCCACAACCCAGTTACTGGGTAATACGATACCCCTTGGTAAGACTGGTTGTCAGACTTTCGAGCTTCTGACTACCCGTAACGACTGTCAAAGATCCACGAATGACAGCCGGGACCAACGGCTTAACGTGCTTTCCGAGGCACGGAGGGGTCTCGGTATGAAAAGATGGTCACCCATCCACAGACCAACCGCGGCAAGCGTAGCTTAACCTGACCGATCGACCTGTGCGGCTTTTATTATTTAGCCACGGGCCCCTCGAAAGCCTACGGAGAGTGTGTTACGCAATTATCCTGTAGACCCGTGCATAAGAAAACGTTGTTTAGCGCCGCACGTTTGCGATCTTGTGCCGATGAAGCTGTTACATAACGTGAGCTCTACGAAACTCTCTTTTGGAAAGTTAGGAATTACCATTTACATATTTAAGATAAGAGTTCTATTGAGGCATCATTATATCTATACTAATATTATAAAAACGTTGTTTTTTTTCTTCGTTTTAAGTTTGTATGTAGGGGGTAATCTCCGGAACTACGAGTGGTATTTCAAAAAATCCTTTTGCATTTAATAGCCCAATTCTTGAGGATGGTTATAGACTATTTAACATCACCCTACGACCTTTAGGAGCCGAGCAAACGGAAAAAAAAGTCAGCCAAATAGTAGCACGGTAGATGGGTTGGGGACCGAAATATCACGCGGATGATTAAGTCACGGGCTGAAGCTAGTCTAATATAAATACACGCCACGCCGTGTTTGGAAATATTCATTCTACGTCCTTTGAAATGGTATAAAAATCAACTGACAAAATCAAATTGAAATAAAAATCTCCATTGATTCAACAGTCCTAAACAATAGAAAAATAAAGAAAACAATAAATACCAAACTGCAAACAAGGCGATTAAAAAGTCACACGTTTCGGTACCTACGCGCAAGTCCGTATCCTACACGTGCTTTAAATGTACGAGAAACCGATAGCGCGTCACGTTATGCGTGACAGCGTGTTGGCGTAGCGGATCACAGGTGACTACGGGCTACGGGCTACGCCCACTGGGGTTTGGAGACAAATTCCAGGGTTTTGTATCATTTTAGAGTCGTTTCCAGTATCTTAGGAAAATATTTTCTCATTATTTCAGCTTCGTTGATGTTGGTATCAAGTGGCTTACTAGAAAAAGAAAAAAATATTTTTATCAAAACAACAATAAAACTGCAATCCATATCTATACAAATAATACAGCTGAAGATTTTATTTGAACGCGCTAATCTCTGGAGCTACCAGGCTATATATAGCGTGGCGCTTTAATGGCGACATTAATTTAACACACGTATACGGTTTTGCGATGTAGTTTCATGAATATATTTTAATTTAATTAAACATTAATATCTATTTATTTATTAACAATTTTATAAAATAGCATCCATAGCATCATTTTATTTCAATTTAATATAAATTATTTTCTCTACCTTAACTAAAAGCAATTAAGCACCTAACAAATAACAATGCTGATATGGCATACCAACAGCACAAACTACCTACACACGAGTACTTCCTTATCTACTACTAGTACAACTTGCGATTACTACCGCATTTACTATTTACGAGGCGTTTGTCAGCCAGTGTGTTGGCGATACGTGTCGTATCGACGAACTGTTCTGAAACTCACATGTAAAGTGCATATTAACGAATAAGGTGTCATTCAAGTTGTCACGACTCACGATGTGTAGAGTTACAAGTATAGGTTTAACGGATTACACTTTCTTTCTTTAAAAAAACGTTGCGCCACACTAGGAATTTCTCCTGTGTCGTGGGTGCGTTTACAAACATTTAAACTCACATACACAAACAGCCAGACCCGGAACAACTACTTGTAGGCCATGCAAATATTTGTTCCGTGCGGGAATCGAACCCACGACACGCAGCGCAGCAGTCGATCGCTCAGCCACTGCGCCAACCGTGTCGTCTTACACTGGCTGAACTCAAACTCAAACGCAAAGCTTTTCATCTACCCAGCTACGTGGGAAGACCACATCAAAGACTTTACAGACTGATATTATAAAAAAAGCTTCATCATCTGCCTAGCCTTATCCCAATTACATATGTTGGGGTCGGCTTCCAGTCTAACCGGATGCGGCTGAATACCAGTATTTTACATGGAGCGACTGCTTACCTGCTACCTTAGGGTTTAAGAACCCTAACTGGGTTGTGGAGGCCAGTTAAGCTGGGTAATACGATACCCCTTGGTAGGACTGGTTGTCAATCTTTCGGGCTTCTCATTACTGTAACGGCTGTCAAAGATCCGCTAATGGCAGCCGGGACCAACGGCTTAACGTGCTTTAAGGAAAAGTCAAATGAACGTAAATAGAATTGTTTCTCTGTAAAAAGATTTCTTCCTAATACTTATATAAGTATTAGGGAGAAATCTTTTTACAGAGAAAGAAACGTTTCCTATTGAACGAAGCCGTAGTATGTGGACGCATTTGGATACGTACAAATTAATTCAGAGGTTGATTGTTCCCTGTTCAACACAAATAGCTTTTATACCCCAGACAATAATAACTTTTTTTAGGGCTGATTTTCCAACGCCAGATAACTTTATCCGAGGAATATAAATATAATCGTCCCCGTGAAATTTCTTGTTCTCCCGGCTCACCTTATCGCATCGCATCGTCTATCTTTGCTATTACTTCGGTTTACTTACCGTTCATTCTGACTTTTTTTATTCTTGTACTGCTCCTAATATTCCTAGCGAGATGTTAAGTACTAAGAATCCCTTAGACTTCCTCAAGAATTGTGCTATCAAATGCAAAAAGAATTTTTCTTCCAGAGCTTAGCGCGTTCAAACAAACAAACTCTTCAGCGTTATTACACTCGCGAGCAATGAAAAAGTTCCAGTGACAGAGCACCAAATTACTCCTAAACGGGAAAGGCTATAAGCTTAATGACGCCGTCTGCAATATTGAAGTACATTTAAAGCTAGCTTCCCACGGTCCGTGATATCGCGGACGGACGCGGACCAGCTCGCACGACACACCGTGTGAAGGGTCTCGTCCGTGGTAGCACAGGACGTCTGTGGCGGTGCGCCGGTATCCGTCGCGAGGCGGTAACCTCAAAGGTGCGGTGCGACGCGATCCGACACTTATGATAAGTTTTTCCGAATCATTCCCCATGATCCCACCGGTAGGATCACAGGACAGGGAATATTTTATGTCATTCGTTAATTTTCTATCCGTCGCGAGGCGGTAACCTCAAAGGTGCGGTGCGACGCGATCCGACACTTATGATAAGTTTTTCCGAATCATTCCCCATGATCCCACCGGTAGGATCACAGGACAGGGAATATTTTATGTCATTCGTTAATTTTCTACCGTGATCAATACAGAAAATAAAATTAGATATTTAAGTATCTTACCTTAAATGACTTTTGTTGTATGCTGATATCCACCAGCGACGTGGTTTCTTTTTACTAGATCGCATAATTTGGTAATTGTTAATTAATACCACAGCCGCAGCTGCATCGACGATACGTTCTCTTTCACTTTGCATTTTGAAGTGAAGCCATCAAAAGATCTACACAGACCGACAAGCCCTGTCTGTGTGCGTTGCCGTCCGTTGTCGTCGGCTGTGCGTGATGATCCGCAGAATCACGCACCGTGGGAACCCAGCTTAACAGCGCATCAGAATATTACCAACTAAAAACGTAAATATTGTGTTCAAATTTTAAATGATATTATGTCTTACGGCATTTTGTGGGTGGAACTTTTTCATTGCTCGGCAGTGTATTAGTAAGTATTAAATAGTATAGATATATATCAAGATTACCTCGTACAAATTACACATACCGTTGTTTTTCACAAAGATTACAATGAAGATTACTTTCTAAATAGAAGGCCTTCAGTCCAACGGCAATCACGTTTCACGACATGTGCTTGCTTATCCACAACTCGCAGACAGCATGTTACACATACTTATACACATGACACATGCATATTTACGTAAACGCACGTTTATTTTCTAATAATAATACCGCACGTTAACGAAACTGTATTTTTGCTAAAATAAACAAATTAAAAGCTGTTGTTGTGAACGGGGGAATCAACGTGATGTGATCAACGTGCAATATTCTTAATTTGCACGTTTTTTTTCTTTGAAATGGAAAAGTTGGGAAGAAATGTGTATTTACAACTTGAAAGTTCTCTAAGCTGACATTGTTGTAATGTTTGTTTTGTTACCGTTTGGGAACGTGAACTTTTATGTTGCCAGCAACGTGATGATACTTTTGTTACTTTTGTCGTTCGTCGGCGTGTTTTGTCTTACAAAATCCGTCGAGAGAATGCGATCTTAACACCTGTCAGTGGGACAATTCTAGTACCTCTCTTCTCTTCTTCAGCCTTTCTGGTGAAAGGCTGCATGGCGTGCATTGCAGGACACTCAGCATTGGGTGGTCCCTATGCTGAGTGTTGGCATCCACTCTTCTCTGTCTCTAGCCTTCCTAATCCAGAGTCGTCCAGCAATCTTGACCTGGACCCTAATTACGTAACACACTATTGATCTCAATTGAAGGATATTGCTGGTTACAGTTTAAAGTTTAGATTGTAAAAGTAACGTCCACTGCGACAGTTTTTCATAGTTTAGTTCGTAGAGTTTCCGATAAAATTGTTTACTATTCGAACACGTGGCCGTATCGACGTGGCTCTCGGCCAATGCGATGTTGCTTTTGCGTATATATGTAGTACGTAATCAAAGTACCTACGCGGACTAAATTCAATTCATGTCTTGTGTTCCTTGGAACCTAAAATAAGATTCACGTTGGGTTAGGATGATTTTTTAATAGAATAGTGGTCGAGATATAATAATAATAATAATATCCCTGGACATTTCACACAGCGCCATCTAGTCCCAAGCTAAGCAACCTAATGCTTGTGTTATGGTAACAAGATGGCTGATAAACTACTTATATACATTTGGAATGTAAGAAATCCCTTAGCAAGATGGCTATGCGTGATAGGGCAGGAGGGGAGGTCATGTAGAAGAGGAACCCTAAGCCTTCACTAGAGGTTTGTTGCAGATAAATAATATACTTAAGTAAGATGATGATCAAGCATGGAAAAAGTTTTCATTTTGACTTTGGTTGATCTATTTTTCGGTGATCGGTGTTAATATTATGTAGGTACAGTATATCATTCTGACAGACATACATTTATGAGTTTTTTTACTATTTTTGCTACACGATGTTTCGAAGAAACCCAAACGACAATAACGTTTCTAAAGAACTTTTCCTTTCAAAAACGGACTGGAAATACGTGGGATTAATAATAATACCCATCTGCATATTCCAAGAAAACTTCCTTCAAAGACAAACTATACAAAATTGATATGTAGGTAGGTACAGACGCCAGCAGGCCAAGCTACCCGAAACTGTCAAATTATCCCAATCAACCTGGAATCTAATGCTTCAGCGATAAAGTTGAAAATCTATTAAAGAAATTTGACAGATTGTAGTAGCTTCAAGTGCTGGCGTCTGTACCTACTCAGTTCTAATAAAAAAAAACAATAAGTTTCCCCATCAAGTGTTGGTTTCTAATCGCTTCACGTTGCATTTGCGAACGGTCTATTGTTCCAAGTACTGTTATGTAGGTACTTGCGCGTGCGACGAATCAAACGACGTCGGTGTTGCGTCGGAGCCGTGACGAATCGCGACGTGGACGACTGCAGCTATGAATGCAATCTGCATTTTAACAATAGGGCTGACCAAAGAATTTAGATGTAATAACGTTTTAGTCTATACTTTCCCGCTGGGCAAAGGCCTCCCCCAAATCCTTCCAGGAATTCTTTTCCCGCGCCACATCGAACCTAATATAATCTAATGAAAAAAAAATAAAAATTTGGTAAACGTGTCGTCTGAATTACTTATCTTTTATTTTTTTCTGGATTTCTGTGATGGCATCATGGTTTTTAATTTGGGTTTTTACTTGATTGTAGTAGTAGTATATAAATATATACATGCGGGGTAATTGCGTAATATATTATCAGTAGCAATGGATTTCATGTTGACAGTTCGACAACATTCATCGAGTTATTTACGTTGTGGAGCAGACAAGTCTTTCGAACGTAGATCTTCAATGAAGCAATGAATTAGCAAAAGCCTTCAAAATTATTCAGATTAAGACATTAAGATATAATATATCAATGGATTAAGATTGATCTTGTGTTACGCAATCAGGGTGCTGTTCTTCCTCATACATACAAACATAAACCCTCGTCAGTACCCATCTACCACTACCCAATCTCGATTCTTAATAACTCTTCTACAATTCCGATTCTTAAAACCTCCCCTACCATCTTAAGCATCGATCGTCGTTCCATTAATATTAAAATTAATTCTAATAAAAGTTCAAACTATTAGTTTAATTAATGAAACGTTTTACAACGAAATCTATTAATATACAGTTGAAAACAACGTGCTCAATATAAATATCGAGCACGTTGTTTTCGAGTTACCGTCCCTGCACCGCTCAGCGCGCATGCATGCTTGACAACGTGCCTTCGACCTACGTTTTAGACCTGCCTCAACGCGTGTCACCATCCTGCTGCATGCACAAGGTAAACAGTTTTATTCACCCCACTATTTTATGTAAACCACGTGTCTAGTAATGCGACGGAATTACCGCACGAACAATAATTTTTATTAGGTATACTTTGTAAATTTTCTGTAACGTGACAAACGTTTTGCTTTTATCTGGTCCGTCGTTCGGTGAACGGAATTTTTGCTTTTATGCGACGGCTAGAAGCCAATGTCGTATTTGGATATTATGATTAAATTATGATGTTGGTCTCAAAACGGTGAAGGAAAACATCGTGACGAAACCGGCATGTCCTAGAACCAAAAATTCTAAGACATGTGACATCTACCAACCCGCATTAGGCCCGCGTGATACATTACATCCCACAGTCTCTTGAAGAGATGAGGCCTGTGTCCCAGCAGTGGGAACATTCTAGGCTGATTATGTACAGTCAACAGCTAAATTAGATGATCAAAATCAGAAATTCAATACTAATGAACGGAGTTCGCGTCAGAACTGTGTGGCGTCGAAGTGATTCAAAAGTATGTGATTGTAAATTATACCAAACATTTACTACTAGTACAGCTGCCATATAGCTGCGAACTCCGTTCATTAGTATTGAATTTCTGATTTTGATCATCTACTTTTGCTGTTGACTGTACGATGGCTATAGAATCGGGTAACGTATTTGGATATGATGAAGTGATGACTATGAGATGTTGGAACTATCCTTATGTATCGCAGTGCTCACGTGTTTGGCCACCTTGAAAATGAATGAACACAATGTTCGAAAAAACAGGAAACTTATAAAAACTGATTACTTTTTATCTAGGTTTCAGCACCGCTTTTGGGCGCTTTATTATTAGTTTTGTATTCAGATATCTACCTACTATCATACAAACATTCGTCATTGTTTATCGTGATAAATTCATTAGGTACCTAGGTACACAAACCGTTTTATACAACGTGCTTCAATACTTACCTATAGTTACGTAAATAAATAAATGTTGTACTTTTTGACAAAACAAAACATCATACTTACCTACTAATTTGTATTAATAAAATATCGGTTTTACGTTTTGTTTTGTCAAAAAGTACAACATTTATTTATTTACGTAACTATAGGTAAGTATTGAAGCACGTTGTATAAAACGGTTTACGTTTTTATCGATTTCTAGGTAGTCGAATATTTTATTAAAAATAAAATATGGAAGTAATTATATACGTAAGGGATGTTACACGAATGGATAGCATAGGAAATGAGTGCTTATGAGGAAGTTTATCAGTGGCAGGTAAATCGGTTGTCATGGTATGGGCATGCGATACGGACAATGTCGGAGGAAAATGTCGTGACTTCGTGAGGAACGTTTTGAGTATGTATGTCGGCTATAAGAGTAAGTGAATACCAAAAAACTCGTTTTCGAACATATTAAGCAATGGATTAGCAATATCCATCAAAATTATAGTGTTTTACGTAATTATTAGGGCACTGAATGGTTTATTTCTAGTATCGTAAAAGAGACCAGCACCCTAATGGCGTAACACACTCTCACATCTGAATCATTTTGAAGGATATTGCAAATACATTGCTTCATATGTTCGAAAACTTTGTCTGCTCAACAACGTACACAAAGCAATGAATGTTGCTGAACTGTCACTATGAAACTTATTGCTCCAGCCTGATAGTCGCAAAAATAGTCTTAATCTGGAACAAACGACCACTATGTTATGTCACAAAACGGAGGTCTACACATTGCAGTACTTAGATATATTCATAAAATTAATACCTGTAATGTGTTTATTAATAATATTCAGTGCTTGAAACGGAAAGCGAGCGTCTTACACGTGGCCTCGTGATGCATGACCAACTATCTGACGTCATAGATATCACATTATCATTACCATTCTAAATGTGGATTAGTTTTCACGTGGCTTTTAAACCAAAGAAGAAGGAGATTAATCATGTTATTCAAGAAGTTGGTGAAAATGGTATAACACGCAGCCACGTGTCTCTGAGGAGTTGCGTCGTTTCTTACAAATTTTCCGTAATGTAACTTTGTTGGCTAAAGGGCCTGTTATTCAAATTGTATAGAATTAAAAGTTTAAGAAATCTTAAGTGTTTCTTTTTCCTTGTTTTATTTTGTTAAGCGGTTTATAAAATATATAATAGATTTTCGTTTCGTAGATAGATTTGTTATTGATATGTAATGATAATCATTATCTAATGATATACGCATATATTATACGTACATAGGTACGGAAACGATGTCAGTCTCCATTAGATAGCTACAATTTACTTTGTTTATAGTCGGTCTGTGTGTGACGTTTGTAGACAATACAAGTGGGTGTGATACCTAACTGCCTAATATGACGTAGGTGTATAAAAAAGGCGCGGTCTGGAGGCTGGGCTACTGCTTCTTGCTGCATATAATTTTTGGAACGAAGTTCCTTATCGCGCGTTGCGAAAGGGGGCTAGACGGAAAAAATTAAGACCAAAAGTTGGAACGACACTTTTTGCTATAGTTGTAAGCCGTGCGGCGTGCGCGTGTTTCTCTGTCTCTCTCTCTCTCTCTCTTATAGAAAGAAAGCTAGTACTTCGTTCCATCCGGGTGTCCCTTGACACCTCTTAAGTTTTTTTTTTTTATAACTGTGTTTAGTTTAGTTTATGATCATATACGAGTCACAATAAATACTTTTTCTTTCTTTCTGCACTCTGTGACCCTGTAAAAGTCCGATCATATCGACTTTATACCAAGCATAATAAGCCTATAATGTTCCAACTGCTGGGATACAGGACTCCTCTCGCCGAGAGGGAGTGAGCTACATATTATCTACCTCGCGAGCCAATTGCAGGTTGGTAGATGTCACATGTCTTCGAATTTTTGGTTCTATGACATGCCGGTTTCCTCGCGATGTTTGCCTTCACCGTTTTGAGAGCAGTGGTGATGAAATTTATTTACACAAAGCAAAGCGCCTGGCTGGGTGGAACCCACGACCCCGTACCTCGGGCGATTACCACTGGGTCACCATGACTGCTCTCTCATTTTGTATCTGTCATGTTTTCAACGACTATTTTCTAATGATGATGATGTCTCGACACAGTATGAATAGTGGCCTTATGAAGCACGTGTTCAATGGTGAAAAAGGTAGATTAATTTTCTGTCCAGTAATCTTTGTCTGCGCGCACGTTGCAGGAACTTATGGACGCTATTCACGATGCAACTCTCGTAACCAAGTTCTGGGCTGACACATTTATATTGCAATCGACACGCTAAGAAGAAAAATGAGGCTTTTAGAGTAAGAAACTATCAACAGACGCACGGGTCGATCGAAAGTTATGCTCGTTTTGTCAGTTCGTGGATGGGTGACCATTGATCATTTTTTTTTTGGGTGGGAAATCATCACATGACTACTCACGCTGGGTGGAGCGGGAGGGCGTGTCAGACTTTTACTGACTAAAACCCACCCGTGTTCCTTCAGTTGCCTGTGCCCAGGGGCCACGGTATCTCTTTCGAACAACCCGTGGCCATAACAGGCATCGGCCCTAGCGGACCCCGTCAGTTCGTGCCGACCCCAACATATATTGAGTATTGAACATAGTCGGCGAAAACCTTGGCAGATTGATTGATTCGTAGCCTCACACTACAAGATGACGTAGCTCAAAAGATATAGAATTTCATTCGCATCGTTTCAGTTTGCCACTTTTCAAATTTCAGATCATTTACTCGATAAATCCCTTTTATAAAATATCCGTTCCCTCCCTAGAAACCATTCGATCGAAAATCCATTCCATTTCGGCCCAGAGCGCACTCAAATTGAATTACTGTCGGGACCGGCTCCAAACTAAATTAGTCTATCGGGATAATGGGAAGAGGCGCGTAGGCATGGCACGTGTCTCCTGTGTATGTGTGCCTTATGGCACGCACACATGCATGACACGTGCATGTTATACCTACACAAGTGTTTGCAGCATTTTTTTTTCTAGGAATATCGACCTGTAAAAAGTTGTCATGTTTTGTATAAGTGCCAGATTCATTTAAATACTTTTTTTGTTGTACCTGGCTGGCTATTCTATTCTACCTCACATTATTATCTTGACTAAGAGCTATTTTCGTATGGTAAACGAGGATGGTAGACGTTCGTAGTTTTGATTGGATTTTGATTGTGCGTGTTGTTGAATTACGTAGGTAAGTCTGAACAGCACCCTGATTGCGTTACACTATTAATCTCAATCTGATTAATTTTGAAGGATTAATCTATTGCTTCATAGATTCCAAAAATTTGTCTGCTCAACAACGTAAATAACGCAGTGAATGTTGTTGAACTGTCAAAATGAAAGCTATTGCTACGGATAGTGTGTTTATTACCCCGCAGTTGATACCGACTGTGAGTAAGTTAAGATTGTAATCTGCATCTATTAGTCTGTGCCTGCCTACTAGTAATTTACGAAGCGTCATCTAATGTGCATATGACGGGCTAGGTAACAGATTTAAGGTGTTTCTTCTACTATTTTTATGTGCCTGATAATAAGTTAAATGATCACTGAAATTCAACTAGGTACATGTAAATCTGTGTGTAATCTGTGCTGACTCCAAATCTTCTTTAATAATAAAACTGAAGAGTTTGTTTGAACAAGCTAATCTCTGGAACTGCCAGTCGTATTTGCTGTGCATATGATAACCCAATTATTGAAGAAGTTCCAGCCAGTCGTATTTGCATATGATAACCCAATTATTGAAGAAGTTCCAGCCAGTCGTATTTGCATATGATAACCCAATTATTGAAGAAGTTCCAGCCAGTCGTATTTGCATATGATAACCCAATTATTGAAGAAGTTCCAGCCAGTCGTATTTGCATATGATAACCCAATTATTGAAGAAGTTCCAGCTAGTCGTATTTGCATATGATAACCCAATTATTGAAGAAGTTAAACAAGAAGAAGAAGCTATTAAACATCAAGCTAGAACCCGTAAGAGCCGAGCAAAAAGAAGAAATGGCAAAAAGAACGCTAAATGAAATGCGCGGGCAGGCCACGCGATGCGACGGAATGGGCCAGGGGAACGGAATGGGTCAGGGGAATGGGTCACTCGGACGAAGTCGCGTGCAGAAAGCTAGGAACACTCGGTAAGTACCTATTATATTTTAGGGCACACCAATACATTTCAGCAAAACTTCTCAACATTTTATTACCCTGAAATAAATCCAAAGATAATTATTATTCGAAATTTGCGGCACATGCCAATACGTGTGCCAGTTATGTAACTGTGACACATTTGCTGATAAAGTTTGTTGTACCAAGTGTACCTACGGAGGTATATACTATACGGTACAAAGCATCATGTAATATCGAGACACAATGCTTATACAACGTGCTTAGTGACTCAGGAACTGTCTCGAGAGTCACGTTGCAAAGTTGAGCAAATTCTTAACAATAGACGGCATGACGATGGTAAATCTTAGTGTTCATAGCCACACGAGCGACACGCGTCGACGACAGAGGAAGGGCAATCGTCGATAACATGCTGCTTGTGTAGTTGAGCACCGTACTCAAATACACGCGCGACATGTTGTCGACGGCAGCCACCGACGCGTTGACGACTGTCGCCGACGCGTGGACGCGTCGACGGTTGCAGTTGTCTCCGTCGTCGACGCGTGTCAGATTGTAATACCATTGGTTTATAATCTATCTCGTGAAATTGTAAACTGTCGATAAATTGTGAACTGTACGTACAACATAGTTCACAGTTTATCGATAGTTTAAATAAAGATTACAATTTAGCGTATTTTTTTTTTTTTTGATAGTTTATAAAATCTATCCATGCCAAACCGTCAAATTATGACTTACCGACAGGGTTCACAATCTGTCCAATTTTATCACTCGTAAAATTGTGGCATACTTAATATCTATGTCGATGCATTGACTTGAGAGCAGGCGTCGACATTGTGTCTAAAAAATCACGCTAAACTTTCAGTACTTGGCCCTACGAATTCATTAGTTATCTCACTCACACACTTTGAAACAAACTTGGTAAAATGAAACACGAATGTGTCCCCTTGCTTCTCCGTTGAATGGCACGTGTCATAGTGCTACGTGTAGACGCGATATCCTGGTGGTAAATCTTAATTTTATGTCGATGCATTGATTTGAGACTGTTGAGAGCAGGCGTCGACATGTGTCTGGAAATTCTTTAGTTATCTCACTCACACACACAAAAAAATATTTGACACAGACTTGAAAATGAAACACAAATGTGTCCCCCTGCTTCCCCGCTGAATGATACGTGTCGAAGTGCTGCGTATGTGTGCGTGCGTCATTTGGCATGTATATGAAGTTGATTGTATGTATTGCGTGTGAAATGAGTGAGTGTTAGTCAACGTGCGTGCTGAGGATGACTCAGACTCACGGACCGGCCCACGTTGCGCCCGCGCTGCGCCGCATGTGACGTCACAGACAACGTGCGTGGACAACGAGCTGCGAAGCGAAGCGTTTTTGAAGGTGGCATTTTACAAAAAAATAAAAGTTTTTTTTGTATGGTGATTTTGTAATGCATAAGTCTTGTATTTAAAATATATATATTTTTTTATATTTTTTTTTTTAATTAAGGTCAGGTGGGGTAAGTGAAACGAAGGGGCAAGTGAAACACCCAACCCTATCTATTTAGCTATAGAGTTCAGCTCTAATAGTGATCGGTCGATAAAGCAGGATCGACGAAGAGGTTTCAATGCTCTAGCACAGTTGTCGCTACGATAGTTCTATAAGGTTATATAAAAAAAAGAAATCTGACATCTTTGGAACTTCAAAACACGAGTTGGACGTGCCTAATCTTTTCGTTGGTGTCAACCAATTTAATAGTGTTTTTGAAGATTTTTATAGGTAAGGAACGTATTCAAACTGTAGATTTCATGTTCTAATAGATTTTTTTAGCTTAAACGTGCAGGCAATTGAATTATAAGTTGTAGAAATTCTAAGCTCGAAAAGTACTGATTGGGGAAAGTGAAACAGTGATGGCCGGGGTAAGTGAAACATATGGCCCACTTCCCCCGTGCCAGAGTTTACAAACATTTTCTTTGGTAATCTCGCGTAAAATGTTTAGTTTTACTAGGTACTTAATTTATTGTTTATCATCTTTGCATTTCGTTCAGAAGGTAACCTAACCAATAGATTTTGACCAAACATTTATCAGTTTTTAGTCGAACTACGAGGTACTTGTTTACTTTTATTAAAATTGCAGGTAGTTTTTGCAAGAATCCCGAACAAACCGACAAAAAATCAAAAAACCGTTCGAGGACCTCCAATATTATTCGGTAGAGCCATCAATAAACAAAATAATTATTAAGATACAGCAATTAATCATTGTACAAACAAAACTTATAAACTTTTTATGACAGTTTTTTGATAAACTATTTTTAGAGTTGTTAACTTAACGGAGAAGTTAATTTAATTCATTTATGTTATAATCGGATTTTTTTCCAGGTCTTGTAAAACATGCCTCGAAATTACATTCGGAAAACTAATAAAGCTGCTTACTCTGATGAAAAACTGCAAAATGCAATATTATATTATAATATATTTTATTGTTATTTGAGTTTAATTTTTTATTTATTTTAGACGACAAATCTAAAATAAATCTACGACATACTACTTACATAATTATAAGTGAATTAAGTAAGAAAACTTGAATTTGTTCAATGAGCATCTAAATAAACACAATGATATGTTTTATAATCTTTTCGCAATTTTATTTTAGTTGTAAATTTTTGTTCGATTTTTGCACTGGTTCAGTACCCCTGACCACCGTGACTACGTTTCACTTACCCCAAATTACATTTTTTAAGTGTATATCCTAAATTAAAACTTATTCCGACGAAATACAACTCATATTAGATAAAAGCATTTTGACACGTCATTTTAGCCCTTTTATTAGTTTCGCAGGCTCAATATTATACATATTATGGCGACAGTTTCACTTACCCCATACACGGGGGAAGTGAAACAAAACCACAGTCTGCTTAAATTCGATGATTTTATCGATTTAAGAACGACTATAGAGCTTAGAACTCGTATCATAGATGACCGATTAAAGGAAGAGTAGTTCGCATCAATCGTTATTATAAATGCGACTCATATTACTGTGCTAGAGCTGTTTATGTAAAATTAAAAGTAAAGTATGTTTCACTTACCCCACCTGACCTTATTTGAATAATTATAAAGTCTAGCCTAGAAAACAAACTACATATTCTAACTAGACCCATATAAATACCCTATAGCAACCACTATGCCACGAAGACCTTATCCAGCAGACATCTAAATTCTAATTCGGCCCACGTGGCCTCTGGTCTATTTTTTCCTAATATCACACGCTATCTTGACGAAAGTACCTACATACTTAATACAAAAAGTCTAATCACTTAGTAGGTCCACGTGCGCTAGACAGCTGTGTATACCGACACGTGTTTTTTCATGCGAGGGAGCGCTCCCCGGCCGAAGCGTTTGGGCCCTAGAGTTGTCGTATGAAAAGGGGTAAATTTTCCCAGGAAGCTGGGAGAATGGTCTGAGAGAATATGTTAGTGGATGGTTGGTACTGTGGGTGTTGTTCAAAAGTAGTCGTTTTCTTGTGATTTAAGATGTTTGACTAAGGTGTTTCTTCTTTCATTTCTTTTCTTTTTTTTAAAAACGTTGCCCCACACTAGGAATTTCTTCTGTATCGTGGGTGCGTTTACAAACATTTAACGTTTGTTTCTTGAATTACGATTTTATGAGAAAAAAAGTTAATGTGAATATAACAATACCTAAATTATAAAAATAATGAGGAAAATATACCGTGGTAGGTATATTTTACTAACATACCGTCTACCTGGATTCCTATGAAAGTATAATGACGTGTAGACTTCGAAATACGTAGAAGCATGTAAAAAAAAATTATAAGTATACCGTAGTGTTAGGTTTAGTAAAAATCGATATTGGCCTATTTGAACTAGGTACTTTGTATCCTCTTAATAGTTGTAATAATTATTGTTACTTCTTATTGAAGTGTGACCTTTACGGAAGCTATTATACAAATTGAATAACACAAAGTTATGGGTAGTAAAATAATATCACGTACTACACGTAAAACCTAGTACTAATCATAACATATACTTGAGGTAGTACCTACTAAGAATACATACTTTGTTGGTGTTTACGACTTCGTAAAAACATGGAAACTATAAACATTATGAATAGGTTAGGTACACACGTACGCACGTTGGAGTCGTTTTAACTTTGATACATTATACTATTAATTATTATATAACATGATATCCAACTAATAAGATATCTACTACAATAAGTAGCCCCAATGAATGGTAAGGTTCACAACAATCGATCGCGATCATCAATCAACAAATAATTTTGCTAAGAACAAAAGTAAAACGTAAAAACCAAAATTACTGTTTACTTAGATGGATTGCGTAGTGCTACCGGCCGACTACGGCGCCGGCGTAGCAAATCCGAACTTGAATTAACTACTCAATCAATATGTAATACCATCGTACAGTTAGTCTAAGTTTAAGTCATGTAAAGTAATGAAAAATCATGCATTATATTTTACGGAAGGTAAAATATCAATAAATTTTACCAAATAGAATATGTACAGTCAACAGCAAAAGTAGATGATCAAAATCAGAAATTCAATACTAATAAACGGAGTTCACGTCAGAACTGTGTGGCGTCGAAGTGATTCAAAAGTATCTGATTGTAAATTATACCAAACATTTACTACTAGTACAACTGCCATATAGCTGCGAACTCCGTTCATTAGTATTGAATCTGTGATTTTGATCATCTACTTTTGCTGTTGACTGGACCTATGATCCCTTGAGCGTTCGTAGCGAGTAGCCGATAATAATTTCTACTTACATACTGTGCACATGTAAAAAGAGATAAATTACAAAGTAATTATCCGATATTTTTTTATTCATTGGTTTTCTTATCAGGGTAACGTAAACCACAGCACTACAACACAATGCTCTGTCTCCCTCGTCGCGCCGTGCTGACGAGCAAACGCAACGCAGCCGACTTCGATTTTCAAACAGCCGGCCTCGCCGACTAACTAACTCATTCCACGTTCGGTATTGAGACGGTTCGCACGCGCCCTTCGCTCTCAATAGTGTATCGCTGTTATATTTGTCAATAAATTGACAAGTCGTATTACCTGTTTAACCCAGTGTTGATAAGCTGTGTTGTTTAGCCAACATGTGTGAGAAAAGGACCAGAAAGATAAAGAAAGGTACGGTTTGTTTTCTTTTTTTAATTCTGCTGTATTGCCTAGATTTAAGTTATGATCTGTGGTCGCGATGAGGGTGGGATGAAATGGGAGTCGCCTCACTTTAACGGAGAAAATATGGATTTTGTCGAAGGCTTAGTTAATGTTTCGTTTAAATTATTGGGATTTAAGTAGTTGATTTCTATAGATCTTCATACGTTTGAGGGTACTTTACTGTCAAATATCAAAGTTCGGTTGAATGTTTTTGAAATTTTTTGGCGACTGTTTCATATCCTTGGATTGGTCTCGCTTCTTTTTCTACTGTTGTATTTCATCAGCTACATACGCTTATAGTTATCTTCACCATTTCAATTGGTTTCATCAGGTACCCTACTGTGAAATAACAACAAGTACATCCCGGGTCATAAATATCGATCTCTATTACTTTATTGTTTTAACTTTAACCAGAATACCAATTTATGTTATCTGTTTTGCTCCTAAGAAAATGTTTTTACTCATTCAAGCCCAAAAACCGTGTTTACATAAACAACCTACTTTCCATAAATAAAAAGGGTAATGTGAACTTTCATAGTCAAGGGATAAGGTTCTATTTACCTATTTGCGTTGGCACAGTTATTGTAAGATTCTAACAATAGGTTAAAATCATAACAGCTACGCCGTTGCCTTTCTCAACATTGGAACTGACCTACCACAAGGTTTCATTTCATAATAGGTACGCTCAACACAGTCTGCCTATAAGCATAGTTTATGATAACAATACCTTCTATTCTTAGACCAAGTTATAAGATTGCATATACACCTGCATTAATAAGCTATACACACACATGAATTCGACTTGCAAATTTCCCGTTTGACGTCGAAAAAAAACAGAAATAAATCGATCAATCTGCCGTTTCCCAACTACGTTGGAATCGGCTTCCAGTTTTACCAGATGTAGCTGGATACCAGTGTTTTATATGGAGTGAATTACATATTTGACCTCCACAACCCATCTATGAATGACAGCCGGCACCAAAAAAAAATGGAAAAATAATAATAAAAAAATGTTTACCATTAAAATAATTTAAAAACAATACATCTGTACTTATACCACTCGCAGAATATTAAATTGCTTATCATATTTCTCAAAAGGCCTATTGCACATTTACGTTTGAAGGTTACAAGTTACTCGACTGATAAGTTATCAATACGAGTTGTATGCTATTTAAACTGCTTTGTTGATTATTACGAACGTTAAGAGTGAAAAATAAATAGAAAACCAGGTTAAAAGAATTTTCCTTGAAGTTGCTTATGTTGAAAACATTGTTAAACTAGATAGATTTCATCATCAACATTTCAGCCGAAAGCTATGCTTCCCTCACCCAGCGGATTCCCCTCAAATGACAAGTACCAAGAACATACCAGATTAGTAATACAAACATTCACGTTGACAATAACTTAGCATCTGTGTGAAATGTCCAGGGATATTTATTTATTTATTTATTATCTATAATATCTGACAGCAAGTATTGTGCAATTTCTTCTCATCACTCGATAAAAAACAAAAGGTTTCCGATATCACCAGTTTGCAATGCCGCGCCGGGTCAAGTTACGAATAAGCAAGAAAAGAAAACTGCACAGAATTCGCCGACGATTCAGATAACGACTACTGCGAACTGCGATACTGAGACGGTTTATACCTAATATGCAGTCACATATAACAAAGCAACCGGTCTGTTCGAGTAATCCTCTTTTGTATTTATTTACTGGCTGGACATACTTAAACATAACTGACAGCTACTGGCAGTATGGCAACCTCTTTAGATTCGTTTTTGTGTTTTTAAGTTTGGAACTTGTAAAAAGAAAAGGAACACTTTTTTTTTGTTTTGTGTAGGTGCTACATGGTGCATTGTTTGATAAGCCAAAGATGTACGTGTATGAATAAATTCAATGATTAATAATATGCAGCTTTCACTAAGGGGAGGCCTGTGTCTCAGTAGTGAGAACATTATAACTATTATAGATATATAGATTATGCATGTAATTAAAAGAAAAAAATGCAGAAAGTTCCGATTTTTAAGTAATTTGGTAATAGCATTATCAAGTAATCTTATCTCCATTTGTAGGTAATGGTTTTGCTAATGCTAATCATTAAGAATAAGATTTTGCATCGATTTCGATTTTTTTTTTAAAGTTGCTGATATTTCCGCTTTGTAATTTGATAATAGCCATCCACCCATCTTTGTGTTTCTTATCTCGTTAGCGGAATAAAAGGTGATGCAGATGCATCTAAATACCCGATGGTTTATTTATCTGCCAACCTACTTACCGATTATAAAATCTGCAGTCGCGTCGCGCTTTCCATTGATTTCTAATGGAGAAAGCAACTCGTACCTTGACATTTTTATTTTATAAAAATTATCATTTAGATTTCAAATTCCTACGAGTACTACCTTTGATCAGATAATCATTTTTCGGTTTGGGTGTACACGGAAATATTTCCCAGATATTCTAATAAACGTAAAAACAGAGGGAATCTTAGTTAGCAAGATAAATATAATTTAATTAACAAATCGTGCCTGCCATTACAAAGCAAGGAATTAACACATAAGTGTTACCCTGGCATTTTTTCCGTATCTATCAGTTTTTTTACTTTATTTATTTTACAATTGCTTCTCAAATACTTATCAATAAGACTCTTCCTAGCAAAAACAAAAAAAATATGATCGCGTCATGATTACTCATGATCATACATATGATCAAATCAAATCACTTTTCGAACGTCAAAATTACAAAAGACAGTCCTCCAAAACGCCCGCCCTTCACCACTTCCTAGTGCTTTCGCTGGGAAGAAGAAGTGACGCAACAAACTCCCCAGCAGCACAGCTGTCTGTTCAGTTAGATCATCAACATCAGGATATTTTGACAATTCCCTTAGCCAAGCTTGGTCAGCAAGTCATTATTGGTTACAAATTAATTTATCCAAAGTTACTGACCAGTATACGAGTAGCTTAGCGGCTTGGCTGGCTACTACTATATACAATATCTGCCAAGGCCGGTCATTGACCGTTACGTGAAGGCCTATGCACAAAGAGAACGGACTGCCACGAGACAATAATAACAATGTACCTATGTATCTATACATATATACTTTATTGTACGCCAGCAAGTTAATTGCGTAACACACGTAACAGTAGCAATGGGCTTCGTTTTGACAGTTCAACAACATACATTGCGTTATTTGCGTTGTTTAGCAGACACATTTTTCGAACATATGAAGCAATGGCTTAGCAATATCTTTCAAAATGATTCACTTTTACTTCTGTTATGACTTCGAATAATTTGTTTAATTTGTAAATCATGAAGAACTCACTGGTGTACACTGTACAGTCGTTTGCAAAGCGTAGACGCAACGTAGCGAAGGTCGTAGGCGAGCCGCAGACGCGCCGTAGAAGCTAAGTTACGGTGTAAGCATTGCGTAGCACTCGTAGGCGCCACGGAGGCGCGTCGTAGACATCTCGTAGGCACGGCTTAATTTATTTTTTGAATTTTTCCAAGACTGACAATCGATTAAAATAATAACAAACAATTTGTAAAAAATATAGGTACTCCATCCATTGTTCTAAAACCTGTCTAAAGGTCGTTGTATTTCTATTTATCAATTTCATTTCGCATTGTGAGTAACGAGGAAAAATTATAAAAAAACGGACAATAACTCAATTTACACAATATAGCTTGGTTTGGCCTAATTTCTGTTTACGCTAATGCTAAATTTAGATTAACGGAATCTATTATTATGAAGTTATACTTAATACATAATAACATATAGGTACGTTCTATGTCACGTTTTTACACATATCGCCGCGAGTCCGCGACAAATAACGGTTCTGAATAGAAAGCGGTACTCGCTAATGGGTACGGTATCTACAATAAAAAATACCTTAGTAAATGTACGTTTTCTACATCCTTGCAATACAGGGTCAAATGAAATTAGCTAGCGAAACTTCACCCACGTGTAGGCTAGCGGTAAGTACTTATCAAAAACAATGACCCAAAAAAGTTGTTCAAAAACTTTAAAGTTTAAACTGTAAATTACAACACTGTTTCATTCGTTTTCGATTGCTATACCCAAGACGTGGGTGAAGTTTCGCTACCAAATTTAATTTGACCCTGTCTAAGCTCATACAGAAATATTAATACAATGATGAACAAATTAGTCATTTCTATTCATTGACTGACCTAGTTTCTAATCAAACGATTTTTTCGACTCACGTTTTGATAACAAAACATGACATATTCAGGGTTATCTTCATTATTAATTTCTTCGTATTATTAAGACTGCTAAGTGTGCAAGTATAGTCACGAGCAAAAGTATTTTTTAATGAAATTTTATGTTGTTACTAACATAGCATTTTCGAACCCATAGGTTTATGTAATGTGTCGTATTTCAACAAAAATCGAAAAGAAAAGCGAAAAAAATGCAATTGAAAGTTGCCAAGTGTTGACATATTGGTGCTCGTGACTGTACCTATAACTGGTAAACGGTCGATTGTAATGACGACACGACATACCGTTTGTTTTCTGACGTGACGTAACTTATCTCAAGACAAGTTTTTTAGAGAAACGACGATTTTTAAAGTCAAAAACTGTTTTTAACAAGCCTTAAAAAAATTAAGTTCGTGAGAACCAGATTACTACTTAATACTTTTTCTTTCTTTCTTTCTATTTAATTTTTGTCTTTCCAACAAGTTAGCTTTCACCACACAATACTGTTTTCGGTGGCTAAAGTAGGTAACGTTTTAATGTTCCAATTCGCTAGACGGCCATAGTTCACCGAATATTTGCGTCAATAAGCCAATGGTCGAGGCCTTTCTTTTATACTATGTAAAAATAACATAGCTAGGTAACATTGAGGGTAAAATAATGCTCTTGATCTTCCACGTATTCCATGGAAACCATCATGGTCATGGTCCAAATATTTGAACATAACACATAGCTACAATATTTAAAAAAAAAGCCATAGAAAGGGATTGAAGATTTTTATATGCAGCCTAGCATACCTACCTACTGTCGCGACATTTGGTTTTTGGAACGAAGTTCCCTATCGCGCGTTGCGAAAGGGGGCTAGACGGAAAAAATTAAGACCAAAAGTTGGAACGACACTTTTTGCTATAGTTGTAAGCCGTGTGGCGTGCGCGTGTTTCTCTGTCTGTCTCTCTCTCTCTCTCTTATAGAAAGCAAGCCAGTTATACTTCGTTCCATCCGGGTGTCCCTTGACACCTCTCAAGTTTTTTTTCAAAATGGCGGCCACGCATGATACCTGATGATACCATAAATCGATAGCTGACATCAATGCAAACAGAAAACATAATTGGATCAAACCCCGTAAAGTGACAGTTTCCGAGATATTATCGTTCAAAGTTGATCAAGTGACATCTTGTTGCTTAGATGTTAGAAATAATCACTCTGAATGTTTAAAATAATCAAACATCTATGCATTCTATCCCTTTCACGGGTAACGTGGGCGGTGGGAGTATCAACTTTATCTACGATTTTATTGAATCGATTATTCAACACATTATGACGTATTTTACCTATCGCATCAAAGCTTACAGACTTTTAATTGAGTATAGGTGCAGCCAAATGTGATTAATCCCTTAATCTCCGATTATGGTTAGGTTTAATCAGCAGCAGTGTCGCTGTGTCGCCGGGCGGCACCCGCCGCGCCGGTCGGTGCAATATTGAAGTATCGATCGGGCTATTTTGGTACTCGTAGTTTTAAAATGTTAATGTTTCAATTCGTTTTCGATTATTTACTGCTTTTGACGGAGGTAGGATGAACCAAATAGAAGCTGAAGTGGTAATTGGCCGGCCATATTAGCCGTAGAACCGGTGACTGTTTGTGTAGACGTGTTCTTGGTTGGAGACCGCGAATCAGCAAACGTAAGGTAGGACGCCCTCAGGCTAGGTTGAGCGAAGATCTTCGCAGGGTGGCTGGTAGCAGCTGGATAAGAGTTGCCGAGAATCGAGCTAAATGGCGTGCAATTGGAGCCTATGTCCAGCTGTGGACTGCTATAGGCTGATGATGATGATGATGGGATGAAATAATTACATTAATGACAGTTGCTCTGATTACAATAGGTATTTTTCTATTTGGTAAGTAATTGTTACCGAAGGAATAAAGGAAATAGGCATCAGAAAAATAGAACTACAGGTTTGCATGAATAGATTATTCAGAACAAGTGATAGTTTATGTCATGACATTCTTGTACAGACGCCAGCAGGTCAAGCTACCCGAAACTGTCAAATTTTCCCAATCAACCTTGAACCTTAATGATTTAGCGAGAAAGTTGAAAATCTATTAAAGAAATCGTATCGTCGTTATCAGATCGTAGTACCTTGATGTGCTGGCGTCTGTACCAAATGAATTATACTTTAGTCTATCTCTACTTATATGTGAATATTCTGTTTGAATTGATGCACCCAAGGTTAAGGCTGCTTTTCCACCAGAGATGTGCTATGATACGTTGCTATGGATGCGTTTGTTATCCACCAATCATATTCATTGGTCCACATAGCATAGCACTGGTGGAAACGGATTCAAGTAAGCTATGTTTTTATACGGAAGGATGCGTGCTATGGATGGGAGCTATGGATGCGCGAGTGGTGTATCTATGTGTAGAGCAGAGTACTCCCCGTGCTTTCCCTACTATCGGTGCATCGCATTGCTCGAGTTCAGCATCTTCCTCGCACAGCTACCTCACGGCGGGGCATCTTCATAGCACATCTTACTCGCTCCGCTACACAGCTTAACATTAGTGGAAACGGTCGCACAGTTTCGTAGCTTAGCTTTCACATCCTCGCCGCATAGCTGCATAGCACATCCGCCATCTTTTCACATTCTTCGAAATTTAAAACTAATACGGAGTACAATCTGAATGCTTTTTCTATTTTTTAAATTCCTAGTCCGTAGTTATTTAAAACTGACAAGGAGGCCGGCCATATTTTTTCACGTTCGCGTTTCGAAATTCAATACTCAATGTCAAAACATTGTTTTTCTCAAATGCGAACGTCAAATGACCTTCTTGCTACGTAACCTTTTTGCAAAGGCAAACTGCATAAAGATCGACGAAAAACAGAATTGTCTCAATAATAAACACCATTGTATGAAAATCACGTGAATTTGGATCTTATCACGTATAGTTTATTTATTCGCAATTCGCTTTGCAGTTGAACCCGGTGAGACAAGGTACAGGGGTGCCAATGACCTTAGGAACTATATAATGACGCTTGAGACTTTGAGGATTCAACGCTGTTTCTTTCTGGGTAATTTTAGTTAGATATAAATTGTTTCTGCCTGAAAAGAGGAGTAGACTTTTACGCCTGAATTTAAATGTCTGACAGCCAAGCTGTTTCTTGCGACTTCGTCTGCGATCCAAGATAAAAAGTAGCCAGCAAATTTCACCTAAATCCGTTCAGCTATTTTGGCGTAAAAGCTTAACAAACAAACAAACTCACTTTCGCATTTATAATATTAGTTACTAGTTAGGATAATAATGCTTGGTTCATTTGAATTTAGTTATCATGTTATCGGAGTTTTGTTATCACTCCATGCAGTCGAGAGTAATTCCAAATATAGGCTGAAATATTCATTTCGAATTTTATTTTAGTCGAAAGTTTATGAATTATAGTGAAGTTAAAAATAACTACCTAAAGGATAAAAATAAAACATCTAACTTTCCTCAATTAATTAAGGCGAACACACATTCACCGACAGTCACATGTTTTCTTGCGTGTTTCGACTCATCACACGCCAACGTGAGTGTATTGCAGAATCAACTGCTGACGCAAGCAATATTTACATTTATATTGAGAGGGACAAAGTTTAATTTCATTTATCTAATGTGATGCTGTTCTATAACTGGCAGCCATGGTCTGTCGAGCGAAAGTTCGTTGACCTGGTGATTGTGACGTCATCGGATGTCACGTGGTAAACTCGCATTGTTGAAGGAACACCGTTATGGGAAATAAAATGAACTGTCATTATACATAATGTATGTACAGTCAAGAGTCATTAATTGATTACCAGCTTAAGGACTGTATTGCTGTGAACGCGCAGTAAAGTCTGTACCTACGTCTGTGTGTAGTGATGTACAACACAGAACGCACATCTCAGAATTCGCACACAGGCTGGCGTCGAACGAAACAAAAAACATACCGTCGCTTTTGCACATAGGCTACGTAATTACGCATGACTTTGGTTGGTTCATACCATTGCTAAAATTGAAGTCATCTCATCAAGTACCGATAGCTGGTAGTCTTACGTATTAGATTGTCGAACGCATGTGTCTGGGTTCCAATCTCGAGATGGGACTTTTAATTTTTCTTTTCCAACAATAATCTTTATCGGTTTTTTTTATTATTCGATAGATTAATAAACGATAATAATAAGTTATTATATTGTTATTATTATATTGTTATTGTAATATGGGGTTAAAAATAAAAATGTTTTATAAGTAATTTCAAATTGTTTATTCGTTATAATTTTATAAACTAGAAATAAAGAAACGTCTAGTTAAAACAGTTTATTTTCTCATAAAGAACAATTTATTGAAGTTAAGCAGGTAATAGCGGTTCACCATAATTATGCGTTTTGTAAATTCGTTGCACGTAATATAGTCTATTTTATTTGTATTCACTCATTAGTCCGTAACCACTTAGAAAAAATTCTTATCGCTCAGGAATGCTTTTGTTCTCACTCACGGGCCGGTCGATGACTTGAATCCAGTTCGATTTAAGACCATATGTTTAATGCAATAAGGTTGTATTTGGTTTAAAGGACTAGAAATAATAGAAGTGTGTTTGTCGCAAAGATTCAATTTAATATAATAATATTGTCCTTTAATTACCACTATGTGGGTAGATTTGCTAGTTGTAGTTTGTTAGAGTACTTTAACAAACTACAACTAGCAAATCTACCCACGTAAATAAAAAAAGTGCGGACTCCTTGTCACAATTCAATTAAATTACTCAGTAGTAGTAGCCTACCTAAGTTGCCTATCTCAAATGTCAAAGTTAACAAATCGTATTTATTAGGACTTATTGCGGTTATAGCTTAAGTATTCATTTTCATTATGAAAAGAAGATTGAAGCTAAACCTCAAAATAATCCTTATTACGGATATCACAATATAATTTTAGTATTGCTATAATCAACTTATAATTTAATACTTCGTATAACCCCCATTATTAGCAATGCAATCAAATAAACGCTGGCGCATCGACCCTACAATATTACTACATATGTCTATTCCTCTTATATTTTCCCAGATTTCTAGGCAATGCAGCTTCAATTGCTCATCAGTCCTCTCATTCCTTGCGTCCCATCGCTGTGTGATTAAACCCCATAGATTTTCTATGGGGTTGAGGTCATCAGGAGGTCGTGCCGGCCATGGAATTACTTCTCTAAAATAAAAAAAGGAGTACTGTTAGGCTACTAAGCAAAATACTAATATTACCTACGATTTAGAAACAAAATTATAATGACAATAGATATGTTACATATATTTATAGAATTAATATAGTTATATTAATCCATCATTCAATAATCTAGGTAAATAAATTTACTTCGGAATTATATTTTCTTCTATTTAGACTTTATAAAACGTTTTAAAAAATTAAGGATCAGCAGTTCTACTTTAATAAGATAAATTGTTTAATAAAATAATTTAATCATTACACTTACACTCAGTCCGGTTTCATCAGATATTTGTGTTATATTAAGTCCAATTTTACGCAGCGCAATAATATTCGCTTTCATTTCAATGTTCAAATTTGCTTGCATTTTAAAAGGAACTACAACACCGCTAATATATAGATATAGAACACACGTCGCTAACCCACAATGAACAACGTTCTATTTAGTCGCGATTGAATGACTCTTTAAGTTAACTGCATCCATCTACCTTATAATTTATTTATTTTGATTTCTGTGGGTATAATCCTAAAATTTTACGAATAAGTAACTGTAGTCAATAGCGTGATTAAGTATTCAATGTGTGTGTTGAGTGTGTGAATAGAGTGTGTGTGTGTATACTATAAAGTATAGGAATTACTCATTAGAAGAAGGTCGTAAGTTAAACAGAAGTGTCAATCTATTGCTTCGTGAAACTGGCGCGCCGTTTTGGACCGCTACTGTACCTATGTCATTCTCGGATCAACGTAAGAGTGCGAATCGGATTGAGCCTGTCGGATTGAGCGGAATGCAGGCTTAATCCGATTCGCACTCTTGTCATTCTGATTGTCATTGGTTTTACTCTGTTTTGAGTAAAAATAAAAGGAAATAAACCTCTTTCCTTTTATTTTTACCTTTACAAAATGAAAACAATTTGCAAAAATAAACGGTCTGTGGTGAGTCATTAGCAAAATTAGTTTAGTCATGTAATCATCAGAATAGTAGGTAAAACTAGTCCGTTGACCCACTTGACAGTTAGCATTCTGCGTGGGTGATGATGATGAATGATGATACTATCAACCAAAACTAAAATTACAAAACAAACAAACTAGGTATTTGATTTTTTTTTTAATACCTGAGAGCTAAGTCTAGCACGAAATAAATAAATCATATTTTGTAAACAGTGGATGTATAGATCACCACGCTTGCTCAAGACGGGTTGGTGATTTCAGCAAGAATAACTTTTAATGAACTCTATTCTTTATTAAAATTGTTATAAGTAGGTGCAGTCCTGTCACAAATGATGTTAGGTACCTCTGATTTAGCATTACTGTCAAAATCAAAATGATCTTTATTCTCATTCTTATAAGGTTGGTGTTGGATTGCTGCCACTGAAGTCTGTTGAAATCATTGTGATCGTTATTCTCGTTATAATAAGGTTGCTGTCAGGTCGCTGCTGTCAAAGTAGAGTAGAGGTACATCCTTTACAGCGGAGACGACAATGACAACTACGAAAACAATTCCCGAGTCACATTGCATGCAATGTGTCACACTAAATGAATATTGAATGGGATTTACCGCCAGCTGAAAAATTAATGAAAACTGAACAGACATTGAAGTTTCAAGGAAAATCAGTTGCGTAAATAACGTGCTATTGTTGTTACGTATTTACTTATTTGGAAATACTATGCCATGTTTAGACAATACAAATCCGACTAGTGGTTTGTAGATAAATAAATCATTGAACCTAATAATTTCGAGTTGGCAACACCCACAAATATGACATTATCAGTGTGTCAACCTAACAACACCCAATTAATCACTATGCTAATAGTAGGCACATAAAAAACTTCATTCGACACTAAAACGAAATATGTAGACGTCACACGCCCACAACGCGATAAAGCGGTGTCAAGAAACTAAGCGCGTGTGAGTCTGGCTAGTCTGTAACGTAACGTGACTGTCTGCAGCCACGGAAACTGACTCACGTTGCAAGCTGCAAATCTGCAGTCTGCAGTTTTTGAGTATTTGTTTACAGTCGGTCACGTGGCTGTTACACGCGCATCGCTGTTTTTGTTGCCAGGTTTTTGAACGCACGCCTCGCCTGGCCCATAACGTGACTTACCGCGTTTGAGCATTGTTCTGACAGATTGATTTTTTTAATGTCGAACTGCAAGCAAAGGCTTCTTTGTACTGTGCCTTCTTTTTAATTTACGGGCGTTACAGAACACGTGCGACTTTACAATGGTCTTTGATTGACGGTTGTTTTTGTAAAGATATCTAGGTGACGATGGTAATTAGGTTCTGACGTATTTGTTGACGTTTCTTATCAACTGATAAGGTTACTATGTATCGATGCATTTCGCGTCTACGGAATGACTTGGGATTGCCTTTGATTAGCTGATTATTAGTTATGTACGCTTTTGTATTTTAACAGGCCAACAATTATATAGTTTTTTTTTTGTATTATTTCTTTTGGAGTAGGTATTTACAATATTTTGGAACTGAATAAATAAAGAAGGAATGTTCTCACCCCTTATTATAAGTCCCATTTCGCTATTTTGGAACGAGTGATATTATCCTGCTAATGTACCCTTTCCATCATAAACTTTTTCAACCAAATAAATCTCTGTAATTCCGTATAATAAAGTTGGAAAGTAATTTGAATGCTGAATTACTGAACCCCATTTCTTTTGCGACGCCTATTGTAAAGTTACACTCTCAAAGGTTTTTCAACTTTTATTCGGAACTTTCATTTTTATTTCTCTCGTTTTTACCGTCAAACTTTATCTGAATATGGTACCTACAAAATTGTACTTGAAATGCATGTCAGTTTATCATACAAATGTTTTTAACAAAACAGCGATAAAATCTTCTCATTATGTAGGTCTGTGCGGATACGCAGTTTCCCCGACCGGGTCAAGGCACTGCCATCCTGCACAACTTACATACATACACGGTACATATAGGTAGTTTATATTGTGTATGTGTGGTTTTCGAACGGCACACGGTTGCCTTGGCCTGACTAGTTAAGTTAGGTACCTACCTACTTATACTTGATTGTTTACGGTATTAAAATGAGACAAAAATTTCAGTTACATAACGCTTAAGTACTTATCAGTAATAGGTACCTACTTTACAGCATGTGAGTGAGTTCATGCATAGGTGATTCTATACTACCTATAATGCATGTGTGTGTATCCGAATTTTGTCCATGGGACTGTAGGTTAAATCCATAGAGAAGAGAATCATTTAGGCCTACCTACGACCTTTTTTTCAGGTCACACTCTATATTTTTTTGAATATTCTGTATAGTATTGATCTTCACGTTCGTCATTTGAAAACGAACACAGGCATTGTTGCATTGTTCCATTGTTTTCCGACTCTTGTACGATGATGTTTAATTCAAGACAACTTTTCCAATATTTTAAGAACTAGTCATTCTAAATTGAGCAGGGAATTATGATCACTCTCAATCGAAACTTAGCTGTATGTTACTCTCGTTTGTTGATTATTTAACTAACAATATTTCTCCATCTTTCCAGGTTCTCACCTTACCCGCCTGCGTGAAGCCAGACGCATCCAAAGGCTGCAGAGGCTGTCATCACCATCCACCAGCGATGACAACACCACTGTATCAGTTTCAGTGTCCCCGTGCCCGGTCGCCGTCGACAAGAACGCCCAGAACAGGGTCATTCTCGAACTGGCCTGGAAGACGGTCGCCCTCATGCACAAGAACAGACTCATCCAACAAAAGATCATCGCTCTAAAAAAAGAAACCTCAGAATTCGTCGCTGCCATCATGAATAACCCTGAAAATCGAAAACGCTACGTCGAACACATCCGCTTGTACGGACCCAACCCACAAGTGCAAATACAAAATGTAGAAAATTCTCCACTACATTTGGAACCCAAGTTGTAAATCAAATGCGGTTGACATCGGAACACAATGAGTGAATGAACGAATGAGCGATGTTACTTTGTTCAGAATGAATGATTGATTGAATGTTACTTAAAGCCTATTGTTGAGTTATTTAGCTTTTTATCTTTACAGACCTTGTATACTTCTAGGTTACTGATGTCTAAGATTGACATTAATTGTGATCAAATTATGTAAGAATCATTGTTAAACTTTTCAATTCGTAGTCGTGATTATCGAAATTATCTATTGCAGTCTACATGGTACTCTTGTATATTTAAGATTGTAAACAGCGCAATAATTGCGTAACACATTATCAATGAATCATTATGAAGTTTATTGCTAATCCATTGCTTCATATGTTCGAAAAATGTAACAACGTAAATTTATAACGCAATGAATGTTGTTGAACTGTCAAAATGAAACCTTTTGATGCTACTGATAGTGTGTTAGGCAGTTTCCAAGCAGTTCCTGCTGTTTTCACAAATAGTATTGGTTTACCCATCCCAGCAATAAATAAATAAAAATTGCAGTGTCTTATGTAAAAACGTTGTGGCTAATGATAACTTCTTGTTGTTTTAGAAGTAAGCTGTAATGAGGTTGTAAGTAAGAGGCTGTTATTGATAAGGTAGTCATCTTCGTACCATTTGTACGGTCTAACATCGCACCGTTAGGGTTTTGTGAATGTTACGGCGTATTATTTACGCGGGACCGGGAAGATAGGGTAAAAATGATGTTGTTTAGGGTAATTTGACTTCAATAGGACGAGTTGGTACATGTGTACCACAAGCGGTACAGCTCGTCCCTGTGAGAAGTGTAGTGACGCTTTGTCGCTTTTTGTTCCCAGTTTTTAGCACCTCATGGTTTAAGCGCAATGTAACGCTGTAATGACAAGTTAGGTAAATGTTGTTTCATAAAGTAGCACAAAATTCTTCAAATGTAATCAGATTTCCTGCGATAAGTAGAGGTTTTCCGTAGGTAGTTTTTGTTCCAAATAAGTTATTTGGAAGGAAAATGAATCATTTTCCTTAAACTGATGTAAATTTTCCAATGTAGGTATCTAAAATGCTGATTATTGATTAGTATACCTACCTAATTGAAAATAACCATGGTACGAAGAACTCGAAGAGAAAGGTTTAAAAAAAAAAATACTCTTAGCACGTAATTTAAGTTATTAGAGTTTATTTTAGTTTGTAATTAATTTCTACAAAACATCTTTGTAGGTATTCGTTAAGCAGGCACTGTATTAATTGGACCAAGTGAAAAAAATTACAACTTTTCGAGAAGCTCATTCATTGGGAATTCATGTTCTCAATTTCTCATTAATATGCCCTTATTGTTTATGACAGCTCATTATTTTAGATTATAATTTTGTAATTACGTTCTAGTAATCCAAAACCACCGAATTGTGGATGTCCTATTTGTGAAAATCTCATATTAATGAACACCTTAATATCAAAATCATATATTTGGGCTTCCCAAAAGGTAAACAAAGCTTCTAATTTAACTGACATTTTTCTAACCTCGAAATCTGTATCACTTCTCGGGGTCATTATCCTGTAAAAAATGTACAAACGCACGCTCTTGCCATCTAGCGGCAAAATACAAAACTAAATAATGTTCCTCAATTTCCTTGGTTCAATCAACAGTGTATTATAGCAGCCTTAACATAGATTGCATTTAATAGGAATTAGTTTAATGAAGAATGCACAGATCTACCAATCACTGTGTTCATTTAATTTAAATGTACGTATTATACTGGGTTCAGTATACTTATCACAAAAAACATTATTTTAAGTATTACACGCGAATGTTTTTGTATCTTTGTATGATTTGTTGAAACGTTGCTTTAGGTTTGTAACATAAGTGGATTCAAAATTACAGGGAGTGCGAAATTCTAAAATGTGAATCCTTTGAAGAAGTATTATTGTATGCTGTTATTTATAATTTATTGCACAAGGCTCCCCTATGTGTAGGTATGTTAAATGTACGCTTAAAAATCTTGACTTTTCTGTGGTTTGCTTAGATCATAAGTCAATTTTGAAAAATACACTAGTCTCTCGAATTTTCGTTGTTTCCTTTTTCTCCCTTAATAATACCTAAGAACCTACCTATAATTAAAATGAAAATTGATAATGCAAACATTTAGTAAAAATATCGCGGCGGGATTTTATCGCGCACTGGATTTTCAACTCTCGGTGTTGAAGCGAACATTCAGAATCCAACAGAGCGCATTCCAGCGCGTCAAAAAAACACACTGCTGGATTTTCAACTTTTGGTGTTAAGCAGTGCGTAAAAAATTCAGTGCGAAAAAATACCGCTGCGATATTTTTACGTAAAGAAAAGAAAGAAAATACATTTATTTGCGGCGAACATGACGCATAAAAAAAAATACAGTCGAATTGAGAACCTCCTCCTTTTTTGAAGTCGGTTAAAAAGAATATAAACATACAAAAAAAAAATAAGTTTGGGGTAAACATGCGTCACATTCACGCCAAAAGTACGTGCGCACGTGGACTAAGAAAAGTGGTTAACATTGCTAACTATTAATTGACAGTGGTTAACATACCTAACCACTGACCCTGAAAGAGTCAGAACTTTTGGCGCTTTAACACTGAGAAAACAGATTGGTTGGTGGTTTGGTGATTCAGTTCATATACCTACCTAGACGGCTAGACCTCACAATTAAATAACGTACTTACATACCTACCTATTACTGACCGCAGGCTCTGATCTCTATGATTCATGTCAAACGACTGGAAATACGCTTTATGGAAAAGTTTCCTAATTACTTAAATTAAAATAGAAGCCACTTCAGCAAAAGGAAATCATCGATTGAGGTTTTACCTATCTACATATAACCTAAGTAGGTAAGTATATTGCTTATCATATACCTACGAAACGAATGAACGTAAGTAAACGAAGTGAAAGGTATGTAAGGATCATGGGAAGTGGTGTTCTGTAGTTTCCCCCAAGGGAAGAAGACAAGGGGTAGCGGGATCGTCCGAAAGGGTTACCGCTGCCCTGGAACATAAAGGGCTAAGGAAGGAACACGGGTGGGTTTTAGTCAGTAAGAGTCTGACACTCCCTTCCGTTCCACCCAGAGCGGGAGGGGTCATTTGATGATTTCCCATCCTCAAAAAAAAAAAAAAATGGAAGAAGACAAGAGTTTTTATGTAGTATGTATGTATGCCCACCTGCAGCTTACCTCCCTATAAATATGGGAGACACTAGACAGCAGTAGGTACCTAGTATAGTATATATACATATAATATAGTAGTACCTATACTATCCATTCCAAGAAGTGACGTACCTAACAATTTGAGACACCGTTCAACGAATAATTATGATAAAGAGGTAAAATTAAATCAAATTCCGATTCGAAATTCTTTAATTAATGGTAAGCTACCATATTGCCGAGTGTCGTAGGATATATTTAAAGTTAAAACAAGAAATTTTACTCGGACGGAGTTGCGGGTAGATGCTAGTAGCAACTGTAGCATAAAAACTTAGATCGCATGTGCATACTATAAGTATAGGTAAGTACTAACTAAGCTGCTAACGGTATCTACCAGCTCATCGATCGGACGGTTAACGGAACGCCTTTCTGTTTTATGAGTGAAATTTAAAAAAAACAAAAAGTACCTACAGCGACTGATGGATTGGAAAATAATAGATATTATATGTAGTTACCGGCACGTAAGTTGGCAAGAGATTTTTAGTGGGGGAGGGAAGTTCGCGCATGTAAAAATGTATGAAATTGTGCGTGCGCGAACTTCCCCCACTACAAAATCTCTTGCCAACTTACTTGACGGTAACTATACGTTATACGTAGGGTAATAAGTAGGTCACCTTCATATCAGCGGTATCAGCCTCAAGGATTATTTCACGGCTATATGCTTCATGGCGCTGCTAACATGAGTCCATAAACGTGTAACTATGTGAAAAATCATGGAAGCTTTGACAGAAAAACCGTTTAGTATCTACTTGTGAATGATTCATTTACCTAACGATCAACATCGGGAACATCAAAAATGATTACCAAAAGTTCTACGCCATCTAGCGTCGACTAGTTGATTTCATTGGTTACCGCCATCTACCGGTGAATAGGGAAACTAATAGATCACTGTCATCTAGTGGCAATTTGATGAACTTTATGCTGCAACGACATCTAGTGGTAGAGTTCTAGCGTAATGTAAGTACTTCCTTACTAGTTTCTACGTTCTTCTACTAGATGACGCTTTTACACTTCAGAAAAAAAAAACAAATCGATACCTTTGGGTAGAAAGGTCGTATAAACCAAAACCCGACTTTTCAGGAGAGCAGAAAAACTATTTTTTTTTTACATAAAAATTCAGAACTTTTTTGTTTTTGAAGTTATAAAAAAATGATCTATGAGAAAGGTTCTTACAATTTGCAAATGAAAAAGGTTAAATCATCAAAACCTATCTATCTTCTTTAGTTTTAAAGTTAGCTTGGATTTACGTCTAAGAAAAAATCAATTCTTGGTTAATACACCCCATGAAAATGTACTTAAAAAAAACTGTATAGGTTGTATATTCATTTTTGGTAAGCTTATGGTCACATTTTACTGTCGTAAAAACCCATATGTGTAGTTTTTTTTTGTATTAAAAACCATTTATAATCATAGATCAATTGAATTCTGACTCATAAACAATCCTGTTACTCTCAGAATTAGTAGGAACTCAATTATTATTATTCTAATACCCAATAATGGTCGATTCAAATAAAATAAAACTACCTGAAATACGAAATCAACATTTATAAGTATTATAATACCTTCTAATCAACATTTACTATTATTTCAATAATGGTACAACATACCTAACAGGTTTAACATTTTTAAATAAAAAAAATAGTTATAACAACTTAACTAAAAAGTGAAATAAAAAAATCTACTTAGTCATAAAAAAACCAAAATTATTCAAACTTCTTCTAAATAAAAGTAATCAGGCATTTTAATCACTTATAAAATTATGACTTGATCTTTTTTTTTTTTAATTTTTGTACATAATATTTAAATGTACTTAATTCAATAAATTGTACTAAGGCTTACTTACTAAGTAATTTATTGAATTGCAACTAAATAATAAAAAAAAAAAACGATCAAGCACTAAACGTAACTAACTTATGTACAGACGCCAGCAGGTCAAGCTACCCGAAACTGTCAAATTTTCCCAATCAACCATGAACCTTAATACTTCAGGGATAAAGTTGAAAATCTATTAAAGAAATTTGACAGATTGTAGTAGCTTGATGTGCTGGCGTCTGTACTAAAAAGTAACTTATTTATGATATAAATTTGTATTCATAATTAGTTTAAAATTATTTATGAATTGTTACTATAAATTATTTTAATTATTATTACACGTTAGGGCGTATAAACCATTTACAATTAACGACTATTTTTACGCCCTGAGTTAATATAAATTATGGTCATTACATCATAACAAAAGTACAAAAAAAAAACATTCGGCCTTTACATTGATAATTTACCTTTTTTAAGAGGCTATGACCGAAAATTTCTGGGTCGTATTAACCATTTTTGTGCGAATTTCTGCATTTCTTATATACAGATCGATAGAGAAAAAAAATCTGAGAAAAATGGTATATTTATCTCAATTTGGCCAAAATGGTTTATACGACCTTTCTACCCAAAGGTATCGAAATAATTTCTGATTCCCTGAGTTTAACTGGTGAACATTGAAATAGATTAAATAAACAATACATTCGCCTGAGGACATAGGACGGTCCTCAGCTGGACCTGCAGCTCGGCTCGGATCGGTTTGGGTCGGCTCGGCACGCCTCGGATACGCCTCGGTCGGCGCCTTAGATAGTGTGTTATCACAATCTTAATTTGAATCATTTTGAAGGATATTGCTAATCCATTGCTTCATATATTCGATAAAATTGCCTGGTCAAAAAATAAATAACTCAATGTATCTACTTATGTTGTAGAACTGTCAAAATGAAAGCGATTGCTTTGCTACTGATTGTGTTACGCAATTACCCCGCTTTAACTACTGCCGGCCGATCTATTCTGTAAAAATCTCACAGTAAAGTGAGCTCAAAGTGAACTGTCATCCCATCCTAGGGATTGACAGTTCACTTTAAGCTCACTTCACCTATAATAATAATTTATTTCAGAACATAATTCCATATAAAATTATTAGTACGGCTAAAAACTATGTTAGTACCCTAAAACTACTTATTAATTAATTTAACTTACGTTATTTTACCTTACATTAAACAGGACAGCACCAGAACTATGCACCTTATTCTAGTGCCTCACAATAGGACACTCCACCTTCTTTAGAAGGCCATTGGGTCTGCCCCGCACACGACACATCAGGGAGGCCACACTCTTGCGCACAATAGCCCTAAGTGTTGGCCTCCGCAAACATGCTCGACGCACTACAGTATCGTGGCCTATGTGTTCACGGTGAGATCTTTGCAAAATAAATCGCAAGTTGTATTTAGAAAATCGTGTTCGGAAAAAAGGTTGTAATATCAACATAACGTGCTCTATCGCAACGGAGTCATGGTTTTCTTTTAACAATACAAATTTTTGAACTTTTATAATTTGAAAAAAGCAACAATTGTTCATGCATAGGCGTAGGTATGATCTCGGTGGTGTAGGTATTAATTTTAAAGGAAGGAAGTAGATATATCTATGGCTCAATTCAGGGCTGAATTAGCCACGTAGCAGATGTAGCAAATGCTACAGGCCCCGCGCGCATTGGGGGCCCTGTGCTTGCACATACAAAATACCAAGGTACCACCAAATAGGTCCAATGGAATATTATGCATGAATAGTCAAAATAACTTCTTTGATTAGTGTTGTAGCGGTATCTACAACGCCAAATGCGAACAACGCGTCATACTGACGTCACGCAAATCCTGCATCTCGCAAGCTATATCGAGAAACCACCTCAACTCGTTGAATTTTTGACATGCATCCTTTTAATGATCTACTTGAAATAAATGATTTACCATTGACTTAGACTTTTATACAAATCCATTGATTCGAAAATAAGAAGATATCTTGAAAAACTATTTTGTAAAAGTACTGTTTATTTTATCTTACCCCAAAGGCAAACCAAGTTTTACCAAGAATTCATAGAATTTGCTACAGGCCCCGCACTGGCTTAATCCGGCACTGGCTCTATTTACAAACAACATGATTATAAACTTCCTCATTACAAAGAAACTTATCAAAACTTTCTTTGCAAACCAGTGCAATTTTTTTCATGTTAACAGAAGTGTTTCGCGAGCATAAACAATCGATTTTATTATCAAAATTAACTATGAGAGAGGACGAGAGGACGGAGGCTTTACCAGTATGGTCAATAGAAGTCATTCAAATCATCAGTAGGTATGGCTCAGTCAGTCTGACCTAACGCGCACGACACACTGTCGGGATCTCGCGGCGCGACCCTTTATGTATTAACAAACAATTTGGACTATTGGACCAATTTTTCCGGAGTTGTGAACTATGCTCTATTTATGACGTGCGAAAAGTTGTGTAAAATAGCAGTTTTACTGTTTCACGAAAACTTTTTGTTTAAATCGTAGTTGAAAAGTTTTAGAAGTTATACCAAGTGAATGTTGTTTTTACTATATAATTATTTTGTATAAATAAGTGATAAAAGTGTAGGTATTATTTCACACAATAGTACAAAGAAATGTATTGTTTTACACGAGTAATATTAGCAGAGATAACGTTGCACAGTTCCTATATTTTAATCTTTAAAAGTAAAGTTTTAGCTGAACACACATACCACGAATTCTTTGAAGTACCTATACCTACATAAATTCAAGTAGGTAAACTACCCGTCTTAAATATCAGTCTTTAATCTGAAATAGGAATTCGGCAACAATATGCAAATTATCTTAGGTTGAAGATCGCAAATTTCAATAAAAAACTTCCAACCGGTATTCTTCGTTTTTAATCATTCATCAATTAAAGCATTTTTCTATTATTCATTTATTTTAAAATGCATTATAAAACGGTGAAGGAAAACATCACATCATCATCGAAGACATGTGACATCTACCAACCCGAACAAGGCCCGCGTGGATTATAGCCCACTTTTTCTCACAGAGAGGAGCCTGTGTCCCAGCAGTGGGAACATTATAGGCTAATCAGCCTATAATGTTCCCACTGCTGGGACACAGGCTCCTCTCTCATGCATCATAAAGCCGTTTTGCTCGCAAAAAACTAGATTTACCTAAAAAAAAATTGAAGGCTCTAATTTTTTATAAGATGAAGATGGAATAGATTAGCCATTAATTTCTCATTAGTCATAGATTACTAGGAAACTGTTTCTAACAATAAACTACAAACCTCAACTGTTTACGAAAACAAAAGAAAAGCTATAAATAAAACGAGAACATCATTTTCCTAAATACATAAACGTATCAACATACATTACGACTATTAATAAAAGCTTCATGCATAACAGATCGTATCGTAATACCTGTCATCTCTTTCGATTGATGACCAACCCGCACTGGGATCGCGTGGTGGATAACGGCTCACTTCTCTCCGAAAGGAGGCTTGTGTGTGCATTGGGAACGTTATTAGCTGATTATGCTTTCAATTATACAAATCTATAAATGAAAGTCCCTTTTCAGTTTTCGTGTCTATAGGTGACAATCGTATTACCCAGTAACTGGGTTGTGGAGGTCAGATAGGCAGTCGCTCCATGTAAAATACTGATATTCAGCTGCTTCCGGTTAGACTGAAAGCCGACCCTAACAAAGTTGGGAAAAGGCTAGGCAGATGATGAGGTAAAACTACATAACGAATTTTGATGCGGTTTTGACATCATGTAGAAAATGTATTCCGGAAGGTTGCGCATAAAGTACTAACAAATAATAATGCGATGGGCGCTTAGTCCGGGGCATGCTTAAATTAAATTCCATACCGGCTGATATTTGTATTTGTGTATCTCTTATTACTAACACTAATTATTAAGTTATTTGGTTGATACTAACACTATGGACTAAGGTCTGAAATAAAGAATTTGAATTTGAATAATAAAGAAATATCGATGTTTTATCGAGACGTAAAAAGCGTGGGAAGCAGGGGCGATATCCTTTTTAATGAGTTGCAAACGGTTGAAACAAAGCTCGGCAAAATTCTAAATAAAGTCTCCATAACTAATGTTCAAAATCTATCACCCCTAACTGAACAACCAATCAAATTATATGTCAAATCAATCGGTTCCTCTCGTGAAGATAAATCAATCAATCAGGAATGTTCGGTTCAATAACGTCGCATGCGCACGTGTTGTTTGTACTAGTTAAAGTGTTGTGTCGTGATTGGAACTAGTTGACGTCACAGGGGACGCCATCATGGATTTCTACAATCGATGGGACATTGTTGCTATGGACAAATTGGAAAGGTAAAGGTGAAACATTTATATTCATATTTCTTTTGAAAGGAGAATGAAAATAAATTATTTATTTTCACATTGTTTTTCAGTAATAACGTAGGTACGAGTATGTTAACTCACTAAACTAGTTAGGAACTGCTTACCTAATTTGCAATATGTATCGAAACAAGGCTCAATATATAGCTAGTTATGTGGCTATGCGATCAACATCGGCTAACGTGGACGGTTGTATTTACCCACATTTGTAAAAGAACATGACTGCGCGGGAGCAGCTTCAGTTAAAATGTATAAAAAGTATAAACACACGTTTCGTAGATCGTTCTACGCGGTCTCTACAAAGTCGTAGAGGGTGAATAGGGAGCTAGAAACTGGGTACTTAAGCACTGTAGAGGTTTTGCCAGGATGATTTTGCCAACCAACCTCCACGAAACCTTGAATGATTTATTTTTATAAAGTGATTTATAAAACAAACACTAATACCTACATATTTAGAATAGAAAAGAGCCGACAGGCTGACCCCGCCTTAGGGTATTAGTGTTCTGTGGGGCTGACTGTCTCAGCCCGGAAGGCTGACAGGCTGCTTTTCATGTTAAAAAATTGAATTGTTTCTAATGTGGCAGCTACCAACCCGCACTGGCCCCGCGTGGTGGATTCCGGCCCACTCCCTCTCACAGAGAGGAGGCCTGTCCTTCGCGAGAGCGAACGTTATAGGCTCATTATGCTAATTATCTTTTAAACGATATCAGAGTTTAATTCCGTAGAATAAAGCCGGAAGTCTCCTAAGGTGTGCTACAATACTAAGCCAGAGTATCATAATTAGATACCTACTATGTAATCGATATCCAACCAACTGCATAGTTATTCACAACCATCAGACAGGTTATCGTATCGAAAATGACACATTTGGATAACCTGATTTGCCTTGCCCCCGACAACAAACAACTGACGTAAGAGTAGCGGTTGTCTATTTGATTTAAACTGACAAAAATTTTCGAGAATTGAATTTTTGAACAGCGTGTTCCTACAATAACATTGATTGATATTTGATATGGTATGGAACGGAAGCATATCGAGTGGTTGTGAATATCTATGCAAACTAAGCCTTTCTCAGTTCACAGCTAGACAAGCTATATTTTTACACAAGTTGTCTTCACAAAAAACAAACTGGTATTTTCTTAAGACATGTAGTTTAATTACCTGATGGCCAGTTCAAAGTTACTATAATAAAACCTCTATGGTCGTTCAGATTGCATAACATTTTCGACGTACTATGAAAATGTTATGCAATAACCACCAACGTACCTTATAAGGCAGTGTTTGTTTTAGAGTTGTTTATGGATTTTTTTAAAACAAGTTATATTCTAAACTGTAGCGTTACTGTCTGTGTAAATAATAGTGCTAAAACTAAAACTATGAGAAGGAAAGGAATAGTCAGAAGATGAGACATTCGCATGCTTCTATTGGTTTTACCCAACAAAATTATAGGCTGAATTTTTCTATAATTAAGGCTCCATAATCTAAACTCGATATTAATTTGAACCGATCTAGCCTGTCCCTTGCTGCCGGCCGGCGGCCCCCAGCGATACCCTAAGCCGAAGTCCATACCCCACAGGGTGCGGTGCAGTTTATAAGGCCTGGCCTTAATTTATTAAGGCACCCACAGGAAAGTCCGGTGAACCAGCCGACAACCTCATGTAGACCAGAGACATAAATAATGTTCTCAAAAAAAAAAGAAACTCGATAATCGAAGTGTTAAAAAGAAACTCTCCTACCCATTGCCTGATTTTGCTGAAATTCTGTGTCACAGATTTTGTGAAGACGACTTTTTTCCAACGCCAGATAATTTTATCCGAGAAATAATTTTGAATTTTTGACAGTTTTTCCATACAAAAACTGTTAGAAGTCAATTTTATTTCACGAATAAAAAATATAATGTCGATTGAAAAATCAGCACTTCTAAGAATAGACAGAAGAATCAAGAAACACGTCATAATTATTATTCCTTGTTCCGCTAGGTGCTTACTAAGTTACTATAAGTTTTACTCCGCTGCCTCTTATTTTTAAATCTGTATGTCAAGGAGAATGGATAAAGTAAGAAATGAGTATATAAGAGGAACTTTTCTGTCACTGGCGCCACTTTCAAACAGTGGCGCCAGTGACAGAAAAGTTGAAAGGAAATCGCTTGGCTTGGTATGGGCATGTGATGAGAAGGGACGAAACGCATGTGACTAAAAGAGTGATGAATATACATGCTGATGGATGGAGAGGGAGAGGAAGGCCGAAGAAAAGATGGATGGATTGTGTGAGGAATGGTATGAAAGAGAAGGGAGTGAATGATAGCGTGACGGCTGACAGAGGAGAATGGAAGAAGAAAACGTGTTGCGCCGACCCCAAGTAACATGGGATAAGGGCAGGAAGATGATGATGTCAAGGTGCGTTCGCTCATTAAAGGAACGAGCCGCATTCTTTGCAGTAAGTCTGTACGAAGTTCAATGATACAATTTACAGACACGCAACTGTCACAACTGACTTCACTTGTTTTAATGACAAATTTAACTGATTGTATCGTTCATTCGATCTGATTTGTCAGGCTGAAGATTCGAATTGTTTTTTTTAAGGGTACCTATTTGTTCAGAAACGAGCGTATCATTATTAGCGTAGGACGTAGGTAATTGGCCATCTCTAACTATACAGGGTGGCAAGGACATCGACGCACATACTGTAACCATGAATGATGAACACATGAACCCCAAGCGTAGAAATATTTCGAAAGTTACAAAAAAAAAAAAACAAAATGTACTGTTTCATAGATAAGTACGCTTAAGTTACCTACGCTAACAACAACAGCTATTTTACGCGGTCAAAATGTATGGAGCAGCAATTTGTTTTTAATGACGTAAGTCCGAATTTTTTCAACCAATGCGTTGAAAAAATTCGGACTTAAAAACATTATAAAAATGACGTCATAAAATTTAATTCGTCATTAAAAACAAATTGCTGCAATTGTTCAGAATCATGTACTGAATTTATTTTCATACCACAATGATAACTTAAGTGGTAGGTTTTGCAAAGAAGTGATCCTATTGGATAGCACAGCAGAATAGGCTTTGATAAGTTGCAAATAAATAGTCGTAGTATAGGTAGTTGTTTTTCGTGTCTATCTCTGTGACCATGTTGTTCTTCTAAACTGCGCAATGGATTTTGATGTGATTTTCTCGGTTTTGTATTTAATAGGTTTATTTGTTTGATACATTAATATTAAACTTATAAAGAAATCTGGAAGGTTCGGCAAGTCGTTAAAACCGTCGTTAAATTCATTAGTTATAAATCATTCAACGTTTGATAAGTATGTAGATAGTATAAGTATATAAGTATGTAGGTAGCATGTAGATATTTAGATTTTGAACGTTCAAAATCTAGTCGCAGAAACAAATATCAAAAAATTGTCAAAATGTATGGAACTAATTTCCATACATTTTGACAAGTTTTTGACACTTGTTTGTATTTACAGGTATTTTTGACAGATTGAGACTGAGATCAGACTGTGAACATTCTTAAAATTACGAGAATTGCCCCTCTGAACTCTTAATTTTTTTCAAAATAAAATTTTGCCAAATAATGTAAGAAAATACATTAATTGAATAAGTACTACTAATTACTTAACAACAAAAAAAAAACTAATAAAAAAGTGTAAAATATGTTGTAAGAAATTATCAGTTCCGGAGCGTCTCCCGCGGCGGCTGAGGCGTGAGGTCCTTTCCCTCATCCATCCCACCACCTCCTTCGCTAGCGTGACTGCTTCGCAGAAGGAGGTGACTGCCTCCCACTCCCTCTCGCCCCGGACCATGGCTTGAACCAGGGTCGGACGCGAGAGGTCGCCGCCGTTGCCGATCGCCTCTACGAGGACACGGCGGTGCTCTGCCCAAGCGGGGCAGACCTCCACCGTATGCTCCATCGTGTCCTCTGGGCGATCCTGGCATCTATGAAAGCCTTTCATCTAACTTCCCACGACGGCTTTTAACATTGGTCGATCACAGTGGGTACAACTTTTATAAAAATACGCAAATTAACGAACCTAGCCCATTAAAAGTTTAATATCTAAAGCTTCCTCAATAAAAGAGGATTTTTTGACTCCATTAGCTAGATTATGAACTCGGATCATAGTCTAAAAATATAACTAAATCTATATCTATACTTATAATAAATCTGTAGAAGTGAAAATTCTGTACATTGAAAATATCAAAAAAATAAATGGCAGGGGGTGTTACTAGACCGACACCGAACCCAAAAATGTGATTACAAAAATTTTTGTCTGTCTGTCTGTCTGTCGGTCTGTCTGTCTGTCTGTCTGTCTGTCTGTTTGTTCAGGCATCACGCAAAAACTACCGGTTCGATTACGATGAAACTTGGTATAATTATTCTTTAATATCCTGGGCACCACACTGGGTACTTTTTATCCCGGAAAAGTATATACAATAAAAAACAAACTTAATTTTGCGGTTCGATCCCTATACCCGATTACCACTGTCTGTACTGTACCAACCGCAAATACTAAGTTTGTCGTAGGTTGGGTCACCCGCAGTGGAGTTCATTATTATTCCTTTTAGTTTTTAGAGTTATTTAGGTATAATTTTATAAGTCGTAGGTATAGATTTTAATTTTAAAGTATAGGTAGTATATTTTTGTTAGTGTACGGAGTGACCGTAGGTTATTTTATAATACTGTTAGGTAGGATTAGTCATTCGTATAGATATTAGTTTTTAGGGATTTTGCTTATTTATTGAGTTTAGATTAGTTATCATCAGAAATAGGTTTATTTAGGTAGGTACATACTTAGGTAAAGATATCATATAGGTACCCTCTTAATCACCACTAATGAGATACAATTGATTTTCTATTGTAATTAGCCACAAAGGACCCGCGAGATAGATGGCATCCTGGGGAAGCACATACATTTTATCCTGTTAGCACGTTCCCGTGGGATAATTTCCGACATCCACGCGGGCGAAGCCGCGGGCAGAAGCTAGTATTTAATATTGCGTTGGAATGGCTTTGAAATACGGTTTTTTTTTTTCAAGTTCATTTATTAAAGTTTTTTACGTGTGAGTTTGAGCTTCGGGCCTGTTCGAATGGACTTAGACAATGTGGAGACGATAATACGACAATAAATGAGAATACTGGTAATAGTAATGCATAGAAGTATTTTGAAACTAGGCTGTCTAAAAATTGTAACAACGAAATAAAACCACAATTTGGAATTATAATTATGTTATTTTATTTTATTATAATGCAATTGTAATTTTTGATCATTTTAATCTCGGCTGACATTGTATTTTTTTTTTTGACATTTTAACTATTTTAATTTAATTAATTTTGACGACTGTAATATTGCTGACATTGTTTTATCTTTCTGTACTATTTTATTAAACTTTTGACAATTCTTATTTGTTCACATTGTGAGTTTAAATTTTGATCATAGCATCACTATTTTGTATGCCTGTCGGCGGAACATAGGTTGGACCAAACACTATATATACATAAGACCACCCTGTGTTCTCAAAAATAAATGAATTTTGAATTTTGAAAACCGGTAAGTGCAACTCAGACTCGCGCACCAAGGTTTCCGTATAAATTTCTAGGTATGTAACTAAAAATTTACGGTTTTCGGATTTTTTCCTTTACCTACCTGTGCTACATGACATTGCTTCTTGCCAAATTTCGCATAAACTGAACATAAACGCCCGTATCTTTTGATTGCGTTGACTTAGAAGTTTGATTTTTTCACTGCTTCAAGGGATTGCAGCCCTGATATTTGATATTAATTTCAATTTGATAACTCCATGCGTTCCTGTGAAAAAGGGTCTTGCCAGACGGACAACGAAGTGATCTAGTAAGGGTACCGTTTTTCCTTTTGAGGTATTGAACCCTAAAAACGAGTTTTTGGTTTGACAGAGTTCTCGCCATAAATATCCGTGGTTCTCGCCGATGGTGTGAACAGTCAGCGATCAACTATTAATATACTTACATTACTTACCTCTTTTACGTACACGAGACCTACAATCTTTTGTACGTTTCTTGAGCGAGAAAATAGTCGATATCTTAAATTAAAATATATCTGCGGTTCAAAGACGCATTCACAGATCAATAATCTTGTGCTCAGATTTCGTCCTGTGTAACATAATGCGTTATACTTAGTTTTGTAACACTTCATTCAATTATTTTAAAACAAGCTTCTGTCGGCGGCTTGCCCGCGTAGATGTCAGAAATTGGTTCCGTTCACTGGTGTACCTAGGCGTAAAAAGGACCAGGATACAAACAGACAGACAGAGATACCTTCAGAATCAGAATGCTTTATTTGTAAACCTAGGTCAAATTACAATTATGTGCGAGATGCTATAGATAGATAGATCCTCTATGTTTTTCCCAGAGGCGTACAAATATACATATTTAATTAACATTGTCGAATGTTTTACTTTTAACACCAGTTTAACTATTGAGATATCATAAAGTAAAGTAGTAGAATTATGTAAACTTTCACATTAGTAATAAAATCAATACAAATCGAAATTAGAATCAATTTCAATAAAATATGTCAAATAGATTAAGTTACATGCCATTATAATGCTAATGTCAAATAAAATTATAAATCGGCAAAATAATAGGTTGGGGAAAAAGTTTCTTCGCATTTTTTAAGAAAATTCAAAACATTTTTTAGTATATAATAGGTGAGGTGGTGTGGGTATGTACAAGTTTTTGAAGCAGTAATTATAGAATTATCGTCCAAATATTCCTGTAGTGAGTAATAACATTTATTTATCAATATTCTTAATAGTTCTGTTTTGAAATTGTCCAGATTTAACGTTTTTATTTTTTCAGGTAGATTGTTAAATATTTTTTTGGCTATGCAGAAGGTACATTCATTCATTCATTTTGTAGGTTCATTAGTGCAGTTTTGCCATAAGTCACTTCAAGTTCTGACTTATTTTTATCGCCTAATTTTCTGTAGTAACTTTCAGTAGCTACTTTGTATACTTAATGAAATGTTAGATTTGACGAACATATTTGTTTACGTATATGTAAGTACTTACAGCGATGGCAAGGTAAGAATTTTTAGACGTATAAAGTACGGTTGACAACTGTCCGTGCTTTTAAGGCCACACATAGTGTTCGGGCACATCTTTTTAGGGCTCCAAATACGAGTTCTCTATCAACTGAATTGCCCCAGTATATTACGCCATATCTGAGTGTTGATGCAACCTAGCTGCGATAGGCCGTTAGTACGGATTATAGGCTCACTATTTTTGATAGTTTAAAGAGAGTAAATTTATTAAGTTTTTTTACATATTTCGTCTGTCTGGGGTCTCCAAGTCAAATTGTTGCCTACGAGTATATTAATACCATGAAATTTAGTAGCAGTTCTAATTCTATTTTTGTCCCTAAATAGGATTTGTCATGGATTGTATTTGGCATTCTTTGATAAAAATGCATAATTTTAGTCTTTTCTAAGTTCATAATTAGATTATTATTGTCAAACCATGTTATAATTCTACTTAATGTCATATTAATTCCATTTTCATAAGTACTGGGATCATCACACTTAATAATTCCGGTGCTGTCATCGGTAAATAGTACCATGGGGTGCTTTATTTGCCTCGGAAGGTCATTTATGTAGAGCAAAAAAAGTGGGGGTCCTAGCACGCTACCCTGAGAAACGCCGTATTTAATTATCTCGCTTTCGGAACGATATTTTTTCTCGTAACTATTATCTGAGGATATTTGTGTGATTTCGAATTTATAATATTAGTATGGATAGTATGGATTTCTTACCAAAAGCATATAATTTTCATATTATATAACTTAAGAAATGCTGGGTTTCCTATACAAACTTTTATATCCTATATCAAACCTATGCCGATTGAGATGCCTTGCCATATTTTGTCAACATTCGTTCAGTGGTTTAGGCGTGAAAAGGTAACACACAGAACAACAGTCAGACAGACATACTTTCGAATTTATAATATTTGTAAGGATGGCAACAAAATCTGCTTCCCAGATACTAATGTTAAGATAAATACTTATACATAGAGATCACATAAATAAATATGTATATTAATTAACAGAACATTTAAAAAAAATGTTAGGCTTTGTAGATATATCCTTATCTTAGATTGATCTCAGATACATAGTTTAAAACGACTTTGATTTACTAACGCATCTAATGAAATGTGACACGAATAAAAAACATGTTTATTTTTTTAAGCAGAAACTCGGGTATTTATAGAGTTTCTGTGTGATATGCGAAAAATACAAAGTTAATCCTCCTACGTTTTATTTTTGTCTATAATCTGTATTTAATACAATACTTTAACCACCTTTTAAAATGTGGTCTTGTCCACTGACCGCGATATTATAAAAAGATAATATAAATCTATGAAAATAGACCAGAAAAATGAATGAAATGAAATATGAATGAATGATAATATTTATCTATTATTATTGATTTTGAGTCATCATCTGCCTAGCTTTTTCCCAAGTATGTTGGGGTCGGCTTCCAGTGTAACCGGATGCAGCTGAATACCAGTATTTTACATGGAGCCTATCTGACCTCCCCAACCCAGCTACTGGGTAATACGATACCCCTTGATAAGACTGGTTGTCAGACTTTCGGGCTACTGACGACCCGTAACAACTGTCCAACTATTATATTTTAAGTATAAGTGAGTATATCATAGAATCATCGGATGAAATTGATAAAAATAAACTTAATAAATCAAATGATTTAGTTAGCTGGAATCTTCTCCCGATGCTATAATTTTATATGATTATTACATATTTTTTAGTATTTATGTTAAAACAAATATTAATATTTAAATTTTCTGCGTAAGGAGTTGTATTGCTGATTCTAATGATTATAATTCTCTTAAGCCATATTTGTTACGATCGTGAATCATATTTTAATCAAAATACAACTTGAGACTAACTTACCTACAAATTGCAAAAAGCGTAAGTAAATTTAAATTTCGCGGGCTACCGTAGTACTTCTGCAATAACGAAACAGCCGATCGTTTCTGTAAAAATCTCATCGTGAAAATTTAGGTGAAGTGAGCTTAGAGTGAGCTGTCAATAGTGTCAATCCCTAGCATTAGTTGGAACGACAGCTAATTCCACGCTCACTTCACCTAAGTTTTCACAGTGAGATGGTTATAGAATCGAATTGCAGATTCAGATAGTTTTTATCACACATATAAGTCTGTGGGAAGTGAATTCTGACCATAAAGTATGAAGCTAATGGAGTTATAATAACTGCACCGATAGAATAGTTTGAAGGACCTAAAAATGCCTATTTTACGGTAAGATAGCCCTTTGCGGGCCTAATTTGAATAAATTACTTTCGATTTTATCTTTAAAAGGTTGATACGCATAGTCAGAAGCCCGAAAGTCTGACAACCAGTCTTACCAAGGGGTATCGTATTACCCAGTAAGTAACTGGGTTGTGGAGGTCAGATAGGCAGTCGCTCCATGTAAAATACTGGTATTCAGCTGCATCCGGTTAGACTGGAAGCCGACCCCAACATAGTTGGGAAAAGGCTAGGCAGATGATATTATTTATTATTTTTGGCATATGCACGCTGCGTCCAAAATGAATGAAAATATGATTGTGCAATACTAGGCTGTAGACCCCGAGGCTGTTGGAAAATTCCCAAACAGGTTTATATGACGTCAGAACATGCCTTCTAAAAAGATTCACAAGTAAGTAAACTATGTAGTTTGACAGCTCTATTTCCTGATTAGCCTTTTAGTTATTTCTAGTTTAGCTGATTCAACTATTAAGTATGTATACATGTCTGGATGGGCCGCTTTTGTCTAATCTACTTATACAAATAAAAAATCGTAGCGGAGTCGAAACTGAACATTAAATATTTTTGAAAAAAAGTAATTGCTTCGAGGGCTGGGAACAATTCTGATGCTTGCTGAAAATATAGTTTTAAGAATATTTGTCTGTTTCTCTGTTTGTCTGCATATGTAAATAAAATTTAGGCTTATCATCGTTTCTACTCTTACCAACTGTTTTAAAAATGTTTAAAAGGGGGAATGTCGTTGTGGCTTTTTACCTTACAATGGGACAATTTCAGGGCGATTAGTTGATTTAGTGCGTAACAAAATCATTGCGGATGTTAACATCCTTTAGTGTTACGGAGCACAAAACATAGTTTAGTGTGCAAAACTGCATAAGTATACATGACCGATACGCGAGGCAACTGCAACCGTCGACAGCATGCCGTTCGTGTATTTGAGGACCGCACCTACTCAAATGCACTTAGAGTGGTACAGTCAACAGCAAAAGTAGATGATCAAAATCAGAAATTCAATACTAATGAACGAAGTTCGCAGCTAGATATGGCAGCTGTACTAGGTAGTAGTAAATGTTTGGTATAATTTACAATCACATACTTTTTAATCACTTCGACGCCACACAGTTCTGACGCGATTCATTAGTATTGAATTTCTGATTTTGATCATCTACTTTTGCTGTTGACTGTACCTACCTACTAGAAAAGTGTTGATGATTTTTAATATGGAAGACTTAAACCTTCCAATTACCTACCTAAGTATCATAGTTCGCGCAATTTATGGCGACTTTGAGTGAAGTGCGCTACATGCTGCGCCGCGCCGTACCTTACCCTTTACCCCGCTGACAGTTTGAATCGGGCTATTCTAAGTGGACCACTATGACTGTGACGTCTGAGTTTGTTTCGGCCTTTCTTCTCAGACTAGTCAGATAGGAAACGCCGACCTCATCTAGTTTTAAAATATGATTGACGTGTAAAAGTGTTTGTACAAACCATAGATATAGGAAAGAAGGTACAAACCTACTTACAAAATATCAAAATCATTTATCATTTATTTATCATTTATGATTTACTTCCTTTTTAAAACATTTAAAACTAGTGTGTGACTCTTTATGACCCATTGCATTGATCGCATAATTTGAAGGTTTTAACATCGGTGTCTGAAGGCTGTCGTAATTTAAAACGCTCAAAATCTAGTCGCAGTCTCATCTCAGCGACAAGCAAATGTCAAAAATTAGACGTAATTTTTGACAGATTGCGACTGCGATCCATGAAGCTATCTGCGATCAGACTGTGATCGTTTTTACAATTACGAGATAACAGATAACTTATAGCTATCGGGCTGTTAGGTACCAATTTAAAATAATTTAAAGGAGATGGATAAAGAAAGAATGTCGTTCTTTGCCATTTTAATATTAAATTTATAAAATGACTTGACTGGCTTGGTTGGTTAATTTAATGTCATGTATTATCATAAAAAAAATGAAATATTCCTAATGTTTTTCCGGCTGTGAAATCTGAGATGCTAGAATTGAGAACCGAGTAGCGATCACGAACAAGAATGTTAGCAAATCCTTAGGTGGCCCCTCCCTACACCTACAACAAGTTTGTGCAATATTTACATTGCGCAATATGATTGAATCAGCTCTTGCACTCAAACGATCCATTATTTTCATGCAATAACGCAGAACAAAAAGGTTTATAGGCGTCAGGCGATGAGACGTTGGCGGCTTCACAGCCTTGCACATCGGACTAATATTCCTTGCCTGTCGATCTTCTACAGACTGCACTTCAGAGAGAGTACCGTTTCATCATAGACCTCATCCATAGCTTTCCATCAGGCGTGGTCGGGGTCAAGAAAAGGCCCATTCAGAAAAAAAAACTTGAGAGGTGTCAAGGGACACCCGGATGGAACGAAGTATAACTGGCTTGCTTTCTATAAGAGAGAGAGAGAGAGAGACAGACAGACAGAGAAACACGTGCACGCCGCACGGCTTAAAACTATAGCAAAAAGTGTCGGGTCTTAATTTTTTCCGTCTAGCCCCCTTTCGCAACGCGCGATAAGGAACTTCGTTCCAAAACATCGATTGCGCATAAGCTTCATTGTGTCGCGTGAGCAAGACCTACGCAAATACTTATCCTACACAGTGCAATACAAATTTATGGTGCAATAAAAAATAAACTCGCACAAACTTTTGTTCAACCTGCATTGCGCAATCTTCAATGTTAACCCTAACCGGTATATAATTGATCGTTTAGGCCCTAAACGAGTAAGTACATCATACTCACTCACTACAAAGAAAACCACAACAACGACACCATCATCAACAAACAACATCATCAACATTTAGTACGTGGTTAGTTCGTCATTCAACATAGTTGGGAAAAGGCAAGGCAGATGATGACTCAATACAAAGAAAGGAGTTCCTAGGATGTAATTCGAACTAGGAGTACAAGGCTGTATTGTTTGACTCTTGGCGCATGCGTGCATACTGGAAACAAGCTATTAGGTTACCTACTTATACGAAACAAACTAATAAATATTTCTAAAATGTAGAAATCCTGAGAAATCTATGTTGATGTGACAGTTGTTTGACACTTTTTTATTTAATAGAACTGGCTTAAATCGGCTTTTATGAATCGACACTAAATTATGATTAAATTGAATGAACTATTAATGTTATACGGAAGATTTAGTGGCCAATCACAAACTAGTTCATAATGCGATAGTAAGGTCGTTTGCGTACCGCCATTGAAATACAGTCCGATTCAAACTTTGTGACGGCTCTGAAGATCGCTGCTCGCTGCGCAGTACCCACAGACCATATATCCTTGGTCTGTGGCAGTACCACAGCCCTCACCCCCGCTGACAGGTGAATTTGTTACTGCGCATCGACTCGCTTCATATTCCGAGCCCCCATAAAGTTTGAATTGGGCTGTATTAGTGCTAAAATGACAGTTGGTACTTGAATAATTTAAGTGGCTAAGCAATTTGCTAAACTAATAATTTCCCTGACTCAACGTAAGTCCACAAACATATGCGTGTCCCACGTGTGTCGTGTAGTGTAGACGTGTTGACCAACGTGACGAAAAAACACGTGGACAACACCTCTGTTACGTCACAATTCATATATTAATTGTTTATTACCCTAAATTATAGAGCCTTTCAGTAATGTATTTACATAGGTAACTCGATTTTTGACAATCAAGGCTACGCATGATCATTTTTGTTGAGCAAAAAGAACACCTACCAAACAGCACTGTTGTTTTTTACACGATTGCCAAAAAAAGGAGTGTTATGTTTTCAGGGTTCATGGATGTGTGTGTGAATTTTTTTCACAGAACAGTCTGTTCTGTGGTTTTTTTAGTTCCATCATAAATTCTAAAGTCATGGACCGATTTTATAGTTATTAATTAAAGTTTAGTATTTTTAAACTTTCGTCCCGATTCACCCTTGCATCACGATTCATCCCGTTTTACGGTTCTGTTCTTGGATTTTCTGGCTAGAAAGAACCAAACCACGCCACGTGGTGGTTCTCACACTACCTCTGGCCATCACACTCACCCCCAGAAATAAATTTAAGACACACAAAGGAGGCCGACTTGGTATGTTGTTTAAAAATTGCGTGTTCAACTTCGTGTACGTAGATTTCTTAACTTTTTTAAAAGTATTTTTCACAAAAAACTTAGTTGTTTAGTTTTGCATAATATCCGAATTTGGATGAAAATGTGGTTGTCTTTGATTTCGCATTTTTATAAACGTGTCGTATTGTAAAGCATAATAATATAATATGTAGGTATGTACAGTCACCAAACGAAATAAGTAACCAGGTTCGTCGGATATAGTTGAAGTTTAGTAATAAATCGGTCCATGTTTTCGAATGAAATTTAATTTGTTAAATGAACTGTTTGTTTTCTATTAATTAAATTAAATTTCATTCGAAAACATGGACCGATTTCTTAATAAACTTCAACTATATCCGACGACCCTGGGGGTCTACTCCGAAGTAGTATCGGCCGAATGTTCGGCCGTTTCCTGCTACGAAGTTACTATTTGGTTCGGTCGGTTCCGATCCTAAACTCCTACACTGTTTCGAATATTGACTATGGTCCCGATCCAACTGAGCCGATCCGAACTTTTTTCGCATTTTTCAATAATATTCGGTTTGGCCATGTGTCGGTCCGATCCGAACATTCGCACTTTGCACTTCGGAGTAGGCCCCCTGGTTACTTATCTCCTTTGGTGACTGTACATACCTACATATTATATTATTCTAATTTACAATACGACACGTTTATAAAGGTTGTCGTACAGGATCCACTTTTCATCGCAGGTAACAATTCGATTAAGAATTCCCTTGTTTCTATGCCGATTCAGTAGTGTTATGCATGCTTCGACGCGTAAATCTCTCTGTTGGTAGCTTAGTTCGTGTGACACCCACTTATCTAGCTTTTCTTTGTTTCCGATTTGACGCAAGTGCTTCAATGTTGTTTTGACACTAACTCCAAGGCCCGCAGCAAGCTCAACCGTAGATTGAGTTGGATCCGCTTCCACTATCGCCTTCAATTCGTCGTTGTCGACAATGGTTACCAGCCGACTGCGAGCCTCGTTCTTCAACTCAAAATTTCCAGATTTAAAACGATTGAACCAATAATGGACCGTGTTTATGCAAGCAGTGTTAGGCCCGTACACGTCGTTAATGTTTCGTGTTCTTTGCGCAGCGGTATTTCCACGTAGGAACTTATATTTGAAAATTGTACGAATTTTCAGTTTATCCATGGCGCCAAAAACTACCACAATGTCACAAAAACAAAAAACTATCATCCACGTAATAATATAGAAATATTAAATTTTTTTGAAGTCCGAAGCATCTACGAGTCGCGATAAACTATTTCATTGCATGCGAATTGCGCAATCTTTTAATCAAAGTGCGTATTTAAAATAAGACACAACTTGTATATGCGACCTCATCTAGTTTTAAAATATGATTGACGTGTAAAAGTGTTTGTACAAACCTACTTACAAAAATAAAATCATTTATCATTTATGTTTTAAGGTGTCCCTCAAGGCATTATATAAAGTAGAATTGAAAACAAAAAAATAGATTGCAATATCTATTTTTTTGTTTGCCAACTTGTCGTGCGGTTTTGATATCTTAAAGAAAAAAAGGCGGTAATGATAATGAATATTCATTAGTAGACCTTAATAGACGAGAGACAAGTAGTTGATAATAAAGGCCTACGAGTGTAAATGAGAGGAAAATAAAAACTATATATTAAGTAAGAATTTATAAATAATACGAAATCGTGTTTTTTTTATTTTTTTTTTAAACGTTGCCCCACATTAAGAATTACTCCTGTATCGTGGGTGCGTTTACAAACATTTAAACTCACATACACAAACAGCCAGACCCGGAAAAACTACCTGTAGGCAATACAAATATTTATTCCGTGCGGGAATTGAACCCGCGACACGCAGCGCAGCAGTCGATCGCTCAGCCACTGCGCCAACCGTATCGTTTTGAGAATAGGGTTTATTTATACGTTGCTTTTAAAGTTAAGAGACGTTTAAATGTCGAAAATGTATGTTTAAGTAATGATTCACTAGCATTAAGTAACGTTTATAACTAAACCCCTTTATGTCTCACTAAATAGGGGTCTAATAGAAATTAATATTTATTATTTCAGTATATAACAGTGAACAAACAAAAATAGCAAAACAGTAACAGCAAAAAGTTTCTACGAAACGGTACCTTTACGTAACCACCGCACACAACCCACAATTATTAAAAATAATACCAATACATTTATTACATTTTCCTGTCCACTTCCTTCAGACAGATCTTGTACAATCTCGTCTTGTTGCAACTTATAATATGCTCTGTGACATCGGCACGGGAACTCTGCTCGTAACACATTACATAATTCATCAATACTGATACCATCACGGTACATAAATTTAAAAACACTCAGGGCAGCACCCTCAAGATATACGCCCAATATCAGCGCCCAGTCGCTCTCACGCCATGTATTGTAGTGGGCAACTACTTTGAATGCCTCAATAAACTCCTCCTGGCATTCGTTGTTGCCCGTATCAAATTGAGCCATCTTACTCCCTTTAGAAAAAAAAACGTTAAACCACTTAGCTGCATATAATCTCCAGGCGGCTTTTCTGCGCCTGTTCTTTCCTCTGTATGCGAGCCTTCTCGCTTCTTCCAAATATATTCGTACAAACGTATGGGGTAACGCGTTTCTTCACGCTCCGCGCAACTTTGGCGCAAGCTAGTCGCAAATACGGCGACAGTTCAGCGCGTACCCGGCGCCTCCACCATTATGTGAAGGGCTGGACGAGCCCTCTGAGGTAACGGGAGGAAACAAACACTTAATGATTCCTTTTGTATTAAATTTGCAGAACGTCTTTACATATTTCTGTCTAACTTATCACTTCTTATTCTAACCCCAAATTCCTAACTAAATATAATTGAAACTAGCTTGAATGTTCGAATGTCATTCGCGCTAAATTATATCCGGCCTGCAACATATGAGGTTGCCTTCGGCAGACAAGCCTCTACAGTACCTACAGTACCTATCTACGACCAATATGCAGCTGATTTCTTAACCAAATAAAAAAAAAACAAGAAAATACTTCATATGCTTTTAAATATAACATTACCTAGTATTCAAATTCATACATAGATAATTCGTCATAATTAAATAGAACACATTATATTATTGCTAAATAGACGAAAAGCTTTTAAGATTTCAAAATGTCAAGTTAACAATATTATCAACAGACGAAATAATACCTAATGCCTTAAATATACAAGTGCGTCATCAGAATTTAATTTAAACATAGTGACAAAAACAAATTAGTACGGTAGGTAATCATTAATTTTTTTTCCATTAGGCGGACGATTAGGAAATGCATTTCGGATTTGGAATCACAGTGCGGTGGAAGAATTCTTCGTTAGTTTAAAAAAAATACCTCGTATTGTGTTAAATTAATACTATTTTATACACTTATTTAAATTATACCTATTTATTATTGTCAATAGAAATAGGAACAGTGCAATATGAATCTTTGTTGGCAGCATACAAAAAAGTGATCTAACAAAATTGTTAGAAAATGTGATAAATAAATCGAATCGAAATATTTGTATAGGTACCTAACTAATAATAATAACTAAGAATGGCTGGGAATATTGAATCTTGACAGACCTCTCCACAGAGGCAGTAACATAAAAATTAAATGAGAATTAGACACTTATCTAGTTAATGTTATCTCAAAGCACCAATAAGTCTTCTACAAACAATAATATTATGTGCCAGCAGTGTCAATAAATACATAAAACGCGATTGTTGTGTTTTCATAACTTACTTCAACAGTGCAGTGTGCTCAATTGCATTTAAAAAAACAATTAAAATGACGACAGGCGATGATAAAAAGAAAATCAGCCGATCCAGAGTTATTTTATCACAGGTAAGTGTTTATTTTATTAATCTTTAACAACAAACTGTTTATTTATTAACAATTGTTTTTGTTTTGTGTTATTTCAATATTTTTTCATAGTTAACCTTATAAACCGCTAGTCAATACTTTATTAGGTAAACTCAAGCGATAAATATTTATTTAAAGCGACAAAAAAATACAATATTTTTATTTAGACGAAATTACAAAAACAACTAATCTCATTTTACGATGTACCAAATAAATCAAAAACCTTAAGTATATGGTTCGAAGTCAGTGCTTATTCAGCACTGAATTGACAACATATTTTTGACATTCATGAGAAACAAAATACTGGCTGGCTAACTATATATAAGTACATACTAATTCCATGGCTAAAGTAAACGAATAAAAAACGTTTTTTTTTTCCTTCGCCCTTCTTGGGCAGGCTAAGGTCTTGGACCATACCGCCTCGTCTTCAGTCTTTATTGTCCTTAAATAAAAAACGTTTTGTTTTTCGCCGGAAATAAAAAAATGTATGTCAGTCGCACTCATTTGTTTTTGCTACGTTAAAATTATGAAATAAAATATTTTTTATAAAATAATTATGGTGATTTGTTGCTAAGAATCAGTGCAATCAAGAACGAATTACCAGTTTTATGACTTATAATCGGTAAGAACAAATTGGCGATTTCATCCTCCGTCACTCGCGAGGTAACAAAATTCAATCTATATAGCCTCTACTTACTTATATAGTGTTATAGAAATTAATGGTTTCTTCTTACACAACGGGCTACGCACATAACCATTATGTTTTTATTAGCCTGCAAGACATCCGTCTCAATTTGAGGTCAGTAACACTCGTTTAACATTCATTCAATTCAATCTTCACCATGGCAACTAGGGCCATATTAGAAATATACGGGGGGAGTAAATGTATCTAATGTAAATTCGAACGATTTTAGAATCGGAAATACATATCCAATAGTAATTTGCTTAAAATTTCTGTGACAAGCACAATTAGTATCACCTCGGATATCTATGGTATCACCCATAGATAGTAAATATTTTAAAACCGTTTGAATTTAAGTTACGCTTAGTCTGCGCGTTCGTACTAGGACTACTAGGTCAACCGATTATTGCTTGTGTACGGATTGAAATCCAAATTTAAAAAAAGAAAACAAAGTCAAATCATTTATTTCAAATAGTCACATAAAAGGCACTTTTGAACGTCAAAAATTAAATTATAATAAAATTGATTCTATCCCCCAAAACAAAAGAGATAATCTTATATTATTATTAGCTGACCGTTGTTTTGCTATATAAATCATTTCTAGCTGCCCGGCGCTACTTCGTTCACGTGGTGTCCTACCCCCTACCCTACCCCTACCCTACTCCTACCCTACTCATACACTACTCCTACCCTACTTCTACCCTACTCCTACACTACTCCTACCCTAGTCCTACCTACTCCTACCCCTACTCATACCTTTCTCCTACTCATACCTTCTACCCTACTCCTACACTACTCCTACCGTAGGGTAGGAGTAGTGTAGGAGTAGGGTAGACGTAGACGAATTTGACGTATTTTTGACAGATTGAGACTGAGATCAGACTGAACGTTCTTAAATTTACCAGAATTGCATTAAGGGTCTTGAATCGACAACATACATATATCCACATTACTCGGATTATTTAGGATTAGTAGGTTAGGGTTAGGGTAGGAGTAGTCCTACCCTACTCCTACCCTACTTCCACCCTACTCCTAACCTACTCCTACCCTAATCCTAACCTACTAATCCTAAATAATCCGAGTAATGTGGATATATGTATGTTGTCGATTCAAGACCCTTAATGCAATTCTGGTAAATTTAAGAACGTTCAGTCTGATCTCAGTCTCAATCTGTCAAAAATACGTCAAATTTCCCTACATTTTGACAAGTTTTTGACATTTGTTTGTCGCCGAAATGAGACTGCGACTAGATTTTGATCGTTTTAAATTACGAGAATTGGCCTGCTGATCAAACGGTCTGATTTCCAAAGTCAATGCTAAATATTGTCCTTTTTGACGCAAAATCAATCATCAGTATACGGACTTGTACCTACGTGATTTATTTATTTAATTTAGTATAGCTTCTGCCTGCGACTTCGTTCGCGTAAAAGTGTTGCTCCCCCGTCCCAACCCGTCGCATCGCATCGCCCGCGCTTACCTAAGTCGGAAAGCGCGGGCGATGCGATGCGACGTTTTCACTTAGCGTTTTTTTTTTCTTTTTGGCCGGCTCCTAACAATCGTAGCGTGACGACCTGAAATAACCTTTTAACATTCCTCAAGAATTGGGCTATCAAATTTAAAAATAACTTTTCAAGATTAGCGCGTTGAATAAAACAAACAAATACTTCAGCTTTATTATTAGTAAATATATGATTATCAACGAGATATATTACAATTATCTTTTACTTGATAACTATAAGTACCTGTGTACGTCTTTTTCTTTATGTAAAACTTCCTTTTGTGTATACAGACAAATATTCTCAATATACCTACATTATCGCCCTTATTAAACACAACGACTTGAATCTATTTATCCATTCTTATACCTTATTTGTCTTTAGCTACTATGATAAGTAAATTAAAATATTTTATGGCTAGGAGGCTTTTTATGGCATAAAGCTAGGAAATAGAATATCAATATCCAAACATGGTTTTTAATTACACATTATTAAGGCGTCGAAAATGACCTTACACAGAATTAATATATAATGGCCTAATCAATCAATCAATGGTCCGACGCGATCAAGAAGGCTATTAGAAGCAGCATCTACCGAGCGGTCCACACTGCAGAAGGCCGCATGACTTGATGTGGTTGCGATCTTCAGCATTGAGAGAACGACGAAGAAGAGAGAGAAGAGAATCAATCAATCTTTAGGAGTACCAACGTCTCCCTTTATCCTACTACGAGTATCCTATCCTATCCTACTAATAAGTATTATAAACGCGAAAGTTTGTATGGATGTATGGATGTTTGTTACTCTTTCACGCAAAAACAACTGAACGGATTTGGATTTAAAGGCATACAGATAGTTTATAACCAGGATTAACACATAGGATACTTTTCATTCCGGCAGTACGTTCCCGTGGGATAATTTCCGAACTCGAAGCTGGCGAAGCCGCTGGCAAAAGCTAGTAATATTATAAACGCGAAAGTTTGTGAGGATGGATGGATGGATGTTTGTTACTTTTTCACGCAAAAACTACTGAAGGGATTATAACCAGGATTGACACATTTTTTTTATACTAGCCTACCCTGTCCCTCTCGCGAGCCCGCGCGTCCTCCTTCCAGGTTGGACGGAACCTAGGGCCCCAAGTCTGCTATTTTTTATAAATTCGTCATTCCAACACGATCCTATTCCCATCCCATTGTCATTTTGCTTAAAGTTCGTAATCTGCTAAATTCTTAATGTCGATCATTGGTCGGTCAATGGTCTCGTAATAGAATTTTGTCCTATTGACATTGTCGTATTGCCTTAATTATAAAACCCGTTAGTAGAAATGATTTTCGAAAAACTATCACTACTTTATTTATGCCAGACTTCATATATATTTTTACATATTATTTATCTAGTGTTTTATACAAGTCAAGTGTTTTATGTAAGTAAGTCATTCATTTATCATTATGTACGAGATTACCATTCTATGCCATTTCTTTCAATGGAGCGTCACTGGAAAGTCATAAAGACGCCATTATGTTAGTAGATTACCAAACTTGTCAAAATCAACAATTATGAAATCAATGACCATTCTGACACTATTGTAATAGCAGACCTGAGGTCCAGGTCGTCCCGCCATCTCCTACGTGGTCTGCCGCGACCCCGCCTCACTGCACATAGCATACTTTTTATCCTGATATTTCCACGGGTTCAAAATTTATGCGGGTGAACCCGCGTGGCGCAGTTTATTTCATATTTGTGCAATTAGTGACCATAAAGTTATTATCGTTATAAAACGCACAAGCTAATTAGGTAAAACAACAATCGGGTTTGCTAATAATTGGCTACAAAAAGTCTACATGTCCGCGAACAGGTTTCAAGTTATGTGCGTGTCAAATTAGGTATCATAAAATTGTAGCATTCCTTGGTAGGATTATAAAAATGGCAGGTATAGTAGAACGACCTTGCCGTGGGCTGGCCCGTGACAACAAGATAGATAGTTGGATAGCTAGAATACGCCCGTTGCAAACTGTGGCAGGATACTCTACTCCTCCTACATACCTACCTTACATACCAATAAAGTCGAAAAAACCGGTCAAGTGCGAGTCAGACTCTCGCACCGAGGGCTCCGTACAAATTTGTAGGTATTTAACTAAAAATTTACGGTTTTTTTAATTTTTATATTTGAGTTGATTGAAGGAAAGGTAAATTGCGGTTTACGATTTATGACGTATTAAAAAAAAATCCAAATCTCTCTTTTTTTTCTATTTTTGTGTGAAAATCTTAATGCGGTTCACAGATCTACTTACCAAGTTTCAACAGTATAATTCTTATAGTTTCGGAAAAAAGTGGCTGTGACATACGGACGGACAGACAGACAGACATGACGAATCCATAAGGGTTCCGTTTTTTGCCATTTGGCTACGGAACCCTAAAAAAAAGGTTATGACCTTCCGTTGTCTACTTGGAATTCTCTGAACCGTCTCCGGACACAAGTGGGAAGATGTACAATATACACGTCTGCATTCCCTTTCAATGAGAATATAAAATACAGGTGCGACCGTGTGTTGTAGAAATCTAATAATTATCATCATCATCTGCCTAGCCTTTTCCCAATAATGTTGGGGTCGGCTTCCAGTCTAACCGGTTGCAGCTGAACACCAGTATTTTACATGGAGCGACTGCCTATCTGACCTCCATAACCCAGTTACTGGGTAATACGATACCGCTTGTTAGAAATCTAATGTAGCTACATTTATTTTTCTAAAAATAATAAAACATTTCATAACATACAGCCACGCCATGTTTCGCCGAAGGGTTGGCAGGAGTGTGCTTAGTGCTTATAACTAAGTACATTTCTCCAGTTATTTGCCATCAACAGGGCACAAATCCAGACTCCGGATCCCAAATCCTGTGCGAATCCAAATTAATACTGTCACTGAGAGAAAAAAAAAGAAAAGAAAGAAAAAAAATCCAGATAGAAAAACCCACTAACACTGCCTCATCTGGGAATAGAACCCAGGACTTCATGCTCAGCAGTAGCGCTTGCAGTTATAAAACGTGTTCTCACTTACAAAAATAAAAAGTGACGTCAACAAACATAAGGACTAGGTAATGCAAATTTTTGACTAAAATAAGGCTTTAAATTCAATGTATCGTTATTTACGAGTAGATAATCATGTAATTCAGAGGCCAAGGTCCAAAATTTTATCTCGATAATAGTGTGGGCTATCAAATGCAGCACTTACGAAGTAACGTCCAAAAATATCAAAACAAGCTTACATAATGTATTCAATGAATAAAAAATAAATTCAAAAAATGAATTCATTTTGAGCATAGCCGGATCTTCTCACACGCACTATAGGTACGTTTTATATAGAGAAAATCATAGAAATCATACATTCTACCTAGCCTTTTGCCAACTACTTATGGTAGGGTTGGCTTCCAGTCTAACCGGATGCAGCCACTGCCTATCTGACCTCCACAACCCAGTTACTGAAAGAAAGAAAATTCTTCACCAGATACATGATACATCAGATAAAAACAAAAAAATAAAGATCAAATATGAAGTGTAAAGTCGATGAAAGAAATTATCAGGAAAGTGTGTCACGGCTGCGCCAAACCCAGTTTAGCAAAAATGCCAAAAAACTAGTGCCTGACGCTGGTTTTCAACTAGACCTGATACTGGGTAATACGATACCCCTTGGTAAGACTGGTTGTCAGATTTTCGGGCTTTTGACTACTCGTAACGACTGTCAAAGATCCACGAATGACAGCTGGGACCAACGGCTTAACGTGTTTTCCGAGGCACGGTGTCGGTATATAAAGATGGTCACCCATCCACAGACCAAGCGTATCTTAACCTGATCGATCGACCTGTGCGGCTGTTATTATTTAGCCACGGGCACGGGAAAATCATAGAAAATATACTTTATATACTTTTATACATATAAGGATGAAACTGAAAAAAAAAAACATTTTTCAATATACGAGGCTTGGCTTTTTTCCCCCATCGTTCTATGAGTGAAGTCATCGTTAGGGCGTTTCGCGATAATTTTCCTACCTATTTGATTCAAGTTTGGGTTTGTTTGATAAAGTTTTGTTTTTTCCTCATACACGATTCATTCATGTCATAAAACTATTAAGTGTGGTATGTAACAAAACAAGCTTTACAAAAAAACAGAATTGGTGCCTACTGATGAATATTCATTTCAGCCTGGGCCTCTGATCACACCACAAGTATTAAGTTTGTAGTCTACTCGTATTAAAACATGAAATCGCTTTTCGTATTTTTTGATCGTTCAAGAATAGAAATTGATGAAAAACTTTTGCTAGAGAAATGATCAACAACTTTTTGGTTGCAAAGATCTCTATATAATATACATCTTACTAATATTATAAACGTGAAAGCTTGTATGGGTGGATGTTTGTTAGTCTTTCACGCAAAAACTATTGATCGGATTTGGATGAAATTGGCACACAGATGGTTTATAATCAGGATTAACATATAGGATAGTTTTTATCCCGATATTCCCACGGGATCAAAATTTATGCAGGTGAAACCGCGGGGCGCAGCTTGTACATACATGAATTCACGCCTTCTTCCCATGGGGGCAGGCAGAACTACAGAACGCCACCTGCTACAATCCTACCTACTCCTTTGGCCTCTTATATTCATATTCATATTTATTTATTTGCGTAAAACATGGTATACAAAGGTTTTACATGAGTTAGGGATAAGATCATACATCTCCTGGTGTTACATGAGTTAGGGATAAGATCATACACCTCGTTTACGTACATACATTTGCATAGCTACATATTCACAGCAACTCGATACGCATCCGTACATTATCGGACATCAATCAATGATATTGTAGTGGTCCTCTAGGCGCTGTTCACAAGTCCGATATCCGATTTTGGCAGATTAAATCAAATAGACGAACGATATTCTTCTGACAGCTGTTTGTTGTCGGGGGTAAGGCAAATCAGGTTATTGAAATGTGTCTTTTTCGATATGATAGCCTGTCTGATGGTTGCTATGCTGGTCATACACGCACGCCGTGTCTGTTGCGAGCATTACGCACCTGAAGGCCAATTCTCGTAATTTAAAACGGTCAAAATCTAGTCGCAGTTTCATCTCGGCGACAAATAAATGTCAAAAACTTGTCAAAATGTAGGGAAATTAGAAGTATTTTTTGACAGATTGAGACTGAGATCAGACTGTGAAAGTTCTTAAAATTACGAGAATTACCCCTCAGATCTCAGTCTCAATCTGTCAAAAAATACTTCTAATTTCCCTACATTTTGACAAGTTTTTGACATTTGTTTGTCGCCGAGATGAGACTGCGACTAGATTTTGAACGTTTTAAATTACGGGAATACGGGCCCAGACTGTGAACGTTCTTAAAATTACGAGAATTGCCCCTCTGATCTTTCTAAAGAACATCACCAATAAGGTCACTACGTGTTCTCCTACGGCGACCCATCCCTTCCGGTCTGATAAATTTCTTGCAAATATTTCTGTACAAAAATAAAATATATATTTGGCTTATTGAAAAGGTGGATTGAGGTGATCGAGTGGTGGATTTATTTATCAGAACGTGTAGTCTTTTATGGAAATCAGTATTTAAAACAGCTAAGTAGGTATAAATAATTTTATAATTTTTAAAAAAACAGAACATTTTAAATACTAAACACTCAATTCTCACACATTATGGTGCATAAAACATCGTTTATATTCATTTAATCATGCTGTTATAGTGCTGTAATAGAAGTCTACAAATGATTTATAAGACGAGACGCTTCAACGCCTCCCCTCAGCCTTCACCTATGCATCAGTTTTCAGACGGCTTCGTATATGTCGCAGATGGATTGTAGAATTGACTGTTTTACAAAACTGCTAGTGGTTTTACAGAGGTTGTAAGTCTGACGCAATCATAAGATCATCATGCGGCACAATATGGAAGGTGGACCATTGTCTGTGGGGAGGTGCCGCATACGCACTTGAGATCTGAGCCGTCCAATAAAATATAATCCAATCTTTACTAACAATATATAATATCCACGATAATATCCATATAATCATTGGTCAGGCAGGGGACACAGTCCTTCCATAGTTCAAGGTTACCGATCCACTATAGCCAACCCAAACTCATAGCCCAATATATTTTGTTCCCATGTTCTGCAATAGTCCTGCACCAACCGGGGGTTGTCCTTGGGAGCACTTCATAGTGCATACAGGGATACTCGGTTGGTGCCTTCTTGTCATTTAAAATGGTCTAAGAGGCCTCTGCGAGTTGGCTTGAGCCCCTGGTACGCCTTTTAAAGTTCCGGGACCTCAGGGTCCCGAGATATGTAAAAGATATAATATTCAAAATATATGTTGTCTTTCTAGGTACTAGCATGTCTAGCGTTGGACTTCCTGCTGATCGGGCTGGGCCTGTCCATCAGTTTCGTCACGATGGTGTTACCTGAAGTGCTTGATGCCAAAGAAGGACTGTCTATTACTAAGAAACAAGCTTCGTGGTTTGGTGAGTACATCTTCATAATTATTATTAGGTATCTTAATATCTTTGGGGTAATTGTGTAACACACTTATAATGGCTATTTGATTTATTTTGATAGTTCCATAACATTCATTGCGTTATTTACGCCAGACCGATTTTAGAAATATAAACGTGATGTTATGTTATTCGAAACCAAACGACAAACACTGAAGTTTACAGACAAATTGGTATCACAACTCGTAAAGGAATAGAATTTCACAATACATATTATTTAATGCTACGCTATGCTTCAATAGAAGGCCAGTTACTAGGGGTCAATTACTGTGTAGGCAGCAAGAACTGGCACATGTAGAAAAAACACTAGATTATATTAACTATGCTAATTTTAATGAAGTTCTGTTCATTGACGTCCCCTCGACTTATAAATTCAGAATTTTATAAACCACGTATATTTTGGTAGTACATCTGTCAACATAATTTCTAGTATTACTTTACCGGCTTTCATATCCTCGGTCCACGGCACTGAGAAATTAAACAGGAAAATCCTAGCCTCCTAGATTGATTTTGATGTGCCGCGCTTCACCGAGGCTACGGATGCCTGGAGACTCGTTTGCCCGAACTCAAATCTACCCGATAATCCATTTACCCAGAGACAGTGGGATGGGCCGCTCTGCAGACTAATATAGGACAATTTGCTTAACATGTCTGCTAAAACTGCAGAACGTGCGAGCTGGCTGTGGGTAAGTGGGAGTCGGGTTTGTGGCTTCATGCACTGCCGTCGTCGAACATAGGCATTTTGTTCACAAAAAATTCAAATTTTTTAAACTAATTTTTCAAGTGACTTCACACACCTGCATACGAAAAAAAACGCATCAATTTTTTTTTATTATGTTAAAATGTCGATACCCATGTCTAGGGACTTCCGCTAGCTAAATTAAATTGATATCTGTATAGATAATTATGCATGAAAGGATGGTTGTGCGCATCACGCGCTCATCGTAACTCTCTGAGAGAGTCACACACATAAGAAATACATTTCTATGGTCGCAGAGTTATGAGCGTGTGGCAGGACTGGCAGGCGACGCTGTTTGGCGTGACGACGACAAAACAACCAACAGTAACAGGCAGCATCCGGTCTGACCCGCCGCATTAGATCACATCACATTAAAAAGGCTTCAAAATAAACTTAATAAATATATTATATATAAAAAATATGCTGTTAAGAAAAACGTCTTTTCGATTCACGATTTCACGAGAACCAAGTACCTACCTAAAATTATTACAACAATAAATTATTAATCCCAGCCCACTGCAGTCTAATCCTGGAAATATTATTGCGTAGGCCTACATTCTGAAATCAGTCGATCAATTACAAAAACGGGGTCGAAAAAATATTATATTATAGATGCATTTTTTATAGCACTAGGCTGCTCGGTATTGAATAAATTGTGGGTAGGTTGCATATAGGACTTATAACTTAAATTAGTAATCATAATAATTATGCAAACTAGACGTTTTATACAATCATTAGTGTAAATATTTCACGGATTATTTCGCAAGTAACATAAGAAAATGTTTTACATGTCTTGAATTGCATATTAATATCAACTTATGTATAATATATGCTAATAATGCAACGCCAATATGTTTTGGGCAAGCGTAGTGACCAATGCTCGTGAGACATTTGCCATTCAGTGGGCGAATAATAGTCTTGTATTATTAATATTATCCTAAAGCAAAAAATAGGTGATTGCCACACAAAAAGTAACATAAAAGTAATTCATTCTAATAATTTCAGTTAGTTAAGACTTGGTAAACGACAGAAAATCAAGTAGGAAGTTTTTGGAACGAAGTTCCTTATCGCGCGTTGCGAAAGGAGGCTAGACGGAAAAAATGAAGACCAAAAGTTGGAACGACATTTTTTGCTATAGTTGTAAGCCGTGCGGCGTGCGCGTGTTTCTCTGTCTGTCTCTCTCTCTCTCTCTTATAGAAAGCAAGCCAGTTATACCTTATACCATATAGCCCCGTGTTCTGGCCACCACTTTCAGTTTTCGAAAAAGGACCGAAAATAAGGTGATCTTTGGAGCCGTTCATTTTGGTATGATCGTACTCCTAACCACGGGTTAGGAGTACGACAATACCAACAATTTTTCAAATATATTTTCGGTGTTCTCTTATCACGCCGCACGTACTTTGCTATCTACTATTCGCCCTGCATATGCTTTCTCAAAAACTCTTTGGGCTACCTACCCTACCTACCAATAGTGGATCTGTAGATCTGAATACCTAGTAGTTATAATTGTGTATATTAATGCCATGGTAAACAAATGACAATGTTGTATAATGCTTAGATTTATCTTCATGAATAACAGTCTTAGACTAACATAATGTTGACTCTGATTCTAGATTATTGTCAATAGCATAGATTATATTGCTTGTTTGATATCGCATTACAATATACACATTTTATGCAAACAATATACCTGCAGTCTGCACCACCGAACAGCCTTGAGATGTGTGCTAAAGATAAAAAACTATGTATTTTCAGTGTTTTTCTATTATTATCTATTAATGAGTTTTTTTTTTTAAGTCCAGCCTATACTTTGCTTATCAAAATCTTTAAGTCATTCGTTCACTGGTACACTACCTAAACCGCTTTGTCTAGAAGCATGACATTTTGCACAAATATAAGGAAGAATTTTTGGAAATTCATCCCCTAAACACCCGGATTCTCCCGGATGGGACAAACGTGGAACTTGGCTCCCGAGAAGAGGGCTCACATCTAATTTGAATAAAAAAAAATCTACATCGTTTTATTACTGTGAACTTTTAAGATTTTAAAGAACGACAATGCGGAATTGCCGAAAATCGAGTTGAATGGTGCGCAATAGGAGAGGCCTATGACCAGCAGTGGACTGCTGTAGGCTGATGATGATGATGCGGAATTCGCTAAACCGTCTTGAGCAAGCGTCAAGATTACAGTCAAGATCAATGCTAATGACTTCTCTCTATGAGAAGAGCCCTTTACCCTACAGTGAAAAGTCAATAGTCTGGTAGTATTACTATGCAGAATTTCCTAACCCTTATTCGTTTCAACATAGCACCAAAAATACACGAAACACTTTTGTACAGTCAGCGTCAATAATATCGGGACGAACAGACTGTTCAAAATGATCTAAGCAACTATGAAAATGAAATATTAACAGTACACGACAACTGTCATTCTGACAAGAACTTTATCCAATTGAGACAAAGTTTAATTTCCTTAGTTGTTGAGATCATTTTGAACAGTGTTCGTCCCGATATTTTTGACGCTGACTGTAACTACCCAGCCATAATCAGCAGCATTGATCCAACACGTTATTCGGACTTCATTTTTTTTTCAAAAGGCTCCCGGTCTTTGGTAATAATACCAGGAAGTGTGATACGTAACTAAGACCACCCCGGTGGTCACCATCTGCACATGGAAGGGGCACCGTTACCTCTCAAAAGACCAATCCGGAGTCCCCTCTGTGTAAAGCCTGTTAGAGCACATCAATCATCTCTGGGTAGACTGTAAAGGGGTCTCCCCGAAACCTAACTGCGCAGGTGTGCAAGGCAGCGCATGACCACTGTGCGCCGTCTTCCATGAGGTCACACAGTGGGCCGACAGAGTCCCCACTCTAATCGCCCACGACCCCAACGTTACTCGTACTTACCAATTAATTGGTAAAATTGTAAAAGATATATCTCTTAAACAAACTCCTTCTCCTACAGGTAGCATGGCCTTCCTCTGCCAGCCACTAGGCAGCATATTCTCCGGGCCGGTACTGGATCACTTTGGCCGCAAGAAGGCTCTGTTCCTGGTCAACATACCCCATGTGGTCGCGTGGCTTCTCATGTACTACGCCTGGGATGTTCCTTCGCTGTTCATTGCCAATGCCTTGCTGGGCATTGGGACTGGTGTCATGGAAGCGCCTTCAGTCACTTATATCGGGGAAATAAGGTAAGAAAAACACGTTTATTCGAACGAAGTTCCTTATCGCGCCTTGCGAAAGGGGGCTAGACGGGAGAAATTAAGACCAAAAGTTGGAACGACACTTTTTGCTATAGTTGTAAGCCGTGCGGCGTGCGCGTGTTTCTCTGTCTGTCTCTCTCTCGCTCTCTTATAGAAAGCAAGCCAGTTATACTTCGTTCCATCCGGGTGTCCCTTGACACCTCTCAAGTTTTTTTCATAATTATTTGGAACATGTTGATTTGAAAAGCGAAAATAGAAGATATTAACTACATTAAAAAATCAACTTAAACTTTAAAAGATCAGAGGTTTATAGGTTTTACTGCAGTGCCTACATACCTCGACATATCACTAAAGACTGTAAGAATTGTTACATTGTTTGAAAATTTATGAAGTAGACCACCACACACATAACACATATTAAGCCTATAATGTTCCCACTGCTGGGACACAGGACTTCTTTCTTCGAGAGCGAGTGCGCTGTAATGTACCACGCGGGCCCAGGGCGGGTTCTCCTCTCTCAGGACCTGCACCCCATTTCGCAAAAAAAAAAACATTCTAACACAATCCGTTTCAAAAATTCATCTGCTCAACAACCGAATGTAAGTAACGCAACGAATGTTGTTGAACTGTCAAAATGAAAGGCAATGCCATTGCAAGTGTGTTACGCAATAATTTAACGCAGGTTGTTGTTGAACTGTCAAAATGAAACGCATTACCAGTATAAGAAATGTGTTACGCAATAACGCAGGTTGTTGTTGAACTTTCAAAATGAAACGCATTACCAGTATAAGAAATGTGTTACGTAATAACGCAGGTTGTTGTTGAACTGTCAAAATGAAACGCATTGCCAGTATAAGAAATGTGTTAAGCAATAACGCAGGTGTTGTTGAACTGTCAAAATGAAACGCATTGCCAGTATAAGAAATGTGTTAAGCAATAACGCAGGTGTTGTTGAACTGTCAAAATGAAACGCATTGCCAGTATAAGAAATGTGTTAAGCAATAACGCAGGTGTTGTTGAACTGTCAAAATGAAACGCATTGCCAGTATAAGAAATGTGTTAAGCAATAACGCAGGTGTTGTTGAACTGTCAAAATGAAACGCATTGCCAGTATAAGAAATGTGTTACGTAATAACGCAGGTTGTTTATTAAAGTTGGAAGTTACTTTTATGTCAAGAATCATCATAGTCCTAAAATGAGGCAGGTCTCATGGTAGCCAGTCTCATTGCCACATTTCCAGGTTAGGGCCTTTCACAGGCTTCAAATCACCTGGTCAGACGATTCATTCAACTTGTTTCATAACAACGAAGCAAAAAAAGGTCGTCAACCTTTTTGTTGCCATTATTTTTATGACATTATCACCGACAAATCTGCTGACAACGTCCTACTATGTATTAGCATACCAATTTATTTTGAGTGCTTTTATTTTCGACAAAAAAGACCTTGGTTTTGAACTAGTGATGTATTCAATTACTACGAGAGCGTGTATGGCTGAATTGTTTTTTTACTTAAAACTGGATGAATCTAAATTAATTAGCAATAGGCAAGAATAATAAATTAGGAACTTTTTGCGGTCTGGCCGCTGTGGCCTTGTGTGGTCCAACATGTAAATATTATTAATGTGTGAATAAATCGACTTTCTTCCACGTGTGCAAAATGTAACTTTGTGATTGTGCTAACATGATCAATCGTAGCAGCATCTTTGTACACCACAATAAAAACATGCTCTATTGTGAATCTTGACCACTACTGAACATTGTAAGTACGGTAGTCTACGTGGTACACTCCTCAAAGCCCTCTACAATCCAAAAGGTATGCTTCACGTGTTTGAAATGCATGTAGTATCAGCAGAAGGCCAATTCCCGTAATTTAAAACGTTCAAAATCTAGTCGCAGTCTCATCTCGGCGACAAACAAATGTCAAAAACTAGTCAAAATGTAGGGAAATTAGACGTATTTTTGACAGATTAAGACTGAGATCAGACTGTGAACGTTCTTAAAATTACGAGAATTGCCCCTCAGATTAAAATGTCCTATGGTTAAAAGTTTTGGCAGGGGTGTGACATCACATAGTTTTTCTGCGTGTTAAAAATACTTTCAATCCAGTTCATTACATATTTTTCAGTGACCCATCAATACGAGGCATCCTCACGACGCTTACCAACGGGTTTACATCAACCGGCATGTTCGTGGCGTACTTGCTGGGCACAGTTCTGCCTTGGAGACAGGCGGCGCTGCTGGCACTCACTGTGCCACTGGCTACAATGGTGCTGGTGCTATTTGTAAGTACTTCCATCAATACAAGGCATCCTCACGACGCTGACCAACGTGTTAACATCGATGGGCATGTTCGTGGCATACCTGCTGGGCACAGTTCTGCCCTGGAGACAGGCAGGGCTGCTGCCACTGGCTACCATAATAAAAATGATCATAATCATCAGTGAGCCGAAAGAAGTCTAAGTACAGTCAAGGCAATTACTTGATTAACAAATTAACACACGTCTATTCTATTTTTCTCTATAGCAATTAGAATACGCCGTATTATAAAAAAAATACAACATATTTTTTGCTTCTTAATTTTTAAACTGGCTGGTTTCTTGCCTAGTCGTAATTCGAGTAAAACTAGACAGCCTCGTGGTCAAGGTCTCAATTTAAGTTTTATACTAATATTTTATAACCGGTCAGTAAATCTACGTTAGTATATTTGGCATAGGAATAGTTTAATTTAGTGGCATACCTGCTGTGAATTTGTCCAAATACTTGTCGGAAAGACGCTGTAAAATACTAAGATGATCTACATATTTTAACTATATAAAATAAGTAAAACAAAATGGATTAAAAAAATATTCGACGGTTTGACGTATTCCACATTGGGCACCCGCTCAAATGGCACCTGAGGTCAGCCTGTAAATTAATTTATCATTAACTTTATTTAAGAGATCAATCTCATTTGTTTGTCCCTTTTATTCAGTATGGTTGCTTATGTTATGAATAACGACTATTGTCAGACTAATTGGTCATTTGAATAAAAAAAAAATGTATGGTCTATTTTAGGAATTCCACCCATCATCGTCATTAAGGCTCTCCCCCACAAGCGCGTTATTATCGGTTGATAATATTGTACACACAAACGTTAGAAATATGGAACCATAAAAACGCAGCTGTGTGGCAAATCGGGACGTATTATCGCAATAACGCATCCGATATTATCGACCGATAATAACGCGTCTGTGGGGGAGAGCCTTAATGACGCCTTAATGAGGCCTTTATTTATTTCATTATGGTTAAAAACTTGTTGAGGCGTTCATGTTGCTATGGTATTTATAATATATGAGTATTTAATTATCATGTACTGATCTGGGGAAGAATGCGGAATAGTTCATATTCCAAGGACAAATTAATTAATTAAAAATAATTAGAATAACCACCACCATTTAACCTGGTAATGCTGCCACTCTTCTGGGCACGTTTCCGGCTGACAGCGATGCCGACGAGTAAGTGAGCTAAGCTAAGCTTCGACTCTTAAGTGTCCTTTTGTTTTTGTATTTATAATATTTGTATAGTTAGTTAGACGAAAGCACATTAGGCCGTTGGTCCCGGCTGTCGTTCGTGAATGTTTGACAGTCGTTATGGGTAATCAGAAGCCCGGAAGTCTGACAACCAGTCTTACCAAGGGGTTTCATATTACCCAGTAACTGGTTTGTAGAGGTCAGATAGGCAGTCGCTCCATGTAAAATACTGGTAGGTACTCAGCTGCATCCGGTTAGACTGGAAGCCGACCCCAATATAAAGAAGAAAAAAAGAAAAAAAAGAAAGAAAGAAAATGCATTTATTTGCGGCAAACGTGACACATAAAAAAAGGACATAAACACACAAAAAAAAAACAAGAAAAAAATGTTTATTTGGACACAGTTCGTTGAATATAGTTGGGAAAAGGCTAGGCATATGATGAGTTAGTTAGTCATTTAATTTAGTACCTAGTGTTAATAATTAGTTATCTATACATACAAAGGTAAGTACATAAAAATTACAAATCATATATATTATACTAGCTGTGCCCTGCGGTTTCCCCCACATAAGTTTCGATCCCGTGGGCATATCGGGATTAAAAGTATCCTATTGTTAATCCTGGTTATAAACCATTTGTGTGCCAAATTTCATCCAAATCCGTTCAGTAGTTTTTGTGTGAACGAGTAACAAACTTCCATCCATCCATCCATACAAACTTTCACGTTTATAATATTAGTAGGATTATAAGCCTGTGTTGTCCCACTGCTGGGCAAAGGCCTCTCTCCCCTCTTTCCACTTTTCTCGGTCTACTGCGATCGAAAAATTATAACTAGGTAATTAATCTACTTTCTCTTCTTCTTTTTCTTTGCTTTCTTTTTTATTTTCACACGGGTCGCACACATGGAGTACGTTCATCGACGTGCACGAGTCACTGGCGACACGCACGACACTGCAGCAACAAACGCAATCTTTGTCCTGCGTGTGGCCAGGAGCGTGTAATCACCCGCACGCGGACAGGATCCGCACGCGGGCGATAAGGGCGCGTTCACATATACGTACGTTTTTACAGGATCCTTTTTAACGGATCCGTCGCTACTGGAGATAGTATTCACACAGCATTTATAGGATCCTTTTTAACGGATTCGTCGCTACTGGAGATAGTATTCACATAGTACTGATTTTAAGAGATCGGATCAGTATACTGGATCCGAAATACTGTATTATGTGTGAACTGGCTCATACAACTACATACGCTAATAACACAAACATACCTTTAAACGGACCTGTAAAACGGATTACTGCTTATTTTGTCGGATCGGTATTTTCTACTGGATCCGGAATACTGTATTATGTGTGAACTCGCTCATACAACTACATATGCTAATAACATACACGTTTTAACGGACCTGTAAAACGGACGTTAAATGTGAACGCGCCCTAATACGCATGACAGGAAAAGCGCCCTGAGAGTGAGTGGCCCATAATTCACCACGCGGGCCCCGTTGGTGGATGCCACATGTCTTCTAGGACATGAGTTCTAGGACTACTAGGTTTTGGGAGCCGTTTTGATGACATAATTTACACAAAGTTATACCTGACTGGGTTCGAACCTACAAGTCGTGGCCGTTTGCACTGGGCTACCACTGCTCTGTGCGGTGCCACTGGTCTGCTCTGTGTTCGGATCTACACGAATGGAATCATAATACCATGGGCTCAGTCGCAGAATGTACCTTTCGCGAAATGCACCCCGTACGCAAAACGTACCATTCTCAAAATGCACCTTTCTCATAATGCACCTTTCTCATAATGCCCCTTTCTCATAATGCACCATTCTCATAATGCACCTTTCGTAATGCAAGTTAAAAATAGAAGCATCAGTTGAAAGCGCGTTAAAAGCAAAATAATGTATTATTGGCATTCGCTTATAAAATATGACCAATAGTTTTCTGTTTAAGGTCAATTAAACAAGATTTACGACTCATTCACTCAGTTATAGATGAGATATTTATTATTTTAAAAGCTGCAAATTAAGTCGATGTCACATTATTTACCATTTCATTTGGTTTGGTAATGATCTATTTCGATACACAAAATAATATGGCACACTATTAAAATAAACCTCTTCGGTGAATAAATTATTAATCATCCTCCGAGTGACAGACAGCTGAATTTTAATTGGTGAGAACCCAGTTACTCGAAGTAAGCCCAGGTTTGCACCGGCGCGTTTTGTCCGCAGCGATTTGTTTTCGCGCACTGAATTTTTAACGTACTCCTTAGCACCGAGAGTTAAAAATCCAATAATATGTTTTTTTGACACGCTAGGATGCGCTTTGTTGAATTCTCAACGCTCGCCTCAACACTGAGAGTTGAAAATCCAGTGCGCGATATTTTTACATCCGTGCGAACGTGGGCTAAAGGTCAATATGACGGTTGATGCATTAGGCTTTAAAATAATAAATACACAATAAATATTGAAGGTCAGAAAACGAGTTAATGTGGAGTGGTTTTCCAGTAATAAAAAAGTTTGAGGCACAAACAGCGGAACATTTGAACTTAACTATAGGTCCGGCCAGCAACAAGAGCTAATTAACATTTTGACGTTTATCAACATCAAAATGACACCAGTACCCTGATTGCGTAATACACTATCGTAATTTGTATCATTTTGAAGGATATTGCTAATCCATTGCTTCATATGTTCCAAAAATTTGTCTTCTCAACAACGTAAATAACGCAATGAATGTTGTTGAACTGTCAAAATGAAACTCATTACTACTGATAGTGTATTACGCAATTACCCCGCTGAACTCAAGTGGGAAGGTGTAAGTCGAACCTCGTAATGTTGCGCTACCTCGATGACTCGGCAGCAGGATGTGGCTGTGGAGCTGCATCACATACTATGCTCTACCTTCTATCCTGCCCTCTGAGCCCCAAAACATGCAGCTAAGAGTTAAAGAGAGAGATAGAGTTAGAGTTTAAGTTCTCACCTTTGTTTACTTATTATTACACTGCTGTTTGTTGTCCCCTAAGTAAATAAGTAAATAAAGTTCTTTTACTTCCAGTTAACAACAGGCAAAAAAGCTTGTGGCGGCATCTACATCGCCACATGCGAACTATGCATCACACAAATACGCAAAATCCTGCATTGCGCAAGCAGAGTTTACCGCGCAACTAGCATAGAAATCAGAAATCATTTATTTTGCAATATACAAGTTGTATACATACATATATACTAGATGCGCGATAAACTCTCGCGCCATGAATCACCCGGAGCATCCTCCGTTTTCTACGGAGGATTAGCGAACTTTACACCCTGTACGTCCATACTACTATCTATATATGTAAAAATGAATCCCTATTTCCCTTGGTCACACCATAACTTTAGAACGACTTTACCGATTTCATCCATCTTTTTGGAACGAAGTTCCTTATCGCGCGTTGCGAAAGGAGGCTAGACGGAAAAAATTAAGACCAAAAGTTGGAACGACACTTTTTGCTATAGTTGTAAGCCGTGCGGCGTGCGCGTGTTTCTCTCTCTCTCTCTCTTTGAACTTCGTTCCATCCGGGTGTCCCTTGATACCTCTCAAGTTTTTTTTTTAAGTTTTCTAATACTTAGTAGAAGGTTCTTACGGTTTTTAAGAAAGTTGCTTCTCTCTGACGAAGTCGCGGGCAGAAGCTAGTAAGCTATAAAACTCAAGTAAATTGTTAAATCAAACAAACGAATCAACTCGCTAACGTAATGTGGCAATCATCACATTATGTGGGTAATTTGAAGCAAAACCATGACGATCCATGAGCCAAGATCACATGTCTGATGCTGTAACATTAAAATAATAGTTTGCGTCAATCAAGCCTCGTCGCCTTGACCGACTGTTATCATCTGCCATGGTGTAAGTTAAGTATAGGTCAGGTTTAAAACTAGGTAAAGACCATACTTACTTTGGACTTGCATTGAAACAAACACTTTATATAATCGGATGGGTAAAGACAGCCTTATTGCCGTTTTTTATTGAAGAGTAGCTATTGTCCGTGACGTCGTCCGCGTGAAACTCGGAAAACAGCACAAACACTACCAACCATTATACGCTTTAAAGGAGTAGTTGACCTCGTAATTGCTTTACCACACTAAAGTTGAATGTCACTTGCACGCCATGAAACGACAAGGTTTAATTGCCTATGTGTCAGTTAGATAGTTTCAACCAATAGAGTTTTGGTTTCAATTTTGTCAAAAGTGATAAAGCAACTTCGAGGTTAACTATACATGTCCCTGCATCATCGTCCGCGTGAATATGAGAAAACAACGATATTCTACGCACCAAATTATCAGAGCATGTTGACAATTTAACCAAATTAATTAATTCAATTATACCTTTTTTAAAATCTGATAACAGAAGTCGAAACCAAACTATAGTTTTCATATATCTTTAAGGGTGGTCGCACATCTGACGGAAGATGCCTTATGAGATAATTTATGATATCAGAAGGCCAATATTCTCGTATTAAAAACGTTCAAAATCTCATCTCAGCGACAATCCATGTCAAAAAATTGTCAAATATTTAGGGAAATTAGTGGTATTTTGACTAATTGAGCAGTAGATTAGATTGCGAACATTCATTCATAAAAATACGAGAATTGCCCCTCAAATTCCGATCTAAATCCAATAAATAAGATTACCTTCAAGCTTCATCTCAACCTTGACCGAATTAGTCGTCAGGTAACTATATCGGTCAAACTATATGATGGCTGATCCGAGTTTTATGTCTGTGTTTATTTCCGCATCTCCACGTGGTTCATAGGCTTTACAATGAGATAATCTAGCTTTAAACAGTTTTCATATCGTAGAAAAGTGGAGCTGCTATCGCTACTGTAATAAACACAACGTGAAGAAGCTTTGATTGGCAAGAACTAGCCAAGATATTTTGTTTTTTTTTTCGTAAAACATTCTTATTCGTGATATGGCGTGATCCACTGTGGGGCTCGTGGCTAAATTATAACAGCCGCACGGGTCGGTCGAAGGTTAAGCTACTCTTGCCGCGGTCGGTTCTTGGATGGGTGGCCATCCATTACATATCGAGACACCTCCGTGTCTCGGAAAAAAAGCACATTAAGCCGTTGGTCCCGGCTGTCATGTTCGTAGATGTCGTAGATCTTTGACAGTCGTTACGGGTAGTCAGAAGCCCGAAAAGTCTGACAACCATTCTTAGATACCATTGGATATTGTGTTACCCAGTTAATGGGTTGTGGAGGTCAGATAGGCAGCCGCACCATATTAAATTCAGCTGCATCCGGTTAGACTGGAAGCTTATCCCAACATATCCATTGTTAAAAACAGTATATAATAGAAAGAAAATTATTAACTATGCTAAGCAGTACAGAACACATGCTGTATGTTACTTCGAGCTTGACTCGCTTCTTTTACGGGTTTTAACCAAAATAATTATAATTGTGTCATTCAAATAACTTAAATTAATAATGATCTACTTACAAGGTTTTTTTATTACTGCTGATAAAACAAAACACACACACCTCTAATCATCCGGTATGTACTCTTTATTTACACTATAGCGTTGTTTCGCTTTATATCTTTATGATAATGATTTAAATATGTATGTCAAACTACAATAGGTGTTTTTGTGTTTCAATTGCAAAAAGCCGTTATAACAACGTTGATAAGATTTACACTAACGCTTACAAGGTTCATTGAAATCATTTATAAGTCTGATGAATGAACACCAGCCTATCCCAGTCTATCGTAGTCCACTGCTGGACACAGGTCACTCCCAGGCTGCGCCACAACACCCTGTCCTCCTTCTTCCGAATTCAGCCCCAGCCATCTTTTTACGGTCGTCAGTCCATGTAGCTGGGGGAGCGTCCCACACTATGGGATTGAATACTCTTGCACTCTTATTAATAAAACACGGAAGTTACCACAGTAGTTTTGTCAATTTATTTTTCCATGCATTTTTCGAGTTCTTATTTTGGCAAGGGTAACGTGGCTCCGGTTATTAATAAGGGTGAATGCTTTTGACAAAAAATTGGCGCCGATTCCCTTGTTCACAGACTAAACTAAATTTCTTTCTAAAATTCAGTTCATCTTTTTCTTTCTATTTCATTACGAAAAGTACAGAAGATAAATATTAGTTTTGTCCTGTCAAATTAAGATATTCCATTTTCATGGCTACTAAAAATACGTCAATTTACGTCAGGCGCTGACTAATTTGACAGGACTAAACCAATATTTATTTTCTGTCCTTTTCTTAATGAAATAGAAAGAAAAATATGCACTGAACTTAATTTATTTTGTGAACAAGGGAATCGGAAATGGGTAAAGTTTGCTTTGTATAAAACTATATTGTATATAATTATTCCTAAGTAGGTAAATGGGTATACTTATTAACCTACTTGTGGTCAGCACGGCTGCTAGGCTTGAGGTCGTGTCATGGACACGATTTCCAGCGTGTGCATAATAAACCACATTACTTACCTTTCAGTGATCATTATTTTGCATAAAATTTTATAATAGCCTATAATGTTCCCACTTCTGGGATCCAACAAGCCTCCTCTTTGTCACAGTATTTTCATTCTGAAAAGGCTGCAATACTTTGATCATCATTAAGTTCACATTCTCAAAAGGTTGCTTTATTAATTGTAGGTACCAGAAACACCAATATGGCTGCTATCGAAAGGTCGTCAAAAAGAAGCTCTAAGCTCCCTCTGCCGTCTTCGAGGCTGGGCGAAACCTGAAGACGTTAAAGAAGAATTTGACGAACTTCTTGAATACTATGAGAAATTAAATCAATGTGTTTTATGTGCCAAAGAAGGAAGGACTATCGAGCCTTGTGAACACCATAGTAAAAATTCTATCAAAAAGATAATCTTGAAGGTAAAGCACGTGTTTTTCGTGAAGGAGACCATGAAGCCATTTTTGTTGGTGATAGCGTATTTTTTCTTCTACATAATGAGTGGTGCGCTGCCAGTGAGACCGAACATGGTGAATGTATGCAAGGCTCTAGGAATGAAATATGATCCGAAGACGATTGTTGTAAGTATTTCACACTATTTTGTCTTTCCTCGTGTCCTTTAACATTAAATGTTACTTAAACGAAACTATTGAGTAAATATCTAAACATCATAATAGTAAATTCGAGGAAAAATCTATCAAGTTTATAAATAGTTTCATCTCTCGCATCATATATCATAATAAGGTAATGGGAAAGTATTTAATTTTGTCCATAGCCTTTTTGTTATTTTAATTTCCAACATCACTAAAAGAATTCAGGTATTAAAGCAGTTTATGAATTGCTGGTTCAACTAGCGACATCTATCCATTAATCATTGATCTAATTTGAATTTAATTTGCATTATGATGATTATGTCGCTCTGCATAATTTTTTATGCGATCACGATCATCATTGTTAACAATCATGTCGGTCCGCAGTGGTGGCCCAGTGGTAGCGACTTACGAGTCATCGAGTACGGTCATAGGTTTGAACCCAGACAGGTGCTTTACTTTGTGTAAATTATTTCATCATCACTGCTCTCAAAACGGTGAAGGAAACTGTCATGTCTTAGAACCAAAAATTCGCAACCATGTGACATCTACCAACGCGCACTGGCCCCGCGTGGTGGATTACGACCCACTCCCTTTCAAAGATTGGAGGCCTTTGTCCCAGCAGTGGGAACATTATAGGTGGTTTGTATGACATCGTTGTCGGACCGAAATAAAGATTAACATACATCATCATGTAAGGCAAAATTCTATTACTTGATTGTTTACTGGAATTATATGCATAACACACTAATGGCACATAACTACACCAGTTCCGCTGGTCAGTAGAAACATTCATGGACAGCATTTGCGTCAACTGTAAACTGAAATGAATCTTCTTCAAGAACATCCTCAATTCCATAATAACACACTCTAATTTATAATTCCAGGTCGTCATTGGCGCTCTCTTCATAGTAATGAGTTTTCTGTCAGCTGTTATAGTCAAAACTATTGGCAAGAGGAAGCTAGTCATCGGTTCTATGTTCGGTACTGCATGCTGCAGCCTTGCTATCAGCATCTACGCCAGAACGAGCCTCCCTACCACCGTCTTCTCTTATGAAATCGAGACCTTTACTGATATGAAGGAGATCCTACCTGTAGTCTTGTTCCTGATGCTGATTTGCTTCAATGGCCTTGGAATACCTTGGGTGTTGCTGTCTGAAGTTTTTCCATTCAGGTAAATTTTGTGTGTGTTCTAGTTTGATATGTATCTTTAGTGTTAAAGTAGCATCTGTAACTTGTACGCAAGACATATCAAGCTCTATATGCTTATATTTCCAGTATAAGCTGACTTCTCATTGTATGAAAAGCCTATACAATGCGAGGTCAGCTAAAACTGGAAATGTATAACTTGATATGATTGTGTTGATTTTGACTTAAAGTCGGTTAACAGTTGTTTCCGTGAAATAAAAAAATATAGTATTAAATGTAAGTCTTATGCAAAACTTACGTATAAAGTCGAGACATGGTTTTCAATTTTCTGAGGTTTTAAATTCTTTGTATCGATGAAAATTGTGTAAACCTTATAATATTGTCAATACTGATTGTTTATGATTCCCTTGATTTAAAGCTCATGTTCTTTGTTTCCAGGAGTCGCGGCATCGCCACAGCTCTAGCAGCAGCTTCAAGCTACATCATCTACTTTGGGGCAGCCAAAACAAACTATAACATAGAATATGCCTTCCACCTTAGCGGAACATTTGGCTTATATGCCATGTTCGGCTTCATAGGAACCATATACCTCTACCTATTCCTTCCAGAAACTGAGAAGAAATCTCTAGCTGAAATTGAAGCGTTTTACAAAAGCGATAGAAAAATATTCGCTGATGATTTCGTTATAAACGCTTTTAGGAAAAAGAAGCTCATGAACGGTGATGCCAACAAACCGATGCTAGTCAAATCAATAAATTGAAGTTAGTTGAGAAAATTGTACTTTAAATACTTGATCCCAAGATCGATGATATGATGCTTAGTGTTTATAGTAGGTAGATTCGTGATGCATTTACTGTTAATGCTGAGGAACTCAATACTGGTGCAAAATTCATAAAACAGACAGTTAGTAGTTTCTTTTTAGTTAGTTATTTAGGCCTGATGTCAGTGTCCTCGTATACGTAAAAAGTAATACAGGTAGTAATATAGTACCCAACCGTTTTAGTATACAACAAGACAACAACAACACAACACACAGAACAACAACAGTTTTTGTTGGTAACAACAGTTTTAGTATAGTTGTATTGAAAAATAAAGCTATCATCGAAGTATACGTAGTAGATATGAAATAATTAGTTTTATTTAGCAAATTAGATAATTAAGTATGTGTAAAGTGTATGTTGTATTATCTGAAAACTATTTTTAAGAAGTACTTAGTTTATACAGAATTAGGGTAATTTGTACAAATATATTATTTTGTATTTATTTATCTAACTTCCTGAAACTACCTGTTCCGAAATATAAGCATTTAAATGTTGTCATTTGTACATAGTACCAATAATAATTTGTATTTGAATATATGTATAAGTATGAATGTATTTTTTGGGATTCGGTACAAATATAAAAACTTGCCATTATAATTATAAAGTTTAGATAAAATCATATTTTATTCAGTATTTATTATAAAAGCATGTGAACCTCAGATCGAGACTGATCTTGATAAAATATGGATGGACGTGTAAATATTGTTGCTATATTATAATATAAAATAAATTGTTTTCATTACCTACTTTTGTCGTTTTTTTTTTTTCTCTTTTCATGATTATTTCTCTCCTAAATTAGTAAAAGTGACACGGGCCACAGATGGCTCCCTGAGGAACACCGGTTTTTGTTAATAGATGGTGAATATTCGTCAACAAAAAACTTATATTTGTCGACAAACGCATCTGGAACACCAGAGCTGCACCCTAATTGCGTTTTAAAGGATATAGCTAATCCATTGCTTCATACGTTTGAAAAGATTTTCTGCTAAACGACGTAAATAAGGCAATGAATGTTATTGAACTGTCAAAATGAAACCCTTGCTACGGATAGTGTGTTACGCAATTACCCCGCAGGCTGCGAAATTATTGTGATAGGTGGAACAAAATGTATGAAATAGTTTCGCAGCTGCAGTAAGCGTCAAAACAGCGCCTACCAAAACATACCGAGAACCCATATGTATGCAAGTTGCTAACTACGAAATAAAACTGCTCGTATGTAGTCTGAAGATTATAATTATCGTTTTAATAAAACGTTTCAGTCAACTTTAGAACACTAAAATCCTAAAGAAATGTCTAGAATGTCTTAGAAGAACTGGGGTACCAGTTTTTCTCCAAAATCGCTCCAGCTTATGTTCCAGGTGTAGAGGACAGTTATGTTGGCATTGATGATGTAGACAACACTCACTATCCAATGAACATGCCATTCAGCTTGGAAGAATTATAACTTTAAACTGTGCTATCCCGTGTCAAGGACTCCGCATCAGGGCTGGATGGATTTACTTACTCTTTTATTGTCAAAGAATATAGAACTTAAAGTGAACCTTATCATTATTTGTCTGTACCTGATGAAATAATTTTAGCTTTACCCGCCCTTGATATTGTGGTTCAACTCAATGATAAGGATCAACAGAATATTTACACTACGTGATATCCAATAAAAATATAGGTTTTCCCAAGTATGTTGAGGTCAGTTCCTAATCTAACCGATAAAGATCATTTATTTGTCCAGAACCCAACCAACCAAAATCAACTGAATGCAGCGGAATAAGAAAAATATTAGCTATATTATTAACTGATTTAATCAATATAAAATAATCACATACATTAGTAACGGTATCCATAATTTCGTTTACGTCTCTTAGTCGTTGTGACCCACGTCACTGGCCTCTCACATCTTATGTTATTGCACAGTAGTTTTGGGTACCACCACGAGTGAGATTTTGTAGAACTTGTTGGCGTTGTTTTAGCTTCAGTTACTTTTTCAGTCGTAGTAGTTGTTGACTGTATTATCTCAGGGGGTCTGGTGGTGGTTGTGGTTCTAATATCCGGCTCTTTTAAAGTTTCCTTTTCTGTTGGTGTAGTGTCAGTAGACGGTTCAGTATAAGTCCAGGGCTCAGTAGAAGTCGTCGGTTCAGTATAAGTCCATGGCTCAGTAGAAGTCGTCGGCTCAGTAGAAATCGTCGGCTCAATAGAAGTCGTCGGCTCAGTATAAGTCCATGGTTCAGTAGAAGTCGTCGGCTCAGTATAAGTCCATGGCTCAGTAGAAGTCCAGGGCTCAGTAGTAGTCGCTGGCTCAGTATAATTCCATGGCTCAGTAGAAGTCGAAGGATCGGTAACAGTAGAAGGCTCAGTTTTTATTGATGGGTAAGTTGTAGATGTTGATGTCGTTATTTCAATAGTAGTTTCAGTTGTCTCCGAATATGTCGGTTCGTCTGGTGTATAAGCCTCCGTTTCTTCTTTTACTGTCGTAAACCACGAGGTAGGTCTGTCACAAGGTGGTTTGTCATATGGATTACAGATATCTTCAATTGAATTAGTTTCGATGTCATTTTCAAGATAGCCCGAATCTGTTATGTCAACTGGGAATGTACTGGTATCCGGGCGAGTTGGTGTCAATGTTGATAAATTTCCATCTTCACAACATATCAACTTGAAACCTGAAAAAAAAATGCAGTTAATCATAATTTTTTTATTTAATTACTTGAGTGATTCTAACAGTTGTAAAATTATAGCTGGGCTTTAAAATAATAACACAAAGCTGTATTCCAAATAAGTGTATTAACGATATAAACTTAAATAATAATTCGTACATACATTATTCATAATATCCAGATAATCTTCTGCGTTTTCTACGGCTCGTGGTAATCCATGTGTGAGGTTTTTTTTCACATCTCTTATCTTTAGACATAGTTCGGTATCGCACGTAGATTCAGTATCTGCAGTCTTAAAGTTTCTGGTTTATCAGTAGGTACTAGTTATTGACTCTGTTACTGTCCAAGTTGTTGGTGAAACTTCTAAGTTTAAATATATGTTTATTTTTGTAGTGTCAGGTGCTTTAGGTGCAGTTTCTAAAGTTTATAATATTATTGACAAGTTTTTGAAACAATACCGAATCTCAAAGAATAAAAAAAATTCAAATACAAATTAATATTATAACTACTATGTACAAATAACCATAACATTTAAATGTTATATTTCGGGACAGCTTATTTTCAGGAAACTAGAAAAGGAAATACAATGTAATATTTTTTTACAAATTACACTAATACGGTATGAATTAAAAATAGTTTATAGCACTGTGTGACCTACACCCGCATAAGTGCGTGTTAAGGTGAATATAGAGTCGTGCTTTTCTGTAACTTTTTTTTTTTCTCCTTTCAGTAACTGCCCTCAGTCCTTTCTGGACTATTATCAGTTGCGTTGCGTGAACAAGGTGGCGTTTCAGGTACAGGGGCCATTGCCCACTGCTACCTCTTCATATTACTTGACCACTCTTGAGTCGATTGACAGATTCACTGCTGTCCAGCAATTTAACAGCCAGGGGATTTGGGTGGGTGGCTAGACGATCAGCATAACGCCTTTTATGTTTTTTCTGTAACTTAAGTATTACATTTTTACACAGACAAGCGTGACTTAAGTGCAGGTTTGGGTCACACGAGCTATAAAATAGTATACGATACGTGTGACATAAGTAGTCTATCAATGCACGGCGTTTAGTACTACGCCGTGCAATAATGGACTACTTAAATCACACGTATCGTAATGTACAATTTCAGACGAAACATTTTACACATATAACCTACCTAATTTACTGAATAAGACGAATTCACGAAGAAAAACCACGATAAAAAAAAATTGAGCAGTCTTTTTTGGGTTATTTACTAACTTATTACGTAAGACGAATAGGAAATTATCGACGAAATAAAACACAGTAAACTGAACCAACAAAAGTCGAAAAATGTAAGCACGATTTTTTGGGTTGCCAATTTTACACAGCTACAACTGGTTTGGTCTTTCTAATGTTTCTATTTCTTCATGATTTTCGTGCCGTTGCTATGAAATTGCAACTATTTTAGATATTTTTAACCCCTGCGATATTTCTTAAGCACTTGTTATGATTGATTTTTACTATTCCACGTCTCTGACCTCATACCATGGGTGGTCCAATTGAAAATATATGATTTAACTAAATACCTAGAAGCTGCAGCGACATAATGTCAAACTGTGATTTTCGTAAGTGTTTTGATTCAGTTTCCCCAAAAGCTTTTTAAACATCAATGTCAGCTTTTTAAAGGTCAATTTTTAATATTATTAACCAAGACATGCTAAAATGGAATTAATTTCGAAATTATTACTTTGTTTGACCTAAGTGGTAAAATAATATCTATCTATAATGGCACTAATTGTAATACTCAACAAGAAACAACACGACTCCTATGCGTGAATATGAGACAAATATACTTGCCCAATATTTGCATTTGTACTTGACATTACTTTCTGGCTTACTTTACACGTTTCAGCCCTATGTAAGGACTGTTTTTTTGTCATTTTTTTTTTGTTTAAGATGGAAACAATTTTGAGGCCTTAAAGAATACATGAATCCTCGTTCAGTTCTTGGGCTGCTGAGGTATACTACTTTCGGCTACATCCGACCCCCAAAAAATTATTTACATATTGGCTCATCTCAATTATAAACAGGCACCACGAGGTATCCAATCAAAATATTAGCTATATTATTTACTGATTTAATCAATACAAAACAATCACATACATTAATAACGATATCCATGATGTCGACTTCGTTTCTTAGTCGTAGTGATCCAGATCACAGGTCTCTCACATCTTATGTTATTGCATGGTGGTTTTAGGTACCACCACGAGTGAGATTTTGTAGAACTTGTTTGCGTAGTTTTAGCTTCAGTTACTATGTATATCAGTTGTGGTTGTGGTGGTGGTTCTAATTTCCGGTACCTTCAAAGTAACCTTTTCTGTGGGTGTAGTGTCAGTCGACGATTTAGTATGAGTCGTTGGCTCAGTATAAGTCGTCGGCGCAGTATAAGTCCATGGCTCAGTATAAGTCGACGGCTCAGTATATGTCCTTGTCCATGGTTCAATAGAAGTCGACGGCTCAGTAAAAATCGACGGTTCAGTAGAAGTTGACGGTTCAGTAACAGTAGAAAGTGTAGTTTCTATTACATCAGAAATCCAGCTTACTAAATACTTAACAAAAGTTGTAGATGTTATAACAGTAGTTTCAGATGTCTCGGAATATGTAGGTTCTTCTGTCGTATAAAACTCCTGTTTCGTCTTTTACTGTCGTAAATCACGAGCTAGGTCTGTCACAAGGTGGTTTGCCATACGGATTGCAGTTTTCTTAATTTTTCACGATTGAATTACCGATGTCATTTTCAAGATATTCTGACTAGTGTGTCAATTGGGGACTGTATTGTAATCCGAGAGAGCTGGTATTAATGTTGATAATTTCCCATCTTCACTACGTACCAACGTGAAACCTGAAAAAGATGCAATGTTTTATTAATAAATTTTTGTAATGCTGTTTTCAATATTTTAGCTGGGCTTTAAAATAATAACACAAAGCCATATTCCAAATTAGTGTATTAACGATATAAACTTAGTAATAATTCGTACATACATTATTCATGATGATATCCTGAAAATCTTCTGGGTTTTCTACGCTTCATTGTGGTAATCCACGTATAAGGTCTTTCACATCTCTTATCGTTACACATCGTCGGGTACCACCACGTAGTTTCAGTATATCTTGGTGGTCTTGAAGTTTCTGGTTTGTCAGTACTAGTTGTTGACTCCGTTACGGTCGTAGTTGATGTTGGATCTTCAAGGTCTAAATCAATGTTTATTGTTATAGTGTCAGTTGCTTTAGGTATAGTACTAGTAGTAGTCTCTTTTTGTGTAGTGGTGGTTGTCAACGGTATTTTTGTAGACGTACTAGATGTTTCTGTAGTTGTTGTTGTTGTCAATGGTATTTTTGTAGTCGTACTAGATGCTTCTGTTGTTGTTGTCAACGGTATTTTTGTAGTCGTACTAGATGCTTCTATTGATGTTGTTGTTGAAGGTGGACCAGATTCTTCAGTTGTTGTTGTTGATGGTGGACTAGATGCTTCAGTTGTCGTTAAGGGTGGACTAAATGCTTTTGTTGATATTGTTGAAGGTGGACTAGATGCTTCAGATGTCTTTACGGGTGGACTAAATGCTTCAGTTGTAGTTATTGATGTTGGACTAAATGCTTTAGTGGTTGTTGATGGCGTACTAGATGCTTCAGTAGTAATTGTAGAAGCTGTTTTAGAAAAAAACAATGTCAAGTACAAATGCAAATATTGATTAAGTATATTTGTCTCATATTCATGCATTTGAGTCGTGTTGTTTCTTGTTGAATATGTCAATTAGTATAAGTAATAATGTCGGAATTAGTTCATTTTAAAAACCGCTGGATAATTATTGAGATTGTGGTATTCACACATATGTATGTACATATTGAGACTGATGATTTAATCCTTTGTTATAATTGGAATCCCGAGTAATCCCGAATTAAAACGCATTTGAACGCAAATGAAATCATGCCACTGCTGGTTTCCTGGGTCTAATATCATAGCAATTTGTTAAGAAATATTGTTACTTGTTATTGAATATAAATAAATATCCACCTCTTACGACCATAGAAGAGTTGGGGAATGGCTATTTAACAGGCAAATAACTCAAGTGTTACATTAATAACGCTGTCATTATTTTTCTAACTCTTCTATAGTTTAATTATGAAATATTAGGTCGTTAGGTAAGTACCTAAGAAGTTGCCGTTCTTGGAATTTTGCCTTTGAATTCATTTTTATCCATGTTCCCTTTTCTTATCAGCATGTCTTTTCAGTGTTTGTTTACGTCCAGGGATTCTCGTCAGTGATCGTGAAAATTAATGAACAAATGGCATTATTCTCGAATTTTAGTAAAGTATTTTGAATACTGCAATGCACGGAAACAACTACAAAAGCCCAGATGAAGGTTTTAGCAAAATATTTAATGGCAAATGATTAAAATCGATAAATGAAATAGGTTAAATGTTATATTTGCAACGTGACATGAAACAGTTGGCCCATGGTCAAATGAAGTCAAAAACGTGGAATAGTTAAAACCAAAGCGACGAACAATAAAAACCGCTTCATACTATTTTACTGTAATTTGTATCGGTGTTGTTATATTTATCTTTTCACTTATAGATCCGAATGATAATAGAATAATATTGTTTTAGACGGTACAGCAACTTCATGAGAAAAAGACCTAATACGTAAAAAAATATCAATTAAGAAAATAGTATACTTTACTGTGGCCCCGAAATAGCAGACATTCTAATGTCGATTAATAATAAAATTAATTATTACGAGAAATAATACCATGCAATTTTATATATATTATTTCCCAGTAAGTTTCCCAGTAAGTACTTATTTTTATCGACTCTCAGTAACAATTCCTTTAGAACTAAAATTATTGTCGCAATTTCAGAGTCACGGTATGAAACTCATGAAGAAATATGACACTACGAAAGAATAGAAATGTCAAACCAGCTATGTACAGACGCCAGCACATCAAGCTACTACAATCTGTGAAATTTCTTTAATAGATTTTCAACTTTATCGCTGAAGCATTAAGGTACAAGGTTGATTGGGAAAATTTGACAGTTTCGGGTAGCTTGACCTACTGGCGTCTGTACCTAACTCCAAAAATCGTGCTTACATTTTTCGACTTTAGTTGGTTCAGTTGACTGTTTTTGGTTTTGTCGATAATTTCGTTTTCGTCGTACGTGGTGTGGTAGTAAATATCCGTATTTCTTCTCTCGTTACCCAAGTTTTTGGTCTGTCACAACACGGGCCCAATGTGAATGCACCATATTTTGAATTCCGATGACTCTTGATGCTTGATAGAACTATTGGAGTTGGGACTACGAAGGTTTTCAAAGGTCTTGAATATTTTGGTAATAACTTTTTTATTGTTTTATTCTTACTCGACAATCTCAAGTTACATATTTCGCATGATTCAATGATTTCGCAAGTTGAACACTCTCCAGAGTCATAGTGTGAATGATCGTGGTAGTATTCATTTGAGTGGTGAGGTCTCGGTCCTGGTCGATGCAAATGTCCTGGTACCGGTGTTGGAAGATAAGTATATGCAGATATCGGTGTTGGTGGATAAGTATATACAGGTGGCGGTGTTGGTGGATAACTATATGCAGGTATCGGTGTTGGTGGATAAGTATATACAGGTATCAGTGTTGGTGGATAAGTATATGCAGGTATCGGTGTTGGTGGATAAGTATATGCAGGTATCGGTGTTGATGGATAAGTATATACAGGTGGCGGTTGTGGTGAAGTAGTATATACAGGTAGCGATTCTGGTGATTGAGTATGTTCATGTTTCTCTTCTGGTGATTGATCATGTTCATTCGCCTGTTCTGGTGACTTTTCATATTTATTTGCCTGTTCTGGTGACTGATCATGTTCATTTGCCTGTTCTGGTGACTTTTCATATTTATTTGCCTGTTCTGATGACTGATCATATTCATTTGCCTGTTCTGGTGACTCTTCATATTCATTTGCCGGTTCTGGTGACTGACCTTGTTCATTTGCCTGTTCTGGTGACTTTTCATATTCTTTTGCCTGTTCTGGTGACTGATCATGTTCATTTGCCTGTTCTGGTGACTGATCATGTTCATTTGCCTGTTCTAGTGACTTTTCATATTCATTTGCATGTTCTGGTGACTGATCATGTTCATTTGCCTGTTCTGGTGACTTTTCATATTCATTTGCCTGTTCTGGTGACTGATCATGTTCATTTGCCTGTTCTGGTGACTTTTCATGGTCAGGAATGTGTTCAGGTGATTGAACATGAACATGTTCATTTATCTGTTCTGATGACTGAACATACTCATGTGTTCGTTCCGGTGAGTAAATATATGCATGTTCTGGTGAGTGCACGTGTCTGTGTGGATTTTCTTGTGTAGGTGGTATAGAATAAAAGCCCAGAGTCGGTAAACTATTTGCGTCAACATCAAAGTAAAACGCAGGTGGTAGTGAAATAATTCTTGTTGTTAATTTCGGTAGGTCAAGAATCTGCGTTGTATGACGTATGTTTGGCACCGTTTTTGGCGTTTCTGGTGGCCATAATATTATTTTAGGAGGATACTTTGTTGATTCTTCGCTTTCCCCCGATATTGGCCTTTCCCCTGGAAATAGTATCCACGGTATGGTTGGTGTTGTTGTTGGAGGCCGACTTGCCCGTGGTGTAGGTGGTAAAGATGTTGGCGAGGCTGGCGATGTATTTTGCTCATGGGGAGGCCAATTAATAAACGACGGGGTTGATATTGTTACTGGTACTCGGGTTTCTTCTAATGTTGGCGGTAAAGTTGATGGTGGAGGTGGCCACCTTTCTGAGGTACCTGAAAGCCATATTGTCCACCATGGTATGGTTGGCGTTGTTGTTGGAGGCCGACTTGCCCATGGTGTAGGTGGTAAAGATCGTGGCAGGGGTGGCGACGTATGTTGCTCATGTTGCGGCCAATTAATAAACGACGGCGTTGATATTGTTACTGGTACTCGGGTTTCTTCTGATGTTAGCGGTAAAGTTGATGGTGGGGGTGGCAACCTTTCTGGGCTACCTGAAGGCCATATTGTCCACCACGGTATGATTGGCGTTGTTGTTGGTGGCCGGCTTGCCCACGATGTTGGTGGTAGAGTTGGTGGCAAGGTTAGTGGTGATTTTGGTGGTTCTGGTGGCCAAATTATTGTTGGTGGGGGCGAGAATATTATTGTTGATATCATGGTTTCCCTTGATGTTGGCGGTAAAGTTGATGGTAGGGGTGGCATCGTTTTTAGCCGATTCTGGGTCCATAGTATCCACAGTATTGTTGGCGTTGTTGTTGGTGGCCGGGTTGCCCATGATGTTGGCGGTAAAGTTGGTTGCCGTGGTGGTATAGTGTTTAACGATTCTGAGGGCCAGTTTATTATCGAATAGGTTGGCGTTGTTGGCGAATAATAAGCCCTAGTTTTTGTTAGTGCTGCTGTAGTAGACGCAGTAGTAGCAGTAATCGTTGAAATAAATGGCGCAGGTGGAGTGTTCGGTACTGGTACACATGGTGCTAGTGTATTGTTTGATACAAATGGCGCTGGTGTATTGTTTGGTACACATAGCGCTGGTGTATTGTTTGGTACAAATGGCGCTGGTGTATTTTTTGGTACAAATGGCGCTGGTGTATTGTTCGGTACACATGGCGGTGGTGTATCTTTTGGTACAAATGGCGCTGGTGTATTGTTCGGTACACAATATGGTACCGCTGTAGTGCTAATCATCGGTGGTACAGTACCAGTAAAGCAATGAACCTGCGGTGTTACACAGGGTGCTGGGCGATGGTAAGAGAGCGGGGGTGGGCTCTTTACATCCAATTCTGAATGTAGGCAAAATAGCTTATAGGTTTCTCGACAATCTGAAAATTCATACATTTTTGTAAGAAAACTATTATTTGTGCAGCGAAGCGAGAAGGTATAAAGTCTTCATTTGACATTAATCAAAATACAGACGAGTATTTGACTTGATCATCTAATTAAAATTGACTGCAGTCTCACCATTTAACATTTTATTTTAATAGGCATTTATTTATACTAAGTACCTAGGGCTGATTTTTCCAACGCCATATAACTTTATCGGAGGCATAATTATGAATTTTTGACAGTTTTTCCATACTAAAACTGTCTGGCGTCAATTTTATTCCACGAATAAAAATTATCGGTTGATTGAAAAATCAACCCTTAATATTAAAATGTGAAAGCTTGTATGTTTGTTACTCAATCACGCAAGAATTTAAATTTTACACACGGATAGTTTATAACCTAGATTATAACATAGGATACTTTTTATCCCGATATTCCCACGGAATCGAGACTTATGTAGGTGAAACCGCAGGGCTACTGCTAGTTTATTTATAATAAGCACACCAACAGTACAGTCACTTCCAATTCAAATATAAAAAAAACAAAATTGGCATTTTAGTAACCACACAAATAACTGGTATGCATGAATTTGACATCGTTATGAATTTTAGAGGTAAAAGAGAACCATAGAAGAACAGTAAAAAAGTAGTATTATTATTACATTCTTTTTAATTTTTCTAGTTTAGTATTTATTTCATGATACGTTATTTTAATCATTTCATCGTTAGGAATTAAGATTTGGAGTAAAACTAAAACCAAAGTTAAATTCTCAATATCTTTTATTTAATAAAACGGAAAATCTTCACTTAGATATTAATTACAACCAAAATCTTGTTGCCCTCCCGGACAAGGGTTACTTTGCGCTGCCGAATGTTTTCTGTACCCTGAAATAGGACAGATAACACGTTACTGTTAAGTATTAAGTTTTATCTGTTTTACTCCAAAATTAACCCTAACGAATGATCAACTATTTCCAAAACTATACAACCTATATACAGGGTCAAATTAAATTACCTAACGAAACTACGCAGACGCAATGGGTATCGATATCCGAATATGACGAAGTATTAAATTTAATAACTTGACTTTTTTTTTTGTAGGTTCGTCCGACCGCATTTAGTTTAGTCACTTGAAATTTCGTGTAAACTTCGTATCGTTATCTAAATACGGTAAAACAAAAGAAAACAGATTTTTCTCAAATCCTTTTACTGCAAGTAACAAAAGTACTAAATGTCGCTGTCCCCAAAAAAAAAACCTTTTTTTATCGAGTTTAGATATGTTTTACGTGTGCAGTTTCGCCAGCTAATTTAATTTGATTCTGTATTTTCCTTTTAAGAGCTGCTATTTCTTTTTCGTTTTTAGCAGAAAACAATTTAAAAAAGTCTTTAAAAAAGAACCAAAAATTTAGCGATAAAATGTACAAAACAAAAAAAAAACATGGTTTGCCGTGTTCGAATTGCAAAACGACAGAACACAAAAAAGTATGCCAACCAAAACGCGTTTTGTTAGTTTTACAACATATAAAAAGTCACGTGCTACTCAAAAACCCCTTGAATCACGTGTTTGGGTTGCTGTTCTTACACGCTGTTTTAATTTTTGTAATCTACATTGACATTTCAATCCATCTACAGTCTATTCACAGTTATTTTACCTCTGATTTTGCATCACTATCAAAATTACAATGATATTATTTTAATCTCGTGATACTTAATAGGGTCCTGTTGGATTGCTGCAACTGTCAAGTCTGTCAAAATGACAGTGACCTTTGTTACAAACATAGCTTATAAGTAGGTACAGACGCCAGCAGGTCAAGCTACCCGAAACTGTCAAATTTTCCCAATTAACTTTGAACCTTAATGCTTTAGCGATAAAGTTGAAAATCTATTAAAGAAATTTGACAGATTGTAGTAGCTTGATGTGCTGGCGTCTGTACCTACCTAGTGTGTATTACTAACATCATATGGATCAAGATCTGAAATAAAGTTATTTTATTTTATATGTTTATTTATGGTTGTTGCACTAAGGTTGCTGTTGGGTAGCAGCTGTCAGTGGTAAAATAACTGTCAAAGGATTGCATAAGGTGATTAATTTAAAGTAGACCGTGGTTTTTTTTTTAACATATTGTAATCTATTTTTTTAGAATTGTTCTCAAGTAAGTGACTTATGTCTTTATTGGGAATAAAGTTTCTTTAAACCGAACTCTTTTTGCTAAACGCAACGCTTTTTCTTTGCACGATTGTCAATCATTTCTTAATGTTTTAAATAGCTAAGTAATATGTTTAGGTAAAATATGACACTGCTAGGAACTGTGAAAAAAGATGTATAAATAACACTACGGACAGCCTGTTTGTGCTAGCATACGTAATTATGTTGACAACATTTCGCACACAGTTTAACAGGGGCACATTAGCACACACACTCAAAACTCAAATCATGTGACATGTCCCACCTCATTTTTTCGAAAAAGCTGTTAAGAAACTCATTATAATACTCATATGTTTCTACAACGCGTGATTCATATACAGGGTCAAATTAAATTATCTAGCAAAACTCCACAGACGTTATGGGTATCGATATCTTGATGACAAAAAAAAAATTAATAGACCTGGTATTTTTTTTTTGTTTGTGGCGTTATCGGCCGCTGGTTTTGTAGTCACTTTATATATATTTTTTTTTAATGTAAACTTCACAGACGTGATTTGTATCAACACGGATATCTATGAGTATCAATATCTAGACACGATAAAACAAAAGAAAAACAGATTTCGATCGCAACTTCAAGTAACAAAAAAAAACCATCAAATCTTTTCATTTTCATTTTGTCGTATTTAGATATCGATAGTCATCATTTGCAGGGTTACGGTAGTAAATTTAATGTGACCCTGCATAACTCCATTTGTTGCGAGATATCGAGATTACCGTGTTACCAATCTTACGGTGTAAACGGAAACGACATTCGCTCGGTTCGATAGGGTAAGGTACAATGCAAATGTCGTCATTATGTTTGCCTCTGAACATCATTCATCATTTTCCCAACTATTTTGGGGTCGGCTTCCAGTCTAACCGGATGCAGCTGAATACCAGTATTTTACATGGAGCGACTGCCTATCTGACCTCCACAACCCAGCTACTGGGTAATACGATACCCCTTGGTAAGACTGGTTGTCAGACTTTCGGGCTTCTGACTACCCGTAACGACTGTCAAGGATCCACGAATGACAGCCGGGACCAACGGCTTAACGTGCTTTCCGAGGCACGGAGGGGTCTCGGTATGTAAAGATGGTCACCCATCCTCAGACCAACCGTGGCAAGCGTAGCTTAACCTGACCGATCGACCTGTGCGGCTGTTATTATTTAGCCACTGGCCGCTTTGCCTCTGAACATATGTGTGCCTAAAGTATTAATAAGTATAAAAATAAGAGCAAGTGATACATACGTGCTCCAAAATCGCAGTTATATTCGTACATGTCGCACTGGTCGAGGAACGTTCTTCGGCTGCAGCCATCTTCTGTTGCCGCACACACCATGCTATGGTCGTGGACACACACTGCTGCCAATTGGCAGTAGTTTATTGGCTGAGAAAAAGGTTAAATAAATTCGTCTATGGTTCCAAACCATTTGATTCATAAAGGTTGTGAAGAAAAGTTAGGGTGAAATTGATAGCATTTTTTTTTTTGCGAAACTTTGATAACACCCGGACTGTTCTGTAAAAATCTCACAGTGAAAAGTTAGGTGAAGTAAGTTGTCATTCTACCTGATGCTGATGATGGATTAACACTATTCACCTAAGTTTTCACGGTGAATTTTTTACAGAATTGATCGGCGGATCTTTGTGCGTTACCCTAAAAACTTCCTACGGGCTGATTTTTCAATCATCTGATAATTTTAATCGAGGAATAATTTTGAAATTTTGACAGTATTTTATACAAAAACTGTCAACCGTCAATTTTATTCCTCGATTAAAAGTCATCTGGCGATGGAAAAATTAGCCCTAAATTTTTTTTTTTTTTTTTTTGTTGTGCGATACCGCACAAGCTGCTAAGCTTGTTTGCTGCTTACTAAGCTGTCGAGTCACCAAAAGATTAATTCTAAGAAACACTCAGAATAGAACCTTTAATAAATGGTTATAAATAAGAACAAGGTAACTTCGTTGCTGTGCAGTATACTAAGCTGTGTTGAGATTTTCTGTTCTGTGCTATCCCTACATCCAGTTACATAAAGGTTTCTAAGAAACACTCAGAATAAAACGTACGATTAATGTTTATAAATATGAACTAGGTATCTTTGAGCTAGTTACTGGGAATAACCACTCCGAAACGTGTAGTCAAATCACGACGAATATCTTTTTAAATGCTGGTTCAACCGTGCTTCCATTGATGAACAAAACATGTAATATTTCGTGATTGTATTATGTGTCAACGAATGTACTAATAACATCACAGAAGAAGCATTTTTTTTTTAGTTTTGCTAATGAATTCATTAACACTAATGATTTGACTAGCTAACTCTTATTAATGCGTTTGTCACTGTCAAGGAACAAACGTAGCAAAATCAGCATTCGACGGTTGAAAGGCTAAGCGACATTTTTTTTGCAATAATGAGTTATATACATATTCGGAATCAGCAAATTTTTCTCCGTCGTTTGAGTCAGGTTCTAATTTTTTTTTTTAAATGTCGCTTAGGTCAATTAGCCTTTCAACCGTCAATATAATGTTCCCACTACTGGGATATAGGCCTCCTCTCTGTCAGTGGAAGCGGGCCGTGATCCACCACGCTTTTGGTAGATGTCACATGTCTTCGAATTTTTCGTTCTAGGATATGCTGATTTCCTCGCCATGTTTTCCTGAACCCTTTTGAGAGCAGCAGTGATAAAATAAATTACACAAAGTAAAACGCTTGTCTGGGTTTGAACCTCTATAACGTAATTCGCAGCCGTTACCACTGGGACACCACCGAACCGAAGGAATAAATTTATCTTCACATAATTGTGACCAGTGCCAACGGTAGTATAAGTAGTAGGTATATTATTTTGAGGTCTCGGGTCTAATTTTGCTTCACTTTTCAAATTTCTAACTAGCTAAACTGATTACCGAAGAAGACCACAGTATGCCCTATTTAGCACGTGTCAAGTAGGTGAAGTATGCAATAAGTAGTATATAGAGAGCTCAGGTGATCAGATGGTCTCCTGGTGAACATTGGGGAAGGCTAGCAGAACATCTATGGAAAATATTGTTAAATAAAAAAATGTTTCATATTACATAAGTCAAATGCTGCTCTGTCCAATGTACTGTTGTTAATACTGAAACAAAAGACACAAATCTTTAAGATACTGAAAAAATAACGTATCGTACAATCGTAGGGATTAGTCCATGTTCAACCCCCACAATCTTTACCCCCGACCATGTTGAACCCCTAATTGTTTCAATACATTGGTCGTCGGTACATTTCTAAATGACTGACAAAAGTCTGGCAAGTGTGACTTCTGCACGTGTAACCTAGGTTCGAGTGCTACCTACTATAATCATAATGGCATTGCTGGAGTTAGACCACTCTATATTTCCGACTTTTTCCGTTTCCAGCAATCCTGTTGCCATATGTATAGAGAATGAGGAAGCTGTCATGAGGAAAGTTTTAACTATGAATAGATAAGGAGAAGTAAAAAAATGATGGATGGACTGCGAGTAAGATGGAATGGCTAGAAAGGGGTGACTATTGAAATGACGGCTTATAGAGAACTATAAACGGAGAGATGTTCAGATGAAGGATTTAGGATATGGCCAGGAAGATGACAATGAGATTTTTGCAGCCAACGACCTGATATCGGCTTTAATGTATGCGCAGGTTTACATGCCATTAATATAGGTACTATTTACAGGTCTTCAAATGTATCACTGTAGGTTTAATGAATCACATCCGTTCAGAAATTTCAGCGTCCATACTTCGTCAGAGAATAACAATAAAGTCTTACCCAGCAGAATAAATAAGATCATTTTATCCAAACATTGTTCAATGTAATGTTTCCAACAGAACGGCAGTTAGCCGTTGACTGTAACCTATCGATTTTGTATTGTAATAAAATATTTATAACTCTTTCTCCCTAACAGTCATAAAGTAAATTGACTTCACAACTTACTTTTTTGTAGTTTGGCTTGTGACTACATTGTGTGTACTGATAATTACTGGAAAACATAGGTATTTGTTTTGTTGGCAAATAAAGTGAAACATTCCGAGATAGTATGTCAGGTTTCGAGAAAGTCCAGAGAAATTCCTCTATGAGTTACAGAAGACTAAGAATAAAGTTGGCTTGATGTATGTTTTAAAAATAGGGAACGGTCGGAACGGCCCCTTCGCGATCTATTCCGCGTCTGAGCGTGTAAAGAAGAAAGAAAGAAAAAACATTAATTTAGCACAGACCAAAAGACACACAATACACCAGATACATTACATCAGATAACAACAAATAAAAGAACAAATAGAAAACTAGTATAAAGACCGATGGAAGAAATTAGCAGGAAAGTGTACCTCACGGCTGCACCAAAAAGGCCCAGTTCAGCAAAAGTGCCAGACAATAGTGCCTGACGCTGGTTTTCAACTGAACCTGATAAGGATGGCTGGTGTAGATGTTAAATATCCTACTCATCAACGCTAACACCATTCACTGACGCAGACAATGACATGGTCCTCACATGTACAGGTGACTTGCGACGCAAGATTAAAGGTGGGCCATTGTCTGTGGAGAGACACCGAATTGAAGATTGGAACCATCCGAGAAACCCCACCGTGGAGATGGTCGTTGCTGCGGCCGATAATCTAGTTTGTAATAATATCCCTGGACATTTCACACAGCGCCATCTAGGCCCAAGTTAAGCAACCTAATGCTTGTGTTATGGTAACAAGATGGCTGATAAACTACTTATATACATTTTTTTTTTTTTGTAAATACATACATATTATAGATAGAAAAACACCCAGACTCAAAACAAATACATGTAGGACTTACAAATATTTGTTCTGTGCGGGAATCGAACCCGCGACACGCAGCGCAGCAGTCAATCGCTTAACCACTGCGCCAACCGTGCCATCAAATGTAGGGTTCCGTACCCAAATGGTGCCAACGGAATCCTATTACTAAGCCACCGATATCCGTCCGTCGCGTCTGTCTGTCAGTGGGCTGTCAGTGGTCTTATGAACCGAAATAGAATAAAATTAAAACTTAAAGGGGGTTCCGATACAAGAAACCTGTGTGGCAATTCTGGTAAATTTAAGAACGTTCACAGTCTGATCTCAGTCTCAATCTGTCAAAAATACGTGAAATTTCCCTACATTTTGACATGTTTTTGAGATTTTTTTGTCGCCGAGATGAGACTGCGACTAGATTTTGATCATTTTATATTACGAGAATTGGCCTGCTGTTTTTTTTTCAGCGTTTAAGCCTTGTGGTCGAGTCCGACTCGCACTTGGATGGTTTTTTTCCTAACTATTCTGTTTTAATTATTTAGTCAGTGCGACAACTAGTAGCTAATAAAGATCAAATTCGCAAAACACGTATTCGTTTATATGAAACTGACAGGTGTCAAGTGGTTTTTTTAATGTTTATTGCAACCTCTTCTGGAGACCTGAAATTAGAAAAAACCATTCAAAATCTATGTTGCATTTAAGTCTAATCTTTTGTTAATTCCCACTTATTAATAATGATCAGCCTTGATACGTTCTAATTCTCTTATTTGATATCGCGTTTGTGTCTCTACAGTCTAACAATTGCGATTTTCATTTGTTACCAACTCTACTATTACATTAGTGGAATACCTACATAAATTATTATAATACTTACTTCATTGAGAATAGTTAATTAATTCATTTGTTACCATCACGCCACATAGATACAAAGCCGTACCATTTTGTACCATGACATTACAAAGAATTGTAAGTGTTTAGAATCACAAATACTACATGTGTTTATTTCGTTGTGCCTAATTATTTCCTATTTTTTAGTCAAGGTTGAAATAATAATCACAGTCGCAATCGCATGTTGAAACCACACATCATCATCTCACCCAGCCTTTTACCGGATGGAGCTGAATACCAGTATTTAACATGGAGCGACTGCCTATCTGACCTCCACAACCCGGTAGGTAATGCGATACCCCTTGGTAAGACTGGATGTCAGACTTTCGGGCTTCTGACGACCCATAACGACCCATAAAGACTGTCAAAGATCCACGATTGACAGCCGGTACCAACAGCTTAACGTGCTTTCCGAGCAACGGAGGGGGTCGTATGTAAAGATGGTCACTCATCCACGGATCAAACACGGCATGCTTAGCTTAAGCTGATTGATCGACCCCTGCGGCTGTTATTACATAGCCACAAGCCGCTCTTGAAACCACACATCATAATCAGTAAACGCTCAACGCTGAAAGATTGATAAGTAAATCCTGCTTGGAATCCTTAAACCTTAAACATAGGCGTAGGAAACAATTAGTGTGTACTCGTGAACATAAACCTGAAACTTCTTTTATTAGAAGATTTTTTGTACTTTTGGGTCCCTATGTCTATAATAAAATTAACTTTCTTCTAGATATTTACTCTCTTAATAGGGTTCGTTGCAAAGACAGGGTGAAAAAGTACTTACTGACCCTAACTTATGATGACACAGAAAGACTATTACTCGTACCAGAGTAAACAGGGTCCTTTGTGCAACTTTTAATGTATTTATTACTCTTCATTTACATATCACTCAAACAGACACACCTGCTTACACTCATCATTCCACACATCACCACACGCGCACACACACCCCAACACTCACCGCCCCTTACATGATCCATATCTACACTACACACCATACATACCTACACACCAACTCACTCAGTTTTTAGCTTAGTTTACTTTATTTTATTTTTACTTGTTTTTCTTTAATCTACATAAGGCTGCACTGTGGCTGTAGAAATTAAACTAACGAGTAGTTTAATTTCTTAGACAAATAACATACTGAGAGGTTTGGCGCTGTTACCGAGGTACAGGTGTCACCTAGTTCGGCTGCAGATGCTACTATTTTGTTTTGTATTTATAATAACTTACTATGTAGTTTTTGTACAGACGCCAGCACGTCAAGCTGCTCAAATCTGTCAAATTTCTTTAATAGATTTTCAACTTTATCGCTAAAGCATTAAGGTTCAAGGTCGATTGGGAAAATTTGACAGTTTCGGGTAGCTTGACCTGCTGGCGTCTGTACAATCTTTTGCTGGTAATTAAACATTACTATTATAAAGTAGCGCGCCTAGTTGATTTTGAACCCACGACCCGTAGGACGGAGCCATTACCACTGAGCCACCACGGCTCCAACAACCCGTTATCATTGTGACGTTAATGCTGATTAAACAATATGTGTCAGTAACATCTAAACTGTCTGGCGGTCACACAGTAACGAAACAAGTATTTATATTTATTGACGAAGTGACTCTTTTATTTATTTAGGATTGTACTAAGGCTCATGAGCCTTTATTAATCTCAAAGAACAACTAATGAAAGGTAAGATTACTATATTTTCAGCCTTAACATCTCGATATGGCTGAAAACATAGGTGACTAAAGTGGGTCATATTTTACCATCAAATGAGTATTTTATAAATCTATAGCCCTTAAGGTATTTTCTATATCATGTATAAAATAACCTTATCGATATTTATATTTTCAAGCCGTTTGGGGTTGAATCCCTCGGGCCGTGGGATCCAAGTGCGCATGGTTTGTTCAACGAAACTCAAAACGGCTGGTTGACACTTCTGTTACCCAAGGGCTGGCTTTTACCTTGGCCAGAACCTAAGTATTGCCATATAGCATGGCAACGCCACCAGTCTCTTGGGTACATTACCAGTCGACAGCGATGCGCAGGAATTTTTCGACGCCATATTTTAGTTTTAGTTAGATTAGGCCACCATTACACTTGTAAGTTGCATCCGTAAAATTTGATTCTGAAACATTTCTCCGACATTCTTTTCGCCGTTGAACGGATCACCGACAGAACGATTCACTTTTCATTTTTTCACCGATGGAACGTTTCAACGGCGAACGATTCGCCGACAGAACGATTCACTTTTGAAAATTTCATCAATAGAACCTTTCACCGGCGAACGATTCGCCGACACAACAGTTCGTCGGCCCCTGGGGTATAAACATAGGTATTCGACATGTAGTCCTGTTTGTTATTATTCTAAGGTAATGATAGCGCAAGCAAGCAGCAGTAGCGCGGATGTTCCACCATTCCTTGCGTCTGCCGAACTGTTTCAGTTCTTATCAATTTTGCTTGTTGTTTTGGTAATTTACCTATCACTTGTTTTGTTGATTTTGTCAATTTCATCAATAAACTTGGAAAAGACTTGTCAAAAACAAGTTATGATCATAACATGTATGATACATGTATTGACATTGAATCAAATACGTTTTTATCACTGTCGAATACTGAATGAAAAGTGAATCGTCCTGTCGGTGATCCGTTCAACGGCGAAACGAATGTCGGAGAAATGTTTCAAAATCCGGCCGGCCACGGATATTGAAAGCCCTCTAACGTAAGTTAATTACGTAAGGGACTTACTTAGTTATTCTGTGCTTACGTGAAGAAAACTGACAGGTGTAAGGCCGGCCTTAGGATATTATATTTTAATTTAGTAAAATTATATTTTAATTTAGTAAGCTAGTTTGTTAGTTTATTTAGTCAGGCGTGATCGAGGTTAAGAGCGGGCCCAATTAGCAAAAAAAAAGGAAGTTTTTGCAGTGTATTTATTTTTATCCTCCTAAATAAATAGTAAACATCATGAACTTAAGGCAACATTAACAACGATCCTTAAAAATAACTAGGACAAAGACTATATATTATACTACTCTGGCGTTGGAAAAATCAGCCCTTAATCAATAATTATTAGGCGTAGTGTATTGGTAGTGTATGGTTTTGTATAGTAGTCTACTTATAGATAAGTACTAACAATACTAACATAATTGTAAGCTAATATTGTTGCTAATATATACTAACAAGATATGGATTTTAATTGTCTGAAATAAATTATTCTGTTCTATTCTATTAATAATAAACTATTTTGATCAATTGTTCTTAGAGCTGATTTTTCCATCGCCAGATAACTTTTATTCGAGAAATAAAATAGACGTACGAAATAACTGTCAACATTTCAAAATTATTCCTCGAATAAAGTTATAAGTTAATTTTTATTCGTGGAATAAAATTTACATCTGACAGATTTTGTATGGAAGAACTGTAAAAAATTCAAAATTATTTCTTGGATAAAATTATCTGGCTTTAGAAATATCAGCCCTTAGTTAAACAAACGATAAATAAAGTGTGCCTACACATTGGCTATGTGCAGTAATCTTTTTCTTTGTGTGACAACTCATTTTTGACTACTGCTGCACATTGCACCTAAAGAAAGAAAGAAAGAAAAAAGTTTATTTGGACACAGTTCGTGAAACACAAAATAATAAAATAAAAAATAATGTTTCAGACAACAATAGTGTGTGCCTCACGGCTGCGCCAAAAAGGTTCATTTCAGCATTAATGCCAGACAGATGCTGTCTGACGCTGGTTTTCTAATGAACCTTTAGGGAAAAGTGACGGGGAGTCAGAGAGTACACACAGTCTCAACATACCTAATACATACCTACTACATAAAAATAAATAAATAAACTAGTAATTTCGTACAATATAATCTATATACTTATAATAAATCTGTAGAAGTGAAAATTCTGTACATTGAAAATAACAAAAAAATAAATGGCAGGGGGTGTTACTAGACCGACACCGAACCCAAAAATGTGATTAAAAAATTTTTTGTCTGTCTGTCTGTCTGTCGGTCTGTCTGTCTGTCTGTCTGTTTGTTCAAGCATCACGCAAAAACTACCGGTTCGATTACGATGAAACTTGGTATAATTATTCCTTAATATCCTGGGCACCACACTGGGTACTTTTTATCCCGGAAAAGTATATACAATAAAAAACAAACTTAATTTTGCGGTTCGATCCCTAGACCCGATTACTGTACCAACCGCAAATAATAAGTTTGTCGTAGGTTAGGTCACCCGCAGTGGAGTTCATTTTTATTCCTTTTAGTTTTTAGAGTTATTTAGGTTTATTTTTATATAAGTCGTAGTATAGATTTTAATTTTAAAGTATAGGTAGTGTATTTGATAGTGTACTTAGTGACCGTAGGTTACTTTATAATACTGTTAGGTAGGAGTAGTCATTCGTATAGATATTAGTTTTTAGGGATTTTGCTTATTTATTGAGTTTAGATTAGTTATCATCAGAAATAGGTTTACTTAGGTAGGTAGGTATTTAATTTTCTGTTATTGAGTTTACTTTTTTTTAATTAGGTATGTACTTAGGTAAAGATATCATATAGGTGCCCTCTTAATCACCACTAATGAGACACAATTGGTTTTCTATTGTAATTAGCCACAAAGGGCCCGCGAGATAGATGGCATTCTGGGGAAGCACATACCTACATTTTATCCTGTTAGCACGTTCCCGTGGGTAAATTTCCGACATCCACGCGGGCGAAGCCGCGGGCAGAAGCTAGTTACAAATAAAATCATCTGTTAAAATGCCAATATTATCAAATGGCTGCCTCGTTCGTTTAGTGTTCGGAAGCGCTACTGTTGAGCATGAGGTCCTGGGTTCGATTCCCGGGTCGGAAAAAGTATTATTGGATTTTTTCCATCTGAAACTTCGAGTGGCAGCCCAGAGTCTAGATTACTGTGTGATTACTTACTGATTAATTGTGTAATGTAAATGGTACACCACAGACTACCTACTATATTTGTCTCTCCTTAATTTTAATCCATCCAAAGGTTGTCTTTAAAAGATCGCTCTTAGCGATAAGACCGCCCATTGTGTCACCCTTTGTAAAATTGTATTTATATTATTTATGATCTGTAATTTGTATCAAAATCAAAAGTCATTTATTCAAATTAGGCTGAGAATCAGCACTTTTCGAACGTCAAAATTACAAAAGACAGTCCCCCAAAAACGCCCGCCCTTCACCACTTCCTAGTGCTATCGCTGGGAAGAAGAAGTGGTGCAACAAACTCCCCAGGAGTATGGTGTACAATAAAGAGTATTCTATTCTATTCTATTCTATTCTACTGTTCGGTTGACGGCAATAGGCCCGTATTACACATAACTGGCGAAATGTGGGTTCTTCTGCTCCACCCCGCGAGGAGGGCAAGCGCGATGTTATGTTAACAAAAGGATGCACAAATGTTCAAATACACAAACCCAGCTCCATAAACTAAGATTAAGAATCGGTTGGTTAGTTGAGAGATTCACATTTCAAACATTAGCTCGCCTTGACAGTGCAAGGCTGCCGTGTCCTAACTTACTAAAGAAAAGTTTTTGGCGCGAAAAATGTCGAAAATATCATTTTAAATTAAAACTTTAATTTTGTGCAACATTATGTTATTTGGTGTTTAGTGTTCGAGAAACATTCTTTTTTAAATTATTTTCTAGTTGTAAATGATTTACGTAGAATATTTTTTTAATTAAAAATTTCAAAATGGTGTACAAAATCACGGAAATGAAGGAAGTGGCACTACCTGTTAGCAGGATAAGATCGTTTTCTGCACAAGTAAGTACTTATTTCACATTTACATAAATACCTACTTAAAAAACAGGTCTTGAACTTCTTTTACATTTTACGTGGAAAAAGATAACCAAAGGCCTTATATTGCATTTTATGTTTCTAAGAGCTCTTATCTCATCTCATTTTTTGTTTTTTTTGTTTTGTGCTTGCCTCCTTGGTGTCGTTCCGTGATGTCATTTAGCCTTCGTCGAGAGTTGGGCTATCAAATTCGAAACATTTTTTAACCGTTCAAAAAAAAGGAGGAGGTTCTCAATTCGGTAGTTTTTTTTTTGTAGTTTTTGAGTTAGCTTCAATATTGTGTATTTTTGCCACTTTATATTGATGATGTTATAATAACTTCCTGTCACTGATGTTTACATAGCAAGTAGTGTCATACGAATTATAAGTTAAAGTCGGTTCCATAAGATAAGCCTTTAATGTAATTATTTATAAATGATTGGCTGTGTTTATGCCACATTTGCTATACAACTCAGGCATTCAGTAATCGAATCTGCACATACTCTGCTGTTTTTTTATTTACTAGACTAAAATGTACCTAATAAACACTGTCAACATGACAAAAAAGGTCAATCACAGCTGTCATTTTGGTCTAGCAAATTAAAAAAAAGCGGCCAAGTGCGAGTCGGACTCGCCCATGAAGGGTTCCGTTTTACGATTTATGACGTATAAAAAAAAACTACTTACTAGATGATATCGTTCAAACCAATTTTCGGTGGAAGTTGCTACATGGTACAGCTCACTGGTGTACTGGTATGGACAGCTCACTTCACCTGAGTTTTCACGGTGAGATGGTTACAGAATCGCACTGCTGTGGTCTTTAACCCTGGCCTTGACTAAACCGCGTGTAATTTCGAAGACATTGCCCTAAGTATAGACAGAACGTAAACGGATATTTCATTGTAGTGTTTTCTCGTCACATTGTAACATACCAGATATGATTTAAGTCATGTTTCAGGAAACTGAGAAGATTTTTAGCAATAAATAATAATAATAAAGTTTATTAATCAAAAAGTAACAATAAAGTTTAGTAAAATTCGGTAAGCCATAAACTAATCATCGCTGGTATCTTGTGATCTAATATTGAAAGACTTTATCAAGGGTAAAGTGGAGACAACTCATATAAAAAACCGGTCAAGTGCGAGTCGGACTCACGCACGGAATGCTCCGTACAAAACGGGTTTCGGTTTTTTTCACATTTCATGATTCTAAGTCAATGTTTCGGAACATGTATCCTATCTTTTGATTGCGTTGACTTAGAAGTTTGATTTTTTCCCTGCTTCAAGAGATTGCAGCCCTGAGTATTTGGTATTAATTTTATCTGGATAACTCCACGCATTCCTGAGAAAATGGGTCTTGACTGACGGACAGACCGACGGACAACGAAGTGATCTTAAAAGTGTTCCGTTTTGCCTTTCGAGGTACGGAACTCTAAAAATGTGGAGTTAACGAAAACATCGTCATAATCAATCAATCAGCGTATAACGTGCAGCGGCGTCCTCTCTGTGAGAGGGAGTGGGCCGTAATCCACCACGCAGGCCCAGTGCGGGTTGGTAGATGTCATATTATGTTTTCGAATTTTTGGTTTCAGAACATGCCAGCGCCCTAATTGCGTAACACATAATCAATCGGAATCGGTTTCATTTTGACAGTTCAACCACATTCATTGCGTTATTTACGTGTTGAGCAGACTGTTAGGGTTAATGGATGAACACCAAGGAAAGGCTTGTTATAAGGATTTATATAATACGTTTATTATCCTTTTATGTTTATATATTGGAAGGTGTGTTTACTAAGTGTTGATTTCGAAATAAAAACTTTTATTCCTAACACAGTTTCGAACTTATGAATATGAAGCAATGGATTAGCAATTTGCTTCAAAATGATTCTGATTCCGATTGATTGTGTGTTACGCAATTAGGGTGCAGTTTCCTCACGATGTTTTCCTTCACCTCTTTAAGAGCAGTGGTGATGAAACAAATTACACAAAGTTAAGCGCCTGTCTGGGTTCGAACCTACGACCTACAACTCATAAGTCGCTGACGTTACCACTAGGTTACCACTGCTCCAACAAATTCCAACATCTAATCAAAAATTTTGTCAATGAAAACTTAAAATTACAAGCACAACGTAAATAACTACGAACGCTACTAAACTAACTTCGTATCTACTTCTTACAATACTATCAGAAATAGTAAAAATATAACCCTGCCTTTGCTGTCACACAGTCGGGTAAAAACAGCTGTTGACAAGGTCGTCTTGGTTCAACTAAGAGAGCAATCAAAAAACGTTCAGATGGTACTTCAGCATCGAGATAATCTTCCGTACAGTTTTTTGTCGACTATTTCCGTGAACAGTGTTACGCAGTGTTTGTTGATAGTGGCGCCGATTCCTTTGTTCACAAACTAAACTAAATGTATGTTCAGTGCATCTTTTTCTTTCTATTTCATTAAGAAAAGGATAGAAGATAAATATTAGTTTAGTCCTGTCAAATTAGTCAGCGCCTGGCGTAAATTGACGTATTTTTAGAGTACCCAATTTTTAAATCACGTCTAACTTGTCTATGGAGTATCTTAATTTGACAGGACTAAACTAATATTTATCTTTTGTCGTTTTCATAATGAAGTAAAAAAAAAGGTGCACTGAACTTAAATTTAGTTTAGTTTGTGAACAAACGAATCGGCGCCAGTGTCAATGAAAGTTAAGTAGGTACTCAATTATTTAATTAATTAATGTTTTCCCCGCTACCTGATGATATACAGGGTGGGTGGGAGGGGACATCGACGCGATAACTGTAACTAGGAATTCAGCACATGATTCTAGACCTAGATTCTAGCGTAGATAATCGATGTCGGTGATCAAAAATATCTCCTCATAATCAGCCTATATTGTTCCCACTGTTGGGAGTTGGGACACAGACCTCCTCTCTTAGAGAGGGAGTGGGCTATAGTCTCCCACGCGGGCCCAGTGCGGGTTGGCAGATGTCACATCTCTTCAAAAAAATATCTGCTGTTTCATAAATGAGGCCATGAGAGCCACAGTGGCCTAACTGTCATTTTTTCAATACTGACTTTATTTGAAAATACTGCTCTAAACTGTAAAAGTCATAGCGCCACAGTGGCCTAAAAATTAGTTCAATTTTTTTCAGTTAGGCCACTGTGGTTCTCTGCTCTAAACTGTAAAAGTCATAACGCCACAGTGGCCTAAAAATTTGTTAAATTTTTTTGTGTGGTACTTTCTGGCCGCGCCACAGTCGCATTTTGAATCGGAGTTAATAAGAATAAATGTACATAATATGTTCATTATTGTACTAAATAAAATAAAAATAGTACTTGAAAGATTCGCGAGATATTTAACAAAATCGGTGGCGCGGCCAGAAAGCATGCTTCCTAGCCGCGCCACCGCGTACACTGCAACAAATAGGATATTTATGTGAAAACTCAATGGTAAACAATTGTACGACTATTGTTTATTCTATTCGTAATGAGAAATAGTGAAAAGTCATTACCTACATGATAAATTGAATAATATCGAAACTAAAATACTACTTCGACTATGGCAGAACTGTCAGACAGTTACGATTGTTGTTCCTATACATTATAATTATTTACTGACAAATGAAAAATAATATGTTGTAAAAAAATTCATCAGAAATTAAAGTCCAAATAATTTCTATTCATACTTTAATCATAATGAATATAATCGTGTAAATGTTTCATTCCTCATATTAATATAACCTATCAATTCTGAACCGTCTCTGAAAATTTGGCTTGTCATTGAAAACTAATATGGGGTTAGCTTTTTCAATAAAAGACTTGGTTTACAAAATGTTTATCCAAAAGGGTAATTATTTTATATAACAATTTATGACTTAATATTCATAATCAAATGAGAGTGTACTAGAATTGAATCTGTTTTTAATTGTAACATCTTTTTAGACATATCGTCGTAACATTCCCAACATTTTTTTTTTTACTGTACGTCGGCTATGTACTCTATAATGTCCCACTCCAGAGCCATCACTTGATAGAGGAGGCAAGAATTCGATTACTGCACTCAATACAAAAATGTTATCTTGTAACATAATTTCCTCAGGAATGTCGTTTAAAGAAAGATCCATATCCAATTAATAAAATATGAAATAATTTGAAATTTCAAATTTTGTTCTCAGTTTTCCTTTGCATTGATCGGTTTTACAATCATGCTATATCATCAAAGCAGATTTCAGTTCTTCTAGACTCACAGACAGCCGTTTTCCACGCTTCATTCTGAAGAGTTGATGGAATATTAATTGCAAAAACTAACACACTGTATTTATAAAAACACACTGTATTTATGATAACACGCATCCGCATTGACGTTAACCAATGCAGTAGTCTATAGTCTATTATCCGTAGAAAAAACTAATACTTACATTATGTAGGTAGTTGCAAAAAATATTCAGTATTGATATAAAAGTACCTACGAAAGCCTTGTAATTTCTTTTTTACAAGAATACCTACATTACCTACTGTAATTAGTATTGGCATAACCGATTTTGAAGTTTCGATATTCATCCTATAGATAATGACTTTTTGCAGTATTTTTAATCATCAATAGAATAAACAATAGTCGTACAATTGTTTACCATTGAGTTTTCACATAAATATCCTATTTGTTGCAGTGTACGCGGTGGCGCGGCTAGGAAGCATGCTTTCTAGCCGCGCCACCGATTTTTTTAAATATCTCACGAATCTTTCAAGTACTATTTTTATTTTATTTAGTACAATAATGAACATATTATGTACATTTATTCTTATTAACTCCAATTCAAAATGCGACTGTGGCGCGGCCAGAAAGTACCACACATTTTTTTCAGTTAGGCCACTGTGGCTCTCATGGCCTCAAATAAAAGTACTTATGGAAAAATAAAACTTGAGAGGTGTCAAGGGACACCCGGATGGAACGAAGTATAACTGGCTTGCTTTCTATAAGAGAGAGAGAGAGAGACAGACAGAGAAACACGCGCACGCCGCACGGCTTACAACTTTAGCAAAAAGTGTCGTTCAAACTTTTGGTTTTAATTTTTTCCGTCTAGCCCCCTTTCGCAATGCACGATAAGGAACTTCGTTCCAAAAATGCATTTTTTTTAAATAACCGACTAATCATTTCGACGCATGGTTCAGAATCATTTACTGAATCCATGGTGATAGGTTGTGCGTCGAGGTCCCTGCCACCTTGTGTATCCTCCCGACCGATTTCAGTCGAGGTGGCCAATCTCAACGAAGATAAGCCAGGTATTATAGATTTATAATTTTATATTTATTGGAACGAAGTCCCTTGACACCTCTCAAGTTTTTTTTCAATTCAATGTGAAATGAGACAAGGATACAATCTGAAATAACAACAAAGCTATGTTATTTAATAAATTATGACCGATGTCGCAAAAAAGCCCCGGAAAAATCTTGAATTAATTATTAAACGTGACTAAAATGAATAGTCTTTTTGACATTCAAAAGTGCCTTTTATGTACCTATTTAAAATAAATGTTTTGAGTTTGAGACGTGTAAAGGATGATTTCCAGCAAACGGCTCGCATCGCATCGGATCGGTATGGATTTAACAATCTTTAATCGATATTAAATTGTGTACACAGTATTTAAAGTCGATATTACCAAGTTGCTTACAGCAGCCTGACCGCGGGCGTCTTCCGCGACACTCGATCGTAGCCGAAAGTATGCTGCGACGTGCGACCGGCTCCGTTCGCATGTCGTCGTATCCGATCGAATCCTTTCGGCATTAGAACAGTCAGCACGGTAGGAATGAAACTATTTGACTAGGCGCAGAAAGGAGCCAATCGTATGCCTCGATATCCTGCCAGACGCGATCGGCTGACGCTGCCTCCGTTCGTGTCCTTTCCGATCAGATGCGGTGCGATGCGAGCCGTTTGGTGGCAATCATCCTTATGTCTATCATAGTTACAATTATTGCAAAATGTTATTTTCCAGATGGTTTCATTTTTGAGGGCCATAATAATATTATCAGGATCAAAACTGGTCGAATTAAATTAACTAGCGTAACTTCTCAGACGACGTGATAAAACAAAAAAATATGTTATGAGATTTTTATTGGGGTCAACGACCGCAGGTCGTGTATTACTTGAAGTACTTAATATTTTTTTTAGTTGAGTTTGACTTTAGTAAAGTCAGTATTTTTTGTTTTATCTTGTAGAAATAACACGAGTTTATTTCTAGTAATCCAACAAAAGATCGTAAAATATATATTTTTTTGTTTTTGCGAAACTACGGAGCCGTGATGGGTTTAATACATGGTGGTTTAATACATGGTGTTTTAAACCCATCACGGCTCCGTAGTTTCGCTAGCATATTTAATTTATCCCTCTATTGCAGCGCTTCAATCGTTCTATCTTCGCTACCTCAGTTTCTGACTATTTTTCGGCTGCTCATTAATCATAAGTTACGTGTCACATTATATATTCAACAATAACTAACCTTGACCCACAATGTATGTAGGCCAACGTTCATTTAGTTAAATATAATAATAATAATATCCCTGGACATTTCACACAGCGCCATCTAGTCCCAAGCTAAGCAACCTAATGCTTGTGTTATGGTAACAAGATGGCTGATAAACTACTTATAAACATTTTTTTTTTTTTGTAAATACATACATATTATAGATAGAAGAAAAACACCCAGACTCGGAACAAATACATGTAGGTCATACAAATATTTGTTCCGTGCGGGAATCGAACCCGCGACACGCAGCGCAGCAGTCAATCGCTTAACCACTGCGCCAACCGTGCCGCCAAATAAATAAAAATATATATTTGCATAATGATGTACATAAAGGGGATTCACATAAGATTTCCGGGGATTCACATAAGATAATTCTCTATGACACGATGAACGAAACCGCACAAAATCAATGCGAGATTCGCGGGATTAGAGCTAAGGAATTGACGTGGCAGAACCACGTAAGGAGTCCTTAAGTGGTCATAGTGAATTAGGGCCCAGGTTTGTTGCTCATAATATATTCAACAAAGAGCTAACTTTGACTGCTCAAAGTTGATTCTAATAACATTCTCACATCATCTGCCTGCCTTTTCCCAGAGTATGTTAGGGTCGGCTTCCAGTTTAACAGGATGCAGCGGAAAATGGGGTGACTGCTTATCTGACCTCCAAAACCCAGTTATTGGGTAATACGATACCCCTTGGTAAGACTGGTAGTCAGACTTTCGGGCTTCTGACGACACGTCACTACTGTCAAACATCCACCAAGGAACAGCCGAGACGGGACTAACGGCTTAACGTACTTTCTGAGGTTCGGAGCGGTCTTAGCATGTAAAGATAGTCACCCATCGACGGACCATCCGTGACAAGTATAGCTTAACGTGATCAGTCGACCCGTGCGGCTGGTATTACTTAGCCACAAGCCCCTTCACATAGTGATATAATTATTGATTGGCAAATTATTTCCTTGGCGATAAAGGACAGATGAACATCTGTCCTTTATCTCTGATATAAAGCGGAATGCTACAGCTTAGAGCACGTGTGGGGTGGATTCGCGTGTTCATTTATATTATGCATTCATATTTTATGAACATAATGTTCATTAAAGATCATAAAGATGATTAGGAAATTGCCGATGACTGATACAATTATTTATAAGTTAGAGTTGCCATAACAAATAAAGATAAAAACAAGTCGCCTCTTATAATTAATATCTATGACGTATTATTATGGAAAACTTGGGGTTTCACAACCAATTAAGAATCCTACATGGCTTTGAAACCCCAGGTTTTTAATCTAGCGAATATAAATAATAATATTAAATTTATTAATTAAAAAATTATAAGGAATGAAAATTAGTACAGTGTTGCCTAAATGAATAGAAGCAAATGTGGACTGGTCAGCACCCTAATTGCGAAACACACAATCAATCTCAATCTGAATCATTTTGAAAGATATTGCTAATCCATTGCTCCATATAATCGAAAAATGAGTCTGCTCAACAACGTTAATAACGCAATGAATGTTGTTGAACTGTCATAATGAAATTGTTGCCATTGTTACGGATATAGTGTGTTACGCAATTGCCCCTCTGGTCTGGAGACTTGGTCTGGTCGTCGCAAGCGCTACTGCTGGGCGTGAGGCCCTGGGTTCGATTCCCGGGTCGGGTCAAGTTTTATTGGCTCTCAGCAGCAGCTCGGTATCTGGATTTGTGCTCGGTTCATGAGAATTTAGTTATTGTTATACATTTTAGTTATCTTTACATTATTATTATTTTTCTTTAAGCTAACATTTAAAATAATAATATGTACAACATGTGAAAAAATAAGCAAAAGAATCATAGGGCATCCCAAAATCCGTCCGCAACGCTGTCAACAGAACAGTGCTCAAAAGGCTGGCAGCATTGCCACGTTGTATGGCGACGCTAATTCTTTGGACAAGGAACAGGCCAGCCCTCTGGTCACGTGAAGAGTAGACTAACCTCTTGGCGATATCTCGTGGGCACCAACCAAGTGGGCACTCGGACCCCGTGGCCCTAGTGTTTCAACCCCAAACGGCGATTACATAAATAATTCGGTTGCTGCTCCCTGTGGCAAAAGATATTACGTCGTAGGTAGCTGAGTCGTCTGCATTAGGTACAACATAATGAATGTAAAGTTGAATGTGCATGTACTCACTTAGTAACAATTTGTAGATTGGTACGTTTTCCTGTTCAGCTCACTGCTTTGCTACCTAAGTAAAAGAATAATATATTTTATTTTCCTTATGGAAAAGGGAAAAAGGCAATTTTATTGTATGTACTTATTACTTACTAGCTGCGCCCCCGGTTTCACCCGCATATGTTTCGATCCCGTGGGAATATCGGAATAAAAAAGTATCCTATATGTTAATCGTGTGCCAAATTTCATCCAAATCCGTTCAGTAGTTTTTGCGTGAAAGAGTAACAAACATCCATCCATCCATAGGATAGAAAAAGTATAAGCACAATCCTGTGCTTATACGTTTTTACGTTTTAAAGCCACATCATGTGATTCTGACGCACTATGTAAGTTCTTGACCTACGTACTTGCGTTGCAATAGGATGTTCAGTCCATTGATCATCTGTACCTTATACTTAGCGCGCAAAGCTACCTAATTTGGTTTCAGGCTTGAAGACCTTAATTAAATGTTTGTCTTCAGAACAAGCGGAGTACTGTCACAGTATTACAATATTTCTTAAAGTAGCGCGACGAATGTACTTGCGCTGAGCAACGGAGGGGAACTCGCGGGGGGTCGGGCGGCGCGGGCCACGTACCGCAAACACGCTTAGTTTGCGGTACCGAGCGCGAAGGGCAGACTCGGGCGTGTTTTTTGTGTAATAATTTTATGACACTTACATATTCTATAATGGTGCGCACAAACTGTTCTGTGTATGGACGAAATCGACTTCGAAATCCCAGTAGATGAACACAAATGCTTATCAATAATAATATCCCTGGAATAAATAATAAGATAAAACTACGCGTCAAATTATTCTGACGAACCAACAACAAGTAATTTTTACTTACGTAAACGTGCATACAATACTATGCATGATACCTTTGGTGGAGTACAGGTACCTACAGCTGATTTCGTTGAATACTGTAGGTACTAAACTGAAAGCCTGTTTTAGACAAAATTTCCACTCGTTTGTTGGAAACAATATTTTAGATAGATTATTTGAAATACTATACTGTAGAATTTAAATCACAGCCAACATGTTCATGTTTTCCTCATTCTCTTCTAATCAGATTGTTCATCCGAATGCGAATACATTACGTAGTTAAATATAATAGACAATTAAGAACATCCAAAAATAAAGTGTCACGTAAATATTTAGCAGTGCAACATATGTAAATATATATTTATGAATAAATAATTACATTAGATTTAATAATCACAATTTTTTTAATGTTCTTGTACATGTACATTCAAAAAATTCGCCAGCAGGTCAAGCTACCCGAAACTGTCAAATTTTCCCAATCAACCTTGAACCTTAATGCTTTTGCTATAAGGTTGAAACTCTATTAAAGAAATTTGACAGATTGTAGTAGCTTGATGTGCTGGCGTCTGTACATATGAATAAATGATTACGTCATAATAGTAATAATCATAATTGTTTTATTTCCCATTTGGTGACAACCCTAGCATATTCGCATGTGACACCGTAAGTACCTACACTGGCGGCGGCATCGCGCGACATCAAAGGCGTTGCGCTACTGTAGGAAATATTTAATACTGTGGTACTGTGTAACACACTATGAGTGGAGATTGCATTCATTTTGACAGTTCAACAACATTCATTGCGTTATTTCCGTTGTTGAGCAGACAAGTTTTTCGAATAGGTATATGAAGCAATGGAATAGCACTATCCTTTAAAATGATTCAGATTCAATTGACACTGTGTTACGCAATTAGGGTGCAGATTAGTTAATTCGTGCCAGCATTCTAAGGTATATGTTCTTTCCTCTTGATGCAAGCATGAAAGTAGTGGTCTTCAGAAACTGTTTTTTTTTTAAGTGAAAACTTCTTTAGCGGCGTTGTGCACTTTTGTTGTGATGGGTAAAAAATGTTAAACTCGCGTCAGAACACGTGACCTGATCGAAAATTCGTAAGACGGAGCTCGCGTCAGGACACGTGACCTGATCGAAAAGACGGAGGAAGAGTAGACCGCATTCCAAAATATCAAAAATGCACAACGTTAATATTCAAGTTTTCACTTCTGCTGGCACTCCCGGAGTGCAACCCGTTTTTTTAATTGTCATCATCATCTGCCAAGCCTGTTCCTATTATGTTGGGGTCGACTTCCAGTCTAACCGGATGCAGCTGAATATCAGTATCTGACTTTAAAGAATTTCCTATTTGACTTCCACAAACCAGTTACTGCCTTCTTCATCAGTCTGCACTGTTCATCACGTGTATGGAAGATTTTTTCCTGCTGCGGAATCAGGGTTTTTATCGTGTGACTGCAATCTTACCTGATCTTTTCCTCTTGTAGTGGAACATATTCATTTCAATTCAAATATTGTATTTCACATAAACCTACATGGGCACTTATGAAACGTCAGAAGCTAGGAGCACGGTTTCAATTGGTCGTCCTATGGAGAAGAAATGGCGAGAAACTTCACGGTTAAAATAATTGGCTTGTACAATGTTTTCATATAGGTAACAGTGTTAATATTATGTACTCGTATGAGAGGACAGCGTAGGCCTGTCAACAAGTACTTATCATTTAACATAAGTAAGCAACATTACTTACCGATGAACCTCAAGACTAATCTAATTAATGTTATTATTAAACATTGTTACAGCTGTTAGCAAGTATGGCACCGAACCTGCTTCTCATGGACTTGGGCATGGCCATCAGTTTCGCCACCATAGTGATACCAGACCTTCTCAACGCCCCAGGGGGTCTCTCATTCACAGACACTGAAGCTTCGTGGTTCGGTAAGTACCAACCTGTTACGAGTAACACAATGACGACTGGTCATCTCGGAAGTTTTTTTTTTACTTTGAGCAATTCAGTCTTTCGCAGTCTCTAAAGTTATGCCAAAATATAATTATCTGCGTAATTGACATCGTAATTTTTCTGTTCTCTACTATTATCCAGTGTGAAATGTCCAGGGATATTATTATTATTATTATTTTAATGATTACCCTGCTGGAAAAGTGCTTTTAATATTATTCAATCGAGCAAAACCTGACGAGAATTAGTCAAAAAACTTGTGATCTGAATTGGATTTTAATCTAAAGCATCGAGATAGAGAGTGGTAGCCCAGTGGTAACGGCCGTGACGCACGTGTTGTAGATCGTAGGTTCGAGCTTTAGCAGGCACTTTCATCACCAGTTTTCTCAAAACGGTGAAGGAAAACATCGTGAGGAAACAGGCATGTACTAAAACCAAAAATTTGAAGGCATGTGAGATCCGCCAACCCCCACTGGGCCCGCGTGGTGTATTATGCGTACATGTTTGTGGTGTCCCACCAGTGGAAACATTAGGATTATACTTATGCTGAAACATAGTACAGTCAACAGTAAAAGTAGATGATCAAAATGAGAAATTCAATACTAATGAACGGAGTTCGCGTCAGAACTGTGTGGCGTCGAAGTGATTCAAAAGTATGTGATTGTAAATTATACCAAACATTTACTACTAGTATAATAATAATATAATAATATCCCTGGACATTTCACACAGCGCCATCTAGTCCCAAGCTAAGCAACCTAATGCTTGTGTTATGGTAACAAGATGGCTGATAAACTACTTATATACATTTTTTTTTTGTAAATACATACATATTATAGATAGAAAAACACCCAGACTCGGAACAAGTAAATGTAGGTCATATAAATATTTGTTCCGTGCGGGAATCGAACCCGCGACACGCAGCGCAGCAGTCAATCGCTTAACCACTGCGCCAACCGTGCCGTCGAAAGTATAGCTGCCATATAGCTGCGAACTCCGTTGATTAGTATTAAATTTCTGATTTTGATTATCTACTTTTGCTGTTGACTGTACTAGCTCATAATATTTTTATTACAGGCAGTCTTTCATTTCTGACGCAGCCATTCGGAGCTCTAGTATCAGGGCCATTTGTGGACTACGTCGGTAGGAAGAGAGCCACTTTCCTAGTCAACCTGCCCCATGTGATAGCCTGGATCCTTATGTACTTCGCGTGGAACGTTCCTACCTTGTTTATTGGAAACGCACTGCTGGGGCTCGGTACTGGAATCATGGAAGCACCTATCAACTCTTATGTTGGTGAAATTAGGTAAATAGAGAAACATTGGTGACTGAATTTACAACCCATAGGTTAACTTGCCGGTCACTTAGTTATTTTTAAGGGCAATCCTTTCAATATTCAATTGGACTTCGAATCGTACAATTGGAATCGGACTGTCAAAACACAGAGAAACTCTCCGATGTTGGGCAGACCAATTTTTCGAACATATGAAGCAATGGATTGGCAATATCCTTCAAAATGATTCAAATTATAAGGTGCTGGAGCAATAATTGCTAATTAAATGCCATTTTTAATGCTGAAAATGCTGAAGGGACGAAACGCATGTAACTAAAAGAGTGATGAATATACATGTTGATGGATGGAGAGGGAGAGGAAGGCCGAAGAAAAGATGGATGGATTGTGTGAGAAATGATATGAAAGAGAAGGGAGTGAATGATAGCGTGACGGCTGACAGAGGAGAATGGAAGAAGAAAACGTGTTGCGCCGACCCCAAGTAACATGGGATAAGGGCAGGAAGATGATGAATGCTGAAAATGCTGCCCATAAATGAAGAAGATTGACAAAACTTCAAGATGACTATTTGTATGATATTCTGTCCTGTGTTCACTTCCCCATTTAACCTTCAAAGCAAGAGTGATCAGGCATCTTCTGGGCACGCTCGTTCCATAATAGACCTCATCCATTACTTTCCATCAGTCGTGATCGAGGTTAAGAGCAGGCCCATATAGCAATAAAAAAAAATAAAAAAAATATCCATGTTTCAGTGAGCCGTCAATACGTGGAGCATTATGCACCATCACCCAGTTATTCCTATCCATCGGTGTATTTGTGATGTACTTCCTCGGCTCCGTGGTCACGTGGCGCATCGCTGCCATCATCTGTATCTCCGTACCCTTCACTTCTATGCTTCTCGTGTTATTTGGCGCTGTAAGTATTCAGGCATAATAAATGTTAATAGTACAAATTGTAAACGGTTAAACGGATGTTAACACAATTAGGGAAAACTGAGGTGGATTGGCAAAGGGCCCAATGATATAATGTCATTGTATTATAGGGAGTCTGATTATTGTCGCGAAATAATATTGAAAACACAATCACTGACTAATATACTCACCAATATATCAACCAATCCAATATATCACTGGCTAATAAAAGACTTTCAACAAGACGGCTAATTTATTTGTTGGAAGTCTAGTTTTGATCAAATCTAGTAAAAACAGATCTCATTCGTTCGCCTCGTTAAGGATTTTCAATATAATGTGTGTCCAATCAGTGTCTTCTGCCTATTATGACTTACGTAGCCAAAACATGGAGACTCACGGTACGGCTGGTCCAATTTAAGGTTAACGCTGGGCGAGGTATGGAACGGGATATGCTTGGAATTTCTCTGAAGGATCGAATTCGAAACGAGGTCATCTGACAAATCCCTGAATCGGCAAATGTAAGGTAGAATGCCCTCAGGCTAGGTGGAGTGACGATCTGCACCAGATCGCTGGTAGCAGCTGGATGAGAGTTTGGTCGAATCGATTTGAATGGCATACGATTAGATAGGCCTATGTCCAACAGTGGACTGTAGGCTGATAATTGCGATCTAGTCCAAACACGATATAGTCCTAACAAGATCTAGTCATATCGAGATTAAGTCCTATAGCGAACTAGTCATATCTGCTATTTAGTCTTATCGAGAGGTAGTCTTAAATCAAACAAATGTTCAATGTTATTTTTTAGGTGCCTGACACACCAGTATGGCTACTATCTCAAGGTCGAGAAAAGGATGCCCTAAAGTCACTGTGCTACCTTCGCGGGTGGACCACAGCTGATAATGTACAGGACGAGTTTGACAAACTGGTGGTGTACTCCAAGAGCTTGGACGGCTGTGTTATCTGCTGGAAGGAGAAACGGGACGAGTCTGAATGTGATCATAATAAGATGAATGTTTTTAAGAGGTAATGATTAAGGGGCCGTCTCCACGAAAGAGAGGATCACGGCGATATTATCGTCGTGCCAAGTATTTCTATACACTCTCTTAGAACATGTCTCCACATGGCGATATCATAGCGGCGAGAATTTGATGGCGTGGCGAGACTATTGGCGCGATTCTCTCGCCCGTAGAGATGGCGCTTCGACTAGTTGCAGTTGATCAAATTCTGGTCTAGTGAAACATGACATGAATTTAAAGACAGACTCAATCTTTTTCCACATAATCTATACTTCTATACTAATATTATAAAGAGGAAAACTTTGTTTGTTTGTTTGTTTGTTTGTAATGAATAGGCTCAAAAACTACTGGACCGATTTAGAAAATTCTTTCACCATTCGAAAGCTACATTATCCACGAGTAACATAGGCTAAATTTTATTTTGGAAAAAAATAGGGTTCCGTAAGATATTTGGGTTTTTCGGGCACAAGGTGTAAAAAATCAACCAGAAAAGTTATTTTGTATCTTTATGGGTTATTTTGATTTCCTTTTGAGATACGCAATCCTGTCACAAATCCGAAATCTACGCGGATGAAGTCGCGGGCAGAAGCTATAACTTATATACCTATGGAACGAAGTTCCTTATCGCGCGTTGCGAAAGGGGGCTAGACGGAAAAAATTATGACCAAAAGTTGGAACGACACTTTTTGCTATAGTTATAAGCCGTGTGGCGTACGCGTGTTTCTCTGTCTGTTTCTCTCTCTCTCTCTCTCTTATAGAAAGCAAGCCAGTTATACTTCGTTCCATCCGGGTGTCCCTTGACACCTCTCAAGTTTTTTTGTGTTACTAACAGTATTAATATGGACTTCGTCTGAAATAAATTTCTTATTATTATTATTAATAACATGAAAACTTTTGTAGATTCTTCATTAAGTTCAACATAGTGATGCTGTGCAAGGAGACCCTGAGGCCCTTAACCCTCACCATGTTATACTTCACATTCTATGTCATGAGTGGCCTCAACCCGGTCAAACCAAACCTGGTCAACGTTTGCTCTGCCTTCGGAATGGCTGATGACAGCAAAAACATTGTGGTAAGCATTTCGGTTTTTATTAGGTACCATTATCAGCAGCCTTGTAATTAAGATTCAGATCTGAAGATTTAGATTCAGATCAGTACCATTACTCATTTGCCTAGCCTTTTCCCAACAATGTTGGGTCGGCTTCCAGTCTAACCGGATGCAGCTGAGTAGGTACCAGTATTTTACATGGAGCGACTGCCTATCTGACCTCCACAACCCAGATACTGGGTAATACGATACCCAGTATCTGGGCCCAACCAGTCTTAGCTGGTTGTCAGACTTTCAGGCTTCTGACAACCTGTAACGACTGTCTAAGATCCATGAATGGCAGACAGGACCAAAGACTTAACGTGCTTTCCGAGAAACGAAGTGGTCTTGGTATGTAAAGATGTTCACCCATCTACGGACCAATCGTGGCAAGCCTAGCTTAACCTGATCGATCGACCCGTGCGGCTGTCATTACTTAGCCACAAGCTCTCTCAGTACCTACCAGTACTAATATCAGTAAACATACCATCATGGTCATTGAAACAAAAATATATGTAAAGTAAAGTATGAAGCAATAGATGTCAGGTTGTTATTCTCGGCTCTTCACGCGAATCTGCGTTTTACATTTTTACCAACTAATTGAAAAACTGCTATCGTCTTTCATTTGTCTTATTTAAAATAATAATGGCACACATGTTCGAAAAACTGCTAATTAGATTCACTAAGTTAAAAAATTTTGTCATGTGTTTCAAGTTATGTATTTGACGTCAGTAAATGAGACGAATCACTGTTCTATTATTGCCATCAATCGTGAATACAACTGCCTCTAACTAAGGCCATTACAGAGCTCTCAACATTCATTACTTTGTACAGGCTACAATGTTTTATCCGTGATCATTTGTTTCTGTGTTTATTAACTGCGATTAGTAAGACTAAAACAATTTAATGCCATCATTTCACTTATTACTTTTGTTTGCAAAGAACCGAATCACTCCGTATCATCGTGATATTGATAAAAAAATATCAAACGACTTCAAACTTTCAGCCTACTGGTAAATACTGCTCAAAATACTAGAAGTAGTAACTGCTTATTTGTATTTATATTTCGTAGCGTTGAAACGCCACACAAGGTGGACCGATGAACTTGTGAAGGTTTCAGGAATCCGCTGGATGCGGGAACACAGATGTCGCGGTGCTTGGGGGAGGCCTATGTGCAGAAGTGGACGTCTTTCGGCTGAAATGATGATGATGATTTATATTGACGGCACGGTTGGCGCAGTGGTTAAGCGATTGACTGCTGCGCTGCGTGTCGCGGGTTCGATTCCCGCACGGAACAAATATTTATATGACCTACATGTATTTGTTACGAGTCTGGGTGTTTTTCTATCTATAATATGTATGTATTTACAAAAAAAATATGTATATAAGTAGTTTATCAGCCATCTTGTTACCATAACACAAGCATTAGCTTGCTTAGCTTGGGACTAGATGGCGCTGTGTGAAATGTCCAGGGATATTATTATTATTATATTTCTAAAAACAATAATAATTTTTGAACAAATCAATCATTTTTTTTTTTAATTTATCTCTCTATTGTTTCAGGTAATGGTAGGCGTAATAACACTAATAGCGAGCATCGTCGTAATCGCCATCATAAAATCCTTGGGCAAACGCAAAATAGGCATCACAGCTATGCTTGGAACGGCCGTCTGCTGCACTGCCCTCAGCGTCTACGCGGAAACACATCTCGACAAAAATGTGTTCTCATACGATCCTAAGACATTCCCCAAGGAGAAGAGCGTGATACCTTTGATATTCTTCTATCTTCTTACTATTTTCACTGGGTGCAATGTGTCCTGGGTTATTCTAGGAGAGGTTTTCCCTTTCAGGTGAGTTAACCTTTCTATTTTTTTGAATATTCCAAAACTCTAATGGGTATATTTGAATGACTCCTATTACATATTCTTTATCAGGAGTCGAGCCACAGCTCAAGGTACCGGAGCTGCCTGGAACTACGTGGTCACTTTCATCGGTTCCAAGACTCTCATTGACTTGGAGACTAACTTCAGACTGACCGGTGCCTTCGCCACGTACGCAGCCTTCGCTTACCTCGGCACCATCTACCTTTACTTCTTCATGCCCGAAACTGAAGGAAAACCTCTCCAAGAAGTTGAATCGTTCTACGAAGGACCACTCAGGATATTCGCCGACGATTGGTTCATAAACATGTTCAAGAAAAAGAAATAGACATTTTATGTATACTTAATATATATGTAATTGTAGACTAAGAACAAATTAGACTAGATCCAATTATGTTTAATATAAATAATTATTACAAACCGTATTTTGCTTTTATAGTCTACTTGAAGCTTTCTTAAAGTTAAGCAGTGAGTATTATAATAAATTAAAAAACTATGTTTAACATCATGTATATTTCTACTGTTGGGGATCCTCGATTTTCGCCATAAACAAGGGCAGAGAGCTTCTATTGTCCCACAAGACGGCAATGAAGGGTCGATTAACTTTGAACACTACGGAAGGTTCGTCGTATGATAGTGCTACTGCTGCGAAAGCTGTGGCAGCGGCTGCAGTACCTCCTTTTTCGTCGATAGACAACGTCGCAGAGTGAACTGCTGAAGATATGGTCGGCGAGTGGGATCCGTATGCTCCAATCCCATTGAGCTCGGAGTAATCACGACGGAATATGTTTGTGATACCCATCTGAAAAGAAGATAATTCATAAAGTTACGTCAGTATTTCTCTGATAAGTACCTCAGGTAAGAAATATAGTATACAAATAGTGGGTCTCCATTAGGTGTAGGTCACTGACCTATACGCTGGACTTCATACTATCGATGACAAAACGAAGACATTTGATTTTCGCCATTTTGGCTCTAATAGCTACGTGAGCGTCCGTGGAACTAACATTTTTGATAAAACTCATTTACAAATTAAAGTAAACACAAAATACACAAACATGCCTTATTCCACGATTTAGACCTAACTCATCAAAGACGTACTCAACTCATAAAATACCTACTAAAAAGTTTCGCTATGCACGCAATTCTTCGATTCTACGTAAGGAGAAGCGAATTTTAGAGCAATTCTAAGTTAAGAAATAATAATAATAATATCCCTGGACATTTCACACAGCGCCATCTAGTCCCAAGCTAAGCAACCTAATGGTTGTGTTATGGTAACAAGATGGCAAATGTTTATGAATAGAGCTTTAAGTCAATACTGGACCCACAAGATTTAATGATAAATCGTCCAGAGTCCTGCTAGCAGGACTTTCGGTCTTGCCGGTAGGACGCAACTTTATTGGTTTATTTTACCCAAACGGGACTGCCAGCAGGATTTGGTTTGATACAAGTAGATAGTTTGTCTCTTTCTTTTTCTAGGCGTGTTTGTTGCATCATTGTATGATTAGTGTGGGCGAGATGGCTATGATGTTTAGACGTGGTGACCGCGTGCGCTCGCTAGCGTCCCACTATGACGCGCCGGGTTCGGATAACGCCTGGAGTCGACAACATTTTGGTGATTCTTTAGATAGACGATAGACGTATATAAAGACGGCGTGTATAAACCGAAGTTATTAAACTCGTCCAAAAAGCTAAGTGAATTAGAAAGTTGGTTGTTATTTTTTTACCCAGATAACAAACAATAATGTTTATATCCATTATTATGCTTAATTTTTATTTTTTAAATTAAAATGTTTCTGTTACCTATTTTAACAAATAAGTGTTTGATTTTTACCTAGTTAACCAACAATAATGTTTATATCCATTATTAAAAGTCTTATGAGTACCTATTGATAAACTATTATATGAGGAGGTAGGAAAAAATGTTTACAACCACTGATTTAGTCACAAACGTATGATTTCCTGCCAGTACCTATCGTACTTCCAGAAGGACGTGCGTCACACTTCATACAAAATAACGTCCTACTAGCAGGACGATCAAAGTCCTTCTGGAAGAGCTTCTAGAAGAACAATCGTTTGGACGATCTATCATTAACGAAATCTACAAGACTTCGATGATTAAGAATAGGATAACATATTTACATACTAGGTTTTCTCAATTTACTTTTTAAATGGTTAATAATGGTGGGCTTCCAAGTACCCATAGTGCAAAATTAAACCATCCATGTTTCGTCGTTGTCGATGCACGAGAGAAGTGAAAGGTACGCTATTCAAAGCTTATTGCCAGTCCTACTCAAGCGGCCTGTGGGTGAGATATACGCAGCGAGCCTACAGAGCCCTGCGCACTACACAGTACACAGCTGCTACACAGTACAATAATGCGTTCAGAATGTTGTTGGGTCTGCCGTGGCGGTGCAGCGCGTCTGTAATGTTTGCTGATGGTTTCCAGGCCATCGTGCGCAAAAAAGCAGCTTCCCTGCTGGCCCGTATACGGGGTAGCAACAACGGCATTCTGAGCGAAATAGCAGTATGTTTTGACTGTCCCTTTCAGAATCAGTGGGTCATGTCGTGTGTAGGTGTGGCGAGTCATGGCATGTTATAAAAGTTTATGTAATGTGTACTAGGTTAAGGTTTCTATGGGTCTATGCCACCCGAAATAAAGTTATTATTATTATTATTGTCTAATTTTGCTCTAAAATGGTGAAATAACTCAAATATCATTTTATCTTATAATAGTTATAACGACGCCAGTTATAAGGAAAATGTTCAATATAATTAGCTTGCTCGTTATGTAAAAGGTCGTTTGCGTCACAGACCGGATTTTTTTATCAAAACCAAATGAATAATAATGTCTTACGTTTTGAAGATTTATAAAGATTTAAGTCATGTATCAAACATCTTTTAGCTTTCTTCCAAGTACTTTTAGTGCATTTGGAAATCTGAGATAATGCTCCAATATATAATAACCAATGTATCACCATCAGCATAGGTACTGGTTAACAGGGATTTATTAATTCACTGGGACCTGAACTGTTACTGGCCAACTGGATTTTCAATCAGGGTGGACCTACCGACCTATTCTGTAAACATCTCACCATGAAAACTTAGATGAAGTGAACTTGTGAATCCCTAACATTAAGTGGAATTACGGCTCACTTCGAGCTCACTTCAGCTTAGTTTTCACGATGAGTTTTATACAGAATAGATCGGCTGTAGCTCTAAACATCACTACTAGCTTCTTAGAGGATGATGTCTATGTGTAAAATAGTCTGTAATTTGTTACTTCATAAGCAAATGAGTTCAATTTCGAATTGTATGTAGTCACTTGAGTGAAGTTGCAAGTGTATTTTATAGATTAGTATTGTTAAATGAGCACTTACAGATTTCAAAACAACCGTCAAATCCGTATCAGCTCTTATTGTAAACTTGGGCAACTCAAGCTCCGTGTCCAAAGCTTCGAACTTGAGGTAGTCCTGTAGCCTTGCATCAGTCAGTGATGCTAGTGTGTTCTTCATGCCCATTAACTCATGTGGTACGATCACCATCAGATGGTACTCATCGCGCTGGAAATTAAAAAGAAAATATTATTTGTTACCTAATTATTTCATATAGGTCATAAAATAGGCATAAATATTTATTGGTACTTTTGACGTATCTTGGATTAAAATAAAGCAATGACAGGTAAATTCATTATGTGATAGATACATGGTGCTCATTCAATTCTTCGAAATTCTAACAGTAACATCAGAAGCACTATGTAACTTTTACGTCATTGCACAAGTTTCCATAACCTAGCTAGGAGAGCACGATTGTAGAAATAGTTATTTTGTAAAACTGTATTTTTAACATGTGTATAATCCTTAGTTTTGAGTAAATAAATAATTTCCAATAATATTGTAAAAGTAGATTTTCCAAAAATATTTATAAGTAATAATTTAGAACGTGTCTGTCATCTTCACACGATTGAGAGAGACGGAACGATGTTTTAAATTTGTTTAGCGATTTAGTGATTTGTGGTGCCAGCGGGCTTAAAACAGTGAGGTTCACTAAAACCTTCCATTTTAAGTGGACTCCACTGTCTTGATAATCTCAACAACAAAATAACCTACTTCCTACTAATATTATAAACGTGGAAGTTTCTCAGAATGGATGGATGGACGTTTGTTACCCTTTCACGCAAAAACTACCGAACGGATTTGGATGAAATTTGGCACACAGATGGTTTATAACCAGGATTAACATATAGGATACCTTTTATCCCGATATTCCCACGGGATCGAAACTTATGCGGGTGAAATCGCGGGGCGCAGCTAGTTATCCATATAACTATTGTGACGACTTTTGTTATATCACATGAATCTACATTTCTCATTGCTGTGCAGTCATACACTACATATTTCTTAACTAGCTGCGCCCCGCGATTTCACCCGCATATGTTAATTCTGGTTATAAACCATCTGTGTGCCAAATTTCATCCAAATCCGTTCAGTAGTTTTTGCGTAAAATAGTAATAAACATCCATCCATCCATCTATTTAAACTTTCACGTTTATAATATTAGTAAGATAAGATATCATAAAACTTTACAAAACCGTCTTCACTTACCTCAAAAGGCAGCACAATAACTTTGGCATTACTAGTTTTATCCATACCGGTCCTGAACATCTTGCGCATACGCATGGATTGAACAGGTTTTGATTGGCCATTACTAAGTTCGAACTCCCTAGACAAAGTTGCTTCTACTCTGAATGGCACTTCCCACAGACCTTTGAAGTAAATGGCATTTACCAGGACAATTTGCGTCGTGTAATCGAGAGCATCTGGAATAATACAAAATGTTTCTGTTAAGAAATATCACAATTGTCTCTTAATGAAAAATCAGAAAAAAAAAAAAACTTATTATTGTTCCGCCTTTTCGTTTACATAGAACAATAGCTTTACCTAACTGTTTTATATGCTTTTAACTTTCTAAAAAAACTTATTTCTGCTTCGTTTTACCGGAACAAATAAAAGAAAAAACCAAATTTAATCAATTTAACAGAAAATTAAAAGAATATCTAACACAAAAATGCTTTTATTCGGTCGCAGAATACCTAGAATAAAATAAATTATAATAATATAGATAGATTATGTTAACATAACTATTATGTTGCCGTGCCCTAACCGGGTTAAATGTTGGAACTTACTTATATTGTAACATCGAAATGTACACAATGCAATATAGAGTTTGAGTTTTCTTAATAAAGTTATTCACATTCATGCAAATGTTACTCGTTTTTATTAAATCACAATATTTTTGCGTTTTGTTTGTATGCTGTATAAGTTTCCTTCAATAATTGCACCTCAGTCTTCCAAGTGTTGTTGTGTTTCTCACGAATGGTAATTAATTTTAAATTACCTTGACAACATTTGAATGATACAATAACTTTGAAGGATTATTTATTACAAAAACATCCAGTATTGACTTAATAATTAAGTCCAGCACTGCCACCATTTAGAAATTTAAATTTACAAAAACCCTGCATATTCTGCAATGGGGAAAACCAGGTGCATTTATGAAGAAGGGCAGTTTAAATATAGATCAGATAGAAATATAAAACATGTACCATAACTGGTTCAAGTGCGTCATAACGAGGTGTTGAACTCCATCATCCCACTAACCTTAACCACAAGATGCAAAAGCGAATCCGAATAAGCGAATCAGAAATGCAGAACATATCACGTAAATCTATATCTCTCGTATATGTCACCGTAAGATTGTGAATACCGTTAGTTTTAAATCTATTTCTTGAGATTGTAAACTGTCGATAAATTGTGAACTGTACCATACTGCTTCCTATATCAAAAACTAAACCAAAATATTTTATTTCACATAAACCAACACGGGTGTCCACTTATGAAACGTCAGAAGCAAGGTGCACGGTTCCAATTGGTCGTATACTATGGAGCGGGAGTGATATAAAGATTCGAATGACGTTATTGCGATGCAGGCTATTTCGAAAAACTTTACGAGTGGTACGCCAGTTCGAAAACACATTGGGTCGAAAACTGTTATATCGAATGACGTTATAGCGACGCACGCTGGAAACGGGAAACAAGAGCCATGAGAAGTATTATGGTGGTACTCATTACTTTTGGTAATGAGTACCACCTATAATTTTGATATGTTGATTTCTTTTTTATTATTATACTTAAGGAAATTAAAAAGTTGACTTAAAATAATACTTGTCATGGCTCTTGTTTCCCAAACCCAATACAAAGATAAGGCTTTATCGGGGTCGCGAGTTCGATCCCCAGACATATTCAGATTGGAATAAGCTATTCACAACAGTGGATTTTGATACCAAGACTTTCGTGCTAGCATACCATTCAAACAGTTTTTCGAAATAGCGTGCGTCGCTATAACGTCATTCGATATAACAGTTTTCGACCCAATGTGTTTTCGAACTGGCGTACCACTCGTAAAGTTTTTCGAAATAGCGTGCGTCGCAATAACGTCATTCGAATCTTCATATCACTCCCCTATGGAGCAGAGCCGGCAAGAAACTCCACGGTTACTCTTAAGAAACTAATTGGCTTTTACAATGTTTTCAAATTACAGTAAGTATGGGAGGATATAACGTATTACTTTTCGATAGTTTATAATCTATCCATGTCCAGCCGTCAAATTTTGAACGAACCTGCACTTACCGACAGGATTCACAATCTGTCCGATTTTATCACATATTTTTACATTTATGTAAAACCTGGGTTAGTTTAAGAAAAAGATGTCACATTTAAATTATGCAGAATCTTTTTGTTTGGTTTTTGTGTGACATTGAAAACAATTGATACTCATAAATTCTATATTAAGGTGGGCCTTAAAACTAAAATGCATCACTATATTTAAATACACGTCTGGCGCATCCGTGGCAAGCAGTGTCGCTCCCACCTGGCTAACTGGCTAATAGAGGGTGGCAGGGACATCGACGCGCAACCTTGGCTTCAGTACATGATTCAGAATGCTGCGCTGGAATTTTTCGTAGGTTATTTTAAAAAAATGCTGCTGTCTACGCTGGTCTAGAATCATGTGCTGAATTCATGATTACTTAAATGATAAATTATTTTATTTTGTAAGTAGGTTTGTACAAACACTTTTATACGTCAATCATATTTTAAAACTGGATTAGGTCGGCGTTTCTTATCTGACTAGTCTGAGATCACAGTCAGAGGTCACAGTCTCTTTTAAAGTCCAGACATAATCTTGGTCAGATCATATTAAGACCATGTAGATAGATATCCGAGATGGTCTTTTGAGGAAAGAACCACACAGAATGAGAGGACATGTCCAGTCAGTGCACATTCTCAGAAATTGGTTACAGTTTGCACTTCGAAATCGCTGCCAGCCTGTATATTATTAACTTTCCATGAGCAATTTCTTAATAATATATAGGTACCCAGTTTGGGCGTCAACACATAGGTATTTACCTGGTGAGATAAGGTTTTGGATCTGGTTATCAGTTCTAGACGCTACCCAGCTGTTGATCTGGCGTGCAGCTTCCCCTGGTCTTCGAAAAGAAAGATTTGTGACATCACTGTTGAAGCTGTTTATGGCAACGTTCCTGAAGTTTTTATCGATGAAAAAATCTTCTGATAGGAACAAGTTGTTTACAACTCTCAGAATATTGCGGGAATTGCGAGCCTGGAAAATAAAAAATGTTTAGCTTTTTATTTGGACAAGAGGCAGAAACTTTACTCAAGGTTACGTCTTCTGCAAGAGTAGTAAGTAAGGAAGCTGTGAACAGTTGTTACTCTTTCATGGAAGCTGGTACAAATATAATTAAATTTCTTTCAACTACTGTAGTGAAAACAATCACATGTGTGCATTGTAGAATGCTTTCAGTATTCGTTTTTTAACCGTATCCTACATGCTTCTAATATTCTATATTGTGGTATTGTGTCACCGTAAATTCGTCTATATAATAATTGCATATATTCCCAATTCTCATTCTGTCCTTCAAATCGAGCTAATTTGACACTAAAATACTTACTCGAACATCCTCAGAAACCGAAGCGTAAGCTGGTGCGGTTGCATCGTCCGACATATGTAGTGCTCTTGTGATCTGTGCCTGTGTTTGCCCCGATGACCCTTGCTGCAGCAGAGCTAGGAGTGAGGTGATGGAAAATGGCGATACCACTACGTTGCCCGAATGCAGACCATCGATAGTCTGCAATATAATAAATAATAAACTTATATTTAATAAAAAATACAACAACAACATACATTTTGGCTATACTAAATATTACAGTCATGAATTATATAAACGAGAATATTTAGTTAAGAGTTTTGACTCTTAACTTCTTCTTTCTTTCATAAGTTTCAGAAGAAATGATCTATCAATGTTTTGACCTTGAGAGATAATTTCTTCTGAAACTCCAAAATGCTACGCAACTGATCAGAAATATTAAGATAATCCATTTAAGTACCTTTAATAAATGAATTCCGAAATTTGTCACTGAGTACAACAATGAATTGAAACCTGGAGCCTGCTCAGTAGGGAAGTTGAAATCCGATGAACTAGGCGTAGAATTGAATTGAGTCTGAGGTAAAGTATGTCTATCCAGTGAATTGAGGGGTACAGCGACTGATGGCCTACTTAATGATATCTCAGGTTTACTTTGACCTCCTTGCGACGTCTGAGGAGCCCTCGGTCTATCGTGTCCTGTCTGAGATGAACCTGGTGTTCCTAGAGATATCTGTTGTATATTCGGCCAATTTGGTTCTGGTTTATGTGATATATCTGGATTTCTCTGCCCATATTGTGTTTTCTGGACAGTTTGTCTGATTGGTGAAACATGGGACAAAAAATGTTCAAGCGGCGTTGTATTTCTACTAGGAGCCGTTGATGTTTGTCTGTTGTAATTGTTCCACTTATCATTGTTAGGTACTTGCTCATCAAATTCTGACCCAACACTCTTTTGGATTTCCACTGTTGTCGGCTGCTCTTTTTTATTTGGCGATTCATTTTGATGTACTCTTCTTTGTGCATTTTTATCTAGTTCATTGAGATTTGGTATTGAAAGTGGTAAAACTGGAATACCGTCAGGAGGGTATCTAAAACCAGGGTTTAGAAACTGTGGATCACGTTGAAAATATGGATCAAATGTCTGAACGTTTAGCATCAAACAGCAAAGCGTTATACCTGTAAGTAATGAATTACATTTGTTGTTATAATCTGAAGCAATTTTCAATCGATTGAAAGTACCCATGAAACTGACTGCAATAAAATTATATTAAAACCGCACAAATATAGTCTCTCCTAAATTAATGCATCATAAGAATTATGTACAGACGCCAGCAGGTCAAGCTACCCGAAACTGTCACATTTTCCCAATCAACCTTGAACCTTAATGCTTTAGCGATAAAGTTGAAAATCTATTAAAGAAATTTGACAAATTGTAGTAGCTTGATGTGCTGACGTCTGTACTTAACTATGAGTAATACTTGTCCCGAGAGCGCAGGTCCTACCAGGAAACAATAGTAAATATTTCAATGTAAAAGGGCGCTTGTATTTGTGTGACGTCATTCGAGTTGTTTGTATATCTCTGTCTCAAACATATCGAATATTTTCAAAACAGCTTTCTCAAAATGGTATATATTATTATTTTTTGACAATTTGACGTTAGAGGCCAGTGATGACTCGTCTTTACACAATCATTATGAGAGGTTGATAACTGGTTACATTGTGTCATACGAAAAATTCGCGACATAAGTAGCTAAGTATTTTTCTAAAGCACTGTCCATGTCCATTTTAAAACCTGTTTTTCTTCTTTTATAAAATGTAAATTATACTTACTTTTTAACAACATGATTAATGTGTTTAAAACAGTTAAGTTGGTTTATCACTTGTTGACCGCCGTTACGTGTAGCTATTATTTTATAAATCACTTTATCAATGCGCAAGCGCACAGTTCACATGCACTATCCACTGACACTACCGGGCGAGTGGCCAAGAGAAACAGAAACAGTAAACAAGATCTCGCGAATAAAAAGTCGTTTACGAGAACCAAAGAATTTTAAACGTTATCGCCGCTTAATAAAGTTACATTTGCATTGGACTTAAGCTCCGCAATATTATTTGATTAGTATACAACTTGTCATTCTACTTAGAACGTAATGCTTTATAATTATACGGTTTAATTTTAATAAAAATACTTATGTAGGAGATGTAGTCGGGTCTAAAGAATTGGTTTTCCCGAGAACAGCCGGTTTATGTTTTTCCTTAGCAAGCCTTATTACATATTTAAAAATATACTCCTAATGATATTTTATGAAATACCAACAAGACGCGCAACTTGGATGTTTTATCAAGGTGTCGTCGATGCGATTTGGGCGGGATTGGAGTAAAGGGAGGGGCTCGTGGCTAAATGATAACATACGCACTGGTTGATCGATGGTTAAGCTACGCTTGTCGCGGTTGGTCTGTGGATGGGTGACTATGACTGTGCATTACATACCGAGACCCCTTCGTGGCTCGAAAAGCCGTTAGTCCTTGACTGTCATTCGTTGAACTTTGCCAGTCGTTACGGGTAGTGAGAAGACCAAAAGCACGGTAATATTGGCGCCGATTCCCTTGTTCACAAACTAAACTAAATTTAAGTTCAGAGCATCTTTTTCTTTCTATTTCATTAAGAAAAGGACAGAAGATAAAATATTAGTTTAGTCCTGTCAAATTAAGATACTCCATAGACAGTTTAGACGTGATTAAAAACATGGCTACCAAAAATACGTCAATTTAAGTCAGGCGCTGACTAATTTGACAGGACTAAACTAATATTTTATCTTCTGTCCTTTTCTTAATGAAATAGAAAGAAAAAGATGCACTGAACTTAAATTTAGTTTAGTTTGTGAACAAGGGAATCGGCGCCATTATCTGGCAACCAGTCTTACCAAGGTACTCTTACCGTGGTACTACTGCCTTCTTTTCTGTCTTTCTCCCAGAATTTTTCAGTGCATGGCCAGTGAAAGTGAAATTCCGCCCCTAAGATGACCCACTGACCAAATTCTGTGTTTCAAAACGCAGTGTTTCAAACATTCATAATTTTAGCAGGATAAGTAGGTATTTTAAAATCTTTTGATGATCTGAAACTCGGGTCGCCAACCCACAAGTCTATTTATTTTAGAGGAATAGCAAGAGGCATCTATTATATTATTTTCCAATACGTTATGTTTTTTTTTTTGGGTGGGAAATCATCAAATGACCTCTCCCGCTCTGGGCTGAGCGGAAGGGCGTGTCAGACTTTTACTGACTAAAACCCACCCGTGTACCTTCAGTTGTCTATGCCTGGGGCCACGGTATCTCTTTCGAACAACCCGCGGCCCTGGCGGCATCGGCCCTAGCGGACGCCGTCAGTTCGTGCTGACATCTCCTTGAGGCGCGCGTGGAACACAACGCGCCACGCGTCGATCCGGGCCTGGTCCTTACCGGGCGGCGAGCTGCCCACCTTACCGGGCGGCGAGCTGCCCATCCAATACGTTACGTTAGGTACAGACGCCAGCAGCACATCAAGCTACCCGAAACTGTCAAATTTTCCCAATCAATCTTGAACCTTAATGCTTCAACGATAAAGTTGAAAATCTATTATAGAAATTTGACAGATTGTAGTAGCTTGATGTGCTGGCGTCTGCACATACCATATTTTGTACCTTTTGTCACACGGGTTTTTATAAAACTTTACCTACCATAATACAGTCAAAAATGTCTCTGGGTTCCGGATAATTTTTATTAAAATCTCTTGATTTCGATAAAATGTTGCAAAAAGATATTCAATCCAAAGATTCAATAGGTATTTATTATTTGAATGTGCTAAGGATCGAGTTTATGTGCATGATTTATGAAGAACGTTTTAAGCACTAGCTAACTCCTGCATATAGTTGCAGTAGTTGATAGACCGGTCACACTGGTGGACACCAGAAAAGAAATTAAAAAAAAACAGGTCAAGTGCGTGTCGGAATCGCGCACCGAGGGTTCCAAGTACGTATGTAACTACAAATTTACGGTTTATTTTTTCCTTTACTTGTGCTACATTGCTTCTTGGCAAATTTCATGATTCTATAGGTCAACGGGAAGTACCCTACCTATAGGTTTTGATTCCCTTGCGAGTGTCAACATAATAATATGCGGCATAAACGGAACATAAACGCCCGTATCTTTTGATTGCGTTGATTTAGAAGTTTGATTTTTTCACTGCTTCAAGGGATTACAGGCCTGAGTATTTGATATTCATTTTAACTTGATAACTCCACGCGTTCCTGATTAAAAGGGTCTTGATAGACGGACAGACAGATGGACAACGAAGTGATCTTGTAAGGGTTTCGTTCTTCCTTTTGAGGTACAGAACCCTAAAAATGTACCAATTTCTTGTTTAAAAAGGGCTTCGTGGCTAAATAATAATATTTTATTTATTTATTGGTCTACCAACGATTGTTTACACCAGTTATGGGCATAAAAACAAGCAAAAACAGATAAATAATAGTGTACAATCACTTAAAGGTAAACTCAGCATGCAAAACGAAAGTTGTAGGTACGATACAGAAAAAAAATTAAAAGAAAACTACCCTAATTTATATCAACTACTAGTTAGTATCCAAAAAGTTATAGATTCTGAAACAGAGAACAAAGAAGAAAAAAAAAAACAAAAAGGTAAATTAATAATTATCTAGGTTTGCTAAATGCTGGTTGGGATTCTGACCGTACCTCCGGGATTGACCTGATAGCCGTGGAATACTTACCTCTCCACTCCTCAAGCACCTCAATGTTGCCATCTTGTCGCTACGTCACTATGTGCTAGCGCCCCCAGGCATCCAAGACATGTCAAAGGATTTAAAAAAAAAAAACGGTATTTCCAATGATAATTTTATTTTAAAGCAGTCTTTTGCATTTACTATTCATAAATCACAGATACATTATAATAGATCAAAAGTCCAAACTGTTTAGGTTTAAAAAAGAATAGCATATCGTCTTTTATATTTCTATGGCTTCGTCCATGTTTTATGCAAGTCACACTATTCCAATAAATCATAGATTTGGTCGAAATGTTATTTAGTTTTATTAGGTTACCATAACAGATATACATATCTTATCAGCCTAAGAACTGATTTTACCATGGCCAGATAACTTTTATTTGAGGAATAAACTTGACGTTTGACAGTTTTTGTATGACATAACTGTCAAAATTTTAAAATTATTACTCAAATAAATTTATCAGATTGAAAAATCAACCCAAAATTAACTTATGTTTTTATAATTGGTAAGCAAAAGTAATTTCTAGTTAATTTTCTTCAAATTCGCAGGTTAGTTTGATGCTGTCGGTACATATAGGTATAGGTATTAAAAACATACAGTGACAGATAAAATATAACATGATTTTTTGTCGGGTCAGTCGCGTTACAGACGTTCTATCTAAAAGTACACTTAACGCTAGAAGTGCTTGACTGATCCGAGAAAAAATCACGTTCAAGAATACAATAGGGTCATAAACGGGCGTTACGCGTAACGGACATAACGCGATTCCGTTGAAATAGGAGGGAAATAGCATAGCTCAGGTTCGAAAATAGGATGGGTGACGATCCAACAGGCCTTTAGAAGTAATAATTTAATGGTCTTCCAAATCTACTTAAAACAGTTAAGTACTAAAAACCTACGCAATAAAATCTCCATAGTTGAAATAACAAGGACAAATCTAACGTAATTTTTTGCAGATTTATTAGAATAATAATATGATCATCTGAGTTTTTTGAACAATAATAATATTATAAATTAATTATACGGTTTGGTCAGTGCTGGATGTGATGATTAATAATGTGATTTAAATATTTACATTACTTACAAACTAAATAAATTGGCACTTAACATTAACTATTTATTTCTTACTCAATCAATACCATTATAATATTTGTCTAAAAATAGTCTAAAATAAGTATTGGTAAAAAATTGTTTATTGGATCGACCATAAATTGTTTGAAGTCAGTTTTTTTTTTGTAATTCTAATCCAGTCAGTCAAAGTATTAAGGGCTGATTTTTCAATCGACAGATATTTTTTATTCGTGGAATAAAATTGACGTCTGACAGTTTTTGTATGGAAGAACTGTCAAAAATTCAAAATTATTCCTCGGATAAAGTTATCTGGCGTTGGAAAAATCAGCCCTTAGTCAAGTTTTTCATTCTTATTCGTCAGTTAAGTTCTTTCCAAAATTATTCATAGTCAATTCAATCTTAAATCAGTTCGTTTTAAATCAGTCAATTATTAAATGGCGACATCATTTCGAAAATATTTTAATCTCAATTTCAATTAACGGAACTATCATCTAAAATATTATTCCAAGATGTAATCCGTCTGTAATTCATTAATTTTCAGGCAGTATCTAAACAATAACTAATTTAAGGGCTGATTTTTCCAACGCCAGATAATTTAATCGAAGGAATAATTTTTATTTTTTGACAGTTCTTCCATACGAAAACTGTCAGAAATAAATTTTATTCAACGAATAAAAAATTATCGGTCGATTGAAAAATCAGCTCTTACTATTTTGTATTTACTTAGTACCTACTTCAGATACAAACCGTTTTTAAAATTTTTTATTTTATAAGTCTTAAACCTTTCACAATATTTTAATAACACACATTTTACATTGAATTTGTGGCAATAACAACTTAAATATAGTTTAAAAATCTAACCTAACCTAGCTCCCCTCACAATTCCTAACGTCTATAATTGACAGTTCATTGGCAGCTCGAATGATTCTCTGTGCGATACAGCATGGCGGCATGCCATAGTGCTCCAACGGGGCTTTGTACTCGTAGAAAGGCGCAGCCACCGTGCGTACCGCCCGACGAAGAATCGAACAAGTGTAGGACAAATTCGTTGCTTTCTTCTCTGCAACTATAAATCTGTAAATTAAGAAGTTATTTACTGTCCAAAAAGACAATATTTATATAACATATAAGGTAACATACTTAAAATAATGCTAATAACAACATCCTATATAAAAAGAAGAGAAAGAATTATAGGGCATCAAAATTCAAAACATTCGTCCGCATCGCTGTCACCAGGAAAAGTGCCCAAATGGCTGGCAGCATTGCCACGTTGTATGGAGATGCTGATATTTTCCTTTGTTCCAATTAGTACCACCGAACTGTAAAAATAAGCCAGCCCTCTGGTCACGTTAAGAGTTAACCAATCGCTTGGCAATTTCTGGAAATGCCTAGTGGGCCTTCGTACCCCATGGCCCTAATGTTTCAACTCCAAGTGGCTCGAACATAATTATATACCCCACAAGATTGTAAAATAAAATAACGAAGATCAAATATCTAGACAGAAAAAAAAACGTATTTCTATGGAAATATTGGTTTTAACTTGAACAACAAGTTATTAAACAAGTTTCACCAGTTTTAATCGCCTGCTTCTCATAGAATTATTATCAGCTCTAAAATTTTTAAGGCCCAATAAAAAATCTATTTATCAACAAAAACCGGAATCGAAACAATTAAGTCCGAAACCAAGTTTTTTTATTATAAGATATCTGTTATTCCAATTAAATCCAATAGTAACATTCCCATGAAAATATACCCAATTATTAATAATGATAAGATAATTATGATGATTGCCGTTGTCTGAACATAAATGATTTGTAGCTACAATAATAAAATGTATAATAAGGTAGGTAGGGTGGGTATATTACAAGCATGGGACGCCATGATTACAAAATAAATCTTCGTGAAATTACCAAAAGTCTAACTCCTTAGGAACCCCGACTTCTTACAAAAGGGCTAGCCTGCAATAATAGCGACGGACACAGGTTTGAGTAGGAGGACTTAGGCCAGCTGGGTATATGCGTAACACACTATCAGTAACAACAGTTTTATTTTTGACAGTTCAACAACATTCATTGCGTCATTTACGTTGTTGAGCAGACACATTTTTCGAACATATGAAGCAATGGATTAGCAATATCCTTCAAGATTATTCAGATTATGATTTATAGTGTGTTGCGAGATTATGGTGCTGGGTGCCAAGTCCCTAAGCTCAGCCCCCAGTCCACTAATTTACTAAACGTTAAGTGGCCTGTCGATTGTGTATTTTGACACATTTTGTATGACAAGTGAAACCAGTAGAGGCTAGACAGGTTTTTTAACCGACTTCTAAAAAAGGAGGAGCTTCTCAATTCGGATGTTTGCATTTTTTTTTATGTTTTTCGCGCATATCTCCGTAGCTTACCAACCGATTTGAAAAATTCTTTTTTTATTGGAAAGGGTCTTCCCAAATAGTCCCATAGAAATTTCATAAAAAACGGTTCAGTAGTTTAGTTTAAACAAAAATGACTGGTAAAAATTACAACTTAAAAGTGAAAAATAAAAACGTCTTCCAAAAACGACACTACAAAGTGAAAAATAACTTTAATTTCGGAAGTCGGTGGCAAACAACGAAGATGTGAACCCAACGACACCGACTTCCGAAATTAAAGTTATTTTTCACTTTGTAGTGTCGTTTTTGGAAGACGGTTGTTTTTTTTTGCAAAAAAGTTTTTATTGCGACGATAATTAAGCTGTGTAATGTCATTAATGAATCATTCTCTTATACGTACATATTACACATTTGTAGTCGCGGCAACAACTCCTTTTTCCTCAACAACAACAGCGCGTTCCTGACAGCTGCCACTGCGATGACCGAGGGGTACTCGCCACAAAGGACCCGATCCACCAGCAGACCGCACATGGCTAGGAACGTAGCCGCCACCTCGATCTCACCAGCATTGTGCGTGTCACACCACCAGGATAAGTAGGTAATGTAGTCTTGAGCGACTATTGGCTGGCTTGGGAAGTTCTGGAATAATAAAATCTGTTTTAGGAATTTCTTCTTCGCGTGTCGATCAAAATGGCAATCTAAATAGATTCAGCCCAGAATTTGGCTGCAAGTTTGGCACCTTCAGTAGCGACAACAGTTCCTGTAACGTGCACACAACAGAGGGGCAAATCTCGTAATTTTATGAACGTTCGCAGTCTGATATCAGTCTCAATCTTTCAAAAATGCCTCTAATTTCCCTACATTTTTGACATTGATTGTCTCTAAGATTAGTAGTAATCTTGTCGCAATCTCGACTAGACTTTGAACGTTTTTAATTACGGGAATTGGCCTTTAGGATACGCAGACTTTTAGGAACTGCGCCAGCACCAGTGCACTAGTGCTGGGGCTCTGTCTCGTATAGGGTCTTAGGATTATGCTGAGCGATGGCCGTTTTGCGTGAATATGACGCATTTTTACCCCCAACTTGTTATTTTTTTTTTGCGTGTTTATGTTCTTTTTTATGCGTCATGTTTGCCGCAAATAAATGTATTTTATTTCTTTTTTTTCTAACTGATAAAGGCCCTTCTTTCTCAGACGTTGTTCCTCTGGGTGTGGGCCTCCTACTTTCCATTTTTCTTTTAAAATTCGCAATGTATTTAAAAAATACATTTCACTGTTATTGTACTTCTGATTTTATATCACAGAGATCTCCATATACATATATTTGTTTTTTTTATACACGTTGTAATAAGGTTGCTGGCAAAGATAATTAAATATCTGTAAAAAAAACTGGAGACAATTTTTCCTCTTATTCCCATGATAATTGCAAATAGCAAGGGCTGATTTTTCAATCGGCAGATAATTTTTATTCCTGGAATAAAATTGATTTCTAACAATTTTTGTATGGAACAGTCAAACATTCAAAATTATTCCTCTGATAAAATTAGCTGGCGTTGAAAAATCAGCCCTAAGAAGTTCTAATAGATAGATGAATAGCTACACCGAACTTAGTTTTGTCTAAGTATGTATTTAAGTGCCACGGGTCAAATGATTGAGGATAAATTCGGGTAAAACCAGATTTTCGTCATATACGTCTAAATTTGTCTAAGGTGAGGAAAAACCGCTTCTAGCAAAATAAAAACTGGTTTTCTTTGATTTTAAAAAAATATGTATTGTCAATTGAGAAAGTCTAAACATGAAACATCCCAATATACACGTGTCCCCGCCACTTCTTGACGCCCACCAAAGGAAGTCGGGTACAGACGCCAGCAGGTCAAGCTACCCGAAACCCAATCAATCTTGCTTTAATGATAAAGTTGAAAATCTATTAAAGAAATTTCTCAGATTGTAGTAGCTTGATATGCTGGCGTCTGTACCATTCCAAAGGGGAAGGTGGACAAGTAGAGATCGATCGTAAACCGAATACACCAGTGTTGCAAAAAAAAAAAAAGGTATACTATACTATACTGCTATACCTATGCAGTCTATACTCTACGCGGTAAGTGTATGGAACACCAATATATTTTTTTAATAAACGACGAAAAATTTCGACACTATGGGGTCTAAACTCATGTGCTGAACCATGGTTACAGTTTGCGCGTCGATGTCCCTGCCAACCTGTAGTGCGATTCTGTGACCATCTCACGGTGAAAACTTAGTTGAAGTGAGCGTGGAGTGAGCTGTCATTCCAATTAATGCTAGGGATTGACACTATTGACAGCTCACTCTAAGCTCACTTCACCTAACTTTTCACGGTGATATTTTTACGGAATCGATCAGCTGTATAGTGAGTGCCGAAGAAGACGATATACCGACATTTAAAGAGAAAAAAGATAATAATAATAATATCCCTGGACAAATTTCAAAACTATGTACAAATGCTATTACGGTGACGGTACCTTCAAAGTTGTTCCTAGGATCTTCTATCAGTTATACACGTTACATATTAATGCTTCACAAAACGATGACACCGTAAATTTTGTACCCTTAATTTAATCATGAAAGCCATTTTGGGTTCTCCTAAGGTCATATGCCTAACCTTTTTCTAAATGCGTTGGAGTCGGTTTCCAGTCTAATCGGATGCAGCTGAGTACCAGTATTTTTCATGGAGCGACTGCCTCCACAACCCAGTTACTGGGTAACACGATACCCCTTGGTAAGATAGACTGGTTGTCAGGCTATCGGGCTTCTGACGACCCTTAAAGACTGCCAAAGATCCACGAATGACAGCCGGGACCAACGGCTTAACGTGTTTTCCGAGTCACGAAAGGGTCTTGGTATGTACAATTAAACAACAAAAAAAGTAAATCAACAACATACCAATCTGATCATCACAGCTCTCTCTGCAACCAGCAGCTTATCAGTCGTGAAGGCCGAGTTAGCGTATTTGACTAGCCTCATAGCAGGTATGAAGGGGCCATTGAGCTTCTGAGCTACCCAGAAGCAAGCTGCTGCAACGAGCTGTAGCTTGTCCAGCTGAACGTGGCCTACGCCTAGGACTGAGTCAAAGTACCAGCACGCTGCTTGGACGATGGCTGGGTTGCCGTCAGCGCCCTTAAATGGGAGAAGAGTAAGAAGTGTAATGTTTGCCTGCATAAACATAAAATACCTAACATCGCACATTCTCCGAAGAGTTCGGACCCTTCGGAGAATACGCGAAGTATTGGTACACCGACATTTCGCCATAGTTATGTTTATTTTATTTTTATTTTATTTTAATGTTTTTGGGAAACTTACAGCTAAAAACTTTTGCACGATTGAGAGGTCAATTACAAGTTTTCACAGATAGAAGAGAGAATATAAACAAAAAAATATTTGAGAAGGTAGACAGCGTTTTTATTATATTCGGAAAAATTACAGCTAATATAAACAGTGTTCTTAAACAATATGCATTTGAAGGCCATTTACAAGTTTCCACTGATAAACACTTGAAACAAAAAAGACAACAAAAAAGTCCAGTACGAAATACCTATAACATAAATTAGGAAACAAAATAACAATATCAATTAAGGGCTGATTTTTCCAACGATAATTTTATCCAAGGAATAATTCTGAATTTTTGACAGTTCTTCCATACTAAATCTGTCAGACGTCAATTTTATTCCACGAATAAAAATTATCTGTCGATTGAAAAATCAGCCCTAATCTATCTATCTGTAGCCACAACAATCGCGTAAGAGAAGAAGACATCCATAAGACAGCTATAATAACCCCGATGGGATTATTTGAATTCCCACGTATGTGTCCTGGTTTGAAGAACGCGGGACAAACGTTTCAACGTTATATCCATGAAGTACTACGAGGATTAGATTTTGTCTTCCCATTCATCGACGACGTGTTATTGGCATCAGAAAACGAAGACCAACAAACAACACGCTCGGGCCGCGTCGTCAAGCTGCCGGTAGGCTTCGCTTGAGGGGGAGTACTGTAGCCACAACAATCATCATAGCACATTACCACGTTTAAGACACCTCTTAAAGAAACATGGAAGCAACCAGCCCTGAGAAGAGCTGACACCACGTATTCGTGCATCAACAAGTATTTCCTTCAACCTTCTGATAACTCCAGATCCTCCAAATATCTATCTATAAATATAAAAATGAATCCCTATTTCCCTTGGTCACGCCATAACTTGAGAACGACTTTACCGATTTCATCCATTTCTTTTTTTAAGTTTTCTAATATAACATTGTAGAAGGTTCTTACGGAAAGAAAAAATAAAGAATTACGCTTTTACGCTAAAACTGCTGAACGGATTTAGATGAAATTTGACACATGGATAGACAATGATCTGGAGAAGGATTTGGGCTACTTTTCATCCTGGATCGCAGACGAAGTCGCGGGCAACAGCAGTACAAACTAAAAATCATTCGGACGTTACTTTTCGTGATTTTTTACATACAAATTCAACAAAAACGCGCTTTCGCGCGTGGAATTGGCCTCCGTTTCCCGCACCCCGTTGCGTGGCGCATTGTAGTGTGTGATGCGCCTAAATGTTTGTAAACGCACCCACGATACAGGAGTAATTCCTAATGTGGGGCAACGTTAAAAAAAAATGAATTAGCAATTTCCTTCAAAAGGATTCAAATTGAGATTGATAAAAGTAGTGTTACGCAATTAGGGTGTTGGGAATCGATCCTTCTCGCTCAGCAGTCGACCTAGTGTCCACTAAACCGATGAGACAACGAAAAGATTGATTAGTAAAAATAAAACAAGTAATAGTTAATCATGGACCTTATTTTTTTTTTAATTATTTATTTACACAAATCTGTTGACTTTTTGTGGGTTTTTGGAACTTTTTAAAGCCCTGTCTTTTGTATGTCCCTGTTTAGGTCTAGTTAACATAATACAACGCATGTCACATATTGTTTATCAATCTGAAAAACTCCCGTTTTAATTGTCATGCCATTCATTTAACCTCTGTGAATAGTTCACCAGGGGAATAACACCCAGGAATTACCGACTGTTATTCATCGTTATTTCATATTCAATATATCTGACAAGCTGTTTCTAATTATGGGCAATATGTTTTATATTTATTTAAAGACGACACTTACCTATTGACACAAGGTAACACATTATTTTTAAATCTCATTCTGACAGTTAGAAGATTTTTTTTAAATCGAACGGTTTTTGTTTTAATTTGGATAACATATATTTAAAAAAATCGTTTATTTTGGAACAAAAACAGATACAACATTAAAATTGTAAAACGATGATAACTGCAAAAGTTAATAACTGTGGCGCAGCTATCAACGCCCGGCTCCTAGTGAGAGGGTAGTTCGTTCCAGATAAGAAAAATATATATTATTATAAACTATATACAGGGTGTTATTGACAGCCCTCCGCAAACTGATAGCTTGGCTTCAGTACATCATATTAAGATGACATGTAATTCTTTCAGGAACATTAAGGGAATCCAAAAAACCAGACTTGTTTTATTACCTCACACGCAACGTATCGTTACCGTGGCAAAACGCACGTAGCAGACGGCAGCGCAGCGAGCTTGAGCGAGGCTGTTTTCAGCTGTTTTATTTACATAAATGGAGTGTTGCATACAGAGAACGTAATTTTACATTGAAATAAAGGAATATCAGCAGAAAAAACGGCATAATTTTTTTTTTCCTGAGAAAATTTCCAGTGGGATATGATTCAGAATAAGGAGCTGAATCAATCCTGTGGTTTTGTGGAGGGCTGTCAATAACACCCTGTATAAGTAGTTAAAAATAAAACGGAAAAAAGAACAAGCAACAAACACAATAAAATTACGGGATAAGTGTAGTGTAAGTAAGACCTGGTGTAACATGTGTGTGTGTGTCTGAGGGTGTGTTGGGGTGTGTGTGTGAATGTGTTACACTTCCACAAGTTTTTCAGTTGCATCATATGTACCTAAGCGATTTTAGCCAAGTATCGAGCCTTTTCTTGCGTTTATTTTTGGTAAAAGAATAGATGTTGATCGTTTTGTTTATTCTATTGTACAAATTTGAGCGTATGTATTAACAGGCCATGCCATTTTATTGCATAACACCATAATCAGCCTATAATGTTCCCACTGCTGGGACACTGACCATCTCTCTCTGAGAGAGTATAGGCCGTAATCTACCATAGCGATACGGGTTGGTAGATGCCACACGTCTTTGAATAGCAAGACATAGTCTTCTTGCAGTTTGATGCTCAAACAACAAAACTAGGAGCAGCTGGCAACAAACATCTTCATTGAGGAAAAAGTTTATTTTCACATTTGACTGCCAGATAACAGACACAATAGAAAATCTATTTTTGGCGGTCACCGGTGACCGCGGTGGCCGTCAATGCCATAATAACATCAGGAAGATTGGAAAAGTAATTTTAGTATCGGTTATGTTTGATTCCGATAACGTTATGTGATAATAGGTCTTATATCTACATATTATTAAATAACAATGTCCGAACAAACAAATTAGATAAACTGTAAGCAAAACTAAGTTAAAGATAAAATAAAAACTTCACTTACATTAACTTTCATGAGCCAGTTGATAACACAAGCCCTGGTTATACTCGAAGTCCTGGGCATTTGCAGCGGCTTGATCTCCTTAGCCAGGAGGTACTCAAACACATCCGTCGTATAGTCCCTATTTAAGCTCCGCATATACGACCTTTTCCCTAAAAACAAAATTATTTACTACCCACACTACGTATTTTACCCATTAGATGCGAATATTACACACAATAAACTATTAATGACCTAGGTTTAACAAAAATTACCCACTGTCTTGAGTCTTATGGAATGTCAGAATTTGTAAATATTCACCGAATAGTATGTGCTAATGTCCGGTTTAAGACATTACAGACTCTCCTCCACAGACGCGTTGTTATCGGTCGATAATATCGAATGCGTTAATAATATCGAATGCGTTATTGCGATATTGCGTCCCGATTCCTTGCCACACAGCTGCGTTTTATCGTCCGATATTTCTAAGACCTCATATCGGAATATCGCAAGACGGAGGAACGCGTCCTATTTCTATTGCGTCGTTAATAGCGCAGCAGTGTGTAACTTCGTGGCCGTCCTTATACAAAATGTATTGAAAACAGATATCGCAATAACGCACCCGATATTATCGATATATCCGATGTGTATCTAAGGATGCATATGAGTAGGTATCTAAACAGTTAAATTGACGAGTTGTGTTTGTATACATATAAGAAAATATTTCAGCAGACTATGAGACCATTCAACATTTTTTTATTAAAAAAATTCAACTTTTATATAAAAGGGTAGTAGAATGTTCACAATGTAAAGATAATAATGTGATCACAAATTTAAATGACAGCTGCGATCGACCTGTTTCTATCAACATGACAGTATTTACGAGAATTGCCCCTCTGATCATTAGAATCATCAGACAATACGAAACATGCTCTCAAATCTTTTTAGCATAACATGACATCTCATATAGCTCCTACCGACACGATTATAGAAGAACAAGATGATATAACGTAATTGAAAAACATAATATCCATATACTTACAGAAATCAGGCGTTCTTAATCTGTCTTGTATACTCTCATTGAACTTCAGGCGACGTTTCACTTTATCGTCAGGCTTCTCTTGTCTGGCTACGACAGGCGGGGACAGACCCTGCAGCTCTCGACTATGAGGCCTTTTCAGACTCCTCTTTATATTCCTCACACGACTCGGCTCTAAAGTAGCCTTCAGATTCGGCGTGACAGCGCTCAACACTGCACCTAATGCATTTTTATTTTTACTCTCCACAAAATACCGTTGACTACCTTTATCATTCAAGCATCTCTCATCATCACTTATAGATATAACACTGGCGTTTTTATCTTTTTCACGTTTGTCATTAAAGACGGTGTAATGCCAATCTAAGTCTTCACTTCTTTGTCTAATTGTGACATGTTTCGTGTCAATGTTCAAGGGATGCTTGGGTTTATGTGGTACTACTTTACTTGGACCAGCCTTAGGTATACTCGTACTTTGTGCGTTGATAGTCTTCAAAGGACGTCGATGTGGAACTTCTTGCCTATGAACCATTTTGGTGTCCACCAATAAATGTTTCGGCAAGGCTGGTAAAGGATCCTTCGGTAACGGTATTCTTGTTCTATGCACATTTTCTTTATCAGCGTCGTGCCTCGACGACGCCATATTATTTAAATAATAACTTATACAATAATTGAAGCTTTTTAAATACATTCGATCACGACCAGCATGACCGTTAGTATGAGAATGAAAATTTTAAGTTTCAATGACAAGCCCTAAAACTACCCTCATAAAGTTTGATATATTTTTATTAAACTTGATGAGGGTAACTTGAGTGAGATGTTTACGACGAAGAATAAAACCGAAGTTGCCAATTCAAATAAATAATTTAATCTTAACCATATCACAACATTACAAAAAATAAATAATAACTTAAAACTAACTTACAAACTACGCTGTGTACTTTTTCATAATCAAATGCATCTGGTTGTTTTAAGAAACTTGTACAATTTCACAGCAAGGCATAAAGTACATCAAAATGTATGAATAAATACGAGTAGAATGGGTGGGCTCTCGAGGATGCCGAAGGCAAACGATGTTGATGACTCTACAGAGTACGAAAAAGAAACACCAAAGTGTTGGTGACAGGAATTTAAAATTTCAGAATCTTTCAAACAGGTACTGCATCGTCAACCATGAATGGTTTCTCGGGGTCAATGACTTTGCCGGCGACTACGACCAGGTTGTCGAGGGTGTCCAAAATGTAGAAGATGAAGGGATGTTCCACGTTGAAGCGGCGGAGGGACTTGGGTGGCGCCAGGGGTAGGTTCTTCGATAGTTCCATAACTGGGTTTCCGGCTATAACAAAACATAAAATAAATTGTTAGTACTGATCATGTTAACTAAATAATTAATTCAAAGCTCATACTCAAAGCATTTATTTCAATTTAACTAACAGGCACTTCCGCATTGTCATGAAATCAGTCAGACAGAATGTTATAATGACTGAAATCAGTTACATTATCAACTTGAACAAACTTAAGCTGAATAAAATGTGTTTTACAATTACCTGTGATTTCTGAAGCAGAGCTGTCAGCATCATCAACGCGCACGGCGACGTGCTGCACCAGCTCTTGCACGAACAGACCCTCGTCTGAAGACACGCCGGTTAGGTCAGCATCCCGGCTGAAGATGTTGCTCACACCGAACTGGATAACACAAGGAGTAAATTAAGATTAGTATTAAGAAACAGTCAGTCACAATAATTATAAAATCGAATGAAACTTATTTTGCTAGATAAAAAGTATTAGATATGTAAAAAAAAATATGTATATATTTTCTTAAAACTCAGGCTTTTAGCATAATTATTTTAACCTTAAGATCAGAAAAGTAACTTGGACCAAGAAATATTGTCAACATATTTAACTCAAAGTAATATTTTAACAATATGCATAGTTTTAACATAGTTATCATCTTAATCTGGCAGAACAGCACACATTTCCCCCAGGCCCTAGGAATCGGAATCGGATAGCTGTTCCACGGACGTTTCACTTTGAAATAAATATGTCGAAAGATAAGTTTAATGCTCTGTATTATTGTACATTCAGACATAACTTTCTTTGTGTTGATGCCTTAACATTATTACTCATTATAGGAACAAAACAATGTCAAACCTTAGCTAACGCAGCTACGGGCTTAGTAGTGGTTTCCACGGAGAATGAAGGAATGGAAACTTGTAGGACTTCATCCTGCAAGCTGTCAAGGATGTCAGAGAGTGGTGCGATGGGCAGGTCAGCTGTCAGCCTGGTCAGACCGTCGCGAGTGCGGGGCACTACCAGCAGGAGTGCGTAGCGACCACCCTGATGGAAAACAAAAATGGTTAGTGCAACTAGCTTAAAGGTACTTGGATTTTAGACAGGCAGTTGCTCCATTCAAACCACTGATATTCAGCCCCATCTGCTTAGACTCGAAGCCGACCCTAAAATAGTAGAGAAAAACCTAGGCACATGATGGTTGAATGGGTGATGAGGATGGACGGTTTTAAAACAGGAAAGTGTATATTTTAATTATGCTACATTATGTATAATTAATTTTGTAATATCTTGGTATAATTATGTATGTTTCTAGTAGTTAACAGCAACTACTTGTTCAACTAATTGGTCTTACTAACCAGTACTTATGGCATTAGTTGGTATTATTGCATATTAATTTTCTTTCACATTACTTACATCATAAGGCAGCTTGATAGCCTCAGCATCGAGTTCAGGCAGAGAGCCAGTCTTGAAGCTGCCCCTGGTCTTCATCATAGAGACCTGCTTCTTCTCAGTGTTGGACCTGTAGAACAAACCAGGCTCGACGATTTCGAAGGGAGTCTTCCAAGATCCTCGGAAGTACATGCCGTTGAAGATGATCATCAGAGAGTCGGAGATTGAGGCTGCATACAAAAATGACATATTAAAGTTAGGATTGGTTATTTTAAAAATCACTTGCTTGTGATTTTATGGGGCATATATTCCTTTTTACTGCAGAGAAAATTGTAATTGTAAATAGTGCTTCAAATTATCTTTCCATTGAAAAAAAAATTCAAACAATTTGAAGTGAGAAGTTACGAGAAATCTTGAAGATATTATATTGAAAAGATAACTTACTGGATTTCTTTCCAACACTGTTCACAGAAAGGCTGGATGACACATCACGAACTTCGTTCAAAGATTTAAGACTTCTAGCGTGGTTTCTCGCCTCCACAGCCACCATAGTTTCTTCATCATCCTCAGATTCAGTCTTCTTGGGGAAAGTCTTCACTAGCTTAATCTTTTCCTTAATGTTCTTCGCAGGTTTGTACTCCATATGAGAAATGTCAACTTTCTCAGGAATGTCGTCAACAGCAAAGGAGATAAGTTTCTCATCTGTTTCTTTAGGCGGCATCATTTCGGGGATCTCCTCATTTTTGTTATCTTCAGTCTTGTCAGAGATCTCGATAGTGAATTCACCCTTATCTTCATCATCATCTTCCTGCGCATGCAGATCGGGGTTGTATCGCTCAACAGACCTGACCTCAGTTAGGTAGTAGTCTTCTAGAACCTTCTTGTAATCATCATTGATTGTGTAGTTCTTGTAGATGTAGAAATAGTTCTTCAACTCAGGCTGGTTATATTTGTATTCGTGGTTGTTCTTCAGCCTCTCCATGATGTATCTGTATGTCTTTCTGGTGAGCATGGGATCTTGAGGTAGATGTAAGGCGGACACCAGCTGTTCTCTCGTCTCTCCACGGGCACCTTCAGCAAGGATAGCTAAGATGGCCGAGTATCCGAGTGGTGAGAATGCAATGTTCTTGTCATCGTCGATGTAACCCTGCAAATTAAATAAACGTATTACTTAAATTAAAATTCCAAAAGTAAATCAAATTCCAAAAAAATACACTAATGGGAAGAGAACTGGGCCTGTTCCCATTTGTATAATCAGCATATAGCGTTCCCACTACTGGGACACAGGCCTCCTCTCTGTGAGAGGAAGTGGGCCATAATTCACCACGCGGGCCCAGTGCTGGTTGGTAGTTGTCACATGTCTAAGAATTTTTGGTTCTAGGTTTTTTTTCGGTTTCCTCAAAAGACCTTGACTCTCAGCAGTAAATATAACAAGACCATATCATATTAAAATTCCGGATGTAATTCGATAATTTAATAAGTTTACAAAGTCAGGCCGGCTAGAAAACGTAGACTACATGATATTAAACTATAAAAACCAATTGTTATGGTTTACATTGTTTGTCTTGTCTATGGAGCCATCTTTATTATTGCTGTGTTATTATAGCCACGAACGCTGTTATGCAGCGTTTATGAAAACATCCGTGATCGACTCAATCTCCACATTCCTTAGTAACTACATACTCATGTATGTAGTCTTCGGACATTCTCGCCATCAATTAGGCCTGCAGCAAGACAATTAGTGTCGCTATTGACTGGAAATCGTGCAGTTTACAGTGTGGTCTTGGTAACATCGACCACCCTTTTGCATCCCATGTGTATAGCTGGGGGCGAATCTTCGCAGTCATGTTAGAAGAATAACATTCACGTGAATATATTTTGAATAAATTCTTCACCATCATCATACAACATGAAATTAAGCATTTCTTAATGACTAGACGTTCATAATTTGTAAGAACAAATTTACTGACAAGTTGGTTGCAAATAAAAATGTTAGACGATAATTTAAACGAGGTCGAATTGATGAACCAGAATAATTGAATTTCATTGTTTCAATTGCTTTAATTTTTCATAAAACATCTACAATGATGATGTTATCAGCAGAACAGTAAGTAAGTATCGCAAGTAATTCCATTCCAGCACCCATAGTGTGTAACACATTATCAATTATAATCTGAATCATTTTAAGGTGGATGCTCCAAGGTACCCCGCGAAATTCAAATTTTCTTACGTTTTTTGCAATTTGCTGGTCAGTACTAAGTTGTAAGTTGATTAAAATGTGATTCGCGGCCGTAACAAATATGTATTTACAGAATTATAATCATTAAAGTCACACAACTCTCTCAGATCAAGTAATCCTACCGAATAACTATTTCATGAAATCTTGACATTTTAGGATTATGCTAACTTAACAAGTTGTATTACTGATTCTAATGATTATACTTAGGTAATTCTGTAAATACATATTTGTTACGGCCGCGAATCATATTTTAATCAATGTACAACTTAGTACTGACCAGCAAGTTGCAAAAAACGTAAGACAATTTGAATTTCGCGGGCTACCTGATATTATTTAATCGATTGCTTCATATGTTGGAAAAAATTGCCTACTCAACAACGTAAATAACGTAATGAATGTTGTTGAACTGTCCAAATGAAAGCCATTGCTTCCAATAGTGTGTCACGCAATTACCTCGCTGGAGTAGGTACAGACGCCAGCAGGTCAAGCTACCCGAAAGTGTCAAATTTTTCCAATCAAACTTGAACCTTAATTCTTCAGAAATAAAGTTGAAAATCTATTAAAGAAATTTGACAGATTGTAGTAGCTTGATGTGCTGGCGTCTGTACTTATACAATTTTCAACAGAAAAACCCAATTATATGCACTTGACTAAATTGTTCAACCCCAGGAGGTGCACTAATGAGTCTTACAATAAGACAAGAAAGAAATAATAATGATGATTACCTGGAAGATTGCTGTGGACAGTTCACTGGTCGCTTCTCCTACGAAGCTGGTGTCTTTGGGCTGACTGGAGCGACCGCTGCGAAGCCATCGCGCACTGCTGAGACCCACCACGAACAATACTGGAAAAAAAGCAAAAGGGTTATTATTTCTATAGAATAATAATTACTACGAGAAATACCATAAATGACGGGTAACATTAAATTAGGTAGACGAAACTCCGCAGACGGATGGGTGTCGATATCTGAACATGATAAAACAAATAGATATTGATTAGGTGAGTTCTTTTTGGGGCGATCAACCGCAGGTAGTGCATACTTGAAATACTTTGTTTTTTGTTGGTCTAAACTTCACAGACGGTTTCGATATATAAAACAAAATAAAAACAGATTTTCTCAACTCATAATTCAAGTACCTACCATTACCTACTACAAGCAGAAGTTGACCCCAAAAAAAAATTATCACATTTGCGAAGTTTCGCTAACAAATATAATTTGATCCTATATATCGAAGACGTGAAAGTTTCAAGATTCTCTTAACATGACATCGACTTTTGTGGTTTTTTGGAGGACGTACAGTAGACTGCAATTCAGTGGTAGGTAAGTAACACTTCGCCTTCGAGCTGGCCTAGCGTAGTTTGGAGTTTCAATAGAATAAGATGCCTGCATACTGGGTTTGTTACCAGTTTAATTTGATAATAGTATCTAACTATGTATTATCAATGAATAGGTAAATCGCTCATCACCACTGCTCTCAAAACGGTGAAGTAAAACATCGTGAGGAAACCAAATCTTAGAACAAAACATTTGAAGATGTATCACGTCTACCAACCCGCACTGGTACTGCGTGGTGGATAACGGCCCACTCCCCCTCACAGAGAGGAGGCCAGTGTCCCAGCAGTGGGAACATTTTAGGCTGAGTACCTATGAGTTAAATCGATAAAATCCAGCCAGGTAAATAGGTGTTCAAATTACCATCATCTTTATGATCACGACATCTATTGCCATATTAGCCTCATTTGCGAGATGTCAACAAGTTAATGTCTGTAATATTGACTCGATTAATTCTCGATATAACTGTTCCGGACGGATCGAGTATCGATATGAGACTGGTTCTCGAGACATCTCGAGAAGTGGGTCGAGTACGTGTAGCGGTATCGATGCATGTGTATGTACTTGTAACTGTTCGCTGCAGGACAATTTATTTATAGACCTTTAGGCCTGGTTTACATTGAGAGTTACGACTTTATTAAGCTTTAAGCGGTCGCTTGCTTTTTATGTGTGCTTGTGTGTTGTGGCTTTATTTATGATCAATGATCATACATTTATGACTAGTGCGAATGTTCGCAGGAGTTACTGCTGAGCATGAGGTCCTGCGTTCCATTCCCAGGACGGGCAAAGTGATTATTTTTGGTTGTTGAATCAGTCGATAAAAAGGTTATAACGTGTACACGGCCAATTCCCGGTGGTTAAAAACGTTCAAAATCTAGTCGAAATCTCATCTCAGCGACATTGTCAAAAACTTGTCAAAAATGTAGGGAAATTCTAGGTATTTTATTAGAAGCAGACCACCATACAATATAAAAGATTATTGCTGATAATAAATAGAAACTAGTCTTGTGGTGTGGTAATGTTCCAATACACACTTCCCTCATCAATAATGGAGTGGCTCTCGAGAAAGCGATTTCTTCTCCGTGAAAGTTTCCAATTTATTGTTCACATGAAATTCTCTCGCGATACATGCATAAAATTACAATTTATGATAGTAGGAGTCTATCAGATGTTTATTGAGATTAGAAAATTCATTCTGATATAAATTCCGCTTACTTCTTTGTATGGACAGAAGGCCAATTCTCGTAATTTAAAACGTTCAAAATCTAGTCGAAGTCTCTCATCACGGCGACAAACAAATAAATGTCAAAATGTATGGAAATTATTATTAATTATTAAGGTGTTTTTGACAGATTCAAACTGTGAACGTTCTTAAAATTACGATTGCCCCTCTGAAATGGAGAGAGCTGCTTTGAAAATGGCTAGATAAAATATTAGACCTACTACGTTATAAAACTTGTTTGTTCATTGTAAAAAATTATGCACCTAGAAAATTAGAAAAAAAAAATCAATTACTTAAAGTAATTTGTTTTTTATAGTATCTAATTTTCTATCTATAGCTCGCATCATCATCGACATCATCTGCCTTTTCCCAACTATGTTGGGGTCGGCTTCCAGTCTTATTGGATGCAGCTGATTAACAGTATTTTACATGGAACGACTGCCTATCTGACCTCCACAGCCCTGTTACTGGGTAACACGATACCCCTTGGTAAGACTGGTTGTAAGACTTTCGGGCTTCAATCTGATGACCCGTACCGACTGTCAAAGATCCAGGAATGACAGCCGGGACTAACGGCTTAACGTACTATCCGAGTCACGGAGTGGTCTTGGTATGTAAAGATGGTCACCAATCCACGGACCAACCGCGGCAAGCGTAGCTTAACATGATCGATCGACTGATTACTTTAAAACTTACATAGTTACGTTTTAACTAAGTTAACTAACTTATCATCTTTAATCATTAGCAGCCAACAGTATAAAACCCGCAAATTATCTAAAAAGTTAATTACTGTGAGTACAAATAAAAGTGCATTACTGTGCGCAGTGCAATGGCGCTAATTGCGCCACAGTGAATCTGATTACGCGCAGATTATCGACAAGAAGCGACGCGACGCTAGGGTGCGCGGGCGCAGCGTCACGGTCGAGATGCGGTGCAACGATGCAACGGTATGTACGGTAGTGTGATATGATATTAATATGATAGGCTTGTTAATTAAAAGGAGAAAAAAATAAGTGCGCACATGGAAACCAGAAATAATCATCTTGATAAAGCACTGCTGTGGAGAGTTAATTATTGAGGGTTTATTACCTACTAACATCTACCCGCGACTTTGTTCGCATAAAATTGTTGTTGTTGGAACGAAGTTCCTTATCGCGCGTTGCGAAAGGGGGCTAGACGGTAAAAATTAAGACCAAAAGTTGGAACAACACTTTTTGCTATAGTTGTAAGCCGTGCGGCGTGCGCGTGTTTCTCTGTCTGTCTCTCTCTCTCTCTCTCTTATAGAAAGCAAGCCAGTTATACTTCGTTCCATCCGGGTGTCCCTTGACACCTCTCAAGTTTTTTGTTCCCCCGACCCGCCCCGTCGCATCGCATCGCCCCCCCGACCCGCCCCGTCGCGTCGCATCGCATCGCCTCCCGCACTGTTCCTCCATATCAAATGCAAAAATAATTTTCTCAAATCCGATTGGCAGATCTAGATATTAGCGCGTTCAAACCAACAAACTCTTTAGTTTTATTATCAGTATATAGATTATGTTAGTACAGAGGGGCCCGTGGCTAAATAATAACAGCCGCACAGGTCGATCGGTCAGGTTAAGCTACGCTTGCCGCGGTTGGTCTGTGGATGGGTGACCATCTTTACATACTGAGACCCCTCAGTGCCTCGGAAAGTACGTTCAGCCGTTGGTCCCGGCTGTCATTCGTGGATCTTTGACAGTCGTTACGGGTAGTCAGAAGCCCGAAAGTCTGACAACCAGTCTTACCAAGGAGTATCGTATTACCCAGTAACTGGGTTGTGGAGGTCAGATAGGCAGTCGCTCCATGTAAAATACTGGTATTCAGCTGCATCCGGTTAGACTGGAAGCCGACCCCAACATAGTTGGGAAAAGGCTAGGCAGATGATGATGAGATATTAGCGCGTTCAAACCAACAAACTCTTTAGCTTTATTATAAGTATAGGTAGATTATGTTAGTACAGATTTAACGTTTGGAAAGTATTAAAGATATTAGATTACTTATAGTGATCTGCGACTTACAGACGCCAGCAGATCAAGCTAGGTACTAAGATCTGTAAATTTTCTTTAATAATAGATTTTCAACTTTATCGCTAAAGCATTAAGGGTCAAGGTTGATTGGGAAAATTTGACAGTTTCGGGTAGCTTGACCTGCTGGCGTCTGTACCTACATGAGAAATAATTTAACATGAAAAATTCTGAACTCATATTTTTTTTTAATTTTGCACCTTAAGTTTTTAAAGTAGACATTTCATAAAGAACAATATTTTAACTTCGCCATGTATCTTTGTAAAGTTAAAGACAAACGTATAAAGCATGGGAATGGCATGCGCCCGCGCCGATTGCTCCAATGTGAGGTAAAGTAAAGCACGGCGCGGTGAACGCACTGCGTTGACCCTACACCATTGTGCTTGAGTAGCGTCAGCAAACAAGTGAGATGTGAGAATAGCGCACACGAGATGACTTACACTTAGCGTTATGTTAGCAAGATGGTGTCATCATCATCACCATCTTGCTAACATAACAATTTTTTTTTTGACACTTTGAAACCGTTTTAAACTGATAATGCTCTTACATTACCTATCATTAATATAAGAGTATTATGGTTTGGCGGCAATGTATTCAGTGATATGCCTGCTTTTTAAAACCGATTTTAGAAAGAGTAGCTATCGTGGTCAAATTAAATTAGCTAGAAATAAAATTTAAAAAAACTACTCTTTTTAATTACTCTTTAATTTCTATTATTAACTCTTTTTAGTGTTGTTTAGAGTAGCTATCGTGGTCAAATTAAATTAGCTAGAAATAAAATTTAAAAAAACTATTTTTTTTAATTACTTTTTCATTTCTATTATTAACTCTTTTTGGTGTTGTTACTTAAAGTATGAGTTGATAAAATCTGTTTTCTTTTGTTTTATTGTACCTATATCCATCACGTCTGTGAAGTTTACACACAAACAACAGTTTTTTTAAGTGTAATTTCACGAGACTACACAATGACCCAACAAACAAAAACATCATCATCATCTGCCTAGCCTTTTCCCAACTATGTTGGGGTTGGCTTCCAGTCTAACCGGATGCAGCTGAATACCAGTATTTTACATACACAAACAAAAACATCATCATTTTTATTTTATCATGTTTAAATATCGGCATCCAGCATGTCTGCCGAGTTTCGCGACGTAATATAATTTGATCCTGTATAGCTTCGTCTGTTGTCAAGTGGATGACTGATAATTAACAATTCATTAGCGGGGAGGTGATGATGATATTTTTGGAACGAAGTTCCTTATCGCGCGTTGCGAAAGGGGGCTAGACGGAAAAAATTAAGACCAAAAGTTGGAACGACACTTTTTGCTATAGTTGTTTCTCTGTCTGTCTCTCTCTCTCTCTCTCTTATAGAAAGCAAGCCAGTTATACTTCGTTCCATCCGGGTGTCCCCTGACACCTCTGAAGTTTTTATCAGAATAAAACGGTTTTTAAGCGGCAAAGTATTCTTTGTCTGTCCTATTCCAGCCAGGAACCCAAACTATCTATTTTATTTGCTGCCATAATATTATCTGTGGTTAAGTAATTTAATTAGCTGTATTTTGTAGATTTGTCTCAAAGAAGTTTTGAATTTGAGGATGAAAACGGTATCTACTTAAATCGAGAAGATGGCGTTGGTTAGTTTAATTTGAAATTACCTAAAAAATCTTCTAATTTTCTTTCCATCATTTTTTTTTCATCATTATGGATCACTGTTGTCTGAATTAAATGATTTATTTATTATTATTATATTAGAATTATTTTTGCAAGCAGTACCCAGCTCTCTAAGTGCATACCTCTCTCGACAGTAGATAATCACAGCGAGCCACTGAGTAAAATAATAAACTTTGTTGTAACACTTCTTGTACGTACTCGTATAATTATAGATATTACTGCATGTGACTGTACACTCACATATTTCTATATAAATTCCAAGCAATGCGAAACAATGTTCGCAGAGAAATAAAATTCTAGTGAAACTATTGTGCTTTTGTTTTTGTTTACTCTGTGGTCGTTAAAGTAAAGGTGAACATGAACTTTTCTATACGAAGCGTTGCTATTCTGTCATTGTCACACAAGAAAGCTCGTATTCATTCATGTTTTAAAACATTATCTTCGGAAAAGGAAGAGAAATAAGTATTTAGCTTTGTGAGATCGAACATACTTCATAAGTCTGATTTTACCAAAGTCAGATATCTTTTATCCGTGGAATAAAACTGACGTCTGACAGTTCTAGTATGGAAAATCTGTCAAAAATTCAACACTCAGGATAAGACTTATTCTAGGTATTAAATTTTGGTAAAATGTGGTCAGGAAGTTACTTGTTATCAACTCACCCTACTTCAATTTACCGTGTAATAGCTATTTCATAAAACTTTCAAAGAATGACAGTTGTGATTTGAATATACGGTCAATTTAACTTGGTAATCAATTTGATTAAAAATATTTCCCCAACTTCACAAAGATTAGAAATACCTATGAGTCTAGGCACCTATCCTATCCTATACTAAAATGTGTATTGCCAAGTGCAATTGAGGTAAATTGCACTTGGTTACATAAGTAGTTTTCCCAAGTCTGCCCATAACGCCTACGCACACGAGCGTTAGAGAGCCTCGACAGAGACCGTTACAATGGCTGGTCATGAGGCACTATGACCATTACCAGATTACCACCACTCTTAGAAAATGAACACGTCTAATCTCGGTGCATTGTTAAGTACTATTTTGTTCCGAGCTCACTACAGAATGGATACACCACCTTTTTTTTTTCATCTAAGTTTTCGCCTACAATATCTGTGTGAGGGGTGCCTATCGAGATCTAATCAAACCACTCGCAGATTAAAAATAGGCTGCAAACACTTCCCAAATAATATTAGGAACCTATGTATTTGTTTGACACAATCAGTCTATAATGTTCCCACTGCTGGGAGACAGGCCTCCTCTCGTGGTGAGGGAACGGCCTGTAATCTTCTATGCGGTCCTAGTACGGGTTGGTAGATATCTTCGAATGTTTGGTTCTAGGACGTGTCGGTTTCCTCAAGACGTTTTCACACCATTTTGAGAGTATGAGAAGTGATGAAATAATTTAAGTACAGACACAAGCACATCAAGCTACTACAAACTGTCAAATTTCTTGAATAGATTTTCAACTTTATGGCTAAAGCATTAAGGTTCAAGGTTGATTGGGAAAATTTGACAGTTTCGGGTAGCTTGACCTGCTGGCGTCTGTACATAAAATAAAGCGCCTGTCTGAATTCGAACTTAAGACCTACAAGTCGTAAATCACTGCTGTATTTGTATAATTTGATCAAAACAAACAAGACAAAAAATCGACTTTCAAACGACCACAAGCACACGAAATTATCTTGAATGCAAGTTTAACACATTATAACATACGGTACTTAAGTATTACATACTCGTTCCACACGAGGGACATTAATATTAATGCGACAAGTTCGACGCGTGCGCTCATAGCATCTTTGTCCTGCATTTAGTCGCTATTCAACGTTAACTTTCGGATTTTATGCTTTTTAACCGGCATTATTTGTGACTACAAGCAAGAACATGCTTTCAAAGCATTTTTTTTTTTTTTTTGATGAGGCAGAACTAGAAGAAACTGATTGATATTTAATTAACTAATGTTGCATTTTGCTTCAAGAATATAAATACTTAGGGTCATTTTTCCATAAACTGTATTACTGATAGTATTTAAGTAAATTCTATTCAAATTTGGTTCAAATTGATGTTAGTTCACAAATATTAACTTTATTTCAATGGTAATTAATTTGATTTCAGAGTGACACGTCACTATTGAAAAACTTATAAAAATGTTTGAAGTTGTAGACGTGTAAAATGAACTTTATTGTGTAGGAATTATTTTTCTATAAACTCATATTAGTTTACATTTTTGGCAAATAAATTGCGAATGCGCATGCATATTACTTATAAAGTCTGTATCCCTGTATCCCGGTACTTATCTATTTTAGTGTATTGTATAGGTACATAATATTTGCACCACCGACAGCCCCATTTATATGTCCAGGCAAATCACTGTCCATTCCAAGATTGCTTGGAAAAGATCACAAAAGCGATACTAAGGCCGCTCATTGTATATTTTGTAGTGTTTGATTTATTTTTTGGTATATATTTTTGTAGTGTACAATAAAGTACACAGAGAATAGATAAATAAAGTGAAAATGATTAAGTAAATGCCTTTCGTCTCGAATAATTTTCTTGTGACCGATTCCATGATTGATCTAATTTAAGTTTTGCCCGGAAAGCTACAAAGGCGTCTGTTCTTTTTGATAGATAGATAGATAAACCATTTAATTTTATTTGGCGCATACAAAAAAGACAGCGCAACACACAAAAGTACATTATTAGAGAACTACCCACATTAATAATATAAAACAAGGTGCCGACAAAAAAGACAAAATGAAAAACACACAAATATCAAAATCAAAGTGACACTATGACGAATTAAATTAATAACGAAACATACACAGTGCGGTGTGCGTCTCAAGGTTGCACCAAATGGGAGTCCAGCTCAGCATGTGTCAGGCAAATGTACCTAACGCTGATATTCTGCTGGATCCCTGCTGTGACACACGGACGTTGAGAAGACGAGATAAATTAGTGTTGTGACAGGTGTTAAGTGCAGAGTGAGGCTTTGTTTTTTCTTTCCAGAAGTGTCCAAAGGTCAACAACAGTCTAATCTGAGATCATGTCTGTTTAGAAAAAGCCCTAAAAATTCTTGTTCTCCAACTATATCGTTACAGATGCAGCCATAAATAAAAAATGCAGTCACGTACCAAAGCTATGTCGTCTCGTCTTTCTTTGTCTTCGTAGTTTTTACTAAATGAACGGATGCCCATTGAAATTTAAATTACCTTCGGAGAATCTCACTGGCTGGCTTGTAAATAATTTGTTAGTATGTAACTTGGCGCATCTTACGATTCTGTAAAGTTAATAGGAGTGTGTAAACATAAACAGTGGAAATTATAATCTTGCTGTCGGCAAAAACCTGGCTTAAAGATTCCTACACAATTTAATGCGATAATATGCATTCCTTGGTCCGGTATTTTAATGCCAGACACTAAAATAAAATTAAAAATATGAAATTCAAGGTCACTTTTGCCTTTTAGTGACTATTTTTAAAATACACTGGATTTCCAAGAAAAGCTAAAGAATACCTACTCTAAAACATATCAATATCACGCCTTGTTTCCCCGAAGGGTTAGCTAGAGGTGTACCTACAGGGTCAAATTAAATCATCTAGCAAAACTCCGCAGACGTAGTGGGTATCGATATCTAAACGATAAAACAAAACATAAATTAAATTGACTTTTTTTGTGGGGTCACCGATCCCAGTTATTGTAGTCACTTGTTAAAACAGTTTAAAAACAGCTTATTATTTTGTAAACTTCACAGACAGGTATCGACATAAATCATCAAGAAAAAGCAAAAGATATTTCAAGTTACAAAACATCTTGTAGTCGTAGAACCCCAAAAAACAAACATTGTTTTTTTATAGTGTTTAGATATCTACCCAACACATCTGCAGAATTGCGCTAGCTAATTTAATTTCACTCTCTTTATACTCGCATTTTGCCAGTTACTGTAATAGTGAGCGAGCGTAATAGGCTTTATTTATGGTAAAACTTTGAACATAACCACACAATAACTAATAGTACTACATCACCGTGGTTGAAAAGTCTCGTTGTTTGACACAACACTAGATACTTATGCACGCGTATTATTAAACCTACCTCAATAATAACGAACAATGAAGGTCGTTTATAAGTAATAAGTACGTAGTTATGATAATAATTCCCAGGAATTATAATTAATTATCATAATGTAATTTAATAAACATGGCATCTCGATAATACGTAGTTGTGGGTACTTAATTGTGTTGCATTTATTAATTAAATAAGTGCAAGATTTTCAATGGTTGTTTGATTCAATTATAGATTTCAGGCTTATTCCGATCTGATTCGTTTAAACTCGAGTTTTTTATTAGTTTTTTTAATTATTTTGTTTATATTTTTTAATACATATTTCTACAAAATTTGATCAGCGTTAAAAGAATTTGTTTAAGTAAAAATAATACTTCAAATTATATTTGGTACTCTTTTCAAAGGGATCATTTTGAACTGGGATCGGTTCGGAACAAAATATTAATTTTAACCACATTCCTAACGAATCCCACAGAGAGCGATGGGATTGTGGGTTTCGATCGGGATAAGCCAGATTTCATAGTGCACATTTTATTAAAACCACTGCAGGTCACAGGTCACAGGTGGCCCAATGATAACGGCTGCGACTTGCGAGTTGTAGGTCCTAGGGTTAAACCCAGACAAGCGCATTACTTGGTGTAAATTATTTAATCATCGCTCTCAAAATGGTGAAGGAAAACATTGTGAGGAAACCGGCATATCCTAGAACCAAAAATTCGAAGACATGTGACTAATACGCTTCATTTTGAAGGATATTGCCAATCCATTACTTCATATGTTAGAAAAGTTTGTCTGCTCAACAACGTAAATAACGCAATGAATGTTGTTGGACTGTCAAAATGAAAGTCATTGCTACTGTTAGATTCTCGTTAGTTTAATGGAGACGTCATATTTGGCTTAAAAGTTTTTGCATAAAACCAAGTACAACCTTTCAAACAATTCCATATGATATTTATCTTGACTTGTTTTAAAAGAGGTAGGTATACAACCTCTTTTAAAACATTCTAGGTACCTACTTGAGTATGTTCAACTTGCAATGTCAATAAAACAGATGCTCATCGGAATTCGTACGATAAAAAAAACATCTTATAAGCTTGCGTTCGATCTGGTGATGAGCTCATAACTTAGATAATACACATAAATAGAATAAGTCTTGACATACCATACCTACTTGTTAACTAAACTATCAACAGTCACGAGTAGTTAGGTAAATATCTTCTTCTTCTGCCTAGTCTTTTCCCAACTATGTTGGGGTCGGCTTCCAGTCTAACCGGATGCAGCTGAATACCAGTATTTTACATGGAGCGACTGCCTATCTGACATCCACAACCCAGTTACTGGGTAATACGATACCCCTTGGTAAGACTGGTTGTCAGACTTTCGGGCTTCTGACTACCCGTAACGACTGTCAAAGATCCACGAATGACAGCCGGGACCAACGACTTAACGTACTTTCCAAGCCACGGAGGGGTCTCGGTATGTAAAGATGGTTACCCATCCACAGACCAACCGCGGCAAGCGTAGCTTAACCTGACCGATCGACCTGTGCGGCTGTTATTATTTAGCCACGGGCCCCTCTAGTTAGGTAAATATTTACCTAACTAGAGGGGCCCGTGCCGTGTGAAATGTGCAATATACACAGTTAAAAGTTCCAGTGGCTATGCAAGAAGGTCTTAATAAATCCTGGATCATAGATAGCCTCTTGACCGATTTTGGTCACGGTGGTCAATCCAAGAGATATTATAGTGCACAAGTGTGTGCGTAAACACAGGTGCACTCTCTGTTCCTTTACTCTGATAGTCGGATGGGATGGCAATCTGACACGCCAGAAAGCACGTAAAGCCGTTGGTCTGCACCTGAACTCGGGGAGAGTTCAGGTGCAGGACCAAGGGCTTTACGTGCTTTACGAGGCACGGGGTTATTAAACCGCCAACTTCCAAACTCCGGACTGTTATTTAGAAATTCCTAATGAAACACCCAATATCACTTTGACCTGGGAACCGAAGCCGACCCCGCGCTCAGTAGCCGCGCTTGCAACCACGATACCAACGAGGATAAGAAAAGAAGATGATTAGAATAATCTCAAGTGCTAATGCACTGGAGAGCTCTCTTTCTTCTTCTCTTTCTTTCTTTTTCTCTTTTTTTTCTCTTTCTCTTTTTGGTTCTCTCTCTGCACTGGTGAAGGCTCTCCGTAATTGAGAGCTTCCTCCAGTAAGGTCACTAAGGGCCGGTTTTTGATCCGTAATTAACTCAACCAATAATTGTTACAAATAGCAACTAATGGTAAATTTTTTGCAAAATGTGTTTTTTAATCAGTTTTTAGTTTATCTAATGGTTATTTTTTGAACTAATAGTTAATTATTTGGCCATTAGCAATGATATTATATCATTAGATAAACTAAAAATGGATCAAAAAACACATTTTGCAAAAAAAATACCATTAGTTACCTACTATTTTTAACAATTGGTTGAGTTTAACTACAGATCAATAAACCGGCCCTAGGTTAGATTCCTCCTACGCATCGGAGGCAGTCAGACATTCACAGAAGAAGCGAATCCCTGAAAAACACCTTAGCATAATCAGAAGGCCAATTGGTGTAAATTGAAACGTTCAAAATCTAGTCGCAGTCTCATCTCGGCGACAAACAAATGTCAAAAACTTGTCAAATGTAAGGAAATTAGAAGTATTTTTTGACAGATTGAGACTGAGATCAGACTGTGAACGTTCTTAAAATTACGAAAATTGCCCCTCAGGTTATAACGTTCCCACGGCTGGGACTCAGGCCTCCCTCTGTAAGAGAGAGTGGGCAAGAATCCACCACGTGGGCCCAGTGCGCGTTAGTGGATGTGACATGCTTAGAAATTTTGGTTCTAGGAGATGCCAGATTCCTCATGATGTTTTCCTTCAGCGTTTTGAGAGCAGTGGGGATAATATCCCTGGACATTTCACACAGCGCCATCTAGTCCCAAGCTAAGCAACCTAATGCTTGTGTTATGGTAACAAGATGGCTGATAAACTACATATATACATTTTTTTTTGTAAATACATACATATTATAGATAGAAAAACACCCAGACTCGGAAAAAATACATGTAGGTCATACAAATATTTGTTCCGTGCGGGCATCGAACCCGCGACACGCAGCGCAGCAGCCAATCGCTTAACCACTGCGCCAACCGTGTCGCCATTGATGAATTACGTGACGCCAGGTGATGAAATTATTTAGACAAAGACAAGTGCCTGCCTAGGTCGGAACCCACGACATATAACTCGTGAGACGGGGGCCATTACCTCTGCTCTTAAACACTTTGCAGAAGAGAAAATTGGGATGTTTGATTTCATTAGCTGTAGTCTACCCATTGGCTATCTTCAGCAGTCAAACAGCTCTGGAATCTGTGCTAGTAATCTATCTTTCAGTGGAAACGTTCCACCCGCTGAAGACCTCCCACCTGGACATGAGTTACCTTGTATAACCTGGAAGTCTTAAACAGACTCCGGACCCAGGTTGGCCTAAGCAAGGAAATCCTGTTCAGATGGAGATTCACTGTCGACCCTGCTTTGAAGTGTAAATGTGGTGCTGTTCCACAAACGATGGGACACTTCATATTGTGTCCTGCGCGTCCTGTCAGCTGCACGTTACAGGAACTGATTGACGCTGGTGATGGCGCCAAACATCAAGTACCCGTAATCTGGGTCGAGTTCATTTAGTTTGCTATCGACACACTAAAAAGAAGTGGAAACGTCACATCACTAATTGACGTTCTGTCTGCCTTTCTCACTGACCAATCCCATCGATTCTCTTTTGTTTACCTAAAAAGTAGATTTCACCTACTCCACCAATCAATAGCGTTTCTCATTTGTTTATATTTAGAACATTTGAATTTTAAATGAAGTGTTCTTACCGTTTCTTGTTTCATCCCCAAACTTTCACCAGCTTTCGACTATAAACTTACAAAATTATTTGTTGGAAACATGCGAGTTAGCATGTCAATATAATGTAAACGAGCTTAGATAAGAAACTTACATAATAGGAGAGGACGCATTTTCACTGTTCAGCTAATCTTATGATCTGAAAACAATAAAAAAAAAACATCGTTAGCCAAGTTCTTCGCACTTATATTTAAGTTCATAAATATTAGTGGTGTTGCGACTGGTTTCATGAAAATATACTGAAAGGAGAAAAACGAATCACCTAAGGATTTCAGTGCTCAGTCCCTTTCAGCTAGATCAGAGGATGTTTACATGATCCATTTTCATGACACGAGCAATAAGATTACATCATGAATGCAAAATTAAGGAAGTTCGGCACGGTGAAGTGTTGTTTATTGTGTATGTTTACCTATACGGGTTGGCAGGGACATCGACGTGCAAATTGTAACCATGAATTCAGCACACGATTCTAAACACACTAGATTTTTTTATCTGTTGTGTTCCTTTTTTGCGTAATGTTTGTTTGTTTCTTTCTTTCTAACCTTAATGCTTTAGCGATAAAGTTAGAAATTTGACTAGAAAGATTGTAGTATCTTGGTGTGCTGGCGTGTGTTCCTGCCATGGTCTCCCATACTACAGAAAGCCACCAGCTACGATCCTTAGGTGGGATATGTTAAAGATATCTAACTGCGCCCCGCGGTTTCACACGCATAAGTTTTGATCCCGTGGGAATATGGGGTTAAAAAGTATCCTATATGTTAATCCTGGTTATAAACCATCTGTGTGTCAAATTTCATCCAAATCCGTTCTGTAGATTTTGCGTGAAAGAGTAACAAACATCCATCCATCCATCCATCCATAGAAACTTTCACGTTTATAATATTAGTAGGATAGGATTTGATAGAATAAATTAAGGTTCTGAGTCTTTATTATAGGCAATTTTGAATTAAAATAAGTAGGTACTTACTTAAAAACTTGAACATTGATTCATCGCTTAGCATTACAAACCATCAGCATAATGAGATGAATAATGACTAATAATCGGAAAATTCTCATTTAAGAAAATGCGATGCGCACATTTTAGAACGTAATAAAATAGCGGTCATATGAAAAACAAAAACTAATTAAAAACGAGTTGGTTTATAACTAGAAAATCTTGAAAATTAAGTTTGGAAGACAAATTAATAAAATTATTCTCCTGACAATGATCGATGATATTTCGTTCACAGAATTTTGAATCCTATCGTTTGCCGATAAAGTTGAAAATTATTTTTAATGTTGGAACGAGTTATACGGTTTTAATTACCAAAGTTCGGTGTACAATGATTTATTGACATTATAAGTGATGAAATGACCTTGAACTTTTGTCAAATAAAAACGCCCAAAAGGGGCACCGTATAATAAAATGTATGACGTGACTAACTAAACTCTGATATTTAATTTGCTAAATGACAGCTTCGATCGACCTTTTCTTGTCATGTTGACAAAAAAAGTCGATTGCAGCAGTCATTTCAGTCTAGCAAATTGAAAACTAGAGTTTAGACATTTAGCTTGAAAATAAAATCTAAAGCCTTCAATTTATTACATAGTTACTAAATGAAACATGGTATAAAAACATGAATTTATTTATCTACTAGCAGCGCCCCGCGGTTTCGCCCGCATAAGTAGCGATCCCGTCGGAATATCGGGATAAAAAGTATCCTAAGTGTTAATCCTGGTTATAAACTATCTGCATGCTAAATTCCATCCTAATCCGTTCAGTAGTTTTTGCGTGAAAGAGTAACAAACATCCATCCATCCATAGCCATACTCATAAACTTTCGCGTTTATAATATTAGTAGGATATAATTATGTAGGATATCATCTACCAAGTCTTCAAAATACAGAAGCAAAAGCGTAGTCAGTTTATTTATTTATTTAAACTTTTCGCACAAAAAGGTACAAAGGCGGACTTAATGCCTTAGGCATTCTCTACCAGTCAACCAAGGGTGGTGAAGAGATTAGATGGCAGGGGCTTTGGTTGAGAGGGACAATAATAATTAAAAAAAAAACTCTTAAAACTAGGTACACAAATACATAAATAGGTTATATACACATATATATTATTACTATAATAATATATACTTATAATAGGTCAGTTCATAAAATTTAAAGTATAGAATATTTTTAGATAGAAAAGCTTCATTTGAACATCAATAAATTGAACCAATTAATATGGAATTTGGGTGGAAGAATTTACACGCTCCACGAGATAGGCTGGACCTAGTATGGCGTTCATAAGCAAAATCCTTCCCTTGCGTCTTATTTTTGTTTTTATGTAAACCTAGCTATTAATGTAGACTGTAAGGAAATGTAAAACACTGTTTTTTGCCAAATAAACATTGTCTTATCTATCTTACCTTAACTTGACAAAAACAGTTTTAATTGGAAACTTAATTAGTTCATGTGTGAATGACTTAAAACAACCGTCGAAAACCCCTTAACCTTCACAGTGGCTTTAAAAAAATAAAAAATATACCAGGAAAATATTTAGTCACGGTCAGAGGAAACATCCTAACACAAATCGTCATCTACCTAAATAACATATAAGTAAACCAACTCAAGGAGGACGAGGCGTTAACTAAAAAATAATACTAAAATATATGGCTTGAGAATTTACCAAACAAGCAAAAGAAAAACTAATCCCTACTTCGTTAGTGACAAGTTATTTTTGGTTTTTCTTAATTGTCCCAAGTTCTAGTAAGTATATTTTAAAGATAAAAGAAATGAACTGTTATTTAAATCAAATACTTTTTCCAAACCATTGTATTCACAAAAAATGGCATGGCCCAATTTCCACTGTAATTAAAACCACAGAACTATGTCAACAATATTTTTTCGTTTTAATTATTGATTTAATAGGTGTCACGCATAAAATTTGCTTTAGCCCGCTAACCTAGAAAATACCAGAGTGGCAATTCTGGTAATTTTAAGATCGTTCACAGTCTGATATCAGTCTCAATCTGTCAAAAAATACTTCTAATTTCCCTACATTTTGACAAGTTTTTGGCATTTGTTTGTCGCTGAGATGAGACTGCGACTAGATTTTGAACGTTTTAAATTACGAGAATTGGCCTTCTGATATCTATGACAAATACAGAACCTTATAATGCGAATTTGATATAGGCCTAACCATGAAAGCAGGCCCGTTAAGCCGCGCACAACAAAGCCAAGTTGACCTACATTCTAATAAATGTCAACGGCCATCTTAAAATAGTAAGCAACTACTTACATGCAGGCTTGCAACACAGGCACTAATAAAAATTAAATACACTTTTTTTTTAATAATTGCAAATGTCAAAAAAGCGCGGGAACATACGGCTGCGCTTGCGCCGAGCTCGATAGAGAATGACGTGCCCGGAAGCTGGCGGGGCGCGTTTATATCTAGACATTAAACAGTTATGTTTGAAGAAGGTACGGTGGACATAGAATAGGCGCCGTGGTGCCGTATGCTACATTTGTATTACTTTTTCCATTTTTCCGATCAAGGTAGGCGTGTGACTGGAGGTTCTTTAACGGTTGTCTTAAATTACTCAACTTAAAACCATGACTATGTTACTGAAAATGCCTATCTGAATGAAACATTAGGTACCTATAGTTGAAATAAAACATTTTTCAGCTGTTCCATCTATGATGATGACCTTAAATCTATTTGACATGCAATGAATCCAAAATTGCTTGGTCAGTGTTAAGGCACTTCTTATTTCAAATATCTAAAATCTAAATCATGACTATTTTAGTGAGTTTAACGTGAGATGAAATGGCTATATGAAGCACGTCTAATGATAGAATAGAAAGGCTAATATTCTATAGATATATCTAAGGTGCTAATGGAAGAGGTGAATATTGACCACTTAGATCTTAGGGTTCATGATAATATTATCAAACCTGTTAAAAAATTAAGAGACAATGATTACAAGTAAAATAAAACAGACGTAGACAAAATAATTATTAATCGGTCGTTTCATTTTTTGTATCAGTAATCCAGAGAACAATGATTAGTAAGTAATACCTAACAACATAAAAGAGACAAAAATACATTTATTAGTATGTAGTATAAAAGTGTGATACTTAATACTACGTTGCACGGGAATCTAACCCGTATTGCCAAGCCATTAAGCGTTATAATAGCAAGCGAAGTTTAGCGGGAATAATGAATGCGAAAGACGGAGAAATGAAGAATGTTATTAGAGACAAAGTTGGTTGGTATACCTATATGGATAAGTTCTAACCTAACTTATATACTACTTATACTCTAATAAACAACAAAAAACACTTATACTATGGACACTCTAATATACAATATAAAATAAAAACACAACAATAACAACATAGACTGCAAAACATAGCAACAGTGGTCGCAAATTCTGCCATCTTATCATTCAACTACTAAAACTCAGGTTGAATAAATTGATCTCCAAAATCGTCGTACAAAATAAAATATCGTCTATTCTAAACATTATCAAGTCTACATCGTCCCGGGATATCGAGCACGCGAAAACGATAAATGCAACAAAAGAAATCGCCAGTGGTAGAATGGTCTGCAAAACTAAGCGCCACATAGATTCTCGTATAACGAGCGATCAATTTCTTTCTTATTTATTTTCTTCTCATTATTTAACATGGCGTGGCGGCAAGATTTTTTTGATAAAAAAGGTAATTTTAAAAGTGGCCCGTGCTATCTTTTACGTTTATGTTTTGTTTTCAAGTGCTATATTTTTACTGTCTCCTTTATTCAATACGTGCATATCATAATTCAAATTGTATTTCGTGTATATTACAGTTTTAGGAAGCAAGCTGATGTGGCAATTTAATCGGCCGACCATATTAGCCGTAGAACCGATGACCGTTGGGATAGACGTGTTCTTGAGTGACCGCGAATCGGTAAACGTAAGGTGGGACGCCCTCAGGCTAGGTGGAGCGACGATCTTTGCAGAAAGCTGGTAGCAGCTGGATGAGAGTTGCCGAAAATCGAGTTGAATGGCGTGTTATAGGAGAGGCGTAAGTCCAGCAGTGGACTGCTGTAGGTGATGATGATGATCATGATAGTTTTAGGATAAGTACGTCAGACTCCTTAGTCTAATTCTTCTTCCACATATATTAAAAGATCAGTATCAAACGCATTCAGATGCACAAAACTTTAACCAATTCCAATTACTATTTCTATAATCACCTTCGGTGGTTCTACGACTTCACAATTATCTTAATCTTCATCAATTATTTCAGGATGTTGTACATCCCAACTGCAACCTCATCTTTCTGTACTTATTCGAGTCGTAGCTAATCTTAATTCTGCGCGTGCATAGCCAGTGGCGCGACAAGCAATTACTGTGTTTAATTAATGTCTAATTACAGCTAACCCGTTTATCCCTTGTACTCTTTTTCAACGAGATTTACCAGATTCTGTATTACTGAGTCAACTACACGCATTATGTAATTCGGTGATACGGCCTATTAAGTTGTGTATACCACCTTTAAAGCCCCTTCTCTTGAATCGATCTTTATAACAAGTGAATGCTGTTGTTATCCCGGCTGGCACTCGTGGATCTTTGACAGTCGTTACGGGTCGTCAGAAGCCCGAAAGTCTGACAACCAGTCTTACCAAGGGGTTTCGCATTACCCAATAACCGGGTTGTGGAGGTCAGATAGTCAGTCGCTCCTTGTAAAATACTGGTACTTAGCTGCATCCGGTTAGACTGGAAGCCGACCCCAATTTGGAAAAAGCTAGGTAGATGTGAATCACTAATATCATAATTGTTAATAAAAAAAATTACTAATATTGTTTTCTGGAATTCACATCAGCAAATTTCGCCCGAGGCTCCGGCTGGTTATAAGTTTCTCCAAAGATGAGCCACAATTTCCTGCTCTGGCTAGGTCCCATGAGACATCAAAGACATCCTCACCTATTACTTACATATTTAATTATTCCTTGTTCGAGCTCACCCGTCACCTCTTCCTGCGGAAGGCATATTAATTTTACTAGGAAACGACTGTTTGTTGTCTGTTTAACAATTATTTTAACAACACAACAGCTATGCTGCATTACTGTTGATTGTTTGATTGCATGTGCAGCTGTAATCTAATAATCAGGAACTCGATTTTTCCTTGTATTATCGAGATGAAGGAAAAATATTGAATGCATGTTGCATTTAATTGTTATTGAGTTATTGACTTATTGTTTTTGTATATACAGGGGGTCTACTCCGAAATGGTAAATGCATCGTATCGGCCGAATGTTCGGCCGTTTCCTGCTACGAAGTTACTATTTGGTTCGGTCGGTCCCGATCCTGCTCTCCAACACTCTTTCGAATATTGATTGCCCCGACCCAACTGAGCCGATCCGAACTTTTTTCGCATTTTTTCAATAATATTCGGTTCTGCCATGTGTCGGTCCGATCCGATCATTCGAATGTGTCACTTCGGAGTAGACCGGAGATTAGATTTAATGTAACCCAGGAGCTACATTAAATTAGCTAGCAAAACTACAGACGTGATGGGATCGGTATCGGTATATATCCAAACATGATAAAAAAAAAATATTTTGATGAGATTTTTATTAGGGTCATCAATCGCCTGTAGTTTAAATTGTGTCACACACAAATATCAGTTGATAAAATCAGTTTTTATTTGTATTGTAGCGGTATCTACAACGCCACATGCGAACAACGCGTCATACTGACGTCACGCAAATCCCACATCTCGCAAGCAGAGTTTACCGCGCAATTAGCATAGATACAATTTCCCAACATCAATCGTTGGGCAATAGCCCGCCAGACACAACACCCGCCTGGTCGGAGGATCCTCCCTTTTCTATGGAGGATGAGTGAACTTTACACCCTGTTCCTCTTCAACTTCACAGAAGTGATGAGAATCGATATCTCAACACGATAAAACCAATTTAATTTACTCAAACTTCAAGCGAGCCAATCCCCAACAAAAATCATCAAAATCCTTTTTATTTTTATTTTGTCGTGTTCAGATATCGACACCCAACACGTCTGCGGAGTTTCGCTAGTTAATTTAAATTGACCCTGGATATATAAATGATCATATTATTTATTTATTTATTCACACTAATAAGTACAACATCTTACAGTATTCCAAGACGATGCTATACACACTTAATTCACTATTTATAAACTATACAAACATAAAATTCAACAATAAAAATAAAATAATAAAAATTACAATATTATGCCTCTTTCAATGCACCTTTGTGCTCCTAACACAAATTTCGGCAGGCTATCGAACACATCTTCCGACGGCATATTATTTATTATACGTGCGTCGTGCGTGCGTATTATTATATCTTTAAGAATATCATATTATTTCATGGATCTTTGACAGTCGTTACGGGTAGTCAGAAGCCCGAAAGTCTAACAACCAGTCTTACCAAGGAGTATCGTATTACCCAGTAACTGGGTTGTGGAGGTCAGATAGGCAGTCGCTCCATGTAAAATACTGGTATTCAGCTGCATCCGGTTAGACTGGAAGCCGACCCCAATATAGTTGGGAAAAGGCTAGGCAGATGATGATGATTATATCTTTAAGAAACCAAATAAAGGTAGGTATGTCAAAATAGTGCACGGCTACAATTTGACGTTTTCTACCGGAGTAATATCGGCGAGAAACTAAGAAACTGACATCTACTGATTTTCGTAGTGAACAAAGTTGGACATCTCGACAATTTTATTAGGACTAACTATTACTCAGTTAACATAGTGTGGGACGCCCCCCAGCTAGATGGACCGACGACCTTATGAAGGTGGCTAGAACAGACTGGATGCGGAAGGCGGAGGACAAGGTGTTGTGGAGCAGCTTGGGAGAGGCCTATGTCCAGCTGTGGACTGCGATAGGCTGAGTTATTTCTGAGAGGTGAATGAAACGAAATTCGCAACAGCTACATAAGATTGTCAAGAATATCATGTATGCGAGGGAGAGGATAAGAATCTCTGATCGTAACGCTGTTTAATTTTCTACTATCAACACAGAAACGAACAGAACCATCTTTCTTGGTAACCATTACCACCAAACTATTACCCTGGACGGTGGATCACTTGGCTCGCGGGTCGATGAAGAACGCAGTTAACTGCGCGTCATAGTGTGAACTGCAGGACACATTTGAACATCGACATTTCGAACGCACATTGCGGTCCGGATCTATTCTGTAAACATCTCACCCTGAAAAATTAGGTGAAGTGACCTATCACCAGTGTCAATCTCCTAGCATCAGCCGATCGATTCTGTAAAAATGTCTCCGTGAAAAGTTAGATGAAGCTTAGAATGAGCTGTCAATAGTGTCACTCCCTAGCATTGGTTGGAATGACAGTTCACTCCACGATCACTTCAGCTACGGTTTCACTGTGAGATCGTTATAGAATCGCACTGCAGGTGGAATGACAGCTCACTTGAAGCTCACTTCACCTAAGTTTTCACGGTGAGATTTTAATAGAATAGATCGACAGTAACAAAAGTCGATCGATCACGAAAATGTCAACGAATGAGATCACACACACAATTACCCACTCTAGTTTTCACCTATATTTCTCCAAAATCCTTCAAAATACAAGACTCTTATTTTTTCAGATAAAGTGACCTTCTGCTACTTTTTGTAATCATTAATCATACTTAGTTCTAGTTAGTTAATAGGTATATTGTTCGGAAAAAGAAAGTTTCCATTGTATTCTTGTAAATATGAGTTTCCAAACAATATGCAAGCGTAGGTAAGTACTGAATGGTGTAATCAATGTGATATACTGTAGCATCTGGTTAAATACTGACCTACAAACACCAAGGTAAGACCAAGAGAAAATGAATTTATGAAATCTATACATCTTCTATACATACAAATAAATAAAATTTACCTAAGTGTCTGTTTGTAATGTCAAATTAATTGGTTTTTACTAAATGCATAATATGAAAGTAGTATGTATATACGAGTACCGGTACGTAAAAGAAAAATATTTTTTTGAAAATGTTGTCTGTCTTTTTGTTTGTTCCGGCTAATGTACGAAATGGCTGGACCGATTTCGATGAACCCTGGGGAAAGATATTGGCTAATTTACCGACATACTACGCGGGCGAAGCCGCCATAAAGTAAAAAATATATAAGTTGTGATGAATTTATCCCAAGAACAAACTTGACTTCGTAGATGAATTGTATTCTCCTATACATCGATATACGTCAGCTTCAAACAATAATATGTGATAGATAACATATTATTATTATATTATTATTATTAGCATCGCCACTCGTTCGATGTCCACCGCGCACAGGATGGATTGAAAGCAGCTCGTAAAGTGATTTTTTGCTCCATTGGTGTAATTGCCGTATGGCGTTCCAGTATGAGGATAAATAAATATCAAATAAAACTACAAACTTACTTTACTCCTTGCCAAATTTCATGATTCTAGGTCATCGGTAAGTACCCTACACGTTTTGATTTGTTTGCGAGTATCAAAATATGTCGCACATGTGTACAGACAAACAGACAGACGGGTGGACAACGACGTGATCCTACAAGGGTTCCTTTTCAGGTATGGAACCCTGAAAACGATCTTCGCAGATTACAAGCAACAATCCCTGAAAGGTTAAAGGGTACTGTGTAAAAATGTTATGCAAAAATTGTGATTATAGTACCTAAAACCCAATATACACTGACATGTTCGTAATTCCCCCTCTATTTTGCATCATCACTTATGGGACACAGCCGATCGATTCTGTAAAAATCTCACCGTGAAAAGTTAGGTGAAGTGAGCGTGGAGTGAGCTGTCATTCCAACTAAATGCTAGGGATTGACACTATTGACAGCTCACTCCACGCTCACTTCACCTAACTTTTCACGGTGAGATTTTTACAGAATCGATCGGCAGGCCTCTTTCGGTGAGAGAAAGTAGGCCGTAGGTAATCCACCACGCGGGCCCAGTGCAGTTGGTAGATGTTTGATTCGAAATTAATGGTTTTAGGGTATGCCGGTTTCGTCACGATGTTTTCCTTCACTGTTTTGAGAGCAGTAGTGATGAAATTAACAAAGTAAAGTTCCTGCCTGGGTAAGTAAGTCGGGGCCGACATCACTGGGCTACCTCTTCTACAATATAAAAACATAGGCGTCAATATAAATAGACATTGCAAGCCCGGTAAGCAGATGCCAACCTCATAGGCTGCACAACACACCACACACGTAAACGCACCTCAATACAGATAAACAAACCTATTTGCATGATATTATTATTTAACATTTACTTTAACCTATTTTTCTATACTTCTCTTCCATAGAAGTTACAAAATGTTTGTTAATTGTCCTAAAACATGTGCAATGTAAATACAGCAGCAGCACTGTGGTGGGCCTGGAGATCTGTAACACAGGGTTTCCCTAGCACGGACTCCAGTCTCTCGCAAAGGAGCTTTTGTCTTGTACTTATTGTTTAGTCCTGAGGTGTTATTTATAAGCTAACCTTTGTGGAGAGAGAAATAAACTATTATTATTATTATATGTTGATATGGCGAAAACCCGTTCCAAAAAAAAATATAGATATTGGCGCCGATTCCCTTGTTCACAAACTAAACTAAATTTAAGCACAGTGCATCTTTTTCTTTCTATTTCATTAAGAAAAGGACAGAAGATAAAATATTAGTTTAGTCCTGTCAAATTAGTCAGCGACAGACGTAAATTGACGTATTTTTAGTAGCCATGTTTTTAATCACGTCTAAACTGTCTATGGAGCGTCTTAATTTGACAGGACTAAACTAAAATTTATCTTTTGTCCTTTTCTTAATGAAATAGAAAGAAAAAGATGCACTGAACTTAAATTTAGTTTAGTTTGTGAACAAGGGAATCGGCGCCATTGTGTACCGGTATATAAAGATTTAGTCCGTAACAGAGAATCGAGGACACATTCGCATTTACGGAAAGTTTTCGCCATTATCTGATGAGGTCTCGATTCTTCATGCATCGTTGGATAAAAAATCTTGCTACCTTATCACATTGTCGCGTTTCGTGTATGAGGTGCAATAAATTGTCATTTTCTTTTGTAAAAGCGACAAGATTCTTAATCATTGGACATCTTCACCTCATTTTGGTAAGATCACTGAAGCTTTTTGCATTTTTTACGGACTTGCTATTTGAAAAATATGTATTTTTGCTCGATATTAATAACGGCAACAGGTAGACGCTTGAAATATTCACAGAATATTTAGTTGTGTATTTACTTTAAAAATAAATAATTAAATAAAAATACAATAAATATTTAAGGGGGGCTCCCATACAACAGACGTGATTTTTTGTCGATTTTTGCTCGATATATTTAGTTGTACATTCAATATTATTATTAAAAAAAAGGTTATACAAGGTGATTTTTTAAAGACCAGCCAAATTTAAGGATGTGGTACAGACCATCAAACTGAACAACTTTCTCCATGGGACCAACATCGTAATCGCGAATAAAAATTCAGCCGTCCCATACATTTAGGTCGAGTAGGTATTGAAGTTTTCTATGGGACAGTTGATAAAATTTTCGCGATTACGCTATTTGTCCCTTGGAGAAAGTTGTTCAGTTTGATGGTCTGTACCACATCCTTAAATTTGGCTGGTCTTTAAAAAATCACCTTGTATATAGTGTCTAATGTTGTATAGATAATGGTACGGAACCCTTCGTGCGCAAGTCCGTCTCGCCCTTGGCCGGCTTTTTATATCTTATAACCGAAAAGTTTGACAGTTTCAGTATTTCAAAACTGTCAAAAATTCAAAATGATTCCTCGAACAGTATAATTATAATTACCATCAGACGATTGAAAAATCAGCCCCCAATCATTATAACTCCTGATTTTTGTACTGATGATCTGAACACTCCATTAAGTCTTGCATATAGCTATTTATTATCCATAACCAGTTAGGAACCACTTTCCGAGTTAATTCCGTCTTACCTGACCTACTATCAGGAAAATGAGTTGTAGTGTGCACGACTTTCGAACCACAACGTTCAAGTTCGTTCAACAATCCACCTTTAAGGTTTAAAGTTCACTAAAGGAATTCATTTCTTATTTATAGTGTTGTTTACGTCGGCGGAAACAAAACAAAATGGTGGCCGTCTCGTCTACCTGCTGTTAAGGCATCTATGCCCTTCTCCGAATCCTAATTAGTTTGTTTTGTTACTTAAATATGTGTATGTTTTGTAGTACCTATATGTCAGCGAATTCCAGAGGTTGTACTTTTCTTTATTTTTCATGCTTCTTGTAGGACTTATTATTAGGAGCTTTTAAAATGTAATGCAATTGCAAATGTACAGTCAAGGGTCATTAATTGATTACCAGCTTAAGGACTGTATTGCTGTGAACGCGCGGTAACGTCCGTTCCTACGTCTGTGTGTAGTGATGTATCAACACAGAACGCACATCTCAGAATTCGCACACTGGCTGGCGTCGAACGAAACAAAAAACATACCGTCGCTTTTGCACATAGGCTACGTAATTACGCATGACTTTGGTTGGTTCATACCATTGCTAAAATTGAAGTCATTTCATTAAGTACCGATAGCTGGTAGTCTTTCATATTAGATTGTCGAACGCATAGGTCCGGGTTCCAATCTCGAGATGGGACTTTTAATTTTTCTTTTCCAACAATAATCTTTATCGGTTTTTTTTTATTATTCGATAGATTAATAAACGATAATAATAAGTTATTATATTGTTATTATTATATTGTTATTGTAATATGGGGTTAAAAATAAAAATGTTCTATAAGTAATTTCAAATTGTTTATTCGTTATAATTTTATAAACTAGAAATAAATAAACGTCTAGTTAAAACAGTTTATTTTCTCATAAAGAACAATTTATTGAAGTTAAGCAGGTAATAGCGGTTCACCGTAATTATGCGTTTTGTAAATTCGTTGCACGTAATATAGTCTATTTTATTTGTATTTAAGACCATATGTTTAATGCAATAAGGTTGTAGTTGGTTTAAAGGACTAGAAAAAATAGAAGTGTGTTTGTCGCAAAGATTCAATTTAATATAATAATATTATCCTTTAATTACCACTGTGTGGGTAGATTTGCTGGTTGTAGTTTGTTAGAGTACTTTAACAAACTACAACTAGCAAATCTACCCACGTAAATAAAAAAAGTGCGGACTCCTTGTCACAATACAATTAAATTACTCAGTAGTAGTAGCCTACCTAAGTTGCCTATCTCAAATGTCAAAGTTAACAAATCGTATTTATTAGGACTTATTGCGGTTATAGCTTAAGTATTCATTTTCATTATGAAAAGAAGATTGAAGCTAAACCTCAAAATAATCCTTATTACGGATATCAAAATATAATTTTAGTATTGCTATAATCAACTTATAATTTAATACTTCGTATAACCCCCATTATTAGCAATGCAATCAAATAAACGCTGGCGCATCGACCCTACAATATTACTACATTTATGTCTGTTCCTCTTATATTTTCCCAGATTTCTAGGCAATGCAGCTTCAATTGCTCATCAGTCCTCTCATTCCTTGCGTCCCATCGCTGTGTGATTAAACCCCATAGATTTTCTATGGGGTTGAGGTCAGGAGGTCGTGCCGGCCATGGAATTACTTCTCTAAAATAAAAAAAAGGAGTACTGTTAGGCTAATAAGCAAAATACTAATATTACCTACGATTTAGAAACAAAATTATAATGACAAGAGATGTTACATTTTATAGAATTAATATAGTTATATTAATCCATCATTCAATAATCTAGGTAAATAAATTTACTTCGGAATTATATTTTCTTCTATTTAGACTTTATAAAACGTTTTAAAAAAATAAGGATCAGCAGTTCTACTTTAATAAGATAAATTGTTTAATAAAATAATTTAATCATTACACTTACACTCAGTCCGGTTTCATCAGATATTTGTGTTATATTAAGTCCAATTTTACGCAGCGCAATAATATTCGCTTTAATTTCAATGTTCAAATTTGCTTGCATTTTAAAAGGAACTACAACACCGCTAATATATAGATATAGAACACACGTCGCTAACCCACAATGAACAACGTTCTATTTAGTCGCGGTTGAATGACTCTTTAAGACTTTAAGTTAACTGCATCCATCTACCTTATAATTTATTTATTTTGATATCTGTGGGTATAATCCTAAAATTTTACGAATAAGTGAACTGTAGTCAATACCGTGATTAAGTCTTCAAAGTAATTGCAAACGAATGCGAGAATGTGTGTGTTGAGTGTGTGAATAGAGTGTGTGTGTGTATACTATAAAGTATAGGAATTACTCATTAGAAGAAGGTCGTAAGTTAAACAGAAGTGTCAATCTATTGCTTCGTGAAACTGGCGCGTCGCTTTGGACCGCTACTGTACCTGTATTTACAGGGTTAAATTAGCTAGCAAAACTCTGCAGACGTGATGAGTATCGATATCTAAACACGATAAAATTAAAATAATAAAGATTTATGTGTTTTACGACCGCTGGTAGTGTTGTTACTTGAAGTACAAGTTGAGAATATATGTTCTATCGTGTATAGATATCGATAAATCACGTCTATCAAGTTTACACAAAAAAAAAACTGTTATTACTGACTGCGGTCGATGACGCCACAAAAACAACGGCACGGTTGGCGCAGTGGTTAAGGCGACTGACTGCTGCGCTGCGTGTCGCGGGTTCGATTCCCGCACGGAACAAATATTTTAAACGCACCCACGATGCAGGAAAAAATCCTAGTGTGGGGGCAACGTTTTATAAAAAAAAAGAAAAAAAAAACGTCATATTCATTATTTTATTGTTTTATCATGTTTAGATATCGATAATTCGATACCCATCCCGTATGCGGGGTTACGCTAGCTAATTTAATTTGTAGGGACAAACTAAATTAGCTATTACTTAGCTAATTAATAAAATATAATATCCCTGGACATTTCACACAGCGCCATCTAGTCCCAAGCTAAGCAACCTAATGCTTGTGTTATGATAACAAGATGGCTGATAAACTACTTATATACATTTTTTTTTTTTAAATACTTACATATTATAGATAGAAAAACACCCAGACTCGGAACAAATACATGTAGGTCATACAAATATTTGTTCCGTGCGGGAATCGAACCCGCAACACGCAGCGCAGCAGTCAATCGCTTAACCACTGCGCTAACCATGCCGTCAATAGGGATAGGTCATATCAATAGGGATATATTGGTATTTTACGTGACTGCTAAGTACGGTAATGTGTTAGATATAAATGAGGTTTGTGTTCTTTTTCTGCGTCATGTTTACGCAAATAAGTGGGTCCATACTGGGCTCAAACAATATAAAATATCAAAAAGAGTACCATCGACATGAAAAGAAGAAAACCGCAAATAAAACTATTTTTTTATACATTATGAGTAGGTAACGATCCTTGTACTAAAACTTCAAAAGTACCACACGATGCATCGTTGCACTTGGAGCTTATCTACATAACGTTTTCGCATTTATATAATGTTATATACATCCATACCATAAATGTAACTCTGTCTGTTGGTTACCTGTTTGGATTTGGCTGTGTTAAGGTGGTTTTACACCGGTGAGGCGAGGCATGGATAGGATAGGCGAGAATTGAAATTTGAATGGCAAAATTTCTATCCACGCCCTGCCCATCTTTGGTGTAAAAGGTGTAGTTGTGCGAGGATGTGCGAGGCGAGATTTAAAATATTTGTTAGTACGGACGCCAGCAGGTCAACCTACCCGAAACTGTCAGATTTTCCCAATCAACATTGAACCTAATGCTTTAGGAATAAAGTCGAAAATCTAGTAAAGAAATCTGACAGATTGTAGTAGCTTGATGTGCTGGCGTCTGTACAATATTGAACTTTATTGCTGTAAGAATAGAGTATTTATTTACTTTGTAAAACGGATATACAAATCCCGGCGGTGTAAGCCCACCTTTACAGTCCGGCCGTCGAGAGTGTCAGTTTGATACAAACGAATACGCGATTTTGCGAATTTGATCTTTATTAGCAAATAGAATTGTAGCACTGACAGGTGTCAGAAACGCATCCTCTCGTCGGCCGCGCTGTAGGACCAGGATGACCAGGCCCAATCGATCGTTACAACAATTATGTTCACACCCAGTGAAGGGATCAGCCGGTCGATTCTGTAAAAATCTCACCGTGAAAACTCAAGTGAAGTGAGCTTGATGTGAGTTGTCAGTAGTGTCAATCCCTAGCATTATTTGGAATGACAGCTCACTCCACGCTCACTTCACCTAAGTTTTCACGGTGAGATGGTTACAGAATCGCACTGCAGAGCTGGACTCCTGGGGTGGCAATGTGTTAACGCCTCGCATATGTGTGCAAGTGCATACACACATGTCATGTGCAACCGACGTATGACAGAAGAAGATTGGAATATTCCAGAAGACTGCGCTACCGAGGCGTGCACACGACAGGCACACTCTCTTTAAACGAATTAATTATATTATTTTTATTATTTATTCAGCTGTGGACAGGGGGAGGTGGAAAGAGAGCCAGCAGAGGGACATTAACTGCCAAAAAAATATATTTTTATTGGGCATCCATTATTATTATTTATTTCCATCCACCCTACAATGAGCTTCACAATAGGATAGGTTCACAATAGGATTTATCCCGATAGGATAATTTTCGACCGACACGCGGGCGAACTCACAGGCAAAACTAAGTATAATATTTATAGTATAATAAGTAAAGTATAATATTTACAGCAACTGCACTGACTTCAATTTTCACTACTTATTGGTTTGGTGCAAATATTAACAGTAATTGAAAGAAGAAAAAAGCGAACGTCTCGCATCACTTTTTATTATTATTTCCTGAGTAAAAAGTAGACGCCATTTACTTTTTGCTCGTCAAAAAATCGGTCAATATGAGCTTGAACGTCTGTGCCAAAATTCTACTTTGATACGAAAGCCTGTTCGCAAACACTTATGTTAAATGCTAGCCGTCTAAAATGATTTAATGACCCCCTAAAAAGCTGATGTATTAGTTTCTCTTTGGAGACTAAATACTTAATATACGATTTCTATATTTAAATCTAAGTCCTAGTAACTCACATCACAGTTACTACATCACATTCGTCTACATTACAGTTAGAATTTAACTGTCCTCGATTGTAATTAATGTAAATCATATTTTTACTTTACTTTATACTTGAATAAAAATGTATTTATTTTATCTATACTTATAATAAATCTGTAGAAGTGAAAATTCTGTACATTGAAAATATCCAAAAAATAAATGGCAGGGGGTGTTACTTGACCGACACCGAACCCAAAAATGTGATTAAAAAAATTTTTGTCTGTCTGTCTGTTTGTCTGTTTGTTCAGGCATCACGCAAAAACTACCGGTTCGATTACGATGAAACTTGGTATAATTATTCTTTAATATCCTGGGCACCACACTGGGTACTTTTTATCCCGGAAAAGTATATACAATAAAAAACAAACTTAATTTTGCGGTTCGATCCCTATACCCAATTACCACTGTCTGTACTGTACCAACCGCAAATACTAAGTTTGTCGTAGGTTGGGTCACCCGCAGTGGAGTTCATTTTTATTCCTTTTAGTTTTTAGAGTTATTTAGGTTTATTTTTATATGAGTCGTAGGTATAGATTTTAATTTTAAAGTATAGGTAGTATACTTGATAGTGTACGTAGTGACCGTAGGTTATTTTATAATACTGTTAGGTAGGTTTAGTCATTCATATAGATATTAGTTTTTAGGGATTTTGCTTATTTATTGAGTTTAGATTAGTTATCATCAGAAATAGGTTTATTTAGGTAGGTAGGTATTTAATTTTCTGTTATTGAGTTTTTTTTTTTAATTAGTTAGGTACTTAGGTAAAGATATCATATAGGTACCCTCTTAATCACCACTAATGAGACACAATTGGTTTTCTATTGTAATTAGCCACAAAGGGCCCGCGACATAGATGGCATTCTGGGGAAGCACATACATTTTATCCTGTTAGCACGTTCCCGTGGGTAAATTTCCGACATCCACGCGGGCGAAGCCGCGGGCAGAAGCTAGTTTATAACTAAATCTCTCCATGATGATAATTTTATTTATAACTTCTTTTTCCAGCAACGAGTGAATACTTATTCATTCAGTTTTTTTATAAGTACTCTCGAAAAAGCCGAAATAGTTTTTTCTATGTGGTTGTATCTGCCCTGTTGGTTTCGTGGTTGCAAGCGCGACTGCTGAGCGTGGTGCAGGACCCAGCAGTTAGATTCTCAGGTCGAGCAGTGTTAGTGCGTTTTTCTATCAGGATTTTTTTGTAACAGCCCGCAGTTTGGTAGTTAGCGGTATGATACCCCGTGGCTTGGAAAGCACGTTAAGCCGTTGGTCCTCCAGATCTCTCTGCGGTCGTGTCGGATTGCCGTCCCATCGGACTATGATAGTGAGGGAAGAGAGAGTGCACCTGTGTCTGCGCACACACTTGGGCACAACATTTCTTCCGCGCTGAATGCTCCGTCTGTTGAGATTGGCCACCATGGTTGAAATACGGTTTGGAGGACTTAGACTATTATGTGGTTGCATATTCGACGGGAAAGCCTCGTCCCCACTAGGAACATTTGTCGAGCGACATGACGTGTCCCCGGAGACATCGGGCGATGTCGGGCGACGTCGGACGACATCGCTGCGACATTGTTGAAACTGTTCCGTGTCGCGCAGTCGATGAAGAGTAGTGATAAGGAACAGTTTCAACAATGTCGCGGCGATGTCGTCCGACGTCGCCCGACATCGCCCGATGTCTCCGGGGACACATGTCGCTCGACAAATGTTCCTAGTGGGGAAGAGGCTGAAAAGTCATGAAATCCCTTCAAGAAGAAGGGATTTCATGACTTTTCCTGTCGAATCGTCAAAAGGGCCTTTTTTTTTTTTGGGTGTGAAATCATCAAATGACCCCCTCCCGCTCTGGGCGGAGCGGAAGGGAGTGTCAGACTTTTACTGACTAAAACCCACCCGTGTTCCTTCAGTTGCCTGTGCCAAGGGCCACGGTACCTCTTTCAAATAACCCGCAGCCCTGGCGGCATCGGCCCTAGAGGGCCCCGTCAGTTCGTGCTGACATCTCTTTGAGGCGCGTGTGGAACACAACGCGCCGTCGACCCGGGCCTGGTCCTTACCGGGCGGCGAGCTGCCCATTGCTCGCCGCCCGCAAGCCAGCGCCTACGGTGGCCGGGAGTCGGCTATTGACTCCCGTCCAGGGCGTCTCCTACGGCGGCTAGGGGCGTGAGGGCGCAGCGATTGACTCTCCCTCACCCGCTCCGCCTCCTCCTTTGCGAGCATTACTGCTTCGCAGAAGGAGGTGACGGCCTCCCATTCACTCTCGCTCCGTACCATGGCCTGGACCAGGGCCGGACGCGAGAGATCGCTGCCGCCGATCGCCGCCACGAGGACACGGCGGTGCCCCGCCCAAGCCGGGCAGACCTCCACCGTATGCTCCACCGTGTCCTCCGGGCGATCCACACAGTGGTGACAGCCTGGCGTTTCCTCCCGCTTTATCCTGAACAGGAACCTCCCGAAACAACCGTGTCCGGTGAGGACCTGCGTCAGGCGGAAGGTGAGGGCGCCGTGGCGCCTCTCTAGCCACTCCTCAAAGAGGGGACTTATCGCCGCTATTGTGGCGTGCCCAGCACTGGGTTGCGACAATCGCACTCTCCATGCCGCTATGAGATCCCGCCGGAGCTCTGTCCGCTGTGCCGTGATTTCTCGCGGCAGCGGAGTTACGCCCCGGCGTTTTGCCTCCTCTCGCCACTCCCATATGTGGGCGAGGACCTTGGCCTCTAGATCCCATGGCGGCAATCCGGCAAGGAGGCTCGCCGCCTCAACGAAGACCATGCGGTATCCTCGGATCAGCCGGACAGCCATGAGCGACCAGCCCGCCGGTTGAACGCGTCCCAAAGGGGGACGCGTTCAACCGGCGGGCTGGTCGCTTCCTCAGGGAACGCGCCCACACCGGTGCCCCGTAAAGGGCCATGGACCGCACGACCCCCGCATAGAGCCTCCGGCAGGAGGCGTTTGGTCCCCCTAGATTGGGCAGGAGCTGCCTCAAGGTAGCCCCGGCCCGCTCCAGTCTGGGTGCCAAACGTCGGAAATGCTCCACGAAATTCCACCGGATGTCGAGGACGAGTCCCAGGTACTTCATCGTCAGCTCGACGCCGGTGTGAACCCCTCCCGCCATTATTTGTGAACCCGACGGTGGCGCGTCCCGAGGACCATGAAAACACATGGCCTCAGACTTGTGCAATGCCACCTCGAGTCCCAGTTGCCGGATCCTCTTGACGATTGTCGCAACCCCGCATGTCGCTGCTTTTACAATTTTACATATCGTCGCTAAATTACTAGAATCCTTAACTTGTAGTGTAGAGCGCAGCTTCTCTTCGCTTAACGGAATTAAATCGATTGATAAATACAGACAATGAATTAAGTGCTCGTTACCCCTAAATCAAATCAAGTCTTCGAATCCTACTCTTAGGGCCGATTCACACCAGAACGGCAGAAGCCGGTAGCGGCCGGCAGCGACGCCCAGAATGCACCATATTATGATGTTCGTATCGCCGCCACCGCGAGCGGCCGTAGACAGACGCGCGTGGCCGCGCGACCTGTTCAAGCCATAATTGCATCTGCCGCGGATGGGTTTTCTTTTAATCTACGTGTTATCATACATTCAAATTGTTCTGACATATATATTCATTGCATTATCTCCCTTAATAAATAATACTTGTCTGCATTGTATGGAGTAATCAAGGTAGATTATTAGCATTTGTTAAAATATATTGTCCGAGGTTGCTACACCGGATGAACGTAAAAAAAATCACAATATCATACACGTAATTGATACCATTTATGATAGCAATCAGATATTATTACGTAAAATTAGAAATATATTGCAAAAATACTGTTTGACCTCGTGATTTTATTTAGATTAGACATGTCAATGGCATTTGACTGTTATTGACAATTTTCATTTTTATCTAGCTATACCCGCGACTTCGCGTGCATGTCGAAAAACATTAATGTAGTTTCTCTAAAAACCTTATAACATCAGCGATCTGCCAGTGAAAGTCCCATCAAAATCTGTTCAGCCGTTTCGGAGATTAGCCAGAAGAAACAGACCGATAGACGGATATTCTTTTTTTTAATTGATTTTTTTTTTATATCCTTAAATACTTACTTTAATAAGCATTTAGTAAAAAGCTGTTATTTTGACAATACAAACAGACACTTCAATTTTGTTTATTTGTATAGATAACTGTAAATGTGATGCCTGAATTTGAATTAAGGCAAGCTGCTTGCCTTGTTTCAAAAATAATCCCCGGTGGGAAACTGAAATGCTGAAAAGAAAAAGGATCTTAGTCCAGTCTTCCGTCGCAACCACAAAATTAAAACTATTATGTCCTTTAAATACTTTATTTTCTATTCAAAATCACTCCTAAAAAATAAAACTAAAAAAAAAATAATCTTACGCTACATATTGTAATAAATCAACCGAAAAGTTTTGTAAGCCAGCTTTTGTTGCCATCCTTTCTAGTAGTTGGAGGGCTGGATGTAGGTGGCTCCGTAATCGTCTGGGTCGTAATCGGTTGGTTTGTAGGGTGAATGGGTTGATTTGAGGGTTGAATTGATAGGTTTGTTTGCTCGATCGGTTGGCCGTAGACGGGTTGGTTACTAATTGGTTGAATCGGCTTAGCGTATATCGGTTGATTCGTTGGTTCAATCGGCTGACCGTATATCGGTTGGTCCGATGGTTGAATCGGTTGACCGTATATCGGTTGGTTCGTTGACGGAATCGGCTGACTGCTGACAGGTGTCTTCACATTTTCTACGTGATGGATATGAACATTTTGTTGAATAGGATTCGACGGACTATAAGGTCCTGGAGTCGGATTTGGGATTGGCTGGGGTTTAACAGTGTCCTGACCTGAAATAAAAACTTTCGTTTTGAAACGTGGACAAATAGGCGAGTACGAATTTAATTCTGGGTTGGTCTGCAATACTTATTGAAGCTACACCATTCATCACACCATTCATTCATTCATTCACCATTCACCACAAACTGATTCTGAACCCTAATTGCGTAACACGCTATGAAACTCAATCTGAATCATTTTGAAGGATATTGCTAATCCATTGCTTCATATGTTCGAAAAATGTGTCTGCTCAACAACGTAAATAACGCAATGAATGTTGTTGAACTGTCAAAATTAAAGTCATTCCTACTGTTAGTGTGTTACGCAATTACCCCGCTGTTTCTAATACTTAGAATTACTTAGTGAGTCCTTTATAAAACTCATTTTCACCAATTTGTTTTAACTTTTCAAAATCACGAATTTAAAAAAAAACAAACGTTGTTAAAAGTTAACAATAGCCATATGAAGATCCGTCAAGATGAGTAGTAATAACTATCATAATAATATAGGATGATTGACGTCACACGGCTACACATCAAGCTATGCGAAACCATTATTGGCTGACCGTTCATTGTGAGAAAATATCATACAAAGTGAGGCCAAGACAAACTGGTTTTATATAGCTTGACGTGTAGCCGTGTGTACAGACTCCAACAGGTCAAGCTACCCGAAACTGTCAAATTTTCCCAGTCAACCTTAAACCTTAATGCTTTAGCGATAAAGTCGAAAATCTAATAAAGAAATTTGACAGATTGTAGTAGCTTGATGTGCTTGGCGTCTGTACGGCAAAAAGTGTATGGTTCAGCAGAAGTTTTAGAAACGTTCAAATATGTATCAAGTTAATAAAAATCTCAAATTCTTTCGGACAGACCACAAACAGTCTAAATCGCGGGGTATATAGGTAATATAATATCCCTGGACATTTCACACAGCGCCATCTAGTCCCAAGCTAAGCAACCTAATGCGTGTGTTATGGTAACAAGATGGCTGATAAACTACTTATATACATTTTTTTTTTGTAAATATATACATATTATAGATAGAAAAGGTATGAAGTAGTATGATGGATAAGTATGAAGTACTTTTTATAACGGACGCTTTTAACGTGAATGTCTTTTTAAATCGTTCTCACATGCATAATTTCAACATGAATGATGTAACCAATATTTTGTAACAATTTTATGATTTAAAAGAGTGTCCGTGGAGTTTCTTGCCCGTTCTTCTCCATAGGTACCTACTACACTTTGGAATGGGCAACTAGCTACATCTTTCTGACTGACCGACTCCTTGATAATTCAAAATTGCCTGTAATGATTTATTTGAAATAAATCCTTTGAATTTAAGTTTATGAAATCTTGCATAAAGTCCCTTATACAGCGTGGCGCTTTAATGGCGACATTAATTTAACACACGTATACGGTTTTGCGTTTGTAGTTTTATGAATATATTTTAATTTAAAACATTAATATTTATTTATTAACAATTTTATAAAATAGCATCTTAGAGCAACCTGACTTAAAGAACTGTAGCGCAGGAGTCATTTGCCGGGGTCACGGATCATAACATCGCATCAATGTAATTAAAACAATTAACGAGCAAAGAGAAGGCGAATTGAAGGAAAGAGAGAGAGCCCTATGTCGGCGCGCGGCGCAGGTGGAAGTTTTCAAGTTACGATTTTTTTTATGTTGTTATAATTTTTATGATTACTGGCCACTAGCCCTACCCGTGTGTTAAATTAATGTCGCCATTGTAGCGCCACGTTGTATAGTCAAAGTGAGTACTAAAGAAGAATTTTTAAAAATCATCGCCTACCGAGAGAGCAATGGTGGCCCAGTGGTAACAGCCGAGACTTACGAGTTATAGGTCATAGGTTCGAACCCAGACAGGCGCTTTACTTTGTGTAAATTATTTCATCACCACTGCTCTCAAAATGGTGAAAGAAAACATCGTGAGGAAACCGACATGTCCTAGAACCAAAAAAAATCTAAGACATGTGACATCTACCAAACCGCACTGAGCCCGCGCGGTGGTTTACAGCCCACTCCCTCTTACCGAGAGGAGGCCTGTGTCCCAGCAGTGGGAATATTATGGGCTCATTATGCTTATGCTCTAGCCCTAGAGAGGTTTAATACGGAGTGTAGCGGTATCTACAACGCCACATGCGAACAACGCGTCATACTGACGTCACGCAAATCCTGCATCTCGCAAGCAGAGTTTACCGCGCAATTAGCATAGATACAATTTCCCAACATCAATCGTTGGGCAGTTGCCCGCCAGACACAACACCCGTCTGGTCGGAGGATCCTCCCTTTTCTATGGAGGTTGAGTGAACTTTACACCCTGTTCCTCATACCTCTAAAGGAGTGAATGTTTCTATGGAAGTGTGTCATTTGAGTCGATGGGAACTAAAATAAGAAAATAAAGATTTTAGATAGTTACCATTGTTACCAAACTTATTATGGACATCAACAAACTCGGTGGGCTCCTCAATCTTTCCTTCAAACAACACCACTCCTTTTTCATTATCCCAAATGAAGAACAGGAAAGCTTTGTCAATTTTCAGGTTGACGTAGCTGTTGATGAGAGGAACCACCATGCCGGCAGTGGCTGCAGCAGCCAATGTGCCTTTCTCGTCAACTTGCATGTACACTTTGTGGAAGACGCTGTTCAGGTGACCAGAGACTCCGGGGTCTGCGAAGATGCCTGAGAGATTTGCGGCAGGGGAGAATAGAGTTGAGATGCCCATCTGGAAGGTTAAGAAATAATAAGATGAAATAAAATAAAAAATAATATTATTTAAATTATGATATTGATTTCAATTCCGTGGCTAAATAATAACAGCCGCACAGTTCGATCGGGCAGGTTAAGCTACGCTTGCCGCTGTTGGTCTGTGGATGGGTGACCATCTTTACATACCGAGACCCCTCCGTGCCTCGGAAAGCACGTTAAGCCGTTGGTCCCGGCTGTCATTCGTGGATCTTTGACAGTCGTTACGGGTAGTCATACATTGCAATGTACGCCGTTTTTATTTATATTTTGTGTTTTTTTTTTTGGGATTAGCATCTCGCAGTTCAACCTATGAGGTTGTCGTCTGCTTAACATAATTTATAAATTAAGGCCTCCAGCCAGGGCTTAAAAAAACTTAAAAACTAAGCGACTACACGCTACGCGACGGCACCCCCTGTGGGGTACGGACGTCGGCTTAGGACGTCGCTGGTTGAGGGTAGCAAGGGACAGACTGAATCGGAATTATACATTCTTCGTGTAAATGGTTAGAAGCTTATAAACGCGGCTACGGAGAACAAGTAGTAAAGCGACGGTTTTTCTGAAAGCAGTTTGTCATTCACTATCTCCAAATCTTACCAAATAGTCAAACACTTACATTTTTCAGCACGGACACCATATCATCACTGTACTCAACAGTGAACCTGGGCATGGTAAGGATGACGTCAGACGGCTGCAGCATCTTGGATATCTGCAGTAAGCCAATGTAGGGCAGGTCACGGATGAGAGCCACCCCAGCGTCATGATCTTGGGGAACTATCAGGATCATTGAGTATCGGTTACCCTGGAAGGAAAAGCATTTTTTTTTATTAAAACTAAAATAATGCTTGCATTGATACATAAGGAATTAAATAAGGAAAAAACGTAATCGTACTTCGTTGTCTGTCCGTCTGTCTGTCAGTCTGTCAAGACCGTTTTCCTTATGACCGCGTGGTGGCGTCGTTTTCTGTGATACGGTTTCAAACATAACGTTAGTAGGTAATGAATGAATCAGTCTTCAATTGGGATTAATGAAAAAATCGACGTAAACAACTTGAATCACGTGTGAGTCACAAATGACGAGGCCAGACGAACGAAATTGTAGTATAATAAATTATGACTACATATCACGATATATTTTCGCAAGAGTTCCTGGGTGACTAGCGTAACTGCACCTACGGAGAACCTCAATTAAATTGGTTCGTAGAAATAATACTTAAAACATTCCAGAAAAGATCAAAATTACAAAAAATCACAAATCGTTTATTGCAATCCATAATGTACACTTACAGGTGGTAAAATAAAAAATAATAGAAACAATTATGGACCCTGCCAGGCACAGCAAATTTTTAAATAAGTAGAGAGAGGAAGATCGCTTTATAAGTTTTGTTAATAAGTAAAGATTTCTAGATTCCAGCTTCCGGCTTCCAGTCTAACTGGATGCAGCTGAATACCTCTATTTAAATATTTCTAGATACGCTTTGATAATAAAATTCTAAGTAAGGTATACACGTGACCTCTAGTTCCTAGCATACATTGCATGCATGAGATGCATAATAATTGCTACTGAACATAATTCATAAATAAAAAGATGACTACCTTGAAAGCACACTTCAACTTATGACAGTGAGTCAATGGCAGCTGGAATTTCTTCCAAGAGTTCATGTGGCTAAGTAATAACAGCCGCACTGGTCGATCGATCAGGTTAAGCTACGCTAGCTGCGCTTGGTTCGTGGATGGGTGACCATCTTTACATACCACTCCGAGCCTCGGAAAGCACGTTAAGCCGTTGGTTGGTGTCATTCTTGGATCTTTGACAGTCGTTACATGGTCGTTACGGTTCGTCAGAAGCCCGATAGTCTGTCAAGCAGTCTTACCATGGGGTATCGTATTACCCAGTTACTAGGTTGTGGAGGTCAGATAGGCAGTCGCCCCATGTAAAATACTGGAATTCAGTTGCAACCGGTTAGACTGGAAGCCGACCCCAACATAGTTGGGAAAAGGCTAGGCAGATGATAAGGTCATTACTTATGAGCAGTGATAGGAATATGTAGTGCCTATTTGCCTAAACTTTGAAAAACAGAGACAAGAAACGGAGACCTCCTTAGGACTAATTTTTTTCCGGGACATCTGTCCCGAAATTCGACAACACTTTTAAATACATTAAAAAAATATGTTATCTGGAAAAAGTAATTCGTCTATATTTACCTAAAGTTTGCGTTTCTTGTCACTGTTCTTCGAAGTTTAGACAAATAGGCACTACCTATTCCTATCACTGCTTATGAGTAGTAAAGTTAATATTAATACATGGTCTTAGGCCCTTTGTACACACACGTTTTTCTTGCTGTGAATAACTACGGTTTATTCGCCGCGTGTAGGCACGGTTGTCAGTGTTGTATGGATCACTATGGAAGCTTGTTGACAGACACGTTTTTTCTAAGGCGCAATATATACGCCGTACCGTAAAGAACCCGTGCTGTGTACGTCACGTAACATTAAGATATTTATAAACACACTATATTAATTTTAATATGGTTCAGCAATTATGGTTTTCTATTCCAAATCAGATAATTTTTCGTATCATACGACGAGTTGTTTCACGTCCACTTGGCGCACTCAAACACGTCAAAAATGGCGCTAACTATCGTCAAATCAAATTAAGCGTTGTTTCAAAATAAAATTAAAAAATTATGGCCTTGCCGTAAGTACATCAAATAATAACGAGTACGTAATTGATTCGACGTACGTATGTTACGTTAACCAACCGTTTGAAACAACCGGCCCTAAGTAGATTGGTTTTAAAGTACTGGAAAATCTGGAACCGAAATTATATGATGGATGTCATAGAATCTGTTTTTGTAATGTATATCATCCATATCTATATACTAATAATAAAGCTGAATAGCTTGTTTGTTAACGCACTATTCTCTGGCACTAGGTACCAGTCAAATTTGAAAATAATATTTTTGCATGTGAGATCAATTCTTGAGGAAGGTATACATCGTATTTGTGTACACTTGTTTACCACAAGTAAAGCGCGCGTCGTTTCGTGTCATATACTTAGTTACGTCTATCACAGAGCGCCGGCAGTGTACGAATTTTACCAATAATGCCTAGCAACGGCATTATTGGTAAAATTCGTGATGCTGAAAGTGCGTTCAGCGCGCCACTGCACTGTCAGGGACCGCCTACAAAGCCGTCACTTTCTATACGTCATTAATGTCGTAGTGCAAGTAAACGGTGACTATATTTGAGATAATTTTCAAGTTATGGTACAACAAACTGAATGGTCATACTTAACAAAGTTCTATATGTGTAAATTATTAGTTCAGTAAATTATTGTACAAGGTATGTAGGTAATTAAACCAATAAACATTATATTAAATCAATTCTTTATTTTTACCTCGTATGGCAGTTCCACAGCGTGTGCTCTCAGGTTCTCCACATAAGCGTAATTGAGTTCTGCATCCAACTCCATCATTGCGACGTTCCTACAAACACCGTCTTTGAAGAAACAGTCTGCGTGCGTCAGCTTAGGTGAGAACTCGTTTAGCCAAGTGCCCTTGAAGTACAACGCGTTTGCCACTAACAGCTCCGTTTGTGGGGAGATATGTGCTGAAATTTTGTAGAAGGTGAGTATAATAAGAGAATATATATAAAACTTCCTCATCTCTGAGGGATTTCCTTTTTTTTCGGGCCATTCACATTTACATAATTAATATTAACATAGGTATTTTCCTTCTTTGTCTAGCAACATAGTCTGTCGAGTCCCTTAGCTTACAAGTTTTAATTACTTACGTCTGAAGATGTTTCTTCAACTAGATTTAATAGTTTTACGACAAAGGAATCAATTTCAGTGCTCTTACCTCACATGGGCAGATCAGAGGGGCAACTCTCGCAATTTTAAGAACGTTCACAGTCTGATCTCAGTCTCAATCTGTTAAAAATACCTCTAACTTCCCAAAATTTTTGACAAGTTTTTGACATTGATTGACGCTGAGATGAGACTGATTACGACTAGATTCTGAACGTTTTTAATTACGAGAAATGGACTTTAGTTTAAAACCATCTCAACTTAACGCCAGAATATCAACTAGAACTTGCGTTAAATGTGAAACCTACCTTGATCAATAACATTCGGGATGAGACCCTTAGTCTTGCTGCTCACCCATCCGTTGATAATGTCTGCAGAAGTCCTTGGGTCATTGAAGTCCAAGTTGGTTACTTCAGAGAAATAGAGACGCTTCGCCATCGTCTCGTATTGCTTCTTGAGTTGCAGCTTCTTCGACACAAACAGACCGTTTGCGTTTTGGACGGATACACTGGTTGTGTTTACCTGCAATTCATTTTGAATGTATGTGTCAGAAAATTATAAAATTGTTGATGAATCTGAAATCCGATCTGAATCTGCCGGTCGATTCTGTAAAAATCTCACCGTGAAAACTCAAGTGAAGTGAGCGTCAGTAGTGTCAATCCCTACCCGCCAGTAGTTTTCACGGTGAGATAGTTACAGAATCGCACTGCTGATCTGTTCTGAATCTGGTCTACACTCTGAAGTTATTGCCTGATGATGGTAGCCAAGAGCAGTGGTAGCCCAGTATGTAATGGCCTCGACTTACGAGTTGTAGGCCGTGGGTTCTAACCCAGGCAGGACTTTGTATAAATAATTTCATCACCACTGCGCTCCAAACGGAGAAGGAAAACATCGCGAGGAAACCGGCATGTCTTAGAACCAAAAATTCGAAGACATGTGACATCTACCAACCCGCAATTGGCCCGCGTGGTAGATCAATTAGCCCATTCGCTCTCGAAGAGAGGAAGCTTGTGTCTCAGCAGTGGGAATATTATAGGCTGATTATGTAATGGTAGCCTGAACAGAGACATTTAACATACTCCGTCTGTACATTTTCATCGTAAACTTTACTTAAATGCAGTGGCTGAGGCTAAGTTATTTCATTAAACACCATTTTTAGACATTTATCGGTCGGTCTATAAGCCATGTAGCGAGATTCTTGCTACACCAGACTTTCCGTGGACAAGTTTGGGAATACCCAGCAACAGCTCTATAATTGCAAAACCTGTATAAAAACGACTCCCTAGAAAGACATTACGTCTTTGGGATTTTCCAAAAGTTCAAAGACTTCATTGTGTCCGGGATACTCTAGGCTATTTTAAGCTAGCAAACTAGTACCTCTGGCTGAGTGTATCTACTGAGTGTATCTATGTAACTAGCTTCATTCCTAGGCTAGTAAGCTAGCGGTCTCAAGCTAGGATAGTTCTATAAGTTAAGGGGTTCTATTTTTGAGCCAGTAGCGCCCCTACCACCGATTTTACTGTCCTGTGTGACCGGCAAAAATAGTATCCAATCGGATCATTTTATTCTACGGACGAAGGCACCGCAATGCTATTGGATTCGTGTAAACAGCACAAGCTAGTGCTAAGCCAGGACAGGAAGCCAGGATAGGATACAGAGGTTCTAGCTTGCTATCCTAGCTTTTAAAAACTAGCCTCCTGTATCCCGGGCATTAATTAGTGTAGCTTGGGTATAATACATTTTTATAACTGCCAATAATTTACCTTCAAATCCTTCATAAATACGGTCAACTGTTGCCTATAGTCATCTTTATTGAGTGCCAGTCTTAAAGCAGTCTGGATTTCTGCAGCAGTGACCCCACGGGCACCTTCCAACAACATTGCTAGTGTTGACTTAATGCTGGCTGGAGAAACCATGACGTTGCCACTCTTCCCTTCGGCGCAATACCGAAGGAGGTCGATATCAAAGTAGTTCAGTCGTGAATTTGAAGTGCCGGAAAGACAGTCCAAACTTTGGAGAGAAGCGACGATTAAAACTGAAATGTGGAAAGTGATAAAATAAATAAACGACAGATTCATTTGTCTAGGCTATAAACCTGTCCGATTGTCTGCGAACCGTAAAATTGTCTAGTAATATTATAGTTTTTGGAGTCCACAAAATTAATACAAACCGAATTATACGTATTTATGTATTTTTAGACAAAACGAGTTCTAATGATTCTCAGGGAATAATATCAACTTCAATATGTTTGTATTCTTCGGATCAATAGCATTGCTAGGTATTTGCTGATATATTATACGTTCAGACATTTTATAGTTGTTATAATGCTCAGCTAGGTCTACACAAATATTGATGCTTCTGCTGATGCCAATGTACTCAAATCACAATCAAAAGTCATTTATTCAAATTAGGCTGAGAATCATCCCTTTACGTCAAAATTACAAAAGACAGTCCCCCAAAACGCCCGCCCTTCACCACTTCCTAGTGATTACGATTACACTGGGAAGAAGAGGTGCAACAAAGTCCCCAGCAGTACAGTTGTCTGTTCAGTAAGAATACATTTGATTGTATACAATAATAGGTATGTAAGTAATTAACATTACAAGACACAAAAAATTAAATTATTTGCGATATGTCAGCTAGCCACGCCAATATACCAACAAATACAATAAAAACTACGTGTACTCAAGCAAAAAAGAATTAATTAAAAGTGTAAATAAAAAAACTTACTACCTAAATAAAAGCCTCCAGGCATAAATGGCGTGACAGCTTACATATTTATGCATTGCTGGGTTCTGTTCACATAGCTGTCACTTGAAGTCACAATTGATAAACTAGTACTATCGCCAAAATCTATATCTCACCGCCGCCGTAAGGACCATTCCTGCTTGCAGCGCTTATTATTAGTCGACCAAAAAGGATCCTCTTTTGTTTTACTTACGGACGCAGCTGTGGTCATCATGTGCACGGGATTTTGTTTTCAAAATGGTCAGATAAAGGTTTTGGTGATAATACATCATCATTGTGCCCATCAATATTCTATATTGCTTTTGTTTCTTTGCATTTTTTACAAATCAGAGCCAAGCTGTCATCGTTACAAATACGGCAATATCACCATCCTCCTCCTTTGTAAGGATAGGATGATGCTGGTGATATATTCGGCTTTGTTATTATGATATTGCTGAACTCGTAGTTATGACATATTGATTATAATGATATTGCCAATTCAATTAGGTTCGGCGCAGAATATCTTCTCCCATACATCTCCCAGTATTCATCCGCTTTCATGCCATGTCTTTCACTAACTCTTTCATTCAATCCATTTATCATTTCTATGGGTTTCCTTTAAATAGTCGGATGGCTTTAGGTACAACATTCTATTCAAAACATTTCTCACAAATGTCTCATCTGCATCAACGACAAAACGAAGAGGCTAATGATACCGGTTTCATTTCAAAGGACAATTATAAAGGTCGTTCCAAAGATATTAAATACCTATCTTTTATAATGAAATCATAGAATGCACATACATCATTATGTGACCATAAGAAATCGTTAGCTTACTATTTTATATACATATATACTGTGGATTGTAATAACATGGAAAAGTCCCAAGGTTGAGGACATATAGTTGACCTCAATTTAGAGTAAAAAGCAGCATCGATTCAATTTGTCATTTGTGAATACAGGCAAGTTAAATCACGGATTTATTGACAAAAAAAAGGTACATAACAACTTCCCACTCCGTGAGAATAACATCGCAGAAAAAAACAATTTCAAACGTTAAATTGTTTTTTTTTTTTCACTAAAAAAATTTAAAATGACTTACCAGCAGCTATTGTGGAACGCATGTTTAAAGCTTTTTGTAACTATTTACATAATAAAATAACAAAACTGGTAGACGATACCGATCACAGACTACAATATAATAATATATTGAGAAGTCGACGACCACAAGCAAGTCGTCAAATAAACACACTGACTTGGATTCCTATAGAAACCTGCAAGAAACTCGAGTGACGTAAGCAAAGAGATGACTAATACATACGACCTTTTCATTTTAAACATAAAACAAGTTATAGCCGAGGGTATTTACGTCCAATTTAAAAACTTATTTGAATCAGGTTCAGGTTTTTTTGACTATTTTCAAAACAAGATTTTGTCTACATCCTTTTTGGTGTTGGGATATATGTTTTAGGCAACGATATGAATTTTTAAAGTTTGCTTAAGTAGTTGTCATAACAAAATTTTTAAAGACTTCTGCGAATAGAAACTGAAAAGTTACAATAGAAGTAGATTGCTTCCCTTGTACAGTGTTTTAAGAAGGAGGTTATTTTTCGGACATTGCATTATTTTATTAAAAAATCTCATAAATATAACCATTTAAATCCAAGATTTTGTATCCCCATTTAGCGAGCATGTTTAGTTTTTATACAAAAAACTGTTGAAAATCGTCAAATTTTAATCGAGAATTAAAACAAAAAATCCTCTTATTCTAATCATAGTACGTTAAAATGATGCAAGAAGCATCGATGGCATTCGTGGATCTTTGACAGTCGTTCAGGGTCGTCAGAAGCCCGAAAATCTGACAACCAGTCTTACCAGGGTATCGTATTACCCAGTAACTGGGTTGTGGAGATCAGATAGGCAGTCGCTCCATGTAAAATAATGGTATTCAGCTGCATCCGGTTAGACTGGAAGCCGACCCCAACATAGTTGGGAAAGTCTAGCCAGATGATGAAGCATCGATGGCGTCTCTGATGATGCATATTTAAGAGCACAAATGAACCCGCTTCGCCTTATTGGGATAAGTTATTTTAACAGAAGTTATGCTTTTAGAGGCATGAGGAACAGGGTGTAAGGTGTAAAGTTCACTCAACCTCCATAGAAAAGGGAGGATCCTCCGACCAGACGGGTGTTGTGTCTGGCGGGCAATTGCCCAACGATCGATGTTGGGAAATTGTATCTACGCTAATTGCGCGGTAAACTCTGCTTGCAGGATTTGCGTGACATCAGTATGACGCGTTGTTCGCATGTGGCGTTGTAGATACCGCTACATCACTCCCCTCCGGATACCGGAGGTCGATAGTGAGCTGAGTCTTGTATCTTGCGACGCTTGCCAGGCCAGCTGAGGTTCCAGTGAGTCGGAACCGGTTGTCGCATAGTTCACGGTAAGTCGGAACTGTCTGTGGAGATGTCCCAGTGAGTCGGGGTGGCGCTGCGTTATGTTCCAGTGCGTCGGATGTCGTACAGCGCCGGGTTGAGGCTGGCTGCTGCGTCGACCAGGAGAGGGTGCTCTGCTTGTTGACCGGCCGAAGGTGCAGTGTGCTGTGCCAAGGTTGCTGATGAGGCTGAGGGTGATGACCAGGTATGCGCGGACGCTGCATTGCATTGCACAATTGAAATTTGTATGGCAAAAAATCCACGCCCTGCCCATATTTGGTGTAAAAGGTGTAGTTGTGCGAGGATGTGCGAGGCGAGATTTAAAATATTTGTTAGTACAATATTGAACTTTATTGCTGTAAGAATAGAGTATTTATTTACTTTGTAAAACGGATATACAAATCTCGCCGGTGTAAGCCCACCTTTACAGTCCGGTCGTCGAGAGAATGCTTTCTTAACTTTTTGGATACTAGTAGTTGATATAAATTAGGGTAGTTTTCTTTTAATTTTTTTTCTGTATCGTACGTACAACTTTCGTTTTGCATGCTGAGTTTACCTTTAAGTGATTGTACACTATTGTTTATCTGTTTTTGCTTGTTTTTTATGCCCATAACTGGTGTAAACAATCGTTGGTAGACCAATAAATAAATAAATAAATTGACTCCTGTCAGTTTCATACAAACGAATACGCGATTTTGCGAATTTGATCTAAGTACTACTACTACTACTACTAGAATATCTATCTTCTATATACTTATAATAAATCTGTAGAAGTGTAAATTCTGTACATTGAAAATATCAAAAAAATAAATGGCAGGGGGTGTTACTAGACCGACTCCGAAACCAAAAATGTGATTAAAAAAAAATTTGTCTGTCTATCTGTCTGTCTGTTTGTTCAGGCATCACGCAAAAACTACCGGTTCCATTACGATGAAACTTGGTATAATTATTCTTTAATATCCTGGGCACCACACTGGGTAGTTTTTATGCCGGAAAAGTATCTTCTAAATATATAAAACTCAAAGGTGACTGACTGACATAGTGATCTATCAACGCACAGCCCAAACCACTGGAGGGATCGGGCTGAAATTTGGCATGCAGGTAGATGTTATGACGTAGGCCTCCGCTAAGAAAGGATTTTGATAAATTCTACCCCCAAGGGGATAAAATAGGGGATGAAAATTTGTATGAAAAATCTTATTCCTTGAGTTAATGAACTTGAAAGTTAGCACGAATACTTATCTAAATAAATTATGAAGATTGTCAGTTTTTTTTTTCTTCTAAACTACCCCCTAATAAGGGATTGGGGGGTTTCAAAGTTTGTATGGAAGAATTTTAGCGCGCAGTCCGGTTGACTCGAAACTCAGTATTTATACCTAATATTGAAAGTAAAGAATAATGTGTATGATGTGTATCTGAGTTTTTTGAAAATCTACCCCTGACGGGCTGAAATGGGTTAGTCAATTTTTCAGGGGAGGATTTTACTGCAAGGCTTGATTAACTCGAAAATTAGTATAAATAATCTTTGAGTCAAGTTATGAATACATCCCACACGATTTTTTTTAAATTCCACCCCTGTGGGGGTTGAAAGCGGGGATACAGTTTATATGAAAAATCTTATTCATTTAGTTAATAAACTTGAAATTTGCCTAAGTAAGTAATAAAGTTTATCATTATAAGTTTTTCAAAACTACCCCTCAAAGGGGGATATAGGGGTGTAAAGTTTATGTCGAAGAAACTGAATGCGCGGTCTGAGTAACTGGAAACTCAGTATTGATACTTTTGACAGAAAATAATCTATTATCTATACATATAATAAAACAGTAACGAAAGAAAAACTGTACATTGAGAATTTTCGAGAAAAAATAAGTGGCTTTTGTTAGAAAAACGTAACTGATGACAAAAAGTGACTTTTTAGAATTTTTGTCTGTTTGTCTGTTTGTCTGTGTGTATGGTACGGCTTCACGCCAAAACTACTGGATAGATTGAATTGAAATTCAGCAAAAATGTTCTTTGTAAACCAAGGAAGGCTTTAGGCTACATATTATCACGCCGTATGTTATAGGAGGTAAGCAATATTGATTTTAAAAGGTTTTTGTTCGTAATTTAATGCACAAAATAATTGAATGCACAAAATGACATGTTATTTATTTTGTAAACCATAATTTAACTCTGGAAACATATTATCACGCTATCACCTACGGGGGAGGAGCTGTGAATCTTTATTTTTCTTACCTACGTATTCTGTCACAGCGTGTAATCTAACGACGCATATTTAAATGTTTTTTTTTGAGTAAGCCATGCTATTATCTAGCTTTACACTATAAAAACTATGCCATTTAAGTAACTTGGGCAGAGAAACATAGTTTAATTAATGTTAGTAGTATAATGAAAATTTTGAAGCAGCGCCATCTATGAGATTTCATAAAAATCAAATCAAGTTACATGTTAACACTTTTTGGAAATAAATAATTTAAATTTGATCATGTTGGCGAGGTTAGTAGTTAGTTATTCTTAAAATTCATAGATGGCAATGTGCATTTTCTTCATAAAAGTTGTATGGTATAGTTCGTTTCGACAAATTCAAGTTCCAACAAAACCCTCAAAATCTTGAGCAGAGTTGAGGAAGACAATTTAAAAAAACACGCTCTGTGAAGTCGACCAGTTTCCGAGATCCCTTACGTATGACGAGGTGCCTTCATATTACACGTACGACAAGCAAAGGGGTGTATTTAACCGACGTCGAAGAGGAGGTGCTGTGGAAGGCTTTCCGGGAATTTTCAAGGACACCGCATTGGGTAGGGTTTATACCGTGCATCCGAATAATGACGAATGCAATTTTCTGCGGTTGTTACTTCACACTGTCCGAGGCCCAACGTCTTTCGCCTTTCTGAGGACATTTGATGGCGTGGAGTATCCCACTTACCGCGCAGCCTGCGTAGCACGTCACCTTCTCGACGGTGACCAAAATTGGGATGACACCCTCGCGGAGGCGAGCGTCAGTGACAGTCCCAGCTGCATGCGTCATCTTGGTGTTTTGTGGAGTCGCGAACCTGGTAGCTTTGTGGGAGAAGTATCGCCATCATCTGTCTGAAGATTTTCTACGAGCTTTGAGGCGTGTTACTGGAGACGAAGTCGAAGTAACTGATGAACGCGTGCTGAACACCTGTCTCAGTTCACTTCAAGATGTGGTCATTTCTATCGGCGGCAATCCACTGATCAAATATGGGTTATCAGCTCCCACATCATCACCGTATAAAGACCGTGGAAATCGGGAGTATAACGCTGAGACAAATTACGATCCGGGCGAAATGACCACCATACGAAATGACTATGTCGCTTTGTTCTCTTCAGAGCAAAAACACATTTATGACACCGTCCTTGAAAGCGTTGGGCAAAACCAGGGTAAAATGTTTTTCTTGGATGCTCCTGGTGGAACAGGAAAAACATTTGTTACCACTGGCATACTTGCAGAGGTCAGGAGGCAAGGCAAAATTGCTATTGCTGTAGCGTCGTCGGGAATCGCTGCCACACTACTTCCGGGTGGCAAGACGGCACATGCCATGTTTAAAATTCCCATCGATTTAGAGAGCGCCGAAACGCCTGTTTCTGGTGTGTCACGTAACAGCAATAAGGGACACGTGCTCAAGGATTGCTCTCTGATCGTATGGGATGAGTGTACGATGGCCAATAGGAAGGCAGTTGAGGCCGTGGACAGAACCCTGCAGGACATCCGCAGGAACGAACATTTGATGGGTGGTGTCATAGTTCTGTTCAGTGGCGATTTCCGGCAAACGCTTCCCGTGGTGACGCGGGGATCGAGGGCTGACGAGGTGAATGCTTCGTTGAAACGATCTTCGTTTTGGTCACGAGTTCGTACGCTGCGCTGGACCATTAATATAAGAGCTCAGCTCGGCGGCAATGCATGTGCTCAAAAATTCTCCGATGTCCTTCTAAGTCTTGGCGAAGGCACTCTACCAGAAGAGAGAGGTGGACAGGTGGTGCTTCCAGAGTCTCTCGGTAGAGTGGTATCCAGCTTAGAAGAACTCATTCGCTGTGTGTACGGGGACATCAGTCGTATACTGCACCAGCAAAATTCTTGGGTGTGTGAGCGGGCCATTTTGACGCCCAAAAATAATCAGGCTGCAGCAATTAACAAATGCATTCTCTCGGAAATTGAGGGGAATGAAGTGGTCTACACCTCGATAAACACTGTTGTCGAGCAAGATGACGCCACACATTATCCCGTGGAATTTCTGAACTCCCTGTCAGCAAGTGGACTTCCAGCGCATACCATCAAGCTGAAGGTCGGTGTCCCGATTATGCTTCTTCTGTACCTATCTCCTCCGAAATTGTGTAACGGGACCCGCCTTAAAGTCATCTCGCTCCACAGACACACCATTGAGGCGGAAATTCTTACGGGTTGTGGCGTCGGCGAGGCAGTATTTATACCACGCATTCCTTTCATACCTCATAACTACCCGTTCCAGTTCAAGCGCGTACAGTTCCCCGTGAATGTTTGCTTCGCGATGACCATCAATAAGTCGCAGGGGCAGACACTGAGGGCAGCGGGTGTCGACCTCAGGACGAGTTGCTTCTCACACGGGCAACTGTACGTCGATTGCTCTCGCGTCACAGATCCTGACTCTCTTTACATTTTGGCTCCTGGCAGCATAACTACCAACGTAGTTTATAGGGAAGTGTTGTAAGGTATGATACCTTTGTACGTATTTTTACTCTTTTGTGTCCTGGAATGTATTCTTGCATTATTTTCTCTATTTCCTTCAGTCACATCTTATGACTGAACTCAGCAGGATTCCCATATAACTCTCTTCACTTGCTTCGCTTCACTTGCTTCGCAAAAAAACTTATATTTTAATGCAATTTTAAAAGTTGTTTACTTATAATGCTATAGCGACACTGGCATCTTAGGTATTTTTGGTGCTGTAGAGCCTTCACGCAGACGACGTCGCGGGCAGCAGCTAGTACTTATAATAAATCTGTAGAAGTGAAAATTCTGTACATTGAAAATATCAAAAAAATAAATGGCAGGGGGTGTTAGTAGACCGACACCGAACCCAAAAATGTGATTAAAAATTTTTTTGTCTGTCTGTCTGTTTGTTCAGGCATCACGCAAAAACTACCAGTTCGATTACGATGAAACTTGGTATAATTATTCTTTAATATCCTGGGCACCACACTGGGTACTTTTTATCCCGGAAAAGTATATACAATAAAAAACAAACTTAATTTTGCGGTTCGATCCCTAGACCCATTACTGTGTCAACCGCAAATAATAAGTTTGTCGTAGGTTACGTCACCCGCAGTGGAGTTCATTTTTATTCCTTTTAGTTTTTAGAGTTATTTAGTTTCATTTTCATATAAGTCGTAGGTATAGATTTTAATTTTAAAGTATAGGTAGCATATTTGATAGTGTACGTAGTGACCGTAGGTTATTTTATAATACTGTTAGGTAGGATTAGTCATTCGTATAGATATTAGTTTTTAGGGATTTTGCTTATTTATTGAGTTTAGATTAGTTTTCATCAGAAATAGGTTTATTTAGGTAGGTATTTAATTTTCTGTTATTGAGTTTTTTTTTTTTTAATTAGGTAGGTACTTAGGTAAAGATATCATATAGGTACCCTCTTAATCACCACTAATGAGATACAATTGGTTTTCTATTGTTATTAGCCACAAAGGGCCCGCGAGATAGATGGCATTCTGGGGAAGCACATACATTTTATCCTGTTAGCACGTTCCCGTGGGATAATTTCCGACATCCACGCGGGCGAAGCCGCGGGCAGAAGCTAGTTAATAATAAATATGTAAAGTTGTCGAAAATTTACCACTGACGGGACAAAAACGGGTAATTCGGTTTTTAAGGGGAGGATTTGAACTTGAACCTGTATGTTACATTTTCACGCCTAAACCACTGAACTTCTGATTTGGCATAGATAAAGATGGCATCCTGGGGATGCACATACTTTTTATCCTGTTAGCACGCTCCCGTGGGATAATATCCGACATCCACGCGGGCGAAGCCGTGGGCAGAAGCTATATTAATTATAGGTATTATATATTATTTTTATTATTTATTCAGCTGTGGACAGGGGGAGGTGGAAAGAGAGCCAGCAGAGGACCTTTTCCCAGCAGAGGGACATTAACTGCTAAAAAAAAATTTATTGGGCATCCATTATTATTATTTATTTCCATCCACCCTACAATGAGCTTCACAATAGGAAACGTTCACAATAGGATTTATCCCGATAGGATAATTTTCGACCGACACGCGGGCGAACTCACAGGCAAAACTAAGTATAATATTTATAGTATAATAAGTAAAGTATAATATTTACAGCAACTGCACTGACTTTTGGAACGAAGTTCCTTATCGTTGCGAAAGGGGGCTAGACGGAAAAAATTAAGACCAAATTAATAATTAATTAATTTAATAAAAAAAAATCATTAATAATAAATAATAATAATTAATTAATTAATAATAATAATTAATTAATTAATAATAATAATAACTAACTAACTAATTGTTTTGCTATAGTTGTAAGCCGTGCGGCGTGCGCGTGTTTCTCTGTCTGTCTCTCTCTCTCTATTTGAACTTCGTTCCATCCGGGTGTCCCTTGACACCTCTCAAGTTTTTTTCACTACTTATTGGTTTGGTGCAAGTAATTGAAAGAAGAAAAAAGCGAACATCTCGCATCACTTTTTATAATTATTTCCTGAGTAAAAAGTAGACGCCATTTACTTTTTGCTCGGCTAAAAATCGGTCAATATGAGCTTGAACGTCTGTGCCAAAATTCTACTTTGATACAAAAGCCTGTTCGCAAACACTTATGATAAATGCTAGCCGTTTAAAATGATTTAATGACGCCCTAAAAAGCTGATGTATTAGTTTCTCTTTGGATACTAAATACTTAATATACGATTTCTATATTTAAATCTAAGTCCTAGTAACTCACATCACAGTTACTACATCACATTCGTCTACATTACAGTTAGAATTTAACTGTCCTCGATTGTAATTAATGTAAATCATATTTTTACTTTACTTTATACTTGAATAAAAATTTATTTATTTTATTTTATTTATAACTAAATCTCTCTATGATGATGATTTTATTTATAACTTCTTTTTCCAGCAACGAGTGAATACTTATTCATTCAGTTTTTTTTATACTCTTAAAAAAGCCGAAATAGTTTTTCTATGTGGTTGTATCTGCCCTGTTGGTTTCGTGGTTGCAAGCGCGACTGCTGAGCGTGGTGCAGGACCCCTCGCTCAGCAGTTAGATTTTTAGCTTCTTCTTAGTTACATCATTAAGATGTAACTAACAAGAAGCTATGAGTTGAGTATGAGGACTCATAGCATTTAGGTCACAACATTTTATTTGATTTTGCATGAGCTTTTCTATATTATCACATTTAATTAATTCTCTCAATTTATTATAACGGACACACACCTATGTGTTTGTTATTCCAGGGTATGGCACTCGTGGGTTGCAGCTGAAAATCAGCGTCAGGTGGTAACCGCGGCAAGCGTAGCTTAGCCTGATTGTTCGACCTGTTGTTATTATTTAGCCACGGACCCCTCGGCCATGTAGATTTTACATATCATCGCTAAATTACCAGAATCCTTAACTTGTAGTGTAGAGCGCAGCTTCTCTTCGCTTAACGGAATTAAATCGATTGATAAAATATACAGACAATGAATTAAGTGCTCGTTACCCCTAAATCAAATCAAATCATCGAATCCTACTCTTAGGGCCGATTCACACCGGAATGGCAGAAGCCGGCAGCGGCCGGCACCGACGACGCCAGAATGCACCATATGAAAGAAAGAAAGAAAGAAAAATGCATTTATTGGCATTACACAAAATGACACCTTAAAACTACAAAAACAAAAACAAAGATATGATATGATGTTCGTATCGCCGCGAGCGGCCGTAGACAGACGCGCGTGGCCGCGCGACCGGTTCAAACCATAATTGCATCTGCCGCGGATGGGTTTTCTTTAATCTACGTGTTATCATACATTCAAATTGTTCTGACATATATGTTCATTGCATTATCTCCCATAATAAATAATACTTGTCTGCATTGTATGGAGTAATCAAGGTAGATTATTAGCATTTGTTAAAATATATTGTCCGAGGTTGCTACACCGGATGAACGTAAAAAAAATCACAATATCATACACGTAATTGATACCATTTATGATAGCAATCAGATATTATTACTTAAAATTAGAAATATATTGCAAAAATACTGTTTGACCTCGTGATTTTATTTAGATTAGACATGTCAATGGCATTTGACTGTTATTGACAATTTTCATTTTTATCTAGCTATACCCGCGACTTCGCATGCATGTCGAAAAACATTAATGTAGTCTCTAAAATCCTTATAACATCAGCGATCTGCCAGTGAAAGTCCCATCAAAATCTGTCCAGCCGTTTCGGAGATTAGCCAGAAGAAACAGACCGAAAGACGGATATTCTTTTTTTTAATTGTTTTTTTTTTATATCCTTAAATACTTACTTTAATAAGCATTTAGTAAAAAGCTGTTATTTTGACAATACAAACAGACATTTCAATTTTGTTTATTTGTATAGAAAACTGTAAATGTGATGCCTGAATTTGAATTAAGGCAAGCTGCTTGTTTGTTTCAAAAATAATCCCCGATGGGAAACTGAAATGCTGAAAAGAAAAAGGATCTTAGTCCAGTATTCCGTCGCAACCACAAAATTAAAACTATTATGTCCTTTATATATTTTATTTTCTATTCAAAATCACGCCTAAAAAATAAAACTACAAAAAATAATAATCTTACGCTACATATTGTAATAAATCAACCGAAAACTTTTGTAAGCCAGCTTTTGTTGCCATCCTTTCTAGTAGTTGGAGGGCTGGATGTAGGTGGCTCCGTAATCGTCTGGGTCGTAATCGGTTGGGTTGTGGGGTGAATGGGGTGATTTGATTGGTTTGTTTGCTGGATCGGTTGGCTACTAATTGGTTGAATCGGTTGACCGTATATCGATTGGTTCGTTGACGAAATCGGCTGACTGCTGACAGGTGTCGTCACGTTTTCTACGTGCTGGATATGAACATTTTGTTGAATAGGATTCGACGGACTATAAGGTCCTGGAGTCGGATTTGGGATTGGCTGGGGTTTAACAGTGTCCTGACCTGAAATAAAAACTTTCGTTTTGAAACGTGGACAAATAGGCGAGTACGAATTTAATTCTGGGTTGGTCTGCAATACTTATTGAAGCTACACCATTCATCACATCATTCATTCATTCATTCACCATTCACCACAAACTGATTCTGAACCCTAATTGCGTAACACGCTATGAAACTCAATCTGAATCATTTTGAAGGATATTGCTAATCCATTGCTTCATATGTTCGAAAAATGTGTCTGCTCAACAACGTAAATAACGCAATGAATGTTGTTGAACTGTCAAAATTAATTAATTTGTGTTACGCAATTACCCCGCTGTTTCTAATACTTAGAATTACTTAGTGAGTTCTTTATAAAACTCATTTTCACTAATTTGTATTAACTTTTCAAAATCACGAATTTAAAAAAAACCTCTTTTACACAAAAACGTTGTTTAAAGTTAACAATCGCCATATGAAGATCCGTCAAGATGAGTAGTAATAACTATCATAATAATATACGATGATTGACGTCCTTTCAAACGTCTCCGTATATTTTTAGCAATAGATAGGTACAGACGCCAACAGGAAACTGTCAAATTTTCCCAATCAACCTTAATACTTTAGCGATAAAGTTGAAAATCTAATAAAGAAATTTGACAGATTGTAGTAGCTTAATGTGTTGGCTTCTGTACGGCAAAAAGTGTATGGTTAAGCCTTCGATCAACAATAGTCCTAGATTCCCGATAAGCACTTCAAAAACGGCCCGAAAAATAAGACCACAAATGCTTTTGTGGTCTTATTTCAATTTCAAATTAGTACGTTTTAACCTTATTACTTAGACTTTAAGTTTCATTTTAGAATAAATGACTGAAAATTTAAAAATAGAATGATTTTATTTTCAAGCGATATTTTAAATATATTTTGCAATGGTACCTAATTAAACTTTATGTTTAAGAATTAAGGTTTATATTAAACTGAAGTTGTTAATATTATTAAACTTTTTTCTAAAAAATGTAGATGTTTACGTGTGTGCAAACGTGGCCACTTGAGCGACTGATTTTTGTTCCTGATCCTTAATCTAGTACTATTATTGATCGAAGGGTTAAGCAGAAGTTTTAGAAACGTTCAAATATGTATCTAGTTAATAAAAATCTCAAATTCTTTTGGACAGACCACAAACAGTCTAAATCTAAAATTATTGCACAGTTATTAATTGTACCAAAAATGGGCGAAGACACTGGCTCCTGTAACACAGGTTGCTACCTAGCTCAGGAGTCAGGGCTTCAATCTATGTATGTAACAACTGTTTTTATGTCAATAAAATTTCTTATTATTATTAATCGCGGGGTCTAGAAGTATGAAGTGGTATGATGTATAAGTATGAAGTACTTTTTATAACGGACGCTTTTAACGTGTATGTTTTTTCTCACATGCATAATTTCAACATGAATGATGTAACCAATATTTTGTAACAATTTTATGATTTAAAAGAGTGTCCGTGGAGTTTCTTGCCCGTTCTTCTCCATAGGTACCTACTACGCTTTGGAATGGGCACCTAGCTTCATCTTTCTGACTGACCGACCCCTTGATAATTCAAAAGTGCCTGTAATTGGTTTATTTGGAACAAATCCTTTGATTTTAAGTTTATAAAATCTTTCACAAGAGTTCCGAGTCAAAGTGAGTACTAAAGAATAATTTTTGAAAATCGTCGCCTACCGAGAGAGCTATGGTGGCCCAGTGGTAACAGCCGAGACTTACGAGTACGGTCATAGGTTCGAACCCAGACAGGCGCTTTACTTTGTGTAAATTATTTCATCACCACTGCTCTCAAAACGGTGAAAGAAAACATCGTGAGGAAACTGACATGTCCTAGAACCAAAAAAAATCTAAGACATGTGACATCTACCAAACCGCACTGAGCCCGCGCGGTGGTTTACAGCCTACTCCCTCTTACCGAGAGGAGGCCTGTGTCCCAGCAGTGGGAATATTATAATATGGGCTCATTATGCTTATGCTATAGCCCTAGAGAAGTTTAATACGGAGTGAATTTTTCTATGGAAGTTTGTCATTTGAGCCGATGGGAACTAAAATAAGAAAATAAAGATTTTAGATAGTTACTATTGTTACCAGTCTTATTATGGACATCAACAAACTCGGTGGGCTCCTCAATCTTTCCTTCGTTACCATTGTTACCAAACTTATTATGGACATCAACCAACTCGGTAGGCTCCTCAATCTTTCCTTCGTTACCATTGTTACCAGTCTTATTATGGACATCAACAAACTCGGTGGGCTCCTCAATCTTTCCTTCGTTACCATTGTTACCAGTCTTATTATGGACATCAACAAACTCGGTAGGCTCCTCAATCTTTCCTTCGTTACCATTGTTACCAAACTTATTATGCACATCAACAAACTCGGTAGGCTCCTCAATCTTTCCTTCATTACTATTGTTACCAGTCTTATTATGGACATCAACAAACTCGGTGGGCTCCTCAATCTTTCCTTCATTACTATTGTTACCAGTCTTATTATGGACATCAACAAACTCGGTGGGCTGCTCAATCTTTCCTTCATTACTATTGTTACCAAACTTATTATGGACATCAACAAACTCGGTGGGCTCCTCAATCTTTCCTTCGTTACCATTGTTACCAGTCTTATTATGGACATCAACAAACTCGGTAGGCTCCTCAATCTTTCCTTCATTACCATTGTTACCAAACTTATTATGGACATCAACAAACTCGGTGGGGTCCTCAATCTTTCCTTCATTACCATTGTTACCAAACTTATTATGGACATCAACAAACTCGGTGGGCTCCTCAATCTTTCCTTCATTACCATTGTTACCAAACTTATTATGGACATCAACAAACTCGGTGGGCTCCTCAATCTTTCCTTCTAACAACACCACTCCTTTTTCATTATCCCAAATGAAGAACAGGAAAGCTCTGTCAATTTTCAGTTTGACGTAGCTGTTGATGAGAGGAACCACCATGCCGGCAGTGGCTGCAGCAGCCAATGTGCCTTTCTCGTCAACTTGCATGTACACTTTGTGGAAGACGCTGTTCAGGTGACCAGAGACTCCGGGGTCTGCGAAGATGCCTGAGAGATTTGCGGCAGGGGAGAATAGAGTTGAGATATCCATCTGGAAGGTTAAGAAATAATAAGATGAAATAAAATAATAATAATATTATTTAAATTATGATATTGATTTCAATTCCGTGGCTAAATAATAACATCCACACAGGTCGATTGGGCAGGATAAGCTACGCTTGCCGCGGTTGGTCTGTGGATGGGTGACCATCTTTACATACTGAGACCCCTCCGAGCCTCGGAAAGCACGTTAAGCCGTTGGACCCGGCTGTCATTCGTGGATCTTTGACTGTCGTTACGGGTAGTCAGAAGCCCGAAAGTCTGACAACCAGTCTTCTCTTACCAAGGGGTATCGTATTACCCAGTAACTGGGTTGTGGAGGTCAGATAGGCAGTCGCTCCATGTAAAATACTGGTATTCAGCTGCATCCGGTTACACTGGAAGCCGACCCCAACATAGATGGGAAAAGGCTAGGCAGATGATATCAATTAAATAAAAAAGCAAGCAGCCTGTTCCTTACAGCACATCGACACAATTGACACGTGCAGACGCCAGCAGGTCAATCTACCCGAAACAGTCAAATTTTCCCAATCAACCTTAATGCTTTAGCGATAAAGTTGAAAATCTATTAAAGAAATTTGACAGATAATAGTAGCGTGATGTGCTGGCGTCTGTACATAAATTGCAATGTACGCCGTTTTTATTTATATTCCTTGTGTTTTTTTTGGGATTAGCATCTCGCAGGTCAACCTATGAGGTTGTCGTCTGCTTAACATAATTTATAAATTAAGGCCTCCAGCCAGGGCTTAAAAAAACTTAAAAACTAAGCGACTACACGCTACGCGACGGCACCCCGTGTGGGGTACGGACGTCGGCTTAGGACGTCGCTGGTTGAGGGTAGCAAGGGACAGACTGAATCGGAATTATACATTCTTCGTGTAAATGGTTAGAAGCTTATAAACGCGGCTACGGAGAACAAGTAGTATAAAGCGACGGTTTTTCTGAAAGCAGTTTATCATCCACTATTTCCAAATATTACTAAATATTCAAACACTTACATTTTTCAGCACGGACACCATATCATCACTGTACTCAACAGTGAACCTGGGCATGGTAAGGTTGACGTTAGACGGCTGCAGCATCTTGGATATCTGCAGTAAGCCAATGTAGGGCAGGTCACGGATGAGAGCCACCCCAGCGTCATGATCTCGGGGAACTAGCAGGATCATAGAGTAACGGTTATCCTGGAAGGAAAAGCATTTTCTTTTTTTATTAAAACTAAAATAATGCTTGCATTGATACATAAGGAAATAAAAAAGGAAAAAACGTAATCCTTATAGGATCACTTCGTTGTCTGTCCGTCTGTCTGTCAGTCTGTCAAGACCGTTTTCTTTAGGAGCGCGTGGTGGCGTCGTTTATTTGTGATACGGTTTCAAACATAACGTTAGTAGGTAATGAATGAATCAGTCTTCAATTGGGATTAATAAAAAAATCAACGTAAACAACTTGAATCACGTGTAAGTCACAAATGACGAGGCCAGACGAACGAAATTGTAGTGAAATGGGAAAGTATGGGACACAAATGATAGATGATTTAAAGTTATAGATAAAAAAAAAATATGTTTCTAGTATAATGAAGTCCACATATAAAGAAACACGATATGATGGAAGGTGAATGTCTGTACAAGGAATATGAATTGAACTGCCATAATTAATTAAAGAAAATATATTTCTTATGGAGAAGAGAACACAAAGATGTAATTCCTCGTCGACACCGGTAGTGACGTCTGTGTATTCCCAAGGTCAGCTGTAAAAGTGCGCCGTGATAAAACTAGCTACGAACTATGTGCGGCAAATGGTAGTGCGATAAACACTTACGGTTACGTTTATTTAAAATTAAATTTAGGTTTGCGCCGCGACTTTGCTTGGCGATTTATAGTGGCGGACGTGACAAAGCCAATAATAGGCGTAGATTTTTTATCTCACTACAACCTAATTGTAGATGTTAGAAAGCAGCGGCTAATAGATGCCAACACTACGCTTACGACCCCTGCTTTGCCTGCTCGTCCTTTTGATGTTGTTTCTTCGGTGAAGGTAAGAATAGGTGACACTACATATCACGACATACTCCGGGAGTTTCCAAACATAACCCGGCCGTCGGGTATACAACGTACACCTACACACAACACCTTACACTATATACGGACAACACCGGGACCACCTGTATCAGACAAACTTAAAATCGCTAAAGAGGAGTTTGAATCTATGCTTTCGAATGGCACATCCAGACCTTCCGACTCACATTGGGCTTCACCCTTGCACCTGGCACCTAAGAAGGATAATGGATGGCGCCCGTGTGGAGATTTTAGGATGCTAAATGCGCGAACAATATCCGGTAGATACCCAATTCGCCACATTCATGACTTCGCTCACAACCTCTCTGGATGTCAAATATTCTCGACGATAGACCTGGTCAAAGCATATAACCAGTTACGTGTCAACCCCCGGAATATACCGAAAACAGCCATCACCACACCGTTCGGACTTTTTGAGTTTCCATACATGACGTCCGGACTTCGCAATGCAGGGCTTTTGCAGGGCAGGCAGGGAAGTCCCTGCCTTGCCAAAATTGCCAAAATCGCAAATCGCCAAGCAAAGTTGCTTGGCGATTTATAGTGGCGGACGTGACAAAGCCAATAATAGGCGAAGATTTTTTATCTCACTACAACCTAATTGTAGATGTTAGAAAGCAGCGGCTTATAGATGCCAACACTACGCTTACGACCCCTGCTTTGCCTGCTCGTTGTTTCTTCGGTGAAGTGAGCTTGTTTATTTAAACGCACTAATCTCTGGCACTACCAGTCAGATTTGAAAAAATATTTTTGCATATATGTGATCAATTCTTCAGGAAGGTACCTACACAGCGTAATTGTGTACACTTGTTTACCACAAGTAAAGCGCGCGTTTCGTGTCATAAAAAAACTGTATACTTGGTTACCGTCTATCACAGAGCGCCGGCAGTGTTTTTTTGTTCAGTGAATTCAGTGAATTTTACCAATAATGCCGTTGCTAGGCATTATTGGTAAAATTCGTGACGCCGAAAGTGCGTTCAATGCGCCACTGCACTGTCAGGGACCGCCTACAAAGCCGTCACTTTCTATACGTCATTAATGTCGTAGTGCAAGTAAACGGTGACTAGGTATATTTGAGATAATTTTCAAGTTATGGTACAACAAACTGAATGGTCATACTTAACAAAGTTCTATATGTGTAAATTATTAGTTGAGTAAATTATTGTATGTCAACACTTGGCAACTTTCATATGCGATTTTTTCGTGAAATAACGAATGCAACGTTGAAATATGACACATTACATAAACCTATGGGTTCGAAAATGTTATGTTCGTAACAACATAAAATTTCATTAAAAAATAAAGGAGTAAATCGCTTTTGAATAAAGCCGAATGTATACATACTTTTGCTCGTGACTGTACAAGTTATGTAGTTAATTAAACCAATAAACATTATATTAAATCAATTCTTTATTTTTACCTGGTATGGCAGTGCCACAGCGTGTGCTCTCAGGTTCTCCACATAAGTGTAATTGAATTCTGCGGCCAACTCCATCATGGCGACGTTCCTACAAACACCGTCTTTGAAGAAACAGTCGGCGTGCGTCAGCTCAGGTGAGAACTCGCTTAGCCAAGTGCCCTTGAAGTACAACGCGTTTGCCACTAACAGCTCCGTTTGTGGGGAGATATGTGCTGAAATGTTGTAGAAAGTGAGGATAATAAGAGAATATATATAAACCTTCCCATCTCTGAGGGATTTCCTTTTTTTCGGGCCGTTCACATTTCCATAATTAATATTAACATAATAGGTATTTTCCTTGTTTGTCTAGCAATATCAAGCAATGTCAAGTTTAGTTCAGCACTTCTTTCTATTTAGCTTACAAGTTTTAATTACTTACGTCTGAAGACGTTTCTTCAACTAGATTTAATAGTTTTACGACAAAGGACTCCAAAAATTGGATATATGGCATTTAAGCACTCCAATTTCAGTGTTCTTACCTCACATAGATCAGAGGCAGATCAGAGGGGCAATTCTCGTAATTTTAAAAACGTTCACAGTCTGATCTCAGTCTCAATCTGTCAAAAATACCTCTAAGTACACTTTAGTCTCTTAGTTAGAAGTCCAAATTAAGTCTAAAATAATAATACATATATGTACATGTGAATAAACAAGCAAAAGAATCATAGGGCATCAAAAAATTCGTCCGCATCGCTGTCAACAGGAACAGTGCCCAGCCTGGCAGCATTGCCACGTTGTATGGCGATGCTAATTCTTTGGCCAAGAAACAGGCCAGACTCTGGTCACGTAAAGAGTCGACTAACTGCTTGGCGATATCTCGAAAAACCAAGTGGGCACTCGGACCCCATGGCCCTAGGGCCATGGGGTCCGAGTGCCCACTTGGTTTTTATCATTTTCATATCATCATCATTTTCATATCTTCGAGCCTTTTGGGGTTGAAACACTAGTGTTTCAACCCCAAAAGGCTCGAAGATATGGCCGTTTGAGGTTCTAAGTTCCCTAAATTTTTGACCAGTTTTTGATATTGATTGTCGCTGAGATGAGATTACGACTAGATTTTGAACTTTTTTAATTACTAGAAATGGGCTTTAGGTTAAAACTATCTCAACTTAACGCCAGAATATCAACTAGAATTTGCGTTAAATGAATGAAACCTACCTTGATCAATAACATTCGGGATGAGACCCTTAGTCTTGCTGCTCACCCATCCGTTGATAATGTCTGCAGAAGTCCTTGGGTCCAAGAAGTCCAAGTTGCTTACTTCAGAGAAATAGATTCGCTTCGCCATCGTCTCGTATTTCTTTTCGAGTTGCAGCTTCTTCGACACAAACAGACCGTTTGCGATTTGGACGGATATACTGGTTGTGTTTACCTGAAATTAATTTTGAATTTATGTGTCAGAAAATTATAAAATTGTTGATGAATCTGAAATCCGATCTGAATCTGAATCTGGTCTACTCTCTGAAGTTATTGCCTGATGATGGTAGCCAAGAGCAGTGGTAGCCCAGTATGTAATGGCCTCAACTTAGAGTTGTAGGCCGTGGGTTCGAACCCAGGCAGGACTTTGTATAAATAATTTCATCACCACTGCGCTCCAAACGGAGAAGGAAAACATCGCGAGGAAACCGGCATGTCTTAGAACCAAAAATTCGAAGACATGTGACATCTACCAACCCACAATTGGCCCGCGTGGTAGATTATTAGCCCATTCGCTCTCGAAGAGAGGAGGCTTGTGTCTCAGCAATGGGAATATTATAGGCTGATTATGTAATGGTAGCCTGAACAGAGACATTTAACATACTCCGTCTGTACATTTTCATCGTAAACTTTACTTAAATGCAGTGGCTGAGGCTAAGTTATTTCATTAAACACGCGAACTGCGAACTATACATTGTTGAGTGGGCTAATAAAACAGGTCAATTGGTCAACATGCTTGTCCGAGTGTGCAGATGTCAAATGAAAAATCCCAAAGTCTTTTGGTCATATGTAAAAGCAAAAAAATCGAAGTCTAGCGACATACCGTCTGAAATGAAATTAAATGATCGGCTAGCCACCTCCGGGGACGACGTCTGCAAGCTCCTTGCTGCCCATTTCTCTTCAACGTTCACCCCATCAAATGAAACAATACCTGCTTCATTACAGACAGATCACAAGTATTCCCAAAACAGCTTGAGTCGGGTCACATTCTCCGAAAGAGATGTGATTAAAGTCCTTAAAAAACTGAATGTATGCAAGGGTCCGGGACCGGATGGCTTTCCACCAGTGTTTGTTAAAAACTGTGCGAGTAGCTTGGCCCTACCGCTAAAATCATTTTGAACCACTCAATCGACACAGCGCAATTCCCTTCTGAATGGAAAAATGTCAATGTAGTGCCCATCTTTAAAAGAGGTGAAGCAAACAACATTCAAAATTATCGGCCAATATCAATTTTATCTGTGTTTTCGAAGGTCTTTGAATCCCTCATGTGTCCTATTCTAACATCATATTTCAAAGTAGAGCTAGCTTCCCAACAGCATGGATTCTGTGCGCAAAGATCCACCACGACGAACCTGATTCTTTATGTCAATGATCTAAGCAAACTTATCGACTCTCGCTCACAAGTTGACCAATAAGTAGTTTTCACTTAGTTATACAGACTTCAGTAGTGCCTTTGACAAGGTCGACCACCAGATCCTTCTGCAGAAACTTTAAAACTCGGCATATTCGGGCAGCTTCTTCAATGGTTCGAGTCTTATCTGACTGACAGAAAACAAAGGGTCGTAGTAAAGGGGCATCAATCTTCAATTTATCATTCCACCTCTGGAGTTCCACAAGGCTCCCACATGGGTCCGATATTGTTCCTTGTATTCGTCAACGATATAGTGAACTGCATCAAGCACAGTGAGTGTTCACTCTTTGCAGACGATGTCAAGTTCTATAAGGAAATCAATTCAGTCAGAGATATATCCTTGCTCCAAGAGGACCTAAACTCAGTGCAAAACTGGTGTCTAGAGAACAGGATGACTCTTAACGCCGAAAAGTGTAAACAAATGACTTTCACAAAAAAGCGAAATTCCCTTCCATCCTCGTATTCCTTGAACGGTGAAATACTGCAGAAGGTTAACACAATTCGCGATCTTGGTGTCTGCCTCGACAGTCAGCTTACTTTCACTTCACACATAGACAATACTGTCAAAAAGGCAACTAAAATGTTAGGATTTCTGAAGCGTATCTGCCGCGACTTTACGTCTATTCGCTTAATACTTAATTGATAAGTTCACTGTAGTACTTTATATAATAAGACTAAGCTCTCTGTTAATGTTTACGTGAACTAATCGTTGGAATGCCATAATAATAAATAAATAAATAAACACCATTTTTAGACATTTATCGATCGGTCTATAAGCCATGTAGCGAGATTCTTGCTACACCAGACTTTGCGTGGACAAGTTTGGGAATACCTAGCAACAGCTCTATAAAACGCACTCTCCATTGCAAAACCTGTATAAAAACGACTCCCTAGAAAGACGTTACGTCTTTGGGATTTTCCAAAAGTTCAAAGACTTCATTTTGCCCGGGATACTCTAGGCTATTTTAAGCTAGCAAACTAGTACCTCTGGCTGAGTGTATACAGAACTACTAGACAAAATCAAACTGGTTGCTAATGTAATTGTATAATTTATCCTTTTTTTAATTCTCATTGACTTTGATTTACATTCTGTACTTACTTAAAGTCACACCCGGACTTATTACTCCTTTTTTATTTATGAAAATAGTCTACTTTTGGAATGTTTGTAAATATGTGAGCACCATGTATCTATCACATAGTCAATTTATATGTCATGGTTTCATGAATTCATTTTAATTCTCTTACCTATTGTGGTATAGTAATTTTATTTTTAGTTGCATCGTCTTCACATATAATTATATAATTAATGTATGCAAAATATTGTAAAACATTTTAAAAGAGTAACGGTGGAGTTTCTTGCCCATTCTTCTCCATACGAAAACTACCTTTTGGAAGGGGCGACTAGAATCAATTTTATTTTTATTTTAATGTTCAAAAGTGCCTTTAATGTGCCTATTTGAAATAAATGATTTGATTTTGACTTTGACTAGCTTCATTTCTAGGCTAGTAAGCTAGCGGTCTCAAGCTAGGATAGTTCTATAAGTTAAGGGGTTCTATTTTTGAACTAGTAGCGGCCCCACCACCGATTTTACTGTCCTGGTACTAGCCTCATGTGACCGGCAAAAATAGTACCCAATCGGGTCATTTTATTCTACGGACGAAGGCACCGCAATGCTATTGGATTCGTGTAAACAGCACAAGCTAGTGCTAAGCCAGGACAGGAAGACAGGATAGGATACAGAGGTTCTTGCTTGCTATCCTAGCTTTGAAAAACTAGCCTCGTGTATCCCGGGCATTAATTAATGTAGCTTGGGTATACATTTGTATAACTGCCAATAATTTACCTCCTTCAAATCCAAAATAAATCCAGTATATCCTAAGACAATCCTAAGCAAATCCTTCGTAAATACTTCGCTCAACGGTTGTCTATAGTCATCTTTATTGAGTGCCAGTCTTAAAGCAATAAGGATTTCTGCAGCAGTGACCCCACGGGCACCTTCCAACAACATTGCTAGTGTTGACTTAATGCTGGCTGGAGAAACCATGACGTTGCCACTCTTCCCTTCGGCGCAATAACGAAGGAGGTCGATGTCAAAGTTCAGTCGTGAATTTGAAGTGCCGGAAACACAGTCCAAACTTTGGAGAGAAGCGAAGATTAAAACTGAAATGTGGAAAATAATAAAATAAATAAACGACAGCTTCATTTTTGTCTAGGCTATAAACATGTCCGATTGTCTGCGAACCGTAAAATTATCTAGTAATATTATAGTTTTTGGTAGTCAGTCCACAAAAAAAAATACTAACCGAATTATACGGAAGTATTTACGTATTTTTAGACTAAACGAGTTCTTATCATTCTCAGGCAATAATATCAACTTCATTAAGTTTGTATTCTTCGGATCAATATTATTATTATTTTTTTTATAAACTATATAATAAATTGTACCTTTCTTAATAGTTCTTTTAATTTTCTCGTTTGAGAGAGAATATAATATTTAAATGTAATTAGTTCCATAAGTTGTTATATTATTTAGTCTTAGATTAGTATTTTTCGTTTTTTAATCTAGATTAATATTAATAATAATAATCGTTTATTTGCCTGAATATTAATAATAAAAATTAATAATATTATAAAATTGTACAACTCCTTTATGCATGCGGAGTTTACCTATAAGTGATTGTTGCACTGTTGCAATTACATTTCGGCATGTTACTTTTTAGCATACAACCTGTGCAAACAATTGTTGGTGAACCAATAAAATAAATAAATCAATAGCAATGCTAGGTATTTGCTGATATATTATACGCTCAGACCATTTTATAGTTGTTATAATGCTCAGCTAGGTCTACACAAATATTGATGCTTCTGCTGATGCCAATGTACTCAAATCAAAAGTCATTTATTCAAATTAGGCTGAGAATCATCACTTTACGAACGTCAAAATTACAAAAGACAGTCCCCAAAACGCCGCCCTTCACCACTTCCTAGTGCATACGTTGGCAAGAAGAGGTGCAACAAAGTCCCCAGCAGTACAGTTGTCTGTTCAGTTAGAAAATATTTGATTGTATACAATAATAGGTATGTAAGTAATTAACATTACAAAACACAAAAAATTAAATTATTTGCGACATGTCAGCTAGCCACGCCAATATACCAACAAATACAATAAAAACTACATGTACTCAAGCAAAAAATAATTAATTAAAAGTATAAATAAAAAAACTTACTACCTAAATAAAAGCCTCCAGGCATAAATGACGTGACAGCTTACATATTTATGCATTGCTGGGTTCTGTTCACATAGCTGTCACTTGAAGTCACAATTGATAAACTAGTACTATCGGCAAAATCTATATCTCACCGCCGCCGCCGTAAGGACTATTCCTGCTTGCAGTGCATAAAAGTCGACCAAAAAAGGATCCTCTTTTGTTTTACTTACGGACGCAGCTGTGGTCATCATGTGCACGCCTGCACGGGATTTTCTTTTCAAAATGGTGAGATATAGGTTTTGACGATAATACATCATTATTGTGTCCATCAATATTCTATATTGCTTTTGTTTCTTTGCATTTTTTACAAATCAGAGCCAAGCTGTCATCGTTACAAATACGGCAATATCACCATACTCCTCCTCTTGTAAGGATAGGATGATGCTGGTGATATATTCGGCTTTGTTATTATGATATTGCTGAACTCGTAGTTATGACATATTGATTATAATGATATTGCCAATTCAATTAGGTTCGGCGCAGAATATCTTCTCCCATACATCTCCCAGTATTCATCCCCTTTCATGCCATGTCTTTCACCAACTCTTTCATTCAACCCATTTATCATTTCTATGGGTTTCCTTTAAATAGCCGGATGGCTTTAGGTACAACATTCTATTCAAAACATTTCTCACAAATGTCTCATCTGCATCAACGACAAAACGAAGAGGCTAATGATACCGGTTTCATTTCAAAGGACAAATAAAGGTCGTTCCGAAGATATTAAATACCTCTATCTACTATATAAAAATAAGTCGGGTTTTCCTTCCTGACGCTATAACTCCAGAACGCACGAACCGATTTCCACGAATTTGCATTCGTTGGAAAGGTCTCGGGCTCCGTGAGGTTTATAGCAGGTAGGAGTAGGGTAGGAGTAGGTTAGGAGTAGGTTAGGAGTAGGGTAGGAGTAGGGTAGGAGTAGGTTAGGAGTAGGGTAGGAGTAGGGTAGGAGTAGGTTAGAATTAGGGTAGGAGTAGGGTAGGAGTAGTGTAGGAGTAGGGTAGGAGTAGGGAAGGAGTAGTGTAGGAGTAGGGTAGGAGTAGGGTTGGAGTAGGGTAGAAGTAGGGTAGGAGTAGGGTAAGAGTAGGGTAGGAGTAGTGTAGGAGTAGGGTAGGAGTAGGTTAGGAGTAGGGTAGGAGTAGGTTAGAATTAGGGTAGGAGTAGTGTAGGAGTAGGGTAGGAGTAGGAAAGGAGTAGGGTAGGGGGTAGGACACCTCGCGAACGAAGTAGCGCCGGGCAGCTAGAAATAATTTATATGGCAAAACAACGTTTGCCGGGTCAGCTAGTCTTTTATAATGAAATCATAGAATGCACATACTCGTACATCATTATGTGACCATAAGAAATCGTTAGCTTACTATTTTATATACATACTGTGGATTGTAATAACAGGGAAAAGTCCCAAGGTTAAGGACATATAGTTGACCTCAATTTAGAGTAAAAAGCAGCATCGATTCAATTTGTCATTTGTGAATACAAGCAAGTTAAATCACGGATTTATTGAGAAAAAAGCTACATAACAACTTCCCACTCCGTGAGAATAATATCTCAGAAAAAAAACAATTTCAAACTTTAAATTGTTTTTTTTTTTGGGTCCGTAACTTAACTTCGAGGGTCATATGTTCGATTAATGGAAAGTCGACTGAACGATTGTTCGAATGGAATTTATTGCGAAACAACCTTTTATCGCCAAACGCTACTTCGACTGAACGATTCATCGAATATTTATTAATCGATGGACTGCTCTTTCGCATGAGTTTTAGTTATTATATACTAGTTTAGTAATTGAAATAAAATTATGTAAAAAAAAATTTTTCGTCACATATTATTTCATACATATACATACATAAAGATAAGATAAAGATCTTCTAGATCTTCTTCTGAAGATCTTTTAAGATATCGTACGTTCTTCCTGAAGATTTAGAAACATGAAATTTGGTGAAAAGTAAGATAACAAAGCACAAATTCAGGGAAACGGGTTTATTATAAAAAAAAACCATTTACTTTAAGATTTTCGCACAAAATTACTTATCATAAAAATTCAAACGTTATTTTATTTTTTTAAAGTGGCAAATGTAAGCCACCGAGCTCATGAAGTCAAGCCTGTCCATGTGTTTATGAGCTCGATGGCTTACATTTGTCTCTTTAAAAAATAAAATAACGTTAGAATTTTTATGATAGTGATTATTATTTTATGTTTGGATTATTAGTGGAGTTGTCAGGGCGTTAGAGAGCGCTAATCTACCGAAAAGGTTTTTGATTACCTTAATTTTGTGCGAAAATCTTAAGTGGTTTTTTTTATAATAAACCCGTTTCCCTTCATTTGTGCTTTGTTATCTTACTTTTCACCAAATTTCATGTTTCTAAATCTTCGGGAAGAACGTACGATATCTTAAAAGTATTTGATTTCCTCGATTATGTATGAAATAATAAGTGACGAAAAAAAAATTTTTTAATCATTTTATTTCAATTATTAAACTATATAATAACTAAAACTCATGCGAAAGAGCAGTCCATCGATTAATAAATATTCGATGAATCGTTCAGTCGAACTAGCGTTTGGCGATAAAAGGTTGTTTCGCAATAAATTCCATTCGAACAATCGTTCAGTCGACTTTCCATTAATCGAACATATGACCCTCGAAGTTAAGTTACGGACCCTTTTTTTTCACTATAAAAATTTAAAATAACTTACCAGCAGCTATCGTGGAACGCATTTTTAAAGCTTTTTGTAACTATTTACATAATAAAATAACAAAACTGGTAGACGATGCCGATCGAGAAACCGACGACCACATTCAAGCATGTCGTCAAATAAACACACTGACTTGGATTCCTATAGAAACCTGCAAGATACTCGAGTGACGTAAGCAAAGAGATCACTAATACATACGAACTTTTCATTTTAAACATAAAACAAGTTATAGCTGAGGCTATTTACGTCCAATTTAAAAACTTATTTGAATCAGCCGGTCGATTCTGTAAAAATCTCACCGTGAAAACTCAAGTGAAGTGAGCTTGATGTGAGTTGTCAGTAGTGTCAATCCCTAGCATTATTTGGAATGACAGCTCACTCCACGCTCACTTCACCTAAATTTTCACGGTGAGATGGTTACAGAATCGCACTGCAGGTTCAGGTTTTTTTTTATTATTTTCAAAACAAGATTTTGTCTACATCCTTTTTGGTGTCTCCAAATGGGATTTATCTTTTTAGTCACTGATATGATTTTTCAAAGTTTGCTTAATATAAGTAGTTAAATTGTCATTTGTCATAACTCAATTTTTGAAGACGTCTGCGAATAGAAACTCAAAAGTTACAATAGAAGTAGATTGCTTCCCTTGTACAGTGTTTTAAGAAGGAGGTTATTTTTCGGACATTGCATTTTTATTAAAAAATCTTATAAATATAACCATTTAAATCCAAGATTTCGTATCCCCATTTAGCGAGCATGTTTAGTTTTTATACAAAAAACTGTTGAAAATCGTCAAATTTTAATCCAGAATTTAAAAAAAATACTCTTCTAATCATAGTAGGTACGTAAAAATGATGCAAGACGTATCGATGGCAATGGCATTCGTGGATCTTTGACAGTCGTTACGGGTCGTCAGAAGCCCGAAAATCTGACAACCAGTCTTACCAGGGTATCGTATTACCCAGTAACTGGGTTGTGGAGATCAGATAGGCAGTCGCTCCATGTAAAATAATGGTATTCAGCTGCATCCGGTTAGACTGGAAGCCGACCCCAACATAGTTGGGAAAGTTTAGCCAGATGATGAAGCATCGATGGCGTCTCTAATGATGCATATACAGTGTGTAACGGAAGGGGGGTATCAACCCTGAAGGAGGTGAATGTGCTCATGAAACTCAACAACTTTCCCCAAAGAACATAGGTCGAAATATGAAAAAAAAAATTGGCCCTCCCATAGTAAATCAATCAGCTGGTAGTCAGTTTTGTAAGGGAGGGCCAAATTTTTTTCTTCATATTTCGACCTATGTGCTTTGGGGAAAGTTGTTGAGTTTCATGAGCACATTCACCTCCTTCAGGGTTGATACCCCCCTTCCGTTACACGCTGTATAAGAGCACAAATGAACCCCGTATCTTTCGAAGATCCGACCAGACGGGTGTTGTGTCTGGCGGGCAATTGCCCAACGATTGATGTTGGGAAATTGTATCTATGCTAATTGCGCGGTAAACTCTGCTTGCAGGATTTGCGTGACATCAGTATGACGCGTTGTTCGCATGTGGCGTTGTAGATACCGCTACATCACTCCCCTCCGGAGACCGGAGGTCGATAGTGGGCTGAGTCTTGTATCTTGCGACGCTTGCCAGGCCAGCTGAGGTACTAGTGAGTCGGAACCGGTTGTCGCATAGTTCACGGTGAGTCGAAACTGTATGCGGAGATGTCCCCAGTGAGTCGGGGTGGCGCTGCGTTATACTCCAGTGCGTCGGATGTCGTACAGCGCCGGGTTGAGGCTGGCTGCTGCGTCGACCAGCCGATCGATTCTGTAAAAATCTCACCGTGAAAAGTTAGGTGAAGTAAGCTTAGAGTGAGCTGTCAATAGTGTCAAGCCCTAGCATTAGTTGGAATGACAGCTCACATTGCCCAACGATTGATGATGTTGGGAAATTGTATCTATGCTAATTGCGCGGTAAACTCTGCTTGCAAGATGCAGAATTTGCGTGACGTCAGTATAACGCGTTGTTCGCATGTGGCGTTGTAGATACCGCTACATGCTCTTTACTTCGCATAAATACAACAAAAAACACTCATTGTACATCGTTCAACTTCGCCAAATGTCACCCTTCCTCCGGTTGTGGGTTGTGGTTAACCTCTTGGGCTTACTGTGACTAGACATGGCATTATCCTTGTTCTTCTGTTAATTACCTATAGAGAAAACCTTGTTGAGAGGATAAGCATACAACCAAATATGTGTGCGATTTTCAAAGACTGCAGAAAAAGTTTTAACTACAAATTGTTGGCGGTCTTCTCAGCTTATACCAGCATCATTTATAAGGACAGCTGATGCTGTGTTTAGATTACTATTTATTAAACCTATCGAACACTGCTCGACCAGGACATTAGCTAGTAGGCAGCATCATTCAAGAAATCATCCAGCCTATCTCAATCTATTGCTAGATCTATGTCCCACACCCTAATTGCGTAACACACAATCAATCGGAATCAGAATCATTTTGAAGCAAATTGCTAATCCATTGCTTCATAAGTTCGAAAAATTTGTCTGCTCAACACGTAAATAACGCAATGAATGTTGTTGAACTGTCAAAATGAAACCGATTCCAATTGATTGTGTGTTACGCAATTAGGGTGCAGCATTGCATTGCATAGACCATGGCCTATCACAACTTGCGCCACTCCATCACTACTGCCAGTTCTCCGTCTTCCGCATCCAGCACCTTTTTTTTCTTTTTACTAGCCTACGTTGTCCCACTCCCGGGCAAAGGCCTCCCTCCACTCCTTCGCGAGCCCGCGCAGGTAAGCCCTCCGTCCAGGTTTGACAGAACCTGTCCAGCTCGTCCCGCCTACGTGCTCTGCCGCGACCCCGACTCGCTGTCTCAGGGCACCAGTTCTACTATCCAGCACCTACTTATATACCAGCGCTGCGACATTTATTTTTTAAATGTCGTAGCATCATGCTGAGATAGGAGCCTTTTGGCCTCGTAGACAGGACTTTCTGTTTCATTTTTCTTTTTGTTACTTTATTTTTTTTTTTATATAATTTGGGTTTTTTTTATTTTTTATTGTTTTTAGTTTAGTTTTATGACCTTCCTGTGCAAGTCGCAATAAATACTTTTTCTTTCTTTCTTTTCATTCTTACTTAATAAAAATCTTAAATTCAATGACAAACAAAGCACAGCCTAAACCACTGGATCAAGTAGCTTCCCTGTCTTGAGCGATCTCTGGCTATGGCGCTGTCTCCACGAGCGAGAGAATCGCGGCGATATTATCGCCGTACCAAGTTTTTCTATACACTCTCTATGGAACCGTCTCCACACGGCGATATTATCGCCGCGATGCGACGAGCACGCAAAACGTCATTACATCGTTGCTAGCCCGCCGCGATTAGCAACGCGACCGCCGCGCGCTCGGGGCGCTCTCGCGACGAGCGCGCGGCGGGCGCGCTGTCAAACGCAGCGTCATTTCAGCATTGCCTCTCGTTGTGACGTCAAGGAAACGCGGCGATACCGTTACGAGTCGCCGCGGAATCGCCGCGATTCCGTAACGACTCGCGACGATACGCGGCGGAATTATCGCTCGTTCGTGGAGATTATCCGACGATATAAGGGCGGACTCGTCGCGATTCTCTCGCTCGTGGAGACAGCCCCTATGTTAACTCTGCAAACCTCGTTAGATCGTCACACCACCTTCGCTGTGGTCTACCTCGACGGCGATGTCCTCCTTAGGTTTGTATTAAGATTTAAAAAACCCCCGACACGACACAAACAAATACCTCTAAAGAGTAAAAATATTAAAACATCTATTGGCCCTTTAAAAAGCGTGGTTGCGTCGAGGGATGGCTAATGAAAACGCCAAACAGAACTTATCAAGTCGTAGATAATATTTTGATCCAAGCGTCGTCCTCACGTCGGGGGAAGGTTAGGAAGTTAGCAGCAGTTATCTATTCTATAATTCCTTGCGCCATCTCATGCACGGCGTGCTGTGCTGGCGCCGCTACTGCGGCTGTTGAGACCCTCAAGCGGCGCAAATATACTGTAACCTTATGGATGACTACAGCTTTGAGCCATTTGGGTTTGAAACGCTCAGGTCATGGGACCCGAGTCGACGTCACCTTTTTAAAAAAAAAACTCGCTGTCTGGTCGACACTTCAGGTGACCAGAGGGCTGGGTCGTTCTTTTGGCCAAAGAATTACCATTGCCATTCAACGTGGCAATGCTGCCAGTCTTCTGGGCACGTTTCCGGATGACAGTGACGTGGACGAGTACTTCGACGCCTAAATATCTTTTCGTTTTTTTATTTATTTATATTGTTAGTTAGTTAGTCTTTTAATTTAGTACCTAGTGTACATATTTAATTAATTACTAATAAAGCTATGTTTTAGTTGGACTTAATAAACCAATAAAGTTCTACAATAGCATACATTCATTATTGGTATAAGCCCACTCTTTCTTCGTTGGGGGTTAAATAAAACTCAAGTTTATCACAATCAACGTATATTTGCGACGACAATACGACATACAAATGGCACTATTCAAGTATTTCTTCTCAGGTTATTGTGAGTTGTTGCCAGAACAACATTTCATAAAACAAAGATACGCGTACATTCAATTTGTTATTTTTATTCATTCTTAAATTATTATGTAGATGAGTGTCAATTGTCACATCTGAAGCCATCTTTCTTTTCTCTTTTAATGACGATCTTGCCTTTAACATGTTACAATTATTACAATTGATCTTTACCATTACAATAAAATTATTATGAAAAATATCATTCATCAAACCCTAACTATCATTAAAATTACTGTCACATTCCTCCTTTAATCTTAAGTTTTCTTCATGATCAAATTATACTTTGAAGGCTCCATCAGCAAGGGATGGGTCAGCCACGCGACCGGTGAACAGCAACTGTCTCGTGGCTTCATCCTGAATGAAGAACAGGAACGGCTTGTTTGCTACTACCTCAGCATTGGCTTCTGTGTCCTCACCGAACTTGTTCACCAACTCTATTTCTGTTGAAGAGGAGAAGATTTTATAGTTACTTTTGTTCGATTTTAAAGATATTCTGAGCCTATGTTCATCAACCATCCACCGCCTTATTCATCTTACTGCAGGACAAGCCTCATCACCATGCTAGCCTATTCTTCCCCGTTTTGTGGTAATCTTATTTAGGTCTTTGTCAAGCATGAAATATAACAATGATCCTGCTATTTATATAGCAAAATTATATCCTAACTTGACTAAAACTATTCACAAACTAAAGTATAGCGTCGAAAAATTCATCCGCAATGATATTTATACATGATATGCACATAATACACAATTTATTATCATCATAAAACATATGGTTGTAGGTCGGAAGATAAGAATGCGACCATTCTGCAAATTACGGAAATTGCCCCTCTGTAATCTTAGCTTAGCTCTCTACACAAGGGTTTGAAAATGTTTTCTTACGTGTGGCGGAATAGGCAACACTGCCAACTTCATTGACTTCGATGCCAGATCGCTGCAGCACCTTGGAAATCATAAGTCTCTCGGCCAACAGTTGACCACGAGCGATGCCAGGGAAGGAGGCTGTTATTTCGAACGCTGATCGGACGCCCAGCTGTAAAGATGAGAGTATAATTAATGAAAGTGAGAGAAGATGTCTTTCGTATACATGCATATGTCGGCGCAGCAAGTGATGCCTTCTAGTTTTGCTACGAAGTTACTAGAATCCGCGAAAAGGTCGCATAGTAGACACTGGCTAGTGAAAGTCACTCTATAGCAGAGCATCGCATCTATGGTTGCGTGGCGGCTGTCTTCTGATGACAGAGATCATGTCCTGTCATACCACATCCACAAAGAACTGCTATATTCCGGCACAATCCTAATAATATCGAAGCTGTTGAACCACTAATACAATGATCACTTCTGGTAAAGGCTATCCTGCTTCGTTATAATATACCTATGTTGTTTATGTTTCATTAAGGCTTTTGGAAATGAAAGCTGGTATTCTTAAAACCGATAATCTTTACTGTTATTGGTTTTAAGAAGAAACGCTTTCTTTTAGCCGTTTAACTTTCTCCAGTTGGTTTTACAAGATTATGAATCATCACATTAAAAGAATTGGTAACTATTAGCCACCACTAGCAAAATACCAGGTACCACAGCTAGAAAAAAGAATTTGCTGTTCCTAAGTGCTGATACACACGAGCGGCACGCGTCAACGTCAGAGGAAACTGCAGCCGTTTATTTTTTATATAAAAGGCATCTTGCAGTTCATCATATGAGGTTGTCGTCTGCTTAACCGGGCTAGCCAGGGCTTAAAAAACTAAGCGACTACACGCTAAGGTCAGCTGAGGTCCATACCCCACAGGGCACCCCCTGTGCGTGTAGTTGACCTCGGCTTAGGGCGTCGCTGGAATAAGGCAGCAAGGGACAGTCTGCAGCGGAATTATTTAGGGACGAATTTAAAACTATAGGCTCACTGTGCGTGTCGCGTGCGTCACTGAGAGGACAGCAAGGCTGGATTGGAATTATTTAAGGACTTTAAAACTATAGGCTCTACGGCCCTGGCTGGCTCGAAACTGCAGCCGTAGACACGCCTCTGCAGTTAATGCGTGCCGCTCGTGTGTATGAACACTAACAACGTCAACACCTCGGGAGTGGAGCGAAAATTTGCTAATGTGATTGGAAGTTTGAGTTAGTCGTAATTCGTCATCGGTGTCGTTTCTTCCTTAAGTCGTAAAATTCTACTTAAGGAAAATGTAAAAGGTCATCAGTCAGTCACAGAATCTCATGAATTTGGCTAACGGTCAAAACTTGTTCTTTGCGGTTCAAAGTCACGTGACACATAAATGTGAATATTTACAATTAAAAACATATTAATTAAGGTCACGTTTTCTGATATTTGACCAGGTAAACTTATGCCGAAAGTATGTACCTAATGTCGCATCCTGTTTCTCAAAACAAAATCGTAATGAACAAATTTTCCGAGAAATCGTTAATGATCACGTGTTTTCGAAAAGCTTTGAAACTAGCTGACCCGGCAAACTTCGTACCGCTTCAGAATCAATAAATACGAAGGTATGAGAAAAAGAATTGTCTTCATTATTATTTTTTTCGTGAATTGCTCCCATGTTTTAAAAGTTATTCTATTCGGAGCGACGACAAATCCAACAAATCGAAGATCATAAAAATCGCTCCAGCCGTTCTTGAATTAAGAAAATACAGAACAGAAGAATAGGTTGAAAGGTGATGCTTATATACATAGATAATCTAATTTATCAAACCAGTAATTTGAAAATCTAGAATATTTTGCTGAACAGGTAAAAATATAATGGTAGATGATGAGTTTGGTGTCTTCTCTGATTTTTTGTCGGTTTAAATGGTCTACCGTTTATTATTATAATCGGTCGACGAACATAGCTAGATCGAAAAATGTTGATAGAAATAGACTACACAATATTATTGTAATCGTTCTAAAGGTATTTCTTTAGTCCTTTCATAAATTATAGACTTGTGGCGGCATCTACATCGGCACATGCGAACTACGCATCACACTGACGTCACGTAAAATCCTGCATCGCACAAGCAGAGTTTACCGCGCAGCTAGCATATATACAACGTCCCGACAGCAATCGTCAAGTAGCCCTGGCTGGAGGCCTTAATTTATTGAGGCACCCACAGGTAAGTCCGGTTCAGCAGACGACAACCTCCTAGGTTGAACTGCGAGACGCCATTCCCCAAAAAAAAAAACAAAAATAACTGTCGAGCCCACCAGACACAACACCCGTCTGGTCGAAGGAACCTCCCTTTTCTATAGAAGATGAGTGAACTTTATTACACCCTGTTCCATACACCTGTACAGACTCGTGAAGCCACCATTTTAATGCTTTTTCTGTTTTTCTATTTCATAACTTAATTGTTTTCTATCAAACAAGCTCCTTACCTCTCTCAAAACGCCATCCAGCTGTGAAGTGTAGTCGAACTTGAACTTGGGCAGCGTGACGTCGACCTGGTACTCTCGAAGGTTATTCAACTCCAAACGAAGGTCACTGAGGTCATTCAGCACGCGGGGTAGACCCATCAGGGAGTTGGGCACTATAATGTACATCGCGTATTTGTTGCCCTGCGAAGAGGATGGAAATTGTTATAAATTATCATAATAATTCGTATTAAAGTATACCTACGCAAAATATTATATTTATATAAAAACTGCCAGTAAAAGGTCTTTATCTATGTAAATGTTGATTTACTTAAGTTACGTTTAATGTTATAACATAACATATTGCTTAATATGTTATGCTAAAACATTAAACTTGTTATATGTTGACTTGCTGCGCCGTAACAGTCATCATCAAAGTCAGTGGACACCATTTAAATGTAAAGGAAGAATAAAGAAGGAGCCAAAATTGAGCCTTGGGGCACACCGTATGGTATAATTTTGGGATTGATAGATATTTGCTTATCTGATTATTTGAAAAAGCAATCAGGCCGTTGGTTCCGGCTGTCATTAGTAGATCATTGGCAGTTGTTACGGGTAGTCAACAGGCCTAAAATCTGACAACCAGTCTTACCAAGAGGTATAGAGGTATTGCCCAGTTACTGGGTTGTGGAAAGTCACATTGCAGTCACTCCATGAAAAAATATATGTTATATAATGTAATTATATTTATTTTATTATTGTATTTAGCTGTATCCAACCCCACCATAGTTGGGAAAAGGCTATGCACGTTGATTGTTTTTTTTATTGAAATGTCAATGTAAACTCACCTTGTAAGGCATCCTCAAGATCTTAGCATCGTACTTCGTTGATTCGGTGTAGTAAAACTTATCGTTGACAGTCATGAAGGGAATGGTCTTCTGGGACTTGGCTGAGACGTAGAACTGGCCAGTCTTGGTGGCATTGGGTGCGAACTGGTGAAGCCAGCTACCCTTGAAGTACAGGGTGTTAAGGACCAGAACCACCATGTTGGTGACGTCATCTGAGTGGGAGAAAAGAGGATTATTTTAATTTAGGGCTGATTTTTAATCGCCATATAACTTTTATTCGAGGAACAAAATTGACGTTTGACAGTTTTTGTATGAAGTAACTAATAATATCCCTGGACATTTCACACAGCGCCATCTAGTCCCAAGCTAAGCAACCTAATGCTTGTGTTATGGTAACAAGATGGCTGATAAACTACTTACATACATTTTTTTTTTTGTAAATACATACATATTATAGATAGAAAAACACCCAGACTCGGAACAAACACATGTAGGTCATACAAATATTTGTTCCGTGCGGGAATCGAACCCGCGACACGCAGCGCAGCAGTCAATCGCTTAACCACTGCGCCAACCGTGCCGTCGACTGTCAAGATTTCAAAATAATTACTCCTCGAATAAAGTTAGCGATGATTGAAAAACCTTAGTAAACAAACAGTTTATGTAATCTACTCAAATAAATAAAATCGAAGTGTCTATTTGTAATTTCAAAAGAACAGCTTTTTACTAAATGCATACTAAAGTATTTGGTTGGTCTTTCATTAGCTGATAGTTGATGTTGAAGAAGCTGATGTTGTTACTTATGTTGTTGTTGCTGAAGTCTTAGTTAGGCTAGAGCGTAATTAACTTTTATTTTAGAAAAATAATTAGGGTTCCGCGCAAAAAAAACCCATGAAATCCCATTTGTTTTCCGACATGCACGCGAATGAAGACACGGGCACGGCTCGAGCACGACGAGCACGGGTTACTATGATAGTATAATTAAATAACAGGCAGTCGCAGCGCACTGATTTTATTTTTAATGTAAGATATATTGCAATAACGTCTTTGCAATATCAAGTGCCGATCCAGACATTCAGAAAGTTTCATCTTTTGCCTATGGGATAGGCAAGAACCATAGGAAACCATGAGCATTCTTAACAACTCGTCTTGTTTTTTCTTACATTGCATATGGTCTACCAATAATATCTTAATATTTTATTTTGTGCATAAAAATATATAATAATTAATGATTTCGTTTGATTATGCTACTTACAACCAGTTTCGGAGATAATAAACTAAACTAATACACTTTTGAATTCATGTTAACTGCTGTGATTTGCTGACCGAGACAACAACAGCCAATGGGCGCTTTTATAATTTCTAACGTGACGATATTAACGTGGACGTCTACGGCAGGGAAGTAAAATGTATGAAAATAAGTGCACATTATAACTTTATCGTGGAAGAAAAGGGCTTTAAAGATCAGTGGCACACACACCTACTGTCGCGCCATTTTGAAAATGGAGGCCACGCATGAGACCTATATTAATCGACAGCGGACAGAAAACATAATGAGACCAAACCCTTGTGTGTGACCAAGTATCACGTATTAACGTTCAAAGTTGATGATTGAGTCACGTGATCAACTTTCACCGTTGACTTGACTTTGAAAGTGTCTTCATATATTTTCATACATTTTACTTCCCTGGGGTATCGTGATGCCATGGACGTCCTGGATATTATCGTCACATTAGAAATTAAAAAGCGCACAATTAAATAATATGCTATGATATTTTGCAACAGATTGACTCCAACAGGCTTTAGAAACCGGGGGATAAACCAGATGCTACATGTGATTAGCTTACATAAAAGACTTTCATACAAAACTATGTAAATAATACCATTGTATCATCACATCATACACATCCGTTAGCTATTCAAAATGAATATAAAATGTGCACTCAAACATTCTAAACACACAAAGCCACTTCCACGTATTTTCCCAATTACGTAACATGATATTATTCAATTACATTTTTACTATACAAATACACACCTTATGTAAAGTAATTACGGCAATTTTTCATGTGACACCTAAATAATAAAATCCAGCACAAAGCTCATCTGACTCAGGTTGGCAGGGCATTCACCGGTACGTAAATAATTGAGTCACTGAATGTATGTACCTAACAATAAAGCTAGGAACAGTATTACGTACTGTAATTTCAATTATTATTGTAGTCAGTATAAAATATCTACCGATATTGCATGGCTACTTGCATAGCTGTTCACAACCATACGACAAGCTCTCGTATAGAAAGTGACATACATCGATAACCCCGACAGCAAAAAGCCGTCGAGACAATAGTGCGGTCGTCTATTTAATTTAAACTGACAAAATTCAAACTCAACCTCAAATCATTTATTTAAATTAAACCATTTCAGGCACTTTTGAATTGTCAACATTTTAAATAGTCGGTCAGTTAGTCAGAAAGTGAAGCTAGTTGCCCATTCCAAAACGTAGATCTCTTTGGAGAAGAACGGGCAAGAAACTCCAAGGACACTCTTTTAAATCAAGATATTATTACAAAATCCTGGGTTTACATTATTCTTATTGCTTTTATATGTGAGAACAATGAAAAAAGAACAATATAAAATTAAAAATGGCCCTGGCAGTTAAGAGATGACCAGTCTCAACGGCGCCCGATCACGAACATGACGCGTGGATCAGCACCACCCAGCTCAACAATTTTCTAGTTTTGTACTGGTGAACAGCATAAGAGGGCTCATGCGATAACATTGCTTGATGGTGGTTGATTGGTTGAACATGGTTTGATTGTCTGATTCACGTCATGTTACCAGCACTATTGGTAAACTACTGGAATTCATTATAACTATCTGTATTAGTATCTATGTATCTGCCTTCTCAATCATCCATCTAGCCATCTATCCAGTGGGATAGGAGATCCCTCCTTCTACACTTCTTCAATTTTTATCTATGCATCTACAGAGTTTAAGGAACATTCACGCGCAAACTGTCGCCATGAATTCAGAACACGATTCTAGAATCACCCTCCAAAGTGTAGAATCTTTTTGGTTAGAATCTTTTGAAAAAATTTCAAATGTCTATAATCATGTGTGTGTCCATCCTTCTTTCCATCCATCCATCCATATATCTATTCATCTTCATACAATATTCTATATATATTCTAACAATATTTGTTCATCCCTCTATCTTCAATAATCTTTCGAATTTCGATTTCCACTCTTATGTCGGGAATACTAACCTTCATCAACCAGCGACGGGATATTTCCCTCCGTGATATTAGAGACCCAATTGTTGATTTCCTTCGAAGCGACGGCAGGGTTGTGGAAGTTGACGGTCTTCAGCTCAGTCTTGTAGAACTCTTGCGCAATGGCTGCGAACCTCTGGCGCGGTTGCGCGTTGTCACCGATGTAGATCCTACTGCCGAGGTTCAAGATTGATTGTGATTTTTTCTGGAAAAGGTAGATAGTTTTCATTAGTATCATATTGCAGTATTAGTGGAGTCGTATATTAGTCGAGGTGCTTGAGGGAAGCATATGTCCAGCAGTTGACGTCTTTCGGCTGAAATGATGATGATGATGATGAGTATCATATATGTTACCGTTACTATGCTTTATTAGATTAATTGCAAGAGCAGCTGTGGGTTCGAGTTCGAGATCCAAGTTCTTTCTTTTCAACGAACGAACGAACTGTGTCCAAATAAACGTTTTTCTTTACTTTTGTTTTCTTTTGGAATACTTCTGTAAGAATTGGTATTTTACTCGATAGTAAAGTCAAATAATTCTTTATATGACTATCATAGGTACAGTCAAGGGTCATTAATTGATTACCAGCTTAAGGACTGTATTGCTGTGAACGCGCGGTAACGTCCGTACCTACGTCTGTGTGTAGTGATGTATCAACACAGAACGCACATCTCAGAATTCGCACACTGGCTGGCGTCGAACGAAACAAAAAACATACCGTCGCTTTTGCACATAGGCTACGTAATTACGCATGACCTTGGTTGGTTCATACCATTGCTAAAATTGAAGTCATTTCATCAAGTACCGATAGCTGGTAGTCTTACGTATTAGATTATCGAACGCATAGGTCTGGGTTCCAATCTCGAGATGGGACTTTTAATTTTTCTTTTCCAACAATAATCTTTATCTGTTTTTTTTTATTATTCGATAGATTAATAAACGATAATAATAAGTTATTATATTGTTATTGTAATATGGGGTTAAAAATAAAAATGTTTTATAAGTAATTTCAAATTGTTTATTCGTTATAATTTTATAAACTAGAAATAAATAAACGTCTAGTTAAAACAGTTTATTTTCTCATAAAGAACAATTTATTGAAGTTAAGCAGGTAATAGCGGTTCACCGTAATTATGCGTTTTGTAAATTCGTTGCACGTAATATAGTCTATTTTATTTGTATTCACTCATTAGTCCGTAACCACTTAGAAAAAATCCTTACCACCACGGGTCGGTCGATGACTTGAATCCAGTTCGATTTAAGACTATATGTTTAATGCAATAAGGTTGTATTTGGTTTAAAGGACTAGAAAAAATAGAAGTGTGTTTGTCGCAAAGATTCAATTTAATATAATAATATTGTCCTTTAATTACCACTGTGTGGGTAGATTTGCTGGTTGTAGTTTGTTAGAGTACTTTAACAAACTACAACTAGCAAATCTACCCACGTAAATAAAAAAAGTGCGGACTCCTTGTCACAATACAATTAAATTACTCAGTAGTAGTAGCCTACCTAAGTTGCCTATCTCAAATGTCAAAGTTAACAAATCGTATTTATTAGGACTTATTGCGGTTATAGCTTAAGTATTCATTTTCATTATGAAAAGAAGATTGAAGCTAAACCTCAAAATAATCCTTATTACGGATATCACAATATAATTTTAGTATTGCTATAATCAACTTATAATTTAATACTTCGTATAACCCCCATTATTAGCAATGCAATCAAATAAACGCTGGCGCATCGACCCTACAATATTACTACATATGTCTGTTCCTCTTATATTTTCCCAGATTTCTAGGCAATGCAGCTTCAATTGCTCATCAGTCCTCTCATTCCTTGCGTCCCATCGCTGTGTGATTAAACCCCATAGATTTTCTATGGGGTTGAGGTCATCAGGAGGTCGTGCCGGCCATGGAATTACTTCTCTAAAATAAAAAAAAGGAGTACTGTTAGGCTACTAAGCAAAATACTAATATTACCTACGATTTAGAAACAAAATTATAATGACAAGAGATGTTACATATATTTATAGAATTAATATAGTTATATTAATCCATCATTCAATAATTTAGGTAAATAAATTTACTTCGGAACTATATTTTCTTCTATTTAGACTTTATAAAACGTTTTAAAAAAATAAGGATCAGCAGTTCTACTTTAATAAGATAAATTGTTTAATAAAATAATTTAATCATTCACTTACACTCAGTCCGGTTTCATCAGATATTTGTGTTATATTAAGTCCAATTTTACGCAGCGCAATAATATTCGCTTTAATTTAAATGTTCAAATTTGCTTGCATTTTAAAAGGAACTACAACACCGCTAATATATAGATATAGAACACACGTCGCTAACCCACAATGAACAACGTTCTATTTAGTCGCGGTTGAATGACTCTTTAAGTTAACTGCATCCATCTACCTTATAATTTATTTATTTTGATATCTGTGGGTATAATCCTAAAATTTTACGAATAAGTGAACTGTAGTCAATACCGTGATTAAGTATTCAAAGTAATTGCAAACGAATGCGAGAATGTGTGTGTTGAGTGTGTGAATAGAGTGTGTGTGTGTATACTATAAAGTATAGGAATTACTCATTAGAAGAAGGTCGTAAGTTAAACAGAAGTGTCAATCTATTGCTTCGTGAAACTGGCGCGCCGCTTTGGACCGCTACTGTACATCTATATATATAAAATTCAAAGTCCTGACTGACTGACTGACTGACTGACTGACTGATAGATCAACGCACAGCCTAAACCGCTGGTCCTAGAGACCTGAAATTTGGAGGGTGTGTTCTTTGTGAAGAGTAGGCATCCACTAAGAAAGGATTTTTCGAAATTCCACCCCTGAGAGGGTGAAAAGGGGGGAATTCGTTTGTATGAAAAATCTTATTCCTTGAGTTAATAAACTTGAAACTTGGCACGAATACTTATCTAAAGAAATTATAAATATTGTATTTTTTTTTTCTTCTAATCTACCCCCTAATAAGGGATTGGGGGGTTTCAAAGTTTGTATGGAAGAATTTTAGCGCGCAGTCCGATTTACTCGAAACTCAGTATTTATACCTAATATTGAAAGTAAAGAATAATGTGTATCAGGGTTTTTTGAAAATCTACCCCTGACGGGCTGAAATGGGGTAGTCAATTTTTCAGGGGAGGATTTTACTGCATGGCTTGATTAACTCGAAAATTAGTATAAATAATCTTTGAGTCAAGTTATGAATACATCCCAAACGATTTTTTTTAATTCCACCCCTGTGGGGGTGAAAAGCGGGGATACAGTTTATATGAAAAATCTTCGTCATTAGGTTAATAAACTAGAAACTTTTCAAGAATACTCGCCTAAGTAAGTAATAAAGTTTATCATTATAATTTTTTCAAAACTACCCTTCAAAGGGGGATATAAGGGTGTTAAAGTTTGTGTGGAATAATTTGAATGCGCGGTCCGATTAACTCGAAACTCAGTGTTTATACTTAAGACCAAAAATAAAGAGTAACATGTATCAGGGTTTTTAAAAAATCTACCCCTAACGGGTTGAAAAGGGGTAGTTAATTTTACAAGGGAGGATTATAATGCGTGGCTTGATTAACTCTAAAATTGGTATAAATAATCTTTGGATCAAGTTATGAATATTCCCAAACGATTTTTCAAAATTCCACCCCTGTGGGGGTGAAAAGCGGGGGATTCAGTTTATATGAAAAATCTTATTCATTTAGTTAGTAAACTTGAAACTTGGCAAGAATACTTGCCTAAGTAAGTAATAAAGTTTATCATTATAAGTTTTTCAAAACTACCCCTCAAAGGGGGGGGGAGGGTGTTAAGTTTGTGTGGGAGAAATTGAATGCGCGGTCCGAGTAACTCGAAACTCAGTTATTTAATAATAAGTATGTAAAGTTGCCCAAAATTTACCATTGACGGGACAAAAAGGGGTAATTCAGTTTTTAAGGGGAGGATTTGACCTTGAAACTTTATGTTACATTTTCACGCCTAAACCACTGAACTTCTGATTTGGCATAGAGATAGATGGCATCCTGGGGAAGCACATACATTTTATCCTGTTAGCACGTTCCCGTGGGATAATTTCCGACATCCACGCGGGCGAAGCCGCGGGCAGAAGCTAGTATCGTATATAGGTTCTCGGGTATCGTATCATAGGTTCTCTACATTACCTAGGATAGTTATTGGACGATTATTATACCGGGATACCCAAAGACGTTTACAGCCTTATGTCGTTGTTATGGGTATCGTGAATTCGTGATTTAAGGTATTTAAGTAAAATGTACTTTTATTGTTTCTATATTGTTAAATGTAATATTCTAAAAATAAAATATATGCATTTGAAAAATAACTCAAAAGTATTTCCTTCATGACTGAATGCAGTTAATAATTTTATTTATAGTCGCAGATTTACCTCGTAGTCTTACGAATAAGGAAATAATTGTTAATTTTCTTGCCGACTCGTATTCACACCAGATTATCACACCAGTATGACAAACTTGACTAGTCATGCGATTTGTAACTCATAAGACATCGGCTGTTTGACGTCAGTTGTAGGTGAAGGCTTTCGAGTAATTTGCAGAACTTTATGGATGGGATTCTAGGCACCTGTTATAAACAAATACGATAGGTACCTACATTATATTTGTTTACAGTAAAATTTGCACGTCTAAACGTGCTGTTAGCTCAGTTCAATGTAAAGATTCTACCATTTACGCTGTTCTGTGCATAATCATAATCATACATAATCAACATTTATAATGTTCCCACTGCTGGTACACAGTTCTCCTCTCTTCGAGAGAGAGTGAGCTATAATCTACCACGTGGGCCCAGTGCGGGTTGGTAGATGTCACATGTCTTCGAATTTTTGGTTCTAGTTCGTTGCGTAACACACTAACAGTGTTTAATTTTGACAGTTCAACAATATTCATTGCGCTTTTTACGTTGTTGAGTTGACACATTGTTCGAACATACGAAGCAATGGATTAGCGATATCCTTCAAAATGTGAAACATGGAATTAGGGTGCAGCTTAAATTTCTCCATGGTGATGGAACCATTTGCCAGTGGCTAATCACATCGGATTTGGTCAGTTTGGTCACCTCTGGATTTTATCCCCTCGATCATGACTCGCTGAATGACTATTTCATAAAATCATGACATTTGAAGCCAATTCTAATTTGAAGGAGTTGTAAGAGCTCAGGGCAAGCTGAACGAACCACTGCGCTGGCTCCAGCAGTAGCGAATAAGATTGCCATTTTATGTATAAAACCTCAAGATCACTGCTTCATACTTATAATATCATCGCGTGAACAAGTAAATCGTGATGAGATCCATATTAAGTATAGCTTTAATACCTATAATCCAAGTACCTACATAACTAACATACTAGGTACCTACTTCAAAATAATCTATATAAAAATGAATCCCTATTTCCCTTGGTCACGTCATAACTTGAGAACGACTTTACCGATTTCATCCATCTTTTTTTTCTAAGTTTTCTAAAATTTTGTAGAAGGTTAATACGGAAAAAAAAATTAAGAAAGTTGCGCTTTCATGCTAAACGCAGCTGAACGGAATTAGATGAAATTTGGGTATGAGTAGACCATGATCTGGAGAAAGACAGGCTACTTTTCATCCTGAATCGCAGACGAAGTCGCGGGCAACAGCTAGTTAAAAATAAATATAAACCACAATGAAGTGTGTTCAACGGTGAAGGAAAACATCGTGAGGAAACCGGCATGTCCTAGAACCAAAACTTCAAAATTATGTGACATCTACCAACCCGCTCTGGGCCCGTGCGGTGGATTACGGCCCACTCCCTCTCACTGAGAGGAGGCCTGTGTCCCAGCAGTGGGAACGTTATAGGCTGATAATGTATGTATGTATGTGTGTTATTAACAAGTTTGAGCAGAGAATAAGACCTCGAGTTTTGTTCTAAGATAAAATACTACATCAGTAGCTACCACAGGAGACGATAATCGAAATAGTTTTTTAATTAATACCTACAAGGGAACCATTAACTTTATCATGAAAATCTATTGAGCCAACTTGTATAACCGATTTGCTTGATTATTGCGACTCACGTGTTGACGTTAAAAAAGCAAATACGTTGTTACACAATTGTGTGAATTGCTAACACAATGCAACAATATCAAGTTAACACACCGAAATATACCTACGATGATCAAACTGATAATATTAATTATGATTCTTTTGACTAAGATTCAAAACTTGTACTGTGGCGTGGCGGCCGCACACAGGCGCGACGCGACTCTCAAAACAATTTGTATGAAAACTTCATAGAAACTGTTCTACCAGAATCGAGTCGAACCGTCGTCGTCGTCGGCCGGCGTGGCTCGCGCGCGGCTGTATACGGAAACTTTAATCAAATCCTACTATAAAATATTATAAATGTGAAAGTTTGTATAGATGGATGGATGGATGTTTGTTACTCTTTCACGCAAAAACTTTGGAACGGATTTGAAGGAATTTTGACACACAGATAGTTTATAATCAGAATTAACACATAGGATACTTTTTATCCCGATATTCCCACGGGATCGAAACTTACGCGGGTGAAACCGGGGGGCGCTGTTAGCAGCGCCCCCCGGTTTCACCTGAAGTCGGTCGCTGAAGTTTTTAAGTTTTATTTCAATTATTAGTAATTGAAATAAAACTTAAAAACTTCAGCGACAAAAATAGTCTGCCGAAGCTAGGAGTGGGTATTTAGAAGCTGACGTAGGTACCTAAGTCTAATAAAATAAGTCACTAATGGGTTCTGGCGTATACCAATAAATAAAAATTTCCATAAACCTACCTCGATATATAAGATCAATGAACTCAATGTTGATGACATACGACATAGGCCATTGTATCAAACGTGAAATGCGTGGTAATATAAATAGAAAACATTTTTACAAAAAAAAACTACCGACTTCCAAAAAAGACACTATACTAAGTGAAAATCGGATTCGGTGTCGTTGGGTTCGCATTTTCATTGTTTGCCACCGACTTCCGAAATTAAAGTTATTTTTCACTTTGTCTTTTTGGAAAGTAGGTTGTTTTTTTTTATAAAAAAGTTTTTATTTTTCACTTTTAAATTGTAATTTTTACCAGCAATTTTGGTTTAAAAACCAAACTACTTACTGAACCGTTTATGATGAATTTCTACGGAACTAATTTGAAAGTATATCCTTTCAAATAAAAAAGAATTTTGTAAATTGGCTTATAAATAACGGAGTTGTGAGGTAAAAAACATAAAAATAAAAAACCCCTCCTCCTTCTTTTGGTGTCGTTTAAAAATATAGGGGGAAAGAGAAATATAGAAAATCCTTTTGCACCACACACACACACCACAAGGTGTTCACATCTATGTAAGCAGTACTGACCTGCAAAGATTCTATGATGTTGGAGAACTTCCTCCTGACTAGGTTCCTGTCTAGATCGAAGCCGAGAACAGACGCGAGCTCGTTTTGGGTCACTCCTGTTGCTGCTTCTGTGAGGATGGCCAAGGCCAGTTTCAGGCCTAGAGGTGAGAGCAGGAAGTTCTGGTCCGAAGATGCTGCTACGCGCTGGAAAAATAAAATGGCTTATAAGGTAACAATAATACAAAAACTTGAGAGGTGTCAAGGGACACCCGGATGGAACGAAGTATAACTGGCTTGCTTTCTATAAGAGAGAGAGAGAGAAACACGCGCACGCCGCACGGCTTACAACTATAGCAAAAAGTGTCGTTCCAACTTTTGGTCTTAATTTTTTCCGTCTAGCCTCCTTTCGCAACGCGCGATAAGGAACTTCGTTCCAAAACTGCGGGGTAATTGCGGAACACACTAACCGTAGCATTGGGTTTCGTTTTGACAGTTCAACAACATTCATTGCGTTATTTACGTTGTTTAGCAGGCACATTTTTCGAACATACTAAGCAATGGATTAGCAATATCTTTCAAAATGATTCAAATTGAGATGTGTTACGCAATTACGGTGCTGGATGTTTTTAATGCTGAAGCCAAACCGCACTGCACAATAATTCCGTAACAAACTGACAGTAGCAATGTCTTTAATTTTGACAGTTCAACAACATTCATTGCTTTATTTACGTTGTTGAGTAGACAAATTTTTCGAACATTTGAAGCAATGGATTAGCATTATATTTTATACCGCATCATTACCTATTATAGTTGGATTCATGCAGGTATTGCTCATTACGAAACTATTGGATTTACCAGGTATTGATTATAATCTGTACACTAGAAGGTTACTTGTATGTAAAGTAATCGATCGTCGAACATGCTTTTCCATATTTAGGCTTGTAATATCATTGGGTTTTTCCCGAGATAATTAAATATTATAAGCAGATCGTAGAACTTGTGTTTAACATCTAATTAAATAGATATGTTTTATAAATAGATTGTCCGACTATACACAACATCATCTGCCTAGCCGTTTCCCAACTATGTTGGGGTCGGCTTCCAGTCTAACCGGATGCAGCTGAGTACCAGTATTTTACATGGACCGACTGCCTATCTGACCTCCACAACCCAGTTACTGGGTAATACGAAACCCATTGGTAAGACTGATTGTTAGACTTTCGGGCATCTGGACGACCCGTAACGTCAAAGATCCACGAATGACAGCCGGAACCAACGGCTTAACGTGCATTCCGAGGCACGGAGGGGTCTCGGTATGTAAAGATGCCACGGACCGACCGCGGCAAGCGTAGCTTAACAACAATTGCGTGCTAAATCTCATGTATCGTCATGCTTAAAAGACTCACCTTAGTCAACGTCCAGTCGAATTTATCATAATCAGCGGGAGCTGGGTTGTAGATATGAGAGTCCCAGTAGTCCAGGTCCACTAGAGTATCATCCGGCAATGGCGTCACCGCGGTGGCTTGGATGTTTGATTCGGCAGCCACTAATTGTCCTTGCGAGGAGTAGTCTCCAAACACGTCATGAAGGGCTTGGGAATCTATCGCCATGTTTGACGATGCACATAATGTGAGGCACGCTATGGAAAAATAGTTAGAATAGGTTATCGTCATGATATTGTTAAGGTAAAATTTGATCTACCTAGTGCGGGTCATAACGATGTGGGCATAAATAATTATAATGTCATCAATGTCACTGACCTAAATGCATACAGCATGACTGTATATTCTTTTACATGCGTATAAATAAATCAGTAAAAGTGCGGAGTTTCCCACGGAGAAAACCACTGATTTACCAAAGCAGGTAGCTTGAGTGACGTGCTAAATAAACCGTGCAGTTACAAGACGCTACCACGCGTGCATAAGATTTTACTATTGGCGTATAGCGACAGTTATTTGTTTTTATTTTATTCGGGAAAGTTACAGCTACCTAAAACTTATGTTCTTAAAAAAAATATGAAATTTACAAGTAAGAACGAAAAAAAGGTCTGAAAAAAATAGGTATAACTACATAACAAAAATCTGAAAAAAGCCTACAACTTCCCACTGCAGAGGAAGGCCTCCCTTCCCACTTTCCAATTTGTTTTTGTCTACTGCCATCTAGGGCCAGTGAACCTTTACTTAATTCCAGTTCATCCCACCATCTCTCATTCTGGACTTGCCGCGAAATATTGACCTGGATAATATATAATTATTCAAGTATACCACCAGAACTGTTGGCTATTGGTAAAACACACTTATTATTCACGTTAATATTCGGTTCCTTTTCCTTATTGTCAGGGGCTTCACCTAACACATTTTCAATCATGCGTAAGAATTCATAAGCTAGGGTTTCATTTTACAGTTGTAAATCGAGATCAATAGTTTGTTCATAATTATAAAGCTCTACTATTAAAAAGACTACTATCAGATTCCAAAACCGGCAGACAAAATATTATTAGTCTTCTTTAGGCCCAATTATTTGCGGCAACTGACGATCAACTAATTTATAAATGTATATATATGTCGCAGCCAACTAGATTTATTAGCCATTCAGTTAATTTACATGTCTGGGATAGGCAAGTAGTTAAACTTTTACGATCCAAGTCATATGCCAAGCTGTTTGATTGAATGGCTGAATATCATTCAGGCCGCTGGTTGAAATGCGCGCGCCGTCTAGTTAAAAGGCTAGGCAGTTAACCGAAAGGCTGATTAAATCAGTTGGCGACACATCAAGCTATACATTTGCAGTTTTAGCTAACCTCGCATTGTAAGTATAGGTTTTTCGTACAATGAGCAGTCAGCATAGACTGGAAATGTATAGCTTGATATGTCACCGTGCGTACCCAACATTGATAGATTAGTTATCCTATAACTGTTTTATAGTTTCACTTTGTGGGACAACTTTCGCACCTGCCTACATAGTATAGTAGTGTATACCTACATAGTTTTTCTCAGCTCTCCACTTTCGGTCGTTGACCTATCTGGCTACGACAGCAGTTTCTTACCGGTTTGTGGTGTCCTATTATAAACTCGCCTCCTCAAATGGTCATCTTTTGCCCGAGACGGACCACCACAAACATTCTGAATTATTCGGCAAGTTATGTTGTCAATGTCTTCTAAGTTTAAGCGAGCCTGTCTATGACTCATTCATCTTCATTGCTGCGGCTAGACGAAGACATTATATTCCTCTGTCATTTAAATTCCTTCACAGTTTTGGTTGTTCGTATTCCTCTGCTAATTTGGAAGTCAGCTTGATAGTCAGACTTATAAATGAGGTACCTAATGAACCCAAAAACAACTATTCCCTTTTTTGGATCTTCTTCTTTTCGTGTCGATGATACTTAACATTGTTGTTTTTATATAGTACGAATCATTTGATCTGACTTGCTTTCCGTACTGCCTTTTCGGATAACCACTGAAAATCAGCGCTGTGCTGTGGGTCTCCTATGGCACAGCATCATACTGAGTGGAAGCCTTCTTGTCACAGCCATGACGTGCAGCCGTCGACTATTTCTTCTTGATTATAGATATATTTTGTTTTTATTTTTCCTTGTTATTAGAATTAATTATCTATCTTTTTGTATGCACGTGTTTCTGTGATAAATATACCTATTCTTTCTTTCTTATGTTATTTGAACCCAGCGGCCACGTTTATAGATGCTTTGAAGCCATCAAATTAAAAAGTACACATTAAAGGGAATCAATTTGTTTGGACCGTAACGTAATAATCATTTTTTAACGACATACCGATGTGTTGTTACGTTTACCAACAGACCTACATCTGGGGTATCGAACACATACTATCCAGCTGACCTATTGATAACCTGCTATATTAGTCGTGATTACAAGCTAATAATCTTTCACTTCAATATTTAAGTAGTTCTTTTTTAATTAACTATATTTCAGCTAGTCCTAGTTCAAAATAAACAGCTGGAGTACTTTATCTGCTTCAAGGTGTGGAGTTTCTTGCCGAAGTGGCGGCGTGGAGGACCGACTGTAGATTCGAAGAACTCTCTTTTGGTTGAACGTAACGGTCGAAAAGATGAGTGTTGTGTCACGAATGACGAAATGGAAAAGGCATTTTACAAGCTGAAGAGGTTGTTAATCGATTGGATTAAAATTAAATTTTAAAATAAATAATATAATAATAAATTAAATTCTCCGGCTTGTAAAATACCTTTTATATCTACCAAATTGTTATCTTACTTAGTCGTCTCAATCTTCTGCAGATACTTTGTACCCAGAATTTTAATCTATTCGTCCATATGATGAGAGATTTAAAACAAACCGCGAACATTTTTCTATTGTCTAACATAATTGATTTGCCATTACTGTGCAATTAAATTCCACGTCATGTTTAGAGGATAACGATGGAAATGGGAACAAAACAAACATGTCAGAATGTAAATTATTTAAATACGAATTCCGGTGACATCTATATTGAATATGCAATACCCGAAACTGGGATCCCAAACTCCAGTATGGTCTTGAGAAACTGGCGAATGACTGAAAAAACTATACAGCGGGGTAATTGCGTAAAGCCACCGACACATTACTGTGTTGTGTTGTGTCGTGACGCGGAATGCACCAATCAAACGTATCTGTTCAGGACGACGTAAAATCACAATGAGTTTTGATTGGCTGAAACTGCGTCAGAAGGCGACACAACACAGTAATGTAAATCCGGCCTAACATACTACGAGTATCAGTGCCAATGGGTTTCATTTTGACAGTTCAACAACATTCATTACGTGATTTACGCTGTGGAGCAGACACATTTTTCGAACATATAAAGCAATGAATTAGCAATATCCTTCAAAATGATTCCGATTGAGATTGATAGTGTGTGACTAAATAATTAATACCACTTATATCTTAGGAAAAAAAAGAAAGAAAGAAAGAAAATACAAATGCTGGCTTTGAGCTGGATCCGGTTAGACTAGAAGTCGACCCCAACATAGTTGAGAAAAGGCTAGGCAGATGATGATAACTTGTGTTACAAAGGTGGACTGTAAGACCTGGACAAGTTCACGGGAATCTGCTGGATACGGGAATTGCGGGAATTTGTTTTGATACTTGGGGTAGGCCTAAGTCCAGCTGTGGACACTGGACGTATTTCAACTAAATGAATTTTTTTAAGGCTGAATTTGTTCGCTTTGACTGAGGTCACGCCTGATGGAAAGCGATGGATGAGGTCTATGATGGGACGATAATACCCTGAAGATGATGCTATTGTATGATGATGCTGATATTTTAGCACTCGCTTATGTACTCTCACAATGATACCCTTCCCATGTCTTCTTTTCACAATGGAAATACATGTTTTCTCCACGAATATGACGTTATCGTCATCTTGTTATTCGGGAGGCCACTACACAAATGTTTACGAGGTGCTAATACCTAATATCATAAATTATAAAAATGCTTAGAAGGCAATTTATGTGAAAACCTGCCAAACCTCTAGCTATAGAACTGGTTCCAAAATTTCTAACATGAAATTAAGTAGGTACTTGTGCTTGCAAAAGGTTGCGGAAATTTTGGTAGTTTCCAATAAATGAGATTAATTTGTGTCTAGAATTTTGATCAGACAACTCGACAGCACGGCGTCCGTATCAGAAATGTGTAGAAACATCAGCTGTGGGTCGGAACCTGCAGCCTATATCTTAATGTGAATGTAGGTATTCATTTTTGGACAACTTTGTAATTAGTAGATAATTTACTCCCAAACATAATAATTATCAGCTTCAAAATACTTTTTAGTTCCAAATTCGGTCACAGAGCGCTGTTACAATGATTTCTGTACATTTGCCGAGATGCTATTTTGCTCAATGATCCTCCAAGGGTCACTGATCGATTATACGATACGACGATACGATTATCGATATACCTACAATTCTTTTTCAACCTGTTGTATCACTGCTTTGCATTGTTCTTCTGCATATTCATCTACGCTTATCTTTCTATATGTATTGTGTTGTCTTCTTTGGCCAATATTTCTTTTATCATTAGAATTCCAGATTACCCTTTTTCCCAAGATGTGGTGTGGTCTTACCAAACAGAATCATCTTCATGCTTCATCTTCATCTCTTTTCAATTCTATTCTCAAAATCAGTTCCGTTTCAGGGATACTAAAATTGTTTATTTGAGCGTCTTGAGCACTATATAGCATATACTTTCAAACCCTATCTTCAGTTGGGTCTGAGAATTTCAAGGGCCTATTGATCCCAATCTGTAAATATTTTCTTTACGCAGAAGTTGGTACAGTAAGAAATTCATGAAAACTCTTGTTATAAACTTGAATGATGGGTCAGTGGGTCATCTTAGGGGCGGATGCAAGTAGGTATGTTTTGTTTGTAGCATCTGCACAGAACGCTCACTGACATCAACTAGCAAAAAACAAAGTTGTTATAAATACTCGTAGTATGTACCTACATAATACAATCAATAACGATGACCTTTTACTATTTTAAAGGGTAAACAATGTTGTCAAACGCGTAAAATTCAGAGAACTGGAAATCTATTAGCATTCTACTCAAATACATACGAGTCTCCATTAGGTATAATAATAAAGTAAACATGGTCAAACAAACTCACCAGCAAAAAACACTATAATTATCGATGTCATGGTGATAACACTTTAAAACGAGGAAAACCACAAAATACAGAAAAAATCTTAAGTTCAAGGTGAAATACGGACTTTATGTTGAGACCATTTGACTATTATCACTACAACTAGGTGTGCACTGAAATTTATTCTATGCTCATTATCGAGACGCGAGTTCACCAGTCGGGGCGCAGACCGCGACTAAATACTGTTCGCACCGCTTGACGAGGAAGGTTTCATTATATTTCTGACATTGCAACCGGTTTATCAACGTGCGACGACGAAAACATGAGGTCCAACACTCGTATATAATCAGCGAAGTTTGTTTTTAATCTGCCTTTTTATATTTACATCTTTGGATACATAATTATCTGACTTAAATTCCCTGGGTAAACGAAAACTGGATGATTGCAGACCTTCTTTAGGCATCTGGAATTTTGGATTAATGAAGATCAGTGAACGGTTTTTGCAAACAAGTACCGAGATTTTGTAAAAGGTTCTATACCATGTTCATACATCCTGGTGACTCACACCATTTTTTGTGCTATTAACGCCATCGGCAAAGTACAAGCTATTTGTTTGTCGGCAGTTAGTCTCACGAGTTGAATATAGGAAAAGCAGTTCTATCGTGCGATCTATACATAGATCTGCAATTTGTTTGGCATAAATTAGAATAAAGGCAGTGGATGATGATGATGAGGTACGTAGTGTTATTGGACCTTCTATTCTGGATCGTCTAGATTCCGCAGTGAACGCTCATTAACCTTCAGCCATTCTTCTTCTTACCGTAAGTACTGTTAGGGTTTCGAGCCCTGGTGCCAGAATAGATGTGGCACAGCTGCTAAAGAAACTATTAAATACTAAAACCGAGCACTATAGAATTACTCTACTTATTCTGTACTGGACAGCAATTCTACTCTCAGTTGGTCGCATATTGTTTTTAAATCCAAACACAGTAGATGAGATTTTTTAGACTTTGTTTGAGTGGTTGTCAGACTTTCGATTTTCTGACTACCCGTAACGACTGTCAAAGATCTACAAAAGGCAAGCTGGGACTATCGGCTTATCATGCTTTCCAGAGGGGTCTCGATATGTACTATAATGGATGGTCACGTTTGCCAGGGTAGCGGGATCGTCCGAAAGGGTTACCGCTGCCCTGGAACATAAAGGGCTAAGGAAGGAACACGGGTGGGTTTTAGTCAGTAAGAGTCTGACACTCCCTTCCGCTCCACCCAGAGCGGGAGGGGTCATTTGATGATTTCCCATCCTCAAAAAAAAAAAATGGATGGTCACGTAAGATGCATGGAGAAAGATGGAAGGTTACCATAGGCCACTGTTAGTGGCGGCTTGCTGGCAGTGGATTTTGGGATATTTATCAGTGAGTACTCAAATACACGATCGGCACGTTGTCGACGGCGGCGGGCGCGCATACCTAGTCTTCGACGGCTGCAGTTGCTTCTGCCGTCGACACGTACCACTCGTGTTTATGAACACTATGAGTCTGGTAGGTAACCCCTTTCGCCCGCATCAAAGCTCTAGAAAAAAAAAATTGTCGGTACGAGATATGATTAATCTTGAATGACATTCATCATCTGCCTAGCCTTTTCCCAACTATGTTGGGGTCGGCTTACAGTCTAACCGGATGCAGCTGAATTCCAGTATTTTATATGGAGCGACTGCCTATCTGACCTCCACAACCCAGTTACTGGGTAATACGATACCCCTTGGTAAGACTGGTTGTCAGACCTTCGGGCTTCTGACTACCCGTAACGACTGTCAAAGATCCACAAATGACAGCCGGGACCAACGGCTTAACGTGCTTTCCGAGGCACGGAGGGGTCTCGGTATGTAAAGATGGTCACCCATCCACAGACCAACCGCGGCAAGCGTAGCTTAACCTGACCGATCAACCTGTGCGGCTGTTATTATTTAGCCACGGGCCCATGATCTTGAATGACATTATGGAACGAGAAACAAGAACTTTTGTTTCCTTTTACAGGATCCTTAGCTTCAGCATACCAGAAGGTTTAGGATTATGATTTTGACTTCAAGGTGCTGAAGGGCTTGTGTATTAAGTTTTTATCTTACAAGTAAAAGGTTAAGCTCCATTCCGATCGACTTTGATTTCGGGAAAACCCTAATCGTGTTTGAGGATCGAGACCTGACAACTGAATTTGGCATTATAGGTACTGTAGAGGCTGGTCTGCCGAAAGCAACCTTATTTGGTGCAGGCCGGCTATATTTTAGCGCGCGGGTTACATTCGAACGTTCAAGCTAGTGTCATATATTTTATATTAGGATTTTTGTTTAGAACAGTCAGTGGTAATTTTTAGTAGTCAGAAATATGTAATTAGACGTTCTTACAATATAATCTTAAAGGAGTCGTACCGTGGTTTGATTCCTCCCGTTACCTCAGAGAGCTCTTCTAGCTCTCTATAGTCCTACGACAATTTTTTGGCAGTTCTCACTTAGCAAAAATGTGATTAACTAGGACAGATTTTTACTTATAGAATTTTGATTTCATGCAGCTAGCGGAACTTTTGGTTATAATATTTTAAAATTCTTCCTTAATATCGCGGAATAGAAATATTCCGTGATAAACATAGATGTACTAAGTCCTCTTCAGATTGACCACATAAGAAGTAGCTACCTAACAGATTCGATTCCACTATGAGGAGTTATCTAGCCCAAAACCACGTATTCAGGGCATCCTGGCACTATTATGGATGAGCTTGAACTGGGTGAGGTTTGTAGGGTTTTGTTTGCTTCCTTCGCTCGTTCACTAAGTGCTCATATAAACGAGAAGACAACGACAACTGCAGCCGTCAACGGCAGTAATTGCCTCTGCCGTTGATGCGTGCCACGTGAATATGACTTACTCTCGTCCTCCCCGCTAAGCATTAACATGTGTTAGAATAACTCATAATATGGCCTTTTTCTGAACACATTTTATTCATCGTTTTATTGGATGTTATTGCACTAAATTACTCATTATAAATTAGTACCTAAGTATAGCGCCAGCATTAGGTACTATTTCCTTTTCCCTTGAGTCTACCAGTTTACCTAGGATTCAGGGATTTTCCAGACGTTTTCCGCTTTCCCTGTCTATTTCTGCTACGCATAGATAGGTATCCATTTCCACCAGTAATTTTTAAAATATGTCTAGCGCTGTCTATCTTGGTTTGACTTTGATATAAAAATCTCACATGGATTAACAGCCCCAATAGAGTCAAGTGCATGACATGCATTGTACAGTCAGCAACAAAAGTCAATTAACTCTGTTACTTTTACAAATTATCTAAATTGATACAAAATGATGCGATACATTGGTTTTCACTATTTCATGTAGCAAAGAGTTAATTATTCTTAAATATTCTATTACTACATGTTTTTTAAGAATATTTTGCTCAATAATTAAGATCTAAACAACTGAAGTGTTCATCGACTTTTGTTGCTGACCTTACCATAGAGCTTTCAAAGCTGCGGGTATATAATAGGTATATATGCCAATGATGTCGCGCCACAGGGTGAAATCCTTTACATGAGGAAGGCGTGTCGACCTCTCATGCCTTCTTCGGACACTTGACCGCTCTGCTGCCATTGTATTTTCAAAATAGGTAATGGTGAAATTAATTCAATAAACTCCATGTGCCGAAATGGTCTAGATACTAAGTACTAGTAACGGTAGGGTATACCTAAAGTCCGCTAGACCGAATTTCAGCCATGGCGACCAAACTGTGAACATCAGAATGACTGGCCAAAATGACCGATCAGCTTTAAAATATTACTAAAATCGAATACCTATTTTGTACTATTTGATACCTTTGTTTAAATAATTGGTGCCTAATTAACAACTTAGAAAATGTATTTAAAAAATGGGAAGTCATTCTGATGTCAGGATGACTGCCCACATTTAGAATCTCCACGCAAGGGCTCCAAAATTTCAATTCGCCTTTACAAAAATTTTGTACCTATTTGATACCTAAACATATATTTTTGCGGAGACCAGGAGATATTATATTGCATAAGTGTGTGCAAAGACACAGGTGCACTCGCTCTTCCCTCACTCTAATAGTCCGATGGGACGGCAATCCGACACGACCGGAGAGAGATCAGGCGCAGGACCAACGGCTTAACGTGCTTCCGAAGCACGGGGGTATCACACCACCAACTTACAAACTCCGGGCTGTTACTAAGAAATTCCCAATGGAAAAACACAATAACACCTTGCCCGACCCGGGAATTGAACCCAAGAAAACACTCAGCAGTCGCGCTTGCAACCACGAGACCATCGGTGCAGTCGAAATGACGGGATATACCTACTTGCTAAAGGAACTACTATAGATACTTACAATGCGTTTTTCGAAAGGCGATCACTTGCTCCTTCGACTGGTTTACGTTAATGATAACGGTACTATGGCCTCATATAAAAATGTTTATAACCCAGATAATAAACAAACTGGGTTTACTGTGTATTGGATTTTAACTGTAAACAATATTGTAGTTACCCTACAACATAAAAATGTAGTTTTTTTTTAATAATTATACCTACCTAAGTAACTAATATTAAAAGGGATTATTGTGAGGTGAGAATTAAGTAACATTAAGTTGGGACGCCCTCAGGCTAAATGGAGCGACAATCTTCGCAGGATGGCTGGTAGCAGCTGGATATGGATTCAGAGGAACAGATGAGTGTTTTACTCTGTAGCGGTATCTACAACGCCACATGCGAACAACGCGTCATACTGACGTCACGCAAATCCTGCATCTCGCAAGCAGAGTTTACCGCGCAATTAGCATTACCTACGGGAAAATTAACTGTTAAACAAATTGCCACCCTACATCAATTATTCGTTTTGCAACTGTTAAAGTTTATTCTAAGTATATTCCTACTTACTAATAATCAGCCTATAATTTTCCCACAGCTGGGACACCTCCTCTCTGTGAGAGGTGGGCCATAATCCCTCACGCGGGCCCAGTGCGCTTGATAGATGTTCCATGTCTTCGAATTTTTGGTTCTAGGACATGCCGGTTTCCTCACGATGTTTTCCTTCACCGTTTCGAGTACCTACAGTGGTGATGCAAAAATTGCGCAGAGTAAAGCACCTGGCTGGATTCGAACTACGACTCGGAAGTTGGGGGCGATACGCGACCACTGCTCTCTTATCCAGTAGGCACAAATTGATAATACCTACACAAATCTCCCGTCAAACTGCAGTAGTATAGTTTGTCGACAATGTTCTCAAGAATTATGATTTGAATATATATATAAGGTCCCATTAAAATAGGTGGACAAACTTTTAGAAATCATTCAGACCACCAAAATAAGGACAATGGTAAAAAATATATAAGAAAAACGCATTAGATACTTACAATTAAAATAATCAGCTAACAAAAATACACTTATAAATGGATGGATTTGTTTATTCTAGAGTGCCCGGTATTTATTATTTTAGGTCAAAATAAAATCATTTTAATCGGTGTTTTTTTTTTTTTGCTTGAATATCTTTGGTTAGACGTACTGAGCGCTTTGGTATTTGTCCATCTATTTTAATTGGACCCTGTATATAGTATATTCTTTATTTTCAGACAACAATGATCCAGCGTGTTAGTAAACAATAAAATAACTTATTACTAGTAGGTATTAGTACTTAAACTACAACAAAGAAGAACACAGACAGACCTAGATATACCTACGGACAATTTAAGATGGAAGTAAAGTTTAATCATCTCACTTTACCTATACGTAGGTAGGTTTTTTCATGCGTAGCAAAAATCTAAAGTTCGGAAAGTAACTTTTAATCGGTAGTTGAAATGTGTTCACTTTCACTAACTGCCAAGCATAAACATAAAACCGAAATCCTCAGCTCTACAAACCTATATTTGCAGTCCGTTTTCCTTTTTTTTTAATCAGACTGTGGTGATCACGTTTGGAAAGTTTATTTTAACCCAACGTAGGTAGGTATTTGTGACACAGTTTTATCGACAACAAATACACACGTGCCTTTCCCAAAAGATGTCATTGCCAAATTTTGTAAATATCGGTATGTATAATTATTTTCCCTGAATAAAGATCCCCGTACATACATTATATAGGGAAAACAAACAAATAAAACTCTTGCAAGAACGGAACAAATAATTATTAATGCACGTTTTTATTACGAGAATCTTCGGAAACACCGATACAGTCATACTGCAATCTTATCTTTATCAATGCTATGCTTTTTTACCTTATCATAGTTCGTACTGGTGCCTGTACTATGACCTAAACGCGGTGAGTACCTGACTATAGGTGAGGAAGGTACATCAAGTAGTAGTGTAGGTATCTACCTGCATAAATCAGCACCCTAATTGCGTAACACACGATCAATTGGAATCGGTTTCATTTTGACAGTTCAACAACATTCATTGCGTTATTTACGTGATGAGCAGACAAATTTTTCGAACTTATGAAGCAATGGATTAGCAATTTGCTTCAAAATGATTCTGATTCCGATTGATTGTGTGTTACGCAATTAGGGTGCAGGACAATAGAAAATCTTTGTACGGAAACCCAATTAAGTCAGCAATGAAAGTGCGAAATGCAACGAATGTACGTTCTAGACAATGTTATGATTTTGAAAGTTTTAATTTGTATTATCACGTTGTTATTACAAAAAGGTACAGACGCCAGCAGGTCAAGCTACCCGAAACTGTCAAATTTTCCCAATCAATCTTGAACCTTAATGCTTTAGCGATAAAGTTGAAAATCTATTAAAGAAATTTGACAGATACAATCTGTCAAATTTCTTTAATAGCTATAATTTCTTTAGTAGCTTGATGTGCTGGCGTCTGTACATATACCAGCAGTGTATGATTTAACATAATTATGAAACAATCGTTTCTTTTTATTCTTATAACTTATTTCCAGCATGACCTTCCATTAATTATCATTTGGTTTTTATTCCGTTATCCCCTCTTGGCTTCATTGTGGCTTGCCCAACAATACAAAATCTGCAGTGTATACGAAATAAACTTCTATAATGGAGCAGAAAACCTGATAAACTATGAGAATCTTATGAAAAAATCTGCAGACTGCCCTACGAAAGGCCAGCAAAATATAAATAACCAAAATAAGATCTAATACTAAAAAGCTTATTCAATGCGAGTATCAACTCGCCAACATTATACTCTGGTTACCTTTTTTAAAATGGTATCGTCTTGAAATTCCTAGTTCACCAACTTTCATTGCTTACTTAATTGAATTTCCGTACAAAGGTTTTTGACTTCAGTTTTCCCCCATCTACTCACTATCCACCACCAAACGAGCTTCTTTTTGCACCTTCCGTGGTCCACTTGGAAGTCCCTGAACCGTCTCCGAACCCAAGTGGGAAGAAGTAAGTCGAACCTCGTAAAGTGGGGCTACCTCGACGGAACGGCAGCGGGAAATTAAGGTACTCCATAGACAGTTTAGGCGTGATTAAAAATTGGCAACTAAAAATACATCAATTTGCGTCAGGCGCTGATAAATTTGACAGGACTAAATTAATATTTATCTTCTGTCCTTTTCTTAATTAAATAGAAAGAAAAATATGCACTGAACTTAAATTTAGTTTGTGAATAAGGGAATCGGCGCCGGCGCCAGTGTTCACCGACATTCATTGCTGACCGTACCTTAGTTACTAGTATTATAGTGACTCGGGCTGCGAGAAACCAAAATACATACTTCAAAAGCTAACCATACAAGGAAATGTGGAAAATAACCTATGAAGTCATCTAAGATTAGAAATAGAATCAAGTAACTTATTCATAAAAACTTCAAATCATGAGTAGTCGATTGAGCAATTACTAAGAAGCTAACGTTGCCCATTTGAAGTTCTAACAACGCAGACCGTGACCATCCAGGAAAAAATATTCATAAAATATTTATTTTTATCTTTCTTTCGAGAAATATTGTAACTTTGTTATTTACGGCTGATAAGATAGGGGAGAGTTGGATAATACCGCGCGGTTGACAATTCCGCGCGTCAGCTTAATTCAAAAACTATCCACTAGTTCTGCGATCCAGTGCGTATACATCGAAGCGGGACATGCTTACACCCTTCCCCGCGCATCGCCATTACGGTCCGCTCGACGACAGAGATAGCACGCGCTGTCGAAGTTTTTTTCGTCACTCCTTGTAATTTTTCGTGTACTTTCGAGAAGAGTTAAGTAATACTGTATTTATATTGTAATACTTTGATACCATACATTTTTAATGTTTGTTTATTGTAGAATTAATGTCAGAATATGTTTTTACGTAGGTACTTTAATATTTTCCATATAATTTTGAGGTTAAAAAATAAAATGATCAAGTTTGATAATTCCGCGCCCGATATTTAATTGATATTAATAGGTATTTTTGAGACTGATTAGTCCATACATAATTCAAAGATTTACTGAGACTTCTACAAAACTTGTAGTAATATAAAAATATTTACGTTTTTTGCATAAAGAGTTTAAGTTTTTGTTAATACTTATTGCGTGATACTTAATATACTGATTTAATTTCTAGAAAAAGATTTGGTTCTCCCTATCTTCACGCAAGAAAATTACTTTAAAGAATATATATATTTTTTTATTATTACTTTTATTATTTACCCATTTTTGTGCAATTAATGTGGGCACGATTTTGTCAACCCTGGGCACGATATTATCAGACCAGTTCGACAATACCGCGCCTTTATTTGTTTTTGTAAAGTCTCAATAATTACTTTTTGTTTAAATTTTGGAAGTATTTGTTATACGGTATGCGTACCTTAATAAATGTCCTACTAATTACTCAATTTTGTTTCTTTCAATATCAAACAGTTTCCTAATAATAGGTCCAATTCCTTAGGGGCTCGGTATTATCCAACTCTCCCCTACAGAGAAAAAGCGTTTGCTTTGTTTGTAAATAGCACATAGTATGTAATCGCCGCGTCCGGCATCGTCTAGAGGCGGCAGACAGGGCGTTTGTCCACCGACTGTCAATGGAACGTTAACGAGAACGAGATTACACTTACGATTATACTTAGGACCCTCGCCCACGGCGACTTTTTGTAGCGACGCTGTCGCGCGTTCGCATCGATACAGTCGCTAGCTGTTTACCCTCGCCCACACCACGATTCTCAGTCGTGATGCAAACAAGATACTGTCGCACTTCTGTCGCGATGCGAGTTGTACTGATGCTCGGTTGTCCACTCACGCGCCACCCTCCCTCCATTCTCTCCCCGATGTCGTCCGACACGGTCGCGCGTTAGTATCGATACAGTCGCGATGCTGTAGCGTGTTGGCATCGCTTCTGTAGTGCGTTGCAAATGCGACTAACGCGCGTTAGTAGCGATGCTGTCGCGCGTTTACGAAACGCACGACAGCATCGCTACAAAAAGTCGCCGTGGGCAAGGGGCCTTAAGCACACATTTAAAATCTATTGAAACGAATGTTTCAATTTGATGTTATTTCAAATTAAGCAAATATCAACTTTATTTTAATGGTAATTAGGTTCATCTCAGAGTGACCAGCATCATAGAAAAAGTTATAAAAGTGAAGTTGTATCGTAAACTGAACTTTATTGTTTAGGAATTAAAGTTATTTTTCCATGAATTCATATTTGTTTACATTTTTGGTAAATAAATCTCGTTACGCTGGGTTCGAAATTCGAACCCAGCGTGACGTCCCGGGGACGGCGTGTGGTGGACACGCGGCCAAAGTAATCTGCATTCGCGATTTATTTACCAAAAATGTAAACAAATATGAATTCATGGAAAAATAACTTTAATTCCTAAACAATAAAGTTCAGTTTACGCTACAACTTCAAATACTTTTATTCGAATAATTTCGTTTCTCGTCGAGAGTGGCGGGTGGACAAACGTAACGTGGTGTAAGTCCTAGCGCCGAAACTGCTTCTGTCACGGCTGCCATTCAAAGCTGTCATTTTCTAAAGGTCATATAGTGTGGTAGTGCCAGCACAGAACATATAGGGAAGAGTTGGATAATACCGAGCCCCTAACGAATTGGACCTATTATTAGGAAACTGTTTGATATTGAAAGAAACAAAATTGAGTAATTAGTAGGACATTTATTCAGGTACGCATACCGTATAACAAATACTTCCAAAATTTAAACAAAAAGTAATTATTGACACTTTACAAAAAAAAATAAAGGCGCGGTAATGTCGAACTGGTCTGATAATATCGTGCCCAGAGTTGACAAAATCGTGCCCACATTAATTGCACAAAAATGGGTAAATAATAAAAGTAATAATAAAAAAAATATATATTCTTTTAAGTAATTTTCTTGCGTGAAGATAGGGAGACCCAAATCTTTTTCTAGAAATTAAATCAGTATATTAAGTATCACGCAATAAGTATTAACAAAAACTTATACTCTTTATGCAAAAAACGTAAATATTTTTATATAACTAGAAGTCTTAGTAAATCTTTGAATTATTTATGGACTAATCAGTCTCAAAAATACCTATTAATATCAATTAAATATCGGGCGCGGAATTATCAAACTTGATCATTTTATTTTTTAACCTCAAAATTATATGGAAAATATTAAAGTACGTAAAAACATATTCTGACATTAATTCTACAATAAACAAACATTAAAAATGTATGGTATCAAAGTATTACAATATAAATACAGTATTACTTAACTCTTCTCGAAAGTACACGAAAAATTACAAGGAGTGACGAAAAAAACGTCGACAGCTCGTGCTATCTCTGTCGTCGCGCGGACCGTAATGGCGATGCGCGGGGAAGGGTGTAAGCATGTCCCGCTTCGATGTATACGCACTGGATCGCAGAACTAGTGGATAGTTTTTGAATTAAGCTGACGCGCGGAATTGTCAACCGCGCGGTATTATCCAACTCTCCCCTATACCCAGTGCCAGTAAACGGTGACACGCTTTGTATGGTAAGTGTTGACAATGCCGCCTCTAGAAGCAGCCGCTGAGCCATCCCCATCCATGATGTTCAGCATAGAGCTATGGTAAACAGTAAGTAGAACAGTGAACGCCGTAGGCGCAACGAATATAGTGAAGGGTTTGAGATCATAGATTGATAGATCCGTATAAGGGAATAATCACACTTCTTCAGCTCTGTTCAGCTTTTGTCCTTTTGTCACGTTGAAGACAAGGTAGTTTGGCAATGATTCCTTCTGCACATGTGGCTTCCCGGGCACCTCATTAACGGCATAACTACGTAAATGTCTATTAACTGCTCTCAAATTACTATGTTTCTTTATTTTTTACATACTTCTTTGACATAATCTTTTTATTATTTGACATTATAATAATTAAATTAGCGTCGAACGAATGGCTCAGGCGTGGAGATCTTTTCCCTGAGACAGAAGGGTTCATGACAGCAATCCAAGACCAAGTAATCGAGACTCGTAACTACCAAAAGCATGTTATGCGAATCCCCATTTCAACAGATATTTGCAGGCGATGTCATAGTTCTTCCGAAACTATCCAACATATTACTGGAGCATGTAGAGCAATTGTTCAGACTGACTATAAACACAGGCACGATCAAATAGCCAATATAATCCACCAAAAAATTGCTATAAAATATAAATTAATTACTACACCTCCTGTACCTTACTACAAGTATAATCCAGAAATAGTTCTTGAAAACACAACACACAAGTTATACTTTGATCGAGCCATTCTCACAGACAGAACTACTCATTACAATAGACCAGATATAACTTTACTAGATAAAATTAATAAAACTGCGCAAATAATTGACATTGCAGTACCAAACACACACAACCTACAAAACACTATAGCAGAAAAGCTGTCAAAATATACAGACTTAAAAATAGAAATAAGCCGAATGTGGCGATTAGGCAGCGTTGCCATAATCCCAGTAGTCGTCTCAACCACGGGTGTCATTCCCAAACAACTGCACCAATCTTTAAAAACGCTAGACTTATCTCCTTCCACCTACCAAACCCTACAGAAAGCTGCTATTCTGAACACTTGCAGAATTGTCCGAAAATTCCTTCAGAATGACAATAATGCCCAAATATCACACCCACAAACATCATCAACAACACTAAGTCTAAACATATTATCACACCATAATATGTTATCATCTATCGCTTAGGTTAGCACTTGGCTTCGGCCCGTGTTATTCTATAAAACCGGCACATCAGTGCCGAGATACAAAAATGTATACCAACAAATAATAATAATATCCCTGGACATTTCACACAGCGCCATCTAGTCCCAAGCTAAGCAACCTAATGCTTGTGTTATGGTAACAAGATGGCAAGATGGTAGATGATGGATGGATGGTGATGGATTATATAACGACAATTCTAATTTCAACTCTTTATTAGTGGTTGTAATGTCAGCACCTAGCTTCTGACGTTTCATAAGTGCCCATGTTGGTTTATGTAAAATAAAATATTTTCTTTTTTTTTTTCTTTTTTTTGTCCATAGAAAACAACGATTTTGTATGGAATGCGTACGCATCCGTTCAGCTTTACGTATAAAAAAACAAGCTGAACAGAGCTGAATAAGTTAGTGTGGTTAGTCCCTAAGGTACTTGTCCTACTGCCGGTGATTAACGAGAAACGAGTAGAGCTACCACCAAAAAACAAGTTGGCGAGCAACGTACCTGTCAGTACCTAACCGCGAGGAGTTGAGATCATAGTTTGGTAGATCTGAGCAACGGAGCAATGAAATTCAAAATAATGTATAAACACTTTATTTAGCCCATTTTCCCGTCGGCAAAATAACATTATGCTTTATAAAAATAAATATCAAAACACAATCAACACCAACAGAAATTATTACAGAAACAAAGACAACAGATTAGGTACATTATTATGGCCAATTTTTACATAAAGCACTGGCGAGATTCGTCTATTTACATTATTATACAATAATTTTATAGTTTTTGACATCCAATTAGCACCACGAATCAAGATACTAAATAGAAAATACAATTACTAAAATACTTACGAACTACGAAGTTCGTATATAAAAAATAAAACATTTGGAACGTTGTGACTGGCAATACAAAAATACTCCTTGGTTTCTATATTTGAATCTTTTATCAAACTCCATGTCAGCGTCATATTGCGTTAGTTTGACAACCAACCACAAAAATCTAAGCTAGGGTTTGCTAAGACTGCGGTGGCCGACACACCACGTGGTGTCCGCGATTTCCTGTCGAATGTTGACGTCACTAAAACGTTATTCTTGAAATTAAGTTGGTGTGATTTCCTAGATAGCGTTTTTTGACACCGTAAAGTCAAGCCCCGCTGCCGTCATTTTCATGACGGCCGTTATATGGCGACCATCTCTGTTGTAGGAAACCCAAGCTTAACATGAGATTAAGCTGCCTATTCTCTGATCAGAAACTTGAACAGACTCTTAGAAACCAGAAACAAAAAACCTCTACCAAAATTAACTATACGCAATTTTTTCTAACTTAAAGCTGTATCATTTATTGCTTCATAACTTCAACTGAATCTCATATCGAGAAATTTAAGTTAACTAGTTTCATACCAATGGAATAATAATAATTATATACAGATATATTTTGTAATCGCTAAGGACTAAGATTTAGAAGGTGGGACGTAATCTTCTGGTGTGCTTGTGAATAGTACCGTGAGGACCCAGAAATGTAGACAGACCTGCAAACAAAACATTTTAATATTATCGGGGCACATGAGAAGAAATCACACTTACACGCACGGATCAGCATTTTTCTGTATCTCCGTCTCTTTTTGTCACTGAAAGGCATTACTCTCTAGAGCGAGAAGTCCATCCGCACGTAAACTCTCTTTTAATTCGAATGCTTGCGAGCGGAATTCCCTCTCTACCTAAAGACACCTCTCCGTGACAGAGATAAAAAAAGCGGCCAAGTGCGAGTCGGACTCGCCCATGAAGGGTTTCGTAGCGGCAAGTAACATAATAAAAAAGTTCTTGTAGTTCGTTGTAACTATGATCCTGATTTATGACGTATTAAAAAAAAAACTACTTACTAGATCTCGTTCAAACCAATTTTTGGTAAAATTTTGGTACATCATATATATTTTTTTTGTTTTAACATTCTCTTATTTTAGAAGTTACAGACACACATTTTACCACTTTGGAAGTGTCTCTCGCGCAAACTATTCAGTTTAGAAAAAAATGATATTAGAAACCTCAATATCATTATTGAAGACCTATCCATAGATATCCCACACGAATGGGTTTGATGAAAAAAAAATTTCGAGTTTCAATTCTAAATATGGGGAACCCCCAAAATTTACTGCTTTTTTTTCAATTTTTGTGTGAAAATGTTAATGCGGTTCACAGAATACATCTACTTACCGAGTTTCAACAGTATAGTTCTCATAGTTTCGGAAAAAGTGGCTGTGACATACGGATGGACAGACAGACAGACATGACGAATCCATAAAGATTCCGTTTTTTGCCATTTGGCTACGGAACCCTAAAAATGCCGATACGAGCGTGTAACTGTGATTTCATGATTACTCGCTGTTACAGATTGAAGCACAAATAATAATTTTTTTTTTAAGGCAGCCGTTATTCAGTTGTTTTACATAACGAAGCTGTTTTGCAAAACGATTAGCAGTTTTGCGAAACAGCTGATTCGACAATCCATCTGCGACATAACCAACCAACGCGCACTGGGTCCGCGTGATGGATAATAGCCAACACCTTCTCACAGGGAGGAGGCCTGCGTCCCAACAGTGGGAATGTTAAAGGTTAGATTAAGCTGCTCAATATAAATACTCACCATATAACCAATGACAAACATCCTAATGACGGGGTATCGCTTCAAAATTATGCCCAGTCGTAGCGAAGACGCGGACAGGGTCGATTGGGTATTATGCGCCCGCGCACGGCGAGTCTCGCTGTCTTGTAAGTGCACTACACTGTGCGAGAACTTTTCGCGGGTTGGTATAAGTTCTGCCTTGAATTTAGCCTGTGGAAAGAAAACAAACATTTTTATAACGTCAATGATTGAGTGACATGGGCGAAAGCGTCAGGATATCCCGTGAAAATCAAATTTCCTTTCTTACGTTTTTTGTAATTTGCAGATCTATGGTCTATGACTTCATCATCTGCCTAGCCTTTTCCCAACTATGTTGGGTTCGGCTTCCAGTCTAACCGGATGCAGCTGAATATCAGTATTTTACATGGAGCGACTGCCTATCTGACCTCCACAACCCAGTTACTGGGTAATACGTTACCCCTTGGTAAGACTGGTTGTCAGACTTTCGGGCTTCTGACTACCCGTAACGACTGTCAAAGATCCACGAATGACAGCCGGGACCAACGGCTTAACGTACTTTCCGAGGTACGGAGGGGTCTCGGTATGTAAAGACGGTCACCCATCCACAGACCAACCGCGGCAAGCGTAGCTTAACCTGACCGATCGACCTGTGCGGCTGTTATTATTTAGCCACGGGCCTATGACTTACGGAGCCGAAACGTGGGCACTCACGGTACGGCTGGTTCATAAATTCAAGGTCACTCAGCGAGCTATGGAACAGGCTATGCTTGGAGTCTCTCTGAGGGATCGAATCCTCTACGTGGTGATCCGGCTGAGAACCAAAGTTGTCGACATAACTCATAGAACAAGCAAGCTGAAGTGGCAATGGGCCGGCCATATTAGCCGTAGAACCGATGACCGTTGGGGTAGACGTGTTCTTGAGTGGAGACCGCGAATCGGTAAACGTAAGGTGGGACGCCCTCAGGCTAGGTGGAGCGACGATATTCGCAGGATGGCTGGTAGCAGCTGGATGAGAGTTGCCGAAAATCGAGTTGAATGACGTGCAATAGGAGAGGCCTATGTCCAGCAGTGGACTGCTATAGGCTGATGATGATGATGATGATGATAATCAGGTTGTTTGTTGATCTAAATATGATTTAATAAATAAAAATATTTTACCTATTGCTGATTTTTATGGCTAGTTTCCTAAAAAAAATCTAATTAATCCGTCAGTTAGATTATAAAAAAATATTGGACCCGTATTTTTTCTTTTGTCAATTATATAAAAAATTATGAAGATATCGCCCGTTAAAGTTCCGCGTGACGTCACGCCTTGCTACACTTTTTAGCATGGCGTGACGTCATGACCGTTGTTTAATTGACAAAAAAAAAATACGTGTCCATTATTTTTCGATAATCTTACTGACGGACTAAATATAATAATATTTTTTTTTTACCCAGGAAACTACCCTATTCTGTAAAGCCATATTTACTAAGGTCTTATTTTAATCAACATACAATCTCAAACTGACCTGCAAATTGTATCTGCTTCACCCAAAGGTTGACTGGTAGATTTTATTTTTTTACTGTATAGTCGTAGTAAATCACGAGCGTATTAGATATTTCATTTTAATATAATTATAAGTTTAGAATATAGTTTGTTGAATAATGGAATCTGTCACATTTACGAAGCTTGGGACCAACTTAGAAGTACCTAAGTTGACTAGATATTGTGTTTACAAAAAACAACAGTTTTAACTAGTAAAAAACACTTGAATGTTATTACTATAAATGAATAATTAATATTTGATTACCTTTGTAGTATATCTTAGATTTTATATTGCTATTTTAATATAATAGGTTGTTTCAAATGATTGGTACAATACTGTCAGTTGATGTTGATATACTTTTTGATGATGTCTAAGAATTAAGAATCGACTCTTATTAAATTGATTAATTACCTTATAATGTTTTAAAATGGTTTCACTATATAAGATTTGTTTATTATTACCTGTGTTAGAAGATATTAAACCAAAATGTATGATGATCTGTGATTGGTTCAAAATGGCGGTAGATGTTTTACGTAAAAGACGTTGGTAGTGTATAAAATGGATTGTAACGACGTTATCGATAGTTCCTTGGTAAATGTTCAGTTGGTTAGTTCTAGTGCCGTTGTTATGTGGAATAGATCGACCAGATGTCACGTAAGTTAATTAATTTGATATTATACCTTAATTATTGCTTATTATGAAAATGTTGTTGTATAAGTCATATATTATGGCCAATGTTCCTAGCTATTGTTATTATTTTGAATTATCTTGGACCGTTGTCCAAGAGATAGAATTAATTGTTTTTAAAGATAACGATAATTTATGATAACATAAGAAATGTATTGATAGAATACTTTGTTACTGTTTCCATGGAGTTTCTTGTCCTTCTTCTCCATGATGACCTAGTTTTGCGAACGGACGACTAGTTTTCTGATTAATTGCTGACAAGCCTAAATTTAAATAAATGTTTAGCCTTGTCCGTCTGTGCTTTATTTCATAAAACCCTTTTCCTACAAACCATATTCAATAATAACTTTCATACACAGTAAATAACTAAATAGTAACCATTCTGATATTTAAAGCTTGTTATTTGGATAATTTGTAGGTACATATACTTATAGTATATACTATACTATACTGAAAAATCTATTATCAGAAGTGGGATTGTTCTCTGGCCTTTAAAACGACTTGCTAATGCATTTTATTTTTCTATTTTCATGATTGATGTTGGAGCTTTGACGATCTTTTGGAAGCCGTTGGTCGGTGGGTCGCTGACTCCACTCACACCATAATGATGACATCGCGCTGCCACCTGTGACGTTGGAGCTGCGGAGCTGCTTATTACTTTACGAGCCTTGAAAATACGGAACCTCAATCTGCTGTAAGTATATCGAGAAGCTTTCCGGCAGTAAGAAGTATCTGAAATCGGTAAGGCCCTTAGAGGCTCTTTTACATCAAAGCGAAATGCAATTGGATAAGATAATTACATTGAAAGGTTACATATTGCAAAATACTTTTAGATAATTATTATGTAACATTTAGTTTACGCTTGGCTTATAAAGGACGAACAGTTTTGACTATGTTAATTACGTGATAATCATTGAACCAATTGCTTTAAAATATAATTTGAGAATACAACAATATAAAGAGTGGAATAATGTTCAAAAATGGAATTTAGTGATTCCTGATGTTAAGCTATATTTTCTTATAAATTATTTTCTGGAGTAACCTCACTTAATTTTGAAATAAGAAACATTATGAAGTACTTAAAACATCTATCAATATCAATCCATCTTTTATCGTAATCACAATGAAATGTGGTTCATAACGTCCCATTAAGCATTTTGTTTCATGTGATCTCTAATTATTGATAGTGCTGTAGAGATAATATTGAAATTACTTATTTGAAATGTATTTTTAAAATATCGTGTACCTAATGTTTATTATCCGCTGGTAGCCTCCTATTTGGTGCCGAGTTATCTCACTATCAGCGGGTGAATGTGACTGGCATGTCTATGTAGTTGGCTAATGTTTATTATCCGCTGGTAGCCTACTATTTGGTGCCGAGTTATCTCACGGTCAGCGGGTGAATGTGACTGGCATATCTATGTAGATGGCTAAAGTTTATTATCCGCTGGTAGCCTCCTATTTGGTGTCGAGTTATCTCACGGGCAGCGGGTGAATGTGACTGGCATATGTATGTAGTTGGCTAAAGTTTATTATCCGCTGGTAGCCTCCTATTTGGTGTCAAGTTATCTCACGGGCAGCGGGTGAATGTGACTGGCATATCTATGTAGTTGGCTAAAGTTTATTATCCGCTGGTAGCCTCCTATTTGGTGTCAAGTTATCTCACGGGCAGCGGGTGAATGTGACTGGCATATCTATGTAGTTGGCTAATGTACGCTGGTTTACCCATTTGTTTTGTGGTTGGTCTATCTCAATGGCAGCGAATTGAATGTGGACCTCCATGTGTATGTAAATACTCTAAATAAGAATATATATTTTTTTTTAATGCAAAATTATCATCACCTGGCAATACTTCAAGGATCAAATACATATCAGAATGGCCATGTTAAATATTTGTTAAATATGTTAACAGAAAATGTTTGTTGAATAGTTATATTGTCAGATTGACCGAGCGATGATTTATTTGAATTATTTGATAAATGTCCTAAGTACTTAACTTTTTCTATTACATTAGCAGAAGTTGCTAAGATATTTAGATACATTGGTAAAAAAAAAAAGTTGGCTCTGAACAACTAAAATAAGATTGTTATTTAATAACTAACTGTATAATAATAATACTAAAATATGTAACCACTTCTTGTTGAATTAGTCTATATGAAACGCTGTTGTTTTTATGAAATTGTAGATTCATAGGTACTTCGAGGACGAAGTACATGTCAGTATGGCCGTAATAGATATTTCATTTTGATATAATTATAATATTAGAATATTGTTTGTTGGATAATGGTATCTGTCACATTTACGAACCTTGGGACCAACTTAGAAGTACTTGACTAGATTTTGTGTTTACAAAAAAAAAAACAACAGAAAAAAAAGAAACAAAAAAAAAATTTTTTTTTTCATAGGTACTTCGAGGACGAAGTACATGTCAGTATGGCCGTATTAGATATTTCATTTTAATATAATTATAAGTTTAGAATATAGTTTGTTGAATAATGGAATCTGTCACATTTACGAAGCTTGGGACCAACTTAGAAGTACCTAAGTTGACTAGATATTGTGTTTACAAAAAACAACAGTTTTAACTAGTAAAAAACACTTGAATGTTATTACTATAAATGAATAATTAATATTTGATTACCTTTGTAGTATATCTTAGATTTTATATTGCTATTTTAATATAATAGGTTGTTTCAAATGATTGGTACAATACTGTCAGTTGATGTTGATATACTTTTTGATGATGTCTAAGAATTAAGAATCGACTCTTATTAAATTGATTAATTACCTTATAATGTTTTAAAATGGTTTCACTATATAAGATTTGTTTATTATTACCTGTGTTAGAAGATATTAAACCAAAATGTATGATGATCTGTGATTGGTTCAAAATGGCGGTAGATGTTTTACGTAAAAGACGTTGGTAGTGTATAAAATGGATTGTAACGACGTTATCGATAGTTCCTTGGTAAATGTTCAGTTGGTTAGTTCTAGTGCCGTTGTTATGTGGAATAGATCGACCAGATGTCACGTAAGTTAATTAATTTGATATTATACCTTAATTATTGCTTATTATGAAAATGTTGTTGTATAAGTCATATATTATGGCCAATGTTCCTAGCTATTGTTATTATTTTGAATTATCTTGGACCGTTGTCCAAGAGATAGAATTAATTGTTTTTAAAGATAACGATAATTTATGATAACATAAGAAATGTATTGATAGAATACTTTGTTACTGTTTCCATGGAGTTTCTTGTCCTTCTTCTCCATGATGACCTAGTTTTGCGAACGGACGACTAGTTTTCTGATTAATTGCTGACAAGCCTAAATTTAAATAAATGTTTAGCCTTGTCCGTCTGTGCTTTATTTCATAAAACCCTTTTCCTACAAACCATATTCAATAATAACTTTCATACACAGTAAATAACTAAATAGTAACCATTCTGATATTTAAAGCTTGTTATTTGGATAATTTGTAGGTACATATACTTATAGTATATACTATACTATACTGAAAAATCTATTAAGCGTGACTCATGAAACTCTTACGAATTTGACATAAGATTTAAATGATTGAAGCGCAGCAGTGAAATGCAAAAACTAAGCCCGTAACGTACGGGCGTAACCATAATCGCGGCGGGTTTTTATCGCGCACTGGATTTTCAACTCTCGGTGTTGAGCCGACCATTGAGAATCCTAAGTGTGCATCCAATCGCGTCAAAAACACACTGTTCCAATTTCAACTCTAAAAGGATACTCACTTCTAATTTTTCCAACTGTATCCTAAGCATATTATTTTCGCCCAGCAAGTTGTCGATCTTCGTTTGTCTATGCACGAGTGTTTGTGTCAGATAGTGTATCTTGTTGTTGTCTATGGTATCATAATCCGCGACGTTCAGCGCACTCGAGTCTGTGGTCTGCACCGTAGAGGACATGTCGCGGAGATTATTCAATTCGTGCTCTTTATCTCGTAAGGCTGTTCGTAAGCTGGCTATTGTTTGGCCAGTCTCCATCTGTAGGGCTTTCATTTCCTGTAAAAAATTATATTAAAGAATTAATTTTATATCTAAACTGTTAAAACTTCTAAACTAATATTATAAAGAGGTAAAATTGTTTGTTTGTTTGTAAGAGGTAATCTCTGGAAGTACCGATTAGATTACAAACATTATGTCACTGATAGACCTACACTATTGCTGATTGCCTTCCACTCCGTTTAAGTAGTTGACTTCCATGGCAGGTAGATGTGAGTTATACTTTACCTTAGCGATAATTAAAGTCTCAGAGCGTCTCGTAGCGCGGCGACAACGCGCTCGGCTCGCTCGATTGCGCTGTGTCGCGTCTCTACTTCTTGCACGTATAGCTTCATAATAATACTATATACTTTACCTTAGCGACAGCCAAACAGTCGGCATCGGCTCTGTTCCTAGCCGCGCGTTCTTCTTTGAAAGCGTCTCGTAGCGCGGCGACAATGCGCTCGGCCGCGCTGTGTCGCGTCTCTACTTGTTGCACGTATTGCTTCATGTCGCCGCATTCCGAACGAACGTTCGCAACGGCTTCTTGTAGCTCGTCGCGCTCCTCTCTGGGATAGTAGTTTAAATTTTAAATCATTACAAGCTTTTATTTATCATTTAGTAATTATTTTAAATATCAGCTTATATAATGTAAATAAATATTGATTAAATTAGAAAAAAAAAGTAGTAGTAAGTAGGTATTAGTAGTAGTAAAAGTTACGTCACAATGTTCCTTCCATTGAAGGGTCAAGACAAGGAGCGAGACAGGTCACAACTTTTTGAAAATTCGTATTATACCCTGTCCATTACGTAAACCGTTTTTTGACAGATGGAACTAGTGACTGCAGCAACACACAATACATTGATTGATACATATACGATATTATAATGTCCGTAAGAAGCCATAAATAAGATAAATTAATAAGATAAGGCAGTTTATATATTTATTTTATTACGCATCTTATAGTTAACTTTTACGGAATCTGGAATATGTACGTTCTAAGACAGCTGTCAAAAACGGTTAACCTAATGGACAGGGTATAGTTTCAAGACGTATATGCCCAGTTGCACTTTAACGCTAATAAAACTCACTTTAAATGTTCTATCTGCTGCATCAAAGCCTTCTTATCCTCAGTGATATCAATCCCTTCCTGTAACTTCTTTATCTCGGAATCTTTCGCAAGCAACATATTCTTCACCCTCAGTTTATACGCCTCCCAGTCTTTCTCTAGCCTTCTACATTCGTCAGTGGTTTTCTGCAGGTTTGCCTGTAGATCATTAACGGTAGATTGTGCGTGTCTCAAGTCATTTTCTAGTTTAGTTTGTGCAACTTCTCTGTCTTTTGTGCTTTCGTACAGTTTTTTACACCTGAAATTTTTTTCGTATTTTAAAAGCTTAACCTTTTGAACACCAGAGCATAAACGAACGCGCGTGCCCTCCACGCCAAGCCACAATTTCACCGCAAATACCTACAAAAAGAATAGGGATTCCAAAATGACTTAATTGTTTATTTCGTGATAAAGTGCACCGCAATTTTTTGTCACATATTTGTGTCGGTGGCGTACAGGGCACGCGCTTGCTTGTCACGTATATGTGACAATGGCGTTCAAAAGGTTAAAGCGCCTTGTCCCAAGTTTTAAATAATAAGATTAACAAACAATATGAATCGGTACTAGAATGCATTTAGACGAAAATAGTTTCGAAATAGACCTAGTTCCCACGATTTAAAAACAAATATTAAAGAAATGAGTATATAGGGGAAGTTTGAAAATGGCGCCAGTGACAGAAAAGGTAAAAGGAAATCGTTTGGCTTTGTAAGGGCATGTGATGAAGAAGGAGGAAAAACATGTAACTAAAAGAGTGATGATTATAAATTTTGATGGATGGAGCGGGGAGAAAGGCTAAAGAAAAGTTGGATGGGTTTTGTGAGATATGAGAGAGAAGGGATAGCGTGACAATGCAAAGCGTGGAATGATAGCGTGACGGTTGACAGGGGAGAATTGAAGAAGAAAACCTGTTGCGCCAACCCTGAGTAACAAGGGACATGGGCAGGAAGATGATTATGTGCACGAAATGAAAACATATGTCAACTGTGGTCTGACTATAGAAAGCCTATTCCTAAGATTGGCCTCATTATCATCATCATTATTTCAGCCGAAAGACGTCCAATGCTAGACATAGGGTTCCCCCAAGCACTTCCGTTTCGACCAGTTCTGTGCTTCTCGCATCCAACGGGTTCCTGCGGCCTTCCAACGCTACGTCTTCCGGTACGCGGTCGCCACTCCAGAACCTTTCGGCCCCATCGGCCATCTGTTCTGCGAGCAATGTGCACTGCCACTTAAGTTTGGCCTGCAGACGCCAAACTATTAGGAATAAAACCAACGACAGTACAAAATTAAAAAATAATTACTTGTCTTCCAATTCCAAATTCCTATGCCTCAATAAAGCATTTTCGTTCTCTAATCTTTGGTTTATCTCCTTATACTTCACCACTTCAGCAGCTTTATGTTCTTGTATCTTCATCGATAACATTTCCACCTGTGACGTCAGTGACTGCTTCTCATCCGTAAGATGGCGATTCAAAACTTCAGAAGTGTTTTGTTTGATGCGGATTTCTGCTACTTCTAGAATTACAAAGAAAGAGTTTTTTCACGAGCAGTAATATCACTATCAATGGCAGCTACAGATCGACCGACTTGACTCACTGCTGAGACATAGGACCAGGGTTGGGCAGTATTTGAATTACTTGTAATTAAAATACGTAATTGAATTACAAATACGTATTTGGTATTTGTATTTCAATTACTTCCTTAAAATGTAATTTGTAATTCGTATTTCAAATACTTAAGGCTTTAAAATACATTAACATTAAAATACATTTAACCTTCATTTAGCGATCGTGAGTGTGAGTGCGAGGCGAGAGTGCAATGATGGTAAAGCAGCTATTAGAGTTGGCAACACTGCACCTGTTATGTACAGACGCCAGCACATCAAGCTACTACAATCTGTCAAATTTATCTAATAGATTTTCAACTTTATCGCTAAAGTATTAAGGCTCAAGGTTGATTGGGAAAATTTGACAGTTTCGGATAGCTTGACCTGCTGGCGTTTGTACACTGTACGTCAAAATTGACCAACAAAACGCAAAAAAAACGTACGTCGAATTATCAATGTCAAGCTGAGATGTCAAGTCATAATGGTTTAATGTAATTTGTATTTCAATTAAAAATACCTAAAATACTGTATTTTATATTTAAAATACCTTACTAAAATATATTTTGTATTTTAATTACTTGCGATACTGTATTTTGTAATTTAATAATAATAATAATATCCCTGGATATTTCACACAGCGCCATCTAGTCCCAAGCTAAGCAACCTAATGCTTGTGTTATGGTAACAAGATGGCTGATAAACTACTTATATACATTTTTTTTTTTTTGTAAATACATACATATTATAGATAGAAAAACACCCAGACTCGGAACAAATACATGTAGGACTTACAAATATTTGTTCTGTGCGGGAATCGAACCCACGACACGCAGCGCAGCAGTCCGATCGCTCAGCCACTGCGATCGAATTTGTATTTCAATTAAAGCAAAGCATGTATTTTGCCCAGCCCTGCATAGGACTCTCTTTTCAATTTTACAAGCTATGTTGACAAGAATGTATTTGTAAATAAATTTCTGAACAGAGTTCAGATAGAACAATTTACAATTTAACAGTAAAATATATATAGGTATATATTATATTTGTATACAAATATATATTAAAAAATCAAAGAAAAAGGCAGGAGCTCATTGGGCATCAAAAAATTCGTCCGCATCGCTGTCAATGGGTTAAGTGCTCAAAAGGCTGGCAGTATTACCATGTTGGATGGCAATAAAAATAGGCCTCTGGTCACGTGAAGCAGCTTTATAGTTGGTTTGATTTCGAACACATGAAGGTGAGAATTTTCTGTCTAATTTATTGGTGACATCGCCACTGCTCTAGAAAAGGAGGGTTAGAGAAAATCCTCCTTGTTAGAGTAAATCGTGAGACAAAATGTCCCTCCCACCCATACTGGGCCCGCATGCTGGATTACACCCCCACTTATTGGACTCACAGAGGAGACGCCTGTGGGGTAATGGCGTACCAAACTATCAGTAGCAATGGATATCATTCTGACAGTTCAACAACATTCATTGAGTTATTTACGTTGCTGAGCAGACACATTTTTCGAACATATGAAGCAATGGATTAGCTATATCCTTCAAAATGATTCAAATGGAGATTGGTGCTGAGTCTCAATAGTGGGAACATTATAACGTTATTATGTTGTGTGTTTATTTTATTGAGTGGGTTTGCCATTATAGATTATGTAACATATTTTGAAAGGCGTGATAACATAGTTAATTACGATAACATCCTTATCACTACCATGAAAGATTGCCATTAGCCATTTTCAAAAAAAAATTACCAAAAAGAAATTCATGTTGAAAAGATAAAAATAAATGTGAAGCTAATTTCAGTGATTTCTTTCTTTAATGTAAGAGCATGATAATAGACAATGTGTTTGCCTAATAAATGCACTATTTTTGAGAAAAGAAAAAAAAAACAAACAAAGCCAATACCATAAGCAATTAAAAAATAAACTGTCACCAAACCTCATTCTTTACACAGAAGACACATCACATGCAATAAATATGTAATAAAAGCTATCCTACCTGGACTATCTACATCATTACCATCCTCCGTCTTGCGTAGTCTCTCAAGCAGTTCAGCGACCTCTCGGTTCATTACGTTGAGCTCGTTCTTCAGCATTGCATTCTCTACTTCCATGTTTTGCATCTTATATGTGAATTCTTCATTGCTTAGTAGATCCAAGTCTGATGGTAAACTCCTCCCTGTAAAATTGAAGCATTGGAATTAATGAAGTGATGTGTGACAAGTAGTTAATACACACAATTCTTGATTTGGGGGCTAAATAGTTATTGGAGGTTAAAGAATTAATTGAATGTCTGTAAATTATTCACAGTCCAATTTATGCACAAGTTTTTTCAGAAATTCTCTACCAAATCCAGCAAAGTTATTGGAATGAAGTTCCTTATCACGCGTTGCGAAAGGAGGCTAGACGGAAAAAATTAAGACCAAAGTTGGAACGACATTTTTTGCTATAGTTGTAAGCCGTGCGGCGTGCGCGTGTTTCTCTGTCTGTCTCTCTCTCTCTCTCTCTCTTTGAACTTCGTTCGGGTGTCCCTTAACACCTCTCAAGTTTTTTATTTATAGACTCCCAGTTTATATTGCTGTGATACTGGACAACAATATAGTTGGGAAAAGGCTAGGCTAGGATGATGATGTCAATGATGACTAGATTTTGATGAACATTATTAATAACATATTTAGCAGCTTTTTGGAGATGAAATTGACTTAAATAAAAAAAATACTAAAACACAACTGCAATATTGACACTTGAAACTATCCCTCCATGGATTGAGCATAGCTTATAGATACTACCATTACTGTTAACCTGCATCAACCCACTGCTGGACAAAAGCCTTCTAATGCTTTTTTTTTACCTTTATTGTCCCACAGCTGGGCAAAGGTCTCCCCATTGATATTATGTTGTAAATTAAATAATAGATAGAAAAACGTATACTTACTCCTAAGTTTTAATGTTTGTGCCAAGTGATCAATATAGACATCGGTGTCAGTCTCCTTGTCCTTGCCCTTCACATCACAGACTAATGTTTTAGGACAATGGTCCAGATTGTATGGTCGTACTGGACTGGATTTCTTTATTGGAGACTTCTTAGACTTAACTGATCCGTTTCTTGAAGAATCTGGATTTTCTTTTACGTGAGCACGCGATTGATGGTGCGAATTACGTGTGTAAATCTTTGTTGTATCTGGGATAGGCATCGCTTTTCTCGGACTACGACTCAGCGGTCTTTTCTTTGGCAACCAAGCGGTCTCCAAGTTGTTATGAGAGGCACCAATATCTGCTCCACGGTGTTCAATCCTTTTTCTCGTAACGTTATGGTTTCGCAAAGCCGCGCCAGTCTGTTCGTCCAGGTTGTTAAGGAGGTTCTCCGCCTTCCCGGCGAGGTCCGCGAACCATGCCATTTATAATAATTATTTTATGCCTAAAAATAAAAATATACAATGTCTTCATTAGAAAATTGATTGGAACATCACAAACCCTGTTATTTCTACCGTCGGTTCCCTAATATATTCAAAACTAACGATCATGGAGAAAATTCACATACCGGGCATCAGGAAAATGGGGGGCCGTGGTTTTCTATGTTTCTCCGACTTTTTTTTGTCTGAATCAAAACATCACATCTTCACGACAATCTGACACTTGACAGTTGACACGTAAACATACATCCCAATAGAGATGGCATTACATGTTATTGTTACGGTTTTTATTGCTAATGGATGCGTAGCATCTCTAGTAAGTGATGTCAAATCCAAATGTCAAGTCTGAATTTTTATTTTTATAGCTGTGTTTGTGACACAAAATAATAATGGTTTCTTGTCTTGCCGAAAACATATATTTTCCATTTTACATTAATACATGAAGATATAAGTGTTTTTTACTATTCACATCATGGATTTTGAAAGTCCAGATGTAGAAAAAGATTTTCCAGGCTTGTACGCGTCTGAAAGTGGCAGGAAAAGTAATGAAAGTGACTGTAAGTATGCGTGTTGAGAATGTGCATGTGTTCATTAGTATTGATTGGGCGCAATACCATAATAACCCATACCAGATTCATGGCCTAGGGACCCAACTTTATAAAATATTGGAAACTATAATTTAAAATTAAACAAATATGGTTAACTGTGCGGAATGACCACACAGGATCAAGTTCATCCTGGTAGTAGTGATTTAAGTTTTAATTTACCAAAATGTAATATTCCTAAATATTCCCAATATCCTTCATACGCTACAAAAAAACTACTAAATAAAACAACCATCACACAGACAACCTCACATAAACTATGGTATTAAAAGTTATTTATTTTAATTTGTCCAGTTAGCGATGGAGCTGATCATGAAAAGCCAAGCAAGAAAGACCTCTTAGGAAGGCGCAAAGAAAAGAAGGAGAAAAAAGATAGAGGATATGCAGCACTTGAGGGAGAGAGCTCCCCTGAGGAGGATACTGATACTAAGTCAGTTAATAATTCTTTTTATTTTTGTAACCAGCATTACTGGTTCACAATCCTGTGAAAGGGTTTTAGGTTTTTTATATCCATACTATATTATAAATGCGAAAGCAACTCCTGTCTGTCTGCTACCTTTCCACACCCTAACTACTGAACGGATTTCATTTAAATTTGGCACATAGATATATCGTGGCATAGTCACCTTTTTACGCCTGGTAGTACATTCCTGTGGGATAATGTCCGATTTCCACCAGGCGGAGCCACTATAAAAAATTTTAGGACAGTGTTTCAACCCTTTCATGGGATTGTAAGCAATATTCAGGAATCCTGCATTAATTGATAAGTTCCTACCACACTTGTGTTGGCACCGTATTTACAGCATTTGGCATATAATTTAGATGTTATAAATTGCTTTCACATATCGTCGCTTAGGTAACAATACCGCACAAGTTAAATTTGACAAGATTCCAGGAGAGATTAAAAACTGATTATTATCTTTGAAATCTATCCAATGAAGTATAAAACGTCATATGACCAATTTTCGACTTACGCGGTATTGTTACCTAAGCGACTATATGGTAATGCAAGGAACAGCATTTTTTTAAAGAACACCCTTATGAATTGCTGTTATTTGGTTCAGCACATGAGCAAGGGAGTTGGTTGCGCCAAACGCACTAGGAACTGTTTAATGACAGATGTTTTGGGAGACTCACTTATGTAATTTTGATATTCAAAGAGTTCTTATTCTTAGCCTAGTTTGAATAAATGACTTTAAACTGCTTAAGCTACATAACCTAAAACCATATTCCAAAATTAATATGTAATTTTTTGCCAGAAGTCCTTCGAAATCCAAGAAAACAAAATCATTTAAATTTCCAACAAAAAGTAAGGAGAAACGTGAGAAGTCACGTGATAAAGAAAAGGTATTAGAAGATGCAGCAAAGCAAAGGGAGAGGGAAGAAAAAGAGAAGAAAAAAGAAAAAGAACGGGAGAAAGAGAGGGAAAGAGAAAAGAAAGAGAAAGAAAAACGTGACAAGTTGAGGGAGAAGGATAAGGTGCGTAATATCTTTAAGGTGCGTAACCCCTCCTTTCTATTATATATGCCAGTGTTAGCTGCTTTGTCCTTTTTTCACACAGCAATGGAGCTCTGGATCGATGTCTTTTTTTGTATATGGTGACTTATAGTTTGACGTATTCCTTCCAGGACGTGAAAGTGTGACCCATTTGCTACATTTAAGCGCCCCATAAAGCCTAGGTGAAAATTCATGGAATTCGAGAAAACGCAATTATTGTGTACCGTATTTTTGAAAATCAAAATTCGTCACTAAATATCACTTTTTTGCAGTCTCGAATTTAACGGCCTTCATTGCTATTTCATCGGATACCTGTTACTTCATTTTCGCCTAGGCTTTATGGGGTGCTTAATTGTTGTAAATGGGTCACATTATCACGTCCTGGAAGGAAAACGTCAAATTACAAGTCAGTCTGTAGAGTTAGTCTATGGGCTAGATTCTAGCCCATAGACTAACTAAAAAAAAGAAGAAAAGAAGCCTATCACCTTCTAGCTGCTAGAAGGCGACAGGCCACTTTTTTCTTTTTTTTTAATTGTTTAATGGGCCTGCTCTTGGCCTAGATCACGCCTGATGGGAAGCGATGGATGAGGTCTATGATGGAACGAGCGTGCGTTTATCTCAGGAAAATCCTGTGGGATAGACAGACCACGGGAGCAAAAGCGTAGATACAAGCTTATGTTACTTACGTTTCTGCATGTCCATCAGGGCCCTAATTCACTATGACCACTTAACGATTCCTTACTTCGTAACCAGGTCAATTCCTTAGAAAATCCCGCCAATAACTGGTCGGTTTGATTGAGTATCCCGCGTGCGCCGCAGCGTTGCCCGCCGCGTGCTTTGCTACACGCTTGAGGATTCGCAGCGGCGGGCACCGCCATGCTTCCCACCCCGCATCTCTATGAACAACGTCTTATATCGCCGCCGCTCCGTAAACAAAAATCGGACGACGCGCCGCGAGACGCCACGCGTGTCTGTAAATGAGGCCTTAGACGTCGCGCGTTTGCACTGCATGCGTATATTATATGCACGCCTACTCCTACTAAGTGTCCGAGCTTCATAGGGATCTTTCATACGTATATTAACGCGTACTGGCACTACTTAAACGCTTCCGAAAATGTCCGAAATACGTACGCACTTAAAAGACAGACACTAGAATGTTATTGTATGTAGGTATGACATACAGGTTGTGTTAGAGATAGAGAATCTAGTGACAAACAACAGTGGATATGCTTTGGTCACGTTGATAGAATGGTTAAAAGGTAATTAAGATCCGGAATGTATATGAAGGACTGATCTAATTGGTGACGCAAAAGGTCAAGTACTTAGTAGGTAACCCTAACCGGTGCGCATGTACGGCATACAGTATGACCCAAATGTATGAATGTGGATGAAGCAACTGTACTTATTTTCTGCGAGCGAAACACCATCAGTTTATTGTCACCGCTATTGACACGTTAAAGCGATTCGGGTAAACTACTACAGATTTAATTTGTATAACCAACATAAAATAATAACATCCAAAATTGTATCTATTGATACACTACTTAATAATGGCAATAATTCAAAAGATGATGATGATGATGGTTTGATCATTCTGCCTACCCCGTGAGAATAAAGCGAGAGGTTGGTGTGTTCAAAACAGATATAGTCGTAAATATACTTCCTGTTTCATTTTCTAGCTGATTCATGTGACTGTGATTACATGATCATGGTGGACATTGTGTACTGTACGGTGTATATTCATGGTTCATTTACTCACGTAACGCGCCGCATTCTGTAAGTACAGTCAACAAAAGAGATAGGTGTGTAGGTCGTTAAGTACAACACCTAAGTAGGTGTTGTACTTAACGTACACACCTACAACGTTTCAAAAAGTTTTAAGCGGTTGTGCGAGTGCTGATTGGTTAAACCTTTGACATGCCTCTGCGTGGCTTTTCTGTTCAAAAATAATCACAAGCGTTTACAATGAGAAATGCTTGCATACGCCAATTATGGTACGGTACAGCTGGCTATAATCCGCAATTCCACGACTAAGCCCGTATTTAGCGTCCGGGCATGGGGCAGGGCTGGATTTAAATTAGATTCACTCGAACTACTCAAAAAAGGCCAGGAACTGCGTTTATAATAATTTCTAACGTGACGGTATTGCTGCATGTTCTGACGTTACCGTGGCCGGCAATTTAAAAGCGTCTTCATATATTTCCATACATTTTACTTCCCTGTGTTATCGTGATGGTGTGACGTGGACGTCTACAATAATATCTTCACGTTAGAAATTATTGATAAACCGCACTTTCTTTTGCAAGGAACTCGTCCCAAAAATGGTATTTATAGTCCGCATACCAACTGAGACTAGTAAATTTTTACTGCAGTTGGTTCTCATACCATACCATTCTTCCCATACCATATTGCTTAAAAATAAATAACGTTGACAAGGTTTGCAGTATGTCTATTGTCTATCCTAAGTTATTACAATAAAGAAGTAACATAAATACAGTATCGAACTAAGCCAATTAGATAAATTTGTACAGCAGTGTCTGTTGAATAATAGCGAAGGTTTCAAACATGACATGATTCACTTTGGCTCACCTTTCGAAATGTATTTGTTTGCAAACATTTTAGTAGATTTCCAAAGAACTGTTGCATTTTCGAATAAACGACCAAAGTCACGCTGGCCAAATTAAATAAAAATCTGCTTTAACAAGGAAAATATTATAAGAAAATACATTTTAAAATATATAATGAACACAACAAATATTATTGAATTTCCAACAAATACTTGCAAAACCACCAGGACAAATGTTGCACACACACATTGCCATTGCTCAACCTTGCTGCCAGTTTACAGCCAAAATACTCCTTATTCCCTTCACATAAGAATCCAAATAAACTCGAAGGAACATGACACATCCATTGTCACAGTAGCCTTGCACTCCGCGCATTTATTTATTAGAACTTTGTTTCATTAAAAATATATAAAACAAGTATAGTGGAAAGTGTCTATGTTTAAGGAACGTATAATTCCACGTCAGGTTAAATTTTCGCGGTTCAGCAGTTGATAATTTTTGCATAATTTCACTGTTCAGTAGGTGTAGCTCCGACCTTGAACAAACGGCGGCAGAACGGTCATGGTTTGCTCAGTTGGGTCTCGAATGCGCGTCATGCATCACCTACGCAATGTTTTCTCAAAGGTGTGCGAATTTACGTGATCTTTTTTGTTTATTTTTTTTTTTCTTATCAAAGAGTTTCTAATCATTTGGCCAATGTCAATGCGATAGATTTTATTTTAAATCCGTACTTAGTTTATATGGTTGTTTCGTTAAATAAAATCCGTCATGATCGTGTATTGAAAGTTGATATATGTAAAGTGGTTAATGTGCATCGGTTGTTAAGTTAATTTTAGTACCTATTACTTGAATATAGGGTAAATACTGTGTTGTGTACAATTTCACGATTTCATTGCAGTGCTATTTTTACTTTACCTATGCTACTTTGATGTGTTGACAACACATTTTTTACGACACATGTTCAATATTATCGTCCAGTACTTTATAGTGTGTTGTTTAACAGGAAAAAGAAGAGAAAGCGAAATTCAAACTAGAATCTAAGGAGAAACTGAAAGATGAGAAGAAAGATAAAACAAAAGATAAGGACAAGGAAAAGGTGAAAGAGAAAGAAAAGGAAAAAGTTAAAGAAAAGGATAAAGATAAAAAAGATAAGAAGTTGACGAAAGTTCCTTCTACTTTTACTTGCGGGATTCCCTTTGAAGAGATATTTACTTTAGGAGGTAAGCTAAATAATTTTACATTTATTATTATTTATTACTAGCCTTTGCCTTTGCGTGCGTGACAAAATGTTCACGACGTGAATTAACGGGATACTAATCAGCACTAATCAGATACCTACGTTATAAGCTGTAGACACGACGACATATCAAGCTATGTATACATTTCCAGTATAAGCTGACTACTCCTTGTACGAAAAGCTTGGTAAGCTTAAACTGGAATTGATAGTTTCATATGTCGTCGTGTGTACCTACACATCTTTAAATCTAACTTCTATCTATCTATATACTTAAATAAAAATGAATCACCGAAATGTATGTACGCGCATAACTTCCAATCGACTGCACCAAATTGGATAAATTTTTTTTTTGTGTTTGTTATTGTCAGGACAGGGTTTGTATACACAATTGGACCCGGTAGGGGGCGCTGCTTTTTCAGGCAGGACGACGTCTGCCGGGTCCGCTGGTTTGTAATACAAGGTGTCGTTTTGCATCCTCGTCAAATTTCAGGAGGCTGTTATGAAAGACATAAATAATCAAATAAAATCGATCCCTGGTAAATAATGAATATGCATTGACGTCGAGGATGCAAAACAACAGCTTGTATAAATGGAACTGGATAAAGGAATCGAAATTTGTCGTTTGTTTTAATAATGTAATTTAACAATAACAAAGGTCAATTTTTATACGAGTGAACAGATGGTCCGTTGCTTGATTATGAATGCATTGTGTTGCATATTATCGTCATCGTAATAGAATGGACTAATGTCACTGGGTTTTGTAAATAGGTTTTTATTTGGTGCGAGTATACCCCGCATTCCCATAAAACCCCACAGTTTATCTAGCTACACTCATTGTATAAAACTCTAATCCCTTTATTCATAAACGTTGCCTAAAGTTAAGTACTGATTACGATGGGCGTTCAATGTATTCTCGGTATCGGCAGGAAAAAAGACGTAAATTCAATTAATATCATTTTTATTATTTAATGTAATCCCCCATTACCTCAATACATTTATTACATCTCGAAATTAAAGTTTAAATACCATGTAAAAATAACTTTCCTCTTTCTCTGAAAAATGCGCATTTATAGTAGTAGTTGTTATAGTAGTAGTCTTGTTACCATAACACAAGCATTAGGTTGCTTAGCTTGGGACTAGATGGCGCTGTGTGAAATGTCCAGGGATATTATATTATAGTCGCCTTGAGCTCTTCATGGTTGGACAATCGTTTCCCACGAAGGACTTTTCCAAATTAGGGAACAAATAATAATCACTCGGGGCTAGGTCCGGGCTATAGGGTGGGTGGTTAATTTCTTCGAAACCACTATCTCGCACAGCAGCCTTGGAAACACGCACCGTGTGGACCGGCACCCTAATTGCGTAACACACGATCAATCGGAATCTGAATCATTTTGAAGCAAATTGCTAATCCATTGCTTCATAAGTTCGAAAAATTTGTCTGCTCAACACGTAAATAACGCATTGAATGTTGTTGAACTGTCAAAATGAAACCGATTCTGATTGATCGTGTGTTACCCAATTAGGGTGCAGGACGTTGTCGTGAAGAAGCAAGACACCAGTGGTCAGTTTACCCCGTCTTTTTTTGTTACTTGCTTCCCGTAAATTTCGTAAAGTGGATGCGTAGGATGCTGCGTTTATGGTTTCACCTTTTTTTGTGTACTAAATCTGCAAAATTTCCTTTGAGTCCCAAAACACTGTGGCCATGATTTTTCCGGCAGACGGGACGACTTTGAATTTCTTAGGGGGCGCAGTTCAGTTCTTGTGCCACTGCATAGACTCTTGCTTACTTTCAGGGTCATAATGATAAACCCACGTTTCGTCTCCAGTAACAATTCGATCGTAAATACCTGATGGATCTTCACCACAGAGCTCTTAAAAACTCTCTACAGCACTCAAATCACACATTATTTTAAGGCGGCGTGAGCATTCGCGGCAACCATCTTGCACTGACTTTTGAAAGGTGAAGAAAGTCATTAATAATAGTGTACACGGAACCAACAGGGAGGTGGGTCATCTCTGCTATCATTTTGACCTTCATTCGGGCATCCAGTATAAGCTTCACAACTTTTTTCTTCCGTACAGACAGTAACCGCCGAGCGAGGGTCGTCTTCAATACTCTCTCTGTCCCTTGTAAATTCACTTGATCATTTTTGAACTGTAGATAACGAAGGCGCAGAATCTTGGTAAACAGCCACCATCTCTTCATGAATAGTTTTTTTTTTTTTAATTTTCCTTGTTTGGTAAGGAATTTAATAACACCGCGGTGCTCGATTTCCTTCAACATTGTCACGTTAGCCATTCCAGTTGTCGTTGACTAAGGATAACTAGCAAACTGATGATCACAACTATATGAAATTTTACCTTTATACCCTCAGATAATGTCATTTATTAATTAATTCAAATTACCCACATCATTACTAAGTCACCCTGATACCGAGATTAGGTACATTGAACGCCACTCGTAGCGTCAATTTAACTATACATTTTCGACGTTTAAACGTCCCTTAACTTTAAACAACGCTTATGAATAAAGGGAGGGAGTCCGACATAACTATCAATTCTACCCAGACGAGGGGGGTATCCCACGAAAATAATTTGATGGTTTGTATTTTCGCACTTCAGCTTTTAACTGGTATCGTTCTTAGTGTAATATTATAATGTTGTATGTATTTATAGTATATTTTTAAGTTATATTAATATTGTATTGTATGTGTTTGTATGGGCCTTGTTGCCTGAAATAAATGGATAAATAAAAATAAAAAATAAAATAATCTAAAATAGTTTAGAGGTATGAGGAACAGGGTGTAAAGTTCACTCAACCTCCATAGAAAAGGGAGGATCCTCCGACCAGACGGGTGTTGTGTCTGGCGGGCAATTGCCCAACGATTGATGTTGGGAAATTGTATCTATGCTAATTGCGCGGTAAACTCTGCTTGCGAGATGCAGGACTTGCGTGACGTCAGTATGACGCGTTGTTCGCATGTGGCGTTGTAGATACCGCTACAATAGTAATGTTAACATATCATAACATCACGCCGGGAATCCCCGAAAGGCTATGCAGAGGTGTACTTTTATCCCCACTCGCTTTTATCACCCGCATTTCACCAGTTATGTTTAGTTCCCATATAATAGGGGCGAGCTCATTACTATCAACCGAGGAGAAATCTAGACTCCGGGCTGCCATTGGGAATTTCTGATGGGAAAACCCAGTAACATATTGCCCGACGGGGAATGGAACCAAAAAAAGAATAGTATTTTTCTTTCTAGCAAATAGCCGTCTGTTCCAGTCTGATTCAAGTTCTTTTTAGGGTTACCCAAAGGGTAAAAAAGGGACCCTATTACTAAGACTCCACTGTATGTCTGTCTGTCACAAGGCTGTATCTCATAAACCGTAATAGCTAGACCGTTGAAATTTTCACAGATGATGTATTTTTGTTGTCGCTCTAACAACAAATACTAAAAACAAATATTTACATAAGTGGGGCTCCCATACAACAAGCGTGATTTTTTTTGCCGTTTATTGCTCGATATTAATAACGGCAACAGGTAGACGCTTGAAATTCACAGAATAATTAGTTGTATATTCACATTAAAAATAAATCTATACTTATAATAAATCTGTAGAAGTGAAAATTCTGTACATTGAAAATATCAAAAAAATAATTTACAGGGGGTGTTACTAGACCGACACCGAACCCAAAAATGTGATTAAAAAATTTTTTGTCTGTCTGTCGGTCTGTCTGTCTGTCTGTCTGTCTGTCTGTCTGTCTGTTTGTTCAGGCATCACGCAAAAACTACCGGTTCGATTACGATGAAACTTGGTATAATTATTCTTTAATATCCTGGGCACCACACTGGGTACTTTTTATCCCGGAAAAGTATATACAATAAAAAACAAACTTAATTTTGCGGTTCGATCCCTATACCCGATTACCACTGTCTGTACTGTACCAACCGCAAATACTAAGTTTGTCGTAGGTTGGGTCACCCGCAGTGGAGTTCATTTTTATTCCTTTTTATTTTTAGAGTTATTTAGGTTTATTTTTATATGAGTCGTAGGTATAGATTTTAATTTTAAAGTATAGGTAGTATATTTGATAGTGTACGTAGTGACCGTAGGTTATTTTATAATACTGTTAGGTAGGATTAGTCATTCGTATAGATATTAGTTTTTAGGGATTTTGCTTATTTATTGAGTTTAGATTAGTTATCATTAGAAATAGGTTTATTTAGGTAGGTATTTAATTTTCTGTTATTGAGGTTTTTTTTTAATTAGGTAGGTACTTAGGTAAAGATAACATATAGGTACCCTCTTAATCACCACTACACAATTGGTTTTCTACTGTAATTAGCCACAAAAGGCCCGCGAGATAGATGGCATTCTGGGGAAGCACATACATTTTATCCTGTTAGCACGTTCCCGTGGGATAATTTCCGACATCCACGCGGGCGAAGCCGCGGGCAGAAGCTAGTAATTAAATAAAATAAATATTTCCGTACCATTATCTATAAATATTTTTATAGGTACGGAACCCTTCGTGCACGAGTCCGACTCGCACTTGGCCGGGTTTTTACATTTTGCGTACAATGTTTTGGTCTCTCATCAGTGTTTCAGAAACAAATGATTGAAAATGACGCGCAAGAAGGATAAACAGCTGTCTATATGTTTGACTGTAAGTTTTACATTCTTCTGCGAAACATTCCGATAGTCAGAAATCATACGTTCATGCCTCTATCGGTTGTAATATAAACAAAAATATCCTTTATGTCAAGTTGCTCGAAGCTGAGGGGCTCGTGGCTAAATGATTACAGCCGCACGGGTCGGTCGAAGGGTAAGCTATGCTTGCCGCGGTCAGCTCGTGAATGGTGACCATCCATTAAATATCGAGACCCTCCGTGCCTCTGAAAAAACGTTAAGCCGTTGGTCCCGGCTGTCATTCGTAGACTTTTGAAAGTTGTTACGGGTAGTCGGAAGCCCAAAGTCTTACAACCAGTCTTACCAAGGGGTGACGTGATACATAGTAACTGGGTTGTGGAGGTCAGATGGCAGTCGTTCCATGTAAAGTACTGGCATTCAGCTGCATCCGGTTAGACTGAAACCCGACCCCAACATAGTTGGGACAAGAGTAGGCAGAATGCAGATGTTGTTGATCCTTTATTTCAAGTTGCCGAGTCCCTTTTAGTTAGTTGCACATTGGCGCCGATTCCCTTGTTCACAAACTAAACTAAATTTAAGTTCAGTGCATCTTTTTCTTTCTATTTCATTAAGAAAATGACAGAAGATAAATATTAGTCTAGTCCTGTCAAATTAGCCACCGCCTGACGTAAATTGACGTATTTTTAGTAGCAATGTTTTTAATCACGTCTAATTGGTCTATGGAGTATCTTAATTTAACAGGACTAAACTAATATTTATGTTCAGTCCTTTTCTTAATGAAATAGAAAGAAAAAGATGCACTGAACATACATTTAGTTTAGTTTGTGAACAAGGGAATCGGTGCCATTGTTTTAGTTACACACCTTTTTATCTGCGGTAATATTGATTTTTGCACCGACCATAATCGGAGCAGAATTATCTGCGATGCCTAAATAGAGCATTCTTTTCAAGGTAAATGATAACACGGCGTGTAAACATGAGTTCTTTGGGAGTAATGTCGTACTTTGTCTGTTGTTAGTTACCATCTCACGATTTTGCGCTCAGCTCGTGTCTTTGTTATTTTTATTCATTATGAACCCTTTTATTCGCGGCTTTTCTATAAGCGGTAAGTGTTTCCAATAGTCCTCTCTATTATTTTATTATCAGCCTGTGATGTCCTACTGCTGGGCAAACGCCTCCCTACTCTCTTTCCACTTCTCTCTATTCAAAGCTGTTAAGGACCAGTTCTTATTGAAGGAGTCCAGCTCATCCCGCCATCTCCGTCTGGGTTTGCCGTGATGGCGCTTGCCATTGATAGGGACTGAACAATTTGCCTGCAGCGGTCTTCCCGTCCGATTATAATTTAAGTGTTTTCAAGGCTAGAGTGAATAGGGTCATAATAAATTAGTGTGCTTTACCATCAACGATTGCATCACTGCTTTCCATCAGGAGGGATTGCCGTCAATCACTAGTTTATATCAGTAAAAAAAGGGACCCATTGGTGACATGCGGCAGATGTGTCCAGCCCAGTTTCATTATAGTCGTAGTAATTAATAGTCCTCTTTAGTTGTTTTTTTATATAGATCAAGGTAGCACACTTTATTTTTACAATGTTTTGTCGCACAACTAACGAAATACATTTCCTAATCGATTTAGGTTAACCACTTGTCGAGCGCAATCGACAAATGATACGGTGCAATTAAATAGTAAGACCTCATAAAAATACCATAAAGTTACAATAGCAGATGTAAACAAAAGACGCGTGTACGACGGAAATGTTTTGATTGATATGTGACATGACGTGTTCTGGTTTGCATTTTTAATCTGTTTTATTACTTGTGTACGTGATTGTACATGTGGCTAACGGAATCATCACTTTTATATTTTTATGCTGCAAGCTGGAGGTTGATCTGAAAATAGGTTTATTGGTATTTTATTATTAATATAGAAAAACATGTTTTTAAAACGGACTTTTCTGGGGCAAAGTTCATGATGAATTATCGTGTATCATACGAGTACTAAACAAATCCGCGTTTACAGTGTTAAACATTTTTCATTTCACGCTTCAAAAGTCGAGCCATTAATTTGATAACACATTAGAATTTGGATTGCCAAATTAAGGTAGTCCCAATTTATTGTTTTACTTACGAAATTCGACCTTATGATCCAACCAGGGCCGTAACTCTCTATGACACAGTGAACGAAACCGCGCGAAATCAACGCGAGATTGGCGGGATTAGCTAAGGAATTGACATGGTTTCGGTAAGGAATCGTTAAGTGGTCATAGTGAATTAGGACCCAGAATAGCCCATGTCACACCTTTTTCCAATTAGTGCACTCTATATAAAAATATAGAGATATATTCATGATAAAGTTAAAATAGTCACAGCATGAAAATTAGAGGGGTTTAACAGTAGCATATACAGACCATATGTTTATTTAGCTAAGTTTTGGCAACACTAGGAATTGAGTGAAAAGTAGGCGTTTTTAGGGCTGTCTTTTGGAAGTTCTGACGTTCAAAAAGTACTGATTCTCAGGCGAATTTTAATAAATGATTTTTGAATATTCGGCTAAGCAAGACAGTTGTGTGGAAATCTCATTATTACAAATAGCTCTATCGACGGAGCCACATTGTAAACAAGGTTCCGAATGTTTCACGTTGTTCTTTTTATTAACGTTTATCTACAACTTATTACTTCCTGTTTCAGTGGCGTTGCCAATATTCGGAGTGCCGTTAGCGCAATCGGTGGAGCGTTCACGATGTCACGACGACACCGGTCTGCCTCTCGTTGTTCGAGACAGCATCGATTACTTGCAGGTACTTAACATTTTTAACTTTGATGTAAGACGTTCGTGACATAGTTGGTGTCCAATTTTTTTTATTTGTCCTTCACTTTTGAGGACCTAGAAAAGCCACTGGGCCCATACGTACCATCGACTCAAAAAGAATAAAATTATGTTTATGATTGGTCAGATAAGAAGTCGCTCCATGTAAAATATATGATTGGAAGCCACAACATATAATTTGGTTGAGTTGTGAAAAGGCAAGGCAGATAATAGTGATTGTCGAATGAGTGAATCAGCTCGTTTGAGTCGCGTAATGCCATCTTTTCTTGATTGCCAGTAAACAAAAAAACCCCCGACACAAAATAATAATAAAAATAGTACGAATTTAAGAAGCCTAAAACAATTTTTTTTTTAACTATTGAAAAAATAGCCACAAATAGAACAAAAAAGGTATAAACGTGAAACCCTATAAAAAGAAAAATAATCTTGAAATTATGACCCTACTTACTTAAGTAGGGTCCTAATTTCAAGATTATTTAAAAAACAAAATCATACGGACTTACGTATGAATTTTTTTTATTAAATGTTGTCGGGGGACCGCTACTATTTTAAACTTTAACAGAGCGTTAGGCTAATAATGAGAGCGGTCCCCCGACGGGACAACATTTGATCAAAAAATTTCACGACATGCACACACACACATCAAACTTATAACACAACGTCGTTTTTGCGTCGGGGGTTATAAACTGTAAACAAGTAAAAAGTCAAAGAATTTGAAGGCTTACCCACGGGGGCTTAGCCTTCTAGAAATCTAAGAAGAATCTGCTGTCAAACCACATGTTACCAGTTGTGATTGGTTAACCACAATAATAATACATAATAACTAATCCTATAGGTAGACATAAGATTTAGCAACAGACTTAATAGGATAGGCTTTCAAAGACCGGGTCATTATTTCCCGTACAAAGGTGTAGTTGACCTAGTTAAGTACTTCAAACGGTAATTTTGAGTGACAGTCTCAATGCTTCGTCGCGATGGTAATTTATCTCAACCGTTCTTCTATACATACGGTCATTTATTATGATTATGATGTATATGAGTCTATTAAACAAGTAGTTAGTGACTTTTCACTTTTAGCCCTTTTTAATATAGGTAACTGACAATGCGAAATTTTTGTCAAAAAAATTACATAATTGTCGCATTTTCACAACAGATGCTGTTTATACGTACGAAAGAGAGAAAGAATAACGTTTATTTGGACACAGTTCGTGAAACACAAAAATACAAGTAACAAAATAAAAAAGCGAAAATTATGTTTTAACTACAATAGTGTTGTGCTTGTGGCTGCGCCAAAAAGGTTCAGTAGAAAACGATGAAGAAAAAAATTTAAATATTATTATTTATTAAATAGACACTTACATAGACAGAAAGACTGTCGGGTGGGCAACCAGGAACATTATACCGGTACCTAATAAAAGCTTTCGGACTTCTCCATACATTTTGCAACCGGGTGAACGGTCCACATTACCTGGCAGCCGAAGCGTGTGTAAAGTGCACAAGCAGCAATGTTATTCAAAGTTTGGTTAATGCCACTTAATATTGTTCTATCATTAATGCAGCAGACTTCCTTCTGTGTTTGTATTCAATTCAAAGATATTGTGCAAAACGGACGAACATAGTAGCTAAATTAGCTACACTATGAAGCGAAGGATATACGGTTCGTGAGCCGATTAAACTCATGCATTGTGCAAACACCACACAATGTTATAATCTTGATGCAGGAACCCAATTTTCAAAGATAACTATTATAATTTAACTAGTGAACAGTAATTTTGCAGTATTGTGAAAGTGAGTGGGAAGGAGTGCAAATCGTAGACACTTACAAAATCGCACAACATTTTTAACCCCCGACAAAAACAGAGCGGTGTGATAAGTTTAACCTGTGTATCTGTGTGTCCGCGCCATCGTAGCTCCTAAACGGCTGAACTGATTTTGTTTTTTTTTTTTTTCTAAAAGTTGTTGAGTATAACAGGTGTACAGGTTCGCGTTGTATGTTTGGCAAATAATGTTGTGTACTGTTGTTTCGAGTGTTATTTTTATTGTGATGGCCTTCGATCAATAATAGTACTAGATTAAGGATCAGGAACAAAAATCAGTCGCTCAAGTGGCCACGTTTGCACACACGAAAAGATCTACATTTCTTAGATAAAAGTTTAATAATATTAACAACTTCAGTTTATTATAAACCTTAATGCTTAAACATAAAGTTTAATTACCATTGCAAAATATATTTAAAATGTCGCTTGAAAATAAAATCATTCTATTATTAAATTTTCAGTCATTTATTCTAAAATGAAACTTAAAGTCTAAGTAATAAGGGTAAAAACATACTAATTTGAAATAAGACCACAAAAGTATCTGTGGTCTTATTTTTCGGGCCGTTTTTGAAGCGCTTATCGGGAATCTAGTACTATTATTGATCGAAGGTGATGGCCAATGACTAATTAATATAGCGTAAAACTTAGAAGAGTTGCAGTGCATCGAAGTTTACTCTCTTTGTTTTCAAGTGACATAAAAACTTTTATTTGCTGCGTCTCGCCTTGTGTCACTTGCAATAACACTTTAAGACTAACACATTAACACAGTCCAGCCGTTGGTAAATATTACCCAAAAAATACCTCCCCTTTATCGATTTTACTTCTAACCTTCTACAAAAATCGGTATAGTAATTTTATTCTAGGTGCATTGTCTTCACATATAATTAATGTACTTATACAAAATATTGTAAAGCATTTTAAAAGAGTAACGGTGGAGTTTCTTGCCCATTCTTCTCCAAACGAAATACCTTTGGGAAGGGGCGACTAGAATCCTACTAATATTATAAACGCGAGAGTTTGTGGGGATGGATGGATGTTTGTTACTCTTGCACGTAAAAACTACTGAACGGATTTGGATGAAATTTGGCACACAGATAGTTTATAACCAGATATTCCCACGGGAGCGAAATTTATGCGGGTGAAACCGCGGGTCGTGCTAGTCAATTCTATTTTTTGTAAATTTTGACCTTCAAAAGTTCCCTCTGTGTGTCTATTTGAAATAAACGATTTGTCTTTGACTTTGACTTCTATGTTAACTATTACCGAACACCACCCCTCAATCGATCATCAATGCTCTTATTGTATTTCCAGGCGCACGGCCTAAAGTCAAACCAGATCTATCGACAAGAACCCGACAAGATAAAACTACAGCAGCTAAAGAAACTCTTCACAGATCGAGGACCTACCTTCCCTTATCATTGGGACGTCGCAGTGGCTTGCTCTATGCTTAAATGCTTTATTAGGTAAGTGAAAATGACTATAGGTACAGTCACGAGCACCAATATGTCAACACTTGGCAACTTTTAATTGCGATTTTTTCGTGAAATAACGATTGTAACGTTGAAATACGACACATTACATAAACCTATGGGTTCGAAAATGCAATGTTTGTAACAACATAAAATTTCCTTTAAAAAATAAAGGAGTAAATCGCTTTTGAATAAAGTCGAGTGTATACATACTTTTGTTCGTGACTGTACACCCCTGCCAAACCCTTCAGGAAAACAAGGTGTGATGTGTGAAAATTACTCTTACTTATTTGACCGATCGGCGTGCAATGTTGACCTGTCAAAATGAAAGGCATTCCTTTAATTTATTATGACAGTTGGACAACATACATTGCGTTATTTATGTTGACGAATTTAAAAAAAAATTAAGCAATGGTTTAGCAATTTTATTCAATACCTTTCAGATTTTTTTTTGACAGGTTGCCACGCAGTTACGGTGCCGGACGCACGGTTCACGTACTGCGTGAAGGTTAGGTGTAATTCCCGCCTGAACCAATATTTGTTTGGGCTTCACTTCACTTAATTGTTCCGGGTCAGACAAACAGTTTCCTATGTGAGATTTTTATAAATATACCCTCGGTAAAGAAAATAGCTACCTACTTACCCTTATAATAGATTTATTTATGTTATTCTTATTAACTTTTTTATGTGAGCGTAATTTTTTAGTTTTCATGTAGAATTTTATTTTGAATTTTGTTTCTATGATTTAGATTTTTAATAAATATGTATAACTTGCCCTGACAGGGTCTACAACGGCTCTTAGCTATAAAAATAAAATAAAATACATTTATTTCGAGCAACATTAACTCATATGTGGAGTACACACAAATACAAATACAGACAACATACAAAGGCTAATAAAAATAAATAAAATAAAAAGGCAACATCTAACGGGCCCTGCTGACGGCAACATGCCTATCACAGCAGTGCCGTATGTATGGGCAGTCCACCCGGTCCGCGATCATCGCCAGTACAGCATATAAGCCTTTTGTGAACATCTTTATACCTTGTGGAATGCAAATAAACGAATATGAATATGAAAAAAAGGGGTTAAAATATTTTTCTTTTTCATTTATTTTAGTAGCATGAAAAAAAATGCTACACCCAGTCGTAAAGCCGGGATCAGTTCAGAGGGGCTTGTGGCTAAATGAAATAACAACCGCACGGGTCGATCGAGGGTTAAGCTACGCTTGCCGCGGTCGGTTCGTAGATGGGTGACCATCCATTGCATTTCTAGACTCCTCCTTGCCTCGGAAAGCACGTTAAGCCGTTGGTCCCGGAAGTAATTCATAGATCTTTGACAGTATTTACGGGTTAGAAGCCCAGAAGTCTTATCAAGGGGTATCATGTTCCTCAGTAACTAGGTTGTGGTGGTTAGATAGGCAGTCGCTCAATGTAAAATACTGATATTCCGGTTAGACTGGAAGCCGACCCCAACATAGTTGGAAAAAGGTTAGGTAGATTGATTTATTTTTTATTCTCGCTCGAACAAATATTTGTATGGGCTTCACATTATTCTTCTTGTTCCGGCCCAAACAAACAGTTTACTATATGAGATTTGTTAAAATAAATTCTACACTTAGTCGTGAAGCTATGATCTGTTGGAGACTAAGGTTAAAAGTGTGAGGTATACCCAAGACACTCACTGGCCCCATAGAGTCTTAAACGTTACAGCCCTTAAGGACTACACAATTTGTTGGTTAATTTAAGATCTCTCAAACCAAGAGTGTACCTAATTGCTAAAGCAGGTGGTTTTGGAAGAAGACATTGTAAAAAGTTGCAAACTTTTCGTGTGACCTTATCCGTACCATTATCATACCAGACTTTCGGACATGCAACAAATTGTTCAATAATTTAAAGTCCCTAAACGCAATTTATTAGCGGCTTCTAAAAGCGGGATCATGCATGCATACTTTATCCAGTATCAACCCTTATTTTAACTGTTCTAATAATTCTAATCCATACTTTTATCACAATTCCAGCGAACTCCCGGACTCTATTCTAACACAAGAGCTACACGGTCAGTTCGAACAAGCAACGGCTATCGCCGAGCCGCAGCGCGAAGCAACCATGCTGTCTCTCATAGCTAAGCTGCCGCCACCTAACTACAGTCTGCTGGGCTGGCTCATGACCCACTTTGCCTGCGTTGTCGCTAACGAACAGGTAACACTTTTATAGTAACTATACAAACCGTGCCTCGTGGTGGCGAGCGCGAGCGCTGAACGTGGGGTCCTGGGTTTGATTTCCAGGTCGGGCAAAGTGTTAGTAGTAGGTTTTTCCATTGAGAAACAGCCTGGAGGTTGTAAGTTGGCGGTGTGATATCCCCGTGCCTCGGAAAGCACGTTAAGCCGTTGGTCCTGCGCCTGATCTCTCTCCTGTTGTGTAGGATTGCCGTCCCATCGGACAATCAATGAGGAAGAGGGAGTGCACCTGTGTCTGCTCACACACTTGTGCACTATAATATCGCCGTATTGGTCGCCGTGCGCGAAATTCGGTCCAGAGGACTTTATTTATTCAGTTTATTTACAAGCGCTTGGTTCCCATTTGGCCAAAATTACGATATTCCATAGAAACTTTCATCTCCTATTTAATTAGCATAGAACTTTCTTAGTGCTCACTTTCGTTATAAAAGGGACCCTGTTGCTAAATTTCATGCTTCTAGAGTCTAGACCCAGTGGTCTAGGATGTACATTGTTTTTAAGTTTATTGTTAATAAAAATAATATTTACAATCTTCTAATACTAAATAAACTACAAATTAAATAAAAATATAGTATCCTATACTAACTAAAACTATTAAAAATATAAAATATTGCGTCGAAATATTGCTTCACATCGCTGTCGACTGGTAATGTACCCAAGAGAATGGCGGCATTGCCACGTTGTATGGCAATGCTTAGGCTCTGGCCAAAGTAAAAGCCAGCCCTTGGGTCACGGGAAGTGGAGAGTTCATTGAACAAGCAATGAGCACTCGGAACAATGAGCACTTTATTAAAATACGTGCAGCCACTATTCATGCTTCTTGCATTAGTCTGGAGTGCATTATTTTTACAGCAATTTCTAAGTACCTAAAACCTTTTGCAAAAAAAAACGGGCACTTCAGCAAATAACGTATTTCATTGGCTTCAGTTAATTAGATTATACTAAGTAGCCTGAATCCTCAGAACCTTGTTAATTAGTAAGCAGAGTTATTTCGTCATAAAGTTTAGAATTTTTGATGGATTTAATCAAAAATTATGTCAAAGTCCATACTAATCGTGAAGTAAGTTAGCTCCCTTCAAAATGGTTGAGCTGAATGGTGCTAATCGATGCGTCATGTTCGTGAACGGGCGCCGTCAGTAGGGACTGGTCAACTCTTTGCTGCTTATTTTATCTTTCAATATTTGAATTGTTTTTTTTATCTTTTCATTACGGAAGCTTTTAATTTTCTGCATCGTTCTCACATGCATAATTAACATGAATGATGTAACCAATACTTTGTGACCATATTATTGTGATTTAAAAGAGTGTCCATGGATTTTCTTGCCCGCTTTCTTCTCCATAGGTACCTACTACGCTTTGGAATGGGCAACTAGCTTCATCTTTTTGACTGACCGACCTTGACAATTCAAAAGTGCCTGTAATTGGTTTAGTTGAAATAAATAGTGAGTTTTTTTTGAGTTTTGTAAATAAATTAATATTAAAAAATCATTTTTAAAAACAAGCTTTTATTTAAATGCTCTAAGAAGAAGTAAAAACTTTAAATTGAATCAAAACCCATCAATTTATTGAGATTTACATGTGTAGATAAACAAGAACAATAATTACACATTACATATCAGTAAAGCCGTGTCTCCTGCGCGTGTTTTTTTTTTCGAAACATTACACAAAAAAACCTTACACACAAACATTTGTCTTCATATACACAAGCTGTCTCCTGCGTATTGAAATATTTTTAGATTAACACATAACACATTTTGTATAAATGAGTTCCGACGAGGAAGACGTGCTATCAGTTTTAGCAATTATAGACTCAATATCTAGGAGAAGACAAATTTCTAGTCAGACCTTATTTACGACTTCGAAATCTTGTCATTTACCAAGATCTACGGATTGTATGAATGTACACATGAATACAATAAAGAGATTTGATTTGATGACAGGTTTGGATTGGGCAATTTCTTTCGTATTTCTCAAACTGATTTTCAAGAACTGGTGAGATGTGCGCTGTGCGCGAGGCGGTAGAAAATGAAACAACCCCTTCCCCTCTTCACCCGCGCGGGGAAACTTTTCAAACATCGTGTTTGCATACACAAATGTGTATAGCCAAGCGTGCGATGTTGCGATGTTTTTGTGTAATGTTTCGAAAAAAAACACGCGCAGGAGACTCAGCTTAACATATTGCAATGAATAAAAAAAAATATCGTAGTGCAATTTTTACACAGGGAACAATTTAAACCGTCCGTTTTTTTTTTTTGCAAATGAGTGGTTTACCTGCTGAAAAACATTTTTGGGAGGACAGAATAATTACTACCCTTTTTAAGTTGTAATATACTCGGTAGACATAATTTTACAATAGTTTAACATTTTTATTTCTTGTTACCAGGCGAATCACGCGAACATTCAAACGATAGCGACTGCCATGGGCCCTGCGCTCAACATGTCGTTGAATCTGATGACTTACCTCATCTCCAAGGCAGATAAACTCTTCCCAGACGTCCAATTGACTAAGTAAGTTATACCTGAAGCTAACACTCAAACGAATAAGCATATGATTGGAACAGACAAACCAAAAGCAATCAGAGGGGCAATTCTCGTAATTTTAAGAACGTTCACAGTCTGATCTCTGTCTCAATCTGTCAAAAATACCTATAATTTCCAAACATTTTTGACATTGATTGTCGCCGAGATTTTGAACGTTTTTAATTACGGAAATTGGCAACCAACGTCAGTGAATTTTAACCGTCGTCACGAGTTAGCTCGCTACATAGTCAGACCGACATAGATACGCATAAAGGTTCACATATTCACAACAGAATATTTCACTTTCTGATCTAAATCGAAACAATTTTAAACAAATTATACGCGATTGCTGTTATTCAATGATTAGATATGCACAATTTCAGCAAAAACGCCGGAAAAATGAACCAAATAATGTTATTCATAAATTGTGCGAGGAAGTAAGCCTACAAAATCCGACCTATTTTCCTGGATTTATACGAGAGAGATGTTTCTATGATTATAAATCAATTCCCATGCCTTTTCTCTTACAGATACGTACCGCCTCTCGCATCAATTCCTCCAGACTTCCCAGAAACAGCCCCAGAGATAAGCCTGGAGCTTCGCAAACAAGAGTCCTTACTGAATCAAATACACGCTGAAATGCACGCAGGCTTCATAACACCAGCCCGAGACCAACAACTATGGGAAGCGCAGAGAATTGTTACACAGTTAAAGGTAAGATCATCATCATCATCTGCCTAACCTTTTCCCAATAATGTTGGGGTCGGCTTCCAGTCTAACCGGATGCAGCTGAATACCAGTATTTTACATGGAGCGACTGCCTACCTCCACAACCCAGTTACTGGGTAATACGATACCCCTTGGTAAGACTGGTTGTCAGACTTTCGGGCTTCTGACTACCCGTAACGACTGTCAAAGATCCACGAATGACAGCCAGGACCAACGGCTTAACGTACTTTCCGAGGCACGGAGGTAATAAAGGTAAGATCATCATTATTATAAATATTTGGTAAGACACCTAGCAGGTAATTCAGCTAACTACCTGTTAGTGGGTAATTTCCGAACTATACTGGGTTGAGCCTACAGTCCTGTATTTTACGTGGAGCGACTGCCTATCTGAGGGGTAATTCTCGTAATTTTAAGAACGTTCACAGTCTGATCTCAGTCTCAATCTGTCAAAATTACGTCTAATTTCCCTACATTTTGACAAGTTTTTGACATTTGTTTGTCGCCGAGATGAGACTGCGACTAGATTTTAAACGTTTTAAATTACGGGAATACGGGCGCTGATCTCCAAAAATGTGGTTAACATGATACTTCTTGGTAAGACCTAGTTGAATGCACTAATGTACATTAGTGCGTATCGCGCCGCAAAAATCCTTCTTCATCACTTTAGCACATTTTGTATGAATCGCACACTACATGCGGGCCACATCGAACTTTTTTGTATTGGAATGCAATGTACTTCGGCCCGATCCGACTGCGCCCTAACACAGCAATCCACTTCAACTGCAAGTCGGCATTAATGAAGACAGAGTAAAATTATTACATTAATTTAGTATGCATTGCTAGCTTGCTTTACTAAGGATTGCTTTTACCAAAGTCAGATATCTTTTATCCGCTAAATAAAATTGACTTCTGACAGTTCTAGAATGGAAAAATTGACAAAAATTCAAGATATAACTTATTCTAGGTATAAAAGTTTGGTGACATCCGCCCTAAATTAAATATTATACAATAATAAAATAAATAGCGGACGCTGGCACAGCTGCTGGACTAAGGTAGAACTGGGCTGACCACATCTGTCGCATGTCGGAGCATAAATACGCAAAAACCACCACTCAATGGATCCCAAATAGCATGAAACGACTTGGAGGCCCAGAAAGAGACGGCAGGATGAGCTGCGTGGTAATTGCGGAACAAACCAACTGCAGTAATGGTTTTCATTTTGTCAATTCAACAACATTCATTGCGTCCTTCCAAATCATTCAGATTGCGATTGAAATTACGCCCACACTATGAATTACTCCTGCATCGCGGGCGCGTTTACAAACATTTAAACTCGCATAAACCCGTAGGCAATACAAATATTTGTTCCGTCCGGGAATCGAACCCGCGACACGCAGCGCAGCAGTCGATCGCTCAGCCTCTGCGCCAACCTTGCCGTCAACTTCTTAAAGGATTCGCCCCGCAATCTCAGTAGACCGGGAAAAGAGGAAAGAGAGACATTTGTCCTGCAATGGGACAACACAGGCTTCTAAAATAAAGTGGCTTACAACAAAACCGGAACGAGTAAATTCGATGTGAATTTTCCATCAGGCGTTCGGACATCTGACTGCAGTCAAGACTGTATATTATATTCATAGGACCGATAACTATTTTAACCGAAGCGAAAATAGGGAATTAATGAAGGACTAAATAATTTGAACTTCTTGTTTTTAGTTCTTAAAATGTTCCGTATAGAATATAGATGATTATTTTTATTTAGCTTAAACTTTTTAGTGCCTGAAACGCTGGGCTGCCCCTAATTTGCAGCAAGTCCGGCTTCCCTCTTTCCACCTTTCTATTCCTATAACTTCCTTGGGCTTACTAGAAGATATGTCGAGTCCAGTTGTCCAGTTGACTATTCTACTGGGCTCACCGCGATGTTTGCTATTGCTGCTGTTCGGGGCCCATTGTGTGGTAATTTTTGCTAGATCTGGCAAACCCTGTAACATTTGAGCTTGGCATCTGTGTGGTCTAACTGAAATTGACCAAGGCTGTTAAATCCCAGGGCCGCGGGCTACCAAGTAGCCAACGCATTTTCCCGCCAAAAGCTATCAGCTGACGATAGTCTTTTGACGGAACAGATTTCAGGAGTTTCACACCAGGGTGCCTAAAAAGGCCACTTTAAGCAATACCTCTAAAAGCTATTCATTTCCTGAATTCCCAGCAGATCAACAGCAATTCCTCTAATTTTCGTAAAATTTCATTTCATATTTGGTGTAAACATTGCCGCATGAAAAAAAATAAAAACCGTAATTTTATCGGTAAATTTTTCATTACGGTTTTTATTAATCAAATTGGTTGTTTATTTTTATAGTTAATGTTATTTCATTGTGATATGAATTGCACACAGATCATATTACGAATTGTCAGTTTGTGACTATTTTACGATTTTTAATATGTTTCATATTGTTATCCTATTATGATTCTGCCAGTGGACTTTTTAGGCCCCCTGATCTAAAAATATTTTGCCAATTCAAAAAACATATTTTGCTTAAATCTTATGAAGCCATCCGCAATTAGCCAGCAATAAAACATGTTTTTTGACTTGATTTTATCATAGGACTTATAGATTTTTATTTAGATTTGTCGCCAAATATTTATAAGTTATGAATAAAAACTTATAAATATTTGGCGACAAATCTTTTTCTGTATCCCATTATTATCCTGCATGCAATGTATCATGTACACCATTTTTAAACAAATAAAATTTACTTGGCGATAAACCTCTTCAAAGGTATCAGTGAAGTTTTTTTAGATTATTCAAAGTATGTATGAGTAAAGAAAGAAAATACATTTATTTAGCACAGACTAAAATACACAACACATTATTTAAATAAGCACTACTAACTTAAAGTTAGTGTATAGCTGTAGGCAAGTTTTATTTACTTGATGGCCCGCCGGCTGACACGGAATCGAAATTCGATGAGCAGCCTTGAATAGACAATACTCGACTCATTTGCGTTACAGGGAAAATACAGCTTCCTCATTTTGCAGTTGTTATTAAACTAACCAATACCAACTGTTTTATAGTATCCAAATGTGGTTTTATTTAGAGTTAGTGCAATGTATTCCATATATTACGTAAGTTTTCTTAATTAGTACTTCTTCTGTCTACATAATCAGCCTATTAATGTTCCAACTGCTGGGACACAGGCCTCCTCTCTGTAAGAAGAAGTGGGCCATAATCCACCACGCGAGCCCAGAGCTTGTTGGTGGATTCTTTCCTTTTTATTCTTCTGCCTGTTCTTGTCCAATGTTACTCGGGGTTTGCGCAAAATGTATTACTCTTCCATCAACTTCCCTCCCTCAATATATCTTTTTTTTTTTTCTTGAGTTCACTGACTAATACACAAGTATTACAGCTCCTCCTAAATATAAAACGTATACTTTAGTTCCAATAATCAAATAAGAAAATCACAATAATGAGGGTAGAGGAAAATACCTCGAATCAATCTATATACTTATAATAAATCTGTAGAAGTGAAAATTCTGTACATTGAAGATATCAAAAAAATAAATGGCGGGGGGTGTTACTAGACCGACACCGAACCCAAAAATGTGATTAAAAAAATTTTTGTCTGTCTGTCTGTCTGTTTGTTCAGGCATCATGCAAAAACTACCGGTTCGATTACGATGAAACTTGGTATAAATATTCATTATTATCCTGGGCACCACACTGGGTACTTTTTATCCCGGAAAAGTATATACAATAAAAAACAAACTTAATTTTGCGGTTCGATCCCTAGACCCGATTACTGCGCCAACCGCAAATAATAAGTTTGTCGTAGGTTACGTCACCCGCAGTGGAGTTCACTAAGGTTATGCTCTAAATGTAGTGCTGAAGGTTGAATTTGGCTTGCACCATTCGCAGCACACGCGTGGCGCGCGGCAGCCACGGATCGCTACCGTATATACCTAACGACATTTTTTGAACTTTGATTTGACGGACGTGTCGAGTGGCGAGCGTTCGTTCTTATTTTAACTGCTACTTGCAATTCTAAACCGTGCTTTTCAGTGCGACCTTTTTTTTCCTTTTAGTTTTTAGAGTTATTTAGGTTTATTTTGACCGTAGTGACCGTAGGTTATTTTATACTACTGTTAGGTAGGATTAGTCATTCGTATAGATATTAGTTATTATGGATTTTGCTTATTTATTGAGTTTAGTTATCATCACAAATAGGTTTATTTAGGTAGGTAGGTATTTTATTTTCTGTTATTGAGTTTTTTTTTTATTAAGTAGGTACTTAGGTAAGGATATCATATAGGTACCCTCTTAATCACCACTAATGAGACACAATTGGTTTTCTATTGTAATTAGCCACAAAGGGCCCGCGAGATAGATGGCATCCTGGGGAAGCACTGCATACATTTTATCCTGTTGGCACGTTCCCGTGGGATAATTTCCGACATCCACGCGGGCGAAGCCGCGGGCAGAAGCTAGTTTCAAATAAGTTGTTCCATTTTTTTAATTGTTACCGTTATTTACCAGTGCTGCATAACATTTTCTTATTACATTTCTAAAAAGTATTTATTTTGCGCAAATGAGAGAGCAAATATTTCAAATTTCAAAACAGTTTCAACGTTATGTTTAAAACATAACATTGTTGTAATTTTGGTGGTTTTCCTCGTGTTTTATTTATCATATTTTGTAACTAACTATGTATAATAATTATAACACAAGTACCTACTTGTTTGCTAGAGGTTATTATGACAGTGGTATTAGTCACACCGGTTCCTTATCGCGGTTGTCTACAATTTACTTAACTATTATTAGCTCTGTCAATAAAATAACTTCATTACGTTTGGTCCCGGAAATTCACCGACGAAAGTTTAAATTTTTTGGTCATTAGTGGTGTAAATCCTTTGATCATCAAAACTCTTAAAGATCTTCGAATTACCTAGTTTTATTGGCCTAATTAGTACCTCGTTTGACATGCATTAGTGATCGCAATATGTTGATTTTAAAAGGAGTTTCCTATTTATTGTTATCTGAGCTCTTAAAAAAAAAACTATGACTTTTAATCATATTTATATGCTTTTTCTATATCTGTTTGTTTTTGTATTATAAAGACTTAAAAGGACAATGCTCATGGATGTATGGAATCCCGTAGCATGCTACATCAAAGTCAAACTGTTTTTTATAGACTACACTTATCATATTAACTCCTACAAAAGTTGTTTTTGTAAACAAAACCCGGGTTTCGGAGATTGACATGTCACCACGGCCATGATTGCTGTAAAAAAATGATAATCGTTTTAATAAAAATTCTATTCTATTTTATTCTAGTTATTTTTAATTAATGTAGAATCGGCGTAGTATAATTTTTTACATGTTTTTTGAAAGACATGATCATGACACTCAAAATCCAAGGTTATGTTAATCATATCATTTAAAACGGAAAGTCATTTAAAGGGAATAAAACAATATCAACACTTTTTTACTTTAAATTAAATTCCCTGTTCAAAAATCAAATCCCCGACGCGTAAACTCGTAAAAAATATGAAAATAATTATTACTATAATATTTTGGTATTGATGCATGAGAATTTTTGGTACGACTTTTGCTCATTGTCTTTTGTGAGTTTTTACGTAGGAGGTAATCTTCGGAACTACTGATTTCGATTTCAAAAATTCTTTCACTAATGCGTACCTACTAGTATTGCCGAGTTCACGCGGACGAAGTCACGAACAGAAGCTAGTACACGCGACGACACATCATACTGTATATTTCCAGTTTTATCTGACCTCACATCGTATATGCTTTTCGTCAAGAAGTCAGCTTATACTGGAAATGCATAGCTTGATATGTGATACCTACATAATTTGAATATAATATTCATCAAATTGTTAAAATATTCACACAGTGTCAGATCATTGATCATTAAATGAATTGACATCATGGATTCCTAAATGAGTTGCGTAATGACTAAACAAGACAAACTTGTTTCGAATCGAAAGTATCTTTAGCATTACCGTACAGAATTAATTAGTGAAGCTTGAATGATAGATGCTGAAGACAATCTTTAAACGTTTTTTGTTACAAGAATTTTGATAGATTCTGTCTGTACTATGTCATGTCGCGTTAAAATTTCCACAACAGGTTGTGATGCCATTAATCAAGTTCCACTTGAATATTATGTTTTAATTTACATAACAGTATTTTTTTTGTTTACAATACGGCACATGCAGATTTATTATTTAAGTAAATGAACTGTCCATTAATAAAAATCTTCTATTACAGAGAAAACTTCGCTCAGTACAGAAATCAGTGGAACCGGCAAACTCTTTACAACCACAACACGCATCTTTAGACGAAAAACCAGAGACTAGACCAGAAGAAGAACCAGCGCGAAGAAACTCACAACCTTCCCAACCATCACAACCCACACAAATTACAGAATTACAACAACATACACCACAGGAAACAACTGAAGTAAAAACACCGAACGAACCATTCCTAGAGCCGAAAGAATCTCCCAGCACAGAACCGATATTCGAAGCAGAATTCGAAGACAATTTCGAATTCCCGAAACTCGAAACTAAAAAAGAAACGCCCGAACAAGAGATCCCTCCCGCAGAACCGGTTAAAGAAAAACCAAAACTCACAGAAAAAGAACTCAAAGTATTGAGACTTGAACTTGAAAACGCTGAATACCTACAACTAAAGTCATTACTCCAAGCGAAAATCAACTCTGAACAGTTTGAAATAGTGAAGCTTAGGAGTCATGTTGCTTTGAAGAATAAGCAAGCAGAAGGCGCGCAAAGTGCGAAGGACAGTAAAGAAAATAATACGCCAGAGGAACAAGAATTAAGACAAAGACTGATAAAGGAAAATGCGTTGTTAGAACAAAAGAGAGTTAATCTAATCAACCAGATCTTCCAAGAAAGAGTTGCTTGTATACAACTGAAAATAGAGCTCGCTATGAAAGAAATATTATCGAAATCATAAGCTTGATAGTGAGTAAAGTATGCAACCATTCCTAAAGTGTTGTGAAAATTGATAGAATCGATAGACGACTATGGTTTCTAGCTCCTAATGGGTCCTGAAACATACCCAATAAGGAAAATCAACAATTCGCACTATACGAATTCGCAGGCGACAGTTGATCATAACGTATAAGGTTCATAATATAAGTGAAGAGCTCCCATTTTATAATATACAAGCTATGAAGCCACGAAACATTGAAACAAACTATTTGACGTCACGACCTAAATGGAGCCCAAGGGTGATTATAGACTTGGAATGTAATGTTACCAGAGATTCGACATGTAATTTTGTTTCGCGAATCTCTACCTTTCCTAAAGCATGATGTCTACTAGCAATGTTTTTATTTAGCACAATGTAGACGTTGACAGCAAGTGGACTTGCTGCAAGTTTCATTACAGTCGGTTTACAGTTATGTAACGTCTGATTTTGCATCCCTTTTATTCTCTTTAAGCTTCTCTTCTCTCTTTAACCTTTATTCTCTTCACCATAAGGTTTATGTCAGAGGAAAAATAACGGTGAATGGACTGTAACTAGAACTGTCAACTTGTGCATTGACTTATTAGTAGATATCAGCCGTAATATAGTCTCAAATATGTTGCTTAGCGTAAGTTTTATTTATTAATATAATATTCGTTAAATGTTGTTCAGCTAAGGAAGTAACAATTGAACTATTTACGACATTGACTCATTTTAACAAGGCAATCTTATCTTTTGCGCATATCTAAGACTGCAGTAATATTTATTATTACCTAAATATATATACTAAACGTGAATGTGCATTAATAATGGACTCATTATAATAACTCAATTTACTATTGCTTGGACATAATTTGACATTCTAAATGCAAATTATTATCATGATGAAGTGTAAAGCATTAAAGAACTTCCGTATTTAATTTATAGATTTATCAAATTTTATTGATCAAATAAATGTTGTACAAAGTATTTTTGTTTTCCTTCACACCTCAGTCAACCATGCTACCCCTAGCGCGAATCGCGGTTGGTTACTGGCCTATAGGGTATAGCGCGAATCGCGGTTGGTTAAAGGGCTATGGGATCTGGCGCGAATCATGGTTGGAAAAAGCATAGTATAGGCATAGTATAAAGCGGGAAACGTGGTTGGATAAAGGCTGTAGGGCCTAGCGCGAATCGCGGATGGTTACAGGGCTATAGAGTATAGCGGGAGTCTTCTTTGGATAAAGGGCTATTGCGCGAATAGCGGTTGGTTAAAGGCATATAGTGTAAAGCGCGAATCGTAGTTGGACTAAGGCTTTAGAGTATAGCAGGAGTCGTGGTTGGATATAGGGTACCGTCTAACTCGAACCGTGGTTAAATAAAGCTATAGGATATAGCACGAATGATGTTTGGATAAAGGGCGATAGGTTACAGCATCCGTGTATGCGCAGCACGTGACCACTACGTGCTACCGACCTCCCCAAGGTCGTGGTAATGAAGTCTAGTCGTCACTGTAAAAAACCCGCGACCTTGTACTGATAAAAAATTTAAAACTTTCATAAAACGTTACAGCTGACGCACATACTTATGTAGGTACCCCACCCAGACTAAAGTATCAGAACTAGCAAAAATTACCTACTTTGTGTACCAACGTAATGTCATGCAGTTTATTCTAGAATTATTGTTTCTAACTTGCAATAATTATTTATCAATGTTCTAATTGCATAACCATATGGCCTTATCATCTGTATATCAAAACACTATCGCGATAAATACGTATCTTAATTACTTATAGATTTCTTGTAAAATGATAGGTGCAGTGTTTAAAACATATTCTGTAGTAGATGGTCAGTCATATGACTTCTGTGTTGAATTAATTCATCTTTTTCCTACTATTTCAGACTAATCCATCCATGGAATTTATGTAAAATATCACTATTAGAGACATCGTTCTAGTAGGTACAATTCCGTAACGTTAATGTCATCACTTGGGATGTACAGTCGGCGTAACAATGTCATGATTTAGGAGGTACAGTCGGCGTTATATTTTCCGAATTTAGGAAATACAGTCAGCATAACAATGCCATCATTTAGGAGGTACAGCCGGCGTAACAATGTCGTCATTTAGGATGAACCGTCGGCGTCGGCGTAACAACGTCATTATTTAGGAGGTACACTGTTACGCCGACTGTACCTCCTAAATGATGACTTTGTTATGCCGACTGTACCTCCTAAATGATGACATTGTAATACCAATCGGTATTACAATCAGTCGGCAGTAACAGTGCCATTATTTAGGTGTTCCAAAAATTATCGCAAGTGTGAGAATCTACCTATTAGATCAGGTACTCTACAGCCCATTACATAAGATTTGACAAATTTTCATTCATAAACATTTGATACTTATTTATCAAGACTTGCATATCTAGGTATTGTACTTCGACCGTGCCTAGATACCTACTTACATATCTCCATACTTCTACAATGTTTGTTACTTTTATTTTTCTTGTATAGAAATAACTTTATTCCACGCTACAAACTAATATGCAATTAATATAGGTGATGACTGATGATACGATCTACAAGCAATCAAATCAAGTGTCTAACAAGTTTCAAGTAGCAGTCATTTTCAAGAACTGTTTGAGGACTATTACTAGGAGCCTATTGTAATTATCGTCCCACGTTCCTATAGGTGTATAGGACCGTAGGACGTAGCCTGCAAAGCACAGTGTGTGCGAAAGGTTCAGAGAGTCTACTCCGAAGTGGTAAATGTATCGTAACGGCCAAACCCGTTTCCTGCTACGAAGTTACTATTTGGTTCAGTCGGTCTCAATCCTACACTCCTACACTCTTTCGAATATTGACTATGGTCCCGACCCAACTGAGCCGATCCGAACTTTTTTCGCATTTTTCAATAATATTCGGTTCGGCCATGTTTCGGTCCGATCCGATCATTCGAATGTGTCACTTCGGAGTAGACCTCCTGGAGTGGCGACTGCATACCGGAAGACGTAACGTTGGAAGGCCTCCCACATGGTGGACCGATGACCTTGTAAAGACAGCTGGAACCCGTTGGATGCGAGAAGCACAGAACCGGTCGAAGTGGAGGTGCTTGGGGGAGGACGTGTTTCGGCTGAAATGATGATGATGCACAGTGTGTAATAAAATGAGTGTTATACATAAATAATACAGGGTGGTATGTATGGACTTCGACGCGCAACCAGAAGGCGTATTCTCGTAATTTAAAACGTTCAAAATCTAGTCGCAGTCTCATCTCGGCGACAAACAAATGTCAAAAACTTGTCAAAATGTAGGGAAATTAGAGGAATTTTTGACAGATTGAGACTGAGATCAGACTGTGAACGTTCTTAAAATTACGAGAATTGCCCCTCTGTTACCATGGATTCAGTACCTACATGATTCTGAAACTTAAAATTTTTCGTAGGTTATAAAAAAAAATTGGCTCTTCCATAAATTTTGACCGCATAGGTAGGTAATTGTACTTTTCTATGAAACAGCGGATTTAGGTAGGTAGTTGCACTTTTCCATGTAGGTACTTAGGTAACAGTAGATTTCTTTTTGATAACCGAGGAAAAATTTCTACGCTAGGGGGATTAAAATCATGTGCTATTTACAGTTTGCGCGTCCCTGCCACACTGTATAGGTAAGTACCTATATTAACTTTACCAATCGACCAAGGTTGATGGTTTTCCTAAGCCATAAAGCGCAAGGCTAGAAGCATTACCTATGCCAGTAGGCTGCTTAAAGAGCCTGAGCTATATCACAGGTAGAAGCAAAACGGTAGAATATTGGTGTGATCATAATAAAATGATGGATGCCAAACAACAGCATTAGAAATTATATTTGCAAATCATACATTTCATATAAAAAATTGTTGCTAAAAGCCTCATTCATTAGTCAAAGGTCGGCCTAGCAACACCGCCTGCAAGTGCTTTGGAAGATGATTCGACTTTCTTTCTAATTTTTATATATATTAAAAATACACATTTGCCTACGTATATAGGCAAATTTAAAACAATACGTACAAAAAATCGTGTAAAAAATCCATTTTGTATGTTCCACTTATTATGAAATAACAAGCGTTGTAAACAGTCACGCGATACTGGCGAAGACAAAAGAAATATTCCATCGAGTGCACCGCAATCGAGTTAGCACGCCAGGGGTCGTAACTATCCGGACTTAATTATCTATTATTTTATTACGTAACTTTAACAGCTAATCTTGGAACTAAAATGAAAAAATTAACTGCTAAGATGAAACTATTAAATCGATTGCGGATACAATTAGCCGAAAGTTAGGTACCTACTAAAATGATACGATAGCGAGTCTTCAGTCTTCAAGATGATTTAGTTTATAAGTTTATTTATTTCATAATCAACAGGTTTTAACAAATGTACATGTACAATGTGTGTGTGTAATGTACGGACGCCAGCAGGTCAACCTACCCGAAACTGTCAGATTTTCCCAATCAACATTGAACCTAATGCTTTGGCAATAAAGTCGAAAATCTATTAAAGAAATCTGACAGTTTGTAGTAGCTTGATGTGCTGGCGTCTGTACATGTTTGTAAACGCACCCACGATACAGGAGATATTCCTGGGGCAATGTTTTTAAAAAAAAACTTGAGAGGTGTCAAGGGACACCCGGATGGAACGAAGTTCAAAGAGAGAGAGAGACAGACAGTGAAACACGCGCACGCCGCACGGCTTACAACTATAGCAAAAAGTGTCGTTCCAACTTTTGGTCTTAATTTTTTCCGTCTAGCCCCCTTTCGCAACGCGCGATAAGGAACTTCGTTCCAACAAAACAAAACAAATACATTTTAGAGGTCTTCTTTTAAGTATAGAGATACCTGTAACAGAAGACCTCCCTCTTCCATGTGTATGTGTCGTACACATGATTTAAAGGCGTGTCCGTGGAGTTCTTTGCCCGTGTAGCTTCAGTTTTCTGTCTGACCGACCCCTTGACAATTCAAAAGTGCCTGTAATTGGTTTCTTTGAAATACATGCTTTGAGTTTGAATTGGGACTGAGAAATGTTACCGTGTATAATCAACTCATCACGAACACTAATTATGTATAGGTACTCTTAGCAACTTTTAAAATTTAGTTATGTCCCGTTGTACTGATTGTAATTTTATTTTATCACGAACATAGTAGGTACTTTAGAACTTGGAACCCACACTATTTTATTTCAAGAGAAAATCGCTTTTGAAATTGGCTATCTGTATACATAACATGCTCGTGACTATACCGATATATAAAGCCAAATGAGGTGATGACTAATTCATTATATTATTTAATGCAGATACACAAGGTCACAAAAGCAACCGTTTGGGTAGCCAAACGTATGAGCTGAGCAGCACCTTAAAAAACATGCTTATCGCTGTAGAAGTAAAAACCGGCCAAGTGCGAGTCGGACTCGCGCACGAAGGGTTCCGTACCATTATCTATAAAAATCAATCATGAGTTTATTGAATGAAAGGTAAATTGCGGTTTATGATTTATGACCAAAAAAACTAATTACTAGATCTCGTTCAAACCAATTTTCGGTGGAAGTTTACCATATTATGTACACACACGTGTACATAATATATTTTTTTTAGTTTTATCATTCTCTTATTTTAGAAGTTACAGGGGAAGACACATTTTACCTCTTTGGAAGTGTCTCTCGCGCAAACTATTCAGTTTAGAAAAAAAATGATATTAGAAACCTCAATATCATTTTTAGACCTATCCATAGATACCCACAGGTATGGGTTTGAGAAAAAAAATTTGGGTTTCAGTTCTAATGGTTCTAAGTATGGGGAACCCCCAAAATTTATTGTTTTTTTTTCTATTTTTGTGTGAAAACCTTAATACGGTTCACAGAATACATTTACTTACCAAGTTTCAACAGTATAGTTCTTATAGTTTCGGAAAAAAGTGGCTGCGTCATACGGACTGACAGAAAGACAGTCATGACGAATCCATAAGGGTTCCGTTTTTGCCATTTGGCTATGGAACCCTCAAAAGGAGACAATTCAATTTCATTCTGTATTTCCTCCCACATTTAACCTGTCTTCCTTTAAAGCAAGAGTGAACAAGCATCTTCTGGGCACGCTCATTCCATCATAGACCTCATCCATCGCTTTTCATCAGGCGTAATCGAGGGCAAGAGCAAGCCCATTTAGCAATACAAAAAAAGACAGGACGTGGCAAAATACCATACAGGATGTAAGTACAGTCAACAGCAAAAGTAGATGATCAAAATCAGAAATTCAATACTAATGAACAGAACTGTGTGGCGTCTAAGTGACTCAAAAGTATGTGATTGTAAATTATACCAAACATTTACTACTAGTACAGCTGCCATATAGCTGCGAACTCCGTTCATTAGTATTGAATTTCTGATTTTGATCATCTACTTTTGCTGTTGACTGTACAACAGACTACTCGCTATCAATTCGACAATTAATTGTAACGGTTTTGTATGTGAAAGCCGGTTATCTTTTTCTCTTAGGTACACCAAAAATGAAATCGTGTCTAGGCTATACTTGATAGCAAAAGTATTCGTACTACAAACTAAAACAGGATACGACAAAAAATCAATAGGGATCGTTGACACGATTTCTTCCGGCTATCCAGCCCAAAATAAATTTTAATAATTCTAAGCATGACTTGCCATATTAGTCATTCGACTTCGGAAACGGTGAAACCAATCGCTACTGTTTATACTAACACCCACACTGGATAAACCTGTCTTTTTGCATTCAATTTTAAAGCTTATGGATCTTGAAAACATACTGACCTTGATCCAGTAGGTAGGTAGGCAGGTCTCTTAGTACCTAATATACATAGGTACCTAATGGATTGTAGCATTTCTGGTCGTAGGCGTCACTGGCCAGCCATGATGGTTACAAGAGAGGCCAAACCCCAAATCTGTATGCAAATTAAAAGCGAATGAGATCACCACATTGTGAAGATTTCGACCTTCGCATTTTGGTACATAATGTGGCTATTCGACAACAACAGTTAGCATACATCAAATAATCACTTCAAGGTTGGGTTCAACGCTGTTTCGCTGAATAAATGCATAATCGTTTTGCCCTATACTCGTTAACATACCTCGATGTTTTTGCAAGCATTGCATACATATGTATAGAGAAACTCATTATGACATGAAAGAAATACCTACACTAACACCGACATAGATATCTTTGAGAACTAGTGCGCTTGTCTAGAAAGTATTCATTATATTAGACATATGTTCAGAAACGTTTTTGAACTGATAAAATATAAACACAGTTTGATTATAATGTATTAGAGATTAGATAAATTCGTTGCTTTACGTTGATAATTCGTCATATTTTGTGCTTTGACTTATTGTATTCTAATAATGGACGCTGGAATTACCTTTAATTAGACGTCTAGTCGCCTCTAATCTTGTTCCAGGGCTTCATTAGCATAAGTGTTTAATAACATCTTTGTTCACGACCCAAGTACCGTTCTTAAGGACTTAAACGCACATCATTATAACAAAACAATGCTGTTTTTATGTACAGGTTTGTGCTAACCGTGTTTATATTTCCTAAGCATGTCATCATTTGAGAAAATACCATCACATTTCTAATTTTATAAAGCTGTGGGTGTATTTTCGGATATCCGCGGGATCCGGTCCCCTTGTTTTTCTACTATACTTATATAAATGTTGGATTCATTTATTTCAGACTTCATTCCCACATAGAAAATGAGATTTACCTGAGCGAAATTTGATCATTGATGGCACTAGCCCGTATGAGTGTAGCCAGTCTTGTTAGCAGTCGACAATTAATTAACATAAGGTCAACCGTTAACCTGTTCACCTAGTTTCTGCATATACAACTGCACAGACAGGTGTGTTACTGGGTAGGTAGGTACATGTGTAGGTAATGCCAAAACATGTGATATTTTGAAACGATATAGGGATTAACAAGTACGAATTAGGTAGTCCTTGAGAGATATACATTTATAGGTCGTATAAGTATATATCAAGTTCATATTAATTAGCAACGGACAGACCTTGTCCTTTTATAATTATCGGCATTTAAAAACAATTGCAGTGTACCTACTTATTGAATATGAGGTAAAGTGCACTAACAAGAGGAAAAAATGTATAAAACGTGTGTTTGCACTCGCATAACAACGTGCAGTTATTTGCTTTCACTGCTAAAAGTACCTCTCTATCTAACTACCATAAAGTTTCGTCATTTTTCTTTTGTTGATCCCAAGAAAATAGTCCAAGTCGTAGGTTGGCACATCCACAGCACATTAGGTAGGTAGATGCCTAGCATTTCATCATACTAACAAGCCTACGACAAAAATGGAAGTGTGAATAAATCAACCTTGTTTTAAAAGGCATGTAGCTAGGTGATTTATCTGTGTTAAGTAAGTGTGTATTATCTTTTGTTACTTACCTTGCCTGTAGGTTTTATCATTGGATATTATTTTATATTACCTATATCAACCTACACACGTAAGCGCTAGGTACTTACAAAGTGTTTTGCCTTTCAATATAATTCAATTGTTGCTAGCACTTGAGTATGTCTCCGTATCTAACCAGAATTATAGGTATATAACTGTCTGAGTATTAAATTATCTATTTCAATTTACATCTACGATCTAAAACTTCGATTCATAAGGAATAGTTCGATCATTAGAATCATGGTTCCCAATGTATATGCATCTGTGTTTGTTTAGATACTCAGACACTCCCGCAGAGAAATATTTAGAGGACATAGTCGAGGCAACAGATAGTCATAAGACTCATAAGCATAGAATCTATGCAACGAAATCCCGGAAGTCTGAAACAATCCGATCTGTAAATACTTCACCTTAGCGGAGTCTCTCGTTAGTACTCGTAGGTTATATCGTTCTATGAACTCTTCTATCTAGTTCTATATTTAGTGGGAGTGCTATATATAACCCCCGTCAAAACTGAAGGGTGTTATAAATTCATCCTTATACGTGTGTTTGTTTCTTGTGTCACAACTTACGCACGGCCGGATTAGAAGTGAAGTTTTTTATTCAGAAGGATAAAATAAAGTGATTCCACGAATTCCGCGGTAATCCCAAGTGATGAGTGATACTTTTTTTTGTGCAAAACGAAAAAACATGAAGAGCATTCGAAAACGTCTTCGCGTTGCGGTAAAAAGTGAGACAGACTTGAATTGTGTTCGGAATCCATTGTACCACACAAATATTTCTCACCGCAAGCGCTAACAACTTTAACAATTTTCGTTCTAACGGTTCTTCCAACAAAACTCGTATGAGTAGGTGAATACAGACGTGCAAAGTGCATTCGATTCTAGTCTCTACACGAGAGCAATACTTGTTACAATCCCGATCGTGCTCTACTGTGAATAATCTATGTTATCTGTTGTAAGATATTGTTGCAACAATAATCTCGTTGTTTGTGAGAATCGGGTTTCTATTCAGTTACCAATTATCTAATGACTGTGAATTATTAGTGATAAAGGTCTCTAGTTAATATTGACATTCATTAACAGAAGTGCTTCCAGGAATAAATTAGTGTTTAGTAAATATTAACAATGCAATGTGAAGTGGTCCTATCGAATTTGGGACATTTGTTTTAATATTCATTATATAATGAGGCGCTCGGCGATCGGTCGCCGCCTTGCGCGCTTTCACTCCGTTCGCTATTAATTACGTACACGATTGTGTTCAGTCGGTTATATTTACTCAACTGTTTCGACTGCTGAAAGATAAAGAAATAGCTAAAGTGGCGCGCTACACGACGCTCGTATCTTATCGCATCCACTCTATTGATCACTCGACACATATCGCGAACGGCTCGCCTTATACGGACGACCGTGCCACCTTTATTGTCCAATTTAACATATAGACGTGTACTGTTATAGGCGCGATGTTACCGGTGAACTCATAATGTGCGTCGTACAAAAATAGAAATACAGTGTTTACAGGAAAATAGTATCAATAACAAAGTGTTGCGGTTTGTAATTGAACGGAAATGGCGGCTAAATCGCCAACCATGAGTGTGAAGTCGCGGGAAATAATCGGCGAGGAGCAGTTCAGTCAGCGCCGCGAAGTGTTCGGCAAGCACGACACTGTGTTCCTGCCGCCCGCGTCGCCCACGCCCGCCTCCTACCGCGAGGTCGATCCCATCGTCACCTCCAACCACGGCAAGACCACCGCCAACTTCAAGCGCAACACGCCTGGCTACTCCAGCATGCGGGAGTCACGCACCGACGAGCGGGTCTTCGACTTCCGACCCAGGAAGTACTCCGACAACTTCACCTCGGAGCTGAACCAGAGCGACGATGTGGAGTACAGACACACCATGACTGAGAGGACGCGCCGCCTGTCCAAAATGCGGCGTGACTTCATGACTTCCAACCTACACGAGCCAGGTACTACCAGCCCCTTCAACCGCTCCGGGACGCGGGCTTCCATGCCGGCTAATACTAACACTTCGCCATTAAAATATAAAATTGAGAGTCCCAATTTATACAAGTTCCCGTTCGCGGAGCCCTACTCGACACCGACGCCGGTGCGCCGAGTGATTGTTGATCTAGGACCCGCCGATGAAGAAGCCGGTGGCAAGGAGAACCAAGATCCAGGAAGACCGCGACATCAAAGCTTGACGCATGAGCCACCCAATAAAGTGGATCAACAAAAATTGTTTGAGGAGATACTGAAGAGATATTCACCACAGCGGAAGCCAGTCGACTGGCAGTTACCTCCTACCAAGCCCAGGGTGGTCGCGTCTGTTCCTAAATCTAATTCTAGTGTGGCCGATAGTATTGATAGTGGAGATAAGAACGACAAAAACGAAAAAGGTGATGATAACGTGTTTGAGAAGAAACAAAATGGTGAAGTGGCTGCGGCAGTTCTAAGTGAAAATTCTGTCGAAAATCCCGTGGAAGTTAAAGCTGAGGTCATACAAAATGGACCGGAATCATTAAGTACGGAGGCAGGCGCTGCAAAGGAAAGTGAGTCTAAAACATCACAATCTGAATTAGACGAGAAACAGGATCAAGTGCCGGAGCTGTCGACAATTCAAAGGCAATTGAGTAAAGACTCAGCCAAAAAACCTTTAGAGAACAAAATTGTAGATTTAAGTATACCCGCACTGCTACAGAAAATGACTGCTGAGGGTGACAACCTGGAGAATACGAGTAAAATGCAGAAAAAGGTGAAGAGAAAACGTAGTTTCTTAGACAAGTTGCTAGGTCGCAAGAAGGACAAATAGTAGCGATATATTGTAACATTGATGTGATATTGAATATACTGCAAATAATGCAGGACAGCCAAAGATTTAAAGAAGCATGACGTCATTTCTGTAATCTTTTGATATGTAGATATTGCTTTATATCGCAAAGGAATAAACCGCTAGATTTATTTATATCTAAAATAATTAAGGCCAGTCTTCCTCTGTTTTTTTTATCGTAATGCATTGGTTGGGTTATCACTCGCTGATAATACTAAGTGCCATGTGACACGCCCTATCTGCCAAATTCAAACGGTTTTATAACAAATAATGTTTAATGTGAATAACTAGTATATAAGAGAATTTTAATAGTTGTGCTATTAACGTTGTATATTTTGTTACTATTATTATTTGTTTAATTAATTAATACTTGGTACATCCTGTAAATTTTCCGTAAACGTGCCTTAGTTTATCAAGAGGTACAATTCTATGATGTCATTATCAGTACTATTAATAACTTGTTCCATATAATAATGTTACAATTCCCATACAAATACTTCAGAGTTCATAAGCTAGTGAGCCTTCGAACCAAATATTTTCATAATAAATTTATTGTTTTTAATAATTGTATTTTATTGATTCTCTTTAGAAATAAAAAAAAACAGAAATCTTTGATGAAATTATATTTCAGAAAGGTCAAAGGTCAAATAAATATAATTAAGTACATAAATATCACAGTGCTTTTCTTACAAAGTATATTATAAATAAATTACTAAGGAATTTCAATGTTGCACACCTAAATGAAAGTCAAACGTTGATGTTTTAATTAATTGGTATTTAATTAATTCATTTATCTACGTAAGCAACTGATAGTGCCATTTGCTCCTACTTGATTGATTGCTTAATACATTACGAAATCAGATCTAGAATGTAGCTTACACACAAAACATACATTTTCGACCGACATTGTTATGTAGCATTGTATTTTTATTTTGCGTGACTGAAACGAATTCAATGACACCTTTTTGTCGAAAATGGTTGCAGGCTAATTGGGTACAGACAGAAAATAACACGTAATACACACAAAAATATGTAACAAAACGCAAAAAAATAACTATTGGATAAGCATCAGGGAAATAAGAACAGGCAATTATTTTGCCATAACCTACAACGAAAATATCACAAAATAATTGTAGGTAACTGCTTGTTATTTACATTCGTTTTCTGTGTTTCATCCGCCTGAATAAGGAAATAACTGTGTTCATTTATACAAATTATACATTTCAATGTACCTACGTTTCAAGTTTACAACTTGATAATTATAATTAGAAGAGGTATCACGTTTTTGCCCTGGTACTGAATAGAAGGAAACAACATTTGGAAATGTAAAAAAAACTTTCATTACATCTCTGTGTTTCCCCATCAGGACAGTAGTATTGTTCAAATAACACATTAGTTCATTAGACTAAATCAGTAGTTTTAAAATATTTTTAATTGCAGCCGGTCGATTCTGTAAAAATCTCACCGTGAAAACTCAAGTGAAATGAGCTTGATGTGAGTTGTCATTAGTGTCAATCCCTAGCATTATTTGGAATGACAGCTCACTCCACGCTCACTTCACCTAACTTTTCACGGTGAGATGGTTACAGAATCGCACTGCAGTTCTTGCACATAAAAGCGAAATCCTGCTATTAAAATTTAGATTGATATGATTTTATTACAAAATACATACACATAAACTGCTACAATCCTTACACACTCCATTTGCTTCCTTTACGTTCAATACATCTAGTCATACACGCACGCCGGTTGCGAGTTCTACGCACCTGCAGTGCGATTCTGTAACCATCTCACCGTGAAAACTTAGGTGAAGTGAGCGTGGAGTGAGCTGTCGTTCCAAATAATGCTAGGGATTGACACTACTGACAACTCACATCAAGCTCACTTCACTTGAGTTTTCACGGTGAGATTTTTACAGAATCGACCGGCTGACCTTTCTGAAGAATACATAGGTACACAGATATGTTTTAAGATTCGAATACTATTATTTAGTATCAACGAGTAGCAAGCATTAGCTGCCTAAAGTTTACCATACCTACTTTACAAGTATCTTCAGAACTTTTAACTTTCAGTCCATAATTGCCTGCAAATACAAGATAGCAATACTCTCGTTAAGCAAGGAATGTAATAGAATAGGCGCTTATTACAAAATCAATGCTAACTTTAGTCCAAATTCAAATGTTCAAGCCAATTATCGAATTTTAAACTTTATTCAGAGCACATTAAAGTTCTTAATACAAAATTGACAACTCTGACTCGTGTTTGACTTTAGTTTTTGTAATTAGAACATTAACATTGTCAGAATAGACTTTGAAATTAAAAAATGGCTCGGTGATTCCAAATTTTTGCAAGCCAGCAGTTTGGATCACCTGTATTAAAATAAAGTAAAATCGATTTACTTTATTTTAATACAGGTGATCCAAACTGCTGGCTTGCAAAAATTTGAGACTGAGGAATACACTCGCCCATTTTAAAATGGGAATTTAACATACATCCCATATTAAAATGTAACAGGCGAATCGTTTTTGTGATATTTACTTCGGGCTACCTCTTCGCGTGACATACAGGTGTCATTTTTGTGTTAATTCCATACAATAGATATATATATAATTCGTACGTGTGTTTGTCACCTAACTCCTAAACGGCTGGACCGATTTGGATTAAACTTTGTGTGTATATTTCAATGGGTTCCTGGATGATTTGAAAACACAATTGGAGTCGGTAGGTGGCACTGCTGTCGGTATATGGTGACTCAATCGGGCATGACAACGTCTTCCGGGTCCGCCAGTTTTTTATAAATATTTGAAAGGCGCATTTAACTACATAGTAATAAGTAGATGCATTTGACGGTGGTCAAAACTTGCCTAGAAGTAACCTATTCAATCCTTTTGTATCGACTTATCATTTAAAATTCAAGTATGAGACAACTCACTACTAAAATAAATATAATCTACAAAGTAATATCGCCAAAACCTGTCTGACCATTTTGAAAACAAAATCCTGTGCACATGACCACGATGATGATGACGACACAAAACATGTTTTACTTGCGTCCGCAAGTAAAACAAAAGAGGATCCTTTTTAGGTTGACTAATAATATGCGCTGCAAGCAGAAATAGTCCTTACGGTGGTCAGATATAGATTTTGGCGAAAGTACTTCAGTACAGACTATTCGACAAATTATATTATCTACAATAAATAATTAAGTAGTATAATAAATAGTGTTAAATCTAAATATAAAATCTAAATACATTTCAATTGCAACTAGATACTTATTATTACTGTCTAGTTTAGCAACTAGATACCTATTAGTAGTGTCTAGTTTAGCAACTAGATACCTATTAGTAGTGTCTAGTCTATCAGCTAAAGAAATAAGGCCTGTTAGCAATACGATTAGGGCACCTTAATTATCCGCAACCAATCGCAAGACAGCAGCGCGGCCGCACTGCTCATACAATTTACAACATTATTCAAATAGTGCAATTGATTGTGGCTAAATGATAATGATAAATGATTTTATTTTGTACGTAGGTTTGTACAGACGCCAGCAGGTCAAGCTACCCGAAACTGTCAAATTTTCCCAATCAAACTTGAACCTTAATGCTTCAGCGATAAAGTTGAAAATCTAATAAAGAAATTTGACAGATTGTAGTAGCTTGATGTGCTGGCGTCTGTACAAACACTTTTACACGTCAATCATATTTTAAAACTAGTGAGGTCGGCGTTTCCTATCTGACTAATTTGAAAGCGGTAAAGTAAGTGGTAAGAAAAAGCAACTGTTGGCACTTTTAGGGTTCCGTAGCCAAAGGGTGCCAACGGGACCCTATTTCAAAGCCTCCGCTGTCCGTCTGCCCATCCGTATGTCTGTCAGCGGGCTGTATCTCATGAACCGAAATAGATAGATAGATAGTTGAAAAATTAAGAGGGTCTCCATGTCTCCATACAATAAACTTGTTTTTTTCGGCGTTTTTTGCCTCGTGGTACGGAACCCTTGGTGGGAGAGTCCGACTCGTAATTGGCCGCTTTTTTCAAATGTAGTTTCGTGAAAACTCACGTATATCGTTAACTTACAGATAAGAATCTAACAAGATTATACAACCATTTCGAACACGAAAGTTTTGCGTGTTCTGCAGTTTTCTAATCACATGAGAACAAATACTAAACATTGCTGAACTATGAGACTTCGAAAATACGACTCTACCTCAATAAGAATCAAAGCATTTTTAAACAAGATTCGACACTCGCGGAACACCGTAAGGTGTATTTTTGCTTGCACAGTCCAAATAGAATTCACATTTGCAATCATCAATTAGAATTAGAAAGAGGTTGTTCTGCGAGTGTACTTGCACTAATCGTTGTATTAACAGGCCTTAGTAAAAATACTGAATACTTTTACAAAAATAATTAATTACAATTTTAAAATCACATTGCAGCTACTAAAATACATGGTCAACTAATATGAGCGCAGCAAGGTTCTAATCGTGATTAATAACAGCGATTTTTTGACATAAACCTTATTATTAAAATATTCAGCGATTTGCAGAACATCGCAGTTTAATATTATTCATTTAGCTTCAGAAATATTAGAAGACTTAGGGCTGATTTTTCAATAATCAAATAACTTTTATTTAAGGAATAATGATGAGAGTTTGTCATATAATCACACGTCTCACGTAATATTAGTAAACACACCTTCCAATATATAAATATAAAATGATAATAAACGTATTATATAAATCCTTATAACAGCCTTTCCTTTGGTGTTCATCCATTAACCCTAACAGTTTATATACAAAGAACTTGAGAGGTGTCAAGGGACACCCGGATGGAACGAAGTTCAAAGAAAGAGAGAGAGAGAGAGACAGACAGAGAAACACGCGCACGCCGCACGGCTTACAACTATAGCAAACAGTGTCGTTCCAACTTTTGGTCTTAATTTTTTCCGTCTAGCCCCCTTTCGCAACGCGCGATAAGGAACTTCGTTCCAAAAGCTGTCAAACCGCAATATTTATTCCTCAGATAAAAGTTATCTGACTATTAAAAAATCAGCCCTTATTTGTTTAAAAGCAATGGATTAAAGCAGTAAGCTTTGCTCATTGCTTATGCTTTCAAACGGTGAAGGAAAACGCGAAGAAAACGGCGCGGCGTGTCCTAGACAAAAAATTCAAAGACATGTGACATCTACCAACCCGCACTGGGCCGGTGTAGTGGATTACAGCCCACCCTCTTACAGAGAGGAGACCTATGTCCCAGCAGTGGGAACATTATTATAGACTGGTTATGTATGTTTTCAAAAACGAAAAAAAAAATCAGCACCAATGCTACGCTCTTAGCAATAATTGATCTACTTATTACAAAAAAAATATCACACTCAAGTCTTTTTGGAGTCTGCATCTAGCCTCCTTACAGTCGCCTCTAATGAGAAGAGATGGTCATCTTCAACATCCGGTGCGAGCTCCCTCATAGCTGCTGCGAGGTTGTATAGATACTCCTTGTTAGGGCCACTAGGCCCTTGGCAGCTTGTCACTTGTTTCGCTATCTCTTCAATAGAGGCTTCTCCTGAAAGTAGATTGTCTTTCGTAAGTATTTAGAAATGAAAACTATGGTATTAAGTAGACAAGATGGATCATTATGAAGAGTGATGGTTGATTTAAGCTGATATCGCGATTTGTGGAAAAAATACTGAATTGAACGTCTCAGTATCGTCGTTAATATCAGCGCGCGAGTTTTTAAAAGATGCATGTGACTAACCACGCTTATTCAGCCCTGTTCAGCTTTTGTCCATAGAAAACCGTAAAGCTGAACGGATGCGTACGCATCTCTATACAAAATCGTTGTTTGCTATGGACAAAAGCTGAACAGAGCTGAATAAGTGTGGTTAGTCCCTAAATATGGAAGAACCTTATGTCAACAGCCTTGGAGGCGATTGTGCCTTTGTGCAGATTGTCATTTTGTCAATAAAAAATATGAAAAACGAAGCATGTATGTAATTTCTGAATTCATAATCAGCCTATAATGTTCCCACTGCTGGGACACAGGCCTCCTCTCCGTGAGAGGGTGTGGGCCGTAATCTACCACGCGGGCCCAGTGCGGGTTGGTAGATGTTACATGTCCTCGAATTTTTTATTCTAGGACATGCCGGTTTCCTCTCGATGTTTTCCTTCGCCGTTTTGAGAGCAGTATTATTAATTTCTGTAGGTTAGTTAAATATAATTTACCAAGAATAGGGAAAACACGGAGATACGAGTATGAACACAAGGAAGCAAAGTCATACAAATACATTGCACAACAGACTGACTACCTGCTAATTGTTATGTAAATAGTCGTATTATGTGGTAGCAATGAAGTACAGTCACCAAAGGAGATAAGTAACCAGGGTCGTCGGATATAGTTGAAGTTTAATAAGAAATTGATTGATGTTTTCGAATTAAATTAAATTTAAATAATAGAAAATAAACAGTTCCAAAAAATAATGTATATAAGTAGTTTATCAGCCATCTTGTTACCATAACACAAGCATTAGGTTGCTTAGCTTGGGACTAGATGGCGCTGTGTGAAATGTCCAGGGATATTATTATTTTTTTTTTTTATTGACAATGGGCTCACTCTTGACCTCAATCCAGCCCAGAGGCAGGGATGAGATCTACGGTGGAACGAGCTTGCCCAGAAGAAGCCTATTCACTCTCGCCTTGAAGAGATTCGGAGAGATTATTATTATTATTATTTATCAAATTAAATTTCATTCGAAAAAATCCATTGATTTCTTACTAAACTTCAACTATATCCGACAATCCTGGTTACTTATCTCCTTTGGTGACCGTACATACAGGAAAATGGCGAAAATAGAATGGATTAGTTGCATGTAGTTTACAGCAGGAAATGGAATTATATGAAATAAACTGTGCTAGGAATATAGTTTATTGTAATAGCAAATAGTTATGTTCAATGAGCCTACTTAAATGAAATAGCAATGTGATTAATTGATAATGCACATAACTTGTTTAGCAGGAACTAAATTTTGCAACACCTTTAGTTTTTTTCTTACTAAGCTCAGTCAATCTGCCTAGCCTTTTCCCAAATAATTGGGGTCGGCTTCCAGTCTAACTGGATCCAGCTGCATTAACCAGTATTTAACATGAAGTGAATGTCTATCTATCGAAATTTCTCAACCCAGTTACTGGGTAATACAATACCCCTTGGTAAGACTGGCTGTCAGACTTTTGGGCTTCTGACTACCCGTAGCAACTGTCAAAGATCTATGAATGTCGGCTGGGTTTTTTCTAAGCTATAAAAACTATAAATGGATACTGAGTATGTATAAGTGGCACCTGCATTTCACCTATTATGCAAGGGTTCTGCACTGTTTCCTATCAGATTGTTTATTTTTGTCCGAATTATGCAAGGAAGTCGTTTGCGACCTCAAATTATATTTAATTAAACTATTGGGCTATTGGAAAATGATTGTGGCCTAATACCAATCATTCAGATAAAACTATGTGTTAAAACTGCATTTTCTGCATCCTGTAGATGTAACCTAGGCTGAGGGAGTATGCAAAAGCTTAAGCATTCATTCTCTCATAGCAAATTACAACCTATCTTACCAGCATAAGATTCATTTTCCTCCGTTGCCACATACAGAGTTAACTTAAATGGTTCAAGAGCATCTTTCGGGTGGAAAGTGACGGTTCTCTTGATATATCCATTCTTCTCTCGGAAGTCCAGGTGCTCAGTTACTTGGTTTACATCTTCTTTTCTTATTTTGTATGCTACTCCCCATACCTTGCTATTTGGGTCATCACTTTGGATCAATGTTACAACTCTGCCTGGCTGGAATAAGAAATGGTTTATATTATTCATTGTCTGCCTAGCGGCCTAGCATTTTTATTATTATCATAATTGTCTGCTTAGCATGTTCGGGTGGGTTTCCAGTCTAACCGGATGCAGCTTAACTTGTATTTTACATTGAGCGACTGCCTATCTGCACAACTAGGGAATGCAAATCCGTTCTGTTTTAAAATCCGGATTTTTAAGAACGGATTTTCGGTCCCATCCGGATTACCCGGATTTTATGGATTTTTCATGAAAATAAACAAATCTACCCATATTAGTTTGATAATATGATGTTTCTTATATTTCTGTAAATGGATTAAAATAAAAGCACATCAAAATCAAATCAGATGATTTTTATTTAATAAAAAACAAAAAAAAAAACGAATTTGTTATTGCTTTAATATGTTCTTATTCTTATTAAAATAATCAGTCTGTGACTCGCATACTGAGCAATGTTAATAAAATAATTAATAGGTACAAATTAAAAGAAACTCAGAAGAACAAAAATAAAGGCAAATAGACTAGTTCCTTGTCAAATTATTAAACATAACATAAACAAAAGTAACAAAACAATTTAACTTCACTTTAAAATCAACATAAATTTAACAACATAACAAAACTACTTATGTCATTTTTTGAGACAAAATGTACCTCAAAAATAATAAGGCATATAAAGTGCTGTCGTTTAACCTGCTGCGAATTCGGTTGCACATAATTCCTGCTGCAGAAAAAGCATGCTCTGAATCAATGCTTGTAGGCGGAATGCACTGAAGATGCTTGCGGCCTCCAAGTATCGTCCTCGTAATCGAGAGACGCGACGCGAGAACTCGCTCGTTTCGATTTTTTTGTTACAATTATTTATTATTCAAAAAATCCTGATTCGATTTTCAAATCTGTATTTGGAAGTCTAGTAAAAATGTGTGGATATCCAGATTTTTCGGATTAAGCATAGTCTGGATTGCATTCCCTATCCACAACCCAGTTACTGGGTAATACGATACCCCTTGGTAAGACTGGTTGTCAGACTCGAAAACCTGACAACCAGTCAAACCAACCAACCAACAACCAACCCAACCATCAACCATCTTTGCCAACTGTCAAAGATCCATGAATGACAGTCAAGGTTTAACATGCTTTCGAATGTACAAATAGTTTAGAATGTTTTAAGTACTTGCATATCACATCATGGTATTTCTAAATGAGTGACCAATGACCATACATGGAATGGAAAACTGGCTAGGCTATAAAAGGTTGTTTTCCAGAATTATATGTAAACGAAACAAGTCTTGTAGTTTCTGCCTACCCCCCCATGAGAAGAGGGTGTGAGTTTATGTACTTATGTATGTTAGAAACTCATAGTCTCAAGACAAGGCGGCTGCTTAAAATCAAAACATAGTAACTCGTTCCAACAAAAATGTTCAGGAGAGCCAAAAAACTGGTCGGCTACTTTGATTCGTTCGCCCGAAGAAACCAGAAGAGATAGCGATTTGGATGTTTGGCGAAAAGTTGTGCTATATTGTTGACATTTTAGTTTGTTATACTTGCAATCATTTTAGTGTATAGTTACACTTGAATCGCTCATACTTTATTTTTATTTGTGAATTTACCCAAATATGAATGTAAAAACAATATCAAAACTTAGTAAGTCTGCTTACTAGGTTATCAATTTGATTTTCTATGGTAAACGTGAAGACTAAACAAATTTATTATACATTTTAGTGTTCATAAGATTTAAAAAATATCCCAAAGTACCTATGGATGCAGGTTTTGAATAAAAATCCTGTTGACTTATAAAAAAATATTTATTAACGTACTTCAAAGGACTCTTAAATTTAAACATGACTCACACTTTCAACAGTTTACCAAAACTAAAAAAAATAAACTTAAGCTAAAATCGTTCTTATTGATAATGAACTATTCGTTGTTATTGGTAACGATTTGACCATCAGTTTGCAAATCAATGGAGTTATCACTCGTGGGTAGATTCAGCCAAAACTCTCTTCTGTTCAATGGCATTAGGGGGACCAATTTTGAAACAATACCATCTTTCTTCGATGATTTCACCCCTCGGGGGATAGTATTTGAAAGTGGAGGAATAGTGTTGACATTAAATTTCTGCATCAAGAAGTTCAGTTCTTGGTAAGACTCATCAAAATCTGTTTTATAGAACAGATTTCGTGATCCTTTGACGAACTTAGCTTCAACCACTGGGTTTAGCAAAAATGTGCTGAGAGCTGAATCGTCATTTGTGTTACGCCGTGGAACTCGTTTTTTTTTCACGCATTGGTATGATTTTTGCACTTCAATAACGTCTATATTCTTTCTACAATTCGCTATAATAGATTTGTAGTCCTCGTAATCATAAACTCCATCTCGACGCCTCATCTCTTTTTCTATATTGCCGTGTTTAACATTGCTTAACATTGTTTAACATTGTTTTAAAATTGCTTGTAACTCATTTTATTATTTTTTAACACGGAGCGAAACACTCGTGCGCCGGTGACACTGGACTTACTAAACGAAATTTCATCTATTTTACAATCGGCGCCAAATTCAAAACATAGCAAGTTGGTATTTCAAATTCATAACTTAGTAAGTCGCTTGAGTTGCTAGGGTTTTAAATTTGTATTTTGACATACTAAGTTTCAAATTTGTACTTCAAGGAAATTTTCGTAATCATGCCAAATTGCTTAGACTTGCTAAATTATTTTTTTAAAGTTACGTATGAAACTGGGTGTTTTAAGGTCCACATCATTTTGATACTGTCTAGTAAGTCGAAAAATGCCAAAAACCGTTTTTTTTTCAAATCACCTGTTACTAGGTTTTGAATTTGGGCAGCCGAAGGTTTAGAAAATTAGAACTAACCTACCTTCTTGTAAGTTTAATCTAGTGATAATGATATTTGATTTTATCTTAAAAGTAGTAGCAGTGGTAACACTACAAGGGAACACCTGTCCAATATTACTATTCATGTCCTCCTAACAAGTCAGGTGTGTAGTACATACCTCGCGCGAGAGTCAAATGGAGTAAAATGTGAACGAACCAAAAGGAGTACTTACGCAGTAATTGTAGAAATATATTGTAGACATAAATCGAGAAATTGGCTTACTGGCCTACTCTACTCCTAGGGCGTAATATGTATTATGTTAAGTCCATCTTGCATCCTTCATTTGCTCTAAGAACTTACTTTTCCAGGTACTCCTCGGTGATCAATGCTGTGTTGATAAAATCTTCTCAAGTAACCTTTTATATAACCTACAACCTTGAATTCATATTTGAAATCTACTTTCCATACCAATGATCCGTACCCAAAAACCCACATCGTATGTATTTTTCTTTATCCAATTAACGTTTTAAATTATTCGAGTCACTAAAACAGGAAAAATTCTTTTTTAAATTACGAACACAACAAATAAATAATGATCAAACTGTCATGTGTCAAAGTGAAGTTTTGTGAAGTTCGTTCAAAAATGCTTAAAATAGGCGTTTCCAAGACAACCTAGAACACAGCACTCAACAGCCAACACAGAGTACATTTTTATACAGCCAAGTGCTGTATAGAGGTTTGTCTTTGTATTAGTATGCAAATAAATATGTTCTTAGGCTACATACACACGGCGTATGTCATACGCAGCGACTCGCTAGCGATTTCAAAAGCTCACGTCCACACATAGATTTATACAGTTAATTTGTCGCTAGCGATGTCAAAAAACTTGAGAGGTGTCAGTCAAGGGACACCCGGATGGAACGAAGTTCAAAGAGAGAGAGAGAGAGAGAGAGACAGACAGAGAAACACGCGCACGCCGCACGGCTTACAACTACTTATAGCAAAAAGTGTCGTTCCAACTTTTAGTCTTAATTTTTTCCGTCTAGCCCCCTTTCGCAACGCGCGATAAGGAACTTCGTTCCAATCCCGTTAGGGTATATATGTTCTGTGGTTCCAATACCGATTTTCTCTCAGAGAACCTCATGTTCAATCCTGTGTGTGAAGTTCAAAGTTATGGGTCCATCTAAACAAAAATATCAAGGTCACAGGTGGGGGATCAATGTCCCGTCAACAAACTCTTCCTTTTGAAATTGGTTAAAATAATAACTACCTATTACAAATCAAACAATCTAGATTCTAGTATAATTAGTACTGAAGCAGTACCTACTAATTATACTAGAATCTAGATTGTTATGTTAGGTTCGTTTCGAAACACGTTCGAGTGGATAAAGTACCTTGAAACGACTGCATATTTCACAGACCAATTTAGGTATACTTATTCTTTCCCTGGCGACGGCGATCACCAGTCGCGGTAGCGGTAATATTGAGAGCCAAACACTGGCTTTCCACAAATATGAGATAGGTACTGAAAGAAGCACCCTTCTTACTACATACCTACATGATTAATAAGTGTTATCTAAAATATAAATGGAACCTTACATCATAGTAAAGTTTGCTTTTATTATGCTTACATTGAACATTAGTAATTTGATAGGGTAGTATACAAACGCCAGCACATCAAGCTTCTACAATCTGTCAAATTTATTTAATAGATTTTCAACTTTATCGTTAAGCGATAAAGTTGAAAATCTATTATATAAAGTTAAGTTAAGGTTCAAGGTTGATTGGGAAAATTAACAGTTTCGGGTAGCTTGACCTGCTGGCGTCTTTATTGTTCCGAGGTACCTATCATAAACTTAATGCCACAGAGTATAATAAACAGGGTTATTTGTAAAACACCAGCAACCTCTTAGGAGGTTATTATACTCATCATTATGAACAACTTTTATTATGGGACCAAAACTGAAATCGCAAAAAAAAAATCAGCTGTTCCCTACATTTGTGTTCCCATAACTCGTCAAAATATAGGGAGCAGCTGATTTTTTTTTCGCGATTTCTGGTTTGGTCCTATCCTATAGTAAAAGTTGTTCATAATGATGAGTACAATGACCTCTTTAGAGGTTGATGGTGTTTTACAAATAACCCTGTATATACGGCTTAATGCACGGAACCGCAGCGCCATCGCCACCAGCACGGACCTAGAGACGGCAGCGGCAATAGCGGTTAATAATCAACCGGAAGTAAAACCAAATAGGATAGAAATAAAACTTGACGGACTATTTCACAAATAAGCTGTCAAATAATCTGACTTTGCAGTTGCCAGTTGCATTCAAAAATGGCTTAAATCGAAATCAAAACGAAATCTTGGATCTTATTCACCATATTCACCAAAATTTTGTGATGTTCAGTACCTACAAAGAGATAAAAAATGACTGGTAAGATTACATGGTAAGATTACAAATAGGAATGACTAAGAAGATGGAACATTCAGAATAGCTGGCTTCATGTCTATAGCTCAGAGACTGTGTAATGAAATCGTAGAGCCTGCCCTAGAAAATCCTATTCTTGGCGCATTTGTGTTAAATTCAAAAAGACATGAGACTCTATCACCTGGTTCTGGAAGTAGCAGACGATATAATTCTGTCACCCGATCGCGAACTATTCCAGTACCGAAAAAGCAACAACCTAGCAAATTTACGACACGTGATACTATTGGTCCAATCCGATCCATCACTCGGAACAAAGCCGGAGAAAATGACGCTCGAAACCCTAACAAATTTGTCTTGTCAAAAGCAGCTAACACAGCCGACACGGATAGGCCTTCGATGTGTGATAATGAATGTATTACTAATGTTCGCAGACGGGACAATCGCAGCTCTCTTAATTGCCAATGCTCTCCTAGAAAAAATAATTGTAAAGCTAGTGATAAGCGAATTCAAACACATAATAACAAACTGCTTGCATTTTTGGATAAAGCCTGTTCACAAGTTGTCGATACAGTCAATTTTGGTACACAGTCTGAAGACTTGTTAGACAATATCTATGTACAAGTTAATGGTACAGCCACTGACGGTACACAGTTTGAAGTCATGGTAGACAATGGAAGTAAGCATAAGCGAGATAACGAGGCAATGTTGGCCGAACATACGAGGGCATCATTAAAATTGACCCCGAAGAAATACAGAACTGCGAGATTTACCGAACCAAATGAAAGTAACCAATCAAGTATAGAAGATGAAGAAATGAACTACCATTCTTGCAAACGATGGGCTCTCGCTCAGTCGCCTTACATCCGTGGACCCGACTTTTAAGCCTGCTTTCATAAATTATAATAAAAACATCAAACAATCCTTACTTTTACTTAAAATATTTACGTAGGTACTTAAGCAATAATTGCATTCCACAATGTGCACCTACTTAGGTACCTATTCTAAGTAACTAAAGAGCTGTGGAGGACCAGTGGTAACCCAGACAGTCGCTACTTTACGTAAATTATTTCTTCACCACACCACTGCTCTCAAAACGGTGAAGGAAAACATCGTGAGGAAACCGGCATGTCCTAGAACCAAATTTTTGAAGTCATGTGACATACCCACCCGCCCTGGGCCTGCGTGGTGGATTACTCTCTCTCACCGAGAGGAGGCCTGAGTCCCAGGGAACATTATAGGCTGATTATGATAATGACCATGCCATAGTGAAAATGAAGAAAACACTAAGATATTCTAAAGGAATACCCTATAACATTTATTTTATTTGGTAGCAGACAGACAGACCGACAGACAGACAAAAAATTTTTTAATCACATTTTTGGGTTCGGTTTCGGTCTAGTAACACCCCCTGCCATTTATTTTTTTGATATTTTCAATGTAGGTACAGAATTTTCACTTCTACAGATTTATTATAAGTATAGATAAGTTTGTAAGTATTTCATAGTAGGTTTGAGAAATACCTGTATTTCTCAAAGGAACTGCGAATCAAACCAAAGTTATTTTTTCGGTTGCTTAACTCAAAGCGAAAATAACCCATATCTTCAAAAACTACACGACGTTTCTCGCTCGAGTCAATCCTCAAGCAAAAGTCCTCAAGTTGAGTTTCTATGGCCAACATCAACTCCATCATCCCGAAACACCACCTAGTGTAATAGCACTTGTGAATACATAAGCAATAACTCCAAAATAGTGGCTATCTTTTTGGATTGAGGAGTTGCTATGGCCACTTTCCTGCTTCATCATCAGACCCTGGACACCGACATGGGCGTTGGTTCTTGTCAAGACAAAACCAACGAGTTCAAACTTAACGACGCTATCTTATTCAGTTGATATACATTATATATACCTAAGTATACCAAGTTTCAGCTCAATCAGATGCCAGGCTTGAAAACTGGCTTGCCAACTAAAACTATTTTTTTTTTCATCAGACCCATACGTGTGGGGTATCTATGGACAGGTCTTCAAAAATGATATTGAGGTTTCTAATATATTTTTTTTCTAATCTGAATAGTTTGCGCGATAGGCACATCTAAAGTGGTAAAATGTGTCCCCCCCCCCCCCCCTGTAACTTCTAAATAATAAGAGAATGATAAATCCACAAAAAATATATGATGTAAGTACAACATTACCATGTAAACTTCCACCGAAAATTGGTTTGAACGAGATCTAGTAAGTAGTTTTTTTTACGTCATAAATCGTAAACCGCAATTTACCTTTCATTCAATCAACTCAAATATAAAAATAAAAAACCGGCCAAGTGCGAGTCGGACTCGCCCATGAAGGGTTCCGTTACGTTACGATTTATGACGTATTAAAAAAAAACTACTCACTAGATCTCGTTCAAACCAATTTTCGGTGGAAGTTTATATGGTAATGTACATCATATATTTTTTTTAGTTTTATCATTCTCTTATTTTAGAAGTTACAGGGGGGGGGGGGGACACATTTTACCACTTTGGAAGTGTCTCTCGCGCAAACTATTCAGTTTAGAAAAAAATGATATTAGAAACCTCAATATCATTTTTGAAGACCTATCCATAGATACCCCACACGTATGGGTTTGATGAAAAAAAAAATTTTGAGTTTCAGTTCTAAGTATGGGGACCCCCAAAATTTATTGTTTTTTTTTTCTATTTTTGTGTGAAAATCTTAATGCGGTTCACAGAATACATCTACTTACCAAGTTTCAACAGTATAGCTCTTATAGTTTCGGAAAAAAGCGGCTGTGACATACGGACGGACAGACAGACAGACAGACAGACAGACATGACGAATCCATAAGGGTTCCGTTGCCATTTGGCTACGGAACCCTAAAAACCGTAAATTTTTAGTTACATATTTACCTACAATTTTGTACGGAACCCTCCGTGCGCGAGTCCGACTCGCACTTGAACGGTTTTTTTTTTGTTTTTATTTTTGCTAAACGGTCGTTTTGCAGTATCCGGGCTATTATAGTGTTTTATCTATGGTATCCAGTCCCCGACAGGATTCCATTCATTGTGATCGACAGTAGGTAGGTACCTATTACGTTAGTGGTAACTACAGCTCAAGGTCAAAGAGTTACCACATACGGTTTTTTTTTTCCGGATGGGAAATCATCAAATGACCCCTCCCGCTCTGGGTGGAGCGGGAGTGTCAGACTATAGCATTTCAACGGGTCTCAGAAAAGATGACAGCGGCTGGTAAAACATTCATACAAATGCAGTATCGCCAAACATGCAAGAAACCTAAAGGACGGCGATTCACTGTTGATGAAAAAGTGCTCTCATTATCACTATTTAAGAGAAGTCCGAAGTGCTACACTTTGCTGTCAAAATATTTCACTTTGCCTTCAGCTAAGGCATTAAAAACTTTACTTAGTCAAGTAAGGATAGGTCCAGGCATCAATGAGACAGTATTTGATCAATTAAAGAAGACTGTTTCAGAGATGAAAAACGAAGACCGTCTTTGTACATTGATCTTTGATGAGATGTCAATAACCCCACAAGTCCATTATAACTCAGGAAGTGATGAATTGAAGGGGTTTGTAAATTATGGTGAAGTTAATAAATTGGTAGACCATGCACTCGTTTTTATGGTGAAGGGTATTAAAAAAAACTACAAGCAGCCAGTTGCATATTATTTTACGCAAGCTTTGAAGAGAAACGAGCTAAAGAAAATGGTCAAAGATGTGATCACAAATGTACAGCGTACAGGTCTTATAGTTCTCTGCACGGTGTGTGACCAAAGCACAATAAACGTGAGTACTATTAATGGTTTAATTGAAGATACCAAAGCTGATTACATGCAAAAAGGAAAAGAATGGCGAAATGAAAATTTTGAAATTAATAAAAAAACGATTATACCATTATATGATGTCCCTCATTTATTAAAAGGTATCCGTAATAATTTGCTCAATAAGGATTTAAAATACGTTGACATAAATGGAGATAAGAAGGAAAAAACATTAAAATGGGACTATTTCCGAATGCTATATGAAGCAGATAAAAGTTATGGTGAGTTAAGGTTATGGAAAGTTAAACCTTCAAAAAATCACTGAAGAGCATATTAACCCGGAAAAATTGAAAAAAATGAGGGTAAAAACTGCAGCCCAGATTTTTAGCCGCAGTGTTGCAGTAGCAGCAGAACACATCACAGCCAGGGGTGATCTACCTGAAGAGTGCCGTCAAATCGTCCCATTTGTTTTGATGATTGACAATTTATTCGATAGTTTAAATACCAGCTCATTCCATGTGCCCAATGGCAAAGCTTATAAAGGTGCAGTAAGAAAAAATTCACCCCATCATAAGTTGTGGTATGATGCCAAAAAGTTTTTAGAAAGTATTAGATATGTGATTGTATCTAAAGAAAAAGACGCAAACAAAGGAAGAATTGTTGAACGATGTGTGCCATCTGTTAAAAATTTTATAAAAACAATAGAGGGAATGTTACAAATTTGTAAAATATTACATGAAAAGTATTTGTTTGACAGCATTATGACAAGAAATTTCAATCAGGACCCTATTGAAAACTTTTTTGGTAATATTAGAAGTTTAGGCGCGCGAAATGTATCACCTAATTCTATTTCGTTTGAGGGTTCCTATAAAGCCCTTTTACTTAATAATTTCAACTCACCACATGCCTATAATTCGAATTGTGAAGAAGACGTTAATGCATGTTTGCAAAAACTAGACTTTTTTGTTAGAGACAAAAGACCAGATATAATAGAAAAAAATGACGAAATCATTATTCATGAAAATTTAGAAAGCCTCTTCACTTGTCCAGTTACAGAAGAAAATAAAGGTACTGAGCAAAGAGAATATGTTTGTGGCTGGGTCCTGACCAAATGCTTAAAAAGAGTAGTAAAATCATGTGAAACTTGTAAACAAACACTTTTCTCCACAAATCCAAATGATAATAATAGTAGATTTTACTACAAGTGCACAAAACAAACCATTTTTATCCGAGACTTTTAGCAGCCTGAGCCGAAGGCGAGGGCTGATAGTAATGTCGAGGATAAAAATGGTTTTGTGGACGAGTTATAAACTCTGCTTTTCACTTCGATTGCGAGGAAATAAAACAGTAGTATAACATAACATTTCTTTAATTAAAATTCAAACTTTCAAAGTAAAATTAGAACAGTTTTGAATACTGAAGGAAATTGTTTTTAAATCTTACGACATTGATAGTAGGCTGCAGACCTATACAGCCTACTATTAAATTAATTTTGTAATAATAATTTTCTTAAATCAACTAACCTACCGTACTTGAATTAAAATTTTAATATCTATTATATCTTAAAAAACACATAAGGCAAATAAATTAAAGTAAATATTAAATAATAACAAATTCTATCTATGAACTTCTTATTGCATTTGGCTGTATGGCTCATTTTCTTTGCCTTAATATAATACATTTATGAGTAGATACGTTAATGCCCTTGTGCACAAAATTCGATTTTGTGCAGCCTATACCCTGCACAAAGAAGCACTTTCAGAGCATGAGAAGTGAAAATATATTAAATTAAAAGAATATCATCAAACGAAACGGTGGTTGTGCTATCCCTCTCAAAATTTAAAAGAATGTTTTTATGAAATACAAAAATTAACAGTTAATACATTGAAACACAATACAAATAGGCATAAATTAAAAACTAATATTAAAATATTAGCCGGTTTGTTAATTGTGTTTCCTTTTAATTGTTCAAATCATAAAGAAAAACTGCAATCTTTCTTTTTAGATACAACAATTAATGTAATTGTATATAGCTGGTGTAGAGGAATTAATAGAATTTTGGCAGGAAAAATCACATATGATGGGGATGATGAGTTAAAGAAAGCTGCACAGATTTATTATTTAATAAACATTGTAAACACAACAAATAAATAATTCAATCAATTTTGGTGTATTTTTTTTTTTAATATAAGTTCCCAAAACGTTCGAATTTACTAACCGATGTTGAGTTCACTTTCAGATTCTGTTAGTATTTTTGTATCACTACAACTTAATGATGAGAATACTAGCAGAATTTGAAAGTGAACTCAACTTAATTTTAAATCTATCAGATATAGTATACCTACTTATAAACCTACCTATACATGTATACACAGATTAGTTAGATCCGCCATTGGTAGATGGCGCTTTTGCTATGGGGGCATAATTTTCGCGCGAGAGGGCTCTCTTTTCCTGTATTAGTTACTATACTCTTTGCCCACCCGTGTTCCTTCCTTAGCCCTTTAAGTTCTAGGGCAGCGGTAACCCTTTCGGACGATCCCGCTACCCTGGCAGACATACGGTCACCGGTGTACTTCGGTGGTGGGTCAATGGAATATGGATCAATCTGAATTGTTTGGCCCCATGATGCATGCATACCTAATCAACCTATAATGTTCTCACTGCTGGGATACTGGGTTCGATTCCCGCACGGAACAAATATTTGTATGACCTACATGTATTTGTTTCCGAGTCTGGGTGTTTTTCTATCTATGTATGTATTTACAAAAATATATATATATATAAGTAGTTTATCAGCCATCTTGTTACCATTTACCATAACACAAGCATTGGGTTGCTTAGCTTGGGACTAGATGGCGCTGTGTGAAATGTCCAGGGATATTATTATTATATACTACAGGCCTCTCGGTGAGAGAGTGACTGTGTGATGCATAGACTATATACACTTAGAAACTGTGTGATATGCATGGGTGCGTTCAAAATGTCAAAACACGCAAATACCAATTTTCAGAATAACTAGATAATTATAGGACAGTGAACGAGACACGAAAGAAGATTTATTTATTGTTTTTATATCTGTTGGCGTTTAGTGTGAGTGTCCCGCAAAGTTTTGAGAATGTGGGACTTTGCGACACGCGGATTCGATTCACGCATAATATCTAAAATGCGCGAATTGAACTCGTGACTCGAAAATTCTAAAAACACAAATACTTACTTACCATTTTTTTAGCTCTTTTGTACGCCGCGCCAGCAGCGCGACCGACGACGCGGCGTCGATCCATTCCAATCAAATCACGTCCACGTGATGCATTGAGAAGCTGTGTTACTAGCGCGCTAGCACAGCTTCATAGATTATACACTATATCACAGCTTCAAGGCTGCAATGCGTGGGACATCTTCGACGGTTCGACAGACGTGGGGGCACGGCACGAAGGCTATGATAGACTTAGGTCATACGATTTTTGGTTGTGACTTGTTATTATGAGATTGGTACTTGGTAGACAGTAGTCACTGCTCTAAATATGCCTCTCATATCTTTTAATGGGAAAGATACAAAAGAAAACAAATGAATTGAAATGATAAAAAGTTTATTCCTAGTCCACTACGACTGCATACAAAATTAGTGCATTCTTGAAATTTTACCTTGTTTTGTACCTAAAAAAATAATACAATAACGTGTAAGAGACAAATACATAATAACATTTAAAAAGGCAAAATTTTGTCAGTACATTCATGAATTAAATTATTTCAAAATATCATTGGATATGTCAGTAAACAAATAATTATTAATTATAACAGTCCAAATCTGTAGAATATCTGATGTAAACACAGATTTGATCTGGGAATTGTAAAAAGGCTCACAGGCCCACTATAAACAATAACAAAAAGTAGCACTTATAGTATTCCTTATCATACTATAAAATCAAATATAATATTACGCATCCTTATTGAAATTTCCAGAATTTCCTTAAGGACCTAATATAATACTTTTTGAGAACTATGAGTGCAGGGAGTGTGATCATTTTCTAGTCAGTCTATTCAAGCTTTTTGAATTAGCTTGTTTTAGAAAACAACATCCACACATGTGCACCAATCTTAACATTACGTTTCATTATCTAAGCCTTTATCGAGGCTTCTTTTCATACATCTCTGCAATAAAATATACACTTTACCATCTACAATTTTACTAAGCAGTGATGTGTAATTATGCTAGCTATATTTTATTTTATTAATGTATAAAACTGCACTACTTATTGTATATTGTCCATAGTGGGCATGTGTCAGAAAGTCAAGGCTCACATGTTCTGTTGCGCCGGACTGGCGGGTGGTGGCTGAGCTTCTAAATTTTTAATCAGCTGGGCCAACCAGTGCTTGGTCGAATTATCCTCCTGGAGGCATGCTGCAAATGTGGAATCCCTCAATTGATCTGGCAGGCACTGTCTTAATGCCTCTCTAGCTCTTGCATTGTCAGACAGGCGCAGGTAGCATCTCACTACATGCTTCAACAAGCGTGCGGACGGGTCTTTGGCCAATGATAATACCATTTTTCCTAATATCATAGCTACATGGGAGAATCTGTCATAAGTTTGACAAATATAGCAAAGTCCACTGTCATCTAGCAATATCTTCTGTAAAATGAATGTGGCGACAGTCTTGGATAGTTCAGATCCATTCTCCATGATACGTAGACACAGTGGTATTATTTCAGTGGTCAACAGAAATGTTATAACTTCCTGTTCATCTGTTTTGACTAAAGCTCCGATGACTCCGAGGCTAGTAAGGCGTAGGTATTCGAATGGACGTGTTTTAGAAACGGTATGAAGGAAAGGATAAAGGAATAACGGTACGTGTGCTTGTAGGAAGGCTGAACGGGTCTCGGGGTGTGAGGCGACGCATTGCATTAGCGCCAGCGCGTTACAGACGCGGTTGCTCTGGTGAGCCGTGAGCGTCGGCGGGATCATGGCCACGTAAATGTTGGTGATCTCCTGCAGCAGCGCGGCGATAGTGCCGAAACTGTGCCACAACATGGGCGCTAGGTCCGGCACATTCTCACGCTTCTTGCTGAGTTCCAGTAACGCATTTTCTCGCGTCTCAGGATTGCACAACTCCAGGATCCACGAAAATATCTTTTCCCTGTCCACGGACTGCATGTTCGCCGGGCTCTGCTGGCTAGTCATGTTAATCATTGATCTTGTTCTAATGCTTTAGCACTGGCTCTTTACAATACACGTAGGCTACGTGTAAGGTTAAATTCATTGTATTTTTGTAATAAAGTTAAAAAGGTCACTGAACCATGTGTTCATTTATTATTTGCTTTATCGGGTAGAAACTTTAATACTTTGTTAACGAGATTATAATTCTAACTATTAACACTGTTTCTCGAAAGCGTCGGACAATCGACGACATTGACGTGACGTTCAGTTTGACAGACAAAAGGCCAACCCAAAGACAATGAAAATTAATAACCTAAAGGTATTTTTACACTAGACTTACTAACATTAATACCGGTTTTATTATTTACAAGCCGAGCGCCCGCCCGTTGGGGCTTCCCATCGGCTTAGGTGATAAAAGTGAAGTTACCAAAGCAAAGTTTTCTTTTTGTGACAAAAAAAACTGCTTCGGTAACATAGGAATGAGTAAGCCTAACTAAGTATTGTGTTTATTGATGATGATGATGTTACAACACTTCATAGCAACAGCAAGTTGTGGTATACGACTTTGCGTAGGGTAATGTATACAACACCTAAAAAGTGAGAAATAATACAACCGATCGATAACTTTATACAAAAAAAAAATACAACCGACTTGCAAAAAAAATACTACAAAGTGAAAAATAAAATTGAATATTGAATTGGTTTGTAAACATGGTTTTTATCGATTGCAAAAATGACGTACAAATACTTCATAGCATATTCCAAAAAAAAAAAAAACTGTAAAACAAAGTTATTTCAAATAAGGGATCCAGTAATACCCAATACGCTGATGGGCCGCTCGATTCTCGCTACCCACCCCGCTAAAGAAAGCGTAATGTTATAGTAGTAGTAGTAAATGTAGTTATCATCATAAAATGTTTATTTTTCACTTTTTACACCATTACAAAGTTATAATTGTATGTGTACCTGGTTTTAACTCATGGTCGCTAAGCTACGTGTGAACCAAGCATTAAAAACCGATACCTTCCCCGGTGCGTACCATTGACATAGAAATTTTTCCTATCTCAATGGTGCGTACCCTCCTCGCCACACTAATCGGAAAACTCAATCAACTTTTTTGAGGGTATAGGTACTATATGTTCTGTGCTTTTGTGACATTTTATTCACTGCTGTCCACAGCTGTCATTGGCCCTGCTGTCCGCTGTATTTGAGCGATCAGTGGATTTTGTGTATTTTTATTTACTAGTTTACTAGTCTAGTATCGTGAACATTGTGTCCGCATAAAAGTTTTAATTCTAAGCTATTACATAGTGATTTGACGCTGTATTGCTTCACCATTTTCCCAATTATAATATGTGAAAGTTGTGTTTTCTACGACTTCCTACCTACGTTTATTGGTTTGTAACATTTTAATTGTATCTGTTCGTAATTAAACGTGTTATATTTAATCTTAAACAGTGCCGTATGACCCTGTGCTGATTTCAGTGTAATATTATCAGTCTCCGGTTGATTCATCGCGTTGACGCCATTGCTGGGTATAATTAACTATAAACAAACTACTGAGTGAGCTCAACGGGGCTACGCTCGTTATTCTGTTTTCGCACACATTAAAAGAGCAAGTCTGTGAAACTAGGTTTATTGTGACAGGTCATGAGTAAACACTGGATTGTTCTGATATACTGTATCAATTATTGACAAAGGATTTAGTGAAGCTTGTAGAGCTTGATACTCTCGAATGCTTACAGAATCAGTAATAAGGTTCTTATTTTCTTTCTTTCTAGAAACACCAAAATATACTTTTCTGTTTACGGCTGGTTGAAAATTGCTTCAAATCAGTGAATTTTGATGTAAAACATATTGATAACTGGGAAACTTACTACCAAACCAAATGAATACATTTTACATGCCTTCTGAAAGTAGGATGTGTTAAGTATTTAAAAACATTGGTCAAGTGCATGGCATAAGTTGCTGTTGTTGTTTTGCAAATAAATATTTCTAAATCAAAATATTTTATTACACATAAACCTACATGGGCAGTTGGGCACTTGTGAAACGTCAGAAGCTAGATGCTCGGTTCCATTTGGTTGTTTCCTATGGAAAAGAGCCGTTGGGAACTCCACAGCTACTCTTTAAAAATAATTGGCTTTGACAATGTTTTCAAATTACAGTGTTAACAGATATGGAAGGACAGTGTAGGCCTGTCAACAAGTACTAACAAAATAGAAAATATTCTAAAAATCTACGGTCTCCAAGGCCTACATTCTCACATTCACAAAATGTTAAAGAATCTATTTAAAAAATAAATAGAATAAAACCTAACTATTCTAATTATTCTGCTAACTATCTTACTATTCTAAGTAAATGTTGTATGATAAGTATATGAGGGGGTATCTAATTATGTATTTATTGGATATGTAAACAGATAACCTGCATTATTGTCTCTCCTCCCTTTAGTCTATCCAAAAGTTATCTTTAAAATAAGTCTCACTGTTAGCGATAAAACCATGCAAAATATGCACATTGACATGGAGTTGCGGACATCAGCCCGTTTTACCTATTAGCGATAAGACCATCTATTTTGTCACCCTATGTAAAATTTGTACATTCATATCTGTAGTTCTGTAGTTTATATAGTGTACATAATAAATAGTATACTAGTATTCACTTTAGCCACCCAACCCCATAACCCAATATCTTTGTTTCCATATCTTGCAATAGTTATACACCAACCGGGGGTTGTACTTTGGTGCACTTGCATAGTGCGAACAGGAATAATTGTCGGTTGGTGCCTCATTTCATTGAAATCATCTAATGGGCCTCTGCGAGTTGGCTTGACCCCTCATATGCCTTCCAAAGGTCCAGGATCCCAGGGTCCCGAGATGTGTCAAAGTATACTATCTATTTCAGAAATATTTTACAAACTTATACTATATGCACTTATCACTTCTGAAGACCTGTATTTTTTTATTATTTTTGTAGAAAAATGGAGGTGTCCCACTCCCTGACTCTGAACGAGTCTGCCCTGCAACAGCTACCTGATGACAAGAAGCCTCACTTTATATTTGAATGGCTCCGATTCCTTGATAAGGTGCTTGTGGCTGCACATAAGGTAAATTGTTGTTAAATACATTTGTTATTGTAATGTTGAGAGAATATTTATAAATAATGTAACTTGTGTTAACTGTGATTTTATGAGACTTTATTTGGTTAACATTAAAGTTAAGAATTAATTTTTTGATAAAATTGTTTTATAATTAGGTCAAAACATATTGGTAATGAAAGTAACCCACACATAAATCTCTCTCTAATATTGTAATTCTTACATGCAAACAATCACATTTTGATTGAATGATTGACTCTATGACATGACTTGAATAGTTTATAGGTAAAATAGAGGTTTTGAAACTTAATAAAAATAAAAAAGAATTTGAAGCAGGTTACTTTTCCGCAGTACAGTCACGAGCAAAAGTATGTATACATTCGGCATTATTCAAAAGCGATTTACTCCTTTATTTTTTAATGAAATTTTATGTTGTTTCGAACATAGCATTTTCGAATCCATAGGTTTATGTAATGTGTCGTATTTCAACGTTGCATTCGTTATTACACGAAAAAATCGCAATTGAAAGTTGCCAAGTGTTGACATATTGGTGCTCGTGACTGTACGTATAAGGTATTTTTTTTGCCAACAATTCTTAAATGTTATTATAAAAATAAAAACAAATGGATATTAAAGCATGTTTAATTTCTGTTGTATGAGAAAGTATTTTTTTTTTGCAAACAGTCTGACATAAAAAGCTGCCAGCAAAAACTAGTAGCACAGCTAGTAAACCTCTTACGTGAGAACCTCGGATGCCCAGCTAGGAGGTTGTTAGCCAGAAACCTGGCCACACTGTTCTCTGTCGGGGACACCTTCCTGCTCTTTGATACTGTGAACAAGTGTAATGACATCATCAAGGTCAAAGATGATTCGCCTTCCTATTTGCCGACGAGACTGTGAGTATGACTTTTTGTTTTAAATATAAATCGTATTAGAGTTTCATTGTATTATGAATTAAATTCAATTAAATTTACTCAAACATAAATGAAAAAGAGAGGAGAGAAGAAATGGGAGAAAGAATTAACGAAGAAGTAATCTTATAAGGGTTCCGTTTTTTCTTTTGAGGCACGGAATCCTAAAAAAGAACAAAGAGAAGAAATGAAAAAAAAATACATTTATTTGACTCATGTTAAGGCACTTAATATTCAAACAAAAAAAAAAGCGGAACATCTTGAACTTCATGACAAGAGAAGAGAGAGAGGGTTCTTCTTGACATGATATAAGAAAAAAAATGCATGAATCAAACAGGTTTGATTTCCTCACAAAACAAATGTTTGTATGGCTTATAAATTGACTTTCTATGTGTTTGGACCGTAAACGAAACAGCAAAATTCTAGAGTAATATCCTACACATCAAAACTATTTCGAAACATAAAAGCTCCATATTGAGTCCGCTTAATGTCACCCCTCACCCAATTTAATGTCCCATGGGACTAGCCTAATTGTCCCATAGTTTACAAAGTATTTCCAAATGCCAAGACGAAAGGTCACAGCTAGTACATACATGAACAAAGCTGTGTTATACAAACTCAATAGGTTTGAATAGCGTATGTAATAACGGGCAGAAGTGTGTCGGTACTAAAACACAAATACTTTTTTGCACAATGTATGCGTAAGCGAAGTGCACAATACAGCCGTAATGGGCTGCGTTTTTATACAAAAAAGCTTCGATCAATAATAGTCAGATTAAGGATCAGGAACAAAAATCAGTCGCTCAAGTGGCCACGTTTGCACACACGTAAACATCTACATTTCTTAGAAAAACGTTTAATAATATTAACATCTTCAGTTTATTATAAATCTTAATGCTTAAACATAAAGTTTAATTACCATTGCAAAATATATTTAAAATGTCGCTTGAAAATAAAATCATTCTATTTTTAAATTTTCAGTCATTTATTCTAAAATGAAACTTAAAGTCTAAGTAATAAGGTTAAAAACATACTAATTTGAAATAAGACCACAAAAGTATTTCTGGTCTTATTTTTCGGGCCGTTTTTGTAGCGCTTATCGGGAATCTAGTACTATTATTGATCGAAGCAAAAAAGTGCAGTACCTACGGCCCGCCTGTAGTGTGCATTGGTTCATAGAAACTGGAACTTTCGTCCAGTTTCTATATATTGTTTTCTGTTTTTGACACTTGTCAATACCTCTAATTTCCCTAAATTAGAGGTATTTTTGACAGATTGAGATCAGACTGTGAACGTTCTTAAAATTACGAGAATTGCCGCTCTGATTTGTATCTTGTATAAAAAAATTGTCAGAAATTAAATTATAAAACAAAATAATAGGTATGATTTTACGCATGTTTTCAACATAAGCCTATAAGCCTCAGTTTTAAATCCCCACTGTATCTCATTGTGCATTACATAATACGCGAACGAAGCATGTCCATAATGAGCTTATTACAGATTATATTTATAATGGCATTATGTTTGTTCCATGCATAACATCAGCCTTATAATCAATAAAGGGGTAGGCACGAGTGTATTATTATAATAGTACCAGTTTTCGCCAGTTAAGTATAAGTCCCATGGTTGATAGGCACCAGCATCCTAATTACGTAACATATAGTTTCAATTAAAATCCGAGAGTTTTGAAGGATATTTCTAATCCTTGGCTTCTTAGGTTTAATAAATTCTTTTGCTCAACAACATAAATAACGGAATGAAGGTGGACTGGACTGAACATCAAAATGAAAGAAAATGCGATCAATTGTCATTTTATGTGTTATTTAATTACTACGGTAAAAGTTTAGACACTAATTAACTGGTAAAAATCTAGACTTCGACTGTCTTTAAAACAAACCAATACCACTTTGTCCGACCTAAGAATCGATCTCAGGACCGACACTCGGTTGCGATTGGCTAATCAAAAGTCATTGATTCAAACTAGGCTGAGAATCAGCACTTTTCGAACGTCTAAATTATAAACGACAGTTCCCAAAAACGCCCGCCCTTCACCAATTTCAAGTGCTTTCGCTGGGGAAAAGAAGTAGCGCAACAAATTCCTCATGAGTCAGCTACTTCAAGGCATAATTTCGCTCCAACATTTTGTAAGCATATGTTTTTTTTTCAGGGCTGCCATATGTTGTTTGGGCAGTATGTACGAGAAACTTGGCAGAATGATGGGGAGATCTTATGAGGAGACTGTGTCAACCCTAGTCAAGTCCTTGAAGAATGCAGAGTCGCAAACACGACTCGAGATTATGAATACTCTTGAAAAGGTTTGTTATTCAATACACAATATTTATTTGCATTCCACAATGTGAACTTAGGTGGTATAGGTTTTACAAAGACATGGTCATTGTGGGCCTTGTCGAGTACAGTAAATTAGGAGAGAGGTCGAGGGCTGAGGGAGGGGGATGGTGGTGGTTAACAAGTTTATAATTATGTACTCATCATCTGCCAAACCTTTAACGACTATTTTGAGGTCGGCTTCCAGACTAACCGGATGCAGCTAAATACCAGTATTGTTCATTCATTGTTCAGCGACTGAACTCCACAACCCAGTCACTGGGTAACACGATACCTCTTGGTAAGACTGATTGTCAGACTTTTAGGCCTCTGACATCCCGTAACGACTGTCAAAGATCTACGAATGACAGCCGGGATCTACGGCTCAACGTGTTTTCTGAGGTACGGAGCGGTCTTGGTATGTGGAGTTGGTCACCCATCCGGGGAACAACCGCGGCAAGCGTAGATTAACCTGAGCGATCGACCTGTGCGGCTGTTATTACTCAGCCAAAAGCTCCTCCTCAATTCCTTAATTTACAATATATGTACTTACAGATAATATGTATTGATGGCAAAATACCAGTGGCATACTTTCTTTTGTCGTAAGAATCGTCTATGCGTTGTAATTTTTATCTACGGGGAAACCTAAGTTGTACTTTTTGATACGTAAGGTACTTTTTAGAATACATTATGGAAATTAGTCTTATCAGTTTGGCGACTACGTATTCGTGTGTAAAAAACGTCTGGCCGCCTTTTTCGTGTTTGAATAATAATTTTATATGATTAAGGTGGATGCTCCAAGGTAGCCCGCGAAATCCAAATTTCCTTACGTTTCTTGCAATTCGCTGGTCATTACTAAGTTATACGTTGATTAAAATATGATTCGCGGCCGTAACAAATATGTATTTACAGATTATAATCATTAGAATCAGTAATGCAACTTGTTAAGTTAGCCTAAAATGTCAAGATTTCATTACTTGATCCTAGAGATGACTTTAATGATTATAATTCTGTAAATACATAATTGTTACGGCCGCGTCTTCGGGGACACAAGGCGTGAAGTTATATGTTATGAATATGATAAGGACAATCATGAAATAGCATAATCATTTTAAAATATTATTGTCATTATAAAATGTTTTTTCTGACAAATATTCTGCTGTTTACAATCATGATGACAAATGTTTATCAACATAATATTTTGTTAGTTTAACATACATGACTGTCTATGTCATGTTGCTAGCAACCATAGCAAAACAATAATATGTACTTACAAGCAACTATCAAAAGAATTCTTTGAAGTTGATGAAGATGATTCATTTATACATTTTTAATTGTTGAAGGGCAGAATTCATGCAATCTCGGGTTCCATACAACCATGTTTTTTTTTTTTAAGCAGGTCTTGGATTTGTTGAAGCCATCTCTTTAATTTAGTTTTTTCTCTAGCCGGCCCTGTCAGACTCCGGGGCAAAGACCTCCCTTAATTCCTTCCATTTTTCGCGAGCCCGCGCGTCCTTCAGTGCGATTCTGTAACCATCTCACCGTGAAAACTTAAGTGAAGTGAGCGTGGAGTGAGCAGTCATTCCAACTAATGCTAGGAAATTGACACTATTGACAGCTCGCTCTAAGCTCACTTCACCTAACTTTTCACAGTGAGATTTTTACAGAATCGATCGGCTGTGTCCAGTTTGGACGGAACCTACCCGCAGTTCGTCCAGTTCCTACGTGGCCTGATATGCCTTAATTAATTTTTTTTACGACTACAAGATTTGATAATTTGACAGAAGATGAACTTATCAAAGATTTGATAGGCTTCTCGAAACCGGTATGATATTATTGTTCCCTGTCAGATCTGCGTGGGCATGGGCACGGCTGCCCCGGCGGCAGTGCGCGAGGTGTCGCGCGCCGCCCGCGCCGCGCTCGTGTCGGAGCGCGCGACGGCGGTGCGGGCGGCTGCGGCGCACACGCTGCGGCATTTGTTGCCGTTGATGCGGTTGACGCCGGCTGATTTAGACGCTATTGCTGCGGCCTGCTTGAGGGCAGCACATTCCAGTGATTATTCTTTAAGGTGAGATTGTTTGATTAAATATCAGTAACATTATGTTCTCAGCCTCTACTTTATTGGGGTGTACAGTCACGAGCACCAATATGTCAACACTTGGCAACTTTCAATTGCGATTTTTTCGTGAAATAATGAATGCAACGTTAAAATACGACACCTTACATAAACCTATGGGTTTGAAAATGCTATATTCGTAACAACATAAAATTTCATTAAAAAATAAAGGAGTAAATCGCTTTTGAATAAAGCCGAGTGTATACATACTTTTGCTCTGTACTTTCAGCCTAACCAGCCGATCGATTCTGTAAAAATCTCACCGTGAAAAGTTGGGTGAAGTGAGCTTAGAGTGAGCTGTCAATAGTGTCAATTCCTAGCATTAGTTGGAATGACAGCTCACTCCACGCTCACTTCACCTAAGTTTTCACGGTGAGATGGTCACAGAATCGCACTGCAGATGCGCCTGAATATTTTGTACACTAGCTGCAGCATATGACATGTAGAAATTACTTTAACAAAGAGTAAGCCGACTGCCGAATAAAATAAAAGTACAGCATTCAAGTAAATTAAAGCCAACCAAAATCGAAATGACGATTATTACTTATGTTCTGTCTCTTTCAACAGATGTGCTATTGCGGAGCTACTTGGTGCGTTGATAGCGATAACGCAGGCCGGAGAAGTGACCAACTTAAATTCCAAACTAAAAGTTGGAGCTCAGTCAGGTATAATATATTAGTGATTAAAGGCTTGACAGATTTTTATTCATTGAAAACTTTCGGGGCTCAGAGGTTTGGCTGAGGGTTTATCAGTGCGTAATTTAGATAAAGAAAAGAAAGGTTTCTGTAGCATTACATCTCATATTCTAGCAGTGGCGTGCACACAGTTTTATGACAGGGTAGGCAGAAAATTGTACTCACCAAAAATACTACACGTTGGTTTTGGTTCGTCGTCTTGTCGATTGATGATGTAGGTAATTGCCAAATGCCCACTCAAATATCCATAGATTGACTGATTTTATAGACATATCAATTTACGGATATTCGAAGTGGCCTTTCAGCGCGTTTGTTTGATGTTTTGTAATGTTTGTGTGATTTGCAAAATTTAAATAAAATCATTGAAAAGATGGTGGTGTGAGTATACTAAGTATATAGGATTGTTTTTTTTTGTATATTAAATCTACACGCCTATCTTTCTGTAAGAATATCTGCAATATGAATGTTAATACTACTTATGAGCCTATTTTATTGTTATTTGTAAACATTTTATATTGTAGCTGTTTATTGTCCCATAATAAATAAAAATTAAAAAAATTAAAAATATGGAATCGTAAAAGTTGGGAAGGCGTTTTATTTCCGTAAGAAGGTTTTTTTCTATTGAAATCGTGGAAAGATCTGTAAGTCGTTGCTGGCCTTGTGTATTTCTTAAGTAGGTGTGTATACGTTTTAGCGACGAGAATGACCTTTCGGTTGAAGCACTGCTCGCGGGAACTGTAACAATTAATTTTGCCAAACGCAGTACTTCGGGAAAAACTGTATTTATGTTATTTTCGTAAAAATGTTCTATAATTTTGTAAATACTAAGGTTTTTGAATTCGACAGATTTATAAACACATTTGAGCTCATTGATAAGGCGGTCTAAGTTAAAGTCGTATAATTTATAAACATTTACGAATTGCGATACTAATTCAACCGGAACATTGTCATTGAAATTTTCGCATGAAAGTAGGTAGTCCAAAAAATTTTAACTCTTTCAGATTTTTATATCGGTCGCGACATTCGATGGATATATTGTCTATAATTTCAATAAAAATCCGCTTAAAATTGGTTTTCGCGTCCACAACATTACGTTTTTGTTTTGGCGGCCCTGTGATTATTTTTACGCCTTCAAAAATTAATTCAAACCTAGATCTGAATGATTCCAAAAACGATTCAAAGTCCCTAATTTTTTTAATGCAATAAGTCACATCTGATGTCTTTTTTTGCATAATTAAGGGAAGGGAAGATTCCAAGTGTTTTTCAGATTGTTCATGTTTTCTCGCGGCGGTAGGAAAATTATGAATATCAGCGTAACCGATGTCGTTCCAGACTATAGATGCTGGCGGGAAAAATTCCGAATCATTCCCGTCGAATACTTCGGAAGTATTCCGAAATATTCCGAAACTTTGGGAATATTTCAACTGTCAAAAAAAACCAGGAAAATCGACCTTACTACCTATTTCGCGCTTGGAAGTTGTAAATTATATTATCTTTAGTTGTGTTGTGAGCGGTAGGTATATTAAGTTTATGGTTGTGAGTACACGTCGCATCAAGCACACACAACGTCGCATAATGGGTTTGCCTTTATTTGTTTTTATTGACTGGGCTATTATACGCGTTAAGTAGGTAGGTCATGATTAATACCTACCTATGCGACTCGCGAATACTCGCGATGCGTACAGAACTACATACAAACTAACCAAAAACATAGGTAGGTAACCCTTTTTCAGGAAACAAATCAAACACCTATGCTAGGCCTGGATTTTAATTCCACAACTGACATTTATAAAAATAGCATTCGATTTCGAAATAAGTAGGCACCTACCTAAAAACAAAAGAATAAAAATCCTGTTAATCGCAGGCTAACATATATCTACCTATAAAATATCAACATATACTTAATCAATCCCTAGTATAATAAAATAAACATCTATATTTTACTTACGTAATGTGCCACTGAACAATAATTAATTCACCCACCACACCACAAACAAACACGATTATTCCCATTGAATTATTCGGGTGAAATATTCGGTGGAAACATTCGATGGCGGGGTACGAATCTTTCTCGCGGGGGGGAAAACTTCTCCGGGGAGCATCTCCCCTCTTACCGCACCCCGCACGAGGGGCAGCGGCGGCGGCGATCGACGATCAATGTAAAATACGATTTTGAATAATTCTGATTTAAAGAAACTTTCCCAGAAGTATTCCGGAATTATTCCGAATTTTTCAGAAGTTTTGCAACTATATTCCAGACGGTTTTATTATTTGAAAATACTAGACAAACGAAACAAAATAACCGATTACTGTGTATGCAACCTGTCAGCCAATGATATGAATCATATTGTTTTGTATTGAATTTACGATTGACTTTACCTTTAGTTTGTAATAATTGCAAATCCGGTGTAGGACGACTTAACTCGATAACTTGTTTTTTTTCACTAAAAGATAGTTTTGAAAACGCGTCATATTTTATTTTATCAATACACACACCATCTGAACAACTTTCACAGACAATATTATCCATTTTTCACTCTAATCACAATGTTAAAATCCTAAATATCTGATAGCGTAAGTCACAAACACAACACACATCAAACAATAATGGCTACTACCTATTGACTATTGAAATTACGTAGTAAAAAGGAAAACTAATACGACAAAAAAATGATGGCCATCTAAATATATAAAATTCAATGAAACAATATTACTTCTTAAAATATTCGCATTGCATAGCAAACTTTCGTCGGAAATGTTCGGTTAGGGTCGTAATTTTTCGTGTTAGCTTTATAGAACAACTCGAACAAGACACTGGCTTTTCATGCAGTTGTGTGCGTGATTTTTGTCATTGTGTGTCAGCAAAGCCCACGTAGCTATAGGAACGCACACACATAAAAATACGCATGACCACGAGTTTCCACGGAGCACACATACAAAATATTCAGAGACGAATAGTTTGTGTCTTTGCCGTGGCATAGGCGAGGTGGCGCTAGTGCAGTAAACTGTATCGATCTTAATGATAACACCGGCACTCGATAGGTGGAGCTGATTTATGATTTAAGATTTTTATGTTGTTTTGTTTATTGATAAAATAATATTAGATCTATTATCAGAACTAGGGTAGGCAGTGTCTTTCTGTCTTTATGAACCGCACGCCACTGTAGTTCTAGAATGCTTTATTTATTTATTTATTTATCTTTAATTCAGGTAGAACCCATAAATTTGTTAGTATGTTAGTATAATAGAATTTACACACAACTAATAATACTTAATTTCGCCACCTCACGGCTACACCTGGCAACAGTACATGCACTGCGCACAGGTGCCCCATAAGGCGGCCTTCAGTCTTACTAGCAACAACGCTCAGGAGACTGTTGTCGCCACCCCGCATCCGACGCAGCAGTGAAGCGGATCTTTTACGAATAATCGCAAAGAAGAAATAGCAAGCCTTTACCAACGCCATTGCAACATATCTCTAACAATAATATTCCACTTACAGTCCAACAAAAGAAAGACCCTCCCAAGAACGTAGTATCACTAGACGAGGCACTAAACCTGTTGATGGGCGCGTTCCTCCGCGGCGGCACGTCCTTCCTCAAGGGAGAGATCATCAAGTCCAGCTCCGGAGTTAACCGGGAAGTGCGCGTTTGTGTTACACATGTGAGTATGTAATTGTGTTTTGAGATAATTTGATGGCTATTTATTTAGTGGGTTAGAATATTAGAATAGAATATTCATTTATTTGCTCAGAATGTAGGTGTTTACAATAAGGTGGTTACAATAATATGAAAGAATCCTTGTACATTCTACCATTTTGGCATGCAAACATTTATGCAGTTCATCAACAAACATACAGACATTGATACAGCTAAAATTTTTCAGCTAGAAAATTCGATACGGAGTAGTAACATTAATTCAATAGAAGTACAGTTAGTTTCTTTTTGAAAGCTGTTACTGGTTCCTCTTTTATGGAATTAGGAATGTGGTTAAAAATAGCCGGTGCCATACCAAAAACACTTTTCCTCAACAAAGCAGTCCTAATCATTGACAGCTGCAAGCAGGGCCCATGAAGACAAGTTGCAAAGCTATTTCACCATTATTACAACCGTTTCAAATTTTACGGCGGGTCTGGCCCCTCATCCCACTGACAGGTGAATTTGTTACTGCGCAGCGACTCGACGCATGTTGCGAGCCGCCATAAAATTCCTATCGGGCTGTACTGCAGACTGGTGGATGTGTCCGTAATATTCCTGCAACTGGGGTAGTACGGAAAATGTGTTAGGCTTCATGTACAGACGCCAGCACATCAAGCTACTACAATCTGTCAAATTTATTTAATAGATTTTCAACTCTATCGCTATAGCATTAAGGTTCAAGGTTGATTGAGAAAGTTTGACAGTTTCGGGTAGCTTGACCTGCTGGCGTCTGTACATGACACACAAGATGAACATCATGCATGCGCCGAACCGTCGCCACATCGACGAATCTGCGCCGGAACCACGTGTGCACCGCATTGATACGATATTTATTCGTATACATAAACTTGCGGCACCGGTGCGGCTCCGGCGTCATGTACAGTAAGCCTTAGACTTTTTTACGATCGTAACCGACTGCGGGTTCAGCAGGAAAATATAGACCTAATAATTAATAAATGTTAATCATTGTTTCGTGTCGGTAACCAGATAGATGCATTGTGTGTGTTTGGGTGATTTCAATGTATAAATGTTTTTGATTTCATAGGACAAACGCTATCTTAGAAAACCGTCAAACATTAACATCTGCAATTTGCAACTAACATCTTATTGAATTTTTCTTTTCTCAGTCTTACGTGGTGTTCGTACAAAATATGGGAGGCGTATGGTTAGAACGCAACATGACTACGTTCTTAAACCACGTTTTAGACCTAGTGGCGAACCCCAAGGCAGCTAGCTCGCATGTCGACGCTGTGTATTCTAGGTAAAGTGAAAAATAGCATTATGATTGCTTTTTAATTTCATTCTTCATGTTTGCCAACCAAAGGTGATTTAAGATTTTTATATGGAGCCTGGCATACCTACTTTCCGTCATTGTGTTTTTGGAACGAAGTTCCTTATCGCGCGTTGCGAAAGGGGGCTAGACGGAAAAAATTAAGACCAAAAGTTGGAACGACACTTTTTGCTATAGGTGTAAGCCGTGCGGCGTGCGCGTGTTTCTCTGTCTGTCTGTCTCTCTCTCTCTCTTATAGAAAGCAAGCTAGTTATACTTTGTTCCATCCGGGTGTCCCTTGACACCTCTCGTTTTTTTTTTCAAAATGGCGGCTACGCTTGAAACCTATATAACTCGACAGCTGACATCAATGTAAACAGAAAAAGAGCAGAAAAAAGCATAAAACAAAAACATAAACATACAACGAGATGTACGCAAGTTAAAAAAAAATATGGATGTCACGTGATCAACTTAAAATCTCGGAAACGTGATGCTTTACGAGGTTTGGCCTGATTATGTTTTCTATTTGCATTGATGTCACCTATAGATTTATATACCTAGGTTTCATGCGAGACCAACATTTTGAAAAAAAAAAAAAATGGCGGACAGCAGGTATGCCACGGACCTTCAAAGCCCTTTTTATGAGACATCATTTTGGTGGTTTTGCGTCTCACCCATTGAATTTTGGAGAGGCAGTTAAGAACAAATATTTATTCCCAGAAAGTGCATCAACTTCATACTACGCAACACTCTTGGTAAGATGCTGGGCGAGAAAGCGCAGGCGTCAGCGTGTCGTGAGATCATACAGATAGTTATCAAGCAGATGAACAGCATTGACTTCAACCCGGAGAACGCTAAGGATTGTAACCAGGTATATTATGTTGATTAATGACAAGTCACATTAATTCTCAAGTTAGTTTACACCCCCACCTCCTTGAATCGCTTGTTCCCTTGGATTAAGACATTCAGTGCCACTGACACGCCAGACATGTTTTTAAAAAATTCACTGAGGTACCGATGTATAACGTGTTCCAGTTTCTTTAATATTTAACACACTTCTAAAAGGACGAGGAAATTTAGCGAACAAAATATTTATTTTTCAGGAAACATTATTCAGCCAGCACTTACTAGTGTGCGCGTTGATGGAAGCAGGTGAACTGGCGCTACAGCTGGGTACTTCAGTGCAGAACCTCGTGTCTGATACGTCGCTGAACATGTTAGATGCTATCTGTACTGTAAGTGTTACTTTTGACTGTGTGTTAACGATTAGATATAAATATCAGAAGATTATTATTATTTGAATATTAGATAGAAATCTCTATACCAAGGTATTAAGTGCCCCATAATGCCGCAAGCTCGATAACTCTTTCACATCCAAGTATTTGAAAATATATGAACCACTGGTGTGTGCCCAAACTGTGCTGGAAACGTAAGAAGGTTTCTTTGCCAAGGCGGGTCAAACTATCTGATGGACCGCGGCTTTAGGAATTAGTACGTATTTCTCAGAAAACATTGCCTGCGATGTAGAATGTGGCGCCATCTATTGCTAGCGTCTGGCTATGAAGTTCTCCGTTGGAGTAGATACACTGGCCACAGCACCTTTTGAATATAATATTTGCCAATAATAGCAATCTTCCTTCAACCCCAGGTACTAGAACACCCATGTGTAGCAGCCCGCTTGGCAGCCGCCTGGTGCATCCGCTGTGTGTGCGTGGCGCTACCGTCGCAGATCACGCCGCTCATAGACAAATGTGTTGACGCACTCGACGCGGCTAGACCTACGCCGCATCATATCTCTGGTAATATATTATTGCCTTTATTTTGAATGCCATTTATTTAGCTTCTTTGCAGAACCACTATGTGTAGAACGATGAAACATAGTTGCTTGATCGAACCATCTTCGAGACCCTAGAATTCAGTTTGTTGACAAGCAGCATAGGCACAAATGCAAAGATGCTCTGTGGGATGCTACGATCTTTGTCGTTTTTTTTCGCATCCATTGGTTATTAAAGCATACATAGGTAAGACACTGATAATGAACTTGAAAGTTATTTCCACTGTGTAACATCGTCATATCCCGAGCTGCTTGCCTTGCTGCACTCGGGATATGACAAACTTCGTTTTTTATTTCAATCGCATTTTTCACATCACTTTAAATCAAGTAACAGGCTTTAAAAATAGTAAAGATTATTATCTAATTCCTTTATAAATCTTCCAGGCTACTCAGCAGCTCTGGCGGCTATCCTGGGCGCCGTTCGTCTTTCACCTCTAGGCGTCCCACACGGTCGGGGCAAAGTAGCGTTCAATGCTGCGGAACAATTGTTAAGATCTGCCGGACAAAGCAGTAGACTGACTGCTGCGAGGACGAATGCAGGCTGGCTGATTGTTGGTGCTATTTGTACACTAGGTAAGTGTACAAAAAATCCTAATAACATGTTATAAACTAGCTGACCCCGGCAAACGTTGTTTTGCCATATAAATTATTTCTAGCTGCCCGGCGCTACTTCGTTCGCGTGGTGTCCTACCCCCTACCCTACTCCTACCCTACTCCTACACTACTCCTTCCCTACTCCTACCCTACTCCTACACTACTCCTACCCTAATTCTAACCTACTCCTAACCTACTCCTACCCTACTCCTAACCTACTCCTACCCTACTCCTACACTACTCCTACCCTACTCCTACCCTACTCCTACCCTACTCCTACCCTACTCCTACACTACTCCTACCCTACTCCTACCCTACTCCTACCCTACTTCTACCCTACTCCAACCCTACTCCTACCCTACTCCTACACTACTCCTTCCCTACTCCTACCCTACTCCTATACTACTCCTACCCTACTCCTACCCTAATTCTAACCTACTTACTCCTAACCTACTCCTACCCTACTCCTACCCTACTCCTACCCTACTCCTACCCTACTCCTAACCTACTCCTACACTACTCCTACCCTTCTCCTACCCTACTCCTACCTGCTATAAACCTCACGGAGCCCGAGACCTTTCCAACGAATGCAAAACCGTGGAAATCGGTTCGTGCGTTCTGGAGTTATAGCGTCAGGAAAGAAAACCCGACTTATTTTTATATAGTAGATAGGTAAAGTTGTGTATGTGTAAAGTTGTGTATGTGTAAAGTTGTGTAGGTAATCTCTGGAAAATCTAATCCGATTACAAAAATTATTTCCCTGATGGAAAGCTACACTATTCCCGAGTGACATAGGCTAGTTTTTATCCCGAAGAAATGTACGGTGCCGGCGGATTACACCACAGGAGCGAAACCGTGGGAAAAGGCAATAAGCAAAATATTTAGACACTAAAGCGAAAAGTCATGGACATGTGAATCCTTCCCATTCTGACCTATGGATCCCAGACTTGGTCTTTGGCAAACATTCAAAAGTCCAAACTCAAGGTTTGCCAACGTGCAATGGAGCGCAGTACTCTAGACGTCAAATTGACAGACCATATTCGCAACACCACACTGCGTTCCAAAACACAGATTACTGACGTTGCTCAAAAAGCCGCTAAGCTTAAGTGGGACTGGGCTGGCTACGTCTGCCGTATGCCCGATAAGCTGTGGGCCAAAATAACCACCACGTGGAGCCCTGACACAGCTAGAAGGCGTCGCGGCAGACCCCGTAGAAGATGGCAGGACGAGCTGGACAAAACAAACGACCAGTGGTCTACTTTAGCCCTGAATCGAAAGAGCTGGTAGTCATGGAGAGAGGCCTTTGTTCAGCAGTGGGACGATGCAGGCTAACAGTAACAGTCTTCGATCAATAATAGTACTAGATTCCCGATAAGCGCTTCAAAAACGGCCCGAAAAATAAGACCACAAATACTTTTGTGGTCTTATTTCAAATTAGTATGTTTTTTACCTTATTACTTAGACTTTAATTTTAATTTTAGAATAAATGACTGAAAATTTAAAAATAGAATGATTTTATTTTCAAGCGACATTTTAAATATATTTTGCAATGGTAATTAAACTTTATGTTTAAGCATTAAGGTTTATAATAAACTGAAGTTGTTAATATTATTAAACTTTTTTCTAAGAAATGTAGATGTTTACGTGTGTGCAAACGTGGCCACTTGAGCGACTGATTTTTGTTCCTGATCCTTAATCTAGTACTATTATTGATCGAAGGTAACAGTAGTTAAGTATACAACACAGAGTTTTTCTTGCTGTGAAAAACTACGGTTTATTCACCGTGTGTAAATTTGAAATTCTCAAATTGTATGTATGTTAAGTTTATTGTTACTTTTCGTTCAATATTATTAGGTGTGCCTGTGGTTCGTGGCTTGCTACCCAGAATGTTACTTCTATGGCGTAACAGCTTCCCACGCTCCGCCAAAGAACTAGAATCGGAGAAGTCCAGAGGAGATGCGTTTACGTGGCAGGTCAGTTAAAATGCTTAGCATGTCGGTTATCTAAACTGGCATCATCCATTTAATTTCTTACTTGAAAAACCAGTTTAGTATAGTTTCCGAAATCCCCCCGATTTCGGAAAATATACTAAACTGGTTTTATAATTAATAATAATAATAATAATATCCCTGGACATTTCACACAGCGCCATCTAGTCCCAAGCTAAGCAACCTAATGCTTGTGTTATGGTAACAAGATGGTTGATATTAATTAATTAGATTAATTCATATTAATTTTGAATGGTTTTGCAATTAGTTACAGCAATGGAAGATTTCAAGCTTTTGCATACGCGGGGTTAAAACGTGTATTCGCTTTTTTTTTCTTAAATCAAGCTCACGACTCTTTCTCTGTAATCCTCAAGTTTAGGACTTCACCCCGTTTCTAGATCCATACCGAAAATGTAACGCTTTCCGGGCCTTTCACTGTTCGCTAGACAAAATTCTCTCCTAAATTCTTCTTGTCTTCAAAGCATTTTACTTTCTCAGGTGACTTTGGAAGGTCGTGCTGGAGCGCTATCAGCATTACACAGTCTGCTGATACATTGTCCGTCGTTAGTCAACAATGATGACACCGCCAAACGTCTGACGCAACCTATAGATGGAGCTATTGCGGTTCTTACCAAGTAAGTTACAATGTAGTGCCTCCTTCCCTCAAATATTGCGAGGGGGGGGGGGGGGGGTAATGGCTGATCTTTGCGTTATGCTCGTGAACGGTTGCTGCTTGTGGTGACTGGTCGTCTTGTTGACCATGGTTTTATTTTTGTCATTAGTATTAACTTGTTTATTTATTTTACTTCGATGGTCCTAGTTTATCATTTGTGACTTCAAGTGACAGCTATGTGAACAGAACCCAGCAATGTAGCTCTCCGTCCGATCAGGACTAGGCCCGTGCCGGACGGCGTGTACGTGTTCCACGCGCGCCTCAAAGAGATGTCAGCAAAAGCGACGGGGCCCCATAGGGCCGAAGCCTGCCAGGGTAGCGGGAACATCCGAAAGGGTTTACCGCTGCCCTGGAACATAAAGGGCTAAGGAAGGAACACGGGTGGGTTCGATAGGCTACAAAGCCATCGTTGCGGACATCAGGAGGGGCCCGTGTTTACGGGCCACCGCAAAGCATTTTGCGGCCGGGGGGCAACGCCCCGGCACCGCTCGCCTCACCCCCTGACGGGGGTGACGCGATCTCGCGACGGGTGGGTTTTAGTCAGTAAGAGTCTGACACTCCCTTCTGCTCCACCCAGAGCGGGAGGAGTCATTAAAATTTGATGATTTCCCATCCTCAAAAAAAAAAAAAAAACCCAGCTTACATATTTAGGCATTCTAAATATGTAAGTTGTCACGCCTTTTATGCCTGGAGGCTTTTATTTAGGTAGTAAGTTTTTATTTACATTTTTAATTTTAATTAATTTTTTTTTTGTACACACGGGTACACATCAAGCTATGCAAAACCAGTATTGGCTGACCGTTCATTGTGAGAAAATAACATACAAAGTAAGGCCAAGACAAACTGGTTTTGTATAGATTGACGTGTAGCCGTGTGTGCATATAGTTTTGATTGTATTTGTTGGTATATCGGCGTGGCTAACTAACATAATAGGTTGGGGAAAAAGTTTCTTTGCATTTTTTAAGAAAATTCAAAACATTTTTTGATATAAGTAGTTTATTTACATTTAACTAAAGTATGTAGGTACCATTTTGTTCGATAGCTTTTTGCCATCTTGTAGGTAGGGACATGATCCCATTGCTATAACAATTTTGAGACTTCTGATCAAAATACCGCGATAAGTGCTTTTGGCAGTCCTCTCGTGATGTTAACCCGACACTGCCTAAAGAATTCTGAAGAGATCGAAACAGGTGGAAATCTGAAGGTGCAAGGTCAGGACTATACGGCGGATGCATTAACACCTCCCAGCCAAACTCTCTTAATATTTGCTGAGTGGCTAAAGATGTGTGAGGTCTAGCGTTATCATGATGAAAAACCACACCCCTTCTGTTGATTAATTCCGGCCGCTTTCTCTCAACTTCTTGCTTTAATCTCATCAGTTGTTCGCAGTAGAGTTCAGAATCGATGGTCCTGCCTGGTGGTAACACTTAACAGCTCATAATGAATAAGGCCCTTCCAATCCCACCACACACACAGCATCACCTTGTTGGCGAGTTAACCCGGGTTTCGCCACAGTTTGTGAAGCCTGACCGGCCTTTGACCACGACCTTTTTCGCACGTTCTTGTCGTACGTGATCCACTTTTCATTACCAGTTATCAGCTTCTTCAAAAATGGTTCGATTTCATTACGTCGTAATAAAGAATCACAAATGAGTACACGGTTCATTAGGTTTTTTTCAGTGAGCTCGTGAGGTACCCAAATATCGAGCTTTTTTATGTACCCAGTTTTTTTTAAATGCGCCAAAACTGTTTTGTGGTCAATTCCCAGTTCTTCAGCTACGTCATAACTACTGATATTATATACTTGCTCCACTTTTTAAAAAATGGCATCCATTTTATCCGTAATAGGGCAACCAGAGCGACGTGCATCTTAGACATCAAAATTTCCGGATTGAAAATCCTTAAACCAAATTTGTGCTACTCTCACAGACACTGCACCGCAAATTTTTTTGACGGCTTGCGTTTCAAGTTTACCTTTTTTGTAGTAAAATTTTAAAATGTATCGAATTTCTTCATTAGTTTCACTCATCTTGACAATACGAAAAACAAATGAAAATCACACATTTTTCTAATTTGAATTTGGAATTATGTTCTTTAAAATTTAAACTTTCAATGATACCAAAACCAGCCAGATACAAATAGTATAGCCAAAGAGATTTTATTACAAGTTCTTACATACTATAATGCGAAAAGACTTTCCCCAACCTAATATATGGCAAATAATACTAACTAAATGTAATTAGTAGATTATTAACCAAGGGGATAAAGCAGTGTCTTCTGTCGCGGGTGACGATTTAAATCGCGAGCGCAACGAAGGACTCGAGGTTTACTCCCGAGCGTAGCGAGGGTGTTAAAAACTGAAATCACGAGCGAAGCGAGGGATTTAAGACGAGTCCTGAGTGTAGCGAGGGATTTAAGTTCACCGAAGACTAAGACATCTTTATCACCGAGGAAAATACTCTACTTTTCGTACCATTTGCGAAAAAAATAAAACAATAATAATATGAGATAAGCATTTTATAAAAATAATGACAATTAAAAGTAAAAGTTAACATTCGAAACATTGGTCCAATTATTGATAGAGAGAGTTACATTTTTGTTTGGTACATTTATGTTGATGAGTTGATTTGAGTATTTCTCTGTTCTTGCGTCTGAGGAACTTGGCAAATTCCTAGACTAATATTTTTTGTCGGAAAAGCAAAGACATCAAGCTCATACGGCCTCGTCGGTTTTCGTAATTTTATTTAATAATAATGATAAATGCATAATAAATGCGTATTCCTTTTTAAAAAAAGATGTATAGTGCTTTATATACAAACTCAATGGTGTAAACGCAGATGTAGTTCAGTATAAATTTCGGTAAGTATTCCAAATTTAAATCACATTCTCTCCCTAGAGGATGAATGAAATTCAGTACAATTTTCTTTCCCTGTTTTTAACAGATTAAAAATGACTATTATTATGTTCGCTTTTTGAGGCATAGAATGTCACTTTTTTGAGCAAGTGGTATGAAAAATTACTTTACATACCTAGTAAATATATTGAGTACTAGCTGACCCGGCAAACGTTGTTTTGCCATATAAATTATTTCTAGCTGCCCGGCGCTACTTTGTTCGCGTGGTGTCCTATCCCCTACCCTACTTCTACCCTACTCCTACACTACTCCTACCCTACTCCTACTCTACTCCTAATCTACTCCTACACTACTCCTACCCTACTCCTACCCTACTTCTACTCTACTCCTACACTACTCCTACCCTACTCCTACCCTACACCTACCCTACTCCTACTCTACTCCTAATCTACTCCTACACTACTCCTACACTACTCCTACCCTACTCCTAACCTACTCCTACCCTTCTTCTACTCTACTCCTAACCTACTCCTACCCTACACCTACCCTACACCTACCCTACTCCTACCCTACTCCTACCCTACTCCTACCCTACTCCTACCCTACTCCTACCCTACTCCTACCCTACTCCTACCCTACTCCTACCCTACTCCTACCCTACACCTACACTATTCAAAACCCTTAATTTAATACTTGTTTCAATTCGAGTGGACCCGAGTCTACCGTACCGAAGGGACGATCGTCAAATGTTTGACAGGAAAGTAGGTAGAACAGTTTATATGGGAAAATGAAATAGTCGTTTTTACTATCTTCCTCGCAATTTTTCCATATTTTCTCACCGTTTAAACCTTCTCTGGACTACGACAAACATTTCAAAACCAAAATCAGCGAAATCGGCCCAGCCGTTCCCGAGTTTTAGCGAGACAAACGAACAGCAATTGATTTTTATATATATAGATTGAGTAGTATTGTGTACAATCAAATATTTTCTAACTAAACAGTCAGCTGTGCTGCTGGGGAGTTTGTCGCGCCACTTCGTCTTCCCAGCGATAGCACTAGCAAGTGCTATCGCTGGTGAAGGGCGGGCGTTTTGGGTGACTGTCTTTTGTAATTTTGACATTCGAAAAGTGCTGATTCTAAACCTGAATAAATTACTTTTGATTTTGATTATTAACCCATTTGAGGGTGGACTTTCTGAATAACTGTGAGTGTATTTCTACTACTCTTCTCGTTTTTACTTTCTGAATTGGAGGGTGCACTGCATGTGCGGGTATGACCCAGGCTCCTGAAATAAGGTAGCAGGTGCAACCTATGGGGTTTTTGGAAGAAGGTTAGAGTCTGACATAATCCTCCGTTCTCCCCAGATGGAGTATGTCCATGAGGATAACTCCATGGCAAATATGCTCTGTGATCTCTGACAGTCAGTCCCTCACGACACTGTCTTGTAAACGTTGAAGACAGACTTTTAACCTTCATTGTTTCCCAGCGTCAGCACAGTGGTCCGCTCGTACGGCGGCGCGCTGAAGGCCCCGGCGGCGCTGCTGCGCCTGCGCGTGTACGTGGCGAGCCACGCGCTGGGCGCCGCCGCCGCGCCGCCGCCCGCGCCGCTGCTGCGCCTGCTGGCGGCGGAGCTGGCGGGCTCGGCTGACCCTAGTGGCGCCAATGTGGCTACAGGTATGTCAGCACAGTGCTCCGCTCGTACGGCGGCGCGCTGAAGGCCCCGGCGGCGCTGCTGCGCCTGCGCGTGTACGTGGCGAGCCACGCGCTGGGCGCCGCCGCCGCGCCGCCGCCCGCGCCGCTGCTGCGCCTGCTGGCGGCGGAGCTGGCGGGCTCGGCTGACCCTAGTGGCGCCAATGTGGCTACAGGTATGTCAGCACAGTGCTCCGCTCTGTCTGTGCTGACCCTTATGTGAATAGTTGATCCATCGCCACAGCTTATTATAATTATTATTATGTTCCATTGTCAGGTACACTTCGAAGCGCGATGCATCCGCGTGACACCATACTGCTGGGCGAAGAAGGCTGGATATACGATACCGACCACGCTGAAATTGAGGAACAGGTAATTTACTAATATAATAGATATACAAGCCAGTTATAACTATTATCTTTTGGTTATTTAGGCCAGCACAAAATTATTTGTTATTTAAGCCCTCTGTGTGATAATAAAATTGTGGTAATGTGAATGTATTCTTGGTAAGATCTTCGGGGAGACCTTTGCCCAGCAAAAAAATAAAAAACTTGAGTGGTGTCAAGGGACACCCGGATGGAACGAAGTGTAACTGGCTTGCTTTCTATAAGAGAGAGAGAGACAGACAGAGAAACACGCGCACGCCGCACGACTTACAACTATAGTAAAAAGTGTCGTTCCAACTTTTGGTCTTAATTTTTTCCGTCTAGCCCCCTTCGCAACGCGCGATAAGGAACTTCGTTCCAATATGGTCCACGCAAAAGGGTTTTTGGTTTGAATGAGAGCGGATTTCTCGCTCTAACGAATGATAAGTGACAGAGATAGAGATATAGAAAAATGCTGATCCGTGTATGAAGACCTGAGTCCCAGCAGTGGGAACATTTAGCTGATGATGATAAGGTTTATAACTCGTGTTTGTGTGGCCCGCCTGGCGGTGAAGCTGATCTCCCCGCTGAGCGCGAGCGGCTCGGGCGCGCTGGAGCACGACCCGTGCTGCCTGTACCGCGGGCTCACGGGCGCGCAGCCGCTCGGCGTGGCCGTCATCGACGCCTCCGTGCTACTGTTCCCGCAGATCTTCTCCAGGGCTGCCAATAAGCATCGGTGAGTGTTTCACAACTCCTTTACTTTACAACTCGCACAACACACAACCTCACTACTCACACTCGTACTCACTCACACACGCACTCGTGATACATACATCACACGTACTCGCGCGATATGGCACTTTTCTGCATAACTCTCATTCTTTTTCGGAGCAGTTTTTGTTTAATGTTAAGATACCCTTTCATTTTCAGTATTGCATGTTTACATTGTCTACATTTCAATTGCATTAAAAATTATAAGTGGAAGTGTGGGTCTCCACACTTCCACTTATCATTTTTAATACGGAACTTTATAACGGAACTTTTAAACAAGGGATTGCTTGTCTTAGAAGTCTTCCTAAGACAAGCAATCCCTTGTTTAAAAGGTGATCTCCAAATATATGTATCTAAATGCCCATTGTAATTGATATAAACATTTTTATTTTAAAGTTTTACTTTAATATCCTTAAATAGCTTCTCTAAAAGATACCCTAGTACGTTTTCCCAAAAGAAAGTTTCGTGCCATTGACTTGGTGCTAGTACTGGTTCACGTTAACTGACGGTTGCTAATAAATTATCCGTGGACGTTCGTTTAAACCTGGGGGCCTACTCCGAAGTAGTATCGGCCGAACGTTAGGCCGTTTCCGGCTACAAAGTTACTATTTGGTTCGGTCGGTTCCGATCCTACACTACACTCACACACACACACACACACACTACACACACACTACACACTACACTCTTTCGAATATTGACTATGGTCCCGACCCAATTGAGCCGTTCCGAACATTTTTCGCATTTTTCAATAATATTCGGTTCGGCCATGTGTCGGTCCGATCCGAACATTCGCACTTTGCACTTCGGAGTAGCCCCCCTGAACACTACGTTTAATTTTGTTACCGCACCCCCACTGTGTTTGAACTCGTGGGAAGTTGGCTTCAATCTTGAATTATGTACCCACTTGTAAAATATTGTTTAAAATTTTGTGGCCCGCTTATTGCTGGATATATCAATAGCTGTTTTCTCTCCTAATCTGTGTAATACCAAAAAGTAGAATATGCAGGTTTTTTTTTCAGTGTTTCTACATCTTTACTTTTTTTTTTTTATTGACAATTATTCCACAGACAACAAATGCTAGAACACTTCGCGGAATGCATCAAAATGTCTAAAGGGGCTCGTCAGGAAGCGATACAAGTCAACATTTACACCGCTCTGCTGTTAGCGTTGAGGACCTTAGCTGAACTCAAGAGTTCGCTGGGACAGGAGGCTGTGAAGAATATTGCTGTGGAGATTGTTATTGTGAGTAAACCGTTTTAAATCTACTAAGTACTGATGTCAGTAAAAAATCTATCATTATAGAACTTACTTAATAGTTTTGAGAACGATTGGTTTTACGTCTATGGTGCCAGTAGAGTGCGTTCGATCGATGTCTAGCAGTCAATTTTCTTAGCCTCAAAACAACATGAACGTCATCCGGGTGCCAAGCACACCAGAGTTGATCGATCTGAACGGTTGTTGTCATCAATAGGGTAGTTTCCTGGGTAAAAAAATAATAATTATATTTAGTCCGTCAGTTAGATTATCGAAAAATAATGGACACGTATTTTTTCTTTTGTCAATCAAACAAAAAATGACAAGGATAAAGCGCGTCAAAATTTGTGAGTGGAGGGTCGTGACGTCACTTGCTTGCAAAAGTGTCGCAAGCAAGTGACGTCACGCGGAACTTTAACGGGCGATATCTTTATCATTTTTTACATAATTGACAAAAGAAAACATACGGGTTCAATATTTTTTGATAATCTAACAGACGGACTAATTAGATTTTTTTTAGGAAAATAGCCTATTGACCACAATCTTATAATCATCATCAGCCTGAAGCAGTCTACTGCTGGACATAGGCCTCTCAAATTGCACGCCATTCAGCTCAATTCTCGGCAATTCTCATCCAGCGGGTACCACCACAATCTACTGCACCTTAATACGTGCTGAATAAATGACTGAAAATAAAAGCGAGAATCGAGTCCTTTGGTTTTGAGTTGTTGTTTTTATTTTCAAAATCTGTACAACAGGTTTTTTTTAAATAAAGGTTTTTTTAATGATAATCCCCTTTTGCAGAACGGTCTATCAGCGAACAGCGCAACAGTTCGCGCCGCGGCCGCGTCGTGCGCCGGCCGCCTGTGCGGCTGTATCACTGAAGCGGAGAGCCAAGCTTTATCTGAGAAAGTCATCGCGTTAGCTCGCACAGCGGTCAATAGGTAATTATATTAATAGCAGTATAGCTCGACTTCCGTCAAAGGTTTCATCGTATTTTAGAAAGAACCGTATTTTGGCGGATATCTACGAGGGGAGGTAAAAAGTTCGCGGAATGAAAGGGTTTTCAATAAAATGAAACAGTAAATCTATTTTTCCTGTTCAATATAATGAATTAGTTTTCTAAACCATCGTAAAAATATTTTTTATCTTTTGCCTCAAAATGAGCCAATATTGTCTCCTTTACCTCATTGTCGTCCGCAAATTTCCTTCCTCTTAAGCCTTTTTTTAAATTGGGGAACAAATACAAATCACATGGGGCCATATCTGGTCTTTAGGGTGGGTGAATACAAGAGCACACATACATGTCTTACACACTAAAGATGCACTGATTTTATCATTCCCTTATTGGATCACTTTGACGCGCAGAAAATAATCATCATCATCTGCCTAGCCTTTTCCCAACTATGTTGGGGTCGGCTTCCAGTCTAACCGGATGCAACTGAGTACTAGTATTATATACGGAGCGACTGCCTATCTGACCTCCACAACCCAGTTACTGGGTAATACGATTCCCGACAGCAGAGCCATCTGCAGAGCGAAAATAAACATTTGTTCTATAATTTATTTTGAAGATTACACACACGAACACAGAAGACGGAGAACACGGCTATAATTATAATTATAGCAGTGTTCTCGTTAATCTTCGATTATTTATTTTCAACGTTTATTTTCGCTCTCCAGAAAAATTGCAAAAATATATATCGAACTAGATGGCTCTGATGTCGAGAAATAATACCATACCTTTTTCGTTTCATAATAATTTAATAGGATCGAAACCCGTCGCGTTGGTGATTTGCTTGTTAATTTAAAAAGATCAGTGTGTTAATATTTCGGTGCCCAATAAAGTATCTTCTATGTATTTGTAGGTCTGTGCGCGCCGCCGCTGCAGCTGCAGTAGGCGCGGTCCAGCGGGCGAGAGGCGCCACATCAAGCGCTGCAGCGCTGCCGGTGTTAAGAGCACTTGCGCAAGATACGACTGCTGTTGAATTACAAGTAAGTTTTATTAAAAACACATGTGACAGTCAAATTGAAAACTTTATTTTTTTTAAGCCAGTTAGAAATAGCTTGTCTAAAGAGAAGTTATGTTGAGTTCACAAGCTTCTTCTGATAATTGAGTAAGCGCATTAGTAGAGCCTTCGTTTCTTCAAGCGTATTCTAAATATGCATGTTAGGAATAATGCTTAAAATAACCTTATACAATTATTGAGATAATTTACTTTTAGATTGAAAATTCAAACATCCAAATTCCTCCTGTTTTGAAGTCGGTTAAAAAACAAAAACATACGCAGCAGCGCAATTGACAGATACAGTCTTTGAGCAAAACATCCTCTTGCAAAATAAAACCTTATTTACATTGCAAATAAAAGCAAAATTCAAATATCTCATATCAATCTAATGTATGTATAGCCGATGATGTTATATCCATTCATCATCTCTTCCCAGGTCTGGTCATTCCACGCCCTCTCAGTACTAGCAGACGCTTCCGGTCCAATGTTCCGTGGTCACGTGGAGTCTACCCTGAATTTAGCATTAAAGCTACTGTTCAGCGCGCCTCCCTTCCAAGAGGATTTACATCGCAGCATTGGAAGATTGCTGTCGGCTTTGATTACTGTTGTTGGGCCTGAGTTGCAAGGTAAATTAACAATTCTGTAATATTGTCCGGTTAAATGTAATTTTGTTCTAAAGTTCACGTGAAAAATATCTTTTGGGAATGCCCCCATGCTAAGATATGCATCGGAATATCCGCCGTGTGTGAACATTTAGAAAGAAAATAAAGAATGATGGGCAAAGTATGAAACCTGTAAGACCAACAGAACTGCAACTAGTGCCAGTTGTTCGGACCTAATTTTTTTTTAAATGTTTCATTTGAGATATATTTCAATTCTGTTGGACTTACGCCCATTTTGTTCCATCATCCTTTATTTGACCCAGTCTAAGGCACTCAATACCAGAACAAAATCAACAGGACAAAAAATAAAAGCAATTTTTGTATATCTCGTACTTACATCTGAGCCTTGTCGAACGTTAAACTTCTAGATTTTGTAGGTACGTAAATTGTATAATCTGATTATATTTTGTAGATACGTAAATTGTATAATCTGATTATATTTTGTAGATACGTAAATTGTATAATCTGATTATATTTTGTAGATACGTAAATTGTATAATCCGATTATATTTTGCAGATACGTAAATTGTATAATCTGATTATATTTTGTAGATACGTAAATTGTATAATCCGATTATATTTTGTAGATACGTAAATTGTATAATCTGATTATATTTTGTAGATACGTAAATTGTATAATCCGATTATATTTTGCAGATACGTAAATTGTATAATCTGATTATATTTTGTAGATACGTAAACTGTATTATCTGATTATATTTTGTAGATACGTAAACTGTATTATCTGATTATATTTTGTAGATACGTAAATTGTATTATCTGATTATATTTTGTAGATACGTAAATTGTATAATCTGATTATATTTTCTCTCATACAGTGGTTGCAGTAGGCCGATTCGTTTGTGCGTGTGCAGCATTAGGCGAATTCGGCGCAGGTGCAAGGTCCGAGGCTTTAGGATGTCTACAGCAGTTGCAGATGTTCGCGCCCGATCACATCAACCTGCACACGCTTGTACCGCATCTTTGTGTGAGTATAATGCATAGCATTATGTATATTATTGGCAAGTTACCTTTTTAATTACTAGTCAAACTAACTACTTAAAAAGGCTCTTTATTGATAACTCCATATCAAAGGATGTAGATAAAATCTTGCGTCACTGTTGCTCCAAACTGAAATTTATAAAAAATAATTTATTAATTTTTAGCGCGACCTATCAAGTTCTGAACTCACCGTTCGTCGCGCGGCGCTCTGCTGTCTCCGTCAGTTGTCGCAGAAAGAAGCTGCTGAAGTGTGCAAATACGCGCTATTGGCCAAAGATCATGTGCCTGCTAAGCCTTATTGTGGTAAGTTATAAACACATTAATCGATATCATAGAAAAATATATCATCTTTTTAATAGCAACGTATCCGGGCCTATTATACGTCTTGAACTGTAAGTTTTTGTATAAAGGTTTCAATTTTTTAATTGGTTGTGTATTCTAATTCGGAACAATGATGGCCAGTGTGTCAGCTTCAAAACTGCATAAAAACTTTTTCTTTGAGTCATCATTATTTTGATGCTGATGGCCAGTAATGCACTTTGTCTGCATTTAGAAGTCCGGGAGCTGTAGTACGATTTTGAACACGATCGGAGTATAATATGATAGGACATGTTCAACTGGTCAGAATAATTCAGTATAATAAACCCAAACGTGCTCGAAATTTTATAGACTTTTCTATTAATCGATTCAATGATTCTGTCCCGAATTTCTGACCTGTACACTTCAGTGCCACAGGTAAATGCATTAAAAACATACGGCTCTTCGCTCTTAACGGACTGACGGATACTTTGTGACAGCTTACAAGACCTTTCACACGTAACCAAAACCGCTTGCCAAGCGTAAAGTTAAATAACAAAGTCTTCACGACCTAACCATGTTGTATTTCTTGTTACAGGTGTCGTAATCACAGAGACAGGTCTTCCCGGAGCTCTATTCACGTTCTTGGACAGCGAGCGTGACCCCACAGCGTTGTCATACGCGCGTGACACGTTGACGTGCTGCCTGTTAGCCGCGGCCACGCATCGGAGTGTGAGGGACTGGCTGGCGTTAGCGAAGAGAGTGCTTACTATTAGACTAGGTAATGTATCCTGTAACATAGTAATATTATAATCTTTTTTTTTTTTGGAACGAAGTTCCCTATCGCGCGTTGCAAAAGGGGGCTAGACGGAAAAAATTAAAACCAAAAGTTGGAACGACACTTTTTGCTATTGTTGTAAGCCGAGCGGCGTGCGCGTGTTTCTCTGTCTGTCTCTCTCTCTCTCTTTGAACTTCGTTCCATCCGGGTGTCCCTTGACACCTCTCGAGTTTTTTTTTACAAGCGTCTCGATGGCAAATCAAATCTGCCTGCTTAGCCTTTCCCAACTATGTTGAAATCGGCTTTCCGTCTTTCCTGATGCAGCTGAATGCCTGTGACCTCTGAGTTTGTTTCGGCCTTTCTTCTCAAAGTAGTCAGATAGGAAACGCCGAACTCATTTAGTTAAAAAAAAATATGATTGACTTGTAAAAGTGTTTACAAACACTTTTACAAGTCAATCATATTTTCTGTACAAGTACAGACCTACTTACCGAACATAAATCATTTATTATTTATTTATCAATTATCAACCATCTTTCAAATCCAATCAGTACCACCACGTAGAGTACCCTAAGGGTACCCAAATATTTCATTAACCCTAATCGGAAAATCAAATTATACTTGCAGAAGACAGCAACAATCCAGAGACTGACTTCGACGCGGAAGGTGATGATGATCAAGCAGAGTTCCACGCTGAATCTGAAACGTCTACACATCCTGCGGTACAGTCAAGATGGCCGACAAGGGTATGTATTAATGTTAAGCAGTTCATTTCGCTACTTCTTTCCGGCTCAAACACCATTTAGTAAAAAGTTACAAAACAGCCCCGCAACCCTGTGGGCTGTTTTGTAACTTTTTAACTGCAAAATGATCTGAATCTTAGATAGATTTTTTTATTGTGTATTGTCTTTACTGTCTGACAACCAGTCTTACCAAGGGGTATCGTATTACCCAGTAACTGGGTTGTGGAGGTCAGATAGGCAGTCGCTTCATGTAAAATACAGGTATTCAGCTGCATCCGGTTAGACTGGAAGCCGACCCCAACATAGTTGGGAAAAGGCTCGGCAGATGATGATTGTCTTTACTTTAAAAGCATGAACTTTTTCAAATCAAAGTATCATCATTAATGACACAAGAAACCACATGAAAACATAAATTCTCGAAACTACTGTTTTGTCGTCGTTTTATTTTCTGCTTAGGTAAAATATTATGGAAAATAATTAGTTCTAAAACGAAATATTTTATTTTATTTCTAAAACTATGCATGTAAGTAGTACACGACTGCCCAAAAAAAGGAGTGTTATTACATAACATTTTACCGTCGTGGATTTTGAAAAAGTAACGCCGGATTCAATAACAGCTTATCTTCTATTTAGGTATTCGCAATGGAGTGCATTCAGAAGATCATGGGAGCGTGCGAGGCGAGCGGCGACAGCGCACACTTCGATCTCGTCAAAGCCAAGGAGAAGCTACAGAATAACCCAGAGGGTATGTACAGGCAACTTACTTTATCGAATAGGGTAGATGTATTTTTTTAAATTACCGTCTGGAATAAAATAAATAACATTTACCGGTTTAGAGGCATGAGGAACAGGGTGTAAAGTTCACTCATCCTCCATAGAAAAGGGAGGATCCTCCGACCAGACGGGTGTTGTGTCTGGCGGGCTATTGCCCAACGATTGATGTTGGGAAATTGTATCTATGCTAATTGCGCGGTAAACTCTGCTTGCGAGATGCAGGATTTGCGTGACGTCAGTATGACGCGTTGTTCGCATGTGGCGTTGTAGATACCGCTACACCGGCAACAAAAAACGTAACGAATTATCCTCAAAGTTAGCCTATCTCAAAAAAATTACAAGAGAGAAATACAGTTGGGATGACGTCACGCCTTGTTGTTCGGTGGGTACTTCTCACCACCGCGTAAAATTCCCTTTTAGCGCGACAAGGAAGTCAGTATCCCTTCAAAACAACTTGAATAGCATTGTGTCTACTCCATTTTTTCACAAATGTTATATTTATGTGGATGAAACAATCTTTCATTGTTTATCTTTTTTAGCTAGTAGACCTAATTTTAGAATAGAATAGTACACCATACAAATAATTATTTTTTTAATTATAAGTAGTAGTAAGAATCTTACCAAGGGGTATCGTATTACCCAGTAACTGGGTTGTGTGAGGTCAGATAGGCAGTCGCTCCATGTAAAATACTGGTATTCAGCTGCATCCGGTTAGACTGGAAGCTGACCCCAACATAGTTGGGAAAAGGCTAGGCAGATGAAGTAGTAGTAAGAATAAGTGGTGTATAGTTAAGCTCATCCTATTTATCTATTTCATTTTTTATTTATCCTATACTGTCCCACTGCTGAGCAAAGGCCTCCCCCAAATCCTTCCAGGCATCCCATTAAATACTGTCTTATGTTTTCAGGTGACTACCTATCCATATACCTATCAGACCTCGTCCGCATGGCATTCGTCGGGGCCACGGGCGAATCTGACGCACTCCGGCTGTGTGGTCTGAAGACTTTGCAGATGATCATACAGCAGTACGCCAGGGCGCCAGAACCTGACTTCCCTGGACATCTGCTCTTGGAACAGTATCAAGCACAGGTTAGTTCTATATTAGCTTATCGAATGTTTTCCTCAATGTAGGCTTAGAGTGATCAATAAGGCTATTTTGCATATGGGTAGTTTCTCACCCGTTGAAGGGCTAGAATGCCCAGACGTATTTCGAAAACGAGACTTTGGCGTACGTACTTTTTACACGAGTCAACTTTTTAATATTCTTTTGATAATTGCTTATTTCATTCGAAAAACTCTCCGCGTGTAAACGTTCGTGAGCCACAATCATTGACCCTGTTGACAGTTCCCTAATACACATACTATTCTATACAGGTTGGTGCTGCGGTCCGTCCTGCATTTGCAGGCGACACAGCGTCTCACGTAACGGCGGCTGCCTGCGATGTGTGCTCGGCGTGGATTGGCTGCGGAGTGGCTAGGGATATCAATGATTTGAGGAGGTAAGTACTAATACAGGCTGAATTTTAGAAGAGGTTGCCAGTTGGTATACCAACCGTTAGAGATATCTTTGAAATCCATCTGAAGTTTTAGAATAACATTTTGCATAAAAAAGTTTTCACAGACCAAACATATATTTAAAAAAAAATCATCTCTATGGTTTCAGAGTTCACCAACTGCTAGTCTCCAGTTTGGATAAATTAAACACTAAAGGCAACACCACGTTAATTTACAACGAAAGTATGGCAACACTGGAAAAGTTGTCCATTTTGAAAGCGTGGGCTGAGGTAAGTTACTGAGTCAATCAATTTGGTATAAAATGGCGTAAACTCAACCTACTCGTCAAGCACTCTCAAGTCAGCTCTTCGCTTTGCTAAAATACTGTTTTTTTTAGCATTGGGATGTAATCTAGAAACAGGATACTTTTGCATTTACCTCTTGAAAATTTTTGTCCATTTATTATTTATTTCAAGCCTAAAATATTGCTAATTATCATTTAAACCACACAGGTATACATAGTAGCAATGGTAAGCAACAGTAGCGCCCCCGGTAGCTACGTCAAACAACTCGATACGAAACCGTTCAACAACCGCGCGGAACTCGCCAAGTGGCGCAACCAGTTGCTTCAGAACAACAACCAGATCGACAACGCGGAACCACAAACGCCTGAGGATGAGGAATATGGGGAGTTCGAGTCCAAAGGGGAGAGTCTGCTCAAATTGGTCGAACCTGAGTTGGAGAGTTTGGGCGAGAATTGGATTGCGGCGTTGAAGGATCATGCGCTTTTGAGTTTGCCGCCTGGTAAGTGTGAATATTGTTAGGGTACCGTATCCACATGGTGCCAATGAGACTATGACTAAACCCTACACCCTAACACTTTCGGTGGGTACCAAAATAAGGTACAGTCAGCAACAAAAGTCAATTAACACTGTTACTTTTAAAAATCATCTAAATTGATACAAAATGGTGCGATACATTGGTTTTCTCTATTTCATGTAATAGCAAAGAGTAAATTATTCTTAAATATTCTATTACTGTATGTTTTTTAAGAATATTTTGCTCAATAATTAAGATTTAAACAACTAAAGTGTTAACCGACTTTTGTTGCTGACCGTACCAAATCAGTCATCATGAAAATAGCTTTCCAAGAACAGAAGGCCAATTCTCGTAATTTAAAACGTTCAAAATCTAGTCGCAGTCTCATCTCGGCGACAAACAAATGTCAAAAACTTGTCAAAAGTATTTTTTACAGCTTGAGACTGAGATCAGACTGTGAACGTTATTAAAATTACGAGAATTGCCCCTCAGGTCAGGTCGGTTTCTCCTTTAATAGACATTTATTATAAGAAAGTATTTCAAAACCCCTACCTAAACACCACATTTAGCACCACAGGTAGCTAACATTGTGGTGACGACCTGCTTGAATAGGATCCTTTCTCGTAGACGGCGCATGCACCCCCGAATATGTTTTTTTAAATAGAAATCGACCCCGTGCAGGTCTATATAAATTCTCGGGGTTCCGTTAAATAATCTGGAATGAGGGTCCACTCTTGCTCTCCGTTAGTCTTGCTAACGTTTTAGCCCAATAATTAGCCGTCCAATATCGCAAACAGGTATTCATCATACTTATTTTGTGTACAGAGTTCGCATCCCAGCTCCCACACGGCGGAGGTGCGTTTTACTCAGCGGAAACAGCCGAAGCATCCCGACAACATTATGCCCGCGCCTGGCCCTCGCTACTGTACGCTGCGTCGTTGAGGTTCAACGCTAATATTGCACATCCACAGACTGATAATGCTGCAGGTAAGTTGCCGTGAATGTCCTGGGGGCCTACTCCGAAGTGCAAAGTGCGAATGTTCGGATCGGACCGACACATGGCCGAACCGAATATTATTGAAAAATGCGTGAAAAGTTCGGATCGGCTCAGTTGAGTCGGGACCATAGTCAATATTCGAAAGAGTGTAGGAGTGTAGGATCGGAACCGACCGAATCAAATAGTAACTTTGTAGCAGGAAACGGCCGAACATTAATCGAACAACGGCCGACCACCAAGCTCTAGTAAAATTCTATTTATTGATGAACTACAAAATTCACTACAAAACTTCACAAAAAACACAGAATTATACTTATTGGGAGATACTAATATAGATTTAAAAACGGATAATCCTGTAAGGCATAAATATAATAACATGTTATGTAGCATGGGACTTTTGTGCGGGATCACTGAATACACTAGAATAGCAATATCTAAAGGGAAAGTAAGTAAATCTTGTATTGATCATATTTATGCGCGATCCCGTACACAAGACCTGTTTACGGCGGCACTCGGTGCCACACTGGCCGACCATCGCGCTGTGATGCTCGCATGTTCTGGCGCGCGAATACAGGATGTTCCTAAATACAAAACCTGCATAAATAATCAACAACTTATTAAATGTTTTGATGAAATTCAGTGGGAAAAAACAAAGGATATAAAATGTCCTATAATCCTATATAACTTCATGCATACCCAGTTCAAAGAATGTTACAAAACATCAGAATATAAAACTAAAGTTAAATGTAGCTCATCGCGTAGTAACAATACATGGATGAATAAAAAAATAATTAAAGCCTGTAAACATCGGGATAAATTATTTATGAAGTGGATAAAAGACTCTAATAACATAGTATTAAAACAAAAATATAATAATTCAAGAAACTATGCAAACACTTTAATACATAAAACTAAAAATAATAACATAAAGTCAGCAATTTTATCAAATAAGAACAATATTAGGCAAATGTGGCAAATTCTTAATCAAATTACAGGAAGAGTAAAACATTCTATTGATGATGCTATTCAGAATTCATTTAACAAAACTAACTTAACTTCTACAGATATTGCTAATAATTTTGCACACACTTTCGATAAAAGCGTGAAGCTAATTATTCCTAAGTGCTCGAAATCATTGCTACATAAAACAAATTACACCACTCCAGCTAACGTTTCTATGCGTAGAAAACCTGCGGAGCCTAACTCAGTTAAAAAAATCATTATGTCTTTGAATAATAATAAAGCCCCAGGAATAGATGGAATCAGAGCTATAGATATAAAAATGTTGTGTACGACAATTACCGCGGTGATTTCTAACCTAATTAATCTATGCATACAAACATGCAAGTATCCTTCGACGCTTAAAACAGGGATTGTCAGACCGATTCACAAAAAAGGAAGCAGGCTGGATTACAACAACTACAGACCTATTACTATATTGCCTATTATTGATAAAATAATAGAAAAATACATTTGTAAACAAATACACGAATTTTACGAACAAAATAAAATACTAACAGACAAACAATATGGCTTTCAACCAAAAAAGAATACAACACAACTGTTATCAACGTTCACAGATAGTATTCATAATCATTTAGATAAAAAACAGCACGTATTAGTAGTATTTATAGACTACAGCAAGGCATTCGATACGCTCAGACACGAGCGGTTACTGGAGTGTCTTCATGACAGTGGAATTAGAGGCAAACTTCACGAGTGGTGCGGAAACTATCTTGATGACAGAAAATACATGGTCAGAGTTAGTGACGCAACTAGTGAACCAGTCATCGTAACGGAAGGAACGGCGCAAGGCTCGGTTCTTGGACCGCTGCACTACCTCACTTATGTAAATAGCCTTGTTAATGTCATAAAAAAGTGCGAGATCTATCAGTTTGCCGACGACACTTGCCTTATAGCTGCTGGACCGAGTGTTAGTGATGCCCAAAGGCAATTACAAGAGGACTTCGACTTGTTGACTAAATGGTCTCATGACGCTGGTCTAGTATTAAACGCTAGTAAGACCAAATTAATGTACATCAGTTCCAGTCAAAATAGAAGCTTTTTCTTGCCTAAACTAACGGCTCACTGTCATGAGTGTTTGCATGACAATTACGCCAATGACTTAGCCAACCCTTGCAGCTGTGACTCCATAGAACTCGTAGATAGCCAAACATACCTAGGACTTACCATTGATAGCCGACTAAATTGGAAGGAACACATTAACGGGGTGTGTGATAAACTGAGATGTATGCTAGCTAAATTCTCTATTATTAAATGTAAAATTCCATATCAAATTCTGTTAATGCTTTACAAGGCCCTGGTCGAAACAACGATATCATATGGTCTGTCGAGTTATGGTAGGACATATAAGACACACCTTGATCAAATTTACGCAATCCAATTACGTATATTAAAAACAATTGTCCCGCATAACATTAAGAAGAAATACCAAAATGACTACCACAAATTATTTCAATTTTGCAAGATATTACCGATACATGAAAAAACTAAATTTGCACTGCTTAAAGAAGAATTTTTTAATGAAAATCTAAAGAAAAGCAAAAACAGAAATAGTAATGAAATTAGGACTCGTAGCGTCATCGATGCTCACCTGTTACTTCCAAAGTACACGAATCTACACGGCAAGAGATCATTAAAGTACATAATACCTTACCTTATTAATCAACTACCTATATCATTGAGGGACAAAATAACAGAGAAAAACATAAAAAACAAATTAAAGCAACATTTCTTACAAAATATAAATACCTAATATTATATATATATACATACTTATATACATTGATAAAAACATATTATTTAATTAGTTATAGATGAATAATTTAAAACGATATTAAAGCAAAAATAATACCTAACAATAATATCATAACACAAATAAAACTTAAAGTTAACTATTACTAAAAACATATTTATGTACTTTTAGGAACAACCTGTATCAATCCAAAAACCCTCCACCACTTTTGTTTTAAGGATGGACGGCCGGATTGGTCACTGATGTGCGCTGGCTAGTATTAGATAATAATATTTCGCTTATACCCGTTGTAATTTTGTTTTTGTTGTTGTTAATTGTTACTTTTTACTTAAGTACCTACTTATGTGGTTAATTCTCTAAATTATGTAGTCGATGATTTTGGTGCACGGTAAAACTCTAATGAGTTTATGTTGGCACCAACTTAAATGTATCGTATGTTTACTAACTACTGAATAAATAAATAAATAAAAAAAAAAATTCGGCCGATACCACTTCGGAGTAGACCCCCTGGACGTTAGTCTGGGTAAAAGTTATAACTTAACCCAAAAAAACGTATCGATTCTCGCGGTGTTAAAATAGTAGTCGTTCTGGGTTAAATACAGACCCAACTGAACTAATTTATTTTCAGGTAGGCTTATTAAAACAAGCTAGATGCAGCCATAGTGGGGTAACATGGTTGTATAGAGTTAAGGCAAAATCAGCGTATATCTAAACTAATATTATAAACAGTAATTATTTGATTTTTTGTATGTTTGTTTGTATTGGATAAATAAAAAAAATAAAAATAAAACTTTAGAGGTGTCAAGGGGCACCCGGATGGAACGAAGTATAACTATAAGAGAGAGAGAGAGACAAACAGAGAAACACTCGCACGCCGCACGGCTTGTTACAACTATAGCAAAAAGTGTCGTTCCAACTTTTGGTCTTCATTTTTTCCGTCTAGCCCCCTTTCGCAACGCGCAATAAGGAATTTCGTTCCAATACTAACTGCATAAAAACTAACTAACTACTTAACTGTGTAAATAACTTTTAAAATAAATTATTTCACCTATACATAGAAAGCTACATTATCAGCGAGTAACATCGGCTGTATTTTTTTTTGTATATTGTGGTGTCTTACTATTTCCACGCGGGCAGACGTTTCGTGTCTGGCAGATTTTATGTAACTTTGCATATAAATGCATGAAATCTTTCAGAACCTGCAAGTATTTGCTTACCGGTATCCTCACCCTTTGCCTAATAAGTTAACCTCTGTTAATAATTGGTTCCAGATAAATCAGAAGGTGTATTAGACAACAGATCAACAAAGACTGAGAATGGGAACTTTGAATTCTTTGAACCTGTCGATGAGAGATTCCATTTGTTATTTGGTAAGATTTTTTTATAAGTTTTTTTTTCACATTTGAAAACTTCCATATCAAAATGTAATCCAATAAATTATGTGTTTTTCTAGGTATTTGTACGGAAGCCCTCTGTGCACAACGGGACATGACCGACGAGAATATAATCTCAGTGCTATTGTCTCTGGTTACACTTCTCGATGCCCCAGAAAACAGAGCCAGGTTACTGAAGGACAGGTAAATCATATTTCTCATAGAACTTTAAATAATTTAATTTAAGCATTGCTTCGTGCTAAAAATTGCAGATGTTTCTTCCGAACATTTTTTAAGCGCCCTCTTTGTTTTCGTGAATGACAACCGACGTTATAATGAACAGCTGACTGTTGGCGATGTTCTTTTGTTTCTCCCGAACACAAAAGAGCTCACTCGATTAGCTTCGCGATGTTCTTTTGTTTTCTCCCGAACCCAAAAGAGGCTAATGGTTTATATGGCTATATCGACGAAGTTACATGTCGGCAAGTGTAGTGAGGGACGCCCTGCAGCTAGGTGGACGGACGACCTAAAGAAGGTGGCTGGGATAGGCTGGATGCGGAAGGTGGGGGCCAAGGTGTTGTGGCGCAGTCTGGGAGTGGCCTATGTCCAACAGTGGACTGCAATAGGCTGAGTTGATTGATTAATTGAAGTTATATGTACCTACGCAAACTTTGTGTATAACTGCATTTCTAGCAAAATCTACAACACACGATTCCTATGTCGTAAAACAGTGCTGTATGTTATCGTTCTCAGATCGCTCGCTATTGAGCTGTGCCAAATCATTCACCGAACTGGCCTCACTCAGGAGAGCATTGAGGCCTTACTGCTAGCCGCGGATGTGCTGAAATTAGTCATAGATGGCGCCAGGGAGCAACTGCATGCGAGTATGCAGGCTAAGATTAAAGGTGGGAAGAAAGATGTGTATGCTAGTACAGGAAACGGACCTAAATATTACTCTTCGGGCTTTAGAAATTGTCACACTACAAGTCACCACCAAAGCTTTTTGAAGCCGAACTTTAACTCGATATGCCATATTTATGGACGGATACTGTACCTTTGCATAAACTGTTAATTGCCCAAAAATACTTCGTAGATTAGCGAAACTGGGCGTATCATACGCCCTAAGCTGTATGCTAATTACGCCATTTTAAACGCGTTTGCACCAATCAGAGTGGACCTTGATATAATCTAACTGTATGTAAACATAATACTCCTAAACTTTAGGATTTTAATGAAGTTGAAAGTGGAAGTTTCTCTTCCATATGAAGTTCTATTTGCTTCTCTACAACACAGCCTAATTTACCTTTTAATAATTCTTCTTCTATTTTAATAACATCGATTTATTTCACAGAACTAGCACCAAATGAAGCTACAGACGGGTCCACACCCCAATCAGTTCTAGAAGTAGTTCACACATTAGGCGAGGGAGGTCCCACAGGCGACCTACCTCCCGGCAAGTCCGTAGTCTTCGCGTGTCTAGAGGCATGTCTATGTCTCTTAGTCCGAAGGCTCCCGGCCTTGTCTCCAAAGAAACATGGCGGCGCTGTCGGTGTCATCGGGGTGCCGAAAGGATTGGGCGTTCATGGTGATACTTTGTTGGTGAAGAGTTTGTCGGCCATGTCGGAACTGCCGTCGCTGACTAGTCCTCAGGGTGAGTTGGCTTGAGTCTGTTTTATTTTACGTAGTTTTTGTTGACAGCATTTATTTTCTAGAGAATAACTGAACTATTTGAATAGTATCTAAAAACTGCGTGTGCGCATGTTTTGTTTTATGTATAATCCTGATGGATACACCTCATGGGGCTTACCGTAGATATCAACTTTAAGGCAAAATTGTTTTTGGAACGAAGTTCCTCATCGCGCGTTGCGAAAGGGGGCTAGACGGAAAAAATTAAGACCAAAAGTTGGAACGACACTTTTTGCTATAGTTGTAAGCCGTGCGGCGTGCGCGTGTTTCTCTGTCTGTCTCTCTTTCTCTCTTTGAACTTCGTTCTATCCGGGTGTCCCTTGACACCTCTCAAGTTTTTTTTTAAAATTGGTTTGGCTGGAATGCAACTTTGTGGTATTTCCCCGAACGAGTCTTTTCACAAGAAGATAGATATACTACTATTATTAGAACTTTCATAAAATGTAGTACTATACACCACTGCCCAACCCTACGGGGTATACAAGCGTTATTTATGCCCTTACAAAAAACATTAAATTTGTTACAGGTGCGCTATCAATACTACCAACAATCCTATACCTCGCAACTGAGATCCTCCGTGAAAGTAAAGGCGAAGGCGTGGCAGCGGAAGCAGGAGTCGTGTTGCTGCAACGAGCATCCGAGTGTCGCGTTGTGACGTTGCACGAACACACCAAGCAACAACACGCGCAACTGTTGCAGAGCGCGCTCGCTAAACTAGTGGAGAGGGTCAAGAGTGGTAAGTTGAGCAAAATCTGTTGTTGTATTTTGTTGATTAATGTGATGATCATTTTAATTTAATAAGTAAAAGATGCGGTGAAGATTAAAGATGCGGTTAAAATCGATCAGGACGTATCAAACTCCCCAAATATATAGGCCACCTTACATTTTTAGACGTAATGCTGGACGCCGTTATGATCGGCCGGTTAGGTGGGTTTCAGTTGCCGGAACTAGAATGTAGAGTAATCTAAGAACACGATTAAGAACGCTCTCAGTGCGGGAGATTTCCTTCTTTATGTATACTAGCTTCTGTCCGCGACTTTTTCCGCGTGAAAGGAGATGTTTCAAAACAGGCCTAGTTTATGTACAGTACCTCGAAAAATCGAGAAAAATCCATGGAATTCGGGAAAAATACAGATACATAAATTGCAAAAGTGCATATTTTTCTACTAGCAGCGCCCCGCGGTTTCACTTGCATAAGTTTCGATCCCGTGGGAATATCGAGATAAAAATTATCCTATGTGTTATTCCTGGTTATAAACTACCTGTTTGCCAAATTTCATCCAAATCCGTTCAGTACTTTTTGCGTGAAAGCGTAACAAACATCCATCCATACATCCTTACAAACTTTCGTATTTATAATATTAGTAGGGTGTTCTCTGTATGATTTTGCTTCACTCTTTAAAAAATTCCGTCAATATTATCCTATCTACTATCACCATAAAAATATTAACAATTTTAAAAACATTGCATCTTTTTACAGATGAGCCAGAACAACGTATCGAGCCAGTGATAGGCGCGCGCGGCATGGCCGTCGTGCTCAACAGAGCGACGCCCGCGCCGCCGCTGCACTACCCTTGTATCAACCACTTCCGGCAGTGTCTGGAAACTAATGATAATGAGGTATTTATATAAAACAACTGAGATTTTTACAGGTTGCGTTTCATTATCGTCATCATTTCAGCCTGGAATCACCCAGTACTGGGTATAAGGCCTTCCCTTTTTTCTACCATAATTTTCGGTTCTGTGCGTCGCTCATCCAGGTGATTTCTTCATATATCATCATCAACCCAAAGCGCATTTACGAATATTTAAAGACTTTAGAGGCTTTAACAGCATAATTCGTTATTGTAATGGTGGATGGTTTTGGTATCCTATGTTTGAATGTTGATGTCAAAAAACTTAAAGGAGGATGGCGTGTATGGACCCACATTATTTATAAATAAATTAACTAAGTGTCATTCACTTGCAAGTTCATATTTAATATGGTTAAGAGTTTGTAAGAGGATTCTATAAAAAATATTGAGTCACTAGGTAGAAGGAAGGAATTAAAAGTTAGAAAATATTTTTATTTATATAAAAATAAGTCATCATGCAGTTATTAAACGCACCGTGTTTCATATTACATTACAACCTACTTTTTCATTACCTACATGATTTACGTTCTTACACTTGTTATTTTTTTTTATAAACAAAACTTGTAAAATATGAGAAAAACATACAAAAGTTAATATTAAAAATGCATTTACATTTTTTATACAAAAATGTACAATATTATAATTATTACGATTATTTGTGATATCATAGAATGGAACGTTATGCTGTCAATTGGTTTTGACAATTGGCTGTCAGTGTCAAAACAATTAGTTGTTGTTGTTTGTTTTCAATTTCAACAGCTAACGTGGGATATCTATTATATTTTTATATGCGATTTACTGGATTCTTGACGACTTTGCTTTACCTACTAATTACATAAAAAGCAATAAGCACTATTAGATTCGTCTAAGGTTATAATCTTTTACATTGCATAACTTTTGTAACCCCCGACGCAAAAACGACGGGGTGTTATAAGTTTGACGTCTCTCTCTCTCTCTCTCTCTGTGTGTGTATGTCTGTCTGTCTGTGGCTCCCGAACGGATGAACCGATTTTGATTTTGTTTTTTTTTTTGAAAGGTGAATTTGTCGGGAGTGTTCTTAGCTATGTTTGAGGAAAATCGGTCCAAGATGGCCGCCGCCACAAAATAGCGGATTACATATTTTTTCACAATTCCCTCAATATGGGTATCAAATGAAAGGGCTTGACTAGTAGAATACTATACACTATGATAAATTTCAAATCAAAGATGGCCGCCACCACAAAATGGCGAATTACTTTTTTTTTCACAACTCTCTCAATATGGGTATCAAATGAAAGGGCTTGACTAGTAGAATACTATACTATTTTAAACTTTAACAGAACGTTAGGCTAATAATTAGAGCGGTCCCCCGACGGGACAACATTTAATCAAAAAAATTCATACGTACTTACGTAGGGTCATAATTTCAAGATTATTTTTTTCTTTTTATATGGTTTTACGTTTATACCTTTTTTGTTCTATTTTTGGCTATTTTTTCAATAGTTTTTTTTTTAATTGTTTTAAGCATTTTACATTCATACTATTTTTTATTAAGTACTAGCTTCTGCCCGCGGCTTCGCCCGCGTGGATGTCGGAAATTATCCCACGGGAACGTGCTTACAGGATAAAATGCATGTGCTTCCCCACGATGCCATCTATCTCTATGCCAAATCAGAAGTTCAGTGGTTTAGCCGTGAAAATGTATAACATACAGTTTCAAGTTCAAATCCTCCCCTTAAAAATTGAATTAGCCCTTTTTGCCCCGTCAGTGGTAAACGACAACTTTACAAACTTATTATTAATTATTTTCTGTCAAAAGTATCAATACTGAGTTTCGAGTTACTCGGACCGCGCATTCAATTTCTTCCACACAAACTTCAACACCCCTATATCCCCCTTTGAGGGGTAGTTTTGAAAAACTTATAATGATAAACTTTATTACTTACTTAGGCGAGTATTCTTGAAAAGTTTCAAGTTTATTAACATAATGAAGAAGATTTTTCATATAAACTGTATCCCCCGCTTTTCACCCCCACAGGGGTGGAATTTTTAAAAATCGTTTGGGATTATTCATAACTTGACCAAAAATTATTTATACTAATTTTCGAGTTAATCAAGCCATGCAGTAAAATCCTCCCCTGAAAAATTGACTACCCCATATCAGCCCGTCAGGGGTAGATTTTCAAAAAACCCTGATACACATTATTCTTTATTCTAGGTATAAATACTGAGTTTCGAGTAAATCGGACTGCGCGCTAAAATTCTTCCATAAAAACTTTGAAACCCCCAATCCCTTATTAGGGGGTAGTTTAGAAGAAAAAAACCTGTCAATCTTCATAATTTATTTAGATAAGTATTCGTGCCAAGTTTCAAGTTTATTAACTCAAGGAATAAGATTTTTCATACAAACGAATTACCCCTTTTCACCCTCTTAGGGGTGGAATTTCGAAAAATCCTTTCTTAGTGGATGCCTACTTTTCACGAAGAACACACCCTCCAAATTTCATGTCTCTAGGACCACCGGTTTAGGCTGTGCGTTGATCTATCAGTCAGTCAGTCAGGACTTTGAATTTTATATAATACTGGCTTCTGCTCGCGGCTTCGCCCGCGTGGATGTCGGAAATTATCCCACGGGAACGTGCTTATACAGGATAAAATGCATGTGCTTCCCCAGGATGCCATCTATCTCTATGCCAAATCAGAAGTTCAATGGTTTAGGCGTGAAAATGTAACATACAGTTTCAAGTGCAAATCCTCCCCTTAAAAACTGAATTACCCCTTTTTGTCCCGTCAGTGGTAAATTTTCGACAACTTTACATACCTACTTATTATTAATTATTTTCTGTCAAAAGTATCAATACTGGGTTTCGAGTTATTCGAACCGCGCATTCAATTTCTTCCACACAAACTTAACACCCCTATATCCCCGTTTGAGGGGTAGTTTTGAAAAACTTGTAATGATAAACTTTATTACTTACTTAGGCAAGTATTCTTGCCAAGTTTCAAGTTTATTAACTAAATGAATAAGATTTTTCATATAAACTGTATCCCCCGCTTTTCACCCCTGCGTGGGGTGGAATTTTGAAAAATCGTTTGGGATTATTCATAACTTGATTCAAAGATTATTTATACCAATTTTCGAGTTAATCAAGCCACGCATTATAATCCTCCCTTGTAAAATTAACTACCCCTTTTCAACCCGTTAGGGGTAGATTTTCGAAAAACCCTGATACATGTTACTCTTTATTTTTGGTCTTAAGTATAAACACTGAGTTTCGAGTTAATCGGACCGCGCATTCAAATTATTCCACACAAACTTCAACACCCCTATATCGCCCTTTGAGGGGTAGTTTTGAAAAACTTATAATGATAAACTTTATTACTTACTTAGGCGAGTATTCTTGAAAAGTTTCAAGTTTATTAACATAATGAAGAAGATTTTTCATATAAACTGTATCCCCCGCTTTTCACCTCCACAGGGGTGGAATTTTTAAAAATCGTTTGGGATTATTCATAACTTGACCAAAAATTATTTATACTAATTTTCGAGTTAATCAAGCCATGCAGTAAAATCCTCCCCTGAAAAATTTACTACCCCATATCAGCCCGTCAGGGGTAGATTTTCAAAAAACCCTGATACACATTATTCTTTATTCTAGGTATAAATACTGAGTTTCGAGTAAATCGGACTTATCAAAGATTATTTATACCAATTTTCGAGTTAATCAAGCCACGCATTATAATCCTCCCTTGTAAAATTAACTACCCCTTTTCAACCCGTTAGGGGTAGATTTTCGAAAAACCCTGATACATGTTACTCTTTATTTTTGGTCTTAAGTATAAACACTGAGTTTCGAGTTAATCGGACCGCGCATTCAAATTATTCCACACAAACTTCAACACCCCTATATCGCCCTTTGAGGGGTAGTTTTGAAAAACTTATAATGATAAACTTTATTACTTACTTAGGCGACTATTCTTGAAAAGTTTCAAGTTTATTAACCTAATGAAGAAGATTTCTCATATAAACAGTATCCCCGCTTTTCACCCCCACAGGGGTGGAATAAAAAAAAATAGTTTGGGAAGTATTCATAACTTGACTCAAAGATTATTTATACTAATTTTCGAGTTAATCAAGCCATGCAGTAAAATCTTACCCTGAAAAATTTACTACCCCATTTCAGCCCGTCAGGGGTAGATTTTCAATAAACCCTGATACACATTATTCTTTACTTTCAATATTAGTTATAAATACTGAGTTTCGAGTAAATCGGACTGCACGCTAAAATTCTTCCATACAAACTTTGAAACCCCCCAATCCCTTATTAGGGGGTAGTTTAGAAGAAAAAAGAACTGACAATCTTCATAATTTATTTAGATAAGTATTCGTGCCAAGTTTAAAGTTTATTAACGCAAGGAATAAGATTTTTCATACAAACGAATTACCCCTTTTCACCCTCTTAGGGGTGGAATTTCGAAAAATCCTTTCTTAGTGGATGCCTACTCTTCACGAAGAACACACCCTCCAAATTTCAGGTCTCTAGGACCAGCGGTTTAGGCTGTGCGTTGATCTATCAGTCAGTCAGTCAGTCAGTCAATCAGTCAGTCAGTCAGTCAGGACTTTGAATTTTATATATATAGATTAAAATTCAAAGTCCTGACTGAAAGGCTAATTGGTCTAAGCGACATTTTTTTTTGCAATAATGAGTTATATACATATTCGGAATCAGCAAATTTTTCCGATTCCGAATATGTATATAACTCATTATTGAAAAAAAATGTCGCTTAGATCAATTAGCCTTTCAACCGTTATATAGGTACAGATTAGCCCTGTATACAGTGCCCCTTAGTGAACTCCACTGCGGGTGACGGAACCTACGACAAACTTATTATTTGCGGTTGGTACAGTAATCGGGTCTAGGGATCGAACCGCAAAATTAGGTTTGTTTTTTATTGTATATACTTTTCCGGAATAAAAAGTACCCAGTGTGGTGCCCAGGATATTAAAGAATAATTATACCAAGTTTCATCGTAATCGAACCGGTAGTTTTTGCGTGATGCTTGAACAAACAGGCAGACAGACAAAAAATTTTTTAATCACATTTTTGGGTTTGGTGTCGGTCAAGTAACATCACTGCCATTTATTTTTTTGATATTTTCAATGTACAGAATTTTCACTTCTACAGATTTATTATAAGTACTAGCTTCTGCCCGCGGATTCGCCCGCGTGGATGTCGGAAATTATCCCACGGGAACGTGCTAACAGGATAAAATGTACCTATGTGCTTCCCCAGAATGCCATCTATCTCGCGGGCCCTTTGTGGCTAATTACAATAGAAAACCAATTGTGTCTCATTAGTGGTGATTAAGAGGGTACCTATATGATATCTTTACCTAAGTACCTACCTAATTAAAAAAATAAATAACTCAATAACAAAAAATTAAATACCTACCTACCTAAATAAACTTATTTCTGATGATAACTAATCTAAACTCAATAAATAAGTAAAATCCCTAAAAACTAATATCTATACGAATGACTAATCCTACCTAACAGTATTATAAAATAACCTACGGTCACTACGTACACCATCAAATATACTACCTATACTTTAAAATTAAAATCTATACCTACGACTTACATAAAAATAAACCTAAATAACTCTAAAAACTAAAATGAATAAAAATGAACTCCATTGCGGGTGACCCAACCTACGACAAACTTATTATTTGCGGTTGGTGCAGTAATCGGGTCTAGGGATCGAACCGCAAAATTAAGTTTGTTTTTTATTGTATATACTTTTCCGGGATAAAAAGTACCCAGTGTGGTGCCCAGGATATTAAACAATAATTATACCAAGTTTCATCGTAATCGAACCGGTAATTTTTGCGTGATGCCTGAACAAACAGACAGACAGACAGACAGACCTACAGACAGACAAAAATTTTTTTAATCACATTTTTGGGGTCGGTGTCGGTCTAGTAACACCCCCTGCCATTTATTTTTTTGATATTTTCAATGTACAGAATTTTCACTTCTACAGATTTATTATAAGTATATTATAAGTATACAACGTGGCGCTACAATGGCGACATTAATTTAACACACGGGTAGGGCTAGTGGCCAGTAATCATAAAAATTATAACAACATAAAAAAAATCGCAACTTGAAAACTTCCACCTGCGTCGTGCGCCGACATAGGGCTCCCTCTCTTTCCTTCAATTCGCCTTCTCTTTCTCGTTAATTGTTTTAATTACATTGATGCGATGTTATGATCCGTGACCCCGGCAAATGGCCCCTGCGCTACAGTTCTTTAAGTCAGGTTGCTCTAAGATGCTATTTTATAAAATTGTTAATAAATAAATAAATGTTTAATTAAATTAAAATATATTCATAAAACTACAACGCAAAACCGTATACGTGTGTTAAATTAATGTCGCCATTAAAGCGCCACGCTGTAGATATAGATTATTTTGTCTTGGGGGTTTTTAAATTTTTTATTATATTTTCTCCCAGCCTCTACGACTTATACTGCCTATTTGCTTTTTTATATAGTTCTATAACTAGTTGTTTCCATACTGTACGATACTCCTAACAGTGGGTCCCATTGTACATGTAATCTCGCCATCCTCCTTTCTATTTATTTTTGAGAAAGTGGCAACGAGTGACGACATAATAACTAAAGAAGGGGTAAATTGGAATGGTATATCTGTGCCAACTGGCGCTGGTTACTTCAGAAGACGATAGCAATGTGAGACTTTAATAGAGTCAAACAATTAGTAACGTATCATTATGATTATTACCTTTGGCCGATTCGTTGTCGAAAAGAAAATGGCTCCTGTAGCTCTATCTCCCCCAGATCTTCTCGTCGTGCTGCTCCGTGCTGCGCTCCGTGTGGTCCCGCAGCGCGCCGCCCGCGTGCGTCTCCTGGTGGGCGCGCGGGCTGGCGGCCGGCGTCATCGCGCGCGCCGCCGCCGCGCGCCGCCCCGCCGACATGGCGCACACGCGCGCCGCCATCGCCGCCTTCACCGCGCTCGACGAGCTGGTTAACGCTGCTCCGGACTCTGCGCGTGAGTACAGCACTTCTGTATTTTTCCCAGCCTACGTGTGTTCTATTGAGATCGCGGTCTAACCACCAGAGTGATAGTCGCACCACTAGCATGAGGGCGGCTAAAGCAATCTTTCCAGCCCTCGATGAACTTGTTTATGCTGCTCCGGATTCCGAACTAACTCGTCAACTAATGGCGAACGAGTTGATGAGTTTGTGTTTGCAAGGTTTGAGCCGACTACGGCAGGCCGATTAAATCAACACATTAGCAACATGTTTTTGAAGTCATTTATTCATTTTTTACCATCATTTGCTGTGTGTGTGTTGTTTAAATAGTGTTTTTTTTTTTAGTATTATGAGAACATAAACACATTAATCAACATACTTTCATTATAACTCAACCCACTCTCTCTCGAAGAGAGGGGGCCTGTATCCCACCAGTGGGTACATTATCGGCTGATTATGCATAAGCCACACCACAGCCTTCATTTATAGTAGACTACTGCACTGTATAATGTTTAATACACTAATCATTGTAATGTTATTTTATATGCTGCTATGTAGAGGAGGCTCCTAAAGGTAATACATGCTATTTAAAATCATAAACAATAGTTCAATTGGCTGATACACAGGTTTGAATTAAACCTAGTTCGGGTGGGTCGCTACCTAACACTCGAATTCCGAAACATCATTACTTGCACCTGTAATAAAAAATTTAAAAAAATTTCGTTGTAGTTTATGAGTGGCCAATTTCCCATACAATTATAGTGCCTAAAGCACTATGATTGTGGAGTGTCTTTTCAAAAGGGTTTATTTCCACATAGTCTATTTTTTCAGAAAAAGTGAATTTTTCTGAAAAAATTGACTATTATGACCAGTGATCGGAGTAGGTAGATTGATTTTTGGTACTTGTATCATAAATGTTTACAGAAAGATGTTATTCTTTCTGTAAACATTTAGGATAAGTCATTTTCCCGGAAGGTAATTCCGGTATTTCCGGATCTAATTAAATATTGTTAATGTTGGTAGTGATATTATTACTGCTCATTTCATTTAAAAGAACGAGTGAGCTACCGGGCATGTCGTCGTCGGGCATACACATTGTTTTGATAACCGGGTAGTGCACCACTCATGATCCTTTGCTCTGATTGGTCGTTGGGTTGTGTCAAATGGTGACTGGGTAACGTTAAAACAAAATATGAACGATATAATATTGCTCATTTTAATACAAATTCTGCCTAAGTTCCGGTTTTTTTTTTAATAATCAACCAATTCCGAAAATCCGGAGGAATGTCCATATTAATATATACGTTTCGGATCAATGACCCCAATTCAATCTACCTACTCCGACCTCTGATTATGACATAATGTTGACTCAAATTAATTTAAAAAACTGGATTCGTTTATGTATATGTAATGAGTTTTTTTGAGAGGACTTTTACTGAAAAAAAAAATAGACTATGTATGAAATAAACCCTTTTTAAAAGACACTCCTCAATTGTATGGGAAATTGGCCACTCTTGGCTAAATGTACACCTTTTGTAAACATTTTTATTTAATAAAATATAATTATAAATTATAAAAAAAAATACAAACCACGCTCTTGCCTCGTTGTTGTAGTAGTCACAAGCGCTACTGCTAAGCATGAAGTCCTGGGTTTTATTCCTAGGTCGGACAGTATTATTGAGATTTTCTATCTGGAATTTCTCAGTAGCAGCTCTGGAGTCTGGATTTGTGCCTGGTTGGTGGCGATAGGCTCGCCCACTATAACATGGGACTTAGACATAACAGGTGACATGTGAGTGTAATATATGTACACCTCTGCCCAACCCTTCGAGGCAACGTGCGTGATGTTATGTTATTTATTGGCATTAATGTCAGAAGGCCAATTCTCATGATTTAAAACGTCCAAAATCTAGTCGCAGTCTCATCTCGGCGACCAACAAATGTCAAAAACTTGTCAAAATATAGGGAAATTAGAAGTATTTATTGACAGACAGACTGTGAGCGGTCTTAAAATTACAAGAATTACCCCCCCTTTTTTTTTAAGTAAAAGTGACGCTCCCTCCTGCTCCACCCAGAGCGGGAGGAGTCATGTGATGATTTCCCATTCTGAAAAAAAAAAGAATTACCCCTCTGATATTGATTCGAAGTAATATTTATTTGTTTTTCGAAATATTGATATTCTTTTTTTATAACTGGCAAAATGTGGGTGCGCTATACACCTGCCTAACTCTGCGGGGATTATATGCGTAATGTTATGTGTGCATGTATGTGTGATTTGCTTTAAATTATGAACAAAAATGGTTTCTGCTTACAGGTATCAAAATGCTCTGGCTACTAGTACCGATAGTGATATCGTACTTGCGCGAGGGCACAGAGCTCCAGCGCGCCGCGCCGCACGTACGTGCGTTACATGAGTTTGCACTGCAATGGCTTACCAGGGTCGGACCTAAGCATCCACAGGTATGTGAAACTTTCTGGTGAATATTGTAGAAGACGAATAGACGCCAGATACGCTAAGAGAGCAATTAATTTTATTTTATTTTATTTTATTTTTTTTTTTTTTTTTTTTTTTTTTTTTATTTTAATAATATATATAATATAATAATAATAATATCCCTGGACATTTCACACAGCACCATCTAGTCCCAAGCTAAGCAACCTAATGCTTGTGTTATGGTAACAAGATGGCTGATAAACTACTTATATACATTTTTGAAAAAAAAAAAAAAATTCAAAAAAAAAAAAAATATTTGTAAGTCCTACATGTATTTGTTCTGAGTCTGGGTGTTTTTCTATCTATAATATGTATGTATTTACAAAAAAAAAAAATGTATAAAAGTAGTTTATCAGCCATCTTGTTACCATAACACAAGCATTAGGTTGCTTAGCTTGGGACTAGATGGCGCTGTGTGAAATGTCCAGGGATATTATTATTATATTATTATTATCTGCCTAGCCTGTTCCCAACTATGTTAGGGTCGGCTTCCAGCCTAACCGGATGCAACTGAATACCAGTATTTTACATGAAGCGACTGCCTATCTGACCTCCACAACCCAGTGACTGGGTAATACGATACCCCTTGGTAAGACTGGTTGTCAGACTTTCAGGCTACTGACGACCCGTATTGACTGTCAAAGATCCACGAATGACAGCCGGGACCAACGGCTTACTTACTTACTTTCTGAGGAGATTGGTGTCTGATGTAATAGATTGACTAATAAATGTTAACCTGAATCAAACTGCGTTCATCGACGATGACGCCCTACCAATAAAAAAAAATATTCCAGTGATTTTATATTAAAATACTACCTACTATCTATCTTTGTCCAGGAATTCAAAACAATGATGCAACAGTCCTCCGAGCTACGCAACAAGCTAGAAAACGCGTTGAAAGCGAACCAGGCGAGCACTCGGGCCGGTCGTGCGGCGCAGTCACGACCACTGTTCGACGCGAAACCCGCTAAACCCACCATACAACTGAAGACAGATTTCAGCGATTTTAGGTAATCTGTAAGCAACAGGATTATGAATGTTAAAGGAAAAAATTGTGTCAATCATTTCAATGAAGTAATACTTTTAATTTTAACGTCATTTAAGTTTAATTTAACTGTTTGTTAATAATGCATATGATCTTATCTTAAACGAATGTTTATAAAACTACATCTGAGACCCAGCAGAAAAATCTCTTTTATTAATAATATGGTCTTAACACATTAAGCCTTCGTGTATGAGCGATTGTTTTTCGCGCATTGGATTTTCAACCCATTGCTTAACGCCGAGGGTCAAAAATCCGACAGTGTTTTTTGACGCACTGGAATGCGCTCAGTTGAACTCTCAATTCTCGGCTCAATACCTAGAGTAGAAAATCCATCCATCCATGCATAAAAAATCGCCCGTGTGTACTTGAGTTAAATGTCATACAGCAGTCGAAACATATAATTCTATTATTTACGGTTTTGGAACGAAGTTCCTTATCGCGCGTTGCGAAAGGGGGCTAGACGGAAAAAATTAAGACCATAAGTTGGAACGACACTTTTTGCTATAGTTGTAAGCCGTGCGGCGTGCGCGTGTTTCTCTGTCTGTCTCTCTCTCTCTCTTTGAGCTTCGTTCCATCCGGGTGTCCCTTGACACCTCTCAAGTTTTTTTTCTTGAACGGTGAAGGAAAACATCGTGAGGAAATCGTTCTAGAACCAAAAAATCGAAGACATGTGACATCTACAAACCCGCACTGGGCCCGCGTGGTAGATTACAGCCAACTCCCTCTCAAAGAGAGGAGACCTGTGTCCTGTGACCAGTAGGAATATAATAGGTTGATAATGCAGTTCACTTGTGACTGTAATGATGCCTAAACAGCCCATCATATTACAATGTTAAAGAAGGGCTTCGCCTAGTAAAATAGTAAAGGATCAAAATAAGTGGATCGAGTGAGAAATTGAGTATTTTAGTATTATGAGATATATGCCCAGTGACTAGTAATAATAATACATCCCATGCCGATTTCGGTTATAGTGACTTATTTTTGTTTCCGACGACTATCGGTTATGAGCGTGTCTGATGTGGCTAATGTAACCTATCTTGACTGTAAAGGTATAGTGACCTCTTCATGTTTCGACTTCAGCTGTGACACATCACATGATCTAAAATTCTAGTGATCCAATTATTTGAACTGCTATAACGTTTTTATTGACTAAGGGCTGATTTTTCCATCGCCAGATAACTTTTCGCACCCCCGGTGCGACACTGTCACTTTTGCAAAAAATGCAAAAATGAGTTAAATATCTAAAAATGATCCTAAAGCACCCCTTTACTTGGTGCAATAACGTTACTTTTGTAGTACGCATAGTTTCCGTATGAGTGTCATTGCCGTTTTGGTTTGTTTTGGTGAGGTGTCAAAGTTTTAAATGCTTCTCCAGAAAAACTACATTTTTGCATAAGTGTCAGTGTCGCACCGGGGGTGCGTTTTATTCGAGGAATAAACTTGACGTTTGACAGTTTTTGTATGAAACAACTGAAAATTTCTTAATTTTTTATTTATTCCTCGAATAAAGTTATCAGATGATTAAAAACCAGCCCCTATTCAACTACCTATGACTTATCATAAAAAAATAATCAAGTAATCCCTTAGGAGTACTTACCTGATTTTTTTTAAATTTTAAATCATAATGTGGCATCACAGCTGAAGTGGATAAATGTCAACTAACTTTTGGAGGGCACTGTGTATGCCCAGTGGCTAGTGCGTAGAATATAACTCGGGCGGTTATTTATTTTACACAAGGATTTCTTGTGTATTTGTCATGTCTTTTATGTGTATTTGTCATGTCCTAATCGTGTAGACTTTTTAGTATATATAATTCCTGTTTTAAATACTGACTATCCTAAGAATGATTCTGGTGAATGATACCGTAAGAGATCGAACTCACACAGCGGTCTAAGTTTTGGCTTTAGGCCAAAATGACAAATGTTTTCATTTCTGTAGGTTGGTACAAGACCGAAACAAATTCAAAGGTCACAGTCTCTTTTAAAGTCCAGACAAAATCTTGGTCAGATCATGTGGTCTTAAGATAACTACGGTAATGCATTATGCCCCATAGTGTAACTTGTAATTAATAAACATCGCAGTAAGCGATACAAAACTAACTGGAAAACGTATTTATTTATACGGTAAAATTGTGTGTGTGAGAGTGTATTTTTTACTACTACTAAACACATTAATTACTGCCCATTCTAGATATTGTTTGGTCGTTTTTATTGTTACAATATTGCTTGATCATTATAATATGAATACTGCCCTAAAAAAGACCTCATCGTAACTTCTGAAGGCCAATTCCCGTAGCTAAAAATGTTCAAAATTTATCCGCACTTTCATCTCAACGACAATCAATGTCAAAAACTTGTAAAAACTGTATAAAAATTAGAAATTAAGACAATACTTTTATTGCTACTTATATGCGGTAAACATGACGCAGAGAAAGAACACAAAAAATAACAAGTTGAGGAAAAATATGTGCTTCACATCATCGCAACATGGCCGTCGCTCAGCATAATGCTAAGACCTTATGTGAGACAGAGCCCAAGCGCCGGTTTTCAGCGACAGTTGACGTGATGACGGAGGTCGAGGGCATTGTTGACAGATTAAGACATATTAGAATGCGAACGTTCTCAAAAATACGGGAATTGCCCTCTGATAAAACAAAGTCTGCAATAATACCTATATAGTATTTTATTTTTAACCCATTATATTAATAGATGTGACGTGGAGAATGAAGTATGCACAATTTGTACGCTGACTATAATATTAACCATTCCATAACTAAGTTATTAAAAGCAGTTCCTTGCGGACACTAACTGATACCTAAACATTTTATATTTATACACATAACTCCTCATTTTTAGTAGATTTAAGTAATCTATTTCTATAATATACGTATAATACATTTTAGAACAATAATATAGATTAGAGAGATGCCTAGCGATCTCGTTATATCGTAGATATTAATCTTATATATTCGTAAAATAATACAAAATTCTTAGTACTGAACAACAGGTATCCAAAGGGTACGGAACGGAAAAAACGGAAAAACGGGTAACGGAAAATTCATCGCGTATCGTCGGTCGCGTAACGCCAGAACGGACAAGTTGATATTAAAACATTCAACCTTACACACTCAATTGATGATGCGTTAGTGCGTTGAGCGAATAAATGGACGCAACCGAAGTCACGTCAGACGCAACTTCCGTCAGATGTGCGACCAACCTAACTAACACAATATTTCGATTCGACTGACTTTTGCTTTTGTGAAAGCAAAAATTAAAACTTACAGTTCGAAATAAAGGAGATGGCAAATGATTATGAATAAGGGAAAAAGTATTCCTAAGTCAAAAATCAATACTATACGATTGAAATAAAAATATTTGTAGGAAATATAGAAAATTATAAAATACTCGTATATTTAGAAAATTAACGTTTTTAACGAAATGAAATTATATGGAAATCAACAGTCCTGTGATAGTTCCTTAAAACAGTTTTAAATTATGACGATTTTATTTGAAAATATGCAGATATGAATGGAATGGCAATAAAAAATTTTTTTTCATACTTTTACGGGATACTTCCTAACTATGATTTACGCCTTATTTCAAATGAATGACTTCATGTACTAACTTCTATACAAAATAGTTTTTAAAAATATTTAAAAAATATTATTCGATCTCTATTTCATTCATAATGCGCATGCGGCGACAAAAGATCCAATATGCCAAATTTATATAAATAAAAGAAAATTTCATTAACCTTTTCACCGCCAAGCACTTCTATAGAAGTTCGGGATTTTCGTGCCACCAGCGCCACAACTTCTATAGAAGTTGTTCATTTTAACTATCTTATTAAAATAAATTTACTGTGATTAAAAGCTTTTTTTCATAAGATAGCACTGTCTACTACCCTGTTTTTTATTTTTCTACACAAAATAAGCTCTAGTTTGTCCTAAAATCGGCAAAAACAGAAACTCCGAATTTTGTTACTTTCCTCAGAACGCCAATCACTTCATATCAAGTTGGCCAGTGATGTGCCGTGAAAGGTTGATTTCACCATTGAAATATTTATAAATACAGAAAGTTACGAATATCGAAAACAATTTGAGGTCAATAAAATATGAACTTAGTTATCTACTTCATTACAAAGGATAGTAGATGAATTTCGACCTTCAGGTAGATGCCGATACGTAATTATAAAGTTGTTACCAATTCTTGTCGATAGTTATTTTCCCATCTCTACAAAACAATTGGTCGTCTATGCCCCTGTGCGCCACCGAGTGCCACGAACTACTATAGAAGTTGGTCAGTGACGTCATAGGCGTGCGGCTGTCAAGGTCACTTTGGCATAGTGCAGCACAAAATCGGATTCGCGCGCACGCATCTTTCTTTCTTTCACTACGAAACAAACAGAAAAATGAGTGAAGAACTTGATTCGGACGAACTTTAAACGTCGTGGGTTTTTTCAAAATTTTTAATTTTGATTAATTTTATTTCTGACTTTTTAGAGAGCATATACGAATTGTAATTGCTGATGAAAACCACATTTAAATCGGACAATTCGTTTTAATATTATTGCAATATTATTTTGCACTAATATTGTAGCGCCCTCTAGTGAGTTACAGCCATGACACCTATCTAAGAACATGAACTCATCAAACACAAACCTATTATTGAAAACCGCATCAAAATCGGATCATTAGTTTAGAAGATAGGTGGGAACATTACTTTGCACAAACACACACACACAAACACACAAACATCTCTCACCCTAAACGCATATACCTGCTCCGTTCCGTCGTGGGTAAATAGAGAAACGCAATTAAAAATTCTGCCACTTAGATACCTACGGTAAAAAACGTTGACTGAAGTTATTAAAAAAACACAGGAATAAACAAAAATAGAAGAAAGAAAGACCATAGACCCCATCCCTGATCAGAATCGAATTCAACGTGCCCTCAGTGCCAATAACTTGATATGAAGTTAAAGAATGAGATCATGAAACAAATAGAGATGTACCCCATTCCTTATAGTTCTAATTGAGTTATGTATTAGTTTCTTTGATACTCATAATTTATACTGTTTTTTCTTATTAAGGATACTGTGAAATAAAATAAATCTGGAAATATTTAATCAGTTTTTATTTATATTCGTAAAATCAACTTTAAATCTTAACTTTACGCGTACAAATCTTATTCATCGATATGACGATATTCCCATCACTACTGTTTACTGTATATTTAGTTATACATTTATAGCTTGGCGCTCGGCGAGACATTGCGTTTTGTGTACGTTGGCGGCGAAAAGGTTAATATGCTTTCATTTACATGACGTTTGAGTGCTATTTCACTTGTTCCTACAATAGGGTATTTGACTGTTTTATAATATCATCTCAAATGGTCTATGTACACATAACATTACGCCCGCAATCCTGGGTTAAGCAGAGAGAACCAATTTCACGCAGACAAAGTGGCGAGCAGAGCTAATTAAAAAATAAATCTAGGATGTCATCAGTACGATCCATATTTTAATACAGTCAAATACCCTATTCTGGCTTTTATAATAATTAATTTTATGACAGCGCTGAATTAATTAAGATTTTGAGTTATTTGTCTTCAAGTCAATTATATTTAGCTGTTTTATTTTAAGAAAATTATATTTATTTAGCTCTAAGTTGCCAATCATTGTACCTATTTTTAATGCTTTTGGTTCAATAAAGTATATTAACATAGTAACAATCTTTTGTTTATTTTCTATTTCCGTCAATAAACCTGTGTGTGTGACACAGACCGGCTCGGAGAGGAGAGTGCATTTTTTATCGCGTTTAAAAAAGAGTTTTGGGTCATTGAAATAAGGTTGATATTTTCATGTCACTTCATTTTTAAATGAGAATGCCTAAGAGCCAACTTGCATCGCGGCGCGGTCCGCCCAAATCTGCGCTAGCCGTTAACTATTCCGAAAATATTTTTTTTTACATATAAGTAGATAGAATACTTGTAAATATAATGAAAGAAAAAGTTTCTTCAAATATTTTATTACAACAATTATGTCATCATCAAATATCATACAGTTTCATCAATAACCATTTTGTCGCCATTTTCTGAAGAACTCTTGTCTTCGTCGTTTTCCGTTTTCGTTTTCTTTGCTTTACCTGTAACAGAAGAGATAAATCTTTGTAAATTGATTGAAATAAAGTTAGACCAATGGACTAGTTGGTCTTACGGTCCTCTTTTGCCGTTTTGAGAAAATTAAACATCTACAAACTTACCTATTTTTAGCCGTAACAGTTTGCGTTAGTTAAAGAATGTTCAGAAATTGACTACTCTCGCCCCCAGACGTAATAACAATAATACTTCTATTGTGTGTCGTTCAGGGCCCCAAGTCTGCTATTACAATAGTGTCAGAATGGTCTATCATTGATTTCATAATATTGTTGATTTTGACAAGTTTGGTAATCTACTAACATAATGGCGTCATTATGACTTTCCAGTGGTCAACCACTGACACTCCATTGAAAGAAATGGCATAGAACGGTAATCTCGTACATAATGATAAATGAATGACTGACTTACATAACACTTGACTTGTATAAAACACTAATAAATAATATGTAAAAATATATATACTTAAATGAAATCTGGCATAAATAAAGTAGTGGTACGAAAATAATTTCTACTAACGGGTTTTATAATAAGTAATATCAATACGACAATGTCATTATGACACAATTCTATTACGAGACCATTGACCGACCAATGATCGCCATTACGAATTTAGCAGATTACGAACTTTAAGCAAAATGACAATGGGATGGGAATGGGATCGTGTTGGAATGACGAATTTATAAAAATAGCAGACTTGGGGCCCTGGACTAAGGAAGGACCCCCACAAAGGAATGACCCAGGAAGGAGGGTCCCTCTCACTAGCGAACGATCACAAGAAAGTCTGAAGTTGTGGCGAGACAGTGCTTCCTTACCCAAACCATTCGTTCCACCCGCTGACGACCTCCCACCTGGACATGAGTTACCTTGGGTAACCTAGCCCGGACATGAGTTACCTTGGGTAACCTGAAAGTCTTTAAACAGACTCCGGACGCAGGTTGGCCGAAGCAAGGAAAACCTGTTCAGGTGGAGATTCATAGACGACTCCGCCTTGGAGTGTAAATGTGGTGCTGTTCCACAAACGACGGGACACTTAATATCGTGTCCTGTCAGCTGCACGTTACAGGAACAGATGGACGCTGGTGATGGCGCCAAACAAGTAGCCGGATTCTGGGCCGAGTCCATTTAGATTGCTATCGACACGCTAAGAGAAGGAAGGAATCTAGAAAATTCACCCCCAAAAGGAGTTAAATAGGGGAGGAACGCTTGTATAAAAGATCGTAATTTTTGCCGACGGGAAATTCATCGGGCATACGGCTAGTAACATAAAAAATTCTTACTGCGTGCATATGGAGGCTGCGTGGCGACGGTGAGGTATCCAGTATGGCCAGGAGTGCTCTGCGGCCAGGTGCCCACCACGTAGCTCGTCTCACTGCTTGGCTTCTCTTCGATAGGGGATGTTGAGCTCTGCAGAAGAATAATTATAATCATTTTAAGAAGCTGACGTCATGATGTGGTTTGATCAGCATATACAATTCCATGAAACTGCGGATGAAAATCTATACTGAATAAGAAAAAAAAAAATATATATTCACTTGTTTATCAGAAACATGTCTTTTTGAAAATAATATAAAGTCTAATCTGATTTAATAATTGAAGGGCTGCACAAAGGTAGCATAATCATTAAAGCTGAAGGGTCTTACTATAAAATCTTAAACACTTGTTTAACGTGTGTCTAATGTCAGTGTTACGTATAATTATGTCGTGTTTAAAAGGTGTTTAGCCTAAACAGCTGATAAACAGTGTTTTGTGGTAGTAAGGGAAGAGTTTGTTTGATTTTTGTTCGTTTGTTTGAAAACGACTGGAACTGGCAGTCGGATAAAAAAAAAATTGCATTTGATAGTTCAATTCTATCGTACCTATAGGTTATTTAATATCACGCTAGGACACAGAGGAGCCGAGCAAAAAGAAAGGAAGTCAGAAAGAACGTTAAGTGTAAAAATGGAGTAGGTAATAGCGCAGGCGCCTGCGGTGGGTCGGGAGAGTAAGAAATTCCACGCAGATGAGGTCGCGGCTAGTAGCAAACGAAAAGAGCTAATCTGACCTATCCTAAACATAGCATTATAAGAAGATAAATTGTTGTTGTGCACTAAATTAAATCATTAACATATTTTCAATAATCACCGTCAGGCCCGTCATGGGTCGACCCTGACGGGTACCAGTTTTTATAGATGTTAATGATTTAACAAAGAAAGATGAGGCACTAGAATGGCCAAATTAGGGAAATAAAATAGGAAGTTACCTTGGACAACCGACTCACAAAAAAACTTGCAAACTGCCTAATAAATATAAAAATAAGTCTGGTGATTGCGCACATCTCTCATTAGCGGCGAGTCTATGACGTCACCTCATCATTGCTTGATGCGCGTGAGTTGATGGACGTTATGACTAGCTATTAGAACTAGACGTGCTTGATAGCTCTGTAGGTAGTGTGCGATCTATATGTAATTGCTTTTGAATAAATGAGGATGCTTGTAAACTACAACAGGTAATTCAGTAGGTGTAGATCCAGGAATACTTCTAGCTTAGGTATTCATCATCAATGATGATACCTTGCTAGATCCAATGACAATCTCAAGTGTGGAAGTTCAAGTTGAACCTCATAGCAATTTTTCTAGGGCTTACATACGGCCCATCACTATAAACTGTATGCAAGTGCCGTTCGGGAACTGAAAACAATGCTGATAAACTGTTCCACCGAACCGCACGTTACAAAAAATTGTTTCAGTGCGGTTAGTGGGAGTGCTCAGGTGCGGTTCAGGTAAGTTCTGTTGAAATCAGTGCTCCGAGTCGAATACCTCTTTTTTTAGTGACTTTCTTTGGGGATGCGGCGAATGAACTAGTATCTCCCGGGCCCCCGACTAAACAGTGTCCCGAAGGAACAGTGGGGTTTTAGTCGGTAGAAGTCCGACATAACCCTCCGATCTTCCTAGACGGAGGGTACCCAGGGGGATTTCCCCACAAAAAAGTGCTAGATTCTAACACTGTGGTGATATTTTTTTTTTAATTTAGTACAAACCCTATTATTGCACTTTGGCGACCTCAACTAAGGGATTTTCAAATCCGGTGTTACGCCTGCGAATCTAAAGAATTACCTAGGTATACGTATTACACTCATTCCCTTCATTTTGAAGATAATGACGTGTCGCGACATATTTAAGTGGTTTGTTCGGTCACAGTTCAACTGGCCATTTTGGTCAAAGGTTGAGCTAAGGCTCTGATAAACGGAGGATGACGCCACCTCATCATCAGCTGCTAACAGCCTAGTCCGACGTGTGTTACGTGCGCTATTAGGTGCAGGCCACTATACGTGCTCGATGGTACAGTACACTCGATGAGTCATGTACCTACTTATTCAACTAAAATTGATTGAATCCGTACTAATCGTACTAAAATTATAAACGAGAAAGTTTGGATGGATGGATGGATGTTTGTTACTCTTTCACGCAAAAGCTACTGAACGGATTTGGATGAAGTTTGGCACACAGATAGTTTACAGACCATACATATAGGATACTTTTTATTCCGATATTCCCACGGGATCGAAACTTATGCGGGTGAAACCGCGGGGCACAGCTAGTACTATAATATCTACTGGCTTAAAACAGTATGACATCCAATGCGCAGGGTAAAGGGTTTTCTCTCTATAGAGAAAACCCTTTATCCTGCGTATTGAATGCGAAATCTGTAAGCAGAATAACCCAAAATTTTTGGTTTATCTTTTTGGAACTGAGTCTCTAGATGCAGAGAAAACCTTGCATGTCATGGCAAAAATGTCTAAATTCGGACATTCATGGATCCGTCAAGCAAGTCACTATTAGACGCCAGCTTGAAAGATTTACATACGTCTATAATTTTACAGCTTCAGAAACGTACACAATTTGAATAGCGTAAAGCCTATGTTCACGACGATACTTCAAGAGGTCAGGGCGCGGGCATAATTATCGATGACACGGCTCGGGGCTCGTTGCATCTCGTCCTTCAAAGATCGCATCACTAGTAACTGACTGTATTTATTTTACTCCGAGAATCGATTACACTGGCAAAGGTAAAAGGTGATGGCGAATCCTACTAATATTATAAACGCGAAAGTTTGTATGGATGGATAGACAGATGGATGGATGGATGTTTGTTGCTCTTTCACGCCAAAACTACTGAACGGATTTGGATGAAATTTGGCACACATATAGTTTATAACCAGGATAAACACACAGGATACTTTTTATCCCGATATTCCTACGGGATCGAAACTTATGCGGGTGAAACCGCGGGGCGCAGCTAGTACCTACATAAAATAAGTTTGCAAAAGGGACCAATCAAAAGGATAAACCACTCCATCTCTAGTCTTCTACATGAGCTGGCACGACAGCTACTTAAATTTTGCTGACCCAATACTCGTCAATGCCACGGCGTTATCGGTGGCTGCGCAGGGGTCACTTTGGTTGAATGTTTTTGGGAAAGGGCAGGATAGGAGCATCTTTAGTATGCTCGAAACAATTGGTACCGAAATAAATCAAAATCGCGACACTACGTCACAATCAACGAAATCGGCAGGCTCAGTCAACGGTTACAAGCCTCAGTTTGGTCTGTTACATTTTACGCGTTTCAAATAACGTAAGGTTCTATTCCTATTTGAAACTAGCCTCAAAATTAAATAAAACGGACACTTTTTACAGTTCATTTGTCTGGTTCAAAGGGCGTTGAATCCCTACAAGACAAATGTATAAAATACAGGCCACACAGTCATTCTAGGTCTGCATGCAGCCTTATTGGGGGTCATTAGTTAAATGATGAGGGCAAGTTATCTCAATCCATGTAAATATGGATGATTTACAGACATTTAGATTTAATACTAATAGCATAAACTTGTAAGAAATATTATACAAATTACAAAAACATTGTGCAACATGAAACTAGGACAGTAATTGGCGTAAACACAACAAAAGCAAATGAAGATATTATTTTTATACGAATAATTGGAATTGATTATTTCGAGGTCTGAGAATTGAATATTTTTGTAGACGTATATTGTTAAATTGTTTTGTCGTCACGCGAAAGTAATTAAACAGATTCAAACTCACTGTTTCCAAAAGTATTTTCGATTTCGAAAGACTCCCAATGCCAGTGAGACACCTACTCAGTAGCATATAAGTATCAGTTTTTATTCAACACTACCAAGAGCAGCAACCCCATTTGCGAAACACTTTATTCCACAATCCTAAGGATTTTGAAGGAATTCTATTGCTTCATAATTATTTTCGACCAACTCGCACTGGGCCCGCGTGGTAGATTACAGCCTACTCCCTCTCAAAGAGAGTAGGCCAGTGTCCTGTGTATGCTAAGTATATGTTTGAAAAATTCGCCTGCTTGACAACGTAAATAACGCAATTAATATTGTTGAATTGTTAAAATGAAAGAAAAGAAAAGGCATTGCAAATTCTTCATAATTGTATCTACTATCCAAAGAAAGATTCGAGTTGGAGTTTGAGTTCAAGTTTCGAGTTACTGAAACTAACATCGAAGTAATATTTGGATCTATATCTGCCTTATCGTTGTACCAACAGAAAATAATATTTCACAGCACAAACATTCGACTATCGCAACCGAAGTAACAGTTAACATCAAGTGAAAATACAAAACAAAAGGATTATAGGCAGCCGCATTTAGATGCAGTCGCGTTTAAATTTAGCGACACCGACAATGCCCACCGAAAAACACCTTTCGTAATCAGGCTATGCACACGGCAGACAGTATGAAAGTGTCGAAGATTGCGAAAATGAAAAGTAGTATAATATCAATCAACATCTTAGCCATGAACCAATTGTGTCTTTTCATAATTTGTTATGAATATTAGCCAAAGTGTGTGTAGGCGTAAGTACAGAGTCCAGCAGTGGTGATGATGAAATAAATGTGCAGATGGCCGCCATCCCAAACCATCCATGACGTCCATCATCATCATCATCGTCTCAGCTTGTATAAAACTTATATGTAACTGATGATCATGATGACCACAAAACAAATGCTGCGGACAAGCCTATTTTTGGAACGAAGTTCCTTATAGCGCGTTGCGAAAGGGGGCTAGACGGAAAAAATTAAGATCAAAAGTTGGAACGACACTTTTTGCTATAGTTGTAAGCCGTGCGGCGTGTTTCTCTGTCTGTCTCTCTCTCTCTCTTTGAACTTCATTCCATCCGGGTGTCCCTTGACACCTCTCAAGTTTTTTTTTTGTCAAACTTCTCATTCCCGACTCCTACAGCTTTGCCAGTAAGCTCGTCAGACCTGTCAACCAATCCTTCCATACTTCGTGTAGAATCTCCTTGCTTAATACCTTGATATGACCAAAAATCGCTAACGCATGTTCGAGGACGCTCGTCTACCCAGCACAGGTACCGGTGAAATGACAAGGCGCTTGCGGTGGCGCCACGCGGCTCGCTAATCACAGAGTGGTGCTGCGCCAGAGATGTCCCCTCTCATTAGGAAGATTACTAAACTTGCTGGCTGGCTGCACCCTTGCTTTGTTTAGAACCGCTGTATGCAGTGTGACGTCAGTATTTCATAAAGATTGTATTTAGGAGTGCGACAGTTTGGCGTCGCAGGAAGTCAATAATGACAGTTCAACATGAGAACATTATAAAAGATGTGGTAAGGTACCTAGGATTTCGCAAGTGTAAGTAAAGCATGGCCCGACCGCTGGTTACCGTGCCGCTAGCTAACTTTAGATTAGTTAGAGGTGCTTCGACCTTGATACTGACTGGTCCTTCAACCACTTAGATTTAAAAATTAAGTTCAATTCCTATGGTAATAAGGTACAGTTTATTCAGAGCGTTACAATAGCTTGAAAGTAGACGTTGCCGTAGATAATAATATGTGAAACATGCGTCCCTGCATAAAGCAACCGTAACCCATTCAATTTCTCAAAAAAAAAGGCAATACATTGACAATACGAATTTGACGGCACGGTTGGCGCAGTGGTTAAGCGATTGACTGCTGCGCTGCGTGTCGCGGGTTCGATTCCCGCACGGAACAAATATTTGTATGACCTACATGTATTTGTTCCGAGTCTGGGTGTTTTTCTATCTATAATATGTATGTATTTACAAAAAAAAAAATGTATATAAGTAGTTTATCAGCCATCTTGTTACCATAACACAAGCATTAGGTTGCTTAGCTTGGGACTAGATGGCGCTGTGTGAAATGTCCAGGGATATTATATTATATTATAATAGCATAAAGGATGAGCAGTGGTGGCCCAGTGGTAACGGCCACGACTTGGAAGTTGCAGGTCGTTGGTTCGAATCCAGGCAGGCGCTTTACTTTGTGTAAATAATTTCATCACCACTGCTCTCAAAACGGTGAAGGAAAACATCGTGAGAAAACCTGCATGTCCTAGAACCCAAAATTCGATGACATGTGGCATCTACCAGCCCGCACCGGGCCCGCGTGGTAGTTTACGCCTATTCATTCTCACGGAGAGGACGAACATTCTAGGCTGTGTGTGTAAGTATAATAGAAGTGCTGTGTCAATTATATGTTCTTCAGACGCAGACAACCTTTAAAGAATGAAGAGGCTACAAAAAAGACAACCAATTGTTCAAAACCTAAAAAAATACGTTTATTCAAATATTTGCTAAAAGTCTAGGACTCAATCGCTGTAATGACCACGTAAGTGTATAAACTCATAATTGGAAACCTTGACAGAGTTGTGGCGAAGATTACACTAATCTAACCCCGGCCCAGCAGCGTCTCTAACCACAACTGAACTTCGTCTCCTGACCTTGGCCTCTTCATAAACTTGTGTGTTTTTTCTTCAAAAGTTAGCACAACAAATAAATAATTCAATCATTCTACCTAGCCTTTTTCCCCTCCAGTCCTTTTGCCCTCCAGTCTAACCGGATGCGGCTGAATTTATATTGTATTTCACATGGAGCAACTGCCTATCTGATCTCCACAACCCAGCTACTGGGTAACAGGATACGCCTTGGTAAGAGTGGTTGTTAGCATTTTGGGCTTTATATGTATTTCAAATGGAGCGACTTCAAAGCGAGCAGTAACTGGGTTGTGGAGGTCAGATAGGCATCTGACCTCCACAACCCAGTTACTGGGTAACACGATACCCCTTGGTAAGACTGGTTGTCAGAATTTTGGGCTTCTGACAACCCGTAAGTAGCGACTGTCAAATATTTACGAACGATAGTCAGGACCATCAGCTTAACGTGGTTTCTGATAAATAAATAAAATAGATAAAACATGAAGTTGTTTGTTGCATCGGTAATAAATGCTACGATACTTCATTTGATCCGGTGTTTACACGTGGTGACATTTGCATTAAACTTATTGAAAGTGTTAAGGAATTACTCAATGCGAATAATAATAAACTTGCACTTCGCTGCCACATTAACAGAGATATCAAGACATTAACCGTTGAAAAACAACATAATGTCGAAGGCATCGCTCGTTGTGCGCATAAGCTGCGCGCACGCACCGCAATTACGTAACATAAATCCAGAGTCGAACGCGCCGTGATCGATGGACCGCTGTGTTCCCAAACACAACAAAACCATGTCCACTTGTTACATTTTGATTTATTATATCAACTTTATTTAGATCGCATTGTTAATTTTAGTCCACCTTATCTTACCTACGTTTTATTACTCGACAGTTAACCCAACAGTTATGCTTTATTTTGAATATATTAAAATACAATAACACATTTTTGGTTCTACCTCCATCAGCGAACATAAAATAGATAAGCTTTTATAACAAGAAATAAACGACGACGTACTCTTTCTAATACAAGCGATTAAACGCACATAAAGCCCAGATTAAAACATAAAACCTTCATGCTGTCAACACAGAATTTAACCTCTCCACTGGATGACATAAACGAAAAAGGAAATAAAAAGGTTTTGAAAAAAAGAATAACGAGCAAAGAGGCGCATTAAGAATTGAGATAAGAGAGATGGACGGGCACTCAACGGCGCGCGGCCGACTTTATTATTTATTGACACTTAAAATAATTACTGGCCGGTTGGCCCGTGCCGAATGTGGCTTCGTGTCGAAGACCTTACGCCGATGTGTTTGAACTATAATAGATATGCTATTTGCGAAGTTATCGGAGATAAATGTGAAAAAGGATAACTAGAGCCGAATAAGTGCTCCACTTTAGACATATACATATGTTTACATGAGAGCTTGAAAAGACTTAGTAGGTAATACTTGGAAGGAAAAGAGCAAGTGCAAATCAATTTTTGACAATAATCTTATAAAGCAGATGACTTCTTCGATATATTGATATGAAACGTACAACAAGATACTTAACTAGTGAAGTAAATAAACGTAGCAATTCTCACTTTCCTCCTGACGTTCTTTACTACAAACTTTACACACAACACAAAAACAAATCAACAGCAACAAAATACCCAGAAATACGATATGCAAATAAACCCAACCGTAAAAGAAACATCGATAAAACGTCACCGAGCTGCCAAAACGGTTACAATATACAAGAAGTGTTATCGGCAGGGCATGTTACCTGTCGCCGCAGTGACAAACGGACGGACCATGGATTTAGATGTTCATCCTGGTCGGTGAAATGAGAAATAAAACGCTGCAGTAGGATTATTGGAACGATAAGTTGGGGTTGGGACAAAAGAGGTTGTTTTTGAAGAGGATAAGATGGCTAGTGAGAGGTGATGTGTGGGTCGATGACATGGAAGAAATCATAGAAAAGACATGACATGTCATTCTCTTTGACGTGTTAACACATTGTGTTAATATATCAGAGAGATTGATCACAAAGTAAACGAAAGCGGTTTAGCATAGCTGCTGGTTGATGATAGAGAAGACAAAAATAGAGCTTTTAAAAAAACTGACGTGTTAGCCAAATGATAAAGCATATACTCCGCTAATCTTTGAGACGATGATTAACTACCAACTAAGGGGTCAGTTTATATCCGAACCACTGAAGTATCTTAGCGAACATACTTTAGATATCCAAGGTTCGACATCGACTTCCAATTTAATCATACGCAAATGAAGAGTTAATGCAACTGCTATAAATACCACATAATTTAATAAATAATGTGCAACACATTAAAATGTAAAAACTCATATAAATTAACTTCTATATTATGAAGTGCGTGTGGAATTTGATAGTCAAGTAACAAATACGGCTTGTCCAATGTCGTAGATATGGTAAAAAGCGTCGGTAGTCCGCTGATAGTACACACGCAACCGCCACCTGCGCGCAGACGTGTTCAATATAGAGCATTTGTCCATACACTTTGTTACAATTAGTATACGACTAACCATGAGATGGAGTAACGTCGGTTTCTTTTTGGTAACTTTTTGAAAAGCAGCTGCTGTTTCATTAAATATGTATCTTTATATATCTGTCAAAGTACTGGTGACACTTGAAGTAATGTGTCCCCAAAGGTAGACAGTGGTCATGTAAATTAAGCTTTAGCAGCTGACAGTTGGATAAGGAAGGCGAGGCAGGGTGATATAGCGCGACTTACTTGAAGCCTGTATTCAGAAAAAAAATCGGATATAAGATTAAATAAGGGATTGATAATATCATTACATAACACCGAAATCCGTCGGGGACAGGGCGATCCACCTCAAGTGGAGTTGGCCAGGAAATTTAGTAAAACGAGGAGATGGTCGATGGAGCAAAGGTGTGACTAAATGGTAGCCAAGGTTAGGCCAATGAAACCAAAGTGCGTTGGGTTGATGATATCGTCAAAGTCGCGGGAAACATTTGGATTAGAGACACATGGAACCGTAAAGTATGGCAGGAAAAAGGATGACATGATGAATATCATTACATTAAATGAAAAGCTCAGTACTCCATCAGGAATAACATATTCAAATCTATCCACACATAAACCTACAAACCGCAACTCAAAAGTATCATCACTCAATATTCCCACAGCGAGACGCGTGTTTTATTCGATAAAGGGACGATACAATCGGCGCGTCAAAAGTATCGATACATTCGATACTCGATTACGCAACGATTAAATCGAACGGTATCGTAAATCAATCGAGCTATTACGCCGCCATCTGTCAGTAATGAGAGCGTATGAATCACGCCTGATACCGCCCGCGCTATCATACGCTAAGATTTATATTTGTATTGGTTTTGTGGGATCTTGAATATGTATGAGCCATTGATATAGTTCATGGTCAGGATTTAATTTCATACTGTCGATAGAACTGCCAATCGAAGTACCATCTCGACTTGGAAAACTAACCACAGAAATAAAGGAAAATTGCCTCTTCTAAAATGCTTTTACCATTAGGCATTTTTAAATTCATGTTAAAAATTCTTTTGAGTTCTAATATTATATTCCTTTGCTCAATGTTTTGTTGGTCCTCGTTGGACAGATCAGTTTTTATATCATCCAAAGCTAATGAATCCCTCTCAATACCTCATAGTATGTAGAAGCACATGAACGCGTCATGGTTGGAATATTTTAAGATTCTCAAGTGCATTTAAAGCGTTACCTGCTACTATGTCGATTTCCTTCGCAAATTTCTTAAAACGATATCCAAAATAATCCTGCGGTCCGTCTATAGTAATTTCACGCTTCCATTGCATCTGATTATCGTCACCGTGTCCGTACGGCATCGGCTCCCGACTGACATTCCTCGCACGCCACCGACCGGCCGGCTCGACGCCGTCACATATTTTATCACACCACTCAGCCTCCTAAATCACTCATTTGCCCATAATGACTCACAACCACGTTAAAATTACGCGACATTTTAATACCCACATTAATAATCACGAACAAAACGACATCTCGGTCAATTTTGAATCTTAAATGACGGAATGGGTGCCTGGGACACGCAAGGATACGCAATTAATATTACGCTTTGATTTTAAACGCTCAGCGATCCATCTCGCAGAGATCGTGGCTGCAACGTCCTTTAATTTCGATAAGTACAGCTTTGATTGATTCCATGTTTCGTAATGCGGTGAGCAGACAAAACATTGGCCAATATTTCCGTTCGGATAACAAATACGCTGTCACTTTGTACAGGAGAACTTGAAAGCTAATTAGTTTGAATGTAGAGTAAACTGAGCCTTGATCTGAAAATCTGAACGTGGCAGATAAGTAATCTATTGCATTATAATAGTTCGAGTTGATAACTTTCGTACATATGGCTGTAATTTTAACACTAAACGAAGTGCAATGGCACGCGTACTGTTGGACCCCCCGTGAAGCTAATGCGATTATGCGAACCGAACGATCGATTATCGGTTGAATCGATTGGTAATAAGCGAGCGCTTTCACCGAGTATGAATGTCAAATCATGAGTTTAAAATCTGGATCGGAACGTAATCCGACCGAATGTTTGTATCGATTTTAAATCCTTTTAGTGACGGTCATTTGTTTTAAAAGCCCAGATTGTGTTACAAGTATGATTAAAGGTTATAAATATTACAAGACCGCCCTTTTCATTGTGACAGATCTGCATAAGAAGTTGGCGGTTTCCATTTGTTAATAAAGGGTATTTATTACTTGTGTTTTACTAAGTAATTCTGGAGAGAGCAGCCTAAATGAGTGTCTTGATACGATTTTGGCTGTTGCGCCCTAAATATACCTAAGCGTCTAATATGCTCATCAAAAATTAAAAGTCAATCAAAGAAAGCCTTTTCTTATTGGAAGCCTAAACACATTTTCCTGCTGGTGTCAGCTTCGAGTCCAACCAAAATCGGCTAAACTCAGAAAGAAACAGGGTTTGGCATAGATAGAAGGTTTATATTGGGTGTGTATATTCTGAACTGTAAGCGTAAAAAAAAAATCATTTGAAAGGTCGGTTTTTACTTTTAAAGTTCGAAAGCACAAACGAATTCCTTTAAACATCTCATATTTGATGAGTGGTCATTTCCGTTCTTTCATTCAGTCATACATCCATATTTCACCAGTGATGTGTAAGTCCCACGAGTGAGTCCATGTTGAGGGGCCCGTGGCTAAATAATAACAGCCGCACAGGTCGATCGGTCAGGTTAAGCTACGCTTGCCGCGGTTAGTCTGTGGATGGGTGACCATCTTTACATACCGAGACCCCTCCGTGCCTCGGAAAGCACGTTAAGCCGTTGGTCCCGGCTGTCATTCGTGGATCTTTGACAGTCATTACGGGTAGTCAGAAGCCCGAAAGTCTGACTGACAACCAGTCTTACCAAGGGGTATCGTATTACCCAGCAACTGGGTTGTGGAGGCCAGATAGGCAGTCGCTCCATGTAAAATACTGGTATTCAGCTGCATCCGGTTAGACTGGAAGCCGACCCCAACATAGTTGGGAAAAGGCTAGGCAGATGATGATGAGTGAGTCCATGAGTGAGTCCAGAGTGCTCTTTGAACCATATACTATATGTGATATATCCTATTCTTTGCCAGAAACCGCAAGAACCACAACAATCATTACAAAGCTTACGTTAACAACAATTATTTTAATGGATACAATTTCAACATGTTAGCAGTACCGTATGCAGTTTACGCAGACAGGCAGATAAATGATGTCTAATGCAGGACTCAGACACGCAATATTACAAGTATCCAACTTGATTAATAAGTCATTCAAGTGTCAAAAATACAGGTTAATGATTACGTACAAAAATCATGTTTATGGAAGTTTTGAATTAATCGGTAAGTTGGAGGAGGAGCCGTTTGAGCATAATATTAATCATTCGTATTACAGCTAGCAAATTTCTAGTTTAAAAGGATACATACACAAGAAAATACGAAGAAAGAACACATTTATTGGATGCAGTCATGTAGTTTTTTATTTATTACATTATCAGCCTCAACCGTTATGATCATAACTACAGTTATGTACATATTATTATTATGTTAAGTCTATTATTAGCTTACATATTAAAAAAAGTTACTTAAAAGTTAAAACAAAGTTAAAGTTAAAGTTAAGTTAAGTTTAAAGTTAATTTTTTTATTCCAAAATTATTGTCTCTTTTTTTATATAAATATATAAAAAAAGAGACAATAATTTTGGAATAAAAAAATTCGTCCGCTTCGCTGTCAACAGGAAAAGTGCCTAAAAAGCAGGCAGCATTGCTACGTTTAATGGCGATGCTGATTTTTTGGCCAAGAAATAATATAATAACCCCAAATTTTATCAAAATAATAAATTATTCACGTAATGTAACCCTGAAAGATTAATGAGTGCACACATCACGTATTTCGTACTTTTGCCATTGAATGTGAAATGCCCTACCCCTCCCCTTCAAAGGGTAGTGTCTGAAAATGCATTATTACTTTATTATATTTTTATAAGTATTTAAAGTTTTAAGTTTCAGAAACGAAGTAATGAGGTTTTTCATACAAACTTTATTCATTTAATTATTTAAAAAAAATCATTTAATACTTTTCCATAGTTTAATCCTGAGCTTATTTTTACGAATTTTAGATTTAATCAAAGCAAGCAATAAAATCCTCCCCTAAAAATTTGATTAATCGATTTCACCTTAGGGGTTGATTTTCAAAATATCCAAAAACGCGTAGGTATATCTTTTGGTTGATTTTCAAAATATCCAAAAACGCGTAGGTATATCTTATTGGTTGATTTTCAAAATATCCAAAAACGCGTAGGTATATCTTATTTTTTTGTTGTGAATTATATCAATATCAAGTTCGAAATTAATCGGACCTAGCGTAAAATTCTTCCATACAAACATTAAAACCCCCTAAGCTCCCTACAGGGGGTAATTTTAGAAAAAAGTAATTATTTCAAAACCTTGTTTATTTATCAAGTTTACCCAAGGTATCGGCTTCGGCTTAGTGAAGCGATTCAGTAGTTCTAACTGAACTTCAATCAGTCTAATTGGAGTAGCGGACATTATTATCAAGGGAATTCTCAGGCCAATTACGGCCATTCAAAAATTGCCAACGCGGACGGTATTTCACGTCCACACGGCGGGGTATTGGTAAAGTTTTCAACTAGCAATAATCGCACCTCGGATTAACCTCATTGGTTACGATATTGCCTCTGCGCAAAGTTAACTTTACAAAATTCTCGGCTCGAGCCCAACCAAACCGCGGTAACGAAACCATAGCGAGATCTAACTCGATCCCAACGCCATCTATCGAGGTAGGGTGTAAACTTTTGCGTCGACGAAGAAAATTTTGTTTTGGATTAAAATAATAAAAAATGGGTTTATATAGTAGTTTTTGGTGCATAATATTTTTCTGCAGTATTAAATATTTTTTAGGACGTCATTTAATGCAAGTTTTTGACGAACAAAGAGCGTAGTACTGCAAAAGGGAGAAGTTTGGTAAGTATATAACAAAGTGATATTTTAGAGAAAAAATAAATACAGAATAATAAAAAAGAATAGAACACAATTAAAATACAGGCCAGTGATTTTTACTTTTTTAGTTGTCGGCAGTGACAAAGGCCTATTCTGCGGCGCATCGAATGCATTTCGGCTGCGAAAATAGTTACACGTAGGCTTTTCTCAGACAGTGTTGTGAATGGGACAGTGTTGGTCACGATTTGAATTGTGATGATTTTTTGTCGGGTCGTGACGCCTTACCTTCCGTGTCAGAGGTCGGATGGACGGGTGGTATCCATTGATGTCCGACATAAGGGACATAACATACAGCGACATAAGGGGGGGGTTAGTTTTTTTGACCGTTGTAGTGCATTTTTGACGCTTGTGACGGTGAATTAGGCTATTCTGCACACAAAAGATTTTTTTTTAAATTAATTTTGCTGCCCGTTTTTTTCTTTTGGCGGAATAAATACGTTTTCCTGAATATTGAAATTTGGTACCAAAAAATTCCGCCAGGTGGCGCTTTAGTGACGAGAACATAGCCCTCATAGTTTTTGGGCCCCTGTTTATTTTCAATGTTTTTTATCATGTTTGAATGTGTCACTTATCTTTATATAATATACTTATGTCATTAATTTTATTATCTTATCATAAAATCCGCGATAGTTCGTTGATGTTAATGGAAACAATCAGGTCGTCGGTCCACAGCAGCGGCGTGACCTGACGCGGTCCAGCGGTCACCCCCCCCCCCCCCCCCCCCCCTCCAACTCTTCAATGAACCTGAACAGTATCCTCCCCTTTCTCAGAAGCCCCCACAAAAAGCCCTAAGATTCCCTTGAGCACCATGACATTGATTGATTTGAACCAATCCTTTTGTTTTGATAACCGTGCAATCACGATATTCATTTCTCTATTCTATTTTAAGATTTTTTTTGTTAGTTTCATTGATAGTCTATTGTTTGTTATTTTTGTGCGAATATCGAGCAATTGTGCCTTTTTGGAAAGTTTATTTTGGTAACTTCCTAGAACGCTTGTCTGAAGATTTTTTCTGCAATTTGTTGACAACAAAGCGCGGCGGTTATGACTTTATTAACCTGAGAACGTTTATTGTATTCTGTGGATGCTTATATTATTTAAAAGGGGGTCGAATCCAGACTATTGTTGAAGGTTTTTGTTAACAATCCAGTTTGTAATTTTAGAGAAATCTTTTGCATTGTAAGTGTTATCTTCTTTTCGATTGGAAGCTATTTTTTTTTTGGTGACTCGATTCAGTTAATTAACTAAAGCGTGTTCTCAACCTTATTTTGCCCACTATCCACTTTGAGAATATTTTATTTTCTAAAGCCCCCCAATTTTTTTTAATCTGCCTCGTGTCGCAAATCTGAAACCTCTATTACCACGATTATATTTAAACTTGTAATGTTACTAATATTATGTATGGATGGATGAATGGATGTTTGTTACTCTTTCACGCAAAAACTACTGAACGGATTTGGATGAAATTTAGTACACAGATAGTTTATAACCAGCTTTAACACATAGGATTTTACACATTATACTCTTTATCTCGATATTCTTGAAGCTTATGCGGGTGAAACCGCGGGGCGCAGCTAGTATTATATAGGATATATAACTTTCTTTGGGTCTTCTACTCACCCCTGAAATTCTTAAACGCGCACGAGGGGGCGTTATCGCCCACGTTGAGCATCTATGATCTAAAGCATTCCCCTTTAATCATAATCGTTGCTTAAAGTTAAGTAGCGGCTGTTTAACCATACATTTTTGACATTTGAACGTCACTAACTTTAATCATTGTTTATAAATAAACCCCACAATCTTTACAGATATATAGGAAGAAGAAGACAAAGCCAAACAAACATTCTCATCATCTCATTCTCAATCATTCAATCAATTCCTTCAAAAAAACAAACGACAAACAAACTCAACACAGAGTACTACAATTCGTAACAAATCTCAACATGGCCCCGACCATTGTAATCTTAATATCGATACCGATACCAATCTTCATCCTTCAACAGAATCGGTGTCTCCTACCAGCAACCATTAATCTAGAACAGTACGGGTCAAGACAATGGTTTCCAAATGGCGATCATTTACTGCTTGTGTAACCATATTTTGTTTCATTTAGTCATTTTAACACGCAAGTCACGTCATTTTAAATAATTGCCCAAAAAAAAACAGCCTATAACTTTCCCACTGTTGGGACACAGGCCTCCTCTCTGCGAAGCCCAGGGAACCACGCGGGCCCAGTAGATGTCACATGTCTTCGAATTTTGAGTTCTAGGACATACCGGTTTTCTCATGATGTTTTCCTTCACCGTTTTGAGAGCAGTGGAGATGAAATGCCGATAACACTTGAGCCACCACTGCTCTTTTAAATAATTGCAACCTGTTAAATCATGGGTTTTTTGAGGATATGCGTGAACTATAGAATGAAATTAGTCTCATAATATACAGCAATACATTAACATTTTATAACTAGAAGAAAACCTATACAGGGTGGCAGGGACATCGACGCGCAAACTGTAACCATGAATTCAGCACATGAGTTTAGATCCCACACACAGCGTATAAATTGTTCGTCGGTTATCAAAAAAAAATCTTCTGTTTCATAGAAAAGTGCAATACCTACGCGGTCAAAATGTATGGAACAGCAATATTTTTTTTTTAATATCCGACGAAAAATTTCGACGCTATGGGGTCTAAACTCACGAGCTGAATCCATGGTTACAGTTTGCGCGTCGATGTCCTTACCACCCTGTATAGGTCTTGTATAGACGCTATAGTAGAGTAGTTGTGGCTCAGCGGTAACGGCCGCGACATACGACTTGTAGGTTGTGGGTTGGAATCCATTTAGGCACTTTACGTTCTGTAATATTTTATCACTACAGTCCTCAAAACGGTGAAGGAAAACATCGTGAAGAAACAATTCGAATTTTAGAATACATGTGACATCCAACCCTTAGTGCGCCCACGTGGTGGACTATGGGCTCCATTCCCTCTCACAGAAAGAGGAGGCCTGTGTCCCAGCAGTGGGAACATTATAGGCTAATTAGTTGTTATTAGAATGTTAGTAGTTAGTGGTGAAGGGCGGGCGTTTTGGGGGACTGTCTTATGTAATTTTTACGTTCAAAAAGTGCTGATACTCAGCCTAGTTTAAATAAATCATCATCTGCCTAGCCTTTTCCCAACTATGTTGGGGTCGGCTTCCAGTCTAACAGGATGCAGCTGAGTACCAGTACTTTACATGGAGCGACTGCCTATCTGACCTCCACAACCCAGTTACTGGGTAATACGATACCCCTTGGTAAAACTGGTTGTCAGACTTTCGGGCTTCTGACTACCCGTATCGATTGTCAAAGATCCACGAATGACAGCTGGGACCAACGGCTTAATGTGCTTTTCGAGGCACGGAGGGGTCTCGGTATGTAAAGATGGTCACCCATCCACAGACCAACCGCGGCAGGCGTAGCTTAACCTGACCGATCGACCTGTGCGGCTGTTATTATTTAACCACGGGCCCCTTAAATAAATAAAAATAAAAAATTGACACTAATATGCTGCTTGGTACACAAAGTACTACGATTCGTAACAAATCTCAACATAGCCAAAGACCATTGTAATCTTAATATCGATACCGATACCAATCTTCATCCTTCAGAATCGGTCACCAATCATTAATCTGGACCGGTACCTACGGGTCAAGACAATGGTTTCCAAATGAGATCATTTACTGCTTCGACTGCTTGTGCAATCATCTTTTGTTTTATATGATTGTGATTGAAGCCAGGTAATGTCAATGATTCCGAACAATGGTGTCGATTTGTTGCAATAAAATGTTTAATTGATTTGTGTTGAAAGATCTTATCGAATCTAGTGTATAGGGTTAAATAAAATTAGCCAGCGAAACGTCGCAGACGGGATGGGTATCAATATCTAAATACGATAAAACAAAAGACAACAGATTTTCTCAACTCATACTTCAAGTTATAAGGGGTATCTTATTACCCAGTAATTGGGTTGTGTAGGTCAGATAGGCAGTCGCTCCGTGTAAAACACTGGTATTCAGGTGCATCCGGTTAGACTGGAAGCCGACCCCAACATAGTTGGGAAAAGGCTAGGCAGATGATGATGACGAAACTTCAAGTTACAACACTACAAGCGGTCGTTGGTTGGCGCAGTGGCTGAGCGACTGACTGCTGCGCTGCGTGTCGCGGGTTCGATTCCCGCACGGAACAAATATTTGTATTGTCTACAGGTAGTTGTTCCGGGTCTGGCTGTATGTGAGTTTAAATGTTTGTAAACGCACCGACGGTACAGGCTCATGACGTCTGCAGAGTTGCCCTTGCTAATTTAATTTGAGCTGCCTACCTAGCCTACTACGCTTTGGAATGGGCAACTAGCTTCATCTTTTTGAATGACCGATTCCTTGACAGTTCAAAAGTGCCTGTAATTGGTTTAAATAATTGAAATAAATGCTTGAATTTGAATTTGAGTTTTTCGAGCTGATGCTGTAGAGTGTAGACAAAACACATATTTTTTCTTTTGGATGAAGTTAATATGAAGTTTTTATCATTTGGAAAATACAATTTTGCCAAGAGACCTCAAAATACCAGTAGAAGTTAAATCAAATAGTGTGGGATTTTATAATGTACTGCCCATGCAACTTTATCTACCACAAAATATTACTAAAATACATTATTATAAATTGATTAACACCACGAAACAATTCGTAGATTCACATTATCCCCGAGAAATTTAAATCTTACACATTCACACTCCTTACTTGTAAAATCACAATGCATTGTTAAATTATATACATTTATTTTGCAAAGATCTTCAGGTGTGACCGTCAGGCTACATGGTTAATTATTGTTAACACTCATAACAGATTAGTTAAGGACTTGCACAAGTAAACGCATTGAATAATTTCGTAATTTTTATACTTGTGCAATGTTCTTAAGCATGACTAAACTGACAGAGCGACACATTTCAATTACTGATACGAGCCTTATCCGAATGATGGTGCTATCGGCACTATTGTACTGTAAGTCACAAGAGAGAACTTCTGAATCAATGTGCCAAGCATTTTCCCAACCATGTTGGGGTCGGCTTCCAATTCAACCGAATGCAACTCAATGCCAGTATTTTACATGGAGCGACTGCCTATCTGACCTCCACAACCCAGTTACTGGGTAACACGATCTCCTCCGTAAAACTGGTTGTCAGACATTTGGGCTTCTGACTACCCGTAACGACTGTCAAAGATCCACGAATGACAGCTAGGACCAACGGCTTAACGTGCTTTCCGAGGCACGGATGGGTCTGGGTATGTAAAGGTGGTCATTCATCTACGGACCAACCGCTGCAAGCGTAGCTTAACCTGATCGATCGAGCCGTGCGGCTGTTATTCCTTAGCTACAAGCACCTCCATAAGAGAGCGCCTATAATGTAAGAAATTAAGAGATCAAACTCGTGGTTGATGCGATACGATGGACGCCCGAAAATATGTAAATTGCATTTTTTTTTATATATTATTGAGCATGCTTCATAAGAAAATGAAATTGCTCAGGGACCAGCTGATTCATCTGAAGGGAATTGAATAATCTAACAATGTTCAGAGTTGAGATACCTAATTAAGTTTATAAAAATGGAGTGAGTTTTTCAAAGCGAATCCTAATATGAACAAAGCTGGTATAGAATCTGGTAACAGAAACCTACTAAAGTCAAGATTCACCAATCTACAAAACAAATACATATTTTAAAGCTCATTATAAAGTACAGTTACAAATAATAATAGCTTTATTTGTCATAAACGGTTCTCGGTGAGTGGCAGTAAAAACACTATCTCGAAGTGTAATTTATTGTAAAATTACTACATTCTATACACCCACGTTATTTGTAATAGTTTATTAATTGCTATTTAGCTTTCAATAAACTGTTTTAGATAAAGTCATTAAAATTTTAAGGGCCACTCGATGTTATGAAATAGGGCAAAAGCCAGCCATTTTGGTATGTCGCAAACGAAGATTAAACATTAACGTAAATAATATACATGAATGAAAACATTGAATTAGTCTAAAAGTCCTAAAGATTTGTGATTGAATGGTATGAAGTAATTATTATTGTTATAATTTCTACACTAACAAAATTAAATAAAATCAGTATTGTATCTACTAATTTACTTTAAAAATGATACAGGAGAGATTACTGATTACCAAATGACTGGAAAAACTGCAAGTGGAAAAAAGGGCCTAGTGGAGTCCCTTGGAGAACCCAGTCTAGCATAGGATTTCGATAACTCAATTGATAATTACAAATTGTCTCTGTCTTTCCTACTGTTTATCTTACATTGAAGGTGGTGGATGATGTGGTCAGTCTTCCTTATCTTTCGTCATCACTTCGCTTTGTCTATGACCACAGTGTTGAAAACATTACTTAGTTCATTTTTCAGTGTATTATTACAATAGGTTATCGGTTGCTCTCGGGAGCTTTTATTTATAATGCAACTGCAACTGTGTCTAAATGAAACAGTTTATAAATTACACCATCCCCGAATCCAAGAGACAATGGGTACGGAGCGGTTACTAGATCGGGGTCACGCCGGGTCACGAACTGACGGTCCCGCCAGTTTTGGGTCACTCGCTACCTATGAGAAGTGGCTTAACTTTAACTTGGGCTAGAACAATGAGACAGTCGATACTGATATAGTTCTACTAATACTTGATATATTAGCCATTAATTATGTGGAAATTCGTATCCTGTTCAGATTTTCTGGGATTATTGACACATAAGCATCAAAGAGTTTTGATACTAGTTTGGATCTGGTATTTCATCAGTTTTTATCTCTTTAGTTTTCTTATCGTTTGTATCATTATACCACATTACTGCCACTTTTATAATAGTGCCTACATAGTAGGTCTATATTTCGCTTAACAGAAATCCTGACCAAGTCAATCAGAGAGTTAAACTTTCGAAGATATGTCTTCAAGTGACAGTCTTCGAATTAAATTCGTCCAATAGAAATCGATCGCACATTATTAACAAAGACATTATTAAGTCCAAAGAGCGGTAGCCGAATCTTTCAACACCCGATTATACAACATCACACGCCCACCGGTGTCAGCCCCTTCAAAGCTTTGTCATTTCGTCAAATCACCGTCCACTTTCATATCGTGATCCAAGGATATTAATAGCGACTGTGTAATTTCTATCCGGTCAAACCCACGAATACCATTGTTAGGACTGCGGACACACGATCGATCACAATTACGGATGTGGTGCTTAATCATATTTATTCAATTAATTAATTTCAATGAGCTCAAGGTGAATGGTGTTCGTGTGAGGCTGGAATGTTCAGTTTAATTGTTTTAGTTTAGATTTTATTCAAACCGGAAAATGAGCTTTAGCAAATTAACGCATTTCAGTAACAGCTTTTGGAAACGTTCAGATCCTTGATATAGTTTCAAAAGCTTTGAAAATATTTATAACTAAGAAAGGCTTTGGATAGATAAGCCAGTAGACGCAATATGGGACTAATAAGTTGAGTTAACATTACAACAGTGCATAACGAAAATGTCTCAATAATCCGCAACAAACACTGAAACCGCTGTTGCATAAATTGAAACAATGTACGCTGCAAGTGTGAGCGAGTGACAGCTAACAAAACGTAACAAAATGTCACATAGAGAAAATAAATCGCGGGGAAAATAAAGCATTTCGCCCGTGTCCCCGTTTCGAGCGGGCTTGGAGCAGCGCTGTTCCGCGCTCCACCATCTTGATACGGTTTAGCGTTCGTGGGAACACACCTCTCCGAGCGCTAATTTATTGCCTAGCGTTGCACTACATGGGACTGACGACTCTATCCCGCCTGCCACGGCATTACCTCGTAAATTCACATCGCAAATGAGAGCTAGCGAGCCGAAATCCACAAGTGCGCTGTCAAACGATGCTACGTTGTCACACCATATTGAGTTATTCAGTTGGGTAACGCTAAGCAAATTGTTAATGCGGTTCTGTGGTTAGAATACCATCTTGAATTTTTGTTTCGTCATTCGACATTGGTTGTTATGCGTATGTGATTATTTAGTGCGTCAATTATGTAGTGGTCGCTTCAGTGCGTTGCAATAATGCACTAAATTGGCTTGCTAGGTCGCGGCTTTGGGCTGCTACCATTTTCTCATATATCAAGGCTTCTTTAATAATAATATAACGGGTGTGAAAAGACGCTTAACGGAGCCGAGAGTAACTTGCTCTCCCCGTCATTGTGATAATTTTTTTGTACTGGACCATTCGTGGGAACCTTCTGGTTACGGAGATATTGAAGGTCAAAATTCCAATTTTTACTGAAGTTTTTTCACGAAAACTAGTTTTTAATGTTATAACACAACTTTAAATACCCCCACGACCCCTGTAGCGTTTCATGCACCCATAAACACAATTTTTTGTGTGTGTTACATTGCGCACTACTGCAAACAGCAATTTTTCACACCAAAAATAAAAGTCGTTTTCCAGCAATTACTTTTGTGCAATGTTACTTAGTTTGTTGTACAGAATGCGTCTTTGACGGCTATGTGATGGGTCATTTTACACCCCGTATTATCGAATGAAAACCGTTTAAACAATTTTACAATTTGTATCTCTGTTTACAGTTTTCAGCGCATTTCGAAACCTGCACAACAATTGAAACCGCGGCAACTCATACCCATTAAATTGTGTAACCAAAGCGATACATCACTACGTATCATCCTTAGTGGATCAGATTAAGCAGTAAATTGAGTCAAACCGCTCACTAACCGGTGGCATAAATAAATACGAGCGTGCCAAATGATGCACGATTCGCACTATACGTTAATCATTTACACAATAGTTACGTGTAAAGGGGTGATTAGACCAAAATAAAGCGGGCAACGGCCATAGAACATGTAAAACAGGGACTGCTCTGATGATGTTACTGTTTCGACCAAACGAACAGCATTAAGTAAGGGAATTTCTGTTCTGTTCAGTTTTTGCTGTCTGGTTCGACATTTTTTGGGTTGGCTTGAGAGAAAGAAAAAAGAAAGAAAAAGTATCACAAACTAAACTAAATCAAAAATAAAAAAACTAATTGAGTTTTTTATTTCTCATATAAAGAAAAAAAGTAACACAAAGAAAAATGAAACAGAAAGTCTATACGAGGCCAAAGAACATGTTGTATCTCTAGTACAGACGTCAGCACATCAAGCTACTACAATCTGTCAAATTCCTTTAATAGATTTTCCACTTTATCGCTAAAGCATTAGGTTCAAGTTTGATTGGGAAATTTTGACACTTTCGGGTAGCTTGATGTGCTGGCGTCTGTACATACCCAATTCTTAATTAGTACGTAAAGTCCGTCTCACGAAAGAAGTCTCGTAAAAGCGGCGCCATTGTCGTGTGTCGTAATCATAAATAATGATTTATTTACATATTTATCTCGACATCATATTACAGGCACAGGTTAATAAAATGTAAAATCTTAAATAGAGAAAGGTGTCTGAGGTAGGACGGTTGTTTTAGGAATGTTGCTAACTATTTAATAATAATTAATTCCACCTATTGCCGCGAGATTTCTTTCGTGAGAAGGACTCTAACCGTCTTATTAACTTTAGTTCTAGCCTAAACCTTTGGGCCAGGATTTGTATTTCGAACTTTATTTCGATTCAGACAAAGTTCTTAATATTAAAATGACAACATGGCATCAAACTAAGCCGTCATTTTTATATAAAGAACTGCATTTCTATAACAGTTAGGTTCTTAATTCAATAACTAGGTCGGTGGTTTAAACCTGATCTAAAGAAAAACCTTGTTTTGTAATAAGGGGGTAACAGTTTGTAGGCGTACAAGTACACAGAATCTCCATATCAATTTCATCGTCTGACCTTAGTCCAAGATTTGCTTTGGTCTTAGACTCATAGAATTAAAGGTCTTTGCTCTATGATCAGCTGGTCTAAACGCACCATAACAATAGTTCAAAACCATAAGCTTAAGGATCATCTCATAAATATTCTAGTACAATGCTGTGATTGCGATCGACGCCGACGCTGATGTAATCACCTTCGCTTGTAGCATTTCAGTAATCAAGTGAAGATGAGTTAAGGAGTAGTGCTATAACGTTTCTCATAATCTTGTAACTGATGCTTCCTGGCCTGTGGGTACTATTACTTACACAAATCATTTGCACTGTACTATCAAAATGCAAATGCATGAGAAATTCGAAACTGTATCCGTAGCGTAGGCTGTACCCAGTTAGTTATGATTAGGCATTTAGAAAGTGTACAATTCTTATTTTATGTCAGAGCTGAATGTGGTTTTGGCTGTCAAGTAGGACCAAAAGTTAATGTAATTGCTTTTAACACCGTACGGTATTATAAAAACATTTGATATCGTATAAAGGGGGTTCGAATATTGGACCGTATAAGGAACGCAACAATGCGCGCAAAAACCAAGATCACGGACGTTACCGAAAAAGCCGCTAAGCTTAAGTGGGACTGGGCCGGACACGTCTGACGCACGTCAGATGACAAATGGGCTAAGAGAACCACCGATTGGATCTGACTATTCGCATGAAGTCATCGCGGCAGGCCAAGACGAAGATGGCGGGACGAGCTTGACTCCTACCGAAAGGACTGGCCTGCACCAGCAAAAGACAGAATTGTGTGGAATAGAGAGGGAGGCTTTGCTTTGTAGTGGGACAATACAGGCAAGTTAGACTAGATCGTATATAAAGTTTTCGCTATCGCGTACGCGGCCCAGTTGACGGTCGTCATTTGGCTAGTTTTTAAATAAAAGGCGTGCGTCGTCTGTTTTTCAGGAAGCTTCCAGAAGTTTCATACCCCCTAATTGGTCGAGCTGGAACGGGAGTCGTTTCCGCCAAAAGCGCGCGGATTGTAGCGGGAGCGGTTGAAATTAGGTTCGCGTTATAAGCTTTTAAAATGTACTTATATCTAGCCTACAATCATTTTCGAATACCAAATGACGTTGAATCTAAATATACTTCGAACATAACAATTTGTCGTACTAAGAATGCATGTAATATCAAGTTGTTGAAACATATAGAATCGATTTCCGCACTCAAATACACAGATTTGTCTCACATAGCGTACCTTGACATTCACATTTCCGAGTACGTAAAGGCAGGTTTATACTGCCCCCTGACTTGACAATAACAATCAGATTTGTGACCGCGGTATAATCACTAATGTCAGTGAAGGAGTTAATGTCAGTGGTGTAGTTGGTATTGTATTTTATTTTGTGGTTCTACTTGAGAATGGTACTGCTATCGACTTTTTACGACAGCATGAAGACGGTCTTGTTAGACTCGGACATTAAATGCATTTTACGTTCAACGGCAGTAGTGTTTGTTTTGAAAACATAGCGTATTCTGTAAACACTACGTACAATACAAACACTTAGCGTTTTTACGTAAGTTATTGATCAATGAACACAAACTTTTAAAAATGTGGAGAACGTCACTGATTCTATGTGTGTTAACTTGGCTATCTACTGGGCTTAAGAAATAATACTATCGATTAAAACAGAAAAACAAAACAAAGTTAGTTTAAATGATAGATAAACATAAATCCTCGAAGGTTCGAACCCAGACAGGCGCATTTCTTTGTTTTTTAATTTATCACCAGTGCTCTTAAAACGGTGAAGGAAAACATCGTGAGGAAACCTGCATGTCCTAGAAACAAAAATTCGAAGACAAGTGACATCTACCAACCCGCGCTGGGCCCGTGTGGTAGATTATAGCCCAGTCTCTCTCGAAGAGAGGAGGCCTGTGTCCCAGCAGTGGGAACGCTAAATAAATCTTACGCTAGAGCCTCAGACATATCAAAATTTCGAACTAGCAGTATGAACGTTACTTTAGTACAACGCATAGCGTTTGATTCCGTGTCGCGTGTCATTGATGTAGACGTCCATTCCACACGTAGATACAAGCTGGTACAACGCACAACACATCTCACATGTTTGTATTACATGGACGATCAATAAATCCCTCGTTGGCCTAGAGGTTGCAAGTTCGACTGTAGATGGGATTCCTGGGTTCAATGTACAGGTTGGGTAAAGTGTGTTTTTTAAAGTTAGCTTACGCTGTCCCACTGCTGGCGCAAAGGCCTCCCCCAAATCTTTCCAGGCATCCTTTTTTAGAGCCACCTCGGTCCAACCCTAGCGGTATGCGTCCAGGTCGTTTCGCCAGGCACCCAACGTGTGGAGACTTGCCCAGGCAGTGATCGCCCAGTGGTGACAGCCCTGACTTATGAGTTATGGGCCGTAGGTTTGTACCCAGATAGGTGCTTTACTTTGTCTAAATTATTTCATCACCATGCTCTCAAAACGGTGACGGAAAAACATCGTGAGGAAACCGGCATATCCTAGAAACAAAAATTCGAAAACGTGACATATACCAACCCGCACGGGGCCCGCTTAGTGGATTATGGTCCGTTCTCCCACAGAGAGGCTTGTTTCCCAGCAGTATAGGCTGATTATCCATGACAGTCCCTGCATTTGCTAGTTAACCGAATGAAAATTGACGATGCGACGAATTTATAGATTTGAAATGCGTAGTTTAACACCAGTTACGTGGTAGTAAAACAGATATTACCTACATTCGATTAATTTATATACTAAGCTCCATAATTTAGGTCTCACGCAGCTTGAATGAATTTTATAGCTTATAAATCCAAAAGTTCACTTATTTGCATATGAAGAATAAATTACCGAGCGATATGCAGTCAATTGCTAGTAAATGATGAAAACGAATATATTACCGAAATAAACGATGGAGATATAAATATTTCATCTATAAATAATAACTGTTATGTCGGGTGTAAATGTCCAAGTTATGAGCGTGCAATGGACATGTGTTTTACATTCAATCTTAACGCAATATATGTAGGTCGTAACATTTAAATTACTCGAAGACATTGGGATGCTTTTAATTATTTAGCCAGTATAAAATTTGTGGTGATTTGCTTGTCGTAAAATAATGATGTGGGTACTAAAATCAACACTAGAAACTGGAATGGAATATGTTACGACAGAAGAAAATTTATTTTTTAAACATACAATTGCGGTTAAAGACATTAATTAGAATCTTGGATTTAACACAATATCATATTCTAATTGGGGGCAGAACTTGAATAATTGTAAGCTTTGATATTACAAATGTATGGAAACTACCTAACAGAAGCATAGCATTATCAGCCTATGCTCTATGCCACTGCTGGGAGGCTGGGACACAGGCCCATATCCCTCTCACTGATAGGAGTATCGGTGAGAGGGAATGGGCCATAATTCCCCAAGCAAGCCCAGTGCGGGTACCGATATTTTCCTTCGCCCTTTTGAGAGCAGTGGTGATGAAATAATTTACACAAAGTAAAGCGCCTATCTGGGTTCGAACCTACGACCTTATTCGTAAGATGCAGCCACTGCGCCACCACCGCTCCCGGAAACTACATATTTCTTTTTAAATGGACCCAAAATAGTTAATTAACTGGAGAACAGAAACCGAATATCATATAAAGGTCTATCATATTTTAGAAGAGAAACTTGGTACATCCTGTTGGGACAGGTCAACTCAAAGCTGCAATAGCTCTTTCTTCAGAAGGACCTTCCAGACATGGCCTTTCATTATTAGACTCACATAAAAAGCCAAATAATATAATGTTTGGACTTTAAAAGAGACCATGACCTCTGAGTTTGTTTTAGCATTCTTCTCAGGGATCGCCATCTAGTTTTTAAATATTGACGCGTAGAAGATTTACTTACAGAAATAAACATTTCATTTCAATCAAAGCGTGTTTTGAAGTATCGATCAAATTGGCTCACTACTGAACCCCGACTTGCCCCATAAACAACAAAATCAGAAACACTGAAATTATATTACTACTATTACTTCTAATAGCAGACTGATTGCTGATCTACATTATATTCATAGTAATTATCTCCTATTCGAAACACAATCCAACTCAATCCCGACTGGCAATTACACTATATTACAAGTGTTTTAAGATTTGTGTGACAGCGATTTTAACAGACCGCTACAGTAACATTAAGGTAGTTTACTTTCTATTACGAGGCAGCAGCTTCTATTAAGGTATCTGATTGAGAAGAGTAGATTCAATATATCTTTCTGGGCGTTAATAGCAAGGAACTATCGACTAGCCTATTATTTTGTCAAGTTGGGATTTATAGATTGCCGCGCGTAACGGTACAGCTGTGTCGGAGTCCTATGAACATTTGCCAGTGTATGCTCTTATATAGGGCGTTTGTTCTTTGATAGTATCAGACAGGATAAGGACTAAGTAAAGGTTACTTGTGTTCTGGGAATGGATTGAGTTAGTTTAGGCTTCGATTGGGTAACTGTTGTTGGCGAAGAACGCTTACGAGCGTTTCATATTTCAGACTCAATCTTTAGGGCTGATCTGAAAGGGTCCTTGGGAATCGGGTTACCCGTATAGAAGACGATTGTTAAATCTATAAAATCAAAAGCACCATCTGATACAAAATTGTCTTCTTCAACGTTATTTACACTTGCAGCTGATCTTGTTTGGCAATTTTCAATACTATTAGCCATATTCTAAATACTGTTTATGCAGATAAATCTAAGTTCAATTTCAGCTCCGTTACAAATATCAATATCGAGCAGTAAAGTTTTTTCATCTCACTAACAAGCACGACCCAGCTAACGATAGATGTTTATCACAGAATCTGTCCATTGCTTTACGAGACACCTCTAACCCCGTCACTATCGGAATGTGAATTCAATGATTTGAAATTCTAAAATTCTGAATTAACATTCCACGATCGATATACAGTTGGTCCAATTTCGACTTTTAATCAAACAATTTGGAGTTGTGTAGTGTAGTGTATAAGTTTTAACACAAGAGCCGTAACGAGCGATTTCACGGTGCAAGCGCATCCTTTCGCCACGGCTGTCGGCCCTCGATCACGCCGCCATCTTGGCTGCGCGTGCGACAGATACGTTGCGTCACATGCGCCAACAATATAGAGAGGATCGTGTTACACTGCCCTAAATCTCCTTTGTTCTTTGATTTGCATGTGTAGATCTTTAGCTAGTGTTGTACAATATGTTGCTAGTTAATGTCGATGCATTTCAAGTTAGATGCAGATGTATGAAATAAAATTGTGAAGTCAACAGAACTACTGTTGACTTGCACGTATTAGGACATATTACAAATGCAATTAGCGATGAATTTGAGTACGAAATAATAGCCTGTATGCCAGACAATTAATACAATTGACTTATTGACCCTAGCCCCGGGACATTAGATAGTAAACAGTTAGAATGAAAATAGTCATGATATCATTCGGAATGTATAGCATTCTAGTGCAGTTTATTATTTTCCAGTACTTGTAAATCATCGATTAATTGGATTTCATTTAGTCGAGATAATATCTTAACATTGAATGTGGGCGCGATTTTCATAATGATTACTGTAAGATTAAACGTAAATCCGTAATTATTTAATTCTCTTTTATGAATATAGCTTTCAAACAGTTTTAAGAGAGTCATTATATCCATTATCCATCGTCATTCCGTTTTAATTTATAGGACGCCAAGCGAAGGCGCGAGCACAAGATGAGAGAAAGAATTTGTCGATTTCCGTTTTATTTATCTTACTTGATCTTCTTCGTCTATAATTCTTGGAACATTATGTAGCATGAGTACAAGGTTGCTAAAAACATAGGTACAACATTATTGTTAGCCGATGCATGAATTGCACTTCTAATCTCTTCGAAATTTTGATCTCAATTCTTTAGTCAATATTTACCCGAAATTGGGATATGTCAAAAAGATTGGTACAGTTTAGCGAATTTTAGATCTAGGTCAACTTTGCATAGGTTGTGTAGTTAGCAGGCAAACAATTTCAATTCAACACTGCCAGTATAATGTAGATTTGTGTATATCCTGCTCCCAGTTTAACCTATTATACAGTTGTACCTATTGAAATGCAGAAAACCCCGATTACATCAACACAACAATAATCTCCAGATCTCGAAATCAATCAACAACACATAATTATAATCAAATTCTCACTCATCAAACCAATTTCTATTAGCATTCACGAAATCAAGTCGCAATCGCGGTGTGCCACAGGGGACAATGTTTGGACACGCGCTGGCCGCGCGACAGCGACAATGAGTCGCGTCTCGATCGCGCGATTAGATCGTATCGCTGCGCACGCGCCGAGCTCCGGTTTAGATTGGACCGTGAAATTAAAAGCGATTTATAGTTGTGCTTAATGGTTCTACGGATTAATTGTTAGGAACGTTGTTTAATGTAGGATTATTTATTTAAGTGGGTATTGAGTGGGATTTGTGTGGAATGATTGAATTTGATGTGGCTATTTGTGTAGATGATTACAGTAATTAAGGTAAATTAGTAACACTTTTGGGTGGTGCTTTTGCTGTTCGGAACTAAGGAGAGACAGCTCAGTTCAATTGCTTTGTCTCAGTTCAATTGCTTTGTCTCTCAATTTTTTGGATTACGATAATTTAATAAATAAGTACTGAAGTATGCTTTGTCGGTAGAAATAAAAGAGATAATTTCTAAACACCAACTGAATCATCATCCAAGGTAAACTCAAACTGACAATAAAACCCAATTCAACTCGAATATATTTTTAGTCACTACAAGAATGACAACATGATGCTGTTCGATTGTGCGGTACATACCCACGTACTCTTGACTTGACAGTCTAAGATACCGTCAATTCGGGTCTTTATCTCATCACCCATCTTGAGCTCTATTGACTATTTGAGCTGTTCAAATTTTGAAGGGTCCTTACAACATGAATTAAGAGATAACAGATGTTATTATGTACGGAGTTTTAACTTATGCTGTGTATACTTTTTTCTTATAATCGTAAGGATTATAAGAGAATAGTTGTTGGCTTGCATTTCATTATTTGTGTCTATATAGCAAAAAATGGGATCATTGAAATCTCTTCTCTCCTAATAGACTAATAATAATAATAATGCACAATGCATACCTTACACACAAACACACTCTTACCCTAATTTCTTACACATTTTTAGTGATTTTTTATTGTTTTTTTTTTTGTAATTATTATTTTCTAATTTATTATAAGACTTTCTTAAAGATGTGAAAGTCTCCATGTATTTTGTGTTGGGCTTTGATAGCTGCGCCACAGGATTTTACTTTTGCAGCTATCGTCCCTTTTGTTAAGATATACCTAAATTGTTCCTAATTATTTTTATTATTCTATTACTAGTTTTGACTTTTGACTGCACGGTTGGCGTAGTGGTTAAGCGATTGACTGCTGCGCTGCGTGTCGCGGGTTCGATTCCCGCACGGAACAAATATTTGTATGGCCTACAAGTAGTTGTTCCGGGCCTGGCTGTTGGTGTATGTGAGTTTAAATGTTTGTAAACACACCTACGATACAGGAGAAATTCCTAGTGGGGCAAAGGTTAAAAAAAATAACTTTGGCTAATTTTAAGTTAGCTACTTTTACTTAATTGATTAATGAATAATATACAATGTCAATCATATAAAAAAAAATATCGTCTTCATCTTGTCATATCCTGGTCATTATTAGAGCAACAAGTATAGAAATGTTATATGGGGCGTTTGTGCGCAAGAGTATTTGGTTGAAGCATTCCCAAATGAAAAAAGGTTGAGCTCAATCGGATACCAAGAAATGGTCGAAAAATGGTTTGCAAATATTGACGAACAACTTACCAACATACACACGAACAGTGCAAGTTAAATAAAAGCTTGTAATGAATACTTAATTTTCTTGTAGGCGTAAAACAAAATATGTTTACTTAGATATTCGGACAAATAAACAAGTTAGTCTTAGAATTAGTCAGACAATGTTAAATTCAGGTATCACCTAATTTGCATATAATTTAAATAGATTTCAAATTATTACCAAGATCAAGACATTAGGTTGTCCACACCAATTATTTAATCAAGATTGAAATGCAAGACTTGAATATTATTAAGACAAGAAAAACACAATACTAAGACAGAAGATAATACGACGATGCTGTGATCTGTCATATCGGTATAAGTTATGTGGGAATGAAAGCAAGCCTTTGTTAGTCCACAGCTGCGTGGACAAATAAATCATTTCGGTAAATAACGCTTTATCTAAATTAGGACAGACGCTTGCTTAGATTGTAATTAGGGAATGTTTTGAAGTATTGAAGTGTCAGATTTATTTGTGGCCATGACTTTTTATTTTTAGTGTCTAGCTCTTGGCGAATGCGATCGTTTTCGAAATTTGTAATGGCCGATTTCTATAATTACGGATCGTTATTGGTTAAAATTAGGACTTCTGTATCTTTACCAATAATTAAGCAAAGACCTCATAGCTTTGCTTAGTAGACCCTCGCATATCTATAGCTATCACAGGTAAAATAAGTGTACAAATCTATTTAGATGCCCAGTTTGGCAGTAAAAAATACTACTATATTGGTAGCAAACGATTCGTTTTTGTTTATAGGAACCAAGTACTCAATACTACATGTGAACTTAGGTGGTAGGTTTTAGCCTGCCAGGGTAGCGGGATTGTTCGAAAGGGTTACCGCTGCCTTGGAACATAAAGAGCTAAGGAAGGAACACGGATGGGTTTTAGTCAGTAAGAGTCTGACACTCCCTTCCGCTCCACCCAGAGCGGGAGGGGTCATTTGATGATTTCCCATCCTGAAAAAAAAAGGTGGTAGGTTTTAAAGAATATGATCATTGTGGACCCTATCGGGCACAGCAAAAGCAGGGAAGGGGAAGAGGGCTTTTATTTGACTACAAGAATGTTGCAAGATGCAGAGGTGTCGTTATTTCGTTCCATATAAAAGCAAATAAACCCACACATGCACACATACAGAACTTTTAATGGAGCTTTCGACTAGATCCTTTAACTAGACTATGAAAACGTCACATCACAATTATTGCGAAACTGTAATGGAAACTATGAAACAGCCAATAAATACGAACCAGACGCACTCAGCCCAAACAACACTTTCTAAAACCTTTTAAAATCCAGCCCAGATTAAGGCCTCGCACATAGAATAAGGCCACATTAGGCACACATAACGCCCCTCATACACTACAGTTGAACAAGCCTCCCGTTCTATAATGGTCGTATAATGGTGACAGCGCTATTAGGCGCTCGTTGATTTGCGACGGGGGTCCTGCTCTCGTTTGGCATAAACGGCTCAGGTGGGCCTTATTAGGGTCGCAAATATGCGAGCACAAGGTCTGTTGTCGTCAGGATGGCAGTCATGGTAAGTTTCATGAGTTAATAGTCATATTAAACAGGGTTTTCTGTGGAGTAGCGAACATGTACGGAGGTTTAGCCCTGGAGCTTGCTGAAATGGACATAACTTTATTTTCTTTTAGTGACAGAAATAGGAAATTAGTATCCCCAGAGCTTTGTAGAACAGTGGTAAAGAGCAGTGGGGACTCAGTGGTAATGACCGCGACTTACGAGTTGTAGATCGTGGGTTCGAACCCCAAGCAGGCACTTTACTTGGTGTAAATTAATTCATCACCACTGCTCTCAAAATGATTAAAGAAAACCTCGTGAGGAAACCGGCATGTCCTAGAACCAAAAATTCGAAGATATGTGACACCCGCCAACTCACACTGGGCCCGCGTGGTGGATTATGGCCCACTCCCTCTCACAGGGCTGTGTCCGAGAAGTGGGAACATTATAGGCTAATTCTGTAGCTTTGTAGGTATAGGCAATAACCATATTCATTATGAAGCTTATAAGCACATATAATAAATTACACTGTATAACGTATGTTGATGATTTTAAACGAACATACACACCCGATCTTGAACCGTGTCAACGCCCTTTGAACTTTGAAAGAAGAAATACCTCCGTTATAGAAACTGAAAGTGAAGATATCACCATCGATGCCGACGTATACAATGGAATGAACAATGTTGGATGCATTACATGAGTTCAACAATCATAAACAAAAGAAGATCAAATAAACAATTGACTGATTAATGAACCAAACAATAATGTTTTTTATAGAAGCTTAACAAACAAACATTGACTGAACAGGTTCACTCAAATCCACGTGGTTCTTTCCTCAAAAATCTATTTTCAGACAGAAATCTTCGTGGTCCTCAGTCCTCACATGATCTGAAGACTTAAAAATAGACTGTGGCCTCATTTTAGTTTAAAATATTATTGTTTCTTTTGACGTATTTTTTACAACCAATTTAAAGTAAATAGTGGCCCAGTGGCAGTGGTGGGCTAGTAGTAACGATCGTAGGTTCGACTCCAGACAGGCTTTACTTTGTATAAATTATTTAATCACCACTCCTCTTAAAACGGCGAAGAAAAACATCGTGAGGAAACCGGAATGCCCTACAACCTACAATTCGAAGACGTGTGACATCTACCAACCCGCACTGGGCCCGCGTGGTGGATTAAGGCCCACTCCTTCTCACAGAGAGGAGGCCTGTGTCCCAGCAGTGGGAACATTATAGGCTGATTATGCTTAAAACCAATTAACAGAACAAAATGCCATTTATCATTTGAACAGGATCAAGCATTGAAAATGAAAACAAACATCGCAACTCCAGAACAAAGTCCAAACTAAATCAAACCGAAGGCTACAAAGCCTGAATCACTTGACATTTAAGCAAAATAAGCCAAGTCAAACGCACGTGTGTTACCCGTAGAATAGAAAATATATTAGCGGCATGCGTTTACGAAAATTTATGAATACTAAATACCGCAACGACTAACAAGATCCAGTTTGGCAATTTATCAACGTCCAGCCACTCAATTGTGCGAGATTGGCTACTTTCGACTTTATCAGATACCTTGCTTAAGATTTAGAGGGATTTATAAACAGAGGGGATTACGGCGACCGGCTGTCTGACCGGCAATGATTTAAAAGCTGTAGAAATTGCGGCTCATTGAAATAAATGTTGCGGGGTGATTTATGAAATTTTTAGTTTATTTTGACAGCGTTTATCCGGGTATTGTTAGAGAATTTATGTTCTTATAAATAGTGCATTTGTTGTATTGGCAGAAAAAGGTGTGCCGAGATATTAGTAGATAGAGTTATGGATGTTGTATCTTAATGGAATCTTATGTCTATTTGTGGAGGAGGTAAAGAACAATTAAAATTCTTAAAATATATTTACGCGATTTGAATCCAATGCTAATCAAATAACATTCGTAAACATTTAGCCGCATTCATAACGACAACGGAGCCCTTTACTGTGAGCAGTTCTACACGCACTTACCGTATCGATACGTTGCTAATGTCCTGAACAAAGAATACATACGTCCCATCACTACAAACTGTATGCAGGTGCTGTTCGGGAACTGAAACCAATAACGCTACGAAATTTTGTTTCAGTGCGGTTAGTGGAGGTGCTCACGTGCCGTCGCGGAAGTGCTGTTCAAATCCGTACTATAAGTGGAATAACCTCATAAAAAATAAGAGAAATATTAACCTTTTTTATATTTATTATGTCCTATGGCTCATAGATCTGAGTCTCTTGATAGGTACCAACGCCACCCAACCTTGACGGCCATTTTCAGTAGGCACTAAAAATGCCCGTCAAGGCTGTTTCGGTGCATAAAAATTTGATCTATCGTAATAATAAAACTAAAGAGTTTGTTTGTTTAAACGCGCTAATCAGCCAACTAACTAACACCAGATAACAACTAACAACTACCAGCGGACCAAACAACTAACTAATAACTGCCAGCGGAATTTGAAAAAAAATATTTTTGCATTTGATACTGTAATTCCTGAGGAAGTCTAAAGAGTAACCATGGAGTTTCTTGCCGGCTCTTCTCCATAGGAAACGACCAATTGGAACCGTGCACCTAGCTTCTGACGTTTCATAAGTGCCCATGTAGGTTTATGTGAAATAAAATATTTTGATTTTTGATTTTGGCTATGTAACATCACGACTCGTAAGGGTCGACGCTCGACTCCTAAGGGTCTAGCCCTTAGGAGTCGAGCAGGAAGAAATAAAGTCGAACAGAACGGTAGGCGAAAATAAATACTGGTATTCAGCTGCATCCGGTTAGACTGGAAGTCGACCCCAACATAGTTGGGAAAAGGCTAGGCAGATGATGATGATGAGAACGGTAAGCGAAAACGAAGTAGGTGCGTGCAGGCGATGCGATGCGATGCGTGTGTGTCGGGGGAGCAAGAAATTTCACGCGAACGAAGTCGTAGGCTAGTAGCTAGTATCTCTTAAGGATATTCTGTTTACGATCTCCATGTAAGACTTATACAACAATTCCTTGACCTCTAAAGGCTCTAAGCGCGTTACACAAGTAAGGATCTTCAGCGCACTTAAAAGATTAAGAACAATTTAATAATCTAAGACAAGAGCCGTTGCATACATATTCATACACACGAGGACTTAGATCAATGATATGCATCAGCGAAACCATCGTCATTACGCCGCCGATGCACCACAGAGGCTGTAAATCAGCTTAACCCAAATAGGAAAACACCATAAGATCCAGCCAAGTAATCTAGTAATGCAGTCTTAATATATGACTATGGGCATACCCGGGCTGCTTTTAGCTAGATTTTAAAAAGCCCTGCTGATTTTCCCACGGATGCTGAGCCTTTGTTGTTAGGCATGTGCCGCGAGTCAAGAATTTTATCGATAAACTTCAATCTCTTGCAATTTTTTGGCAATGTCATGTGCGCTTTCTTTGAATGCTAATGTGTCAGGACTGTTAGTGTCAACATTATAAAGTACGAATTATGCTGTTTATCTAGTATCATGTTCAAGTGACTGAACTTGTTATCTACTAGCTGACTCACTTTGACACTATGTTTTGCATATCTGATAACAAGGTAGCGATTTAATTTCCATTTTCTGTACTAAGTAGGCGTGGACACATAAAAACCTTTTACGATTCATAATTCTGTCACACTATTATACATTAAAAGTGGCAATAGTTAAATTGAAGCATTATAGCAAGCCAGTAGTGCGTTTTATCGATAATCGATAATAGTAAACATGTCGTATCGACAGCACTTGGCTACCGTTTGCGAAACGTGACCGCCCGCGACAAACGGCGCGCGTGACGTTTCCGAACGCAGCCCGATATGTCGCCGATACGAGGCACATCACTACACACCACTTTAACCTTTATTAGAAAAGCTATAACGGACATATTCCTTTACTCGATAGTCACGTCAGAAATTTTTCCTACGTATTATTTAAAGTTGATATAAAGTTTATGTTAAAAGCGTTAGTACAGCAATTTTCATACTTTACGTGTTGCGGAACTTGCGCTAATGGAGTTAAGCTTAGTTTGGTTTTAATTAACTTTATAAAACTTTGTTTTTAGTCATCATCATCTGCCTAGCCTTTTCCCAACTATGTTGGGATCGGCTTCCAGTCTAACCGGATGCAGCTGAACACCAGTATTTTACATGGAGCGACTGCCTATCTGACCTCCACAACCCAGTTACTGGGTAACACGTTACCCCTTGGTAAGACTGGTTGTCAGACTTTCGGGCTTCTGACTACCCGTAACGGCTGTCAAAGATCCACGAATGACAGCCGGGACCAACGGCTTAACGTGCTTTCCGAGGCACGGAGGGGTCTCGGTATGTAAAGATGGTCACCCATCCACAGGCCAACCGCGGCAAGCGTAGCTTAACCTGACCGATCGACCTGTGCGGCTGTTATTATTTAGAAACTTTGTTCTTAAGTAAATAAAATATATACCCTATTTTAAATGGGACTGTGCAGAACATGGACCAACTGTAGGTCCAAATAGCACATAACTGGAGCCCTAAGACAGTGAGGCGGGGTCGCGGCAGACCACGTAGGAGATGGCGGGACATAGGTTCGCAAAATATGGAAAGTGGTCTTTGCCCAGGAGAAGGTCAGCGTAGGCACGTAAAAAAACAAACAAAATATACGTATTAAAATCATCTACAACAATGAAAGTTTTTATTGAACAATTAATTGTCTCTCTTGTGGTTTGTTATTTGGGATACATTCATTTGAAGACATTGGACTTGCATCTTATGACTACTGTCCGGTTTCTGAATTCTGAGGTGTTCTTAACCGGATTTTATCTATTTAATTGTGCTATTGGTTCGATATCTTGACACATTTGCGATTCTGAACACTCAGTCATACAATGAAATTCTATGAAATTGATAATTTTGTCGAATCAATAGCTATTGAGAGATTATCTAAGGACCTCAGGAACTGGGCATTAATTAGAATTTGAGCACCCTGTACTGTTATTAATATTTTGGTATTCTTTTTCGTTTCGCTAGCACGACTGTAATTCAGATCTTGTCGGTCCAAAACTATGCCACTGCCACGGCGTCGTTGGTGGCAGTGCAAAGGTCACTTCGACTGCATCTTTTCGGACACAGAGGGCAGGATAGGAGGAGAAGCATAGTTTGTGACACAGCTCCACATCCACACCCTGCTGCCGTTCCGTCGAGGTAGCCCCACTTTACCAGGTTGGAGTTGCATCGTTCCACTTGTGTCCGGAGACGGTTCAGGAACTTCTAAGTGGACTACGAAAAGCTACACCATACAGTAAGATGTTCTTTTGGTGGCAGATAGTAAGTAGGAGGGGAAAGTGTGCCACAGTTAGCAAAGGGCGCCGGTCGAATTCAAATTTAAAAAAAAAAATATTTTCTCTTCACAAACAATGGCATAATATTAATTTAGACAAGCTAAAAAAATATGTGACACTAGTTTGTGAGAGACTGGTCTCTGCACTAGGAATACCTGTATAGCAGATCACCATATGCATCCTTTCTTGGCAGAGACGCTGAATATTATAAAATGGCAAGAAAATTTCATAAAATGGCAATACCGTACACTGTAACAGGCGGGTGACAACCGCAGGCATGATGACAAACAAATGAACTGCCATCATAACACGTTTATTTCTCATGTTTATAAGGTGCAAAACGTAGACAGAGAATGCTATAGACACCTGCAAAGCGTGTCGCAGAAAGAGACAAAAAAAAATAACGTCATCATATTTAGGGTTACCGTGCGAGGAAAAATTTACCCCACAATTTGTGTGATTCTAAATAAGGTGGTGTTCCACGAATTGATAGAATTAGAAATTATTATGTAAGAGAGCCTGAAAATAACACTTATAATTATAGATTATTATCGGTATAGGCGGAGGAATAATAAAGGTGTATGGATGTGCTGCCGAACTCGATTAATAAATTGCGATGAGGGCAGGATGACGATGGATGTTATTGTATTGTATAGCGGGCTGGTGTCCGCAACTCCACGTCAAAGCGTGTATTTTGTGATAGAAGGTTCTGGCTTTGAGAGTCAATAATACAACATTGTTTATTTTTAATTAGCTTTTATTGGTTTAGCACGTTATTGTCCTTTAGGTAATAGCTTCTTCTTTTTGTTTAACATTTTTTTCTCAAAATGTCTGCTGAAAATTTTTGATGACGGTTTTGGTGTCCAATCTGTTCGTCCTGTAGCTACAATCCATATCCGACGTAAATTATCATGTTCAGGAAAACTGCAACAAGTCATTAAATCTTTCAGATACTATATAATTAATACACATTGCCCATAATATTGGGTATTAATTTACAGAAAAATTGGCAACACTAAAATTCATAGGTTAGAATTAATAATTGTTATTATTGTGCTTTTTTGTCGATGAATTTATGTCTAGGGTACATTATATACAATATATGAACACCATAAAATGTTATCATCATATATAAATTGATACAGAGTGGTATACTTACGAATGAAAAGACAAGTCTGGCATTTTCATTCCACTATCACTTTTACACCCTTTAACGCTACAACGCACCATGTTTTTTTTTTAAATGGTTTATATACTATGTCTACATTGTCCACAACAAAATATACCATACATTATTTAACTTTAAAGCACATAAAACTGTATTTTAAAGAAAGATGATACCTAGCTGCACGTTAACTGTCAAACTTTGTTTAGCAAAGTAGTATGCTAACCTTGAAAAACATGGCACGCACCGTGAAACAAAAAATCTCATCGTTCTGTTTCATTTCTTTACACGATATCGGCGTAAGTCGCTCTTTTTCTTGTGTGAATGCGACCAAAGATATCAATTAGTCTATAGCATTCTCTGTCTACGGTGCAAAACCTACAATTTCAGCGTCAAATCATACAGTGTCACAAGTATCTCAATTCCAAACGGTCGTATTCTATTCAGGTTACGATCAGCGATAGTGCGATTGTTGAATAAACTTAATACGTAAACAACTCAGAAGGTCAACATTTAAAATGGCGGAGGATATCAAGGGTTTGGAAGCCTCACCGGGCTACCACTGAGACTGAACCCAGATTCGTCATTTCGCACCGAAGGTGATCTATGATTGCTTGTGGATGACCTTTTCTATCTAGTCTACCTACATAGTTTGATCTAGCGAGACCAAAAAAGCCGTTCAATACCCAACAAAATCAAAAGTCATTTATTCAAATTAGGCTGAGAATCAGCACTTTTCGAACGTCAAAATTACAAAAGACAGTCCCCCAAAACGCCCGCCCTTCACCACTTCCTAGTGTTGTCGCTGGGAAGAAGTGGCGCATCAAACTCCCCAGCTGAGTGTGTGAAAATGTATGCTCGAATTAGAAGAGCATAACGTATTTTTTAGGTGAGAGTAGGTGATGTGAGAACAGTCCACAAACCTAGTTACTGCAAGACTAAACTGTTTTGAAAACCACCTTTTATTTTTTAATACCTACACAAAGCCTAATAAATAATTTCATCAACACTCTTTCAAAACGGGGAAAGAAAACATCGTGAGTCCTAGAAATAAAAATTCCAAGACATGTGACATCATAGCTCACTCCCTCTCGAAGAAGAGAAGGCCTGTGTTCCAGCTTTGGGAACATTATAGGATGATTCTGTGTATGACCAAAGACAGGATACTTGAGATTCTGAAGACAACTTAGTCTGAGTTACTAGAACTTAATAAGCCAAGTGCACCTTCTTTCCTTCCTTATTCTATGGCAAAATTCCCCTCGCATACCCTGCAATAGGCGGGTGACAACCGCCGACAGGCATGATGACTAACAAAGAGACAATCGCGCTGAAGCTCTGCCTATCTGATTGTGAGCCACCTGGGATGAAATACTACGCGTTTGTTGGATCAAGTCATCATTGTAAAGAGGAGCTGCAGATCTGTAGGGTGTCTTGTTGACCTGCATTTATGAATAGGAAATACAAAGATCGTCCTGTAAAACTGATTTCAAAAGTTGTTAAAGTATTGAAAATTACGTCTGCTGAAAATTAAGAAACTTGGGCAGACTGTCCTTGTTGTGACTTGTCCATTCCGTGATTTTTTCTATTATACTAAACTGTTTTCTGATAGCGGCTTCACCCGCGTGGATGTCGGAAATTATCCCACAGGAACGTGATAGCTTATGCCCTTCCTCAGGATGCCATCTATCTCCTTGCCAAATTGTGTCGAAATCCGTTCAGTGGTTTAGGCGTGAAAAGGTAACATACAGACAGACTTTCGAATTTACGAGTATAATGTTAGTATGGATAGCTTGCAATTTTGTGGAACAGGACTTTTTTTCGGATTTTTGATGATGGACGCAATAAATAGATCTAAAAAATTTTTGGACAACAGCCACGTAATAATCTGTAATCATCTGAATCTGGCCTATAACCAAGCAAATTAAACACATCGTAGAAATAACGAATGCCTCAAAGATCTTGTTCACTCCGTAAGTAAATACGAGGGCAATAACTTCAATATAACCAGGTGATTCAAGGAAACAGTAAAATATTCTCACATATATTCCTCTAAGCAATCAATTTACATCAATCAATCAATGAGTTTACCTAAGTTACTTCCATTTAATTCGAAACACGATCACTATTCACTGTGATGGGCGGGTTAGTACCCCATCCACTTCAACTTTCTGTAGCTTCAATCTACGTCACTCGAGGATTTATCAGGGGCTCGGAAATCAGCCAGATTCATTGATAGATCGCGAGTGTTTATGAGACCATTAAGGACTTAGGACATTTAGTAATTGGCGCCGATTCCCTTGTTCACAAACTAAACTAAATTTAAGTTCAGTGCATATTTTTCTTTTTATTTCATTAAGAAAAGGACAGAAGAGAAACATTATTGTAGTCCTATCAGCGCCTGACGTAAATTGACGTATTTTTAGTAGCAAATTTTTTAATCACCACTAAACTCGTCTATGGAGTATCTTAATTTGACAGGACTAAACTAATATTTATCTTCTGTCCTTTTAATGATATAGAATGAAAAAGATGCACTGAACTTAAATGTAGTTTAGTTTGTGGACAAGGTGATCATCATCTACCTAGCCTTTTCCCAAGTATGTATGTTGGGGTCGGCTTCCAGTCTAACCGGATGCAGCTGAATACCAGTATTTTACATGGAGCGACTGCCTATCTGACCTCCACAACCCAGTTACTGGGTAATACGATACCCCTTGGTAAGACTGGTTGTCAGACTTTCGGGCTTCTGACTAGCCGTAACGACTGTCAAAGATCCACGAATGACAGCCGGGACCAACGGCTTAACGTGCTTTCCGAGGCACGGAGGGGTCTCGGTCTCGGTGTGTGCCCCTTATTTCCCACAAGGGAATCGGTGCCAATATATTGCTGTCAAGTGTTTTATTCATGCGAAGATGAAATGATTTACAAGTGTTGAGTAAAAATAATTAATTTATTATTAGAAGTGGCTTAGTCCAATGGTTTTGCGGCAGCAGAAAGTGTTATTTGTAAAACCCTGATGGCAAACAGTTGTTGCTATGAACGTTTTTACATATACCAATATATTGTTTATATTGTAGGTGTAAAGCAGCTAGTAGTTATGTAAATCAATCCATCTGCAACATATAGAACGTATATAGAACGTGTTTCTAATACAGTTTATCAACCCTGAGTCTGCTAAAGCTATTATTTTGGTACTCTGTAAATGAGACTTCCAAAACGTTATGTTTTCGGATAACTACGATGAAAATCGCTAATCTCAATGCCCAACCATTAAGACTTATGACCGCATTTACTCAGCACTACGCGTTTCACGGATCCGCGTAGGTCCAATTATCCGCCGAATCGACTGTGTATCCGCGGTAACCCCATTCATATCCGCAGCCCCATTCAATTTAGGACGTGCTACCATTTAAGGAACGTTCTATTTTAAAAGGCTATTCCTATGGGTCTAAAATTAAAAGCCTGATTATGTAATAAAGTCTTGTGAAGCAGAAAATAATGAATCCAACTACGCGTTTGTGGTTAACTGCAAGAAGGAATTTCTATTTAAAACTCTTTAGTTAACCAGGCTCTCAAGTCGAATGAAGTAGTTTAACTTAAAACCTTGACATTTTGGGATAAGGTTCAAAGGTAAAGTAGTACTTTTATTTATTTATTTTGGACGTAATATGTCTTTAGAAGCCAAGTATAAGGTAGGCTAACAAAACATTTAGGGCTGAAATTTCAATCAACAGATAATTTTCATTCGTCGAATAAAATTGACGTCTAACAGAGGGGTAATTCTCGTAATTTTAAGAACGTTCACAGTCTGATCTCAGTCTCAATCTGTCAAAAAATACGTCTAATTTCCCTACATTTTGACAAGTTTTTGACATTTGTTTGTCGCCGAGATGACACTGCAACTAGATTTTGAACGTTTTAAATTACGGGAATACGGGCCCAGATTTTGTATGGGAGAACTGTCAAAAATTCAAAATTATTTCTTGGATAAAATTATCTGGCGTTGGAAAAATCAGCCCTTTTTTTTTTTTGAGGATGGGAAATCATCAAATGACTCCTCCCGCTCTGGGTGGAGCAGAAGGGAGTGTCAGACTCTTACTGACTAAAACCCACCCGTGTTCCTTCCTTAGCCCTTTATGTTCCAGGGCAGCGGTAAACCCTTTCGGATGTTCCCGCTACCCTGGCAGGCTTCGGCCCTATGGGGTATGAAAAATCAGCCCTTAGACTTGTATTCCTGAATTTTCTTTGTTAAACAAAAGCCAACTTACTCCACCAAAATACACTCGAAAATCAGTCCCCAACTCGACCACACAATTATTAAAATGGCCTTAAACCGGTCCAAGCACACAAACAGTAGGTTATACTGTCACCAAGTGATACTGTCAATTATCTGCTCGTTAGCCCTGATCGATCCTCGGCGTGTGTTGAAGAGTCGTAAGTCAGCCGTCTAATGTGTCAGGCCAGGTCAGTCGAATGGCCCAGATCTAGCCATTAGTAAATTAAGAGCCGATGGGAGATAGGCTCTGAGATATGTTTTGTTTGCTTGAATATTTTAAGTTGGGTTTGTTTTAATTAGATTATTTTATAGAGTTTTGCGTGGTTTTTGATAAATGGTTTTGTATGATAGTGACGATAGTTTAAAGACATAATACACCTCTTCTGTAGATCCGGTTAAATTATTAGGCAAATAGTTTAGTCTATCCGGAGATGATTCTGTACTTCTAGTTACGTTTTTAATCGTCAATCGATATCTGAATGGTCGCTTTCGAGACACTATCTAAACCATCCGGGTTAAGTTCAAGGTGATCAGCAGCAATAAATGCTTTATTCTGATAAATACAAAATAGGATTTAAGTAGTATAGACATATAGATACAAATGAAACCTTACCTTTTGCTTGAGGAAAGATAGATCCCTCACGGGTACTGTCCTCCTGGTGACTTTGATCTCAGACTGCAGCACTTCCATGGTGGAAATTTCTTGGAAGCCGTATTCTTGTAGCGCTAAGCAAGTTCGCTGCACTTGCTCGATGCATGGAGAGAATGAGCAGAATCTTCCACCTGGAATATTAAACATTATTTGTTAAACAATAGGGTTTATTTTGTGCCGTAGGTACATATAGTGCAAGTGTGTTTGTAGGGGTGCTGAACACCCAAGGTCAAGACTGTATGTATCACCGTAATATCTAACATATATTATAATAGCATAATCAGCCTATCTCCGTGCCTCGGAAAGCACGTTAAGCCGTTGGTCATTCGTGGATCTTTGACAGTCGTTACGGGTAGCCAGAAGCCCGAAAGTCTGACAACCAGTCTTACCAAGGGGTATCGTATTACCCAGTAACTGGGTTGTGGAGGTCAGATAGGCATTCGCTCCATGTAAAATACTGGTATTCAGCTGCATCCGGTTAGACTGGAAGCCGACCCCAACATAGTTGGGAAAAGGCGAGGCAGATGATGATGATGATGATGAATCAGCCTATAATGTTCCCACTGCTGGGACACAGGTCTCGTCTCGGTGAGAGGGATTCACCACGCGAGCCCAGTGCGAGTTGGTAGATGTCACATGTCTTAGAATTTTTGGTTCGAGAACATGCAGGTTTCTTCACAATGTTTTTGTTGGAACGAAGTTACTTATCGCGCGTTGCAAAAGGGGGCTAGACGGAAAAAATTAAGACCAAAAGTTGGAACGACACTTTTTGCTATAGTTGTAAGCCGTGCGGCGTGCGCGTGTTTCTCTGTCTGTCTCTCTCTCTCTCTTTGAACTTCGTTCCATCCGGGTGTCCCTTGACACCTCTCAAGTTTTATTCACAGTTTTGAGAGCAGTGGTGATGAAATAATTTACATAAAGTAAAGCGCCTGACTGGGTTCGACCTACGACCTATAACTCGTAAGTCACAACCTTCACCACTGGGCCTCTGCTCATACATATGTATAATAGTATTTTGAAGAAAGCTAGGATGCTGATGATGGTAAAGCTGCTGTTTTGCTGCGGGTACATATTATACATTGGGATTACATGAGCTCGTTTCAAAGCGAATTCTGGCTTGAATAATATTGTAAGCCTTTAATTAAAGCTTCAATTGAAAACAAATAGTAGCGATCTAGGTTTGGTACAGACGCCAGCACATCAAGCTACTACAATCTGTCAAATTTCTTTAATAGATTCTCCACTTTATCGCTAAAGCATTAAGGTTCAAGCTTAATTGGCAAAATTTGACAGTTTCGGGTAGCTTGACCTGCTGGCGTCTGTACTTTAGAAATAATTATTAGATTTTATTTGTTTGTGAATTAAAAGCCCTAAGATTACCATTGTATTTCAATTCAAGAGAGTTCAGTAATATTTTAAGTTTTTGTTCAAATACATCGTAACTTTAAATAACCAATGACCTCATAACGGTTCATATTGAATAGTGAATCGTAGATTTAAGATAGCAATGACGAAGTCGCATCGTACGCTACACTATCGAATATCTCCGTATTGTGTTATCTTGTACCACAGTGGTAGGACTCGATAATGCCCAGAGGGATCCCTCGCTCCACGTCAGGACCCGTTCGGGCTCATAACAATATTTGAAACGGAGCAGGGGCGATCGACCTCGCTATTACACAATCCAAACAAAACCAAGACGTCTTACCACTTCATAATGCGCGCGCGCACGTAAAAAAGATCCAGACATAACAAAATGTCGACAGATGTTTTCATTCCCGTGTGATAGATACGAGATGACCGGCTCAAGACTAAGATAATGTACCCTTTTTGTTACCGCGATACCGTTTTGAAATTTTTACAAGTCGAAAATGCTCAGGATGAGACACATCGTCTTTTATGTGGCCCGCTTACTCTTATCTGTCAAATCTTATCGACCAACAAGGACAGCGGACGTCACTCACTCTGCCAATCTGAGCGAAGCGGGCGCTTCACTGCGGGGGGCGAATTTAAAATTGTTCCATTTTTTTAAATGTGTATCGCGTGCCTGGATGGTATAACCCGCGCTCTATTAACATAATGTTGTTAGAGACGCTTAGTGGTACGTAATGAAGCCATTATAAAGGATAATCTTAGAGCCTTGACACACTACGCCACAGTACGTGGCATGGAAAAATGGCAATAGTTTACATTGCAGAGCTTAATTGAAGCTTATAGGTAGAATACATATTTTAATCTTTTGAACAGTATTCATTTGAATTATATGTATAACAAGTGGTAAGTCTGTAAGTAAGTAAGTATTAATATAAGTCTGAAGTCACTAATCCGCCTTGAACCTTCTCAGTATGAGAAGAGGTCTTTGCCCTGATGTGGAACAGTTACAGGCTGGTATTGTTATTTTAACAAAGCTTCTATGACACTTGGGAAAACTGTAGCTACACATTAATGAAATAATTTTTGAATCGGATCAGGGGGCCTACTCCGAAGTGCGAAGTGCGAATGTTCGGATCGGACCGACACATGGCCGACCCGAATATTATTGAAAAAATGCGAATATATTTCGGATCGGCTCAGTTGGGTCGGGACCATAGTCAATATTCCAAAGAGTGTAGGAGTGTAGGCTCGGAAACGATCGAACCAAATAGTAACTGCCTAGCAGGAAACGGCCGAACATTCGGCCGATACTACTTCGGAGTAGACCCCCAGTACAAACTCACAAAGGACATCATTCAAGTGTCGAACTTTTCATACCCAAAAATTAAAGTCAGAAAAAAAGTACCTACTGTTTTCTTATGGGAAATAGCATCTTGAGCATTTTTTTACTATTACAGCGAAAAGCTAAAATTAACCCCCTGGCTGATATTTGAGATTGAAAATGCCAAAAATCATATTTTTATAAAAAGTTTTTTAAGCATAACATTATAAAAATACCACCTTTAAATTGAATCTAACATCCTGAACATGTTTTAACTATAAACTTCTTATTAAAATATGTTTTTTTTTTTTTTAAAAAAACGTTGCCCCACACTAGTAATTTCTCCTGCATCGTGGGTGCGTTTACAAACATTTAAACTCACATACACAAACAGCCAGACCCGGAACAACTACTTGTAGGTCATACAAATATTTGTTCCGTGCGGGAATCGAACCCGCGACACGCAGCGCAGCAGTCAATCGCTTAACCACTGGGCCAACCGTGTCGTCACAAATAGGAGGCAGCAGCATTTTCAATCTCAAATAGCAGCCGGGGGTTAATGATAGACATTCGTTGTAATAGTAAAAAATGCTCTAGAGGTAATTTCCCATAAGTCAGCAGTTCTTTTCTTTTCTGGCCGGCTTTTAAATTTTTGGGTACGAAATGAATGTTTTTTTACCTCTTGTGCAGAAATTCAAAACCACGTGCCATGTCAAAAAAGACATTTGCCAAATAAGCCAAGGAAAGGTAAAAACGTCTGTCAAGAATAAGATCTTTCACACGCTCTACTCAGCAGATACAAATCAAATAATATTTTCGCTCGTAACATTTTTACTTTCGACATTTTTGTGGCGTAGTCTGCAAACTGTCACTACAAAGGTTTCTAGCTGAGGTCGTATAGGTGGTGAAATATGTAATACACTATCTTAATGCATCGCGAGTCACGTAGTCGCTTCGACTCGACTCGACTCGATTCGATAGCGAGAGGGCCGAGTATCGAGTTATCTTAGTAACATGATTCCAAGTGTTCAATTAAAGTTAATTAATCACTGATGACGATTTGATTAGTTGTTTGTAGATAAATGAAGGCTGTTTATCTTATTAGTATTTAGTGGGCATTTGAAAGTTAATGTCTTCTAAGATTTCGTTGGTAGGGTTGGTAGGGATTTTAGTTTTATCGTGGGAAATGTTAGAGATCGTATTGAGATTTATTGGAAAATAACTTTGCGCTCGTTAACCTTTTTACTGCACCTGGCACCTGGGAAACCTAGATCTTTCGAATATTTGTCGTAAAACCAGCTAGCTGCCCTTCATTTCAATGAACTTTTATGGTCCTTTTGTGAGTAATTCTAATTTACGTAGGTACACAAGTTGTTTAATGACTTTCGAACTATACTACCTATGAACCTCCATTTGAAGCGAAACCATTTAGACGCAAAAAAAAATTCTCATTTTTTTCACATGTTTTGTAAAGCGATCTTGTAGCTTGCCGCATTGCTTAAAGTTAAGACGTAAGAAGTTTTTTGATGTTTAAACGTGTCTTAACTTTAAGCAACGTTTATAAATAAAGCGGATTATGTGCGACTTATTATCATTTCCGTAATTTTGTATTTAAATTTCGGCATGGCAAAGAAAAATATTTAATTTTAATAAAAAAAGTAGGTTGCACGAGACTAAACATAAATTATAAAAGAAGGACGTAAAATCAATATAGTACCCACGTTCTAATTCTATACGTAAAATCGAATGAATGAAACGGAACTTCAAGCCAATGTTGCTATGATAATGATAAAATTCACAACGTGGACCATAGGAACGTTATAACGACGACATCAAGACAAAACAAACTTAGAACGATGAATACGGACAAAAACTACTCATATAACACAGCTAAATCTAAACATGCTACAAAACAGCCATACACCAAGTTTATGCCTGTCTATGTACGGTACTGCAAGGTAAAGGGTGAAGTGAACACAGCCGTTAGTCATCCTCGGTGCGCTTGCGCAGTCTGTGGGTCAGGGCACAGGAATGTCGCCTAATTGACAGATTGCTGAGGACGGGCTTGTCACTGCTGCTTAATAACACCGGTGCTTTAGTAATTGTTTAGCAATTTAGAATTTGGGCAACCATTTTGGAGGTATTGCAAATTTTGAATTTTGGAGTGACATATGTAGATTGCAGGTTGGGCATGTGTTACGGAAGATTGAGGAAAATGTCGTGAGGAGAGTTTTGAGTATGAATGTCGACGGCTATAAGAGTAGGAGAAGACCAAAGAAACGATGGATGGAATGTGTGAATGAGGATATGGTTAGAAAGGGGTGACTACCGAGATGACGACTAATAGAGATGTGTCGAAGAATGACAGATTGTAGGTTAGGAACGGTGATTTGTCAGGTATTAAATAATTTTATGTCGATGTAGGGTGACAGATAAGAGCCTGTTGGCAGTCCGGATTAGAGATACAGAAGGGTAGCATTCTCATTATTGGGGGAAAAGGTAAAAAACTGAAGAAGCGGTGGACAAAATCTAGTTCCTGGATCAGGGCATAGGGATATCGCCAAATTGACGGATTGCTGAGGACGGGCTTGTCACTATGCAACTTAATAACACCGGTGCTTTAGTAATTGTGTAACAATTTAGAATCTGGGCAACCGTTTTGGAGGTATTGCGTATTTTGGAGTGACAATTGTTTGCGGGTTTGGGCAATTTATGATGTCGATGAGGTATAGCAGATTAGGATGTCATGAATAACAGATACCAGAGAGAGACATTTTGAATGCACTAAGAGTAAAGGGAAGAATATGAAGATGTGATGGAAGATAATTTATCTGGATTTATTTCCCAGTTTTTTTTTTTTTATAAAAACCTCGAGTTTTTGATTTGGGAATCAATTACTGGCTTTTGGAAGTTTTTAAACTAAGATACCCTGGATATACATACAGGCCGATTCTGATCGAATTTCCATTCGAAAATCCAAATCGGCCATCAAAATCGGCGAGTAAAAACTCGTATGCAATATGATCTATTTGAATGATTGACTAAGTTCGTATGGGGAAAAAAGTTCGTGGGGACTGATGGTAATGTCAAATATGACATTTCTTGGATGTACACAAAATAAATGATTTGTCTATCAATCTATCTATGACAACCCTACTAACTATCCTTTACAGTAACCATTAACTAAAATAGTCTAGCCATTTTAGACCTCAAATTAGGATAAAGATATTTTAAATCGGCTTTCGTAAAACAATGTTGGGCCCTTAGGTCAAGACATAGCTATGTCACCTAATTGATAAATTGGTGTGGTGGGCTGGCAGTGTCACTGCCGCTTAGTAACGACCCCTTTGTTCTTAACTAATTGCTGCCCTGAGGCGGTTTTACTCGATGATTATGAAATCTAATCTTATAAGCAAACGATTGGAAGTTAAGATTAGGGCGATTTAGTGTGAAGGTTATTTCCTTATTAAATATATGTTTTGATTATGTGAGTTATGGTAATTAATAAAACGAAAGTGAAGTTTTTGTGCTTTTCAAGTTTTCAAGTTGGGCCCAGCATGGATTGCTCTGCTCTGACAGAGATGGATTGCTCTGCTCTGACAGAGTTTTTCCGGATGTTTGTATACATATGCTATTTGTGGCTGCAGATCCATATGTACATATACATTAAAAAACAATTGCTTTTTGTTTTAAACTCATAAGATGTCCATCAAATCTGCGGAGCTTCACTGGCTGATTTAACATGACCATGTTCGTGTGCTCAATTTGACCTTGTATATAAAATGATAGATAGAATAATTACTCTTTATATATAACAATTTTAAATAAGAACTTCAACCATGATACCAATATCTTGGGCAGAAAAAAAGTAGCTACTTATATTCGGGAGTTCGGGTCCCTCGAAACGCGTCTAGCAAAGCTTTTATGATAGAAATGCTAACAATTTCCAATATACCCTTTTTATAAACATTGCTCAAAGTTAAACAGTCGCTAATCATTACTTAACTTTAATTAAGCAACGTTTATAAATAAACCCCATGAACACTGGGGATGGCGTAAGCGAAGAATAGTAACTGGCTATCAAAATTAAACACCATTGAAGACAAAATTGATGCATGATGAAGAGACAGAACAGAATCTCTAAACACTGTATTCAAAATGGAGCATTGAAAGCAGTAATTTGTAGTGTCGTAAACACTATAGAAGGAGATGTAAAGCGATCTAAATGTCAAGTCTAGTACTGAAGGTATCGACACAAGTCTAATCCTGGCAGACTGCAACAATATGCGTTACGTAACAAGGGCTTTGTGCCATAAGTACTCCCATTCACTGGCTGGTTTAGTGATGGGACATGTTTGGTATATCGATACTTTGAATGTCATTTGAAATTGTTAATGTGTAAAGAAGAATGAGCAAAAACGATACATATGGATCAAGGAAACTTACAAATTTATGGCTGCAATGCGTATTGACATTTACAGAAAATGGGTTTTGAATCGATTTTAAAGTAAGACAACTCGGAAGTTGGAGGTCGATGCTCTTAAATAGAGACGTCAGTCTCATGTACAATACGAATATTTATGTACTCAGATCTCAAGCTGCATCTACATATTTCCGCGTATAAACAACCACCCATAATCCTGACTGCACTTATGTTGGGACTAAAATGTGAGCCTTAATAAGTTTCGATTCTCCTTTTATCGATTACACAATCCCATCACTACCCCAGACGATGTAAAGCAACACATCACAATAGCCCCGCGTCGCGTCACTAACAATACTGGACAAGCCATTGATGTATTAGTAAAGATAACGCGGTGAAATCACATGTGTAGCCTGCGCGTACGCGTAATGAGGTCGGCTCGCAATCCACTCGTGCGCATACCGTATTGTTCTTTCAATGATCCGATTGGAATTAAGCTACGTCGATACTGCGTCGCTTTGTGTTGGGTAATGGTAAATTGTGGTTACATTTTTATGTAATGGAAGACAAAAGAAGCGAAACCGACATGGTTAGCACAAACTCCAGCTCAATTTCATAAGATTTTTTTAAGAATTTCATCAACTTCATGATTTTTTTTCATTCATCTTTTGTGTACTTGTTTTAAAATAGATGCTGGAGCATTCAAACTTAAGTAAGGCGTTTTCAACTATATCTTCACAACGTTCCAGAGATTGCTGCACTAGAAGAGTCCACCATGACAGTTTTTCCAGACCTAATTTCACGGCTACCCATATATCACCAGCCCTGAAGTCATATACTTTACCAACTACATATTCCACATTATTTTTCCAACAATTCGTACATAGGCGAGGTGTTTCGCCCGCGTGCGGCATGGGGCGTCGTCGCCGGGGTGGCCCGCGCATGCGTCGGCCCCGCCCCCGCCCGAGGCTGCGCTCGCGCCGACAACTCGTACTATTATCAACATACCACCTATAAACCCAATGTTGTAATTTAATGTAAACAATCATGGGAAGTGGTAAGGATTGTTCTGTCATGTTTGTTTGCGATATGATATTCATTTATTCTTAACATTGTAAGATAAAGTCATAAAGACTCTTAAGGCTCTCCTAGTTTTGAGGTTAAGTTGTAATAACTGTAATGATAATGAAACACGTATGTTAAATTATAGATTGCATCGTATTATTATAGCTGAATGACGGTGATTAGAGCATGTAGTTTTGTACATCTACTTAGGTACTATGTATTCATCAGTGAGTCACTATTTGATAGCCCAAGCCTCACAGAACCCGACAGAACTTCTAAATAAATGAATCAAACAAAATATAATCAAATACAATTTACATTTTTAACGACTTATACCGAGAAGGCATCCGATGGCGGATAATAAAATTCCAAGTACGATGCGTTCAATTAATTTAAAAAACATTCGTTAATTTTATTAATGCGCGCAAGCCTAAATCTACGATCACTGGAAGATGTGATCGCGAACGCCTTCTCATTTTCGAAATTAGCAAATGAATAAAAAACAAAATGTTGGTAACCGCCAACGGAGTGGACAAGATAAAGAAATATACGGAGAGGTGCCTGCGTTCGAGGGTCCAGATAACACCATTAACGCCGGGGAGGCTGGCGAACAAAACAATAGAAAGGGACGCTAATATTGGTTCATTTCCGAAAAAGTTAAATTTCACAAACTTGACACCGAAAACTGAATTCTATCTTGAAGACCACAAGGTTAAAAACTAAAAGACGCAGAAAAAGACATAAGTCACGAAGCAGTTCAGCAAAACGATGATACAATTGGAGGAGCAAAAGGGACAATACACGATGGTATTGATAGCGAAATGAGTGGAGTAAGTTTTTCTCAGCCACCCAGCCAGCAACATAATTAATGGTGTTCGTGTTGGAGACGAATTTATAAATTGGCTTTATTCCGTTTTTAACAAAGGGTGGGACATGTGTGATAGGGCTGATAGGCAATCTACGAGAATGCGACATAATTAGCGAATCGTTTTCAGGATTAATGTGTGATAATATTTGTCTGCGAACATCCAAGAATCAGATAAGAATAGTTCTGTAAGGCTGATTTCTGAATCGACAGATAATTTTTATTCGTGGAATAAAATTGACAGATTTTGTATGGAAGAACTGTCAAAAATTCAAAATTTAAAATTATCTGCCATTGAAAAATCAGCTCTAAATGAAAGAGAGAAAACAACTGACTAATTAATACGAATCTTTGCTTATGAGTTGCAAAGATCGTCTGCTGTTTATTTATGACAATAGGTACCTACCCGGTATTCATTTGGTACAGACGCCAGCAGGTCAAGCTACCCGAAACTGTCAAATTATCCCAATCAACCTCGAACCTTAATGCTTTAGCGATAAATTTGAAAATCTATTAAAGAAATTTGACAGATTGTAGTAGCTTGATATGCTGGCGTCTGTACATTGCCACAAGTTTTAGATAGACTTTGTCACACAGGTATGAGCGGCCGCAACTTACGAGTTGTAGGTCGTATATTCGAAAACAATAAAGTAAAGAGCCTGTCTGGGAGGCTCTTTACTTTGTGTACATTATTTGATCACCACTGCTCTCAAAACGGTGAAGGAAAACATCGTGAGGAAACCGGCATGACTTAGAACAAAAAAAAAAAATCGAAGACAAGTGACATCTACCAACCCGCACTGGGCCTGCGTGGTGGATTACGGCCTACTCCCTCTCACTGAGAGGAGGCCTGTATCCTAGCAGTGGGCACATAAAATGTGCCATATTAACAGTTCGATGATTTTGATGGAGTAAAACCAGATAATATTGTCGTGATGCCCAACGAGCTAAGGCCTCGCCTCACATACACGAGGTTATGGGTTCAAATACCAATGTGACTTTTCTTTCTCTTGGGCATTGCTGACATCGGTGAAGGAAAAACATACATAACCTGGGCTTATCCTACTTTCTACTAAAATTATAAACGTCAAAGTTTGTATGGATGGAAGGATGGATGTTTGTTACTCTTTCACGCAAAAGTTACTGAACGGATTTGGATGAAATTTGGCACACAGATGGTTTATAACCAGGATTTACATATAGGATACTTTTTATCCCGATATTCTCACGGGATCGAAACTTATGCGGGTGAAACCGCGGGGCGCAGCTAGCAATTATTATAAGTCTGAAATCGCCAACCCGTCTTGAGCAAGCGTGGTGATCAATTCTAGTGCCTTCTGTTTTTGAGAAGAGGCCTTTGCCCTGTAGTGGGGCTGGTATTATTAAACTAGAGGTTGCGATGGACTTTAAATGGAAAACTTCCCGATTGGCCGATTCCTATAATTTACAGACCGTTATTGGTTAAAATTAAGACTCTTGTATCTTTTACCAATAATGAAGCAAAGGCCTTATAGCTTTGCATAGTAGACCCTCCCATATGGAAGTAGCTATCACAGGTGAAATTAGCTTGCAAATCTATTACAGAAAATACTTGATACAATCAAGTATCAAATATTTTCTAACTGAACAGACACCTACTTCTTCTTCCTAGTAATTTCTCTCTCTCTTCTTTCTTGTAATTTTGACGTTCGAAAAGTGCTGATTCTCAGCCTAATTTGAATAAATGACTTTTGATTTTGATTATTTATATGCCCAGTTTGGCAATAACAAATGCTACCATTGATAAGCAAAACGATTCGCTTTTGTTTATAGGAACCGAGCATAAAAGGCTAGACAACAAACCAAAAGCTACTATCAAAGCTTCGAAGAGAAATTATAAACAAAACAGTGAACGCTTCACTCAGTAAAGTTACAATATGAAATGCTAAGTGCTATGCAATTGTACGATGGTGGATAAGAAAATAAGTAACAGAATTCATGCTAGACTATAATAGAATTCCAATTTGCTATCAGAGCAATAACATCTTGACTGTATTAATTCCATAGGTCGCTTCTCTAACATTGTTTTTCTCCAGTTTCTAGTTTTAAACTTTGCAATATAGTGTTTGGAAATATTGGAGCTCAAAAGCAGTCTGTTCACCATACATTTTTGGGTTCATTGTTTTTGTTGGCAGTTTTGACGTCGTCTAACTAAGTTGTATTAGGTTCTACTATGCCAGTAACCGTTTTCAATAATATAATAAAAAATATAATAATATCCCTGGACATTTCACACAGCGCCATCTAGTCCCAAGCTAAGCAACCTAATGCTTGTGTTATGGTAACAAGATGGCTGATAAACTACTTATATACATTTTTTTTTGTAAATACATAAATATTATAGATAGAAAAACACCCAGACTCGGAACAAATACATGTAGGTCATACAAATATTTGTTCCGTGCGGGAATCGAACCCGCGACACGCAGCGCAGCAGTCAATCGCTTAACCACTGCGCCAACCGTGCCGTCATTACAGGTTTAAATTAGCTAGCGAAACTCTGCAAACGTGTTGAGTATCGATATCTAAACACGATGAAATGAAAATAAAAAAGATTTGATGTTTTTTTAGGGGTCAAAGACAGCTGGTAGTGTTCTTAAAAAATAAAAAATGTAAATGTATTTTCTTTCTTTCTTTCTTTCTTTCTTACTTGAAGTACACGTACGAGCTGAGAAAATATATTTTATCGTGTTTAGATATTGATACTTATCACGTCTGTGAAGTTTACGCATAAAAACTGATTTTTACACTGATATTTCAAGTAAATACAGTAACGGCGGTCGGTGACCCAACGGAAAAAAAAACATCAAATTAATTTCTTTTTTGTTTTATAATGTTTAGATATACATACTCATCACGTATGTGAAGTTTTGCTAGCTAATTTGGCTCTGTATGTTTATATTCTGATCTGACCAAGATTACGTCTGGACTTTAAAAGAGACTGTGGCCTCTGAATTTGTTTCAGCCTTTCTTCTTAGAGTAGTACGATAGGAAACGCCTCATCTAGTTTTTAAAATATGATTGACATGTAAAAGTGTTTGTATTACATTACATTTATCACATTTTTCTTCTGCTTCCAGATCAGCATAACAGTTAACGTTTACGTCTGTCAGTTTAACTGATACTTAGACTTAATAGCAAACACAATCAGCAGCAACCATCCGAGAGATGTAACACAAAATATTGTTATTATCTTAACCGCCTTCAAATTCCATTCTCACCAATAAATAAGAAAAAGCGCAATCGGGATCGTAAATGTGAGAGAGCATTATTTGTTTCGCATATAATAATGGCATATTTAGTGGGCGATATCAGTTAATACGGAGAGGCTGGCATAAATCGGCGCGGGCGCAATCTAACATCGCGGCGGTCCCTCGCCCCGCCCCCCGCGAGTAACTCACTGCTATCTGCCCCGAATATTGTTAATCAGTGTATCATTAGCTCGCGAGTACGACACACACTGTTCGTTTCTGTGGAGGGAATTAATTAATATTATTTTCAGGCTACATTGATATTTTTTTCGAAAATCTTTTCAGAATCCTTGCGTCAGCTCTATATCTTCCTGTACGGAAACTTAGCATAAAGCATAATTAGCCTTTATGTCACAAACCATGCTCCACCCCCTATCCTGCCATCTGTGTCCCAAAGTGCAGTCAAAGTGACATGTATCCCAGCAGTGGTAACGCCAATGGCCACACACAGGCCTCCTCGAAAAGGGGTGGGTTATCCACTAAGCGGGCCCAATGCGGGTTGGTAGATGCCACATGTCTTCCAATTTTTGATTCTAGGACATGCCGGTTTCCTCACGGTGTTACCCTTTACTGTTTTCAGAGCAGCGTACATACACGTACACTTAATACTTCCACAAAACATAATTTACTATGTGACTGCGCAGCAGCATCTACTTGAGTATAATAGCCACCAATCAGACTGTTAATGACACTGATTGAGGCAATTTTGATTTGAGGGTCAATGAGAATGACTCATGTTTAAGAGGTTTTCGGTCAATTACTGCATCTACAACGTAGGCGCAAGTCTATCGCTCTTTAGAGCCTTTCCATGGCATTGCTTCTGGTGTTTTTTTAACCCTCCTTTGTACAGGAGGAGCAAGCGCGGATATGGAAAAGGGACTGAATGGGGCTCCGCAGTCGTATTCAATATCGAAATAAGTATCTCTTATTTGGAGACATTGTTTAAAGCGGCCGAGCTAAGTTCAGATCGGGATCTATTAACCGATTTTGGAGTCGATTGAGGATTTCCAGTTTGCCTACGAGATGCCTGGGGACAGGTGTTCTTGCCCGCTACAAACATTAATCAACTAGGTATAAAACAAAGGATTCAAATAAAACTATCAAATTCAGCATCTGAAAAAGCATTTATAAATGTCGTAATTCGCACCAAAATTCAGTTCGTATGTATCTGCGATGGCTCGCCGCACGATAGCCGCATAGCGCACAGCCGCGATATAGATAAAGCTAACGGGGAGGCGCTGCTATAAATACCAAAACGAACCAAACGCTAACTCTGTCCCACTCATGCACCCCTGGTACTTTCAGATGAGTGTTCGTTCTATTAGTTTTGCCGTAGGAGTGAAGTTTCAGGAGAAAGTTAATGAAATGGTCAAACTACTAAAAGCATAACATAACAGACATCACGCCCGTATTCCTCAAAGGGTTAGGTAGAGTTGTACCTATAGTACACACATATTTCGCCGGTACACAAAACATCTCTCATGAAAATGCGGTAGAATATATGGAAAAATCTATAAGGGTTCCGTTTTTTGCCATTTGGTTAAAAATACAGAAAGCTACGTTCTAAAATCTAAATATGGAAGTACTTAACTAAGCAAAAAACATAGTAGGTATCGGTAAACGTCCTAGAAACCCGGCGAAGGGTCCATAACGGATCTTGTCATAACTACAATGCCTGTCAAGTGAATTGGTAATATAAATATGAAACAATTATTTTATACCCCTGTCTATAATGTCCACGGCTAGCGATTTCGTGTCACTGATTTCATTGTATGTAAATATCCACAATGTAATTAACCTCTAGCAACAAAACAAATAATTAATCCTTAGTCCACAAAGTGTCAAAGTTAAGATACAGCTCAAAATGTAGGACACCTGTTTACCATATCTGCGACAAATCGCATACCAATGGTTGGAACTAATTTCATATTAGAAATAATGGGTTGAAACTGGTCATAAATGCCAAAGGTGTTCAGCGGTCACTTCTCGTCCCGCCCACTATAGCAATAAAGTATTTTACAAGTGATACAAGAATTGCAATCGTACGCCGGATCTCCCGTTGCCTTAACCTTATAAATACTGCGCTATTTATTTCTGGAAATCTGTATGCTCTCATCAATGCCGTTTGAATGTTGTTCGGGGAAGGTTTGTGGGGAAATTGGTGTTGTGTGAGAGTGTTGTAGGTAAATGTCAGCTTAATTAGGTACTCAATTGAGATTATCACCAGAAATTTACCAAAATAATTCAATTATTGCAGTATTTCAAGTTCTTATTACACGGGGTGGGTTTTTGAAATGAGACCTTCGGAAGAAAGCCAAAAGTTCGACTGCTTTTATTTATGTTTTAAGCTAGGCTATTATTAAGCTTATGTTTTTGCCCTGAAGACAACTCAAAAACTGACCTTCATTACATACATCTTAATCCTTCATATGGACGTGGATCCACGCGAGACACAATGACTTTTTAATTGATTCTGTAATTACGGCATTCAACCGGTAATGATAAAGTTTTCTTTAAATAATCTCATTACCTAATTAGTTTCGGAAAATTCAAGTTAACAACTTTAGGATCATGTTAAGCAGTTAGCTAAATTCGCCAGTAAAACACGCTTCTAACTCCACACTAAAACTCGGTCGTATATCAAGGTGCGCGTACGCAATGTACGGTAGCGACAAGGCGACAACGCGACAGCGCGCGCCCGTGTCGCGTGTCGCAGCGACATGTCGCTACCTTATACGATTATACGCAATGAATGGAGAATGTGCGTGCGCGCTTAAACGGGGTAAGGTGATGTAATTAGAAAAGATGCGTTTTGTTTTTTTTGTTGAGGAAGGTCGATGGCTTGTGTGAAAACAGGAATAGATTAAGGCCTTCGGGCTCGGGTCTGTATTTGGCGTATGAATTCAATACGGAAAATCAAAGGAATAAGATTCGATTATGGGTTTACCAACTCGCACTGGGGTCGCGTGGTAGATTACAGCTCACTCCCTCTTCAAGAGAAGAGTCCCTCTTGAAGTCCTAGCAGTGGGAATATTATAGGCTGATTATGTTTTTGAACATTTTAACAGAAAATATGCGACTGGACTTCGATCAATAATAGTACTAGATTCCCGAAAAGCGCTTCAAAAACGGCCCGAAAAATAAGACCACAAATACTTTTGTGGTCTTATTTCAAATTAGTATGTTTTTAATCTTATTACTTAGACTTTAAGTTTCATTTTAGAATAAATGACTGAAAATTTAAAAATAGAATGATTTTATTTTCAAGCGGCATTTTAAATATATTTTGCAATGGTAATTAAACTTTATGTTTAAGCATTAAGGTTTATAATAAACTGAAGTTGTTAATTTTATTAAACTTTTTTCTAAGAAATGTAGATGTTTACGTGTGTGCAAACGTGGCCACTTGAGCGACTGATTATTGTTCCTGATCCTTAATCTAGTAGGTACTATTATTGATCGAAGCAACTGGACCTAAGGCCAAGTCTAAAGGCAGTCAGACATGGAATCAAGTACCTAGATACCATGTTTTCCCTAGCCGGGTAAATATTTTAAAAAGGCCTTATCAAAAATCTAAGATTTTCAATTACTTTTCATTGTACAATTTTATTAAAAAAAAAATATCTACATTCAATTGCATGTACCGGTTCTATAAATCAAGGTTAATGTGTCAGTTGCTATAAATCTTAACACTAATAAATATTAAATAGACCATTAGGAGACACGGTCTTTGAACAAATTACCACAACTGGCAAGAACACGAATACTTCCATACTAAAAACATCAACGCGCTCTACACGATATTCTCTAACTATACTCTGATCACTAGGTTAACCGTCTCTTGACAGCTGCCTTATAACGAGTGATAGGAATAGGTAGTGCCTATTTGCCTAAACTTCGAAGAACAGAGACAAGAAACGGAGACCTCCTTAGGACTAAATTTTTTTCCGGGTCATCTGTCCCGAAATTCGGGACAACACTTTTAAATACATTAAAAAAATATGTTATTTGGAATAAGTAATTCGTCTATATTTACCTAAAGTTTGCGACTAGACATAACATAATAAATAAAATTCACAGTCGTTACAACCATAAAATTTTTTGTTGTGACTAACTGTGACTGTGAAAATGACTTGTTGATCTTAATACTATTAATCACAATGTTTGTATAAGGAGCCGTACACGTGATGTCCCAGAAAAAATTTAGTCCTAAGGAAGTCTCCGTTTCTTGTCTCTGTTCTTCGAAGTTTAGGCAAATAGGCACTGCCTATTCCTATCACTGCTTATAACGTAACTATTCCAGATTACGTAAAAGTTAACTTTCAAATGCGTAATAAAATAAATATATAAACTGCCTAATCTTGTTGAATTAACTTATTTATGACTTCTTACAGACATTATAATACCGTACGTGTATCAGTTTTGACAAAAAACATAATTATAATTGCTCACTAGTTCTATCTGTGAAAAAACGTTTAACCTAGTCGACAGAGTATAGTGGCATTTGGCATGAATATTAATAAACACAGCATTACATATCTTTTCTAAGTAACACTACACGCCTACGTTAGTCTGAAACCTCCAGTAAATCATTATAGGACGTGCCAATGCCTCCCGCCTCACTTACCAACGGATAAGGCAATAAAACTCATTCACACGTTCGTCAACTTAATAGATGCCTTATTAAAAACTCACCGCACGAATTGAATCGATTCACTTTACTCGCCCCGCGAATCGATTTATTCACCGATGTTCTCGATTCAAATTAATATTGGCAGCTGCGTTTACGCGCCAAGTACGTTTGATTTAAGTTCCAGTTTTCCAATATTTAAATTTATTCGTGTTCCATTTTTGGAATGCTTTATTTCCTGTGTCCACTTCAGCGGCTGTATGATTTATACCGAATAGATGTGTTTTTAATTGATTATTAATACGTTTTGGTTAAATACTGGTTTCCTAAGGAAATTCCAATATCTGCTCCTACCTACATCAATTAAGTCAAGTGATACATGATACTTGTAATGGTTGTATTGGTTCGATCACCCAGATTTAATTGGTTTACTTGATTTGAAACATTGAATTAACAGTTGTTCGCTAAATTGAACACTATAATCGACAAAGAAGTGGAATTTACGGGTTCAGTAATAAATAGTCCAGAGGTACATAGTACCTACTTAGTGTAATCAATTGATAAAAATGTGTGGGACATAAGATAAATCTGAACCACTCCCATCAGGAGACAGTCGGAACCATAAGCATAATCAGCCTGTAATGCACAGCTGGGACACAGGCCTCCTCCCTGTGAGAAGGAACCGTAATCGACCACACAGGCCCAGTGCTGTTTGGTAGATATCACATGTCTTCGAATTTATAGAAAATCTGTTGTAACTTTTGCAAAGGGTCAGTTACCCTGTTACTGCCTTGGCGACAGCTAAATGCATGATATTCAGTACTGATGCACGAATGAATCTGCGGACAAAAATCACCTTTGCACAACCACAACATGGCTTATTTCAGGCAGTACAATACAACAACGATGCCTCGTTTAAATTACACATCGCACATCGCCGATTTCGCAAGCCACTGTAGTGAAAAGGTTAATCTTATAAATAATATCTAATCTGGCTCAAACACCGCCAATAAATCAGCTTATTTAGCCCATATCCACGTTCGACTCCAACATTCCATCCTATTAACATTTAACAATGTATGAGAAATAGTATCGGTTAGGGCACATAAGTACGCATGCGATTTATTTAGCAATTGAGTGTAGCCACTTAAAGGAATCACAGCGCGGAGAAGCAACAAATTGAACAGGGTTGGCAATTACTGAAGACAATGCGTGCGTGAGAGTCGGGCGCCGCGCACGCAGCTCGCGAATTAGACTCGTTATCTGGACCTGGGTAATTAGGGAAGGTTTCCCACGCGCGAACCCTAACACTCACAGGTGGACTTAGACTTGTTTTTGTTCGGTTCTGGTTCAATGGTTGGTATTTGTCACTGGGAGGCCATTGTTGAGGCTACGGCATGAAATTCTGAGTTTCTGTGTGATTCCGGGTGTTGGGAGTTTGGCATTTGTTGAACTGTCTTGGAGTGTTGTTACACCATGTAACAAACACCTTTTATTTGGTAGAGAAACAATTACATGTGGTTCGGTGGATCTCCTCTTCATCCAAATTTCTCAACGTATTTCTTAAAATATTGGTCCTGCATTCGTTTTATGTGTATCCATTGAGACCATGAGATGGAAGTTTCTAAAGACATAACTTCTCATTGAATGGTTAAAAATCTTTACAAGAAGTCGCTCTGTTCTAATAATATTTAAGTAAGACCTAAGATCTCACATATTATGCAATATTTTCACGAGCGCATGAAATTACAATAGAAGCACCATATTGGTGCGGAAAGCTCAAAAGCTATGTTAGGTGCGCAAGCGCAGGGCGTTACGCCCCCAGGCGGCTGATGAAGACATCACGCGGCACGCCAATTGATTAGTCGCGCAACGGTCGGCGATGCGAGCGGACGTGTTATTATACGACGTTAGACACGCGTCCCCGTTACGGGGATGATGCCACAACGTATGAGAACGATGCTAATTCGACAAGTTTGCAATTTGCATACATTTTCGATGAACTACAACCGTTAAATACTGACATTGTTTTACAACAGCTTATGCTCGCTAATTTTAGTCTAGCCCAATATTTACAATATGCACGCTTTTAGGTTAGATTAATGTTTATTATAAAACGTTTCCGTTTAACTTACGGGTCAAGTAAAGCGGGTCTGCTTTAATCTGCATTTGATTCAGTTCATAATAGGCACCTAAAACCTATAAACGAATAAATGTCCAAGTATAATTATATTATAATATAGAGCAGCGTCGGAATAAATTGCGATTCTCAGACAATTCTCAAACATAAAGAGCTTCTAAAACCCCATTTATTGAGGCTGTATTATAAAGTACGAAACTTAAACGCAAACAAGTGGGAACGTTCTAGGCAGAGATATAAACTCATTTAACTAGCCGAGGTAACAGTTCAATAGGGAATTATTGCTCGAATTACTGAGTCTAATCGATAGTCGCACGCATTCGCGGATAGCCATAGAAACTGCGTCAATCGCGTTTAGCGGGAACCTTTAGCGTACGTAATTAAGCCTTTAAGGATGCAATACATCCCATCGGCTGATAATTAAGGAGTTCAACAAACGAACAGTATTTTGCTGGCGACATTTACTACGATACGGAGATAAGAGGGAAGGTTGGATAATACTACATTGTTGGTAATTGACAGTTCCTTGGTACAACATGAATTAGTAGGAGTCTCGAAATGCGGTATTAGGGGCCATTTAGACGCCACTTACGGTGGAGTAACGAAATGCCAATAATATGATGTTGTTACGAGTCTTTCGCGAAAGTGCGTGAGGCATGTTTCATCACGTAAGAATGTGTAAACATGTTTATACAGGGTTATTGGTAAAACATTAACAACCTCTAAGGGATATATTACTAACATCATAAACAACAACTTTTGTTCTATGACTTATTAATTCATCAGATTTTAATTCATCAGACTTTCCTGCAAAAATAAAAATATTACAATTAAACGAATTGAAATATTCGATTTCCTGTTACGAACTCTACGCGAAGCAAAAGGAAGCGCTAGTTAGGTGAACAAACTGCCGCGTGTAGTACAAAATTCAGCGTAGTGGAGCGGGGGTTAGATAGAACAAATAAATGCATTATTATTATGTTTTGTAAAAAGACAAAGAACAAAGTTGTTGTTTATGATGTTAGTAATCCAGGCCAGTGACGTTGTTAGTGTTTCACCAATAATAATACCTGTATACAAACTAGCCAAAGCATAACAGTTTAGATAGCCAGTAAATAGTAGAATTAGTAATGTGTGAAGGCATTTGGCTACTAATATGCCTCACGTGATAAACAATACTTAAAGCAGTACCGAACAGGATAGACACATGTTTTATTACTTCGCTTGGAGCAATATTGCCACAGTATGTTAGGGTGCGTATACATCGACACGGAACGCACAGACTTAAATAGGAACTTCGAATCGAGTGTTCTATTTCGGAGCCAAGAATCCATCTAGCAAATGTTTATTGATGTGTTCGCACCTTAAAGATTAAAAGATAAAGTAGTATTCATTCAAAGGCTAGGCAACCTTTTTTGTCGGAATTATAATTCACTAAACAACTATTCGCATGACCTGCAGCTGTAATTTATGTTCATTAATTACATATCTGAACAAATTGCATAATAAATTGAAGTTTAAATTGTAAATAAATAGAATTAGATAAACCAGATTTTCCTTGAACTGTGGAGCAATAAAATATTTAGTGCCCATTCTGTGTTAATGTAAAATCTTAATAAAATTGTGGTCGCAATTGTAGAAACCATTTTGGTTCGCTAGAGAGATAAAGTTTTTGTTTCTAAAGTTGAGCTCCTTAAATTCTGAGTTAAGCTACACGATCACTGAAAAATGCTTGCACTCACTGGACATGTCCATTCAAATCTGTGTGGTTCTTATATTCTTATATGACGTGTAAAAATAATTCCGATATAATAATAATATCCCTGGACATTTCACACAGCGCCATCTAGTCCCAAGCTAAGCAACCTAATGCTTGTGTTGTGGTAACAAGATGGCTGATAAACTACTTATATACATTTTTTTTGTAAATACATACATATTATAGATAGAAAAACACCCAGACTCGGAACAAATACATGTAGGTCATACAAATATTTGTTCCGTGCGGGAATCGAACCCGCGACACGCAGTGCAGCAGTCAATCGCTTAACCACTGCGCCAACCGTGCCGTCACATAAGCTATGCTACATAAGGCAGGTTTTTCAATCGACAGATAATTTTTATTCGTGGAATAAAATTGACGCCTGACAGATTTTGTATGGAAGAACTGTCAAAAATTCAAAACTATTCCTCAGATAAAATGGAAGTACACAAACGAACGTACGACGACGAAGACGGCGTTCGTTACTAGCACTAGTTAAGTCAAATTAGGTTGCTTAGCTTGGGACTAGATGGCGCTGTGTGAAATATCCAGGGATATTAATTGTTACTAACCCTATGGACTCCTGTCTGAAATAAAAGTTTTCTATTCTATTCTATAAAATTATCTGGCGTTGGAAAAATCAGCTCTTAAAGAAATAATTTCGTTTAATTTCTTATTTTCTTGATGTAGCAAAGTTCTCGTACAAATAACGCTTAGTGCACAAGAATGGGTGTAGCGTGTCTTAACCCATTTGCCATAGAACACCGCAGGCGCACCGCCTAAGGGCTAGTTCTAACGTAGGAAAACATCCAACTAAGAGTATTAATTGCTCACATAAATGATTTTAATGCGAGGCATTAGTCTGCGCACTTAATAAAATTTTAGTTTTATGCGTTAATCTGCGGGATTTATATGAAGATGTTTTTTTTTTTTAATAAAGTTCGAACCTGACTTTATTATGTTTATCTGTAATGCCCGGGATACACGAAGCTGGTTTTTCAAAGGTAGGATAGCAAGCTAGTAGCTCTGTATACCTACTTTCCTGGTTTGGCACAAGCTAGTCATGTTTACACGATGCTAGTAAATTTTAAGCCGAAAGCATTGGGGTGACTTAGTTCGTAGATTAAAATTATCTAATTGGGTACTTTTTATGCCGGCCACACGAGGCTAGTACATAAGCCAGGATAGTAAAATCGGTGGTGGTGGTGGGTCGCTACTAGCTCATAGCTTCCTAGCTTAGAAATGGAGCTAGTTCTGTTTACAGGGAGCTAGAGTTACTAGCTTGCTAACTTACTTACATTATCGTACTATCCTAGCATCAAAAACTAGCCTCGTGTATCCCGGGTAAACGAATCAAGCTATTGAAGACACACTTCTTTTGTTTTTTTATTTATGCCCCCTTTACTTAAAAGCGCTTTGTTGAATTTTCAACGCTCGCCTCAGCTACAAAAGTTGAAAATCGAACAGCGAGCGTTTCTATTTAGGAAACCATTTAGATGTCGCCTAGTGTCGGCGAACACGGGCATTAGTTATTCAGATACTGAAAGGAGTTTTTTAAACAATACCTACAATTAAGCAGTCAGATGTAATTCAATGATTGTAAACAATAAAGCTATTATATTGATATTAATAATACACATTGTCGTCCACATCCTGGTAAGAGCATTACGTTTTTATCACATAATTGACTTGCAATTTAGTTAACGAGACACATGACGTATCCTTGCGAGTCAATCGGTCAATCAATGGAGCAACTACATACAGGATGAAATTGAAAACATGCGACAACTCGAAATAGGAGGTGCAGTAACTGCTCATCATCATTATAAATTGGCATTTCCCAAAGGACATTATTTATTTCGTACCAAAAAATTAAAATGCCGGCCAGGAACAAGAAATACGGATTTCTTATGGGAAATAACATCTTCAGCATTTTTTACTATTACAGCGAAAGTCTGCAATTAACCCCCTGGCTATTTGAGATTGAAAATGCTAAAAATCATATTTTTATACCTAACAAGTGTTTTAAGCATAACATTTAAAAAATACCACCTTTAAATTGAATATAACATCCCGAATATATTTTAACTATAACAACATAGATCTACAATAACCCCCTTGCTGCTAATTGGGATTGAAACTATCAAAAATCATATTTTTGCCAACAATATTTTGGACGTTCGTAGGGTTTACAACTTCACAACATGAAGCAAGTTGGCAACGTGTTGAACTAGCGGTATTTATCAAATTTTGACCGTTCCTACGAAAAAAGGGGCACGCGACCTTTCGCTTGCCTACGCGCACGTATGTGCATCCTTTTCCTAAATATATGCTTTAGATTTACAAGTTGAATTAAATTTGTCGCACTTCATCCTGTATAACTAAACAAAGGTCGTAACGTTTTAACGAGAAAAATACCCATATATTAACTCTTACGCATAGCTTAGCATTAAAATAAATTCCCTTGCAAAATCAGTGGTTTTATTACATAAGCAGTAATAATAAACATGGGCCAATCGGTATAAATTAAGCGGTGGTCGACAGCCGCGTTTACACCGACGTTTGAGAATATTGAAACTAAATCATTTCAACGTGACCCGAGCGTGGCTGTGCGTTCGAAATCGAATCATGAAAATTCATATCGCGATTTCCATTGCAGGGTTTATACAGCTGCCTTTATGTTTGTTGAGTATAACGGGATCAATGGATGGTGTGATGGTGTTTCGAAATGATATCTCGTGCAGTAGACGGTATAACAAAATACAAATAACACCACTAATGAAGTTTGATTAAAAACTGATTTATTATTTTTAAATTATGTATCCGGCTTGAGGCTTGTTTGTAGTTGTTAATTTATTTGATTTAGATATCACGCTTTCAGGCTGGCCAGTTAGATCAGATTCGATACGATATCGAACCGGGTATCTAACTATTCGATTGTCCATTAAAAACATTTAATAACATGACAAGAAAACTGCCATTTGCCAATCATTTAAACGCTAAGCTAATTAATTAGAACTTTGATTAGATCTATGGTAAGTTCTTTTTTTCAATTAAATGTTATGTATTATATCAAATATTGATTGCGTTTCATTATTGCATGCAAAATGATAGATTATGATCGGTAATTTGAATTGTATGAACCTGGTTGCGTGGGTACTTGCTAGGTAGACCCCCCAGGAATGTTGCGTAGGGGGACCCCTCCTAGATGACCGATACCCAAAGACCACCTGAGCATTGAATGTATCAATTAACCCTTCGTATAACGTGGATCCATGTGTGCAGTTATGAGTGAGCAGTTATGGCCCAGGTCGAAACGGTTGTACTAGGCAATGTCAATGATATACGCTTCAGCGTCATTTACATTTGCTTCGGAACTATTCAACGCGAATATTGCATTTTCGATCTTCATTTGTTTGATTAGTTTATTAGTCATCAGAGGGGTAATTCTCGTAATTTTAAGAACGCTCACAGTCTGATCTCAGTCTCAATCTGTTAAACAATACCTCTAATTTCCCTACATTTTGACAAGTTTTTGACATTTGTTTGTCGCCTAGATGAGACTGCGACTAGATTTTTAACGTTTTGAATTACGAGAATTAGCCTTCTGAGCAGTGTTGACGACCTCGATTTACGAGTTGCTAATCGAAGGTTGAAGGTCGAAGGCCAGACAGGCTTTACTTTGTGTAAAATATTTCATCACCACACATTTAATCATCATCTGCCTAGCCTTTTCCCAAATATGTCGGTGTCGACTTCTAGTCCAACCGGATGCAGCTGAATACCAGTATTTTACATGGAGCGACTGCTTATCTGACCTGCACAACCCAGTTACTGGGTAATACGATACCCCTTGGTAAGACTGGTTGTCAGACTTTCGGGCTACTGAGGAGCCGTAACGACTGTCAAAGATCCACGAATGACAGCCGGGACCAGCAGTTTAACGTGCTTTCTGAGGCACGGAGGGGTCTTGGTATATGAAGATGGTCACCCATCCACGCACTAACCGCGGCAAGCGTAGCTTAACCTGATCGATCGACCCGAGCGGCTGTTATTACTTAGCCACAAGCCCCTCAAGTATTTAATTTCAATATTTTTGATAAAACATAGTAACGTTTTATCAAAAATATTGAAATTAAATTAATTTACAAGAAAAGCTACACAAAATGCCTTGTTAATAAACAAGGCATTCTGTGTAGCTTTTCTTGTAAATTATAAATCTTACGACGGCACGTTTTTTTTTTTTTTGAGGATGGGACATCATCAAGTGAGTGAGTGCTCTGGGTGGAGCAGAAGGGAGTGTCAGACTCTTACTGACTAAAACCCACCCGTGTTCCTTCCTTAGCCCTTTATGTTCCAGGGCAGCGGTAACCCTTTCGGACGATCCCGCTACCCTACGATTTACTTCGTGTATTAGTTTCAGCATATACCTAAGAACCGGAGTAACCGACATAGCTTGTGGAGTAGGCAAACTGAAGTGGCAGTGGGCTGGCCATGTTAGTCAAAGGACCGACGGCCGGTGGAGCAGACGAGTCCTGGAGTGGAGACCTCGTATCGGCAAGCGTAGTGTCGGACGCCCCAGGTAGATGGACTGACGATCTTAAGAGAGTAGCTGGGACAGATTGGATGAGGAAGCCGGAGGACAGGGTGTTGGACTGCGATAGGCTAAGTTGAGTGATAGCTTCATGAAAGTACAGGGCCTTCATTCAACGTCCAAAAACAAAATGAAGACACGTTTGTTTTATGCTTTTGTATGGCAGGAGATAGAATTTTAAGAAGAAAATCACAACAATTATTACACAAACAAAAGAGGAATTTTTGGCTCGGCCACCGCCAAACATAGCGTGGTAATTGCGTAACACAATAGCTTTTATTTTGACAGTTCAAGAACATTCATTGCGTTATTTACGTTGTTGAGCAGACAAATTTTTCGAACATATGAAGCAATTGATTATCAATATCCTTCAGATTGTGATTAATGGTGTGTTACGCAATTAGGGTACTGGTAGTGCTGGTCCTATCGCGGCAATATATCTACCAACATTGCCGCCAATCAAAGCCAGAGGCCTCACTTACAAGTGCGCTCGTAACACCAGATAATTATAACAATGTAATCTATATAAAACAAATATAGTGCGCGGGCGCTTGTGACGTGTGACCGGAATGCAAGCCGCAGGGCGCGGCGAGTCAAGGTAAGGGGTCAGAGAGAAAGGCACGCCTAATGTCTGTGTTAATTTCGTATTCAACTTATTAATATCAATGTTAGTTGGTGTGCTTTTCCTTGTTGGGGTCAAAATTTTGGAGAGAAAAAGGTTAAAAGCTAAATGGTTTTCCTTCAAGAGGCTGCAGTAAAAGATGCCAGGATTCTGTCGAGGGAGTGGCATAGTGCAACTGCAACTAACAATCGGTTTGGTAAGTGTAGATGTTACATAGTCCCTAATAATAACTCCTTTGACTGCCAAGTAAGATCGATCAACTTAGCGTATCGTAATTCATTGCTGATCTAGAGTCTTCTAAGTACACACGACAACATATCAAGCTATGCATTTCCAGTTTTCGCTGACCTCGCATTGTATTGGCTTTTCGTACAACGAGAAGTCAGCTTATACAGGAAATGTATAGCTTGATATGTCGTCATGCGTACCTAATGCCATAAAATCCAGTTACTGGTCTTCCGAAGCCAGTTTTCCAGCTACAGGAGAATGATTATCCTCTAGTTTGTTTCTGTCTTTTAATGGGTGTTTCTGCTAGCAGTAAAAACTACGAGCTTGAATATAACTCTTTTTTTTTTTTTTTGAGGTTGGGAAATCATCAAATGACTCCTCCCGCTCTGGGTGGAGCAGAAGGGAGTGTCAGACTCTTACTGACTAAAACCCACCCGTGTTCCTTCCTTAGCCCTTTATGTTCCAGGGCAGCGGTAACCCTTTCGGACGATCCCGCTACCCTGGCCACAACACCCAATTTAACTCTTAAGGGAACATTGAGTAAAATTAATTGCCAGTTCAAAATATTAGAAGTTATGATTCCGTTTAAAGACCAAGCACTTTATATCAGGTAATTGATTTAAAGGTATACCTAGCTATTATGCATATTTCACGCACATAAATATTTTCCAAATTATTATTAATAATTATATTTTAGGTTGAACTGGTGATGAAGTAGATAAATCATCAAGTTTAATGGACAAACAGGGCTGATTTATACTTTGACTGGAAGCTAGTCAACCAGCTTTGTCTTTGTGGAACATGTTCTAAACGTTAATAGCTCTCCTTGGATTTTGATCCCAAAAAATAGCCAAGTTTAACTACTTTTTGGGATAAAAATACTCTATGTTTTTTCTGAGCCTTGCTTAAGCTCTGTGCCAAATTCCATTAAAATTCGACCTTCCTGGTCCCATTGGACTGGAATTTGGCATAAGGTTTAGGTGTTTAAGCAATCAACAAACAGTAAGCTTTCGGATTTATTACGAGATGGACCATTTGACATTTAATTGATAAGGCTTCGCAATATTTGCCTTCTAATTCTGAAGGCATAAACACGATACTTTACAGGTGCACTATAGCCATCAAAGCCTGGCCATAGATCATTATTGCAATAACTAATTAGCAAACGAGATATTGCGTCCATCAGGGGATTGACTGTAGTGCTAGAATTTATGTGGGATGTATCGGTATTTCGTGAAAGTGACGCAATTATGGTATCTACTACAATTCTTATTTTATTGTCTGCTCGACCATAAGTTGTAAATACAACGTAAGAATTATAAAAACATGGATATGCTTCCTTCCAAGCAGCTAGAATCGACCGAGTCTTTTGGTAGTCCAAGCTTCATAAAACGATATATACAGGATTATAAAAGTAATTTTGCAGAAAGGATAGAGATGCTGCTCAGTTTCAAGATAGCATTCCTTAGGTACTCGAATTTTATAAAACGGGATAAGAAATGATGACTTAATACATCCGTGTGGCATCGACATGTTTTAGACCCAATCATTTGAAGACATGTGACATCCGCCAACCCGCACTGGGCCCGCGTGGTGAATTACGGCCCACTCCCTCTGCCTGAGAGGAGGCCTGTACCCCAGTAGTGGGAACAGTAGGTATAAGCTGATTATGCAAATAAGAGGCAATTATAAAAATCATCAAAATTTATTTAGTAAACTGAAGAACGCATTATGTACCTGTTTCTATTTTTTGCTGCATTTAGTAACACCTAGATGTGAACTTTGCCTAGTAACGACTGTAAAAATCCTCATCATTTGACACTAATAATACAGTGTTGCCATCAATTTTATTGCCAACAGATCAATTTTAAAATCGTCGACACCGCGCCTAGTGTTTAGGCTAGCCCATACAAGGCTTGGTAGGCGTGGTGATTGCCCACACCAATTACCAACCATATTATTATAACTATTCGCAATGTCATTACTGAATATAAATCAAAATAATGTATATTAAATTTTAATTTGTGGTGGCAATACCTAAAGAGATTTAATTAAGTTAAAGCCTATTATGTTGTTACACGGTTGTCGTTTACAACCTTAAAATTGTAGCGGAGTTTGTACGCAAATTGGGAAATAAATTGTTTGGAGAAAATGGTCGATTTATTGTTGTTATTTGTTACCATTTAATTGGTATTTTCACGGCTGGGTAAACTTTGAGATAAGGGTTTGTGTAGACTTTAGAGCTAGGGTTTGATAAGGCAGTAATTGTTGACACAGATTACTAAATAGTGTTGTTGAGTAATTGTTTGTTTGCAGGTTTCCAATGCAAAACAATCCAATATTCTATATTAAATTAGGCTCATAACGTCAAACCCAGAAAGTACTTGAATAAATATGTAGAAGACTAGCGATACCAACAGACGATGTCCTGCCCGACGTTGGCTTGCCGGCTACGAGTATTAGCTAAAAAAATCTTCTTTATAAAGATTCCTAAAATCCGATCACAGCGTCACCTACTGAGTCCACTTGTGAATCTTACCCATACAGGCACTCACTCGAACACACACACAAAAAAATCATCAGGATCGGTCCAGACAATTAGTTTAGTGACATACCTACACATGATGAAGAAGATAGGTAAGTCTAAAAGCTCAAAAAATATTATATTTTAGAAAATATTATATTATATTTTAGAAATAATTTAGTTGGTAGGTACTTATTCACTTAATTTCTAAAGTACCTACCAAAATCCCCCTGCGAAGCAAAACACACACTAAATAATATACAAAACAGACACCTCAAACAAATTATTTCCCTCGTTTATCTAAACTTAAAGCTAGTTAGCTACATGTAAAGCTTAAAGTTCGCCCAGCTGTTGACATTGTGCTTTGATCCACATTCGAGACCAGTTTCAGCGAGCTATGGGCCCTATGTATAGACGTGTAGCGCGCATTCTACGTGTGAATAATGTTAAGTTCATATTAAAGTTGGTTGGTGAGTAATAAATAACTACCAGGTAATATTAAACAGGGTTGGGTAGGAATATGATGGACGTAATTTGATGAGGTGTGGTTTGACTATGAATATGACGTCTATCACGCGGGTGTTAAAAAGGTTTTTACATTTTTTTATTTATGCCTTTTTTTATCTTTGTAATGGACATGTCTAGTACTCACTAATAAAATATGAAGAATTGATAAAGAGATTGATTATTATAGAGCGTTCTTCTGCTTACGAGGTAATAATCGTTAAGAGAGGATGATGTGGGCGTTAGTGAGTGGGCAGTGATCATTAATTGCTACAGTAAAATAATAAAAATTCATTGATTTTTCAGATATGGTCCTTTACTTTGTTCTTCCTCTTGCCCTTTTCCTAGTTTATCCTTGTGCATTTGCGCCAGGAACGTTGGTCCCGGGTTGTCTCAGGTGATAAGTTTTTAGATTTAAGGTCCTTCCTGACAGTTGACCACCATGTGGCCGGTGGTCTGATTTTACCTCCTGGCTGTGTGTCATGGTTCTACAGTCTTGTCAATGTCAATGTTCTATGTCAACAGTCTTCACGGAGTAGTTGTCATCTCGGCGCATTATATGTCCATAGCAAAGGAGAGAGACAGGGTCCTTTACATTACATTTAAATAAAATAAATAAAATTGAATCACGCTTCTAGCCCCCAAAGGAATAGGCAGAGTCGCTGTAGAAATATCTGTAAATGGTACATGTAATATTAGACTACAAATCAGTTTGTTCAAACAAGGACCGTCTAGAGTCTAGACCAACTTTTGGAAACAATACAACAGAGGGTTGGGTCTCTCATTCCTGACATTCCATAAACTGTATCATACTTAACAACATAATTATCAATGCAAGTAACATGAAACAGAATAGCACACAAGCCGACAGACAGACCATATATATTGTCTTTATGATATTTAAATGACCAAGAATTAACATGTCAACATTGCGTGCAGACCCGACCTTATATTATAAACCTATTTCATATTTTATGCTAGATTTATGGAGCTACTTACTGGCCAATCAGTGGACGGCACCCGTGCGACTATTATCATTTAATTTTAATGCTGTAATAATTTTTTAGTAGGATACTAAGATTAGGTGTGATAGCGCCATTTTAGGATAGTGCAAATTAGTTTCTATTATGTGCCAAATCAGTATTATTGTTATCACCGAATATTAACTTCGTAGTCTTGTTAACAATTATTTACCTAAAGCCTGGTTTTCTAAGACGAAGTCGAGAAGTAAGGGCCTTAGCACACTAGCGATTTTCGTTTGGTCTAGTTATTAGTTACCTATAGCTACTATATGCATTATTTTTATTTTTTTTATTAGCCGTTAATGTCCCACGTCTGGGCAAATACCACTGCCCAGCAGCTGGCTGGCACTGGTGGGACTCACTCAGGGTTAACTCTTTCACTCAGGGTTAATTTGTGTAAACCCATAATCTCTCATGACACACAACAATAAGAAAATGCCATTATTTAATTGGTATAAATTCCAACACAATGACAGAGGTCCGTAAAATTGTACAACTGCAGTACAAAACACCTACGATGTAAAGATATTGCGCAATTTGTGTATAAAGTAATTCATTGCGTGTTTGCTGTAGAGCTGACAACATTGCCCTAATAAGAGCTGGGTATAAAGTTTATTGCTGGCTATTTTACACCTATGTACCTACTATACTAGGTACTTATAACTTCTTATAAGCGATGTGACGTAAGACTTTAGAGAGTAATGAAGTTGTATATTGCATAAAATTATATTTGCAAATCTACCCGCATAAGTTTCGATCCCGTGGGAATATCGGGATAAAAAGTAACCTATATGTTAATCCTGGTTATAAACCCTCTGTGTGCCAAATTTCATCCAAATCTGTTCAGTAGTTTTTGCGTGAACAAGTAAAAACATCCATCCATCCATACAAACATTCACGTTTATAATATTAGTAGGATAACAGCTTGCAGCTTGAGGGGCTCGTGGCTAAATAATAACAGCCGCACGGGTCGATTGAAGGTTAACTACGCATACCGCGGTCGGTTTGCGGATGGGTGACCTACCATTGTATATCGGAAAGCACGTTAAGCCGTTGGGTTCCGGCTGTCATTCGTAGATCTTCGACAGTCGTTATGGGTAGTCAAAAGCCCAAAAGTCTGACAACATAGTTTAACTAAGTGGTATTGTGTTACCCAGTAACTGGGTTGTGAAGGTTACATAGACAATCGCTCCATGTAAACTACTGGTATTCAGCGGAATCCGGTTAGACTGGAAGTAGACCCCAGACCCCAATATAGTTGGGAAAAGGCTCAAGTAGATGATGATTGCGTATTTGCTGTTGAACTGACAACATTGCCCTAATAAGAGCAGGTTATAAAGTTTATTGCTGGCTATTTTACTCCTATGTTCAATACTATAAGTTCTTTTAAGCGATGTGACGTAAGTGGCTGTTAGGGGATAAGATAGTTGAATAGGAAATTATATATAGCAGCTTTTTATATTACCTTTTATAGCTAAATCAGCATAAATCTAATCCAATAAGTATCTATTCAAAAGCTGACTGTAGTATTGATGAATGCTAAGAAAATAATGTTGAAATGGATTTTGTCAAGACGATGGGTACATTGGTCTTCGTACACCGCCATATGTTGTCTGTTAACCGGATAATTCTATTTTGGATATTCTTGCTATTTAATAAAACCGATTATTTTGAGGTTGGATGATCAGCTTATTTCGCTTAGCTTATTTTATAGGGAGTTACAGCTTTAGAATTGCATTAGGGTTTAGCCTATAACAAATATAATAACTTTATTCAAGTAACAAGGACTCATTGTGTTAGTAAACTTAAGAACTATGTTAGTTTATTTTCTTTAAATTTAAATTTATTGCATGCATTTATTGCAGTGATTGATGTTTATGCAATCGAGCCTGCTAGCGATATTTTTTAGGATTTTTTGGCTATATCTAGAGAGGTTTTCAGTTTCATGTTGTTATTTTAGATCACTGCTCGTGTGAACATGTAAACATGAGACTGTCTAGGTAACATTTTAGGCTTCGTTACGTTTCCACGTGAAGTAAAAACTTTGTGTCTATTTTTACCTTAAGACGGAACAAAAATATAGAACCACTTAGTTATATACCAACCGTGTCCGTCAGCCAGTACATAACACCTCTAATATTCACAGGAATTCTATTCACTACAACCAGCTGAGTTGTAATTCAGTTAGCCAAACAAAACGCGGTATTAGTCATATGGTCTATTGTCCATAGCTGTCGGTCCCACCGCTTTATCTTAATTGACTGCAATTTGATTTAGTGGCGCAACTGTTTGCCAACTTACCTTTGCTATAAAATAACACCTATGTACTAAACGAATTTATTGCCGAATACAGTTTAACAACAGCATGTATAAGTTGGTGTTCTAAGGCACGCGCCAATCTAATACTACGTTTCGAAAATGATCCGTCACTCAAGTTTCAATCTTGTGTCGTGGGGTGTAGAGTTCTAGTTTGTTAGTGCTGTTTGAATTTATGAGGTTGTCAAAATGCATTGTGTGAGCAACGCCTAAGGGGACAAGTTATGTCACACAGTTATTTCTTGTACAACATGTCTGGTAGGAAAGTAACAAGGATATAAGATCTGTATCGCGCCATATGAATTTGATTGAAGTTCATGGGGCATACTATGAATTTGGACTCAAGATTAGACTCGAAATTAATTTTGATTGAATTTATTGGTTCATGGTATCTAATAATATTGCATCAGTTTCTATCACAGAACGAGAAAGATTCAATTTTCGAACACGATACAACTCTTTTTTTTCAAAATGGTCAACGACGGCCATTTTAATTTCGTTTGACAGCTACCAATTCGTATTGATCGGTCATAGTAGGCCCCCAAAAGGTATGTCAGTGTTATCAGTAAATGACTGAATGAAGTGTGCACAGTTCGTTCCTTGATCTTTATCAGTAGAGTTGGTTTAGCAAATGAAACTTGTCAGCAAATAAATTTATCACGAGTGATACGATAAGATTTGTACCCTGTTTATTAACTGCCTGTTCGCCGCATAATATACATATAAATGGAAACTGGTTTTGGAATATTTGATGATTCATTGATATGTCAAAGTGCGTGAGAAATCTATCTTATTTTGATTTTAGGGAGAACTTAGTACCTAACTAACTGTGCTGGTCTTTGGACCACGGCTCATGCCAGCTACGTGGTTTTCTCGTATAGCAGACGACAGAAGATGCATTTGTTAGGCTTACATAATCAGCCTATAATGTTCCCACTGCTGGGACACAGGCCTCCTCTCTTCATGAGGGAGTGGGCTATAATGTAACCACGCGAGCCCAGTGCGGGTTGGTTGGACATGCCGGTTTCCTGACGATGTTTTCCTTCACCGTTTTGAGAGCAGTGGTGATGACGTTATTTACACAAAGTAAAGCGGCTGCCTGGGTGTAACCTGCGACCTACAACTCTTAAGTCCGTTGCCACTGGGCCACCACTGCACTCTTAAAAAAACTTTTTTACAAAAAAAAAAACAACCGACTTCCAAAAAAAAAGCACTACAAAGAGAAAAATAACTTGAATTTCGGAAGTCCATGTCGCTGGTTCCGCATTTTCGTTTTTTGACACCGACTTCCCAAATTAAAGTTTTATTTTTCTCTTTTTAGTGTTTTTTTTTGGAAGTCGGTTGTTTTTTTTTTGTAAAAACGTTTTTATTTTTCAGTTTTAAGTTGTTTGTGGTTTGAATTTGTGTGGGGTAGGTCCCCACACAAATTCGAATATACTTACAAGATAGAGGTAGGTACCCCAATAACATCTTTGACAGAAATGAGGGTGTACCGTGGTATACTGAACACATCTGCGTAGCCCTTTAGAGTGTACAGGCGTGACGTTATGTTGTGTGATTGCGTAAAAAATACATACATAAACGATAGCAGCAATAGCCGTTGATTTGCTGGCATTTATTGAAGAGTTCCGTTGTCTGTCTCCGAAACTTATCATCAGATCTTGTCGAAATTTCTATGGGACCATCAAATCGGTTGGCAAGCGACGGAGTTATGCGCGAACAAACATAAAAAAAAAATACAAATATCCGAATTGAGAACCTCCTCCTTTTTTAGAAGTCGGCTAAATGTAGGGAACAGCTGATTTTTTTTGCGCTTTCAGGTTTCTTCCCATAGTAAAAGTTGTTCATAATGATGAGTAAAATGACCCCCTAGAGTTATGGGATATAAAAAAAACACGTTGTATAATACCTAATCATATTCAGTAAACTGCAATCTCTTTAGTTAAAGCTTGCACTAGGAGTGCATTTGAAAATATTTGGGGTTGGTAAAAACAGTTTACTGTTGAACTCTTAGACCATCGACTAGTTATTTCTTTAAGGATACAAGATCCGCCTTTATTTAAAAAAAAAAAACAGATCGTTTAACTACATCCTTATACCTACTATTAAACCACGCGGAAGCAAGTACCACACGGATGACGTCACACAATGATATACGAGTGTCAGCAGCAACTAGGAAACCTTTAATTACATTAACAACATGTTTATCGTTGCATCTTCTTTATTCCTAGTATTTTCTCAGGTAATGTCAAGGTACAAATTACTTGGTGGTACCCGACTTCCTACGTTTAGGTACAAAAAGGAGTATTAATTGTATAAGGACTTTTACGGAGTTCGGAGTACCACAGGGTCTTAATTTGCATCGGGTTCTGCTTACACCTAAGTATGTACGCGTCTTAGCGAATAACAAGACAAGAATCTGTCAATACACACATATCAGCCGGTAAATATTAGGGAGTCTATTTTTTGTTAGCATTCTTCTATATAATTATAGACCTTTGTAGCAATGCTTTTATTATAGTCTTCGCTGCAAGGAACAGTAAGAACGTATTTGATGATATCAACAGCGTACAGACGCCAGCATATCAAGCTACTACAATCTGTCAAATTTCTTTAATAGATTTTCAACTTTATTGCTAAAGGCTTAGGTTCAAGGTTGATTGGGAAAATTTTACAGTTTCGGGTAGCTTGATGTGCTGGCGTCTGTATCTACAGACGCCAGCACATCAAGCTGGTTTTATCCATTCTCTAGCTAGCTAGCTCATAGTTTATCCTAAGTCACCTTTGGATGAAGTAAAGGTAACATACAAATGGTGTTATTATTCCTTACCAGGTCTCATCGGTTAATAGTATAAATATTTGAGCATATCTAGTTCTCAACAATCTACGGTCACGGGCTGACCTTTGTCACCCCAACTTTGCGATCCATGACATCACCAACACAGGTGGATGCTTAACCTGATGTAATTCCTTAGTCACAGAACATAAGAATCAACGGAACATATTTATCGATATCGTCGAACAATAATTCAATCAACACATAATAAGGTCATGGTTGAAGCTGGCTCAACCTAAACCTTTAGCATCGATTAGTATTCGATACAAACGCATATTAATCAATCGGTATGCAGTTAGATTAGAATTTAAGTTTATTTAGATTTCGTTAATTGGTGCAGTTATAGTATCGTGTTTAAAACTTCGTCAACTATTCCATTCCAGCCAGCCGCCAGCAGCCAACAGCCAACAGCCATTCCTAGTTATCTTACATATATGGAGAGTGATAGGAAGGGAGGGAGCGAAAGAGAGACTATAATTAATTTGATGGATTATTCCAAAATTTAAATTGATTGGTGCTGGACGTGCTGTTGGCTCAGTGGTAACGGTCTCGACTTACGAGTTGTTGAACGTGGGTTGGAACCCAGTCGTAAGTTATTTTATGTTTGTGTAATTTATTTTATCAACACTGCTCTCGAAACGGTGAAGGAAGGACAATATCGTGAGGAACCCGACATGTCCTAGAACCGAACCAAAAATTCAGTCATGTGACATCTACCAACCCGCACTGGGACTGCGTGGTGGATTTCGGCCCACTCCCTCTCACAGGGAGGAGGCCTGTGTCCTATATACGATGATGAATCGGTGCAGATAATATAACTACCGTACGTATTGTATGTATTTAAAAATGAAATTAAAAATCTAAAAAACCCCCGACACAAAATAATAATAAAAATAGTATGAATGTAAAAATACTAAAACAATTAAAAAAAAAACTATTGGAAAAATAGCCACAAATAAAACAAAAGAGGTATAAACGTGAAACCCTATAATAAGAAAAAAATAACCTTGAAATTATGACCCTACGTCAGCAGTACGTATGAAATTTTTTGATTCAATGTTGTCCCGTCTGGGGACCGCTGTTAAACTTTAAAATAGTAGCGGTTCAACATTATTCCAAGTTATATAATATTTATGGAAAATAGAGGGACGGAGCAAAAGACATGTGATTTGATGTCTTTTTCCAATATGTAGGTAAATATTTTCTTTGTCACTAAGAGCTATCAAGCAAAACCCGTATTCAAGCTATAAACTCGATGATGGCAATCATCATCATCATCATTTCAGCCGAAAGACGTCCACTGCTGGACATAGGCCTCCCCCAAGCACAATTGTCCACTTCAACGTCTCGCAACCAGCAGGTTCCAGCGGCCTTCACTAGGTCTTCGGTCCACCTTGTGATGATGATGACAATAAATTTGCACAAAGCAAGGCTAACAAGCAGCGAAATCCTAATATCCTAATAATATTAATAATAATTCTTTATTGACATAATATTATAAACGTGAAAGTTTGTATGGATGGATGGATGGATGTTTGTTACTCTTTCACGCAAAAACTACTGAACGGATTTGGATTAAAGGCATAAAGATAGTTTATAACCAGGATTAACACATAGGGTACTTTTTATATTCCCACGGGATCGAAACTTATGCGGGTGAAACCGCGGGACGCAGCTAGTACTAAATAATATCATGGGCAAACTGAATTCACTAGTGCATACAAACAATCATGCCAAAGATTTCGTTTTAACTTTAGGTAACACAAACAACTTATGGTTAAGAGCCTACAACAATCTTAACACATTACAGACAAATTTGAAACACAGAAAAATGCACTCAATTATAAACCACTTAAACTCAAAGCATAAACACACACAGTCTCCAACATTTTTAATGCATAGGTCACTTTCCGCCATCGTGCCCGCGTTGCTTTCAAGTAATTCTACAAAGGGCACTATTTTTCACTGGCTGATAATGTCCTAGGTAAGACAGCTAAGCTAAAGGCTTGTCTTATTAGCCTTTCGTTCGTTCCCTTGAAGACCACCATGAGAGAGGGATTTCTTGGTTGGATATGAGTCATGCTCTGCGGCCACACATTTGTTACTGTTTCAAATGTTCAGATTGCGGGGTTTAAAGTAGGCGAGTAAGTGTATCTTGGGGTTAATGCGAAAAAAGGTTCATATGTATGTGAAAGTGTTCTATTTATCAGCTATTAAAAGTCAAGTGCAGTGTTTTTTGTTGGTAGAACTAAACTGTAACGAGTTTGTTGTTGTCTCGTTTTTTTTAAAGGAAAAAAAAATCAGAAAAGTAGTGTCTTTTGCACTATTTAAGAGCCTGTACAACGGTCCACTAGCGCCACTCCTTTAAAAAAATATTATCTCGTGACTGAGAAGGAATTATGAAAATCTGCTCAATCAGCGACCTCGGTAAGTGTGTCTAGAATTTTCTAATACCTTTTATTAAGTTTCATATTGAGACACGAAGCAACTAAATACGACATATAGGAATGTGGCCGCTTTTCTTTAGATCGAATTTTGTTGCTTCGTGTCTCAATATGAAATTTTATAAAAGGTATTAGAAAATTCTAGACACATTTACCGAGGTCGCTGATTGAACAGATTTTCATAATTCCTTCTCAGTCACGAGATAATATTTTTTTAAAGGAGTGGCGCTAGTGGACCTGTGTGCACCCTCTTAATGGAAATTTCGAGGTGAAAATACATTTTATTTAAATAAATAATTTTATTGTCATAAACACAGGTTGCAGAGCCAACATGATCAGAGATCGCACAAGACAGGGTGGTTTGGAAGAAAAAAAACTTGACAGGTGTCAAGGGACACCCGGATGGAACGAAGTTCCTTTCGATTAATTAGTGAAGGAATTGTAATAAAATTTAATATTTTTTAAGTTATAATAATATTAAATATAACTAAAACAAACGAAATATAGAAACGAAAATAACTGGCTTGCTTTCTATAAGAGAGAGAGAGACAGAGAAACACGCGCACGCCGCACGGCTTACATATAGCAAAAAGTGTCGTCCCAACTTTTGGTCTTAATTTTTTCCGTCTAGCCCCCTTTCGCAACGCGCGATAAGGAACTTCGTTCCAAAAGGGGAGGCCTTTGCCCAGCAGTGGGGCACAAAATAGGCTAAAAATCATATATTGGAACGAAGTTCCTTATCGCGCGTTGCGAAAGGGGGCTAGACGGAAAAAATTAAGACCAATAGTTGGAACGACACTTTTTGCTATAGTTGTAAGCCGTGCGGCGTGCGCGTGTTTCTCTGTCTGTCTCTCTCTCTCTCTTTGAACTTCGTTTCATCCGGGTGTCCCTTGACACCTCTCAAGTTTTTTTATGATTCTTTAGCTATTATTCTTCATCATTCTCTTGCCTTGGGGTCGGCGCAACATTTCTTTTTCTTCCAAATTTCTCTATTGGTCGTCATCTCGGTAGTCACCCCCTTTCTAGTTATAATATGTTTCACAGTCCAGCCATCGTTTCTTTGGTTTTCCCTATTCTTATAGCCACATTCATACTCAAAACTAACAAATTCAATTATATGATTGCAAAGATAGATTCGGACATTACGACGCATATTGACTAATACGCATTATGACCAACTAGCTGCGCCCCGCGGTTTCACCCGCATAAGTTTCGATCCCGTGGGAATATCGGGATAAAAAGTATCCTATGTGTTAATCCTGGTTATAAACTACCTGTGTGCCAAATTTAATCCAAATCCGTTGAGTAGTTTTTGCGTGAAAGAGTAACAAACATCCATCCATCCATCCATCCATGCAAACTTTCACGTTTATAATATTAGTACGATGATGGTTACCGTCATAAATACGCGAACATAATATTTTTGGTGATTCTGCTGTGTAGAAGACAGATAATTCAATCATGACTTGGTAATATTGCAAAAGCTCGCCCAAAACCGAATCTGCCTTACCTTACCAGAACGCAGATACACAAGGATAATTATGATATATCGTAATGCATGATACTATTGATGAGTCCCCTCAACACACAACGGTACAATACTAACACAAAGGTTTGGCCAAACTTCGTAACAGTATTAGTGGTCTACGAAGAGAATAGTTGTGACATTTCTCATGCATTTGTTATAGCTATTGTAACAGACATCACGGAACGGCTGACCATTTATTAATAGGACATATTTGGACAGCCATTGACGTGTAATAAATAAACGTATACAACTTAGAATTTGAACCGAAAGTCGGTTAGTTACGGGGGTATTAGACGTGATTTTGAAACGTTTCGATTGGGCTTGAAATATTTAGTGGTGACAATGTCCCTGTGAGTTTTTGTAGCAATTTAGGTGGGGCAATTTTCGTATCAGATTTGCATAATATTAGGTTAAGGTTTAAGGCAAGCATTGAATTGAGACATAAAAACTTCGCTGACAAAATTAATGGACAAAATAAATCTGTTTAACTAGTCGAAGTGTACTTAGAAACCCTGCCACGTCTTTGGTCCTATATTAATATGTAGGTAGAGGCTGTCACTGCCATAAGTACAGAAACTGCAATGCCTGAACAATATGAAGGAACCAACATGCATACACGGCAATCGTGGACATGGGTCCGCCAACATACCACAACAACAACATATGGGGATGTTGCATCTGGGCTAGGTATGCGAAATAAATACCGTAGACTTCGGTTACAAGATGTTAATCCAACTTTAACCAAACTGATATTATTCAATACTACTTAGGTGTTCAACATCAAGGCAATGATTGCCTTAACCAATCCACATTACATCAGCCACATATTGCTCATTTATATATCCAATGTGCAATATATAACTATCTACGTCCGTACATGTTTCAAATATGCCTATTAAGAGTATTAGCCATTACTGAGCATATAATAGCGTAAGGAAGTCTTTGAAACGGCTGATCAGACTAATTTAGGAAAATAAAGGGCCGTACGTTTTGAGAGAAAGGACGATTAAGTTACTTAAGTATATTGGATGTGATTATAGTAATGATGTATCTACGATGTACTCGTAGGTAGTATGTATAGCTTTGCGTATTAGCGATGTATACTTATCGTGTGGTGGCCCTTACGCGCGCTGCCGCCGCCTTATGGCGCAAGGGCTGGTTAGTGGTTAGTCTTGAAGCTTGCTTATTTGCACGCGACAGTATAGGAATTGAGTCTTAAGGTATGAATAAGAAGGTGGTACCTGAATGTGCATACACACGGGTATCACGCGTCGACGGCAGCCGTCAGCGCGTGTCTCTCGTGTGTATGCACACTTAGTAAGATGCTACGGTAATACTTCTCTAAAATCCAAATCAAGTCATTTGCTGAAACTTGGCTGAGAATTAGCACTTTTCGTATGTCAAAATTATATAAGACAGTCCCCCAAAACGCTCACCCTTCACCAATTTTTAGCTTTATCTGGAAAGAAGAAGTGGCGCAATAAACTTCCAAACAGCACATCTATTATTCAAAGGGAAGCATTGGTAACACATCCTGTTGTAACTGCATCTAGATAAAATTCTTTCGAATGAAAACTAGCATAATTATCAGATTCTCTATTCTACTCCGGACCAGTAATTAAATAAATAAATAAAATATAAAAGCCTTTATTCTATACTTTTACAATTTTACATACTTACTTTAAGATATTATGTAATAGTGAGGCTCACGCCTTTAAGCAATAGTCGCCTTTTTGGCGTAGGTGCCTCCCCCATTTCCTTCCATTGATTTCTATCCCTAGTTCTAGTCATCGATCCTGGTCAGTGGTCCTCCCTTTTTCCATAATATGTCTTCCCACCTTTTCCTTGGCCGACTTCTACTTCTGCTTTAGTCTCTTGGCATACATTCAGTCACTTTTTAGGTCCATCGACTGTTTTCCAACCTGTAGACATGGCCAGCCCTATTCTACTCGAGTAACCTGATTCTTTCGACGACGTCAACCAATTTTGTCTTTTGTCTAATACGCCAGACCAGTCTGTCACTTATAATTAGTGTGTGACCATTTCCTAATACCCAAACTTTTACTATTTCACAACTGGCCAAAATAAAAGGCCCAATAAGACTCTACTACCCAAATTGGTCCATTGATCGAGCAGTATTTAACCGGTGTCTCCTGAACCGTTGACAATGGACAGCTAAAAGCATTCTCAAGGATAAGCCGCAGTTATTGTGTAGTTTGTCGCCCGGATCGGCTGGCGATGCGTATCTAACGCTTACTTATGTTATAACCGCTATGTACCAATTAGACTAATGAATTTAGGGCTGTGTATGTGACAAATGTTGAAATATTTCTGATACAGAACTTTTGAAGCCGCTCAAAATGAAAGTTTTCTGTGTTTGTTTTGTATGGCATTAAAGTCGGTTTGTATAGAGTGCTACAAGTATCTTTTGGCGCTCGAATGACGTTGACAAGGTGGTGCTGTTGGTGAACATCTGTGCGATTGTTTTGTAAAATGTATTAAAAAAACAAGATGGCGGCGTTAGTTCCAATTATGGCCACGCGCCAAAAGAACCTTGTAAAGTTGCATTTAGTATTATTTCTTTTGTATTTGTATAGAATTTTCTGGGGTGCCGAAAGGTGGCCTGTGGTGGTTTTCTTTCAGGATAACTAGATCATCACGTTCGCATCGTTGCAAGTTTTGAGACACAGCGGGTAGGATAGGAGGTGGAGCATAGTTTGCGACATAGCTCCACATCCACACCCTGCTGCCGTTCCGTCGAGGTAGCGCCACTTTACCAGGTTGGAGTTACATCTTCTCACTTGTGTCCGGAGACGATTCAGGGACTTCCAAGTGGACTACGAAAGGTTCACCCTGCAGGAAGATGTTTCTTGACTGGTAGATAGTGAGGGAGGGGGAAGAGTATCTGCCACAGTTTGCAACGGGCGTTGGCCGGGTTTCCTGGCAGAGACGCTGTTGATTTTAAGAAGCTGTGCCTGCTTTTTTGTCGTTACGTTTGTAGTTGTGCGCCAAATAGTGGGTATCTAGTATCAGATTCCTATTTGTATTTACAATAGGTAGTACCTTTGTTCAGGTCTAGGTAAGTACACACAAGGCTACATTCATGGTTTAACTGACAGCCCTACACAATAGTAGGAGTTCAACTACTTTCAAATCGACACAAATCGATGTATCGATTGGGAATTCGTTATCTGGTTCACTACTATCCAGATTAATGAATAGACTCGAATAACTTACAAGGGGATCTGAATAATCGACACGGTGTAATCAGATCGCTATCTATTTGTCGATTTATAAGGATCTGCCGTTTTCCGCTTACGTACAAACGATTTCTTATCTGTATATCGTGGCAGCCATTTATAAATTGTTTGATCTTGTGTCTGTTCTATACAAATAGAGGACTAGATCTGTCGAAGCTGGAATCTTAATGGTTTTGTGGCTAGGTATTGAAAGGGAGTATGTGCGTATTAAATAGGAGACGTATTATTGTCAATGGTTTACGTAGGTATTATTAAGTTTCGCGTTTTCAATAGGCCGAGTGAAGGAGCAAGGTGGCAGCCGGGGGACGAGTGAGAAAATACTCATAAGGGTAGGTATGTTGGTACTGCATAATGCCGGGCGCATGCACATATCGAAGGCATTGCCCTTTTATACTAACACTAGGTGACATCTAAATGACTGCTTAAAAGTGTTGCCGGATTTTCAACTGTTGGCCCTAAGCCCAGGGTTCGAAATCCAACAGCTCGCTTTGAATTAGGCATTTGATTGGGTTCGTGAAAACGGGCATTAGTATGTCTACATAGAAAGTTCGATACAGTAGCAAGCGGTTAGTTAGATTATCGCAATCATGACGATTACACAAAAAATAATAATAAGTAGGTATAACTGTGATAGTTCGTAAGTGAAATGTTTAAGACTAAAGACTTACCCTGGTCCTTCATAGCATCAAGAGCATGAGGCACTCCAATCCAAGGACTGGGCAGGTCTAGAAACACCGCATCAGCTTTACCATTCAGCTCTTCACCAAAACCGTCTGATAGGACATCTCTGTGTTTTGCCTACAATATTAGAATTTTGTATAGCTTAGCTAAGTCAAACAATAAAGCGATTTGACTTTTATAAACATTGACATAAAATTTGAAGTTAGTATAGTTTAGCTAAGTGAAAGGATCGACAGAGTAATATGACTGTTAAGAACAATGACTAAGGTTTAAATTACAATGGTGGACGCGCGCTCAGTATTTACTAGCTTTGTTGCACTGACGACAGCTCGAAGCATGTTTCTAAAGTCCTGAGGTTTAGTCTCAAATCTACCAAAATTAGTTATTCAAAACAAGGGTTACTTAATCTGCATTCGCGATTTATTTGCCAAAAATGCAAACAAATATGAGTGCTTATATGGAAAAATAACTAAATCCTACACAATAAAGTTCAGTTTACGCTACAACTTCAAACATTTTTTATAACTTTTTCAATAGTGCTAGTCACTCTGTAATCAACTTAAGAACCATTAAAATATAGTTGATAGTTGTTTAACTTGAAATAATATTTATTTGAAACATTAGTTTGAATAGACTTTAGGTTTACTAGTAGGTATAGTCGGTTGACTATACCTACTAGTAAAGTCAAGGTCAAAGTGTTGCCATCGACCTGCAATCGCATGTCGATGGCAACACTTTGACCTTGACTTCAGGTTTACCTACTACATAGTAGGTATAGTCAACACTTTGACTTTGACGAGTTTCAATAGAATTCAATACTTACTACTAGTAAGTATTGAATTCTATTGAAACTCGTCGAACTATCGAAACTAGTAAGTTACTAGTTTAGTTACCACTGATATGCATGCCTACTGTACAGACGCCAGCAGGTCAAGCTACCCGAAACTGTTAAATTTTCTCAATCAACCTTGAACCTTAACGCTATAGCGATAAAGTTGAAAATCTATTAAAGAAATTTGACATATTGTAGTAGCTTGATGAGCTGCCGTCTGTATCTAGTCAAAATCATAACCAAGTGTTTGAACAGTAATAAAAAAGTTATTTTATACTCACAGTAACAAAATCGGCTAATCCATGTTCAGTAAATTCCTCCTGGGCCACCTTGCTCCTGTGTTCATGGAAATCAAAGGTGTGGACATGACCATGAGGTCTCACCCTCCTTATCAGAGCATGAGTTAGGGAACCACTGCCAGTACCTGGTTGAAATATAAAATATAAGGAAACCCACTCTTTAGCTTTAAAGAAAATCCTTTTCATTTTCACATCATCAGACAAAAAAAAAAACTTTAAAAGTACGTACCTAACTTAAATTATTGTTCATTTTAATAACAAGACATTATTTAAAATAATAACTTGGTGATTTATTACTGTATTGTGTATTTCTAAGATGACACATTGTTTTCTATAGCTACATCTTAAAAAACACATTTAGACAAATATACAATGTAGGTAAGTATTTAATTTTTATGTTTGAAAACTTGTGAATATAATACTTAGGGCTGATATTACAATCGACAGATAATTTTTATTTGTGGAATAAAATTGACATCTGACAGTTTTTGTATGGAAGAACTGTCAAAAATTCAAAACTATTCCTCGGATAAAATAATCTGGCATTGGCAAAATCAGCCCTTAAGGTACTAATATGTAGATTTATACACAGGCATCGTACTTCTATTCTATTACAAAAATAATAATAAAAAAAAAATATTTTTAATATGTACAGTCACGAGCACCAATATGTCAACACTTGGTAACTTTCAAATGCGATTTTTTCGTGAAATAACGAATGCAATGTTGAAATACGATATATTACATAAACCTATGGGTTCGCAAATGATATGTTCGTAACAACATAAAATTTCATTAAAAAATAAAGGAGTAAATCACTTTTGTGGACTGTACAACTCACCAGCTTCAATAACAACAGACCCTGGTACCAGATCAAGTTGTAACAGGATCATACTAATGTCAGGAGTATAGATAATCTGTGTGCGATGAGGCAGAGTCAATGACCACAGCTCCGGAGTTGGTTGTAGCACGTGACCCCACCCTTTGGATAGCTCCACCTAAATAAAACAAGGTTCAAATAGATCATCATGGCTGATTACAGTCCACTCCTTCGCAAAGAGAAGTAAGAGTAATAAGCCATGCAGCCATAGTGGGGGTTGGTAGATGTCACATGTCTTCGATTTTTGGTTCTATGATATGATATTCCTCACAATGTTTTCCTTCACTGTTTTGAGAGCAGTAGTGATGAAATTACAGAACAGAGTAAAGCACCTGTCTGGGTTCGAACCCACAACTTACAACTCGGTAAGTCAGGGCCGTCACCACTGGGCCACTACGGCTCTTCAATTTAAAATCGTGGTTATTTCCTTTTCTAGACAGTCTTAATAGTTATGGTTGCTTTTACACTTTCGTGTTTTTTAATGATTCTGCTACTTCTAGCTTCAAAAATATTTGGTTATTTTTAAGGAGTATGCAGGCCTTGGAACTTATTGTAGATAAACATTATTTCAATAATAATTCAAGTATTTTACGCAAGGAGTTAAAATATTATTTTTGATGTTTGATTGAGGTTAGAAGTTTATTTTTCTTTAAGTTTTGTACAATATTACTTAAACTAGTACTCTATTATGTGGTTATAAATCTTACCCGAGTACCATATTCAGCTCCGATGAGAGTTCTCACTTTTAAAGCACCAAAAGGAGTTTGATACACATTTTCCATCAATTCACCCTTTTTGTTTTTCATTTCAGGCTGCACGTCTATTGCGTATAGATTATTACTTAGATACAGAATAGCTGTATCTCCCTCCTCAATTTTATCCTTATAATTTCTGAAACTCATCTTTATTTTGTTATTATTTTTGCAGTCGACAAAGTTTGTAAACAAACCAAGACACGAGGGGTATCCTGCGTTTTGACGTTACGTTTCGATACTAACGTTCTCTAATAAACATCAGCTGATCCAAGTTTTCGGGTAATTTAAAGAAAACAAAATAAAAAATTTAACAGAATGCATAGCTTTTCACATTTCCATATAAAATCTACAAAATGAAAGTCTAAAATCTGTTAAATATTTATGACTCAACATTTAGTGAATATTTAATTATTGCATGATTTAGCAATAACCAAACGTAACTGAGTGCAAGTCAGTTCTCTATGAATCTTCTGCTGCCTTTTGATTGGTCAGCTTCAACTTGTTTAATTGTCATCCAATAAAATCAAGGAATTTGGAAATAGGATTATAGGAAACGTACTTAGTTTGACGTTGCTTGCTTGGTTGCGGTCAAAATAGAGATTGTGTGATTTTGGGAATTTACGTAAAATATGAATAAATAAGTGGATAATACACGGACATGACAGTGCACAATTGTTAATAAAACCAAAGTCTTATGTTTTCCTGTGAGACACTGAAGAAATATGGTGAAGATGGACGCGTCCAAAGTGACGAGTAAAACTAGCTCATTGAAGGCTCTGATCCTCAAAGCTTGGAGGGAACGGTGGACTGACATACAATGGGGCATCAACATCAAGACCATACTCCCAAGGGGCGTCAGCGGCGACCTGTATAACCTAGCAGACTGCATACTCCAGCAAGCAATGGTTGGCTGTGGAGCAAACCAGTTGGTAATATCGTATTTGAAACATTCTTTGGCATCCCATCTCGTATCATATGCCGCCGTCCTGCAGAGAATAGCGAAATTCGATGCATTTCATAAACCCCATTGTGTTATGAGCCTCCTTGAGTTTTTGGAAGGTGTTCTTGATGGTATTACGTGTCGTGGAAAAATGGAAGAGGAAGTGTTATCATTGGCTGTGTCGTCAATTATCTTATGGCTACTGCAAGTGTACCATTACTGTCTCAGCAAGTATCCATCACCGAACCCAGTCCAAAGTCAAGAACTACTGGAAAAATCCACCATACTTTTGAATTCTATTATGAATGCTGATTTCCTACTTGCTATGTTCTATTTAGCTAAACAGAATGACCCTAATGAGTATAGTGAGGTCACAAAGAAGTGCCAGGAGATCACTGCATTTATGATGATGAATACTCAGTTCAAAGCACCCATCACTATCCATGAGACTTTACAGAAGATTTGCAATATGGATATTGATAAAATAGCACCATTGAATAATAAACCGGAGCCCGTAACACATTGTTTACAAGCATTGATAGCTGTTAATGTGCTCTCGAACCCCAGCGCTAATATGCAACAGCTATCCAACCAGCTACTCATGGTACAGAGGATCAAAGGATACCCACTATCAAGACTGTACTGTGAACTGATCAGAGCATGTTTTATTTCTCTAAATGATTCCAGCAAGGATGCCACTACACAATCATTGTGGGCTGCTTTTACCTTCCTTAAAATACCTCAAGTCATGCACTATTTACATAATATTTGTGGTACCACTACTAAAGATAGTGAATACTCCATAGAGATTGCCGAGGCATTCGAGAAATTACTACAATCAACACCACTACTAGATGTTGTTGATACAAAGAATTCTTGTAACAGCGTCATATCTCTGTTAGAACCTTTAGTGAAGTTAAATGTAGTGTCAGAGAGTCACCTGGCATATTTCAAACAGAAGCGGGAACATAAAGATGTCAAATTACAAAAGTTGGAACCAACTGGGCTTCAAGGTTCGGTCCCATCATTCATCACAAGAGCTGAACCAACTTTAGCTGGTATCTTGAAAACGATGGGAGGAGATTTTCATAAAACCCAGGAGTCTTTGTATGCTATGCTGTGTCAAATTGTAGTTGGTGGCACAACTTTAGATACAATTCTAGCAGTTGCCACTGTGGAAGGGAAATTGAAACTGTTTGTCTCTAGATTGATAAAATTTAATGAATTTGCTTTGCTTGCTGCCAATGAGAAGGGAGCTCCCCAATCCAAGGTTTACATTTTTGATATTTCATTTCTTATTCTATGCTCAATTGTACAAGACTATGGTGCTGATGCTGTTCTTGATGAAAATGGGGACTCATTCTTTGAAAAGTGGGTGAAAGAATGTATGGTCTATCAGGGAGTGCATAAATCTCCTGATCAGATTCTCCAAAAATGTGATCCTCAACTTGTGGAAATATTCATTAATCACTTGAGTGCTCCAGAATTTGATTTCAAAAACACAAATATCAAACCCCACGATCTTTGTATGAATGTAAGTGGAGTTATAAAAGAAATCCTATTTGCTTGGGAACAAGGTTCTCTTTCGGCTGCAGATGTGAAATGTATGCTAGATTCTTTGAGACAGAAAATGGCGTCTTTGGCTGTCTGTGCTTCAGTTTGGTTGTGTTCTTACATAAATGTTGTGCATCAAGATGCATTTTTGAAACCTATCAACATGGTTCAGCAGTTTTTGGTACCCCCCAGTGAAGCGGAGCTGACACAAATTGATAATTTTAAGGAAAGAACTGTTTTGATGTGTCAAATTATCAGAAAGATGCAATATGATATACATCCGCCTTCAGTGCCAAAGTCGAAAGCCTTAGCATTAACACATAATATTATATCGAGACAGCCCATTCTGGAACAATTGCAAGCAGTTTGGGACGATATAAAGTCGCGAGGCTACCTTCACATTGATGCTACACATACTATAGAAAGTCTTCTGAACACAACTGGACCTATTTGGTTCGTCACAAACTTAGTTAAAGAAACACTGAAATTCCGTTATCAGGAAGACCTTGATAGATCAATTGACATAGTTCTGGCTATGCTTCATATGGATATTGAGAAATGCACTGAGGCTTTGTTGCTTCACGTCTTACCGCAATACTTGTATAATGCTAAACTGTGTGAGGAATTAGTAGAACCTCAATGTGCTATGTTAGCAAAACTAACAGTTTATTGCATTTACGCTGCTCTAGAACACAGCAACTTGACTAAAGCGCAGACGGCCAGAAAGCGTCGTCACGATGATTCGGAGGACTTAGAAATGTGTTCAGGCAACAAAGTACGGAGATTGAATGACAACTCTTCTGATAGCATGTACTATTCACAAGGACATAGTGTTTCTGGGATTACATTAAAAGAGCCTTTACTAACCGCCCTAGACACTTTGTATACGTCGTTCTCCCAACTGGCTGGAAAAAATGGCGATATTACGCCGCAGACTGATTTCATATTACAGTTTCTCGTTTATGTTGTGCAATGTGGACACGATAGAGCTCCAGTGGTCTTGCAGAAAATGCCAAGTGAACTTGTACCAACACTTATAAAATGTCTTCCTGATGGTTTCAATATCAGTTTGATCCTCCGATTGTATGACTTATCGACTCCCTACGGAAGAAAAGATACTGCTAGGGACCTATGTCTTATGAGGAATATGCGCCTTAGACCTGATTAATGTTTACATTCAGATGTAAGGTCAATTTAAAGTGTTATTATAATTATTATAGCTTATTGTGTAAAATAAAATCAAATATTGAATTCAAAGTTTCATTTATTTCAATTCCTTTTTCTGCACCCTAATTGCGTATCACTCTCTGAATCATTTTAAAGGATATTGCTAATTCATCTTCATATGTTCGAAAAAATTGTCTGCTCAACAACGTTAGTAACGCAGTGGATGTTGTTCAACTGTCAAAATGAGCCACGCCTATTGTTAGTGTGTTACGCAATTACCCCGCTGTTAGGAGAAGGAAAAGCAAACAAAAAGTCCAAGGTCATAATAATCTTTACTTCGCAAAACGCAATCAACAAAATAGCGATCATAAATTAATACTAGGCACATCTCCTGTTACAAATAGTTGTTCCTGTTTCGCATATTACACACTTATGACTATTTTGTACAATATTTTTAATTCTACGAGTTCCAAATTTTCCAATACTGGACGGAAATAGAAATTGTTCGTAAAATTAGTGGTCAAAGGAACTAGGTAATTCAATTGTATCTTTCGTATTTTTGCGCTTTATCAAAGGGTTCAGAGAAATAAGACCCCAAATCAGTTTGGATTGAATATAGAAAAGGGTTTGATTGAAATATAAATCATTTATTTGCTTATAGTGTAGGTACCAGAATAATAAAAGGTACCTACTCTCACAAAAATACTGATTAGAACCGCAGATGGGCAAATGCCATCTCCAAAGTAAACAGGCTTTAGAAACTTGAGGTTTTGCTTTGCTCGTGGTTGTTTTTATTATTTTTTTATATTCATAAAAGCAGAAAGAGAAATTAGAGCGACGAGCTAAAACCAGACTAACTATTGTTTTATTCAATAGGGAGTTGCAACCTCGTAGCTGAACGGTACCAGAAGCAATTTTGCGTTTGCGCATAATTTATGAATAGCACTGGGAATAAAAGGGGCTGGGAAAATGGACGGCATTGATATAACAAAGTACGAACTAGTAGACTACCTATAAATATTTACAAAAATAATACATTTCGTATACACAAACAAATCACATTGAATGTGAACAATAATTACGCTCTAGTTAATTTTGTACAGAATCCATGATACTGGACAATATTTATGTACAAATTAATAACCTATCAATATTATTATACAAAAAAAAAAATTAAACACAAAGATCACAGGAGAGTTCCAGAGCTTTTACTATAATTAATAAAATTTATTATTACAGGGTAACAAATTATTAGTTAACTATTCAAAGAAATTACATGGAATTAAGCTAAAGTTATAACGCAGGCTTTTTGGCATCCGGTGAATCTGAATGTGGTCGATCTAGAACAATAAGAAAAAGGGAACGTCAATATATTTTATTCTGATGTTTTATCTGTTGTAGGTAGTGCAGACGCATTGCTGCTGCGCATTTATCTTGCTTTATTTATGTATCTACAATCTCTGCACTTCGAAACAGATTCCAACTATCTTAAGATACGAAATATTGGTTCCAACAGTGGATACGATAACTGAAATTCTCATTCAATTCAAATGCAGTAACTTACCAATTTGCCTTCTAAGTACGTCTTCCCTAGATGCATTATACGCTGGCGGTGGATTACTGACCCTCATTGGTAAACTTAATCTATTAGGATTGGAATTTTCATCTACCGAGTTCTCCGCGCTATTAGCGAACGTTGTCCTTTGACTCCTATTCCACGTCTGTTGATAGGAACTTTCTGTGGTTATTGTGTTACATCTATTGTTAGTATGAGGAACATATTGCTCTGGTGACCAGTCGAACACGAAGGTATGACTGTAGTTGTGGGTGTAGGCTGTAGGTGTCCCGGACGGCGTAGGAGGCGTCGTCGTCACGTAAGGACTCAGGTCTTGGTGACAGACGTCAGGCACCTTTTGGAGCGCTGATTCTGACCACGTGGGACTTGGGTTCCATTGGTCAACCATTTCTGTTTCTGTTATGTTAAAGTTTTTGGATCCCGGTCTTCTACTGGCAATGGACCCTGCCGAAACTGCTACTAGTGTATCTCCTCCCGATGTGATAGTTGAAGGTGTACATCGAGGTGACATATTTGTTATTGGGGTATTTGATTTGTCGTCCATACTCTTCCCTTTCCGTTTAGCATTGGGCTGGATCCTCGTATCCTCTATCCGTATATTGTGGTATCTGAAATAGCAAACTAATGTTACACATGTGGAATTGCAATCGGACTAACTACGCGAGATCGTCACAGATAATCAAGAAAACAATTTCAAGATGAAACTAAATTATACGCGCATTCCAAAAACGACATATTTGATGGACAGCACGAGGTCATAGTGCAATTAGCAAGATCATTTCTAGGCCATACATGATACCTAAACACTAGATATGTTGTTAGATGAACTGACAATTTGAAATTAATCGAGTTATGGCCATGAACAGTTTAATTCCATTAGCATAATTAACAATTGTTGGCCATCAAATCGGAAAGTAGAATATCTTACCTATTTTCCTGCAGCGAGACTGAATAATCTACGGGTCCGTTGTCTGTCCTTTCGTAGGCGTAGTGCATGGGTGCTATATGTGGTGGGACGTGTGGTATATGAGGTTGTATGCCAGGGTTGGGCATCATGACGGGCTGATTGCCATTGATGCAGACGGGTGGTGTTGGCGTGTACTGCATCGCTGGAGGGTAGACTTGGATGTCTGGTGGTGGGGGACCATACATCCTCGTCGCTGCTTCGTAAGCCAGTCCGTAGTGTAGCTTGGATTGTACCGCGTAGTAGTGGTAGAGCCAAGGGTTTGCTTTCATTACTGCTGCTTCCTGTTCACTGTTGACAAAAAGTCGTATGTCAGAAAATGCATTGCTGATAGCTTTATAAACTTTCAAGTTTTGATAGTAGGATTTTTATGAGCCTTAACAAAATTTTGAGAATAATAAAAATATTTTTGTCTGTAGGTAACTAATGGTAACTAATGGTTAATAAAATATTCCCCTTGTATCTGCCATCAATATTTATCTGAGTAGAATAGCTTGTTCAAGCGCAGGCAACCTTGAACTCGAAATAGATCGTAGGTAAGTTATGAGCTACGCAAACAATTAAAATAACTTTTAAATGGTGATTGCATATAACTGGAAAGAATTCGCGTTAGTCTCTACGACATTGTTACAAGCTTTAGCCATTACTAGAATAGTAAAGAGGAGTACTAAAGTTTAATGTTTATATTTAGTGGGATTCGTTTCGCCATGCGTTACGATCGCCTATTAATTATGTATCGAAGTAGTTTAGGCTATGTTCCATTACACTAATCGCAGATAACGAAAGTATATTAGACTTGTAATGTGTTTAACAAGTCACTGTTGTTTAGCGGCCTTCTCACAAATACTTGAAATAGAGTTTGCTGTCGCAGATTTTCCGATAAAAGCCTCGCATTTTCGAGCTGCGAGAATTCGCTTCCATTATAGAAGGGTTTTCTACTGACTGTAGTTAACATTCTTTATCCAGCACTTTGGAAAGGCTGTGACAAAGCAAATCGACGTTCTTTTGTTTAACAATTAAATTGTTTTTATCTACAATCGTCGTCCTGTCGTAAGATAAACGTATCTATACATATAATAAAATCGTAGGAAAGTCAAAACTGTACATTGAATATTTTTTTAAAAGAATACTTGGGGCGTGATCTACAATCGATATCGAAGCCAAAAATATAGTTTTTAGAATTTTTGTCTGTTTGTCTGTTTATCTGTTTGTCTGTTTGTCTGTATGTATGTCCGGGCTAAACTCAAAAAGTACTGCATGGATTTACTTCAAATTTTGTATGAACATTACTAAGAGGTCGGGTCAACATTAATTCTACATATTATCACGCTATCACCTACGGGGGACGAGCTGTGAATCTTTATTTTTCTTACGCATGCAGTGACAGCGTGTAATCTAACGACGCATATTTAAATGTTGTTTTTGAGTAAGCCATGCTATTATCTAGCTTTACACTATAAAAACTACGCCATTTAAGTAACTTGGGCAGAGAAACATAGTTTAATGAATGTTAGTAGTATAATGGCAATTTTAAAGCAGCGCCATCTATGAGATTTCATAAAAATCAAGTCAAGTTACATGTTAACACTTTTTGGAAATTAATAATTTAAATTTGATCATGTTGGCGAGGATAGTAGTTAGTTATTATTAAAATTCATAGATGGCAATGTGCATTTTCTTCATAAAAGTTGTATCGTACCTATAGTTCGTTTCGATAAATTCAAGTTCCAACAAAACCCTCAAAATCTTGAGCAGATTTGAGGAAGACAATTTAAAAAAACACGCTCTGTGAAGTCGACCATTTTGCGAGATCCCTTACGTATGACGAGGTGCCTTCATAATACACGTACGACAAGCAAAGGGGTGTATTTAATCGACGTCGACGAGGAGGTGCTGTGGAAGGTTTTCCGGGAATTTTCAAGGACACTGCATTGGGTAGGGTTTATACCGTGCATCCCAATAATGGCGAATGCTATTTTCTGCGGTTGTTACTTCACACTGTCCGAGGCCCAACGTCTTTCGCCTTTCTGAGGACATTTGATGGCGTGGAGTATCCCACTTACCGCGCAGCCTGCGTAGCACGTCACCTTCTCGACGGTGACCAAATGGGATGACACCCTCGCGGAGGCGAGCGTCAGTGACAGTCCCAGCCGCATGCGTCATCTGTTTGCCGTCATCTTGGTGTTTTGTGGAGTCGCTTAGTGTAGCTTTGTGGGAGAAGTATCACCATTATCTGTCTGAAGATTTCTACGAGCTTAGAGGCGTGCTACTGGAGACGAAGTCGAAGTAACTGGTGAACGCGTGCTGAACACCTGTCTCAGTTCACTTCGAGATGTGGTCATTTCTATCGGCGGCAATCCACTGATCGAATATGGGTTACCAGCTCCCCAGTCATCACCGCATCAAGACCGTGGAAATCGGGAGTATAACGCTGAGACAAATTACGATCCGGGCGAAATGACCACCATACGAAATGACCATGTCGCTTTGTTCTCTTCAGAGCAAAAACAAATTTATGACACCGTCCTTGAAAGCGTTGGGCAAAATCAGGGTAAAATGTTTTTCTTGGATGCTCCTGGTGGAACAGCAAAACATTTGTTACCACTGGCATACTTGCAGAGGTCAGAAGGCAAGGCAAAATTGCTATTGCTGTAGCGTCGTCGGGAATCGCTGCCACACTGCTTCCGGGTGGCAAGACAGCACATGCCATGTTTAAAATTCCCATCGATTTAGAGAGCGCCGAAATGCCTGTTTGTGGTATGTCACGTAACAGCGATAAGGGACACGTGCTCAAGGATTGCTCTCTGATCGTATGGGATGAGTGTACGATGGCCAATAGGAAGGCAGTTGAGGCCGTGGACAGAACCCTGCAGGACATCCGCAGGAACGAACATTTGATGGGTGGTGTCACAGTTCTGTTCAGTGGCGATTTCCGGCAAACGCTTCCTGTGGTGACGCGGGGATCGAGGGCTGACGACGTGAATGCTTCGTTGAAACGATCTTCGTTGTGGTCACGAGTTCGTACGCTGCGCTTGACCATTAATATGAGAGCTCGGCGCGGCGGCAATGCACGTGCTCAAGAATTCTTTGATGTTCTTCTTGGCGAAGGCACTCTACCAGAAGAGAGAGTTGGACAGGTGGTTCTTCCAGAGACTCTCGGTAAAGTGGTATCCAGCTTAGAAGAACTTATTCGCTGTGTGTACGAACACACGTACATCAGTCGTATACCGCACCACCAGAATTCTTGGGTGTGTGAGCATGGCCATTTTGACGCCCAAAAATGATCAGGCTGCAGCAATTAACGAATGCATTCTCTCGGAAATTGAAGGGAATGAAGTGGTCTACACCCCGATAAACACTGTTGTCCAGCAAGATGACGCCACACATTATCCCGTGGAATTTCTGAACTCCCTGTCAGCAAGTGGACTTCTAGCGCATACCATCAAGCTGAAGGTCGGTGTCTCGATTATGCTTCTTCGGAACCTATCTCCTCCGAAGTTGTGTAACGGGACACGCCTTAAAGTCATCTCGCTCCACAGACACACCATTGAGGCGGAAATTCTTATGGGTTGTGGCGTCGGCGAGGCAATATTTATACCACGCATTTCCCTCATACCTCATAACTTCCCGTTCCAGTTCAAGCGCGTACAGTTCCCCGTGAGTGTTTGCTTCGCGATGACCATCAATCGCAGGGGCAGACACTGAGGGCAGCGGGTGTCGACCTCAGGACGAGTTGCTTCTCACACGGCCAACTGTACGTCGCATGCTCCCGCGTCACCAGTCCTGGCTCTTTATACATTTTGGCTCCTGGCAGCATAACTACCAACGTAAACTACGTTGGTAGGGAAGTGTTGTAAGGTATGATACCTTTGTACGTATTTTTACTCTTTTGTGTCCTGGAATGTATTCCTGCATTATTTTCTCTGTTTCCTTCAGTCACATCTTATGACTGAACTCAGCAGGATTCCCATATAACTCTCTTCACTTGCTTCGCTTGCAAAAAAAACTTATATTTTGATGCTATTTTAAAAGTTGTTTACTTATAATGCTATAGCGACACTGGCATCTTAGGTATTTTTGGTGCTGTAGAGCCTTCACGCAGATGACGTCGCGGGCAGCAGCTAGTTGCCAATAAAGTTACTTAACAACCTTATGCTGGTTAGTAGTTAACAAATGATACATACGTATGTTATCTACGTCACACATCTCCGATTGTCGACAAAATGAGGAACATTTAAACAAACGACATGTAATGACTGTGCGGGTAAGGCAAGGTGAATACACAGTATTGAATTTGTACTTAATGTAACCTTTCGCGCGAGTTCACTTAACGTTTGTGTTTGCGACCTTTAAGATAGTGGATGCAGGGAAATGTCACATAGTTGGACTCAGCCCTGGACCTACATCGGTACAGGTGGGTTGAAAATACTTGAAAGAAATAATAGCGTGAGACCAAATCAGTAAAACATGCATATTCAATACAAGTTGGCTATGTACCTCAGTTAGTTATGTACCTCTTAAATGTCGCTGGACAACTTTATTGTATTGGCAACACACTATTTTGCTTTTGCGGTTTGAATTATTGGACTAGAGGAAATTATGAGAGTTGAAGTCAATTCTGTTTTATTTATATTTGATTAGCTTTGCCAGCTACAGCTCGAAGATTCAGACTGTTTCCCAGCAGTGGCACCATGATAGGCTGATTATGCTATGCTTAGCTTTTTTTTGCCAAGGAAAGTGTACGAGTCTGATTGTCATGTTTTAAATTTTCCGGGATGCACGGCACCTTTGCTCCAAATAGAGCTATATCCCTTTGTCTTTGATCGAAATTGATTCGGCCGTTCAGCCATGGCTGGTATGACCGGTACCAAAAAGACGAACAAAAACTTGAGAGGTGTCAAGGGACACCCGGATGGAACGAAGTTCAAAGAGAGAGAGAGAGAAACACGCGCACGCCGCACGGCTTACAACTATAGCAAAAAGTGTCGTTCCAACTTTTGGTCTTAATTTTTTCCGTCTAGCCCCCTTTCGCAACGCGCGATAAGGAACTTCGTTCCAAAAGAAATAATTTGCGTTTGTAATTAAATTATGAAGCAGGTACCTTAAGTAAACAGTTAGGATTACCAACCGACTTTAATAAGGAAACCGTTAATATTCAAAAAATAATAACTAAAACTGTTATTTTGTTATAAATCAGTCGTTGCAAATTCAACGGCTGAGTTGACGACGACAGTACATCAAAGTGTAGATATGTGCCCGACGGCGACAAATCGCTATTACATTCACTGTAAGGAAAGAGATACTGTTCTGAAGGCTCAGAACCAAAATGGCGTCGGGATAAAACGTTATTCCTATGTTTACACGCGTTCTGCATTAATAAACTTGACCCTTACGACCTTTAGTGATTTATAGCTAGCTTGTGCTAACATTTTATTTATGCTAAAAGCCTTACTGAACGCTTCGGAGATATCGTAGAAACAGTAGGTAAGTTATGCACATTAGTTGCCATTAATTGTACGCTCATTTGTATAAGTTATTTCATATTGGAATTGAGTGTTTTGAACAATCGATTGGAAATGGTGTGGCTATGAAATATGTGAATGTTTGTCGGGGTCTTGTAGGACAGGAACTCTGATGCCAAAAAATAATGAACACGTGCATCAAAAGCGCGCCTTTAAATTTTATTTTTAAATTGCAGAGGACGAGTTGTCGGTTATGTCGTCCTTTTGGGTAGGTAAATAAAGTACGTGTAGTCAGAAATTATATAAGTACGTGCTCCTTAACATCATAAGTTTGAACACGTATATAGTTAATTATATTAATGTAAATCTGCCAACGTCTATAAAATAACGTAGATCCTATTTAACCAAGATCCTTTAAAGATAATTTCAAGGTTCAAGCATTCTAGTTAGACTTTTTTATATTGTCTACATAATCCGGTGCTTGTTATGCATAACCGAGTTAATGGAATGTTGGAAATCAACGTATCCGTCCATGTTCTCAGTTTCCCGCCAATTTGTGCGTCCGCGCAGCCTGAACGCATAAATCTCGTCGACATGACGTAGGCGGCCGACATGTTGACAATTTGTTGTCGTTCACCGTATCACTTGTACAGGCCATAGGTGTGTATAAACAAGCGTTAAATTACTTGCTCATACACTTTCAACATCGATATTTCTTTTGATGGTCTAAACAACGACAACGGTTCTTTATCGATACTTACGCCACGTGTCTACTACAAAAAAGCGTCACTTGACTCTTACGCAGCAAGTTTTTATAACTAAAAGTAATGAACCAATTAAATCTGGAATAGTAACATGATTTTTTGTTACAAGAAATGTAGTAAAGAATTCTCTAGTCACTATGAATGCCCGTAAAATGTTTTCGAACTTTTCGTTACCGATAAAATGGCTGGAGAGTAAAGCTCGGAACGCCATTAAATCAGTTATTCACGTAAGCCGGGCTCATTATTAAAAGCAACAGTATTTGTCAGTGGAGAGCACGAAGTAACATGAGTAGTTTGCGCAAGAGCATCAGCGCAGAAACGTGACAAATGACGCAATTCCATGAACAATGCAACTGAGCTTGTGAGCACAGCGGATTTATAGCCACCACCGTACAACTTTTGGTGCAATTTATGAAATAAAGCGTTCGTATAATTTGTACAAGAAGTGGGAATTATATACCTAAACTTACACTGATTTGTAGCGATGACATAATATTAGAATATTGTAGTCGATAAGCTGAAAACTCGTTGGCACTGTCCACAAGATTTGATTTCCTGAGAATTAAGTCATTTCAAAGCACCCTGTTTTTAATACAGCCATTATGCCTATTTATGTTTGCAAATGTTGCACTTATGTAAGCCTACTTAAGTCCAATTTGTTTACCTGACTAACTAATTGCTTAAGAGCCAAAGCTCTTAAAGTTTCATAACCTCCATTTTGAACTAACTACGTAGGCTAACGTACTTAATTTGTGCTTTTAACGGGCAAATTGTCTTCAGGTGTTATTATCGCCTAAATGCCTGCTTATGACATGCACCACTCCTTCCCAAGACCTAAGTGGCTAAGGACCGCGCCACCGCCCTTTGTGCCTGATTGTTTAGGTCAGCTGGACTGTCACCCACTCGCCCATTCAAATTAATTTAGATTTACTATCTAAATAGCGCCTACCACGACTAATATGAATCGGTCTTGTCACTGTAGTCCGAGCCATAATGATTTTGTTCGCGCCGATTATTATCTAGATGCCTAATCCGGATTGTGAATGGTGTTGAATTTAATGTTTAGGAAAGTGTTAAGTCAGATGTTATCTTAATTACGCCTTTAATGGTATGCACCATTGAATAAGGAAGGAGTTCCTAGGGAAATCTCTCGCATCGTCGCAGAATCTCCTCGACCAGCCGCGCGCTTTTTATAGCATTCTTCAGACCGCTTATCTACAATGCAAAAAGTGATTGATGGGACCAAAGCATAACGCAAGAATTTCGGGAAGGATCAATCTTCCAAAATTACTTTCCATACAAAAGTTCTCTTATACCAATCCGGCCATACATCTCGAGCAAATTTACAAAATTAGCAGCAGTTTTCGTGTATTTTCGTGCTATAAAATATAGACGGTTGTATCCGCCGGGTCCATCGATCAAACCCGGCGCTTGTTAAACACCGTTTCTCACATCACAACAATAGCCCTTTGCAGGCATATTTCAAGCCATCCCGATAGTAACATCGGCCGGCCGATCGGCTTGCGAGGCTCGCCCCGGCTCTATAAATCACCCCCTTACAATATTTATTCTCTGCGAAGCTTCACTACGAACTCTAGATGTTCGATCGAGTTTTAACACTCGATTGCATAGAACAGAGCAGATAAATATTCGCAATGCAGCTTAGAAAATAAGCATGGCAGATCTAAAGCAACGCCTGAACCGCGTCACTGATTAGAGAGATCAGAAAACATTCAGCGAAAGTTGCCTCGGTATTCCTAGCTTGCAAACTGTCACTTGAGCATGTGTGATCGTTAAATTAAATTTATTATAGCTGTGGTTCCGAACTGTATCATTGCCTACCATGACACGGCTTTGGATTTCGACACGAGAGCAAAAAACCAAAGAATAGAAAGAATAACGAATGGTCTGAATGAAAATGATTACGAAGTGTATCATTAGAAGAATGTAAGTCAAATGTAGGCTATTCCAATCAAGACAAGTAAACAAAATGAAACATAATTGGCCTTCTAAAATTGCTAGGCTATGATTGTGACTATTAACGTCAATTAACGAGGCATAGAAAAGTTATGCTTGACTCATGAGCAGTCTATAAATTGGATTGTCTTCTTATTTAGAAAACATGACCGTGTAACTTAATATTCCATTAATTGGCTATGTAATGCATAAATCACAGTTTTCAAAATTTCTAAAATGTTGGCTCAACACACTTGTTGGCACTCACTTTCTCTCTCCTTAAACATCATTATTATATTTTCTTTCCTCTTGTTTCATGATTAATATTATATAAGTATATATTTATATAGATTAGTGTATGTTTTATACATACATAGTTAGTTTATGTTTTGTTTTTTTTTTTTGTATAATGTAAATGGTACACCACAGACTACCTACAATATTCTCTCTCCTTCCCCTGTTTAAGCGTCTTAGCAATAAGACCGACCGCCCATTGTGTCACCCTTTGTAAAATTTCTACATTTATATCTGTAATTTATATGAAGAGTACCCATTTCTGTTATATTTTTCGAACTTTGAATTTAACGTCTTTAGTTGCAAAGGCAGCGTCCATGTCGGAATTTTCAAACTTTGTTAACGCCAGTTTGACGTCACAATTTCTTTCTATAGCCTTTGGTTCTTCAGCAACAAATTCGAGTTCCACCAACAATAGTACGGGCCGTGTTTACGCGAGAGGCGTACGTCGTCCGACGTCATCTAGTATTGATATCTCAATAGGGAAGTCTGTAAGTGACCGCGTTAAGTTATGACCGTAATTTTTCAAAGTCGGCGCACCGTGGGCCGGCAGAATTATCGGTCCGGTTAATAGTGTGGCTTTGGGCTCAATTAGCTCGCGAGCTTTAGACTTTCAGATACACTTGGAGTTATTGTTCTAGGGAGCTTTTATTATCTTGTTCGTTTGTCTGACTTTTTGTGTTTGTATTTTGTTCTCCTCGTTTGTACTATCGTGGGCGAGTCTATGAACTTATTTTCAAGAGATAGGTGGATCCACAAAAGACAGAATTGTGTGGAAAAGGGACAGGGAGGCCTTTGCTCTGCAATGGGACAATACAGGCTAGTTAGATTACATTAGATGGATCCTCGAATTGGTTACATTTTTTTTTTAAACTTTGTCCCACACTAGGAATTACACCTGTATCGTGGGTGCGTTTACAAACATTTAAACTCACACAAACAGCCAGTCCCGGAACAACTACCTGTAGGCAATACAATTTGTTCTGTGCGGGAATCGAACCCGCGACACGCAACGCAGCAATCAATCGCTTATCCACTGCGCCAACCGTGTCGTCACCGTGTTTTTAGTTTTTTACAATACATATGTGATTCAGTTTTCGTCTGCTCCACTAGCATATTACCTTATCGTTTGCTTTGTGTCTATGATATAAACACAAAGTAATGACATCTCAGCACGTTGCGAGTTACCTATTCTAAGCTATTAAAACATCTTCTTCAACGATAATAACGTTCAAGAAGCATTTATATTTATATACCTATCTTGTCCTAGTCATACCAGCATCAGATTTATTTGCCACTTCAGTAAACCGCACATCCTTTATAAGGAAATATTGCACGTTGCATCTTGGAATTTAAAAAATGCTGTCGAGACGAACGCAAACAAAATACCTTGTAAAATTATCTCCAATTATAGTTTAATTCATAATTACCGGTCCGGACCGCACAGCCGTAAACATAATTGGTTGGTGCTTGAACGCCGGCAACTTGATGATAAATATCATACCGTTTAGTATTGGTTTACATGATATTGTTTGTCGATGGAGAGGTTTAATTTGATGTGTGGGCTGGCGGGATGATAAGGGAATGTAATAATAAGAAAGTGGTCATAGAGAATTTAGAGGATAGGCTTTAGAAAACTTGGTATATCTTTGTGACTTTTAAAATACTTACTTATTATATTTTTTGTGAACTGTATTGTAGAAGTTTTATTCATAGCATACTATAATTAATGACACAGTAGGTACCTATATTTTAATTAGCCTATAATATTCCCACTGCTGGGACACGGGCCTGACCGTGAGAGGGAGCGGGCCGTAATCCACCACGCGGGCCCAGTGCGGGTTGGTTGACAGTAGGTATATATGAACGAATGGAATTTATTTAATTCGCCAAACGGTGTTCTATAATAAAAAATAATTTATTGTTCAATACTCAATCATTTGTTGCATTTCATGCAGCTGAATGTGCTGAAATTTCACATATTTGACCATCGCTATTTATGAACTAATTTAATAACTTTCTGCTAACGCTAGAGACATTTTGTGTAATAACTTTTAAGAACAGCTGTCCATGATTTGTTACGACTTTTATGATCATTCTGAGTACATGAATACAACTTATAATATTCACTTGAATGCAGCTATTCAATCAGCCAAAGAGTAGTTAGAATATGGAGTGCGTATTTCGCTTAAATTTGAAATGACCAAGAACCTGTACTCTAGGAAAAAATCGTTGGAATCTATCCTACTCGTTGTCCTCGTGATATCCTCTTTTTAACGATGATTGTTCTAATTGGCCACTAGGTTATTAAGCTAAAAAGATGCGCAGCCTTAATTTCTTGAACTCTAGTAAAATCCACATTCGGTAATCTAGAGATATCATGATCGTGCATCATAGTACCTGAATAGGTGAAGTATCGTGTTTAACAGTGAATGTTTATGATCTTTACATCTGTGAAGTAACTAGTGGGCAGATGGAATCACCCACGACGTTTCTTTGGAGCAGTTTCAGGGCATCGCCAGCTAACGCCTTTATATATGTATATACTTTATTATAATATTAGAAAAATAACGGTTATCATCCGTTCGTTGTTTCGATATAAACGAACTTCGAACTTCGTTATTTCACGATAAATACAAAACAATATAAATATTTACCATTTACATTAAAAAATAACTCTAAAGTGCAGCCATTTCAAAAATATGATACAATAACTGTCGTTATTTTGCCGTTGTTTTTCTATAAATGGAGTATAGGTAAGTATGTATAAAAGCGTCAGCCGGCTGCCGATGCCTGGAACGGTAGGTACTGCTTGTGCAGAAGCTATAACTCCATTTCTTAACTATTCTTTGCACACATAATTTGAGCTACGATTCGGCGATAGAATTATTTGTGTTACTCCGAGAACATTAAATGTGATTTAAAGTGCTTTATTTATTACTGCGCAATATGGTGTTTGTTACTTTGGTACGCAATTTATGCAACGTTTCGCATTTACTTGAGCTTTTGACGTTTATTGATATATTACAATAACATGATGGTTGTATTTTGCGTATATTTAGGAAATATATTTAATAATTAGACATGTAATTTGATCTTTAGTTCAAAATAATAACTATAATACGCTTTTATGATTGGTTGAACTGGTAATTATTTGTAATTTTGAAGTGAAATAATGTAGATAAATTGCCTGCAGAGATATTAAAAGATAATAAGTCAAATGATTGCTATGTGGCCTCACCCATTGGACCAAGAAGTTGACTTATTGCAAATAGGGGCACTCTATAGGGATATACCTTGTAATAAATTTAATACAAAGTTTATAAATCTGTTTAGATCGGTATTGAACTTTTTAATTAAACAACTTAACCCTGTATTCCCCAAAGGATTAGGCACCTCTAGTACATCCATATTTGGCCAGTTATGCTTAAGTCCCTGCATGCAACAAGGCGTAAGGGGGTAACCCTATGGCCATCGCCCGGACACAAATCTAAACCCCGGGCTGCAACAGAGAAATAAAAATAAAATAAAAAAGCTTTATTGACACAAAAATATTTTACAAGTTGATTTTGTTAAACAGTAGGTACAATTCTGCAATTGAACACAATTCGAATGACCACTAACACCTAAACTAGGCCGAGCCTGTACCTTAGGCGTTAGATCTTTCCCGGGTAACTATCTATAGACGTATACATTAAGATCTAATTAAACACTCGTAGTTATTACCTATTTTAACTTCAAAATTAAGGATTTTATAACAAAATTCTCCCCGTCATGTGACCGTTCCGCTTCATCGTTATAAACTATCCATTTGACGTTAGTTCACGCAATAATTGCAGGCGCAGGACGGCTAATGAAGTGATTTCACCCATGATCGGGCAATGCTGCTCGTTTCGACGTATTAGTGGGTAATCAGAGATGCTATGTGAACGGGCTATTATGGGGAATGTTTGTGAGTTGAGGGATAATTTAGTGGTTTAGTACCGTAAGTCATGGGCAGAGAGTAGGGTTATTTCGTAGAATGTGTATGATATGAACTTGGCCTAATTTGAGGACATTTTAACAAAGATGGTGACTATTCTTTTTGATCGTTTTTATTCGTGTTTTTTTTTTTATAATTCTATGATGCTAAATGCAGGAACTCATCATCTGCCTAGCTTTTTCCCAAATGAGGGGTCGGCTTCCATTTTAACCAGATGCAGCTAAATACCAGTATTTTACATGAAGCGACTGCCTAACTAACCTTCACAACCCAGCTACTGGATATTATGATACCCATATAAAACAAGAAAAAAATGCAGCAACTTTATAAAATTGTACCCATTAAGTATTGTAGGTATTGGCGCCGATTCCCTTGTTCACAAACTAAACTAAATTTAAATCAGAAGATAAACGTTAGTTTAGTCCTGTCAAATTAAGAAACTCCATAGACAGTTTAACGTGGTTAAAAAATTAGCAACTAAATTGACGTGAATTTACGTCAGGCGCTGACTAATTTGACAGGACTAAACTAATATTTATCGTCTGTCCTTTTCTTAATGAAACAGAAAGAAAAAGATGCACTGAACTTCAATTTAGTTTAGCTTGTGAACAAGGGAATCGGCGCCATTGTATATAGGTGGGACTGGTGTCCACAACTCCACCGCCAAGGAGTATAATTTGCGTACCCATTAGGTACTTCTACATCACCTCTATCTGATTCTAGACATGAAAATCGAACTGGAAACTTTGATGGTAGATACACAGTTACCATTTTGATGGGGCCTTAAGGATTTTGAGTCCCAAAGGAAATTATAATAAGAACTAAGGGTAGTATTCTCAAATGATAATAGTATTTGAATACTAAGAACGAGAGGAAGGGATTGGGGAAGGCCTTTGCCCTGATTGGATTACTAAAGCCTTGATATGAAAATAAATAGGTAAATTTTAACACGACTACTTACCTCAAAACCTGGTTAGTACACACGATGACGGGTCTCTGTGAGTTCTCCAGGTTATCCTTGAGCTGCAGAACAGCATGCACCCAGAGGAACTGGCCTGAACGACGCTGAAGCCGCAGCAGCGCGATGCAGGAGCGCTCTTGTTCGGATTGTGTTACTGTTGAGAAGGAATGGTCTATTTAGGAAAATATACGTTATGTTGTGGAATATAGGTACAGTAGGTCACATCAAGGAGTCGAAAGGTTAGCATCAATTGAACACCTATTTTGCTAAGGCTTTTGGGTTATGCAAAAACTCTGGACAACGAATGAAAAATAAGGTCCTCATAACTTAATACTGGTGTATACCTAGATCCTTTTTGTTGTTAGCAGACTTCTTCTCTAGGTCGACACTAGCAGAAGTTTACACAATTTTGGTAAAGCTATGGCGAAAATTAGCTAGTTTGATAGCAGGGAAGGGCTGCATGCCCAAGATGTGCTGTGCTGCACTCATGTCTCGTTATGATATAATTTTAAATCGACATTGCATTAAACATTGGAGGGGCCCGTGGCTAAATAATAACAGCCGCACAGGTCGATCGGTCAGGTTAAGCTACGCTTGCCGCGGTTGGTCTGTGGATGGGTGACCATCTTTACATACCGAGACCCCTCCGTGCCACGGAAAGCACGTTAAGCCGTTGGTCCCGGCTGTCATTCGTGGATCTTTGACAGTCGTTACGGGTAGTCAGAAGCCCGAAAGTCTTACAACCAGTCTTACCAAGGGGTATCGTATTACGCAGTAACTGGGTTGTGGAGGTCAGATAGGCAGTCGCTCCATGTAAAATACTGGTATTCAGCTGCATCCGGTTAGACTGGAAGCCGACCCCAACATAGTTGGGGAAAGGCTAGGCAGATGATGATTGCATTAAACATTAATTTGGTCAGTAGATACATTCGCACCGGAAATATAATGACGAGATTCTCAAGAATAAAATTATAGATGAAGCGTACATTTTACAACCATCTAAAAATAAATTACTAAGTATGTTCTTGCATTTTGACATTAAGCACCGTTATAAAGGATTCAACGAGTGGGTGTTATTTTTTGTTTCCATCAACTGTGTGTTCTATTTATAGCACATTTTTTACTTCGACTCATCACTTAGATAAATTGATACCTTGTTAGACTTCTTTGTCTAACAATATATTACCTGCCTACCTAATTTACATATTTTTTACACGTGCACTTGTAGTAAACTAAACCTTGTAATTCTCGAACTAAAAAAAAAATGGTACCTAAGTGTTCTCATTGGTTTAGTGGTAAGAGGAACAGGGTGTAAAAGTTTACTCATCCTCTATAGAAATAGGAGGATCCTCCGACCAGACGGGTGTTGTGACTGGTGGGCAACTGCCTGACGATTGATGCCGGGACGTTGTATATATGCTAGTTGCGCGGTAAACTCTGCTTGCGCGATGCAGTATTTGGCGTGACGTCAATATGATGCGTAGTTCGTATGTGGCGGTGTAGATTCCGCTACTGTCGTAAAGAGTATGGCAGCCATCATCATCATCAGCCGAGCGACGTCCACTACTGGACAAAGGCCTTCCTAAAGCATCGCCACTTCGACCGGTTCTGTGCTTCTACGCACCTTGGTTCAATGCCTAGTTTCAATCTTGGAATGTACCCCAAACTACACTATAGGTACCTAAGTACCTACATAGATCACTGCCTACTCTAAAGAAGGGGGATTTGTCATTCATTCAATAAGAGAAACAAGTTGTAAGAAATGAAATGACAAATAGATAAATACAATCTCAGTGTGAATAGTTATAATTGAATAGCCCTAAAATTAGAACGTCGTTAATTTAAAGATTATCGAGGTGCGGCTAACACCATCTTATACACTGACCCTTTAGTAACAAGAGACACGCTAATTACATTCAACAACTAACTTTATTACAAGGAAATAGAGTTTGAATTACCTTGAGTGTAGTCCTTTATTATACAAGGTGTTTGACTTTGACAATGATGTTATGACAGTAATTTACATGCGCCAGGAATGGACCGTCCCATCATACGAATCGCTGTACAAGGCATCCGATTCTTACGTCCATCGAATCGTCATAAATGGTATACTCGTTTGTTTGTCGATCATTTCGGAGATAAAATCGATTCTCGATTCGTATGACCGATGTTTACGCAATCAATTTGGTGTGTTTACCGATACCTAACGATGCTAATACGAGTTGTGATCATCGCTAGTTCGTTTTATTTGTTTATAGTTACTGTAGCGTTTTATTATGTTTGAACAGCTTTCCCTTACAAAGTTATTCGAGATTATTATTTATTACTAAACGATTGTAAGTATCGATGATTATTTATTGGTATTTAATCGCCGAGCCCTTTTTATAGTTTTGTAATACAAATAGTCGTTATTAATTTGAACACGATCGACTTAATATAGGCACGTACAGTTAAGTTAAATAGTATATCTTTTTTGCTGCAATCAATGGTTGCTTATGTATTTTTTAATCTGTTGCAGTTTGAAGAGCCAAAGGCAATATAAGGTGCCTATGAAACTTCAATGTTGACTATACCGAAGTAGCTATTACTTAGCTATGTATATACTTACCTATACCATACTGTTATCATTTATTATTATATACATAGATTAGGTGGGGCCCGTGGCTATATAATAACCGCCGCACAGGTCGACCGGTCAGGTTAAGCTACGCTTGACGCGATTGGTCTGTGGATGGGTGACCATCTTTACATACCGAGACCCCTCCGTGCCTTGGAAAGCACATTAAGCCGTTGGTCCCGGCTGTCATTCGTGGATCTTTGACAGTCATTACGGGTAGTCAGAAGCTTGAAGTCTTACCAAGGGATATCGTATTATAGTAACAACCAGTAACTGGTTTGTGGAGGTCAGATAGGCAGTCGCTCCATGTAAAATACTGGTATTCATCTGTATCCGGTTAGACTGGAAGCCGACCCCAACATAGTTGGGAAAAGGCTAGGCAGATGATGAGGTACGTACAATACTTTTACCTACTATAAAAATACATACTGTATACAGGGTTATTTTATATTGGCTAGCTAAACTCCGCAGATGCGTTAGGTATCGTACCGATATCGATAACCAATTTAAAATAACCCTGTATTATATCGTAAACAAACACCATTAATATTTGTTGTTTCATTACCATAAAACCGATTCTAATTTGATTATAGTAATTGGAATATTTATCAACCCGTGGGACATTCATTCAAATATAAAATCTAGTTACTCCTAAAATATACGAGAAGTCTATTAATAAGAGTTTCTATTACAAGAATAGGAATATTAATAGTGTTTATTATTTTTACATAAATTACTAAGTTATGTTAGCAAAGGAATTATTGATATACCTAATGTAGAGGGTGTTTTCGAATTCGTGACAGTGAAATTACATAGTTGAAAGGTGAATTGGTGATAAATACTTTACCTAGATAAGTTTACCTATTTTCTTTTCAATGTACTATCGCCAAAACCTATAAGTATCTGACCATTTTGAAAACAAAATCCCGTGCACATGATGACCACAGCTGCGTCCGTAAGTAAAACCAAAGAGGTTCCTTTTTAGGTCGACTAAATAATATGCGCTGCAAGCAGGAATAGTCCTTACGGTGATTAGATATAGATTTTGGCGATAGTACTTAAAATAATAGAACTCTAGTACATTTCACACCACAATTTGCAGTGTCATTCGTTCATAACAGAAGTCATAAAGAGTTTTGCTCTTAAATAAATAATCGTATTCGGACAACTCATAAATATGTCGCAGAATTAAAGCTCCTGTAGACCTGGCTGCGCGACACGAGTCCGGTAGAACAATTTCCATGAAGTTTTCATAGAAATTCTTCCACCAGATCGGGACGCGCCTCTCTGTGGGAACTTTTAAAATTCGCGGTTTCAAACTTAAATGTAGGTAATCAAGAACACCCTTTATGTACCCTGTGTGATTTACTGACTAAGGTCCGGTAACTTAACAGACGAGACTAACGGTAATATATTTATTAATATAAATATATTACTTATTTATGAACAATTATTTAAGTAATTAATTCATGTGCTACGAGTACCTCCACTGGATCCGTATTGGGATTGTCACATCATTAAATAATTGTTATTTATTATATACCTATGTGTTTTTACGCAGGATATGGTGGAGAAACCTTAGTAGGTAATACCTGCATAATTATTATTAATGTAGTCTGCTAATTAGTTATGTAAACAGATCTACATCTAGTTACTGTAATACTTATAGAATTGGTTCTTAAACCCATTGGTTCCCTCACAAATACGAAATGTACACTCATTCAATGCATTTAAAACTCAGCTCAGCCAGTATGTTAGACTTCTGAAGAAATAAATGCGTTGGTTGAGTCGGGTTTCAGATATGTTGATTAGTCTGTAACAGGTGATGTCGAACTGTTTGTAAATTTAAATTATGATTAGTATTGTTCTCAAGTCAGTGACATGTTATGTTTTCACTGAGAATAAAGTTTCTTAAAACCTAAAAAAGGTCTTGAAATCTGCGGAAAGCTAGAAACTATAAGAATCATAACATGCTCACTAGGTACTTTAATGTGAGCGCTTCAGCAAGCAGGACTACCTTCTTCTACCCTTATCTCTCTAGTTTTTAGTTCTAGGATATGCATTTTTTTTCACCGTTTTAAGACCTACAATGATACGATGTAAAAGTTCAACTTTATACCCAATATTAGAAATGAGATCAGCAGTGCGATTCTGTAACCATCTCACCGTGAAAACTTAGGTGAAGTGAGCGTGGAGTGAGCTGTCATTCACCTAACTTTTCACGGTGAGATTTTTACAGAATCGATCGGTAGATTGAGCCAAAATACCCTGCCTTTTTAACTTCGTAAATAAATCATATGTAGTTACACGTTTTTAATAAAAATCAGGCTAAACAAACATTACCTACTCCGATGTGTTTATACCATCGATAGTATACTCATAATAAACTAAAAGCAATATAATGTAAATGAAATATTTCAAAGGACAGTATTACGCCTGCTCTATGACAATTAATTAAACCCAAGACATTTGTATCTGATTGCAATAAGTAATAAATTGTGTTTCCTGTGACAAAGAATGCTAATAAATGCTTAATATGGCTCGAGATTATCTTGCTGAAATTAATATTATGGGGTTCCGTATGGAGTTTCTATATAAATATCAACGAATTAATTTAGTCCCAACATTAAGTTAAACTTAAACTTACCGTGAGGAAAGTCAAAAGCTTTGTAGGGTTGCCAAAAACTCCGACTGTCCGAATTAATAAAAAAGCGATAATCACATAAGGCTCTAATCACAACGAGGAGGGTCAATTGGTATCATCAGTATATAATAAATGTACCTATTGTTCTGATTCTATACCCCATACAATAGAGTATGTAGTAAAGATGATGTTCAAATACATTAGTCGCTTTTAACAAAGAGAAAAGAGAGGACTTTACACTATAGATTCATAACATTTACTAAGTATCAGTGAAGATAATAATTACCATGCTTCAACGGAACCACTAACGTGTTAGGCCATTTCACACTTGAGATTTAACGCGTAGGTATGATGATAACGCAATAACTTAGAAATTATTATGATTGAGGATTTGAAATTAAAATATGGTTACATTACTGTACCTATATTATCCAACACTATTTTTAGCGTAGAGTACAGTTTTCTTCTCCTTTCTTCTAAACAGACATGTTTGGAAATAAATTGTGTCAATAGCCGTAGAATATAACCAAGCAATAAAAGTGACCACTTTTTTCACGTTTTTCGTGTACGGTCACCAAAGGAGATAAGTAACCAGGGGGCCTACTCCGAAGTACAAAGTGCGAATGTTCGTATCGGACCGACACATGGCCGAACCGAATATTATTGAAAAATGCGAAAAAAGTTCGGATCGGCTCTGTTGGGTCGGGACCATAGTCGTAGTCTAGGAGTGTAGGATCGGAACCGACTGAACCAAATAGTAACTTCGTAGCAGGAAACGGCCGAACATTCGGCCGATACTACTTCGGAGTAGACCCCCTGGGTCGTCGAATATAGTTGAAGTGTAGTAAGAAGCCGATGGATGTTTTCGAACAAAATTCAATTTAATTAATACAAAACAAACAGTTCTTTTATTAAACTAAATATAATTTCATTCGAAAACACCTATCGGTTTCTTACTACGAGTAAACTTCAACTAAATATCCGAGGACCCTGGTTACTTATCTCCTTTGCTGACTGTACTCATGCGCTAAGTTACTGCCGCTAGACAAAGCCTTGCCAACTTACGTGGCTAGATAGACAGACAGTGTAAACGACGCCTTATGTCATATATATAATAACAATAATAATAACCCGGTGTAATAAACGTTTGATGTAGGGATATTAATAGATATAAAGCATTCTACATTCCTCGTAAAACATATGAATTGGTCTTTTGAGGTAGTTAAGCAAGCAATTGATGTATTCTTGACAAAGCTGTAAATCATAGGTCATTACGGTTTCAATTAAATAGCCACTGTTTGTTTGTTTTGATTTACTACATATATTAGTGCCTACAGTAAAATATATATTTATAAGTCACAAGTAATCTATTTCATAACAAAATACCTACATTGTGTTGAAAATATGACAGTGATGATAAATTAAATAACAATAACATAAAAAAAAACATTCATATTTAAAATTTCAGACAGATAGTTCAGACCCTTTATTCATAAACGTTGCTTGAAGTTAGGTAGTGATTAGCGACTGTTTAACCATAAATTTTTGACGTTTAAACGTGTCTTATTTATTACCCCTTATTAATAGTAGCAAAGACAAGTAAACGTAGATTTTAAACTTAAGCTCAAGAAAAAATTCCAGCAGGTTTTTAGGGCACAAAAACTATTGATGTTTGTACCCACACTTACAAAAATGAATAGGTACTGACAAAGCAACAATACTATTTGTAGAAGATATCAATCACAAAAACTAATAATAAAACGCAATCAAAGCAGTTACCGCTAAAGCAAACCCAATATAATTTCCAAAGGTCACCGCACAAGCAGAGAACCGTCCTTGTCATTACCTATTATCGAATCATTCGAATGATGACTCGACTACGATGCATTGCCAAGTACGATTCCGATTCAACAAAGTTCGTAAATCGAATCCGTCATTCGAATATACGTCTTATGTCGACGTGACAGCTGAATTATTTCATATTTCGAAGTAAGAATGTACGTTTGTAGGAGAGTAATGAGGGTTAATGCCAGCCGATCATTTGTGCAATCTCGACTGTTGGTTTTAGAGGAAGAGATTGACGACTGCTGCGATTGTAGGTCGGCAAACTGCCAGTATGTTTATTCCCAAGTACATACCGGTATGTTTGGCTAAAGTGGGTTTGATTTGCGAGCTGTATTCAGAGCTCTGCCTACGCGCACCTTAACGAATGACATAATGATATGAATGTAAATTGTAGTAATTAATTCTCATTCTAACTAGAAATAGGCGTAGATTTAGATTAAATGTTCGACACGTAAGTTATGAGCTCCGTATTTCAGTGGACTGATGTTTTGAACGTTTGATCAGTTTCAGTTCAAATTCTAATGTTAGTTGAAATCTACATATTTTGATACTAAATTACCATTTTCATTAACATAATATTCAAACACTCGATGGATGATATCCGTGTCTAGAATATAATTTTATCCGCTATTTGCATCACAATAAGTTATACATCAGTTATTTCATTACTCGTCGATAGTTTATTGCTGTACCATCCTCTATTTGCCTGACATTTGACTTATGAACATCTTAGCGCGAATCCTCCGAAAGTGTTCCAATTTCGGATTTACCAAGTTTGCGTCAAGCGCGAAGTCACGAGTTTCGAGTAAGATTTTGAAAACGGAACATTATATTGTGGACATAGGGTTGGGATTCGTTCAGTAATATTTAGTCGAGTGCTCGATTTAGACGATATAATCGCTCACGTAAGGGAAGGTTCACACACGATCGTCACGTCGCTGTCGCGCCAAGTCGTCGACTTTCTCTAACGTGTGTTGATAAGTTTGCGTTAAACGTTTTTGTGTTGTCGTAGGTTATCGAGCGATCGCACGTGATGTGCCCGATAGTCGATTGTCATCTTTTTGCAACATTGGTTTTGCTAGTGTCTACCTAAATGTTTGGCACATGGCGTGAGCTGTAGTTGTCTTGCCAACATCATCAAGTAGATATGTTCATTCAGGAGCGCTGTTTTTGCTTTTTGCTTTCTCTAGTAAAAGGTCTCGATCTACGGTCAGGCAACGATGGGAGACAACTTCCTGTTAATTTTACTTAGATACATACATGTAGATCTAATAGTTATTTCTTGCACGGATTCATTTTTAAAACGCAGCACATACATACGTACGTATCTAAATAAACCCTGTCTGTACCTTTTGACGCCAAACGGATTTCGTTGTTTGGCATACGGTAGACCATGACTTGGTTAGGACAAAAGATACTTTTTATTCCGGTGGTATGTTCCTGTGTTATAATTCCTAGCACCCACACTTGTGCAGCAAAGATTAATACCTATTGAGCATAGATATCATTTGCAAAAAAAAAAAAAAATTGCTAAAATGTGACCAAAATGAAGCCAAACTTTTTAATTCTTTCATAAACAATAAAAGTTCCCACGCTTTTCGTCTATGGGACACTAAGATCCTACATCATTAATCACAAACAATGGACGCATGCGCGGTCGTTTAGAGATCTATTAAAGCGTGCAGTTTACTGCGAGATTGACGGGTTCAGCCGGCGCACGAGTTGATGTTATGGAATTACGTTAGGAGCACTATGTGTATCTAGATTACGGTTTTTAATGTTTTTTTTGGTGTATGGTTACGTTAGCTAGCACGGTTCTTGATTTTATCTAAAACTTAACCTACTAAACCCTTACTACTCTGGTGTCGACAGGTATGATGTCTTCATGAAAAGCTACAAGTTAAGTTGCACTTGCAGTTTGTGAGTTCGTGGATAGGCGACTTCGTGGGAAAGGCTAGGCAATCAATTTGCGTAGCCTTTCCCGACTATGCTGGGGTCGGCTTCCAGTCTAACCGGATGCAGCTGAATACCAGTATTTTACATGGAGCGACTGCCTATCTGACCTCCACCACCCAGTTACTGGGTAATACGATACCCCTTGGTAAGACTGGTTGTCAGACTTTCGGGTTTCTGACGACCCGTAACGACTGTCAAAGATCCAAGAATGACAGCCGGGACCAACGGTTTAATGTATTTTCCGAGGCATGGAGTGGTCTCGGTATGTAAAGATGGTCACCCATCCATGGACTGACCCCGGCAAGCGTAGCTTAACCTGATAGATCGACTCGTGCGGCTGTTATTACTTAGCCACGGTGGATACACGACCATTCATTACACATTGAGTACCTTCTGTGCTTTGACACCATTCTGTCGTTATTGTTTTACAAATAGCTACAAACTAGGTACAACCATTTAAAAAAAGTAAATAGTCAGAAACCCTGACTGTTTGACAACTAGTCTAACCTTCGTAGAGTATCTGCATTACCCAAGATTGTGGAGGTCAGATGGCAGTTACTTTATATGTAACATTTTAATATTCAGCCGGATCTATTCAGACAGAGAGCCAACACCTACCGTTTAGAGAAAAGGTTACCTACACGAAGCTGTTGTTGCATTTAAATTGTAATTTTGTGGTGTGCAATAAAAAAATATAGAACTTGTTTTGTGATCGGGGTGGGTCACTTTATTGAAGAGGCTTCCATTAAGGGTTAAACCACAGATATAGATAGACATAGATAACGCAAGTATCACACAAATATAGATAGGGTTAAATTCTTATATTTTGGCCCCCATTTCACAAGACAACGTGCTCATGTCGGAGACTCTTGGCAAGCTCCTATCATAAAGGTCGAAGGTGCCTCACTGCGGTACCTCGCGGTCGCGGTTGAGTTTGCTACCTCGATGTCACCTCCATGTAAAACAAATGCATGCTACACACGCACACACATGCTAGAGTTCCGGGCAGTTCCGGTTATTTAAAAAAAAATCACAGTCTGAAGGCCAAATCTCGTAATTTAAAACGTTCAAAATCTAGTCGCAGTGTCATCTCGGCGACAAATAAATGTCAAAAACTTGTCAAAATGTAGGGAAATTTGAGGTATTTTTGACAGATTGTGAACATTCTTAAAATTACGAGAATTGCCCCTCTGATCTCAGTCACAATCTGTCAAAAAACCTCTAATTTCGCTACATTTTTGCAAATATTTTGACATTGATGGTGACTAGATTTTGAACGTTTTTGACGGGAATTAGTCTTCAGACATCGGTAAACTCCCAAGCAACCCACGATATTTCGCAGTGAGCTATCCTTCGGCATGTGCGTGCGTGTCTATTAGCTTGCATTTGTTTGTTTGTGCGACATGTAATTACTCTATCAGCGATAGCACTAGGAAGTGGTGAAGGGCGGGCGTTTTTGGGAGACAGTCTTTTGTAATTTTGAAAAGTGCTGATTCTCAGCCTAATTTGAATAAATGACTTTTGATTTTGATTTTCTAAGTGTCAACCTGTCACGCTGCTACGTTAGTGACAGTCTGCCACATAGGTCTGTTAGAACGGGGGAGTTCGTATATTATAAACTTAACGAATGCTTTAAAAGAATGCTTACTTAACCGATGTTTGCTCTGCGCCTCCTTGCAGCAGTCAGGATGTAGCAGATGGTACCAGCTCACGCCGTGCAGTGAACTTCTCTCCCAGCCAAGATGCCATTCACTACTGGACAAACAAAAGAAATATTATTAGCATTGGACTCGATATAATAGTTGTAATTTTTTGTAGTTTTTTTTTGTATTGTAGTGTTTTTTTTTAGTATTTATTTTTGTTTTTTATTCGTATATTTGGTAACGCTCGCTGTAAGGAAGACCATACAGCATTTAGCATTATCTGTTACCATGGCGTTTAAAAGGCACATTGATCACACAGGAATGCTGATATGAGTGAACGAAACAAAATTTATTTTAAACTCGATGAGCACATTACAAACAACAAATTAAACTAAACGTCCTTTGCATATTATGTAAAGGACGTTTAGTTTAATTTGTTGTTTTGTAGTTGAATGACTTAACTAAACGTCATCATCACCGGTCATGGCTAAAGTAGCCTACTTTGAAGTAGCCATGATTAAACTAAACTAAACGTCCTTCTTGTTGCATGAATAGGCAGCCTACTCATGAAAAGAAAAAAAAAATTGAACAAACGTACCTACAGACGCCAGCACATCCAGCTACCCAAAACTGTCAAATTTTCCAATCAACCTTAAACCTTTAGCGATAAAGTTGAAATTATACTAAAGAAATTTGACAGCTTGTAGTAGCTTGATGTGCTGGCGTCTGTACTTTGAAAAATGATACCCATACTATCTTAGTCCACTGACAGATGGAGGTGAGATACTAAGTCATGCCTGCACCCGGATCTCTGTCTTACGCAAATTCACGTATAAAATGAAGTATATGAGAATCTAACGAATGATTGCGCTAACTTAATTAATTACGCTAATTTGTATGCACTATTGCATGATTTCAAGAGTCCTTTTAATAATTCAGTTCTTAATTTGTTTGATTAATTCGTGATTGAATATCATAAAATGTGTAACATACTAATGAACTAAAAATAAATCAATTCTAAGTAATGAACATAGAATTTCGTAAACATCAAATTGGATTTAGTTCAATTAATAAGCGGCCAAGTGCGAGTCGGACTCACACCCGAAGGGTTCCGTACCTCCATACTGACACTATAATATTTATTTGACGCGTGTCTTATCTTTGTCTTCTCCCTTTAATTTTAAACTTTATTTAATGTTATTTTTATTATTTGTTGTTATAGCGGCAATAGTACAAACTCTGTGAAAATTTCAAGTGTCTTCCTATAACGGTGCAGCGGTATTTACAACGCCACATGCGAACAACGCGTCATACTGACGTCATGCAAATCCTGCATCTCGCAAGCAGAGTTTATCGCGCAATTAGCATATATACTTCATCATTCCTTCCTTCATCAGCCCGATTCATTGGGCAATTGCCCGCCAGAAACAACACGCGTCGGGTCGGAGGATCCTCCCTTTTCTATGGAGGATGAGTGAACTTCACACCCTGTTCCTCATACCTCTATAACGGTTCAAAAGAAATAGTCCTGTGACAGATGGCCGGATGAACGGAGTAATAGGGTCTCGTTGGCACCCTTTGGGTACGGAACCCTTATAATAATTATATTAAAACTAGCTTAGTTTCAAGGCAAAGATTCAGAGACTAAAGACTAAAAACATAGACAATAATTAATAAGAAATCAGACCAGTGTTTCTGGCTATTATGCAAACATTAGAGAACTATCGAACGAAGTATTGTAGTTGTTCAAGGTCTACATGATTGATGGTTGAGATGACCCCAACAGATTGTATTTGTATTTCAAGTTCATATTCATTTTACTTTTAATCGATGTTGATTTGGTAATTTCGGGTATTTGTTTTTTAATTGTTTTAGGGCTATTAATCTATTATTTGTTTCAAAGGTCTGTGGTTTTTTATCATTGAACTATGGACAAGATTCCAAACTTATTTAGAAAGGTTATAATGAAATATTATACTTTAAATAGTGCTATATGTTATAAATAGTGTTGTTTAAATGGTGCTATGTGTATATGTTACTTTGCTCTCTAGCAATATAACATAAAGGACAACAAAATTTATATTTCTGGTAGGTACCTACATAGGTAATATTTTTTTAAGAGGTTAAAAAAATATTACCTATGTAGGTACCAGAAATATAAATTTACATTTACAGTCACGAGCAAAAGTATGTATACACTCGGCTTTATTCAAAAGCGATTTACTCCTTTATTTTTGAATGAAATTTTATGTTGTTACGATCATAGCATTTTCGAACCCATAGGTTTATGTAATGTGTCGTATTTTAAGGTTGCATTCGTTATTTCACGAAAAAATCGCAATTGAAAGTTGCCGGTTGAAGGTGAAGTGTTGACATATTGGTGCTCGTGACTGCGCATAGGTGTGACCAGTGAGTGGAAACGCCGGGTGGGGACGCCCTAGGAGGACATAGGTATAGTGACCTTATTGGTGATGTTCTTCTGAAAGGTCAGGAGCATAGTACTCGCCATCGGGGTTCTTTTAGGACCAGATGTATGAATGTAAATGAGGCAAAATGAGTATGTAAGAACCGTAGCAGGTGGCGTGCTCTAATTTCTGCCTACCCTCATGGGTATAAGGCGTGAGTTTACTTTATGTTTATAAATATTAGAAAAATACCTTTTCGAACTTTTCAAATTAGAATTAACTTGTCATCAGTGTTTCAAGTTCATTTAATTGCTGATGGTGGATCAGTTTTAGGAAGCCTTATATATAATCAGCCTATTTTTCCACTGCTGAGACTCAGGCCTTCTCTCTGTTAGAGGGAGTGGGCCGTAATTCACCATGCGGAGCCCAGTGCGGGTAAGTGGATGTCACAAGCCTTAAAGCTGAAACCCTTTGGCTTCCTAAAATTCCTTTACTTAAAATACATTACCTAGTAAACAAAATCAAAATCAATCAAAATCAAAAGTCATTTATTCAAATTAGGCTGAGAATCAGCACTTTTCGAACGTCAAAATTACAAAAGGCAGTCCCCCAAAAACGCCCGCCCTTCACCACTTCCTAGTGCTATCGCTGGGAAGAAGAAGTGGCGCAACAAACTCCCCAGCAGCACAGCTGTCAAACAAAATGCAATATTGGTTTTTTGTTTAGGCATTTAAATTTGACCTTAAGCACACACACTGCGACTGCTGCACTAACAGTGTAGCGATTGGGTCATACACACAACACTTTGTTTTCTTTACCAACGCAGATCTCTTCAAAATCCCAAGTGGATTGTTAGCTGTCTTTAGTTAAACTGTTCAATTATCTTTATTCAAATAATATCGACCTTACTACAACACAATAAGAGTTAACAATTATTTGATTAGCTGATAAAGCGATTGTAATCGATATGACGCTAATATTTGCATTTATCTTACTAACTATTAAACGCTTCTAGTTAAGAGTTTTCTTCTCACAATGTGGGTCATTGGCAATACTCTACAGTGGTAATAATAACTCATTATATTTATCTAAATACGAATTTGTGACTGTCATTTTTGAAAACGGTAATAGATGCAATATTTTGATAGTGGTGTAATTAGGAATAAATAGCTTTTTGATTTGCATTAATATCATTATATCTCACGAAAGTAAAAGTTTGTAGATTGGTTTCAAATGATTGCTCTCAAGAACAAAATATTGTGTTAGTTATTTGTCTTGTTGTTTCTCTTGACATTTTGTGTTCACTCTATCATCGCCATTATTTCAATCTGTCTCACGGCCCTACTCTTGTTCTTGGTGTCGGTGACGCGACAGTATTTCAAGTCTTGTTGGCACAAAACTTCGCTACATCCACGGCGTCGTAGACTTTGACAGCATGAAGGCACTACTGGGTTGGTAAGAATAGCTACTCCGTTTCTTTACACCTACGACATTTATTTATTTTTTGACGGCACGGTTGGCGCAATGGTTAAGCGATTGACTGCTGCGCTGCGTGTCGCGGGTTCGATTCCCGCACGGAACAAATATTTGTATGACCTACAAGTAGTTGTTCCAGGTCTGGCTGTTTGTGTATGTGAGTTAGGATGTTTGTAAACGCACCAACAATACAGGAGAAATTCTTAGTGTGGGGCAACGTTTTTAAAAAAAAATAAAAAAAATCAGCCCCTACTCCTAATATTCTGTGATTTTAGCATGAATTAATAGTCATTCATTTTAAATTGCTCATTCGGAACTGCATCTAGGTCCAGAACTATGGTCATCATGTACTCTTTAGCTGATTTTCCAATTGTACGTTTTAGCAGGACCTCATTCGTCACATAAAGTATACAATTATTTACCTATCTATTTGCCTTTAGGAAAACTGGTACTAGTAGTGACTCTTAACCTTTATCTGCAATAGATTTTCAATGAATGATAAATAATTATATTATTTAACTGTTCAATTATTTAAGAGTACATTTCGTAGAAGCTGTTGATATTTGATCGGGATTAAACTACGATATTATGAGTAGGTATAATATCCAAGGCAACTGCCGCCTTTGAGATGTATAAACAATCAATCAAATAATTTTAAATGTATTTATTGTTGCATGTGAGGACGTATAAGGCGGACTACCTATTTTGAGAAGATCTTACAAGCCATTATATAATCGATTAATCAAATTTATACTAATAAAATACCTGAAGACCAAAATAGAAGAAGAAAAATAATAAGTAAACCTTTTTTGTTTGAATACAGTAATCTATGGAACTAGAGGGTAAGTTATAGTAGAGGAGCTTGTGGCTAAGTAATAACAGCCGCACGGATCAATCAATCAGGTTAAGCTACGCTTGCCGCGGTTGGTCCGTGGATGGGTGACCATTTTCACAAACCAAGACCCCTCCGTGTCTCGGAAAGCACGTTTAGCCGTTGGTCCCGGCTGTCATTCGTGGATCTTTGACAGTCGTTACGGGTCGTCAGTAGCCCGAAAGTCTGACAACCAGTCTTACCAAGGGTATCGTATTACCCAGTCACTGGGTTGTGGAGGTCAGATAGGCAGTCGCTCCTAGTAAAATTTTGGTATTTAGCTGCATCCGGTTAAACTGGAAGTCGACCCCAATATAGTTGGGAAAAGGCTAGGCAGATGATGACAGTAATCTATGGCACAACCAAAAATTATGAAAAAAATATTTTTGACTTTGGTAGCCCAGTTCTTGAGGAAGGTATATAAAACACAGTGCGACCCTTAGGAGCCGAGCAAAAAGAAGAAAAATACAAAAGAACGATAAGCAAAAACCAATTAATAGCACGGGCGGGCGATGCGATGCTATAGGTTATATTTTATGTAATTGGTCTATATCTACTGCTGAACAAGCGTGCCACAATTTTTTCTCGAGTAGTGTTTGACCACCAAAATATTTTTTAAAATATAAACAGCAGCTACTCAAGGAAGATCGTGTTAAGGCCTGCAGGTCATTATGGTCAATTCGGATATTAGACACGGAAGCATTCCAAGTAATTATTATTTCAAATTAAAGTAGTATAAATAACACAACCAGAAGTCAAGTCCACAGTCCAACACAAAGCGAACAAACATTCAAATCATTATTATATTAATAATCAATATTAAAATCACCCGCTAAGCGTACGGCAACAACTCATAACTATACAAGTGAATATTTGCATCTCTGTGACGTAGAGGCTCATTGAAAAGCGCACACTGTCGCTAAAGACAGAACAATAATGTTTACGACCACCAGATGCAATAGAACATTATAGACTATGTGACATATGGTCGTGCGTGATCCGCTTAACATATAAATCATAGATTATTATAAGGTAGGGCTTCACTGGTGACGATTCGGGTCGTCGCGGCGTCGGTTAATTCACAGATATATCCCAGAATGTGGTTAGGTGTGTAGATCTTAATTTATTTTATTGTTCTTTGTTTCTTAATGTTAATTGCTTTACATACTATTGTATAGAATCAAGTTTTTCTACAACTGAACAGGCAATTGTGCTGCTGGGGACTTTGTTGCGTCACTGATTCTTCCCAGCTAAAGCGCTGGGAAGTGGTGAAGGACGGGCGTTTTGGGGGACTGTCTTTTGTAATTTTGACGTTCGAAAACTGCTGATTCTCAGCCTAGTTTGAATAAATGACTTTTGAATTTGATTATTGAGGTCGGTTGTCCCAAAAATCAATTTATTTCTACGAGAAGCTTTTGGCCTACTTTTCAGCTTAGATCGTATTAGGACTGTTTCCTAAGTTTAACTTTATTCCTAGTTAGCATATACGAAAGAGCTCCAAAATCACCTTTGCGTCGCAAAAGTGCCAATGTATATGTCTTTAATACGATTTTAGGGCAAACGTGCTTTTTGTCAGTCCACAGTTTCAACTATTACGTCATGGGCATTTACCTGACATTGTCATGGGTTTGTGAAGGCATACAGCTTTTAGGACATCTTATTCTTTACTATATAAACCCGTAAAGTTTTCAGTATGTATCTTCTGCCCATTTCTTAACCGTACATCATCATATTATCAACCATCATATATTTTTTGAAACCGTTTTGGGCTAAGCCACAGTGTTTTACAATTTTGATTTTAGCTTTTATTTTGGGCAATGAGTATAGGCCTTCTCCCTCTTTTTTTTTTTTTTTGAGGATGGGAAATCTTCAAATGACCCCTCCCGCTCAGGGTGGAGAAGGGAGTGTCAGACTCTTACTGACTAAAACCCACCCGTGCTCCTTCCTTAGTCCTTTATGTTCCAGGGCAGCGGTAACCCTTTCGGACCGTCCCGCTACCCTGGCAGGCTTCGGCCCTATCGGGCCCCGTCACTCGTGCTGACATCTCTGGCCTTCTCCCTCTTGTGCTAAGATTCCCTGGTCTGTGCGAGTCTCATCCAGGCTTACAAACTTCGTGTGTATTAGCTTTGAAATAATCTATGATTATAAACGACTGGTTCAAATCGTACAGACTTGTCTGTTAATTAATAAGGAGTCTGTTATAGTATGGCGTCATACTTGGCATCATTTATGTTAAATCCGTTTGTATTTTATGTTTAAATCAAGTTAAGTTATTGGAAATGTTCATTATAAATAAAGTGGTAGGAATATAATAACATATTTGATGGGTTTACAAATGTTATTATGAGTTGTATTGATTTTCGTTTAACAACCAAATCGTTCTTCGATTTCATTTTAAAATGTGACTACTAGAATCATTTGAAGATAATTTGGTTTAGAGTTAAGTATATATTTTTTACTTACAAAATTTTACATACACTTCAATATCCTACCTATATTTTGATATGTTTAAGTAAAATCTTTTATATGGCCCAAAAACGCATAAACTGTTTCAGTAACATCTGGGTTAATATATCTCCATCCATTTATCATGTCATCAGTATCATTGACGGCAGCATTACTTGTAGAATATCTATAGATTAATATATGTAGTGAATTCACGTACTGGTATGTCTAATGCAGTCTTTTGAAATGAAATAGCAGTATCTCTTGACTAATTCTTTTCTTATAGTTAGCCCAATATATACTTTTGATTTCTCATAATTCTAAGTATTTTCTATAGGTAAAATACTTCTGAAAGCCTAGATCTAGCCTAAGATTTCAAAAATAAACCAGTGTGCTCACCGCTCTAATACAGAGTTTCACGGGAGCTTGTAACTTTGTCATTGTATGCAAAGTCTGTCCGTTTCCGAGCAGGTGACAGCCGTGTTTACATTTCAACACCAGACACGGAAATATAGTGCAATGAAAGGCCCGATGGCTTGAGCATTTGAATAAATTAGATATTAATTATGTTGTTATTGGTTGGGTTGGGTACTTATAAGGACAGCTAAGTAGCCAGAAATATCTAACGTGGGAATACAATTGAACGAACGTGAAGGTATCTCAATGATATCATTTTGCAAAGATTTAATCGAGCGATTGATATAGAATTAAAGTCCATATTCTTCTGCAGAATCAGCCTATAATGTTTCCACTGCTGGGACACAGGCCTCCTCTCGGTGAGAGGGAGGTCACTCCCTCTCTCCCTCCCTCCCACACGGGCCCAGTACGGGTTGGTAGATGTGTCTTCGAAATGATGGGTCTAGGACATGTTGGTTTCCTCACGGTGTTTTCCTTCACCGTTTTGAGAGCAGTGGTGATAAAATTATTTACACAAAGTAAAGCGCCACTGGCCACCACTGCTCTGAGGGGCAATTCTCATAATTTTAAGAACGTTCACAGTCTGAGGGGCAATTCTCGTAATTTTAAGAACGTTCACAGTCTGATCTTAGTCTCAATCTGTCAAAAATACCTCTAATTTCCCTACATTTTGACAAGTTTTTGACGTTTGTTTGTCGCCGAGATGAGACTGCGACTAGATTTTGAAAGTTTTAAATTACGAGAATACGCCTTCTGATCTCAGTCTCAATCTGTCAAAAAAACCTAAAATTTCGCTACATTTTGACAAGTTTTTGACATTTGTTTGTCGCTGAGATGAGACTGCCACTAGATTTTGAACGTTTTAAATTACGAGAATTACCCCTCTGATGACTAATAAACTAATCAAACAAATGAAGATCGAAAATCCAATACTCCCGTTGAATAGTTCCGAAGCAAATGTAAATGACGCTGAAGCGTATATCTGACATTGCCCATTACAAAAGCAACACCCTTTCAACAACATTATTCTCTACGTATAAATTTCACATTTCAAGCCGACAGCTGCATAAAAAACGTCAGATTATTTGTACTTGAATGTCGAGTGCGACTCATCTCTTTACCCTTGCATATATTTCAACTCGTCTTATTATTTCGTGCCATTGAATGCTGGTGACGAACTGACGACATGCATGAATATGAAGCAAGCTCAATAGAGATGTTGTCATACATTTCAGCCTTTGATGGACACTGGTCCTTTGACAGTTACACATAGTGTATTGTTTATTGTTTGCGGGAGCCTTGAACCAGTAGGGTGTTTGTTGGTTGTAGTTCATGTAAATCTAGATCGCGTGCTTGGAAGGCAGTTCTTGGCTTGTTAATGGTAATGTTTTGGCAAAATAAAAGATGCTGGCGGCTTCTTTATGAAAAGTGGATTTATGATGAAAAGTGTTACCCATCAGGTTTTTGGGGATATTTATTTTATTAATTATGTACACACAGTAAAATACATATTGATATGACATAATCATAATATGAATACAAAGGTACTGCTTATTTCTTAAGAAATTTCTTCCAGCAGACCTGCGAAAGGAGAAGTAAATGAGATGTTTTTAAAAGACAAAGTTTAAAGACCTAAATTGTGTACGGGCTTTCCAGGGAATGCTTATGCGAATCCCGCAACCCCGGCCATAGATAGAGGTGTAACACCGCGGTGGTTTTAGCCGGTAGGAGTCCCCCATGATGGAGGAATTCCATGAGGATTTCCAACGACATGTATGAATTTGAACCTATAATTCAAATTCATACATGGTCTTATAAATAGATAAATAAAATGACCAATAAATGGCCTCATCACATTCTGCCACGTGGGGCGCGAAAATATCAGGTAAGTACTGCTACTACGAGATTTCTTTCTAAAAGTACCAAATCACTAAGTTGGGCTAGCATTTTGGTGACCGCAGTTAGTGAGAGGATTTCCTAACACCAACAGCAGAGTAGTTGTTTAGGCTGAATGCTCAAGAACCGTCTGACGTCTCTCACATATTTTAGTAAACTTACTTGGTATCAATATGCAGTATCTTCATGTCCATGGCGTGCACGGTGGTGAACACGTTGGTGGCGCCGTGCACCACGCACTCGCGCGTCTCGGGCATGGCCAGTGGCGTGCACACCGCGAGGAACACTGGCTCGTTGCGGCTACACAGTGGCAGGTATGACACGTAGTGGCCTCGGACTAGTATTACCTAGAAAAGAAAAACATTTGGATTAGATGTTTGAATTGATTCAGCAATGCGATTCTGTAACTATCTCACCGTGAAAACTCAGGTGAAGTGAGCGTGGAGTGAGCTGTCATTCTAACTAATGCTAGGGATTAACACTATTGACAGCTCACTTCACCTAACTTTTCACGGTGAGATTTTTACAGAATCGATCGGCTGATCAAAACTCATGTCATTTGGAAACATCAATACAAAGAAGATGTTTCATTCAAGTGTTATGTGAAAAATGCGAAAAATACTCGTAGAGAACTTCCTACTAATCCTACGAATATGATTAACGTGAAAGTTTGTATAGATGGATGGATGGATGATTGTTACTCTTTCACGCAAAACTACTGAACGGATATGGATGACATTAAGCACACAGATGTTTTATAACCAGGATTAACTTATAGGATACTTTTTATCCCGATATTCCAACGGAATCGAAACTTATGCGGGTGAAACCGCGGGGCGCAGCTAGTATGAAATAAAGTAACTTTTCTCTGTAAAGACTAAGTTCAAGATCCTATTTCAATTCCAATGCATATAAAAGTGACGATAAAACATAGATAAAATACCAACAAATCGTACACCGATACAATCAATTTAGGTCTGAAGGAACATCTAAAAGTCAAGGGGAAATTTTACAAGATGTACAGCGTTTTAGCACGAGCTTTTCTACAAAGTCTAATATCTATTCAGAAGGCGTATCTTTACCCAAGACAGGAAGGGAAGGAAGGATGGGTTATCGTATTACCCAGTAACTGGGTTGCAAAGGTCAGATAGTCCGTCTCTTCATGTAAAGCCGACCCCACCATAGCTGGGAAAAGGCTAAGCATGATGAAAACGTATCTTTGCTGGTATAAAATAACTTTTGTCTACTCTTCGTTTGAAGTCCTATCGTATCTGAATACATATCACACGTGTTCATCAAAGCTACTACACGCACATCGAAACAAAACCATATCACTATCGAGTTACATCAAGGCCTTTAAAAAGCTTTTTACCACCGACACACACTGTGACCCGTTCACTAGTTGGGCGTGGTACTTTGACTTGACATTCTTTAAACTTTTAACTACAATGGTTCCATACAATAGTTCACAGTTCAGCCACTCACTGACGCGATCTTCGATCCGGATTCGAACAACCTTGAACGATATTTTATTGTGTATTGAACTATCGTATTCATAGTATCGATTTTGTTTAGGAGAATCGAGTTGGGGAGATTTGATGCGCGGTGTGTGGTTGTGATTAATGGTTTTGGTTTTAACTTTTAATTGATTTTGAAAGGACTTGTGGAGTTGTATTTGAGTAACGTCTGCGGAGATCAATATTGGATTCTCCTAACTTTGAAGTACTAAAGGTGGCGTTCTATGTATGGAAAAAGTTGTACCTATTAGAGAAGTGAAGATTGCTTCAGGTTTTTATGTATGGCCGCTGAGATTGTATCATGAATGATGCTGATTAAATTCATTCTTTCTTCTTATTCATAACATTGCACATAGCATAATCAGCCTATAATGTTCCCACTGCTGGGACATTCTCTCTGTGAGAGGGAGTGGGCTTTAATCCACCACGCGGGCCCAGTGCGGGTTGGCAGATGTCGCATGTCTTCGAATTTGTGGTTCTAGGACATGCCGGTTTCCTCACTATGTTTTCCTTAATTTATTTTATTTTTTTACGTTTTTACATATCTCAGGACCTCTCGGTCTCGGTCCTTTGGAAGGCGTACGTGGGGCCGAAGCCATCTCGCAGAGGTCCTTTAGGAAATTTTAATGGAATGCGGCACCAGCCGACGATTATCCCTGTATGCACTTTGCAACTGCACCCAAGGATAATCCCTGGTTGGTGTAGGATTATTAAAAAAATAAAAAATATTGTAACTTCAATCGTCACAACCCTACTATGAATACGCCAGGAAACAATAAGTAGATACAAAATATCATTGTATCGTTGCGTAAAAACTTTAATCTACTTAACAAGATATATTTAAATGATGTCTGCGGCTGTAGGTCAGATTGTATCATGCTCTTAAATAGAGCACGGTATTGTATGACAACATTATTTCTGAATGCAATTTTGAATGACTGCTATGCTAATTGTGTAGGAAATACCTTGGTTTATGAAGAATTGTAGTTTATGAGAATCTACGTAGAAATAAGATGCGATAAATCTTACGACTGAGGAAGTTGAAATAAGGGCTTACGATTTAGATGGAATATTGAATATTGACAAAAGGAAAAAAGTAACTACAGAATGATATGGCACATTTAGCCCATGAATTCAAGGGTGGTTCGATTGACCAACCAGTGGGTAAGCAATGTACAAATTCGAGAAATTTTATGAGGGGTGATGAAGCATTACTCTTTTTGAATTATATAGATATGTTTGAGTTCATGTAAACCTCCCCAGATTTTAGACAACAGGCGATCTATTCTGTAAAAAGCTCACCGTAAAAACTCAGTGGAACTAAGCTGTAATAGTGTCAATCCCAAGCACCAGGTAGAAGACAGCTCACATCAAACTCACTTCGCCTAAGATATCACCGATAGATTTTTACAGACACCCACTAATTTTACGACAAACTCGACAAAGTAAGTGAAGCTTGTCTTGTCTTAGACATGCAGCTCATTTACATCACTCATCTATCGGGAGGTCCGTCACACAGCTTCATTTAATAACCCGTTTCACGCTTCAAACAAACTCTCAATCCCATTCCCAGATTAGAATTAAAAAGAATTAAATTGACATAAGGGATTATAACTAAAACTTTACTCGTAAACCGATTGGTTACGTCAACGCGACGCCCACCGAACAAAATATGACGATAGATTAGCCGGATGTGATGTGAGATTATCGGCGTATGACGATACGCCCAAACGTAAGGCGGCGTGTGGTGTAAGGGATGAGCGGTTGGAGGGTTACGGTTGGTGATGTTATGGTTGATAGAAGATAAAAGAACTGAAATATCAATCGGCCTAGCCTCTTCCATACTATATTGGGGTCGGCTTCCAGTCTAACCGGATGCAGCTGAATTCCAATATTCTACATGAAGCGACTGCCTATTTCATACTGGACTGCAAGAAAACCCAGCAACCAGGTAACACGATACTCCTTGGTGAAACTGGTTGTCAGACTTTTGGCCTCTGACTACCCGTAACAACTGTCAAAGATTAATGAATGACAGCCTCCCGGGACCAACGGCTTAACGTGCTCTCGTGCACGGAATGGTCTGGATATGTAAAGGATGGTCACCCATAATGGTAGCTTTACTTTCGATCGGCCCGTCAAGGGGTAACCAAGGCCAAGGGCAAGGGGGCCAAGGGGCCAAATGGGGCAAGGGGTATCGTATTACCCAGTAACTGGGTTGTGGAGGTCAGATAGGCAGTCGCTCCATGTAAAATACTGGTATTCAGCTGCATCCGGTTAGACTGGAAGCCGACCCCAACATATTTGGGAAAAGGCTAGGTAGATGATGATGACTTTCGATCGACCCGTGCGGTATCATTTAGCTACAAGCCCCGATAGCAACAGAACTGCAATATAAGTCGCTTAATAATGTGCCCATGGCAGGATCATACGAATCTAATTAAGAAGCGTTTTCAGTCACGCGATTCTCGCTAGTCATTCTCGTATATACTATTTGCCAAGTTAAAAGACATTTATTTTTATATCGCTGACTCAATTGCTCCATTTTGCCTTCAGACAAATATAGAGACTAGAAAAAAAACTATTGTAAGCTTGTCCCTGAATTTGAATGATTAATTTTAGTAGGTAAACTTTTTTTTATTCGTCGTGATTATCCTGCTGGTTGACTGATTAGATTAACGTGAATAATTAATCTCTGCTTTTTCAGATTTATTTCAAGGTACCACGAATAGTGTAGGTCTTGAAAACTACTACTGCTGCCTATAAAAGCTATTTTAAAAACACGTTTCTAATGAAACTGTTCAATGACGCATCCTTTGTATTTCTACTTCATGCTTTCAGCTTCATGTCATGGCCTAGTGGTTGAGGCCTCATCTCCATCATGCTCATCCTTTAATTCACGAGGTTCAAATCGTGGCAAGCACCAATGTTAATTTTTCAATTCATATGTACTCTCTAAGTTTATCTTGGACATCGCTAACATCGATGAAGGCAAGCATCGTGAGGAAACCGGGACTATACCTAATCAATCATCATCTGCCTAGCATTTTCCCAACTTTATTGGGGTCAGCTTCCAGTCTAACCGGATGCAGCTGAATACCAGTATTTTACATGGAGCGACTGCCTATCTGACCTCCACCACTCAGTTACGGGCTAGTACGATACCCCTTGGTAAGACTGGTTGTCAGACTTTCGGGCTTCTGACTACCCGTAACGACTGTCAAAGATCCACTAATGACAGTCGGGACCAACGACTTAAAGTGCTTTCCGAGGCACGGAGGGATTTCGGTATGTAAACATGGTCCCCCATAGACAGACCAACCGCGGTAAGCGTAGCGTAACCTGATTGATTGACCTGTGTGGCTGTTATTATTTAGCCACGAGCCTCTGGACTATAAGTCTGATATCGCCAATCCGCCTTAGCAAGCGTGGTGATTAATGTGCCTTCGAGCCTTCGTGTTCGTGTCTTGTCTGTATAAAAAGAGGTCTTTACCCTGTAGTAAGACAGTAACAGGCTGATTTTTTCATAGCTTCAGAGTAACTCGCTGTCGCTTATCACTTAATTCCTAAACAATATGAGTTCATAACAGTATAGGACAATCAATCGTGACTTATTATCTGTTACGTAGAACCAAATCCATCAGAACCATACCGACTCTTGAAGTCAACAGTGAACCACTTTCTACCAAGATAAGGCTGTGTCGTGACTACTCGTGACCCGATACACTGCCTTACAATGTTACCCCTGACAATGGCGCTAGTAGTCGTACTTTCTTCATTCATAATTAGTTCTGATTTTCGCCGCAACCGCCTTTGTGATTCGGTTATTGAATTGTCAAATGCGATAGTGTTGTGATTTCTGAATTTGACTTTATCTTTTGAAGTTAATGTCATGCAGTACTTATAAAGACTGTGTTTGATTATATTATTTGACGGTCTGTTGTGAATGGGCGGTAAGAAATTGAAAATAGACAGAGCAGTAGGTATGGGAAGGGAATGCTTTTGTAATTTTGTTGTTGTTTGTAAGCATTATTAATATGCCTACGGTAGACTGGTTGTTTTATCGTTATAGGGTGTAAATTCTCTTGATGCATCTATTCTATGTATTACAATTAATATGAAAACAAATGGAGCAAAAGTATTAATTAAAAATAATATTGGTGGAGACCGCATAAGCGTAGTGTGGGACGCCCTCCACCTAGATGGACCGACCACCTAAAGGAGGTGATGAGGTGGCTGGGACAGACTGGATGTGGAAGGCGGAAGACGGGTGTTATGGCGCAGCCTGGGAGAGGCCATGTCCAGCAGTGGACTGCGAAAGGTGAGTTGATTAATTTGGGCGGATGATTCGTGGCTAAATAATAACAGCCGCACAAGTCGATCGGTCAGGTTAAGCTACGCTTGCCGCGATTGGTCTGTGGATGGGTGACTATCTTTACATACCGAGACCCCTCCGTGCCTCGGAAAGCACGTTAAGCCGTTGGTCCCGCCTGTCATTCGTGGGTCTGTGACAGTCGTTACGGGTAGTCAGAAGCCCGAAAGTCTGACAACCAGTCTTACCAAGGGGTATCGTATTACCCAGTAACTGGGTTGTGGAGGTCAGATAGGCAGTCGCTCCATGTAAAATACTGGTATACAGCTGCATCCGGTTAGACTGGAAGCCGACCCCAACATAGTTGGGAAAAGGCTAGGCAGATGATGATAATGATGGATGATTTGTTTTTTCTAAATTGTATTCAAAATAGTCTTGCAGAGTTGATTACGATATGAAATATTCTTTCTGCGTGATGAACAAATAATGAAAATTAATTCATGTTAAATTATATTTCCTGACTGATTACGAGTCAAACACAATTAATCATACCGTTGAAGGCAAATGTACCTAGTTTAAAAAAAAAACCTAAACTTAGATCACGATTTGGCAACGGAAATAAACTAAATCGGCACTGCCTTACTAAATAACGGCAAAAAAATATAAAAAACATACAAAGTTGAACTCAAAAAATGCCAAAAAACCGTCTAAACCGTTAACTATTGTTTATCTATATATTCTGAGGGCAAGACCGATTAACTGCAAAGCAAACGTCGGCAAGTGGTCACAAGAGTCACGCTCAACCGTGTGGAGTCACGAATCGTTACGTCACACCTTCTTTTTTTAAAAGTTATCCTTTATAACGGTCTGCGCACGCGCCACCTCACGATATCGGTGTCGGTGTCGTGTGCGGCTCATGTATTTTATTATATTAGCGTTGATTGATTGGTTTCGATATTCCTATTGATAAAGTTTGACCGATGTATGTGTTTTATGACGATTATATTTTAGTATTTTACTACTGGTAGGTAGTCATAGTAACGTGGTAGTAGGTATTAATTTTGTGTCGTATCTACGTAGGTATGTCGTGAGAACCGTTGTTCGGGGTTTGATAAATTACTGGTCTAGAGATCGTGATTCGTATATTTGTCATGCGTTTGGTGAATTTTAGTGAATTTAATATGAAATATTGGTGTTTCGAAGTCGAGATTCTGAATGGTTTTAAAATTAAATATTACCTACGTCTTGGTTTTAGTTTTTTCTTGTTTTCAAAGAAATCAATGGATTTTATGGGTTATTTCCTGCTGCAATTACCGATACTTTAATTAATTAACTTAACTCAATCATTGAAATGGTCTTTATTTTTATTTGCCGCATGTCAAATGACAATTAGGATAAGAGAACCACCGATTGGGTACTCCACTCCTCTTAACGCACAACGCCATCGCGGCAGGTCGAGACAAAGATGGGGGGAGGAGTTTGACTCCTACTGAAAGGACACTCGCAAAAGACAGAAGTGTGTGGAAAAGGGAGAGGCAGGCCTTTGCCCTGTAGTGGGACAGTACAGGAGGCCTACTCCGAAGTGCAAAGTGCGAATGTTCGGATCGGACCGACACATGGCCGAACCGAATATTATTGAAAAATCCGAAAAAACGTTCGGATCGGCTCAAGTTGGTCGGGACCATAGTCAATATTCGAAAGAGTGTAGGAGTGTAGGAACGGAACCGACCGAATCAAATAGTAACTTCGTAGCAGGAAACGGCCGAACATTCGGCCGATACTACTTCGGAGTAGACCCCCTGGCTAGTTAGATTAGATTATTTTAATTAGACCGTATACCAAAAAATATCCTGATCAACATAATGGTTTTTCTGATCTAATTGAAAACCTTAAAAACTGTCACAAGGTACACCAACAAATTGTATGTCTAATATATCTTAAGTACTATAGATCACAATAGCCTCGGTCTTACACAGTCGCTAGGTTGACCAGCCGGTCGATTCTGTAAAAATCTCACCGTGAAAACTCAAGTGAAGTGAGCTTGATGTGAGTTGTCAGTGGTGTCAATCCCTAGCATTATTTGGAATGACAGCTCACTCCACGCTCACTTCACCTAAGTTTTCACGGTGAGATAGTTACAGAATCGCACTGCTGCATTTTCAGAAATAAGTGATCACACATAATGATAACAAAATTAAAGGCTAGAACTTCAAAATTATGGCAAAATACTTCTTAAACTTAAGAATAATAACAAAAAGTAAAATAAAAAGTCGAACAAGATTGCAATTTTGCCCACTTACTATTATCGTACGGCCATATAATCGTCATAACTTTTCAGCCAGCCCGTTACAGCAGCTTAAATGTAACAAATACTCGGTCACACGTTCAGCATACGGTATGCAAATAATACATCTTAATATAGAGAGCAGTGGCTGGGGTTTTGTTATTACAATCAGATGAATTTACATTTCATAAATAAATGCAACTCTGCCGGTGCCCTAACGACGCCACACTCAATGTTTCTGTTCCACATAAACTGTATGAGTACCTTAATTTAAATAACTCGCCGCGTTCTCTTCGACTTTATTCTATGGTGGTTGGTGTGAATATTATGTTAGTAAGATATAATGTTCAAGCGTTTTTGCATTGAGTCTGCTTTGTCAGGTGTGTTCGCGGCTTTGTAGCGCATAATCCTGTAGACTTGTGTCGGATGCCAGTTTTTGCGTTAGGTTTTCAATATATCAGTTTGGAGTCATTGATATACTGTTGGTACATACGGTAGAATTGGTTTGCAAATGCTATGTTGAACGTATGCCTCCTCTACATGTACTCTCAGCTCTATAGAGGCGCATTGCACACTCGTATTTATTAAATATACAGGGTGGCAGGGTTATCGACGCGCAACCTGCTACTACGTACATTTTTTTAATGGGTTATTTAAAAAAAATGCTGTTCCATACATCCATACACGTAGGTATTGAACTTTTCTATGATTTAATCGGTTATAAAAAAAAAGCTGTAACATACATGGGTAAGGCCGTAGATTTTGCCACTTAGTAACATAGAGCAACATAGACACTTGTATGTTAAGGTAACATAGAAGTAACGCATAATATTTGTAAGACCAATTGGACCCACATTTTGACCGCATAGGTATTGCACTTTTTTTTTTATAAAAAAGCTGTTTTTATTTGTTAACAGACAAATAATTCTACACTAGTGGGTCTTCTAGAATCATGTGCTGAATCCATGGTTACAGTTTTCACGTCGATGTCCGTGCCACCCTGTATTTGGAGAAATCTATAACGTATTGGCCTGGAGAGAATGTCATGGAATAGCAAAAACCACTACAGTGCACGTCAGTATCAACACAAATTAGCTTTTATATACCTATTTGAGTATGGGTTTCTCACCTCCACTCTGGCTCCCGCAGACTCCAGACAGGTGCGACACGACGGTGCCACGCGGTTCAGGCAGAAAAATTTCCATGAAGTATTCATAGAGTTTGTTCTACCAGAGTCGAGTCGTTCTATCGCGTCGCGCCTGTCTGCGGGAGCGTGTAGGTATCTCAGCTAGATTTGAAGTACTTACGTTGAATGAAACATTGAGTGGTCTTCGTTTTGGTAGACTTCACATTTATGTCGATCAATATGTAGTAAAAATAGGTATTGTGAACACCATTTGTACCCACGACGACGTATCAAGCTATACATTTCCTTCCAAAAGCCAAATGTGAGGTCATCTAAAACTGGAAATGTATAGCTATGTCGTTGTTATACAAGGTATAACATAACATACATATGTATGACATATACCTACATTTTAAACACATTCGCATCATTAACCAACATCGAGTTGGCACTCAGACTTTCTATTTTGATTGACTGCGCATAAACCCTATAATTTTGAAAATTAATTCCCGCTATAATTCCAATTCGCTCAGAAGCGGTTCATAGTTCAAGTTTTTGCGTGATGGCGTAATGTTATGAGGAATAGTTTAAGTGGCCAATCACTTGAACTAGCATGATGGTTTCACTTATTGTAACTACGTAAGATTTGCATAACTTGATAATTACTCTAATTGGAATGTTTGTATTGTGAAATCTATAACCAAAATCCCAAAAAAAATCCAAATCTATAATCTATATAATCTATCTTGTGTATATAAAAATGAATCCCTATTTCCCTTGGTCACGCCATAACTTGAGAACGACTTTACCGATATCATCCATCTTTTTTTTAAAGTTTTCTAATACTTTGTAGAAGGTTCTTACGGAAAAAAAAATTAAGAACTTTGCTCAAAACATTAGAAAATTTAAGTTTTACGCTAAAACAGCTGAACAGATTTAGATGAAATTTGACGCATGGGTAGAGTGGAGTAGGCTGGACATAGGATGATCGCAGACGAAGTCGTTATTCTAGGCCGCGGAAGGTTCGAACCAGTATACATTACAGTGACCTCAACTAGTCATCATCTGCCTAGCCTTTTCTCAACTATTTTGGGGTCTGCTTCCAGTCTAACCGGATGCAGCTGAATACCAGTACTTCACATGAAGCGACTGCCTATCTGACCTCCACAACCCAGTTATTGAGTAATACGATACCACTTGGTAAGACTGGTTGTCAGGCTTTCGAGACCCGTAACGACTACCAAAAATCTATGAATGACAGCCGGGACCAATGGCTTAACGTGTTACATGTTGGAGGTTTACGAGACACCTCAACTAGTAGATACGTGTCGTGAAAAGCGAGTAAAAAACAAGGCCCTTGAAGTTAACAGCAGCTGCAGAATCTTCTCGTTAGCTGAAGATAATTAACTAAGGTCACCCATAAATTTTGCCATAAAGCTACGCTACACAGATGGATCCATCTGTGTAGCGTAGCTTTATGTCAAAATTTAAAATGGACTACGGAAAAAATTATCACAATTAATAAATTCTTTAGCAAAAGTATCCAAAATATTGAAAAAAAGTAGATCTGCATTTTTATATCGTAGATACAGTTAGTACATCCGCCAAGCCGCACTGGGCCTGCGTGGTGGATTATGGCCAACTCTCTCACACAGAGAGGAGGCCTGTGTCTTGAAATCATTTATTTCAAGGCACATAAAAGGCACTTTTGATCGGCAAAATTTACAAAAAATATAATTGTTTCTAGTCAGTCACCCCTTCCAAAAGATAGTTTAATTATGCTAGATACAGTTAAAGTCATGAATCCACAATCCGTGTTCCGGTAAATAGCCACACCCAGTCTGGAAATGACGCCGCGTTCCGTTCATCTATCAAGGAGAACCGAAAGAAGGAAGGAACGGTTTAATACCAACAACAAAAAATGAATCGAAGCCAGAGGTCACCCAAAAAAAATTAACATCGCCATTTTTTATTAACAATAATTGCCTACAAATTGCACTATTCTATACACATTAGCGCTCGTATCAATTACAAAAGAAATTCTTTGAATGATCATGTATCGTATTAGGCACAAAGCTCACATACAGAGACATATCATTTGGACGTGTTCTCACGAACACTAAAAATCAAGTACCAATCATTACGCAGAACCCCGTGAACTAACACGTAGGTATATTAATTCCAATAATGACTGTCCGAATGAGCCTTCTTTCGTCACACACCGTATAGAAAACATCAAATACATATAATTAGAGGCATCTATAAACTACGGTAATTGTGAACCGTCTTCTTTAATTACGAAGGCCGGTATCGAAGGTTGTGGAAGAGTTGCTTGTGAAATATATTTTGTTAGTGATGTACTGGACATGTATTGACATACTAATCGACTAACTGTGCACGACTACGTGATAATTAAACTGTCGATGTAATGTATAGTCACGTAATCGAAGTTGTACTTTCTTGTAAATAGTTTGCCAATTACGAGGGTCCAATTAATAGAAGATGTGCTTCATTTTATGGGTTACAATTGCAATTACAGGAACTGAAATATAAAGAAGAGAAATGATTTGGCTTTGCTTGAGTGTGATTGGTCAATCAAAGATGGTATGGGTCACACAAATATATACTCGTACTTAAGTAAATGGATACAAACCTATACGTACTAAACATTGTGACAATGTTGGTTAATGCGTTAATATTTGCGAGAGCAGTGTATCCGTGTGCTAAGAGTAATCGCTGCACATTCCGATACACAAAACATCAGACGCTGAGCATCATTATACAATGACAAAAGAACCTTGTGCAACTAGTTAAAATGTATGCTCTCCTGGTACAGACGGAGAAACAAATCAACTGAATATTGGAAATAATGATGATACAGATTTTCTTACGAAGACAACAAAAAGTATACGTGATTAAAATACTAAAAGAAAGAATTCAAGAATTCTGTAATCTATAAACCAAGGATTTTAGTAGTAACAGGGAACGAGTACGAATTGATAAACCCCTTCATATGATATAAGACCTGTGGGAAGTGTTATAACAAAAATAACCAAAGAATGCTGCAGGGATAAAACAGATACGGAAGGCAAAGATGTAGAAGTGGTGAAGCCGTTTAGGAGACTCCTAAATGCAGTAGATTATGGTAGATGATTTGAAAAATGTACACATAATGTTGACAATATAAGAAATCTCACTCCACATACAGCTGCGGACGCTACCGATCGGTTCCACCGCACTAACCTTATTCCGCATCACAATAATGGTCTCTGGATCATTTCTAAGCGCATTTCTTGCAATCGTCGACTATTACAACTGTATTGTTTAATGCCTGATGATGTTCGACTGTCTCGTAGATATTGTTCCAAGAATATTAGATGCAATTTATGTAAATTGTATTGTATGTCGTGTGGTCTTAGCAGCAAAATAGAAATAGATCCACCGAGATTTCGCTACTTGGCAAGCGGGTAATTGCGATATGATTAACTTGTAGATTCAATACTGGACAAAATAATTTCGATAGCCCTTGTGCCCAATGTAGAAAACTGTAACGGCGAAACCGTTTTAAAATAGGTCAATGGAGAAAGTATTACGCCAAATTGTTGAATAAAGCGTAACAGTTTGACACGCAAGAAGGAGAATTGACGATTCTCTTAGAACTGAAAGAATCAAGTATTTAACGAATGATGGAACAACAAGGGGATTGGCATAAGAAAAAATAGGCCTCCAGTGCGAGTAAAGTCAGGCTACGGATAATGATGATGATAATCATTATCAGCGTGATGGAACCAACTGGACTGGACTGTATTGTGCTGTATGGTGTGGATATGAAACTTAACTAACGCATTATGGCTAAATAATAAATAACTTGTCTAATGTAACATTAGCGAGACATGAATGGTGTACCAGCGATCTGAGTATTGTTTATTTTATCATTGTTTTCATTTTCGTCAACTCCTCAACGGATGTTGAAAGAACTTGGAAACTCAACAATGAAAAGGTTGAAATTAGCATTAGTAGCGTATTCAGCGTTTCTTTTTGTACAATAATGATTCCATTCAACGTCGTGTTGGATAGTTCAATCGATATCATTGTTACGATTTTGTAATAGATCATCGAGTTATTTGATGAATACTAGTAAGCTATTCTTCAAGCCTTTCAAGCTGTCTTCTGATTCTATAAATATCATTATTGCGATTATTGTAATGTTTCTTGAGTACGATACATTTTATAAATCGATTAATCTGCCCAGCCTTTTCTCAACTATGATGGGGTCAGCTTCCAGTCTAATCGGATGCAGCTGAATACCAGTATTTTACATAGAGCGACTGCCTGTCTGACCTCTACAACCCAGTTTACTGGGTAACACGATACCCCTTGGTAGAAGCCTGAAAGTCTGACAACCAGTCTTTGGTTGTCAGACTTTGGGGCTTCTGACGACCCGTAACGACTGTCAAAGATGACAGCCGGGACCAACGGCTTAACGTGCTTTCCGAGACACGGAGGGATTTCGGTATGTAAAGATGGTCACCCATCCTCGAACCGGCTGTGGCAAGCGTAGCTTAACCTGATCGATCAACCCGTGCGGCTGTAATGACTTAGCCACGAGCCCCTCGATTCATTTTATTAATCTGTTTCCGAAATAGAAACTTGGACCAATAAATACCTCGCCATGGAATTAACGGTTATCTGTTATTGATAGTTATTAATAAAGGCAATAAAAATTAAGGCAGATTATTTAGATATTTCCTTGATTTTGTATTTTCCGGTTTGTATTAATTCATATTTCCTGAAATTGTTGAAAACAGTTTTGATTTGTATTACCTACTCTTGCTCATTTGGGAATAAACAGTAAATTGGTATTATGATAACAACTAAAATATTGTATGGATATTTTAGTCCATTAGTAGTCGAATAGTCTTCATTTAGTTTATCTACTCATTTGTCTCTATATCTTCAGTTCTCATGATGACTTTAGCTTAACGTAAGTTCCTAAATGATTACCAAGTGCCCATAAAACTAGTGAATTAAAGCTGTTTATGAAATATTTGTCCATTACAGGTACGATAGTGTAAAGTCGATACTTGTATGTCGGTATCGTGCGCTCGCGACCATTAGCTGCGCTTGCGCAACACGCATTTAGTTCAATAGTTACAAGCGATTCTGGGGAAATGCTGTAACTTTGTACATTGCAGTTTAGTTACTTGTAATATTGTAATTATAAGCATGTAAGCAGGTCATATGCTTTGATGATAAAACTGATTTTGATATGGTAATAAGTCGTAATTGTTAATAATTTTGGAAACGACACCAGTGCGTGGCCTTTCTTATTGACTCCATTTTTATTCAAATTCTGATCGAATTTATCCGGTAAAAATGTGTCTTCATTTCATTGTGAATCAGAATCATAAATTATATGTGAACTAACATAGTTTTAAGCATTTTTTTACTAACACAATGGATCTTGTTGTCTGAAATATAAATAAATATATTTTGGCGTTCGTTTTTCAGAGAGAATCTCAAGTGTTGAGAGTTGTGTTCTATACATATAAATCAGTGTCTAGTGGATTGTTCGTATGAAATACCATAGATACAAGTTGCAAGCTTATCTTTTATTTATAAGCCGTATACTGGCCCGCTTCCCTCATTTCAATTTTCAAACATAACTGAAATTCCTCTGTTGCTCTTGTAATAAATTCGACGTTTGCAAACAGACAATTTTGATCATAATGAACCTTTTTACAAAATATCTATGGATTTATACTAATAAAAAATGATTTGTAGACGTCACAACTGACAACTGACAAAAATGATATTAATTTTCATGTCTATCGAATATATAAGCCATAAATGAACATGAAATATTTATGTTTTGTGCTATATATGTGCCAGATATCCTGCAAAGAGTGTACCGTAGATATCAATATAAAAGAATTAATTTACATTGCTGATAATTTGACCCGTGCAGAATGTCGACTACTCTTTGCTTCTTTGTATTTCGAGTCCTACGATCTTCCAGACGGTCTACTTGAAGCGGCGGAACACATACCGGGAAACATACCATGCTTACATATGCTGGTTAAATGGAACAGTGGTTTAGAATCTTGGGAAGGAAAAGGTAAAGCCCATACTATTGTAGAACATAGATTACGTCAACTTAATAAGATTGCGTTAGCTGACTGGTTAGGGAAGATGGTATTTCATCAGTTAGCTAAAGATGTTAATAAGTCGTTAGAAGATGAACCGCATTTAGAAGATGATAAATCTGGGATGACACCAAAAGTTTTTATTAAAGACAGCGATTCGAAGTTTGATGTTGAACAATGGACAACAATTGATTCCATATTGAGTGTGACGTTATGCGGTATGTTATTTGTTACACTGGCTGCGTTCTGTCGTATGCTGAAGCTAACGTTTAGGAGGAACAAAATTAGACGTAAGAGCTCGGAGCATGCGGAGGAGTTGATCGACTTGATGAGTGCGGACTCAGTCGAGAGTGATCAGGAAACTGTCTATGAACTCGATGTGGAAAATAGAAAACGTTCCCGTATCGGTTTTGAAGATGACGTCATCAAAACACCTAGCACTGGATCTGTTAAATAAGTTATTGCTGTTACTAAATGTTAGAATTACATTATTTTAAATAAAACTAATTTAGAAAATGTATTGTGTATATCATTTGTTGGAAATCCTAAATAAATAATTGAATAAGTGATCATTTGCGAAAAAAACTTTACATAATCTTGAGATTTAATAAGAATAAATCTCAGCGAAGAATGGTTTGAAATATTTCGAGAATCGAGACTATTAAATATGTCTGCAGCGACCAATCAACTAATGATCCCAGCAGCACTTATGTATTTATTTTTACATTTAAACGAGGCTAACAGACTAATAAAATTATAGTAAGGGCTGATTTTTCAATAGTTAGATAATTTATATCTGAGGAATAAATATTGCGGTTTGACAACTTTTGTATAGAAAATATGTCAAACTGTCATATTTATTATTCAGATAAAAGTTATCTGACTACTGAAAAATCAGGCCTAACAATAGTATACAGCTAGATAGCTAATTAAAAGCCTCCACAGATAAATTTAATGCTAAAAGCTATAGCAACATACTGTTGCTGACTTACTCATAGTTTAAAGTTACATTCCCCTCATCCTCACCATCACCAATAACATTAGCATACAAAATTATCCATCGTCTATCAATTAACATTTCCTACGTTAATTCCTTGAATCAAAGCACAGCTACCTGTCGCTAACAAGCCGGTGTGTAGCAATGCGCGCACGCAGGCATCGCCCGTGTCATCGCGCAAGCGCACCGATAAACCTCATTAGCGACCGTCCTTCTTAACTTCATCAACTGATACCATTAAACTTGGGATATCGGACCGAAGTGGGTTGGCTAAATGGCAAACTTTAGTACTTGAATAGGCTACTCGCATGAAATTAACTGAATTTGCGGTTCTAGTTAAATAGCAGTTTTATTGTTCGCGTATTGTTCGATTGCTTCTAGAACTGGATTGTTTAAGGATACTGGATTTATATATTTAGTAGTAAAATAATTCGTAATAAATGTAAATCATATATTTTATGCCACGAAATAAAGGGTTGTGTAGGAGCCCTTTGTGCATAAAATTTAATTGTGTTTAATAAAGTAATGAGAATAATGAGATTCCTGGTCAATGATTACTGCGTAGGTGTCTGAGTTTTATGTCATAAGTTTATAGAAATTATTGCCTCGAATGAGATCATTCAGCTGTGCATGGTAAATTTGTTACAGAAGCATTGATTTCATACACTCCATGTCTTTTACGATGGAGTGCAGACCGCGTATCGGCAAGCGTAGTGTCGGTCGCCCTCCAGCTAGATGGACCGACGACTTAAAGAAGGTGGCTGGGACAGACTGGATGCGGAAGGCGGAGGACAGGGTGTTGTGGTGAAGCCTGGGAGAGGCCTATGTCCAGCCGTGGACTGCGATAGGCTGAGTTGATTTGATGTCTTTACAAGTGAATTGTACAGCACCCTAATTGCGTAACACACGATCAATCGTAATCGGTTTCATTTTGACAGTTCAACCACATTCATTGCGTTATTTACGTGTTGAGCACACAAATTTTTCCAACGTATGAAGCAATGGATTAGCAATTTGCTTCAAAATGATTGCGATTCCGATTGATTGTGTGTTACGAAATTAGGGTGCAGGATTGCAGGGACACGCAAGCTAATACCATAGATTCAGTAAATGATTTTGAAACCAAAGGCGTTAAAAATTTACGACAGGTATTAAATAAAAATAAAACATAGCTGTTCCATACATTTTGACCGCGTAAGTAGATGTTGCACTTTTCCATGAAACAGTAATTTTTTTTTTCGTAACCGACGAAGTATTTCTACGCTACCGGATCTAAAATCATGTGCTGAATTCATGGTTACAGTTTGCGCGTCGATTTTGAAGAAGATGAAATGCTGCATCAAGTCAAAATAAATAAGGAATGAGGGCTGAATGAGGGACCATCAAGTTTAAAGCGAGGAAGAGATGCTTATTGCACATTCATTAAGGAAGAACGTAAACATAAAAGTATGCCTGATAAGACCACTATATCAGAGAAAAGTAACTAATTATTACAACCCGATTCTCTTCAAGGCGAGAGTGAATAGGCTTCTTCTGGGCAAGCTCGTTCCACCGTAGATCTCATCCCTGCCTCTGGGCTGGATTGAGGTCAAGAGTGAGCCCATTGTCAATAAAAAAAAAACTACCATGAAGAATGACAAAAAATATATAATTGAACTGCCTAATTATGAAGAATTAATAAAACACGCCAACACAACACAAAGAAAATAAGAATGATTATTATGATTAACCAAGATGTAAAATTGATATGGAAATAAGGTAGACATGAAAGAAAATATATAGGCAAGAGGTAGATACACCAATGCCCACATAGGTATATTAGCTAAGTAACTTCACACCTATAATTCAATACAATTATTTATTCATATTATACCCAGTACGTCAACGAATGAATAACTAGTTATTAGATATATTTCTTAAGAAACATTCAGTTTGAAATTACTATTATTTAGTACCTCATTATCATCAGAATTGCATTTGTTTCCTTAGTATTGCACTGCGGGACTGTCTTTTACTTTGTATTTTATGATTTGTGTTATATACTGGGAATTAACCGTCAAAATAAAGTTAGTTATCGTTAACTGTCAAGTAAAATGGTAACATTTTATTTTAGTAACTTAATTTACTTAAGGCTTGCGGCTAAGTTGGTACCAATAAACCGTTTTGAGCGTGAAACGGTTTTAGTATTTATTTCTCGTACTAAGTCAATCGCTATTACAATTCTGTCAAACAACTCGTGGATATTATATTTTGTATCATTTCGCCAGATTGTCGCGTGTCCTTAATAGAGTTGTCGTAGTTAGAACGTATTGCAAGAAAACACGAGGTGAAAACATATTTCATGAAAACATGGAATAAAACATCAAAGCAGACTAAAAATGATTGTATCAGTCTCTTATAAAGTCCTAATGTCGGGAGTAAGTACAACTGTAAAATGCTGTTGTCATTTATTCTTAGTTCGGGCCCCGATACGGAGTAGGGAACGCTCGTAACTTCGGCCAAAACTATGGATTTCGTGTTTAGGAAGTAGACCCCCGGGGTTTAATTTACAATCCGTATATCAAATTATAAACTTGATCGCATTAAGAACTCTATATTTCTTTCCAAAACACAAATAGCGCACGCTGGCCGCACAGCTGCTGGACTAAAGTGGAATTGGGCTGGCCATATCTGTCGCATGTCGAAGCATCAATACGCAAAAGCTACCACTCAGTGGATCCCAAATGGCAGGAAACGACCGCGCGGCAGGCCCGGAAAGAGATGGCGGGATAAACTGAACTCTTAAAGGATTGGCCCACAATCGCAGTAGACCGGGAAAAGTGGAAGGAGGGAACGGAGCCTTTGCCCTGCAGTGGCACAACACAGGCTCATAATAATAAACGTGATAATTCCTAGTTTCACTTCGCACAGTTTCCAGAATCCACCAGATTTAGTTTTTAACCGACTTCTAAAAAAGGAGGAGGTTCTCAATTCGGATGTTTGTATTTTTTTTTTTTTTTATGTTTGTTCGCGCATAACTCTTTCGCTTGCCAACCGATTTTTTTGTTGGAAAGGGTATACTTCCCAAATGGTCCCATAGAAATTTCATCAAAAACGGTTCAGTAGTTTGGTTTTTAAACCAAAATTACTGGTAAAAATTACAACTTAAAATTGAAAAATAAAAACTTTTTTGCAAAAAAAATCAACCGACTTCCAAAAACGACACTACAAAGTGAAAAATAACTTTAATTTCGGAAGTCGGTGGCAAACAACGAAAGTGTGAATCCAACGACACCGACTTAAAAACCAAACTACTGAACCGTTTTTTATCTTAAGCACTTTTAGTCGTTGCGGCGAACCACATTTACAAACGAATACTATGATAAAACACATATTTTTCACCCAACCACCAAAGCTTAAAAAACAAACAGAGGATCCCTTCCTAACATCTTCATTACCATACGACCACACTTTGCACCGCTCGCGGTAGGCGTGACTATCATGCTATTTTCTAAATATTCTGTCGTACAATATACGTTTACTTTAATGCCTACAGGCGTGCCTCGCTGAATAAACATTAATTCGTGTAATGTAACATAAGGCCCGGGTTGCGATTGGTGGACAGCTAAATTAATGTGGCTAGGGAAAGCTGAACTGAATGTTTGGTTAATCGATGTTGTAATTCGATCTTTGTAGTTATTGGTGTATATTAATTTTATTCAGAACTGATTAGCCCACCACCGCTGCAGCAAGGGCCTCGCCTTATTATATACTATACATACATGTCCAAAGGGAAGTTGCCATAATCACGATTGGAATTTGTTTACTTCTATGTTTTGAGTAAGCATATTAATTGATGGACACTAGTGATGTCCCCAAACACGTAGCCCAATTCTAGGCCGAGTCCATTTAGATTGCCATCAACTGGCTGAGAAGAAGTAGGCAGAAAGAAAAGAGAAAGGCAGACTCTTTTCTTTCCTCTTAGGATACGTAATCTGAATGTACAGACGCCAGCACATCAAGCTACTACAATCTGTCAAATTTCTTTAATAGATTTTTAACTTTATTTGCTAAAGCATAAGGTTCAAAGTTGATTGGGAAAATTTGACAGTTTCGAGTAGCTTGACCTGCTGGCGTCTGTACCTTTTTAAGATAACCAGGAGTGGTGAACTATTCTAACGAATGGCAGAAATGGCATATATACCTATCTGTTTGCACAAAAGTATGCAAGCTACTTGCAAACAATTGTGCTAGTTACTAGTATGTAGGTATACCTACAGAGTGTCAGGGAGATCGACGCGCAAACTGAAACTAAGAATTAACTAATTCAGCACATGATTTTAGACCGCAGAATTTTTTTGTCGGTTATTAGCTGTTTCATAAAAAAGTGCATTACCTATGCAGTTAAAATGTATGGAACAGCTTATTATTTTTAACCCCAAACGCAAAAACGACGGGGTGTTATAAGTTTGACGTGTCTCTCTGTGTGTGTCTGTCTGTGGCATCGTAGTTCCCGAACGGATTAACAGATTTTGTTTTTTTTTGTTTGAACGTTGAAATAGTCGGGAGTGTTCTTAGCTATGTCTGTCGGGGGACTTTTAAATAAAAAAAAAAATAACTGACTGAAAATTTCAGGGGGGTTCAAAATCATGTACTAAATTCATAGTATGTATCTGTTTGGGCACTTGTGCGTCGATGTCCTTACCACCCTGTATTACTAGTTTTACCAAAAATCCACAAAAAGTCTCCAAATGAAGTCCATTATGGTAATAAATAAACAAGACGTGTATCTCTATATTCAGAAATGTATTTACCTTTCTAGCTAACCGGTAAAAGGTACTGTATTTATCGGAAATGCTTGAAGGCTTGCTCATAACCTTTCGAGTTTGAATAATACAACGCCGCCGCATATTTTAATGATATTCATCAAGTATGGAATTACTTGTACAATCCTTCATTCATTGGATGGCCTTTCGACTCGACAGATGTTAGTCATCCTTGAGACATCACTAGTCAATAGGTGTCGTAAGGTTGTGCCCAAATTTAGCGGAAATTGTTAGTGTTGTGACTTTTACTTCCTCGGTTCATTTTATTTGGAATTTGTAACTAGCTAAGTAGTTGATCATTTTCAGCTTTTGTCGTGTCTTAGTTGGGAAATTTCTTTACTGTAGCACACCTAAATTGATGTATGGAAGAAGAAGAAGAGATGCTGCGCTGACCAAAAATAAATTGAGATAAACGCTGAAGGATGCTGATGACGATGGCTCAACTAATACTGCATCGCATAATCAGCCTATAATGTGTCCACTGATGGGACAGACCTCCTCTCGTTGAGAGGGAGTGGGCTGTTATCAACCACGACGGCTCAGTGCGGGTTGGATGAAATTTGCACACAGATAGTTTATAACCAGGGGACCTACTCCGAAGTGCAAAGTGCGAATGTTCGGATCGGACCGACACATGGCCGAACCGAATATTATTGAAAAATACGAAAAGAATTCGGATCGGCTCAATTGGGTCGGAACCATAGTCAATATTCGAAAAAGTGTAGGAGTGTAGCATCGGAACCGACCGAACCAAATAGTAACTTCGTAGCAGGAAACGGTCGAACATTCGGCCGATACTACTTCGCAGTAGACGACCCCCTGGATTTAAACATAGGATACTTTTTATCCCGATATTCCCACGGGATCGAAATTTATGCGGGTGAAACCCTGGGGCGCAGATAGAAAGAAAGAAAGAAAGAAAGAAAGAAAAGACGTTTATTTGCGGTAAACATGACGCAAAAAAGAATATAAAAACAAAATAATGATAGTAACAGTAACAGAGATAGTAACAGGTATATTCCCAGACCACAACGACATTAGGGGATGACCGTTTTCTTGCTTTTCTGGCATCTGTGTGTGTGTGCCATGTCTTAACATACCTTATTATAAAGGTACCTACACCATCTACCTAAAGGTACTTCTAATACTGCACCCAGTAAGGTAGGTACCTACTGGTATGTAACAATACTGCACTGTTGTGTGGAAAGTAGCACCCAGCCCAGCTCAGGTGATAAATATCGGTAATTGGCTATTTTTGCTCAATACGAAAACGTGTCAACAATACAACAGCCAATTTAAATATATACTCTAGAATTTAAATAGATCTAGATTAATCTACAATAGGTCCTAGATCAGAGTAACATGGCTCAGAGGCAGTTGGAGTGGATAAGCTGTTATCGAACACCTACAGTTTGATATCGCCGATTTCCGTGTTCACAAACTAAACTAAATTTAAGTTCAGTGCATCTTTTTCTTTCTATTTCATTAAGAAAAGGATAGAAGATAAATCTAAGTTTAGTCCTGTCGAATTAGTCAGCACCTGACGTAATTTGACGTATTTTTAGTAGCCATGTCTAAACTGTCTATGGAGTATCTTAATTTGACAGGACTAAACTAATATTTATCTTCTGTCCTTTTCTTACCGAAATAGAAAGAAAAAGATGCACTGAACTTAAATTTAGTTTAGTTTGTGAACAAGGGAATCGGCGCCATTGTTAGTAATATAGCCTGTCACTATGAAAGGTCCTTCCAGGAGTAGGTTTCAACAATAAAGCCACATCTTGATTATCTTATGCCATAGATAATCTAATATTGAAAGGCCCTTTTAGTATACCTACATGAAGTCATTACTGCAGTTACAATCAATATGTAATGAGCAACCAACGTAGTTTCATGAAAAATAATGGTATTCAACTGCATCTGGTTAGACAGGAAGCTGACCTGAATACAGTTGGGAAAAGGTTAGGCAGATCGATTGTTAGTTTCAGGGTCACTGCGACACGTTCAGGCATTGGCAATGGTCATTAAATGGATGACTGAAGTGGTTTGAACCGCCTAATGAAGATATTTAGTATTAGACCCCTTAATAGAAAACTAATCAAATAAATTTCAACCCAGCTAACTCCTGCTTACTTCATAACTGTACTTACAATGCAAATACACAATTTCCCATGACAAATGTACAATAACCAGCAAAACAAATACCCAACACTTGGCTACAAACTTACAAATGGTTCAGAACACGTGCGCCTGCGCCATATTAATTTCCTACAACGTACGCACAGATAGTTGTCATTTGTTATTTTCAAGTGTTTTACTTCTCTACTGTATATCTAACCACTTAGCTGGTGGGTGTTGGGATTAGACTAATCTTTATTTATTACTGTATACCCTTATTTCTGAGCTAGTTAATATATTGGCAGTACGCCCAGTAGGTTGAGTTGTCCTACTATATTATAAACACGAAAGTTTGTATGGATGGATGGATGGATGTTTGTTACTCTTTCACGCAAAAACTACAGAACGGATTTGGATGAAATTTAACACACATATAGTTTATAACTAGGATTAATACATGGGCACTTTTTATCCCGATATTCCCAAGGGATCGAAACTTATGCCGACGAAACCGCGGGGCGTAGCTAGCTTGAAATAATCTTGTTATGAGAATCACGTGGTGAATTATTTTATGAGGGAATGTTCTAAATTGAATGTGGTGTTGGTTAGTTTATGTTACTGAGTTGTCAATTTTCATTAGTATCAGACGTGGTTATATGGGTTATTTATGCGTTTTGCAAGTCATATTAGACGCCCATGACGATTAATACTGGTATAAGGAAATTACTAATATTTCAACGATTCCAGTAAGTTAGTTTGTCACCATGGTTGCCAATTTTTATGTTTGGTCGAGGCGAGAGTGGAACATACAGGGTGGCAGGTACAGACGCGGCACATCAAGCTACTACAATCTGTCAAATTTCTTTAATAGATTTTTAACTTTATCGCTAAGGCCTTAGGGTTCAAGGTTGATTGGAAAAATTGGTCAGTTTCGGGTATCTTGATGTGCTGGCGTCTGTACATCGACGCACAGCCTGTTACCATGGAATCAGTACATGATTAAATAAAAAATCTGTTCCATACATTTTGACCGCGTAGGTATTGCACTTTTGGTGGAGCTGTTTTTCTTTTAAATAATCGACGAAAAATGTCAACCCAGGTGTGTTCAGAATCAAATACTGAAACCATGGTAACAGATTGTGTGTCGATGCCCGATGTCGATGTTGAGATGGATGATAGTTGGCTTAAGACTTGTCGAGCTAGAAGTTGTACCATTGAATCGAAGAAGAAATAGAGACGACTATTATAGTTAGACGACTAGTATCCCAAAATCTCACGATGTTCTCAATGACGCACCTACATCTAGCCTGGGAGTTTAATTTCCAACCATATCTCAAACGCAAAACTAAGGACACATAAATCCTTACAAATTGGCAATAGAAAAGTTATAAAAAACAACCTAACTAGATACAAACACGACTTCCGTTTACACCGGAACTTGGCGCTTCAAAAAGATTCGGCGGTTTTCTCACGAGGTACATACCACGAGTGTTAACTGGGTTCCAATAAACTAATGTTCGTTATAGCTCATCTGATAAGCCTGATCACCGCTGATCACATCGGTTTATAGCCTCAATATAATTACTTCGAAAGCAGGCTACTAACCGCTTTGATTTAAGCAGGTATAAATGGATCGAATTAATTTTATATAAAAACTGATCGTGATGTGGTTATGAGATGAATTATTAATTTTGTTTGGAACCTAGCTGGGGTTTCGCTTCTTGTTAATGGCACTTAGGTTTTGTAGGAGTAAAAAATGTGAGAGTCAGATCGCAGCGAATTGATGCTTTTGTAAGGCTTCAAGTGCTGTTAAAGCTGATCTTATAATGAATTTTTGTCTTAATTTTTTAAGGTTCCGTACCTCAAAAGGGAAAAACGGAACCCTTATAGGATCACTTTGTTGTCCGTCCGTCCGTCCGCGTGGAGGTATCAAGCTGGAATTTATAACCCAAGCAGGCACTTTACTTTGTGTAAATTATTTCATCACCACTGCTCTCAAAACGGTGAAGGAAAACATGGTAAGGAAATCGATATGTCCCGGAACTAAAAAATCGAAGACATGTGACATCCACCAACTGGGTCCGCGTGGTGGAGTTACGGCTCACAGAGAGGAGGCCTATGTCCCGGCAGCGGGAACATTATAAGCTGATTATAATGATGACTCCAGCGATTATGCATATTTGCAACGCTGGGGGTCTACTCCGAAGTGCAAAGTGCGAATGTTCGGATCAGACCGACATATGGCCGAACCGAATATTATTGAAAAATGCGAAAAAAGTTCGGTTCGGCTCAGTTGGGTCGGGACCATAGTCAATATTCGAAAGAGTGTAGGAGTGTAGGATCGGAACCGACCGAACCAAATAGTAACTTCGTAGCAGGAAATGGCCGAACATTCGGCCGATACTACTTCGGAGTAGACCCCCGGATGTTTATTCTAAGTGGCATACTCAGTAAATTAGGATGTAGGATAGTATCGACGAGAGTAGGCTGTAGTTTATGTCTTACATGACCAATAATGCTAGCCCTCACTAAGAGAAGTTATGGCTCTATCATTAGTAAATTAATATCATCAACGAACGCCTGTGGGTGTTGAACGATGGCAGTACCTTCAAATTGCACTTTCTGCATTTCAAAGTCCTCGATGATATTCGTACGTGTGCTAATAGAGAAATTATTTTTATTTTTTATTAGTTTTAAAATTAATTATTTAAAACATGTTCGTATAGTTTCCGGCGTTTACGAGTTAATAATGATGAAGATAAACAACTCTGGCGTTACAAACCAATGAAGATTAGTAAAATATTGAGTTATTAATTCGAAATAAAATCAAAATATTTGTATAACGACCAATATCTAAATAACTTCCATAAATTATACCAAATCAAATATCCAACCAAAAAAGTTGTCCTATTTTGTACGAAATAAGGTCTAATTTACATAAACGATGAAAAGCTGAGCTTACATGCGCGTGAGCATTCAATTACTTGTAATAACGCGAGTGTATCGAAGCCTATCAATTTGTCAGTCTGTCCGTAACCTCTTTATATGTACATTTTATATTCACTTAAACATTTTGAAAGTAAACTTGTTAATTATGCTCTCATCCATTTCGTGTATAATATTTTATGGTCAGGTTCGAGTGTAGGCGATATAATTACTTTATAGTTGAGCTGTTTAATGTGTGCTTATTATTTTATTGGCAGAGCCGAAATAGTCAATCAAAAGAATGTTTGTTTTTTCTATTACCTACTCAAGTAAGTAATTTATTTAAATTCTCACGATCACTTATAGAAAGTAAATGAATCAACAATTTATTCCAATAACAAACAGTTGGTTGTAATGAATATAAGGGGTTGGTCCTTTAAAACCCATACATTTTAAGGTATGTTAGGTAAGGTGTTTCATCTCGCAGGTCAACCTAGGTGGTGGCCGGCTGCTTAACCGGACTATCTTTACACACAGGATAGCCCGGCCCGGGCATAAAACTTATTAACTAAGCGACTATACTTGCTAAAGGGTACTGTGGGGTACGGACCTCGGCTTAGGGCGTCATCGCTGAGGGAGGATAACAAGGGAGAGGCTAGAAATTACCAAATAAATGAACTACATTTACATTGATTATTATAGGCCAACCGCTATACTGAGACGTTCCCTGAGGTAGCAGCAAGGTGCGCGAGGGGTGTGGTGACGTGCTGCGAAAGCTCTGTGATTCGTCAAATTGTGACAACTATCACCCCTCCCGCACCGCGCAGCTACCTCAGACAACGTCTCAGTTAAACGGTCGGCCTATAATAATACGTTGCTTGGCCAAGGACCTCAAACGCTTACAGTGGGACCAAGCCTACTAAATCCAACCTCGCGCCGCCCTGACTGACGTTACAATTTTAATACGATTATGATTGAAACGAATTCTCTTATAATACTGACGATCAAATGTGCGTTAATTAATATTTCAACACTCTTTTTAGTTTTTGCTAATCATACCTGTCAAAGTTCAAAGTTCACAGGAGTCAATGACTATTCCCTAGATAGAATTTAGTCGTGAATTGAAGATACCTACATTGCCAATTAAAAATAAATTGCCAATACTCAAAATATTACAAAGTCTTGAAATGGGTATACAGGGTGGCAGGGACATCGACGCGCAAACTGTAACCATGGATTCAGCACATGAATTTAGACCCCACAGCGTCGACATTTTTCGTCGGTTATCAAAAAAACTTGAGAGGTGTCAAGGGACACCCGGATGGAACGAAGTATAACTGGCTTGCTTTCTATAAGAGAGAGAGAGAGAGACAGACAGAGAAACACGCGCACGCCGCACGGCTTACAACTATAGCAAAAAGTGTCGTTCCAACTTTTGGTCTTAATTTTTTCCGTCTAGCCCCCTTTCGCAACGCGCGATAAGGAACTTCGTTCCAAAAAATCTTCTATTTCATAGAAAAGTGCAATACCTACGCGGTCAAAATGTATGGAACAGCAATTTTTTTTTTTATAACCGACGAAAAATTTCGACGCTATGGGGGGCCATAGCGTCGAAATTTTTCGTCGGCTGAATCCATGATCGAATCGGGAACACTGCTCTGGATCTTCTTACCTCATACTTGAGTAAGAGGATTCAGAGCGTTGACGTTAATGGAAAAAGATCTCCCGGATCCATAGTAACAATGGGAGTCCCACAGGGCTCAATTCTTGGTCCTTTCTTGTTTCTTATTTATATAAATGACTTGCCGTACCTCATAAAGGATAATCATGATATAGTGTTGTTTGCAGATGACACTTCACTTTTGTTTAAACTTAAACGTCAGCAGCAGGTTACTGACGATGTAAATAGCGCGATCTCTAAAGTAGTCCACTGGTTCAATGTTAATAATTTACTTTTAAACGAGAAAAAAACCAAATGCATTAAGTTTACGCTACCTCACGTTAGGCAGGTGAAAACTAATGTGTTGATAAAGGGCGAAGAATTGAATCCTGAAGACAGCACAGTATTCTTGGGCATAACTTTGGATGCTAAGCTTCAGTGGGGTCCACATATAGATAAATTGTCAAAAAAGCTAAGTTCCGCAGCATACGCTGTTAGAAAAATTCGTAATTTAACTGATATAGAGACAGCCCGTTTAGTGTACTTTAGCTATTTTCATAGTGTAATGTCATACGGTATTCTATTGTGGGGAAATGCCGCTGATATTCAGACTATCTTTGTTTTGCAGAAGCGAGCTGTTCGTTCAATTTATAAACTTAGTCCGAGACATTCGCTCAGAGACACATTTAAAGAGATTAATGTTATGACTGTGCCTTCTCAATATATTTATGAAAATCTTTTATATGCCCATAAACATATAAAATTGTTTAAAAAATACAGTGATATCCATGATATAAATACTAGGAACAAACACAAATTTGTTGTACCTACAACAAGGCTCAAGAAAATAGGTGGCTCGTTCAGATGCCAATGTATACGCTTTTATAATAAAGTTCCAAGCCCAGTTCAAGATCTAAGCCTTAATAAATTCAAATCATTTATTAAACGTAAGTTGTGCCAGAAAGCCTTTTATACCGTTAAGGATTATATCGAGGACAAAAAGGCTTGGGATTAAGCTGCTTCCAAATTTTTTTATTTTTACATATTGAATGTTTTTATTTTGTTTTTCTCTGTTTTGTTGCTGTTTTTTTTTATATATACACTGACATTAATGAATTTTATATACTATGACATTTGCTTACTTAGTAAAGTATTATATTATTTTAATTATTGTGAATGTGAAGACTATGTGGGTCATTGTATTTATATTATTCTTCTCTCTGTTCTCTTAGTTTTTGTCATGGTCTGGCAGTTTGAGTAATTAATGTGGCCTACCCAAATGTCCTTTCTTTGGTATTGTTCGTCGGATCGTTGAGCTCCTTAAGTTTTGAGTTGAGCTGCACGATTTCTGACAAATGCGTGCACTGACTGGACAGGTCCTCTCAATCTGTGTGGTTCTTTCCTCAAAAGACCATCTCAGACATCGACCTACATGGTCTTCATATGATCTGACCAAGATTATGTCTGGACTTTAAAAGAGACTGTGACGTCTGAGTTTGTTTCGGCCTTTCTTCTCAGACTAGTCAGATAGGAAACGCCGACCTCATCTAGTTTAAAATATGATTGACGTGTAAAAGTGTTTGTACAAACCTACTTACAAAAATAAAATCATTTATCATTTATCATGGTTACAGTTTGCGCGTCGATGTCCCTGCCACGCTGTATAGGTAATAAGTATAAAAATTACACTCTCATTTCTTCTTGCCACAAATCTCAAGTAGATCCTTCATAATTGATACCTATTATTGGTAAAACCTGTTGATTAAGAATAAACTTTTTTTTACACTCATAATCTGGCTATACCGTTCCCACGGCTGGGAATCGGGTCTGCTCCCTGTGAGAGGTATTAATAGGAGGTAGTACACCTCGCGGACCCAGTGCAAGAGTTTCACACGAGAACCGTAGGTACAGACGCCAGCAGGTCAAGCTACCCGAAGCTGTCAAATTTTCCCAATCAACCTTGAACCTTAATACTATAGGAATAAAGTTGAAAATCTATTAAAGAAATTTGACAGATTGTAGTAGCTTGATGTGCTGGCGTCTGTACATACGACGCCAATCTTACACCTCTATTACCAATCACAAAGCAACACATTAACACTTACTTTCTGATCCCCGAACCGCATCTGACGCCTAGCATTTCTGGCGACGTTCATGCGACAGAGGAACACGCGGTCCTCTCCGTCAGTGGGCGCCCGGGACAGCTCGGTCCTGACCGCCTGCTGGTCTTGCTTGTCTATGACGTCGTAGACACTGTCGCCGTGGATTAGAAGGTCCTCCTGTAGAAAAAAAGCAATTTATTAAAAACAGGCTTTGAAAAAATTCAAAGGTCTATTTAGTAGGTATACACGCTAATAATGTATTTACGCTACTTTTTTATGTGCTTGTTGCTATAATAATAATAAGTTTATTAATGCTTCAGTTTACAAAATGGGGTATAGTGTTTGGAGCCTCCTTTTAAGCAAACAATGCCTGTGTTAGGAGACTCCGAGCTATACAATCTGTTTCGTTTCTTCGACATTCAAGTGTCTGCTAGTTCATAATTTATTGTGCTAAAATATTACCAATATATCGAAGAATCATCAATATAAGTTCATGTAAATTTAGGACCTGCGAAAGCCTTACATGTCTTCAGTCACGACAATACCTACCTATTAAATATTGTATTTACGTGCGTAGTTCTGTTAATAGAAGACCGCTAACAGAACTACGCAGGTAAAGAACGGCACGGTTGGCGCAGTGGTTAAGCGATTGACTGCTGCGCTGCGTGTTGCGGGTTCGATTCCCGCACGGAACAAATATTTGTATGGCCTATAAGTAGTTGTTCCGGGTCTGGCTGTTTGTGTATGTGATTTTAAATGTTTGTAAACGCACCCACGATACAGGAGAAATTCCTAGAATGAGGCAATGTTTTTCTAAATAAAAAAAAATACGATATTAATATTTCAACGTGCGTAAGAACGCATCGGTTTTTTCTATTTCTGTGGTCTTACGATACTTTGTTTTTAGTTCCATCTCCCGACATACTCAAAAAGACGTAATTTTTTATAAAATTGTTTTGTTTGGCTTCATAATTCTACTCTTCCTGTCTTAATACTGGACCTAGCGCAGACATTAAAACAATAACGCCACCGTACACTCATTCATCCACAAAATAATTCTAGACGTAGGAAACGCCGTAAGGTGGCGGCTCTGCGATTAAAATAATACAGCCTGCGGTTTGCGCACTGATGAAAATGTCGAGCCAATCTCCCTAAGTATACGCCTCTTTAAAAATAAAAGCGTTTGCTTTAACTCTGCGGCGACGGATCTGATGGTGATGGTTCCGCAATTAGCATTCCGTGTGCGCTAGGCTTTTCTTTTGTTGCTATTGTTTGGTACATGGATTTAGATTTGACAAACAGTCGTTTAATAAAAGGCTTGCCACTTTGAACTCTTCGGTTTTGATAGGCTATTTGATTTCGAATCTTGTGCAAGTTTCTCAGAGGTAAAATTGAAGCTTGAAGATGACTCATCAGTAAAATGGCTGTCAAATCTCATGTTATGTTTGGTTAAATGACGAACTAAATATAACATATCCCTCTAATTCTTAACAGACAGAAAGTAAGAGAAAAGTAGGTAGAAGCCATCTGTTCTGTGTCGGAATAGGACAATGTAATAAATACTTCTTGGTTGGCCACATTGAAAAAAAAAAGAAAAGTATTATGTGTAATTGTTAGATAATGGAGCGTTGGAATATTTAAGCTATAGAAGTCGTTTTGGCTGTTGTTTTGCTTCAACTCTATCATTCTGTGGCATCTCTCTACTGAATCAACACACCAGAGGGGCAATTCTCGTAATTTTAATAACGTTCACAATCTGATCTCAGTCTCAATCTGTCAAAAATACCCCTAATTTACAGTTTGACATTTGTTTGTCGCCGAGGTGAGACTGCGACTAAATTTTTAACGTTTTAAATTATGAGAATTGGCCTTCTGACGTCGCGATTCGCAAACGGGTCGACAGTTCCAATCAACCAATAGATTATTGCGCGCTATGGAACATTACTTATCCGTTTTACTATGCAGTCTGTTGTACTCGAAGCGTTAAATAAAGCTATTATTAATGAAAATACAGGTTTATCTAGCTAGTTCAGGATACAATTTATAACTAACAATTATTATTTTATAACTTCCTAAGTGCCAGCATCCGACCTAGGGTTAGATGGGGTCAATAAAATTGTAGACTGTACTACATAATTCTCTCTTCTCTCTGTATAAACAAATTTCAATTAACCTAACCGCTTTAATAACTTTAATTAAATCATATTTCTCTGGTAAAGTAAAGCACAGCGGAATTTTCTCTAGATTACAGTGTTGCGTTTGTTGTAGGGCTGGCAGGAGTTAATAGTCAGTATTTTGCTGTATTAATTTTTCATTGAGGTTTCAGGAGCAGTGGTGGCCAAGTGGTAATGGCCGCGACTTACGAGTTGTAGGTCGTAGGTTCGAACCCAGATGGGCGCTTTACTTTGTCTAAATTATTTCATCACCACTGCTCTCAAAACGGTGAAGGAAAATATCGTGAGGAAACCAGCATGTCCTAGAACCAAAAATTCGAAATGATAAATGATAAATGATTTTATTTTTGTAAGTAGGTTTGTACAAACACTTTTACACGTCAAGAAATGTGACATCTGCCATCCCGCACTGGGTCCGCGTGGTGGATTACGGCCCACACCCTCTCACCGAGAGGAAGCCTGTGTTCCAGCAGTGGGAACATTATACGCTGATTATGTTATTAAGGTTTTGTGTGATATGTATTTCCTTTTATCATGTTTGACAAAAGTATTTAGTTTCATATATAAAATTAAATAAATTAACAAAATAAATACAGTATGACGTTTGATTATGTACAGACGCCAGCAGGTCAAACTACCCGAAACTGTCAAATTTTCCCAATCTACCTTGAACCTTAATGCTTTAGCGATAAAGTTGAAAATCTATTACAGAAAATTGACAGATTGTAGTAGCTTGATGTGCTGGCATCTGTACCTAAGCTGGAAGCTTAAAATTCTATATGCCAGACAGTGTATTTCACGTGCAAGCAACAGCTGACATTAATAAATTGGTTAGCGCTATAAGTCTTTTAATTAGACGACAATGCCAATTAGACTTTACTTATTGCTTTCAAGGTTCAATTTTTCGGGTGATGTTTTGCTAAGCCAATCTCTTTAGATACTTTTAAGCTTTTTTATTTCTTGGACTAATGTACTTTTCTCTTTTTTATCCAAAACCCCGGTTCACCCCTGACATTTGACGTCACGGCGCGTCACTTAGCCCCGCCCACCTGTCGCGAACCCTCCACGTTAAGACATAATAGTGCGCGCGCGCTCCACCGCCCACGCGCATGCGCGAGCCGCCGCGCTCTGCCCGTGGGGGGCGTCCATGTGAACCAGCGAAAATATTGTTTTGTGGCTATGAAGAGATCAGGGTTTGTGCTCTATTTGGATGGGAATGTCTTGAATTGAACATAAGACATTCGCAGACTTTTTCTTGAAAGTTGATGTGATATGGATTGATGGACCACTGAAGACATCGTTCTATCAGTTTGATGAATGTAAAATAACATGTACCTAATGATTTACTTGTCAGACTATTACCAGGCTCAATCGACGACTCGTCAGAGTATGGGGCTCTAACGTACCTGCACTAGTGACCATCGATGTCGGAATCCTCAATCTGGAACTATGAGTATGTGTTACTAAGAAAGGCTGGAGTTTTACCAATAAAAAACTATAAAGACAGAACAAGTCGTCAGGCCATCATGTTATGCTGAATCAAGAACCTATAACAGATAGAAAGAAAATGCATATATTTGCGGCAAACATGACGCATAAAAAAAGGACATATAAACACACCAAAAAAAACAAGTTGGGGGTAAACATGCGTTACATTCACGCAAAACGGCCATCGCTCAGCATAATGCTAAGACCCTATACGAGATAGAGCCCCAGCGCTGGTGAACAAACTTATCCTCTGAGTGATTACTTATATCTTCATCCATAGATACATCTATCTATTTATCTCGTACTGTCCCACAGCCTTCCTTTCCTATTTCCACACTCGTCTGTCCACTGTATCCATGCATGTCATTCGTCACATATGCCTAGCCTTCTCTTAACTATGTTAGGATCGGCTTCCATTCAAACAGGATGCAGCTGAGTATCAGTATTTTACATGGAGCGACTGCCTATCTGACCTACACAACCCAGTTACAGGGTAATACGGTACCCCTTGGTAAGACTGGTTGTCAGATTTTCATGTTTTTGGCTACCCGCCGTAACGACTGTCAAAGTTCAGTGACAGCCGGCAAGCGTAGCTTAACCTGATCGATCGAGCCGTGTAGCTGATATTACTTAGCTACAAGCCCCTTCCCTGCATTGTCATCCCTACATTTGGTAACAATAAAATGACGAAATATACCTGCGATTGACTGCTGCGCTGCGTGTCGCGGGTTCGATTCCCGCACGGAACAAATATTTTTATGACCTACATGTATTTGTTCCGAGTCTGGGTGTTTTTCTATCTATAATATGTATGTATTTTCAAAAAAAAAATTATATAATTAGTTTATCAGCCATCGTGTTACCATAACACAAGCATTAGGTTGCTTAGCTTGGGACTAGATGGCGCTGTGTGAAATGTCCAGGGATATTATTATTATTATTACCTACTTTAAACTCTCACTTTATTCGAACCTTTACAAAACTCTCTCATTTAAAACATGACATTTACTATGCCAACCCATAGACCACCAACATTGTATAAAGTACAAACTTTTCCTGTTTGGAATACTCTGAGAAATGAAATTAAACGCACACACTGCATCTAATTGCCGCGGGCGACCACGCCTTCTGGTGATGATCATACGTGAACACAGTAATGTATGCAAATACGTCAGTTATGAACCGCTAATTGTAGACCCACAGCGCGTTATGGGAATTTAAATAGATCGTTTGAAAGTTTATGTGAATGGGTATATTGAATTTAGTAAAAACGGTTTTGGCTATCGCAATAGTGACTAAAAATATTCAATTTCGATAAAGCATTACGTTATGACTTTCTATTTACTCCAGAGGAGAGTTTTTCTCCGAATTCAAGAAGATGAATTTTGAGCGTTCAAAGTTGTGAAATTGCGTGTGAGAACTTAAACTTTTTGGTGCAGAATTAAAACTAATTGATAGCTTTGCGTCACATTGAAACGGTATAGACACCTAAAGAAAACACTTTCTGGAAATTACATTTTCAGAAATTATTATGATAAATATTTCATTTTGTGTATGTTTGTTTGTTAAGCTTTTACACTAAAATGGCTGAACGGATTTATATGTAGACCATGAAGTGGATTAGGACATAGGATACTTTTATCCTGATATTCCTACGGGATCGAGACTAATGGGGGTGGAAGCGCGGGGCTAGCTAGTGCATGATAAAATTACTTCAGATCAAAAAGTCATCCAAATTCCTCACAAATATGTCTATAATTTGACAACACGGTTAGCGCAGTGGCTGAGCGATCGGACTGCTGCGCTGCGTGTCGCGGGTTCGATTCCCGCACAGAACAAATATTTGTAAGTCCTACATGTATTTGTTCTGAGTCTGGGTGTTTTTCTATCTATAATATGTATGTATTTACAAAAAAAAAAAAAATGTATATAAGTAGTTTATCAGCCATCTTGTTACCATAACACAAGCATTAGGTTGCTTAGCTTGGGACTAGATGGCGCTGTGTGAAATGTCCAGGGATATTATTATTATTAATTTCACAATTTCATTTTTAATCAAGTTTAAAATCTCGTCCAAGCCTGCTCAAGTTAAACATCTAACAGGCGTTGTCGATACAATATCTCAAGAAAATAATTGTGTTGTAAAATCGCCTTGTTCTGGATTACACCATATGATAGCCGTGGGCACTCATAAATCCCAACTATTGGGCAGGGGACCGTAAATTATGTGCTAAAACTTCAACTGCACGATTTCACTCAGAAATAACCACCTCACTGAGCTGGCGATAAATTTCGTCTTAAGTGAATTACGTCACTGACACTTTAAGTTATTTGCTTTGATTTTTATAGTGATTAATGGGGGGGTAATTATTTTTGTGGTTCGTTATGATATTGTGATTATGGTTTGCTTGTAATTATGGTTTCTTCATCGGAGCTCGTAATAACATTGCACTATGGTTGGGTTGCAAGAATAGAGAAAAATACAATTTATGGTAGATAGAATGATGGCACATGACAGGCGAGAATGTCGGAGTCGAACCGAAATACAACGCTTTAGCGGACGTGGTATAGTAGGTAGTCATGAAATTAAATCTCATTTCAAATATTAACTGATTGTAAGCAATGTAAACTGTAACTTGTGGGAGAAAATAAATAAATGTATTATTATTATTAAATATATTTAATGTGCCAACTTAGGTAGGTAATTATGTTTAGTAACAATATTCTAAGCTATAATATGGTTATAGACCTGAAACGAAGTAATTGGTGTCTTCTCTTTTATTCTGGCTCTTGTGATACAGGAACACCTAGTAAAAGAGCCAGGGCTACACTGATGTTTGTGTCTTAAAGTGAAAAATAAATAAATATTTATTTATTTATGAAAATTTAATTATTTATTTATGAAAATTTAATTATTTATTTATGAAAAATAAATAAATATTTATTTATTTATTTTATTAAAACACACCATAAACCTCTCCTACCCGAATCCCAGTGTATTTGAGGTCGGCGCAGCACGTCTTTACCTACTTCAACACCAGTTCCATTAGCCGTTGTATACTTGTATCACATACCTGAACCTAAATTTCGCAATTTTATTAATTTAATTTCAGTAGATTACCATAATCTACATATCTCAAGTGCGAGTTTAATGCACTAAATAGAAAGGTACAGCTGACACAACACAATTCCGCCCATAACCGTCCATAGCAACTGTACCGACCAAATAAAGCCATTTTGTATTACAAATGCGTTTTCCCTCTCAATGAACGAATACAATAAATAAACAGACCGCGAGAGTTCATTACTTACAGAATCTGTTTATTTTACAACATTAATACGGGTTCGACTCCGCGGTGGGCCATTGAATTTATATTTGTACCTTTTGAATTATTTCTACCGTGTAGTGTTGCTTTCACTTAGTGTTGGGACGTGTAACAGTGAGAGTTTATGGTTTTAGTTTAAGCTTGCCTGTGGTTCTGTCGGGTGACAGATTGCTACTAAGCGTGCCGGTCTGAAATAGGTGTTTTTAAGGGATTATTACAGGTGTATAGCAAGCGGATCATGGGATGGTAAATTGTCAGATGGTTCAACTAGACACACATCAGCCTTTTACACACGTATAAATGGTCACCAACGTTTATAGTCATATTATATATGGTGGCAGGGACATCGACGCGTAACCTGTGGTCATGAATTCATCACCATGATTCTGAACTGATCAATTTTCGTCGGTTAATAGAAAAAAAAATAGTGGTCCCATAGAAGCATTGCATTTATTTATTCCGTGCGGGAATCGAACCCGCGACACGCAGCGCAGCAGTCAATCGCTTAACCACTGCGCCAACCGTGCCGTCAATAAGGCAAATAAGCTTTTACTGGTTAAACTTCTCAAAAACACAGTAGGTTGCGAACTCCCGACCTTTCCCGCTATTATGGAATACCTGGTGAGCTAATGGTGCTCCATCTATCGACAAAAACGACAACATTTTATACTACAATTTCAAATCGATCCAGTACCTAAAGGGAATCGATTTAGTACCCACCCATCACTTTGTATCGATATTTCGCTGTTTTCAATTGATTTCAATATCGATGATCTTCATACCGTTATCTGGTTCACGATGATTCAGCAAATGATTGCTCCAGTTCTTGTTTGTTAGATTTTTTGGAATTGATTTCTTTGAACTAATGTTATTGTGAGTTCATCTTGATTTGTGAAGTTCAGTTATATCTAATATTTGTATGAATCGGTGTTATTAATCTACGACTATTATTGTATTAGAGTATTGAATATTAACGGTTAAAGGTATAAAACCTTTATCGGGTTAGTTACTAGTGGGTCATCATCATCATTTTATTGACAGGTTTCATGATATTTGGTGGTACATAATATGATGTCCTAAGAGGCGGTTAAGTCACCATTTTTGGAACATATTCTATATGAAGATATGGAGAGATATACTTTTGCAGGATTCGCCAAGTTTGTCTGTGGAATTGAGCCAAAAATAAGGCAGATATAGAGCTTACTGCGTATTCAGAAACAAAAATTACAATCACTAATACGTCTTTCAAGCGTGGTGATTATGCCAATAAGACTGTTCACAAGGCAGTTACGATATGAGTTTTGCTACACACATGTTATTCGTCAGCACAATTGATCCGGCAGTAAGTATTTGCTGAATAACACAGCCGGCCCAAAGTAATTACTACACAATATTCTTTCATTCGGATTATGCCGACGGGCTTCTTCCCGAACATACTTATATCGAATATACGATTTTATCATCATGTTTTCGATTTTTCGAATCATGTCATCACCCGAAATTGTGTTTAGCACCCCTGAGTAGCAGTTGTTCAATAGTATACAAAACGCTTACAATTTGACCTCAACTCATACCAAATGAGCGACAAACCGAGCAAGGAAAATACATTCCGATAAATCTCCGATATCTCTAAAATTAACTACACTCGGCATAATGCCTTACAAGAAATAAGCCAAAGGCGAGATAAAGCAACAATATATCAATATATTACTACAATCTATTGTTAAGTTATAAATCGATTTCGACACCTATTATTGCAATATCGTTTAAAAATACAGGCCTTATCTATTAAATGATAAAGTCAGTCGATCTAAATTCTAAATGTGTGTCATAATAATCTTTTGATCAGCAAACATTGAATTGCACATGTAAGAACATAAACAAATAAACGAATCTTGATAATGTGTTATTTATTTTATCTTTATTCATATGTTTGAAAGCACACTGGTCTAGTTTTGGTACAATAAATCATTGCGTACGCACCTATTAAAATATTTACACTGTACATGTCATTAGCTGTGTTGCTAGAGATGTTCCTATGTCGACTAAATAAAAGATGGTTGTTTATTCTTTTTTCGAATGAAGTTCCACACGAAACTACCTTTTCGAAGGACCGACTAGAATCAATTCAATTTTTTTTTTGTAAATTTTGACGTTTAAACGTGCCTGTTATGTGTAAATAAATGATTTTATTTATTTATTTAATTCAATTCATAACAATTTTTTACATTGTGTTTAATATTAAAAATTGACTTAATTGACTTGACTTAAAGATTTGACTTTGAAAGCAACATTAGCGAGTAAGAACAATGAGGAGATGGTATTTAAGGATTCGCATGGCATGATATTATTATTACCTATATGATAATATATTATGAACTGCTTTGAAGCTCTCATAATATCTCAACTAGATAATCTGTTTTCTAGTAACGGTCTTTTTTGAAGCCATTTAAACTTGTGTTGAATAATTATTACATTCGTAAGTTATCTTTTATTTTGATTTTAGCTTAGCGTGGGACGCCCTCCAGTTAGATGGACAGACGACCTTAAGAAGGTGGCTGGTACAGACTGGATGCGGAAGGCGGAAGACAAGGTGTTATGGTGCAGCCTAGGAGAGGCCTATGTAAGTACAGCAGTGGACTGCGATAGGCTGAGTTGATTGATAGAAAGAAGATCATCATATGCCTAGCCTTTTCCCAACTATGTTGGTCGGCTTCCAGTCTAACCGGATGCAGCTGAATACCAGTATTTTACATGGAGTGACTGCCTATCTGAACTCCACAACCCAGTTACTGGGTAATAAGATACCCCTTGGTAAGACTGGTTGTCAGACTTTCGAGCTTCTGACTACCCGTAACGACTGTCAAAGATCCACGAATGACAGCCGGGACCAACGGCTTAACGTGCTTTCCGAGGCACGGAGGGGTCTCGGTATGTAAAGATGGTCACCCATCCACAGACCAGCCGCGGCAAGCGTAGCTTAACCTGACCGATCGACCTGTGCGGCTGTTATTATTTAGCCACGGGCCCCTCAGGCGGCTCCCTCTGATTGATAAAAGATATTTTTTAATTAATCCAAGGTTTTCTACAAGGACAATTACTCCGTCTGAAATTTTCAACTGCTTTGATTCAATTGTTGCAGTGATGTTTAATCATCGAATATTATTGTATACTATTCGATGCATCGACTAAGCCCATCCCTTTTAGAACATACTCTCTACTAACAAATGTAAGACAGACAGATAAACAAGCCCCCGGATATGTAGATTAATGATTCACAAGCGAAAACACACAGTCTAATTGCGATACAAATGAATATATGTCTCGATTGATTAATCGAGTCGTCATTTAACATCGATTGATTCGGACACTTGTCGGGGGCCATATAAAAATTAATAACTAAACACATATGGTTTAAATTAGTTTGATTAGTTCTAGGAATGGCTCTTTTGTTTGTAGTTAATGAAATACGTGTAGATTAATTTTGAAAGAGTATCTTAGGCCACTGCTGAATAGAGAAAGATTTAGAGCACACCACTTAAGGGGGATGCGCTAAGGTAGCCTGCGAAATTAAAGTTTACTTACGTTTTTTTCAATTTGCAGATCAGTGTCAGGATGTATGTTGACAAAAAAATAATGTGATTCGCGACCGTAACAGTTATGGCTTTACAGAATTATAATCAATAGAAACAGAAATACAACTCACTAAGTGAGAATTGGCCTCAAATGTCACGATTTCATGAAATAGTAATTCAATTGGATAATATGAACTTAGAGAGATCTATTGATGATTTTTGTTATGATTATAATTCTAAATATTTGTATATATAAATATTTGTTAACATACAATCTGATACTGACCTGTGAATTGCAAAAAACGTAAGAAATGTTTCAATTTTGCAGGCTACCCTGACGCTTTTGCCTTAAATATTGATTGTCATTTGTTTTTCCTTTATATTAATTTTAATGATAGGACAGCATCATCATCTTTCTGTTCGTTAACAGAAAGATGATGATGCTGTCCTATCATTAAGGGTACGTAATTGTCACCTACCCACGGGGACCTGTGTGATGTAGCCAGTAAATTACTTTTTCAATTCAGTATAGGAAAGAGAGATAATTGTATGTGGGTAGATGGTATATCTTGACGCTAAATTAATTAAAATTTCCCGATGCATAGAGAAGCGTGATTTGTAGTTGCAATTGACAAGTAAGTACCTTACCGACTTATTGAGGTTCTAAAGGTCCACTTGGCATAGTAATTTATATTCGACAAGACAGAGGAAGTAATTAACCTACCCAGGAATCTAATTACAGAACAAAACATCCTCCATACAAGAAACAAATGACTATTTACATAATAAATTCAGAAACGTCATTCATAAATCAGTCAAAATATTGACCGACGAACTTTGCCTACTAACATTTAAATCTGCGATAACAATTGACATTAACGACATATCATCGGCCGTAGTGTGAAGTCATTTCAGAACTTCAAAACCACAAAGGGCGCATATACACAATAGCAATGATAAATACCGGATTGCCTAAGGCTTAGGCGCGGTGCAGCCCATTCCTTACTTGGATAACCGTTTTCACAAGACCTTCCCTGCCTCTTGAATTCTTTAAGCTTTTTGAAGTTTGAGGGGCATAAAGATTCAGTTTGGGAGGTCAAGGGATGCTGGTTACTTTTATTGCTCAAGTATTTAATATTGAACATCAATAAATCGATATAGTGGTTAGCGACAGTGCATTGTCTAAAGCATTATCATTACATTGTTTTGCATATTGAATTGTGCGTTCTTCTATTGTTTATGGTAAGGTTTGGTCTACGTGTGCGGTTAGTGTGTTGACGGGGGGACTGGATTATCTTGTGTTGAAGACCCTTGTTTCATTGGTTGCGGGGTCTTTGATATGTTGGTTACCGCCCCGTTGGTATGGCGATCATAAGGATATGTTTGTAAAGCATCGGGCATTACAAGCATGGATAAAGACGACTTTAACGTGGGACTTGAAAGTGTCAGTGTCAATTTAAAACTGGAGAATAAAAGCCAAAGTTACATAATAATAATAATAAGAGCCTCGACCAACACCTGAAGAGGCTCTCGTTGGGCAGCTGGATCAAGGGCTTGATTCAGAAAGCGGTACTTCTTGACACGGCTCGCATTGTCAGGAGGTTCCTCTCTCTAGAGCCGTGACCACCGGTAGCTTGGACCCTGTTACCGATACCGGCGGGCTACTATTTTTTATATTTTTAAATGTTTTTATACTTTTTATATTCTAATATTTAAAAATATAATTTATATAATTACATTGAAATAAAGGAGATAATAATACTTTATTGAAACTAAATACCTTTTGTTACAATAACTAGTAAATGTAGGTTACAAAAACAATTGGTTGTAAAAAGGTTTCTGGAATAGTGGTAACCCTGCTTCCTTTTGCTCTGCTAAACTAGGGGAAACCTGTGCCTTAGGTGAGAGTGTTTTACTGTTACTTCGTGCACAAATAGTCCTTTTCATCGCACCTTGTTCGTAGTGAACCTAATTATATACATGAACGGTGTAATAAGAGATAATAAAAAAATACAATCTCTCTTTCGTGTCTACCGCCTTGTGCCTATTAGGACCTACCTACTCTTTCCATTTGATTCTCCAACAACTTGAAACCGCTGTCCATTTTACTACATTAGCTTTTAGAATAAAGTAGAAGAAGCATAGCATTAATCAGCCTATAACGTTCCCACTGGGACACAGGCCTCCTCTCTGTGAGAGGGAGTAGACAACAATCCACCATGCGGGCCCAGTGCGGGTTGGTGGATTTCATTTGTCTCAGATTTTTTTAGTTCTAGGACATGTCGGTTTCCTACGATGTTTTCCTTCACCGTTTTGAGAAAGTGAAGTTTCTGTCTGGGTTCGAACTGCACGACCTATAACTCTTAAGTCGGCATTGCTCTGCTAGAATAGGGACGTATTTATACGAACTTTTTCTGGTTTTTATTTTTAGATTTATCATTAAAAGGGTTTTAGAAACCCGTAATATTCGAATCAGACCCAGCACATTTTTATCCTTGGTACCTACTTACGAGTGTAGAAACATCTGCCACGAAACAATTTAAGAAACAAACGGGAAAAACAAAAGCCTACATTCCTGCTAGAGCGGACATCATATATAATGTAATTAAAGTCATTAATTCAGGCTCGAATAATTGTGCGCAGATAATTATATTGTCTCTTAAGACAACTGTAATCTTCGATCTTACGGTTAGTTAAGCTGTACATCAATTATAGGAGAGGTTTATACAATTTGCAGAAACTGTTTTGTGTGAAATAATATTTTAGTAGTTAATTGTAAGATTGCTGTGTGGTCTTCTATTTAGATGACCACCCTATTTTGTAATTATGAGTACTTACCTGAGGGGCAAATCTCGTAATTTTAAGAACGTTCACAGTCAGATCTCAGTCTCAATCTGTCAAAAATACTTCTAATTTCCCTACATTTTGACAAGTTTTTGACATTTGTTTGTCGCCGAGATGACACTGCGACTAGATTTTGAACGTTTTAAATGACGAGAATTGGCCTTCGGATAACTTGCGAGCCGGATTGGCTCAAGAAAAAAGAGGTATGTCCTATGTCCAGCGGGGTAATTGCGTAAAACACTATCAGTTAGGCTTTCATTTTGATAGTTCCACAACATTCACTGCCTTATTTGCGTTGTTGAGGAGAATTTTTTACGAACATATGAAGCAATGGATTAGCTATATCCTTCAAATGATTCAGGTTGTGATTGATCGTGTGTTACGCAATTAGGGTGTTAGAGGGTACACCGTAAGCCCAAAATCCGTAGTATCGCCCAAAAGTTACCCGTGTTTCCTACTCCGTATCTCCGTGTCATAAGATTAGTTCGGGGCCCGAACTAAGAATGAATGACAACACGATTTGACAGTTGTCGTTACTTCCGATGTATTTTTGTCCATCTGAAACAGTTAACTAATCGGGAGTAGGGGACACTTCGAAGTATCGAACATTTTTCAGATGGGCCCTTATCTTCGTTGGCGGACGTAGAGAGTATGTAGGTACTATAGAGGACCAGACGAGCCCTCCGAGGTAACGGGAGGAATCAAACACTACATGATTCCTTTCATATTATATTTGCAGAACGTCTTTACATATTTCTGTCTAAATCATCACTTCTTATTCTAAACCCAAAAACCTAACTATATGTTTGACACTAGCTTAAACGTTCGAATGTCATCCGCGCTAAATTATATCCAGCCTGCAACATCTGAGGTTGCCTTCGGTAGTACTTCAGAGTGCTGATTCTCGTATTTTTATGAACGTTCGCATTCTAAGCTCAGTCTCAATCTGTCAAAACTACTCCTAATTTAATATACATTTTTGAAAAGTTTTCAGTTTTTGATATTGATTCTCGCTGAGATGTGAATGCGACTAGACTAGACTTTGATCGTTTTTTACTACGGAAATTGACCTTCTGGTAGTTGCTGGTTTACAGATGACTTTTATCGATATGTTATTGTAGGTAGGTTGCTATTAAAACAACACGAAAGTAGGTATAATCATAATTTATTATTTCGCCAAATTCTCGCCATTCGTTACAGCAGCTGACCACCGTGATAATAAAATTATATAAAAGGCAGTAGTAAATAAAATGGACAAAGGGAACATAATTTTAATTTGACATTTAATACTCAATCATTACTAAAGGTTATCTCTTCATTACAATGTAGGAACGAGTAATAAAAACCATTCGTTGGTACCCAATTAATGTCCAAATGATCTGATAACGGTAATAAACCCTAAATTATTGGAGGAATAAAGGTGCGTGTTCACAGCACTGTAACATATTTGGTGCATTGGGAACTACTATTAGGGCAAACGAAAAAAATGCAATCAAAATCAATAGTAATATTTATTCAAATTAGGCTGAGAATCAGCACTATAATAAATAATAATAATATCCCTGGACATTTCACACAGCGCCATCTAGTCCCAAGCTAAGCAACCTAATGCTTGTGTTATGGTAACAAGATGGCTGATAAACTACTTATATACATTTTTATTGCACACACAGCACTTTTTGAACGACATAAGTACATAAGACAGTCCCCCAAAACACCCGCCCTTCACCACTTCCTAGTGCTTTCGCTGGGAAGAAGAACTGGCGCAACAAACTCCCCAGCAATAAACAAAAACTGCAATAATGTGGCTTTCAAAAAATAACAAAAAGCTTCTGTGAAGAATTATAAAGAAATTGGTGGAACGCGATGATGAATGGTTCGAGAGTAAGGAAAATGGTGCAATTATGAGTAACAAACAAACGTATCTATCAGTGGGTCGTGGTGAAAAGGAAGGATAAGATGACATGAGATTTGTACAGTTGACATGTCCACCCACCCCTGGAGAATTAAACCGGATAATCGAATCAATTGATCGATTGCAGCCATTCGCAAAAGTTCTTAATAAATCATCGATCTAACTAGTGAAAACCTAGCCTTATCGAAGTGTAGAAAGATAACAACCACTTTGTTTGACATTTTATAATAAATTATAAACAATACGAGTACTGTTAGGACACTCCTACGCATCAATTTGATCTCATAGGCGTATTTACGATATCAGCATTGTTTTATAGAGTTCCGTAAAGTACGAGTTGAAGCTTTAATAAACTTTGAGATTTATGATTTTGTAATGTTGAGTAAGCAAATGAAATAAGTTAAAGTATCGAAAGTTGTCAAAAGTATAGAGCAAAATTGATATGATCCAAAATTGATATGGTCGGTACTTTGTCATCTGTTGTAATAGTTTGGCTGCTAATTATTTACTTATCTAAGGTCTATTCAAATTTAAGATTCCAATTTATGTTATTTCAAGTAAAACAAATATCAACTTTATTTCAGTAGTACCTAATTAAAAGTTGATTTCAGTGACTAGCATTATTTATTAAAAATGTTTGAAGTTTATCGTAAAGTGAACTTTATTGTGTAGGAATTAAAGTTATTTTTCCAATAACTCATATTTGTTTACATGTTCGGCAAGTTAATCGCGAACGCTGTATAATATATTCTAGCCATTTCTAGCATATCAAAATATAAACAACATGTATGTTCTTTACTGGGTACTTCAAACGCTGGCGTGATGACTTAGAGGCGTCTATAGGAGATTGGCCGGAGAAGGCAACACACGGGGAAGAGTGGAAAGTTCTGGGGGAGAACTTTGCCCAGCAGTCGGACAACATAGGTTTAATACTAATGACTGTTTTTGAAACATATTTTTATGCAGTTAGGAATGTAAGATTAAACAAAATAAATGCTACAGAATTCTCCCCGCCCCAATCAAGCTCATACTTAAGATTTTTTTAAACTAGATATTTGGATTAAGTACTTACTGCGTCTAAGTCTTATCATTAATCTTAATTGCGGAATAACAATAAAATATTGCTCGGAGGTTGGTTCGATTTCGTTCTAAACTGGTTCTTATCTTGTGGAAATTAAGGTATAATTTTGATGCTTAGCCGAGATAATAATAGTTGTATCGATCGTTACATTACTAGCTCATAAGAAGTGTATCGTGGGAACTCTGTCGATGGATGAGTTATAGTCAAAAGATGGGCTAAGGATTGTCTTGTATTTTCTAATACCGGATACTATTTTAGTCTTTATTAGGTTTGATTGTGGATCGATAAAGAAGTCATTATGGCATAACTTTCTTAAAGGTCAATTGAACTAATGCGTCCTAGAATAACAGTAATAATAATTATATACAGTCTTTTTTTTACAAATTGACGCCCACCATCAATTTACCATGCTATAGCCATTTTTGGACCAGTTCCTGTATTTCTATTCTGTAAAAATCTCATCTCGAAAACATAGGTGAAGTGAGCTTGAAGTCATTGTCATTCCAATTTTAAGAGAATAGATCGGCAGACCTTTTAGCCGGAGAAGACACAACATAAGAAAAACTGGAAAAGTGTGGGTGAGACTTTTGCCCAGCTCCAGCACGCTACTTTCAAAGAATGACAGTTGTGGTTTGAATATATGGACAATTAAAGTTGGTAACCAATTTGCTTAACACTTTATTTCCTTGACTTGACAAGGTCTTAGATAGTTTTTTTTAAACAAGATATCATAAATCATAGAGTAATTGAGTGTCAAAAGTTTAGCAAAATAATTGATACTGTATTTAGTTTTGCCTTCGAGCGACGTAGTGATATTATGATATATTTTTATTGATCATGGGACATAGTTAAATTAATATTTTGCAATTCTGTTCTTATTATTTATATCCGGCTGCTTTCACTTGCTGTTGAGTTATTAAAATGGATATCTGTCATCACTTCTTAAATGATTGCTATATAAAAATGGAAGTGATAAGCTAGGGTTTGCTAAGACTGCGATGGCCGCCACATAGCGTCCGCAATTTACCATCCAAAGGCCTTTTCCGCAATATGTCAGGGTCGGCTTCCAGTCTAACCGGATGCAGCTGAATACCAGTATTTTACATGGAGTGACCCAGTAACTGTATAAAACGATACTCCTTGATATGACTGGTTATCAGACTTTCGGGCTTCTGACTACCCGTAACGAATTTCACAGACCTACAAATGACAGCCGGGACCAACGGCTTAACGAAACACTGATACACACGACATTTATCTAATGGATGCAAACCTACCATAAACCGACCTTGGCAAGCATAGCCTCGATAATATCGAAGCATACCTTCGATCGACCTCGTGCCTCGGAAAGCACGTTAAGCCGTTGGTCCCGGCTGTCATTCGTGGATCTTTGACAGTCGTTACGGGTAGTCAGAAGCCCGAAAGTGTGACAACCAGTCTTACCAAGGGGTATCGTATTACCCAGTAACTGCGTTGTGGAGGTCAGATAGGCAGTCGCTCCATGTAAAATACTGGTATTCAGCTGCATCCGGTTAGACTGGAAGCCAACCCCAACATAGTTGGGAAAAGGCTAGGCAGATGATGATGATGACCTTCGATCGACCCGTGCGGCTGTTATTATCTAGCCACGAGCACTTCAGAAAATTGCCATCATCATTTCAGCCGCAAGACGTCCACAGCTGGACATAGGCCTCCCCCAAGCACCTCCACTTCGACCGGTTCTGTGCTTTCCGCATCCAACAAATTACTGCGGCCTTCACAAGGTCATCGTCCACCCTGTGGGAGGCCTTTCAACGCTACGTCGTTCGGTACGCGGTCACCACTCTCGAACCTTTCAGCCCCTTCGGCCATCTGTTCTGCGAGGAAACCACTCACTGCCACTAATATTTATCAATTCTTCGGAATATTATCATCTGCCTAGCCTTTTCTCAACTATGTTGGGATCAGCTTCCAGTCTAACCGGATGCAGCTGAATACCAGTATTTTACATGGAACGACTGCCTATCTGACCTCCACATAACCTTAATGAACTTTAAATCTAATATTGAGGAAAATGTTCTGTGTTTATCAATAGAATTTTATCAGAGCTTAACGTGGTTTAACCCAGTATCAATTCCAAGGGTAATAAAATAATCCGTAATCCAATGCAGTCATCATATTATGCACTGAGTCATACTCCATAAAGTTCAGTACGCTTCTTATCAATTCCAAGATCTACCTCAACATACGTCACTATTACGCTAACATCTACGTCGAACAAATTATAAAAGAGAATCATTTCCGAATACAAAAACTGAATCACTGCAGTAACTACCCGGATATTATAGCAAATATGACGCATCGAACTTTAGGAAAATATTCTCAACCCGGGCTCGTGGCTAAGTAATAACAGCCGCACGGGTTGACTGATCAGGTTAAGCTACGCTTGTTACGATTTGACGGTGGATGGGTGCCCATCTTTACATACCCCCCTCCGTGCCTCGAAACGCGTGTTAAGCCGTTAGTCCCGGCTGTCATTCATAGATCTTTGATGTTGTTACGTGTCGTCTGACAGCCACATTTATCAAGGGGAATGCTTTTACCCAGTAACTGGGTTGTGAAGGTCAGATAGGTAGTCACTCCATGTGAAATACTGATATTCAGTTGCATCCGGTTGGACTGCAAGCCAACCCCAACATAGTTGGGAAAAGGCTAGGCAGATGATATCAACATGCCGGAGTGACAGAGACGACGACGCTCTTCAAATCCGAACTTTGACATGACAAACAGACACTTCATACTTTTTTTTTATTGACATTGGGCTCATTGGCGCTGTGTGAAATGTCCAGGGATATTATTATTATTTTGGTAAACTTTTGTTTCTTAGCTCTTCAGCTAGTTTAAGCTACATTAACGGGCCCAAGCCAAGTCAATGTAGCGTGTGTGTGGTGTTATTTTTTTATTTTTTTTATTATTACTCTTGACCTCAATCCAGCCCAGAGGCAGGGATGAGATCTACAGTGGAACGAGCTTGCCCAGAAGAAGCCTATTCACTCTCGCCTTGAAGAGATTCGGGTTGTATGAACTCGGGAAATATACTTTCATCATTTAGTAAAAAACTGTTATCTTGGCATTACAAACAGACACTCACGATACGGCTGGTCCATAAATTCAAGGTCGCTCAGCGCGTGGTCGACATACCTCCCAGAATAAACCAGAAGAAGTGGCAATGGACCGGCCATATTAGCCATAGAACCGCTGACCGTTGGGGTAGACGTGTTCTTGAGTGAAGACCGTGAATCGATAAACGTAAGGTGGGACGCCCTCAGGCTAGGTGGAGCGACGATCTTCGCAGGATGGCTGGTAGCAGCTGGATGAGAGTTGCCGAAAATCGAGTTGAATGACGTGCAATAGGAGAGGCCTATGTTCAGCAGTGAACTTATAGCTACTACTATACTACGACTATAGGCTAATGATGATGATGAAAGAGACACTTCAATTATATGTATTTGGATAGATGTATAGATAAGTCTGAAATCGCCAACGCAAGCGTGATGAAATCGCCAACGCAAGCGTGATGATCAATGCTCTTGCCTTCTCTGTATGAGAAGAGGCCTTTCCCTTGCAGTGAGTCAATAATAGGCTGTCATTATTATTTGTTCAATATAATAATGGGTTCAGGATGTTGCTGGGGCTGCCTCGTTTCTGTAGTGCATGTAGCATGTTTGCGGAATCTCGCGTTGATGGCTTTCATGCCATCATACGCAAGAGAACCGCCTCCTTACTGCGCAGAGTACGGGGCAGCACTAATAGCATTCTGAACGTAGTCGCTGACAAAGTCGACTCAAACGTAATGCAGGCTTTTATGCGGGTTCTAGTTAGACAGTGTCAAATGTATAACTGACCCTGCATATACATTATGTAACAAATGTAATGATGGCAATTGACTAACGTTAATTCATTGGTTAATTGTTAATTATTGTATTAATTTAATTATTGTAACACTTTTTTTTTCCTTTACTAACATACCTAGTTCTTAAGCAATTGGTTTTACTAACCAAATATGGACATTGTCCGAAATAAATGATATTATTATTATTACTACAGCATCTTTGACATTTAATCCGTAACGACATCTGACAAGCGCCTTCGAGTGGTCAAAACAGAGCCACAGATGCATTTAAGCGAAAAAATATGAATCTCTAGATAAGCTACGATTCGTTTTGATAGTGTGCCGACATCCTATTAATCACAATTTGGACATATTGACTGGCAATCGTTAGGTATACATCTGTGGTAGCTGGTTTTCACACGGAGCAGCCGCCAAAATGGTTGTAGTTCAGTGTGGTACAGGTTGATGTTAATTGTTTGAGAAAGTGCTGTGGTTTATTGAGTCCACGTATCACTGGTCAGTTTCCCTCAGTCGTCAGTTTATTTAATTCGCCAGTTTCGTTGATTAGTCAGTTTCACTGATTCGTCCGTTTTGCCGACCGTTTCCAATATTTGCCAGTTTTCGTCGATTCGACAGTTTTATTCATATCTAAATTGTAAGTCTACAATGACTATAATAAAGTTTTCACAATATTAATCTACTTATACTAACCGTAACCCAAAGGCTGGCTTTTACCTTCGCCAGAGGATAAGTATTTCCATACAACGTGGCCGCCAGTCTCTTGAGTACATTACCAGTGGACAGCGATGAGGTGGAGGAATATTTCGACGCCATATTTTACTTTGTTAATTTGCGACGGCACGGTTGGCGCAGTTGTTAAGCGATTGACTGCTGCGTTGCGTGTCGCGGGTTCGATTCCCGCACGGAACAAATATTCGTATGGCCTACAAGTAGTTGTTCCGGGTCTGGCTGTTTATGTATGTGCGTTTAAATGTTTGTAAATGCACCCACGATACAGGAGAAATTCATAGAGTGGGGCAACGTCTTCAAAAAAATATTTTTTTTAGTTATAGTTTGTTAGTTTATTTAGTATTAAAGTTTGTACTAATTTCTTACATCAGACTTTACACTTTTTATTTGATTTATAATTGTTTTTATCTGATATATGTATCTGGTGTATTGTGTGTCTTTTATTCTGTGGTAAATAAATGTATATTCTTTCTTTCTTACATTGAATTAATAAAAAGTAAAATTATCTTAGACTAATATAGGATTTTTCATTTTCGTTTTTCATACTTTTTTTACAGAGTTCCATTCTACGCGGCTTTTTTGACAAAGCTTTGCCTAGGCTTTGCTTTAGCTAGGAACTCACAGGGTAATATTTTAGATTCCTGAATACCAGTACTCCTGTTAACCCCGACAAACATAAACAGGATTGTATTAAAATTACACTTCAAAAGTAAATCGAAAATAGAAATCGGATTTAAAACCTCTAATTTGAGCGGTTGCAGTTTATTAAATCACCCCTAACTCCAACAAACATACCTCTTCTAAACCAATCACATCAACCTGTATACCGGGCGCGGCTAACAATAAAACATAGTGATTAATTCATGTGCGCCGGCGCAGGCTAACGAGGAACTATTTGGGGTCAGACGGTACCATTTGTATCCGGACCCACCAGTGTGCTTTGTTACAAAAATTGAAAGTATTGGCCTATCTATGTAGTTATTTCGCTAGACTTTAAATGTCATGTCTAAAGATCTTGTAGGATAATGGTAATAGATTTTTGTTGTAAATTGATTTTATTTTTATTTTTGACAGATGTTGGTCTAGTTGTCGCAAGTCCGGTTGGTTAGTGTGGGGTCCTAGGTTCGATCCTCAGGTCGGGCCATGTGTTACAATAACCTAAACTAGCTGTTGCTGTTGCCCGCGACTTTGTCTGCGATCCAGCATGAAAAGTAGCCTATGTCCTTCTCCAAATCATGGTCAACCCTTGTGTCAAATTTTATCTAAATCGGTTCAGCAGTTTTAGCGAAAAAGCGTAATTCTTAAATTTTCTAATTTTCTGCCCAACGTTCTTAATTTTTTTTCCGTAAGAACCTTCTACAAAGTATTAGAACACTTTAAAAAAAAAGATGGATGAAATCGGTAAAGTCGTTCTTAAGTTATGGCGTGACCAAGGGAAATAGGGATTCATTTTTATATATATAGATAGATAGATTGGAAAATTCGCAGTAGGTACCTGCCTTGATTCTGGATTTGTTCCCTGTTTAAAATGGCAATTGGGCCCTATTTATCATCAGCCTATAGTAGTCCTCTGCTGGACATACGCCTTTTTTATTGCACGCCGTTCAACTTATCGGCAATGCAGAAAATTGGGACCTATTGTGGGACTTAACTAGTTGAATGCCTTAATTAAAGAAACAATTAAAAAGCCATTGTGTCTCACGTGGATCCACGTTCGAAGGGTTAAACATAACTGACGAATCCTTCAGATAATTCTGGTGTAATAAACTGAGTTTGAAACTATGGCATTTAGGTATCTGCAGAAGTGCTAGCCGAATCGTTAATGTAAAGAATTGACAGTAGATTAGATATGGCTAATTAAAGCTTTAAAAAGATTATGCATTTAAAGGTTAGGCGAAATTGTTGGCAGTACCTGACATTTATCTTGATTGATAACACTAAGTGGTAAGTGGCAATTTTTAGTATGTATTATTAAAGATTGTACAGTTGTGATAGTAGATTGTATTATAAAATATTATAGGAGGTGTAGGTTAGGCCCATCGTTCACGACGCTCTCAAAAGTCCTCAAAGGAAAGTGTTGCAAACTAAAATCATCAATAAATAGCCAGAATATCAAAGCACTGGTGACTGGTGGTGGTTACTACTCATTGGTGATGGGAGTTAGTATTTTATTGGAACGAAGTTCCTTATCGCGCGTTGCGAAAGAAGGCTAGACGGAAAAAATTAAGACCAAAAGTTGGAACGACACTTTTTGCTATAGTTGTAAGCCGAGCGGCGCGTGCGCGTGTTTCTCTGTCTCTCTCTCTCTTATAGAAAGCAAGCCAGTTATACTTCGTTCCATCCGGGTGTCCCTTGACACCTCTCAAGTTTTTTATATTTGAATTTCACTTGGAATGTTAATTAATAATTCATAGTTCTTTGTATTTGTATGTAAATTGCAAGTGTATATATTCAAAACAACGTAAATTGTTTTATGAACTAATGTAATGAAACATTATTAGTACGATTTTCTATTTTATTAAGTACCTGATACTTGTTAAACAGGCCTCCACTGTCCTCCCATACCTACCTATTAACACTGTAATTTGAAAACATTGTAAAAGCCATTTTTAAAAGAGTAACCGTGGAGTTTCCTGCCGGCTCTTCTCCATAGGAAACGACCAATTGCAACCATGCCTAGCTTCTGACGTTTTATGCCGCCAATGTATATAATAAAATATTTTGATTTGATTTGTAACACGTTATTTTTGAGTGCCATCGTGGAAGACTGGCCTTAGTTTATAAAGCTGCTTACCCATTTCATAGTTAGAGTAGAGTTTTTTTTTAATTTATTTATTGGCTTTCATGCACATCACACATTTCACTATAAATTACGGTCAGTTTTTGTACATGAACCCTGTCAGGACACTGTAAAATATAAATGTTGCTTTACTGTTGAGTTTGTGATAAATTGAGTCTAATCTTAGGGGCAATTCTCGTAATTTTAAGAACGTTCACAGTCTGATCACAGTCTCAATCTGTCAAAAAATACTTCTAATTTCCCTACATTTTGACCAGTTTTTGACATTTGTTTGTCGCCGAGATGAGACTGCGACTAGATTTTGAACGTTTTAAATTACGAGAATTGGCCTTCTGATCAAAACACAATAAAAACCATTTTAGAAATATTAAATGTCTAGATTATGATGTCCAATTAACAATAATAAACAGATACGTATGGTTTATCCATTATATACAATTCCTAAATGCACGTTGGCCACTGCTTCACACAATACCATCTCGTTCTTCTCCGCTTACTCACTCGGCTCAAATGACCAGTTAAAGGTTGATATCCAGTTTCTGAATTAATAATGTGAAATTGAGAACTTGCCAAATTCCACTTTAGCATTACATAAGGCTTCTAACAAAGCTCACGAATTTACTTTTTTTTTTCTGCAAAACACGTAGAAAATGTTGAATTTCGCGAGCTACATTGAAGTAATGCTAGAATTTGACAAGTTTTCAACTGCAAATTCTCTCCTATTCAGAAACCGGATGTGAGAGTGGGAATATAAAATAGCTCACCATAGAATGTCCCAGGTATTCCGCCGCGTTGTCCGATATGTAAAGTAGTTTGCCGTTTTGTGTCATCATCATCAGGAACCCGTTTAGTGCCTGCGAAAGTGAAAAACAATTGAAATACTTTGAAACGTAATGTAGTATCTAGATGAACGTTGCAAAGCTTTATTTCAATAAAAAAAAAGATTACAATATTCATGGTATTATTATACCTACATGATAGTATCTAGACCAATGTTACGAAGCCTTATTTCGACAAAAAAAAAGAAATTTAATAGTTATTTTTATTGGATTCAGCATTTTGACTCCCTTCAATGGGCTATAGCGTGTGTAAGGGAGATCGAAGCGTAAACTGTTACCATAAATTCAGCGCAATATGATCCAAAACCCTAGCATAAAAACAAATTGTCGGTTATAAAAAAAAAAAAAATGCCGTGACCATAGATTTTAAATATTTAAACAGCGCTTGTGGGTCCTAGAATTATGATACGATATATACACCCTGTTTATATGGGTTTGTTCATAAAACCACTACTTATTCGAAAAAACAGTGACTTCGGAGTTATGAGGACCTGATAAATCGAAGCAGATCTTCATGTTAGAAGGGGATATCCATTCTGTTAAAATATGTTGTACTTACTGAATACAAAGCACTAACTGCTAATTCTATTGTTCTATCCATCATTGGCATAATAGTAATATAGCCAAGTTACTACCTGAATCTTTCTCAATAGGTACCAATAAAAACAGCAACTAAAGTTCTTGAACTTCTGATATTTATAAGTTTATTTAGCAATAAAATAATTAAGTGTAACATTGAATTACATTGTTCAATATTCATGAGTTAATCATTCTTTTCACGGAAAACAATCGTTTAACGGTTATATGTGTAATTATTTAATCGATTTGCGAATTTAAATGTTTTATTCTTTTTAAATTTGCATCTATCCTGACCCAGTCGTTTGTAAAATAAAGGTTAAATGTTTCAATTAATTTATATTTAAAAACCTTTTTGCTTTTACCTTTTTTCTTTTTTTCTTGTACATCATAGTATCCTATTAATATTATAAACGCGAAAGTTTGTATGGATGGATGGATGGATGTTTGTTACTCTTTTACGCCAAAACTACTGAACGAATTTGGAGGAAATTTGGCACACAGATAGTTTATAACCAGGATTAACACATAGAATACTTTTTATCCCGATATTCGCACGGGATGGACACTTATGCGGGTGAAACGGTGGGGCGCAGCTAGTATGTATATAAATATTAACATAAACATAACATCACGCCTAGCTTCCCCAAAGGGTTCGGCAGAGGTGTACCTATAGCACAACTCCTGACATGAAAATGACTACTACTAAAGTAAAAGAAGGAAAGAAAGAAAAAGTATTTATTGCGATTCGCACAGGAAGATCATAAAACCAAAAATAAAAAACCCAAATTATATATTTTTTTTAAGTAAGTAACAAAACCAAATTATATAAAAAAGTAGGTACCTAACAAAACCAAAATACATATAAAAAAATAAATTAACAAAAAGAAAAATGAAACAGAAAGTCCTGTACGAGTCCAAAAGGCTCCTAAAGTAGTAGTATTTCCTACAAAAATAGTAGGCAGGTAAATCTGCGGCTACAAAAGTGCTAGAAAACCTATTTTTTGAGGTTTTCTGTATCTTACAATATAATATAACCAATTTAGAACATGACTGGCTAGAACTATGCTACGTGATCTTTACAATTATCTAGCTAAAGAGCACTTAGAACATTCATAGCATTTAACCTAGTCCTTTATCTAAGACCTATTAATAGATTGATCTCATTTGTGTTCAATACATACCTATATCAATATGAAAACATGCCGCATTGTTTGTGTTCACCGTTCTAATTTACATTACCGTTTAAACCGCGATACACCTGAGTTATGAATTGCATAAATTAAATCTCGGACAATCTACTCGCGATCGCGCGTTACACCAATATCGCGCATAATGCCAATATCGCGCATAAGACCTATATTGCGTACTATGCCAATATCGCGCATAATGCCACTATCGCGTGTTTGTCACATAAAGTTAGTAAAACTGCGTTTGTTGCTAAAGGCGATTAGCTTGAAATTTGAAACAAGATTAGTACATAAATTGATTTGACTATTTTGTCACGTGAAAAGTCGAAATGTGGAAAGTGGAAAGTTTGGACACAGGGAAAGCTGTTGACTGTTCGTCGCTTTTAGGATATTACATCAAAATGACTGATAAAATAATTAATTGCATCTAACGTGGAAAGCCTTAGAGGAGGCCTTTGTCGAAAGACAAGCTGTTATGAGGGACCAACTCGGTTGGTCCCTCATAACAGCGAGTTCCGAGAATATTAGTTTTCTTACCTCTATGTTCAACTTTCAAATAATTATTTTATCAAATAAGTTCAAAACGAACAGTAACAAAGGTTTATTTTATTTTAATGTACATAATATGGGTAGGCTAGTGTAAGCTGACAATGCGATGGACACAATATACATTTTTTTAATTTGTACAACAAGTAAGACTTGCTAAGATTAGTAACACATAGGTCGATGGCAGAAATCACTTGTAACTCACCTAGACTCGTAGGAAAACGGTTTCGACATAACAAAATATGTCCAATAAATACGTCAGCTGTTGTATGTAGTTAATTTACAGAGGTCAGTGGGAACCATAATTATTATGTATGGTATCGATTGATATTGTAACATGTGATAAATGAACCCACATTTCGCTTTCATAAGTAGGTTAACAATTATTAATAGTACATCTGACCTTACCAAAGATACGAGAGTACACACAAATAAAAAAGTTTATAATGAATACGTACCCACTAATATGAAAAATAGCTTCCAAGTTATGATTAAAACCCCCAGAATTCAACATAATGAGTGGTTGCCACTGACCACACCCCACTAATACAGCCTTACGCAATGATTCAAATGTATTTTGTGTCCCTATCTCACTTGAGAAAACTCCAAAAGAGTAAAAGAGACGGAAGGTTCGGGTACTTTGAAAAGAACTGAGAATTTGTAAATGTGAAATTACGTGGCGTGGGAAACGAAGTTTGGAAGAGGTTTTAATTAATTAAGTTAGGGGTTATGGCGGGGTTTGGTTTTGCGTGTGTCGGTATGATGTGGTATATTACCAGGAACTGTATTCGTTTGAACCGTTCAAGGACGTTAGCAGAACAGATTGTGTGATTATACAGTGCGTTTTTGCGTTTTTGCGTATTGTATATAGACTTTCAGTACTACAAGGTTCACTAATCATCATCCATCATTTGCCTAGCCTTTGTCAAATTATGTTGGGTACAATTATATTAAGTACTCTTTTCCGAAACTTGTTGTTTTCTGAACCTTAATCTTTGTAACGTAAGTACAACCATCACTATATTTCATCGAAAGGGAACTTTGGCCATTCAGACCTCCGGCTTATCGATTGTAGACGTGTGGTTAAGTAAAAGTAAAAAAAAACTGACCTTAGAAAATCCGAAGTTGAGTGTGGTGGACGGTTGGTGGTTGATGTCAAAGCGTTTGAAAACTGTGAACAAAACAACAAAAATACAGTTGAGTATGTGTCATACGATCTCTTTGCTTTACACAAGTAACTATAGCTCAGACTATAGACTCTGTCGAAATGGCCATTCGGCTAGTTCGCAGTAGGTTTTAACTTTTTTCGTACAGCGACAGGTCGCGTGCGGCGGCTGACTAAAATCGACCGTGAAAATGTTTAGTCGCAGGCGATCGCCCGCCGCATGAAGGTCAACATTTTGATGCACAATGAATTGAGGGGCAATTCTGGTAAATTTAAGAACGTTCACAGCCTGATCTCAGTCTCAATCCGTCAAAAATATCTACGTCAAATTTCCCTACATTTTGACATTTGTTTGTCGCCGAGATGAGACTGCGACTAGATTTTGATCGTTTTAAATTACGAGAATTGGCCTGCTGATCACGACTTTATCGACCTGTGTAAATAGGGTGGCGATTAGGCTTGAGAGGTGATTTGGTAAGCGACCAGCCGCATGGCGAAAAGGTACCTAGTGTCAAAACACTAATGGGGGATTTACACTAGGTCCCATACACACACTGATCCACGCGTCATGTTCGTGAACGGGCGCCATCGGTTGAGACTGGTCATCTCTTAACTGCCAGGGCTTATTTTTAATTTTATAATTTAATTTGTTTTTTTAAATTGTTCTCACATATAGAAGCAATAAGAATAATGTAACCAGGATTTTGTAAAAATGTCTTGATTTAAAAGAGTGTCCGTGGAGTTTCTTGCCCGTTCTTCTCCATAGAGATCTACGCTTTGGAATGGGCAACTAGCTTCAACTTTCTGACTAACTGACCGACTATTTAATTTTGACAATTCAAAAGTGCCTGTAAATGGTTTAATTGAAATAAATGATTTGAGTTTGACACACTGGTTAGCTGTAAATCGAATTGTCTCAATAAGTACATATGTCACATGCCAATCCATAATGCAGTATGAAAATGCATTGGCTAACTGTATAAAGTAACATTTGGTTAGGCTGTGGTATTATCATTTTGTAACACAGACTATAAAGAGAAATCTTCAACTATTATGGATATGAGTTCTCTTGTGATCGTTTAGTAAAATGTAACCCACCTAGATACAATTGCACATTATTACAGATAAAACAGTTAATATGAGTATAATGCTTCGTTCAATCTGTCGACAAGAAATTGTAACGACACATACAATATGAAATGTTTGTGTTAAGGGTACTTGCACACTTATGAACGGGATAAAGGGAAGTCAGGTACTAAGTATTTGAGATAACTGGTACATACATATAGTCTTCCCTTATCTGCTTGATTCTTACTAGGGTATCCGAATAGTTCTTAGTAATAAAAAAAAAAAAAATGGGTAACTCTTATTTTCGAATGTTTATTAAAAACAACTCCCGGTTAAACTTTGTATTTCTTATGTCAAATTCATTTAATTCATTTTGATGGAAACCCCGTAAATTAATGAAACCTTCTGATGATTAAAAAAAAAAAAAACATATTTTATAATAAAATATTTACGTTTTAGCATCTGACAATTAAAATTTTTTAGAGCCTATGTGAATCTGCCCTAACATCGACACACGAGTAATATACGAACAATCGATAATTCGGAGCGGTCTCTACACCGCTGATACACATCTCTATTGAGACTCGATGTCGACTATTGTACTCGACGAGCGCTCTCTATCACTCGCATAACTATTGAGAAACCTTTCTCTCGACATGAAAAATTACGACATTATAAAAATGGTATTTTAACTGGCATAAATGTCGCTTGAATAACTGGAGCAAGCCATTTAGCGTCACAAAAAAACTTAATAAATTTCAAGCCTAATAACAATAACACTTTTTATCTTGATTCATTAAACCATTAGCATTACGCATCATAATCTGTAAGATAATTAATCGACAATAAAAAAATAGCCAGTCATAAAGTTGTGACACTACCGTCCAAATTCAAATCGATGTCATTGCGCACTTACGGGACAAACAGTATTCGTAATTAATCGATAGTATCGATCCATACTTTCTCGTCCAGCGGCCAGGAAGCATCGATAAACAATAAGCGGGCGACCACCCGATTATATCGATACGTTATCTGCGGAATAATTCCCGTCTCTAATGGGCCCGCCTCAACGTTAGGGATTTACACTTTCTAAAGTATCTCAAAAGGGTTTCTGTGGAGGATGGATTAGAATATTGATAAGTTATATGGCAAGCCTTGTCTCACACCGTACGATTGGCGATTGTTTTGATTGTGTGGCTATTAATTAGAGCGGTAGGTAATGTGATTAAGATATTGTTGGAGATAATCGATGGATTTTTGTGTTTTAATAATTAAAGATGTTTTCGTGCAAGTACTAAAACTGCAAAAAGTAAGGGAAACTCGATAAAAAAATATTGAGAAAGTATTTTAAAAACTTTCGGAAGGTAATTCCTTCCGAATGTTTTAAAAATACTATTCTACATAAAATCCATGTTGTAAAAAAAAAACAACAATTTAAGAAGCCTTTTTATTGTATGTAAAAATAATGCATAAATTAGATATAAATCTTGGCAACACGAGCCTCTTCCTCATTATTTTGGTAAACTACCCGTTACTCTCAGAAAATCTTGGTATCATTAGGTATGCAGTTTTAATCAGAAGCTAATTCCCTTAATTAAAAACCTTCAAATTCTAGTCGCAATGTCATGTCAGCGACAATCGATGTCAAAAACTTGTCAAAAATTTAGGGAAATTTTAGGTATTTTTTACAAATGGAGACGGAGATGTGAACGTTGTCCCTCTAATAAAATGTTCTTAAAACAAACTTAACAAAGTGTGGTCAAGAAAGCTTCAGTAATCTATACTAATATTATAAAGAGGAAAACTTTGTTTGTTTCTTTGTAATGAATAGGCTCAAAAACTACTGGACCGATTTAAAAAATTCTTTCACCATTCGAAAGCTACATTATCCACGAGTAACATAGGCTAAATTTTATTTTGGAAAAAATAGGTTTCCGTAAGATATTTGGGTTTTTCAGACACAAGGTGTAAAAAATCAACCAGAAAAGTTATTTTGTATCTTTATGGGTTATTTCGATTTCCTTTTGAGATACGCAATCCTTTCACAAATCCGAAATCTACGCGGACGAAGTCGCGGGCAGAAGCTAGTAATAAAAACTCAGAAAATCTCATACAATTCAATATATAAGCACATCTGAGTCGTCACAAGATATTCGTCGGGCAGAATTCTTGAACCATTAGATAAACATCAGAGCTTGCCGCGAACGTTTGTATACATTACGTTTTAATAATGCATTCCCCACCGTTACGTCGCTGTGAACTACGATATGTATGCGAAAATTGTTGTTTATGATGTATTTGTGTACGGTTGGTTATAATGGTGGAAGTGGAGCTGAGTTATTTTGTGTTTGACTTGAATAAAATGTCTATGGTTTTGTTTTGTTGACTGTGAGTTTAAAGGGACTTTTATTGGAATTCAGTTTTGGATATTCGTTGCATTGCCAATTCCTTAAACAAGTGTCCTATATTAATGTAATTACTTAAAGTCACACCCGGACTTATTACTCCTTATTTATTTATGAAAATAGTCTACTTTTGGAATGTTTGTAAATATGTGAGCACCATGTATCTATCACCTAGTCAATTTATATGTCATGGTTTCATTAATTCATTTTAATTCTTTTACCTATTGTGGTATAGTAATTTTATTTTTAGGTGCGTCGTTTTCACATATAATTATATAATTAATATATGCAAAATACTGTAAAACATTTTAAAAGAGTACCTAACGGTGGAGTTTTTTGACCATTCTTCTCCATACGAAAACTACCTTTTGGAAGGGGCGACTAGAATCAATTTTATTTTAATTTTAATTTTGACGTTCAAAAGCCTTTAAATAAATGATTTGACTTTAATGTATGTAATGAAGCTATTGTCAATGCCCAACTGTGACAAATTATAAGCATAAATATAATCAGCCTATAATGTTCCCACTGCTGGGGAACAGGCCTCCTATCTTCGAGAGGGAGTGGGCTGTAATCTACCACGCGGGCCCAGTGAGGTTTTGTAGATGTTACTTGTCTTCGAATTTTTGGTTCTAGGACATGCCGGTTTCCTCACGATGTTTTCCTTCACCATTTTGAGAGTTGCGGTGATGAAATTAAAGCGCCTGCCTGGGTTCGAACCCAGGACCTACATCTCGCAAGTCAGGGCCGTTACCTCTGGGCCACAAATGCTCTAAAAATTATTAGCTTAACCCATTCCCTGTCCCATGAACCACATATGGTTCAGGTTGATTGTATAACTATTGTGTCTACTTTGTGGACAGTGAACCTGAATATATTTGTAATGAAGTTTTTACTGTAATTACAAAGTTTGGCTATTGTATACAACATTTTTAATTATAGCTGTAAGAACAATGGTACTATTAAGTATATCAACAATATTAGTTTAGCTGGTCACTTTAATGTTTGCTCATTCTCTCTCTCTTTCTCTGTTGTTTGCATGCCTGTCTATGTTTAAGCTCACTTTTAACTACTCTTTTGCTTTAAAATCTTAGAATAGCGCACTGTTATATATAACTTTTAATATGTTGTGGAAAATGTTGTAGGTTATACATTTATAATCCTTGTACATTTATAACTTAGTGTAAGATTTTAATGTATAACTGGTTATTTTCCCGAATAAATAAAATAAAATATTCATTATAGATGACATCTTTGGAAATTGATTTCAACAGCTTTGAATCATTGAAGTATCTCCTTTAAGGAAACAGGAAATGGTTTCAAATAAGCCACAAATCCATAAGGTAAAGAAACGCTAACAACCTGCATTCAATAGATTTCATCACTAATTAAAGCAGTTGCACAAAATCTATTGACTTTCAACGCGTGCGCAAGCTTGTATAGCTTACATCCATCTTCAACTTTCGTCGCGTCCGCTGATAAATACAAACACTTAGGTAATTGAAACATACTTAATCAATTACTGATTCCCTCACATCTAGTACACGTGTACTGGCGATAGTGCAAGCCTTAGAGTATGAATGAGACAAGGTACAGCTCAAACTGCACAATATTTCATATCGACGCTCGCTAGTAAAATAATTTACAAAGGCTTTATGCCATAAGGATGCTATGTGACAGCGCTTTGCATATAATTTGCACACTTGTTACGTAAAACTCTCGTCATCACGCTTGCTATCTATCACACTCGTCATCACACTCGCTTATCACAATAGTTATCACAATAATTTTTGTTTTAACAATACGACAAAGGTGCTTCATAAGTTTGAAAAGTGCTTAGATTACTGTAATTGGTACAATCAAAGCGGTTGCAATTGCGGAAGAAAATGTATCATCATTTGGCAGCTGACTACTACTAGGTTTCGATCATCAATGCCATTATCATGTGTGGTAATTATGAAAGTGTTACGACCAATAACCTAAAAAATAACCATACGATCAATAGGAATATACTAAGCGCGGGATATGTGTTCACTTGTGCGTGAATCAGTAACTAAACGCATTTTATAAGACAGCCATTAGAAAGAAAGAAAGAAAGAAAGAAAATACGTTTATTTGCGGTAAACATGACGCAAAAAAGAACATAAAAGCAAAATAAAGAAAAAAACAATAAGTAATGGTTGATATGCGTCACATCCACGCAAAACGGCGCCACAAATGCGCGGCGCGGTGTGGATTAGCGCTCCACATCTCTTACATACTCAACCTCTAAAATAAACACTTGCTAAACGTCTAGAACAAGACTGATGGCTCCATAGTCGCACTAATGCGTACGATTGCGGCCCGAATGGCGCACTGCATCAATGTTACGACCAGATAGTTTGACTCCACTCGGGCTAAAATTAAGTGTATTGGAGTTATAACTCAGGGCTGTGCACAGGGGGTAAAGGTTGGGGCTGATTGGAGATTTGTGAAGCTTTTGACATATGTGTGTTTGTGTAACGGCCGGTTGAAATCAAGAATTGAATTGAAGTTAGAAAAAAGATCTATGATACTAAGCAAGAGTGATTGATTAAATATTTTAATTATTTTTTCATTTATTTGTGCACAATTGATTACTTTATAATTTACTACATAATTTATTATTTTTATTTGTATTTGGCCGCGGGAACCTGTTGGATGCGAGAAGCACATAACCGGTCGAAGTGGAGGTGCTTGGGGTAGGCCTAAGTCCACCAGTGGACGACTTTCGGTTGAAGTGATGATGATGATTTTACAATATATAACTGTTGACATTACAATATATAAGGCCGCCGGAAACAGTCACAATACCCCCTTGTACTAGTTGATATTGTATTACACTGGACTATTATATTTAAACAATCTCTAATTTGATATACGAGTATTTCCTAAATTCCATTCTCAAATTGAGGTCACTGACTTACAGAAAAAAATGGTAACGTAAACCACAATAATAAATATTCAATTCACAAAAACATAATTAATTAAAAAAACGCGCAATATTTATACCACAACTTTAGCTATTCAATTACTCACCAACAATAATAAATAACATTCCTCACTAAATACCCAATTTCCATATCACTTAAACACATTCAAATTAGCTAGCATTATCAACAATATTAATGCACAACACTTAATAATACGCTATATTAAAAAAAACGAATACGAAAATTCACCTAATACCAATATAATAACTGCGTAGCCGCAGGCACTTCGAGCGAAGTCAAATGGCTTCCTAACTGATTCAAATGAAGTAACATTTGTTAAGAAGAAGTCTCACAAATTGTTTCGTTACATTAACTTAATGTTAACACGGAAACCTCCGTCGTTGGTAATTAAATATTGTGGACGTGGGCTGGTTGTAGGATTTTCTAGGGTTAAGTTAGGTTTTGTAAGGCATTTGTATTTGTTGGTGAACAGGTGAACTACACGCAATGTTTTGTAGTCGAAATGTTTAGTATACCGTGGTCTACGAGTATATCTTCTCATTTAAGAGAGTTTCGAAGTCAATGTCTTCAAAACTATTTTTGGTTTGGCTTTAACTATGTATATCAAAATGCAACGGAATATAAATATTAGATCGCCGAGCTTCCGAATAATATTAATAGGTACAATGTGGTTTCAGATTTTATTACGACAACTGAAATGTTTGATTGCATGACGACAAAACATTGACTGATAAAGAAAGAAAGAAAAATGCATTTATTTGCGGCAAACATGACGCATAAAAAAAAGGACATAAACACACAAAAAAAAAACAAGTTGGGGGTAAACATGCGTCACTTTCACGCAAAACGGCCATCGCTCAGTATAATGCTAAGAACCTATACGAGACAGAGCCCCAGCGCTGGTTTTCAGCGGCAGCCGGCGCTGACGTGATGACGTTTACCAGTGCAGCATGCAATTACAACAATCAAAACAAGAAATAAATAAACCATTGCAACATAATATGATTCGACATAAAACAAAAAACAACAATCAAAACATGAAATAAAATAAAATAAACATACATTAAAACAAAAAGAAAAAAGAGATGGTGAAACATGAAATTTATTGGATGTGGTAACATTCCGGGCAACGAATCTAATAATAATATATATGATATATATGATAATATGATTGGTTTTATAAATAATGCTAGAATACTAGCTGACTATAATTCCATCCAGAAAAAGAGAGAAATAAGGTCTCGGTAGGTCTACAATCAAAATCTGAACTTAGAATTCTAGATTCTAAGTTCAGATTTTTCTTATAACCCTACTTAATATTATAAACGTGAAAGTTTGTATGGATGGATGGATGTTTGTTACTCCTTCACGCAAAAGCTACTGAGCGGATTTGGATGAAATTTGGCACACAGATGTTTTATAACCAGGATTGACATATAGGATACTTGTTATCCCGATATTCCCATGGGATCGAAACTTATGCGGGTATAGTACCCCAGACCGTATTTCGGTCACGGGCGGCCAATCTCAACGGAGACTAGCCTTCGAAGCGGGAGATATTTTAGAGCGATGCTCATAATTTTATAGAGCGATTTAAGCTCACTAGTGAGAGTCAGTGAGAGTTCTAAGTGGGCCTAACAAATTAATGCAAATGAACAAATAATTCCCTATGGAATTCCCACAACATTCAATACGACGTTATGGTGTCCATAAATAATGGCCGAGCACGTGCCCAGCGCCATAATCGTTACTGTAATTAATTAGCAGCGCGGCGAGCGATCTGCGCGCGCGCACGCCGCCTAATCAATTCTAATGTGAAGCGCATTTGTTTATACGGAATTGTGTTTTTTTTTTCTGTGTATTTTGGGTCGTTGTGTATTTAAAAGCAGCCTAGATCCAAGCATGAGGTGATTAGACAGGGAATTCAGAAAATGTTAAGTCCAGCCTGCAAGTCACAATTACTTATAAGTTGCGGGTACTGAAAAAAAGTTACTGATGTGCTCTGACAAAAATATGCATAATTCTCGTAATTTTAAGAACGTTCACAGTCTGATGTCTCAATCTGTCAAAAAATCCTCGAATTTCTCTACATTTTGATTTTTTTTTGACATTGTTACCATAAGTACCTCAGGTAAAGTTACAAAGATTAATACAAAACATCACCAGAGATCATTCATTTGATTTGAAACTCTGCATTTCTGTAACAACAAAGTTAGGAGTTCTTAATAAACAAAAATATAAAAGCAATAAAATATTCCTTCAACTTTTTTCAATACCACCATTCCTGAATAAAAGCATTCTAACGCGGTCTAAAGTGAGTTTATTTAAAAGCCAGCCTGCAGGTGGTTAGCTGAATTGAGATGTTCGTTAGCTCCTAATGGTATGTATCTCGTCAATCTCGGCCTGTTATTTCTGTCGCCCAAGAACTGCCCTCCTGGTCACTGATCTGGCTTTTTAATAAACTCGCGTGGATTATATTGTGGTATTGTCAGTTGGACGTTTTGTTGGGATTTCTGTGGGTGGTTAAGGAGAAACGTAACGATAAAAATGGTGACAAAAATGTTAATGCTATGTTCAGAAAAAAAAAAAAAATCTGTGGATATAATCATACAGTACTTAACTTGAGCACAGTATAACCAAATTCATGGATATTATAACTTTGGAATTGAATGAAAGATGATCGACATTGTTATTTATTTTGAAGTTCCCATCAGAAACTCTTTGGAACAGCTGGGACAGACTGGCGTTGAGCAACATGACAATATTAAACCGACACAACACAAAACTGACGAAATATTAAGGACTAGCTTCTGCCCGCGGCTTCGCCCGCGTGGATTTCGGAAATTTACCCACGGGAACGTGCTAACAGGATAAAATGTATGTGCTTCCCCAGAATGCCATCTATCTCGCAGTCCCTTTATGGCTAATTACAATAGAAAACCAATTGTGTCCCATTAGTGGTGATTAAGAGGGTACCTATATGATATCTTTACCTAAGTACCTACCTAATTAAAAAAAAGCTCAATAACAGAAACTTAAATACCTACCTACCTAAATAAACCTATTTCTGATGATACTAATCTAAACTCAATAAATAAGCAAAATCCCTAAAAACTAATATCTATACGAATGACTAATCCTACCTAACAGTATTATAAAATAACCTACGGTCACTACGTACCTACACTATCAAATATACTACCTATACTTTAAAATTAAAATCTATACCTACGACTTATATAAAAACAAACCTAAATAACTCTAAAAACTAAAAGGAATAAAAATGAACTCCATTGCGGGTGACCTAACCTACGACAAACTTATTATTTGCGGTTGGTACAGTAATCCAGTCTAGGGATCGAACCGCAAAATTAAGTTTGTTTTTTATTGTATATACTTTTCCGGGATAAAAAGTAGCCAGTGTGGTGCCCAGGATATTAAAGAATAATTATACCAAGTTTCATCGTAATCGAACCGGTAGTTTTTGCGTGATGCCTGAACAAACAGACAGACAGACAGACAGACAGACCGACAGACAGACAGACAGACAAAAATTTTTTTAATCACATTTTTGTGTTCGGTGTCGGTCTAGTAACACCCCCCGTCATTTATTTTTTTGATATTTTCAATGTACAGAATTTTCACTTCTACAGATTTATTATAAGTATAGATATAGATATAGATATTTCGGTATGAAAATATTTTTTTCTTTTTACAAGCATAGCTGATCGAGTAACTCCTTGAAGCTCAGTGCTGTTTCACAGAAATACAAAACAGTCAAACATAGCAGTAGTTGGGACTGCACCATGTATAATCTTTTTAAAAGAGTAACCGTGGAGTTTCTTGCCGGCTCTTCTCTATAGGAAACGACCAATTGGAACCGTGCAGCTAGCTTCTGACGTTTCATGAGTGCCCATGCGGTTTATGTGAAATAAAATATTTTGATTCGAATAAAAAACCCCCCTTATGCAAATCCTATAGAAAATACTGCGCTAGGCAAAAAAGGCCATTATTTTTCTTTTCGACAAAACTTGTGGACGTCGTAAGATCAACAAGCAATACCTTCTAGCTATAAAACTGTCTCACGAAACTTTTCAAAAGATTAGTCCCCTACCAAAAGTGGGAGGCGGAACAGTTGGGACTGCACCAGTACCACCCCACTTATGCAAATCCTACAGTCAATTACTACAGAGGAAATTGTTGCGGCCCTCGCAGAGAGTCGTGCGATGCCTTTTCGGGTTGCTCTCGAGTAAGTCTATTGTCTGTCAGTCTGATGGTGTGGACACTGGTGACTTAATTAGTAAGTGTGGGATATGTGGGGCTAACTGTATCTTGGGATGGTTTGAATGTGAAGGGGTTTGGTTTTAGAGACTAACTGGCGCACCGTTTGATGTCAAAGGGAAATATTTAATGTAAAGATTTTTTTGTAATTTTAATATTTTTGAGTAAATTAGCTTTTGCTTGTGGCTTTGCTCCCTTATCTCTTTTTTGTATTATGATAAAAAGTAACCTATGTCAATAGCCAGGGCATATTAATCTTCAGGCAAAAAAATTAGTCGATTCGTTGCTCGGTTGCTGCGTAAAAGAAGGACAAACTAACCAACACTCTTTTATAGTCGATGATTCGAGTAAAATATATTGTCTGTCAGTCTGAGGGTATAATAAACACTGGTGAGATAATTAGTATGTGTGGGATATGTGGGGCTAACTGTACCATGGAAAATCAGGCGTGGGAATGATGGATTAGGATACTAGGTATCTGGACGGTGATTTGCGTTAAAAATCACAGTGTATGTAGATTTAGTATAAATTTTAATGCGAATAAAAGAATTTGTACTCATTCTTACATAAAATAAGTGAACTAAGTAGGTAAATAAAAGTAAATCTTTAAATGATAGTTTACCCGTTTCGAGTGTTTAGGATTTTGTTGCAGTGAAAACATTTTTCTTTTAAATTACACGTGACGTTTATTGGATAGATTTTAAAGAAATGTAAATTAAGTGTAGATGGGCACAGTAAAACATGTAAAGGTAAAAAATTATAGACATTGCATCATAAAATAAGAAACTTAAGAGTAAAGTGTGGAGCAATTAATGTTAAAATGCCTAATGTTGACAACACTTAGATCAATCAAATAACCCATGAAACCAACACCAGCTGTCAAGATTACGTAACATTAAACGCATCCTAAGGTCACCTTCACACCGGCTGTCTAAGTCGCAATTAACGTTTCAAACGCGTCAAACAAATTGGCTTGTCATGCCAACAGGCTCGTGTGAGGGGGCCGTTACTTTAGGCACAAATTGACGGCTCTTTGAAAGTTTGACGGGTACGTAAACTGTGGGAGAAATTGTTGGTAATTAGAGTAGCCTGGGATTCCTTGTAGCTGTGGGTTTTACATTATATTTAGCTGTTAAAGTGTTTTACTGAATGTATGGCTAGTAATGAGCACTAAGCTAGGATATTAGCATGTATTTTTGTTGCAAGCGACATCAAATGACTTAAAGTCAAACTCAAAGCATATATTTCAATTAAACCATTTACTTTTGAACTGTCAAAGAGTCGATCAGTTGACGCTTATTGTCTATTCCAAAACGTAGATCTCTATGGAGAAGAACGGGCAAAAAACTCCAAAGACACTCTTTTTAATCAAGGTATTATAAAATCCTGGGTACATTATTCTTGTTACTTGCATATGTGAGAACAATGTAAACAATAAAATTAAAAAAAAAAACAATTCAAAATATAAGATTAAAAATAAGCCAGTTATGTTAAGAGCTGATCAACGCGTCATGTTCTTGAAGGCGTCTTCAGTTGAGAGTGGATGACCACTCTCAACTGAAGACGCCTTCAAGAACAACCCAGCCAGCTCAACCATATTTTAGGGAATTGAAATGGATGATCATCACCATCTACCTAACCTTTTCCCAACTATGTTGGGGCTGGCTTCCAGCCTAACCGGATACAGCTGAATATCAGTATTTGACATGAAGCGACGATATAATGATACGATAATAATAAAAGTATGACAGTAAAAAAACCAATAATGTAAGAAGAGGGGATCTATTCTATTAAGATTCGCGTTAAGACTTTATAACAGTAAATACATCTTAATTTACAAAAATAAATAAATTACCTCACTAACTAATTGATTCTATTTTTTTTTCCAAAAGTATTAGATCACTAATCAACCCGGCTCTTACTATGTCAAGGAACATTAATTACTACGAAACGCGTTGAGAGCATAATTAATCTTCACACGTATTGATATACCATTTTATCCGTAAACGAATAATTATTTGATCCCCTTGACATTTCACTTTTTTCAATAAAAATAAACATTCCGATAAATACTCCATCAAATAAACAAAATTACGCAGAACATCCGTGGGTACGTGTTATTTTTAATCGATATAATATATTCGAATCGATAGGCCGCATAAATACAGGTCATTCGATTTATAAATCAAACTCGAAATCGATTTCAACAAGTGGCTATTAATTAAGTTGTAGTTAGATTAGAAATTAGATAGAGCAACAGTTGGGCGGTGACGTCGGTTAATATATGAGATGTATTATTAAAATTATCTATAGATACGTTAAATACGCTGCAATCGTCGAAAATGGAGGTGTGAAGTGGTGAAACTTGATGCCACTCAATGTTTTTCTAAACATATAATTATGTTTTTTTTTATAAATTGCCTTGTATCTTCGGGAAAACTCTAACTGTTTATTAAGATATTACGTAATACAACCACCTGTTGATATTTTATTATAGAGTAAGTATAGGTGTTGTTATACAAGGTTATTTTGGACATGGCATCATCTTGAAATTTTACTTTTCAACCACTGCACCTTTATCATTCGGCGCGTTGATGTCTTTTGTATGGGTTTTTTGACTACTGAAGAAAATGCTGAATAAAGTCAGTACACGGTGCAAGTTTATTGCCTATGGCATAAAACTGAAGCAACAATTGACTGGCACCATGTCAACAATATGTTGCAAGATAAGGGTAAGTTACGTAGTTGCCGTGGAAACAGCGCCTTCCAATAAAATCGCATTCAATTCTGGCATGAACATTGTATTATTCAAAGTTAAAAAATCTTGAGAAGACGTTTATTAAAATTGAATGAAGTACTTGGTAGCGCAATTACTTGAAGCAATTGTACAAGGAAGTGCAACTCTTTGTTTAGACGAGGTAAAACTTTCGTGCAATTCTTGAATGGCAATAATTGAACGAGCTTTATGGTATGTGATTATTGCTCTCGAACGTTCCGGAAACTTGCACCGTGTAAATGGGGCTTAAATCTAATCTGAATCTTCGTAAATTTATTTATTGGTCTATTTACAATCGTTACACTGTTCAACCAAATTAATACAAGCAAACATATAAATCAAGTGCACAAACATAACAATAATAACTTAACAAAAAAAAAATACAGTAGTTATAAGTTCAAAAATTACGCATGTTTGTTACACAATTTTAACACGAATTAATTAAATACTAACATCACAATTACCTTCAAATTATTCAAACACACAACATTTGATCAGAGGTACTTAATTTTTAAATAAATCACGCGCATTCCGCCGTGATTGGCTGTCAACATTGACAAATAAAAATTTCGAAGTAAACATGAATGAAATATGATATTTTATTTTCATTAATCTGTCGATCAATAGTTTGAAACAGCGCGCCTGATGATTAAGTCATCAATTTTAATTATATTATATTCGCAATAGTATTGACAGAACAGTGTCGTGTATGTACAGATGTACATTATGTACGAGTTTGAACAAACGCGGTTTGATTCAATGTTATACAAGTGTCGCAATGTGATTTGCGAAGTGTGAACGTGTATTAAGAGATTATGACGGTTTTATGTGTTAATCCGTTTTGCTTTCATTTTAGTTCTAAGTCATCTTATTTAAAGTAATATAACTTGGTTGATCAAACAGTTTAATTCGCGTAGAACACGATAATACTAGTCATCAAGTTAGCAACAAGGAAAAAAACATTAATTTTTTTCGATCCATATTAATACTAATAATAAAGCCATAGAGTTTGTTTGTATGTTTGAACGCGCTTATCTCTGGAACTACCAGTCGGCATTTGCATTTGATAGACCAATTCTTGAGGAAGACTATTGGTTATTTGAAGCAACACGCTATACCCTCCGGAGCCGAGCATAAAAAAAAAGTCAGAATAAACGCCCAGCGATAACGAATAGGCTTTTTTCCTAAAAATATCTAATTAGTCCGTCAGTTAGATTATCAAAAAATATTGGAACCGTATTTTTTCTTTTGTCAATTATATAAAAAACGATGAAGATATCGCCCGTTAAAGTTCCGCGTGACGTCACTTGCTTGCGACACTTTTGCAAGCAAGTGACGTCACGAGGGACTCCCTAATTTTGACGCGCTTTATCTTTGTCATTTTTTGTTTGATTGATAAAAGAAAAAATACGTGTCCATTATTTTTTGATAATCTAACTGACGGACTAAATATAATCATTTTTTTACCCAGGCAACTACCCTATTGCGTGGGCAGGCGATGCGATGCGACGAGGTGGGTTGTGGAACAAGAAATTTCACGCGGACGAACTCGCGGGCAGAAGCTATTAATATTATTAATGCGTAAGTAACTTTATCTGTCTGTCTGTCTATACACCGTTTCATGCCTTGACGTCTGAACTTTGGCACATGGGTAGTCCTTGACCTGGGTCTTGACTGCATTTTATCCCGGGTAGTACGTTTCCGTGGGATAATATCCCCACGTAGGTGAAGTCGCGAGCAAAAGCTAGTGTTCAATAACACCACAATTTATTCGGACATGTCGTTTAAAAAATCTATGATATTTTGTCCCTATCATGTTTGTGAGCGTTAACCAAGACATGTCTAGGCTATAATTTTAGCAGTATTTCATATAAATGAAGCATCAAATGACTAATCCTTTTAAGTCTTTAAGTAAATGATAGATTAGCTACTAGTAGACGTAAACTTATGATCCTCTAATTGAAAGCTAACACAGCCAACCTACGTCAATCAATCAATACTGTAATTACTTAGATCTGCAATTTTATGCCTTCAATATCTTCTAACTGACGTTAGATTTATGAGTGACGTAGGCATGTTACCTTGTTTATTTATATGTTCCACGATTTTTTAAACATTTATTATCTGCTTGATTACTAGATTAATTAATCTTTAATTTATTAAAAAATACAACATTACATCAAGCCTATATTTTTGTAAGAGGCAAGCAGAAGGGTATTTCCACATCATTACCTGGTTAGCCTTCCCCAACTATGTTGGAGTCGGCTTCCAGTCTAACCGGATGCAGCTGAATACCAGTATTTTACATGGAGCGACTGCCTATCTGACCTCCACAACCCAATTAATAGGTAATACGATACCCCTTGGTAAGATTGGTTATCAGACTTGCGGGCTTCTGACGACCCGTAACGACTGTCAAAGATCCACGAATGACAGCCGGGACCAACGGCTTAACGTGCTTTCCGAGGCACGGAGAGGTCTTGATATGTTTAATGTATATACTGCAAGAACATTTTAATATACGTTTTAGTTTCAAGTAATAAGAGCATCAGTATTATAGGCATTAAAACTCCGGACAAAGATCAACACTCCGGACTGTTACTGAAAAAATCCTGATGTCAAAACACAATAAAGTTTTGTCTTACCAAGGCACCGAGATTACAACTATACGTTACCATTAAACCAAGAGGCTAATTGCTTCATTGGTTTAGAGCAAGAGCATTAAAGCAAAAATATGACATAACAGAGAGCATACAACGCCCTCAGAGTTCAGTATAATAATGCTTTCAGGATGTGGTTGTAAACTAAACCTGAACCTTGTGTCAAAAACATCTGCCACCTTACATCCTTAGTTCCGTCTCAGCACTCGAGTCCGGTGTGAAGGTACAACACTGATGAAATCATCACCACTACCGGTTGCTGTGACCTTTAGCTCCGTTACTAAATAATATTCTTTTTTTTTTATTAAAACAATTGAAAGTGAGTTCGGTACTTGAATTTAAGGTCATGTATGGATGTAAGTGATGGACGAGACGTTTTGTTTTGAGTGCTGTATTGTTTGTAAATGTTAATGTCTAGTTATTATTATTTGAGAATTGGGTGTGGATTCGAATAATTCGAGTTTTAACGTGCAATGGATAACCAGTGCACGTTAAAACTCGAATTAGTCGAATAACCATGAACCCCTTAATAGTAATCCCTTCATAACCATAAGGTTATGAAGGGATTACTATTAAGGGGTTCATGAGAAAGGTCAAATTGGTCTAGAGGTAAGAAAAAAAACCGGCGAAGAGCGCACAGTATACTTTTTTGATCTTTGACTAGCAATTCGAAGGACAATTCTCGTAATTAAAAACGTTCAAAATCTAGTTTCCATCTCATCTCAGCGACAATCAATGTCATAAACTTGTCAAAAATGTAGAGAAATCAATGGTATTTTTGACAGATTGAGACTGAGTTTAGACTGCGAACGTTCTTAAAAATACGAAGAGTGCCTCTCAGTGTACGCGTCATTGAAATACCTAACATTATGCCAAAATTAAAAATTCTACGTTGCACAGATCTCGTGAAAAATATCTGTGACAGACGGACAAGACCGTGAGATTTATAAAAGTTCCCATTTGAATTCCTTCGGAACCTTAAAAATCCCAACAGCGAACAGTTGATTCAAGAAAGTTGAATCTGCAACTTATGCCAGATAAATGCTAGTCCAGTTTTGGGTCAGAAAGTTATCGTTATGAAATTTATTATTCGACTAACTTGGTCAGTCTTAATTCGAATTTAAAAAAATTACACAACCCAAATCAATATTAATTAAATTATATAACTCCCATAATTAATAGCTACCAATTCAGATTACAGAACAAATCCTATGAATCGATACTCAAAACAATGCATTTCGATACTTGATTGATAAACTTTTAACTCGAAACAAAAAGGTATTAATGTTCCTCGTATACACTCCACGTCAAACGTCTTTCAACGATTCGAATCGCCCATTATATCGATTAAACGCGTGTCGTAATCGATTGTATCAATCGATATAAATAAAAGATTATTATTATTATTTCCGACCTTACCCAAGGCATTAATTGTTGCTAGAATAGTAAATTGACAATTAATTTAATTAAGAATGTTGTAAATGTGTGTTGTATAAGTTTTGGGCGACTCTGGGAGGTCAAGTTGTAAAGTGAACCAGTTAATGGCGACCCTATTTCTAGGTTAATGGGTGTACGCGAAACATTGGGTTTTATTGCAGTGTAAATTGACCCTACCAAATAATTGTATGATGTTTGTATGGGTACAGTGATGGCCCGGTGGTACCGACCGCGGATTACGAGTTCAGCACCCTAATTGCGTAACACACGATTAATCGGAATCGATTTCATTTTGACAGTTTAACAACATTCATTGCGCTATTTACGTGTTGAGCAGACAAATTTTTCGAACTTATGAAGCAATGGATTACCAATTTGCTTCAAAATGATTCTGATTCCGATTGATTGTGTGTTACGCAATTAGGGTGCAGGTCGTAGGTTCGAACCCAGACAGGCGCTTTACTTTGTATATTATTTCAGCACCACTGCTCTCAAAACGGTGAAGAAAAACATCGTAAGGAAACTGGCATGTCTCAAAAATTTCAATACATATGACATCTACCAACCTGCACTAGGCCCGCGTGGTGGATTTTAGCTCACTTCCTTTCGAAGAGAGGAAGGCTGTATCCTAGCAGTGGGAACGTTATAGGCTGATTATGAAGAAGTAAAATACTTGAGGCGATTTCGCGCACACCCTGCACGCGAAAAAAAAAAAAAAACCCTGCACGCGAAATCATCATCATCTGCATAGCCTTTTTCCAACTATGTTGGGGTCGGCTTCCAGTCTAACCGGATGCAGCTGAATACCAGTATTTTACATGGAGCGACTGCCTATCTGACCTCCACAACCCAGTTACTGGGTAATACGATACCCCTTGGTAAGACTGGTTGTCAGACTTTCGGGCTTCTGACTACCCGTAACGACTGTCAAAGATCCACGAATGACAGCCGGGACCAACGGCTTAACGTGCTTTCCGAGGCACTGAGGGGTCTCAGTATGTACAGATGGTCACCCATCCACAGACCAATCGCGGCAAGCGTAGCTTAACCTGACCGATCGACCTGTGCGGCTGTTATTATTTAGCCACGGGCCCCTCACACGCGAAATATTGGGTAATATTGGAGTTGATTGGCCCTACCTAGTAATTGAGTTATTTAATCTATACTAATATACTAATAATATTATAAAGAGGAAAGATTTGTATTTTTGTGTGTGTATGTTTGTAATGAATAAACTCAAAAACTACTGTGCCGATTTCAAAAATTCTTTCACGATTGGAAAGCTACATTTGCCTTGAGTGACATAGGCTATATTTATTGCTAGAAAAGATTAGTGATCCTTACTAAAACTTAAGTAACCTAACCCGAGGTGTAAAAAATGTGCCCCAAAACGTTTTTCGTCGCATGCGCTGCGGAAACTATTGATTATAGAACAAAAGTATGTTCTACAATATTAAAGAACATATCAATATCTACAAAAAACTTCCGGATACCATACGTCCATCTATTATCGTTATGTCACAATAACCATTTTTTACATTTTAAAAGTTGATTGAAATACCGACCAAAATTAGACCACACCATTCATACTCCTGTTTAATTTAAGGATTTTAAATCGACAACATACATATATCCACATTACTCGGATTATCTAGGATTAGTAGGTTAGGAGTAGGGTAGAAGTAGGGTAGGGGTAGGGTAGGGGGTAGAACACCACGCGAACGAAGTAGCGCCGGGCAGCTAGAAATAATTTATATGGCAAAACAACGTTTGCCGGGTCAGCTAGTGTTTTATAAATCAAATATTACAATATCATCGACGCGTGTGCGAGCTATGAGACAGCGTTTTATTATAAATCTTAGATAAACTACAAATGCATCATCATCATTCGTATTGTTATTCCTTTAGAAATATTTACATCTCCTGTAAGTTGACAAATGAACAGTAATACAGAAGCTTGTAGTACTCAAACTATGTAATATATTTAGTGCGCTTGCAGAGCTTTGTCAGACTTCAATAGCTTAGTTTACTCACAATCAAGGACTCCTATGCATTCCATAAGTGCACAAAATACTCAAGTATGCCGTAAGATGTTTAACTTGAAATAACGTCAATTTGACACATAAATAAAATCGCCACGCTAAGAAGAAGAAGCAGAGTAGGTAAGAAACGAATTGATGTTTTCGGATAAAATTTTATTTAATTAATAAACAACAAACAGTTCATTTAACAAACTAAATTTCATTCGAAAACATCCATCGGTTTCTTACTAAACTTCAATTATATCCGACGACCCTGGATACTTATATCCTTTGGTGACTGTACATATTATGTACCCAGAAGGCCAATTCTCGTAATTTAAAACGTTCAAAATCTAGTCGCAGTCTCATCTCGGCGACAAACAAATGTCAAAATCTTGTCAAAATGTAGGAAAATTTTATGTATTTTTGACAGAATCTGAGACAGATCAGACTGTGAACGTTCTTAAAATTACGAGAATTGCCCCTCTGGTAAGTTAAAATAAGATTGCTTCCTAGCCCACTTTATGCCCACACTCTCAAACAAAATTACATATCAGCGATTCCCATTATCAATTCAAGGTTTCAATACAGTCATAAGAAATAAGTAACAACATTTATTAAAATAATATTCAATTGTGAGGTTGGTACGTAATGATAGTGAACAAATGTAGCCATAAATCTCGGGGCGTATGGTATGAATAGGACCCAGATTGCTAAGAACCTTGACCCACAAGTATGGCTTGCCGTCTGGCGTTGCTTGTCAAAACCGGCTTTGATGTTAGGCCTTTTTAGTTGCAGTGAAATGGTGTGTGGTTATTGAAATGGGTTTTTTGATTGAGTGATTGATTATTGCAAAGCGCTGTACTTTTAGAGATGACAGTCTAAAGTAGTATTTAACAAAAATATAAGTATTGAAACTTTGTAAGTACATTATCGAATTGACGGCACGGTTGGCGCAGTGGTTAAGCGATTGACTGCTGCGCTGCGTGTCGCGGGTTCGATTCCCGCACGGAACAAATATTTGTATGACCTACATGTATTTGTTCCGAGTCTGGGTGTTTTTCTATCTATAATATGTATGTATTTACCAAAAAAAAATGTATATAAGTAGTTTATCAGCCATCTTGTTACCATAACACAAGCATTAGGTTGCTTAGCTTGGGACTAGATGGCGCTGTGTGAAATGTCCAGGGATATTATTATTAAATTCATTCAAATAAATACATAATTTATTTTAGACCAAACACTTGTACACATATCAAGTCGGCTGATTTAAAAAAAAATAAGACAAATAATATGATATTTTCTTTTCAAACCGGTCAATTTTTGTCTTGAATTGTGTGACTGAAGGACTAGGAAAAGATTTGAGATTAATTTAGGTACTTATTTTGTGATCAAATTCCTGAAGTCAACTTCAAAAATCATTTAATCAAATCCAGAACTCAATCTATTCATTTCAAACGAATAAATTATACAATTTAAATAAATTAATGTGAAAGATTTAACAGATACGGTAGGCAATAAATATATAGCTCTTGAAATAAATTGCCCGGGGCAGTATTGTATTGTGAATCATCACCTGAGCATTAGCAACATAGCATGCGTGTTACTTATTAAATGAATACAATGATAGAATAAATTCTACGTTCTAAAGCTATGGTTACTTCTCTGTATAAAGCATGTATTTTGTCCTGAAGTGCGAAAATCATAAGCTGGTATGAAGAGAAAAAAAAAATTGAAAACTTCTAAAATACATTTTCACAGCCAATATACAAAAAGATGAATAAAAAAAAAACAAAACCATGTTTAACAGAAACTATGTCTAGCAGTTGACAGTTGTAGGCCTTGTAGTCTGTAGATTTGTAGACCATACTCTATTTTATTAAGTACTCGGTACTTGTTGACAGGCCTACAGACTCCTCCCTTACCTATTAACACTGTAATTTAAAAACTTAAAACATTGTAAAAGTCATTTATTTTTAAAAGTGTAACCGTGATGTTCTCCATGGGAACTTCTGACGTTTCATAAGTACAGTCACGAGCAAAAGTATGTATACACTCGGCTTTATTCAAAAGTGATTTACTCCTTTATTTTTTAATGAAATTTTATGTTGTTACTAACATAGCATTTTCGAACCCATAGGTTTATGTAATGTGTCGTATTTCAACAAAAATCGAAAAGAAAAGCGAAAAAATCGCAATTGAAAGTTGCCAAGTGTTGACATATTGGTGTTCGTGACTGTACCCATATAGGTTTATAGGAAATAAAATATTTTGATTTTGATTGACCAAAAGTTTTCGTCAGTTCATTTCAATTGTCATTCCACATTTGACTCTGTAGAATATCTCGGTTCGACTGCGTGTAAGACCAGAAACAGTCGTTGCGTCACGGTCTACCGCGTAACGCAAATTAAGCGTGCTTGTTGGCTACAACAGATCTTGTGGAGCTAATCAGTCAATCGATTACTACGCACAGACAGGTATGTATTGTTTTTAACCACTTTTTATATTAACCCCCACGTTAGGACTTTTTTCACATTTTTATAACATTACTAAAATCCTACTATTCTACTACGACGAGTAATACTTATTATAAATGTGAAAGTTTGTATGGATGGATGGATGTTTGTTTGTTCGCAAAAACTACTAAACGGATATGGATAAAATATGGCACTCAGATGGTTTATAACCAGAATTAACATATAGGACACTTTTTATCCCGATATTCCCACGGGATCGAAACTTATGCGGGTGAAACTGCGGGGCGCAGCTAGTCATAAATATACATGGTGACAGGGAAACTCGACGTATTCCTTGTAAGGGTTTATACGAGAGGTCGTTAGCAACAAATTAAGTCCAGTGAATTAGGGGTCAAAACGGAATGGTTAAAAATAAAAAAAATGCTATTAGAGACCTTTTATTTCGAAGATTATGTAAGTTTTGCAAGCTTTTTTTTTTTTAATGATCACTTATTTTTCAACTTTTAGAAAAGTATTAATTAAATGTTTTGAGTGGAGTAGTTTTTTCTCATAATTATGACTGTATTTTATTATTGCGTTGACTAAGAAGCTTGATTTATTTAGAGCAGGAACCGTAAACCTACGTATTTGATATTAATTTCAACTTGATACCTCCATGCGTTCCTGAGAAAAAGTGTCTTGACTGACTGACAGACGGATGGCCTAACGGACAACGAAATAATCAGAATGACAAGGGTTCCGTTTTTTCTTTTTGAGAAACGGAACCCCAAAAATGATGGTATGATGCACACTCGTAACAAAACAGTCGCATAATCCAAAGCTGACAAAAATCATAAAAAAACTTGACACAAGACAAAACCGCCCAGCGACTAGTGTGCACACAGTCTAAGCAAGACTGACATAAATTAAGCTAAGCACTAATTCAACTCAACAAAACCACTAATTATATTTAGGCAACACCTATATCTATTAGCGATCCTATTCACCTGTTTCCATAACAGGTTCCATGTAATTTTCTGCCTGTTTTAAAATTCAAATCATATGGTAATGTGACACAGCACGGCGGACACTAATTGGATTAACGTTCGAACTTCTTATATACTCCTTGTTGTTATGTATATGTAGTGTTAAGTAGTGATAACGTTGAGTGTTAATGTTGTTTATATTGTGGTTTAATTACTTGTAGAACATGTTCGGATATGTGACGTCATTTTCCGGTCTAAGAATATATTGTGTAGATATGTTTACTAACAATTCTAACACTATAAGTACAAACACTTATTTTTTTTTGTTACTCTTTTGTTTTTCTTTTTCTCTAGTTTGTTTTTTCCCATTCATTTATTAATATTTTTTTTTTAAAAACCTTATGTTGAGCTACAGACTCTAAAAGTTATTATACAACCTCCTAATTCAAAATTTGTTAAATCACTTTTACTATGTTTATCATGTAATGTATCGAACTGCTAGAGGGTGGAGACCTGGTGACCTGAAACACAGGCCCTTAAAGCCTAGCTTAAGCACCAGTCTCCCACAGTAAACTAAACCAAATAATATATCATGTATATTTAGATTGTTGAATTAATTTTTACTACACAGATGAATCAATATAGAGGATCAAATTAAATTAGCTAGCAAAACTCCGCGGACGTGATGCGTATCGATATCTAAAGATGATACATTTCTAATTTTCAGCTAAAGCATTGGTCCTGGCCTGGCCTGGGTCCTGGCCTCGAGGGCTCTCGGGCCTCGACTGGAGGCGCTCTTAAGCGCATGCATGGAGAGAGGCCAGTTTCCACTCCGTTGGAAGACAGGGAAGCTGGTCCTCATTCAGAAGCCGGGGCGCCCTGCGGACTCTCCGTCCGCATACCGGCCCATAGTGCTGCTCGACGAGGTTGGCAAGCTCTTTGAGAGGGTAATTGCGGGCCGCCTCGTCGGGCACCTGGGGAGGACTGGGCCGGATCTTGCGGATTGCCAGTTTGGCTTCCGCAAGGGGCGCTCTACGGTGGACGCCATCATGCGCGTGAGAGCCCTCACGACGGGGGACGCGGTGTCCCGGGGTGGGGTGGTCGTGGCGGTGTCACTCGACATCGCCAACGCGTTCAACACCCTGCCCTGGAGCTGCATTGGGGAGGCACTCCGGTATCACCGGGTGCCGACCTACCTCCGTCGAGTAGTCGGGGCGTATTTGACGGACAGAGCCGTCATCTACCCCGGTCGCGACGGGAACTGGAACCGGCGAGAGATGTCGTGCGGTGTCCCACAGGGATCGGTTCTGGGGCCACTCCTGTGGGACATCGGTTACGACTGGGTGCTGCGGGCCGACCTCCCTGAAGGCGTCAGCGTAGTTTGCTACGCTGACGACACGCTGGTCCTGGCGCAGGGGAGGTCGCATCAGGCGGCGGCCGACGCGATGACACGCGGGGTTGCGATAGTCGTGGAAAGGATCCGGTGGTTGGGTCTTGAGGTGGCATTGCACAAGTCTGAGGCCATGTCCTTTCATGGGCCTCGGTACGGGCCACCTCCGGGATCCCAACTAGTGGTAGGAGGGGTTCACATCGGCGTCGAGACCACGATGAGGTACCTGGGTCTCGTCCTCGACAGCCGATGGAACTTCGTCGAGCACTTCCGACGTTTGGCCCCCAAACTGGAACGGGCCGGGGCCGCCCTAAAGCGGCTCTTGCCCAACCTGAGGGGGCCAAACGCCTCCTGCCGGAGGCTTTACGCGGGGGTCGTGCGGTCCATGGCCCTATATGGGGCCCCGGTATGGGCGCGTTCACTGCGGCTTCGAGCCGCACACTACCTGAACGCGCCCCAAAAGGTGGTAGCCGTAAGGCTGATCCGGGGCTACCGCACGATCTCGGGCGAGGCAGCAAGCCTCCTTGCCGGACTGCCACCATGGGATCTGGAGGCGATAGTCCTCGCGCGCCTATATGATTGGCGCGCGGAGGCACTACGCCGGGGGGAAACTCCGCATCCGCGGCAAACCGCGGCGGAGCGGACGAACCTCCGGCGCGATCTCATGGTGGCATGGAAGGAGCGACTATCGCAACCCAGCGCAGGGCACGCCACGATAGCGGCGGTAAGACCCCTCTTTGAGGAGTGGCTAGAGAGACGTCACGGCGCTCTCACCTACCGCCTGACGCAGGTCCTCTCCGGACACGGATGTTTCGGGAGGTTCCTGCACATCATCAGGCGGGAGGAGACGCCCGGGTGTCACCACTGTCAGGATCGCCCAGAGGACACGGTGGAGCATACGGTGGAGGTCTGCCCTGCTTGGGCAGAGCACCGCCGTGTCCTCGTAGAGGCGATTGGCAGCGGCGGCGACCTCTCGCGTCCGGCCCTGGTTCAAGCCATGGTCCGGGGTGAGAGGGAGTGGGAGGCAGTCACCTCCTTCTGCGAAGCAGTCATGCTAGCGAAGGAGGTGGCGGGGTGGGCGAGGGAACGCGCCTTGCGCACCTCACGCCTCAGCCGCCGCGGGAGACGCTCCGGGCGTCGGGAGCCGCGTGACGACTCCCGGCCACCGTAGGCGCGGGCCTGCGGGCGGAGAGTAATGGGTAGCTCTCCGTCCGATCAGGACTAGGCCCGTGCCGGACGGCGTGTTCGTGTTCCAAGCGCGCCTCAAAGAGATGTCAGCAAAGTGACGGGGCCCCACAGGGCCGAAGCCTGCCAGGGTAGCGGGAACATCCGAAAGGGTTTACCGCTGCCCTGGAACATAAAGGGCTAAGGAAGGAACACGGGTGGGTTTTAGTCAGTAAGAGTCTGACACTCCCTCCTGCTCCACCCAGAGCGGGAGGAGTCATTTGATGATTTCCCATCCTCAAAAAAAAAAAAAAAAGCATTGAAAATACAGATTTCTTTATTGGAACGAAGTTCCTTATCGCGCGTTGCGAAAGGGGGCTAGACGGAAAAAATTAAGACCAAAAGTTGGAACAACACTTTTTGCTATAGGTAGTTGTATGCCGTGCGCGTGCGCGTGTCTCTCTCTCTTTGAACTTCGTTCCATCCGGGTGTCGCTTGACACCTCTCAAGTTTTTTTAATAAGTTTGTTTGGAGTTAAAGGTTAACATTTTTTTTTTTCGGGACGAGCTGGATATTCAAGCAACAAGTGGTCCACTTTAGTCCTGGATCGAAAGAGCTGGAAGTCATGGGGAAAGGCCTTCGCCCAACAGTGGGATGATGCAGGCTAACAGTAACAGTAATATCTTGCAGCGCCTGAGCGAAGCATCTCAAAAAGCTTCAGGAGAGAACAAAAATATACACTGCCGAGCAATGAAAAAGTTCCACCGACAAAATGCCGACAAAAACCTTAATATCTCCTAAGACATAGAACCTAGCTTATATAGCTTTTTAGTTGGTAATATTCTGATGCGCTGTTAAATGTACTTCAATATTGCAGGCGGCGTCATTAAGCTAGCCTTTCCCGTTAAGGAGTAATTTGGGCTATGTCACTGGAACTTTTTCATTGCTCGCGAGTGTACTTTACAAGGAGTTCTTTGTTCTTCTCGGGTAGAAGAATTGGTCTTAAACATGTAAACAACTACCGTCTCTCATAAAGTGTGTTTGTTTTTTGAGAAAACAATTTTATCAAGACTATAATGTTTTTTTTTTTTTATAAACTGAGCAACCACAAACACACAACGTAAACAAATAAAACCGTAAACGTTCCCGCACTAGCCATACCTAGAACAAGTACCTACCACCACAATTCACTACCTACTCCCAGTAATTATTTCTAATTATAGTGCAATTGTACACACAAACGAACAAACAATTGCGATACGTCGATAATAGGCCGCTAAGTGTCGGTGTTGCCGCTCCCTTGCGCCCGCGCACCGAGTAATCATACGTTGATGCGCGGACTCTTATCACGATTACCTTAGCTTCAATCTTTGTAGGTTATACGGGATTGGCTTAGATTTTAAACAGAGATCAAGTGGCTTTTTGCTTTTTTAATTGTTGGGGGTAATTGAATCGTTTATATTTTAAAGAAGCTTTTGAATTAAAGTTCATATTCTCATTGTGTACGGTTCGATCGTTCAGGTTAAGCCATGCTTGCCGCGGTTTGTCCGTGGATGGGTGACCTTGACATACCAAGACCACTCCGGGACTCGAAAAGCACGTTAACCCGATGGTCCCGGCTGTCATTCGTGGATCTTTGACAGTCGTTACAGGTTGTCAGAAGCCCGAAAGTCTGACAACCAGTCTTACCAAGGGGTTTCGTATTTCCCAGTAACTGGGATATGGGGGTCAGATAGGCAGTCTTAGCTTAGTCTGCTTAGCTTAGCTAGCATCCGGTTAGACTGGAACCCAGCATGGTTGGGAAATGGTTAGGCAGATGATGATTCTCATTGTGTCAAAGATCCACGAATGCCAGACGGGACCAACGGCTTAACGTGCTTTCCGAGGCACCGAGGTAAAGATGGTCACCCATCCACGGACCAACCGCGGTAAGCGTAGCTTAATCTGATCCTTAGCCACAAGGATCTTGGGATATAATTTTGTTATTTTTATTAATTAATTAGTTATAGCTTAGTTAAGTTGTTAATGGATTTTTTTTTACATCATAGTCTACTTTGATACATACGTAACTAACAGGAAAAATAAACTTTTTACGGAAAACCGTTACTCCGTTATTATTTCGCATCCTGATTCCGCACGGAAATAAAAATAATAACTATAATATTCATAAGCTTTCGAGTCGAACATACTCGTAGATCATAATTTTAATAAATAAATCAAAATTCTCACACCAATAATCAAAACATGCAATGAAATTATCTACGCGTTGATCAAGGAACAATATTTTTTAATTTAGTAACATTTTTGTTGATGTAAGCTGAGAAATATTTATGTTTGAATTGAAGCCCAATACAGTTTGGAGGTTAGCTGTTATCTGATTGAATACTACCTATTTGATCATCAACACTTGCTTGTAATGATTAATATGTAATAATAATAAATGTTAAGTACCTGACGGGAATCTAGATAAAATATTGTATGTTTGATTTTATGTCTTCTTGTTGCCTACTCATACACTAACTGGTTGAATGCCGTAATTACAGAAACAATTAAAAAGCCATTGTGTATCACGTGGAGCCACGTTCCGGTGTTTAATACGAAAGGTGTGTTTGTTTGTCTGTCACTATTATAAAACACTAGCTTTTGCCCGAGACTTCATCTGCGTTTCAGTTAACTATAATATAGTTGAAATATAGTTACAATACCATAAAACATAGCCAATGACACTCCGAGATAAATGTAGTTTCCTATCAATGAAAGAATTTTCGGAAGGCTGTCGTATAGTTTCCTCTTCTATCAAAGTATTCATACACTTCTAGCGGTATTAAATCTATACTAATATTATAAAGAGGAATTTGAGAGTTTGTATGTAGGTAGTAAAATTCGGAACTACTGAAACGGTTCCAAACGTTTCAGTAGTTCCGAATTTTACTGCCTTTTGTTGGCTTGGCAGAATTAAGTCAACCCTCCCCCACCCCCAAATAACCAATTCTTGTAATTTTAAGAACGTTCAGCAGTCTGATCTCAGTCTCAATCTGTCAAAAATACCTGTAAAATCCCTAGATTTTTGACAAGTTTTTGGTATAATAAAAATTGATTGCTTGATTGTGGGTGAGAAGAAATTGGGACTAGATTTTAAACGTTTTTAAGTGGTTTTTAATTACGGGAATTGGCCTTCTGATTATTTTCCAGACATGATATAAATAATGCTGTTATTTGAATTAGACCCAATTATGCAGGTAAGTACTGTAGGTAAATATTATTCCATTAGTTTTTTTTTTTTGAGGCACAAAAAACAGCCTCGAGCAAATGCTACTGCTACTTAAAAATATGTATGGATCGTGTACAGTATGGCACACTACAATATTTTTTGTATTATTTCGATCACAAAGATAATTGCAACACAAAAGCTATGATTACTCGATTATTTGAATGAATCGATGTAATTTTTGTGAACAAAACTGATAATTTCGTACAAATTCATCGACAAGGTCGTCTTGAGACGAATCGCAAATTGCTGGCACATAATATTTATTGTAATTATTGCTATGTGGAAGAAACGTTTCGTCTGTGGCCCTGGCCTTAGCTGGCCAGGGTTTGTTTAGACCTGTCTGAGTACTTTAAAAATTGACAACTTCTTTATACGGTACAGTATTCAAGTCTTGTACCATTCTGTCAACCTGTTTGTCTTGTCGATTTATACGTTGTATTAGAATGATAGGCACTGTATATAAAAAAAAAAACAAAAAAATGGAGCAACAAACATAGAGTTCCAAGACTTCATCATCAATTTCAAACTGCTCTAGAAACCAAGGCGTCTTTTGAAAGGAGAACTTCTACCCAGTTTCCAACAAATTGATCAGTCCGACCCAAGTTTTACAAACCAATGGTGTTAGTGTCAGTTTCTGGACATGGATGTTGTTGAAGAAAAGTGGAATACTGTTACTGTTAGCCTGCATAATCCCACTGCTGGGCAAAGCTTCTCCCCTTAACTTCCAGCTCTTTCGACCCACAGCTAAAGTAAACCACTGGTCGTTTGTTTTCTCCAGATCATCCCGCCATGTTCTACGAGGTCTGCCGTAGAAGTAGAACAGGATTTTTTATATTACTCCAAATTAAACTTCCTGTAAAAGAAGCTTCCATACGGCCATGCCCCCTGACTTCTAACCACTAATAACGATATTAATTTACACAAAAAAATAAGTTAAAATTTATCAAATAATGATTGATCGACAAGAGCATTCCAATCCGATCTCCCATTAAAAACAACCTTAGTTATAAGACTTTAATACAGCATTAACACGCAATGATATAAACATCGACAGTCCTTCATCAGACTATTATATCTAGCTTCCGACAGCGAACTATAACTTGAGATAAACGATGTTTTAATACTACTTTGAACATAAAAACAAATCATAATTAACTGCTTCTATTATACCAATATCGGTAGAAAATAAACCTTTGATTATGCGTTGGCTTGGTAATACTTGTTGTCAATATGTCGTTGTTTTGTTGTTTCGTTATACTGTTTACTGTAAAATGCTGCATTATTAATAGATTATTTGGTAGGTGACAGATGCGGTTCGACTGCTAGATTTGGCTGGAAGTAGTTACTACCTTCAGCCTGCTAGCTAGGCTGGAAACTGTACTGTGGAGAAACTGCCTTATCTGATCTCTCGTTGCAACAGCCTTTCTTTTTCCATTTTGTAGCGAAATAAAACAGAAACTTCACCAATTTAACACGTATAATTTTGACGTTACAACGTCTTATAAATTGGTTTGCCGGGTGACACTTCAAGAAACTGCGTTACGCTCCGCTCACGTTATGCGCTCACAATGAGAGCGAGTGAGAGGCACGCGTCCCTTCCACTCGGGCATGGTTAGCCCGCCTAAGAGCGAGAGAGACAGACATAATTTCATCCTTCTTCCTACTATACGAATGAATATTCACATTAAAATTATTTTACCACTCAAAGTCGTTGTCACGTAAAACTTTCGCCCGTATACCGACTTTACAGGCAACCAATTTTTTAAACATGATTAAACCAAATCTAATGTTACGAAACCATACGATAGAGCTTACAAAAACTCCAAGAGTGGTTTTGGAATTAAGGAATCAGCTGATTAAGGGATCTCGATGGCTGGTACGCACGGCGATATATCGAGCATTTCCAGTATAAGCTGACTTCTTATTATACGAAAAGACTATACAATGCGAGGTCTGCTTAAACTGGAAAATTTAGCTTGATATGTCGTCGTGGGGATCTATTAGTTTATTTGGCAACGGATCCAGTTGTCCGGAATCGATTACAGTCATCGTCATCGTTTATAATTTGTGCATAAAATAATGTTTCTCCATGAATTGTACTCAATCATATTTCTTTACTCAACTGAGATTAGCGCATGCTTCCACCGAACGCTTCCCTGAAAAGCTTTTCACCCATTTGGGAAATACTTGTGTGTGACTATTTAGTTGCATGCAGCGCTGGGCAAAAGGATATGCATAATCACCCTATAACGTTCCCACTGCTGGGACTCAGGACTCCTCTCTTCAAGAGGGAGTGGCCATGCGGAAAGGATATATAGCGAAGAGTATTAAAAACATTATAATTCATTTTAACATTGAAATTGAGTAAAAATTAAATTTAAATTCGAATCATTAAATTAAAATGATAAAAATTAAATATAAATTCAAATCATTAAATTAAAATGATAAAATTTAAATTCAAATCATCAAATTAAAATGATAAAATTTAAATTCAAATCATTAAATTAAAATTATAAAAATTAAATTTAAATTCAAATCATTAAATTTTAATGATAAAAATTAAATTTAAATTCAAATCATTAAATTAAAATGATAAAAAATAAATTTAAATTCAAATCATTAAATTAAAATAATTTATTCTAGGATCAGTCAACAAATTGCAAGCTGATGCTTATAAATGTAACGTTTCTGTCAAAATCTTTGGAAAGCACATTGATAGCTTTTATTAAAAGTCCTCCAGCCGATCGATTCTGTAAAAATCTCACCGTGAAAAGTTAAGTGAAGTGAGCTTAGAGTGAGCTGTCAATTGTGTCAATCCCTAGCATTAGTTGGAATGACAGCTCACTCCACGCTCACTTCACCTAAGTTTTCACGGTGAGATGGTTACAGAATCGATCGGCAGACCGAGTTTCGGCTATGGCGACCAATATCAAACGGATACTAGCTATCGGCGTGGGAAATATTATATTTTACAAGTGTGTGCGCAGACACAGGTGCACTCGCTCTTCCCTCACTGTCATAGTCCGATGGGACGGCAATCTGACACGACCGGAGAGAGATCAGGCGCAGGACCAACGGTTTAACGTGCTCTCTAAAGCATGGGGATATCACACCGCCACCTTCCAACTTACGGGCTGGACTAAGAAATTCCCAATGGAGAAACCTTTTATTACAATGTCATCATCTGCCTAGCCTTTTCCCAACTATGTTGGGGACGGCTTCCAGTCTAACCGGATTCAGCTGAATACCAGTATTTTTTTTATCATTACAATGTAAGATAAGCAATAATTAAAAGTAATTACGTCGTACATATTAATACACAATTATAATACTGATGCGAGGAAAGCAGAGGTCAAGATGAAACTACAAGTCTACAATAGCCCAAGGGTGCTGCGATCGGCAGTCAATAAGTGCAGTAACCGTTGATCGCGAGGTCACGGGTTCAATTATGTTCACTGAACCATTGTGATGAATCACTTCAGACAATAGAGGTTTTTTAACTGATATTAAATGGTAGTGTTGAAATGTGTTGGTAAAATATCCAAGTGTCCAAGGATTGAGGAAAAAAGTGGCTCGTGCATACGGGATAAAAGCGAAACTTCTTTTAAAATAAAGAATAAGAGAGATTTAGTGTGAGCAGTAGCCCTGACTTACGGTCGTGGGTTCGAACTCAGGCAGGCGTTTTATTTTATGTAAATAATTTTATCACCACTGCTCTTAAAACAGCGAAGAAAAAGCTTGTGAGGAAACCGGCCTGTCCTGGAACCAAAAATTCGATGACATGTGACATCTACCAACCCAAACTGGGCCCGCGTGGCCCGCAGCCTCGAAGAGAAGTCTGTATCCCAGCAGTGGGAACATTATAGGCTGATATGCATAATAAGTCTATCTACGATTCTAGCAGTCGTGACAAAATCAATACTCATAACCCTTCAATGCAAACAAAACATCAAAAGATTCCGCGCAACTTCAAACCTAAAATTACAAGAGAACTCCTCTGTATCATATCGGCATAACAAAACGCAAATAACCGATCTGCAAGCACTGCAAGTTAATTAGGCACAAGAAACGATCTCACATATCGATAGTTCCCAGGGTGGTATGCAAAAATTGTTGAGAAAATACCACGGGAGTGCGTGGTCGATAATTCGAGGGACGCACGCCGGTAATTTCAGCATTTAGGCCTATAAGACTGGGAATTGTAATTGTCTGGATTGGTATTACGCACTGCTACTCGAGTCATATAGAGCGGTGCATTGTAAAGTGGGAATAGTGAGGGGAATTTCTGCGCTAAATGTATCGATAAATAAGTTATGTGTCGTTAAATATTTAAAAGTTCATTTATTGATTGAAACGACGTTCCTTATTTGTACGTTATAATCTGCGCACTGGCGAATGAGCGCTAAGCCGAACAAAGTGTAACATTTTTACCGTCACGACACTTGTGCTATAGTTTTTTTTTTTAATTTAGTTTCTTTTAAATGTTTTATTTTAATCCCACGATACCTCTCAACTTTTTTATGGCGTCAGATTGTTTTTAAAACGTTTTGAAAAAAATGTTGCTTTATGTATTTTTAAAGCCTATGTGGAAAAATTATTAAACGATTTAATTATGCATTTTGATTTTTATTATTATGATATCGCAGTTTTTTCAAGAACAATAAAACTATCGACATATAAACAGAAAAAAGTTATTCTGAACTATCGTAAAATACACAAGGAAATCGCTCTGAGTTTTTTATTCTGGGATGATTTAAGTTTATTTTTATAGCCCATCATTGGCATAAAACTAGCTATCTATCGGTTGCCAATAAAACAACAAAGTCTAAACTATGGAAGAGTCAAGCATCTTTGAGAAGCGGGCTCAGCGAAATCATATGCAAAATGCGTTTCCCACGACCCGTGGACAATCGAACGTTTATCGAGTGGCCCGGACCCCTATTCTTTATCGATTATTACTTATCGATATTGCGTCATTTGAGTCGATTAACGAAATAAAAATCGACAGTAATGGCTCAAGTTAAAACAAAAAATGAAACAAAAAATAGTCATTAATCCGCAGATACTGTAGCTATTTTTAGCCATAAATAATTATTAATGCAGCTGTTCAAATATCATTAAACTAAATACGGCAATAAGTAATAAATCATATCGAAATGCCCCAGAAATTGATTAATTAAAATCAATCTCACTTACGTCCGACTTGATACCGTTATCGTAAATCTATCGGTGTTTAAATGTTAAAGCTTTGACAAATTAAGCTATTCCATTTTATCTAAATCGTTTTCTTTATCGATAAAAAAAAATTATTGACAGCACTTAAGCTTGGACGTTTAATAAAAAAAAAAACGATAATTTGTAAAGATATATTTTGATATTCTTGAAATCTATACGACCTTCTAGTGTTTTTTTTAAATATAATTTCTATGTTACATAGACAAGTATCGAAGTTGTTAATAAAGTTTTAAGAATTTATTTTTTCTAGCGACCCGCCCCTGTCTCGCACGATTTTTACGACTTGACGAAACATCAAGTTTTATTTATTACTATCTGTTGCCCACGACTTCGTCTGCGACCCAAGGTGAAAAGTAGTCTATGTAGCCATGTGCCAAATTTCATCCAAATAGTAGTAGTAGCAGTTTTAGCGTAAAAGCGGAATAAACAAACATACAAGTAATAATATTAAATCTTCCGGAATAAATTCTCTAAATGATGCTGAAAATCGCATCAAAATCCGTTACGTAGTTTAGAAGAAGAACGCGGTCACACAGACAGACACGGAGCGCGACGTTAATTTATACATATATTATAGATATAGATGGTATAAAGTTTTCAGACAGGAATGAATAATTGGATTAATAAAATGTTGAACATGCAATAAAATGTCTCTCTAGTGATATTATATTTTATGAGCAACCAGAGCTTTTACTCTTAAGATTAACGTCTTAATCTCATCGGATACTTCATTAACTACTCGTATCATTCGATGCAAACGATTGGCTAGTGGACGATAAACCTTTTCGGCTAAGATTAAAGTGTCAAAGATGGTTGATTAAAATGACTTTGCCTATGCCTTGCCTTTGCGCCCGCAGTTTTGCTCGCGTATTTTGGCCAATTTACACAATATCTTTAAAAACTATTAAAGCCTATGTTTTATCTATATATATAAAATTCAAAGTCCTGACTGACTGACTGACTGACTGACTGACTGACTGACTGATAGATCAACGCACAGCCTAAACCGCTGGTCCTAGAGACATGAAATTTGGAGGGTGGGTTCTTCGTGAAGAGTAGGCATCCACTAAGAAAGGATTTTTCGAAATTCCACCCCTAAGAGGGTGAAAAGGGGGGAATTCGTTTGTATGAAAAATCTTATTCCTTGAGTTCATAAACTTGAAACTTGGCACGAATATTTATCTAAATAAATTATGAAGATTGTCGTTTTTTTTTCTTCTAAACTACCCCCTAATAAGGGATTGGGGGGTTTCAAAGTTTGTATGGAAGAATTTTAGCGCGCAGTCCGATTTACTTGAAACTCAGTATTTATACCTAATATTGAAAGTAAAGAATAATGTGAATCAGGGTTTTTTGAAAATCTACCCCTGACGGGCTGAAATGGGGTAGTCAATTTTTCAAGGGAGGATTTTACTGCATGGCTTGATTAACTCGAAAATTAGTATAAATAATCTTTGAGTCAAGTTATGAATACATCCCAAACGATTTTTTTAAATTCCATCCCTGCTGTGGGGGTGAAAAGCGGGGATACAGTTTATACAAAAAATCTTCTTCATTAGGTTAATAAACTTTAAACTTTTCAAGAATACTTGCCTAAGTAAGTAATAAAGTTTATCATTATAAGTTTTTCAAAACTACCCCTCAAAGGGGGATAAAGGGGTGTTGAAGTTTGTGTGGAATAATTTGAATGCGCGGTCCGATTAACTCGAAACTCAGTGTTTATACTTAAGACCAAAAATAAAGAGTAACATGTATCAGGGTTTTTCGAAAATCTACCCCTAACGGGTTGAAAAGGGGTAGTTCATTTCACAAGGGAGGATTATAATGCGTTGCTTGATTAACTCGAAAATTGGTATAAATAATCTTTGAATCAAGTTATGAATAATCCCAAACGATTTTTCAAAATTCCACCCCTGTGGGGGTGAAAAGCGGGGGATACAGTTTATATGAAAAATCTTATTAATTTAGTTAATAAACTTGAAACTTGGCAAGATTACTTGCCTTAGTAAGTAATAAAGTTTATCATTATAAGTTTTTCAAAACTACACCTCAAAGGGGGATATAGGGGTGTTAAGTTTGTGTGGGAGAAATTGCGCGGTCCGAGTAACTCGAAACTCAGTATTGATACTTTTGACAGAAAATAATTAATAATAAGTATGTAAAGTTGTCGAAAATTTACCACTGACGGGACAAAAAGGGGTAATTCAGTTTTTAAGGGGAGGATTTGAACTTGAAACTGTATGTTACATTTTCACGCCTAAACCACTGAACTTCTGATCAGGCATAGAGATAGATGGTATCCTGGGGAAGCACATACATTTTATCCTGTTAGCACGATAATTTCCGACATCCACGCGGGCGAAGCCGCGGGCAGAAGCTAGTATTGATATATAAGCTATATTACTGTGAAGTAGTTTTTGCGTGAAAGAGTAACAAACATCCATACATCCATCTATCCACCCTCACAAACTTTCGCGTTTATAATAGTATAGTAAGATGCCTAGATGATTTCTTTGCCTCGGAAAGCACTTTAAGCCGTTGGTCCCGGCTGTCAATCGTGGATCTTTGGCAGTCGTTACGGGTAGTTAGAAGCCCGAAAGTCTGACAACCAGTCTTACCAAGGGGTATTGTATTACTCAGTAACTGGGTTGTGAAGGTCAGATAGGCAGTCGCTTCATGTAATACTGTATGTAATACTGATGTTCAGCTGCATCCGGTTAGACTGGAAGCCGACTCCAACATAGTTGGGAAAAGGCTTGGCAGATGATGACAAACAATCTTTGTTTTTAACGGCTTTATAATTGTCAGAGAGCCAAATATGAGTGAGGTTGTGTGTTCGAATTCTTATCTATTGTATTCTTTACCTCAAAGCAATTATGTCAACAAACATTAGTATTCGTAGCTTACCTCTAAATTTTTTGTGTTCAGTGAAATGATTTGTTTAAAATCTTGTATTTTATTAATTATTTTCATTTTACGTCTTAATTTTACTTCGTTTTGCCATCATTCGTCGTCTGTCACTCCTTCTTCCAATCAAGTGTTGACATGTTAATCGTCTATCATTCCCCATTATATTAATACCAGAAGGCCAATTCTTGTAATTGAAAACGTTCAAAATCGAGTCGCAGTCTCATCTCGGCGACAAACAAATGTCAACATCTTGTCAAAATGTAGGGAAATTAGAAGTATTTTTTGATAGATTGAGACTGAGATCACCTGTGAACGTTCTTAAAATTACAATCACGTCAAAATTAAATAGTCGGTCAGTTAGTCAGAAAGTTGAAGCTAGTTGCCCATTCCACTGGAATTGGCCTTCTGATTAAAACATAACGTCCCTACATTGATAAACAAACGACGATCAGAATAGGGTTGTAGTTAAAACCCATCTTGGTACGGAGTCCGGTAACTCGGCAGTCCCGGGGAATCTCGGCAAAATGTGAGTAACGTCGGCTTACATGACAGTGAAGTACGTATGTATGATAGGAATTCATTGTACGAAAGGTTAAAGCTTATTTATTGAGGGTCATTCCGTAGCTACGCAACTTGAAATTCCTTGGTTGATTATTCTAAATGTTTTATGAAATATTCAGTAGTTGTTCGATGAATGCTAAAATTAAAAAAAATTGTTGCCAAATGTATAACCTCCTCCTTTTTTGAAGTTGGTTGATAAGTATAGACTTTATCTTAATTCCAGATAACAATAATAGAAACTAATTTATTGTGTACCGAGTATGAAACGACCAAATATTTACCGACTTTTTTTCTGAATTTTTTGTTCAGTTTTATCAATATATAGGTACAATATAATATGTTTTAAAAAATTTTGAAAAAGCAATCGCAAAGCCATATAGTATATAAAGATATATCAAGATTATTTTATATTTTGCATCGTTTACTTAATTAATACACAAAAATTTAAATCATCGAACAAATAAATCCAGAAAGTTCTACTCAAATTCCATCGCCGTTAAACCATGTGAACCGCGAACCTTAGCGTGCAGTACGGGCGTGACAGCCCGACTGGGGTTCGATTCCCTGCAGGCACTATTAGGACCAATAACCATCAGTCGGTAGCCGGTCCTCCGACCGCTAATTCAGACTAATTTTCCTATCAAAATCGAAACGCTATTGTTTTTTATGCCGACAGTAGCCACCTAACTGTTTTATCGTGAGAACTTCGTTTTGTTACGTAATTGCATATTTTTAGTTCTTTTTTGCAGTTTTTTTTTTGTTGATATTTGCGTGTATGTTCGTGTGTGAAATTCGGCCTTGCCTTAACACGTAAATGAAGCTTGAAGGAGAGATTCTAAACGGTTAGCATATCGCGATAGTTACCATGGTATAAGTGAATATAAAGATATTCAAGGCAAGTTTCGTAATATATCTAACACTTCGGTAACCTTCGGGTTTGGGAATTATTTTTTGTACTTATTTTATGTGTTTTATTATAGAAACGTTTACGATACGCACAGAGTATTTGTAATACCGACATTTTCCTGAGTTTTTCTAAAACTTAGTATTTTTCTGAGTTTTTCTTAAGTTGAGGGGCAATTCTCGTAATTTTAGAAAGAAAGAAAGAAAGATAATACATTTATTTAGCAAAGACTAAAAGACACACAAAACTCCAGATACACTTCTACAGATTAAGATCATTCGCAGTCAAATATTTTGTAACAATTTTATGATTTAAAAGAGTGTCCATGGAGTTTCTTGCCCGTTCTTTTCCATAGCTACCTACGCTTTGGAATGGGCAACTAGCTTCATCTTTCTGACTGACCGATCCTTTGACAATTCAAAAGTGCCTGTAATTGGTTTAGTTGAATTAAATGATTTGAGTTGAGTTGAGTTGAGTCTGATCTCAATCTCAATCTGTCTAAAATCACTACGGACTTTAGAGGTATTTTTGAAAGATCGAGACTATATGAGGTACTTTTGACAATGATTGTCGCTGAGATGATACGGCAATCGACCTTCTGATAGCCAAAAAGTCTTGTAAAATAATTAGCATAAGCTGATGTCAATTAAAGAACTCTAAACTTTTTGACACCATTTTTCTTCATTGCTGATATTGTTACCCGGTAATTTTCTCGAATGGAATTTTATCATACTCAATCATTTTCCTCAACAAACTCACAGGTGCACATCATGTGCACATAACCCCATAAATATGTTCTTTACCTAGATATGTACCTATATCATGTGGTGAGTAAAGGATGCGCAAGAGCACGTTACGGGGAGTGGCTCGTTCATATTACGTATTAATTTAAACACGCTTCGTTAGCGATGCGAAGCGCTTGTCAAATTACTACTTACATCAGTTCGGGCCGCGTTCTGTTTTAGTTCTAATCGAAGAAGAGAGGTGTGTTTTGTTGTTTTGTAGGTATGTGGTTTCTTTAGCTTATAGATGAGCCTAAAATCTTTTTTCGAATTGAGAGAAAAATAGGCCATCGCTCTATGTAGAATTATTGGAAGGGTATGATATTTTGCTTCCCTCGAATCAGTTTAGGGCATATCAAATGCTCTTACGTCACTCGATGCTAAACAGGAGTTTTGAGGACTAATATAAGTGTAGCGATAACTACAACGCCACATGCGAACAACGCGTCATACGGACGTCACGCAAATCCTGCATCTCGCATGCAGAGTTTACCGCGCAATTAGCATAGATACAATTTCCCAACATCAATCGTTGGGCAATTGCCCGCCAGATTACACCCTGTTCCTCATGCCTCTAAATAAGCATCAATAGTTCGATATATACATATATGTATCTAGTTTGCACAGTTTTGGTACGGAACCCTAAAACACTTGTAAATATTTCTATTGAGCGAGCTTTAATTCCAAGCTCGCTCAATAGATACTTTTTTCTCGCTCAATAAATATCTATTGAGCGAGCTTTAATACCAAGCTCGCTCAATAGATATTTTTACAAGTCCTATTAACAAGGATCCACTATCCGTCCGTCTATGACAGGACTGTATCTTTTGAACCGTAAAAGGTAGACACTTGAAATTTTCAAGAGGGTGTAACACTATGGCCGCTATAACAACAAATAATAAAAATAAAATAATTGCACGGTGCTACGGAACCCTTTGCGTCCGACACGCACTTGGCCACTTTTTCAAACTTCGTTTGTTTGTATTTCCAGTAATAAATCAGACCTTCATTTTTTTACATAGAAGATAGATTTACAGTAGAATATAAAGGCAATTGACGTAGTAGACGATGTACAGACGCCAGCACCTCAAGCTACCCGAAACTGTCAAATTTTCCCAATCAACCTTGTACCTTAATGCTTTAGCGATAAAGTTGAAAATCTATTAAAGACATTTGACAGATTGTAGTAGCTTGATGTGCTGGCGTCTGTACTATGCAGGTAAAGCAGTAATCACATACCTTGTTGGAAGTAGTTGGACTTCCTCACGTAGACACAGACGAGGGCCATGAGCTGGAGCTGTGACAGTCTCTGTCTGGTGGACGGGGGGAGCGGCAGCAGGTCCCGAAGGTTGGCAATCTCTGCGTTTATGAGGTCGCGTCTCAGCTTGCTCGCGCCTTTCGTTGATTTGCCTTGGTCGAACCTGAGGGACGGAAAACGAATTTATTTGATATATTATGTGAATTTTTTGCTGTGATGGGATTGGGTGGGTACGTGTCCCGCCCAACACAGCACACAGAGACCGCTGGGCAACAGTCTCCATACGGTGAGTGCCTGAGGATGGATGGCGCCGCGCTGGCCCAGAAAGAGATAGCGAGCCGACCTAGACGCGAACCGCAAGGGTTTGATCAAGATGGCACTAGAAAAGGATGCTGGGAAGGATTTGGTGGAACAGTAGAACAATGTAGGCTAAGTAAAAAAAAAAAAAAAAACTGGTATCAAATTAAGATAAAAACCAGCGAAATATGATTCAGACTCGCGCACTGTGTTCAGGACAGAGAGACGGTGTAGTTAAATAAGCGACGTTGGAACTCTTTAGTTACGGGACTCGCCAGTCTTAAATTGGATCTGTTTTTAACAAGGCACAAAAGGTGGCGTGTGGAAACCTGCCGATCGATTCTGTACAAATCTCACCGTGAAAACTTAGGTGAAGTGAGCTTAGAGTGAGCTGTCAATAGTGTCATGCCCTAGCATTTGTTGGAATAACAGCTCACTTCACGCTCACTTCACTTAAGTTTTCACGGTGAGATGGTTACAGAATCGCACTGTTGTATGTCCTAGAACCAAAAATTCGAGAACATTTGACATCTGCCAACCCGCACAGGGCCCGCGTGGCGGATTACCGGCCACTCCCTCTCGCAGAGTGGGGGCCTGTGTCCCAGCAGTGGGAACATTATAATGCTATGATGTAATGTCAGAGGCTGGTAAACAGGCTTCTGATAAGCGTGTCTCCAGATCGATTTCGTGGCAAGATCCCGAAAATCTAGGCCATATAAGTTCCTATGAGATTGGTGTCAGTATGCTTTGACGAGGGGCCCGTGTCTAAATAATAACAGCCGCACAGGTCGATCGGTCAGGTTAAGCTACGCTTGCCGCGGTGGGTCTGTGGATGGGTGACCATCTTTACATATCGAGACACCTCCGTGCCTCGGAAAGCACGTTAAACCGTTGGTCCCGGCTGTCATTCGTGGATCTTTGACAGTCGTTACGAGTAGTCAGAAGCCCGAAAGTCTGACAACCAGTCTTAGCAAGGGGTATCGTATTACCCAGTGACTGGGTTGTGGAGGTCAGATAGGCAGTCGCTCCATGTAAAATACTGGTATTCAGCCGCATCCGGTTAGACTGGAAGCCGACCCCAACATAGTCGGGAAAAGGCTAGGCAGATGATGGTGTCAGTATGCTTTACTAGATAATCGTACTGATAATATATTATCGACGTTAACGTTTACTGACCTCTTTGAACTTATTATAGCACTGAGCTTTAAGAGTTAATGCCATTTACATCAACAATATTGGCATACCTATAAACCAAATGCTTTATTATTTGCCCAACCTACCGTCAATGCCACTTGGGTGTTTATGTCCGATGAAGGATAGTAATGTTCACAAATCATCTGCGTAGCCTTTTCCCAACTATGTTGGGGTCGGCTTCCAGTCTAACCGGATGCAGCTGAATACCAGTATTTTACATGGAGCGATTGCCTATCTGACCTCCACAACCCAGTTACTGGGTAATACGATACCTCATGGTAAGACAGGTAGTCTAACTTTCGGGCTTCTGACTACCCGTAACGACTGTCAAAGATCCACGAATGACAGCCGGGACCAACGGCTTAACGTGCTTTCCGAGGCACGGAGGGGTCTCGGTATGTAAAGATGGTCACCCATCCACAGACCAACCGCGGCAAGCGTAGCTTAACCTGACCGATCGACCTGTGCGGCTGTTATAAATTAAATCTTCCATAACTTATTTTTTCCATGAAGTTTTTAGTTCTTAGCTTAAATAGCATAATCAGCCTAACAACCTTCCGACGTTCGTTCTTTAACTAGCCTATAATAACGTTCCCATTGCTGGGATAGCGGCCTCCTCTTTGCGAGAGGGAGTGGGTCGTAATCCACTACGCGGGCCCAGTGCGGGTTGGTAGATGTCACATGTCTTCGAATTTTAGTCCTATCCTCACGATATTTTCCTTCACCGTTTTTAATTTCAGTTTTATGTCTCACGCTTAAATCTTACATAAAATACCTACTGCAGTCTTCGCAAAAACTTTATGCCGACCTAAGCTCAGCTAGCACGTCAAAAACTAAATTTTACCTCACTTAAAACCTCATAATACGTACGCAATAAAACTTAAAACAATTAAGCAGTTAACTTAATACTCGAATAAAATTCGTTCCACATTCATATCCTAGTAGAGTCGTCATTCATATCGATTATTTGTATCGATATATAATTTAACGATTTTTATTGTCTTAGACATAAATGCGGAATATTTCCTAAAGTTACGATATCACCTTGAATCGCAATCGAAGTAATAGTGCGGGTAGTAGCCAGAGGTCAGAGTTATAGCTATTTTATAATACCACCTGGCTGGTATGTATTTACTATTATTTTAGTTCTTATTGACTTTGAAATAAAGAGAAAAAAACTACCACAGGAAAAACATCATCATCTGCCTAGCCTTTTCCCAACTATGTTGGGGTCGGCTTCCAGTCTAACCGGGTGCAGCTGAACACCAGTATTTTATATGGAGCGACTGCCTATCTGACTTTCAAGACCCAGTTACTGGGCAATACGATGCCCCTTGGTAAGACAGGTAGTCTGACTTTCGAGCTACTGACGACCCGTAACGACTGTCAAAGATCCAGGAATGACAGCCAGGACCAACAGCTTAACGTGCTTTTCAAGGCACGGAGGGGTCTTGGTATGTGAAGATGGTCACCCATCCACGGAACAAACTTAGCCACAAGCCACTGGGAAAACATCTAACATGGAAAAGGGGGCTTTCCCATAAGGATTTACTTTTGATTAGAGAATTTTTTATTTGTTTTATAAAAGGAGACTAGGTGAATTAGATGAAGAAACGATGGATGGACTGTGTGAATGATGATATGATTAGAAAGGGGGTGACTACCGAGATGACGACTAATAGAGAAGTCAGGAAGAAAAAGACATTTTTTTTTTAATATACTGCAATAAGGACCAATTTTCCCTTAAGGGAATCATACACATTCCGTCCTAAGCGAACACCACTACGCAAAGGATGAACTATAATTTATTTAGAGTGATGTGAAGGATAAGCTACAGAATCCTGCTAAACGTTCGGTTATCAATTACGTTAATATATCCATTCGTCAAGTTCAGTGGATCACTTGCTTGCTAAGCTAGTAGGAAAGAGGAGAAATGGCATAAAAGAGGCGCCAACTAGTTATACTATAATATATTATGCAAAAAAAAAATACTATTAATTAATTGCCTCGTTGGTTTAGTGATCGCAAGTGCTCCTGCTGAACATGAGATCTTGGGTTTGATTCCCGGGTGGAGCAAACTGTTATTGGTCCTGCTGAGCATGAGATCTTGGGTTCGATTCCCGGGTGGGGCATACTGTTATTGGTCCTACTGAGCATGAGATCTTGGGTTCGATTCCCGGGTGGGGCAAACTGTTATTGGTCCTGCTGAGCATGAGATCTTGGGTTTGATTCCCGGGTGGGACAAACTGTTATTGGTCCTGCTGAGCATGAGATCTTGGGTTCGATTCCCGAGTGGGGCAAACTGTTATTGTTCCTGCTGAGCATGAGATCTTGGGTTTGATTCCCGGGTGGAGCAAACTGTTATTGGTTCTGCTGAGCATGAGATCTTGGGTTCGATTCCCGAGTGGGGCAAACTGTTATTGGTCCTGCTGAGCATGAGATCTTGGGTTTGATTCCGGGGTGGGGCAAACTGACGAAGTTATTATTTGGTTGGCTCCTACACTCTTTCAAATATTGACTACCATAGTCAATATTTGAAAGAGTGTCGACCAACCCGACCCAACTGAGCCGAACCGAAGTTTTTTCGCATTTTTCAATGATATTCGGTTCGGCCATGTGTCGGTCCGATCCGAACATTCGCACTTTGCACTTCGGAGTAGGCCCCCAGGCATGAAGTTATGTTTACGAAAGTTTCAGGATTTTAATTAAAATTAAATGGAATAAAAGTTTAATTTGAATTAACAAACTTCTATTGCTACAATAACAATTTGACTATGGCATCCTAAAATCTTCTAATAAAATATGCCAATCAAAACACGTTCAAATTATACTTAATCGTTCTATTCGAAAAATATGAAATATAAAATATGTCCTATAATATTTCATAACCTTCTAAAATTATCTTTTTTCATCACAGACATATTATGCATTCATTCTCATAATTGTTGAATTTACAATCATTTAAATGAAGACGATTACTTCTTAAATGGCGATTAATTGTTTGACATGCCAATCTATGTTTCGAAACTATTTAAATGTCACCTTAATTACTGTTTGATGATTAAACATTGATTAAATTTATTGAGTAAAGATTTGTTTAGATTATAATTTAAAAGCATAAATGAGTAAGTTGATAGGTGCTCTGTATGAAGTAGAAATATGTTTTAAAATGAATACTAACGATCTTATTGAAGTAATCTACTGAAATCTGACAATAACAAACATTTTTACATAGCTGTGATAAAATATTAAACAATTAACATTGTTGGAAAAAAGTGTATCATAATTATTATATTTATCACTCACTGTATCCTGTCCATTAGGTTAACCGTTTTTAAGTTAACCGACTGCTGACTTAGAACGTACATATTCCAGATTACGTAAAAGTTTACTTTATGATGCATAATAAAATAAATGGCTTGTTACACACATATAATACCTACCGTACGTGTATCAATCAATGTATTGTCTGTTGCTGCAATCACTAGTTCCATCTGTCAAAATGGGGTTTACCTGATGGACAGGGTATAATTGCAAAGAGCTAAACAGAAGTAAAACTAACTAGCATAAAATAATTGTTCAGAATATTCAGCTAGGCACTACGCAGAATTCCCCTGACAGGAGCCAATTGAAGCTATCAACACAACAGCCGCATTAGCCCCACTCCGTCCACCAAGCCTTACAGTTTAACCTATAACCTTACAACCTTAAGCTGTCCATCTGAATCCTCCATGGTCCTTGTTACACCCGATATACTGACGCAAACATTGCCCTTTACCATAGATTAATAATTTATAGAAGTGAAAATCTCCGAACGCATTTTAAATACTTAGATTTTTTCCAAACGCATTTTAAATACTTAGGTTCTGCTCGTGTTGCTGGCTTATGCATATTTTATCCGACCATCTAGTGGGACGTAGCTAATGTGGGGCGTTTAAAACTTTCGACAGGTTAGTATCACCGGTTGATCGTTCGTTCTTCAAGAATTGTCAAAACTGATAACCCTATTTTCGGTAAATTAAGGTAAAGGGTGTACACTTGTTTGGGTTGGTTTATTAGGGACAGCCAGCGCGCAGCCAGGCGGCAAAATCTAATATATATTTTGCGGCCTGGCTGTGCTGAATCATGCCACATCGTGCCGTCCTGAACAAGAGTGTAGTACGCCTACAGCCTAGGTGGATTAATAATCAAAGTCAAAGTAAGTCAATCTTCGCAGGGTTGACTGGTATCAGCTGGATGAGAGTAACCGAGGATCGGTTACATAGCTTGCGATTTGAGAAACTTTTCCCACCCGTGGACTATTATACCTACTGATGATGATGAGCGTGATAAAAAATTGACGGCGGCAAAGATTGACTGCTGCGCTGCGTGTCGCGGGTTCGATTCCCGCGCGGAACAAATATTTGTATGGCCTACAAGTAGTTTTCCGGGTCTGGCTGTTTGTGTATGTGAGTTTAAATGTTTGTAATTGCACCTACGACACAGGAGAAATTCCTAGTGTGGGGCAACGTTTTTTTTTAGAAAAAAAAAAAGCCGATCTATTCTGTAAAAATCCCATTGTGAAAACTTAAGTGAAATGAGCTGACATTCCACCTGATGCTACTCAACAAAATTTTCAAGGAGAAATTTTTACAGTATAGACCGGCCGAAGGTGATAATTTCAGCGGCATCGGCGCAGTATCGCCTCTATGCAATTTCCTAATTCTATGTCTTAACCCCCCAGTAACATGATATGTCACTTAACTCGTTAAGTTTCTGATTAAAATTATCCCGTACTTGGATGTATTTATGCAGTAATGGCAAAACTGTTTATTGATGATGTCATTGCTGTTTAATTATGAACGAGCTTGTAAAGTTTTAATGTCTAACTGTCAGTGATGGATTAAGGAAATGTGTGCTACTTCCTTATTCAGTGGTAATAGGAGCGTATGTACTTGAACTGCAGTTATCTATAAAGTTTAATGTTTTCTTAGTTATTTTTCGATAAGAAATATGTTTGAGGAAAGAACAGAGATATTCTATTAATGATTGATTAATGACTATAAATTGATTTACAGTCTGGCCGACGAGAGAATGCGTTTCTGACCGACCATTGCGACAATTCTAGTACCTAGCTAATAAAGATCAAATTCGCAAAACACGTATTCGTTTGCACGAAACTGACAAGTGTCAAGAACGCATTCTCTCGTCGGCTAAACTGTTGGTATTGTGACAACTTTTGTTGCTAATTAGATTACGGGTCATATAATTATTTCATGGTTTTATATTTTGAATGCCCGTGGCTAAATAATAACAGCCGCACAGGTCGATCGGTCAGGTTAAGCTACGCTTGCCGCGGTTGGTCTGTGGATGGGTGACCATCTTTACATACCGAGACCCCTCCGTGCCTCGGAAAGCACGTTAAGCCGTTGGTCCCGGCTGTCATTCGTGGATCTTTGACAGTCGTTACGGGTAGTCAGAAGCCCGAAAGTCTGACAACCAGTCTTACCAAGGGGTATCGTATTACCCAGTAACTGGGTTGTGGAGGTCAGATAGGCAGTCGCTCCATGTAAAATACTGGTATTCAGCTGCATCCGGTTAGACTGGAAGCCGACCCCAACATAGTTGGGAAAAGGCTAGGCAGATGATGGTTTTATATTTTGAAGAGAAGAGAGAGAGAGTAAGATTACAATTTTATAAAAATAAACCGGAAGAATTTTTAATTAAACCATTAAAAAAACTTTCACCGAAAAGTTTTTAAGTAGGAACGCAATCTTTTACAAAATCTGCCATACGACCCATCATATAATTTTCAGATTTTAATGACAACAAAAAAAAAAGCATTTTGTTCAAGACTCACGTTTTTTGCAATAATAAGATCAAAAATATTTAAATTTTGCTGTATTCCACTTAGTACTTTATTCTTTTTACCATATACGTTGGCATTCCATCAATTTAAACAAAAACTTTTTTGAATATTTCGCGTTAAAAAGGAAGAGAAATCTTTTGTGATTTGAGTGAGGCGTTCAGTGTATGGCATAAAGGAGTGAAATCGATGAGGGAATGAGTGAGTGGATCTCTTATTAGCTAATATAGTGCAGCACGCGATGCGCCGGCGCAGTGCAGTTGATGTGTGCCACTTGGGACTGAGGGATTTACAGCATTTTGTTCTTGGTATATTCTCACGTTCTGTTTTGCGGAATGATAAAGTATTTATTTTCGCTGCTGTATTATTAATGAATTGTATTGTATTGCAACTACTTAGTTGACAACAATCAAATAATCGATACTGATCTAGTGATTATTTGATAAACTTATTTAGTTATTTGTTTTGTTAATTGATTTATGTACGGGAAACAAAGAGCTTTTTAGTATATTAACCCGTTTGAATGCTGTAATTACAGAAACCATTAAAATCCATGGTGTCTCGCGTAGATCCACGTTTCGGTTTAATATACGACATACGAAGGGTTAATAAAGGAATAGTAGGGAAAAAGTCAGTCGCCTAAAATCACGTCATCAGTCTCAAAAGAGTATATGGTTTCAGAGCATAGAAAGACCTGTGATGTCATATTTAAAATAGTGTCAAGATTTTTTTTTGCAAACATTTTTTTGCTCAACTTATTTCCAGTTACTTTTTTCAGGCTGTCAGTCGCAAGCGCAACACACCTACGGCTCATGTGTATCGTGGGAACGCGATACATTACTGCCGTAACTGGAGAGACTCCTAACTCCTAACCTATTTTATGTATAAGGCCATCCTCACCTCACGAACACTTTCCGTATTTTAACGAAAATTCCGTGAGCTCTGAACAAAGGGCCCAATTTATATGAACACATGAATTGGAATGCTATTAGTTCGGAGTTATTGAATGGAGAGGTGGAATAAAGTTGGACGAAGGAGAATTCACGTGAATATCGTTTTAATAAGGGAAGGTGGTAATGTGAATGAGTTTAGGAAGTTTAGAATTTCAGCAAGTACATAAGTTTTGTTATGGAAAACTAAATAATGGAGGAGCTCATTGTTGAACCGTAAACGTTTTGCGGCTTATAAAGATTTTTTAGTAAAATCTATAATATAAATAGATTATTTCTTCTACAACTTCTACTTCTTTTAGTCTTGCACCAACAGGGGATTGCCCTTAGATCCACTTGTAAAGTCTCGAAATATGTCAAAGACATTTAAAAATAACACCAGCCAGTTTTCATACAGATCTAAGAATTATAAAGTTTCTTTAATTATATCTGGAAACTGAATTGTTTAAACTATACCTCTGTAGTATCGCATCAAAAAACATAGGTACAAATAAATTCAACCGTTTAGACTTGCTAACGTTAAACTGCACCGAGTAACCGGGGAACTTTCCATGTACCTATCTACAAGGATGTAAGTCCAAGTAATTTACTTTCTACTAAAAATTTTCACGCGAATTTTCATAATAGATGACCGCAACAGCTTTCGGTGTTGTGTAAGTATAATTTCCTGTGAAAACTTAGCCTGTTTTCCCACGATGCGAGCCGTTACAAAGGCAGCTAATAATTTAGACAATTTTCCAATATCAGTCTTGGTGTGGGCCAAGTAAAAGGTAGAAGAGATTTTAGAGTTGGATTTTTTGTAATATTGTTGGTTTATTTTGATATTTAAATAATATTTATTATTTTACGAGTACTGACTCTTAGAGTCATATTTATAGACACCATAACGTTTTTTTTTAGCAAAGTTTACTCTGCAATAGCATTTTGACCGGGCACTTACGTTTCAGCAGGTGGCTTAGAGTCTAATTATGCAGGCTGGTTAAATGATGTACACCACCTATAAGTAATGAAGAGTCGTAAAATTATGTATAGATGTTATTGAAAGGGTCCTAGCCCTGTGTATGAGGGATTATTAAACTAAAACAAATGTTAAGAAAAAGTTCAGTAATCCAAAATTACTGATAAAAGAGATCTGAGGGGCGATTCTCGTAATTTTAAGATCGTTCACAGTCTGATCTCAGTCTCAGATTCTGTCAAAAATACATAAAATTTTTCCTACATTTTGACAACTTTTTGACATTTATTTGTCGCTGAGATGAGACTGCGACTAGACTTTGAACGTTTTAAATTACGAGAATTGGCCTTCAGGTTTTAATTCTACACGAAACGGCATGTGACACTTTTACACCACAGCACAGTAGTCTGCTGAGGAATTTGTTGCGCCACTTCTTCTTCCCAGCGAAAGCACTAGGAAGTGGTGAAGGCATTTTGGGGGACTATCTTATGTAATTTTAACGTTCGAAAAGTGCTGATTCTCAGCCTAATTTGAATAAATGACTTTTGATTTTGAGTAACAGTTAGTTGAAAACTTTTCCTTAAACGAAATCGCTCGTAAGTTCCACCTTACACCAACCACCAAGGGTAGTCCATAGAAACCGCAACAGCGTATCGGTGGTACAGTACACGCCACTCGCATTACCTCGTAAGGACCATACCTCTATCTCATCCGTTCGCCCTATAAATTCTAATACCATGTTAGTGCATAGAAAGCTTTATTACTACTGCATGTTTATGTTATCCTGGTACTATTTTCATAGATTTATTGAATGTGTGTTTATTTTGTTGGGTTTGTGTGTGTTTTGTGTATTATTGTGACAAATAGGGCGATATTTGTAATGTTTTTACGAAGTAAAATATTATTTTGTGCCTCAATTTGGCTTATTTTTTATGGACACTCTTTGACAGAAATATTAAGGTACCTAATGGTTTTACCTGAGGGGCAATTCTCGTAATTTTAAGAGCGTTCACTGTCTGAGGGAATTCTCGTGATTTTAAGAACGTTCAAAGTTTGATCACAGTCTCAATCTGTCAAAAATACGTCTAATTTCCCTACATTTTGACAAGTTTTTGACATTTGTTTGTCGCCGAGATGAGACTGCGGCTAGGTTTTGAACGTTTTAAATTACGGGAATACGGGCCCTGATCTCAGTCTCAATCTGTCAAAAAATTCTGTAATTGCCATACATTTTTGACAAGTTTTTGACATTTGTTTGTCGCCTAGATGAGACTGCGACTAGATTTTGAACGTTTTAAACTACGAGAATTGGCCTTTTGGTATTAAACCAAACTGCATGCCAATGCTTGTATTAATTTATTGTGTGAAATATATACACAGTGAAATATAAATATATATTTCAAAAGGCGTAATCGAAATCGATAAGATTTCGATAACTTTGAAATTATTATTTCCTAGCGTGTGCAAAACCCTGAACTTCGGTTTGAAATCACCAACCCAGCTCATTCCTTCTCTATATGAGAAATGGCTTTAGCTCGATATCCGGGACATTACAGGTAAACAAAACAAAACCCCTACCGTGAGCGCTAATATGACTCGTCAGACCGAATTTTGTAGTCACAACTAATGCAATAGAGTGGACCGGCAGAGTTAAAGATATAGGTATACGAGGGCTTTGGTCTCTCTTGACGTATTTGGATTTTTTCACTAACCGTGTGAAATAAAATATGGAGAGGAAGGAAGTGAGATGACTGCTAATATGTATAAAAGAAAAAGTCATGCTACGTCGACTTCAAAAATAAATTGAAATAAGAACTGTAGGTTGACGATGTTCACGAATGTTAGGTGCAGTATACAAAGTCCGTCAAAACCTGGCTATAATTTTACCCTCTAACATTACAAAGACAACATCTTCAATGCAACTACTTACCAACAACAGCGGTTCAATCCAATAAACTTGACATGACATTGACACAACATACCACCGACATTGATTCACAATCTATCTGCCAAAGCCTTCCTAATACCCGGAATTGACAGATCACACGTTTAAACAAGTTTATAACAGTACCTGGGTCCACTCATAATGGTCCTTGCCAAGAAATCTGTAGGGCCTAAGGGCTTAAGGTAATTTCCCTTCATATCACAGGCCACACATACAAGCATAGGTTTATGCGTTATTACATGTGTTTTGTGACATTTGAAGGGCGGAGGTTAAGTTTGCTTGAGTGTACCTCTGGTCCAGTTTTGTTGAGGTATAAATGGATGGATCCACGAATAATCACCAAACATTATTTCATCAAATGGTGATAATAGGAGCAGTCTGTGGCTTTTGGCCAAAAACACTCTTCACACGTCCAGTTAGCGAAATTAAAGCGAAATATAATTGCAGATTTTCGCCATAGATGATTTCAAGATTTAACCCCATCTGATGGGTACAAATGCCTACAATGGCGGTTGATCAGTTTTCACCGTTATACCCTTAATCTTTAGCTCGAAAACTGATTCATCGCCAGTGCCCGGATGGTACAATATCATCGCGAAGATACTTTTAAGAAAATCAGATTTAGAAGTTGGAGGGGTTTACAGCAGCATTTGCATCGTCTACCCAAATCCATGTTAATCTTTATTGAAAAGAGCAGCAAGTCCTTCTGATAACTAGGAAAAACCTTACTGAGATGACCAATTCACCAGGGAAATGCAATGAGAATCATAAATTCCAATATAAATCCTCCATTATCTCCCTAAATCATATCAAAAGCTTACAACAAAGACGTTACTTCGATAGCACACACACTAAAGACAAACATGCAAATTTCTAAGCCTGTGTGTGTTCTATGCCCGTTCAGTCAGGGCAACACAAGGCAGGCCTCTTACACGATAAGTGGATATTTTACAAACTATTACAAAGCTTGTACAGAATGTGGGTAGGTCATATTAAGCCGTGCTTGCTCCAGTTATGGCGGGAAAGTTGAAGTATTTAGTTACAAGCTTATTAGAGTTTTTCGAATATTAATCGGTTTTCACTGTCGGTTTTGTTGTCAATTTTGTAAGAGATTTTCAATTTCTAATCTCGTTTGCAGTATCATTATTACACTTTGGAGAAATCCAGAGTTTATTAAAAGTATTGTGTTTTCTTTACCAACGCTAAAATGCTTTTAGCGCTTGAAAATTGCTGGTTTTGAATGACAATAACTATGTATTAATAAAAAAAATTGTTGTGTCATCAAAAATATTTTTAAGCTTTTTAATCAAGCTACTACAATCTGTCAAATTTCTTTAATAGGTTTTCACCTCTATCGCCAAAGCATTAAGGTTCAAGGTTTATTGGGAAAATTTTACAGTTTCGGGTAGCTTGACCTGCTGGCGTCTGTACTGAATCCATGGTAACAGGTTGTGCGTCAATGTTCCTGCCACCCTATACCTACAGCGTGGCGCTTTAATGGCGACATTAATTTAACACACGTATACGGTTTCGCGTTTTAGTTTTATGAATATATTTTAATTTAATTAAACATTAATAATAAATATTAATGTTTAATTAAATTAAAATATATATTAACAATTTTCTAAAATAGCATCTTAGAGCAACCTGACTTAAAGAAATGTAGCGCAGGGGTTATTTGCCGGGGTCACGGATCATAACATCGCATCAATGTAATTAAAACAAATAACGTGCAAAGAGAAGGCGAATTGAAGCAAAAAGAGAGAGAGAGTCCTCGAGAGTCGGCGAGCGGCGCAGGTGGAAGTTTTCAAGTTACGATTTTTTTTATGTTGTTATAATTTTTATGATTACTGGCCATTAGCCCTACCCGTGTGTCAAATTAATGTCGCCATTGTAGCGCCACGTTATATTTTTTTATGAAATGCTGAGTAGTTTTATACACGAAAAGTAAGCCTTAAATAGGACAATATAAGAAAATATCTCCATTCAAAGATACACCATTCATAGATTGTTTCAAAGGTCTAGGTTGTAGAAAAAACCTTAATTAGCAAATAACACGGGCGACACAGTTAGGGTCAAGCAGGTGACGAGGCGGCGCTGGACACGTGTGTACGTGTCGTTATAATTAGCGAGTGCGAGTTGGGTACTAATGAGAGCTATTGTTTGGAGTCGACGACCTAGCACTTGACTGAGTGGTAGGGCTAAGGTAAAGGTAAAATAAGTTAAGGCTTAACCTACGAGTAGGTGAGATTCTGGGTGAGAAAATGTTGCTAATGGATCTTCAAAGTTCGATGTGTTGTAAGGTTTTTCCATCAGGAATTCTTCAGTAGCAGCCCGGAGTCTGGATTTGAGCCCAATTGATGGCAAAAGAAATAATAACAGCCGCACAGGTCGATCGATCAGGTTAAGCTATGCTTGCCGCGGTTGGTCTGTGGATGGGTGACCATCATTACATACCGAGACCCCTCCGTGCCTCGGAAAGCACGTTAAGCCGTTGGTCCCGGCTGTCATTCGTGGATCTTTGACAGTCGTTACGGGTAGTCAGAAGCCCGAAAGTCTGACAACCAGTCTTACCAAGGGGTATCGTATTACCCAGTTACTGGGTTATGGAGGTCAGATAGGCAGTCGCTCCATGTAAAATACTGGTATTCAGCTGCATCCGGTTAGACTGGAAGCCGACCCTAACATAGTTGGGAAAAGGCTAGGCAGATGATGATGATGGCAAAAGGCTGGTCCACCACACTCACCACCAATATGGGTGATGGGTGGTGTGGGTGTGGGTGTGGCTATAGGTCAGCTCTGCCTAATCTCTATATGGTATGAGGAACAGGGTGTATACTTCACTTATCCTCCATAGAAAAGTGAGGATACTTTGAACAAACGGGTGTCGTGTCTGGTGGGCTACTGCCCGACGATTAATGTCTGGACGTTGTATATACATATGCTAGTTGCGCGATAAACTTCTTCAGATGTAGGATTTTGTGTGACGTCAGTGTGATGCTTAGCATTACAGTTGTTCGTTGGTGGATGTCACATGTCTTCGAATATTTGGTTCTAGGACATGCCGGTTTCCTCACGATGTTTTCCTTCACCGTCTTGAGAACAGTGGTGATGAAATAATTTACACAAAGTAAGTGCCTGCCTGGGTTCGAACCTACGACCTACAATTCGATAGTCGGGGCCGATACCATTGGGTCTCCTGGGGATCTACTCCGAAGTAGTATCGGCCGAATGTTCGGCCGTTTCCTGCTACGAAGTTACTATTTGGTTCGGTCGGTTCCAATCCTACACTCCTACAATCTTTCGAATATTGACTATGGTCCCGACCCAACTGAGCCATACCGAACTTTGTTTGCATTTTTCAATAATATTCGGTTCGGCCATGTGTCGATCCGATCCGAACATTCGCACTTTGCACTTCGGAGTAGGCCCCCTGGACTCTCATGCTGATGTTTTAATTAACTTTGATAAAATATATGCCTCTGTATTCAGTTGGCCTTCTACAGGATCTAAGCTATTCTCTCCATGCCACTGTCGATATCAAAGACCAGTCATTAATTGCCTATTTTTCATCGCAGTTATAAAGAAGGATTTATCACAGTGTATATATCGAAACTCATATTTAAATTCAATCTCATCCTAATCAACGTTGATCCATAAAGTATTTTCGCTCATTATTCTCAGTTACTATCTGACAGATAGCCGGGCTTTAATCGAAGATTAAAATTATCTGTCAGCTAATGAACTGCAGTGAGCGGCGCCGGCGCAAATTATTTAGCACCCTCTAGCAACCATCGCTTATTCGATTATAATTGTTTTTCACGCCTAATTCGCGTTATTGAAATAAATCTTTTGTTTTAATATTTATTATTGTTTTCGTGTGTTGATTGGCATTGTTTTGCATATGGGTTTTGTGTTTTGATTGTTTAAAGATTAATTGAATCTTAGTTACATACATAATTTGTTTATTGAGGATGCTACGAAGTTGATTTATGAATATGAGGTAGAATAAAGGGTGATATTTTTGTTAAACATATCGAAATCGAACTCTCACTAAACCAATAAGTATGCTTTTTGAGAAAACAAAAATTCAAGCTCTTGATTATTGTGGACACTTTTCTCTCTTTCTTATTTTAGGTTTTAATTTTATCTTTATCTCCAAAACTTACCCTATGAGACGTACCAATGTTGATTAAATTTATTATCAATTCGGCCTATATATAAAGCGTCAAAAGCGTTAAATGATGCATTATTTTAGTAAAATACAATCCTAATAGTGTCACACTAACAACAATAGATACAGCACAAATCTTCCCACACCTTGAACACAAGCCCATAGTCAATGAACTGATTCGTAAGCCTGATGATAATCATCAACATTACGCGTAGAACTAAGCTCCTTTTGTGTACACTCGGCCTTGAATCACTGATGAGCAGGAAGCAAGGCTATCTCACACTGGGAAGTAATTAAGGAACATTATGTCACTAAATGAGCAAAGAAATCTAAACCTTATGTCAAAAACATATGTCATTTTGACATAAAGTTTAGATTGTCTGTTGTTTAGTTAATTTTGGTGTGGAAGCTAAAGTTCAGTTACAAGTAGAGTTATGAAGGCAATGAAAGTGAAATTAGTATTGATATTTGGTCTCATACATAGAGCTTTTGAGTAAGTAATGAAAGTGACTGATTTAGTAGAATTAGATTGCATTGTTAAGTTTATGTTCGTAATTAGATTTAAAATAGGATTGACTGTGTCGCTTGATTTACAAATCTGCAAAACTGAGCCTAAGAACCATCTTTACAACTGTTTAAAGGTGAAGGAAAACACCGTGAACCAAAAATTCGAAAACATGTGACATCTCCCAACCTGCACTGGGCCCGCGTGGTGGATTATGACCCACGCTCTCTCACCAAGAGGAGACCTGTGACCCCCCAGGCTGATTATGATTACATCTGTCAGAAAAATAAATCATCTAAAAAAAAAAATACAATCTTACTACCCACACTTCTTCTATCCTATAAAATTAATCAAATCAACACACATTTTTGCTTAAAAAAAATAACATCAGGAAATTCATAAATATTTTATTTTTATGGTGGAATATGCCTGACGAGTTTGTTTATTAAATCATTTTACTGATTACCAGCTCATTGTGTGGGTTCCTATTGTGTTGAGCGATTAGTTAATAGGTAACTTAGGTAAGGCTTGGGTTATTTGGAAGCGGGTGGCGATCACTAGGCGGAATTGACATCTATTCTACAAGCTGTTGTTTTCCATCCTCGTCAAATTTCAGGAGGCTGCTAGGAAAGACATAAATAATCAAATAAAATTACGATCCCTGGTAAATAATGAATACATACTTTTTTTTTAGTTATTTAAGGTTGACAGTATTTCAAAATACACCACTTTCAAAGAACAGAATCGCGTTATTGTATCGTAAAAGCGGCCGCGTTTTTATGTGTGTGTAAAAGGGCAGTTACAGTGCGGTCTCAGACAGGCCGCGTTTTAATATGCGTGTCCCACAAAGGTTTCCGAAAATTTGAAAAAAAGAATACCTACTTATTTTATTATTGATTCATGTCGAGAATCAGTAGCATAGTTACCTTCTTGAATTTGACGAGGTTGCAAAACAACACCTTGTATATACGCGCTAATCTTTGGAACTACCAGCCGGAATTTTAAAATTATTTTTTCATTTATTTATATCATATTTATTTCATTTAACATCACGCTAGGATCCGAGCAAAGAAAAAAAAAGTCAGAAAAGCTAAGAGACAACAAAGTAATATCGCGGGTGGTGATGCGATGCGATGTGTCTTGGGTGGGTCGGAGGAACGGAACAAACGGAAGCTAATTAAGTATAAACTTTCAATAGACACTACAATGAGTTTTTTTTTTATCCTTGATTAAAAAGAACCAGGTTCTTAATAATTAATTACAATCTAGCCTATAAGACTAATAAGCAATTTTAATCTAACTTAATTTATTACGTGATAATTATTTTAAAACTTAGAATAGTGTTTATTGTACTTTACACAAGTCCGTTCCACTTTCTTAGTCTGATATGACAATGAGATGAAGTTTGTTTTAAATGTTATAAAAGTCCCGCATTTTTGACAATCGGCAAAAAAAAGCGGTGCAATAGCTTGGATGAAACTTTCAAATATCATAATGTGGTAATAGTAAGACCCATGGTAAACAAGTCTTGCATTGTTACTGAAACATCTAAGTCCAAAAAATGGCCAGAAGACTAATTCCGTGATTAAAAACGTTCAAAATATAGTCGTAATCTCATCTCAGCGATAATCAATATAAAAAACTTGTCAAAAATGTTGGGAAATTAGAGGTATTATTGACAAATCAGACTGTGAACGTTCTTAAAAATTACGAGAATTGCCCCTCTGATATCCACCTCATCTCTCACCTTAAGCCACACACAATCAAAATTTTTATATCCGCAACAGTCATGGCTGGGAGACCAATCTGTCACCTTTTATGAGTGTTGACATCTAAAGGTCTATTTAAACATTACGTTTTAATTGAGTTAAAAGACATCTTAGTATTTATCGTGTCATCTAACAATAGTGCAGTCTGCATAGTTTGTTATAATAAAATGTCTTTGTTTAGTTAATGCGTTATGTCTGCGAACTAGATGTTCTGAATAGCTTGTTCTATGCAGTTTTTTAATTCGTTTTTGTTTTAATATTGGTATGACATGCTTCGGTTTTTAATGTGACCTGTGGGTTGAGTATTTAGTTTATGGATTAACGCGACTGGCTTTTGTTTTTTTACTATAGATCTTTTGAATTAACCATGTTATCTTTAGCTATAACAGACAAACATTGATTTATAAAAAGAATAGAAAAAAGAAACAACGGTAGTAATGAGATTTAGCTAATAAGCCAAGTGACAAGGATACAAATGTAGAACTATCTTCTTTTCCGTGCCTTGGAAAGTACGATAAGCCGTTGTTCCCAGCTGCCATTCTTGGATCTTTGACAGTCGTTACGGGTCGTCAAAAGCCCGAAAGTCTGACCAACAGTGTCACCAAGGGGGATACCCCTTGGTAAGACTGGTTGTCAGACGCTGTATGATTTGTATATGCTTTAGGACAGTATTACCCAGTAACTGGATTGGGGAAGTCAGATAGGCAGTCGCTCCATGTAAAATACTGGTATTCAGCTGCGGATGTAGCTGGGGTCGGCTTTCAGTCTTACCGGATGGTAAGACTGGAAGCCGACCCCAACATAGTTAGAAAGAAAGAAAAATAGTCTGTTTGGTCACAGTTCGTGAAACACAAAACACAAAATTAATAAAATAAAAAATAATGTTTCAGACAACAGTAGTGTGTTCCTCATGGCTGCGCCTAAAAGGTTCATTTCAGCATTAATGCCAGACCGATGCTGTCTGACGCTGGTTTTCTAATGAACCTTTAGAGAAAAGTGACGGGGAGTACACACAGTTTCAACATACCTAATACATACTTATAAATAAATAGTAGTTAATATTTAGGAAAAGGCTAGGCAGATGAGGGTGATCTTCTAGGAATAATTATTGAAGTAATATGACATACTGTGGTTTTATTCACTCGCCCAGGAACTGAGAGCTCGTTTCGTTCTTTTTTTTCTGTTTTTATAGTTTTAAGGTGTCATTTTGTGTAATGCCAATAAATGCATTTTTCTTTCTTTCTTTCTTTACGCTCTCACTGTACTTGTATGTAACAAAACAGTATATACCTAAATAAAATTAACATGTAAATCTGATAGCTAAGACATAATATTATGACTGTTCTTTAATGAAGTTTTATTGCAATGCAATAGTGTTTATTTCTTAACAACGACTTAATAATTGCCCACATCTATTAGGTCACAAAAGGTTAATGCTGCTTGATTTATAAATCAGGGTTCCTTATAGGTATTTAAATTTTATATAGTGTGCATACGAGTTATCCCTTAGTTAATTTGGCTTTTAGTATGATAACCTAATTATTAATGCGCTAAAGCTGCGTTAAAATGCAATCTGTGTAAAGTTTAAAAAAGTAGGTGCTATTAGAGTTAAAATCGATGAAATTCTGTTTCCGTGGTAACTATACTCATGTTTAACTCCACTGGCTGTCACCAAGGATATATGTGGCGAGATATTCAGCTTAATTGCTAGTCAAAATAAACGGTAGGCCTACCTATCATTATCAGCATTCTCCTTTACGCCTCTATTCCAATTTCTTCATCTCGATATTCACTCCCTTTCTAACAACTGCTTTTTTTTCTTTATAACATCTTTCATACAGTCCATCCATGGTCTTCCCCTACTCTAATACATCCACATATTTTATAATAAAAATATCCCTCGCGACATTGGCCTCACTCCTCTGCATTACATTCACATTCCATGACAACCGATTTCCACACAACTTTTCAGTTACCCGTGCCACTTTCAGACTTAGCAGAGCTACCTATATCATCATCTGCCTAGCAGTATTTTACATGGAGGGACTGCCCATCTGATCTTCACAACCCAGCTATTGCGTAATACGATACCCCATCATCATCATGTTCCTGCCCTTATCCCATGTTACTTGGGGTCGGCGCAACACGTTTTCTTCTTCCATTCTCCTCTATCAGCCGTCACGCTATCATTCACTCCCTTCTCTTTCATATCATTCCTCACACAATCCATCCATCTTTTCTTGGGCCTTCCTTTCCGTCTCCATCCATCAACATGTATATTCATCACTCTTTTAGTCACATGCGTTTTGTCCCTTCTCATCACATGCCCATACCAAGCCAAGCGATTTCCATTTAACTTTTCTGTCACGATACCCCATAGGCCTACTTATATATAGGCACATAAAACTGAGCCTGCAGCCTGCTAATCAGTGGTTTCTATACAATTTTCTCCTCAAATTAACAGCTTAGGTATGTAGCAGTATATACTACTAACAAAATAATTAATCAAATGAAATGGTACCCTAATCTATAAGTAACCAATTAAAAACTTAAATAAACGTTCTTGCGAAATTAACTTTCGCAAATTCTACCTAACTTTAAAAGCTAGTCGTACGTATCAGAATGACTGACAAGGCATTAGTGTAACTCCTCATGTTTTTTACACGTTATATGTAACTTGTATCTAGATCGGACCAAAGGTTAGGCTGGTCGGTAATCGAGAACTTGTATGATAGTAGGAAATGAAAGTGGCTAGATATTAGGGTAAGTGAAATATTTTGAGTAGGAGTTATCTTGACAAAGTTATGCATAGGTAGGGGATGTCCTAAAATAAAAAAAATCGAAGATATGTAGCATCTACCCGCACTGGGCCCGCGTGGTGGATTACGGCCCACTCCCTCTCACACAGGGGAGGCCTGTGTCCCAGCAGTGGGAACATTATAGGCGTGCAAAAATACTGTGCACGATAACAGTTCTATTCTGTATAGTTTAATTCGAAGCTCATCCGTTTTTAAAGTAAACCATCGCGGATTCACTCACACCTCGACACCTTTAGAATTTCGAAGTAGTGTTTAGACAATAGACGCTGAGAATTGGTGCTGCTTTTCATCATCACATTTGCCTAGCCTTTTCCCAACTATGTTGGGGTCGGCTTCCAGTCTAACCGGATGCAGCCGAATATCAGTATTTTACTCTGCTCTCTGTTTCAATATGCTCCACAACCCAGTTACCGGATAATACAATACCCCTTGGTAAGACTGGTGGTCAGACTTTCGGGCTACTGACGACCCGTAACGACTGTCAAAGATCCACGAATGACAGCCGGGACCAACGGCTTAACGGCCCTGCATTTCATAGACCACATTTAATTAAACTGCCATTTAAATGATCTGTCCACATTTAAATGCTCTGATTTAAACTCTCCACAGCCCCCGAGTGCAAAGTGCAGATATTATTAAAATATGAATCAGTTCCGCATACGGAATCTGATTTAATAGTCACTGTTATTGGATCCTTATAATTTATGGCCATTTGCCTTCGTGGGAACGGCTGGGTACTTAGACTGCTATCACACCGTACTGTAATGTTATCTCGACTCGGCTTTTAAATTGCTCGCTTATCTACTTCGCCTTTGGTGCGAATATGAGTTGTAGATTTTGGAATTATAATTTCATTGTTTCTGGGATTTCATTTTGCAATGTGTTTATTTTGTGTTTTAATAAACTTGGAGCTGATTTTTCCAACGCCAAATAATTTTATCGGAGGAATAATTTTGAATTTTTGACAGTTCTTCCATACAAAAACTGTCGGATGTAAATTTTATTCCACGAATAAAAATTATCTGTCGATTAAAAATTCAACGCTTTTTTTTTGAGGATGGAAATCATCAAATGACTCCTCCCGCTCTGGGTGGAGCAGAAGGGAGTATCAGACTCTTACTGACTAAAACCTACCCGTGTTCCTTCCTTAGCCCTTTATGTTCCAGGGCAGCGGTAACCCTTTCGGACGATCCCGCTACCCTGGCAGGCTTCGGCCCTATCGGGCCCCGTCAATCTTGCTGACATCTCTTTGAGGCGCGCGTGGAACACATACACGCCGTCCGGCACGGGCCTGGTCACTATTAGTTACTATTAATTTACCGATAACAAAACAAAAACAAAATGTATACAAAAAGTTTTATTGGCAAAAAGAAAAGATGACAGACAGTAATTTTACATAAACAGTTAAGTTTGTACATATAGGCAGTCACTCCATATAAAATACTGGTACTCAGCTGCATTCGGTTAGACTGGAAGCCGACCCCAACATAGTTAGGAAACGGCAAGGTAGGACGATGATGATGAGTTGAGTTTGTACATCACAATTCCACTACTCAATTCCATTTCATATGACGTCGGTGTACAGGAAGGACGCTTAGTATTTAATTATTGGTGAGACATCAAGTAATTAGGTGCCACATTTATGCAAATAAACACTTTAATGGCGATGCATATTATCGCTACAAATAATGTATGGTTTGCAGAGGACGAACTGATGTGTTATGCAAAATATTGACTCTCGCAAGGCTCGAACTATGCAAAGCGTCTGTTGTACAATTTTATATTTTTATATTAATGTTGTTATATTTTCGTCAATGGCATGTTTTTAAACTTCAAATTATTGCTAGAAATTTTAGATTCTAAGTTAGTTTTTGTTTAGATACCACAGCTTGTATCTCATTTTGTATCTCATTTTGTATCCCATTTTGTATCTCATCTTGTATCTCATTTTGTATATCATCTTGTATCTCATTTTGTACCTCACTTTGTACTTCATTTTGTATCTCATTTTGTAGCTTGCTGTAATGATTACTATAAATATCCATGTTTAACACGTGCTATTATAAGCCAACAATCTATGGCGGGGATCGGAACTGCTTCTCCTAAACACAGATTATTTTGTAATTTATCTAGGAGAGCAGTACAGCATCCACTAACTAGATTAAGAAACTTTATGCTTGTACTTTATATATATATTTATAATTAATTAAATTTTATAATTTATATTATATTACCTTTGCATATAATCTAGTCCTTGTTGAAATGATGGCTACGCAAATGATGAATACTCACCATCTCCCTAGCCTTTTCCCAACTATATTGGGGTCGGCTTACAGTCTAACCGGCTGCAGCTGAATACCAGTGTTTTACATGGAGTGACTGCCTATCTAACCTCCACAATCCAGTTATTGGGTAATACGATACTCCTTTGTAAGACTTTGGCAGACTTTCGGGCTTCTGAAAACCCGTAACGACTGTCACAGATCTACGAATGACAACCGGAACCAACAGCTTAACGTGCTTTCCGAGGCACGGAGGGGTCTTTGTATATAAAGATGGTCATCCATCCACGGACCAACCGCGGCAAACGTAGCTTAACCTGATCGATCGAACCGTGCGGCTGTTATTTCTCAGCCCCTCTACCAACAAATACTTATTTCCTTAATTAGGTCACATTAAAAACTGTATCAATATACTCTAAACAAAACCCATCGAATCTAAAAGCCACTAACTCCACACAATAAACAAAAACCGTCGGCAAAACAAAGCAGTATCCTCTCAATCCGCAACTAGAGCCTCTTAGCTAACCGTATCTATCAATTAAGGCCCAGGGAACGCGTGAGTAGACTTTTGATTGATCCATCAATAAGTACATAAATCCATTAAGGTAATACGCATGGCCTGTTAATTGTGTATTTTCTTCGGCTGTCAGTCGAGATACATCGAAGTTCGGAGTGATTCGAACGTTCGAATCTGTTTCGAATAGCGCTCAGCGATTGGGCAATTAAAAAAAATTGTGAAAGTTTGGATGATGGCGGATTAATGTAAAGTGGCCAGTTACAGGTGGGTGGCGCAATCAAATTTTTACGCGTGTTTTACAGTTCAGGGTGGGCCTAATTTTTTGGGTAATTTTTTGCTGTTGTAGCAGTTAGTGTTATCTGTTTGAAGAATAGCGTGTTAATTCAAGGTGTTGAACTTTAACTTCAATTTTAAGTTATACATATACAGGGTGTTATTGACAGCCCTCCACAAAAACACAGGATTGATTCAGCTCCTTATTCTGAATCATATCCCACTGGAAATTTTCTCAGGAAAAAAAAAAATTATGCCGTTTTTTCTGCTGATATTCCTTTATTTCAATGTAAAATTACGTTCTCTGTATGCAACACTCCATTTATGTAAATAAAACAGCTGAAAACAGCCTCGCTCAAGCTCGCTGCGCTGCCGTCCGCTACGTGCGTTTTGCCACGGTAACGATACGTTGCGTGTGAGGTAATAAAACAAATCTGGTTTTTTGGATTCCCTTAATGTTCCTGAAAGAATTACATGTACCGGTCATCTTAATAAAATGTACTGAAGCCACCCTATCAGTTTGCGGAGGGCTGTCAATAACACCCTGTACTATGAAGGGTTTTTACCATCCGCGATTTGATAGTTTTCTGGGTCAACGTATATGTTAGTTTAAATCGACAGCTGACAAACCTCCCCAAATGTTTTAGGGCCATGGTTTTGGTCAAAATTTCGTTAATTATTAAGGTTTGTTAATTTAACCATATCATTTGTGTTTTCAGTTAACTCCTAAAATAAAAGTTCGCATATTAATAAAATTGAAAATAAAACGTATTTCTTACTATACCTAATTGAATTGAAACCGAATATTTTTTTTTCTATCTTCGAACGCAATCTATTTTAAATAAAAATATTCATATTAAATCAATCTAAGATGATATTCAAATCGTGAATAATAAGTTTCATGTTGTGGTATTGTGGTTAGATGCTACACCGATGTTCTGCGCAATTAATGTAGTAATTAATGAATTCATCATTTAATACATGAATATGCTAATTAGGATCCCGACATGACTACTACAGTGCCTACGAAGTGATGTATGAAAATTATTTGTTTTTATTAAGATTTATGAATGCTTGCATCCTAGAAGTTATTTATTCAGGCTTCGTTGCAGAAATACGCATAATTATGTTTTTTTATTGAAATTTTTTCGTAATGTTAGCAATGTATTAGCCTTTTATTCAAGTTGCAGCGGTATCTACAACGACACATGCAAAAAACGCCACATGCGAACAACGCGTCATACTGACGTCACGCAAATCCTGCGTCTCGCAAGCAGAGTTTACCGCGCAATTAGCATAGATACAAACTTCCCGACATCAGTCGTTGGGGCAGTTGCCCGCCAGACACAACACCCGTCCGGTCGGAGGATCCTCCCTTTTCTATGGAGGATGAGTGAACTTTACACCCTGTTCCTCACACCTCCAAAAAGTAACTAACTTCTGCCCGGGACTTCGTCCGCGTGCAATTTCTTGTTCCCCGACACACCCCGTCGTATCGCATCGCATCGCCGCACTATTACTTCATTTTCGCATACCTTTCTTTTAACTTTTTTCTCGCGATGTTCTCTCTCGTATGTCTTTTTTTGTTTCATCGTGATGTTAAATCCTCAAGAAATTGGTTACCAAATGCTAAAAAAAATCAAATCCGACTGGTTTTAGAGATTAGCGTGTTCAAATAAACAAACAAACTCTTTAGCTTTATTATTAGGTAGTTATAGGTGTAGATATGTGTGTAGGCCTTTTGGCCTCGTATAGGACTTTCTGTTTTTTTTTCCTTTTTTTACTTTTTTATACAATTTGTTTTATTTTTAACTTTGTTTAGTTTAGTTTATGATCCTGTACGAGTCGCAATAAATACTTTTTCTTTCTTTCTTTCTTTCTAGATAGGATCAGAAATACTCAATATTATTTTTAAATCAGAATTACTCAAATCATTTATGAATAAATGCCATGACACTAAAGGAGCTTTTTAAGAAAATAATTGCAAAATATATGGGTTTTAAAAACTATCCTAACTAATATTATATCTAAATGTGAAAGTATGTTTGTTTGTGACGCTTTCACGTTAAAACCACTGAACGGATTTGGATGAAATTTGGCACATGGGTAGACTATGGCCTGTGTTAAGATATAGGATACTTTTTATCTCGGTAGTTTATTCCCGTGGGATACTTTCCGACCTACGCGGGCGAAGTCGTGCGCAAAACCTATAATTTTATGAATGTAATGTATGTACCGACCTGCCTACTTATTTACAAGTGCAAGTACCTATATTTCAAATAAACTGCATAATACATATATTCAACCACGACATTATAGCTTTATAATGAAAATCTGCATGCATTTGTTTAGACGAATGAAAATTATATGAATCGAACTGCGGTATTCTAAGCCAAGGTTTCGACTAGGCTACCATAAACTTAGTAGAAACATGTTTATTTATTCATTCGATAAAATCTATATATGTCTAAGGTTTGACTAGATATAGGACTTGACCTGGCTCATTTAATTTATCCACAAACTTGGAATTGGCTGGCGTGGTGGATTATAGCCCACTCCCTCTGATAGAGAGGAGGCCAGGGTCCCAGCAGTGGGAACATGCTAGGCCAATTATGCATTAATTTTACTTTTAAGTTAGCCCCGTAACGGCCGCGACTTGCGAGTTGTAGGGTTCCAACCCAGGCAGGCGCTTTACTTTGTGTAAATAATTCTGCCACCACTGCTCTCAAAACGGCGAAGTAGCATCATAAAAAACATTTTTGCAAAAAAAAATCAACCGACTTCCAAAAACGCTAAATACTACAAAGTGAAAAATAACTTTAATTTCGGAAGTCGGTGTCGTTGGGTTCACGTCGGTTGATTTTTTTTGCAAAAAAGTTTTTATTTTTCACTTTTAAGTTGTAATTTTTACGAGTAATTTTGGTTTAAAAACCAAACTGCTGAACCCTTTTTGATGAAATTTATATGGGGCCATTTGGGAAGTATACCCTTTCTAACAAAAAAAGAATTTTTCAAATCGGTTGGCAAGCGACGGAGTTATGCGCGAACAAATATTAAAAAAAAAACAACAAACTAGAACAAAAAAATCGAAGACATGTTAAATCTACCAACCCACACTAGACCCGCATGGTAAATGACAGCCCCACTAACTCTCGAAGAGAGGAGGCCTGCGTCCCAGCAGTGGGAACATTATAAAGGCTGATTATGCTATACCAATTAGATACAGATCAGTTTTTTTTTCATTGTGTAAATTAATCAGAAAAGAAATGAGTGTCTATTAATGATAATAGGTAGGTACATATATAGCTATACTAATTTATGAGCCAATAATCTCTCCATGATATTAATATATTTGCTCATAGCAACATGAGCATACAAAACGAAACAGACAGGTTTACTGCAACTTTCAATTCTTCATAAAACCATTGAAATACTTAATTTCAACCTTGAATCAATCATTAATAAAGTTAAATTCTGTTTGCAATTACAAAGCCAGATACACATGCGGCCAAATTAATGGATTCATCTCTAAATCTCTATACCTCTAATTAAAACTGATGTACCGTTTCATTATACGCCGTAATGAGTTTAGTTCTAACACAATGGTTTAATTAGATCGAAGCTGTTCATTAACATGCGATTGTGTCAAAACACTCAGTTCTGTCGTATCGGACTGTCAACTAAATGTCAAAGATGTGTCGGTGGGTTAGTGACGTCGGCCTGTTGTGTAATGTACAGACGAGTGCTCAGTCTTGTCGTTAGTTTTAAGGAGCTTGTATTTTGGCGTTACGTTGCTTGTCATTAATTAAAATTATTTACTTGAATTTTTGTGTGGGTTTGGTGTTGATTTTATGTGAATTTTAAGATATTTGATTTTTCATTATTTTTAGTGACTATGTAGATGATATTAAAGCTTTTATGAAAGCCCGTGCCTATGTTTATTTTTGTATTGTCGAAGAATTTTTAAATGGACTAGCTTGTCAGTTAAATTTTCTTCATAAGTCGACTGCCGCAACAAACACTATCGAAACTTCAAATCACGTACTTTAAAGGAGAGCAATTCAAAGTTGTAATTCGATGCAAAAGATTGAGTATTATAAGCTTCAGTAAAATTATGTATGGAATAAATAGTAAATTTTATACAGTTTTTATTTCCTTGATAACAAATTACATATTTCATATACTTTTCTAAATATTTCACTTTCGATAGTGTTTTACGCGTATAATAGTCAGAATTTCATCGAAAGTGCCAAATTCGATAGTGTTCTTACACATGTGAGTATCGAATATGGTACTTTCGCTACTGTTCTAAGAAAATTATTACATACAGAAAAAAAAATGTGCACTTTCGATATCTTACTTGGCACTCACTTAGGTCTGTGTTCATCCGATTTAATAAATAAAAATGCATTTTTCATAAATAAAAAATAAAAAACATTCAAAACAAATTATTAAGTAACAAAAATCTTAAAATTGCATTATTTGAGACACGTTTGGTCTTATTCCAATTAAGTGCAATGAAGAAGTTCATTTCACTTAATTGGAATAAGACCAAACGTACCGATAATGACTATTTAAAACTAATCACAGCCCATTGGATCTATTAAAATCAATGAGATCAGTAAAAATAATATAAATGCTTAACTTATAACAGTTATAATGATAACATGCTAGTTAGATAAAATACAAAGTCCTTCTGGACCATGTTCTAGTCAAATGTCCGTCTGCGCGAACTAGTACGAGGCGGCCAAGCTGCGCAAGGAAGAGCCTAGCGCGCGCGAGGGTGCCAAGCTGGCCTTCTGCTTCATGGGGCTCATAACAACAAAATCTAAAGGAAATTTCGAACTGAGCACCTAAAATTTACAGAAAAAAACTCAGTCTTAGCTTAGCTACCTACAGATAAAGTGATAAGTCAATCATAATTTAAAAAAACTAGATGAGGTCGGCGTTTCCCAACTGACTACCCCAAGAAGAAAGGCCGAAGCAAACTCACAGGTCACAGACTGTTTTAAAGTCCAGACAAAATCTTGGTCAGATCATGTGAATACCATGTAGATCAATGTCTGAAATGGTCTTTTGAGGAAAGAACCACACAGATTGAAGTCTGATTTTTTTGATGATGATTAGATAGCTAAGGACTTCTGGCAAACTCTCATTTCCTGTGCCAAGGTTCTTACAAAAATTATGATACTGTTTTGGTATAAGCCCTGCTTCACACAAGTATCTGCAGTGCGATTCTGTAAACATCTCACCGTGAAAACTTAGGTGAAGTGAGCGTGGAGTGAACTGTCATTCCAACTAATGCTAGGGATTGACACTATTGGCAGCTCACTCTAAGCTCACTTCACCTAACTTTTCACGGTGAGATTTTTACAGAATCGATCGGCTGGTCTGTTATGGAAAAAAATAAACATTTTTAAACAAATTTGGAATTGTCAAAAGGCAAAGTTAGGTAGTATTTAATAGACCCTGTCCACTAGGTTAACTGTTTTTTGACAGCTGTCTTAGAATGTACATATTCCGACTTTACGTAAAAGTTAATTTTAAAATGCGTACCTAATAAATTAAATATATAAACTACCTTATCTTATTGAATTATCTTATTTATAGCTTCTTCCAGACATCATAATACCGTACGTGTATCAATCAATGGTATGTATGTTGCTGCACTAACTAGTTCCATCTGTCAAAAAACAGTTTACCTAACGGACAGGGTGTTTAATTACGCCTAGACGGTCCTTCTGTGGTTTTCCTGTTTTTCTACTCTTTTATTTATTTATGTACTCCCATTGTTTTGTGTGCTCTGCTAGTTACCAGTAGGTACTGTTTAAAATTATTGTTCGGATATCATCTGTAAATTTGTCTGAACATTTGAGCTTACAGGAACGCTGTTAGCTGCAATATTCTTTCCACTTTTAGAAACATACCTAACGTTTACCGGAATTAGTAACTTTCTTCGAACACTGCCCATTGCTCAATATGTCGCTTTCGTTTTCTACCAGGATCAGTTTTGTAAGTAGATTTAAGTTTACGTATCGAAGACACATTCGGAGAAAGAGGACTTTCATTTTCAGATTCAGTTATCAACGAATTCACACTCAAAATGTTGCCAAGTTCTTCAGACTGTCCTGTTTCAGTGCAAAAATCATTCTGAGAGGAAGGCGACGGGACAGGCCTACCTAGTATAACTGTGCTCCAGTCATTTGGTAGACAGTCATTGTCTTTTTCCTCCTCTGACATTTCGATTATTATGGTGGATTCACTTACTATGATAAGCGAGTCAGTATCTTTGTCACCATGGAGAAAATTATTTAGAACCCTCCATTCCACATAATTAATTTCGTTAGGTGGCACAGGTGGTTCTAAAATAAAAACTAATAAAAAAACATTATAAAAAGCAATAACATTTGTAAAATATAAATTAAAAAAACACTTTACTAATCGAATCTACCAACCAAATTCATCTATAAACGTAAAACAACATCGAATGTGGTAGATTCAATATATTAACTAAACCAAAAAACATCGAAAGTGACAGTTTCGATAGTTACAAAACTGTAAATATTATCAAAATTATACGAATATTATCGAAACTACCACTTTCGATAAAATATGCAGATGTATTTATCATCACAATGATCGAACATTATCGAAACTACCACTTTCAATAATGTTACTTGTTAACTTCGAATTACGACCACGTGTTCTAATAATGCAGTAAAAGCACTATATTTCAAGTAAAACAAAACAGTATTGTTGTAAAAATCACATTAAAATAAGCAAGAGACAGTTTTATTATTTGAACTACCATTATTTAGAAAATTTACACAAGTTACTAGGATAATTGTTATCGTAGTTTGTTTATTTTTTTCCTATTTCAATGAGTTTTTCATGTTTGTTAATCAAATGAACTAGTTGTCTACCCCGACTAACCATTTTGACAATCTTAAGAATATAAAAAAAACAAAAACTAAACACGAAACCTAACTAAACAAACCTAACGCGACCTCACTCCGTCACATCGCGGCGAACACTGACGATTCTGGTAGGTTCGGGACGCTCGCGTAACACGCTCGCACGGAACATCATTGTAAGTACCACTTCCAAAGATGTTCGTCGCGCAACATGTCCTGTATCGATTTTGTTCAATTAAAAACTTCTTTAATAATGACTTTTTAATTATAATTTTTGATGTATCCGATATAGTTTTAAACTCTCTTTTTAATTACGTAAAAAAGCAAAAATCGATTTTTTGCAGTTTCGATAGTGTTTGTTGCGACAGTCGAAGTATGCATTTTTAAAGAAAAACTATTTAACTTACACAAATAATACGTTTTTATTCTTAAAGATTTTTTACAAACAAACAATCAAAAACCCATAAAATAAATATATTAATCTAAAACAATTTTGCCCTCGTGTACACTTGCGGCCAAACAAACCTGCGCGCGTTGATCGGCTTACGTCGGCTATCAACTGGTACATCGACATCTGTCCACGTGCCCGGATTAAATGGACCGTGTGACATGTGATTGTACACTTATTTGTACACGAAGTGTATGATTAATGGTTCAGTGATACGCGTAACGGGATTGGGAAGTAATGATAGGACGATACCTTACTTATACGAGTTTTAAGTATGCTCTTTGCTGAAGAAAAAAAAGTTGAAGTCGAGACGAAAATGTCCTTATGTGATTAATTAAGTTAAAGGGTGAATAGATTGTCAGTTTTTATTCATTTAATTTTACCTACTCAAGCGTGACTATTGAGTGTGGGGTCCTGGGTTCGATTCCCAGGTCGGGCAAAGTGTCATTGGGTTTTTCAATTAGGATTTTTTTAGTAACAGCCTGGAGTTTGGAAGTTGACGGTGATACTCCCGTGTCTCGGAAAGTACGTTAAGCCGTTGGTCCCCGTTGGTCTCTTCGGTGGTGTCGGGTTCCGTGCCGTCCCATCGAACTATGAGAGTGAGGGAAAAGAGAGAGCACCTAAGTGTGCGCACAAACATGTGCACTATATTATCTCCTGCGCCGAAGGCTTGTCTCTGTTGAGATTGGCCGCCGAGATCAAAATACGGTCTGAAGGACTATTATTATTTTAACTTAGTTTTTTCTTAGACAACACGGTTTAATTAAAACTTAGACAACACGGTTAGCGCAGTGGCTGAGCGATCGGACTGCTGCGCTGCGTGTCGCGGGTCGATTCCCGCACAGAACAAATATTTGTAAGTCCTACATGTATTTGTTCCGAGTCTGGGTGTTTTTCTATCTATAATATGTAAGTATTTACAAAAAAAAAAATGTATATAAGTAGTTTATCAGCCATCTTGTTACCATAACACAAGCATTAGGTTGCTTAGCTTGGGACTAGATGGCGCTGTGTGAAATGTCCAGGGATATTATTATAAAACTGCACAAAGCTTCTAGTATGTCTTCAAGATATAAAAACCCCAATAAGGAAAAATATGAATAAAAATCTAACAAATCAGATAAGACGTCAAGTTAATAACTGTGAACAGAAGACCAATTCTCGTAATTTAAAACGTTCAAAATCTACTCGCAGTCTCATCTCGGCTACAAACAAATGTCAAAAACTTGTCAAAATGTATGGAAACTAGAGGTATTTTTGACAGATTGAGACTGAGATCAGACTGTGAACGTTCTTAAAATTACAAGAATTGCCACTCAGATATGGACTTCAAACAAAAAAAAAACAAAAGAAAACGCCATATAATAAATTACTTAAATGGCCATCAACTTTTTACCCCACTTTCTATAATGGTTGTCGTCCAATAGGATTTTAGAATGCTTTAGTGAAAATATCTGGTTGGCTTGACGTTGGGCTATAAGAGCAAGTCATCTTTCGGCCTAATATAAATAGCGAACATTAAATGAACGAGCCTCGTTGGAGTACACTGGCGGTCCTATAAATCGGTTCCATTTAGTCATTTTGATGGATCGCAGTTTCGAACAACATTTGAATTGTTTTTGTTCATATTATTAATTGGTCAAATAATTATGACGTCTTCTGTCGATATTGTCAAGTGCGGTCCATTGAAGCCAACAAGTACTATAGGTACAGTCACGAGCACCAATATGTCAACACTTGGCCACTTTTAATTGCGATTTTTTCGAGAAATAACGAATGCAACGTTGAAATACGACACATTACATAAAGCTATGGGTTCGTAAATGCTATGTTCGTAACAACACAAAATTTCATTAAAAAATAAAGGAGTAAATCGCTTTTGAATAAAGCCGAGTGTATACATACTTTTGCTCAAGACTGTACTTGTCGGCTTTTTATTGGAGTAACAGTAACAGACAACAATTTCGAACACAGTTAAGTAAAATCACTAAATAGACTTTTCTATTCGCGCAAAACCAACTGATTAATTCTGTGATTTTAATTTTTCTTTCACATTCCATTTTGAACACGTATAATAATTAAGTATTAATCAGCTACTTCAGTGAGGTTCAGTTAAAGGCCCTAATTAAAATCAAATAAATGATAATAACTAAAGAAAGAAACAGAATTCTTGTGTGTTTCTTGTGTGTGTCTTAAATAAAATATTTTATTTAAGACACACACAAGAAATACAAATAGTAAAAAGGAGCATTTAAAAACTTACAAAGTCACATTAAAAACAACCAAAAAAAAAGTAAATAAACCAAGACAAAGTACCTGCGAGGCAAAAAAGACTCCTATCTCAGCATAATGCTGCGATATAATTGTAACCAATATTCAGTGGTCCGCAGTGTACACGTGCCCCGTGATGCCGTAATGGCCTTACGCACATTACGTTATTTTGAGTGGCCAGTACTGAACAAAAAACACACCAAGACAGTTCGAGTTATGCGCGGAACGCACCAAGAGACCGCTTTCGTCAACTATTTGAAGGTTCACTATTTTTCATTAGATATCCACTTTACAGTTCATATGAGAGCGGTGGTGGACTGGTGGCTCAGTAGTAACGCGCGATTTACGTGTTGTGGGTTAAAAAAAACCATGAAAAATCCACCTTAAGTGTTCACGTAAAGTGGGGATGTTTTTTTTTTATCGTCTGCTCCATGGTGTTGGGTATCATTGGCTAGGTCTTTCAAAAATATTGCGGGTTTGTGAAAACAATTTTTCGATTCAGGGATCCGTTTCTGAAATATTTAGCTTTAAAGTGCAAATTTTTGTTAGAGTCAAGTGTCCCCCCCTGCCAGCTAAATGGTTGTTTTTGGACATGTGAAAAAATTCACGGCTGTAGTATATATATATATATAACGAAGTTAAAAGGAAAACTATCACAGCTAAGTAGGCTCTACAAGTCAATAGTCGACCAACTTACATTTGCAGTTGCAATGTATGGGAGAACATGATTTTCAACTACAATGTTCTACGGTACCCTTCATTGTGCGTGGTCCGACACGCACTTGGCCGGTTTGTTTTATTATTTTTAATCTGTGTTTATCATTGATTTTATGTTATGTCCTATAGGTATCACTTCACATTTACAAAATAACTAATTATGATTAAATACCGTGTGGTGGTACCCTGGTGATCTAAAACAGGTACAGCCGGTCTATTCTGTAAAAATCTCACCGTGAACAGTTAGGTGAAGTGAGCTTAGAGTGAGCTGTCAATAGTGTCAATCCCTAGCAGTAGTTGGAATGACAGCTCATTCCACGCTCACTTCACCTAAGTTTTCACGGTGAAATGGTTTCAGAATTGCACTGCAGGTATTCCTTGTCCAGACACCAGTCTCTCACAAACTAGTGTCAATAGTTTCTAGTTCTGTCTTAATTATATGATGCCATTGTTTGTGAAGAGAAAATAAATTATTTGAATGTGAGGGTTATTGACCCAGGCCGCCAGGGCTGCGGGTTATTCGAAAGAGATACCGTGGCCCTTCGCACAGGCAACTGAAGGAACACGGGTGGGTTTTAGTCAGTAAAAGTCTGACACTCCCTTCCGCTCCGCCCAGAGCGGGAGGGGGTCATTTGATGATTTCCCACCCAAAAAAAAGGGTTATTGACATAATTCATCGCTAAATTATTATACCAGTAATATCATTATAAATCGCCTGTTTAGTATTCAAATTATGCTGATGAATATATACAAATCTAACAAATACATGGAAGTAATTAAGTACAGGACAAATATCGGATTGAAATTATTATTCCATTGCATTTGCTAATGGTAAGCTGGGGGGATAGTGACAGGTTGTTAGCTTGCGCCCACGCACGCTGTAACCCATTGGCCTTAGTTGATTCTTGTAACTTGAGCGAGATTATTATATTAAGGCAATGTCCTTACGTCGATATGTTTTGAACGTGATCTATACTTCCACTTACACTCTTGTGTGAGTTACAAGTATGGGAATTGTGGTTGAGACAAGCTAGCCGGTCAATGAGGTTGGTTATGGCCAGTTGTGGTTGTGAGGTAGTTCAAAAAATGTCATTCATAAAACACTCCAAGGAGTATACCCATGGGTTGCTAATCTTAGACACAGAATTGCTAAGAAGTGAAAGCATTGTAGGCTGGGCAGTCATGACTTGAGGAGTTTTACCAGGCCACTGGCAAGAAAGGATAAATTGGTGAACAATAATTAATAACTGTGTTATCAGGAACAATTAAACAGATCAGGAAAATGTTGATAAAGCCTTACCTAATCCAGAAAAAGAAATCGAGTGATGATATTTCCTATTCCTAAAGACTTTAAGTTTTTATAAAGGTAGTTACAGAGGGGAGTGGAAAGGAGAAAGGGAGGCTATTGCCTTGCAGTAGGACAACATAGGATAACAATAAACAATAAATAAATATAAGTTACAAAAACCTGCCTATACTTTTCTCAACATGTTGGGGTCATCGGATGCCGATAAAAATTACGAAAGCTCAGAAATTAACAGTAGGTACTCCCAATTATCACATACCTCAAAACTAGTGGCGCCAATGATATACCTACCTAGGTAAATAAAATACACTAATGTACCAGAAATAAACTTATGTAAAAATATTGTGAAATCACGCAATGACGTAGTGTGAATGCTAAATGTTTTGGCAGGCTGTTATCATGTCATTAATCTGGTTAAACAGTTATTTAGATGGCTGATAGTGGAAAAGTTTTGTTTAGTTCCAAAATATGCTAAAAAACTAAACAGAAGGCAATGCAGACTTATATACTTTTTTATTTTTACTAGCCCACTCTGTCCCTGTCCTGGGCCTTGTTTAATAAACGTTACAAATTGTAAATTGTAATTGTATTTTACAAGTTACAAATCTACAAGTTTCTTTTTAATAAAGAATACAAAGTTACCTTGGTGGAAAACAGACAATATTGTAAAATTGTAACTACAATTTTACGTATTACTGTTTGATAAATATTTTCTCTTTACAGGTGACAATTTACATATTTGTAAGGTAAAACTGTTTTATTGAACGCATAATTTGTAATTAGAAAATTACATACTTTGTAAATTGTAGAACAATTCCGACAGGTGGACTCGCCTTGTGTCAGAACTTAACAATTTTGTAATTACCTCAATTTAATAAGTGAAGACATTAAATTGTTATACAATAATACATCAAAATTTAAATGTGTATTGATCTAAGGCGGAGGTCACTGATTCCTGTAACACAGGCTCGCCTAGTACAGGAGTCAGGGGTTTGACACGTATGGTTGTAATATTTTTATATCAATAAAGATTATTATTAAAAATGGTTCTAACAACTAGTAGTGGAAGTAGTGATGATGAATATATGAGTGAACGGTTTTGATTTTCATATCGTGAGTTAGTTTTTTAGTAAACCGACCGAATAAAACATCTTTATTCTCATACTAGCTTTTGCCCGCGACTTCGTTCGCGTGGAATAGTGACTTCCGGCAGATTTTTGGTTTTACCCACATAGTTCTTACTATTTATTTACATTTTTCCGATGAATTTTCAGTACTGAATTGATGCCGACTCTTGACCAATAGATGGCGCTGTATGTCCGGAATAAATTTTATTTTTTATTTTATTTTTTGTAATAAAAACTATCCTATATCCATTCTCAAGTTCCAAACTATGTCTGTACCAAATTTCACACAAATCGGTTCAGTAGTTTAGGCGTGAAGCAAAGACAGACAGACAGAAAGACAGACAGACAGAGTTACTTTCGCATTTATAATATTAGTTTGGATAGTTTGGATATTAGAGACAGAATCGTGATTTTATTATAGTGCACCATTACTTTCGTTATGAATCAAACAAAAAGAAAAGTACTCTGTAAACCAATGCTAAAACCAAATTCTAAATATTAAAAAATGTTGAAATCTACACTCGATTTACATTTTATGTAATTTGTAACACAACAACAACTGACAATTACAAAATTGTAGTTACAATATTGTCATCGAAATCTACAGGCGTTTTTTGCACATGTAAACGTTTATTAAACAGCATTTGTAATGGTAATATTTGTAATGTTTTTGCTTGTAAAATGCTTACATAATTGTAAGGTTTATTATATAGCACTTGTCATACAACTTTACAAATATGTCACTTATTTACAAAATTTGTCGGATTAAACAGAGCCCTGGGCAAAGGCCTCCTTCCAATTTTGACGGAACCTATCCAGGTCGTCTCGCCATCTCCTCCATACATTGGGTTAAGAAAAAATAGGTAATGTACTAGTATGAACTGCAAACCATAAATCGTTCTGCTTACAACAGCTTTTGTTTCCTAAAAAAGCGGTGTGGTCAATGTCAAATACTGGTGAAAATTAGATTTTTATGACAGCCACGACTCTTCTGCCCACTACATCAGAATTTAAATAGGCCCATTTGCTTGAAACTTTAATAACCATAAACAAAGGCAAAGTATCAATAGTTTTTTATAAAGACCTGAAAATTTATGAGCAAAAATATTTCTAAGTAAAACAATGAGTCCAAAAATTTCCATTACGTAGATAAGAAAACAACTGCGTCAAAATCTAGGAATAAGTATTAATTCAATTAAAGCCACTTCAGCGGCTTCCACAAAAATGACGTTTACTTATGACAACACTTTGACAAAATTCACTTAACAACAGTTCTAAATAAAATGACAATAAGTTCTAAAGTAACCACCTCGGTACATAGTGATATCGAATCACTTAACACACTACGTCACAAGCTAAAAGCTGAAGTGTAAACTACGGAAACGTCATTTAGCACATTATGAAAGAAAACGTAACTATAGTTATTGACATAGGAAGGAATATAATACGCAATGTTTACATAGTATACGTCAAAGTGTTACGAAATATTTTCAGGCTTGTAGAATCCATGGTGATAATGGTTGAAGAAGCGAGTTTTATGAACTCAGTATTCTTTACTGAGTTCATAAAACTCGCTTCTTCACGAATGACGCGGATACAAATTGACACAATTTTGGGTGATGATGAAGGGGTTCTGTTACTTAGTAATAGAATTGGAATACTTGGAAATGTGTTACAGGTATTTATCACCTAAGAGGTAAGTTTTGATTATGAACGTAGAGGACAGTAAGAAAAGACGTAGATGAAAAAATTGATTGCTTTTTGAGTAAGGGCGCGTTCAAATATACGTACGTTTTTACAGGATCCTTTTTAACGGATCCGTCGCTACTGGAGATAGTATTCACACAGCGTTTATACGATCCTTTTTAACGGATCCGTCGCTACTGGAGATAGTATTCACACAGGACTGATTTTAAGAGATTGGATCAGTATACCTACTGGATCCGAAATACTGTATTATGTGTGAGCTGGCTCATACAACTACATACGCTAATAACACATACGTTTAAGCGGACCTGTAAAACGGATTGCTGCTTATTTTGTCGGATCGGTATTTTCTACTGGATCCGGAATACTGTTTTGGAGGTATGTAAACTCTGCTTGCGAGATGCAGGATTTGCGTGACGTTAGTATGACGTGTTGTTCTCATGTGGCGTTGTAGATAACGCTACACTGTATTATGTGTGAACTCGCTCATACAACTACGTATGCTAATAACATACCAACACGTTTTAACGGACCTGTAAAACGGACGTTAAATGTGAACGCGCCCTAAAGGTTAACTCAGAAGGGAAGGGTCGGAGGGGTCGGAAGGGAATTGTTTAGAGATGTAGGTATGAAGGAAAAAGCTTCGAATTCGTATATACAGGGTGTTATTGACAGCCCTCCGCAAACTGATAGGGTGGCTTCAGTACATCATATTAAGATGACCGGTACATGTAATTCTTTCAGGAACATTAAGGGAATCCAAAAAACCAGATTTGTTTTATTACCTCACACGCAACGTATCGTTACCGTGGCAAAACGCACGTAGCAGACGGCAGCGCAGCGAGCTTGAGTGAGGCTGTTTTCAGCTGTTTTATTTACATAAATGGAGTGTTGCATACAGAGAACGTAATTTTACATTGAAATAAAGGAATATCAGCAGAAAAAACGGCATAATTTATTTTTTTTCCTGAGAAAATTTCCAGTGGGATATGATTTAGAATAAGGTGCTGAATCAATCCTGTGTGTTTATTGGGGGGGGGGGGGCTGTCAATAACACCCTGTATAGAATGCAAAGACAAATGAAAGAATATAAAGAGTAAATTACGAATAGTTTTCTGCTTTTAACAATTCAGAGTCGATGTGCCAACGAATTCTTAAAAGGATTTCATTTCACTTACGGATGCCAGTTTATTCTCGCATAACTGTCTTAAGTCATTGTCCTGCGTGATGATCACGAATTAGGTCAACCATGCGTGATGTACATGAACCGATCGTGATATGTACTTTGAGAGTGCGTAGTGTGACTCTAATTGGACGGCAGGACAACGTTTTTGGATGACAAGTTGAAGTGAAAATTCACTGATTTCACCGTTTCCTTTTAACGGAATTTTGTTTCCATCCTAACGTGATTTGGAATTTAATCATATCCGTGTACCCGTATTGTCATATGCGTATGGCCATTTTGCGTGGATGTGACGCATGATTTCCTTCAACTTGCTATTTTTTTTCGAGTTTTTGTTCTTTTTATGCGTCATGTTTACCGCAAATAAACGTATTTTCTTTCTTGCTTCTTTTCTTTATATCAGCTTATAGGTAACTCTCCCACTGCAGGCTAGGTCTCATGTAACGAAGGGAATGCGCATCATTATTATAATACCTAGAGTGTCAGAATGACAAAAAACTGGTTTGACGATGCAGTATTAGAATTACATTCAAAGAGTTAAGCCTAGGCAAATTACTTTTGATTACGTGAGCTAAATCAGGTCGTTAGTTGGTTTTTAAGATTCAAGTAAGAAATCCATGGCGTATTTGCAAACCTGCACCCAATTCTGTATGCTAATTATTTATTATTCCGCGCGTAATCTTACCAGGTGCAAACCAAATTATTTTGACATTTCAAACCATGCCAACTTCTCGTTTTTTTGCGCGGTTTCGTTTATTGTATCATAGAGAATACGTTATTAGCAGATATCGTGATCAGCTACGGAATTAACGTGGTTTCGGTAAGGAATCGTTAAGTGGTCATAGTGAATTAGGGCCTGGCTGGATTTAAACTTACCTCGTGAACATGTTGGCTCTTGGAGTGCGTCAGATATCTAGGCACGCTCTGGTCGGCGTACCCGCGCGCCGTCACCGTTGTCATCATTGGCGACACGTCGACCGCGCCACTGCTCACCGGTACCTTACACCTGGAGAAGAAAGATGGAGTCATTAGAATATTATATTATTAATGGCAGTGCCCCATATGAAAAGCTCTCAATAGGTCGCGTACCCAGGTAGGCCACTGCAAACACAACATGGCAAAATGAACGCCACTGATACAGCTTTTAAAGTGGCTTACTGGGTTCAATTAATCTAAAAACTACCATCAACATTAAAAGATGAAGAAGAAGGTTTGTCTTTTGTGAAAATAGCGATACGTTCAATGAGACATTCGTTTTAGACTGTATTTGGGAGGTCCATACTGAAGACTAATAGACGTCGTCGTTGAATAATGATGAATGATCTTAAAACGTTTAAAATTTCTAAACCAGCCGTTGAGCAGTATAAATTATTTAAATTTTTATATGTCAGGTACGGTCAAAATAAAAATTAGTAAATTATTCTCAAGGTTCAACTTGACGTGCCATCGGCATTGCTTACTAATAGCGCGATAATGTGGGGTGAGGTAGGTCATGTTCAAAATTCCAAGTATTGACCAATGAATACACAGATGGCCGAAGAACACTTTTCTGATGACTGAGTACGTACTGCGTCAGATGGGACACATACATCGTATTTATAAAGATTTTTATTTTTGCCACCTGGTTAAGGAAACAGTGTATCATAAAAGTAAATATTACACAAGTTTACTATTGTACGTGTATATTTAACTAATGTTAAGTCTACGCAAGCAAGTCGAGATCGGAAAATTAGAGTAGTATTAAAACTGAAACTGTACTTCGAATAGCTACGTATGACGTAGGTATTACGTATACATGGCATGTGTAAAATATGGTGTTGCTATGGACTTTATCGATTATTTAATTACCCATGAGATTAGACAACGATTCCACGAATATTTTACAAGAAAATTGCTTCTTATGATACTTCTTTCATAAATATAACAGATGAAATATGGGTGTACAATCTAGGTATACAGCTCTGCTAGACCCTTCGGGGATAGCAGGCATAAAATTATATGCTATGTTTTCTTTCACTAAGTACTTACTGAGGAGATTGAAGTATTTTCCTACAATCTACATTCATCTACCTAAAAAAAACTATCTATAAGGCTTGCTGCCTGTAAATAAGCACAAACTACATCACAAACACACCTGCTCACCAAACACTAGCTCCCTTATGAAAGATAACCAACAAACAGTTGACGACTCCTAATAAGGAAACGCACATGAAGCATAATAAAACAAAAAAGGTGCGCTAAACATTCTTCATTAGCGCTCCGACGCTGACTTACGCCAATCATTGGCAGGCGCCAGAAAACAGACAAGAATGGGCATGGGAGGAGCGCTAATTATTGACAAAGTCAGACTTATATGGCGTGCCAAACCGATCATAAAACATTAAGAACTTATCACCATTTTCGTCTCGACGAATCGGTGTGAAGTGGGCATTGGTTACTGTGTATCAACTTTACATTTTTATGCGTTTTTTTTTAAATTCTGTTTTCTTGTATTATCTGTGAATGATTGATTATGATTTAAATGTCATGTCGTTTGCATAATGTCGTTTTATAGTTGTGTATTGAGGGTTAGGCTGCTAAAAGGGCAGAGGTTAAACCCACATTGGCTTGTGTCGATGCATGATTGATTTATTAATGTTGCCAAGGCATGGCTTTTTGAAATTGATATTTAGCATAAAGTTTGAACAGGTGTTCTTTGATATTAATGAGTTTAAAACAGGGTTAAATCTGTCATTAACTACTTCATAATTTTACAAAGTGTCCTCTAAAAAAACTTGCTGCATCCCGCGGTTTCACCTGCATAGGTCTCGATCCCGTAAGAGTTTCGGGATAGAAAGTGTGTCATTAGGACACACTTTCCATGCCATGCTCCAAATTTCATTCTAATTTATTAGGCCATTTTAGCGTGAATGCGTTAAACAAACATACAAAAGTCAAATCTTCTTTCACATTACTTATGTGAGTTATTTTCAAATATAGATCGAAAGAAAATACTTAAAACGTTATACGTATATGTATAAGGAAGCAATTTTCGAACCCTTTTCGACAAATAATAGCATGCATAATTTTAACAATAACTACGCATTCGATTCGCTCTCGGCATTCCATGGCTCATTAGTGTCGCAAGCGCAACCCAATTCAACCAAAAAAGATCATATCGATATTGCCCACAAAATACCGTACTTGTCATAATCAGCAATTATACTAACGTTACCTTTTTAATGCATACCTTTTACGCACATTTTTCATCGTAAACAAATTACAGTTTTCAAAGCACCAATCATTTTGGCCCGATGGACGTAAGGACGTATATTAAAGTGATTACGTCCACTTTCGACCGAGTGATTGGACATATTTTAGTGTGTAATTTTTCGTGTTATTATTGGTAAAAGCAATGTAATCGGTATAGGTTAAATGTCTCGTTATGTAGATTTTGATAAATGGCCCTTTTTATGTGTTTTGTAACTGTTAATTTATGTTATGTAATGTAATGAGGCGTATTTTCTGGTGATTCTAAAATTTAAATCAAGTAGGAATGTCTGCACGTCTAATAAATTATATTAAGATTAAGTGAAGTATTCATAATTTGCTACCATTGTAATATCATAACATATCCACTAACTGGAAATATTACCAAAAACTGTAGGTTACAATCAGGAAAATTAATCAGTAAACAAATTGATATCTTACGTCAATTTGCCGTGTCATACAACTGTCAAAAAATGACAGATGTGATTTCAATATATATAAATTTTAGTTACTTGTCTATTTTTTTAACAATTCGTTTTCTAGACTTTGTAATAAGTAAAACGTTAGAAACATTACACTAGAAGTACCAAATGCACGCGAAGCATTACACAAAAATAACCAAATGCACCGATCAATGTTCCACAAACTCTTTATCAAAAACTTCAAGTGACTCACAACATAATCCCGCAGTGACAAAAACGCAGCTTCAAGAAATACATTAATGCATCCCATACCTATCCCAATCCCATGGGAAAGTTTATCATTCACCGAAAAACGAGAAAAAAAACCCACACACACTACTAAAGAAACAATATGAGAAACTGCAGATTCTGTATCCTAGCCACTTACAAATCGAATAAAACAAACACTGATATTCTATTATGGTGATCACCTATCCCTTTCGCTCCCGCAAAGACGAAGAGGGACGGAGTTACTGGTTGAAATGTCGTAGGTCATTAGGTCCTTACCATGTAAGGTCTGCAATATGCCAATATGGAAGCCTGTCGTGACTTTTGTATGTGGTTATATTGAGCCTAACAATAGGTTATTGGGCATAAGATTTAAACTAAATGCGTAGATGACCTGACCGGTTCAGATGACTTTGATAACGACAGACATTGTTGGGAATTAATTGTTCGGGAGAAAGTTATTAGGCTCCTTGTTCGTTGAAATGGGATTGCTGTAAGACTATATGGATTATAGTTAGGTAATGAGTATGACGTCATTGTCTTCTTCATCTTGTGTTTCATATTGAAACTGTTTTTCATTGGAAGGCTGTAACTATACCAAACAAATATAGAGCATGAACATGCATTCTTCGATGATCGCAGGAAATTATACTTTTTGGTTGTAATGGTGAATTTTTTAAAGTCAGTTTGATATTTGACACACTAGAAGACTTATATTGGTCATGAACTGGATAAATTCCGGAGTAAACTAAAGGAACTTATTACCTTTCAGTACCTATATTTATGTTCAAAGGTATTTTAGTGTCAAAAACAGCAAAGTTCTGTGGTGTGAACTAAAAACTATCTATCTCAGATCAAACTAATTTCTCCAACTAAACAGGAAAATACTTTTAAAGACTTTCTATTCTCTTTTTAGGGTATCATGTTTCAGGTTCGCAAACTTTAAACCGGAACGTCACAGTCTGACCCCCGCTATTGTCTCCAAGCCTTTGTTTGCAATTGTAGTTTTAAATGTACTGGTCTCACTAATTTTATTTTATGTACTTGCCACGGGTTTACCTCCTTCAGTATGTACATATTTTAAGTTCGAATACTGACTTAGCTCCTTGTTTAGTTACTGGTGAATTCTTAAATAGATATCCTGTTGACGCAATTATTATTGCATTGGATAGATGAGTGTGACAATTTTGACGTGTAGAATAATCATGACCAAGTTTCGGTGATTAATTCAGATTTAGAACGGGATATACTCTCGATTCGAACTTCAGAACGGTAAATATATAAAAGCTTCTACACTTATATCAAATACGCATACCATAGCTTGCCTAGGCTAACAGATGACAGCGATAAACAAAAGAGTCTTTGATTAGCAAGATCTTTTTCTTCTTCGTGTCGCCGGCAAGACAGTTATTGAAATTTTGTTGGCTCAAAACTTCGTTGCGTTATCGGTGGCAGCGCAGAGGTTACTTTGACACTTTTTTTTTGGACGCAGAGGGTAGGGTAGCATGTGGAGCAAAGAGTTTGTGACACAGCTCCACATCCACACCCTACTTATTTTCCCTCCTGATCAGAAGGTCTAAGTAGATAAATGTCCAACAACGCAAAACGTCTAATGAGCAGTAAGTCTAGTTAGCAAAATGTCCATGTAGCAAAACGTCCAACTATCAGATGGCCTGTATAGCAGAACATCTATTTAGCACATCGTCAGATTCTCAAAATGTCTGGATTAGACCGGATTCTGGATTCGTGCCTGGTTGGTTGATAGCAACAGGGCGTTACATGGGGCTAAAACATAACTGGCGAAATGTGGGTCTACTATACGTACACCTCTGCGTAACCCATCGAGGATTACAGGCGTGAAGTTATGTTATGTTATTCATAGCATATTGCTTCAACACCATGGATAACTGACCACTGTATTACTGTGTTATAATTTTAGACAAAACAAAGAGGATTTTTTTTTATTTATTTTTTTATTTACAATGGGCTCACTCTTGACCTCAATCCAGCCCAGAGGCAGGGATGAGATCTACGGTGGAACGAGCTTGCCCAGAAGAAGCCTATTCACTCTCAAAAAGAGGATTGCACCCAATAAGTGATCAGCAATGCCATGCAAATAAAATTTGAACCAAAAACAAAGTTGAGTGAACTGTCCCCAACCTGACCGAGTAATGAGCACACCAAAATTCATAGTACAGCTACCAACGTTACAAAAATTAATAACCGTATAAGAAAACAGAGGTTTGTCATACAAAAGTCATCCAGAATGTCGATTCAAATTATGATAAGGCAGAGTGAATTAGTTCTGGTAGAACGTAATGGCTAGCGATTAGGTTATGTTGAGTACGTGGAGCTGTGATGCTCGGATGTTTTTGGATATGACAAAAGTTATAGTATTTATTGGGAAATGAGTTTTGACTTCCTGCCTGCTGGTACCTGTACCAGCGCCCTAATTGCGTAGCACACTACAAATTACAATCTGAATCATTTTGAAGGATATTGCTAATCCATTGCTTTATATGTTCGAAAAAAAAACCTGCTCAACAACGTGAAATAACGCAATGAATGTTGTCGAATTGTCAAAATGAAAGCCGTTCCTACTGATAGTGTGTTAGGTGCGCAATTACCCCGCAGATGGTCTAATGGTCTTAAATAGAATAGAATAGAATAGAATACTCTTTATTGAAATTATCGTTTGTAATGGTTTGTCAATAAAAGTGTAAATGTAGATGACTGTTGGAAAACAGGCAGAACAAAGAAAAGATGAGTGGGTTGTGTGGAAAATAATATATATATTGTAAAGAAGTTAACTTTCTAAGGACGGGAGATTTGAAGACGAAAATAAGTGAAGCGTCGACCCAAAATAAATCGGGATAATGTCTGGAGAACGATGAGAATGTACGTGTCTGCTTTTAATTGCAGTATCTGGGAAGGTCATAGATCAGATCAGCAGATGGTGTTAGTAGCCAGGTTCACGCTACCGCGAAATGAGAGATTGGAAGTATACAACGAAAAACCGTAACAACGTTCAATAGACTCGCCATATCCGATATAAGCAACCTGTTTCATACCTCCATGGTAACGTTCATAGAAGCGCAGTGAATGATGCGACGTATCTCGAATGGCCCACAAAACACCGCTTTGATAAGCCTGACGAACTATTTTGTTCCGAGTTCCAAAGTCGGGGCTTTGGGCTAATAATAATGTACGCTGTTAACATTGAGTGATTAATTGTGAAGAATTTATAGAAAATAAAATAGAATGAGTTTCATATGAAGAAGTGTTTTATGCTTGTCAATGGTTGAAAGATGCAATAAGTATAAGTATAAGCATAATCAGCCTGTAAGGTTCCCACTGTTGGGAGACAGGCCTGCTCCCCGGTGAGAGGGAGTGGGCTGTAATCCACAACGCGGGCCCAGTGTGGGTTGGTAGATGTCACATGTCTTCGAATTAGACCGATGCAAATGGATTTAAAAAATGTAATAATAAAAAGTGATAAGGAAAAGTGTCCACCAAGGTCATCATCATTCTCCTGCCCTTATCCCAATTTATTTGGGGTCGGCGCAACATGTCTTTTTCTTACATACTTCTCTATTAGTCGTCATCTCGGTAGTCACCCCCTTCCTAACCATATAATCATTCACACCACCAAGGTAAGTATGGAAAATATGGCGTGCAATGGTAAAGAACCTACACTCGACGTTGGGTGGATACGGTTGATAAAAAGAAGAGGCACACTTTTCTGCTAATTTCTTACATCGGACTTTACACTTTTTATTTGATCTTCCAAAGATGTATTACATAATTAAAATGAATAGATAATTAATTCAAATTAAGTCTAAAATAATAATACATATGTATACATGTGAAAAAAAAAACAAGCAAGAGAATCATAGGGCATCAAAAAATTCGTCTGCATCGCTGTCAACAGGAACAGTGCCCAAAAAGGCTGGCAGCATTGCCACGTGATTGCCATTTGATCTTTTTTTTTTGTTTCTGATGTATGTATCAGAAGGCCAATTCTCGTAATTTAAAACGTTCAAAATCTAGTCGCAATCTCATCTCAGCGACAATCAATGACAAAAACTTGTCAAAATGTAGGGAAATTAGAAGTATTTTTTGACAGATTGAGACTGTGAACGTTAAAATTACGAGAATTGCCCCTCTGGTGTATTGTATGTATTTTAGTCTGTGCTAAATAAATGTATTTTCTTTCTTTCAAAAGAGAGATAGAGAGAGAAATAAGTCTGTAGGTATCAAGAAGGTTACATTACTACAAAGGTGCAATGGACAACGTTAGACACAATTCTACCACGTTGGACCTAGTTTGGATGAAGCAATCAAATCAAACTCAAATTATTTATTTCAATTAAACCATTTCAGGCACTTTTGAATTGTCAACATTTTAAATAGTCGGTCAGTTAGTCAGAAAGTGAAGCTAGATGTATAAAACAATGGCTGTTTATGCAGAGAAGTTTATAGAGCCAAAGTTCTGCCTACTAAGTAACAGCAGCTAGGTAAGTACGTATCTATACAATTCACTCTTCTAATTAGCCTAATAACTTTAATACCCTGTAACCACCACAAAACATTGCCTCTGCCACAAAAAAAAAAGAAAACATTTGAACAAAGACCACCTTGCAACCAACCCTGTAAGTAAGTAACTGCTAAGTGGTGGTGTTAATTCGGCCGCTACTTACCACACGGCACCCTCCTGTAAACAGTCCTACTTGCTAATGTAAGTGTTAAGAATTTGGGGCCAAATATTTGTGAAACGTACGGTTTTTGGTGGCGGGGGAGAGAGAGGGGTAATGCAGGTGTGTTTGGTATTTACATGGTTACAGCAAATAATAATTTATGTTTGTGAAATTAAAACAAATCAGAGACAATGAGTGAGTACAAGGAAGCATTATTGAAATAAAAAACGAGGGCAACAAACTAGTGATGCTGTATGTCAATTTTTTTTTTTTTTTTGTTGCCTAAGACCAACACAGCATGGTTCCCTGAAAACTTCCAACGGCATCGCGGAAGACTCAGGAGTAGATGGTGGGACGAACTGGATGCCTATGCCTGGATGATTGGTCCATATTGGCTCAGGATCGAGTTGAGTGGAAAAAAGAAAGAGAGGCTGCAGTAGGTCAATGCAGGCTGATTATTTTTATTTTTACAAAATTTTCTAGCAACAAAAAGTAAAAGGTAAATATTATGAAAAACTATTTTAAAACTAAGTGTGAGGACATGGTGAAATTGGAATTGTAAATCTATTAAAAACGGCAAAAACGCCGTGCTTTACATTGATGAAAAAAGTAAATAGAATTGAATCATCATACTCATCTGGGATTAGGGTAGGTAGCTAAATCGAATAAGGAAAACCAATGCAGTTTTGTGCAAGAAAATTCCAGATTAGGTAAAAATGGTACTAAGAAACGATGAAGTCTTGAAATAATAAAAACAACCAGCAATAGTAAAAACCATGTTTTTAAAACAACAATCTATTTTAAGTTTTTATTTTTAATTAAAGTTTCAAAGAACCTTCTTACTCATTGAAAACAAAGATGAGTAAGCCTACATCCTATTCGAATTTCGAATCCTGTTCCTTCACATTATTTCCCATGCACAGATAAATAATATATGCGGCGATGATCTAACTTCGATCAAGATTACAACCTCATTGGTATTAAATACAGTTAATTATAGCGATTGCTCATAATTACCAATAAACAAGTAGCTACAACATTTATTTTTTTCAACTAGTGAAATAAAATAGTTATCAATAGAGCCCGGTTTTTAATTGATCTGAGAAAATGTGGAGGGAAATAAGCTATTTTATATTGTTTTTTTTAAAGTGCAGTAGCTTTTTCTCAGTAACAAGGTCGAGATCACTATTTTACTACTAACAAATCGTTGTGTTCTTTTTCTGTGGAGTTCAGACATTTTTGTTTTTGCTTCTTTTCGTCATGTTGTTTTATCCAGAAACCTCGTATTTTGCTTTTTATTTATTACTAAGAACACTTAACTTTGTTCTAGCTAGTTATTACCGTGCAATATGGGTTTTTATTACACAAGCTTAATAGTCTTTATCTGCATATTTCATTGAACGAACACATATTTATCATTGCAACTCGTATGTAATTATTACAAAAATAGCTACTGACGTTCGATAGGCCGTCTCATTGTGATGCATCAGAGAAAAGAAATCACATGGTTGCAACGTAACAAAAAAAAAGTAAAATAAAAAAGTAAACGAGATGCGCCCGCGTACGCCAAGATCTCGGTCAGGCAGGAGCCGAGTTCTTTTGTTTCCAACCTCGAATCAGCCAGTGTCTCGAATCTAGATGCTGTTTTCGAATTGTTTTTTCTTTTTCCCCCATATGGCTTTTTCTTTATTGTCTCAGTGCAGGCTGACTAAAAAAAAAGTAAAAATCCGGTGGCTTATGGCTCTCCATTGATATGCGACGTTCGAATTGAAATTTAAATATTTGCTCGCATCCGCGACGGGCTTCATCTTGGGTATTTTGTTTTTAAAAAGATCTTTGTGTTTCCATCTTAATATTTTATTATGTTATTCAAGAAATACCGCGAGTACGCATTTATGTATTTTTTTGTTTAAATATTTTTGTTTACTGATCGTCGCCTCAATAAATTGATGGCAAACACTGTATTTTTCTATATTCTTTGGATTTATTTTGACTTTTATGTGCATTGAAACCACAGTTGTAGTATTTCAATCAAATGATAACTTCTTGAAGTATCTGGGTAGGTTAAGTTCTGATACTAAATTTTTTTGGAAGTTTTATTTTTGTATTAATAAAAGGAGGTATTTGACTAACACATGCAATTAAATTAGCTACGATATATAATTATAACATTGCCAAGCTAAATTCTTTCGCAGACAATCAGACATAGCTAAAAGGCGTGTTAACAAAACATACGTCAATCTCTTGTCATATATACTTAGTCTAAATGACAAGACTATTACATTAAACCTTCACTTGTTACAACCGCACCTTCGTAAAACATAGTTCCTTTTACAACATTACACACATCACACATTCTCCGAATCACTTGAAAATTTTTTTTGGGTTCCGTGCCCGAAGGTTGCCAACGGGACTCGATTACTAAGGCTCCGCTGTCCGTCTGTCTGTCACAGGGCTGTGTATATTTTGAACCGTAATAGGTAGGCACTTGAAATTTTCACGGAGTGTAGAGTGTGACTAGTATTGGCCCAGTGGCCAACCCGCACTGGGCCCGCGTGGTGGATTACGGCTCATTCCCTCTCACAGAGAGAAGGCCTGTGTCCCAGCAGTGGGAACAGTATAGGCTGATCATGTGAAATAAATATGCAGTGTTCTGTGTTACATATTGAACTGTGGTACGGAACCCACCCGACTCGCACCTGGCCGCTTTTTTTGACAGTTAATGAGTCACATTTGTCTTTAAAAGTTCATAATGTCGGGCGATATGTCATATTGGAAATGTGACGTTTAGGAATGGGAGCACTACTGCAGTTACAAGGTCAACAATCGGCTATTTAATGTCAGGTATAGAAATATGGCGTGACGTAGTGGAAGAAAAAATGGCGATCCGCGTTGGTTGATTTGAACCGAATTGGCCATTAATGTATGACACTGGAAGTGGTATAGTGTTGGCTGAATATGAAAAATACTTTGTTCGCAAAAGGTCACATTTTTGATTAGTTGGAATGGGCTAGCGTTGGATTTTTTTTTCCTAATACTTGTTGGCACATTATAATTGGCAACTTGTACTGGGGTACTTACCAGAAAAATGAAAAAAAAAAGAATATTTTGGTTGTTTTTGTAATATGGAAGATTTTTTTTTTCTACTTTTTAAGTTTATAAATTTTCTTAATACTATTTGTTTTTAGTAACGTTACCGTATCGACTCCAACTGGTCTATTCTGTCAAAACACCGTGAAAAAGTAGGTGAAGGGAGCTTGACGTGAGCTGTCTTTCCACCTGATGCTAAGGATTGACACTATTGACAGCTCACTCTAAGCTCACTTCACTTAACTTTTCACGGTGAGATTTTTTTCCATCTTTAGAAACTTATTATTATTTTTTGTAATATAGCTTTATAAAGTTCAACACCGATGTAATCCAGCCACATCTAGTATCTCTACGAAATTATCTCTGCATTTTCGGTGATACCTTTTAAGCCAATTAAAAAAAAGTCATGCTCAGTCATCGGAACGCCACAGATAACCGACAGCGCCCTCTGACCTGCGTTCCGTGAAACACAATTACTTACATTTCTTTGGTCTATATATATATTTTTTTTATAGGCAGGTAAGTATATCGATCTTCAAGTTAATCCCAGACGAATCCGCCATAATCTGTCATGATTTTTATGTTGCAAAATTCGGTATCTTATAGGTATGGGTTATTTGAACAGTGTGTAGGGGGGGGGGGGGGGGTTGTGGGTTTGTAATAACAGCCGCACGGGTCAATCAATCAGGTTAAACTACGTTTGCCGCAGTTGGTCCGTGGATGGTGACCATCTTCACATACCAAGACCCCTCCGCGCCTCGGAAAGCACGTTAAGCCGTTACGCGTCATCAGAAGCCCGAATGTCTGAAAACCAGTCTTACCAAGGGGTATCGTATTACCCAGAAACTGGGTTGTGAAGGTCAGATAGGCAGTCACTCCATGTAAAATACTGGTATTCGGCTGCATCCGGTTAGACTGGAAGCCGACCCCAACATAGTTGGGAACAGGCAGCAAACTGAATATACAAGTTTGGAATATTATCCCCTTTATTTAAAAACGTTACTTAAAGTTTAGTACTGTTTAATCATACATTTTTGACGTATAAACGTCTCATAACTTTAATCAATGTTTATGAATAAACCCCTAAGAAAGTTTTTTTTTAATTTCAATTATCTAGGCCTGTTTTCTAATGTATTCAAGACGTCCATGATGTTCTTTTAAGGACAAGCTCATTACACCATTGCCAACAACTGCAAACAAATCTACCGTAGCGACTAACCACAAAACCACTAAGTACCTAAATCTTATCAGAAAATAATATAAGTGAAGAATCAAACGAATCTGAATATCTTCATGTAGCTCGGACTAAACTTTTAATTGACACAAAAAAAAACCTAAGTATGTCCTAATCCTATGCTACAAGAATTTTAGAAGTCGAATTGACGGTAGTGCTAATAAAATTAGATGGTCACGTCTTGCGATTCTTAATGAAGCATTTCTAATTATTAAGACTTATTAAGACGTTAGTGCATCAATCAAACCAGTTCTTAAAAATATATATCTTTGCAAAGCAGACTAATATTTCTTTTCTAAACGTCTAGCCATTCAATAAACACAAATTGATTCCACCTAAGCACTTACATTTAAATATAAAGATATAAACATTTAAATCAATCAGACGCTAATGTTCTCTAAATATTATTTGTTTTCAATGACTTAATTTGCAACAAATCTCTCGCACACTTAACTTTTCAAAACAAAGATAAGATACTTTATATTCACGTCTGTTTTTAAACCGGTTTTTAAAACGATCACGTTTGAATCCCTATAAGAGGTAGACAGGGACCAAACTGGTCAAAATACGGTTAAACTATACATAGTTTAACCATATTTTTACCAGTTTGGTTTTAAACCTAACTGGTCAACGCGGAGCCGTGGTGGCCCAGTGGTAACGACCGCGACTTAAAAGTTAAAGGGCGTGGGTTTAAACCTAGACAGGCGTTTTGCTTTTTATAAAATATTACATCACCACTGCTCTCTAAACGGTGAACGAAAACATCGTGAGGAAACCGGCATATTCTAGAACCAAAAAATCGTAGACATGTGACATCTACCAACCCACACTGAGTTCACTGGTGAATTACGGCCCACTCTCTTTCACGGACACACTGACCTGTGTCCCAGCAGTGGAGACATTATACGCTGATTATGCAATAATGCACGAGCTTATTGCCACTAACGGGGTAGAAATCCATACTCAAAAATTGATTTATAAGGCTGGCAAACCTGCGAAGCACGCAGAAAGCAAGCTGTTGTGCTGTGTTTGTGTGCTGTTGCTATGGGCAAAGCCTTAACTAAGTTACTAATAGGAAAAACCAAACACATTGCCTGGTATGGGGATCAAACTCAGGATGCCTGCTGCGCTAGCAACCACTTAGAGTCTAAGTCTCACCAATGAGGCAGTTTTTATATAACCTTTTTCTCAGTCATCAGAACCGGTTTTGAAAATGATATTTGTTTGAGCATTAAATAGTAGCCCCAATCTGTTTTATAACTTTATCATATACTAATGATGAACGTAGTTAACTAAACAAGTTAATGAGTTAGTAATAAAATAAATAAGTTGTAATCGTAATAGGCTGTACAAACGTAGTTAATTCCATTTAGTGATTATGGTTCTTTTTGCAATGATTTAAGGATGATTTATTGCGTTTAATGAAAATATTAGAATGGGTAGACTTCTGTAATTTTGAAGACATATTATTGTAGACATATATTATGTACACAATGGCACAGGCACGCAAATAATTTTATGAAATGCAATATATCACTAAATAGATGGAGAAGGAGGATGATTTAATTTGTGAGAATCGTAGCAGGTGGCGATCTAAAATTACTGTCTACCCCCATGGGAACACGGTGAGAGTGTATGTATGTATGTATGCAGAAGAAGTTTTGAAGGTGTTTCCATAAAAAAAAATATTGCATACAAGCACCTATCATGGAAATACAATGTTCTCCAATGGCATGTTATGTAAAAAGCAGTTTTATGCAATTTTTTGACAGAACTTGGGAGAGCAGACTTGGTTCAGAAATAGGCCGTGAAAGGCCAAACTTTTTTTTTTTTATATACAAATTAGAGTTAGTGGCATAAAGATGTAACAGCAACCTATTAAAAGCCACATAGTGTTGTCACTTGAAGAAGTTGAAATTCTAATGTGATGTCATTTCATTGCGTCCATTTTCTTCAAACCGGAACCCAACTCGGAACCCGGATTAGTTCTTCTAAATACTAACTAGTTACAATATGAATTGATAGCATCTATTATTAATAGTAATAGTATATTATTTTCTCTCAAAAAGGAACAGTTTTGATAGGATCGAGTTATTACATTTTAAAGATTATCCTTTGTGAGAGCTGGAGTCTATACTGGGTTCGGGACCTGTATGACAGATCTCCAGGCTCACACCCTTAAAATTACAATATTTAATGGCACTTACGTACTACAACATTATAAAGCTCCAAGTACTGAGAGGACGAGAATTAATAGAAAAAAAAGAGATGTGCAATGTCTATGTGTGTCTTATATTGCACTCACGGACATACAACACTCTCCGTGTTGTGTGTCCGTCAGTGAGTGCAATATAAGCCCTCACGCCTAGCTCATTATTAACATTATGATAGTCACTCGATAGCCTGCCGTCGACGCGTGTCGATCGTGTGTATGCACACTTAAGAACGGCGCTACTTTTCACCATAGTAAAGAAAAAGGCAGCCAGACACTCCAAAAATATAATTGCAAACGCCACTCATTCTACATTAAGTTTACGAGAGCCAAAAAAATTACCTACAAAACTGGATGCGTCACTTGTTTGACCTATTAAATAACATAGCCACAAAAAACGAATAGAATAGACTAGTAATATTTGTACCTACGTATAGTTCTTTTAGACGTGAGTACCTACTGGTTTTTATGTCAATTAGGTAGGTAGGACCCCATTATCCTTGATGATGGTGTAAAAACATTCTGAATGCTGTCAGTAACTCAGTAAATCGTTCTGCGGTTGTTTTTGGATACTTTGTTGCTGAGTTTCGTAATTACCTAATGTATCTATTTATGGGATTTTGAAAATAGGTTCTATTATATTTGTGACAGATTCTTTTTTTGGTTGGCAAGTAAATAAGCTGCTGGTTTGCGGCCCACCTGATGTTTACTCGCTACCGACGCCTATGGACATTTGGAATACCAGAGGTATCGAAGTTGCGTAACTATTAAGAGACAAAGCTGACATTTTTATATACTTGTATGCCTGAAGTAGAATGACAAATGGAGAATAGAGTTTGCAGCTGAAGCTTCTAGGTACGTACGTCTAACGATGCAAGTCATAGACAGAACTCGCTTAGTTCAAATGTGATTTGATAAATACGCTAGTAATTTGCCATAAAGGCTGTTAAGTTGAAAAAAACGCAACTTAGTGAATAAAAGTAACAAATTGGACTGTTACACTAGTTAAAACTGACATTAATAGTCAGCTATATGTGCCCTAGATGTTAAGAGTTGCACTTCTGAGTCTAGCCTACTTTCGGCCAGATTCGCAATGTCCAAATAGGAACTATCAGTTAAACTTAGTATTGGTAGGTATCTATGAAAATATGAACCATATTTAAGTCAACCGAAAAATGGTGCGTTTCGAGGAATAATTTGGTTGCGCTTAATTTGGTGCGTTTCAAAGTTAAAAATGCATTAAAAACTTTTCACAATAGCAAATGGATTAGGTACTCATTTGTTTTTGCGTCCTGTCAATTTATTCACGCTGTCGGCATATCAAACGTTGACGTCCTTTCACGCTGATTACAGTGAAAAGGTTAAGTGGTACTACAATACTTTAATAGATATATTAGGACTTAGTCAACTGCTTATATTTTATATCCAAAGAGACAGAGTTGGGCATTTTGATTCTCATATGTGTGAGGGGCTTGTGGCTAAGTTATAACAGCCGCGCGTGTCAATCGATCAGGTTAAGGTTCGCTTGCCGTAGTTGGTCCGTGGATGGATGACCATTTTTACATATCAAAACCCCTCCGTACATCAGAAAGCACCTTAAGTAGTTGGTCTTGGCTGTCATTCGTGATTCTTTGGCAGTCGTTACGGGTCGCCAAAGCCCGAAAGTCTGACGACCAGTTTTACTAAGCATATCGTATTACAACCCAGTAACTAGATTGTGGAGGTCAGATAGGCAGTCGCTTCATGTAAAATACTGGTATTCAGCTGTTCCCGGTTAGACTGGAAGCTGACCCCAACATAGTTGGGAAAAGGCTAGGCAGATGATGGTGTGTATGGGCTGCACATTTCTAAATAAAAAAATTTTTAACCCGATTCCGTCGTGAACCTTAGATGACAGGTTAACCGAAGAAGGAGGGAATCTTTATGGCATTAAAGGTCTTAAGGACATGACAAGCAAAAATTGAAGATGCTTGTTACAAGTGGAAGCCTTGACCTAGTCTCTATACTTTAAAATAGAATAGAATACTTTTTATTATGTATACCATATAAATTTCAGATATAAATGTAGAAATTTTACAAAGGGTGACACAATGAATTGGTGGTCTTTACCTCGAAGCTTCCCGAAGAAGGACGGGAAGCTTCGAGGTAAAGACCGCCAATATAGCTGGTAACGACGAATTATTATTGTGCAAGTTTCTAATACCACTGTGTTTCGGGACGTAAGAGATACAACTCATGATCTTGGAGAAAATCAGAATCTTCCTTTGGAATAGAATATTCATATTTTGAAAACATTCTAAAAGACAATTTTTTTTAAAGAGTAACCGTGTTGTTTCTTGCCTTCTCCATAGGAAACGACTAATTGGGACCATGCACCTAGCTTCTAACGTTTCATATGTACCCATGTAGGTTTATGTGAAATAAAATATTTTGATTTCGATCACAATAATATCTGAAAATGGTTTTAAGAATCCGACACATTTAGTTAACCTCTTGACATCTTAACTTCTTGTTAAAAATTCAGGTGCAGAATCTCCCTTTGAAAGTGAGAGTGTTAATAGAATATTAGTTTGTTTAAACTCTTCGCACACAAAAAGGGTATACCAAGGCGGACTTAATGCCTTACATCATTCTCTACCATTCAACCAAGGGTGAGGGTGGTGAAGAGATAAGATGAGAGAAGCTTTGGTGGAGAGGAACAATGATAAAAAACAAAAATAAAACATAAATAGATAACTAAATTTAGGTTACAATATTAACATTCTATTGTGAAAAATATGGTAACAAAGAGGTAAGATATAAAGTAACGTTTTGTTCCTTGACAGCCATTTCAGCAGTGTAGCAAATAGCACAAAAGCGCTTGAACAGTTTTTGCACAGTGCATAGTTGATTGAAAGCTGGTAAAAAAGGTTTCGCTAGATGCAGTTTTGCTTGTGTTAAAAGAACATAACAGATAGGTACACGAGTACCATTGTTGGAAGTTATTGTTGAATCATTGTCTTTCATGATACTGGCTAGCGAGAATCTAGGTAGTGCTTGTTAGAGTAGATACTCTAACAAGCATTTTTCTACCTAGATTCTCGTTTGCTAACTTTTTTAACTTTAACTTACTTTAACTTTTTGTAACTTTTTTAGGTGGCATATATGCCACCTAAAAAAGTTAAGAAGGTAGGCAGGTAGTTATAGTATACTGTACTGTGGGTTCTATAAATATGTATAGCTGGAGAATATGATTATAATGAAGCGTTAGGATGATATCTATAAGCTGGGTAAACGAAGGAGTGGTGCAATTATTGAAGACGTTTTCGATGATAAATTCGAAGATAGCTTTATGGGTATGAAATAATAAGGAATGTCAAATCTAGGAACCGAAAATGAATATGAGGTAAATAATGACAGCATCAGTATCTTGAAATGTTCAGCAATGTAAGTTTCTTCCGTTCAAGATTTCAGATGCTTAATATTCGCGCGTAAGTAAATATCACTTGAAATTAAAGTAAGTTATAAAAACAAAGTCTTACCGAGCAAATCAAACGTATGAGCAATCCTTATGCAAGAGGAGTATATTCCAACAATGTGTAAAAAAAATCTGGTACTCAAATCAAAATGAAAACACACAATTTTCAGCAAACTGTACTGTTCACAACTACCTAATCAGTTCACACTTCAAACAAGTCAAAATTCACGCCCTTGGCACCACTGAATAAAATGAAGCGGACCTAGAGAACGTTTAGCACTGAATTCGAAACACTGTGTGTAAATATTTCCAAACGTTTGAAAAGTGTCTTTGAAAAAGATTGTCACTGCACCCTTATTTACACTCTATAAAAAAAATCCTTCAGAAAAAATTAAGTCAGGTCAACGGCAAAAAAGTCGAAAGTCATCCGTTCCATTTTTAAAAATCAATTTGCCAGTAACGTGTTCCGAGTTGGAAGTCGGAACTGACAGCGGTTGACAGGTCGCGTGGTTGCGCACGCGCGGTCGTGTGAGCGTGCTATGCGCACGGGCATCGGCGCCACACTGCGTTCGCGCGCTTTTCGACCTATGAAACCTTCGCTCGCAGCCTCCAGCGAGTATAGGATGTATTAGAATTGTCGATGATTCTAAAAGATTTTCTCACGGAAAGGATACTCGATATGTAGATCGGTCTGTTGACGGCCTAACGGTTCAGAGCATCATCTCTGACTGATGTTGATGAGTCGACTTAAGTTTTGTTTTTAATTTTGACGGGTTAGAGTGGTTGGTTTATTTTTAAAGTGGGATTATTCTATCGTGTTATGAATGCGAGTCTTATGGTCCGTAGTGAATCGGAGCCGAGGCTTTTTGTGTTGTTAAAGTACTTCTGTCAATGAAAATGTATTGTATATAGTTGTGTAACTCGTTCAAACGCCTCGGCCACGTGTTTCGGTTAAATGTTTGATCGATTTGTTGGTGATTTATAACTTTAAGGGGCACCATTTTTATTCATTAGGATTTTGAGTTTGACGTTTGTGCTTTTCGATGTTGTTAAAAGGCGTGATGGAGAAGAAAGTGGGTTTTTTTTTTAAATGTGTATGTTTAATTTGAAATTAGGGCTATCGTGTTACCTAGTAACTGGGTTGTGGACGTCAGATAGGCAGTCGCTCCATGTAAAATGCTGGTATTCAGCTGCATCCGGTTAGACTGATCACAACACAGTTGGGAAACAGGCAACGCAGATTCGTTTTGATTTTGGATAGAGTTAATTTAAAAAGTCACGTAAGTTATGTATTTTATTTTGATAATAAATAAGTAGATGATAACTATCCAAGTACAAAGGCGACAAAAGCTCCGATTGAGATGTCACTTTCACTATCAGCCTCTCTATATAGTGTCTGAGTATGATATAGACACAGATGTTGCAGACATTGTGTAGACAAATGAGAATCATTGAGAATAGTCATTTGTTTTTGTACTTTTCGAAAATTCATCTCATTTAATTAATTTAATTCAGGAGCCGAAGGATTTTGCTGGATGCGAGAAGTACAGAACCGGTCGAAGTGGTGATGCTTGAGTGAAGCCTGTGGCCTGCCGTGGACGTCTTTCGGCTTCTTATTCTTCTTCATGTCGCTGGCATGACTGAATTTTATACAACGTGGCGCTACAATGGCGACATTAATTTAAGACACGGGTAGGGCTTAGGCCAGTAATCATAAAAATTATATCAACATAAAAAAATCGTAACTTGAAAACTTCCAATGGCGCCGCGCGCCGACAAAGGGCTCTCTCTCTTTCCTTCAATTCGCCTTCTCTTTGCTCGTTAATTGTTTTAATTACATTGATGCGACGTTATGATACGTGACCCCGGCAAATGACCCCTGCGCTACAGTTCTTTAAGTCAGGTTGCTCTAAGATGCTATTTTATAAAATTGTTAATAAATAAATAAATATTAATGTTTAATTAAATTAAAATATATTCATAAAACTACAACACAAAACCGTCAGATTTTCCCAATCAACCTTGAACCTAACTCTTTAGTAATAAAGTCGAAAATCTATTAAAGAAATCTGACAGATTGTAGTAGCTTGATGTGCTGGCGTCTGTACGTGTGTTAAATTAATGTCGCCATTAAAGCGCCACGCTGTATGTTGTTGGCCTAAAAGTTTGCCACTTCCACGGCTGTCGGTGGCACCGTAGAGGTCACTTTGACCGCATGTTTTGGGACACAAGGCAGGATAGGAGATGGAGCATGGTTTCCGATGTAGCTCCACAAACACCCTACTGCGCTTTTACGGCTATTTCAGCCGTAAGGATTATGATGAACTATAAACAACACAGTTAACTGAGAATTATGTGGAATGCAATAAACGAATATGAATATTTATGTGATCTACTTATAGGATGATTTATGTATCATATCTTAACTATTTTTGGCAAAATATTGCCATTACTTCAGTACTGACACCAGGACAAGATCCTGCATGAATTTATTTATAAATGTTACATTTCTCTGATAATGAATGGCTCTAGTGGATTGCTTTTGTTTTATTACTTGACTCTACTAGACTATTTAATATATCTAGATATAAGTTTATAAACTAGAACAGTTTTTTTTAATAATATAATAGGTACCTAAAGATATTTTTTTATTTTTTCGCTCGAACCCTATAATTAGCTTGATTATGTAAAACTATTCTAACTTTATCGCTATTATAGCCTAATTCCTTTCTGCCTAGCCTATTTCCAAAACCTTAATTCCTAAAATACACTAAAACAATTAATTAATTACTTCCACGGAGCCGAAAGTCCACTAAAAGCTTTCTAAGAAGAAAAGACATCAACGCTCAATCGAAATTACAAAAATATTTTTAACCAAAACCTCTCATATTTTCGAAACGATATCGCCTACGATTTCGTATAAAATGATCATTTACCATAATTTTGTATAAAACATAAAAACTACTTTTTCACGAAATATTGAAAAATGTCGTGACTAAAATTCAATAAACACAGTTTCAGTAGGCAATAACTTTGATAGATGTCAAAACTTCACACCACGTGTAAATTATCACCCTGATAATAGATAGCCTTGATAATTTTACAAGAATTGCGTCATCAATGACTGTCAACATTCAATCGAAAAAAATACTGCGCGAGGGAGACAACGCTAGCCCCGTTGTTCCGCCGCGTTGTCACCTCCGCTTCAAAGCGAACAGTCGTCACGGATCACTGCGAAAGCCAACCCATTGTAACGACACACCGGCAGACTATAACCGTCTCTTTCTCTCCCACGCAATTAGCATGGGCGTTATTTTTAGAAAGAGACGTAATCAAGTGCGTTTTTTGGACGAATTGTTTAGTTTTTTGTGAAATATAGATCAACTTTAAAATAATATGTCATTGACCCTGAGTTCCGGTAAAATGGCACTGGTTGTAGAAATGAGAAAAAAAGAGTTATACCTACTGGGTTCAGGTTTCTTAAAGCTAGGAAAAAATTGTTACTCACCTATATCGGGTTCAATTTTAAATTTCTCATTTATATTCTTTGGAATATTCTTCGGTGTTTATTTAGAGTAGGTCTATAATAAAAACTGCAATTTCAGGGGCATACAAAATTTTGTATAGAGAGAAAAAACTAGTTCAACATTTCAATATTTTTTCTTTCGAAGTAAATATATTTTAAAAGAAATATTGCGAATGAATTTTCATGACAGAATGCTTTCAACGAAATTGCTTTATTTGAATACTGTAGGCATTTTTGGTGGCAAAGAAATATTTTCAGTTTAAAAATCTTTTTTTTTTAAATTTATTTACACTTCAAACGGGAGTACATAAGGAGGGCTTACAGCCTCAAGTATTTTACTTCTTTATAATCAGCCAATAATATCCCCACTGCCAGGACACAGGCCTCCTCTCTGTGAGAGGGAGTGGGCCGTAATCCACCACGCGGGTCCAGTGCGGGTTGGTAGATGTCTCATGTCTTAGAATTTTTGGTTCTAGGACATGCCGGTTTCCTCTCGATGTTTTCCTTCACCGTTTTGAGAGCAGTGGTGATGAATTAATTTGCACAGAGTAAAGCGCCTGTCTGGGTTCGAACCTACGACCTACAACTCGCCAAGTCGCGGCCGTCACCACTGGGCCACCACTGTTCTTATTTAAGTATAGGTATAGCAATAAGGAATAAATCTTAATTAAAACTAGGTGATTAATCTACATTTTTATGTCCTCAAGGAAAATCATGTAATATCCGTGTTTGTAATATTGATGGTTTTATCGAGTAATGGGTAACTCTCCGTCTGATCAGGACCAAACCCGTGCCGGACGGCGTGTACGTGTTCCACGCGCGCCTCAAAGAGATGTCAGCATGAGTGACGGGGCCCGATAGGGCCGAAGCCTGCCAGGGTAGCGGGATCATCCGAAAGGGTTACCGCTGCCCTGGAACATAAAGGGCTAAGGAAGGAACACGGGTGGGTTTTAGTCAGTAAGAGTCTGACACTCCCTTCTGCTCCACCGAGCGGGAGGAGTCATTTGATGATTTCCCATCCTGAAAAAGAAAAAAAAAATGGTTTTACCGCCATTATTAGAAAAAGATATGAATCCCTGATGACGCGTGTTCGCGGCAGCACCAACACTATTCTCAGTGTGTTCGCAGATCGGTGGGAATCCCTGATGTTACAGAGGCGGATGCAGCTCCACGCTGGATCATAATTGTATGTGAATCTGCGTCTATAACAACTAGCACTAGATTTGAAGTAAAATTGTTATTGACTCAGTCTAAAATAAAAGTTTTCAAGTCTATTCCTTTTTATTATAATTAATGGTCTCGACTTACGAGTTAGGAACTTACGAAGTAGGTTATGGGTTTGAACATAGCCACGCGCTTTACTTTGTGTAAATAATTTCATCACCACTGCTCTCAAAACGTTGAAGGAAAACACCGCGAGGAAACCGGCATGTTCTAGAACCAAAAATTCAAGAAATGTGACATCTACCAACCCGCACTGGGCCCGCGTGGTAGATTAAAGCCCACTCCCTCTCACAGAGAGGAGGCCTGTGTCCCAGCAGTGGGCACATTATAGGCTGATTGTGATTAGGTATGCCATTAATCATAAATGACGAAGACAAATCTTTTTCTGAAATGGATGATGAAAGTAATTTCCTAACATAGTAATTTTCTGCCAAATGTTTTTTTGCCAAGGACTGATCACAAAAGATAGAAACCACATTAGAGTACCATTAAAAGTTAAATAAACGGAGATAAAGTGAGTGTTAGTAAGTCCTGGATTCACACTAGTAAAAGATTACTGATCTTTTACTTACTCGTAGGAATGCTCCCTACCTTTGGCTTAGTGCGCTAAGCAAATGTACAGTGTGATCCTTTCCCATTGTTTCAATGATTTTAGTATGAAGAGTGCCTACTCCTAAATAATCAACCCACCCCTTTATTCAATAACGTTGCTTACAGTTAATGTAGTGATGAGCGACTGTTTAACCATACATTTTTATGTTTAAAAGTCTCTTAACTTTAGTCTTTGTTTATAAATAAACCCCTCAGTACCTACTTAAGTATCATTCAATGTGCCTAGACTTTTTCCAACTATTTTAGGGTCGGCTTCCAGTCTAACCGCATGCAGCTGAATACCAGCATTTTATGTAAAGCGACTCCCTAACCACAGATAGGCAGTCCCTCCACTTTCATATATTTTTAATCTTTGACTTTATCAAATAAAAAAAAAACTAGCGATGTGAGTCCAATAAAACATTTATTACCTTTACATGAAATACTATTAATGACTTTACTATACTATGTTGTACTTTACTATAATAACATAAATAAAAATTATTCGAAACAAGACTGCACCCTAATTGCGTAACATACAATCAATCGGAATCGGTTTCATTTTGACAGTTCAACAACATTCATTGCGTTATTTACGTGTTGAGCAGACAAATGATTCGAACTTATGAAGCAATGGATTAGCAATTTGCTTCAAAATTATTCAGAATACAATTGATTGTGTGTTACGCAATTAGGGTGTAGGTTTTTGTTTTGGTGTCCCTACAATTTTTTTTTTACAAAGGCGGTTGTTTAATAATGTATTCATTTACTAGTAGTACCCAGTTAGTTGTAGTGCTTTATGTATACATCATTTTACACGACCAAAAACAAGAAATCCATTGTTAACAAACATATTGTAAATAAGCACATGAATTAAACATTGAACACCTTTCCACCCAACAATTTATCTTACTGTTAGATCTCTCTAAACTCCTTACAAAATCAGCAACACCCTATACACAATTGACCACCACAAAGGTCATTGGGTACTAGTGACCGGAGGATTCTCACGCCCGTTGCCATGGCAACCGATACCACAGCCATATCACCGTCGATATTGAGCGTAATTTGTAGCTTCGTGGTACAGAGAGATTTACTGCGGAGTAGATACTAAACGTTTACTGAGAAAAGTGGAGTAGGAACTAAATGGTAAAGGTTGGGTTATGTAAGCTGTTGGTAGTGGGTGGTGGTATGGAAAAATGTGCCGTGATAGTTTGGTGCGGTAACTGTAAAGTTGTTGTGGTGGTTTTAATAAGGTTAGGTACTTATATCATGGGAACATTTCCTACTGTTGTGTACCTACTTACGATTTTTATGGTTAGAGTTCCTAGTGAGTTTTGACGACAGAAAATTATAAAATATGAAAAATTACAACAGCAGTGTACAATGAATGCATTGTGCCTGTGAATTCTTTTATGTAATTTATTTATTAAATTATAGAAGTCACAATATTTTGAAGAAGTTGAAAACTGGGCAAAAACAAACTCCAATTTTCGAATAGCTATAATCTCCATTAAAGTATGAAAAATAGAATCCACATTACCTTCAACCTTAATAAATTAATTCAAATAATTAAGATGAAGTTAGCTTGCTAGTAAACTTACTAGCAGGCAATTAACTTCATGTATAATATTTGTCGGTACTGAAAATGACCTAAAAATATGAAGGCGAACCTATTTGCCTACATGTAGGGTGCAGAAAGGAACTTACATAATTATTTATTATTTATTTATAAAGGTATACACCAACAGCTTCTGTGTATATTATACAAAACAAAAGACAAAAGCCTCGAACTTACACAGTCATCAATCACAGGTTAACCAGTAGTCTCGGAAATAGGTGACAACATAACATGACATAGTGATATGGTGGGACATAATAATAAAAAAAGTCAAAGCAAATTTTAAATAAGGACATAAAAGGCACTTGTACGTCAAAATTTATAATAAAATAGAATTGATTCTACTCGCCCATTCCAAAAAGTAGTTTTCGTTTGAAGAAGAATGGCCAAGGAAATCCACCGTTACTCTTTTATATTGTTTTACAATATTTTGTGTACATTAATAATGTGAGTACAATGCACCTATATAAAATGAAATTAATATACCACAGTAGGTAAAAGAATTAAAAAATAAGCTATGACAGATAAATTAATTATGTGATAAGTAGACACATAATGCTGCAATGCAATAAAGCTAAAGACTCTAGAATTTAGAATATTAAAACAAAATTGCATATTTTATAGCTGCCCATCCAACTAATTACGAACTCACTGAATAATTTAACAACCAATCAAAAACAAAACACTTAATAAAGCAAACAGACGAAAATTAACTCAATTAACGATGTACATAATAAAAACCGCCCATAATATGCTACCATGAAATTAATTAAAATGACTGCGGTGACGAGCACATTACTGCCACCTAGCGGACTGTGACAATTACGTGCTTCGAACGCCTGGCGTGCCAGCTGGATTCCAACCAATTAGACACGAGAGAAAAACGAACGAAAAAAAGTTTGAATTCAAACTATTCTCATTGACAGGTAAAGCTGCTTCATTAGGATGATTCTTTTCTTTTGCGATTTGGAAAATGGAATGTGTCAGTTAAGAAATGAGTACGAGTAAAAAAAAATTGCGGAAAATTTTATAATGAACTCTTTAGAACAAGAATATAGTAGGTTAGCTATACGACTAATAATTTATTATGAAGCCAGTTTTTATAGAAAAAAAAGTAAAACTAAGCTGAACATAGTTTTCTTTGTAAGTTATAGCGAAGAGGTATTTTTTTTATGTTGTGTTTAATATAAAGACAGTTTTTAAAGAAAAACAGAAATCAAGCCTTAACAGCAACTAGAGTAAAACTCGGCTGAACATAGTTTTCTTTGTACATATGTATTGTGTTGTAGCGATGAGTTATATTTTTTTTTTTGAGTTGCAGTAAAAGATTACTGCTTTTGAGTTTGGCCTTTGACATCAAAATTGACAATGACAGGTCGATAGTTTCAACATGCCAAGATATTATAAGTAAAAAAGAAGTAGATAGGTTACCTAACGACATTCGATCTTCAAAAACGGCACAATCTCACATTATTCGAAAACACGTGAAAGTAGATCGGCACGTCGTAATTATCAGGAGCGAACAAGAAACAAGACGAAACTTAATTAGCCAAGTTTTCTTCGTCCTGACTCTTTTTCACGTCAATCATTGGTGTGTAAATACATGTGCACCTATATTTTCATATCAGTAACCGTATATTTTAGAATCCTCTAGCAAAAATACAGTTTACAAGAATGAGTACCGAATGCTTATGCTTGTAAAACGAATCTTTGGCGATTAATTATGGCATGTAGATATTTAATGCTTTGACTTTGAGTTATTCATGTGCTAATGACTATTTAAAGGCATTTCTTGTATCTGCTTTCATGAATCTTATTGCAAACTACCTCCAGCCCGCGAGCGCCCTCGTATTTTTTTTTTGTTTTTACATAAAATATATCTTGTGACACTCGGCAATACTGTAGCTTTCCATTAGTGAAATAATTTTCGGAATCTGATCAGTAGTTCCAAAGATTACATCCTACATACAAACTCACAAATTGTATCCCTTTGTAATATTAGTAGGTATACACCGTTATGATCGTTTTAATCCTTAAAAGGGGTCATTGCACTCATCATTATGAACAATTTTTACTACGGGACCAACCCTGAAATCGTGAAAAAAAAATCAGATGATCCATACATTATTACAGTTATGCGAACATAAATCTATGGATCAACTGATTTTTTTTCACGATCAAAATTTAACGGTGTAGATTGTCTGTAACTATATCAGTAACATTTGGATCCTGATACACCAATGACTTTGCGTATCTTATTAGATTAATATTCCAATTTAATTTTAATGCTGTTCTACACATTAGTACATTAACCTCTTGCAAAGAAATAAATCACTGAATAGTTTACATCGTTATTAATAAAAAAAAACATAATACGAAATACAGTCAATAGGTACTTTATTAAATACTTCCATCACTCCAATACTCTAGTAAAAGGGTTCACTTCCGACATTCTTAAAATGCCAACGCGTTTTCAACTAAATTGATACGATGCGTCCAATCCGTATTTGGAAGCAGACCAAATTAACCAGACCTCCCTTTCCCCTTTCTACTGCAAGAAAGTGTTACCAAAGACGGGTAAATTAACTGTTATTGGAGGTCAAACGGAACTGGTGGTTTCGAACTATAAAAAGGATGGTCAATTGAGATAGAGTAGAATGCTTTATAAATCTTTACAAAAACTCTATGAAGGATTTTTAGAATAGCTTTATGTGGGGAATAAAATGAAGACTGCAGCTGGCCCCACAAGCATTTGTATAAAAAGCTGTTATTAAAACACAGGCTGGAGGTAACACAGGGCTTGCAAAAGACCTGTATTATAAGGGCTCTTTTGCTTTTGGTTAGAATTTTGCCTAAGTTATTATAAAACAAGCATAGTGCCATTTATTTAATAATTAAGTGTACAGGTAACAAATAGTCTAGGACTAACACAGTCGTCAATTACAGGTTAACCAGCATTCTCAAAAAATAAGTGATAACACAGAAAAATAAAAACTAGTTTCTCTAGAATTCAGGTACAGCAGAATAATTTCGGAACATCATAATATCAGTCGAAATAGTAAACTCATATCAACTGCTCAACATGGGTAGTGAACGCAACAACGAAAATTCAAAGGGCTAGTATTTATAATTTCGATTATTTGTAAATAAATTAATGATCGTAAGCAATTGGACGGGAAGACGTTGTTACCAATTACATTTTCTTCATCCCTATAGGACTATGAATATGACTCTAACAACACTATTATACAAAGTGGGGACGCCAATACGACAGTAAATTAAACTTCTTACATCAACTAATGCTGTTTCTAGTCATCTACAAACAAAAATTCAATCAAATACAGGTAATTGGCAAAATAAGTGTTCGGTCTATCACTAATATTTAGATTTTTTTTACAAATATTTTTATTATAGTCCGGGTTTATTATTTTGGTATTTGATGGTTTCCAAATACACTAGTATTACCAGTATTTTATTTTATATCGTATTATCCCCACATATTATAGGTAGTTTAGATTATAATCCATTTCATGCAAGAAATCCCATGATAACATACATATTCCTTAAGTTTCTAATTTATTTTCAAACGAGCCGTCTATCAAATCCTTTCCTAAGAACATCTGCTACATCCATCAATTTCTACATTCTCCAGCGCACTTATATACTTACAGAATTATATTTCAATCCAATCTGCAAGTAAAGTAATCGGTTAATCTCACACAAAACGTATTGTGCGTCGGTGGCAGTAAAGGCACGCGCACACTGAATTGTTTTATCCCGCGCGCAAGTATTCGACGCACATTGCACGGGGAACAATAAAACATAATATGAGATGGGGTAGGGTTGTGCCAAATTGAGAATGGGATTCTGTTTTTAAAATTAAGTTGTCTAACCGGATACGGTTGAATACCAGTATTTTATATTGAGCGACTGCCTATCTGACCTCCACAACCCAGTTACTGGGTAATACGATACCCCTTGGTAAGACTGGTTGTCAGACTTTCGGGCTTCTGACGACCCGTAACGACTGTCAAAGATCCACGAATGATAATCGGGACCAAGTTATGTAATGGTCACCCATTCACGGATTAACCTCGGCAAGCGTAGCTTAACCTGATCGATCGTCCCGTGCATCTATTATAACTTAGCCACAAGCCCCTCAAACGTACTTACAGAAATAAAATCTTTTATCATTTATCGATTTTACTACGTGCATCTCGTCAATAAATTCTTGCGTCCCGGCTTTGGGGCAGCATTATATCCAGCACGTGTTTCAACTAAAATCATGATGATTCTATCACAAAGAGAACACAAAAGGTTTCTTTTTTGTAGCATTATCCTCCTCAACCAATTATTCTTTCAATTCGACACTCCCGACTCCCGCGCATCCCTACACCTATGAATCGCATAGCGGCGCGTACGGTCGGGGTAGCCTCGCGTTACGCAGGCTCCCACTTTCCATTTCCTCAGTATCACAATAGCGTTTTTATATCGACGCATGTTTGGAAACAATGCAGCCTTCTCCAAGAATTTTATCATATGAGATTTTGTTTTTTAATTGTTTTTTAAGGATTGTTTTGGGTAACTACGTTTGTAGAAAGTAAGTAGGTACATGACTGTTATTGTTTGTTTCTTTTGGTATAGATTAAAGTACTAACAGTTGCAAAATAAATAAACAGTATATAATTTCGACAACACGGTTAGCGCAGTGGCTGAGCGATCGGACTGCTGCGCTGCGTGTCGCGGGTTCGATTCCCGCACAGAACAAATATTTGTAAGTCCCACATGTATTTGTTCCGAGTCTGGGTGTTTTTCTAACTATAATATGTATGTATTTACAAAAAAAAATGTATATAAGTAGTTTATCAGCCATCTTGTTACCATAACACAAGCATTAGGTTGGTTAGCTTGGGACTAGATGGCGCTGTGTGAAATGTCCAGGGATATTATTATTAATTATGTTGCAAAATAAATATTTCTTGAAAAATTTCAAAACTTTACAAGAACTTACCATTCTGCAGATCCTACAATTTTCATAAACAAATACAAAATCAACAAGAATATCAACATCACGCCTTGTTACTCCGAAGAGTTAGGCAGAGGTGTACCCATAGTTGGTACATAAAAAGTTAGGTAATATAAAGTACTAGCTGCGCCCCGCGGTTTTTTCCGCATAAGTTTCGATCCCGTGGGTATATCGGGATAAAAAGTATCCTTTCCTGGTATTCAGCTGCATCTGGTTAGACTGGAAGCCGACCCCAACATAGTTGGGAAAAGGCTAGGCAGATGATGATGATGATGATATGTTAATCCTGGCTATAAACCATCTGTGTGCCAAATTTCATCCAAATTCGTTCAATAGTTTTTGCGTAAAAGAGTAACATACATCCATCCATCCATCCATACAAACTTTCACGTTTATAATATTAGTAGGATTCACATTATTCATGTAAAAACTATCAAAAATCTAAATAAAACTTAATCTCAAACTACAATATGTAAATAACAATTTTCTAAGTCCTGCAATATTCTACTTAAAATATCTAACGCTCAATTCGCAGGAAATCACATCATAAACACAACAAAACTATGATTTTAAGCGTTGGACAGTAATCTCATCTATCGCGGACAGGGGTCACATCCCGATTTTCTCCCCTGGGACCACTTGATAAGATCAAATTACTGATATTATGCAACGTAAGAACCACCTACGGTTCAACGAGGCTCGTCCTGGTGGAAATATACGGAAGGATAGTTTGTCGAACGGAGCCTTTAACAAATTGAGTAAAGACACCAAATAAATAAAATATGTTTTAGTCACCTTCTAAAGGGGGATACCCTAGATGACACACGATATTCAACTTTTCTTAGGTTTTTTTTTGCAATTTGCAGGTCAGGTTGTAATAATAATAATAATTTATTTATTTCAGACAACCTGTAGTCCATATTTTACACTCATACATTAAAATTACTTATAAACTATTTAAAATTATAAACTGATAAAAACCCAAAATAAAATTGTGACTAATTAAATTAAAATATTCATAAATAATAATAATTAAAAATTGTCAAAAAAAATTATAAAAAAATGTCAAAATAATTTAAAAATAAAATGTCAAATACTAAATTATCAAAGCATAAACTATTATAAAAATGTCAAAATTTTAAAAACTAAAAATGATACCTATAACTTTCAAAGAATGGGAAATGATTTTAAAATATTTTTACCTGCCCCAAAAAATATAATGTAAAGCATGATAATTGTAATGATTAGAATTCTGTAAAGTCATATTGAACATTCGTCTTGACACTGAACTGCACATTACAAAAAAACCAAAAAAAAAATAAAAAATCGTGGGGTACCCTTGCGCTTCCCCCTTAAAGCTACGGTTTCGTACATTGCCGTCGAATGACGTCACTAAAACTTTATTTAAGACAGTAAGTTGGTGTGTTTCCTAAAGCTTTGGTTTCCTAGTAAAGCGGTTCCGTCATATTAAAACGACCGTCATAAAAAATCTATAAGTAATATTCTCCAGTATTTGACATTAAAAAAAGGTCTCAAAAAACGCTCTGTGTTTGGACAGCAGTTATTGTGTGATCGTTCGCTTTTTTAGAAACCAAAGCTTTAGACTGTATTTGTTGATATCGCACCCAACCTAACCGACCGTAAAGTCAAACCCCGCTGCCATAAACCTTACACCCGTCATTGCGGCCGCTATATTGCGACCACAGATGGCGACTGCTTGTAGGAGACTCTGCAATTCCATGTGATATTGTCCGATGATGGAGCCTAATAGGGAACATATCAACCGGTTTTGTAGTTCCGTCGTTTTTACGTCAGGCAAAAATGGAAAGTGCATAGGCATTACTGTAATTTAAAATAAGAGACCAATATTAACCTATTTCCTAAAAACATGTTCCTGTTAGTGTGTCTAAGGCATGGTTGAATATTGTAAGACAAATGTTCTCTTACAAGTTTGTTTTGTTCTCGAAAAAGGCTCATTAGTCAAACTTGCGCTACAAAAAATTGAGGAACGATATATACCTAAAAGGAAAACGACACTACCTAAAGTTAGAATTAAAATAATTACTTACTAATATACAGTAGACCGCAAGTCAGTGATAACACTTAGACCTTGAGCTGGCCTAGCGAAGTACAGAGTTTAAATGGACTAAAAGGCCACCTTATACTGGTTTTGTGGTCCCTCGGAAAGCACGTTAAGCCGTTGGTCCCGGCTGTCATTCGTGGATCTTTGACAGTCGTTACGGGTCGTCAGTAGCCCGACAGTCTGACAACCAGTCTTACCAAGGGGTATCATATTACCCAGTCACTGGGTTGTGGAGGTCAGATAGGCAGTCGCTCCATGTAAAATACTGGTATTCAGCTGCATCTGGTTAGACTGGAAGCCGACCCCAACATAGTTGGGAAAAGGCTAGGCAGATGATGATACTGGTTTTGTTAGCACTGTCATGCGGCCTACCGTACTACGCAAAATACGCGCTTAAACGTGGAGTTGCGTTCACCAGATCACTATACAATACAATACTGTACAATGTGTTGCTCGACAATTTACTCAATAGTGTGTTTTTCACTAAGGACAACCCGACCAGCTATTCTAAGCAACCGCTAAAGTAAAACCTCCAACAAAACACTACGGCCATTGAAATTTAGACGTAAGCGCATAAGTGAATCTTATTGCCAGTACGTAGTATCGCAAATTATAATATTTATACGCCATAACTCGTTGCTAACAGCCACATGAGATATGATAATAATAGTGTCCGCTGGAATTTAATTTACTGCTGATATAGTCTTATTTATGTTACTCATGTATGGTAAAGGTAAGGTAATGTTTGTCATTTGTTTTGAATTGTGAGGTAAATTAGCATATTACCTTGTATTCTAACCTAAGCGATCGGTCGTCGTTCATTTGTTCGGAAAAACGCAATGCGCCCTTTTACCGGCGTGACCACGCGTTCGGGTTCGCAGAACAAAATTAAAGCGAAGGTCACGTGTTCGCGCGACGATTGGTTTAGCTAGGACGCGGTCTTATGGTGTCCAGCAGCGTGGCTGTGGTTGGGTTTGATGGTACTGGTCGCTGATATTACATAGAATTTTCAATTTTCTGTCTTCAGGTTTATTGTATGCTATTAATCTTCTGCTACTATAAAGCCAGGGATACACTAGGGGACAAAATGTCCTGCGACACGTGTCGCCGACGACGTCGAGTGAAATGGCGCGACGTTGCCAGACTTCCCTCGACATGTCTGGCAACATGGCGCGATATGTTTCGCCAACGACGTCGAGTGTGGCGCGATGTCGCCAGATATGTCAGGCGAAGTTTCGCGAAGTCGCACTGACGTTGCTACGGACATAAGTCGCGCAATGTCGCCAAATATGTCAAGCGAAATTTCGCTTGACATATTTGCAATTGCCCGGCTTCGCTTGACATGTCGCCAACACATGTCGTGGGACATTTGTCCCCTAGTGTATCCCTGGCTTTAGTCAACCGGGGAACCAACCGTCGACTAAGAGTGATTTCAGCGAACCGTACCATCGGCGAAGAGTGATTCGCTATACCGTTCTGAGCTCGGTTTAGTGCCTTACGTGTCACTGCAATGTATGTAATCAATGATACATAAGGTACATCACAGGTGCTATCGCAATATTGTAATAGGATAAGTTCACAGCTTAGCATCAGGCTAAGTTCTATATTAGTTCTATAATTATTACAAACGAAACATAACAACACGCCTGTAATATCCAAAGGACCAAGCAGAGGTGTACTTAATAATGTTTAAATTACATGTAAATAGGGTGTGAGTCTATTGCCGTCAACCGGGCACAAATATAGACCGGTGTTTAGTTTTGTGCCCGGTTCATTCCTGATGGAAAAACTCAGTAACACATTGCCCGACAAGGGAATTGAAAGTGGTCAATTAGACTGCACAAGCGGGTGCGGCGGCGGGCGCGGGCGCTCGGGTATTGTCGTCACAGTGCCGAACGAGCGACGAGTTTACGACGCTTCGGCGGGTGAATCAAAATAGTTTAGAACCAGAAGCTTAGTCACCTAACAGACGCTGTATCACTGTGAACGATACGGGCGGACTGAGCCATTAGAAACACCCGCGCCACCCGCGCCCGCGCCCGCCTCATGAAGACGCGTGGCTCGCGGGAGCACTGTTGGCACGGTTGGCGCAGTGGTTAAGCGATTGACTGCTGCGCTGCGTGTCGCGGGTTCGATTCCCGCACGGAACAAATATTTGTATGACCTACATGTATTTGTTCCGAGTCTGGGTGTTTTTCTATCTATAATATGTATGTATTTACAAAAAAAAATGTATATAAGTAGTTTATCAGCCATCTTGTTACCATAACACAAGCATTAGGTTGCTGAGCTTGGGACTAGATGGCGCTGTGTGAAATGTCCAGGGATATTATTATTATTATTACTGTGAACGCAACTGGCGTCTACATACCAAAACCTGAAAGTTTATAAGCCAGAACTAAATTGTTTCACTGTAATTGATTTGTTTTACAACAACATAAATAATAGAATTCTAAAGGAAACTAAGAGTTTTGTATCATTTAAACGATTAGTACATATTACATTTTGAATTACACGCGTCCACGCTAGCACCCACGTCCGCCTCCACACTGAAAGAGTACTAGGGTCGCAAGCGTATTGACGAGGCATTAGACATATGAAAAAACAAAGTCTGAAAACTTACCTACGCCTTTTTTTAGAGGATGATGATCCTAAAAGTAATTTCTGAGAGTGTAGATCATTGTTGTCTGTCCCTTAAACTAAAGTTAATTGTACAGTCAATAGCAAAAGTAGATGATCAAAGTCAGAAATTCAATACTAATGAATGGAGTTCGCAGCTATATGGCAGCTGTACTAGTAGTAAATGTTTGGTATAATTTACAATCATATACTTTTGAATCACTTCGACGCTGCCGCCGCCGCACAGTTCTGACGCGAACTCCGTTCATTAGTATTGAATTTCTGATTTTGATCATCTACTTTTGCTGTTGACTGTACCCTCAAAAACAAACATGCGCATGCCTAATTTATTTCCGCAAACAGTTGTGTCACTGCATTACCGACCCCATCAATCTAAATATTGAACGACTCGGGCGTCGAATGTGTGCGGTCTCGTTACGCAGCAGTAATGAGTGCGCTTGCGTTCATTAGCGGCACAACACAGCGAACTCTTGCGCAGCGTCGCCTCTATGCATCTTGTATGAGACACCCGGTGAGGAGGGGTATTCTGCACGGGTTGCGATATTCGAACGTTTTCGATGCATACTTTAATAAAAGCAAGGAGAGGTTAGATATGAGCGCCGATGGCCCATTCCACGGCGGCGGCGTGGCCTGAAAATTTCCACGGCGGCGGCGGCGTCACGGCGGCGCGGCGTGGCCGGCCGTGGGCCTTAGATATTTTTGTAAGAGAGGAGAGATTTATATTTTTTGATAAAGGAACGTATTTGTTAATTACAATTTAACAGTCTTCTATTTAATTGGAGATCACGTTTAGTGAAAAATAATAATTTCATTATTTTCAGTTGAAGAGACACTGAGCGTTTTTAATCACATCACTATCTATCTATAATAAAAACTAAAAAAACTAAATATTTATCAACATAACTGTTAAATATGTATAATTAAGTAAATTCTATAATAATGTAAAAAACTAAGAACATAAAATAATAAATACATAGCTGCCATGGATAAATACTATCTTAGTTAGCCTCAAAGGATTTAGACTCGAGACCTCGACTCGTCGCGAAGACGCGCGACGGCGCGCCGCGTGTGCCACTCGGCGACGACGCGTCGACGTGAACTCACGGCGACGGCGGCGCGCCGGCGCGGCGCTCATATCTAGGAGAGGTACGATTTTTTTTTATTTAATAATATAGGTTTAAAAAAATACTATAATGATAAAAAATACTGTAAGGTTTTGGAAATATATTATATACTCGTACCTCCTGGGTACCCTGTAAAAGTGCAATACATTTCGCGCGACCCGCACTTGAACCCTTGACGAGCTGACTTGATATATAAACTGAGAACATTTTTTTAAAGGTTGCTTTGATATTACGATTCTCTTGACGTTTGTTAAGTTTCACCAAATAATCGTATCTGCTGTTCACCTAGATTTATTTATTTTTATTCATTAATAAAACGGTATTTTTGGCTATTGAGCCAGTTTCCAGTATTCTACCAGTCTCATGTTGGCGGCGCTACATAAACGGTTATAACTATGTTGGGGTCGGCTTCCAGTCTAACCGGATGCAGCTGAATACCAGTATTTTACATGGAGCGACTGAAATGGTTATAAATATTTAAATACATTTTTTTTATTACTCTAAGTTTACTGAACTTTTTCCAGAATCTCCCTGCATCGGTGTGAGCCAGTTAGTTTGGCGCGATGTATTGCGTATTGTGGAGCTACAAATTGATTGGACTCGTCACAGGATGCCGCCTTCGCGCCTGTCACTTCGTCACTCCATACCCGTACGATATAACAAAGTTACGCTTACCTGCACACAAACAATTGTACGCTTGAGAATTTAAAACTTGGTGAAAAGTTATGTATGAAAAAGGAGCGGAAATTGTCAACCTCTATCATTATATTAAACTTTGTATTTTTGTATAAATTAGGTCAAACACTTTATTATGGCGACGTAAGTGAATCGGCTGAAACCTGAAACACTAATTGGTAAACTTACTTATAATTTAATTCAATTAAATTTCAATATTCAGTTCAATTATTCATTATCTATAAATTCACATTATATTTACATAATTTAAAAAGCAAACAGTCTTAAAATAATAATATGTACAAGTATAAGAAAAGGAGGGGAAATAATCAAAGGGCACCAAAAAATTCGTCCGCTGTCAGTAGAGCTGTGCTCAAAAGGCTGGCAGCATTGCCACGTTGTATGGCAATGCTGATTCTTTGGCCAAAAATAGGCCAGCCCCTGGTCACGTGAAGAGTCAACCAACCGCTTGGCGATGTCTCGAAATACTAAGTGGGCACTCGGACTCCATGGCCCTAGTGTTTCTTACGTAAGTAGATGATAAAGAAAAAATAATAATAGAAAACTCACACCATTCGAACACTTACACACGTATAATAAAAATAATCAGATGGTGGTGCATTTTCTTAATACCTACCATCACCTGCCTAGCCTTTTCCCAACTACGTTGTGGTTGGCTTCCAGTCTAATCGGATGCAGCTGAATACCAGTATTTTACATGGAGCGACTGCCTACCTGACCTCCACAACCCAGTTACTGGGTCATACGACACCCCTTGGTAAGACTGGTTGTCAGACTTTCGGACTTCTGATACCCGTAACGACTGTTAAAGATCCGCGAATGACAGCTGGGACCAACGGCTTAACGTGCTTTCCAAGGCATGGTATGTAAAGATGGTCACCCATCCACAGACCGACCGCGGCAAGCGTAGCTTAACCTGATCGATCGACCTGTGCGGCTGTTATTATTTAGCCACAGGCTCCTCTTTCCTCAGGGTCTTTCTTATTATCTACCAATTTTTCATATTTACGTTACTGTTTTAGACAATATCAATCAATAAATCTGCTACTACATATTTTTCTTATCTAATAAAAATCTCCAGAAAACTCATAAACTTAATAAGTTTATAACATTGTGTTTTCGTAAGTAACATTGTAAGGAGATCACGTTTGCCCATGACAATGGTAGTGCATGCTTTCAATAAATAAAGACAAAAATCATCGGGATTGTTGTAGACGAAACAATATTTATGCGCGTCCAGCACGGGAACGAACCCGCGACCCCGGGCTACCGTGCCGGCGCTGGTGGTCTGAACGTACACGTGAATGTGCATCCATTGAGATATTATTGCAAATATTCAATATCCATTCGTTTTTCTTTAGCCAGTAATAATTTCTTTACTGTATGAAATCTTTCTTTTCTTTAATTGTGAATGCATTGGAATCTCATTTATTGGATACCAAGAAATGACAAAAAAGTGTATTATTATCTGCCTAGCCTTTTCCCAACTATGTTGGGGTCGGCTTCCAGTCTAACCAGATGCAGCTGAATACCAGTATTTTACATGGAGCGACTGCCTATCTGACCTCCACAACCCAGTTACTGGGTAATACGATACCCCTTGGTAAGACTGGTTATCAGACTTTCGGGCTTCTGACTACCCGTAACGACTGCCAAAGATCCACGAATGACAGCCGGAACCAACGGCTTAACGTGCTTTCCGAAGCACGGAGTGATCTCGGTATGTAAAGATGGTCACCCATCCACAGACCGACCGCGGCAAGCGTAGCTTAACCTGATCGATCGACCTGTGCGGCTGTTATTGTTTAGTCATGGGCCCTGTATAGTAACAATAATACCAGCCTGTACCCTGTCCCACGGCAGGGCAAAGGCTGCTTCTCAAACAGAGAAGGCACAAGAATTGATCACCACGCTTGCTCAAGGCGGATTAGCGGATTGGCGGTTTCAGACTTCTAATAATTATGGTGGTCCCGGTTTCCTCACGATGTTTTCTTTCACCGATGTCAGTGATAACTAAAATATATATCAATTTTTTTAACATTATATTACATCTTCTAAAGATCGCTCTTAGCGATAAGACCGCCCATTGTGTCACCCTTTATAAAATGTTTTATATTTATATCCTGTAATTTGTATGGTAAAAAAAGAGTATTCTATTCTATTCTATTCTAAGAGAAAAAGATTTTTTTTTTGTTTTTTGTAGAGATTTTAGGTCTTCCAACTGGGTTAAAACTGTTGACAAATTGTAAAATTAACTATATTATATTCGTTGGGTAATCGACATTGCTATCGACAACAATGTCGATAGCCTACGAGTACGTTAGTGGATCTGCACAGCCACATCACTAGCTGGCCGCAACCAGCAGCGGCCGTACCACGCGACATGCGATGCACCGCATAAAGTATCGTTTTGTGATTTTTACATTGCTTGTCTTGTCACTTAGTGACATATTTAGGCAGTGGGTATACATAGAGAAAAAATATCTTCTATATAATGAAAGCTCATCTACAACTTTTATCTTATACACTTTATTCGAATTTCTACCCATTCTCGAACTACACGTTCCGGAAAAGTGAACATTCTCGAGAAAAAACTACCCCCACCAAAAAGGAAGGACTGTACGGTTCGTACACTTGCAGAGTTGTTCTCGTTGAGGTTGAAGCGCGTAGAGAAAATATCACTTAGTTTCCGTAAGGTTTATTACGTGTATATAGTGTTTACAAATAAAACTGTTGACGATTCCTTTCGTTAACGTTAGTAACCCACCGCGTAGCAGTAATTGCACTCACTGATTTATGGTTATGTATGTTTATTCATAGTAATAAAGTGACGTACGGCGGGTGCAAGCCACCGCGTCAGCGAAACATGTACAGTTTAAGACTGTACAAGGACATACCTACATCTGAAAAAAGTCACATTGGAAACGGAGAAAAATCATTTGGAAGCTGAAGTTTTCCTTGCTAAAGCTTAGGGCGCGTTCACATATAACGTCCGTTTTACAGGATCCTTTTTAACGGATCCGTCGCTACTGGAGATAGTATTCACACAGCATTTATAGGATCCATTTTAACGGATCCGTCGCTACTGGAGATAGTATTCACACAGGACTGATTTTAAGAGATCGGATCAGTATACTGGATCCGGAATACTGTATTATGTGTGAACTCGCTCATACAACTACATACGCTAATAACACATACGTTTAAACGGACCTGTAAAACGGATTGCTGCTTATTTTGTCGGATCGGTATTTTCTATTGGATCCGAAATACTGTATTATGTGTGAACTCGCTCATACAACTACATACGCTAATAACATACACGTTCTAACGGACCTGTAAAACGGACGTTATATGTGAACGCGCCCCTAAGTGGCTGAATTGCTTCATACAATTGAAATTGTCTATTTACAACACTGTTCAATGGTTGGCACCCTCGATTATTTCTGGTTGGAACGGTGAGTAACTCGCCTAAATAACACCTTCAGTAAAATTTACGAGTAAAACGCAAGCAACCATAAACCCAGCTCAGTCAATTCTCTATTGGTCTCGTAGACTATAAAGCAAGTGTATCACAGGAAAGTAATGCATTATTTTTAATACCAGGCTTGAATACTTCAATACGCGGGTCAGTTCTGACGTTTATAAATAAGTATTACAATGAAGTTCCTGGTAAACAATAGACGGTTTCTTTTCTTCCTTGAGTTGCATTAGGTTTTCCTTGTATATTTACCCATACATCCACAGATCTAATATTCGTGTCTATACTGTTGCTCAGCAAAAAGTATTGATCTTAATCATATGGCAACCTACAGTGAGTTAGCATGGATGACCAAAAGAGCTTCGGTCATCCATGATCTTTGGTCTTTGGCAACCATACAATCAATTCCGAATCCAGTCTGTCCCAACCACCTTCTTTAATCGTCCGTCTATGTAGCTGGGGGGCGTCCCACACTACGTTGGCCGATACGCCGTCTCCACTCCAGGACTCGTCTGCTCCACCGACCATCGGTCCTTCGACAAACATGGCCAGCCCACTGGCACTTCAGTTTGCTTACTCTGCAAGCTATGTCCGTAACTCCGGTTCTTTTCCGGAACATTTCATTTTCAACCATACGAGAAGCCGTAATACTACTATTTCGCCTTCTTACGACCTTTTGAAGACAATATCAGAGAAAGTCAACATAAAAAGGGCAAGGCAGCAATACCTATCATAAATAAATTATTGCAAACAAAGATCCCCATCGCGATGACATTTATATCATTGTTTACAACAAAATAACATCACATAAATGACACGATATTGCTTAACTAATAATACACATAAATAATACTATCAACAGACTACTTAAGATAAAAAAAATCATAATAATTGGCCCTTGCATCGTACTCACGACGCTAACACACGTTTTTGTCCGATACACCGTGGGTATCATCGTATCAGGCAATCAAGAGCCTTTACATCATTATAAATGTGCAGTACAATGAAATAAACGTATGTATTTATCTTAACTGACTTAATTACTGGGCTTTATCGGTGGCCTACTATCTCAGTAATATCTCAAAACGAGGTAGTAGGTGTGTCTGTGTTTGTTACTTTTATATGCGTCTAAATGCTCAATCTTAGAAACCTTTCGGGCCATAGAATTCTTCAGGAAAACTATATCTGAGTCATCCACATAATTATGTACAGATGCCTCCAAAAGTTAGTTGACATTTTCCATTTTAGCTGTGACACATCACATTACGATATAAAAGTCTAGTGATCCAAATGTTTCAACTGCTATAACGTTGCCATTGACTAATTCAACTACATTTGACTTATCATAAATAATAATAAACTAATCCCTTAGAGTACCTGATTGTTATTTTATTTGGTTTTAAATCATAATGTGGTATCACAGCTGAAGTGCTTGCTTTATGTGCTAAGTGTGGCATTTGAACCCACAAATCGCTCAGTTACTGCGCCAATCGGCATGTTCAGTCGCATTTTACAGGTCCGTTAATCGATACCTGAAAATGACTACAATTTGACGCACTGAGTCTGGAAGACGTCACAGGTGCACTTGAGCGCCTGAAACTGAAACTCAGCGGGCCCGCACGGTATACCGGCATTTCTTTTTAGAGATTGTAGGTAAGGCGGGATTGGACCTAACTGGTTATAGACCGGTGGCCGTGCTGTCGGCGCCGGCCAAGGTATTCGAGTCTGCTATCCAGCGCGGCATGCTGGAGCAGGTGCACGGACAACTACTACTATAGATAAATTGTCAAAAAAGCTAAGTTCCGCAGCATACGCTGTTAGAAAAATTCGTAATTTAACTGATGTAGAGACAGCCCGTTTAGTGTACTTTAGCTATTTTCATAGTGTAATGTCATACGGTATTCTATTGTGGGGAAATGCCGCTGATATTCAGACTATCTTTGTTTTGCAGAAGCGAGCTGTTCGATCAATTTATAAACTGAGTCCGAGACACTCGCTCAGAGACAAATTTAAAGAGATTAATGTTATGACTGTGCCTTCTCAATATATTTATGAAAATCTTTTATATGCCCATAAAAATATAAAATTATTTAAAAAATACAGTGATATCCATGATATAAATACTAGGAACAAACACAAATTTGTTGTACCTACAACAAGGCTCAAGAAAATAGGTGGCTCGTTCAGATGCCAATGTATACGCTTTTATAATAAAGTTCCAAGCCCAGTTCAAGATCTAAGCCTTAATAAATTCAAATCATTTATTAAACGTAAGTTGTGCCAGAAAGCCTTTTATACCGTTAAGGATTATATCGAGGACAAAAAGGCTTGGGATTAAGCCGCTTCCAATTTTTTTAAATTTTTTACGTATTGAATGTTTTTATTTTGTTTTTCTCTGTTTTGTTGTTGTTTTTTTTTTTTTATAAACACTGACATTAATGAATTTTATATATACTATGACATTTGCTTACTTAGTAAAGTATTATATTATTTTAATTATTGTGAATGTGAAGACTATGTGGGTCATTGTATTTATATTATTTTTCTCTCTGTTCTCTTAGTTTTTGTCATGGTCTGGCAGTTTGAGTAATTAATGTGGCCTACCCAAATGTCCTTTCTTTGGTATTGTTCGTCGGATCGGTGAGCTCCTTAAGTTTTGAGTTGAGCTGCACGATTTCTGACAAATGCGTGCACTGACTGGACAGGTCCTCTCAATCTGTGTGGTTCTTTCCTCAAAAGACCATCTCAGACATCGACCTACATGGTCTTCATATGATCTGACCAAGATTATGTCTGGACTTTAAAAGAGACTGTGACGTCTGAGTTTGTTTCGGCCTTTCTTCTCAGACTAGTCAGATAGGAAACGCCGACCTCATCTAGTTTTAAAATATGATTGACGTGTAAAAGTGTTTGTACAAACCTACTTACAAAATAAAATCATTTATCATTTATCATAACTGGCTGACGCACAGCACGGCGCGCGCAGCACTGCCACCAATCTGCTGAACTTTATGGCGCAGGTGGTGCCGGCGGTAGATGCTGGTGTGCAGGTTGATACTGCTTATTTTGATTTTAAAAAAGCTTTTGACACCGTTGACAATGACATCTTACTAACGAAGCTCTCAGAAGTCTGCTACACACCACATCTATTGCACTTCTTCGCCAGTAATTTGCAAGATAGAGAGCAGTACATAGATTATAATGGATGTGAATCCGATCCATATTATATCTCGTCCGGTTTGAGCCAAGGCAGCAATTTGGGGCCTCTCGAATTCATTATAATGATAAACGATTTGCCGGAAGTCGTCAAACATGGCTCTTGTTTATTATTTGCGGATGACCTTAAGTCGCTGCTCGAGGTTAATAGTGAATCCGATTGCGAACGATTGCAGGAGGACAGGAGACAGGGTAGTAGAATGGAGTCAGGACAACGGGCTTTTCTTTAACGAGTCAAAGTGCTCGGTGATGAGTTTTACGCGCGCGCGTGTCCCTCTAGTGCACGAGTATGTGGTGGGCGCCGCGCCTATGCAACGAGTCTCTGATGCGGGCTTTGGGGATTACTGTCACTCCCGAACTATCGTTTCGCGATCATAATTACAGGGATCTTTAAAAGGGCGTTTAGAAACTTGGGATTTGTTCTGAGACAGAAAAGGCACTTCACTAACATCGTAACAGTCAGAGTCATGTATGACGCACTAGTCAGGAGTCATCTGGAACATAGTGCTGTCATATGGGCTCCACATGAGGCTAAGTACTCCGTAATGCTGGAATGCGTACAGAACAAATTCACGCGCCACTTGTACAAGAAACTATATGGGGTATATTCCCCATATGCGTTGAAGTACCCCATTCTGTTTGACGTTGGCTGTTTTTGTACGACGGGAATTCACTGTATCTGGATCGGTTACTTCGTGGCATTGAGCATAACCCAGGAGTACTGCAGCGCCTGAGTCTATGCGTACCAGGCCGCTATGTGTGGAGGCGGCGCCGCCCGCCACTGCTGGCCGTGCCTGTTGGACGCTACGAGAACTGTCGCAGGAAAAAGCTTGCTCTTATTATTGCATTGTTACCACATGGTCAGGTATAGTCACCAAAGCAGATAAGTAACCAGGGTCGTCGGATATAGTTGAAGTTTAGTAAGAAACCGATGGAAATTTAATTGTATAAATGAACTGTTTGTTTTCTATTAATTAAATAAAACTTTATCCGAAAACATCAATCAGTTTCTTACGAAACTTCAACTATATCCGACGACCCTGGTTACTTATCTCCTTTGGTGACTGTACATCGATAGGTTTGTAAATAATAGTGGTGTTCTGTCAGTTTTATAACTAGTATCGATAATTATTCATAATGATATCAATCGGCCGTTATCGGCAGCAGAAATCTATTGTGTTGTTCTATTAACATTTTCTCGCTATAAATGTGTATTCATGAGTGGGATTCAAGTAATACTGGATAAGGAAAAGATTGTAGATATAAGTAAGTCTTAACAACAGTGATACAAAAGCGAATTATTCGCTAGCGGGATATATTTTTTAACACATTCTCATTATTAAATGAATTAAAAAAATATTTTTCTACAGCATTGAATTTAATGAAAGGTCAAATATTTAGACCTCTTCTCAGCAGTGATAACATGGCTGTGACATACTGTCTATTCCAAAAGTATCTGATAAAAAATGTAAACAAAACCTGTTCACATTAAATTCTTACGCAAACATTCACGAAGGTTTTAATTTTATTTCTCATCACTTATTTATTTTTTTTATTATTGTTTGAATATAATTAAATTGTAATTGTATAATCATCGACAAAAATGTAGAAAATTAGTCTGAATTTTCAAAAACATTTTTAGAATATTGAGTTAAAGTATTCAAGTAATCAAATCAAAGCACTCATTTTGTATGTGGCATCCACAATGACATCCACAAATTGGCATCCACAGTTACAATTTTTTATTCATTTGTTTATATTATCATTACATACTTTTGGAACAGACCATACGTACTACTTATGTATCTGTCTATTTAAATTCGGAAATGCATATTACCGATCCATTTTTACCATATTCTTCGTTATAAAGGCATAAACGTCCGGTGTTGAGGGGCATGCGTGTATCGCAGTGATTTACCGAAGCTAAGCCTTCAGCATTGCTAATTTATAGTCGTTTGTTTGTTTGTCACCAATATCACGGACGTGCGGGCGGAACAAACTCTATTATATAATTTATACAACAAAAACCCTTAGTTACCCTTTGTATTGAAATTTTAGTAATTAAACGCACGATTTCTATGACTTAATTCTTGATATAGGCCATTTATTTGCAATTTCCTTTTAGATTTTTATGGTTTTTGTGTCTCCTCTTTACAGACGCCGGCGCCGGTTCCGACTATACATACGTAATGACAATAAAGTTATTAATTATTTACGATTGTTTTGATAACCATCTTCAGCGGCGTCAAGTTTTCATTAGTATGTATACTTACCTCTAAAAGGCTAATTCCTATAACATATCTATCGTTAAAATTCCAAGTGTATTTGCACTCATAGATGCTATCTATCTAGCATAATCAGCCTACAACGTTCCCACCGCTGGGTTACAGGCCTCCTCTGTATGAGAAGGAGTGGGCCATAATTCACCACGCGGGCCCAGTGCTGGTTAATGGATATCAATCTTCGAATTTTTGAACAGGACATGCCAGTTTGCCTCACGATGTTTCCCTTCACCGTTTTGAGAGCAGTAGTGATGAAATTAAATACACAAAGTAAAGTGCCTGTCTGGGCTCGAACTCACAACCTACAACTGGTTAGCCGAGGCTGATACCACTGGGTCACCACCGTTCCTCCTATCTATCTTCTTCTTCTGCCTAGCCTTTTCCCAACTATGTTGGGGTCGGCTTCCAGTCTAACCGGATGCCGCTGAATACCAGTATTTTACATGGAGCGACTACCTATCTGACCTCCACAACCCAGTTACTGGGTAATACGATACCCCTTGGTAAGACTGGTTGTCAGACTTTTGGGCTTCTGACTACCCATAACGACTGTCAAAGATCCACGAATGACAGCCGGGACCAACGGCTTAACGTGCTTTCCGAGGCACGAAGGGGTCTCGGTATGTAAAGATGATCACCCATCCACAGACCAACCGCGGCAAGCGTAGCTTAACCTGACCGATCGACCTGTGCGGCTGTTATTATTTAGCCACGGGCCCCTCCGACTCGTTCCCCACCGTTCCTCCTATCTATCTATACATATAATAAAATATTATCGAAGTCAAGATTGTCCATTGATATTTTTGAAAAAAGTAAATGCTACGAGGTTTGGGAACGAGTCTGTTGCCGAAGATATAGTTTTTAGAATTTGTTGTCCATTTGTCGGACCTCCGGTTCGTTCCGTTTCGGCGCAAATATTTTTGCCCGGTTGATAGCAATATGCACTGGGCTCGCCCTCTATTACATGTAACTTAAAAATAACTGGGTAGACTGTATGTATTAGCGACTTTAAAATGAATGGTTTGATTTTGACCTGCTCCATAGGACAATCTCTAGAGTCTAGACAAATCAAACTGGTTGCTAATGTAATTGTATAATTTATTCTTTTGTTTTTATTCTCTTTGACATTGATTTACATTCTGTAATTACTTTAAGTCACACCAGGACTTATTACTCCTTATTTATTTATGAAAATAGTCTACTTTTGGAATGTTTGTAAATATGTGAGCACCATGTATCTATCACATAGTCAATTTATATATCATGGGTTCATTAATTCATTTTAATTCTTTTACCTATTGTGGTATAGTAATTTTATTTTTAGGTGCATCGTCTTCACATATAATTATATAATTAATGTATGCAAAATATTGTACAACATTTTTAAAGAGTAACGGTGGAGTTTCTTGCCCATTATTCTCCATACGAAAACTACCTTTGGGAAGGGGCGACTAGAATCAATTTTATTTTAATTTTGTCGTTCAAAAGTGCCTTTAATGTGCCTATTTGAAATAAATTATTTGACTTTGACTTTGACCGCTGCCCAACCCTTCCGGGAAACAAGACATGATGTTATGTATGTAAATGTTCGATAACTTCCCCGAAGAATAAGCCCTTGTAACTTCCAAGACTTTTGATGTGATGCTATAAATAATTCTTGCTCACATAACTATGACGTTATATAACTATGATGAAATCAGAGCTCTAAGTGGAATACCTCTAATATTCTTGTAACATCATCATCATTGTGACGTTGTTTCTTTTCTTGTATCAATATGATTTACGCAAATCATATTTCCGGAAATTTTGTGACTGGGTTTGAAAATCCAGAGTGAGTTGTTATTTCCTTGTGTTAGTTTTTCTTTTACAATCATCACATTTTTTCCCCGTTTATGTTTCATCATATTAATACAAAATATGAAATGATCTACTGTCTAGTGATGACTTATGCGGGTTTTACATTTCTTGTTCTATCCATTCCCGTAAGTAATTTATATAAAGTATGTAGGTAATTAGATGGTAATACGCTTCATCATTAGTTTAGGCGCCATATCAATTTCCTTACTTGAACCACACTGATCTAACGATTCTCAGAAGAAGCAATTTTATAACCTATTTTTCCAACAAAAGGAAAAGGGAAACTTATACATGAAATAAAATTAATTACGATGATTATCATTATTCTCCTGCCCTTATCCCAATTTATTATTTATTTATAATTATTACCTTTACAACTATCATAACAGGATTAACCTAATGCGATGGTGTGGTATTTATATACTTGCAATATTAAATTAACCTAATAAGGAACTTCTATAACATACTACCAAAATCAAAAAATCAAAATCAAAAGTCATTTATTCAAATTAGGCTGAGAATCAGCACTTTTCGAACGTCAAAATTACAAAAGACAGTCCCCCATAAACGCCCGCCCTTCACCACTTCCTAGTACTATCGCTGGGAAGAAGAAGTGGTACCTATCCTAAATTATTATTATCCCAAATTATTTTTACATATTTGCTGGTGCTTCTTTCAGGCTTCCTCATAAATACTCATTTCTTATTCTATCGATTCCCGTAAGTAATTAATATAGTTAATAGTATGCAATTAGATCACATGGAGAGCAGTGGTGGCCCAGTGGTAGCGGCCGCGACTTACGAGTTGTCGGTTGTAGGTTCGAACCCAGACTCCTGCTGCGACCAGGGCCGGACGCAAGAGATCGCCGCCGGGCAGACCTCCACCGTAGGTATGCTCCACCGTGTCCTCCGGACGATTCACGCAGTGGTGACACCCAGGTGTTTCTTCCCGCCTTATCCTGAACAGGAACTTCCCGAAACCACCTTGTCCGGTGAGGACCTGCGTCAGGCGGAAGGTGAGGGCGCCGTGGCGCCTCTCCAGCCACTCCTCAAAGAGGGGACTTATCGCCGCAATTGTGGCGTGCCCTTAAGTTCAAACCCTGACAGGCACTTTACTTTGTGTAATATATTTTATTACCACTACTCTCAAAACGGTGAAGGAAAACATCGTGAGGAAACCGGCATGTCCTAGAACAATAGATTCCAAGACATGTGACATCTACCAACCCGCACTGGACCCGCGTGGTGGATTACGGCCAATGGTCCTCATACAGAAGCCTGAGTCCCAGCAGTGGGAACGTCATAAGCTAATTATGCTATGTATGCTAATTAGATCACAATGCGCTTATTATTTGTATTTGTATTCTTTATTATGATTATAGGCGCCATATCAATTTCCTTACTTGATTCACACCGATATAACGAGCTTCGAAGAAACAATTTTACTACCCATTTTTCCGAATAAAAGGAAAACCGACACCTATACATAAATTAAAATTAATTACTATTATTCACAATGAAATTGCACGTTGATTTTATTGTTGTTCGAAGTTGTGATCAGTAGTATCGGGAAACCTATTAATATGCCTATTTTATTATGAATACATCTGCGTAAGGAGGTGCAAATTCATGGAATTGGTGAGATAGATCATAGCGTAAAATAGTTCAGCCATTATCTTTGAATGACTAAGACGGACCGCGCCAGTAAGCTATTTGGTTTCCCTATAAGTATGTCGGAAAAATTCCGTTACAATTTTCTGCTTTGTCAGCTTTTATTTTGTGCTTTATGTGCAAATTGCAACAAATTTTTAAACATTTGTTGGCAGGCAGTTTAAAGAGAGGTTCGTGGCTATGTAATAACAGCCGCACTGGTCGATCAATCAGGTTAAGCTACGCTTGCCGCGGTCGATCCGTGAATGGGTTACCATATTTACATACGTTCCCTCCGTGTCTCGGAAAGCACGTTAAGCCATTGGTCGCGGCTGTCATTCTTGGATCTTTGACAGTCGTTACAGGTCTTCAGAAGCCCGAAAGTCTGACAAACATGATCTTACCAAGGGGTATCGTGTTACCCAGTTACTGGTTTGTGGAGGTCAGATAGGTAGTCGCTCCATGTAAAATATTGTTATTCATCTGCATCCAGTTAGACTGGAAGCCGTCCCCAACATAGTTAGCAGGTATTTTTTTGCTGGTGGTTTAAAAGAAGTGACAAATATTGAAAAGGGTATGCTTAGATGGTTTGGTCATGTTGAGAGGATGAGAAGGCGTAAAACAAAAAAGTGAAACATGGCAGTTGTGAGTGGAAACGCGGAGAGGGGACGCCCTAGAAGGACATATAGTGACCTTTTTGGTGATGATCTTCAGAAAGGACAGTACTCGTAACTGGCGTGCGTGTATGACCAGATAACATATGTGGACGTAAACGAAACAAAAGGAGTATGTACGGCACCCTAATTGCGTAACACACAATCAATCGGAATCGGTTTCATTTTGACAGTTCAAGAACATTCATTGCGTTATTTACATGTTGAGTAGACAAATTTTTCGAACTTATGAAGCAATGGATTAGCAATTTGCTTTCAAAATGATTCAGATTACGATTGATCGTGTGTTACGCAATTAGGGTGCAGATCGTAACAGGTGGCGTTTCTGCCTACTCCCATTGGAAGAAAGCGTGTGTTTTTATAGTTGGATACTTTACTTATTCATTCAGGGAACACAAAACTAAAACCTCTCCAAACAATACGCTTACGAAACATAATCTCAAAATCGACTCTAATAAAACGTCGAAATCCAAACCGCGAACGCGAGCAAATAGTTTGCAAAGAAATAAACGACCACAGGCAAAGATCTCCCAGATTGAAACGTACCGGCATAAATAGCCACGTGCCTTTAAAGGTACTACATAAAATACGCCTGAAGCCATAAATTATAAGAAACTTAAACACCCGATATAACCCCGAGCACTTCGCATAAAAAAAATACTAAAACCCAGTAATGAGCAACAAAACAACACAATAAATTTAAAGTTAAAGAGGTGTTATAATTAATGTTTTCGAGTTAAAAGGATGACCGTAAACGGCCGTTTAATTTCTTAACCCTTTGTGCGGCCAATGTCATAATTTGTATGAAGACAAATATTATGTGCACACAAATAACTGTAGGCGATTGGAGGTCGTGTTTTGTTTTTTATTTATGTTACTTATGACCGTTCTTGGTTGATATTTGTTGTTTTATTATTACCGCTTTATATTTTGGATAAAGAAATATACTTATGGCAAATTAGCTTCTGTCCGTGACTTGAAAGAAAAAAAATACATTTATTTGCGGCAAACATGTCGCATAAAAAAGAACATAAACACACAAAAAAAATAACAAGTTGGGGGTAAACATGCGTCACATTCACGCAACACGGCCATCGCTCAGCATAATGCTAAGACCCTATACGAGACAGAGCCCCAGCGCTGGTTTTCAGCGGCAGCCTACATTAAAAAAAAAGATGGTGAAACATGAAATATAATTATGATGTGGTAACATTCCGGGCAACGAATCTCGCGCCGCCGGGACTTCCCCGCGGGGATGTCGGAAATTATCCTACGAGAACGTGCTACCGGACAAAAAGCCTACATTATTATTTATAACATCAGCTATCTACCAATGAAAGTCCCATCAAAATGGATCCAGCCGTTTCGAAGATTAGCCGGAACAAACAGACAGACAGACAAATTTTTAAATTTTGTTTTTTTTTTTATAAGTACCGTATTTACTTTCATACGCATTTAGTAAAAAGCTATCAGTTTGTCATTACAAACAGACACTCCAATTTTATTTATTTTTATAGAGTATATATAACACAGTGCAATTAATTTATGTCGGTAACTTTATTAAGATTTATCTCTGACACGTTAAACTCACGATTAAAGCCACACTTCACACAATAGATCCTTTCAATAGCTGTCAGTATAAACATGACCCTCTCGCTTTTTCTTCACTAAATCGAAAACGCTTCACTTTGCACAGATCTACAAGTAAATCTGCGCACAATAAAGTGCTGTGCACACCGGGACCATAAAATAGTGTGTCCCAACGTCTTAGTTAGCCATTTATTTATGTGTGGAACTGAAAAAGTAACTCCGCGGTCTTATGGACCGGGCTGTGAGTATTTCAAGTGTTAACTAAGGAACTCTCTATTCAAAGCTGGTGATTATTTATTGGTGGTTAGTACCGAGCTTTATGTTCCTGTGTGCGATTAAAATTCTGTGTTCAATGCAAAGACTGAGTGTCTTTTGTGAGTGAGGGCGATATTTTCTTTTTGTTGGGATGTTTATCTTGACATTATCTGGTTTAGTTTTTTCTTGTGTGTGTTATATGTATTGATTTCTCTAATAAGAAATGGGTGACTTGGAGAAAATTAAATTCTAATAACATGTTGCAGAGGAAGGACATCAACATAGGCAATAATACTTTCTTGATATCTCGCTTATCCTTCACCACACCACAGCACAGTAGTCTGCTGAGGAATTTGTTGCGCCACTTCTCATTCCCAGCCAAAGCACTAGGAAGTGGTGAACGGCGGGCGTTTTGGGAGACTGTCTTATGTACTTTTGACGCTCAACAAGTGCTGATTCTCAGCCAAATTTGAATAAATGACTTTTGATTTTTGATATTGACTTCATGTTATAAATCGTCCAAGTATTACACACGTTTAGTGGCTTGTGTTTGCCTTCTTCACTCTTTTCACGCTGGACTTTGTTGTTTGCTTCCGTTAGTTCTATCCAATGCTGTAGAGTTGGTAGAAAACTATTGTATTACAGAAAACAGTATCATTAATCTTCATTCTCCTATATTAAAATCCCAACGACACTAACATCCTCTTATAACTCTACACACAAGACTTAAGAGATAATCACTTCCATAGTGGCAATTTAATCGATAATTGTACACCACTATCAGATATCTCGAGAAATATCGCGAGATATATCGTTCAATCTGGACAGGGGCGGTACAAATTGCAATGACAAGCTTAGGAGGCAGTCCTGTTCTGCTCGTAATTAAGTCTTACACCTGGGACAATTAATCAGTAGGTACTATGTTATGTCGTGTCGTTGTGATATACGACAGACGATATTAGTACTGTTTCCAGCTGTCGAAAATTTGGAGTGATTTGCGGGGTTGACTCACAGACTTCATTGTATAGGTACAGTTTTGCTGGGCTATCTGACATCTGTAGATCGGACCCTGTATTGTAGTTTTTGGTTAAAACATTGTTTGTATCCAACCACCTGCGAGTGCCCGCTTAGATTTTCGATACATCGCCAAGCGGTTGGTCAACTTTTCACGTGACCAGAAGGCTGGCTTATTTTTTGGTCAAAGAATCAGAATCGCCGTACAACACGGCAATGCTGCCAGCCATTTAAGCACATTTTCTGTTGACAGCGATGCGGTTGAATTGTTTGATGCCCTTTGATTCTTTGCCCTCTTTTTTATATTCTTGAGACTAGGCTTTTAAATTATGTAAATACAATACCTATACACTAATTTTAATACTATTACAATGAATTACATCCGCGTTATTTTTGTTATTTTGATAACTTATTTCAGTCCATAGACGTATTATTTATTATTGAAATACATTTGGGACACTTTATTTTTATCAAGCAGCAAAATGCAATAAAGTTTTAGAAAAAAAAAAATCTTTGACACCACGTCAAGTTAACTAAATCCTACCTACCAACATACGAAGTAGGTAGGTACCACTGGCAGACAATAAAACAGCCAAAACCACAAATCATAGAACAATGAAAGAAGAAAATTTTATGGGCATGGCATATTATTTAAAGGGTCCTACAAGTTCAAGGAAACAAAGTATCCAAATTAAGTAGCGCGCATTTAACTTGTATCGTAATAGCCGCATTTCCCATCAAAATTAAACACATAATATTCCATTACTTACATCAAGATAATAATATCAAAGATCAAATTTTAACAATCCAGACTACATAACTTATTGTTATTTAGCACCAGAAGCTCTAAAATATGGTCCTAAAATGTAACGGAGCATTAAGCAACCGCACAAAGGCATTGTATGATAGATAAGCCTTTTAAGCTGAACTGTGGTCCGATAAAGGAAACTTAGGCTGTGCGTAGACCAGAGACAAAATTGTCTTTAAACAGACTTACGATCGATAAACACAATGATGACGTTCACATTTCCATCACGTTAGCCTCATAGTCATAGACAATCTTGATTAAAAAGAAATCGGTGTGCCTATGATAGAAGTGAAAACTTACGACTGCAGCCGAGTATAAACGATTCAGCGTCGAGTATATGCGATTCAGCATCACTGACCGACAGGAGTCGAGTATACCCGATTCGGCATCACGAACCCGAGCGAGACGGTTACGTTTAGTTCACTGTTCAGTAAAATCTGCTGAAAAGACTGTTTGATACTTATAGGCTAGTATAAAAGTCAAAGAAAAATCATTTATTTCAATGGAGCCTTTAAAAGGCACTTTTGAATGACAACATTTACCAGAAAATATAATTGATTCTAGTAGCCCCTTAAGCTAGGGTTTCTAAAGTGTCAAAGATCTACTTACAGAAATAAACATTTCATGTCATGAGACTGCGGTGACCGCAACATAGTGTCCGCAATTCACCGTCGAATGACGTCACTGAAACGTTATTTATGAAAATAAGTTGGTGTGTAACGTTGCACACACCTTTTGACACCGTAAAGTCAAACCCCGGTGCCATCATTTTTATATAGAAAGAAAGAAAGAAAGACAATAAATTTATATGACCACCGTTCTTCTTCCTAGAACCAACGGTAGCTTTACAAATGGTACTGTCTGGACTGTTCTGTCATGGCGAACCAAACTGTTTTGACTCAGGTGCAAACGCTGTCTTAGATTCTGTCTATGCTTAGACTTGTGCTCTAGGTAAAAGGTATGAGAATTCGTAATATTTATTAGTAATTTTTTTGAGTGATCGGCGTCAATTGTTTCGAAGATATCAAGATTGCTACTAGGGAATGATTAAGCAGGGTTTAAATCTTAATTATTAAGCAAAATATTCTTATAAAAACATATAGTAATAGAATATTTAAGAATAATTAACTCTTTGCTATGATATCAAATAGAGAAAACCAATGTATCGCATCATTTTGTATCAATTTAGATAATTTGTAAAAGTAACAGTGTTAATTGACTTTTGTTGCTGACTGTACCAAGGAGGGGATGAAATATTTTTACTGTTTGATCCCTATTCTGTAAGTTTAAGGTTATTAATCGGTTGAAGGACACTGAACGCGACATGATAGAAATTTCATTGTTATTATGAACGTCTCGGGGCGGTTAGTGTTCCGCAAAGTTTTTTTTTTTTTTAATATCGTTTATTGGGAACAAAAAACAAAAACATACAAAAGACGATGATAGCTGCAAAAGTTAAAACTGTGGCGCAGCTACCATCGCCCGACTCCTGGTGAGAGGGTAGGTTTTTCCAACACATAACAAAGGTATTTACACAAGAATATAAAGAAAAGAAAAGTTAGTGTTAGGTATGATATAGTATGCTTGTATTCCTACTTCCAGTTGAATTTCCCAACAGTGGATAAGAAGACGATAAATTAATGATCACAGCTGCATCGAGAACAAAAACATGACATAAGTCAGTTTTGCACAGTCATTAAATAGCCGTACTTAAAAAATATAATAACATTATCAGTATCACTATTTGCAACATTAAGACCTGCCTTACTTTAACGAAAATGTCAACATTATCATTATCACTATTTGCACCGTGATGACCTGCCCTATTTTAAAGTACCTACATATCAACATTATCATTATAACTATTTGCACCCTGATGACCTGCCCTATTAAATAAAATATCAACATTACTAGTATCACTATTTGCACCGTTATGACCAGCCCTACTTAAAAGAAAAACAACATTATCAGTATCACTATTTGCACCGTTATAACCTACCCTACTAAAAAAAATATCAACATTACCAGTATCACTATTTATAAATAACAAATCACTGGATTCATATTGCGCAAACCACAACGTTCCCAAACGATCAGTTTTCCCAGCTGTTGCTAGTACACATTACAAGTTAACCGTACTTCAACGTTATAGAGTTGTTTATCTAAATGCCAGGCATTCCTTATAAATATGGAGGCTTGGTCAGTGGCTCTCTAAATTAAGACATAAAACCTATATGCTTTGTCTGGGAAACGTGACCTAACTAGACCCATAACTAGGGAGGTACTAGCACGAACAGCAAGTCAATTCTAAGATGAAAATAATTAATATTGCATTCCTGGTTTAATTATACTTAAAGTACTTAAAATCAATTTATAAGTATCAATAATTACTGTGAGATTAACATGGGGATCATAATTATAGTTTTCTAACTTTCAGTGTGTGATATACCTATATGTAAATAAACAGGCCATTGTCATCTAGTATGGAATGACAGTGTATTAAATTTGATTGGCCCCAAACTTCGTCACTGCCACGGCATCGTCTGTGGCAGCGCACAGGTCGCTATAGTTGTATTTTTTGGGACACAGAGTAGGATAGGAGGTGGAACATAGTCTACGCCATGTCACTCTGCGTACCGACAGGGGGTTATCTAATTTTGAACATGGGGTTCTTTTGTGGATTTCAAAAGAGACACCAAGTAAGTAAAGTTCTGAGGTTTTTGGATGAGTTCCCCAATAAGGGATATCTATGCCAAAGAAATTCAACAATTCTTGAAAGAAAATCTGCCAGTGTTTTGAACAAGTTAAATAACCGGTACGCGGTCCTTTGACCTGTCACCTCTGTAAGGACTCTTTTTAAACAAAGAATCTAAATCATGGAAACAAATCTTTGCTTTTGCATCTCCCACCATTTGCAGGTTATATACCTAATGTCAATTTCAAAATACTGCCAAGAGCCAATGCCGCTCGTATTCTTAGACAAAATATCCCAACCCTTGTTGTACTCGACGATACAATACGTACGTTACACGGAGGTAGCCATTCTGAACGCTGCTGGCACAATTTTATGTCACTTTGACGATCTTATCAAATGTGCAAATGCGGCTACTCATACTAGCAGTCCAGGGGTCACCAACATGGTTTGTCTCACAGTAATGTCAGTTTTAATATTACCACAAGTCCACAAGTATATTATTGAGATGCAAGTAATGTTGTAGGTCATTGTAGATCAAGGATTGAAAGGTAAATGTCAAGTAAACAGGCGTGGTAGTATAATGGAATGTGACTTATGGAGCCAAAACTTGTTATTTCCTACTGTCAATTGTTTTTGTTTCTGAGTGAGTGGATTGAGTTACTTCTCAGTGCACAGGTTGGTTTAGGACATTATTTAATAAATAATTAACATTATAACTTTAGTAACAAAAGTTTCGTAAATAGGTCGGAAGATACACAGTTTAGGATATGAAGACATACCAAGAGTGGTTATTATATAAGTCACCCAGTACGTTTTGGGCTGCCTGCGCATACTACGTGCTGTTTCTTATTTACTGTACCAAAACAAAGGTCGAAATCACATGACAAAGATTTGTAAAACTTAATTCCAGTCAAAAATATTTCACCGACGACGTCTTAAAAAACTAGCAAAGAAACATCCAAAATGTTGTCAACCCCTCACCCCAAAGCGTACCATGTTATAATAATGAAACAGAGCATACCTCAACCGCATGCCAGACAAGGACACCTGTATAACAGTCTGTTTAATTAACACCGTACTTCACCGCTAGATGAAGTTGTTGCTGGCTTGAATAAAATAACGAGACTTGCGTCATGTTGCCTTATATCGGAGAATTTCTTTTATTTTTGTAAAGGATTTTTGCTGCGAGTGTAAGGGTGATTATGGGGAGATGGGCCGTGTAGGGAATGCCGATAATGAGAGTTGATTGTAGGTTTTTCTTTTGTTTTTGATGGTGATTAAAGTGTGCAAATTTTTGCGTGAGGGGATGAAGTTCTTGGCGTGTGGTCTACGCTCTTAATGATTTAAGTAAGTGACGTAGGAGATGATTTTATCGCAGTAGTTCTTTGTGAACTCGGATTAAGATTTACTTTCTTTGTAAATTCGCAGCTTCTTCCCATGGGAGAAGGTAGAAACTACAGAAGCCTTACATTCATATTTGATGTATAGTATTTTAATTTCACGAAGCGACGCGCGCTTTACTTGTGTTATAAACACGCTGTGAATGTGTGTGTTAGCGCCGGAGCTCTCGGTACCATCTTTAGAGGCATGAGGAACAGGGTGTAAAGTTCACTCATCCTTCATAGAAAAGGGAGGATCCTCCGACCAGACGGGTGTTGTGTCTGGCGGGCATTTGCCCAACGATTGATGTTGGGAAATTGTATCTATGCTAATTGCGCGGTAAACTCTGCTTGCGAGATGCAGGATTTGCGTGACGTCAGTATGACGCGTTGTTCGCATGTGGCGTTGTAGATACCGCTACATCACTCCCCTCCGGAGACCGGAGGTCGATAGTGGGCTGAGTCTTGTATCTTGCGACGATTGCCAGGCCAGCTGAGGTTCCAGTGAGTCGGAACTGGTTGCCGCATAGTTCATGGTGAGTCGGGGTGGCGCTGCGTTATACTCCAGTGTGTCGGATGTCGTACAGCGCCGGGTTGAGGCTGGCTGCTGCGTCGACCAGGAGAGGGTGCTCTGCTTGTTGACCGGCCGAAGGTGCAGTGTGCTGTGCCAAGGTTGCTGATGAGGCTGAGGGTGATGACCAGGTATGCGCGGACGCTGCATGCTGGTGGTCAGGATACCCGTTGAAGCCGTGGATGCTGGCTGGCTGGATGAATCGCCGCTGAAGCTTGCGGGAGTGATGATGATGACGTCACGCTGAAGTGTTTGCACGAAGGCTGCGCTGACGTTCATATTCGGGGTCACCAGTTTAGAGGCATGAGGAACAGGGTGTAAAGTTCACTCATCCTCCATAGAAAAGGGAGGATCCTCCGACCAGACGGGTGTTGTGTCTGGCGGGCAATTGCCCAACGATTGATGTTGGGAAATTGTATCTATGCTAATTGCGCGGTAAACTCTGCTTGCGAGATGCAGGATTTGCGTGACGTCAGTATGACGCGTTGTTCGCATGTGGCGTTGTAGATACCGCTACACATCCAAGACACGGGCAAAGTCGGAAGTGTGTGTGCGTGTGTATGTTACGTGCTGACGCTACTCGTCTTCACTCACACATTCCCAGCGTATTTGTACACTTGATTACCACAAGTAAAACGCGCGACCCTTCGTGAGATAAAAATACTGTACCTATTACTTTATCATCTACGGTTTCGTTAGAACAGTCGCTAGGTCGACCATCAATGCATGGAGAGCATAAATGGCATAACCATAATCAGCTTATAATGTTCCCACGGCTGGGACACAGGCCTCCTTTCTTTGAGAGGGAGTGGGCTATAATCTACCACATGGGCTCAGTGCGGGTTGGTAGATGTCACATGTCTTCAAATTTTAGTTTCTAGGACATGCTAGCATGCTAGTTTGTTTAATATTTCAATATGTGAAAAGATTTACCTGACGCTTCCCTAGATAGCGTTGGGATCGAAATACATCTCGCTATGGTTTCGTTACCGAGCAAACTATATATAGTTTTGTTTTTTTTTTGTAAGTTTGCCTTGTGAATAAAGTTGTCCTAATTGAAACAGTTTGCGCGTTTTTCATTAGGTGTTCTCACCTTCGGACCTTGAAAACCTGTTCATGGTCCTTCGAGCCGGATGGATGTCCTCTTTTTCTAGTAGTGATGAAATAATTTACATAAAGTAAAGCACATGAATGCATACTAATATCTATTCTTATATAAGCAAAGACAGGCTTGGAGTGGAGACCGCGTATCGGCAAGCGTAGTGTGGGACGCCCCCCAGCTAGATGGACGGACGACCTAAAGGTGGTGGCTGGGGTAGACTGGATGCGGAAGGCGGAGGACAGGGTGTTGTGGCGCAGTCTGGGAGAGGCCTATGTCCAGCAGTGGACTGCGATAGGCCGAGTTCATTGATTGATTGATAAGCAAATAACGCGATCAAGTTCTTAGTTATAATTCTGTAGAAGTTATTCTAATTAATACCATTAAAACAGGGACTAGTTTCTCAACTCCACTCCAATCACATTTTTTTTTCGAACTAATTAAAAACCAATACCTACATGAGGCCACGAGAGCCACAGTGGCCTAACTGAAAAAAAATTAACTAATTTTTAGGCCATGGTGGCGCTATGACTTTTACAGTTTAGAGCAGAGCCACAGTGGCCTAACTGAAAAAAATGAACTAATTTTTAGGCCACTGTGGCGCTATGACTTTTACAGTTTAGAGCAGAGAGCCACAGTGGCATAACTGAAAAAAATTGAACTAATTTTTAGGCCACTGTGGTGGCGCTATGACTTTTGCAGTTTAGAACAGTTTTTTCAAATAAAGTCAAGTATTGAAAAAATGACAGTTAAGCCACTGTGGCTCTCATGGCCTCACATTATTTTGCTTCTTTTTGCGTATATTATCTATACTTATAATAAATCTGTAGAAGTGAAAATTCTGTACATTGAAAATATCAAAAAAATAAATGGCAGGGGGTGTTACTAGACCGACACCGAACCCAAAAATGTGAATAAAAAATTTTTTGTCCGTCTGTCTGTCTGTCGGTCTGTCTGTCTGTCTGTCTGTCTGTTTGTTCAGGCATCACGCAAAAACTACCGGTTCGATTACGATGAAACTTGGTATAATTATTCTTTAATATCCTGGGCACCACACTGGGTACTTTTTATCCCGGAAAAGTATGTACAATAAAAAACAAACTTAATTTTGCGGTTCGATCCCTAGACCGATTACTGTACCAACCGCAAATAATAATTTCGTCAGTAGGTTACTTCACCCGCAGTATTATCTGTGCGACCTTCCTTTTAGTTTTTAGAGTTATTTAGGTTTAATTTTAAAGTATAGGTAGTATATTTGATAGTGTACGTAGTGACCGTAGGTTATTTTATAATACTGTTAGGTAGGATTAGTCATTCGTATAGATATTAGTTTTTAGGGATTTTGCTTATTTATTGAGTTTAGATTAGTTATCATCAGAAATAGGTTTATTTTGGTAGGTTATTTTTTTTAAATTAGGTAGGTACTTAGGTAAAGATATCATATAGGTACCCTCTTAATCACCACTAATGAGACACAATTGGTTTTCTATTGTAATTAGCCACAAAGGGCCCGCGAGATAGATGGCATCCTGGGGAAGCACATACATTTTATCCTGATAGCACGTTCCCGTGGGATAATTTCCGACATTCACGCGGGCGAAGCCGCGGGCAGAAGCTAGTGTTAAATAAATATTCATCTTCGTGAGTTTTCAAATAAAAAAATAAATACATTCAATTACCCAAATCAACGAAACAAGAATACAGCAGCACGTTTTAAAAACCAAAATCCTTCGAACAGCGGCATTCAATTTAGTTATAACAATCGTTACCAGCCAGTGTGTGCAGTAAAATTTTATAGTACAGACCCACTTAACCTGTGACGTGTCGTCCCACGAAACAGGGGCACTTAGCCCTAATAGTCACGTCGTTATAGTAAATACTCAATGGCGAGATCTTTTGTATAGAGATCGTTTTGTGGCTTACTTTTGTTCGAAGTAAATTGGGGTTGGATTGTAAATTGTTTTTTTGGTGAAGTTTTGCGTTCTTTCTTTCTAGATTAAAAGGTTTCATATTAAGACTCTTTTAATGAAACCTTTAATAGTTACTATATATGTTGAATCAATTTTGCAGTGCGATTCTGTAACCATATCACCGTGAAAACTTAGATGAAGTGAGCGTGGAGTGAGCTGTCATTTCAACTAATGCTAGGGATTTGCACTATTGACAGCTCTCTCTAAGCTCACATCACCTAACTTTTCACGGTGAGATTTTTACATAATCGATCGGCAGATCTAGATTTTGGATTCCATAATAATTTAGACGAAAATGAACATCTTTAATGGAATGCCAATACCCAAACATAGATCACTCACTCTGCCTAAAGAAGAAAAGAAGGAAAGAAAATACGTTTATTTGCGGTAACCATGACGCAAAAAGAACATAAAAACAAATAAAGAAAAAAAAAACAATAATAAATGGTTGACATGCGTCACATCCACGCAAAACGGCAGCCTAGCCTAGCTTTTTCCTAAAATTTTGGGGTCGGCTTCCAGACTAACTGGATACAGCTGCATACCAATATTTTACATGGAGTGACTGCCTATCTGACCTCCAAAATCCAGTGGGGTAATATGGTACCCCTTGGTAAGACTGCTTGTCAGATTTTCGGCCTTCTGACGACTCGTAACGACTGTCAAAGAACCACGAATGACAGCCGGGAACAGCGGCTTAAACGCAAACATAGATCATCTTCCAAAACCTTTTATAAGTGATAAAGCAAGAAATTAGAAAATAAATAACAAGCTACATTATTTGCTCAAAACACCCTTTTCACAATAATTTAACAGCTCACATTCCCAAAACAAGGAAACAGTACAGTGATTCTTAACCTTTAAGCCCGCTAATCATGTTAGTTCTAACGAGAATGCTGAGAACAGAGCAATAATAAGCCGCAATTACTTCCAAACAAGACATTACGTAAGGCAGCTAATGAAAGTTTTGTAACTGTAGTCAATGGTGATCATAAGTCAATGGGGTAAGCGATCACACCTACTACGTGTACGCAATAATTGTGTGCTTGTGGTTTTGGATGTGGCCAGAAGAACTATGTAAGTCCGCCTCAAACTAAACATGCGTTTGCTAATCGATTTTATGTGTTCTTAGGACCTTTTCTGTATTTTAGACTCAACAAGTTACTAAGCTTCTATAGTGTAAGCTATAAAAAATGTAGTATAATGTTATCAGATTACTAAGCGATACTTAATTACACAGACACAGAAAAACTTCTGGAAATTTTGTCATGATTGAATTTATTCCCTTGTATTTATTTTTGTATGTTTACATAGGCTTAGTATTAGGTATTAATGTACCTACTATTGTTTGCTATTTACTATTACTACCTGCTTTTTGCAGAGATAATTTATTTTTGTATACAAGTTTTATTTAAAAAATTAATTCCCTAATTTAATTCAAATGTAAACTGATGGTCTGAAACACAGATTTGAATTAATCATAGTTCGGGTGGGTCGCTACCTAACACTCGAATTCCGAACCAACATTATTACCAACCACCAACAATATTTTTTGAACCAACATTATTTTTTATTACAGGTGCAAGTGCACCTGTAATAAAAAATATATTTTAGTTGTAGTTTATTTTTAGGCCCTATAATTGTATGGGAAATTTGCTACTCTTGGTTATATGTACACCTTTTGTAAACTTTTTTACTAAATAAATTATTATTATTTCCTTTATTACATTGTAAACATATAAATTATATTGTTAAATATTAGAATATAAAAAGTATAAAAACATTTAAAAATATTATTATTATTAACATGTGATATTGCTAAAACATTAACAGCAGCAACCAGAATCAAAATAATTCGTCCGATAATATACTCGTATACCTGAGTTATAAGGGAAGGCAGGATTTCTGGGGAAGACCAAAAAACGATGGATGGACTGATTGTGATGGAGTGATTAATGATATAATTAAAAAGGGGGTGACTACCGAGATGACTAATGATAGAGAAGTGTGGATGAAAAAGACATGTTGCTCCGACCCCAAATAAATTGGGATGAGGGCAGGATGAATATACCTGCACCCTAATTGCGTAACACACGACCAATCGGAATCGGTTTCATTTTGACAGTTCAACAACATTCATTGCGTTATTTACGCAGACAAATTTTGCGAACTTATGAAGCAATGGATTAGCAATTTGCTTCAAAATGATTCAGATTCCGACTGATCGTGTGTTACGCAATTAGGGTGCTGAGTTAGAATTCAATTCTTTCACCTTAGCATTGTTGCTGAAATAATCAGCATTGCGACGAACTTACACTTACATCCGGAAAAAGTTGTCGTGGCAACATTGCACTCATCCGTTGAAAATATCATATTGTTTGACCGCACGGTTGGCGCAGTGGTTAAGCGATTGACTGCTGCGCTGCGTGTCGCGGGTTCGATTCCCGCACGGAACAAATATTTGTATGGCCTACAAGTAGTTGTTCCGGGTCTGGCTGTTTGTGTATGTGAGTTTAAATGTTTGTAAACGCACCCACAGTACAGGAGAAATTCCTAGTGCGGGGCAAAGTTAAAAAAAAAAATGTTATGCACGAACACAGATTTTCAAATCTAGAATTAGATAAGCACCTATTGTCCTAGATTCATAGGTAGGCTTGTGTACTACAGTCTGTCTGTATCCCAATGCGTAATATCCAACATTTTATTACTATTTCGATTATCATGTTATTTAAGGGTTCAGATTTTCTATCTTTCCGCCGTATTTATGGCCCCAAAGTTAACTTGGCCTTTGACCAATTTACCCGGTAGTTCTACCCGTTGTGATACGCAAACAATAAGATGACGATATCTTAAGCCAGCAATTAAATGATTAGGATCGATTTAATTTATCTTACAATGACAGAATTTGAATATCCATAGGTTGGACTTGGAATTGTTTCCGTATAATTTGTACTTATGTAGGTATTGTATGTGTTATCTAAGTTTAATATTGACTGTGCTTTATTTGTAAGGCGATAAATACTTCTTCAGAAATTTTGTTTTAATATTGTCATGCTTAAAGTTTCGTATATCAGGGCCAGGGCAGTTTCATTTATTGTTTATTTCTGTTTCAAACTAATATGAAATAATTTGCTTAGCCTTTTCCAAATATGTTGGGTTCGGCTTCTAGTGTAACCAGATGTAGCTGAATACCAGTATTCTACATGGAGTGACTGCCCATCTGAACTCCACAACCCAGTAACTGGGTAACACGATACTCCTTGGTAGGACTAGTTGTCAGACGTTGGGGCTTATGAATACCCGTAACGACTTTCAAAGATCCACGAATGACAGCTAGGACCAACGGCTTAACGTGCTTTCCGAGTCACGGAGGGGTCTAGGTATATAATGGATGGTAACCCATCTATGAACCGACCTCAGCAGGCGTTGCTGCCTTGAAGATCGACCTCATCTGGTTGTTATTATTTAGCCACGAGCCCCACAAACTAATACGAAATAACGAGAGTAAATCAAAGGAATATTTTTATCCAATACAATATCTTATAAAAAAAAATCACAATAATAAAAGCATTTCTAACTCTAAAAAAATAAAAATCCTTACAAATGGTAGATCGATTGAAAAATGGAATTCTTCAATGCATCGTATGGGAAAAATAATGACAACAATTTGAAATTGGAATGTTTCTATCTCGTTGTTGTCGGCACGTATTGTGCGTGCGCGCAGCGGTAGCATCTTCAGTCTTTGTGTAACCGATCAGGGAAAGAAAAGCATCAACAGTACCTACCTATCTGTATACTACATACATTAGGTATCTATCTTATTTGAAACGACTTTTTTCCCCACAATTTGGTATATAACCTGTTTTATTTTTACGGCAGACATTTTATCTTTGCAGTTTTTTAAAAAGGATGTGCTTTTTCTTTTTGTGAGTTAAATAATCTTCAACCCTGCACTAGCTAAATTTGAACCCTGACTAGATCCGTTCTCAAAGTCAATACAGGAATGTGTTGATCATAAAATAGTTTTAAGAGCATGAAACAAAAAAAAATAAAACCGAAAGTCTGACAACCACTCTAGCAGTCTGCACCCGAGCATTTCAGTGATGAATTGTCAACACTTAGATATATTTAGAAAAAGTTTCAACAGAACCAAGCCTTTCCCTATGAATCATCTATTCCTCCACAAAACAAAACACTACCGATACCATTTCTATACCTCTACAAAAGCCTTTTATTTCTTTATTTCCCCTGCTTACAGAACGATAAACAATATAAAGTGCATTACTGCAGCCCGTCATATTACAATAATAAGCAATTGTTACTCTTGTCGGCACTGATACGCTTACCGTGATTGTATTGTGATTGTAAACATAGGTTGAACAACCACGGGAAGCGAAGCTTTTTATTGGATTCGTTTTCAATTGGTTCGATAGTTTTGTTTGAAACAACTACTAATTTCTATTCACAAATTAAATCCTTGCAATCTGAAATGTCTCTCAAGTCGGAATTAGAAAAAGATTAGTGGCAACTTTATTGATATTGATGAACATAGATGTAGCTGGTGGAACACGGGATCAAAGAAAAAAAAATGCTTTGGTAAGGGAGGTAGGTTTAAAGTGTCGGGGGCAAGTTGTTTCGGCACGAATAGTTGTTTTAACAATAAGCAATTGTTTTTCTTGTCGACACTGATACGCTTACCGTGATTGTACTGTGAGCCACATAGGTGGCTCTGCCAGCGGAATCGAAGCTTTATATTGTATTCTTAGTGTAGATTTTCTCTTCTCTTCTCAAATCTTGCACAATGCGAAATTGTGTGGTTGGATTAAATCCTAATTTGAGATTAGGACAAGGTTAATGGTTTCTATTGGTTAAACTGACGTTGATTACGGCAGCCGGCTGGTGTATTTTATTCGATTCCTAGATTGTAGAAGAACTGAGCTGAGTTTTGTGGGGAATTGTTTTTAGGAGTTTTCAACCGGGACGAATTTCATCAGTTAGTTTCCATCAAAAGTGTTTGTTATTGATTGCGGTGCGGTCATGTCCATAAGTTTGGAAAATCTATAACTTGTTACTCTTGCACCTAACCATAAGGCTTTACCTAAATACCTAAGTTTCAACACCATTTTGCGTTATGTCTATCTCGAAGCGAAATAAGCGTTAAATCATACATATAACCTAACGCATGCTTATCAATCGGTAAATACAGGTAATATAATAATAAAGCAATATCTTTGGCTTCGCTCGTTACTGGATGGGTTCCCTAAATGGCGTAGAATTGACTTTATGATATGAAACAATTTAGTTAATCCGCAAGTATGACTACGCGGTTATCAATAAAATATTGTATTACTTGGCTTCTTGGTAAATGTTACAAAAAATCTTTTAAATTTTTTATCAATGGCTCCGATGTCCTTGTTCACAAACTATTTAAACTAAATTAAGTTCAGTGCATTTTTTTTTCTATTTCATTTAGAAAAGGACAGAAGATAAATACTAGTATTAGTTTAGTCCTGTCAAATTAGTCAGCGCCTGACGTAAATTGACGTATTTTTAGTAGCCATGTATTTAATCACGTCTAAACTGTCTATGGAATATGTTAATTTGACAGGACTAAACCAATATTTATCTTCTGTCCTTTTCTTAATTAAATAGAAAGAAAAAGATGCACTGAACTTAAATTAAGTTTAGTTTGTGAACAACAGAATCGGCCTCATTGACGTTTTATATTCGTCCCATCGGACTATGAGAGTGAGAGAATATATATTGCACCCGTGTCTGCGCAGTGCGCACACACCTTGTCTTGTGCACTATAATTATCTCCCATAAGAATCTCGCGCCGAAGGTTTGTGTCGGCTGAAATTGGCCGAAATTCTGTCCGGAAGACTATGTCTAAATATTCAAGAAATACAGGGGAAAGCTTGACTTCTCTCGAAATTGGGCATAAAAAGGAAGTATCGTTTTAGAGCTAGAACTTGGTTTTCACTATGGATACAGCAGTGATTTTTTGCGAATATTTAGTTCTGGTGATGTGAAGTCCATGCCCGGACTAGTAAGACTGATATCACGTCATATTTGAGGCCATGAGAGCCACAGTGGCCTAACTGAAAAAATTGAACTAATTTATAGACCAAAGTGGCCTAACTGAAAAATATTGAACAAATTTTTAGGCCACTGTGGCGCTATGACTTTTACAGTTTAGAGCAGAGAGCCACAGTGGCCTAACTGAAAAATATTGAACAAATTTTTAGGCCACTGTGGCGCTATGACTTTTACAGTTTAGAGAAGTTTTTTCAAATAAAGTCAGTATTGAAAAAATTACAGTTAGGCCACTGTGGCTCTCATGGCCTCATTTAGCATTATCAGTCATCATACTTCTGCCCTTATCCGAACCCCACGCTACGCAGTTGCGCTTGCGACCACGAGACCAACGGGGCATCTGCATTACCGAAGGGCAACAAACTTATTCCTAAAACTTCTATCACAGATCACAATATAATTTCATTACCCGTTAACTTCAAAACAGCCTCTAAAATTACCACTCTCCACCATTACCCGCTGCACACATTATCATACATTCGCCAAGCGCCTAAGTGCGGCCACATCAAGTGAGGCCAACAAAAGCGGCCGGGAAGTCGGTGTACTGCCCGATTATAGGGAAAGTCGCAAGCACCTCGTTAGGCTGTAACATAATAATCGCAATTTGCTATTACCTACAGGCCACACGTAATATGAGCGTCCTGACAGGCACTTGGGATGAGTAACCGTGAAAATAATAAGCTGAAAGATAGTGTTTTATAAGAGGTATGGGCTTGTTGTGGTGTAGCTTTGTTGCCAGTACAGGTACAGATAGGTTACTAGTCGATAGTTAGTATAGACGGCTGCTTTCATTGAGTATTAAAGTGCGAAAATGCCACAAAAAAGGTATTTTCTACATTGTTAATGGCTATACCTACACAGCTAATTTGTATAGCTGCTTGAATCCTGGAAGACTCAGACAGGCGCGACGTGACTCTAGTAGAACAATTTCTATGAGAATCTTCATAGAATAGAGAATAGAGTGAATAGGCTTCTTCTGGGCAAGCTCGTTCCACCGTAGATCTCATCCCTGCCTCTGGGCTGGATTGAGGTCAAGAGTGAGCCCATTGTCAATAAAAAAAAATAGAAATAGTTTTACTAGAGCCTCGTCGCGCAGTCTCGTCGCGCTTGTCTGCCTTGTGAGCCTTTAATCTCAGAGTTAAAAAAAATCCAATGAAAGGTCTCACAGCTCAGTTTGTTAAAAAAAAAAGTTTGTTAATCAAATATAGGTCCACTTTATTGGTATTTTTAGTTCATTGAGTTCATACCTGCTCTCGAAACGGTGAAGGAAAACGTTGTGAGAAAACCGGCATGTCCTAGAACCAAAAATTTTAAGACATGTGACATCTACCAACCCGCACTGGGCCCGCGTGATACATAGATCACGGCCCACTTCTTATTACCAAGAGGAGGCCTGAGTCCCAGCAGTGGGAACATTATCTATAGGCTGATTATGCTTTTAATATCAACATTGAATAAAACACAAAATAAAATCTACATACACACCAGCAAATCTGCATAAACAAAAAGTAGGTGCTCGTAGCAATCGCTTTAATTCTTAGCCTATAACAATACATCACACAGATGCACAGAGTGCCAGGTCGCGAGGTTGTTACGACAAAAATAAACAAATCCACACAGTGTTACAGTTCACGGAATGCGAAAATAAACAGCGATATGTGCTCTTCAAACACCTGACAGTCCCATTACCGCGAACTATCACTGCACACTGTGCACAGGCAAATATTGAAGAAAAAATTACTACTTTCACAAACTATTGTACTAGGACGGACTACGGTTGGTTGTTCGAGGTCCTGAGGTCCTGGTGTCCTTTGGTGACCAGTCATTCTGCTTAGGCTTTCCCAACTATGGAAATGTATTCACCCGAAAATTTTATTCGTTTTCATCAGATGATGAATGATGGCCAAGGGGGCTTTTTACAAGCTTTTTACCAGAACTGTCTCATATATTTCTGACCTTAGCATAATCTGCCGGCGGCGACCTCTCGCATCCGGCCCTGGTTCAAGCCATGGTCCGGGGTGAGAGGGAGTGGGAGGCAGTCACCTCCTTCTGCGAAGCAGTCATGCTAGCGAAGGAGGTGGCGGGGTGGGCGAGGGAACGCACTTTGCGCACCTCACGCCTCAGCCGCCGCGGGAGACGCTCCGGGCGTTGGGAGCCGCGTGACGACTCCCGGCCACCGTAGGCGCGGGCCTGCGGGCGGAGAGTAATGGGTAGCTTTCCGTCCGATCAGGACTAGGCCCGTACCGGACGGCGTGTACGTGTTCCACGCGCGCCTCAAAGAGATGTCAGCAAAAGCGACGGGGCCCCATAGGGCCGAAGCCTGCCAGGGTAGCGGGAACATCCGAAAGGGTTTACCGCTGCCCTGGAACATAAAGGGCTAAGGAAGGAACACGGGTGGGTTTTAGTCAGTAAGAGTCTGACACTCCCTCCTGCTCCACCCAGAGCGGGAGGAGTCATTTGATGAGTTCCCATCCTCAAAAAAAAAAAAAAAGCATAATCTGCCAATAATATCCACTAGTGGTACACAGGCCTCCTCTCTTCAAGAGAGAGTGGGCTGTCATTTACCACGCGAGCCCAGTGTGGGTTGGTAGATGACACATGTCTTCGAATTTTTGGTTACCTGGGGTCGAACCTACGACCTATGTCTCGTAACTCGGGCCGTTACCTCTAGGCCACAACTGCTCTTAAATTATCTAATAATAATATAAAAAACTAGCCTCTATTTTGCACAGCTTCCCGTCAGTCGCCCCACTGTGTATCACCTCTCACCGCGCGAGGCGCCGCGGCGCTGACACGCAATTAAATAATGCTCCAAGTGTTCACACTAAATTCAATATCTCGCAGCCAACTCTTTTAGATCTACGAGCCTTATGATTCTGTTACCACTACCCTGAGCTGGTAATTCTTACTGAGGCTTTATTTCCCATCACGGTGGTAATTTTCGAGAGAAATTGCTCAGTTTTGGTAAGAAAGTTTAAGCCCTGACTAAATTCTCACTTCCATATATCGTGCATATATGCATTATATCGTGGCATTTTTAAATTCGAACATAATATACTAATAAGCACTCATTTCGAAAATAAAAATAGGTACTTACTTTTTTACGGGTGAATTCATCTAGAATATCTAACGTAATATATACCTATTGGTAATCGATCAGTCCTACATTAAAACCTATTACATAATCAGTACTATACTATAATGTTCCCACCGCTGGGACACAGGCCTCCTCTCTGTGAGAGAGAGTGGTCATAATTCACCACGCGGGACCAGTGCGGGTTAGTGGATGTCACATGTCTTCGAGTTTTTGGTCATAGGACATGCCGGTTTCCTCACACCTCCTCAAATTAAGACCTCTCAATAAGAGCTTACTTTTTAGACTGTAGAATGCCAATAACACTACGAATCCATAACTAATACTTACTCCCAGTTACACAACAACAAACAAACACACGAGAACAAATAGTACGTAATTATTGAGCGCAATTTAAGAACAGTTGTATGTAACAAAACACGGTTTGTTACCTCCGACAGTTCCCACAGGATACCTAATAGGCTGTCTGTTCAACAAAATATTGTGTTCGCACTGTATTTTTGCATCACTTTATATACAGATAAAATTACAACGGAAAATATCTCGTGATTGTTGGAACAATCGATCCGAGAAAGCTATCGATAGTGATGTTTCTATTTCTCGTTATTAATGGTGTAAGATGATATTTTATTCGATGGTTTCGCTTACGGGTTATTAACAATGGAAAGGTTGTATTTAGTTATTAAGAGATTTAATTTTGACGACACGATTGGCGCAGTGGCTGAGCGATCGACTGCTGCGTTGCGTGTCGTGGGTTCAATTCCCGCACGGAACAAATATTTGTATTGCCTACAGTTAGTTGTTCCGTTTCTGGATATTTGTGTATGTGAGTTTAAATGTTTGTAAACGCACCCACGATACAGGAGTAATTACTAGTGTGGGGCAACGTTTAAAAAATTAGCTGTATTTGTGTTTCTAGTGGTCACAAGCGATACTGCTGAGCGTAGGGTCTTGGGTTCGATTGCCAGGTCGAGCAAAGTGATGTTGGGTTTTCCCATCAGGAATTTTCATTAGCAGTTCGGAGTTTGGGTGTCTGCCCTATTGACGAAAATAAGCCTGCCCGGGTTGGCTTTGATATCGTTTGGCAGGATTTGGGGGGTAAAAGTGGTTAAAGCTGGTAGGGCTTGGGTCCCCGATTATAACGCTACCACTCTTATTACAAGGTAATGCATATTTTTCGAGAAATTAATGAAAAATGTTTCTAACCTCAAATCGGGTAAATAGCGAAAACGGAATGTTAAAATGGGCGATTGACAACCAAATCTGTTTCATAATATTGTATAAGGTGCGAAATGATGTGAAAACGAACGCAAAACGGAACGTAAAAAAAAGAAAAACTATGTTAAGTGTCACTGTCAAGTGTCATGTCATGTCATTCGTTTTGTTCATTCCGTTCCGTTTCTCCTCGAGAAAGGTAGAAAATTATAATAACCGAACAATTATAAATGATTTAGTTTATGAATATTTGTGGAGAACAGAAATAGAAAGAAATAAAAGAGATCCTTTTGAGGAATTAATTACAGTTATAAATTATGGTTTTAATCAACGAAAAATGTATGAATGTTATGATTCATTTCTTTTTATAACAACCTATAAATCCCCAATGTTACTACTGATACCAGGAGAATTTGGATGCAAGAGCGAGCGAAGCGAGCTCTGGACTTGGGGCACCCCGACACGGACAGGTTAGGTTAGAAGGGGATGGCGGGGTCGAGTGAGCGAGCGAAGCGAGCGAATCGACCCCGCCATCACCTTCGTGGTTATTTTTTTATAAACCACCCAGAAGTAGGAGCCCCGCGAAGCGGGGCTCCGTCGACCGGTCTTCCCTCGCCTGTGCTACGTTGAGTGTTTTGAGATTAGGTTACACTAATTGGTTTTTAAGCGACTATAAAAAGTTTTGAGGTTAGGTTACATTAATTGGTTTTTCTCAGGAATTATGCATTGCCTTTTCATGGGAGTGGTGCCAGGGGGGAAGGGGTACCCGCCTGCCAAAGGATACTAAATTTTACCCGAGCCTTTTTCTAGTCTAACCGGATGCAGCTGAATACCAATATTTTACATGGAGCGACTGCTTATCTGACCTCCACAGCCCAGTTACTGGATAATACGATACTCATTGGTAAGAGGGTGTCGATATGTAGTGTATGGGGTCACCCATCCACGGACCGACCTTGGCAACCCGTGCGCCTGTTATTATTTAGCCACGAGCCCCTATTTATTATTTCATGGTCTGTACCACACCCTTAAATTTGACCACACATTTTTGATACATGCTGTATAGCAAAAACGATCAAATGGTTGCAAGCTACAATAAATCATAGCATAACAATTTATCAGCTTCAAGATTTCCGTAAGCTTGTGTTACTTAATTTATTAAAACACCTAATAGACTTTAATATGTATAATCGTATGCTGCACTGGTTAACGTCATCACGTCAGCGCCGGCTGTCGCTGAAAACCAGCGCTGGGGCTTTGTCTCGGCATTATGCTGAGTGATGGCCGTTTGCGTGGATGTTGACTTGAAAGAGCATGGCAGTTGAGAATATGTCATGCTCACTTAAATGTCTCACTGGTGGTGGCGCGTGTGTTGGATCATTCGGTTCCCTACGAAATGGTTGAGCTGGGTGGTGCTGATCCACGCGTCATGTTCGTGAACGGGCGCCATCTGTTGAGACTGGTCATATCTTAACTGCCAGGGCTTATTTTTAATTTAATATTTTTAATTTTATATTTTAATTTGTTTCTTTACATTGTTCTCACATATAGAAGCAATAAGAATAATGTAACCAGGATTTTGTAAAAATGTCTTGATTTAAAAGAGTGTCCGTGGAGTTTCTTGCCCGTTCTTCTCCATAGAGATCTACGCTTTGGAATGGGCAACTAGCTTCAACTTTCTGACTAACTGACCGACTATTTAATTTTGACAATTCAAAAGTGCCTGTAAAGGGTTTAATTGAAATAAATGATTTGAGTTTGAGTTTGATGTGACGCATGTTTACCCCAATTTTTTTTTTTTTTTTGTGTTTGTGTTCTTTTCTATACGTCATATTTGCCGCAAATAAATGTCTTTCTTTCTTGATAAGTGTGAGTTTCCTTTATAGGGCAACAGTGAGGATCACTACTAATCTATTATGATTTCGGAAGACTAGTACCACACAAGAAGTGGGTTGTTGCAAGAAGATGTAAAACAGGGCAAAACAGTACAATTTGTTCCAAGAGAACCATGAGGGTTCACGGTTCTGGCTAGAAGTTTATGCAAACAGAGCGGTATTTTATTGAGAGAGTTGAAGTAATGGAAGCCTGAAAAGACTCGAAGATATCGTTAACTTTTGATGTTGAAGAGTTATGAAACAGCTGAAGCTTTCAGAATACAACGGGTCGATATTATATGTAGCAGTCACTAGCAGAAACTAGCTTCATCTTTCTGACTGACCGACCCCTTGACAATTCAAAAGTGCCTGTAATTGGTTTATTTAAAATAAATGGTTTTAGTTTAAATTTGCAGTAAGTTTTATAAGCTTGCCCAAACTGTGGTAATTGTATACAGCAGTTTTGTAATAATTATTTATTTTAATATTCTTTATTGTACACGGGAATTATTACGTAAAAAAATAAATCAGATTAAAATTGATTATTAGTTATAAAGGCTAGATTGCAATTAATTATTGACAACCAGGTTCTTTTAAAAAATGTTTTTAAAAAATACAGCCATTAAATAAATAACGATAGAAAGTATAACAAATGACGATTTTACAAATCATGGCCGTGACAAAAATTAAATAAACTGTCAAAATTCGCGCCAATTTTCTCAATTTTGACAAGTACAGATAAATAATCAATCAGTGTTATCTTCTCGATCCATAAATTACGTTATTTACTTTTCGATTTAACCTGCATTAACGGCACTAGCACTACCAACATTAGTTTAGTTCAAATGACACGGGCGCATAACTCACGTCATACCGACCATTACTGTAACTCAAAATGGCGGCCAACTATCAAAGAGAAAGCTCGCGAGCTCTCACATCATTCTCTATGGTCTAGCTAGTCTATGGCTTGCGAAACTGAGTGCAGATTAAAAAGGGTGTAGTAAATGAGGCTTTATTGTAAATTATTTAGGGATGATATTACCTTGATGTGAGGTTTAATTTTGATCGTTTTAGTGGATTCTCATATTGGGACCAATATTGGAGGTAATAATATGTGGTCTACAATTATAAACTGTCATCATTATTACTACGTCTTTTCCGAGCTTGGTTCGATTAAACTGCACTCATACAGTATCGATAAAGGGCTAAGTAGGTAGGTACGTGTTTTTCGGTTTCTTCTGATTTGCAGACTAGGTACCTAATAGTGGCATTATTGTCAAAACATATTCTTCTGTAAATGATATACCTATGTAATATAATTCAACCCCAGAAAATTGTGTAAAAAAGTGCCTACAACAACAAATAACGCAAGACCGTTTCAATTTTCATTTACATTCCAGTAATCAAAATATGCAATGAGGAGCCAAAGTGTGGCCCAACACCATGACCCATCAACACCAACGTTGGCCCCAACATCTTGCCTAGTGTGACAGGACTAAATTTATCAATTTACGAAGATTGTTCGTTGCTATTAACACGTTAAGTTCGTGTCTCGAGGCGATATCGTTGCTAAATATTAAATTATTGTAGTTTCTCGCACAGATAACACATGGTTCACCGTCGTAATGGCTTCGTGATTTAACGAACTTCTTACTTTGTGGGCGATGTTAATCAATATATTATACCCACTAAGAGGGATTGCGTTTGTTGCATAGAGTGACGTAGGTACCAACTTACACAAAATTGCATAAAATTGGAGGTGAAAGGTGAAATATGATTTTCCGATTCTGTTTTGAATTTGAAACTGAGAAAAAAAAAAATGAATAATGGTTTTTTGCATATGGGAAAAACAAAATTGTTTATTTATTGAGTTTTTAGGTATGGGAGCAGTTAATGTGGCCCTCTGGTAACGGACATGACTTCGAGTTGTAGGTCGTAGGATAGAACTAACTTTGTGTAAATTATTTCATCACCACTGCTCTCAAAACGGTGAACTAGAAGAAAAAATCGAAGACATTTGATATCTACCAACCCGCTCTGGGCCCGCATCACACCCTCTCGCAGAGAAGAGGCCTGTATCCTAGAAGTGGGAACGTTGCAGGCTGATTATACGCTTAGGATAATAGGTATGGACACAAATAAAGTAAGGCACATGATTCACTGTATATATTCATCACATTTTATATTATAATCAATAAATCCATGTACGAGTTTTCAAATAATTACAACATTTATAATGGTATAATCTGTGACTTTCAATAATAGTTTTATAACACGCCGAATTCGTAAAATTTGAAAATTAAAATCAAATAACAGGTAACTATCTTACACTACAACATCCAATTATTAAATTAATAATTGTGTTATTAAATATGTTATAAATATTTAATTGTTTTAAAATGTAACTTGACGAATAATAATATTTAAACTTTGAAATAACGTTGCGGATTGCAACTATCAAGGAATAGTAAATGTTAATGAATATTAATCATTATAATTTGCAAACAAGATTTGGTGTTGTTCAAAGGTTACGTTGTAGACCACAATTCCATAACATTTAATGTTTTTCCTCGTAATCTACGACATAAACCAAGATCAGCATCACAACCCATTGGGGCATTGAGATCTTATCATGAAGAATTTGTATACACTTTATAAGGAATGCTATAAGATATCCTATGAGATACACTATGAAATAGATAGAATATAATTTTCTACTGTGTGTATAATAGAATTTTGTCTCATGTCTTCCCTCTTAAGTCTTGTAGTTAAGTAACTATATTTAACTACATTGAAAAGACAAGCGATTAGCACAACACCGAATAGTCAAATAATTATAATTATATAATTCAAATTCTCATTTATTTATCACACTCGTTTTTTTTATAAAAGAACTAATATTGTCAGTGGCACCTTTGATTTGTAACTGCTTACAATTTCACATTGTACCTACAGAGAAAATACAACCTCATATCCCTTAACCAATTGCATGTACTCTAAGTAATTATTTTCTTATATAGGTCTTTACTTTAGGAATGCAAATAATTAGCCCGTTAATAAAGCACATAATTGCGTAATTAAAACATGGCACTCCAAAACTGTAAGCACTTACAGCTTTCATCTATCTTCAGCCTAACATACATTAAAATTGACGTTGCTGTAAATAATTTTGAATATAATCGCTGTCCTAGAAATTAATTTCTAAATGTATAGCATCCGTAAATAATCAATTTCTCTTTAATTGACTCTTTTAAGCCGCTAAAATATAATAATTTGTGTAAATTGCAAATAATTGACTTCTAAGACGCTATGAATACTATTGGACATTTAAAATAATTTTAATTAATTTACAATAATTCTAGTCATAAGATTTGTTAAACTATAAAATAAGCAAAAATAATTTATTTTCATAATAATTTTCTTACTAGTGTCAATTCAATTCCATATTTCTACCATCGCTGTTATATTTGGTGTTATACAATGAGGAAACAATGAATTATTAGTGTTAGGAATATAGATAAATATTATGTGTTATAGAACTATTTTACACTATCAGAAAGATTCCACTACATTTGGAAGAATCCAATAAGTCCTTTATGAGCTTTTGGCCGATAGAGGTAATTATAGTTACAATATATATATATTTATAGCTACATAAGTTAAAATGAGCAAATAGATAACATACAAGGAATCAACCGATCGATTCTGTAAAAATCTCACCGTGAAAAGTTGGGTGAAGTGAGTTTCGAGTGAGCTGTCAATAGTGTCAATCCCTAGCATTAGCTGGAATGCCAGCTCACTCCACGCTCATTTCTCCTAAGTTCACGGTGAGTTTGTCTCAGAATCGCAGGACTCTAAATAGTAAATATCTACAAGGCACGCAAATAAATTTTTGGACAGCTATGATGTTATTTTTTTAATAATTATAGTGTCATAGCTATTTCCAATATGAAAAAACAAGAATTTTATTTTTCAATAAAATGTCTGTTGTGTCTAAACCTTTTATATGAATAGATTGCAACTTGTACATATGTATTCATTTACTTTACTGTTATATTTTTTACACCTTTAGGAATCATAACTGGATATTAACCGATTAATTATTTTTTTGACCGAATAATTATAATCTAATTTACGTTAAAATTTTGAATAATTGTATTATTCAAAAAACAGCCACATATTTTGTGTAATATTTCGCTCCTTTTAAGTTTAGAGCCTAGTTGTTACAATTTTAATTATATGTTTATAATAGATAAATAAAAGAATAATATATTATAAATCAGCTTCTCATTTGAAGTGGAACCCAACGGATGCGACGAGTGAGTTAAATTACATATATTTTCCTGGAAACAACAATTATATTAGTACTTTTACACTTAAACAAAAATTCCCATACTCACACCAAGTGCATAAATTATTATCCCATTTTTTTTCTTCAATTTCACATAATTTATGTAAAATCTCTCAAAGCATTATACACCTAATTTTGATATTAACTTGATTAGATAGTGCACGAAATTAAATGCACGAATAAAATCTTCTAATTACGCAAATATGTGTAGTGAAGTACAGTATGCAATACACTTGATGTGAAGTGTATTTCTGTGAGTAATTTCAGTCAAAGTATCATGCTGCATCAAAAATGATTTAAAAATACAAACATGTGGTGTCAAAATTGAAACAATCCAAGTGTCAAAGTTTGAAAAATTCAAAATGGCCGATCTACTTCTATTTTCGCTCAATATATAGGTATTATGTTAAATCGAAAAAAATTGAAATGTCAATGTGGGTTTGAAAAATTTAAAATGGCGGATCTATTTCTAATTTCGTTCAAAGTAGGTGTGAGGAACTTTGAATTGTATTGTGAGGATCGTGAGGTGAAAACGCAATGTAGGTGAGGATTTTTGGTCCATGTTAGTATAATGAATACAAAATAATGTGTAGAAGCGTCCAAGATGTACTAGAATGGGAAGCTGCGTATTTTTAAATAACATTTTAAAACACAAAAGACATACAATGATAATAATTTTTGACAAGGCTTCGCGTTCCAGAGGCATTTGGCACAACATCGTTGAACGCTGGATCAACGCTTATGCGAAGGAACCTCTAATATTTAAACACCATACTCGCCTGATCGCTTTAATTGAAGCAACAATAATGTAGCAAACTTAATTGCAGCTTCATCAAAATACGACAATACTTAAAATTAACGACTTACCATACATTCTACTTCTACAATACAAGCTCTAAAATGCAAAAGATAAGAAATAAGACAAGTTGAAAGAAAGAACAGTCTAGTACTTACAACGGTTAGTATTTGCTGTCACAGTGCCATTGGTGGCTGCGACCGGCGCCGCTGCCGCTATTGGCGACGGGTTTCGGTACCGAACTAACCAAACATTTGTTTAATGTTATCACCTGCAAACAGCCGTAAGCAAAACATATGCCTCGAAGCGACTAGCCTCTACACTACCCGTGGTTTGTTCATACGTGCTTCTTTGAGGGGATATTGTATAAGCTAGTATTTTTGTGCATCTTTTTTTCCATTTTTTTTCGTTGTGTAAAGTGGGAAATTACGTGGTCTAGTACTTTCTGTGTCTCATGTCTTTTTTTACACAATTCTGGTCGGTATGTGCAGCAGAAACTATTAATAAACTAAGTGTTTTCTATTCATAAATCTTTTCACACATTATTTTTTTCATTATGTTTGCTGGGATATAAAATTAATTATATCTTTGTGCAAGTCTAACAATACATCTATTGGAAATCCTTTTACTTGCACAGTGAGTAAAACTTAATGCATATTGAACACCAAGTGGAACGGTTAAAAATGTTGAGGTTAGTGCTGTAGTGCAGTCATGATTAAAATGAAGGCTGAACGGATGACTGTTACTACTCTGATAGGTACATCCTTGCTCAACTTTGCCTTTGACTTACGATTCAATCGATGCCGATGGCAAAGTCAAATGCTAGGCACATTATCAACTCGTTAAAACAATGATTAAACAGGGTCATCAGACTCAATAAAAGTATTAAAATTCACAACAAAAAAGTGGAGTCGGCTGCTCTCGTTTAAAAATCTGTGCAGCATGCTGATTTTTGCGATTCTTTTTTGTTTTTTTTTTGTTACTAACTTCAGTTCTAAGAATTTTTGTCCGTAGAACACATGTGAGTAATCTCATAACAGGCAACATTTAGAAAGATAACGAAGAAGCTAGGGAGACAGTCACAGAGTTTGAAAGAGAAAGTAATAAGCCAATTGCGCTAATTTCAGTACAATTTCTAACACATTCATGAAATCCGGACGATCAAGGAAGGGTCAGATGCAAACTAAGAGTTTAGTAGCCAAACACAAGTGTTTGCACGTTGCTAGTGGGGTGAGATGAAACTTGACTGTTTCTCTGGTTATGTTAGGATTTAGGTTTGAAACAGGGTCTATCTACACAATTGTGTCAACAAGTCCATCTACATTTTTGTCTCTCTCCCAGAGAACATGCTTGTTCATGAGGTTCATGAAGCAACTTCGTGCATATATTAGCTAAAAGAAAAACAGAAGTTAAATCTTTTTACTCTCCTTTACAAACAATTTTTTTATCACAATTGTATTAATTTTGTTGTTGACAATAGTTAACTTTTTCCTAAAAGCACCTGTTGCTATGAAAATTAATAATTATAAATTGAAGACTACGCGCATAGTTGATTTCGCGGATTACGAGTACATGTGAGGTCTACCAACCCACTGTAGAACAGCTCGGTAGTTTATGTATGGCCGACTTCTTCTCACGGAAAGGAGACCAGTGAGAATTTTATCTTTGATTTTAATTCATAGGTTTCACAATAGACGACTGTTGCTGCTGTTCTACAGCTGTAGTAGTTTCTTTAGTCTTGACAGTTTAGCAATTCATTCATCTGCTTTCTTGTTTAGCTCGCCGGCAACTTCCACTTGAAAATTGCTATGAGCGACCTCCTAATCTTCGGGATTCCTAACTTAAAATTGGTCAAGTCTCATCCCTCCCCACGTCACACACATAACATTCCAAGTCACACAGCTAAGCTTCACTTGACAACATCGACTGTGAGTTAGTTATTTGCTGATACTTACCAAATAGTAGGCCTATTATAACGATTCCGATCACACCCATTATTATCATCATCTGTAATGTGAAAATTGATTTTTAATATGTGTATATCTTCATCAAATCTATAGCCATTAATCATTTTCATGTCTATATGTTCCTTAGAATGGCCGTAAACAAACCTATCAAGTGTAGGGCTTTTTATTAAGGGTAAGTTTTTTAATAGTCAGATGTCTTTTAACTGATGAGTAAATATTGCTGTTTGACAGCTTTTGTATAGAAAATATGCCAATCTGTCATGTTTATTCTTCAGATAAAAGTTATCTGACTAATATACTATACTAAATATCTAAAAAAAATAGAGGTTACCTTAAGATTTTGTAACCAGAACTTGTTCTTCAAACTCTTGGCCTGCTGCTCGAACTGCGACGCCCCGTATTGCAACGCATCTGTTGACAGTGTTTAAGTATTACTATAACCATTGATCTTAGATAACACTGTCCAGTTCCATTATTATATTTTCCTATTGTGTCGACTTCGCGGCGAGATGAAGTGTAGGCAAAAAGGTTTGATTACATCAACAGACGTAGTTTAAGCAGTTAGAGGTTATTATTGTTTTATGCTATACTAGGAGCTAAAACAAAACGACCTCCTCGCTCGTACGATGTCACTTGTTCAAACAGTCATTCATAACTTTATGACACCCTCGGTCTCACTCACAAATGCTCCTCTCGCTTTGTCCTCGTAAAATGTTAACAGGCACTTATGGTATTACTGTTTTCATACAACTATATCTAAGACTCGATGCGAAGAATACACGGGATCCATTTCCTCATAAAAGTTAAAAATATTTATTTTACCTGCTCTGTCGTCAAGTTCTGATAGCTTCACATCTCGGTCGAGCACCTTGTCCATGTTCGTCTTCATAATGTCCACCACCTGGATAACAAATCGTGAAAAAAACATTGAGTTTAAAGTATTTATCATCTTCTTCCTGCTCTGGTCCTGTTACATGTCGACGCAATATGTTTTTTCTTCCTTTCTCCTATCAGCGGTTACTCTTTCATTAACTACTTTTTTTTTCATATCAATCCTTACACAATCCATGCATCTTGTCTTTTGGGCTGTCTCTCTCTCTCCATTCATCAACATTTATTTATCCTACGGCAGAAAAGAGTCACCGTCGTAAACAGAGAATGGAGGATCGTTGTTCACCACACTTGCTCACTACAAGTTGGTTACCAGAGAAACCATGAAGGTTTCATTGACTCCATAACTTTAATTTACCAATGACTGCCTTCAATGACTATCTAGCTAGTATTATTTGCAATCCCATCTTAACTTAACTTACTAAGAACAATGGTGATAATCACCGCTTAGGAGGATACTGCTCGATGTTGCACAATTCATTCTTATTTTTCAATGAAATCGATGGACTGCCTATCTTTCATTTCATGTCAACGTACCTCATCGACCTGCGCCTGAGTCTGCTGCAACCGCCTCTGCGCGGCAATCTGCTGCGGGGTGCGGGGTCCTCCGATGATCTCTCCATCGGGTCCTGTCTCTCCTTCCGGTGGCGCGAGACCAGTTTGAGCGGTACCAGCTTCGGCAGCCCTGGAATATATGACAATTGAAAATATTAGTCTTTAGTTATATATGTTATTTTCTAATGTTCTTCCTTTCAGTAGACAATTAAATCTTTTTTATGTCTTGTTATTGCTTTTTTCTAAGCTATCCGTTCAGTTTTGCAACCAGTTTTTTTTTTAACTTATGGAAGAGGTCCTTATAAAATATAAAGGTCACTAGATTTTTCTAACTCTAACACTCCTATGCAGGTCCTATATTGTAGTTAGTTAAAGTTTGCATACATACAAAATTGAGAAAGCAGCTGGTAAATCAATTCAATCAATGAAAAGTCATTTACTCAAATTAGGCTGCACTTTTCGAACGTCAAAACTAAGTAAGACAGACCCTCAAAACGCTCGCCCTTCACACTTTCCTACTGCTTTCGCTGGGCAGAACAAGGGACGCAACTAACTCCCCAGCAGCACAGCTGTCTGTTCAGCTAGAAAAACTTCCTTGTATACAATATGTATGTAAAGTAATTAACATTACGAGACACAGAACATTAAATTAAATTATTTGCCATATGTCAGCTAGCCAATATACCTATAGATAATCCAACTAACAACAATATACCAATAATAATTAATCCAACTTTACTAAAACAATCGTACAGTTAAGTAAATAAGTTACAATTCCAAATTCCCTGAACAGTTTCACTCTTCAAAAATCTACTAAATATCAACCCTTGTTTTTGCGGATCGAGTTTCTCCTTCTACATTTCAAAAACCAATTCTGGCACAAATATAACTGACGCCTGCCAATTCTCCACCGAAACCAATTCTTCCTAAATTGATTTCAACTTGAGGTAAAAAACAAGTCGGCAAATAATCCTCATTCTATACCTAATAAGAAATCACGTAAATAGAATTTTTTTTATGAAAAAAGCTTCGTATTATTTCGGAAAAGCTCGTTCATCTTCATCAACTACACGAGGCGCTTACAGTAACAGACATGAGCGTGTAAGATAATAATTCAAGGTAATTTAGAGGGTTGAAAACTTGCCAAAAGTTAACTTTGCCGAGAGCTTTATGCTCTATGGTTTATCTTACGTAAATACTCCGCAGTGGGAAACTAGGCTAAACAACTACTGCGGAAAATTTTGATTCACAAATAGGTAAATGGGGGATTAAATTTGCTTGGATTGTTTTAATGTTTATGTATAATTTGCACTTAAGTATCCGTTACATTATATTTACTTAATGATCTTGCATTAAGTTATTATCTAAATGTATGATTATGTGATGTATCATACTTCTGCCCCTTACACCAATCTGTTTGGCATCGGTGCAGTAAGTCATTCTCTTCTATAAAGCCGTATATTTTCATATTCAGTAGTTATCGAACTATTTACTTCCTTTTTTGGCATATTATCTTTCACACAAACCATTCGTCGTTTCTTATACCCATTCTCATATATATTTAACCACTTAGAAGTCAGATATTTATTCATTTTTTGAAACGAAGTTCCTTATCGCGCCTTGCGAAAGGGGGCTAGACGGAAAAAATTAAGACCAAAGTTGGAACGACACTTTTTGCTATAGTTGTAAGCCGTGCGGCGTGCGCGTGTTTCTCTATCTGTCTCTCTCTCTCTCTCTTATAGAAAGCAAGCCAGTTATACTTCGTTCCATCCGGGTGTCCCTTGACACCTCTCAAGTTTTTTGTTTGACTATATAGTGTCCCACTGCAGAGCAAAGGCTTTCCCTTTTTCTTCCGAACCTCCCGGCCTTGCGCGATGTCTGTTGACCCTGTAAACCTTATCAGATCGTCATACCACCTTCGCCGTGGTCTACCTCGATGGTTCATTCTTAATTAATTAATTATTCCTCCAATGAAAAGCCATTTATATCACAGAAGTGGCTTTCCAATAGTTATAACGATATTTAATAAACTACCAAAATCGTAAAGGGCATTTCCAATAAATCAGCCTATTGGTGGTAATCAGTTAAATGGTTTATAGAAAAAATTATTATATTCTGTGAGTATAGGCTTCAAAGATTCACACTGACCTCTTCCTATTATAATTTGAGAAATACTTGACGTTTTATATTTATATAACTACTATGATTTATGTATATACCAAGTTTTATTAGCTTCATTTATTTTATAATTTTGCATGCTAAAATTGCGAATTGTTTTAGAGACTGTTAAAAAAACCCGACCATCTGTAATGTGCTACAATTCTTGCTAATTTTTATTTCATAAACCATACCTAACCCAACACGAAAATATTCATATCAAGCTTGGCTTAAGTTGGTAAAGTTGCGACCCTAAGCACAATAAACACGGCGGTACTAAAATCTTAACTTGTGTTGTCATACGGCTACCTTGTTTCTACGAAATAATTAATATCATGTAATTTATCTTCCGACCTTGTCGTCAACCACGCTACGAATTAATTAAAAGAAAAAGAATTACGTTTTTTTTTTTATAAAAAGCTGTTTGTTTTACTGTTGCTTTGTTCATTTTGTTGGTTTACAATCTTGAATACAAAGAAAAATAAATATTAATATACGTTTCCGGATGACGCGATGTGGACGAGTACTTCGACGCATGAGTGTTGTTTTGTTTTAGTATTAATTTGTATAGTAAGGCCTGATTTTTCGAACACCAGAGGGGCAATTCTCGTAATTTTAAGACCGTTCACAGTCTGAAGGCCAATTCAAGAGGAGCAATTCTCGTAATTTTAAGAACGTTCACATTCTGATCTCAGTCTCAATCTGTCAAAAAATACTTCTAATTTCCATACATTTTGACAAGTTTTTGACATTTGTTTGTCGCTGAGATGAGACTGCGACTAGATTTTGAACGTTTTAAATAACGAGAATACGCCATCAGGTAATTTTATCGGGTCGGGGGGCTTCGGAGGAATAATTTTAAATTTTTGACAGTCAGTGTCAGACGTAAATTTTATTCCACGAATTAAAATTATCGGTCGAATGAAAAATCAGCCCTATGTTAGTTAGGCTTTTAATTTGATAAATGAAATATTGTACGTAAGAATTTTAATGTAGGTATATGAAATAAATAAGTAGTCTTGAATTAGCTATTATAGTAAGGAAATTAAGAGATATAAATATAAAACCTTAACCTTGTGATTCAACAAAGTTTTTATCTTCAACGATTAAGTTTAAGTTATTGAAGTCAATGCTTGATAACATTGTTCAACTTAAAAGTACCTTCAACTTAGTTCGTGTCTTAATCGTTTAATCAGTTTTTACTGTTTTCTTGCAAGCAAGCAAAAATAGTTTCAGTATTTGAAGAAACTTATGTCAGATTGTCACGTGAACTTAGCATGAACCTTCTCTGCAAAGTAGATTTTATATTATAGTGTTTATTCAACGCGTCTAAAATATTGGAAATGTCTTGTTCGTGGAAAAATCTGAAACATATAAATAATCAAACTCATTTATTCTAATCATGAGGACAAAAATCCGGGAATCAAATTCCGGGACCCTGGGGTCCCGGAATTTGAAAGGCGTACGGGGCCGAAGCCGAAGCTCGCAGAGGTACTTTACACAATTTTAAATGATGAGGAGGCACCAACCGACCTTTATCCTTGTATGCACCATGCAAGTGCACCCAAGGACAACCCCCGGTTGGTGCAGGACTATTGCAGAACGTGGAAACCAAATATACTGGGCTATGGGTTTGGATGGCTATAGTGGATCGGTTACCTTGAACTATGGAAGGTCTATATACCTACATACATAGACCTTCCATGCAAGTCACACTCAATAACGGGCACCCGAAAACGGTCGCTAGCACACAGTGTCGTAGCAACAAGGAGCAACATGTCCTGAGATGCTTGTGAGGAGTGGAGAGGTATTCCACGGCTATCAGGACAATCCCGGAAGTACGGTCCAGATCCCTACCAGCATCTTTTACTGCCTTCCTCTGAGCACGTTTGCTCTTGCGAATCTCCACTCAAGCCAGCCAATAAAGTCAAGAATGAGGTGGGAGCTCTGTTCCTCGTCAGTGTTCACTCCAGCTGGCCAATAAAGGCAATCCAGAGGTGAGAAACAAGACTTCTCCCGGGAGATAGAGTCCGTGGGGACGCTACTGCCCAACAGCTCGTCACATGCTGCCCTGCAGGTTCAATTCATTTTATTATTATTATTCTTGAGAAATTCTGGAGAGAACCGCTGTTACTTAGTGTCCACTGTCTCTTTAAAAGTCCAACTATTTAAGCACAAACCACAAAACCGATTTCATGCGACAAAAAATTGAGGCAACGTTTGGACTGGCCTTTGAAACAAATGCCAAAGTCACCCTTAACAGTAAAGCTAAAAAAAAAAACAATCAGCCTTGCTGAATTATACATCAGTTCCTACAATACACGTTACTCGCACTTGGTTCCAAACGTTTCAACCTTGAAACTGTATCGATCTTAAAAAGATGTATTATGCACAATACTCGCATAAGTACTTATATTATTATAATAAATGCGAAAGTCACTACCTGTCTGGCTTGTACCTCTTCACGATGAAACCACGGAACCTATCGTTATGAAAGTTATGTGAGTACCTCTGTCTGTCTGTTGTCGTGAAGAGGTCACGACAAAACCACTGAACCTATCGATATAAAAGACAAACAGGTATCCTGGGACCAGCTGGCGAAGAATACAGACTTCTTTTTATCCTAGATAAAAATGATAAAATACAAAATACACTCAAACTCAAACAGCAAAAGCATTTATTTCATATTAAACCATATACAGGCGAAGCCGAGCAGTTGTGGTATCGGTCCTGAATTGCGAGTTGTAGGTCGTAGGTTCGAACCCAGACAGGCGCTTTACTTTGTGTAACTTATTTCATCACCACTGCTCTCAAAACGGTGAAGGAAAACATCGTCAGGAAACCGCTATACTCGTATCGTAGAACCAAAACTTCGAAGACATATAACATCACCAACCCGTACTGGGCCCGCGTGGTACAGTACAACTTACTCCCTCTCGAAGCAAAGAGCAGGTCTCTTCGCTTCGTCCTAGAAGTGGGAACATTATAGGTTGATTATGCTATACACAAGCACTTTGAATTGTCAAAGAGACGATCAGTTAGTCAGAATGTTAAAGCTAGTTGCAGACGAAGTCCCGGACTTCGTCTGCAACTAGCTTTAACATTCTGACTCAACCTATAATGTTCCCACTTCTAGGACGAAGCGAAGAGACCTGCTCTTTGCTAGCTATCAGCTAGTAAAACATAATAGCTGGTTTGGTGACAGATCAATCGATAGGAAAATATGGCAGAGCGCCAGACGACGTCATCATCATGGCAATTGGGGTTGGCGCTAATGGTACGGAATTTTGTATCGAATGTCGTGATTGTATGCATGACAATTAGTTTAATTGACGTGGATAAAAAGCTTTTACCAGGTCGAAATGGGGCTAAGTTTTATACATGTAGTTATGGTAGTGATATGTATACAAAAGCTAATAAAAATACGTACGGGGTATTACTTAATTTGTGAGTCATGACATGACGGTAAGTCAAAAGGTTGGCTTTTGCTAAACCACTGCTGTCACATTCATCTATAATATTAGAGCAGTGGTGGGCCAGTGGTAATAACCGCAACTTACGAGATGTAAGTCATAGGTTTGAACCCAGATAGGCGTTTTACTTAGTGTAAATTATTTCATCACCCCTGCTCTCAAAAAGATGAAGGAAAAGATCGTGAGAATACGTCCAAGAACCGAAAATTCGAAGACATGTGACCAACCCGCACTAGGCTCGCGTGGTGGATTACAGCCTACTCCCTCTCACCGAGAGAAGGAGAATTATAGGCTGATTAGATATGCAGTAATGAATCTCTACCAATAGCTTTAGTAAGAATTTCTCATAGATCGCCACCTAAAATGACGGTAGGGTGTACTGTATCAATCACCAATCTTTGCAGGCAGAAGAATGCTCTAAGTATATCGTTATGACCTTGTAGGAAAACCCCAGTTTGATCTTGATCTTGATCGCTCATACACTCTTTACGACACCCATTTCATTCCATAATCTGCCCAAGTTCATAGCCAGGTACAGGCACGAGCATAAGTATGTGTACACTTGGCTTTATTCAAAACCGATTCACTCCTTTATTTTTTAATTAAATTGTATGTTACTAGTATGAACATAATATTTTCGAAGCCATAATTTTTGCAATGTGCCGTATTTCATTGTTGTTTTCGTTATTTCAAGCAAAAATCGCTATTAAAAGTTTCCAAGTGTTGACATATTAGTGCTCGTGACTGTACACTCGAGTAAATGTGGAAAACATTTTCTTTTTCCAGACAGTCATTTTAGAAGAGATTTACTAAATATTTATGAAATTAAGTACCTTTTCTACCAAGGTTATAAACGTACAAGGAGCGAGAAAAGTGCCACACGATAAATTTTAATACGGCTACTTCGGAGAAAGTATTTGTCGTTACTACAAGCTAATCAAAATGTAAGCAACTTTTATGATCGAAGAGTTTACGAAGGAAACTCGAACCTTATCTTTCTCTTACAGGGATGAAGGCAAACAGATTTGATATTTTAAAAGTTATTAATGCGAGGATAAGATTGCTTGGACGAATAAGGTATATTACATTGCTTCAGTTTTGGTAGGTTTTTTTTTTGATAGGGTATGTCGTATAAGGGCTGATTTTTCTATCGACAGATAATACTTACTTACTTACTTACGACAGATAATCATCTGCCTAGCCTTTTCCCAACTATTTTGGGGTCGGCTTCCAGTCTAACCGGATGCAGCTGAATACCAGTATTTTACATGGAGCGACTGCCTATCTGACCTGCATAACCCAGTTACTGGGTAATACGATACCCCTTGGTAAGACTGGTTGTCAGACTTTCGGGCTTCTGACTACCCATAACGACTGTCAAAGATCCACGAATGACAGCCGGGACCAACGGCTTAACGTGCTTTCCGAGGCACGGAGGGGTCTCGGTATGTAAAGATGGTCAGCCATCCACAGACCAACCGCGGCAAGCGTAGCTTAATCTGACCGATCGACCTGTGCGGCTATTATTATTTAGCCACGGGCCCCTCCTTACTTACGACAGATAATACGCAATAAATACTTTTTCTTTCTTTTTCTTTCTATAATTTTTATTCATGGAATAAAATTTACGTCTGACAGATTTTGTATGAAGGAACAGTCAAATATTCAAAATTATTCCTCAGATAAAATTGTCTGGCGTTGGAAAACCTGCCCTTAATCATAGATTCTCAACGTGGGCGATAACAACCACTCGTGGGCGTTTGAGATTTTCAGGGGGCAGTGGAATACCTACAGAAAATTCATCTTAAGACTATACAGAGTGGCAGGGACATCGACGCGCAAACTGTAACCATGGATTCAGCACATGAGTTTAGACCCCATAGCGTCGAAATTTTTCTTCGGTTATCAAAAAAAAAATCTTCTGTTTCATAAAAAACTGCAATACCTCCGCGGTCAAAATGTATGGGACAGCAATTTTTTTTTTAAATAAATGACGAAAAATTTTGACGCTATGGGGTCTAAACTCATGTGCTGAATCCATGGTTGCAGTTTGTGCGTCGATGTCCCTGCCACCCTGTATAATATTACACATTTAAATATAATCGTGTCAAAAAAAAAAAATTGGGGGTCTAGAAAAAAATATACCTATAGGTACTCAAAGTGGGCCGTGTGCAAAACAAGGTTAAGAACCTGTGGTCTAAATCTTATTGGCTCCAAGCCAATAAAATCCAGTTTGTGGAATCAGAAATCAGAAATATTTATTTGTAAGTGTAGGTTTAGGTCAGTTTATGCAATTTTATAAAATTATTATGTAGGTTTACTAGCAAGGATTTTTATATAGGCAATAACAATTCCAAAACTATTTGATCTAGTTGTCATTCTAAATAAACCTTCTATCAAAGCAAACACACCTTTTACAGCAGGATATTGTCAACTCTTTCATTCACTGAAAACATTGAAATCAATATCAGTAAATTCAAGTTTAGTTCCAAAAAGGTAACATTAAATACTGCGACATTGTACTTTTACTGCGACATTTACTTTGCGGAATGTGTACGAGCACTCCGTTTGGTCGCTATTACATTTAGCTATAACTTGAAAACTGTTGCTTCGACAAACACGCTAAGCATTTCATTAGTAGATTAGTACAGATGATAACTGTGCATGTAGATACATCGCTAACTACAGTTATGGTACGGTACGCAATCATAATTGAGCTGAAAAAAATTATATTTTACAAAAAAAAAAATCGAATAATAAAAAAAACTAGATTGGTCATTATTAAAAGGCTTGTCCCTACTGAAATACTAAAGGAATTTAGAATCTATGTACATACAGTTTTAAATAATTCATTATCAAAACTAAGATGACGTCAAAACCGCAATTTTCACAAACAACACACACAGGCGTAAGGAAAAAAAAAACAACTGAAAATCAACCTTCTAGAAATTCAATTAAAAATTCAACTTACATGTTCTCGTCTTCACACTCACTTCAATTCAACGAATCAATTAAATAATAACGCGTTTAATTCAATTATATCAGCGCTAGCTTTCAGCGTTCAGGCGAGCTTTCAGCAGCGGTGTTGGCGCAAAGTGCGACTGGTATCGGCCGCAGTAACGTCGCCAACAAAACACTTTAGAACGAGCTTTTTGGCATGATAGCGATTTTTTTTCTTTTTGGGTATTTTAAAGATGTGTTTGTCTTTAAAAGTAGAGGTAGCGTCATTTCTGTAAAATTTGTAGTAAGGTTCTTGTGTATTTTTTGTGGAAAAGGGCTGTAACGTTTAACTTTAATAAAATTAACGAGAGATATTTGGTACCATTTTAATTGTTTTTTATGTAGCAGCTACCCCACGTGATATAAGGATGCTAAACTTAGTTAAAAATAAAATAAAACCTGCATTTTTATTTAGTAACATTTGCATTTTTCTGAAAGCCTTATGATTCATAACATTTTATGCTTTGTTTTGAACTACCTGTATGTGGCTTCTAGTCAAATTAAAAAGGTTTTACGAAAGAAATCCTGCAAAAGAATATTTTATAACGTCCACCCACATGTAAGTTATAGTTATTATTTATTAATAATGAGCGACTGGACACCATTTTAAGCGAACTTGACCATTAGGTATCGTATATTATATACATTTCCATGCATCAAACAGAACTAGCTTATTAATCTCAAAGAAAATACCTTCAAGCAACTTCTGTCTCCACCAGTACTTCGTGAGCTTTCCGCCACGCATGCGCGAGCCACTGCGTGTGTGCACCCCCATCGATTTCTCCCACTTGTGGGGTAGGTCCGGGCCCCGTTGCACGTGTCGCATTCACCACCCCATCAATGAACCACCCCATACTTAGGTACCTAGAGAATGCAGGCTACATTGATGCGAAGATCATTGATGAATATGACCTGACCTTTACTTATCAACAACTAGGTACTGCGTATTTACCTTATCACATAGCCGTAATCTATGCATTCTGTACATCAAACTAAGTAAAATTGAGCAAAAATGATGGCTGGGAAACGACTTTTATTGTTGATGTGAAAGTAATTGTCGTAAGTTTGGTCATAATCATATTATTTAAAACTTGTTTTCGTAAAAAACGTTAAAAAAAAGTTGTAACTTTGACCTTCAATATCTCCGTAACCAGGGGGTCTAATCCGAAGTAGTATCGGCCGAATGTTCGGCCGTTTCCTGCTACGAAGTTACTATTTGGTTCGGTCGGTTCCCATCCTACACTCCTACACTCTTTCGAATATTGACTATGGTCCCGACCCGACTGAGCCGATCCGAACTTTTTTCGCATTTTTCAATAATATTCGGTTCGGCCATGTGTCGGTCCGATCCGAACATTCGCACTTTGCACTTCGGAGTAGGCCTCCTGAAGCTTCCTAGGTATGATTCCGCACCCAAAAAGTTACTTGTTTGACCGAGACTCACTTGTTTTTCTTGTCATTTTAATCACAATGACAGGAAAAACAACTGAGTCTCGGCTAAACAAGTAACTTTTGTGAATCTTGGCTTCGATAAGCGTCTTACACCAGAGGGGTAATTCTTGTAATTTTAAGAACGTTCACAGTCTAAGGGGCAATTATCGTAATTTTAAGAACGTTCACAGTCTGATCTGTCTCAATCTGTCAAAAATACCTCTAATTTCCCTGCATTTTTGACAAGTTTTTGACATTTGTTTGTCGCTGCGATGAGACTGCGACTAGATTTTTAACGTTTTAGAAAAAAAAAAATCAGCTGTTCCCCACATTTATGTTCGGTTAACTCGTCAAAATGTAGGGTACAGCTGATTTTTTTTTTCGCGATTTCAGGTTTGGTCCCATAGTAAAAGTTGTTCATAATAACGAGTACAATGACCTCTTAAGAGGTTGTTGGTGTTTTTCAAATAACCCTGTATATCTAAAAAGGAGAGCAGTGGTGTGTGTGTGTGAGTTCGAACCCAGGCAGACGCGTGTGTAAATAATTTCATCATTACTGCTCTTGAGGACATTGTGAGGAAACCCGCATGTCCTAGAACCAAAAATTAACATCTACCAACCCGAACTGGGCCTGCGTGGTAGATTATAGCCCACTCCCTCTCACAAAGAGGAGGCTTTTGTCCCCGCAGTGGTAATATTATAGGCTGATTCTGATAAGTTATCTAAGGGCTGAATTTTCCATCGCCAGATAACTTTTATTTCAGGAATAAAATTGACGTTTGACATTTTGTATGAAATATGTAACTGTCGAAATTTCAAAATTATTTTTCGAATTTAGTTATCAGCACCCTAATTACGTAACACACGATCAATCGGAATCGGTTTCATTTTGACAGTTCAACAACATTCATATTTGCGTTATTTACGTGTTGGGCATACAAATTTTTCGAACTTATGAAGCAATGGATTAGCAATTTGCTTCAAAATGATTCCGATTCCGATTGATTGTATGTTACGCAATTAGGGTGCAGTTGATTGAAAAATCAGCCCTAAAAATGTAAAATAAGAGTTGAAATGAGTGAATAAACTAGTAATAATAATTTAGTACGTAATAATTTGCTTACATGATATGCTTGATTTGCTGTACTGCAAAAAAGGGACCCTGTTTGCTGTCCTTTAAACATAAAACCCTTTCCCAACTTTTACGACCCTTAAACATGGAGAGCGGCCGTCCATTTTGTGATAAAATGGCTGATGCCTAGATAAGGTTTTATGTAGCCAGCCTAGATTTCTAGCTCAAGGTTTTTCATAACAATTTTGTGCTAACAATACAATTTGCTGAAAGCTGCGTCGTTACCCGTGGTGGCTTAATTTTCCGCCCTCGCGACTACAAATTGATTTCGAGGCCTTGCATCACAGTTCATAAAATTAATCTTCAGACTAAAACTAGACGTTCAGATTTCTAGTTAACGTTCATTAATTTCTTTTTCGTTAATTAACTATTTTATAGGAGGTCTGAAGAAAATTATTTTTCATACATTTATAGGTACAGTCACGAGCAAATGTATGTATACACTCGGCTTTATTGAAAAGCGATTTACTCCTTTATTTTAGAATGAAATTTTATGTTGTTACGAACATAGCATTTTCGAACTCATAGGTTTAAGTAAAGTCGTATTTCAACGTTGCATTCGTTATTTCACGAAAAAATCGCAATTGAAATTTGCCAAGTGTTGACATATTGGTGCTCGTGAATGTACATAACTTCCTTCGTTACAAAAATATAGCTCGCAACTACAAAAAATATACACTGCGATCAATGTTTGTTGGCTGTCGCTGAAAACCAGCGCTGGGGCTTTGTCTCCCATAGGGTTGTAGCATTATGCTGAGAGATGGCCGCGAATGTGACGCATATTTTCCACCAACTTGTTGTTTTTGTGTTTATGATCTTTCTTTGTGTCATGTTTACCACAAATAAATGTAATTTCTTTCTTTCTTTTTATTCTTTCTTTCATGGTCGTTCTATCTTTGGATGACAGTGAGGAGAGACCTTTGTTTTATAGCCTAATGTTATCATTGTGAACAACTATTAAGATCATGGTTACATTTCATCAGCAATCGTGGAAATTTTTTACTGTGTGTCTGCAGCAGACAAAATTGAAAAGCTGACAAAATATCTATACGAGGAAGGTCTAAGGGAACCTTTAAAACGCCTGAAAAAATGGAAAGACTTCAATGATAATGCTAAATTATTGAAAGGCTCGTATTCCTAGTCTTCGTATGGTGCATGAGACGATCTACGGAACCAAAAAGTATGTAGTCGAACCCTGTTAGATTGTCCTAAGTGTTTTTGGCAGTGTGGTCCTATACAAGGTGTCGTTTTGCATCCTCGTCAAATTCAAGGAGGTAACTATATGCTACTGATTCTCGACACGAATCAAAAATAAAATAAGTTTTTTTTTTTAAATTTTCGTGGACACGAATTTTATTGCGGAGAGATTTTTGGATAAAAATGTGGTGTCAATCTATTAGGACGAGCAAACGATACCCTTCACCCTCCTTAAGAGTTTTACAAAAGGTTGTTTCAGTAGCAGTAAATGGTCACAAGGCTAGTTTTTATAGCACATTACTAATTAGCGGTATGACCCGGTTTGAAAAGTCCACACAAGTTATGAGGTTAGCTAGACGCTTTGAAAGGCTTTTCTCAGTAGTTTAATGATTACTGAAGTAGGTTAAATGAAAAAAGTGAAAATGAAAGTTCTTAAGTACCTATATAAATTAAGACTTGCTTTACTTTGTGTAAATAATTTCATCACCACTGCTCTCAAAACGGTGAAGGAAAACATCGTGAGGAAACCGGCATATCCTAGAACCAAAATTCCGAACACATGTGATATCTACCAACCCGCAGCGCCCGCGTGGTTGATTACGGCCGACTGCCTCTCACAGAGAGGAGGCCTGTGTCCCAGCAGTGGGAACATTATAGACTGATTGTGCTGTGTTACCAATGATCACAGTGCCATCTGCCATTGCATAAAATCCAGCTACACCCAAAGGTTTATCAAATAAAATAATGGCTACATCTTCACCTGGACAGGTTGTTTCCTAACCAGGTTCATACCATATTGGATGCCACCTAGATGCTGCGGACGTAACTATGCGTTTAAGCGCACCGCGTGTGTACCCACAATAAAACAATAGTATGCTTAGCAATAACACGAACGAAACTAGTGGAATGGACAGTGGTGACGTCACGAAGAATTTTGGAATGGTTCACATTGAGTTCTTGTTCTAATAAAGCTGAAGAAAAGAAGAAGAATGTCTGTATGCAATGTGTACTTACTTAGTTAAACATTTTGTTGTTTTTCATGCTTTTTGTTGGTTTGGTTCTCAAGATGCTCCAGCTAGCTTAATACTTAGGTCACATATTCTGCCATGGAAAACGTGACCCAAAAGCATGAAAAGAATTTATTACACTTTTTATTTTACAAGCCCCTGGATTCTTTAAATAATTAACATGCAATTGGACAAACAGCAGCAACTCTGATTTTTTCCCAATTCCTTAGCATTTCCACAAATACAGCAGTGGAGAAGTGTGACTAGAACCCAGCAATGCATAAATATGTAAGCTGTCACGCCCTTTATGCCCAGAGGCTTTTATTTAGGTAGTAAGTTTTTATTTACATTTTAATTTTAATTAATGATTTTTTAGCTTTAGTACGTATAGTTTTTATTATATTTGTTGGTATATTGGCGTGGCTAGCTGACATATGGCAAATAATTTAAGTTTCTTGTAATGTTAATTACTGAACATAGGTTCCTTATTGTATATCTACATGCAACTATTTTCTGACTGAACAGACAGCTGTGCTGCTGGGGAGTTTGTTGCGCCACTTCTTCTTCCCAGCGATAGCACTAGGAAGTGGTGAAGGGCGGGTGTTTTTGGGGGACTGTCTTTTGTTATTTTGACGTTCGAAAAATCCTGATTCTCAGCCTAATTTGAATAAATGACTTTTGATTTGATTGATTTGATTTTGGTCCCTCTACCAACCTCATCCATCCAAATCCAACGCATGATAAATACATTAAATATAAATTTTATAAGCCCATTAAAATTAGGGCGGTCGGGCCGCGAGCAAATTGTTGTGAGCGTCGGCGCGGCGCACAAAGGGCGCCGGCTAATCAATTGCTTTGGACCAACTCTTGCGCACCACACACGAACTGAAACGATGGTAAGTTGAGAATTGTTATTTCTGTTTGTGCAGGGCAATACAGAAATAAAAGAAGTATAAAGTACAAGTCTTTGATAATTATTATTTATTCAAATAGCTTCCTCATTTTTTGGGTAAAAAGAATTGCAAAAGCAAACTAAGTAATTGACCGAAGAAGGCTACGTTTGCGACGGTAAAAATTAAAATCCAGTAAATTAAAAAAAATAAAGTAAATAATAGAAAAATGCGACTTTGACCTTCAATATCTCCAGAACCAGTGGACTCCCAGGTATGTTCTAATAGAAAAAAAATATTCAAATAATGGGTAGAATGGGCTTTCGGCTTCGGAAAGTGTCTTTTACACAATATTATATACTTATACTGCACTATAATATATTAATTGAAAGTGGGGCATAAAAACCTACACTTTGTTAACAGCATACCAGCCCTTCTAAAAACCTCAAAATCCATACTTACACTCCTTCCCTTTCTCCACCTCCATACTCGCTTCCCCAGTGCCGACTCTTCATTTATTTTATTAGCCGACTCCGCGAGGCATCGTAAGTCATTCGTCTAATGCATTTATTTATTTCAGCCGTATCTTTAATTACGTGGACTTAAGAATTAACGAGCGTCAATCCGTGGGACTGCACAGTGCGATATTGTTTATGAATTAATATTTGCATAAGAGATAGATGTATGGCCAGTTCTGAAAGGATATACTTAGAGAGAAAGGAATATCATTTGATATTTTAATTAGTTATTATTGTCTTGTTCTTTATGAGATAATCAATTTCCATGACTATGAACAAAAATGAATAGTCGATGGAAAAATCTTTTCCTACTTACTTTTTACCTATTTGGCATCCCAGAAATAACCACAAAACATAACACATTGTTTGACATTATGAGGATTTTTTTTAAGTTCCTCATAATCATTTCACCCGAAAGACGAAGAAGATAAGGTTGGACATAGGCCTCCCCCAAGCACCTTCACTTCGACCGGTTCTGTGCTTCTCGCATCCAACGGGTTCCTGCGGTCTTCGGTCGCGGCCTGCGGTAAGGTCGTCAGTCCACCTTGTGGGAGGCCTTCCAACGCTACGTCTTCCGGTACGCGGTCGCCACTCCAGAACCTTTCGGCCCCATCGGCCATCTGTTCTGCGAGCAATGTGCCTGCTCACTGCCACTTCAGTTTGGCAATTCTTCGGGCTATGTCTGCTGTATGTATCTGCTTAAAAGGAGGCGCCATTCACCAACAAAATGTAAACAACTAATAGTTATGAAATAAACATTTTTGTATTTTTTTTTGTATGTCGGTTACCTTGGTTGCCCTGCGGATCTCTTCATTTCTGATTCGATCACGCAGGGAAACTCCAAGCATATTTTAGTGTTAAACATTAAAAAGTCCTCGTAATGTCACACAATGTGGCGCGGCAAAAGAGTTTCAGGAAGGACTTGCGAGAGAACCTTGTCCGTCAGTGAGACAGTATGGGCTAAGAAAAAAAGAATGTCACACAAAATTTCATGTTCCACATAAGTATAGGTACCTAAAATATACTGAAAGAAAATCATCATCATCATCTGCCTAGCCTTTTCCCAACTACCTTGGGGTCGGCTTCCAGTCTAACCGGAAACAGGTGAATACCAGTATTTTACATGGAGCGACTGCCAATCTGACCTCCACAACCCAGTTACTGGGTAACACGATACCCCTTGGTAAGACTGGTTGTCAGACTTTCGGGCTTCTGACTACCCGTAACGACTATCAAAGATCGACGATTGACAGCCGGGACCAACGGCTTAACGTGCTTTCCGAGGCACGGAGGAGTCTCGGTATGTAAAGATGGTCACCCATCCACAGACCAACCGCGGCAAGCGTAGCTTAACCTGACCGATCGACCTGTGCGGCTGTTATAAGTATAGGTACCTAAAATATACTGAAATAAAATATACCAAATAATTCATATTCATATATTTATTTGCATTCCATAATGTTGTACGAGGTGTTACGATGGGTTAAAGCTAAGGTACAATTAAAGTCCTTGTAGGGCACAGCAAAAAGTATAAAATTAATTCTTAAAATAAAAATAAATTTCAAATACGTAAGACGAATGTTCGTCTTCCTATATGAGGAAAATTCCTGAAAATATGCACCTCATTTAACTTTTGAGCAATGTGTTAAACCAATATGTATTCATTAGAACGATACCGTATCAAATCGAAACCGTTACTGTTTACTTTGCCAATCGGGGGTACTCCCCACCTGAAACTCCGCCACTGAATACCCCCGGCTGCACTCTTAATTAAAAGCTTTTGTTTACGTGTGCACGAAGTCGTTTCAGCTGGAGAAGAAAACCTCCTTTTTAGGCGGATCAAACACTACAACGCGCCACGCGACGGGTAGAGGAAACGTGTTTTTAATAAAGCTTGTAAAAATCACGCGTTCCCGAGCAATATTCGTTGTACTGTATGATCTCAACTGACTTTTTTTCTGACTGACCGACCCCTTGACAATTCAAAAGTGCCTGTTTATATAGTTTGAGTTTGATCCACCTTACGTAGCCATCTACTATTATAACATCCGTAAATAAAAATTCCATAGTTCCTGAATTGATCTTTGCACTGGCGCTGAAAAGACATTTGCGTATTAACGTATGAACACAAAAATATTTTTACAGCGGATATTTGTATTACTTCTTAGCAAGAGTAATACAAATATTATAATATACTCTTATAATAATTTATGTATATTTGTTTGTCAACGTTTACATAGACGTGATATATTATAAAAGCCTCGACCATTACTCCACAATATACGTAATATTCGTACCTACAATGAGATCCCTAAAACCAATAGGTATTACTTTGGTATGCGTATCTTTTTTACTGAATAAAGATCTTTTTATAATAACGTTGCCAGCTTCGTACCCTTTAAGAACCTCTGGCCGGATTCAATTAGTTTGCGTTTGATTTTTTTTCAGTTACAAGTTAACTGTTCTAATTGGTCCAAATATTTAGGATAGGCGAAATCCACCGGTCCAAGACAGTTCTAGTTTTAAAGCCACAACATCTTTGAAAATGCGACATCTTTCATTTATTAATAAAAAGTTTTTATTAGTAAATTTTTATGTTTTGAAACATAAACAGAGAGGCAATTCTCGTAATTTTAAGAACTTTCACGGTCTGATCTCAGCCTCAAACCATCAAAAATAACTCTAATTTCCCTACGTTTTTGATAAGTTTTTGACATTGATTGTCGCTAAGATGGGATTGCTACAAGATTTTGAACGTTTTTCATTACGGGAATTCGCCTTCGATCATAGGAAATTCCTCATAGGTAGATACACATACTAGACAGGAGCTTCTAAAAAACGCACGGACGCCACAAATCTTTTGATACAGTTCCGTGTTACATTGTGCGTTTGTTTGCTCCGATGTATTTTGCCCTTCTATGTCTATTGGCCTTCAGATGCTACCTCGATTTAACCAATTCCAGCTCCCAAAAGACTCATTAACATTCGCAACAACTGCCCACGGGTCGAAACATCGAGGTCGCGTACACCCGTACACCCGACATTCTATCTACAATTAGGCCACTTAACCCTGCAACTAGGCGCTGTAAACAAATCCGTGCTTTGTCCACCGAGTTAACACTGCACAGCTAAGTGCTGGTCGATCCTTGTTAACGTTTTAGGTTAACAAGACGACCGCGGTGTTTACGCCGACCCGTGTTGGTACAAGGAGGTAGCGCCTTGCTGTTGTGTTTGGTTTAGGGTAGAGGAGGGAGCGGTGGCGGGGGCGGGTGGGGTAGCGATTTGGTTATCATCTTTTGGAACCTACTATACTTTGGAATGGGCAACTAGCTTCATCTTTCTGATTGTCGACTCCTTGACAATTCAAAACTTCCTGTAATTGGTTTAATTGAAATAAATTCTTTAAGTTTTAGCACTCAAATGCGATGGCCATAAAAAACTCAATAAGTACACCCAAAGGATGGGTAATGCACTTTATCACCTAGCTGTGGCGAACAATGTTGCCAAACAGCACCCTAATTGCGTAACACACGATCAATCGGAATCGGTTTCATTTTGACCGTTCAACAACATTCATTGCGTTCGTGTTGAGCAGACAAATTTTTCGAACTTATGAAGCAATGGATTAGCAATTTGCTTCAAAATGATTCTGATTCCGATTGATTGTGTGTTACGCAATTAGGTTGCAGGTCACCAAACAGCTCGATCAGTGTTCAGGAAGGAATTCTAAATTCAGTGGACGACTAAAATAAGGCCGGTTTAAGTTTTTTATTACAGCCCAGTTACTCCAATTCTGTATCAAAATCAAAAGTCATTTATTCAAATTAGGCTGAGAATCAGCACTTTTCGAACGTCAAAATTACAAAAGACAGTCCCCCAAAAACGCCCGCCCTTCACCACTTCCTAGGTGCTATTGCTGGGAAGAAGAAGTGGCGCAACAAACTCCCCAGCAGCACAGCTGTCTGTTCAGTTATAAAATATTTGATACTTGATTGTATACAATACTAGGCATTAAGTAATTATCGAACGCTGTATCGTAACGGAGAGCAGTGGTGGCCCAGTGGTAATGGCTGCGACTTACAAATTGAAGGTGAGGTTCGAACCCAGACAGGCGCTTTACTTTGTGTAAATTATTTAATCACCACTGCTCTCAAAACGGTGGAGGAAAATATCGTAAGCAAACCGGCATGTCCTTGAACCAAAAATTCGAAGATATAAATTACATCTAAAGACCCGCGCTGGGCCTGCGTGGCGGAATACGGCCCACAATCTCTCAAAGAGAGGAGGCCTGGGACCAAGCAGTGGGAACAGTATGGACCTCCACCTCCTATTCTGCCCTTTGTGTCCCAAAACATGCAGTCAAAATTCAATTCAAAATTCCCGAGTTCATACAACCCGAATCTCTTCAAGGCGAGAGTGAATAGGCTTCTTCTGGGCAAGCTCGTTCCACCGTAGATCTCATCCCTGCCTTTGGGCTGGATTGAGGTCAAGAGTGAGCCCATTGTGAAAAAAAAAAAAAAATGTGATCTTTGCGCTGCCATCGGCAACGCCGCCGTGGAAGTGGCAAAATTTGAATGAAAGAAGAATGAAAGAATGAAAGAAAGAAGAATGTTTTTAAACAGATAATAATAATAGTTCATTTTATTTCGCTGTCACAGTTAAAAAAATACTTGTTATATAAAGCACAATTAATAATTAAAGTGTTTGATGGTGGTAAGGCAGCACATAATTGATGATGTACCAACTCCCAAACTAAGTTCAGCTTAGGTTTTGGGAGTAGGTATATGTAAGTAACCTAAACTAAGTTTAGAATCTTCTACTTTATACCACACATGAAAAACTGATGACGTCGATTACAAAACATTGTACTGTACTGTGTACTCAGTCTGAAAATTACCCTTATAATAATATGCTAATTTAACATCCTCTTTAAACTTAATTTAAATTTTAATATATTTTATTACATCCACTTACAAAATTAAATCAAAACTTCTTCGTTAAACCTGTTTAAATAATTGTGAACGCTACTGTAAGCTTCATTTTTGACATAACCTTTCCTTTTGACATTTAAATATTGACAGAACTGTAACCCGATCACAAGTCAAACTCTTATGTCAACAGGGACACTAACTATATCATTGTCTCTGTCCCACATGATGTAAAAGAGAGAGAGGGTAGACTTGTCAAACTGAATTTAACACATCAAGAGCAATGTCACCCGTGGTCGGCTTTAAGTCAAAATTCGGCATTTTCCTCAAACCGCATTATCACATATATGGTAATAGGGACGGGTGCGCGTGCGCCGACATCTGAGCAAACAAACGCACACTACAACACGGAACTGGAAACTGTATCAAAAGATTTGTAGCATACGAGCGTTTTTTACAAGTTTCTGTCTAGTATGTGTTTGGAACTACCTATGAGGAATTTCCTATGATCGAAGGCCAACTCCCGTACCTAATGAAAAACGTTCAAAATGTAGTCGCAATCTAATCTCAGCGACAACCAATGTCGAAAACTTTTAAAAAATGAAGGGAAATTAGAGGTATTTTTGACAGATTGAGACTGAGATCAGACTGTGAACATCATCTGCCTAACCTTTTCCCAATTATGTTGGGGTCGGCTTCCAGTCTAACCAGATGCAGCTGAATACCAGTACTTTACATGGAGCGACTGCCTATCTGACCTCCACAACCCAGTTACTGGGTAATACGATACCCCTTGGTAAGACTGGTTGTCAGACTTTCGGGCTTCTGACTACCCGTAACGACTGTCAAAGATCCACGAATGACAGCCGGGACCAACGGCTTAACGTGCTTTCCGAGGCACGGAGGGGTCTCGGTATGTAAAGATGGGCACCCATCCACAGACCAAACGCGGCAAGCGTAGCTTAACCTGACCGATCGACCTGTGCGGCTGTTATTATTTAGCCACGGGCCTGTGAACATTCTTAAAATTATGAGTATTGCCCCTCAGCTCAAAGCCTTTCAATATTGTTACGCCAATTTTTGGAACAATTTTCCACTTTACACAGAGCTGTCTCAATTCCACTAGGATTTCATAAGATGTCAAAGAACCTACTATAATACCTAATACTCTCAAACTTTCCGAAGTTTTACCACAGAAATAAAATCAATAAATCTCAAGCCCCAGTAGAACAACATTTCGAAACCCTTTTAACTTTATCTCCGCCTAATCTCCAAAGATTAATTTAGAAATGAAAATCATTCCGTTTCGCCGTATTTTGCGCAAAATCTTTTAATTCTAACCTTTCGGCTAACCTTTACAAAAAGGTTACAACAATAAATACAATGGCTATCAGAAACATTAAGTTTTGTTTATCTTATCTTAAAACAGGGACTTGGTACTTGTGGTCAGTTTTAATGCGACAAATGGGTACAAGATTATTACGATACATATCCTTCTGATTGTTTATTATAAGGAAACATTAGGATCTTTATTCTGAAGATACGGTAATGGTTTATTATCTTAAAATATTAAAATTATTAAAAAATTTACAGTCTTAAAATAATAATTATGTTATAAGTATAAATGAAAAATCCTAATCGTCAACGGCAAAACTGCCCAAAAGGCTGGTAGAAATGCCACGTTGTATGGCAATGCTCATCTGATTCTTAGACCAAAAAATAAGCTAGTTCTCTAGTCACGTGAAGAATCGACCAACCTCTTGGCAATGTCTCGAAAAACTAAGTGTGTACTCGGACCCCATTGACATAGTTTCAACCCCAAACGGCTTGAATATAATGTATACATAAGTTCCAATAAGATTGGAAAATTTGCGGCTTCTGAAGATTGAATTTCGTATCACGTTTTTACTCTTTTTATTTGAGTCCTAACAGGGCCCTTTTATAAAAATGTCTTACTTCAGTGGCTGAGCCAAAGATTATCCTGTGTGACGACCTTAACAATTTTCTATATTTTTGTGTCGAAAATATCAAATCTTCCCGTCTTCACGGACATGACGGTCTTGATGGACTTGTTTTTGACATTGAGTGTCGCTGAGATGAGATTGCGACTAGATTTTGAACGTTTTAAATTCCGGGAATTACCTTCTGCTATTTTGTTGATAAAATGTGTCGACGTTCCATATTTTGACTGGCCTCATTTTTTCCCATTAAACTCCAAGTGAAAAATCTTACGCGAATATTGAAATTTAATAAGATTTCTATTCCTTTGATGATACCGAATAATTTCAATGAACTCATTATCCTCTTCCTTTATTCCAAGACTAGTTTAATGAACAGTTTAAAACATCCGCTTTATAAATGAGTTATTCGATGCGCACGCGTCGCTTTGCAGGTGGTCTCTCTATGCAAGTTTATTTAATGTTGTCATTATTATTTTGAACATTAATTTGATTTAAATATTGCAAATACTTATTATATTTAATTGCATTTCAGATCAGTTATCTTTTTCAGTTATAAGATACTGAACTGTCGCCAGCTATACAAGAAAATAACTAAAAAAGAATCTATTTCTCCATACATTTTAGTTCGCCTATACTGGAGAAAATGTATAGCCAATGCTGATTTATTTTCGCAATTTCAGGGTTTTCGAGACTTTTTCATGAAATATCAATCAACAGCGTTATATGAACTTAGAGTGTTGTATTGATGATTTTAATGATTATAATTCTGTAAATACATACTTGTTACGGTCGGATACGGATTTACTTATATTTTGTTCCACATACAACTTGACACTGACCAGCAAATTGCAAAAAAAGTAAGAAAAGTAAAATCTATGGCTCTTCCCCTTAAATAAAAAAAAGATTTTTTAAAAATGGGTATTTTACCAACATTTTTTGCCTATCGGTTACTTAAAACTCTCCTCCAATCACAACTCGTCTCCAAGATCCAATTAACTCTTCAATTTTATCAGCAGTGTACAATGAGTGGCTCCGACGTCCCGAACATAACCGAAGACAGCCGATATCTGCCGAGTTATTAATTGAGCATTGTGGGCACGCGTAATGGGACGTGCGCAAGAGCACTCCGCTGTTATCTTTATGAAGACGCATGAGCGAAGTAAGTGGTCTTACTATGAGTGTGGTTAAGTCTGGTGGAAAGTGCGTGAGAATAGATTAGGTTAGCCTCTGAAAATGATCTCTTTTCTCGGGTTTAGGCAGAAATTACAGAATGCTACCTGCTATCGCATCATACTTACATATTTACTCCTTTCGCTTCGTTTACATTCATACATCTGGTCCTACAAGCACCCCGATGGCGAGTACTATGCTCCTGACCTTTCTGAAGAACATCACCAATAAGGTCACTTTATGTCATTTTAGGCCATCCGGACCGATGGCCGGTGGAGCAGACGAGTCCTTTTTTTTTTTTTTTGAGGATGGGTAATCATCAAATGACCCCTCCCGCTCTGGGTGGAGCAGCAAGGAGTGTCAGACTCTTACTGACTAAACCCCACCAGTGTTCCTTCCTTAGCCCTTTATGTTCCAGGGCAGCGGTAACCCTTTCGGACGATCCCGCTACCCTGGCAGGCTTCGGCCCTATCGGACCCCGTCACTTGTGCTGACATCTCTTTGAGGCGCGCGTGAAACACATACGCGCCGTCCGGCACGGGCCTGGTCCTGATCGGACAGTGAGTTACCCATTACTCGGACGAGTCCTGGAGTGGAGACCGCGTTTCGGCAAGCGTAGTTTGGGACGCCCCCCAGCTAACTAAAGAAGGTTGCTGGGACGGACTGGATGCGGAAGGCGCAGGACAGGGTGTTGTGGCGCAGCCTTGGAGAGGCTTATGTCCAGCAGTGGACTGCGATAGGCTGAGTTGATTGAGGGCGTCCCCTCCCGTCCATACTTCTGCAAGTACATAATCAGCCTATAATGTTCCCTTTGCTGGGACACAGACATCCTATCGGTGACAGAGAGTAGGCCGTAATCTGCCACGCGAGCCCAGTGCGGTTTGGTTGATGTCACATTTCTTCGAATTTTTGGTTCTAGGACATGCCGGTTTCCTCACGATGTTTTCCTTCACCGTTTTGAGAGCAGTGGTGATGAAATAATTTACTCAAAGTGAAGCGCCTATCTGAGTTCGAACCTACGACCTACAACTCATAAGTAAGTTGCGGCTGTTGCCACTAGGTCACCACTGCTCCTCAAGTACAGACGCCAGCAGGTTAAGCTAACCAAAACTGTCAAACTTTCTCAATCAACCTTGAACCTTAATGCTATAACGACAAAGTTTAAAATCTATTAAAGAAATTTGACAGATTGTAGTAGCTTGATGGGCTGGCGTCTGTACTATTGTTTAAATCAGAAGTAGGTTCTTATTTCCAAAAGCTCATTTCAAAACGTTCCTATCTTCAATCGAGGACCCAGAGTAAGGTCATCAACTGAAATCTATAATTTAGCAATCATCTGGGGCAGTTACGATGCGGTATGTCAGCTCGACTCAGGGCAGCTATAACATTGGTCGTATCTTGTGACCTTCGCGACCTGTACGACCGAGGTGACACCTGTTTGTTTTCAGCTTTATTATCAGGAAGCGTAAGGCCTAATGTCGCTTTAACAGTATCTGTTGTGCGTGTAAACTTTACCGCTAGTAGGTTAGTAGTTAGCTTTCTAGACTCTCGGTCAGATAATTTGGAATTTATCTCGTCTACGGCTGATTTTACCAGTCTAGGTATCTTGTATCAGTGGAATAAAGTTTACGTCTGATAAATTCAAATTCGCAGGACAGCAAGACAAAGCAAATTCACAATTCAAATTAACAAGACTTGTAGGTATAAATGTCCTGTCGAATTTGCCCTAAGTGTATACTAAGGGCAAATTGGACCAAACAAAGTAGTTTAAGTTACGACTTAAATTGGAAAAATAAACCGATAATGTATGTTTTTTTTGGAACGAAGTTCCTTATCGCGCGTTGCGAAAGAGGGCTAGACGGAAAAAATTAAGACCAAAAGTTGGAACGACACTTTTTGCTATAGTTGTAAGCCGTGCGGCGTGCGCGTTTCTCTGTCTGTCTCTCTCTCTTTTATAGAAAGCAAGCCAGTTATACTTCGTTCCATCCGAGTGTCCCTTGACACCTCTCAAGTTTTTTTTTTAAATAATCCCCACACTAGGAATTACTCCTGTATCGTGGGTGCGTTTTACACAAACAGCCAGACCCGGAAAAAGTTACCTGTAGGCAATAAAAATATTTGTTCCGTGCGGGAATCGAACCCGCGACACGCAGCGCAGCAGTCGATGGCTCACCCACTGCGCCAACCGTGTCGTTGTTAGTTTTGATAACAGACTTACCGCTAAAGTTTAACGTCAATGAACCTCATGTCATAAAATATTAGATACGTTTCGCTGGAAAACTTCTAACGGCTAGGTACAACATCTTTTACCGTGCCGTATCTTCATCAACTACCTAAATGTAATCCTAACCAGCGGGGTAATTGCGTAACACACTAACAGCAGTACTGGCTTTTTGACATTTCAACGACATCCATTGCGCTTTTAACGTTGTTGAGCAGACAAATATTTCGAACATATGAAGCAATCGATTAGTGATTGATATTGTAATTAGGTATTTATTAATATACAAATTAGAATTTGTTTTATACCAAGTAAAATATCGAACTACCGTTAAAGTCTAATGTAAAAAAATAAGTGGAAAATCTTTTTCTAAGGACCCATTAGACTGAGAACTCAGTCCACTTATAATAACTTACATAAGATATTTGTACAGGTAATTCTTAGAATATGTAACAGACGCGTAGGCTGTGACGTCAAACATGTCAAGTTTGCTTTCGTACCGTTGTTTGCGCTTGCGCACCGCTCCTGTTTGAATACGATTTTGTTGGAAAATAACTATAATAATTATCACGTTTATTTGGAAGGTCAGGTTTTACAGCAATTCTTGTATCATTTCTTACGACTTTTTGGTCAGAACGATTAGTACATTGAGATTATATTTCATCAGTCATTAAATAATTTATTTATGGGGATAAAAATATAATATGAACTAGATAAAGTTCTAATACTAATTAAACTAACAAACTACTAAGTATAATAAAAATATAAGATCCTATTCTAACTAAAACAAACCAATTGTAAAAAAAGATAAAACTGACCCCTTGTAAGATATGCGCGTTCGCGAACAAACTGTTCAGCTTTATTATTAGTTTAGATACTTAGATAGATAATGTTTTTACGTTCTCGTAGGTAGTTCAAAATGCTCTATTTAATTTACCTACTCCCCGTAGATATTTGCAAAGTTATACGTAGCAGAGACGAAGGCATGTCTCTCGAGTATTTTCACATGTCAAGTTTGCCTTTGTACCGTTGTATGCGTTTGTGCACCAACAAACCACCGCTCCTGTCACCTCCTGCCGTTTGTTCAAATATAGTTACTTTGTAGAAGGAAATCTGTGTTATTTCTACCTCTAAAGAACAAACAAAATGTTTTCTTGCGGTTACAAAATAAAAGTTATAATCTTTACACAATAATTTTAATATTTACAGAACTCTTAATTGTTTGCTATCAGTGTCTTTTATAGGAAATAACTGACGATATAAACGTGACAAATTGAATTTCTACCATTGATAAAGTTATAGCCAAGCTGTCATTTGTGGATCTATGACAGTTGTTACGGTTCGTCAGAAGCCCGAAAGTCTGACAACCAGTCTAACCAAGGGGTATCGTATTACCTAGTAACTGGGTAGTGGAGGTCAGAGGGGCAATTCTCGTAATTTTAGGAACGTTCTCCATCGTTTTCGTAACCATCTCACCGTGAAAACTTATGTGTAATGAGCGTGGAGTGAGCTGTCATTCCAACTAATGCTAGGGATTGACACTATTGACAGCTCACTCTAAGCTCACTTCACCTTTTCACAGTGAGATTTTTACAGAATCGATCGGCTAATCTCAGTCTCAATCTGTCAAAAATACGTGTAATTTCCAAAACCAAAACTCAGCTAAAATATTTTCTCGTACACAAAATTTATGCGTAGTTCTTATTCCTAGGTCAATTAGGTACATAATATTATTTATTTATGTAACTAATCTAAATAAGTTGACATAAACTAAAACGTAGCTTCTGCGGCGGCTGCCGCCTCGTATTTACACACGTCCATCTTTACGTGTCGGTATTCTGCAAATAATGAAAATTAGATGATTTACGTTTTCATGTTTACTTCAGTAAAAATGCGTGTTGTTATGTTTGACATGTATAAGAAATAACCGTAAGTCAATTGAATATTTAATGCCGTTTGAAACGCTTTCATAACTTAAAGTAAATAATTTGGTTACCAAACTGTGCTTTGGTAGTTTGGTAAGCAGCTGTTGGTATCTGATCCCGTTGCCCAGTATAATCTTACATAAATATTGTTGTGCGCTGTGTTATTTACCTGATACACGTCCCAGTGCGATTAGTTAACAAACATTTAGCGTTTTTCATATCTACCTTCTAGAGCAGGAAGCTAGCTAGATAGAAGATAGATATTTAACCAAACACGGCAGATATTTCACCACTAGGTGACGACAACATATCCTCATGTTCTTAGATACAAAATTGTTTTAGAACTTGTACTAATTGTTCTGACCATCTTGCCGAAATATTCTTGGTTTTACTTACGTTTCTTCTCATCACAGTTGTATTCGAACAGATCGCAGTTGTCGCTGAACATCCTGGTGATACCCAAGGAGTCCTGCCCGCAGATGGGCACGAAGTCGTGCTGGCACTGGTCAGCCATTTTGCAGAAATTTATTACCTGTCACAAAAGAATAGTTCTAATGAAAGAGGAGAAAGTAAGAGATTAGAGGAGGTTTTATCCAATAATAGAAGTACCTACCTACAATAACTAAAATCATGACAGGTAATTTCATTCTCATCTGGGGTAGAAGTTACAAACCAATTGACTTGATAAAAAAATGTGGAGTATTCCTTGATGATCACAATATTTGAAAGCGAGTGTTCTTTGTAAACTTGCGTGTACCTTCTAAACTTGCCATTAGGCTTCAAATAATGCCAAATGTTAATATTAACACAAGCTGTAACTAAGGTCGATCACACACTAGAACGTATCACGCGAAGATAACTTGACCCCACTCGCGTGATTGTTAACATACAAATTCAATAAAAACGCGGGGAATTTTGTTCCATTTCCCGCACCTCGACAATCAGTCAAGTAATCAAAATATTTTATTTCACATTAACCTACATACATGGGCACTTATGAAACGTCAGAAGCTAGGTGCACGGTTCCAATTGGTCGTTTCCTATGGAGAAGAGTCAGCAAGAAACACCACAGTTACTCTTTTAAAATTAATCGTCGCGTGGCGCGTTGTAGTATGTGAATCGCATAAGTACAAAAACATTTTTCAGGTCGCATATACAATTTTCTTTGTTTCCCGTTGTGGCGTGAAAACTCTCGACCCGGCGCTATTCGTTTAGAGACTATGTCAAGAGGTGCGGCACGTAAAGTTTTTATGAACATTATTATTTCTTATTTTAGGAACAATAGGCGTACTATGGCGTTATTAATTTGAAGGCATTAATTCTTCTTCTTCATGTCGGTCGATGGTACTCTTTCTCGTAGTTTTCATCAGGGCCAAATAACAATAACGACTTCTCCAAGGGCACCCACCAGCTTTCCAAGCCCGCCCTTATTGTCACCTCAATAAATATTGGAAGCATTGTCTAATAATTTCATCACCACTGCTCTCAAAACGGTGAAGGAAAACATCGTGAGGAAACCGGCATGTCCAAAAACCAAAAACTCGAAGACATGTGACATCTACCAACCCGCACTGGGCCCGCGTGGTGGATTACGGCCCACCCCCTCTTACCGAGAGGAGGCCTGAATCCCAGCAGTGGGAATGTTATAGGCTGATTATGTTATTAATCTAAGAGTAAGTAGAATGAATGTTACCGGTTCTAGAGGAAAGAAGTAATCTTCAGCTTCTATTTCAACGTGCGACCACACCTCTGCTGCTAAACCAATTATTACTAAACCTAAAACAATTAATAAAACATAATTCTGTATTAAAAAGATTTTAAGAAATGAAGAAAATACGTCTATTTGCGGAAAACATGACGCAGAGAAAGAACACAAACACAAAAAAATTACAAGTTTGGGGAAAATATGCGTCACATTTCACGCAAAACGGCCAGCATAATGCGAAGATCCTATGCAAGATAGAGCTCCAGTGCTGGTTTGGTTATGATTCAAATCAAAAAGATGTTTCAAAAAGGCTTTTCAAAATGTCAAGATAATCGTCATGATGTACGAAATTGCGTCTAAGATTTAAAGAAATTAAATGGCTGCTCCTTCACTACCGAAGACTTCCAAGTCGTTTCAAAGTATGTATGTACAATTATACCAAAAAGAAAAATAATATCATAAAACTTACTAGTAAAAACTTTTCTAAATATCATAGTGGCACGGCCACTTCGGCGAACGAACAACAATGATCTAGGTGAACAATAACCTCTTTTGTTTACGTTGGTTAAGTTAAACTATGGCTGTGGGACAGGAAATTATAACAACATACACATAATATTTAAGCGTATGCCTAACGTGCAATATTTGGCAGGGATGGTCAACATTTTTATTATTATCAGCCTGTGATGTCCAACTGCAGGGCAAGGCCTCCCTACTCTCTTTCCACTTCTGTCTGTTTAAAGCTGCTAAGGAACAGTTATTGTTGGAGTCCAGCTCATCCCGCCATCTCCGGCTTCGTTTTGGCGTTCTATCAGTTTTATTTTGTTTTTGCCCGGCTCCTAAGAGTCCTAGCTTGATGTTAAATAGCCTATATCCTTCTTCAAGAATTGGGCTATCAAATGTGAAAATATTTTTGAAGTCCGACTGGTAGTTCCTGAGATTAGCGCGTTCAATAAACGAACAAACTCTATAGCAGCATGATACAATTTTGGGAGTTGGTAAACTTTACTCAGACCCCATGATGAAGAAAGAGAAAGGTCGATTACAGATTGCAGCAAGGAGAACAATGGCGATGACCTAACAAAGTTTTTTTTTTAGGTAGTTAGCAGCAATTGAATTATACCAATGAAATTAAATAAAGTCTTTAATTTATTTCTGTAAGTAGATCTTTTACACGTCTAGAAGTTGTTGGCCAATATTTTAAAACTAGATGTCACCGGCTGACTTATCCCTGAGAAGAAATGCCAAAACAAACTCAGAGGTCATGGCTTCTATTATGATTAGATTGGATGCATCTGGTGGGAAGCTCCTCAAAAAATTCTTTATAGCACTGGGTGACCTAAACCCGCCTTTTAAGTCACGCTTTTCTGTGGCTTAAGTAGTCCATTTTTACACAGAAAAACGTGACTTAAGTGCGGGTATAGGTCACAAGAGCTATAAAATAGTCTACGATACGTGTGACTTAAGTACCACATTATTACACGCCGTGCATTAGTTTACTATTTTGAAACAGTTGTGCACCCCTGACAATGGTAGTTCTAAAACCAACAAACATTGGTCTCTAACTAGTTTATGGTCCCATAACTATTACTGTGCGGATTGTTATCATTCAAGCATTCCTGCGATACCGGAATGTGGGTAAAGATAACTGAAATATTTGTTTTTTGTAAGTAAAAGTTATATATTTTCCTCCTTACATTTTTTCCTATCTATTGCTGTACGTTGCCAATCTTTTAGAAAAGAATTGAAAATCCAACAGTGGGCTTTCCTAACGTGCTAGCGATGGACTCTGTTGGATTCCCAACCCTCACCTCAGCGCCGAGAGTTGAAAATTCAGAACACTAAAGAAGTAGTGCACTAGATTTGGTTTTTTTTAAAATCCTAATTCACGTGCTTAACAAGTTGACTTCTACACGTTTATGCCCTAATGTTTTTTTGTTCCGATCATTAATTAATAATGATCGGAACAAAATAGCAGTAGAGCCAGGCTTGCATCTGAAGGCTAATTCTCGTAATTTAAAACGTTAAAAATCTAGTCGCCACTCATCTCGGCGACCAACAAATGTCAAAATCTAGGGAAATTAGAGGTATTTTTGACAGATTGAGACTGAGATCAGACTGTGAACGTTCTTAAAATTACGAGAATTGCCCCTCTGATTATTTTAATATTAAATATTTTCATTACCCGTTGGATGCGAGAAGCACGGAACCGGTCGCAGTGGAGGTGGGGGAGGCCTATGTCCAGCAGTGGACGTCTTTCGGCCTCAAATGATGATGATGATGATTTTCATTACAGGTGTATTATTGCTGCTCAAAAATGTATCACATGTCAGCTGCCATCTTCCCAGCTACATGTCAACTCCATCGGTTAGTATTTTTACACTTTCTTTCATATTACCTATCAAACTACCTTTTGCCAGCGGCCTCGCAGCTGAAATTATCACACGGGAATGTACGACCGGCATAAAAATCCTGCGTCCAGAAGCCAGGCCATGGTCTGCGCGTATGCCTTTCATCAAAATTCGTTCAGCCGTTGAGACGTTAAAAGGTTAACAGACAGACAGACAGAGTTACTTTTGCATTTATAATATTACCAGCTGTGCCCCGCGGTTTCACCCGCATAAGTTTCGACCTCGTGGGAATATCGGGATAAAAAGTATCCTATATGTTAATTCTGGTTATAAACCATCTGTGTGCCAAATTTCATCCAAACCCGTTCAGTTTCTGTGTGAAAGAGTAACAAACATCCATCTATCCATCCAAACAAACTTTCACGTTTATTTAAATATTAGTAGGATTATAGAAGGATGGATTGTTATTAACAACTGTGACGTATAAGGGACTAATCACACTTATTCAGCTCTATTCAGCCTTTGTCATTCGTTGTTTTCTATGGACAAAGTGTAGTTAGCCCCTAACTCTTCTTACCGCTAATTTGACACCATGCCCTTTGCATTTGTTACGGCATCAAATTCAATTAAAAATTTATCTTTTCAATCATAAAAATCTTAATTTTACTCCGCAGAACAAAGTTGAGCAATACTGTTTACAGTCAGAGACTTGTATTCACGACACGATTCAGATCTGTGGCAAGATGGGAGACGAGAAGAGAACGTTCCTGGACCTGTGTGACTTGCTGGAGTATGCCTGTGACACTAATCAGAGTATGTACTTCTACTACCTTCTTCTTCGATCAATAATAGTACTAGATTCCCGATAAGCGCTTCAAAAACGGCCCGAAAAATAAGACCTCAAATACTTTTGTGGTCTTATTTCAAATTAGTATGTTTTTAACCTTATTACGTAGACCTTAAGTTTCATTTTAGAATAAATGACTAAAAATTAAAAAATTGAATGATTTTATTTTCAAGCGGCATTTTAAATATATTTTGCAATGGTAATTAAACTTTATGTTTAAGCATTAAGGTTTATAATAAACTAAAGTTGTTAATATGATTAAACTTTTTTCAAAAAAATGTAGATGTTTACGTATGTGCAAACGTGGCCACTTGAGCGACTGATTTTTGTTCCTGATCCTTAATCTAGTACTATTATTGATCGAAGACCTTCTTCGTCTTTTTTGTTGTGGATACCTTTGATGGTTGTCAATGTATAGTATAGGTACCCACTTCCAAATACTGTTTTCGTCTTCATTGCATTATTATAACGATCCCACTGCTGGGACACAGGCCTCCTCTCGGTGAGAGGAAGTGGGTCATAATCTACCACACGAGTCCAGAGCGAGTTGGTAGATATCACATGTCTTAGAATGTTTGGTTCTAGGACATGCCGGTTTCCACACGATGTTTCCCTTCACCGTTTTAAGAGCAGTTTCATTGCAGCAGACTTTTAATTGTTCCTTCAACTCAGTCTCTCTTACCGGGACTTGGAGCACCTAAGGGTGGTCCACTTCCTGTGCTATGTAGGTACCTTCGCAAGAAGGATGCAATCCTGGATATTGGAACGAAGTTCCTTATCGCGCGTTGCGAAAGGGGGCTAAACGGAAAAAATTAAGACCAAAGTTGGAACGACACTTTTTGGTATAGTTGTAAGCCGTGCGGCGTGCGCGTGTTTCTCTGTCTCTCTCTCTCTCTCTCTTATAGAAAGCAAGCCAGTTATACTTCGTTCCATCCGGGTGTCCCTTGACACCTCTCAAGGTTTTATTAATTAAGAGTTTTTCGAGTAAGGGCTGATTCTATGTTTTTGTCTGTAATTTGTATGGTGATATATAATAAAGAGCATTCTATTCTATTCTGATTTTTCCTTTAACGATAACTTTTATCCGAGGAATAAAACTGACATTTGACAGTTTTTGCATGAGATAACTGTCAAAATTTCAAAATTATTCCTCGAATAAAGTCATCAGATGATTCATAAATAATGCGAAAACAATCTGTAGGTATCTTATACGGTTTTGAATTCACGCCCAGAAATGATAATTTTGAGGCATATTTATGTTATTTTGTTTTTCAGTATACACACACGTCGACGATATGGAAGGCTGTCCTTTACCCAGGGAGCCACGCTGAAAGATGAAACGAGAGAGCAAAAAAAATGCAGTTTAAAATTAAAATAAAGTCTAAGCAATAGTAAACTTCTTGATTTAAATGGACTGATGAAGCCATTCGCCAATGAACACAACCTAGTATAACATAACTAGCTGTGACCCGCGGTTTCACCCGCATAAGTTTCGATCCCGTGGGAATATCGGGATAAAAAGTATCCTATATGTTAATCCAGAAGGCCAATTCTCGTAATTTAAAACGTTCAAAATCTAGTCGCAGTCTCATCTCGGCGACAAAGAAACGTCAAAAACTTGTCAAAATGTAGGGAAATTAGCAGTATTTTTTGACAGACTCTTCTTCAGACTGTGAAAGTTCTTAAAATTACGAGAACTGCCCCTCTGATCTTTTCAAACCTAACATTTTTATCCAACCAAAATTCGAAGACGACGACACATAAAGTACATCAAATTTTTTTTTTTCTTAACACCAAGATGACCTCATCAAAACTTCCGGAGACGAGACCCTATTTTTTACTTGGCGACAAAGAAACGTCAAAAACATGTCAAAATGTAGGGAAATTAGAGGTATTTTTGACAGATTGAGACTGAGATCAGACTGTGAACGTTCTTAAAATTACGATAATTGCCCCTCTGGCTATAAACTATCTGTGTGCCATATTTCATTCGAATCAGTTCAGCAGTTTTAGCGTGAAAGAGTAACAAACATCCATCCATACAAACTTTCGCATCTATAATATTATATAGTCGGATATCACGCCTGTTATCCCGAAAGGTTAGGCAGAGGTAACGTATACATATAGTACACACGGCTACACATTAAGCTATACATTTCCAGTTTTAGCTGACCTCGCATTGTATATGTTTTTCGTACAATCAAAAGTCAGCTTATACTAAGACAAAGAAAAGACAAATTGTTACTAACTTATTATTACTAACAATGTATGGACTGTAAATGTCTGAATTAAATCTTTTTTTTTTTTTTTTTATACTGGTTATGTATAGCTTGATGTGTAGCCGTGCGTACACGCATATTTCTATGTGTTATGTTTAAGTCTCATGTGTAATAGGTGTCTATTGCCATCAACCAGGCTCAATCCGCGACAGACAAACCCAATAAGCACTTCGCCTGACCCGGGAATCGAACCCAGGAACTCATCTTCAGCGGTAGCGCTTGCGACTACTAAAGCAACCTAGGGTTGAACGTGGACTAAACACATTAAAAAAAAAGTCCACGTTCAACCGCCCAGGGGTTAAACATGGACAACATTTAGGGATTGAATATGGTCGGGGGTTGTGGTTGTTGAACATGGACTAAACCAAATACATAGGTCGTTAAAGACAATATTTGTTTTAGAGACCATTTTTCCTTTCCTTAGATCCCTCCAAAGACTATTTTCAGGCGACCTATGGTATGATATTCATCCTAATCAACCCGTCGTTACCCCATGGTCAAAGTCAAATAATTTATTTCAATTAGGCACATAAAAGGCACTTTTGAACGTCAAAAATAAAATTAAAATAAAATTGATTCTAGTCGCCCCTTCCAAAAGGTAGTTTTCGTATAGAGAAGAATGGGCAAGAAACTCCACCGTTACTCTTTTAAAATGTTTTACAATATTTTGCATACATTGATTATATAATTATATGTGAAGACGATACACACATGGGTGGGATACACAGCTATACGACTCTACTATATTTTGAATTTTAAATATCAATTGTACTGTTTATTTTATAATCTTAATTTTCATTCTAATGATAATTTAGATTTTCATTTTTGATTCTAATTTCGATTATTATTTTGCGTCTTACTTAATGTTTTGTTTTTTGTTTCTAATAATTTTTTTCTATCTCCACTACGATCTTGTTAAAACGTAATATTTAGGAAGCTATTTTTTATGTAAGTGCTGTGTACGCCTGCAAATGACCAATTCACCATAACGCAATGCTGTAAACTTACCTCAGAAGGGAGTAATAGAATTGAAACAACGAATAAATCAACGCAATAACAATATTTATTATAAATTATTCAGCATAGTTTAGTACATTTTTATATTATTTACTAACCTTAAGCTTATCACTCTGGTGCCTCGTTCAAGACTGACTCCTGCTGACAACTTGCTAACTGACAATTCACTTCAATGTCAAAATGATTTTATAACTGACAGTGACTTTTGAACGATTTAGTATGACACAACATAACTCAACTATAACAAGCTTGTCCATGGACTGTTTTCTACAATATTACTAATACAAATCTACCCTCGCATAAATAAGTCCTGTTACAATGCTTATGTTATTTTTTACTATGTTAATGTTTCTAGTGAATAGGTCGGTAGTGTACCTAACAAATAAGATAAAATACACTATAATGCGACCTAACAGGGTGGTCATCAGCGTCAGTCTTACTCCTGCATAAACTCTATTACAATACTAAAAAGCTCTGCAATCTTAATAAAACGCAGAAATTACAACACAAATTATAAAATACCAGACTACACTCAGACGTACAACTTTTTAAGAGAAAAAGAATCTTTACTTAAATATGTGTTTAAGTATCATTACTGTAATGTGCTTCGGCCTGACCTGAGATCGTTAGAGAAGGAGGGATGTATGAAAGGTTACGTGTGTGGGAGGGAGAGGGGCATAGCTCGAAGGTTGACCGGGTAACAGGTTGTAGCAGACAGAATAAGTATAGCGAATGCAGTAAGGTACGGGCGCATCGGCGCATCTAAGATACGATGGTACGAAAATAATCGGGGGTTAACGGCTGGTTAAAAAAATTGCGTTGTGATTTTTTTATGTGGGATTTGATAAACTGTGATGATTGGATATGATGTAAATAAATCGGCTTTCATAATGGAATAGGAAGATACTTCTATTTGGTTTCCAATTACAATTACAGAAAATGCCGATAATTTTTAATGTGTTTTACATTTTGCGCTTGCGTGATGTTGGCGGCCTTCTGCCAGAGTTGCCAACACCCAAAAACTATATTTTCTTAAAATCAATTTCGGAGTATTAGTCCTTTACGCTCACAGTTGGTATGTTACAATTACTAATTATCCTGTTAAAATCTCACCATAATTTTACAATCGGTTTATTGCGCACACATACAATTAGATTTTATGAGAGCACTTGGCTATGGATTAAAAATAATATAGAATAGTTTGGTCAATGGCGCAGATTCCCTTGTTCAAAAACTAAAATAAATTTAAGTTCAGTGCATCTTTTTCTTTATATTTCATTAAAAAAAGGACAGAAGATAAATATTAGTTAAGTCCTGTCAAATCAGTCAGTGCCTGACGTAAATTGACGTATTTTTAGTAGCCATGTATTTAATCACGTCTAAACTGTCTATGGAATATGTTAATTTGACAGGACTAAACTAATATTTATCTTCTGTCCTTTCCTTAATTAAATAGAAAGAAAAAGATGCACTGAATTTAACTTTAGTTTAGTTCATGGGAATCGGCGCCAGTGTCTCATTACAAAAAGAATTTCATTAAGTTGAAAATAGATCTTATAAGGTTCTACACTGTTGACTGATACTGCCGTAAAACTTAGGTAGGTGAGCAATCAGGAAAGAATTAATATTTGATTAATTACAAATCTCAATAACGCTAGCACTCACATCATTCGCAGGAAAACACGCGTTGCACACAGAAAACTTAATCCCAACCAATTAATATTAATAACTTCCTTCATATCATTTCTATAATTATAATCCACTAAAAATGTAATAGCGTATTTTATGTGAAAATTATAAAAAAAAAACGTAACTCGATTTAAAAGTTAAGGTTACAGTGTAACCGGTCCGTCTTGCCCGTGAGAAAGCTACAATTTGAACAAGCCATAATTAGCGACTGGGGTATTAAATCACGGGCACTGGACGCCCCCCTCCCGACCCCGCGCCCCCTCGGCTGCGCGGGCGCCGGCCCGTTCGCAACGATTCCATCGATTAGACCGATTTGAGGTCAAGTTTCAACAGGTGGAATTGTCGGGTCAAGGACACCTGGACAGACGGAAATTATATGTTTCCGTGATCTAGATTAAGGAAGGGTTGCGGAGGATGTAGTGTGTGAGATTAAGAAGATATTTTGAAGTCAATTATAAGTTTTTGTTAGAAGACATTGATTGCCTTTCTAAGTTTAAACATGAGTCAGCTAATCAGTATGAGCACCGCAAGTTGTATCAGCGTTCTTTAAATGAAGCTTCACTTGTTAAGACCACCGGCGGTTGAACCTTCGGAAAATCCATTGCTCTACCTATTTCCAATATTGAAATCTCCGTATCGTTTGGTTTCAAACTGTTTTACTGTAATTGGAAAATAAATAAAATTACGTCTTTGTGAAATAAATTGATAGCATCCTTGTATTTGTAAAGAAACGAGACAGTGCGACCACCTAACCATTAGCTGATAGCGATTTTTAGGAGGCCCTACCTTAACAGTGGATGTTTCAATTTACAAATGGCGATAATACAATACAGCGGATATAAACTGTATGTTAAAATAATAAAATAAACAATTGTACTAAAAATATACTATGAAAATATATATGAAAACGGTTATAACCTAACTGTGATAATATGTTGGTATAAAAAACATGATTCTAGATAAACATGCAAAAGAAAGTAATTTGAATATAAATAAACACAACAATCACAACACGGAATCCGTGAGATCGGTCAAAGTTGACTTATTAGAAAGCTGTCCTACAGCTGTGCAGACGACGATATATTTTGACTGAACAGTAATTTGTACACTATCTGCATATAGTATAACTTCACGCCTGTAATTCACTGAAAGAGAAGGAAGAGGATGCACCCACATTTGGCCAGATACTTAAATCCCATGAAGAGTGTCTCTTGCCATTAACGGAGCAATACAGACCACGGGTTTCTCTTGTGAATTTCTTTATTGTTTTCCGCGATTTCGTCTGCGATCCAAGATGAAAAGTAGCTTATGTCCTTCTCCAGGTCATGGTCCACCTACGTACAAATCCGTTTAGCCGTTTTGGACAAACACACAAGCTCACTTTCGCATTTATAATATTAGTTAGGATTGCATAACATTGCGCGACTCCAGGAACTAATCTAGAAACACAACAACAGCAACAGTTTAGCAGTCAGGGGGCCTACTCCGAAGTGCAAAGTGCGAATGTTCGGATCGGACAGACACATGGCCGAACCGAATATTATTAAAATATGCGAAAAAAGATCGGATCGGCTCAATTGTGTCGGGACCATAGTCAATATTCGAAAGAGTGTAGGAGTGTAGGATCGGAACCGACTGAACCAAATAGTAACTTCGTAGCAGGAAATAGCCGAACATTCGGCCGATACTATTTCGGAGTAGGCCCCCAGGTTTGCAACTGCTATATCAACGAGGCAGCAAAACTTCACTATCTATTTCTTCCCAATATTAACGTTCCTTTACTTGGTATTTTAAATTCTGTTGGCTTTTAAATATAAACTGGATCGCTGCGGTGCTGAAAAAGCTCTTTACACCTTACGATCCGATCTTTCGCACGAAGTCGTAACTTGTAAGGATTTTGAACGAAAGCTAAGATTACATTTTTTGGCTGCTTTTTGCGTCATTTCTATTGAGTTTCCGATTCCTCCTGTTTCTTTATACTCTTGTTGTTTCTGTCAGTACTTCTAATAGGATTAGATAGATCGAAATGACAACTCTCTTGTCTGCGGAGAAACTATTTATAACAATTACAGCTCTATTTTGTCCTACAATTTGTTTTCTTTTTAGATGTAGGTATCATCCATATCGGAAGGTGTGAAGACACCTATTGCTTTTGTTTGCGGAGTACGGGCAGGTAAACAGGACGAACGCACCGGCCGACAATCGCGCCATCTGCCACCACGCCCAGCGACCCCGCGACCGCTGCCAGGGTTGGCACATGCTGACCACTGGGTGACCAATTTAGTGGCATCATCTTATTTCGTACCCTAATTTAGTAATAGGATACGAAATAGGATGATTTGTACCTTGTCAGATATCTCGACTTGGAATGTTAGGTGGAAGGAGATATAAAGTAGGTAGGTAGGTATTCTATGGAATAATTTATGACCGTCAGACATGATTTTAGAAATACCATTACATTGGCGCCGATTCCCATGTTCACAAACTAAACTAAATTTAGGTTCAGTGCATGTTTTTCTTTCTATTTCATTAAGAAAAGGACAGAAGATAACATATAAGACCAAATAATAAAAAATGCCTGGTATTTCTTCTTCCAAAGGAATTTCATTATTACGCTGCGATTAAAACTCAAAATGATAGAAAATTTTAGTTACTTATGTGGGTATAAAATCAATGTTACTATAGCTAGTTGGTAACTAGTCTTATCTGCTAACAATCACCTAATTGCAAACTGGTCCGTATAAAATGCAAAGTACTCTGATTAGTTCATTAAGTTATTAAAATAAGTATTTAAACAGTAACCATAAAGATAAAACACGAAACAGCTCATTAACAGCAAAAAAAGAACGCATTAACGAAAACAGAAAACAACACAACACGCAAGCCCTATCAAAAAAATTAAAATGGGAAATACACAATCCTACAGCGAACAGAAAGCCAGCATTAAGATGAATCATCTAAACAGTAAAATTTGAATATTCCGTGAACCATCTATACCCTAAAATTGCTCTCAATCAAAACTCAGTAATCCTAATCCGAGCTTTGTAATCTTTCAATTTTGATTCAACAAATAAAATTATGAGTGTGGCAACCCTGTTGTTAAAAATGCATCTTAAGTGAGGTCCGTTTTACTTACCTTGTAACTAACGGCCTGGCTTTAAGATTATAAAATTATCCCCTACATAGTGATTGAGGGGGACGTCTGTCTGTCTATCAATAAAGGTCTATAAAAACTTGAATCAATTATCGAAGTACCGTATTGCTGGGTTTTTTAACCTGTTGACAACTTTGAACTGTGTTTTTTTAAAGAATATTAAGTAATAGTTTTAATACAATATCTTTTTTTAAAGTAATAAAATGGATTACCTAGGTTGTTAATAGATATCTAGCAAATCCAGAAAACATGGTGGAATAAGGTTGAAAAAAAAAAATGTCGTACGTACGTGCATTTATAATTGAATCCATATTGAGAGTTCAGCTTCATACCACCAGTTTCGGCCCATCCATGAAATAGCATAAAATAATGTGAAATATCTTCAACTCAGAGTTCTATAATTTACAAAATTAACCCAACCAAACTCGGGATACAACCTTAGTCGTTATAAAAGAGTTAAAAGCAAGCCGTGTTACGAAAAAAATAAACATTATGACTCAGAATGATCTTAACACTTTAAAAATCGGTGTCGGTAATTTTTAATAACAAAATTATAGGTTCACAACAAAGTTAGCTTAATAAACTGGTGATTATAAATAGTTTGTCTTAACGGTCACTTAATATGAAGCTTCTTTGGGGTCTTAATGCTAGGTTTGATACGAATTTAATTAAAATTAAACCGTAACTCACATTTAATGAAGGTTACTCATAATCACTTTCACGGTGACGCCGTGTAATCTTGGTTTAGATGATTAATTAACTAGATCAATTTTGTAGATAGATAAATTAAAAATTTTAATTATAATTATTTGCCGATGTAAAAAGCTTTACAAATCTATTACTAACTAGCTGACCCGGCGAACCTCGTTTCGCCAAAGAATCAATAAATGTTGAAATTAATAAAAAAAAAGCATAAGAAATAATTAATCAGCCTATAATGTTTCCATTGCTTGGTCACAGGTCTCCTCTCGGTGAGAGGGAGTGGGCCGAAATCGACCACGCAGGCCCAGTGCGGGTTGGTAGATGTCACATGTCTTCGGATTTTTGGTTCTAGAACAAGTCGGTTTCCTCACGATGTTTTCCTTCACCGTTTTGAGAGTAGTGGTTATGAAATGAATGTCTTCGTTTATTTTTCGATCATTTTTCACATGTTTTAATAATTATTCTGCTATTCGGGGGCGGAGCAAATCCAACGATTAACAAAGGTCTTGCCGGTCTTGAGTTATAAATAATGTAACTGACCCGACTTTGTTTTCTTATGAAAACGTAATCAATAAAGATTTTATTTCTGGCTGAACCCAATTATACACCGTGATTTTTAAGTCGTCTGACAAAGGTGGTCCACTCAATGTATCCGACATAAAATACGTCTAGGCGTGTTTTTTTTTACCATTAATTAAGATAATAGGTACAAGGAAAAATAATTAATACATTAGAATTATGAAACATCCTGTTAATAATGTTTACGTATCAAACAGTAGAACATACCTAACCATCGCACGAGTCGAGTAGATAGATCTTCGCTCGCAACAGAATGTTTCAACTACGTTATGCATCATAATAATGAATATTTTTTTCTTATTTTTTTCTCTTAAATGCCATTTTTTTTTGTTATGAATGTTTAGTAGTCATTGGATACATGAAGTGGGCTGCCGTTGTCAGACGACTAAAAAGTCACGGTGTATGTCTATCACCAGTTTTGGCATACCGGAGGTAGAAAAATCTATCTATCTCTGGCTTTAACGTCCCAATAATCTATATCAGTAGCGATCTGTCATCATCATCTGCCCAGCCTTTTCCCAACTATGTTGGGGTCGGCTTCCAGTCTAACCGGATGCAGCTGAATACCAGTATTTTACATGGAGCGACTGCCTATCTGACCTCCACAACCCAGTTACTGGGTAATACGATACCCCTTGGTAAGACTGGTTGTCAGACTTTCGGGCTTCTGACTACCCGTAACGACTGTCAAAGATTCACGAATGACAGCCGGGACCAACGGCTTATCAGTAGGGATCTGTATGATTATATTATATTGGCAGTTATGATTATACTGGCAACCAACAGTAGCGATCTGTCTGGTTATTGAGTTCGGCCGTAAAAGAAACTAACAAGTTTCTAATGCAACAAATTCATTTTCCTAATTAAAATCTAACAAGAATCTACAATAACATAGCCAGAGAAATAAGAACAATTCCTTTAAAGCCTAATCTCGCAGTACGATGGCATCTTAACGACCTCTTTAGTGAAAAAGAACTGACAAAATCGGAGCACCACCCTACGACACGGCCGGGGATTCCTGGTAAAACGGACGCACAGGTACAGTCAGGTGGAGCGGGCAAAATTGAAGAAATAAGTGGGTTATAAATTTATAATAGTGCACAAAAAGGAATAATATTTCAGAAATTGAGAATATTGCTTGAAATGGTGTACAAAAAGGAATATTAATACTTAGAAAAATGGTTATTGTGTTTTCAATTTTTATTTTCCACACAAAAAGAAAAAAACATTCAGAAAACGTTGCTTTAAATATTCCAAAAAAAGGAGTAGTACATAGAGAGAATAATATTTCAGTTTACAATGTAAAAGTTAGTGTTGAGACAAATATAAGTTATAGTGTGTTTACGTGCAAGCGAGGTTTACAGGATGTAAATATTGATATGTAAGCTTAAAAGGTTATTCTTGTATATCTTCTGCAAAAAAAGGATCGTTGAATAATTGTTCAAAAATGAATTCTTCGTTAATAAGCATACTATATGACAAATAGTAAAACTTAGACTCACAACACACACACATGACTTAGACATTTCAAAATGCACTCCTTCTATTTTCACCTAGAAAAGTTTCCAACTGTACCCACCAGCTATGATAGTTATCATGTATCCTAATAACAGAGTCGGGTCCTTTGTCTATTGTTTACATTAGGGTGGCTGATGGCTCGCTACGTGATTTCGGTGGTCATGCCGGCCCCTTTGCACAGACCTCCCTGCTGTTATTGTTAAATACGTCGTCATTCTGATATGGATACAGCGTGTTTAAGAAAGTGCTCGTTAATTAATTTGAAGTAAACTTAAAGTTTATTTAACAAAATTAATTTTGAAATAATCAAACTAAGGGCTGATTTTTCAATCAACAGATAATTTTTATTCGTAGAAGTAACTTGACATCTAACAGATTTTGTATGGAAGAACTGTCAAAAATTCAAAATTATACCTCGGATAAAATTATCTGGCGTTTGAAAAATCAGCCCTAAGTAGTATTCCTGACTTATTAGAAATCTGGTATCGTATAAATATTATAAGTGTACGTATAGTATTCCTGACTACCAGTCTCATAATAGTAGATTAAGCTAAGACTCCTTCCATCATAAACCTCATCCATCGCTTTCTATCAGGCGTGATCAAGGTCAAGAGCAGGCCCGTTCAACTATAAAAAAATAAAGTCTTGCAAATAAGCCCAGTAGAACGTGAAAAGTTCTGTAAAGGCACCATAATGTCTTTTAACATCAAAAATGTTCTCATATATTATAGATATTTGACTCCTAAATATTCTGTGAAAACTGTTTGCTTCAAGAAACTGTACGTCAACATGAGAAACTAGTATATAAAGTTATTTTTTGAGAAGTTCCTTTTTTAACTATTGCAGCAAAGCGTTCTTCCATAAGTCAATATGACGTAATACCCAGTTCCTCACACATTCGTCGAAAAAACCCACCTCAAACACTTTCAACAAAACAGCCTGTACGTGTAAGGAAGGGTGCGCGCGCCGTTTGTCGGCGCAGACGCAGCACGTGGCGCAGTTTAGCCTGCGCGTGAGTCGCGCGCTAATGACACTGTGTCACTCGACTGCCGGCCGCCGAACGCGCCGGACGTTAACTAATGTGCCGCCCTATTATTTATTGCGTATGAATTGGGTGACTTCTTTGAATCGAGAAGATTATCTTTTGATTGACATAGCAACAACACCAGAAGCAACAGGGTTAGATGGTTACATAAACGACTACTTAAAGTGGCATGTAACAGAAATAAAGGGTAAGGTTACTCGTGCAGCATAACGTAGTTTGCTGCGACACTGCTGACAACCCATCCAGCTGAAATACAGTAGCTTGCATAGCCGTACTAGTTTATGGCTGGAGACATAGAATGCTGGTTGATTTTTGTTTTTGTTTTTTGAGGACGATTTGAATGAAAGGATATATTGTCTATGTATACAAATCAGCTACTAGCCTAAATGAATATACTGTAATAGGATCATACCTGTTATGATTCACAATTAGTCTTCAAACAGGTGGCACCCGAATATTGTTCATAAATCACCACCTGTCCTCCAATCACGATGTTTATCACCTTTGATGTGCCGCACACCGACAAACAGTTTGTTAACATTACATTTAGACCCAAAACTGGTAGCTGAACAAAACGTGTAAGTTAGTTTAACCACTTTTAGAGGAGGGACATTTATCTTTTTGAATGATTTCACTTAGTTTACAAGTGCATTTGTTTTTTTTTTTGTATTTCTGATAATTTATCAAAAGTTTGTCGAAAGTCTAGCCCATAATGTAACCATTTTGTATGTCGATAGAGATGCAATGATCCTAAAAACTTTTCAGTCTTGAATTTCAGGTACATCAAACGAACGAAAGCAGCTGTCTTCAGAAATAGCTGGAATCCTGTCTTGCCGTTATGGAATCACTGAAAATAACAAATAATAACATCACGCCTTGTTTTCCCGAAGGGTTGGGTAGAGGTGTAATTGTACCTATAGCACACCCATATTTCGTCAGTTATGTTTAAGCCCCCATGTAATAGGGACCGACCGTATGGCTATCAACCGGGCAAAATCTAGACTCCGAGCTGCTACTATGAAATTCTAGATTGTAAAAACACGTTGCCCAACCTGGGAATCGAACCCGGAACCTCATGCGGGCATACGACGACTACACCAACGAGGCAGTTCTCAGAATCACAAAAAATATAGCAAAAAAATAATACATTTAGCTATTTCAATACTTGGTTGGGGTAAGAAACATAATACCTTTATGTTTCTTAACCCACTAGGTAGGTACATAAAGTATACGAAATTCTAACTACCAGCACAAATAAACAACTACATACATACTCTACAAATATTCCACTTAAGTTATTGTTCCACCTAACTCAATAACTTTTAAGTTGAACCTCAAACTAATGTACCGATGCCAGCACATCAAGCTACTACAATCTGTCAAATTTATTTAATAGATTTTCAACTTTATCCCTAAAGCATTAAAGTTCCAGATTAATTGGAAAAAATTGACAGTTTCGGGTTTTCAGACCTGCTGGCATCTGTACTAAACCAATAAGATGTCTAGGAAGTATATAATATCAACTCAAACAGAAAATCTAACACTTCTGACGTAGGTAAGTGCGTAGGTAAATATAAAATATCTACATCACAATATCATAATTTTAGTGATTTTAAATATTAAGCCAGAATTTAAAACCAATTCTTCGTCAAAATAAGTATTATAATAGCGCAGAAGCATAATCAGCTTATAATGTGCCCTCTGCTGGGACATAGGCCTCCTCTTTGTGAGAGAGAGTGGGCCATAATCCACCACGCGGGCCCAGTGCGGGTTGGTGGATGTCACGTGTCTTCGAATGTTTGGTTCTAGGACATGCCAGTTTCCTCACGATGTATTCCTTCATCGTTTTGAGAGCAGTGGTGATGAATTTACACAAAGTAAAGCGCATGGCTGGGTTCGAACCTACGACCTACAATTCGTAAGTTGCGGCCGTTACCACTGGGTCACCACTGCTCTTCCGCGCGGAAGACCGTAGAGAAATCGTTCTGCAGCAACAGACTAGAATAAAATCATTCACAACCGTTTTATCCAACACTAGACGACATCTAAATGAGTGCTTAATAAAAGCGGTTTATTAGTCTATTCGCAATTTATTTATAGGCAAGACGACAAAAACGTGTACTTTTTTCTTAACTTCATTGCGTCTTCATTCTATAGCCTATACCTAGTAGTCCGCTGCTAGACAGAGCCTCTCCTATTGCACGCCATTCAACTTGATTTTCGGCAACTTCATTGCATAAAGTTCACAAATAAATTAACTTCACAACAACAAAAAAATAATAATATTTAAAAGTGACGTTTCCCACTTTTAAGGGGAGAAAATTCGTGCGAATCGACTTATAAGCCATAAAAGCGCGTTGCTGAATTTCCAACTTTCGGCACTGAGCCGAGCCGAGATTTTCCATCGGCAAAAATTACGAAAATCCATATGAACTTTTATCCTCTATTTAATTCGTTTAGGGGATTAAAACAAAAACGTTTCTTAGTGCTTACTTACTTAATTATCAGGAATTCTTGTGCTAAATGTCATGCTTCTAGACCAGTGGTTTAAACTGGGCGTTGTCCATCAATGAATATTTATATTTTTTTTGTAGTTAAAATCTCATATTTTGGCCAAGCATCGGGAAAAGCGATAAGTGTTGCAGTTTGCAATAGGTCAACCTTTGTCTGGTTAACAAACATAAAAAGCTTAAGAATCTATGAACAGTTGGCTATCAGAATAAGCCTTAAATCAAAACCACCATCATCTGTCGAGACAAGCACGTAATTAACTTACAAAAACCTGCTAAAATGTTCCTTAATTGTTCTCAAAACTATTCGATTTTTAGACACGAATGTGTCTAGTGCTTTTCTTACAGTAGTAGTTGGGGTAAGAAATAAATGACTGAATGACCTGCCTAGCCTTTTCCCAACTATGTTTGGGTCGGCTTCCAGTCTAACCGGATATAGCTGAATATCAGTTTACATGGAACTACTGCCTATCTGACATCCACAGTTACTGGCTAATACGATATTCCTTGGTAAGACTGGTTGTCAGAATTTCGGGATTCTTGTAACGACTGTCAAAGATCTACAAATGACAGCCGGGACTAACGGCTTATCATGCTTTCCGAGGCACGAAGGGATTTCGGTTTGTAATGGTTGGTCACCCATCCACAGACCGACCTCGGCAAGCAAAACTTAACTTCCGATCGAACCGTGCGGCTGTCTTTATTAAGCCACGAGCACCATAAATGTAAATCAAAACCAATTTACAATACAATTAACTTTGTTACTTCCAAATCAAGAATGAATCACTGAACATCTCACAAATCAGCGTACATAATTTAATTACTCCCAAATGTTTTGTGTTTAACCGTTCCGTTCCCACATTAAAGTGTCGATGTTAAGATTACGGTTATCTGCGTAACCCGCCGCCCGCGGGCGACCACTCATCTTCAAAGTTTTGTTTTACTTTAACCACTGTTGCAGAGGCTGTGTGGTTTTAATTTTGATTGAGAGATTTTTGAGGCCGGTGAAATGTTGGTTACCTAAAGGTAAGCCAGAAAAATGTTGTGACTTTTGTTATTTGTAGATGCTAAAAGTGGTGCTAAAATTTTTATGGTTCTCCACTTATCTTTATCATAAAAAAATTACACACTCTCATTAGTAAGACTCTTATTTTGAATTCCTATTTCCGTAATTCTCAAAGAAAAACTATTCAGATCCTCATAGGCTTTTATTTATTTTATTATTTATGTATATAAAGTCCCTATGTATATATATACGCAATAAAATACATAGGGACTTTTATTTTCGTTTTGAGCCAAACGAAACGATCTACGCAACATTTTAAGTTCAGAACCAAAAATATACACTCTCAGTTCATAAATAAATAATAATTAATTTATAGCTATTGAGAACACTAAATAGCTATAAATTAAACAATTCAAACCACAACCAAATACAACCTGAGACTTAACATGACACCAATTAATAAACGTTAACATAAAATTAACTTCGACTAACTTAAGTAGCGCCTAATGAATTTATACAGTAAATAGCACACAGCATCTAAATATAGCAAGCACTTGCTAACGACTACCCACACACGCGAATTAAAACGCCATATACCACCATAAAAACACGAGAATCCCAACGTCGTCATTAAATTGTAATTAACATTAGCGATCTAGATGCGCCTGCGCACCCCACCTATACGGCGAATCTCCCAGCCACAAATCGACGCTTATTACGACAATATCAATAACTGTCATTGCGCCCAATCATTATAGTTTCGTCTCGTTTACGCGAAACAACAGTAATTACCTCGCCATTACCTACATCTCTCTCGAACTCATTAATCTAAAGCGATGTAAGTAACGAACGACTCTTTCCATTTCTTTCGCGCGAAACAACGAGCGATGCTGGAAAAACGTACCTCACAAACATACGGCTGTCTCCCTCGCACTTACCTCTTACCGCGCTCGAAATAAAACCTTCAAAAGAATATTTTTTTCTTAATTACACCACAGTTACATTTTGAAAATGACAAGACTAAAGTGTCTTGAAAATTTGAAATTGGAGCAGTCCCCACCACGCGTAGGGATTCGTTAGGCGCTCGCGCATGTTTTTTCAACGTAAAAAAGAAAAATAAGGCTCGCGGGAAAGAGAGGCTTAGTTGCTTTTTATAGTCGTTCTCCCGGTGCGCCGGCGCACGGAAGTATCGGAGCTTCAGCATCGAGCCTTAATCTCATTCTAATAAAAAGCTCACGCATAAATTGACGCGCTAACATTAGTTTTAAATTATAATAGTTTTTTATTAGTGCTTTATGAAAATCCGTGTGTAATATACGGTTGTTGAATAATGCCGAACACGTGCAGTTTATCGTTATTTTTATTGTCACAATTAACATTAATTTTGTGAAGTAAAGTGTGAAGGGTTGTTTTTATTGAGTTATCATTAGGACTTCATCGTTCGAGCTGTGTGGTCGTGTTTGCTTTATTTTTTTATTATAATTTAAAATGAATTAATTAATTGTGCTTCGAGGTGTTTAATTAGTTTTGTTTGGAGACTTTTATTTTTAAGCAATCAAGATGTTTTTAAGGTAAGATTTGTTTTAATATTAGTGGATTTTAAATTTTCTTCCTTTTGATTATATTAATAATTATTAGGTAAAAGATTCAGTACCAAACTTCAGTAAAATTAAACAGTATTTTTTATAAAACATTAAAGGATTACAATATAATAAAAGTTAAGGGTTTTTTTTAACGTTTTATACTTTAACATATTTAATACCATTTTTCTCTTTTTTGTACTTTTAATATTTTATGGTTCATTTGCACCTTTTTAATGATTTTACTAACATCCTATTACCGTAATGGTAATTTAACTATAATAAATTGTACAAATATAAGCAATACTTGTAATTCAATACCAAAAGATAGCGCCTACGCATCATGAAAAATTCAAAATTTTCAGGCATATTATATTTCAAAATTGCCGTAGTAAAAGGCTACAGCGAACACAACTGCAGAAGTTTTGTTCTGTTACAGACGTGCTAATCATTTTTCGTCAACCATTGTTTCGTATAACTTCCGGAAACCTTCATACTATTATCGCCATTAAGTCTTTTAAATTAGAGGTGTTTACAGCCTGAATAAATTTGCATATACATACGAATTTAGCTGTCGGTTGTACGGTCTATTAGGTAATGCGACGACTTGAAACCTCGTATAGTAATATATTTGTTACGTAGTATGAGATCGTGATCTACCTTTTGATAAATAAGTATATTTTTTGTCGTATATGACGATTTTCGAGGGGCCCGTGGCTAAATAATAACGTTAAGCTACGCTTGCCGCGGTTGGTCTGTAAATGGGTGACCATCTTTACATACCGAGACCCCTCCGTGCCGCGAAAAGCACGTTAAGCCGTTGGTCCCGGCTGTCATTCGTGGATCTTTGACAGTCGTTACGGGTCGTCAGTAGCCCGAAAGTCTGACAACCAGTCTTACCAAGGGGTATCGTATTACCCAGTAACTGGGTTGTGGAGGTCGGATAGGCAGTCGCTCCATGTAAAATACTGGTATTCAGCTGCATCCGGTTAGACTGGAAGCCGACCCCAACATAGTTGGGAAAAGGCTAGGCACATGATGATAAGACGATTTTCGTGATGTCAAAATCATCAAAACGCACGTGCTTTAATTTTCAGAAAAGCATGCTTGACAAACGTTCTCGGTTTGCTAATTTGATAAATTTATAACTCCATCTTTTTTTCCTTTGTCTGCTCTGTCTCCCTCCTGTGCAAAGGCCTCCCATTTAATCATTTTAATAATCTATAAATATAACAACTACCACTATAATTATCTTCTATATATTATTTCTGCCACCAAGTGACAATGGACAAGAACAAAAAGCTTTTCGATTTGCCTGACGGGGGTGAAGAAAACCACTTTTAGTCAACGACTACAAGTAGTATCTATTCTTCACCCATCAAAAGTAGGTACTCTACCCTAAAAATTAACTACAATATTTTGCAGCTAAGTATAGCGCGCAAACATGCATAGTTTACCGTATAACATTAACTTATTAGTTACTTCCGTCTCTTACTCAAATATAAAAAAAACCTCCGAGTTTGCTTCCACGTTTCTTCTCAAGGAACAGTCAGCTAGGAATGCTGGCGCCATCTAGCTTTAAAATATTTACCAAAAGAAAAAGACTTGTAAAAGTGTCTTAAAAGACCTACTTACTGAAAAAATAAAATAAAACATCTATTCACAAAGACACAACAATTACAATTTACAAGCTAACAGTTTTTGGGTAACACTTATCCCATTGACAGCGATGCGGACGAATTGTTTGATGCCCATTTTCTTTAATTTTAAAATATCTTAAAAACTGGAACAGAACTGAACCTTGTTTACATCCGTCTACTTACTAACTTGATACGTAATTTGTATCATTCTAACCTTCGATCAATAATAGTACCAGATTAAGGATCAGGAACAAAAATCATTCGCTCAAGTGGCCACGTTTGCACACCTAAACATCTACATTTCTTAGAAAAAAGTTTAATAATATTAACAACTTCAATTTATTATAAACCTTAATGCTTATACATAAAGTTTAATTACCATTGCAAAATATATTTAAAATGTCGCTTGTAAATAAAATCATTCTATTTTTAAATTTTCAGTTATTTATTCTAAAATGAATAAGTCATAAGATTAAAAACATACTAATTTGAAATAAGACCACAAAAGTAATTGTGGTCTTATTTTTCGGGCCGTTTTTGAAGCGCTTATCGGGAATCTAGTACTATTATTGATCGAAGATTTTAACCAATTGTTAAAGCACAGTGCAGACTTAAAGCTCCCAACCGCTACAAGGAATACATAATCAGCCTATAATGTTCCCACTGCTGGGGCACAGGCCTCCTCTCTCTTTGAGAGGGAGTGGGCCGTAGGTAATCCACCACGCGGGCCCAGTGCGGGTTGGCAGATGTCACATGTCTTGGAATTTTTGGTTCTAGGACATGCCGGTTTCCTCACGATGTTTTCCTTCACCGTTTTTTGAGAGCAGTGGTGATGAAATAATTTACACATAGTAAAGTGCCTGTCTACCTGTTACCAATGGGCCACCATGCATTGCTCTCGGCTACAAACAAGCTACAAACTAGATGGAATGGTCATGGAGAATACTTAAAGTCTTAATCGTCGCTTATGACAGATTAGTGTCATCAGTACATCCCATAAGTTCCTTTAATCTTCTTGAGATTAAGTCGCCTTTTACGGCACTCACGGGTTCAAATGTGATGTCCAAAGTATTCTTCGCTAAAATGGCCTTTCGTAATTGAAGCTACGGTTTCCCAGGAAAGCGAAGAAGAATCATGAAGATCTCATTTCCACCAGTATTTCACATTAGACAGGTGTCAAAAATCGCTGTGTTATTGTGTGACCATTGTCCGGAAAATGTCACATTGGTACTTGCCCAGATTTGAATCCACGACCTCGTCACTTACCTACCTTTAAAATGTAGTGCCCTATAAGGTTACAAATCGAAACACATACATCGACCTTCTAATTTTATGGTCAAAACACGCTCAAACTATAAAATGGTGTTAAAAATGAATAGGAAAACGAAAATAATTGAAGACAAGCACGCACTTCATCTACAAAAACCTGTTAAAAAAACAAGTTAAAAGTGTTCCTTATTTGTTTTCAAAATTATTCGATTTTCAGACACGAATGTATAGCCTAAAATAAATGACTATCAACTGAAAAAAACAAAGGGAAATGCCACTTCTAAATACCACCCAATTTTTTGCACTGAAATATTATTTCCGTGAAATCATGACCGTTAAGGAAATCTACGTTTTCTTATTTATATTTCTTTGAGAGTGACAGAAACATGAGTATGAAAAAATCTGTAGAAGGCACTGATTGGGAATAGAATGTTTATATTTTTTTGTGTGGAATTTTGCTTAATAACTTCCTACATTTAAAAAAGTTCCTCATGAGCCAGAAAAATAATTAGGTATAATTAAGTTAAGAAAATGGACGCAATTTTTTTCTGTAAATAATATGGATGTTGTAATAATAATTTTGACAATGATTTTCAATAAACTTTAAAAAGGAATTCTTGTATTCTACAACTTTTATTGAAACTGCCATCCTTACAATCTTCATAACGCTGTGATTACTAATTATACCTAAGTAATGTAAAAGTGCCTATTTAGTGCTTTTATGCGACCTTTATGAATACTTTGAAGTTGATGGCAAGAATACGAGACAAACATTGATTTAAAAAACGTTTACGATTAGAATATAAAACAAGTAGGCGTCAGATTTGGCTGACAAGCCGAGGGACAAGGATAAAAATATAAAAACGTACAACCATCTTGTAGAAAGAATAATTATACAAAGGACATAATAATAAATATTTAATAATAAGGAAAACCATTAAAGTGCTCTTCCTCTCTTCTACTTATTTAAATTTTTGCTGTTCCCGACAGGGTTCATAATTGATTCTATTGTTTTATACTTACCACCTATAGGCACATAAAGATTGAATTGAACTGAATAGTATGACAAACAGTGACTTTAATTAACTGGTTCTAACCAGAAAAAGCTCTCACAGTACCTGTCCTGTGAGAGTCAGACAGATTATAACGGAACTAACTGTATTGTTATAGCACATCCGAGGATGTTGCTGGCAATCGTCTTGAAATATTAACACACATAGGTACTTTAGAGGCATGAGGAACAGGGTGTAAAGTTCACTCAACCTCCATAGAAAAGGGAGGATCCTCCGACCAGACGGGTGTTGTGTCTGGCGGGCTATTGCCCAACGATTGATGTTGGGAAATTGTATCTATGCTATCTGCGCGGTAAACTCTGCTTGCGAGATGCAGGATTTGCGTGACGTCAGTATGACGCGTTGTTCGCATCGCGTTGTAGATACCGCTACAGTACCATTACGCGTTTTTTTCCCGTTGGATTTGGCAGCGGTGTCCCTTACCAACATTTCACCAGATATGATTTAGTCCCATTTAATAGAAGGCGTGATGACAGGATGTGTGCCTGGTAGATCGCAATAGGCTTATTGCGATCTACCAGGCACACATCCTGACTCCAGGCTGCTACTGAGGAAATCTAATACTTCCAATACCTATTTATTTGTCTTCTATGACACTAATGGAGAAAATAGGCTAGCTGCCTAAAAAAATCTAATTAGTCCGTCAGTTAGATTATCAAAAAATATTGAACCCGTATTTTTTCTTTTTTCAATTATATAAAAAATTATGAAGATATCGCCTGTTAAAGTTCCGCGTGACGTCACGCCATATATTCTCTATGCGTCACGCCTTGCTACACTTTTTAGCTAGGCGTGACGTTACGACCCCCTACTCCCAAATTTTGACGCGCTTTATATTTGTCATTTTTTGTTTGATTGATAAAAAAAATACGTGTCCATTATTTTTCGATAGTCTAACTGACGGACTAAATAATTATAATAATATTTTTTTTACCCAGGAATCTACCCTATTATTTGCATTACTAAACACTATTAGGTTTTTCCTTAAACAATGAATTAACTATTCATCGGACAAAGTTCAATCCATTAAATTAACGGAAAATTAAATTTAGGGAGTATCTACTCAGTAACAACACAGTAACTGTATAGAGACTGGTCAGGGGCAGGGCTGTTCTACCGCCTCATTATGTGCATTAAACTTATTGCGTGTACTAGCTGTATTAGAGGCAAGATCCAACTAGAGTATTAATCGTGGTACTAAAGCCATTATAATGTGTTTTTGATAAGGTCCTGTTAACTGATATTAATATGTGTACCTTCGACCTTCTTCCACAGAACAAAGTTTCTCACAGTACCCAGAATATTTGCACGATAAATATTACACTGCCGACCAAGATTATCACACCACATTAGCATCCACAGTCGTACAACACCAGATGTCCACTAATGTATTACGGAAGAATTTAAACGGTCGACTTACAGAATTCAGCGTGAAGCGTTCACGTCGTTACACGGCTCAGTATGTAAGGAATGCCGCTTTTTGTGGCCAGACGTGTAAACGATTTTACAGATACATTCTTGATTCGATATATTTAAAAAATAGGGTCTCGTCTCCGGAAGTTTTGATGAGGTCATCTTGGTGTTAAGAAAAAAATAATTAGATGTACTTTATGTGTCGTCCTCTTCGAATTTTGGTTGGATAAAAATGTTAGGTTTGAAAAGATCAGAGGGGCAGTTCTCGTAATTTTAAGAACATTCACAGTCTGATCTCAGTCTCAATCTGTCAAAAAATACTCCTAATTTCCCTACATTTTGACAAGTTTTTGACATTTGTTTGTCGCCGAGATGAGACTGCGACTAGATTTTGAACGTTTTAAATTACTAGAATTGACCTTCTGAATTAAGTTAGTTACGCAATACTTCAAATTATGAAAGTAGCAACAATCCCTAATTTATAACAAACTGGCTGTCCCGACTGACTGGCTGAACTTCGTACCGAATCAAATAATCTTTTTTTTTTTTTTCTTGAATTTTTCCAATGTTTTGATAGTTATGCTTCTTCGGTGCGGAGACAAATCCAACAAATCAAAGATCATAAAAATCGGTCTAACCGTTTGTTCCGTGAATTATAAATGGTGTAACTAACCAGCAGGGCAATTCTCGTAATTTTAAGAACGTTCACAGTCTGATCTCAGTCTCAATCTGTCACAAATACGTCTAATTTCCCTACATTTTGACAAGTTTTTGACATTTATTTGTCGCTGAGATGAGACTGCGACTAGATTTTGAACGTTTTAAATTACGAGAATACGGGCCCAGACTTTGTTATTTAAGTAAATACCTAGAGTCTCGTGTCGACACGCGTACGAGCGGGACGTGGTTGTTGTTAAATCAATTAGTTATAATTCTCGGAACGTTATTGTTTGCGCGCGACGCAGCTGTGGCCCTCGCTCGACCCGGCCGGGTCGCGAACGTGGGGCGCGGGGGTGAAGTGCGTAAACTACCTGCGTTATGGAGAACATTGCTGATTACCAGAAATCTGACGATGAGACTCAATCTATAAATGAGGTCGACAAGATGAGCGATGCAATAGTACAGGAGGAGTGCGGAGATGAGGAGGTTACCAACAAAGCGAGTAAACGATTAGCAGAAGAATCTGATGAAGAATGGAATGTAGTGGGACAAAATCGAAAAGAAAAGAGATTCAGGCAGTATAATCCTGATGAAGATATACATAGGCTGGAAGTAACTATAACATGCATGGATAAACTTCCGAAGTCATTTGCTTTTGCGAAGCTTTTAACAACACATGGAATGAGTAATATAGTTCGTGTCAAGTATTTGAGCCCATTCAGAATTCGAGTACAATTTGGAGATGAATTAAATTTAAATAAGCTGTTCACATGTGAAGCACTAATTACTAAGGGATGGAGATTTAGTAAAGATATGGAAGTGAGTTACTCATACGGGGTTATAAGGGATGTGGAACTAGAATTAGAAGAAAAAGATATCCTGAATAACGTATCCTGCCCAGGAAACTATGAACTCATTTCAGTGATGCGATTAAATAAACGCGATCAGGACAAGGGGGGTTGGATACCCAGCGAGGTGGTGAGATTATGTTTCAAAGGTAATTCTCTGCCGTCGTATGTTTCCACAGATGGTCTTAGGCTAAAGGTCGAGCCATATGTTTACCCTGTTTCTCAGTGTTCACGGTGCTGGAAGCTAGGTCATAAAATTAAGGCTTGCCCATTCAAGAAGATAGTATGCCCTAAGTGCGGTGACAATCATGAAAATTGCGAGACTAAAGAGTACAAGTGTATTAACTGTTCTGGTAAACATATGGCCTTATCTAAGTCATGCCCCACATATCAGAAAGAAAAACGCTTGCGAGAAATTATGGCTGAATTCAACTGTACATACAAAAAGGCCATAACTATGTACGTTTTACCTAGCACACCAGAATATAAACCAGAAAAGCCGATGGAAGTTCACAATCCAGTCCATAATACCCCACAGTTTACAGTTGTCAATACACCTTCGTACGCAGAGATAATTAAGACTACCGCAGATATTCACCAAGAGCAACCTTATTCTAATGTACCTAAGTTCAAATTGGCATCACACAGTAAGATAAGGTTTTCTAAGCAAAAAACACAAGTTAATACATCGGAATGGTATAAATGTAACGAGGAACAGTGTGACTCATCACAGCTCAATGAAACCGGTATTGACGACTGTGATTTAAGTACAAATAAAAACATAGGAGGTAAATCGGAATCTAAGATAACATTTAATGAGCTGCTTTCGCGGGTACGAGAGGTTATATTTATGAAGAATTGCGCAATCAACGTAAAAGTTAAAAAGGTGTTTAAATTATGTATTGAATGGTTTATACTTTTAATAGTGGACAGTATTGCAGATTCTTCAGTGGCGGGTTTAATTAAGAACATTTTCAATGGATAGTACAGAATGTATCCGATTTAAATTTTTACAGTGGAATGCCCAGAGCCTCAAGCCTAAATTGTTAAGTTTTTCGCAGTTATTAGTGCAGAACAAAATACATATTGCTGCAATTTCAGAAACCTGGTTATCTCCTGACAAGCCAGTTAGAATTAGTAATTATAATATTTTCCGTCAAGATAGGGATGACTCATATGGTGGTGTCGCTATTATTATTCATCAATCAATCAAAGCTCAACTTGGAAACTATAATTTGTTTGCCTCGGGAATTGAAATGATTCACGTTAGAATATTTAACTACCCTCTAGTAGAAAATATAATATCACTTTATTGTCCTCCTTCCGTTCGAACTAGTCAGGTGGATTGGGTTAGACTACTTTCTACTTTTAATAGAAAAACAATAATAATGGGTGACTTTAACGCCCACCACACCAATTGGTCAAATAAGACAGATTATAGAGGGGTACAACTTTTGGATGCAGTGATAGATTGTAATTATGTGGTATTAAATAATGGTAACAGCACTAGAATGAAATTAGTTAACGGTGTTTTACATGAGTCATCGCCTGATTTGTCCTTGGTGACGTCTGATATAGGGATAACCTTTGACTGGTCCGTGTTAAATGAAACCCTGGGTAGTGACCATCTCGTAATTCAGATGTTTAATGACTGTCAGTTAGATAAGAACTTTCTGAATAAAAGAAATTTAAGAAATGCAGACTGGTTATCTTATAAGATGTGTCTCGACGAAATGTTTTCGAGTCTTGAAACGCCCCTTGACGACCTTCAAAGAGCTTATGACACATTCGTTGACTATCTTAATATGGCGGCAGATATTCATATACCTATGATAAAAATGTCACAAAACCCTCATTCAAAATTCAAGCCGAAATCCTATTGGAAGCCTGAGATATCAAAAGCCGTGGCAGTTAGGAGACTAGCGTTAGCAAATTTTCGTGGTAACCCAACTCCTTCAAACTTGAGTATTTTGCAGGATAAAATAAGATTAGCACAAAAATTAATAAGAACAGCTGTACACGATGACTGGACAAAGTATTGCTCAACCGTAGACCACTCAACTTCGGCTTCTGAAGTATGGCATAGGATGAAATGGGTAAAAGGTTACAGGTCACCAAGAACTGTTGTAGACAAGGTAAAAGCCAATAATTTGCTTGTTAGTCTTTCACCTGATTATGTCTCTCCAGATCAGCCGGTATTCTCAATCCCGAATAAGAAGTTGGAAGAGGATATCTCCATGCAGGAGTTGATTATATGTATTAAATTAAAGGATACATCTCCTGGATGCGATGGTATCTCATACTCTATGTTAAAAAACATACCCTACAATGGTTTATGTATTTTATTGAATTTATTCAACCAGTTTTTACATTCTGGTTATGTACCAAGACAATGGCGTGATATAAAGATAATTGCTATCCCTAAACCGGGACGGGATCCTAATCAGACTTCATCCCTGAGACCAATCTCCTTAATGTCTTGCCTTTGCAAAGTTTTTCATTCCATTTTGAATAAGAGGATTGAGTGGTTCTTGGAGAAACACGAGATGCTGTCAGATAATATGGTGGGCTTTAGAAAATCCAGAGGTTGTTTGGATAGCTTAGGTTGTTTAGTCTCCCGTATTCAAGCAGGTTTTTCTGAAAGGTTACCTACTATTGGTTGTTTCATTGATATAGACAATGCATACAATAATATCGATATAAAAACCTTACTAAATATTTTACATCGTTTAAAGGTGGGGTCTAAAATTTGTCAATATCTCTGGAATTTTTTGAAATTGAGAAATCTTAAGATACAAACTAATGACGGATTCATATCTAGAACTACTAGTCGGGGCTTGGCACAGGGAGATCCTTTATCTCCTTTATTATTTAATGTGGCTACACTTGATGTGTGTAAGACTATCGAGAGGGACGTCTTTATTTCGCAATATGCTGATGATTTGGTTATATACTACACTTGCCAGTCTATGGAGTTGGGTACTCAGATTTTACAAAATTCGTTAAATATATTAAATGAACTATTATTAAATTTAGGATTAGAAATATCCCCAAATAAAAGCAAAGTATGTGTTTTTAAAACTAATTATAAGAGACACAATATACATTTAGCAATTAATGAAATACCATTAGAAAACACAGAATGTGTAAAATATCTAGGTCTATGGATTGATAGTCATTTGAGATGGGGAAGAAATATTAATGAAGTTAGAGAAAAAACTATGAAATTTTTAAATATATTTAAAATATTGACGGGATCTGGTTGGGGGGTACACCCTATTCATTTAAGAAGGTTATATATAGCAATTGTTAGAAGTAGGTTAGACTACGCAAGTTTTTTGTATGACAATGCCTCTATGAGTAATTCTTCAAAATTAGATAAAGTACAAAATCAATACATGCGAATCATAGGTAGTTTTATTAAAAGCACTCCTATACACGTTATGGAGGCAGAGTTACAACTCCAACCTTTATTTGTTCGACGTGCATATTTAGCCGGTAAGTTTTGGTTAAAATCAAAATCACTTAATAATAAACAAATAAATATTTTACATGATCTTACCGATCTATGTCAAAATGCATACTGGAGTAGGAAGAAAAAACCGATCTTAGTAACAATTCACAATAAACTCCAGTCACTACCAATAAAGTCGAGTAAGCAACTTGAAATGTTTAGTTTAGATACCTGGATTAGTAACGTCAACGTATCTAGTTTTATCAACAGTAGCATCTCAATTTTAGACAAACCAAAAAAGTCGTATTCTAAACCTAATTTGCAATTATTATGTGTCAAGTTTTTACAACATAAATATTCGGGGTTCCACAAAATTTATACAGATGCCTCTAAGGACAGTGAAGGGATCGGGGCTGCTTTTATTGATATACAAACAAAAGATTATATAAAATTAAAAGTCAATAATTTAAAGATATCGATAATGTATGCGGAGCTAATTGCCATTGCAGAAGCGTTGTCATATGTAAGATCGATTAAGAATGGGCATACGTGCGTTATTCTTACCGACTCCAAAAGCGCATTACAACATCTGAATAGATGTTCAGCTTTGGTTAGGGGCATTCCACTGGCATACGATATTATAAAAAGTTTGTATGAGCTTAACTCAGTAAATCTTAATGTTATTTTGCAGTGGATACCCTCCCATATCGGCATTTTAGGAAATGAAATGGCCGATAAACTTGCTAAGGAAGCCTCAGTAGACGGTATTAACTTTGCTTGCGAGTCTTATTACACCAACCATATAAGTGATATTAAGAACTTCAGTATAGAGTTGTGGTCAGAGTATTTTGACAAAAGGTCATTAACGAAAGGTATTTGGTACAAAACTGTACAACCAACATTACCTGATAAGCTTTGGTTTGAACAATCCGATATGGGAAGGTATGACATAGTAACGAGTTTCAGACTTCGCTCGGGACACATTCCATTAAATAAATTTGCTTTTATGATGGGTAAGGTTATTTCATCAAATTGCACTGAGTGCGATGTAGTAGAAGATGTGTACCACATATTGATGGAGTGTGTCCGGAACGAAGTCCTTAGATATTTTATAAAATCTGAAATTGATTTCATTCCCTCAGATGTGGGCTGGTGTAACAGCATTTTGTCCTTCCCTTTGTCAAGGGAGGCCAGACTTCTGTACCGGCTCGCTCAAATGGGCATTAAAAATAGAATAGCCTAAGTGAATCTACTGTATGATTATGTTTTGGATTCTGTAATTTGTATTACAGGGGCGACATCTTCAAATTGAACAAGCCCCTTTAAATAAATAGAAAAAAAAAAAAAAAAAAAAAAAAGTAAATACCTAGATATTAACCAAAACAACGCCATTGTTATGTTTCGATTTAAAGTATAGCACATGTTTGCAACTTTACTTCCGGGTGCATTGCAACGACATGGGAGAAAAAAGTGCAAAAACTTTTGAATAGCAAAAAGTTACCGATTTTATCCCAGAAATAAATAAATAGAACAAAATTACATTGAAATTACAACACACAACCCTTGGCCTAACGCCAGTACCTACCTAAAATCTTAGTAAGCCAATCGGCAGTATTTTGCACTGGCTCTCAGAAATATTTAATTATAATAAATTGTATTCTAATTTTACAATTTGGGGAGGCCTATGTCCATCAGTGGACGTCTTTCGGCTGAAATGATGATGGTGATGTTGATTTTTACAACACCTAAATTCTGCGGATCCCGGATTCTGCAGATCCGGTATTTGCATCTGCAAATACCGGATCTATGTTTTATAAAACGTCGAATTGACGTCATCAAAAAAACTCTGACATTGACATTACTAATTGAATTACCCAGAAACCTTAAATGCCAAGTTGCCAACGCATCGTACAACCTCAAACATAATATGACAAATACACCTAATCAAACGAACTCAACCGCATCGATTAATCATAACAATTTGCTATTACGCCAATCGATCATCGAAAACAAACAATCGATCGAAAGTTCAATCGAATTAATAACACTGGCCGGTCGTTTCCCACAATCATATTTAACGATTGAAAAAAAAAATGTCTAATCACTTTGAGGCTTGAAAAAGGAATGAGGTATAAAAAGGACTCCCAGGTGAGATGAAAGGGCCGCGCTTGCGCAGTGCGGTGCTGTGCGTCGGGTGCTCTAGCGCATGTTAACATGCCGCGGACGGACGGAAAGACACTTCCTTACGTTTTTTATTTTTTTTGTTTTGTGGGCAATTTATTCTGTTTGATTCAATTATGATGTAATAAGATTATTTGTTTGGTTTAAGCTGCTTTGTTAGCTATTTTGATTTTTTATACGACTAGAAATGGTTTGTTTTTAATTTAATAGCACGATAATTAATTAAAATGTAGGGTAAGGTTAACAAGAAACAATAGAACCATTTCCTTCCTTATAAGCACTGTTACATTAATTAATTTCCTAATTATTGTTTCCTTTTCTTGATACTTTATACTTTTCCCAGAACCTCACATTTCATAAAGGGATTTTTAAGACTTATTGTTGTTGTATGTTTCTTGTACCCAATATTTTAAAACAAAAGAAACCTCAAGGATAAATAAAATAATGTCGCATAAAAAGCTTTCCATTAAAAAACTCCGATTCTCAAAATCGTAGAGCAATAACTTTCTCATACTCGATTCTCAAAGGATTCTCAATAATTCTCGTTTCAAGAAAAAATATGAATAAAACAGCACGGCTCCTGTTTCCAAAGCAATATATCAATACATCCTGCGCGTGCGACGATTACATAAAGCTTTTAATACGATCCGCCACCCTACTTTAGTATCTCAATCGGCTGTCCTTGTATTTCTTATGGCAATGAAGTAAAATGAACCACAAACGTTTTGGCTTATGGACTTGATTGAATTGATGGCCTGAAACACAGGTTTTTCATAAACCTAGATCAGGCAGGTCTACATTACAGTTAAGAATTTAACTTTCCTCGATTGTAACTAACGTAAATCATATTTTTACTTTACTTTATACTTGAATATTTTTTTTTATTTATTACTTATAATAAAAAATACATCATAAACCGAAAATCAAACATCAAATCATCATCTCATCATAATACGAATGATTTCTCAGTAATCCTAAAAATATGAGTAGGAGAATGTTTTGTTTTGGGATTATTTTTAATAACTTAAATATATCCCAATTGACTACTAAGATAATGACTAATAGAGACGTATAGAAGGAAAATACATGTAGCGCCGGCCACAAATAAATTGGGTTAAGGAGAGACGATAACTCAATTCTCAATTTCTCTTTCCCATGCTGTACCACGTTTAACGAAGAAAATTAACCAATGGTATTTATATTTTATTATTTATGTACAGACCAGAGCAGGTCAAGCTACTCGAAACTGTCAAATTTTCCTAATCAACCTTGAACCTTAATGTTTTAGCGATAACGTTGAAATCCATTAAATAAATTTGACAGACTGTAGTAGCTTGGCGTCTTTACACACAGTAAAATGGATACAGACTTCAGGAGGTATCTACTAACTGTCTGATTTTTTCACCAATTCTCAACCTTTAAGCATAAATAATAATTTTAGACAATTACACTACTTTCAAAAACGAAATACGTATAGGTTCGAAACTATGATAAATCGACCTACCTCCAAAATGAGTTAACGAGAAAATTAATTATAAACAAATAAAAAAAGATACATCCAAATCCGTCGCAGCAATAAATCAATGAATCTTGCGCACGCGCCGATTACACAACACGTCTTTTGAACCGTGTGTGTGTACGATAGTGGACCCTTAGCCCTTGAAAACATAATCGTTAAATTGCACGCGTGACGAATAAAAAAGCCCGTGAAGTGCGTATCGCACCACGCACAGTAAAGGGTTCCGCTGTCAGAATGAATATTTGCGCATGCACAGTATTGATTTTATCGACCACAAAATGCCACTTACAAAAAATCATAATCTTTTTAATCATGGGCTGCAATGATACCCCAAACGCTTGTGTGCAACCATCTAGTTTAATCGCTCGGTTCCGTGTATTGGTGTGCCACCCCTAATTATTTTTGTCGTAATTTCACTACACCATTGTTTAGCGGTGCTCTTTCCAATTTTCATCGATATCGTAGGTACTAATAGTATCCGATTATAAAGGCGGACGGACATGGCAAAATTATAAGCGCTCCGTTTTTGCCATTTGACTACGGAACCCTTAAAAGGAAAGAGAGCAACAATAAACAAATCCTTTAGCAATAAATCAAATCATGCTGCGCGAGCGTCGATTATACAACATTATGCACCGTGAAATTATTATGTCAAGTCGTGTTGCTAAGTAGATTTCATGGTAGGTTTTCGTTTAAATTATTGTCCAGTAAATAATGGCACAGAAGCTTCTACTTAATTAAAACCTACAAATGAAATTTTAAACAATTCATAATATCGTTGAAATCGTAGAGCATAAATGTGGTACCCTTATTATGATTATGACATCCCTTTAAGTTAAACCGGAAACTACCAATCGACACATTATATTAAAAAAAAAAACTTCAAAGGCGATCTGTCAAAACAATAAATCATAAATAATATCCTGCGCACACGCCTCACAACAGACGATACAGCTAAACAACAAAAACTTTCAAAAACAGAACCGTTTACAAAAAAAAGAGAAAAAGGACAAGCGAATCCGTCAGAACGATAAATCAAAGCTATCCTGCGCATATTACACAACTCGCGGCAAGATCGCTATGTTAATGCGCAGTGACAAGAAGTACGGACACCTGTCCGGAACGGGGCATCCGCGCATTGTCTCACATCCTAGAACTTGGAATGCTTTCTATTTGAATCTTTTTCTTAGTAGATAGGAGGAAAAGTTGGGCTAGGTGTCGCGTTTTATTGTTTCCTGTATCTGCAAAGGTGTGAATCAGACCACCTTAGCATTTCTAATAGGTAAATATGTTTGCAAATGCATGAGCATTTTGTGATTCAAGCATTCTTAGAGCGGTTATGCACTACGTCTGATCCGAATCCGAATACAAGATCCGAGTTGGGAAAGTTCTAAATTCGGACTGACTGAGTTCGGTGCCTCATATAAATAATACTATCGCTACTTCGGACCGTCATTTCTCGGATTCGGATCGGCCGTAGTGCGCTGTGCGATACCGCTCTTAAAGAGTTCAACATGATCTTGTATCTCCCAGTGCACTCTGTGAGAAATTCCACTATTCACACGTGTAGTGATCCTGTGTCAGATTTTCAGATAAGTTGATTGATAACCGTCAATGAACTAAATCGAAGCCAAGATAATGGATTTCTTTTTAAGAAAATGATACCAATAAAAAATTTACAGCTACAAAACGGTGTAAGGTTTTACACTAAACAAACATCTTTGTCTGTTGCTGCAAAAAATCTTCTCCTAAGTTATGAGATCGTGCCAGAATACCGCAAATACCGCAAATATTTTAAAAATTGAACAAGACCAATAAAACAGAGAAAACTTTAAGTCAAGTTAGGTAAAAATAATCGAAAATAGTGGTATCGAGAGTAGTCGGTGGTCAGTGGTCGTGGGTTCGAACCCAGGCGCTTTACTTTGTGTAAATAATGTCATCACCACTGCTCTCTGGAATGGTGAGGGAAAACATCGTGAGGAAACCGGCATGTCCTAGAATCAGAAATTCGAAGACATGTGACATCTAACAACCCGCACTGGGCTAGCGTGGTGAATTACGGCCCTCTCCCTCTGGCCGAGAGAAGGCCTGTGTCTTAGCAGTGGGAACGTTATAGGCTGATCATGCAAGTTATCTAACCGAAAATATTAACCACCCTTCTCCATTGCGCAGATTCGAGCCAACAAAATCAACAAAAGGCGCCAGCAAGATGCGTCGTGACCTGATCAACGCAGAGATCTCCAACCTTCGAGACTTACTGCCACTACCCCCATCTACCAGGCAGAGGCTGTCACAGCTACAACTCATGGCTCTCGTCTGCGTGTACGTGAGGAAGATGAACTACTTCCAACAAGGTAAATGCAACAACTGGTACTGCACTGTAATCTTATTAGAGTTTACTAGACCAAGGTGCAGCATCCGCATAACATTATATTATTAAAATCTACCCACCTTTAAGAATAGCCCATAGTTCTCCATATTCTTGTACGTACGCATTACAAATCATCTAATCACCATCAGGAGTATCAGGACTAACTGGATAGATTACAACGCCAAAGGAACTTGAGTTAACAATGTGATTTTTAAACAACTATTGCGCGTAATGGACTCCTGTGATGTCACTGTAATTACCAAGAGTTGATAACATTACGTATTGCTGAAATTACACTGATAAAAAACATGACGACATCGACTTGTGCTTTGAAGGTCCTAAATTCATATCTAGTTACAGTCTTATTCAATTTAGATTTTGATATCAGATAAGCAACAATTTAGATCAGGCTAGTTAAAATTCAAAACCACAGTACTAGGCCTCTGTCAAGAGCATTTCATTGACAGTTGTCTGCAAACCAGACGACTACTTTCAACCTTAGTCATACTAGAGCATGGGTTCTCAACCCGTAGCGCGCACCCACTTGGGGGCGTAGTGACCCACGGGGGTCGCCACACTTCTGACACAAAGCTGTATATTTACAAAATAAATATGTTCTTAATATTAGAAAAAATATTTTAGAGCCAACAACCCTGAGGTAACAGTGGCTAGTATGTAACCAATTAATCAAGTTACTTGTCATTATCATTACGCGCATCACAGGGTTGGCGCTGTGTGCCGAGATACAGGACTCGTCTTAGTTCGGCTACAAATGCTCATATTACGCTATAACCCCAAGTACTAGCCTAAAAGTATGTGTATTATTTTTGGTGAAATAAATAAATAATTATTATAACATTCGGCAAACATCATCAGCTCCTTGTAATCTTATACTAACAGACACGAGGAGTGTAGTTATTTTTTGTTCAAAGTAAGGGGGCGCACATGGTAAAAGGTTGGGAACCTCTGCCTAATAGAGAATGTGCAGAACTGCCCACGCGCATTTGTGATCGCATTATATAACAAACTGTAGGTCAGTGGATTAACTAGATCGATGACGTTCATTTTGATGCTGTGACTCATGAGAATAATAGCTAGGATTGTGACTTAATAATATTTATTAACTTTGTTGCAATCAGGATGTTGATTGTTGTTAACAGGAATGGTTGGTTTGTTGTCAGGGTTACTGGGAAGGGCTATCTTACACGAATGCACTAATGTGCATTGAAAAATCAACCATTAGGTAATCCTAATGGTTGATTTTTCAATAGTCAGATAACTGGTATCCGAAGAATAAATATGACAGTTTGACATATTTTATAAACAAAAGCTGTCAAACCGCAATTTTTATTCCTCGAATAAAAAATATCTGACTATTGAAAAATCAGACTTAAAACTGCGTAGGTTAGTTATTTCGTTAACCAAAGGTTTTACTTCAATATTAATAACATTAATTTAAAAAAGTGGTCTGTACGAAAATAGAATTAAGTACTGTTATTAAATATAATAAGGGGTTGCAAACAGTAAAATCTATCGCATTTCTTTAAACTAAGTCGAATGATATAGCAAAACTAGATCTCTCAAATAAGTGTTTAATTCGAGTTATTCCACTTATAGCACTGATTTGAACAGCACTTCCGCGAACCGCACTTGAGCACTTCCACTAACCGCACTAAAACAAAATTTCGTAACGTGCGGTTCGGAGGAACAGTTTTCAACCAAAACAGGAACCGCTTTAACAGAAATACCTATCATGAGTTTTTAATCTCTACTTACCGAAAAAGGTAGTTACTGACGCGTTACCATTAATTATTTAGAGGGTTGTGTTCAAGAATTGAGATAAGGAGAAAGTAATTACATTTACCTATTCTAATACTTATTTAACATGTGAGTTACTTTTGGGTTGCAAGCAAAAAAACATTGTTGGCATTTATCGTAAAATAGATTGACAGTCGAAACTGGTAGTCAGAAGCCCGAAAGTCTGACAACAAGTCTTACCAAGGGGTACCGTGTTACCCAGTAACTGGGTTGTGGAGGTCAGATAGGCAGTCGCTCCATGTAAAATACTGGTATTCAGCTACATCCGGTTAGACTGGAAGCCAACTTCAACATAGTTGGGCAAAGGCTAGACAGGTTGATTGAGACTAGGCAACTTACATTAACTTTTTCACATAAAATTGCTAACAAGTGCAAAGGCTCCCGCAGACAGGCGCCCCGGGAAGATGCTGGTAGAACAGTTTCCATGAATTTTTTATAGTAATGGTTCTAAAAGAGTCGCGTTGTGCTGACGCGGCGCCTGTCTGCAGGAGCCTTAGGTGTATTTTTCATTTAGAAATAGAGATAATTAGATTCTTGTATTTAACACGGTCTGATAAGATAGTTAACAAGATGTAGATAAAGATCACTTATCATCTAAGTCTCAGAATCAATCGGAGTAGAATCGCAAATGCCTCTACAGAAATAATAGACAATCAGCGGCCATTGCATGATGCATTGTGACTGGACTTTTTTCTTTTATTAGAGGCCCCACTAAGTGATATCTTGATAGAGTTGGATCCGCCTGTCTTGGTCCAGACAAATCATTGACTAGGTTTTTTGTGTAGTTTTAGTTCTGTTGTAGCTGCAGACATTCCTGCGCCAACCGTGCGGACGGCACGGTTGGCGCAGTGGTTAAGCGATTGACTGCTGCGCTGCGTGTCGCGGGTTCGATTCCCGCACGGAACAAATATTTGTATGACCTACATGTATTTGTTCCGAGTCTGGGTGTTTTTCTATCTATAATATGTATGTATTTACAAAAAAAAAAAAATGTATATAAGTAGTTTATCAGCCATCTTGTTACCATAACACAAGCATTAGGTTGCTTAGCTTGGGATTAGATGGCGCTGTGTGAAATGTCCAGGGATATTATTATTATTATTATTATTCCTCTCTTTCGTATACTGAAAACTCATCAGGTTCCGATCAGTATAAACTAACTTTTTACACTAGTTACTAAATTAAATGGCTAACTACTTATACAAATAAATACAAAACAAAAGTACACTTAGGGCCGGTTTTTTGATCCGTAATTAAACTTAAACTGCGGATTCGGACGGACGGATCGGAACTACGGATCAAAAATAATAACTAATGGTTAAATTTTTGCAAAATGTGTTTTTTGATAAATTTTTTGTTTATCTAATTATATAATACCTTTGCTAGTGGTAAAATAATTAACTATTACTTTATAAAATAACCATTAGTGACCATTAGATTATTATTATTATTATTTATTTCTTTATTAATGGTAAGTTTACAAAAAATCTTGCTTATGAACTATGCCCCACAAAACCGTTTTCACGGTTTGTCTGTGGGAACGGAACAAACAGTACAAAAATGAAAACCAGATTTACAAGTGCGGACACTTAATTTCCACTTAATAGCCTTAAAAAACCAAAAGCCTTATAAACTAATTGATCAAAAAACACAATTTGCAAAAATTTTACCATTAGTTACTATTTTTAACAATTGGTTGAGTTAACTACGGATCAAAAAATCGGCCCTTAGGCGTCTAAGTACTCGTCCGTCCGTCCGTACACAGAGCGACTGCCTATCTGACGTCCACAAACCAATTACTGGGTAATACCATACTCCTTGGTAAGACTGGTTGTCAGACTTTCGGGCTTCTGACGACCTGTAACGACTGTCTATCAGTTTTACGAACAAATAAAGAACACGATATTCATTTGTTTTTTCGTATCTTTTTTATTCTTAAATTATTTGTGTTCAAATTCAATAACAACGTCATCTTGATCTGATTACAAAGTACAAGCACAAGCCACTACAATAATAACTGAACATTTATGTAGCATTATCTTAATTAATAAAGTAGTTCGAGATAAGTGATCAAGCACAAAACAGCTTTCTCTTAGCTGTCCATTGTATTACTCGTAAAATAGATAAATAATAATATTTTTTTGTTCATCTGTTTAAAATCTTTTATTTGCTGATTTTTATTTTTGAGATTTTCTAATAAAGTGATTTATCATCACTAATGGTCGATTCCGATAATGTACGGACCGTTATCTGTTAAAAAGAGGACTTTTGTATATTCATCCAATAATGAAGCAAACAGCCTCATAGCTTTGCATAGTAGACCCTCCCTATGGCAGTAGCTGTCACAGGTAAAATTAGCTTACGAATCTATCTATATGGCCGGTTTGGCAATAAAAAATGCCACCATTAGTAAGCAAAACGAGTCGTTTTTGTTTATATGAACGGAGCATTAGTGGGTAGACAGCGATATTCCTCCCAACTCAAACTCAAACAATTTTTTTCAAATAAACCAATTACAGGCACTTTTGAATTGTCAAGGTCGGTCAGTCAAAAAGATGAAGCTAGTTGCCCATTCCAAAGCGTAGGTACCTATGGAGAAGAACGGGCAAGAAACTCCATGGACACTCTTAAATCATAATAATATTGTTACAAAGTATTGGTTACATCATTCATGTTCAAAATTATGCACGTGAGAACCGTTCAGTGTGTTTGGATAAGTTGCGATTGCCGATACCAAGTTTTTTCTCGCGTATCGACCACGACGTTACAAGATTAGCGTATGCCGTAGTACAAATAATCAGCAATGTAGTGATAGGCTTGACTACTGACGTTAAAATGTTACAGTATTGAGGCTCTTCTTACGCTGAAAAGTTTCAACTCAACCTACTTAATACAATAGCGGTTGAACGAATGTGGATGAAATTTTGCACACGGGTAAACCATGACCTATATTAGGATATAATAATGATACTTTTTATTCCAACATCCCTACGGGATCGAGACTTTATGTGGATGAAACCGCGGGGCGCAGCCAGTTTTAAGGGCTCCGTACCCAAAGGTTGCCATCCGGACCCTATTACCAAGCCCCCGCTGTCCGTCCGTCTATCCGTCTGTCTGTCAACGGGCTGTATCTCATGAACCGTAATAGGTAGACGGTTGAAATTTTCAAATCAAATAAAGTAAAAATTTAAGGGTACCGATATCACGAGACACGTGTTTTTTTCGGCGTTGTTTGCCTTGTGTGTGCCGACTCGCACAGACAAGTGCGAGTCAGTCCGTACCAGAAGTTTTTATAAAGACGCACCCATCTACGATTCACATCACATTCAACAGTTACTACCCCCGTTTCCCACCGAAGTCGTGCGTCTAGCTCCTCCTCATTTTCATGTAACGTTTCCTCCGGTAAATTCTCATGCCCCAAATCTATGGACAAACTCCTCACGTCTCATTTATCCTTGATCTCGGAACATCGTCTCCCCAACTTTTTGTTAGCTCACCTTCAGTCACGAAAAGGCATATTAAGACGTTTAAAATGCATTTAGTTCGCTATCTTATCTACCGTTGCTATTACTTCACCCATAATACCGTCTTTCTTTCTGTTTTAGTATTTAAAAGTCACGACTTTACCTACCAGTATCAAGAACAACCGACTCCCACACCTAATATCGGATTTTCTAAGGTTGGTATATTTTTTTACTAGTTCTAACTTAACGACTGTTTGCCGTGTCATAAACAATAACTAATGTTACAATGTTTTTCAGGCTATGAACGGTTTTATGATGATGATGACACAGAATGGAAAATTGTTATACATATCCGAAAATGCAGCGGAGTACTTAGGACATTCAATGGTATGTTTCACTGTTTTCAATTTTCCAAACTTGGATCTGGAACTTAAACATCAGGGTTGCGTAACACACTAACAGTAGGAATGGCTTTCATTTTGACATTTCAACAACATTCATTGCGTTATTTACATTGCTTTGCAGACAAATTTTTCGAATATATGAAGCAATGAATTAGCAATATCCTTCAAAATTGTTCAAATTGTGATTTAGGGAGCAGATTTGTAATACGAAATTAATTTCTAGGAGGATCTACTAATACATGGGGACAGTGTGTACGATATAATAGATAGACAAGACCACCAAACAGTTCAAATGGAACTGAACAGAGGCGGGAACGGAGAGACTGAAAATGTACCAAAGAATAGACATTTCTTCTGTAGAATGAACGTGTCGAGGAATGCGAGAAGACAGATGAGGTTCGGCGACCAAAAGGTAAGTTTTACTATCATGTTTCGTATTTATAACCGCTTTTAACCGTCACCGCCGCTCTCGTACTTAACAAACGTTAAAATTGAAGTGACATTGCGTGTCATCCCCGCGACAATCAATGTCAAAAACTTGACAAAAATGTAGGGAAATTGGTTGTATTTTTGGCAAATGGAGACTGAGATTAGAGTGAGAATGTTTTTAAAAATAAGGGAATTGCCTCTCTGATATAGGAGCTGTTTCTTCTTCAACCACTTTTTTGGTTTATTTTTAGACTTCGCTTTCCAAGGAAACCTTCATAATTTCTTTTAAATTATTATCCTGCTATCATTTTATTTTCTTCTCGACACTCCATTATATTTTGTAAACATCCTTCAAACGCAGTTTTCAGTACAGGTATACTTATCGACTTAAGCCGATTAGTGTTAACTTGTAGTTTCATATTTATTTTGTCAATTTGCAACTAGACATTAACTCAATCGTCAGTTAAGTTAGTATTAGTTTGTAAAAAGTTAAGAATTCGTCGCGACTTTAACTAAATAGTTTTTAAAATCAATGTCATTGCTCTAAACGCTCTCGCAACAGTATAGTGTGGTTATTGGGTGTCAAAATTATGACATTTCGCGTAAAAAGCTGAATATTTTTAAGTGCTATTTGATTAGAATCGTGGCCTGTAATTGATTTTGCAGATACATCTGCAGATTTTGTAAACTGTTCAGAGGGGGACTATTACCATATTTTTAAGAATGTTCTAATCTGTCAAAATTTGTATATCTCATGATTTTGGCATTGATTGTAACTGAGATGAGATTGTGGCGAGACTTTGAACGTTTTTAAATACGGATATAGGCCTGCAGATATCTCTAACAGCAACCGCTTTTCAGGTAGTCCTTGTCCGCGGCCACTACGTGTCATACCTGCCACTGTGTAGCCGCAACGAGCCAGTGTTCCTCGCGGTGTGCACGCCACTGGCCATGCCCGAGACGCGCGAGTGCGTGGTGCACGGCGCCACCAACGTGTTCACCACCGTGCACGCCATGGACATGAAGATACTGCATATTGATGCCAAGTAAGTACAATTTGGGCCTGCGTTATTCTACAAGTAAAGCATACATATCGAGTCCAAAGGGGTCAAAAACAAGAAAGTAGTGACTAAGATGGAATTTAATCTTACAGTAATTTCTGCCACTGGCTTAATATCATTTTGGAATTTATTATACACAAGCCATAAATTTTATAGAAAAAATCTGGTTTGCACATACAAACGCAATACCTTAGTAGGTACCTACTCATAATATCCATACAGCAAATTCTAAAATCAGCCAGTAACGTTGGGAGAACCAACAAAAAGTGCCAAACTACTTCTAATGGCTAAAAACTTCGTTCTAAAAACTAAAAACATCTTGAATCAACAATCTGCCAACCGTGGTGACATCCAAAACCAGTCAGCCATGACATCACAGTTCTGCCAGGGACCAGACGATCTCTGCTGGATATCCTAACATCCATTCCCACTCGGGTACCACTGATGTTGCTAAAACAAGTGCACGAGCAAAAAGTAACTACACAATTTAGAGAAAAACTGTTCGAGAAGATGAGAAAAAATATCTCAGACGTCTGTCTGCGCGACTACGTGGTAGACCAATTTATCGACTAACGGTAAATTTTAATCTACTTTGTGACTTAGATTAATTGATACTCTGTATGGCCGGGTTCGAGCGAAATTTTTTAAAAGCACAGATTTGATGTTAAATTAATAATCTGTACTTAATCGATTTTGAGTATTAGCTCGGTTAGTTTAATTAGGTTTTTTAATTAAGTAATCTTCTCATACAAAAGTTATTGAATTAATCAATTTGGTACACTTTTTATACTTATACTTTATAGATGTATACAATAACTGTTTTGTTTGTTGCAGCGGTGAATGGTACTTAGGATGGAAGAAATCTGAGTTAGCGGATGTTTCATGGTACCAACTTATACACTGGGATAGTTTGCGAGAAGCGCAAAGTAAACATAGATTAGGTAAGTTTTCTTAACTTTATTAAAACATGCAAAAAACGTAAAGCTAAAAGATTACGTCATTATAATGATTTAATTTTAAAATAGATTTAAGTGGGTACATACGCCCGCTTCAAAAGTCAGTCTTACCGAGGGGTATCGTGCTGCCCAGTAACTGGGCTGTCGAGGTTAGATAGGCATCGTTCCATGTAAAATACTGGTATTCAGCTGCATCCAGTTAGACTGGAAGCCGACCCCAATATTGTTGGGAAAACGCTAGGTAGATAGATACATGGCCTTCTCCCTTTCCCAGAGAGAGGGCCTGTGTCCCATCAGAGGGAACATTATACAACGTGGCGCTACAATGGCGACATTAATTTAACACACGGGTAGGGCTAGTGGCCAGTAATCATAAAAATTATAACAACATAAAAAAATCGTAACTTGAAAACTTCCACCTGCGCCGCGCGCGATCTGGCTCTCTCTCTTTCCTTCAATTCGCCTTCTCTTTGCTCGTTAATTGTTTTAATTACATTGATGCGATGTTATGATCCGTGACCCCGGCAAATGACCCCTGCGCTACAGTTCTTTAAGTCAGGTTGCTCTAAGATGCTATTTTATAAAAAAATAAATAAATAAATAAATATTAATGTTTAATTAAATTCAAATATATTCATAAAACTACAACGCAAAACCGTATACATGTGTTAAATTAATGTCGCCATTAAAGCGCCACGCTGTAGGTTGATTATGCTATGCTTTGCTACATACATCACTGATAACTTCACCCAGACCGAATGTCGACCATGGCGACTAATCTGAAGAGAGACTAGCCTTCGGCACGGGAGATATTATAGTGCAGTGTCTGCGCCAACACAGGTGCTCTTCCCTCACTCTCATAGTTCGATGGGACGGCAATCCGACACGACCGGAGAGAGATCAGGCGCAGGACCAACGACTTAACGTGCTTTCCGAGGCACGGGGGTATCACACCGCCCACTTACAACCTCCAGGCTGTTACTAAGAAATTCCCAATCGAAAAACCCGATAACACTTTGCCCGAACCGGGAATCGAATCCAGGACCCGCTCAGCTGTCGCGCTTGCGACCGCCGGGGCAGTCACACATAAATCATAAAGTTTATTTGTAAAACATAAGGTATATAATAGGTCATAAGCACATATAAAATAGTACGCTATGTTTTGTCTTAAGACATACAAATATGGTAACATGCAAAGTAATTAAGATAAACAAAATGTCATTAATAAAAAGAACATCGTATTATTAGTGAAAAAAATATCAGATGGAGGCTAGGAAGGCTGCTATTTTCAATATTGCAGCCTTCCTTCTATACGTAATAGTTATGATAGGAAATATCAATCAATCAATCTATTCTCTCGTGAAATATTAAAGTTCCATTTTTAACATTGACAATCTTTTCATATGAATTAAGTCGAGCAAAAAAAGTATTGGTTTAAAATTATTGAATTAAAGTGCATCAAGTGGTGACAGGCTTTTAAGAAATCACGTTACTTGTAAGTTTTTGTATACTTTGCTGTTCAATATACGGCAATATGTAGTTTAACATTGTATAAAGCATTCGAAATAATCAATTTCGTTCGTCACTTTTTTAAAGTTATTCTGATATTCACTTTTTTTTAGTTATATAGTCTGATATCAATTTATTTCTTCCGATTCCTATTGATAAAAATATAAAGAATATTTTTATTTAAGCTTAATTATTATGAGCCAACACTTTCTTCTTCGTCGTGTCACTGGCATGACAGTTATTCAAATGTTTTTGGCCTAATTTTCAGCTTAGGAGAAACAATGATACATTATGATTCTTCCTTTATTGTAAATAGACGGTAAAATTATTCATGTAAATGCAATTTTACAATGACATCATTCCTCTAATTTATTTATCATTGTTTACAATATCGGAACCAATTGCAAAGACAATAAAACCTACTGACACCTATGATTGGTAAAGGAAATCAGCTATCAATAATAATTATTATAATTCATACTTTAAATTATTAGTCTCAGACTACAATACACCCATTATATTGACAAAAGTGCTTATTAATAATAGCTATATTAATAATTTAACACCTAGTACAAAGTACAAGTAGGTACCTATATTCAAATTTTATTTATGTTTCAAATTGACGTTATTTCAAGTTAAACAAATATCAACTTTATTTTAATAGCAATTAAGTTGATTTCAGAGTGACTATTGAAAAAGGTTATAAAAATGTTTGAAGTTGTAGCGTAAAGTGAACTTTATTGTGTAGGAATTAAAGTCATGTTTCATATTTGTTTACATTTTTAGCGAATATGTCGCGAATGCAGATTACATACTATGCAAATAAATTTTACTCACAAATTTACATAACAAATAAATCGTTGTTATACTACCTAAATCTAGTGGCCATAAAGGGCGCGACTTCCGAACGTGGGCGCGATCCCTATGTTGGGCAAATTGTCGATTATTGATTTTTTTGGGAATTTCTCAGTAACAGTCCGGAGTTTAGAATTGTGCTCGGTAGATGGCAATAGGATCATCCCCTATTAAAGCTGATTTACCCAGTGCAAGTCAATTGCCAGCTACGTGCAATAATTGGAAGCAATAACATAAATTTCACTTTTCAAACAATATAGACGATGCAAGTCATTTGTTGCTTCAAATAAAAATATATAATTATATTATTTATTATTATATATATATATTATTATTATTATTTTTAGGTATATATATATAATTTGGTATTTTTGTGTTTAAGATCTTCCTGTGCGAGTCGCAATAAATACTTTTTCTTTCTTTCTTCAATCGTGTAAATGGGGTTTAACAAGGGACTTTAATATAATTTATTGAATTGAATATAAATATTGAATTTATTTCTCGAATTGGCGTAATGTGGCTGTGTATAGATAGATAAATATTGTATTCAGTGCACAAAACCCATAGCACAACACATAAACGCACAATTAAATACGTGAATTATAAAAACGAGGTGAAAACATACAAAAAATTAAAACATATTTAAAGAAATTAAGTGACACTATGAAATACTGAGACATAAATCTCTGCCTACCCCTTCGAGGAAAACAAGCATGATGATATGAGATCCTAATGTTAAACTTTGTTGCAGTAACACAATCGGAACAGGACAAATGTTGCATACTGCTAGTGAAGTTGCAGCAACGAAACGGTCAGTTTCTTTGGGTGCATATGGTTTTGCAAGTGAAGGATGCAACGGATACACCTCGACAGTTTATTGTTGCAACCAATCAGATTTTAAGGTAAAAAATATTCCATGTTGCTTATTCTATTTACGAGCAGGTACGAAACTTCTTTGATTAAACTTTAATATCTTGAAAGGCAGTAATTAACTATTTCAAATTATTATTACTAATAAAAGTTGAACCCGAAGGCTATCTATTAATTTAAAACGTTCAAAATCTAGTCGCAGTCTCATCTCGGCAACAAACAAATGTCAAAAACTTGTCAAAATGTAGGGAAATTAGAGGTATTTTCGACAGATTGAGACAGATCATTGCCCCTCTGATCAATCATAATTATTATACCATGTAAAATATCTGTTGTAAAGCTAATTAACGAAGCAATACTCAGTTTTTTTCTTCCATTTAACGTAAGTATACGTCACGATGGAAAGTAATTAGAAACTTTCAATGGACTTCATCGTTACTTTATTAAATTAAATACATGTAAGCTGTTACAACAAGTCTTACCAAGGGGTATCGTGTTACCCAGTAACTGGGTTGTGGAGGTCAGATAGGCAGTCGCTCCATGTAAAACACTGGTATTCAGCTGTATCTGGTTAGACTGAAAGCTGGAGGCCTAAAAAGGCCACTTTGGCGGAATCATAATAGGATAACAATATGAATCATATTAAAAATCGTAAAATGGTCACAAACTGACAATTCATAATATGATCTGTGTGCAATTCATATCACAATGAAATAACATTTAAACTGTAGAAATAAAAAATAAAAAACCAATTTGATTAACAAAAAACTGTAATGAAAAATTTACCGATAAAATTACGGTTTTTATTTTTTTCATGCGGCAAGTTTTACACCAAATATGAAATGAAATTTTACGAAAATTAGATGAATTGCTAATGATCTACTGGGAATTCAGGAAATGATTAGCTTTTAGAGGTATTGCTTAAAGTGGCCTTTTTAGGCCCCCAGACCCCAACACAGTTGGGGAAAAAAAACAAAAGTCATTTAAGTATCAAATTAGGCTGAAAATCACCACTTTTCGAACGTCAAAATTATTATCAAAATATTACAGTCCCACAAAACGCCCGCCCTTCAAAAGGCTAGAGAGATTGATTGAAATATAAGTGGTTACCTAAGTTCTTCCTTTGTTCTACAGTGAAGAAGAAGCAACAATTATGCTAGCCAACTCCTGGCTTTACCAATACTATGGTTACCAGAACCAACCCTGTGGAATGCTGGACCCTCGCTGCCAAAAGTTCTTCAGACGCGACCAATGTTACCAAGAGTACCAGGAGTACCCTTACGTTGAAAACCAGGAGATGGAGTATGCTGGATACCATGTGTCGTCGTATGTACAGCCGAAGGCAGTGGAAGACTATAGCGGCTGTGAGCGAGTGTACTCGGATCGGGGGCCAGTTGATTATTCTACCCATTCTCCTCAATCTACGATTAGTGAAGAGAGGTAAGGATCTTTAATTAATAATTAATTTGTTTTTGCTGTAGATAAAAAAGATGTAACCAATTAAATACGATTTTAATTTGTGGGACTCGAAAAGCGTGATGGGATTTCGGAAGTTTCACTGATATCTACTTATGTTATTTCTGTAAGAGGGGAAGTTTTATACATGAGCAAAAAAAAATTATAATAGCAATGATGATAATGATAAAAGAATGTATATAATATTTTAAATGTTTTTTTATAAAATTTTGTTTATAAAATTATTTAAAAATATAATTAATAAGTATTTAAATGAAATAAAGGAAAAAATGTCAATTAATGTTTTTTTACGTAGACATCTACTAGTTACGTTAGTTTTTTTAATTTTTTTATCAGGTATACCTAAGTGGAAAAGATACAATACATTTTTTACTGTAAAATTAAACTATAGTCGACAAAATCCTGTAATTTTCAATTACCAATAAGAAGATTTTCATGTAAATACTTTTCATCTACTTACCTATATTATTAATTATATATTTTTATTAAGAATTAGATTTAAACCTAATATATTTTTTTAAATTAATGTAGCTAGTATATACCTCCTTGACAAAGCATCATTGACGACTATGTATTAACAGAAAAGTCACCAAAACTGCGTAGTATACTATATCAATAATTTAATATGCTAAATGGGCAATTTACAAACTAACAAAACCAAATAGTAGGACAAAATCTAAAGAGAATAAACAAACGAAGGTCGGTTCATACAATTTGTACCCGTCATGTCACACCAAGGAATATAAATAAGAAAATCATCATCCGTCCGTCTGTCCGTCTGCGTAATTTGACACCTTTCATTACCATATTTATTGTAAACTTACCAACTATGATTTTACCATTACCAAACTGACACATCCACCTTATTATTTCTGCCATAAAGTCTATTTTTCAATAACTTTGGGTTTTAAAACAGTAAAGTTAAAGTTGTTAATATAAACCAAATATGAGAGGCTTAGGTTGAAAAGGGTATAAGTCAGTAATAGTTTATTATTTTGATGTAGTTCGGTATTGGTTTTGACGCGCACATCGTGTTTATTTATGAAAGGAATTATTACTGAGTTCGTAATTGTATTTATAGATGTTTATACGTCAGAACTTAGAACATTTTGTAATAGGTAAGTATTTATTTTGAACTTCAAATGTTCAGTCAGGCTGATTGCACAAGTATTTCAAACGTTTTCACAATTAAAACTCTGAAAGGATTTTAATGGAGTTAGCAATCCATACTTTTTTACAGCTGAAAAGCTGAAACAAATTACATATTATGGTGGAATTATTATACCTACATAATTAATCCATACTTTATACAGGACAAATTAACCAGTGCGCAAACTGAAACCATGAATTCATTAATCATGAATCAGGATTCTGAACCCACCCAACTTTCATCCCCGATATTAAAGGGGATGAAAGTTTATATCGGAAACGAAAAACAAATAATGGAAATGATTGAAATGATTTTTATGAAAATTTTAATTTATATTTTTGGTAACTGTGTGTGTACCAGTTTCAGCGTTTTTGAAAATTAACCCCCCGAGGAAGTAAAATAGGGGTTGTTTTTAAAATTCACGAGTTATATTGAAATTTTTGAGAGGCTTTTTAGAGATAAATTGTTGAAACTAAATGTTTTATGTTATTAGTTTTTATTTCATTCAAATCGGTGTACACGGTCAAAAGTTATTATAATTTGTAGTCATAAAATAAAGGATGAAATAGGGTTTATTTATAAACGATAATTAAAGTTATGTGATGTATAAACGAACAAAAATATATATGGTTATAAATATATGGTTAAACAGTCGCTATTATCACTTGGTACCTACTTAACTTTAAGCAACGTTTATGAATAAAGTGACATGTATATAAGTAGGTATTACGTATTCAATGGCGGTGCTAAAGTATTTCAAATTTATGGGATACCATACATTTTAAATACTTTACTTTAATACATAAAAAATCCAAAAAATAAAATAAAGTGTTTTTTTTTATTGAACATTTTTATATGTCTGTTACATTTTCACGCCTTAAAGGCTTAACGGATTTGGGCGATAGGCATACGGATAGGCCATGGCCTGGGTTAGGACGTACGATACTTTTTATCACGGTAGTACGTTCCCATGGGATAAATTCCGACCAGCACGCGGGCGTAGCCGCGGGCCAAAGCTAGTACTTAATAAAATAAAAAACTATATTCTTACACTCAACCACTTTTCGCAAAGAAAATCCTCTGAAATTACTTTGTTCATGCTATTATTAGTCAGCAGCTACTTCTTTGTTTTTTTCTTTAAATTATATTTACCTACTTAAACCTTTATACCCCATTCATATTTTATGTTCTATAAAAAATATTATAATATTCGACGCTTCAAAGTTATGCTAGAGATAAAATGTAATTTTGCATTAGCTCATTTATTAGTTAGTTGCAGACCCCTGCTGGCCCAACTTTAACAGTTTAAATTAAGGCGCATAATTTGTATGATAATTTTAATAAGGAATCCTTATTCAAAACACATAATTAATAATATAAAGCCACGTTTATCTCGGAAACATAGTTGTGCAACTTTTTATCTGCAACATGTTTATAGCGCGTGTAAAAAGGTGCATCACGAAGCCGAGCGTCACTTATACTGCCTTTTTTGTGGTTACGGAGATATTGAAGGTTCCAGCAATTTTTTTTTAATTTTGTTAGTTACTTTATATACCCCTACTACTCCTGTATCATTGTTACTGGCCACATGTAATAATATCCCTGGACATTTCACACAGCGTCATCTAGTCCCAAGCTAAGCAACCTAATGATTGAGTTATTGTAACAAGATGGCTGATAAACTACTTATATACATTTTTTTTTTTTTGTAAATACATACATATTATAGATAGAAAAACACCCAGACTTGGAACAAATACATGTAGGTCATACAAATATTTGTTCCGTGCGGGAATCGAACCCGCGATACGCAGCGCAGCAGTCAATCGCTTAACCACTGCGCCAACCGTGCCGTCATGTGAAGAAGCAGTGTTACTGGCAACATGCTAATGTTCATACTATTCCGTTCTGGCAACATCAAATGTTGCCGATGTCGGGAAACTTTGTCGGACGATTGTTTCTCAACATTGTTTCCGGTGTAAACCAGGCTTAAAGCTATCTTGAACAATGATAAAGTACGCCTAAATCCAGCCGCGTCGAAATATTGTGGGTCACCACAATAGGATCAAAGGGTCGGCTTAGTAGTTACGTGCTCATGTTAGGGTAGGAGTGGTTTCGGACATAGATAGGTATATAATAATATTTTCTTGTTTACTTTCGATGCTTTTATGTTCTGCCAGTACAGCGTCCGAATAAAAGTTTGCTTTAAAAATAAAAATAATTGTTTTAATACTTGTTGATGAATTATTGTTTCCTGCACCGGGCGACGTCAGTACGTCGGCGCCGGCTGTCGCTGAAAACCAGCGCTGGGGCTGTGTCTTGCATAGGGTCGCAGCATAATGCTGAGCGATAGCCGTTTTGCGTGGATGTGACCCATGTCAACCATTTCTTATTGACACGCTCAACCCGTTACCATGGATTCAGTACCTACATGATTCTGCGCTGAAATTTCTCAGTATGTAAAGATACCCATATACCCATCTACCTCGGCAAGCATAGCTTAACCTGATTGATCGACCCGAGTGGCTGCTGTTACTTAGTCACGAGCCCCTTTAGACTAATCTACCCATCTTCCTTGAATTACAACCAAAAAAAGTTAAACAACTTCTCAATTTAAGAGTATCGTTAGGAGAGAAACGAATTATCAATGAGCGTAGGAGGACCGACGCGACGGCAAATTAGGCTGAGGACATTAAAACTTTCTAAGATAATTTTAATACTCGCAATCGGCTTACGTGTATGAACTTAAACGACGCAAACGGAGTATCTATTAGGATCGGAGAAGGTGGCGTTCTATAATATCTACCTACCCCCATGGGAAGACAGCGCGAGTTTATGTATGTGAGCATGTGTTAAGCAAATATACAGTTCTGTACAATAAATCCTACTAATATCTTAAACGTGAATTTTTGTATGGATGGATGGATGTTTGTTACTTTTTCACGCAAAAACTACTAAACGGATTTGGATGAAATTTGGCACACACATGGTTTATTACCAAAACTCATAGGATACTTTTTATCCCGATATTTCCACGGGATAAAAACTTATGCGGGTGAAACCGAGCGGCGCTGCTGGTAATATTATAAACGTGAAAATTTGTATGGATGGATGGATGTTTGTTGCTTTTTCACGCAAAAACTACCAAACGAATTTATATGAAATTTGGCGCACATATGTTTTGTAACCAGAATTAACATATAGGATACTTTTATCTCTATATTCCCACGGTCGACACTTATGCGGGTGAAACATCGGGGCGCAGCTAGTAGCATATAAAAGCCAAAAATGAGAATTAATGGAGCCTACAGTGTAGTGAAAAAGCCTGCAGATTAATTAATGATGATGATTATCTAGGTACTGTATATTACGGCTGTCGCTGAAAACCAGCGCTGGGGCTCTGTCTCGCATATGGATAGGGTTTTAGCATTATGCTGAACGATGGCCGTTCTGCGTGAATGTGACGCATATTTTCCCCCTATTTGTTCTTCTTGTGTTTTTTCTTTGCGTCATGTTATCCACAAATATTTTTTTTTTTCTATTTTACCTTTCTCCCCAAGCTTCCAGGATACAGCTTTTTATTTACCTAAATATCGATATTTAGGAAAATAAAACGACTATCATCAGACCACCATAACCCCAAAACCCGACTTTACAATACCAATGATGATGAGGAACCACCCCATAGAGGAGACTGTACCAAATCTAACCACCCATTTTATTTGCAGATCTCCCCACCACTACGACCCGCCGCCAGATATAATCGTGAACAGCAATATGTACATGTATCCTCACCACGGCAAGAGGGAGTACTATGAACAGTATCCCAGGGTCAACTACCATGTGCAGGAGCCTTGTTCTAGTACTGTTATTGAAGGTAATTTTCCTACTATATATTATATTTATAAGTTATATTTATAATATTATAAACGCGAAAGTTTGTATGGAAAGATGGATGGATAGATGTTTGTTACTTTTCCACGCAAAAACTAATCAACGGATATGGATGAAATTTGGTACACAGATAGTTTATAACCAGAATTAACACATCGGATACTTTTTATCTCGATATTCCCACGGGATCGAAACTTATGCGAGTGAAACCGCGGGGTGCAGCTAGTATTTTTATAATTAACTAGCGACCTGACAAAACATCTAGATTTCTTTATTATACGTTAGTTTTATATATTTTTTTATACATATGAACCTTCCGGAATAAATTCTCTAAATAAAAAATCTAAAGTTTAGAAGAATAACGCGATCACACATGCAGACACAAAAAGCGACTTTAATTGATATTTTTTCAGAGATTTATTTATAAAAACGACAGTCTTGTCTCTTTTTCGTGTCTACTGAACGAAATAATAAGAAAAACCTTATGATAAATAGAAACATATAAAAATAGTCATTTAAAAAATGTTTGTGAATGTCTACCAGAGATCTTGCTATGTTTTATATTGTTATTGTTTGCTATACATTGTGTACATTGTTATGAATAAGGAGATTCTTTCATGAATATTAATTAACAATTCCGAAATAAAAACAATTCCTTTCTTTTTATGTTACTTGATTAGCATTAGACGTACGAAATAAAAATCATCATTGAAAATATCTCAGGCATCACCAGAGCTTTTTATTAAAACTTTTTTTCTTTCAATCCAGGTATGGAATACCCCAGTCCGAAGCGAATGCGGTTAGCCCCACCTCCCCTAACCCTAGAAGAAACAGACGGCATGGATCGGTGGAATCCCAGTCCACCCTGGTCGGATACCACGCTCAAAATTCCCGACTACACCCAACGGTTTACCTATAACCACATGGTTCCAATGCCCCCTGAAAGAGCTATGGTCACTTAATATTTAGACATTTTTGTATGTAAAGTTAAATAGGTACAAAAGTATTTTAGGAAAATATTCACGATTTGAAAAGTTGATTTTCATTTTCAGTATTAATAAATATATTATGGAAAGTGAAATTGAATAGATTGATTGTTTTGTCAGAACTTTTAACTTTGTCAAGCGATAAGGATATTCAAAACGTAATATTTTTTTAAAATAAATAATTAAAATTCCCAAACTGATCTATTCACAACCATCCGACAGGCTATCGTATTGAACATGAGACATTTTGATAACCTGATTTGTCTTGCCCCCAACAGCAAACAGCTATCTAAAGAATAGAGGCCGTTTATTAGATTAAACTGGGTTTTGGAGTTGTGAACTCCTACGATAACATTGATCAATGTTCGAAACTGTACGAAAGCATATCGAGTGGATGTGAATAGCTACGCTGGTAAGGAATTGAATCCGTCCTAAAGGCAATATTGCTTAAAATATTTTACTTTTTGAAATAAATAGGAACTTGAAAAAGTGAAATGTTTACTTTCGTTTCTTTATCAATATTGTTCTCGCGTTGCATGCAACCGACTATTAGCTGTAGTAATTTCTTCTTCCTATTTCGATGCATTTAAAATTGTTAGATACTATTTTTGGTTCGATATTTTTTAGCTCAAATGTAACGCCTCATCTTCAAGTTATCGGCCAACATGTGGGCCAACATTTGGTGAATTTAATCCATCACTGAAGTTGTATGAAAAAGTACAATACATTACTGGAAGTAACTTTATTGGTGTTGGTCGTCCAACTTGAGGAGACAGGGCGAAGATGTAACAGTATTTTATTTTTAATTAGTGTTAGTATAATGTATAGTGTAAAACATAAGTATTGGAATATGGTTCCGTCCAAATATTTTTGCATTCCAAAGGAATAGTTGTTTATTTTTCGATGTAAATATTTCTTTATAAAAATAGTGGCATTTATGTAAATACTAAGTTTATTTTATTTCAATTTTCTTTAGTGAAGAATAGGAGAAAAAAGTTAAATAAAGAAATTCATAAGTTACAATTACACGTGTCTTTTATTTTTACTTTACCAAGATAAAACATAAGTACCAGAAAATAATATAGAGTGCATATCATTCAACTTTCACACAGATACAGAATCCCTATTTAAAAACTTGAGTACGAGTAGCTCATAATTAAAGGTACACACGACTACACATCAAGCTATACATAACCAGTATAAGCTGCCTTCTGATTGTACGAAACACCTATACAATGCGAGGTCAGCTAAAACTGGAAATGCACAGCTTGATATGTAGCAGTGTGTATATAGAATGTGGTAGCAGTGGTAAATCGGAAACTGAAAAAACTTTACAGGATGGTGGGAAATCGACGCACAAACTGTAACCATGAATTCAGCAAATAATACTACACCCTCTGCGTTGAAATTTTGCGACCGTTATTAAACAAAAAATCCTGCTCCATATATTTTGATCGCGTATTGAAAAGAAAGAAAGAAAAATGCGTTTATTGGCATTACAGCAAAATAAATACACCTTAAAACTATAAAAACAGAAAACTTTTCATAAAAAGTGCAATACCTACACTTTTCTATGAAACAGCTGATTAAAAAATCACCTGTGCCGTGTTTTGATAGCCGACGAAAAATTTTAACGTAACGGTTAAAACTGATGTCGATGACCCTGCCAGCCTGTATTAAAAAAATCTCAGCCATATCAAGTCGTCTGGATACGTATATTAGAAGAACCTGACAACAACAACGCCAAATGAAAGAAAGAAAGAAAAAGTATTAAAGTAGTAGTAGTAGTAAATGCGTACTACGTATTACAACTCACCTGTTCCTCATGCTTCTTTAAGCGTATATCAAGCTGTACCAAGACAGTTGTAGACCCTGCACTGACCTGTTGCGTAATACGTGAAAACTTACCTGAACCTTTCAATAATTTAGCAGAAAACGGCCAGTAACTTCAACTGAAACTTCAAAGATCCCGCTGTGACTACCCTGAAAGCGCCAGTTGTTTTAGCATCGTTAAAAACCGCTATTTCAAGCCGCCACCCATTATCAAACACTGTTATTCCAGCCAGAAACTACAGGCGCGACCAACCATAAAAAAAAAATAAAGCTAAGTGCCGAAAAAAAAAATCTGAATGAACAGTCGAGTCCAATAGGTTTCATTCAACTATCTTGGAACCGTAAAGAGATTAATCAAATCTGTTTGATGCATGCAATTAAAGCAAGGCCTATCAAGCAGTGGACCCGACTAGGCTGAGTTGATAGTAATTATTGCTACGTTACCATAGACATGTTCTTCATGTTCACTAACTTATAGATTCAGCTAAGGCCTTGGACAAGAACTTGGCTACATTATTATTTTTAGCTAATCGAGGTGTCAAAGTGAACACTTGGGCAGTTGCCATGATTTCGTCAAATCACATTTTTACAACAAACCCTACTACTTCGTACCAAGAAATCCTGCAACAAACATCCCAGATTACCATACCCACATAGCCACTACGACTAGATGCCACCGAGTACTGGGTAATCCATCCTACCATTCGTAAACCGTACCCAATGACGTGTTCCTACTAGCTACTAGCAGAATGTCAGAATGTCATCCTTCTTAGAACAATGTAAAACATGCTATACGCGGTTAAAATTTAAACTCAAAGGTAAAATATGTGGACAGTGTGCAAGTGTTCCTAATGCCACCCATTAGCTGTTTTAGTACTTGCATAAGTTACTTGAATTATATTTAAATGTCTAATGCGTGCGAATTACATTAGAGATACAAGCGTTGAAGTTCTTAATAGATGTAATGCGCTTAACAAACAACCAGTCTACGTTGAGCTTTGAAAGGACTACAGCTTCTCCCGATGTGGTCCTGGTTGGTTGGGAGGTGGGTGGTAGGGAAGGTCAGGTTATGATGGCGGCGCTATAGCTGTCAATCAGGCAAAAGCTAAGCCCGATAGTGTGTGGTGCAAGTGATGACATTGTGGAGGTTTTGGATGTGTATTTACTTATTTTAATACTTGTTACTCGCCGGATTCAAACATTATGGCAGCTCTGAAGTGCGCCACTCGCTGCGCAGTGCCCCACCCCTCACCCCCGCTGATAAATGAATTCGTTACTGCGCAGTGACTCGCCTCATGTTATAAGCCGCCATAAAGTTTGGATCGGGCTGTATATACTCACACACATACTCATACCCACTCATGCACACATTTGATCGAATGTAATCTAACCTTAAAAATTAATTTATGTAAATAGTTTTAGCATAAAAATTATACGTTTTGCTTTTTGAATAACACAACTTGCTATGGAAGAGCGGTCTCTCCTAACACAGGCACTATCTGCCTAAAAGGAGGATCCAATCACAAAATTTTGTTATACCCAAACTTGTTTTTACCAATAAACTATTTTTTTTTTTTAAATATTGGTGGTATCGATTGCTATCTAGAAGTAATTATCACCGACTGCATAATTTAGTAGTTGACTGACGTATTAATCGCATTTAGTCAATTTAATTTTTGTATCTGGATATAGCGCTGCATATTCAGGCTATGAACTGAGACTAAACTGAACTGTAGGCATTAATTATAAGGGCTGTTTTTCATCCATACTTCTCTATTAGTCGTCATATCGGTAGTTATCCCCTTTCCAATATCCTTCTCACAGTCCATGTATCGTTTCTTTGGTCTTTCCCTACTTATTTAGCCATTGGTTGTTAAAAATATGCTGATCGCTCTGGATACCAAACAGTATTATTAATTCAATAAAAATATTGCTCTTGCATGGAGTTTTAAGGTTTCAGGAAACAATAATTTCAAATCAAAACCGCTTTACGCCCATACCTTTTACCTAAAAAGCTCGAGTAAAACTTTGATCCATTGTTATTTCAAGCCTGTCTGACTGCGTTCAGATGAATTATTGATGCCTAGGATATATACGTGATCCTATATCCCAGGCTAACCTGCACTATAACGAGGCACAGAGCACGAAGACACTTTGAAGAAAAGAATGAAGAAAAAAATTTGCACTCAATGTTTGAAGCATTCGATTTAAAAACAATAGTTTTTGCAATTTTGACTGAAAAAGTTTTTATTGAAAAGGTTTCGGGTGCTCCATTTGTGTACCGCGGTATGTTATGATCGCATGAATATCAAGATGTGGGTAATATGTTCATTTATAGAATTAATAATGGTTTAATGCGTCTCACTTTGTCGTGAATGGTGTTATTGCAAGGTAGAAAGTAAAGTTTATCTAAACTATAATAATATTGTAAGGAGAAAAGATTTTTTGTATGTTCGTTTGTTACGCTTTCACGCTGAAACGGCTGAACAGATTTGGATGAAATTTGGCACATGGGTAGACCATGACCTGGATTAAGACATAGAATACTTTGTATCCCGATACTCATACGGGATCGAGACTTATGCGGGTGAAACCTTGGGGTGCAGCTAGTGAGCAATATTTCTGACCTACGATGGACTTAGAACTATTTAGATTGGAGGTATGTTTGACTGATATAGAATGAAATTGTTATTAAGAAAAACAATTACATAACCTTCATGAATTTGTAAAATCAACTCTATCTCATCTTTCTTTAACACTTTGAGGGACACCAAACGCCTATACTTAGGCGAAACAACAATAAAACTTCTAATGTGTACTCGTTCAGAGTCCTTCTGAAAAAAATACTGAAAAAATTCTACTTTTCTCTTCACCAACTTTATTTCATCACACTTTTCTCTGCAAATTAAATATAACAGTACAAAGAGCGAAACAAATTACATTTTCTTTCACTCGAACGTATTCACAATAGAATTACTAACACTGAAGTCGTTTCCACGTCATCTAAGCTTTTATTAATTCCCAAGGAAAGCTTTCTTCGAAATACCAATTTTACAGTTTACAGTAACTAAAGACAAGCTTACAGATATTGCTTACTCAATAATGAAGACTGCTCATTGGTTCATTACTGCATAAAACATAGCATGCAAGAGGGGCCCACCGGTTCGCATTAGCCCACTCGTTAGTGGAAAACAAATTAATAAATTATGCCTTAGTAAGGTTTTCCGATCACACATCGCGTGGGAAATGCGAAGGCACTGGCTAATTTATTTAAACGGGCCGTAAACAACTGAAGTAGTGAGGGAGTACAGTTGGCAACGATCTTGTAACGTGTTGCTTCATAGTAGTGTGTTTTGGAATTTTGCTGTGTGAAAATTGTAGCAATAATTTTATCAAAAAGTTAAGTTGATTGTTCTCTACAATTTACACACGGAGTACTTACAACTTGGTCAAGGAATGATGTTATGCACTTTAAGGTGACATTGACACACGGTTGAACACGGTTAGCGCAGTGGCTGAGCGATCGGACTGCTGCGCTGCGTGTCGCGGGTTCGATTCCCGCATAGAACAAATATTTGTAAGTCCTACATGTATTTGTTCCGAGTCTGGGTGTTTTTCTATCTATAACATGTATGTATTTACAAAAAAAAATGTATATAAGTAGTTTATCAGCCATCTTGTTACCATAACACAAGCATTAGGTTGCTTAGCTTGGGACTAGATGGCGCTGTGTGAAATGTTATATGGATACTATTATTATTATTATTGACAACATTTTGAATGAAATTGACGGATCAATCGATAAGGGGATGTCCCCTTATCGATTGATCCGTCAATTTCATTCGGCGTATGTACGCCGGGTACCTATGTAGGAAAGGATTTTTGTGAAAAACATTTAAAATTATCGCTCCTTGACCGTAGTTTTTGGATATCCTGATGGCATTTTTTTGACATTTTATTTTCAGGCTTGTAAAAAACCAATTAAAACCGTAGCTTCCCGTCACATTTCCTCCTGTCACTATTAGTATCCTAATTCCTGAAACAAAGCTCTAATACTGAAGTTGCTGCTATTGCATATTGAAACATGAAATACGAAACGATACGCGATGGCGAACAGACATTCCTAAACAGTATAAAGTAGATAATATTATGTACAAATTGTTCACAGATATTTTACAGGAATACATAGAGAAACTGTAACAAGTTTGAATGATGTATTGCCAATGTTGGCGTTAAGTTTATGTTTGTGAAACATAAAAAAATCGTTGGGTGAAATAACATTACGAATTTTTTCATATTTTTCATAAACAAATAGTAGGAGTTTATTTATAAGCGTTGCTTAAAGTTAAGAGACGTTTAATCGTCAATGAATGAGTTAATCATAACTTAAGTTTAAGCAACGGTTATTTATAAATATACCTTGTAATGTTTAATGATTTTCAGGTCTTACAGGATCTAGTTATGGTACCAGAAGATGTGACTTAAGCTTATACCCCATTTCTTGATATTATCTTTTAGTAACCTATCTAATACTTTTTAGGGGAATACCGCTCACACTATCCCTAGACCGATAGAGCTGGAAGTCGTGGGGAGAGGCCTTTGTCCAACAGTGGGATGATTCAGGCTAACAGTAACAGTAATCATACCTAAAAAAGTTTAGTTAATTATAAGCAAGACTGTTGCCCAAAAAAGTTTCCCAGTCCACAACTTTCCTTATAACACATAAGTGTCGGCACACAAGTTCGACTTATTTCGCAGTTACTTGAAGGTCAGAACAAATTTGTATGCACCTAAAAACGTTAATATATAAACGAATTTGGTCGTATCCTAATCGTTTGCGACATTGAGTACTTTATATGATTCGTACGTAACTAAAATATCAATACAAACAATGTTTATACTGACAGAAAGTTTATTCTTGGGAAGAATCTGAGAAAAATATATTTTGGGTTATGTGAATTTAATTTTTACATCATAAAGTCAAGAATAAATAGCCTGGTAGTTATTACGCCATAAGTCCTCAGCCTTTAGCCAGAATTTTGTGAATATTTGCTCATTGCATTCAAAATAACTGAGATTTTTTGTCATAAATTGGACACATAAGTTCGCCCTCCGTTTCGTTGCATGGATTGAATGTAAAGCTAATGCAATTTAAAACACTATTGGGTTGTTTTGAATCGTTTTTTATGATGAATTTTGCAGAAATTGTCAATGGATCAGGATACAAAGAAAATGTACGTACCTTATGCACTGCCCTAATAGAACTTAACAGCTTGAATCGTTTTAAACTAGGTACTAGAGGCGAATTTCACCAAACTTTTATACATATAGTCATATCTTAAGAATAAATTTGAATTTTTGACAGTTTTTCAACACTAAAACTGTCAGACGTCAATTTTATTCCACAGATAATAAAAAATATCTGACTTTGGTAAAATCAGCCCTAAATCCAACTGCCGTACTCAGTGATGGCATTTAAAAATAATCATTAACTTAATTGACCATCATTGGCACATGATATTCTTAATCTACCATATTCTTGACTGACAGGGTTCGAATTTTCAATTATCAACGTGGCAATGCCGCCAGTCTCTTGGGTACAGTCGCCCGCACATCAAGCTACTACAATCTGTCAAATTTCTTTAATAGATTTTCAACTTTATTGCTAAAGCATTAGGTGCAAGGTTGATTGGGAAAATTTGACAGTTTCGGGTAGCTTGATGTGCTGGCGTCTGTACATTACCAATCGATACCAATGCGGAGAAATATTTCAAAGCAATATTTCAGTTTTTTCATAGTTTTAGTTAGTTCAGGATATTATACTTTTATATTAATTATTTTGTAGTTTATTTAGTATTAGAGTAATTGTGATTGAATTTTCTCAGTATTTATTTAAAAATTTACATGTATATAATTACAAAAATAGTTACCGTGGCAAAAGTCACCAACATTGGAGCCACCAAATTATAGTTACCAGACGTACGTTTGATAATATTCAGCTCACGGCTAATAAAGATGTATAGAAGGAGAAGACTTCCTGCCAGCCCTAATAAATTGGTATATTCAGGAGTAGCAGGGTAATGATGATCTACGATAGTAATATGGAACTTTGTAGCCAAAATGGGGAATAATAAAAATGAAGTATGTACCTGTGTACAGTATAAAGACTTTACCTATTGTGGGAAAGAATGGGCTACAAAATTGTATAGCATAAGTTTTCCCGTTCAACTATTATCGTACCTTGCAGTATTTGAAAATATTGTTCAAGCGGTAATGAAATCCGTCATCATCATCATCATTTCTGCCTGGAATCACCCACTACTGCCCTCCCTATTTTTCTGCCATATTTCCGGGTTCCCTGCATCCCTCAACCAGGTGTTTTCTGCGACTTTGACGATAGCATCGCTTTTGGACAGCCCTGGTTTCTTTGGCCTAAACTTGACCACCATGAAACCCTTCCACAGAATTATACAGCTCCTAAAACTCGCTTTTGATTTACCTAGTAAAAGTTTAGGCGATTTGTAAATATGTTAAAACAATTAAAAATAATCACTTAAAAGCGAGAGCCTTACTCATATTAAAACATTGTATTAAATACGCTATCTGTTTTAACCATAAAAAAAATATTAGTAGGTACCTAAAACCTTATCAGGCAACATTAGCTTCACCTTCATCCTTATCTTAGTCATAATCTTAGCTATAATATCGAGGTGACTTCACAACGCCATAAAAATCAATGTAAGACTGGCAGAACACTAGGGTGTCTGATAACATAGCATAACGTTACGCTTTATTTCCCAGAAAAGAGGTGTATGTACCCAATAGTATGGTCACTTAAATGTCTCACTGATGGTGGCGCATGTGCTAGATTCAGTGGTTCCCAACCAGTGGTCCGCAGAAGCCAAAATGTGGTCCGCGAACGATTTTAAATTTAGCGGGCGGTGAGCCGTTGGTCGCCGTGCAGTGAGTGAGAAGAGCGCGGGTGGAGGGGGCGGTACGTCGGGCCGCCGTATGTAATTCCTATTAAGTTTTTAATGAAAGTTTCAGTTGGATTATTACAGTTTATTTTTATTATACCTACATAGTGGTCCCTGCTAACAAGAATAATATAAAAGTGGTCCCTGACCAAGAAAAGGTTGGGAACCCCTGTGCTAGATCATTCGATTCCCTACAAAATGGTTGAGCTGGATGGTGCTGATCCACGCGTCATGTTCGTGAACGGGCGCCGTCGGTTGAGACTGGACATCTCTTAGCTTTCAGGGTTTATTTTTAATCTTATATTTTGAATTGTTTCTTTTTATAATTTTTTTACATTGTTTTCAGATACAGAAGCCATAAGTATAATGTATCAACGATTTTGTAATATATTGATTTAAAAAGTGTACTTGGAGTTTCTTGCCCGTTCTTTTCCATAGAGTTCTACGTTTTGGAATGAACAACTACTAACCGACTCTTTGACAATTCAAAAGTTTCAACTTCATCAACTTAATCTATCACAGTCCAGTGCTGGACATAGGCCTCTCCCAGGCTAAATGATAAATGATTTTATTTTGTAGGTAGGTTTGTACAAACACTTTTACACGTCAATCATATTTTAAAACTAGATGAGGTCGGCGTTTCCTATCTGATTAGTCTGAGAAGAAAGGCCGAAACAAACTCAGACGTCACAGTCTCTTTTAAAGTCCAGACATAATCTTGGTCAGATTATATGAAGACCATGTAGGTCGATGTCTGAGATGGTTTTTTGAGGAAAGAACCACACAGATTGAGAGGACCTGTCCAGTCAGTACACGCATATGTCAGAAATCGTGCAGCTCAACTCAAAACTTAAGGAGCTCAACGATTCGACGAACAATACCAAAGAAAGGACAATTGGGTAGGCCACATTAATTACTCAAACTGCCAGACCATGACGAAAACTAAGAGAACAGAGAGAAAAATAATATAAATAAAATGATCCACATAGTCTTCACATTCACAATAATTAAAAGAATAGAATACTTTACAAAGTAAGCAAATGTCATAGTATATATAAAATTCATTAATGTCAAAGTGTATATAAAAAAAACAACAACAAAACAGAAAAAAAAAACAAAATAAACCCATTCAATATGTAAAAAAAATGGAAGCAGCTCAATCCCAAGCCTTTTTGTCCTCGATATAATCCTTAACGGTATAAAAGGCTTTCTGGCACAACACCCTGTCCTCAGCCTGCGCCACAACACCCTGTCCTCAGCCTTCCGCATCCAGTCTGAAGTACACAGACGCTAGCAGGTCAAGCTACCCGAAACTGTCAAATTTTCCAATCAACCTTGAACCTTAATGCTTTAGCGATTAAGTTAAAAATCTATTAAAGAAATTTGACAGATTGTAGTAGCTTGATGTGCTGGCGTGTCTGTACAAAAGTTTGAGTTCACCCAAATTTCGCCAGTTATGTTTAAGTCCCACGTCATAGGGCTATATATATATAGCTTATAACCATCATTCAGAGACAGACTTCGGGCTACTACTGAGAAATTCCAGATAGAAAACACCAATAAGCTCTTTGTCCGGGAATCCTGCCTGACAATCGAACCCAAGACGTCATTATCAGCAGTAGCACTTGCGACTACTAGACCAACGATACAGTCAGATAAAAATGTATTAAAATGCACTTTACGACATGGCCGGCGTTATGTACGATAAATATTCATGCAAATATAACCATACATCCTGGATTCTGCTTAAAAAGGAAAATATCAACGCGGACGGATTATGTGACACGTTGAATGGCGTTTTACAGATTAACTGGCACGGGTTGTGTGGCGGTGTTCATTGTGGAATATGTTAGGAAGTGGTGGCACTGCGGTTATGAATGATGGAGTGAGTGCGTTGTATAGGTAGTTAGATATTTACTAGATTTACCGTGGAGTCTCTTGCCGGCTCTTCTCCATAGGAAACGAGCAATTGGAATTGGTTTCATACGAGTAAATGCCCATAATAGTGCGAGTAAGTGTCTTTATGTAAAATAAAATATTTTAATTTTGATTTTACTTTAAAAGAATAGTTTTAATAGAAAGTTATACATAGATTTACACGTAGGTTACGTGGTAATTTTGGAAACTTTTTACTGTTATTTTCTTTTAAATGAATTGTAAATAACAAAAATTGAAGAAATGAAAAATAAACATTTTTAGTTTTTTTCATCGAGCGTTGGGTATACTGAAACTGATAAAATAAAAACAGTAAAATTTAAATGTTATAATATTATATAATAGTAGGATATGAAGTTCATGATTTTCTACTTTTATTATAAACGGTTTATTTTTATTATTTGGTACTTGTGACTTTATTTGGGCACTTTGCACTTGAACAGATTCCTGCTATCACAAAAATTAATACCAAAAACAATTTTTCTCACAAATTCAACCAAAAACGGCCAAAAACTCAAGCGAAATGTTCATAATTATTATAATTAGGGCGCAAAAATGCTGCCCCTCACCTCACATAGTTACTATTGATGCATACTAAGTGGATTACCGTCAAAGAAGTCGATTCCTTTATTCGTGTTAATCGAAATGGAGCCGATATTGAAAACAATCGACAGGGTAGCGCACGACTCGACAGCTTTATTGTAGGGATGTGACTGTGTGCTTAAATGTCGATAAGTAATTAGAATTTATCGACTCGATACATTTTATCGTCAATTGGCCCGTTCACAAAAATTTACTTTTTGTAATATACCTTTACACGAATTACTTTGTAATGTGTTACTGCCTAAATCTCCATGTGAATGCAACTTGATTTAAAAAGAAATTATTCTGTGCAGTCTAAAACGTCGTATTTGAGGTCATTGTCTCTTTCTTTTTATACAAAGCAACCGATCGACTATTCTTTCACTCATTCGATTTTGTTTATTTATTTTTTGTCAAATAAGTGTCCGACCACATACCTGCCCATACCGTATACTTATAGAAGCACCAATAACTAAATTTCTCGTAAATTTTTATATTAACTTGATTTTAAATGTGTCTTCGTAAAGTTACTAGTAATATACTACGCTTGATCCAGGAAACAAGTCTGAGGACTTCTAAGTTCTATCAAACCATTATCGATAAACCACCGACAACGCGACTCATCACTATTCATTCATACGCACGCACGATTTTCATGTCATTTGCCACGTGTTCAGAGCGTATACACGACTTTAGCTTACTCCCTGAATTAGAAATGATTGTAACAATATTATTCATTTTTACCCTTTCCAATTCTAATTGTTTAAGCGCACGCATTTTATAACACGTGCCAAGAAACGCAACTGAATTTAAATCGATTTAAATTTAGTGTTATCGATTAAAATACAAAGGGGTGTGATAACGGTTTGTCGATAATATCGATGTTTTGGTACCGTTAGGGACGTGAAACAATCAATGTTAGATGCGGCTTGCTTTGTTATAATTTAGTTCGGATGATGAAACGAAAGGAAGGATGAGTTTGATTTGTTGATAGGGATCACAAAGGGTTTTGGTCCTGACCTCCGTTAAACAATGAGTTTTCATATTAATGTAACAATAAATATACCGACACCATAACTGTTCACTTTTGTATCGAAGATATCCGGTTGTTGGTTTTGCTTTAGTATTTTAGTACCTTTACTTTTACCTACCAACGTGCCTAGTTGAGTTTTTATAAAATTACTAATCCATCTTTCATATGTCGTATTGTCACGTTAAATAAACATCCAAATATGTAATCCAATAAGCATATTTATTATAATCTTGCCCTTCGAACGTGAACGCGAGACACAATGGCTTTATAATTATTTCTGTTATTAGCATTCAAGCAGTTCATTTTTATGGTTAACGTTTAAAAAAATACCGTTTTATCTGTATACGTTTTTTATACCACATTATAAAGCAAAAACAAAAAATCTATTCTACAATATTTTCGCGAGAAATGTCGATAACTCAGCTTCGCAAAAACACCGCACTTAAACTTTGAACATAAAAGGAAAATGTTCTCTACTTCCTGTTATATTTCATCCATATAGGTACTTAACCAGAGACAAAGGGACATTAAACTTTCATTAAAGTTTTAGTAGAATGTTTTGCAAAAAAGAATAGATAATGTTAAAAGATAAATAAAGTTCAAGACGCGATGACGTTACTACTAGAGAGTAATTTCGTTCATAAATGGGGGCAAACTAACAAAAATCTTCACTAGATATTGTGAAACAATGTCTCTCGTGGCGTTTGTTTGTTCTAATTTTTTTTCGTGGAATAAAATTGACGTCTGTCAGATTTTGTATGGAAGAACTGTCAAAAATTAAAAATTAGTCCTCGGATAAATTATCTGGCGACGGAAAAATCAACCCATAATATACCAAATATTGACATCTCTACTTGATGGCTATTTTCGCTAGTATTTCTTTATTAATAGGGTACCAATTACAATTTACAAGCTAACACTATTTTATTTATAGCTATTTTTAAGTGTTTATTATTTGAGGGATTGGGCGCTGATAGCTAAAATCCAGGCTTTTGCTTAATTAGGTTACATACGTCTTATGCATTTACCTATAAGATAGTGTATCATTGTAAACAATATATTATAGTATGTTTGTGTAATGTCCGAGACGACTCTTCGTTAGTAGGTACGAGTAGTTCTTTACTTGATCGATTCAAAGGATAGGTGGAATGGATTTCAAAAGTACCAGACGTATTGCAGAGTAATATCTGCACTTGGTCGATATCCCAACCAGTCGTACTCAGCGCTTCTTCTCTACATTTATTATGCGCACAGCCAAAGTGTGGAATTCTCTGCCAGCGTCTGAGTTCCCCTCCACCTTGAACCCGTCTGCCTCCAGCCAAGAGTAAACAGGCATCTTCTGGGCATGCTCGTTCCATAATAGACCTCATCCATCAGTTACCATCAGGCGTGATCGAGGTCAAGAGTGGGCCCATTCAGCAACAAAACTAAAAGTAATAAGGAAAACGTACTTACCTAATTTAATTTTTTCAATACCTGCCGCTGTTTTTGTAAAGTCAAAAAAATAGTAACCAAATAATAAAAAAGAAAAGTGCTTTTTTGACCTCTTTGATGTAAAGTGTACTAAAATTTTGGAAATAAAACTGTACACGTTATAATTGTTCAGCCGCTCGAGATTCTGGATCATATAAGGAAGTATTTTTTTATGCTCGAGCCATTTGGGGTTGAAAGACTAGGACCAAGTCAATCAATCAATCAAATCAGCCTATTGCAGTCCACTGCTGGACATACGCCTCTCCCAGGCTGCGCTCCAACACCCTGTCTTTCACCATCCGCATCCAGTCTGTCCCAGTCACCTTCTTTAAGTGGTCCGTATATCAGCTAGCTAGGACCGAGTGCCCACTTAGTTTTTCGAGACATCGCCAAGCGGTAAGTCGACACTTAATTCACGTAACCAGTAGGCTGGCCTATTTTTTGGCCAAATAATCAGCATTGCCATACAACGTGGCAATGTTGCCAGCCTTTTGGGCGGTTTTCCTATTGACAGCAAATGCCGACGAATTTTTTTATGCCCTTTGATTATTTTCCCACCTATTTATTGCTTGTACAGACGCCAGCACATCAAGCTACTACAACCTGTCAAATTTCTTTAATACATTTTCCACTTTATCGCTAAAGCACTAGGTTCAAGGTTGATTGAGAAAATTTGACGGTTTCGGGTAGCTTGATTTGCTGGGGTCTGTACCTATTATTATTATTGTAACAAAATTATAAATAAATAAATAAAGAATTCTTAAATAAAAAAAAGTATTTTTTGGTTCAACATGAACATGAACATCGTAGTCTTACAGAGCAGTCCCTACCGCGGGCAACTGCGAGTGGTCTATTGTGGAGATCGTGGGAACAACAGGTGGACTCGTGGGCTGTAATCTAATCTGATACGACATAATGTGACAGTTTCACCAAACGACACCAAAATGAGACGCACGCCTGTTTTGCAAACCCTCCACCAACTTAGTAGTTTACTCCTTTTCCTGCTATTTATAATTAAGTAGTTGTGGTGTTTACTATCCATCATGTTTTAGTATTTTTTAACCTCTTAAATATTAAAGATTTTACGGCTAATGTGGATAATGTATGTAGGATCCACAACCACGTATTTATTAGTACGAAATAGGTGGTAGGTAGGCGATAGATTTCCCAGCTTCTTGAACAGCTATTGGTTAATTAATAGCTGTTCCTGGATGGATGAATATATGGTTATCTAAGCTGCCTAATAGCAACCAGTGCAATGCCAAGGGCTTTAATTTTGTCAATTTATCGAATTGTATAATATTCATTGCGTCATTTCCGTCGTCGAGCAGACGAATTTTCAGATGAAAGTGTGTTTTGCAATTGGTGTACAGAACAGAAAATGTAGTTTAGGGGTAATAATTTTGGTACTAACGCTTATCCTTGTGGTTTGACTGGTTACATGTAGATTTAATCGACGCATCGCCAACTTTCAATCTCCGAGCTCTAATGAAACAACCCGATAACACTTTGAATTCTGGACCTGTTAATCGAACTCAGGACCCACGTCGCGCATGCGACCACGAGATCAACGGGGCAGTTACAAGTGTAGTGTAGGTAGTAAAGCATAGTTAAATTCACTGGTATTTAATGGCGATTACGTATGGGTACCGTATACACGATGCAAACTTACAATTATAATCATTAGCGGTGTGTGGTCATGTGACATCTATAGAGCCTCCTCAGCCTAGCCTCTACTTCCAACGATGACCGGAGCATACCCACATACTTACGTACATAAGTGATGCCATGACTTGAAAGATATCTTTTTGAACGTTTTAGAACACGGAAATTGGTCTTCTAACGTAGATGTCGAGATAACTTTTGAGGTGACGTCATCCAGCGAATTTAAAACTTCTGATGCTCTATAAGGGGATCGTTGCTAAGTAATAACAGCCGCACTGGTCGATCGATCAGGTTAAGCTGCGCTTGCCGCGGTAGGTCTGTGGATAGGTGACCATCTTTACTTACCGAGACCTCTCCGTAGCTCGGTAAGCATATTAAGCCATTGGTCCCGGCTGTCATTCCTAGATCTTTGACTGTTGTTACGAGTCGTCAGAAATCAGAAGCCCGAAAGCCTGTCAACCAGTCTTACCAAGGTACCGAGTCGCTCCATATAAAATACTGGTATTCTGGTTGAAATTTCTTGTCGGTTATTTTGTTTTAAAGCTGAACAAAGCTTTTCCATACATTTTAACTGCGTAGGTTTTTTATTTTTCCAACCAATACTTTCTAATGGGGGTTTAGAATCATGTACTGCAATGGTTGTAGTTAGCGCGTCGATGTCCCTGCCACTGCCTGTTATTACAGAAGTGACTTCATAGCTACTAGCATAAGCATAATCAGCATATGATAACCCCACTGCTGGTACACAGGCCTCATCTCTATGAAAGGGAGTGGGCTATAATCCACCACGCGAGCTCAGTGCGGATTGGCAGATGCCAGAGGTCTTTACTTTCTTTTTTTTTTTAAACATTGCCCCGCACTTCTAATTTCTCCTGTATCGTGGGTGGGTTTACAAACATTTAAACTCACATACACAAACCAGACCCGGAACAAGTACTTGTAGGTCATACAAATATTTGTTCCGTGCGGGAACCGAACCCGCGACACGCAACGCAGCAGTCAATCGCTTAACCACTGCGCCAACGGTGCGGTCAAATTTTGAATTGTTGGTTCTAGGATATGCCGGTTTCCTCACGATGTTTTCCTTCACCGTTTTGAGAGCAGTGGTGATGAAATAATTTGCACTTGAGTAAATTGCCTGCTTGGGTCGAACCCACGATCTTAGCTAGAAACCGTACATTATTCTTTTACGTTTTCCCATTCTAGTCTTGTTTCTAGTGTCCGCTTTTCCTGTTAAAACGTCACCACTATCCCGTTAGTACATCGAACTTGAAATTCATGTGCATTTTCAATTCTAGCGTACACACGTTTACCGGCTAATTTAAGATGTTAATTTAGTCTGCTTTAACTGTTAATCAGGAATGAGGATGGGTATTAAATTTCCTAATTATAATATACTATCTACGTACATCGTTCTCACGTATAATTATAAATTCAACTTTAATGATGTAACTAAAATTTTTATAAGAATATAATTTAAAAGTACAGAACAGTACCTATGGAGAAGAACGGGCAAGAAACTCCATGGACACTCATGGAGTTTCTTGCCCGTTTTTCTCCATAGGTACTGTAGAAACTATAGCCTACTTGGTGCCAACGTGCAACCTCCGTGAGTTTGTTAATAAATGATTGGCATTATAGACGAGGATAAAGGATTTAAGTTTAGAAGAGATTAGGCGGACACGCCAATGAAATAAGATGCAAAACACGTCTAATATTTTTATATAGAAATAATTATTGAAGTCTACGAGTTAAACCGTGTTTGATTTTATGCGTTCCGTGTACCGTGAAGCTTGTGGAGAGCTTCACAGTACTTACTACGCTTTGGAATGGTATTTTCTGACTAACTGACTCCTTAAAAATTCAAAAGATTAATTGAGGTTGTATGTACATTCAGTGCAAGCTATTGGACACTGAATGTAGCTAGAATAGAACTGTAGTGCGGTTCTGTACGGATGTCTACATTCATACCTGCAAGAGCTTGAACTGATGAGCGAGAGGTCATTAATTTTGACAGTGTCCATTTCACTATTAACACATGAATCCAAGTACAAAAAAAAAATTATCCTTGTATTTTGGTTTGGTTTAGAGTCCTGAATTTTTTTGGAAATAAAAATCTATTCGAAAAGCAACAAGGCTTTTGCCGATTTTCAATATCCATTAGAATTTTCGGCAATTTATATAACTAACACTTAGTTGCCTGTTCATATAATTGTATTCGGCAGTAAACAATAAACCTAAGCATTTATGCACTGACCGCGCTCCGCGGTTTCACCCGCATTATTTTCGATCCCGTGGGAATAACGGGATAAAAAGTATCCTTTATGTTAATCCTGGTTAAAAACCATCTGTTTTGACGGCACGGTTGGCGCAGTGGTTATGCGATTGACTGCTGCGCTGCGTGTCGCGGGTTCGATTCCCGCACGGAACAAAATAATATTTGTATGGCCTACAAGTATTGTTGCGGGTCTGGCTGTTTGTGTATGTAAAAAAAAAAGAAAAAAAAAAAGAATCTGGTGTGCCAAATTTCATCCAAATCTGTTCAGTAGTATTTGCGTGAAAGAGTAACAAACATCCATCCATCCATCTATACAAACTTTCACGTTTATAATATTATAGTAGGAAGTAGGATTGTCCACAATTTGCTTAAATCAGTACACACGGCGACATCTATCGGTCATTGCATGCAACTAAAACGTAAACTGGTTAGCTACAGAAACTTATCAGGCACTATTCGGTACGTTGTAACTTGATGCGATGTATTGAGCACAACTGAACTGAATTTAGTTGGAACTTAGTGAAGGCAAGAATCTAGAGATGGCGCCATTAGTTTCATTACAGCATCCTCCATTTTGTTAGTTCATTACTCGATTAGTTTAGAGTCATGGGTCACCTGAAATTCATTAAGCGTTTTTTGATGAATTAATAAAAAAAGCACATTATGAGGGTTCGCTTTCGAATTTTTAGAGGTTCCAAGTCGACGGTACGGTACCTACGATACAAACTTTTGCAAAATATACCGAATTTGAATTCGAAAATAATAGATATAAGTAGAAAATTCAGGTTACAGTTGGTGTTTTAACAAAATTCTGACATTCCGTATTCTTAGTAAACAGAATAATCATTTGTGAGAAACATTTTTGTCAGTAGGTAAGTACCTACCGTTTATTTGTTTATTTTTTCTTTGTTAATTTTAATTCTAGTTTTGTGCCTAAACAGGCTCTAATTCCTGTGCTCTAAAATTATTATAACTAATTAGGTATAACTAACTCATCTAGATATTTCATGGATGGATGGATGGATGTTTGTTACTCTTTCACGCAAAAACTATTTAATGGATTTGGATAGGCACACAGATGGTTTATAATCAGGATTAACATATAGGATATTTTTTTATCCCGTATTCTTACGGGATCGAAACTTATGTGGGTAAAACCGCGGGGCGCAGCTAGTCTGCTATAATGATAGCGAGGGTAGGCGATGATACCTATAATAGGTATTTTGACACTCGCAAGGGAAGCAAAACCTATAGGGTAGTCCTCCGTTGACCGTCGACCTAGAAACATGAAATTTGGCAAGAAGCAATTTTATGTAGCACAAGTAAATGAAAAAATTTGAAAACCGTAAATTTGTCTACAAATTGGGAACCCTCGGTGCATGAGTCCGACTCGCACTTGACCGGTTTTTTTTAATTTAGCCTACACTGTCCCACTGCTGAGGGGCCCGTGGCTAAATAATAACAGCCGCACAGGTCGATCGATCAGGTTAAGCTACGCTTGCCGCGGTCTGTGGATGGGTAACCATCTTTACATACCGAGACCCCTCCGTGCCTCGGCAAGCACGTTAAGTAAGCCGTTAGTCTCGGCTGTCATTCATATGTCTCTGATAGTCGTTACGGGTAGTCAGAAGCCCGAAAGTCTGACAACCAGTCTTAGCAAGGGGTATCGTATTACCCAGTAACTGGGTTGTGGAGGTCAGATACGCAGTCACTCTATATAAAATGCTCGTATTCAGCTGCCTAAATCCGGGTAAAGGCTAGGCAGATGATGACTGTCCCACTGCTGAGTGCTGAAAAAACAACATGCAGTTTTAGCACTAAATTACTTTCTCGGCAAACACATTAAAGCACATTATTCGGTACAATCTAACAGGTTTATGATAGCTGTGACGTGATCTTATGAGTTTGTTAGGGTTCAGAAATAAAATAACGAAATCATGTTCAAGATTAATTATTGAAACGAATAGAAAAGTTAGCAGAAAGGTCTATAGAGTCTTTGATTTTGGTGAAAATTGAAGATTTTTCTGGTGCTATTTTGGTATGTTTCAGGCGCCGCGGCTGCATCGGAGGCGTCATGTTTAGTAAGTTCGTCGGCAGCGTTGAATATTCGAAGATACGTTGGCCGTAATATGCTGTCAGCGCCTCTGCAAACGTTACCGCGGGTTTGCATATCGCTGTACTTATTTGCCAGTATACTGAAAGGAAAGTTTAGAAATTACGGTTGGTGCTTTAGTATTGTGGTAAAATCATACAACGTTATAATATATTCTGCGTTTATTTCAAGCAAACGTCTTTACATCACCACGGCCAAACTATTACTGGTTTATACAAACAAAAATCGAATACAAAAATTTTAAAGCTCATTCTTAATTTGCTTGACTGTTCGAATGTAACCAGCTTCGATCAATAATTATTGATCGAAGGTAACCAGAGTTATTTTATTATCAGCCTGCATTAAATAAGGTCGACTTTTGCAGACAACCTTCACAGTACCTTCTGACGAATTTAATGACCTGCACCCTAACTGCGTAACACACAATCAATCGGAATCAGAATCATTTTGAATCAAATTGCTAATCCTCTGCTTCATAAGTTCGAAAAATTTGTCTGCTTAGCACGTAAATTACGCAATGTTGTTGAACTGTCAAAATATAAAGTGGCACACCTACGTAACGTTGCTTCTGTTGACGCGACACTGACTTCAGCGCTGACACCGGCGCAGCACTGAGTTCAGCGTTGACACCGACGCGACACCGAGTTTAGTTGTGCTACCTGGCCCAGTAGTAACGTGCCCCTTGCGGAGCGCGTATAACCTATCTACCTCTTTCAACTTATTATAAATATTAATAATAATTGATTTGAATACTAACATCCTTGCCTCAGACAGTTAGCGCCATGTAAATGACATTTGTCGGGGAAATAAGCGTGTACACCGCGGCTAATTCCACATACCCAGCCGCCACCCGGCTTGCAACCCAATTTTTGGTAGCAATGAAATGCGGCAAAGAGGGTATAATACTGTAATAATAGAATCTCGTGATAAATTAAGAAAAAACTTGACTTAGCATACGAGGTTGTTGACTAGAGTGCGGGCAAGATAAACCTGCGCGACGAATTTTTTTTTTATTTGTACCTGGTAGTTCGTCTCTGTTAAGCCGGACTTGCCTGAAAGAAAGAAAGAAAGAAAAAAAAGTTTACTTGGACACAGCCCAAGCCTGGGCCTGTGGTTACCTCAATAAATTAAGGCCTCCAGCCAGGTCTAAAAACTTAAAAAGAAAACTAAGCGACTATACGCTAAGGGCGCTTCCTGTGTGGTACTAACTTCGGCTTAGGTCGTCGCTGGGAGAGGGCAGAAAGGGACAGGCTGGATCGGAATTATTTAGAGACTAATTTATAACTACAGGCTCAGCGACGCGGGCTGGCGACGACGACGACGCGGGCTTAGTGTTGCAAGGGTCAGGGCGGACTTGTCTGCGCGCAACGTTTGACCTTCAACATTATACCCCTGCCAGCACTTTAATCACTTTCGGCATAATGCTGGCGATTATTTACTTTGGTAAACACGGAACACAGCAAACACTGTTGACAACTGACATAAACTTCAAGGTAGCGGCAAGCGATTATTTCCGATTTCAGCGATGATTATTACCACTACTCTCAAAACAGTGAAGGAAAACATCGTGAAGAAACCGACATATCTTTGAATCAAAAATTTGAAATCATGTGACATATGTTATACACCTACCCGCACTGAGCCCGTGTGGTGGATTACGGTCCACTACTTCCCACAGAGAGGAGGCCTGAGTCCCAGAAGTAGGAACATTACAGGCTGAATATCTGTGGTGTTTTTTTTCTTAATAAGTTGGGTAGATGTGAACTGATCCGTTGGGGCATCCTTTAATAGAAGATCTAGCTATAACCTACCCCGACTTGTTACTGAGCAGGGCGAAGAAAAAAGTTACGCAGGAATAAGGTACCCGGGCGTTGATATGACTTCGAGCCTAAGAAAGAGACTGTTGTAATAGTCTCCCTTTCTTTTTTCTTCGACTAAATCACTAGTCGCTGATTCTAAAAGTGTGCATAGTTTAGAATTCAGGCACTGTATTAAGCTTAAAAAAGGCGACTTTCACCAATGAAGCTGAACGCGACCAGCACACCTAAACCGCGTTCAAGAACTATCAGTGTCATAATGATTGGGTAATATTGACACTGAAAATACTTGAACGACGATAGATGTGCTGACCGCGTTTCGCGATCGCGCAATTAGTTTTATTGGTGAAATCAGCCCTAAATCGCTAATCGCCAATGCTAAGGGTAAGCGTACACGAGCCACCGGCCACAGATAAGATATCCTTTTTATTTCCACACACACACATAAGATATCCTTTTATTTCCCTGATATATAAATAAAACAAGTACGTAAAACAGACAATTTATTTAATTTTTATTAGCTTTTACCAATTTCACTCGTAGCCATTTACGTGTTGGAGCTCCAGTGGATCTTAATAGAGGGTGAGAAGCCCTTGTAGGATTAATGTGAATAACTTCGAATGTATCGTTCGGATGCTCCTTGTCGTATTTTATTCTAGTGTCGCACACGACCTGATCCACTTGGTGGAACCCTGAAATCAGTGCCATAGGTTAATTAATTTTGAAAAATAATTATACAGGAATATTTTTGTAACACCATCCAAAGGATGAATGCTCATGGATGTGTGGAATCCCGTATGCTGAATCAAAGTCAAACTTTGTTTTTTATAGACTACACTTATCATATACAAAATTTATTTTTGTAAACAATGCACGGATTTCTTTTTTTTTTTTTATTGTTTTTCTTACTTACTGCTTTTACGACGGGTCTTAAATTAATAAGCAAAATAATCACGACCGTATTGTACGGTTTTGAATTGCATTGCAGAATTGCAATAAGTAGGTACAGACGCCAGCACATCAAGCTACTATAATCTGTCAAATAACTTTAATAGATTTTCAACTTTATCGCTAAAGCATTAAGGTTCAAGGTTGATTGGGAAAATTTGACAGTTTCGGGTAGCTTGACCTGCTGGCGTCTGTACTTAATTATTATAAAAAGTAATTGTACTTAATTATAACTTAAGTGGTTATTTTAAGGCATTGACTGCTACTGTGGTCACCGGTGACCGCCAACAATAGATTTTATATTGTGTCAGTTGTCTGGCAATCAATGTGTTAAACCAAAAAACGTACTTAAATAAAATAAAGGCACGCTTAAAAAAAAAAAATAAGGTACTAACTTCCCATATGGTTGCAGTTGGTTTTATACAGGACGCAAATATCTTCAAACTGGGCAAGCCAGGGTTTATATTCGTCATAGCCACACACTTTTGGACCCCCGGGGGTGCAACTCTTGAGCTTCTGACAGTAGAACTGTGACTCACGATCAAATCTTAATTCCTCAGATACCTAAGGTAGCCAATTCACAATCGATGTAAAACCATTAGTATCTCATTCTTTGATCGTGAATGAATTGCTTAGAATACCGACGATTTACGCTCAAGAAATAAGTTTTTTTTAAATTAATTAAATCTTTATAATTTTAAGTATCTGCCAACATAAGTAACTTATTTTGGCTTATACACTTAAAGGGGGAACATACGTTACGATTTAAAATCACAATCACTAAAACTGGGCTCGGTGCACAACTATCTGTCTCGCTCTCACAAAAATGGCGAAGCACCAGTAAATAAAATTATAACTTTCATCCATTTAACTTTTGGAACGAAGTTCCTTATCGCGCGTTGTGAAAGGGGGCTAGACGGAAAAAATTCTTACGAAAAGTTGTCACGACACTTTTTGCTATAGTAAGCTATTGTAAGCTGTGCGGCGTCGCATGTTTCTCTGTCTGTCTGTGAACTTCGTTCCATCCGGGTGTCCCTTGACACCTCTCAATTTTTTTTTTTGTACTTACGCATGAAAAGTAGTGCGTGTGTTGTATTTTTCGTTCTTAAAGCGTTTTTTTTTTTTAAATTATAGAGCCATCAGTAACTATGGTCCGCGGGTGACTGAGTGTGACTGTGTCCACTGGACTTGGTTCAATAGGACCGCGCGCTGTGATCAAGTAACGTATCTTTCCCTGTTAAGTATACGTGATAGGACAAGTTTAAACCTTAGTGGCTTTTGGTTGCAATTTTTTATGAATAATCCTGTATTCTTTTTTTATGATAAATAAATTTAAAAAAAAACGTAAGGGCTTATACCTAGGTCTGTACCGAAGTATAAGCCCTTACGTTTTTTCGCCACGCTAGCAGGTCAAGCTACCCGAAACTGTCAAATTTTCCCAATCAACCTTGAACCTTAATGCTTTAGCGATAAAGTTGAAATCTACTAAAGAAATTTGACACATTGTAGTAACTTGATGTGCTGGCGTATGTACAAACCACAAGATTTAACTTGAGACCCGTCCCGACCCCCGCGCTGCTACCGCTATCACCATCGACGCCTCAGTATCGCGCGCTTACGTCATAGGAGCGAAGTCTCAAGTTAACTCTTGAGGGTTGTATTTGCTTCAATAAGAGCACTCGGAATTTAATAGAAAACTGCGATGTAGGTACAGACGCCAGCAGGTCAAGCTACCCGAAACTGTCAAATTTTTCCAATCCACCTTGAACCTTAATACCGTAGCGATAAAGTTGAAAATCTATTAAAGAAATTTGGCAGATTGTAGTAGCTTGATGTGCTGGCGTCTGTATACTGTGGAACATAATATGGTATTCGATATATTATGTATTGGAAGTATACTCACATCATACTTAGTTTCCACTTGATATAAAGTTGCAAGGAATACTAAAAATGAACTCATTAATTAATTAAATTAAATTGAAAATTCAGATCAGTATTTGAGAAAATTGCGGACATACATACATAAGGGTAGAATACAGAACCTCCTTTTTTTGAAGTCGGTTAAAAAAGAAAGCACGTTAAACCATTGCCCCCGGGCAGCCATTTATAATTTTTTGATAGTTGCTACGGGTAGTCAGAAGCCAGTAGGGTACTCTGACAGCTAGTCTTATCAACTCCAGTCTATACTACCTATTTGACCTCCATAGCCCAACGCGTTGTGGAGGCTAGCAGTGCGATTCTGTAACGATCTCACCGTGAAAACTTAGGTGAAGTGAGCGTGGAGTGAGCTGTCATTCCAACTAATGCTAGGTAGTGACACTATTGACAGCTCACTGTAAGCTCACTTCACCTAACTTTTCACGGTGATATTTTTACTGAATCGATCGGCTGATAGGCAGTCGCTCCATGTAAATAAAATACTGGTATTTAGATGCATCCGGTTACACTGGAAGCTGACTCCAACATAGTTGGGAAACGTCTAGACAGATTATGATTTAATTTTTTTCGCAAAATTTCAAGTGCGGAACTACGAAAACAAACATTAGGGATGGCACTCCTCATATATGTTACCAAGGGATGAAAAAAGCTAATCAATGCATATTCACGTGTGTTCATAGTTGGATATGATGTGTCTTAGTGACTACTATTTAAGTCAACGATTGAAAGGCCTTCCCAAAATCCTTCCAGAAGGCCAATTCTCGTAATTTAAAACGTTCAAAATCTAGTCGCAGTCTCATCTCAGCGACAAACAAATGTCAAAAACTTGTCAAAATACGTAGGGAAATTAGAAGTTTTTTTGACAGATTGAGACTGAGATCAGACTGTGTACGGTCTTAAAATTACGAGAAACGCCCCTCAGGAACTCTTTTCCCGCGCCCCTTGAAACCAGCCCTCGCGGAGCGCGATCCAATTTTTTTAAAAGCAAAAACTAAATATTCTATTTATATTTCCTTACCAAAAACAATAGAAAATAGTGCTAAATTCATTTTTAACACTGTGTCTTATACTACACAATAATAATTAGGTAAGTGTGATAAAAGCAATAAAAACGATTATACGCCAATTTAAGTTTTAAACCTTGTTCAATTACTAGAAAATTATTAATGAATTAATAGGATAAAGGAATGCTGCATAAATACTTCTTCATAGCAGATACATAAAAAAAACGGTTAAGATAAAAAAAAACGACGGGTTTCGGTGTGTGACCCTTAAGAATCTTACAACAGAATTAATTTATTTTAAATTGAAAATAAACTTATATTTACAATAAGTTTGTAAATCCATCCAAGGTGTAATTTTAACTGTTTGATGGTACAGACGGTAGCACATCAGGCTACTACAATCTGTCAAATTTCTTTAATAGATTTTCAACTTTATTGTTAAAGCAGGTTCAAGGTTGATTGGGAAAATTTTACAGTTTCGGATAGCTTGATGTGCTGGCGTATACAGCGTGTAACGGAAGGGGGGTATCAACCCTGAAGGAGGTGAATGTGCTCATGAAACTCAACAACTTTCCCCAAAGAACATAGGTCGAAATATGAAAAAAAAAATTGGCCCTCCCTTACAAAACTGACTACCAGCTGATTGATTTACTATGGGAGGGCCAAATTTTTTTTTCATATTTCGACCTATGTTCTTTGGGGAAAGTTGTTGAGTTTCTTGAGCACATTCACCTCCTTCAGGGTTGATACCCCCCTTCCGTTACACACTGTATACTAATCTACAGTTGAAAATTAGCGCATATTACAGCTGTATCAGGTCAAAGTGCACTGCAAAACACGAATCCGAGCAAGTGCAAGCACAGTGAAGGGTTCCTCATTCTGGTGCTCCGCAAAAATCGATGATTGATGATGATGATGAATGACGTTCTGTGCAGTGGAATCCTGCAAAAATCATTCCAAAAAAAAGGGAACAACAGCGAGTTTTACATTCCATCAGTAAGTATTGTGATTCCGTTTCCATCATATTTATGTAAATACTAGCTGCGCCCCGCGGTACCACCCGCATAAATTTTGGGAAAATCCCGTGGGAATATCGGGATGAAAAGTATCCTATGTGTTAATCCTGGATATAAACTATCTGTGTGCCAAATTTCATCCAAATCCGTTTAGTAGTTTTTGCGTGAAAGGGCAACAAACACCCATTCATCCATCCATTCATCCTCACAAACTTTCGCGTTTATAATATTAGTAGGGTAGTAGTAGGGTAACTAGTAACTACTCGACAATCGTGGACCAAAAAATTATTAAATTATTAATTATAATATTATTAGTATAGAATGTAGTAGAGATCAGTGAGCTGAGTTCGCTGAATTTAGGCCAAAGATGTTTGAACTTTTTGCCATTGATACGCTGAGAAGAAGTACAGAATTCATATCCACAAGTATGCCACATACTACAAAAAAATGGTATGGCTAATGATGGTTATTAAAACAACAAAAAACTATTACACGACAATATAGGTTTTAATCAATAACCTGTCTCCAAACACTATCTATTAATAAGCATTCATACATTACGCTCTTCGTGAAATCTGTAAAATTAATTTGAAATTACATAAAAAAATTTTTTTTAACTATATTTGATGGTACAGTTGAACAAACCATTTGGTATACAGGAAGCTAAACATTAGACAACATACATACACTTATGCCTTCTCCTAAAGCAGAAACTACAGAACGCCACCACGAAGATCCTTGCATACTCCTTATGCTTCGTTTACGTTCGTACATTTGGTCATACACGCACGCCGGTTGCGAGTACTACACACTTGACCTTTCTGAAGAACATCACTAATAAGTTTAGGTACTATTTATGTCTTTCTAGGGCAACCCATCCCGGCGTTTCCACTTACATCTACTTTGTAAATATCTTTTGTTAGTCGACTTACATTCGTCCTCTCAACATGACCAAATCATCTAAGCATACGGTTTTAAAATTTTGGCGCTCCTTCTTCTTTTAGACGGCAACGGTAACCGTAAGGCATTCACTTTAATAACTTAAACATAAATTAATGTGAGTTGGCTAAGAAGTAATTTGTTTTACATCACTCTCCTAAGTATATGGTATATTTGCTATAATGGTTATAAAGTAATGACGCATACCAAAAATAATAATTTAGCAGTGAAGTGGAGAGATGAATACTTTTTCCTGTATATCAAATAACTTGGCCGACTGTAACTACTAATCTACAATATTAATTAGCACATTATTAGCGACTTCGTATTTACATATATTCTTTATTATTTTAGGCTCATCATAGAATAATCGACCTGTAAAATGTTCCCACTGCTGGCATACAGGCCTTCTCTTTCTGTAAGTGGGCCATAATCCACCTTTCCGCTTTTAGGCTTAACACGTCACGTTAAAATTGGTAATAAGACTTTTGTCTTAGCCATTTCCACCTATGTAAATTGGGATTAGCAGTTTTTTCTTCAAAAAAAATATCTCCTATTTCAACATCTTACCATGACTAAAGTAACAGTTATGTTTGTACATTGCACAAGCATTCCGGAACACCATCCTTTGTTTTCGTCTTAGATCCACGGCGCAAACTTTATCGCCTCCAAGAGAGCGACAGTATTTTGCGCGCCAGCACCAATGTTCATTGATGACCTTCTCGTGTCCCCGCTCAAAGCGTGTTGTACTTTTCCACGCCTTCTTCTAAAAAAAAACGGGTTGCACTCCGGGAGTGCCGGCAGAAGTGAAAACTTGAATATTAACGTTGTGCATTTTTGATATTTTGGAATGCGGTCTACTCTCCCTCCATCTTACGAATTTTCGATCAGGTCACGTGTCCTGACGCGAGTTAAACATTTTTTACCCATCACAAAAAAGTGCACAACGCCGCTAAAGAAGTTTTCAGTTCAAAAATATTTGCAACAATTACTGTTCCTCGAAAGCTGTAGCCTTGATCAACCGGTCTATTCTGTAAAAATCTCACCGTGAGTACTTAGGTGAAGTGAGCTTGTAGTGAGCAGTCATTCAAGCTGCTGCGAGGTTGAACATTAGTTCAGAGTTAACAGCTGGTCTAATCTCACCGTGAACACTTAGGTGAAGTGAGCGTGGAGTGACCTATCATTCCAAATAATGCTAAGGGATTGAAACTATTGACAGCTCACTTCACCTAAGTTTTCACGGTGAAATGGTTACAGAATCGCACTGCAGATACTGAATTGGTATCGTATGTCGTCAGAAGCAAGCCTGTCCCTGCGACCTAACCAAAGTGATCGGTCGCGCGGATACGCGATGGTCGCGTTCATATGTCACTTATTTGGCTGGAATTCTGGATTGAACCAGAACGCAGGGTCGCGCTAACTGAGTTCTGCCGACGTTCGGGTTCGGGAATAAAATAAACGTGAAAATTGGTTCGCGGTTTCTTTCTTTCTTACAGGGAACAAACAAAATATTAAAAGTAGGTCACTTTTAAATAGGATTTTTCAAAAAGAATTAGGTACCAATCAATCTTCGGCCAACTAGAAGCGAACTTGGGTACTAGATAGGTCTCATATTAAGGAAGAACATTCATAAAATCATTAGTAACTCAGTCATTGCAATGTAAATCTTATCTTGGTGAGGTAAAGTGTAAATTAGAATGATTACCGAGAGTTTTATCAAACTCACGGCAACCATTCTAATTTATACTTTATAACAATAGCAAGAGTTACATTTCAATTACTTACTAATGGTATAATAACAACTGCGAAACTTAAATCGATTGTCGAACTCCCCGAAGTACAACAGAATAAAAAACTGTTTTTCTATAAGTAATTATTTATTTATCTATGCGTTATAAAGAATTTATGTATCTTTTTCCAACGATGGCAGTTTGGAGCACGCTGATTCCGGAGCTTTGGTATAAGCTAAAATGTAAAATAAGTTTTTTGTAAAACAGCTATGTCCTACTAAACGCACGACGCCATCGCGGCAGGCCAGGATGAAGATGGTAGGACGAGTTTGACTCCTACCATAAGGATTGGCAAAATAGCGAATTGTGTGGAAAAGGGATGAGGAGGCCTTTGCCCTGAGTGGGACAATACAGGCTAGTTAGATTAGATAGTTGGATCAAACTCTGTGGGTGTCGCAAAAACACCAAGGGATCATGACGCGTAGCCACTTGCTCAAGTACAGTAATTTAGCAATACTATTTTATTAAAGTGAAACCTGGGTAGCTTTTTTTTATGAATGGCATCTCGTAGTTGACCTTGAGAGGTCGTGACTACTTAACCGGACTATCCTGTGGTTGCCTTAAGAATTCTTAAAGCCTCCCTGGGGCTTCCCTGGGTAGCGAGCGAAATTCCAATTTTCATAGGTTTTTTTTTTCCAATTTGGAGGTCATGATCAAATTATACATCACGACCACAATAAGTAAGTTGGTATGTTTTTTTTAACCTATATTGTCCAACTGCTGGACAAAAGTCTCCCCCATATTTTTCCACTTTTGTTTGTGCTGTATTTTCTCTGTCCAATCGCTTAGGAACGAGTCACGCCATCGTTGCCATGACTGTGTCATGACTTTGGCCCATATTAGAATTGGCATGAAATATGTCATGATTTCTTGGACGAGTCCAACGAAACCCCACAAAAATGTAATAGTTGCAATGATATAGTAAGTTTATAGATAGGTTACCTACCCAACATTTGGTCTTCAAAACGGGACAATATTATAAGACACGAGGAAGTAGGACGGCATGTCGTAATTATCGAGAGCGAATAAGAGACAAGACATAAAATTTTGACGTGCCACTTGCGGATCGCGTATAACCTACCTATCTACCACTTTTTACTTATCTATATATATAAAATTCAAAGTCCTGACTGACTGACTGACTGACTGACTGACTGACTGACTGACTGACTGATAGATCAACGCACAGCCTAAACCGCTGGTCCTGGAGACATGAAATTTGGAGAGTGTGTTCTTCGTGAAGAGTAGGCATCCACTAAGAAAGGATTTTTCGAAATTCCACCCCTAAGAGGGTGAAAAGTAGTCGTGGAAAGGATCCGGCGGTTGGGTCTCGAGGTGGCATTGCACAAGTCCGAGGCCATGTCCTTTCATGGGCCTCGGTACGGGCCACCTCCGGGATCCCAACTAGTGGTAGGAGGGGTTCACATCGGCGTCGAGACCACGATGAGGTACCTGGGTCTCGTCCTCGACAGCCGATGGAACTTCGTCGAGCACTTCCGACGTTTGGCCCCCAAACTGGAACGGGCCGGGGCCGCCCTAAAGCGGCTCTTGCCCAACCTGAGGGGGCCAAACGCCTCCTGCCGGAGGCTTTACGCGGGGGTCGTGCGGTCCATGGCCCTATATGGGGCCCCGGTATGGGCGCGTTCACTGCGGCTTCGAGCCGCACACTATCTGAACGCGCCCCAAAAGGTGGTAGCCGTAAGGCTGATCCGGGGCTACCGCACGATCTCGGGCGAGGCAGCAAGCCTCCTTGCCGGACTGCCACCATGGGATCTGGAGGCGATAGTCCTCGCGCGCCTATATGATTGGCGCGCGGAGGCACTACGCCGGGGGGAAACTCCGCATCCGCGGCAAACCGCGGCGGAGCGGACGCACCTCCGGCGCGATCTCATGGTGGCATGGAAGGAGCGACTATCGCAACCCAGCGCAGGGCACGCCACGATAGCGGCGGTAAGACCCCTCTTTGAGGAGTGGCTAGAGAGACGTCACGGCGCTCTCACCTACCGCCTGACGCAGGTCCTCTCCGGACACGGATGTTTCGGGAGGTTCCTGCACATCATCAGGCGGGAGGAGACGCCCGGGTGTCACCACTGTCAGGATCGCCCAGAGGACACGGTGGAGCATACGGTGGAGGTCTGCCCTGCTTGGGCAGAGCACCGCCGTGTCCTCGTAGAGGCGATTGGCAGCGGCGGCGACCTCTCGCGCCCGGCCCTGGTTCAAGCCATGGTCCGGGGTGAGAGGGAGTGGGAGGCAGTCACCTCCTTCTGCGAAGCAGTCATGCTAGCGAAGGAGGTGGCGGGGTGGGCGAGGGAACGCGCCTTGCGCACCTCACGCCTCAGCCGCCGCGGGAGACGCTCCGGGCGTCGGGAGCCGCGTGATGACTCCCGGCCACCGTAGGCGCGGGCCTGCGGGCGGAGAGTAATGGGTAGCTCTCCGTCCGATCAGGACTAGGCCCGTGCCGGACGGCGTGTTCGTGTTCCACGCGCGCCTCAAAGAGATGTCAGCAAGTGACGGGGCCCCACAGGGCCGAAGCCTGCCAGGGTAGCGGGACCATCCGAAAGGGTTTACCGCTGCCCTGGAACATAAAGGGCTAAGGAAGGAACACGGGTGGGTTTTAGTCAGTAAAAGTCTGACACTCCCTTCTGCTCCACCCAGAGCGGGAGGAGTCATTTGATGATTTCCCATCCTCAAAAAAAAAAAAAAAAAAAAAAAAGAGGGTGAAAAGGGGGAAATTCGTTTGTATGAAAAATGTTATTCCGTGAGTTAATAAACTTGAAACTTGCCACGAATACTTATCTAAATAAATTATGAAGATTGCCGGTTTTTTTTTCTGCTAAACTACCCCTTAATAAGGGATTGGGGGGTTTCAAAGTTTGTATGGAAGAATTTTAGCGCGCAGTCCGATTTACTCGAAACTCAGTATTTATACCTAATATTGAAAGTAAAGAATAATGAATAATGTGTATCAGGGTTTTTTGAAAATCTACCCCTGACGGGCGAAAATGGGGTAGTAAATTTTTCTGGGGAGGATTTTACTGCATGGCTTGATTAACTCGAAAATTAGTATAAATAATCTTTGAGTCAAGTTATGAATATATACCAAACGATTTTTTTAAATTCCACCCCTGTGGGGTGAAAAGCGGGGATACAGTTTATATGAAAAATCTTCTTCATTAGGTTAATAAACTTGAAACTTTTCAAAAATACTCCCCTAAGTAAGTAATAAAGTTTACCATTATAAGTTTTTCAAAACTACCCCTCAAAGGGGGATATTGGGGTGTTAAGTTTGTGTGGAAGAAATTGAATGCGCGGTCCGAGTAACTCAAAACTCAGTTTTGATACTTAAGACCAAAAATAAAGAGTAACATGTATCAGGGTTTTCCGAAAATCTACCCCTAACGGGTTGAAAAGGGGTAGTTAATTTTACAACGGAGGATTATAATGCGTGGCTTGATTAACTCGAAAATTGGTATAAGTAATCTTTGAATCAAGTTATGAATAATCCCCAACGATTTTTCAAAATTCCACCCCTGTGGGGGTGAAAAGCGGGGGATACAGTTTATATGAAAAATCTTATTCCTTGAGTTAATAAACTTGAAACTTGGCACGAATACTTATCTAAATAAATTATGAAGATTGTCAGTTTTTTTTTCTTCTAAACTACCCCCTAATAAGGGATTTAGGGGTTTCAGAGTTTGTATGGAAGAATTTTAGCGCGCAGTCCGATTTACTCGAAACTCAGTATTTATACCTAATATTGAAAGTAAAGAATAATGTGTATCAGGGTTTTTTGAAAATCTACCCCTGACGGGCTGAAATGGGGTAGTCTATTTTTCAGGGGAGGATTAGAATGCGTGGTTTGATTAACTCGAAAATTGGTATAAATAATCTTTGACACAAGTTATGAATAATGCCAAAAGATTTTCCAAAATTCCACCCCTGTGGGGGTGAAAAGCGGGGGATACAGTTTATATGAAAAATCTTATTCATTTAGTTAATAAACTTGAAACTTGGCAAGAATACTTGCCTAAAGTAAGTACTAAAGTTTATGATTATAAGTTTTTCAAAGCTACCCCTCAAAGGGGGATATAGGGGTGTTAAGTTTATGTCGAAGATTTTGAATGCGCGGTCTGAGTAACTCGAAACTCAGTAAGATACTTTTGACAGAAAATAATTAATAATAAATATGTAAAGTTGTCGAAAATTTACCACTGACGGGACAAAAACGGGAAATTCGGTTTTTAAGGGGAGGATTCGAACTTGAAACTGTATGTTACATTTTCACACCTAAACCACTGAACTTCTGATTTGGCATAGAGACAGATGGCATCATGGGGAAGCACATACTTTTTATCCTGTTAGCACGTTCCCGTGGGATAATTTCCGACATCCACGCGGGCGAAGCCGCGGGCAGAAGCTAGTAGACGAATAAAACACAACCATCCTTTACGTATAAGAGAGCTATCCTAAAAAAATCACAACTTCGTAGGCGTGATTAATATGTACCTACATATAACCATGCCTTACAGCTTTTTGATGTCTTAGTAGAGTTAAACCGCGGACAGACAGACAGACATGGTGAAAATATAAGGGTTCATAATTAATTTGGTTTACTGTTATCAGAACCAGAACCGTAGTGACCCACATAAGCTGCAGATTATGTAAACTGAAGTGGCGGTGGGCTGGCCATGTTTGCCGAAGGACTGATGGCATGTGGAGCAGACGAGTCCTGGGGGTCTACTCCGAAGTGCAAAATGCGAATGTTCACATGGCCGAACCGAATATTATTGAAAAATGCGAAAAAAGTTCGGATCGGCTCAATTGGGTCGGGACCATAGTCAATATTCGAAAGAGTGTAGGAGTGTAGGGGAACCGGGACCGACGGAACCAAATAGTAACTTCGTAGCAGGAAACGGTCGAACATTCGGCCGATACTACTTTGGAGTAGACCCCCTGGAGTGCAGACCGCGTACCGGCAAACGTAGTGTGGGACGCCCCCCAGCTAGATGCATGGACGACCTAAAGAAGGCGGGACAGACTGGATGCGGAAGGTGGAGGACAGTGTGTTGTGGCGCAGCCTGGGAAAGGCCTATCTCCAGCAGTGGACTGCAATATGCTGAGTTGATGGTTGTTTACAGGATACCTACTGCCATTATAATAGCAGTTATACTCCAGAATGTCACATGAGTCTAGGAACCGCCTCGGGCTTCCATTCTCATCGACACCGCACTTGTCATATCCGTCGTGGAGGCACGTCTTCGCTTGGTAGCACACCTGAAATTATTAACCACTTATCTATATATCATATCGAACCACCGCAATTTTGTTTTTTTTTTTTCAAAGTTTACGCGCATGAAGAATTTTGTATGGCGACTTTTACCTCGAAATATTTCGAGAATGTGACACTTTAGGTAGGTACCATATTATTTGACATTTTTTGTTTGTCTATGTGTCCCCTGTCCATATAGGTGGCAAGGAGTTCACAGCATTTGGAAGGGGCGACTAGAATCAATTCTATTTTACTGTAATTTTTGAGGTTCAAAAGTGCCTTATGTGCCTATTTGAAATAGATGCTTTGCCTTTTTTTTTTGCATATTTGGCGTCTTTGTATTTTCTTGAAATGAAATGAAATTGTTTATTCTGTAAATAGGATATCGAAATCGCTTTTACACGTCACATTATAAAAGATATAAAAAAAATAAGCTTGATGAGGTCGGCGTTTCCTATCTGGCTACTCTGAGAAGAACGACCAAACAAACTCAGAGGTCTTCTCGTAAACGAGGAGATAACTACATTTCACAAGTAGGTACAAAAAATCTAAGTAGGTACTTATCCATTATTCAATTAACAATAGTTTTTGTAGGTATTTGTATCAGTCACTAAAATTTTAAGCGCATATACACCAATTCAAATTAAAAATGAAAAACTTGAGCGTTTTTGGTGAAGCGGGAGTTTTAAAACCAAAAATGTAGGTATTGTACAGTCGACCGCATGCCATTTTGACCTCGACCTAGTCTGGCGTAGTACCTACGGAGTTTCAATAGAATGCGAGGCCATCTTATATTGGTTTTGTTACCACTGACATGCGGTACCTCTACTTATGATTTCTAACGAGAATTGAAAACTTAATTGTAATAAATCGGCAACCCAATTTTTTTTTTTATAACACTTTCAAATACTCCGAAGGATTTTGAAGGGAATTGCTTATCCATTCCTTCATATATATGAAAAATTCGTCTGCTCGACAACGTAAATGACGAAATTAATGTTGTTCAATTTCTGCATTCATATCTGTATTTATATTTATGATCTACAGACGCCAGCACATCAAGCTACTACAATCTGTCAAATTTCTTTAATAGATTTTCAACTTTATCTCTAAAGCATTAAGGTTCAAGGTTGATTGGGAAAATTTGACAGTTTCGGGTAGCTTGACCTGCTGGCGTCTGTACATTATAAAAAGAGTATTCTAATGAAAAGCATTGTTAGTGTGTTATGCAATCACCCCGCGGGAATATTTTCCCGGAATATTGGAAAAGTAAGTACCGTAGAACGCTGCAACTTTGCCAACTAAGCCCAACTTTGCCTATTTCGTTTCAATTACGATATTTCGCGTTTGCTTAGTAGTTTCTTATTTTCTACGGTAGTGATTTTACATTATTAGGGCAACATATTTTTCATTTTTTGAAATGGTAACTTCATTGTTACTCTGGCAGTTGTGCGACAAATACCGGCGCGGGCGGGTGAAAATGTTTAGTGTCGTGTAACTTTTGAAGTTTTAGCTAAAGAAAAGGTGTTTTGTGCAGCTGTAACATCCCAGGGTAAGAAAATCCTATCTACTTTCTATTATATTCTCTTATTGCTTGATATTTTTATTAAAAGGACACGATTTCATTAAAATATCTAAGTAGGCAATGTTGTGCACTGTTTTGGAAACTTGAGTGAAACAACTTTGCCTGGGTCTAAGGTTGTCACTAGTCGGATTTTGGTAATGGCTCTTAGGAAAAAAAAGGATTAGTCATTTTTATAGATAATTACCTGATCTACAATTTTTGTCTCGGCTAATTTTATGATAAAACTTACCGTTTTGCTGAAAATCGCAAAAAACTCGTTTTTGTGATCTTTGACCCCGTGTAATTTTTTTTCCAGGTGTCGGATCGATGAGGACTTTTCATATTATTTCATTTATAATAGTGTTTTGAACGATCCTACCAATTTTGAGCCTAGTGTGAATTATTGTAACCTCACTCCTGTTTATTGGTCTAATTTGACCGAACTATATCACAACGAAGCAGCAGTGCGATTCTGTAACCATCTAACCGTGAAAACTTAGGTGAAGTGAGCGTGGAGTGAGCTGTCATTCCAAATAATGCTAGGGATTGACACTACTGACAACTCACATCAAGCTCACTTCACTTGAGTTTTCACGGTGATATTTTTACAGAATCGACCGGCAGGAGAAGATTGCCTTTTGTTTATACTAATTCTCACAGGTGTAAACTCAAATATTTTCTGGTAAAGCTGTTTTATAAAAATTATTATTACATTTGTGATGTTTACTTATAAATATTAATTTGTTTTATGAAATAAAAGTGAATAAAAATTTAAGAAAATAATCCGTTGTTTTTTGGGACAACCCTAGAGTCAACGACATTTTTGTATGAAAAGTTTGTGCTACAACATTGCCTTTATAGGCAATGTTGTAGCACTTTATATAGGCAATGTTGTAGCATTTTTTTTTTACTGCTTATGCAGTAAAAAAAAAAATTACTTTTATGGCAATAATCTAACTGCCGAGGACAAGCACGGTGTCTCATGTACACGGAAAAAAGTAACTAAAAAGATCAACAATAGGTATATTTATTGAGATATCTTTCTAGGCAAAGTTGTGTCTTTTACCTACAACTTTGCCTACGAGTGTTTGTAATTCTGAAAAACGGCATGATTTAAATAGATTTGGGTTCTACCTGGGAGGCATAAGGTCTGTTTTTGAAAGTCTTTGAAAGCCGTAATAATAAATACGAACAAAAAACGTCAAAATCCAGGCAAAGTTACAGCATTTTATGGTATAGTCAGTTGAGTAGAACTCTGCATAACCCCTCTTCCCCTCGTCTGCATTTTAAGAGGGGTCAGATAATGCAGACTACTCACCTTACCTAAATACCAGCAGCCAAGATTAAACTCTATTGAACTAGTAATAAGGTTGAAGAAAAGTATGTATAGTCAGTTGAGTAGAACTCTGCATAACCCCTCTTCCCCTCGTCTGCATTGTAAGAGGGGTCAGATAATGCAGACTACTCACCTTACCTAAATACCGCCAGCCAAGATTAAATACTATTGGACTAGTAATAAGGTTGGAGAAAAGTAAGTACAGTCAGTTGAGTCAGAACTCTGCAAACTCAAACTCAAAGTATTTATTTCAATTAAACCAATTACAGGCACTTTTGAATTGTCAAAGGGTCGGTCAGTCAGAAAAATGAAGCTAGTTGCCCATTCCAAAGCGTAGGTACCTATGGAGAAGAACGGGCAAGAAACTCCATGGACACTCTTTTATATCAATATATGGTTACAAAGTATTGGTTACAGCATTTATGTTATAAATTATGCATGTGAGAACGATGCAGAACGTTAAAAGCGTCCGTAATGAAAAGTTTAAAAAAATAAAAATAAGTTAAATTAAAATAAGCCATGGCAGCAAAGAGATGACCGGTCCCTACTGACGGCGCCCGTTCACGAACATGACGCGTGGATCAGCACCATTCAGCTCAACCATTTTGAAGGGAACCAAATGATCCAACACACGCGCCACCATCAGCGAGACATTTGAGTGAGCATGACATACTCTCTGCTGCCAGGGCAAATTCAAGTCAGTGAAAGACGTACACAGTATATGGTAGCTTTATAGTATGTACATAGTACTCACACATGTGCTATACAATTATACAATACTAGGAGTATAATGCAAAAACGTATTTTAAAATCTTCAGCAGCTCCAACAGTATTTTCAAATGCTAATCAATTTATTTATGCGTCCTTATGGAGCAGGACCAGCGTTTAGCCAAGCATTTTTATCAGCGATGTAATCCCCTAATTTATAATATGCCTGGCTGCATAGTGTGCGTTTTATACAAGATTTAAATTTCGTTTCATTCTGTTCTATTATGTGGGGAGGTATTTTATTGTAACATTTTAAACAGTACCCCATGAAAGATGAGTCTACTTTAGCCAGCCTGAAACCTGGTTGAACTAATTGCTCCCTATTTCTAGTGATATAATTATGTCTTTCACCTCTTTTACTAAAAAGATGTAGATTTTTCCTTACGTACATAATGTTTTCATAGATATATTGACAAGGTACCGTCATGATGTTAATATCTTTAAACAATTCTCTTAGAGAGTCACGCCTGCGGAGGCTATATATGGCTCTGATGGCTCTTTTCTGCAGAATAAAAATGGACTCGATGTCTGCAGCTCGTCCCCATAGTAAAATACCGTACGACATAATACTATGAAAGTAACTAAAATAGACTAGTCTCGCGGTATCAACATCAGTAAATTGGCGGATTTTTCTCACAGCATACGCTGCTGAACTTAGTCGTCCTGCAAGGGATGTTAAATGAGGACCCCATTGAAGCCTTGAGTCGAGCGTGATCCCCAGGAAAATCGTTTCATCGACGAATTCTAGTTTCTCTTTATTCAATTCTATCTCACAATGACTACTTTTGACATTTGGTAAAGAAAATCTTATGCACTTAGTTTTTTTCCCATTTAGTACTAAATTATTAGCAGTGAACCAATTTTGGATCTGCAGTAGGGCGTTATTTACGTCGTCAAGATTTGATGCACGTCTATTAATTTTAAAAATCAAGGAAGTATCATCAGCAAATAACACCATCTGTGGTTGAGTTTTTAACAAATGGGTAGATCATTAATATATACTAAAAAGAGGAAAGGACCTAATATCGAGCCTTGTGGTACACCCATTTTTACTTTTAAACCGAGTGAATTGACACCATTTATTTGAACTTGCTGTTGTCTATCATTTAAATAAGATTTTACTAAACTGAGCGCAAGTTTTCCAAGTCCGTAATGCTCAAGTTTTAAAAGTAAGGTTTCATGGTCGACGCAATCAAAAGCCTTAGAGAGGTCACAAAAAATTCCTATGGCGTCTTGGGACTCTTCCCACGCCGTAAAAATGTGTTTTAATAAAGTTACACCGGCATCAGTTGTACAACGTCCCTTGGTGAAACCATACTGTTGGTCGTGCAACATTTTATTGGTGTTGAAATGATTGAGCATTTGGTTCAGCATCACCTTTTCAAACACCTTGCTGAAAACCGGTAACACGGATACCGGTCTATAATTATTAGTAACTTTACTGTCCCCCGATTTGAAAAGTGGTATCACCTTGCTGTATTTCATAAGATCCGGGAAGACTCCTTGATCCACACACAAGTTAAATATTAAAGCTAAGTACGAACAAACAAATACAGGAGGAGTATGGAGGTACAAACTTTGATAGACATTCCCCATAGATCTTCGGTTAGTTTGATCTTGATTTGCTTGAAAGCTTTTATTACTATTGTGGGGTTTATATGCATGAATTTAAATTCAATCTGGCAGGATGAGACGTTTGCTCTTAATAAATAAATAGAACGTAAGGGCGAGGAATTTAAGATTTCAGTGGTTTTATGTGGGATACTGGTAAAGAAATTTATAAATTCATGAGCAACTTCTTTGTTAGTGCTTATGAGACCACGCGAAGTCTCTATTGTGAAATCATTATTATGTCTTTTATTCCGGTTAGTTTCGTCATTGATAATTTTCCAAACCGTCTTTATTTTATTATCGGCTGATTTGATCTTGTTGCTAATATAGAGGGCTTTAGCTACCTTGCAGGTATTTTTAAAAGTTTTAGAGTAGGTAGCAACATATTTGTAGGCGTAGGTAGCTGCATAACCCCTCTTCCCCTCGTCTGCATTGTAAGAGGGGTCAGATTATGCAGACTACTCACCTTACCTAAATACCGCCAGCCAAGATTAAATACTATTGGACTAGTAATAAGGTTGGAGAAAAGTAAGTACAGTCAGTTGAGTCAGAACTCTGCATAACCCCTCTTCCCCTCGTCTGCATTGTAAGAGGGGTCAGATTATGCAGACTACTCACCTTACCTAAATACCAGCAGCCAAGATTAAACTCTATTGAACTAGTAATAAGGTTGAAGAATTTTAACTTACTTTTGAAGCTCCAGTTTGCCAGACGAAGACCAGTAATATAACCGTCACTGTAAAATAAATTGTTTACATTAGGTACAGATTGCATTACACGAACGCGCATCAATCTTTCCAATTTATACCTTACTGCAATTGGAATGAGAATTGGATTATTTATTTATACACTTCGGTTGGTTAAGTTCTTCACACAAAAGAAAATCATCATCTGCCTAGCCTTTTCTCAACTATGTTGGGGTCAGCTTTCAGGTTAATTGGATGCAGCTGAATACTAGTATTTTACTTGGAGCGACTGCTTATCTGACCTCCACAACCCAGTTACTGGGTAATACGATAAAATAACCCTTGGTAAAACTGGTTGTCAGACTTACGGGCTTCTGACGAGCCGATCACCAGGCCATACATACCGCAGTTTTAGCCATGCTTGGCTTAATTAGCTGAGTTATGTTAATTTTAACATAACATAATTTTATTATTAACGATGAAAGCAAAATGTACTACGCTCACCAATCGAAAACATGACGAAGTGCATTTTCAAATGTGTGACGTTCAAGTGAATGAAAAATAATATAAGTAGTTAAAAATATATATTTTTATGATCCTATTGTATAGCATTTCTAAATTGAATTGTATGTTGTACGGTTTTGATAACATAAAGTAATCTAGTATATAACTGGTTTTAAGACCGTGATTTCATTAATTGTTTTGAAATCGGTGATCCATTAAAGGTAGGTATAGGAAATGTGTCTAAGCACCTCTTCCTCCTTTTTAACACAATTAACTCATATTTTCTAATTTGAACGAGCTCTCATTTCCGTTTAGCATGACGTCATAATAATTTCATATTTTCTGTATTTTTTTTATTCCTGTTGAAGGGCGAATTTCAGTAATAAATTAATCAGTACAGCTCAATTGTGTTCAAGAGTTGTCAGTGTCGTTATTGTAGTGGATATTAACTCTGACAGCTTTTGAACGCTGATTAGATGTGATGATTTTGTTCAGTTTAATTGGTGAAATTCGCTGTTAGTATAAGTATGCATATGCAAATATACATCCCTATATACTGTCTGACTGTATTATTCTTTTACAGGGTTTCAGATGTAATAGTGGGATGTACCGTAAAGCTGAAGCTTTGAAATAAAATATCACTTCAAAGAAGATCATTTATATATATGCGTCTGTATACAAGACTGATTCTTACTGCAACTCTTTTAGGATTATTTGCGTGGCAAATAGAAACTAAGAAATATGGCGTATGTATTAAATTATAAATAATTTGCTATCTCAATTTGATACGTTTGTTGCTTTATGTTTATAGTAGCTGTTACCAACAACATCGTCTGCCATCCAAGATGAAAAGTAGTAGTATGTGACAGATTTCATCCAAATCCGTTCAGCCGTTTTAGCGTAAAAGCGTAACAAACAAACAAACAAACTTACTTTCGTATTTATAATATTAGTTAGCATTGTGATAACATTCTACTATTTATACCCCAAAGTTTTAGGCCTAATAATAACTGCTGAAATGTGGGTGTACTGTACCACACAACAACACAGGTGTTCCACCAGAGGGGCAATATTCTCGTTACTTTAAGAACGTTCACAGGATGATCTCAGTCTGTCATCTGTTAAAAATACCTCTTATTTCCCTGCATTTTTGACAAGTTTTTGACATTTTTGTTTGTCGCCGAGATGAGAAGACTGCGACTAGATTTTGAACGTTTTAAATTACGAGAATTGGCCTTCTGTTATGTTTAAGTCTTTTGCAATAGAGGCGATTCTATTGCCATCTACCGAGTACAAATCCTGAAAAAACCATATAACACTGCCTTTTCTTTTAAAATTTGATATATTTTTAACTAACAGCGCCCCGCGGAGGGATCTTTGTCACTCTTTCACGCAAAAACTACTGAACGGATTTGGATGAAATTTGGCACACTGATGGTTTATATTACCAGAATTAACACAAAGAATACTTTTTATCCCGATATTTTCACGGGATCGAAACTTATGTGGGTGAAACCGCGCGGCACAGCTAGTAATAAATAAATAAAAAAGTACGTAAAAAATAAATTAATTCTTGTCGATGCACCCATCTTTTTCACTGTAAAATCGTTTTAGAATTTTGCGTATGCTCGTGACTGTACACACCCTGCATGACATTCAAAGCGGCTTGCTTGTCAAACAGAGTTCTAGTGGAAATCTCTCTTTTGAGTTGTTGAAGCTAAAGTTCTGTAGCCGACAGAAACTATTACTACAATATGAGTAACTTGCTTCTGCCATGCAACTCGAAAAAGACATATACTTACCTGATAAACATATTTTTTTATATATCCAAAAATATTAACAAGCATTATAGAAAGAAATAGAATAACAGTAAAGAAAGTTTCAAAGGCACCTATGTGGATGTGTGTAATGTATTTAAACTTATTAATAGCTCACTAAAATCTGCTTGTTGAACTAAAATATTATCCTATTTTTTAACCGACTTCTAAAAAAGGAGGAGGTTCTCAATTCGGATGTTTGTATTTTCTATTTTTGTTCACGCATAACTCCGTCGCTTGCCAACTTATTTGAAAAAATCTTTTTTTGTTGGAAAGGGTATACTTCCCAAATGGTCCCATAGAAATTTCATCAAAAACGGTTCAGTAGTTTGGTTTTTAAACCAAAATTACTGGTAAAAATTACAACTTAAAAGTGAAAAATAAAAACTTTTTTGCAAAAAAAAACAACCGACTTCCAAAAACGACACTACAAAGTGAAAAATAACTTTAATTTCGGAAGTCGGTGGCAAACAACGAAAATGCGAACCCAGCGACACCGACTTCCGAAATTAAAGTTATTTTTCACTTTGTAGTGTCGTTTTTGGAAGTCGGTTGTTTTTTTTTTTTGCAAAAAAGTTTTTTTCGTTAACCTACATTGTGTCCCTCTGGGCAAAGGCCTTCCCCTTTTCCTTCCAAACCTCTCAATCTTGAGCGATCTCTGGCCATGTGGACCATCCTATTAAATAATATAAATTTAATAGTCTGTATGATCAGATGTTTAGTTTAGATTTAGAGATTAATCAATCACGCCTTAACTGCTGAACTGCTGATGAATTCTGTAAAAATCTCACCGAGAAAACTTAGGCGAAGTGAACTGTTATTCCACCTGATGACATTTGGAAACGCCACTTTTGACAGCTCACATCAAGCTCAATTCTTCTTCAAAAAAATTACAGGATAGACCGGCTGATTCGGATGTACACGGGTAGATACTTTTAACCCGGTAGTACGTCCGCGTGAAAGTCAGAAATTGTGAAAATTTCTGACTGATAAAGCGTGAAAGTCAGAAATTATCCCACAGGGGAAAATTTCTGACTTTCACAAGGACGAAGTCGCAGACAAAAGTCCGTACGAACATAATTTTACATTTTCAGATACCATGCTTAGATGCAGGGGTTTGCAAGCACACTAAGAAACGACTATGCGGCATCATCAAGAAAACTGGAGAAGTGCGATGGTTCCTAGATAAATGTGATATTTTAGAGTTTAACTGCGAATATAAGACGAGTAAGTTGGTTTTTAAGGTAAAAGTATAACACAGACAATACACAGAAATAACGTTATATTGTTGAATTGTATCAAGGCTTTACATATTTTAGTTCTGGCAATAACTCCAACGGCAAAATTATATTCAGTTAGATTACAATAAACAGAATATAGGTGTGTCCACACTATATAAAATTTTAAATGATAAATGATTTTATTTTGTAAGTAGGATTGTACAAACAATTTTACATGTCAATCATATTTTAAAACTAGATGAGGTTGGCGTTTCCTATCTGACTAGTCTGAGAAGAAAGGCCGAAACAAACTCAGACGTCACAGTCTCTTTTAAAGTCCAGACATAATCTTGGTCAGATCATATGAAGACCATGTAGATCGATGTCTGAAATGTTTCTAAACAGAGGTTAGCAATATTAAATAATGTGGACAGAAACTTTTACTATAAAACACACAATAACAAAAGTTTATGTGTATTTATGTATAACATAATCTGGACGCACCCTCAGAACTATTTCTCAAGGTGCATTCACACAGAAGTATTTTTTTGTAGAGTAACATTAGCAAGTATTTTTGGGCAACAGCGAATAACAAAAAAATATTTAGTAAACTTACTAAAAGTTGTAGAAAGCAATTTAATGTTATCGTTGCAAAATGTTGCTTTACAAAAAGTAACTTCGGTGTGGATGCACCTTTAGTCTCTTTTACTGTTTCAGAATTCGTGAAAGTAAACAAGTCGTTCTGCAAACATATACCATCACTCTAAGGAAACCACATTGGTTTTAAATGAGACTACCGAAAAAATAAAGGGCTTAAAGCTGGCTTTTAATTTAATAAACATTAATTACAAAATCACGCTAAACTAAATATTTGATTCAACACACGTATCATAATTTTGGGCGACATGAATACACCACGGCGAAATCTGAAAGAACAGGAAAAAATAAGTAAACAATAATGCTCATGAAGATATCAAAACAAGAAATGGTGAAGATTCAATTTAGGTGCAAGATGAAGCTTGTTATATAATAAATAAAGATTTTAAAGATGGACTTGACAAAATTAAAATGCTAAACACACTTACTGTATTTCCAATAACAGTTGACACGAAGCAAATGGCAGAAATTTTCAAATTTTCCGTACCCGAACTCATCATCGAATCCACAAACAGGTTCCTCGATCTTCTGGCAAAGTAAAGCCATTGGACACCAAGGATTTGCTTTACTATCGTCACTTTGCTTATTTGGACTGAGCGAGGGATCACCTCCAAATGATCTTCGTGATCCGGGCTGAAAAGATAGAAAATTTCATTTATTTATTTAATAAAATATCAATGTCTTTACTTGCCTATTTCTAAAGTAGAATCATTAAAAAGAGAACAGATTCCTACAAAATTTTCTATCGTTTCAACCTTTAAAAATACTTTAGAAAAACACATATTTTTCAAAAACACATCATGTTTATTTGTTAGTTGTATGACATAGATAAGTGGCATATCCTCTTCTCTTGATGCAATAAAACCTATGCTACATATATGTCATATTTTTTTCTATTGCTATTATTTCCACTTGCCTGCAACAAAGGTAAATTTGTACTCTCTTCAACAAGAGGCGTCGGATCTGTATCACTGTTATCTCTCATCACCAAGTCTTTGGCAAGCTTGCCATATTTAGGAATGTTTTTCCCGAGTCTCGACACAGGATTATCTTTAGTATTGTCTTTAGAATTATAATCTCTACTATTATTGTTTTTACGTTTAACTTGAGATACCTCTTCAGCTTCCGCTTTAGTAGGCAGTTTCGGTTTTTCTAGACCTTTGCTTAAATTTTCGATCAGCTTTTTTATCATGTCTCCACTGGCGTCAACCGCTTTTATCAAATGTTCAAGCGCTTGATTTTGATGCATCAGCTTCTCTTCTATAAAACTGCTGAAACTTTCCAGTGAATTTTCTTCATTTTCCTTTTCTCGGTTTTCTGTACCCTGTAAAATAATTAAATCATTCAAACCATCTACTTATAAAATATTCGAAGAGGTTGCATGAGGAAGCCATGCAGGCTGAAACCTCTACAGTATTCTCAAAACTATCGACATCTCGTGTCCTATCCCTACCCTCAACTAGGGGTGTCCAAGTATTGTTTTTAGCTAACAATTCAATTTTACTTACCGTGGTTCTAAGCGCAGGTGTAGCACCGAACTTGTCGTCTTCCAATGAATCGATGTTTGCCATGTTTGAATAAGCAGCCACAGCCAGGACGACAAAAGCTAGAAATAGAAAATATCAAATACTTTTTAGACAGCTTTTTTCAGAATTTCTAAATGCTTCAAAATATCTAGGGAGTCAAAAAGTACAAATGATTTTACGGAATAACACATACAATCTCGGGAAAAAGGACCACTGTGGCCATCCAGTCTTACTTATTGATTAGCGACCCTTATCCACAACAGAGGCAACTGCCGTCAACGCGTATCGGCGATGGCCGACGACGCATCCAGCGGCAACCACCGACAATATGCCGATCGTATATTTGAGCACCGTACCCAAATACACGAGCCACACGCTTCGGCGGATGTCGCCGACACGCGTCGACGATTGCAGTTGCCTTTGTCGTTGACGTGTGTCGCTCGTGTGTATGCAAACTTAGTCCCATTCAGTCTGTAACCTCATTCAAGTCCTTTTAATTACAAACTCGATTGCATCATCCCATTTGATGTCTCTAAAGAATTTGGTCGTTCGGTCCCCAAACTGATTGGCAGTACAAAAGCTGTCTCACCGATAACCAAGGGTCTCATGATGCGTACTTGAGATCCGGGGCGCTACAAGTAGGTCGATTGTGGGGCTTACTCCACTTATAGTGTTGGTAATTGACAACCAGTAGCAAGTCATTTTGATACTTGCAATTTTTGGCGACCATTTTTTTCTTATATTTTCCTAATTGTGTTTTCTATAGGCACATAGTTTTCTTGGAGTTATGGTTGGATAGGCAAATACTTTGCTGCATCATAATTAATTCTATCATCAAGTAGTATAGTATTTAGAGTTATTTTTTTATGGAAACAAATAGGATTTAATTGCAATAAAAACGTGTCAATTTATTAAGAAAATTCCAGTAGTCAAATATTTTGTTTGGTTCACAATCTTTTTCCTTACATTGTAGATAAACTATACATTCAAAACGCGAGATATCAGAGGGGCAATAAATTCTCGTAATTTTAAGAACGTTCACAGTTTGATCTCAGTCTCAATCTGTCAAAAAAACCTAAAGTCTTTATTACGCAAATTTTCCGTCTGATCGCTCGCAGCGTATAAACAGCCCATTTCGAGTATAGACAGGATATTCCTTACGTTTAACATATTATTAGCAATTACCGTCATCTCGATACATTGATTACATCCTCTATAAATGTTTAACATTCACTAGTACGCAAATTAAATCGATTTCTGTTTACTTAAAGGTCACTTGTATCGAGAAGGTGTAATTCAGTTTAATTGTGTGGGTATAGCTTAGCAACTTGCGATAATTACGCTATTGGCCAACTAAACTAATAGTTTTGTTCAAATAATTGGATTCTGAGAATAATTTGTGCTGTCACGTGATTTTAGTGAAATATTGCTAGATACTACCTATTTCTACTTATTCCACTTACAGCCTGACTATGCTGCGGGGTAATTGAGAAACACTCTAACAGTATGGCTTTTATTTTGACAGTTCCACAACATTCATTGCGTTATTTACGTTGGTGAGCAGACAAATGTTTCGAACATATAAAGCAACGGATTAGCAATATCCTTCAAAACTATCCAGATGATTGTGATTGAAAGTGTGTTATCAAATCATGGTGCTGTTTCCTTTGGGTTTCATTTATGAAAATGTATTTTTTTAATACGAAAAATAAAACTACCTACATCTTTCCAATCCATTAGTCATCTTGAATGTTGCACAGTGAACATGCAGCAAAGTATTTAATCACTACTTTAAAACATACTTATTTTTATTAGCACTTTCGTAATTAAAACTTGCATTTCCTTTTTATTGAAAACTTAATTACCAATAAAAATTATTGCTATTTTTAAACGATCAAGAACATCGCAGTTCACCTCTCCAACATGATTTATAGTGATTAGGCATGTTCTGATTGAATTAGGGACGTTGATACGCCTTTCGTACATTCGATTACATTACTGAGACTTACATATCACATTCTGCACGCCAATTTATTGTTTGATAACCCAATTATACAGGCTGGAGATTAATTCAACTGTATCCGTCAAGCGGGCGATTTTCCCCGTTATACTAAACATCTTTTGCTATGAAAATCATATCCAATAAGGGCTGATTTTTCAAATGCCAGATAATTTTATGCGATGAATAATTTTGAGTTTTTGACGGTTCTTCTATACAAAATCTGTCAGACGTCAAATTTATTCCGCGAATAAAAATGATCTGTCGACTGAAATATCAGCCCTTAGACGAATAATTTTCGAACGAATACTCGCGCCCAGACTCAAACGTAACTGACAAAATGTGGGTGTACCTACAGGTACATCTCTGCCGTACCCTTCCGGTGATACAGGCGTGATGTTATGTTATTAATCATTTTCCTTTTAGCATTAGACCCAATGGATGTACTAACATAGGATAAGGTTATTGTTACTAACCCAATGGGATCTTTGTTGTCCTGAAAATAAATAAATACATGATAGATAGATAGATAGACACCTTTATTTAGTGCAACAAAAGACACAATACAAGCAATAATAAAGAAAAAACATCAAAAAAAGGTGAATCGTAAAAAAAAAACAAAGATTAAAAAACTAAATTGACCCATAGACACATAGTACAAGTAAATATAAGGGTCGATCACTCTGGGCGGTGTGTGTCTCATGGTTGCACCAAATGGGAGTCCAGCTCAGCATGTGCCAGGTACAATACCTGACGCTGGTATTCTGCTGCATCCCTTTAGTGACACCCGGATGTGGAGAAGACACATCTGAGTATCAACAAACTAGTACCTACATAGTGCGGCGCGTATAATAAGGTGGTAAGTACCTACCCACATCTTAATTAACTTACGTTTAAAACCGACAGAAAGAAATATTGAGATTTTAAACTTACTAAGTACCCATGTAGTGTTTACTGGATTACTTGATTAACACAGTATATGCTATGTAATGAATGGCTTGTTTGTTTTTAAGCGAGTATGTGTACGAGTTTACGTGTTGGTGTATAATAATATTATGCATTATGTTACGGGGTTTTTTTTAAAAATAATTATATACAGTGAGTATGGCGTAATTTGCTTAAGTATATTTTCTATTGTAATTCGTTTTACATAGTTGCCTTAATCTTTGTCTACAGGACAACGCGTAGACAAACATGTCGTGTGGAACAGAGCCCCAGCCATCTGCTATATTATGGACGCGTTTGTTGCTGGATTCGTTTTCTTCTCTACCGATCATTATGTCTCCTGACAGTTCATTTTGTTTATGTATGTTGTTGTTGTATTAGTATTTATTCTTGTATTTGACGGAGAAGGTCGGAAGATGTCTGTCTCTCGTTAACATCAGGCATAATTTAATTACTGTGGATTTACTATGGGTAGTGTTGGTTATAGCGCAATAGTAAAATGGTTTGCAGTTCAAATCAGATTACAATTCACGAACAAGTCAGTCACACTAGCAAATCACACACTGTATGTCCACAACTCAACGATACGGAACGCACGACAGTTTCTATCACATGTTGTTCGTACGATGGCGATGTTGTTGCATTGGCAAAGAGTATAGTAACTATACAGGGTCCAATGTTTCGATTCTCTCGAGAGCTCTGCTCACACCGCTTTTGTTGCTGTTGCTCTCGTCCCACCACGAAGTCAGGCTAGACTCTGTCTAGCGCCACGAGATGGCGCTAACGTTCCGAATAGTCAAACGAATGACTCCGACATATTTTATAGTCATTTCCGAGCTATTTATCCCGTATGTTGCACCTGCCATGTTTTTCTCTGCATCACCCTAAGGTCCTGCCAGGGTAGCGGGATCGTCCGAAAGGGTTACCGCTGCCCTGGAACATAAAGGGCTAAGGAAGGAACACGGGTGGGTTTTAGTCAGTAAGAGTCTGACACTCCCTCCTGCCCCACCCAGAGCGGGAGGAGTCATTTGAAGATTTCCCATCCTCAAAAAAAAAAAAAAACCCTAAGGTTGACTGATAGAAAACACCTCAGGCCGCTTTTGTACAGTATTTGTTTTTACTTCTGCATAAATACCAAGTGATACCTACTATTTTAATGATACTATTTTAATGATACTATTTTAATTTAATATTAATTTTTTTTTTCTTAACAAATAGCGCCTTCATCTTCTCTCCTATAGAAAACTAACTTTGCTGTGCCCGACAGGGTCCATAATTGATTCGATGTTTTGACATAACAACTATCATAATTATGTACACATTATGGAATGCAATAAAGTATTGAGTAAATTTTTAATAAATAATTTGTGTGTCCAGAGGTGTCCAAACGAAACAGAAACACGACTATCTTTTGACGCGGTAGAGTGTATCTAACGATTTAAATCTTTGTCGCTGTCAAAATTTTCATGACAGCCGTCAATGCGGCCATTATGTGCGGTCACCGCTTTTCTAGGAAACTTTAGCTTAACAAAACAGCGTGGGTAGTAAAATGAACATATATTTAAATACTAGCCTTTGCCCGCGGCTTCGCTCACGTGGAGATCGGATATTATGCCACGGAAACGTATTACCGGGATAAAAAGTATCCTATGTGTTTATCCAGGTTATAAACTATCCATGTGCCAAATTTCATCCAAATCCTACTAAAAGCGTGATATTAATGATTGAAATACTATCCTGAATGCCTGGTACTTTTTGTTAGAATACTGCTCAGAAAGTCTGGTCATATTTCAATCATGATTCAAAAGACACGTAGCGCCATCTAGCGCCTAAAGCAATTGTGACAGTAGACAGTTATTGTTCTTTTCCTCGGGAACAGTATTTTTTTCTGGATGAAAAGTACTCCTACGTCCTTTTCTATACCCCTGACAACGTATGTATATGCAAAATTTCATGATGATCGGTTCAGTGGTTTAGGCGTGAAAAGGTAACAAACAAACAAACCAACAAACTTACTTTCGCATTTATAATAGACTAGCTGCGCCCCGCGGTTTCGCCCGCATAAGTTTCGATCCCGTGGAAATATCGAGGTGAAAATTAATAGAATAACTTTAACTTATCTTAATCGTGGTTATAAACCATCTGTGTGCCAAATTTCATCCAAATCCGTTCTGTAGTTTGTGCGTGAAAGAGTAACAAACATCCATCCATCCATCCATACAAACTTTCACGTTTATAATATTATAGTAGGATATTAGTTAGGATTACGATTTAAAAACCTAGCAATAGCGTTATTTGTACCAATACCTTTGTTTATTGTTCTTTGTTGACTCGCCCACGTATCAGACATTTTCTCTGTAGCAGTACACTAGGGCTTTAACCACCAGTATAAGATCACCCATCGATTGAACGTAGATAAAGGAAATGCACGAACAATCATGAGTGGATAAAGGTCAGGTTAGACTGGTGTATTTTATCCACGCAGGCGCCAGTAATATTCTTATTTTTAATAAAAGTTCTGGTCGTATTTAATAGCGAGTAAGGTCCGTTACAATATTGTGTTAATGTAGAAGAATTCTTTGTTGTTTTGATATCCGTAGATAATATATTATATGGTTTTAATTTGTGTTTGCAGATATTTATGATGGATCGAGTCAAACGATTGTAATGTTAATTTTTCCGAGTCTGAATGTGCTTGCTGACGTCTTTTGATTTCCTACTAAAAATATTGTTAGGCAGGTAAGTCAGTCACATCGTCGGCATTTTTTTATAATTAATTTATTACATAAAATGTAACTGAATAATTTATGGAATGTTGTTGTAAATGTATTAAAATATTCATGAATAGCATTTACTTTAAAATTAAATAAAAAGTCATATTTATTCACAAAGACACAATAATTAGGTACAATTTACAAGCTAACACTAAAATATGCATCAAAAACTTCTTCCGCATCGCTAAGAATCAAAGAATCAGCTGAAAAGAAAAAGGCTGGCAGTATTATCACGTTTCATGGCAATCCATGCAACGTGATAATACTGCCAGCCTTTTGGGCACCTATCTCATTGCGATGCGGACGAATTTTTTTATGCCTAAGAGCTCCTACCTTTTAAAATTATATTTTACACTGTTGCAGCAACCCCGTTACGGCTTGATTAAATACAACACTCACCAAAAATAGTCTAAAAATACGAATAACATAATTTAAAGAACTAAATATACTACTTAATACCATTTATAATAAAGGCACAAACAACACTTTCATTGGATTCCATTATTAATTCATTTAATCAAGAGCGCACGTGTATTGTAGAAATTCTTTTCAAATCTTTCCACTCAGGTGAAGCTTAAAGTTCCCATTTTAATGCAGCCACAAAAGAAAATAGGAAACACATGTGGGTCACTTCCGAATGGGCTGGATTAAATATGTATAAGTATGCACTGGGGCTATTTAAAAATGTTGCCAGTATAAAAGAATGTTCATTTTTGTGGTTTTGTTCAATGTTACACTACTTTTATTGGACCTGGAAGAAAACTTGTTAATAATTTATAAGCTCTAATAATGTTAGGTTAGTAACACGACACCCTGTCCTCCGCCTTCCGTATCCAGTCCATCCCAGCCACCCTCTTTAGGTCGTCCGTCCATCTAGCTGGGGGGCGTCCCACACTACGCTTGCCGATACACGGACTCCACTCCAGGACTCGACTAAAACCATGGGACCAGTAAAATAAAATAATATATGACTATTCCTGTTTTATAAAGGTCGTTTCTAAAGGTTTTTAATTTTTTAGGATGAAAATTACATACCTACTTAGATTTTTTCCAAGCCTGTACATTTCTCAACAGAATACTATCGGCGGAATACTAACGGCGTGTACGTGTTCCACGCGCGCCTCAAAGAGATGTCAGCAAAAGCGACGGGGCCCCATAGGGCCGAAGCCTGCCAGGGTAGCGGGAACATCCGAAAGGGTTTACCGCTGCCCTGGAACATAAAGGGCTAAGGAAGGAACACGGGTGGGTTTTAGTCAGTAAGAGTCTGACACTCCCTCCTGCTCCACCCAGAGCGGGAGGAGTCATTTGATGATTTCCCATCCTCAAAAAAAAAAAAAAATACTATCTATTCGAATACCTATACGTTTATTGAGTAAAAATAACCTAATTAATTTCTGAATATTTTAAAACTCACTCAGACTCAGAGAAAGCAAAAATGCAAAATTGCAGTGTTTGGCCAAAAAACCATCGGGTTGTTTTCGATAAATTGGCTAACAATTTGATATTTAACCAAATATGTATGTTTTAAGTAATATCAGTCTTCTTACATCTTAATCACGTGAGTTCATTGAGTCATGGTGTTTGTAAGATCTTTTCTAGGAATCGTTTGTGTGACGTCAGAACTGGCGTCGTCTACAAAACCTAGTTTAATGCCCCTGGACATTAGAGGATTTGTCAAAGGGCAGCAAAAGTCACGAGCTTCTTAGAAAAACTATATATTCATTACAAACCAAAAAATAATATCGAAAGGGATGTGTCATGGCTTGTTACGGGGGCGTTTGTTGCGCTACTTATTCTTCCCAGCTAAAGAACTAGAAGGTGGTGAAAAAGTGGGGTTTTGGGGACTGTCTTATGGAATTTTGATGTCCAAAAAGCATTCTCCGACTAATTTGAACAAATGACTTTCGATTCATTTTAATACTAGCTGCGCCCCGCGGTTTCACCCGCATAAGTTTCGATCCCGTGGGAATATCGGGATAAAAAGTATGGTTATAAACCATCTGCGTGCCAAATTTCATCCAAATCCGTTCAGTGGTTTTTGCGTGAAAGAGTAACAAACATCCATCCATACAGACTTTCACGTTTATAATATTAGTAGGATTGTGTTCTCTCTGTAGTGAGTGCTTGCTTTCTAGAGGAGAATGTCACAACTGGTAGAAAAGAGTGACACAAGAGACATAAGGATAACAAATTAGATTATTGGCAATGAAAATCTATCGGTAGGTAATCCCAAATAGCTTCGGAAGTTTGAATGCAGGTGCAATGGGACCAGGTGGGACTGTTAAAAAGTGGAAAGTTATCGTGGAAAGTTTTGGAGCAGCTGAATTTTCTTCTTCAATTTATTTTAGTAAGTATCATTTTAATTAAAGATTGAGCCCGGAATTAATGTTTCTCAACTTTGAAGGAAAGCTTCGAAAAAAGCTATAGATACGTCTTTTAAAACAATTTGATATTAATATTATATCGTCCTTGCATACCCGCTCCGATAGCAACGATACGTAATAAACTAATTACTTAGGTAATATAAGTAATATCTATCTATATCTATACTTATAATAAATCTGTAGAAGTGAAAATTCTGTACATTGAAAATATCAAAAAAATAAATGGCAGGGGGTGTTACTAGACCGACACCGAACACAAAAAAGTGATTAAAAATTTTTTTGTCTGTCTGTCTGTCTGTCGGTCTGTCTGTCTGTCTGTTTGTTCAGGCATCACGTAAAAAGTACCGGTTCGATTACGATGAAACTTGGTATAATTATTCTTTAATATCCTGGGCACCACACTGGGTACTTTTTATCCCGGAAAAGTATATGCAATAAAAAACAAACTTAATTTTGCGGTTCGATCCCTAGACCCAATTACTGTATCAACCGCAAATAATAAGTTTGTCGTAGGTTAGGTCACCCGCACTGGAGTTCATTTTTATTCCTTTTAGTTTTTAGAGTTATTTAGGTTTATTTTTATATAAGTCGTAGGTACAGATTTTAATTTTAAAGTATAGGTAGTATATTTGATAGTGTACGTAGTGACCGTAGGTTATTTTATAATACTGTTAGGTAGGATTAGTCATTCGTATAGATATTAGTTTTTAGGGATTTTGCTTATTTATTGAGTTTAGATTAGTTATCATCAGAAATAGGTTTATTTAGGTAGGTAGGTATTTAATTTTCTGTTATTGAGTATTTTTTTTAAATTAGGTAGGTACTTAGGTAAAAATATCATATAGGTACCCTCTTAATCACCACTTATGAGACACAATTGGTTTTCTATTGTAATTAGCCACAAAGGGCCTGCGAGATAGATGGCATTCTGGGGAAGCACATACATTTTATCCTGTTAGCACGTACCCGTGAGTAAATTTCCGACATCCACGCGGGCGAAGCCGCGGGCAGAAGCTAGTATAATAATAACAATGTAATATCATCCTGTGATACCTACATTCACAATGAACGTTCGTCAAAATTCGAGATCTAGGTCACAATTCTCGACATTGATATTGAAATAAAAAAAAAGGAAATGTTTTGATACTTATTAAAAGATTTGTGATTTAAATTATATTATAGTTTTTAAATTATAGTTTCAAATAACCGTTTTGCCAAAATGTAAGATTTTTGACTGCATGAAAAAATTATGGTCGAATGATCAATAAATGCGTAAGTTAATAGGAAACAATAATATATGTAATTCGAAGACATGTGACATCTACCAACCCGCACTGGGCCCGCGTGGTGGATTACGGCTCACTCCCTCTCTCAGAGAGGCCTGTGTCCCAGCAGTGGGAAAATTATAGGCTACTTATATGGATTGTGTATCGCAAAACGATATTTTTATACATTACAATACATAACATAAATCTAACATTTGATTGTGCTTGCAACGGCCTACTTGGGAGTTGGCCGTTGCAAGCACAAGTTAGCAAAAGGGGCGATCATCGACCCGTCACACATCCAGGGCAAGTGCTGAGTTCTTATCAAAATATACCATGCTTACAAATGTTTTATAGTTTACGATTTATTAGCACTTTGCCAGTATTTCTCCTATATTCTTTAACCCTTGAGAATTTCGAATAAAATCCGGCTCTAGATCATAATTACCCTCTGTGAAAAATTTTAGCTTTCTAGGTAAAAGGGTTTGGCCTGGGTGTTGATAAGTCAATCAGTGCGTGAGTGAGGACTTACTTCAATCAGTGCGATGTTTGTCGAAGGATCGATGGTCAGTGGAGCAGACGAGTCCTGGAGTGGAGAGCGCGTGTCAGCAAGCGTAGTGTGGGACACCCCCCAGCTAGATGCACGGACGATCTAAGGAAGGTGGCTGGGACGGACTATGGATGCGGAAGGTGGAGGATAAGGTGTTATGGAGCGGCCTGGGATAGTCCTATATCCAGCAGTGGACTGCAATAAGGTGAGTTGATTGTTGTGGATTAATTTCGTGAACAAATCATACTCAAAGGAAGAATCGTAATATAGACTGTACGAATGAAAAACATTAGCTGTGTCCGTCGCGTCGAAGCACAAATCCCTTTCGTGTCGTAAAAAGCTACTAATGGATTAGAGAGAATAAATATCAGTCAGTAGTGTTATCGATCTAAAAACAACAAACTGCAATCAATGATCCGTAGAAGTCTATGGAATGATACGACGAGACAGCAAAGTGTACCTAATAGAAAAGATTTATTAAAGTACGATAACACTACTCAACTAATTTTAAACTTTTTATTTTATCTGAGGTAACCACATACTTAGTAGGACTTTATGATTATTATTCCTTGCTATTTATTGACCTACTAGAAATCTGTAAATAAAGTTCTTTCATCCTCCAGTGCAGCGGTGAACAGTTTCGGAGAAATAACGTCTCCCTGTCTCACACCTCGCTGCAGAAGGATAGGTTTCGACGTCTGATCCTGGAGTCGGACTGACATAGTGGCGTTTTCGTACAGACACTTCAGCACCTCGATGTACCGATAGTCGATCTGGCACCGTTGAAGAGACTGCATTATAGCTCATGTCTCGATCGAATCAAAGGCTTTCTCGTAGTCCACAAACGCTTAGCAGAGAGGCAGGTTATCGCTCTTCGGTATTCTGTATAACCTATCGTAATGTGTGTATGTGGTCTACGGTGCTAAAGCCTTTACGGAAAATCCTAAATACAAAGTTGAAATGAATGACCGTGAAAACTTAGGTGAAGTGAGCTGTCCTTCCTCCGGAAGCTAGGGATTCACACTATAGACAGCTCACTTCAAGCTTACTTCACCTAAGTTTTTACAGTGAGATTCCTACAGAATAAATCGGCTGGAAGCCATATGCCTGTGTTCTAATCTTACGGTAATTTTTTATCCATGACTAGCTTCTGCCCGCGGCTTCGCCCGCGTGGATGTCGAAAATTTACCCACGGGAACGTGCTAACAGGATAAAATGTAGGTATGTGCTTCCCCAGAATGCCATCTATCTCGCGGGCCCTTTGTGGCTAATTACAATAGAAAACCAATTGTGTCTCATTAGTGGTGATTAAGAGGGTACCTATATGATATCTTTACCTAAGTACATACCTAATTTAAAAAAAATAAACTCAATAACAGAAAATTAAATACCTACATACCTAAATAAACCTATTTCTGATGATAACTAATCTAAACTCAATAAATAAGCAAAATCCCTAAAAACTAATATCTATACGAATGACTACTCCTACCTAACAGTATTATAAAATAACCTACGGTCACTACATACACTATGAAATACACTACCTATACTTTAAAATTAAAATCTATACTACGACTTATATAAAAATAAACCTAAATAACTCTAAAAACTAAAAGGAATAAAAATTAACTCCACTGCGGGTAACCTAACCTACGACAAATTTATTATTTGCGGTTGGTACAATAATCGGGTCTAGGGATCGAACCGCAAAATTAAGTTTGTTTTTTATTGTATATACTTTTCCGGGATAAAAAGTACCCAGTGTGGTGCCCAGGATATTAAAGACTAATTATACCAAGTTTCATCGTAATCGAACCGGTAGTTTTTGCGTGATGCCTGAACAAACAGACAGACAGACCGACAGACAGACAGACAAAATTTTTTTTAATCACATTTTTGGGTTCGGTGTCGGTCTAGTAACACCCCCTGCCATTTATTTTTTTGATATTTTCAATGTACAGAATTTTCACTTCTACAGATTTATTATAAGTATAGATTGCAACATCAAACTAATTAATCGGAGTATAATCAAATCTACACCTCTATTAAAGTGCATCATAATCATAACAAGAGCGTAAAAGTTCATTTTCTACTTTTGCGCTAGCTAACCTTTTAAATTGCATACTGCATCCGACACCTTCTTATTTATTCACATGTAGTCGCAGACGCATTACGATAAAATACGATTATCTGTTGCTAACTCTTTCATAATCATTGTAGCAATGACAGTGAAATTATAATAATATGAATTATAACAATTACATTATAACTATAATGTAATACTTGATTGTATCTAAGAGTGTAAGTTTTTAGTTCATGGTCAAAGCAATATAAAAACAAAAGGTTTTTAATGTAACTTAACGTAATGATTTTAATAAGAGTAAAGTGTTTTAGTACCACTTGTCTTTAGTACCACTTACACTAAATTTAGACCTATTATATCTACCAAGAGATTTGCCGATTCGTTGAAAGGTTTATTCCTACAAAAGAGAATAGAGGAGAACCAAGGTAACCGACATAGCCCGAAGAATTGCCAAACTTAAGTGGCAGTGGGCAGGGCGCATTGCTCGCAGAACAGATGGCCGATGGAGCCGAAAGGTTCTGGACTGGCGACCACATACCGGAAGACGTAGCGTTGGAAGGCCTCCCACCAGGTGGACCGACGACCTTGTGAAGGCCGCAGGAACCCGTTGGATGCGAGAAGCACAGAACCGGTCGAAGTGGAGGTGCTTGGGGGAGGCCTATGTCTAGCTGTGGACGTCTTTTGGCTGAAATGATGATGATGATGATAATACTACAACAATAATACTTACCCTACCATTTATTTCTAAAACATACACAACTTAGCTACTTATTATCAGAAACAGTAGTTTCGGTATTATACCTACATCCCCGGATAATTCTTTCTGAGAGGGTGTCAATCATTCTACCTAGCCCAGTCCAGTCTAACCGGATGCAGCTGAATGCCAATATTTCACATGGAGTGACTGCTTAACTGACCTCCACAACTCAGTTATTGGGTAACACGATTCCCTTTTGTAAGACTGGTTGTCTGAGTTTTGGGTTTCTGACTACCTGTAAATTAATCATCATCTGCCTAGCCTTTTCCCAACTATGTTGGGGTCGGCTACCAGTCTAACCGGATGCAGCTGAATACCAGTATTTTACATGGAGCAACTGCCTATCTGACCTCCACAACCCAGTGACTGGGTAATACGATACCCCCTGGTAAGACTGGTTGTCAAACTTTCGGGAACTAACGACCCGTAAAGACTGTCAAAGATCCACGAATGACAGCCGGGACCAACGGCTTAACGTGCTTTTCGAGGCACGGAGGGGTCTTGGTTTGTGAAAATGGTCACCCATCCACGGACCAACCGCGGCAAGCGTAGCTTAACCTGATCGATCGACCCGTGCGGCAGTTATTACTACCTGTAAATGAAAACTGATTTCAAATTGGTCAAGCCAAATTGTATCTCAAAACTTTAAAGGTTAGGTAATTTTATTTATTTATAGCACCTGGATACGCTAACTACTACAAAGTTTGCAAGTACGTAATAGTTTTACGAAAACGATTAGAAGTTTCCCCATCTAGTTTGCTCTGCACGGACTACAAAGTTGTTCTCACAAGTCTAGGCTCAAATTATTTCTAATGAATGTTTGTTGTGAAACCCGTAAAAATTTGATTAATTAAACCTTTCAGGTTAGCTCTGTATGATTAGGTAAGTTTCTTCCTTGGGCTAAGCCGGGACTAAAATGTCTAAAGGTATAACTTGAAAAAGTGTTAACAGAATAAGCAAGCTGAGGTGGCAAATGGGCCGAATTGCCAAATTTCATGATTCTAGGTCAACGGGAAGTATATAGGTTATTTAGGTATATAACCTATATACTTCCCGTTAGTAGGTATATAACGTAGGTATATAACCTATATACTTCCCCCCTATAGGTTTTGATTCCGAATATGCGGCATAAACGGAACATAAACGCCCGTATCTTTTGTTTGCGTTGACTAAGAAGTTTGATTTTATCACTGCTTCAAGGGATTGCAGCCTTGACTATTTAATATTAATTTTGCGTTCCTGAGAAAAAGGGTTTTGACAGACGGACAGAAAGACGGACAAGGAAGTGATCTTATAAGGGTTCCATTTTTCCTTTTGAGGTACGGAACCTTAAAAACCATTAGGAAGAAATCATAAAGAATCTGAACAGTATTTTCATATGTTTGAGACAGCTTACTGAGTACATAATGGTTACTTACATAAATGCTTCGTTGATATTATAAGTACCAGTACATTATTAGAACAGCCACGTAAGTACCATAGACGGGCGTATATTTACAAAATGCAACCATTTTCAAGGAATTTGCGGAAGTTTTGATAAACACCAAGACAATGGCGAATGTTCTAGCCTCTAGTTAGGTAAACACTTCATGGTGTCACTCATAGTGCATCCTTCGAGGGAATAAGTTTTGAAGACAGCGTATAAAATGGCCTCCAGAACAGTTTTTGGTAAGTTTTTGGTCGTATCTGAACTTTATTAGCTTCAAGTTTAAGTGAGTAAGTAATTACTTAAATAGAAGTAGTATTATTAAAATATTACAGTTTAAAAAAAACTTATTGTTAATTCTTCGGTTCGTCGAGTCGTTGAGCCCTTTAAGTTCTGATTTGAGCTACACGATTACTGACAAATGCGTACACTGACTGGACACTGAAATCTGTGTGGCTCTTTCCTTAAAAGACTATCTCAGACATAAATCTGCATGGTCCTCATATGGCCTTACCAGGATTATATCTGGACTTTGAAGAGACTGTTCCTTCGGTTTGTTTCAGTCTTTCTTCTCAGAGAAGCTGAATAGGAAGCACCGAACTCATTTACTTTTAAAACATAAGCTACTTTTGAACCAATTTACAGAAATAAATATAATTTATCATTGATGGCATTTGTGCCACTATTTTACATAAAAAAGATAATAGAATAATATACTCTTTATTACGTACAGCATATAAATTACAGTAATTTAATTACATACTTACAGAAATTTTACAAAAATTACAGAAATTATGCAAAGGGTAAATATGTAAATGCTCTAAAACGAGATAAAATTACGTTTTATCGCAGTTAATTTAAAAACGGAAAGCATAAAACTTACCTACAATGAATTTTGTGTAATTAATTGGAACCACGTTTCGTACAGATTGTTATAAGTTGGTAAATCTCTCGCCATACATTGGCGGATTGCCAATTCTTTGCAGGCTGTGTAGCAGCTGGTCTTTCTCTCGAATAAAAGGAATGTAACAGTTCAAGCTTTAACTTATACCTACACTAGTATTCACCTACGGCGTTGTCCGCGTGGAGGTCCGTAATTATCCCACGGGAACGTACTTTGGAGATAAAAAGTATCCTATGTCCTAAGTCCTGGGTTAGGTCTAAATTTGATCCAAAATATGTCTGAAACCGCTCAGCCGTTAAGGTGTAAAAAAGTAACAAAGAGACAGACAGACAGTTATGTCATATTTAAATATTAGTATGGATATAACGCTTTTTATTTTATCCTCTAAGCAATAAAGGAGCAAAAATAGTATCAAGTGATAAAAAATAATTTTAAAAAATTCTGGTCTTGTTTTTTTTTTTTCGATCCTATAATTCTTTATATTTGCTTTAAGATCTTTTTGTTTCCACATCAATCTACCAAGCCTTTTCCCAATTAAGTTGGGGTTGATTTCCATTCTAACCGGATGCAGCCGAATACCAATATTTTACATGGAGCGACATCCTATCTGACCTCCAAAACCCAGTTACTGGGTAACAGGATACCCCTTGGTAAGACTGGTTGTCAGACTTTTGGACTTCTGACTACACGTAACGACTGCCAAAGAGACGGATGACACATAATAATGAATTTTATATTTCCAGTCATCTACCTGTTTTGCTCCATCATGGTAATGACGGAGGCTCATGGACCCCCAAAGGAGCGGGATAATGAGGACATCGCAATGGGGCGGAAGGTAAAACATGTAATTTTCACAATTTTTCACGAGCACCTTTAATTTATGTTAGGTTTAAACCTGGGAGTCATAAAACCTGGTCTTTATTAGCGTCTACATTGTTATTTTTAATACCAATTCTACTAAATATTTAGGCTGAAAAAACTAATCTTGCAAGACCTTCGCAATATCTATTCTATACTTATAATAAATCTGTAGAAGTGAAAATTCTGTACATTGAAAATATCCAAAAAATAAATGGCAGGGGGTGTTACTTGACCGACACCGACCCCAAAAATGTGATTAAAAAAATTTTTGTCTGTCTGTCTGTCTGTCTGTCTGTCTGTTTGTTCAGGCATCACGCAAAAACTACCGGTTCGATTACGATGAAACTTGGTATAATTATTCTTTAATATCCTGGGCACCACACTGGGTACTTTTTATCCCGGAAAAGTATATACAATAAAAAACAAACTTAATTTTGCGGTTCGATCCCTATACCCGATTACCACTGTCTGTACTGTACCAACCGCAAATACTAAGTTTGTCGTAGGTTGGGTCACCCGCAGTGGAGTTCATTTTTATTCCTTTTAGTTTTTAGAGTTATTTAGGTTTATTTTTATATGAGTCGTAGGTATAGATTTTAATTTTAAAGTATAGGTAGTATATTTGATAGTGTACGTAGTGACCGTAGGTTATTTTATAATACTGTTAGGTAGGATTAGTCATTCGTATAGATATTAGTTTTTAGGGATTTTGCTTATTTATTGAGTTTAGATTAGTTATCATCAGAAATAGGTTTATTTAGGTAGGTATTTAATTTTCTGTTATTGAGTTTTTTTTTTTTAATTAGGTAGGTACTTAGGTAAAGATATCATATAGGTACCCTCTTAATCACCACTAATGAGACACAATTGGTTTTCTACTGTAATTAACCACAAAGGGCCCGCGAGATAGATGGCATTCTGGGGAAGCACATAAATTTTATCCTGTTAGCACGTTCCCGTGGGATAATTTCCGACATCCACGCGGGCGAAGCCGCGGGCAGAAGCTAGTTTTTAATAAAACAGACTTCAACCTGGATCCTTAAAGTCTGAGCAAGTTTAAGGTCAGTAAAACTCCTCCTGGCTATTCAAAAACAGTAAATGAAATAATATTTTTTTTTTAAAAACTTCCAGAAACCGACGGTTACTCAATACTTTTATTGCATTCCACATGTATTCCTAGGTGGTAAACTTATAATTAGATTATAATGGACCCTGTCGGGCACAGCAAAATAAGTCAGTTAGGAAAGAGGAAGCATTTGTTAATTATAACATTACTTAGCAAACTACTATATTATAAATAATGATGCAGTTATTATAAACAAATAGCTTTAATATAAAATATAAACAGGTATCTATTGAGAGATGTAATAATCCTTCCCTACTATAATATATGAATATTATATATAAATATAATATTATAAATGTTTTGAAATTATTCCACGGGAGCCTGCTACCGGGACCAAAAGTGGGTACTTCATGGTCTCCTAGGTGCCAAAGGACGATGGGAAACCTACTATAGACCCCGTCCCCAATTTTTTTTGTTGATCCAGCATACATATTTTTTGTCTCATGTTTTCAAATTATTAGTAAGCCAAGGGCTTTTGAATGTAAGATCTCAAGTCTGTTGACTAAGTTTAAATTTCGAGGACGCAAGCGTTCATCGTCCTTTCATCGGTTAAGATGTGAACAGGTAATAATAATAAATCGTTTATTGACCAAATAGTGTTCTTACATTTCCTTATAACTGAGTACATATAAACTACTCCTAAGATTATTTTTACAGGGGAAACATAATTTTATGTTTTAACTTGTGGACTCCACACTAGGTCGAGCCTGTCTCGTGGAGTCCTAGAGAGTTTTTAACAATTTGAAATATGTAGGTAACAGGCAGACAGAGTTACTTTCGCATTTAATGGAAGTATGGATAATAGATCTTCTTCTTCGTGTCGCTGGCACGACTGTATTATATTTATTTTTAAAAAAACCCTTATTTTCCCAAAACTTTGCCACTTCCACGGCGTCGTCGATGGCAGTGCAGAGGTCACTTTAACTGCATGTTTTGGAACACAGAGGGCAGGATAGGAGGTGGAGCATAATTTGTGACATAGCTAGATAATACATGTGTAATATCGTCATAAAATGACATTACATAATGTCCCGAACTAAACTGACATAAGTTGTGCCCTAGCATGTGTTCGTAAGCGGCTATTCTCTAGAAACTAGTGCAAGTGGTACTACCACAACGCTTGTTACAGCTTGGCAGCGTGCCATAGTATCAAGTGATCACCATGTTAGAATATTGTTTAGTGATCGTTTTATGGTGTTACAAGTTTGCACTTGCTCGCCTCCGGAGGGATAATCGTTTTATTTATTAATTGCCTGTACTAAAATAAAAAATCTGTTAAGCTATTTCTCAGCATTTATGTTTACTCTTCGATCGTGGAAGAATAGGTTTCCGAAACATTGATTACTGTTTTGAGTAACGATTGGTTTTGGATCAAAACTCTCTATTCTTCAAGATATATCTATTAATCTTCAAGAATAAGTTACCAAAATACTTATCCTAAACATGAATTTATTTGTAACTACCTATGTACAGACGCCAGCACATCAAGATACTACAATCTGTCAAATTTTCTTTAATAGATTTTCACCTTTATCGCTAAAGCATTAAGGTTCAAAGTTGATTGGGAAAACTTGGCAGTTTCGGGTAGCTTGACTTGCTGACGTCTGTACATAAGGGCTGATTTTTCAATCATCTGATAACTTTATTCGAGGAATAATTTAATAATTTTGACAGTTCATACAAAAACTGTCAAACGTCAATTTTATTCCTCGAATAAAAGTTATCTGGCGATGGAAAAATCAACCCTTAAAAATATAAGTAGTTATCGTTGTATCTGTTGTGATGAAAACAAACACGACCACTTCACTGAAAGCTGGGTTTACTAGAACTCAACCCCCCACCCGCCCCTCACCCTCACCCATTTGTGGTTTGATAGTTCTGCAACAGTGACGTATCAAGTCTTTTGATTTTAGAGTAGCCAGGGTAAAAAAGAAGTACCGTAGTTATTGTTTTGGTCACAGATGGGAGCCAAATGGTGCAGCATGGCCAAGGTATGCAACCACGACCGCGTGCCGATCTGCGGTCTTAGCCACGCCGGGGACATCATGGGCTTCCGGGACCTCTGCGATATGTTCGACTATAACTGTATTCGGAGGAGGAGTATGTATTACAATATTTTTATCTACTACATGTAACCTGTTAACCTACAAAGCAAGAAAATTCCTTTACAGACCTTTTTTTTTTTGGGTGGGAAATCATGAAATGACCTCATCTGTGCTTTTGATCAGGTGAGATAAATCTGTGGCGGCATCTAGATCGCCACATGGGAACTACGCATCATACTGACCTTACGCAAAATCCTGCATCGCGCAGGAAGAGTAGCATTATACAGGGTGGCAGGGACATCGACGCGTCAACTGCAACCTGAATTCAGCACATGATTATCTATAATCATGTGCTGAATTCAGGTTGCCCCCCCCCCCCCCCCCCCCAACCTACGAGCGTAGAAATTTTTCGTCGGTTATAAAAAAGCAGCTACCCACGCGGTTTTTCAAATTTTCAACGCAGGGCTTCAGAATCCATATATACGTATCCAAACATAATACATATCCAAACTTCTGGAGCTTACACCCACTACATCTGCATCACGCCTTTACTTATTGAAGAGAAAAATTTGTGGAACACCCACGTGGAGACGAGTTTAATATAATATCATTAATCTAGACCTCAAGTTGCTACAGACAATTTTGTAATAGAAAATACCAACATCATTTGTTCACCCACGCTCAACGACTAACGACGACATTGAAGCTTAAAAAGTATGTCTATTTAAGATAACAATATTCATTTCTAATTGGGCAGTTGTGGCCTAGTGGCCACGGCTGTGCCTTACGAGTTATAGGTTGTAGGTACGAACCCAGAGAGGCGAATTACTTTGTCGGCACGTCTCAGAACCACAACTCGCAGACACGTGACATCTACTCCCACTCACAGAATGGAGGCCTGTGTCCCAGCAGTGGGAACATTATATAGGCTGATTATGTATTTGTAATTTTATAATTTTCTTCTTCTCGTATCAATCGATGACTCATAATTTGTTCGATACAGTGCATAGTGTCCTGCACTTGTAGTCGCTTAGTTTTTAAGCCCTGGCTGGAGGCCTTAATTTATTGAGGTATCCATATGTAAGCCCGGTTAGGCAGCCTTCTAGGTTGACCTGTGAGTTGCCAGATATATTTAAAAAAAAGTAGATAGTTGTGCACGACGGGCTGGAGGGAAGGTGCAACATTTTCTGTGTCTGGGAGTTTGGGATGGGTCAATAACGCCTCATCTGGCCAGCACCCTAATTGCGTAACACACGATCAATCGAAATCGGTTTCATTTTGACAGTTCAACAACATTCGTTGCGTTATTTACGGGTTGAGCAGACAAATTTTTTGAACTTATGAAGCAATGGATTAGCAATTTGCTTCAAAATGATTCTGATTCCGATTGATTGTGTGTTACGCAATTAGGGTGCAGATTACATTTACAACTAGATCCCAATAAGATTTATATATAGAAATGTCAACCCCATTGGCATTTCCTCCCTGATTAGGAAGGAAATTCCGATGGGGTTGACATTTTCGTTCATTTTACTATACCTATTTTTAAAAGAACACAACTTTCTTGCGCACATCCTCATTTATATTATGTATGACATATTAATAGGTAATACATCATTCAGTAGCATCAGCTGTCGAGCGAAGCGTGAATTCCAGTGCAGACGTAGAGATAGATCGAGTGTCAGTCGCATTGATTGACGCTCGATTAGCTACGAATAAACGATGCATTAAATCTCGTATATGTGTGTACTAAGAAAATGCATCCGTTCGTGTTTTCTTTAACTTTCATGAAGATAAATCTTTTAATTGATTCCTTTGTACAGCTGTAAAAGGATCTTTTGGTGCGTGGCCAAAATCGGAACTAACGCCGCCATCTTGTTTTTAGGGTACCGTACCTCAAATGGAAAACGGAATCCTTATAAGATCACTTTGTTGTCCGTCTGTCTACCCATCTGTCAAGACCCTTTTTCTCAGGAACGCATGGAGTTATCAAGTTGAAATTAATATCAAATACTCAAGGCTGTAATCTCTTGAAGCAGTGAAAACATCAACCGCAAGTCAACGTAATCAAAAGATTCGGGCGTCTGTGTTCCGTGTATGCCGCATATTTTGACATTCACAAGGGAATCAAAACCTATAGGGTACTTCCCGTTGACGTAGAATCATGAAATTTGGCAAGAAGCAATGTCATGTAGCACAAGTAGGTAAAGGAAAAAATCCGAAAACACGGGACAATATTCGAGACACGATTCCCGGGAACTATTTATATACCTACAAATTGGTACGGAACCCTCGGTGCGCGAGTCTGACACGAACTTGACCGGTTTTTTTAATAGATTTCACAAAACAATTGCACAAACTTTTACCAACAGCGCCCCTGTCAACGTTTTTTTAACTTGTGCCAACATTTCCATTTTTCCTCTTGTGCCAAGAGTTCTGGCCGAAGGGTGTTGTGTACCGCCGGTTTCGTGGCCGGCTACATGACACCAGTCAGCGAAACACGACGCAGACACTTCGTGTGCGTTAGTTAGTTCTTAGTATAATATTATAATGTTGTATGTATTTATAGTATTTTTAAGTTATATTAATATTGTATTGTATTGCCTGAAATAAATGGATAAATAAATAAATAAATTTCCTTAAAGCCTTGTTGGCATCTGCTCACTGTCTAACTCCGTACAAGGTTGTAACATCTTATTAAATTACAATTCAAAGTTACATTCTTTGCGAAAGACTTGAAGAACATAGAACATATTTATTCGTTTTATTCAAAGGTCACTTTTTAGTAGGATTACTTTTAAAACACTTTTAGATTGAATGAATATCTCTCTCTCTCTGTAGTCGGTCCCTCATGTCTGAGGATCGTGGTCAGCTTCGGAGTTGCATCTGGAGCGGATGATCCGCCTCCACAGGTTTCTGTCCAGCGCATCCCTTACTACCGTGTAGAATTTATAGGACAATGATTTCTTCACCTGATCAGTCCATCGTGTTGGTAAACGACCGCGCGATCGCTTGTCTTCGAAGTTCCCAACCGCAATCAGTTTTAAACTTATTTATTGCTAATCTAGATGAACTAATTACAGATTACAAGCAGACGGCATGTCCCGATGATCGATCCCTCCTGGCCGTGTCTCGTCGACCAACCAACAGTTACTTTGATGACTAATTTCAAATCTTAATTAAAACCTACTCCATTTGAATATTCCAATTTATTCTACTCTATATTTAGACTATTAATTCATTAAATAAATGTGTATTACAATTGCATCGTTTGTTTCATTATTAGCTTTAAAAAATAAAACGAAAGAAAATACGTTTATATGCATCACATCCACACAAAACGGCCATAGCAGAGTCCCAGCGCCAGTTTTCAGCGACAGCCAGCCAGCCTCTTTTTGCCTACGTTTTAATATTATTATTTTATGCAAATGGAATTTTATGAAAACTAATTGATGGTTCCAAATTCCAATTTTTATTTCATTTAAAATAAAATTTTGACTTACATAAATTTTAATGATGATTTTTGCTACATTTCAAAATGAAATAGGTACAGTTGGAAAAAAATACCAACGTAGGTAATATCAGACATCTGTTTGGCAGCCCCGGGCTAAGTGATGGAACGACCTTTGCACTTACTCAAAGAACTCACCTACATAAAATAATATTAGAAAACAGCTCTGTGACCTTTACCCGGCTGAAATAAAGAAAGCCAAAATGTAATTATCTTGAGATCACAACTTAAGGTCTCTGCACACAGCACGGGACGGCGACGCGGCGCTGAGCAGTTATAATGTACTAGATATTACGGACGACGCCACACAGAGCCGCCCCGCTCGACGCGACGAAAACCGTCGCGACCCACCGCCGCCGCGCCGAGCGGGAATACAAGTCAGAAGCGGCGGGGCGGGGCGTGGCGGGACGCGAACGCTTTATTGATTTACTTTATGCACCCATTTCCGTTTACGTTGTTTTTTCTTAGCTAGCGCAACTATGAGCAATAGAGTTTCCATGTCTGAATCGCTCAACATCTTTTTTGATGAAAGAAAGGCGCGGCGGGATGGGATATGATCGCGCCCGCAGTGTGAACACTACCGCCGCTCCAGCGCCGCGTCGCCGTCCCGTCCCGCCCCGCCCCGCCCGCTGTGTGCAGAGACCTTTAATGAATTTATTTAAAACAAATTGCTCTATGTGGATAGGTACCTTATTAGAAAATATAAACTAAAGCAAATAACTGTGGTGACCCAGTGGTAACGGTCGCGACTTACGAGTTGTAGGTCGTAGGTTTGAACCTAGACAGGCGCTTTGCTTTGTGCAAATTATTTCATCACCACTGCTCTCAAAACGGAGGGCCCCGTGGCTAAATAATAACAGCCGCACAGGTCGATCGGTCAGGTTAAGCTACGCTTGCCGCGGTTGGTCTGTGGATGGGTGACCATCTTTACATACCGACACCCCTCCGTGCCTCGGAAAGCACGTTAAGCCGTTGGTCCCGGCTGTCATTTGTGGATCTTTGACAGTCGTTACGGGTAGTCAGAAGCCCGAAAGTCTGACAACCAGTCTTACCAAGGGGTATCGTATTACCCAGTAACTGGGTTGTGGAGGTCAAATAGGCAGTCGCTCCATGTAAAATACTGGTATTCAGCCGCATCCGGTTAGACTGGAAGCCGACCCCAACATAGTTGGGAAAAGGCTAGGCAGATGATGAGATGATGATGCTCTCAAAACGATGAAGGAAAATATCGTGAGCCATAACCAAGAATTTTTTTATTATTTTTTATTATACGTAATTAAACATTGCCCCACACTAGGAATTTTTCCTGTGTCGTGGGTGCGTTTTCAAACATTTAAACTCACATACACAAACAGCCAGACCCGGAACAACTACTTGTAGGCCATACAAATATTTGTTCCGTGCGGGAATCGAACCCGCGACACGAAGCGCAGCAGTCAATCGCTTAACCACTGAGCTAGTAGTTTCATTCGTAGTGAAATACCAAAATAGAACATCGAAAGACTAAACACGTACCATAAAGTTACACTTACATGTATAGCTTTATAAATCGTATCAATTTGTTTGCTTTGATACACGATCTCTTAGATGAAGATCACGTCTCGTGGGTTAAAATATATTATTTTTTAATACAAATAGGGAATATGTCAGAGACTGAACGAGCATGGAATTTTCATTTATTTTTTAATATCACATGAAGATGATTTTTCTTCTAAAATACTAGTCTATTATTGTCCCACTGCAAGAGCATAGACCTCTTCTCAAATAGAGAAGGCACGAGTATTGAACACCACGCTTGCTCAAGACAGGATGGCGACTTCAATAATTTTCTCTGTTACAGAATTACACAAATATAAAAAAGGTATGAATAAAATAGCAAATTTAAAAGGCATTTTTACTCATCGGTTCCAAAAGAAAAGGAAAATTATCCAAACACTACCACTAATTAAATATATAATAATTTAATTTTGAATTTATTTATTTAAATATAATCTTAATTTTTATTCAATCGTTTGGTTCGATATTTATGTTACCTACTTAAATAAATTAATTGATCTCCTCATGACTAGGTAATATTTAGTTAAATAGTTTTAAGATAGTGTATAATTCTAACAAAATATGAACATTTAAATAGTCTGAATTAAACGAATTTTAATTTATTTATTTTACTAATTTAACAACATAATTCACCATACATACCTTTTACCGATTAATCATTGCTAATTATGTAAATTATGGTTAATATGGCTAAAAAGAAAGTGACTGTCGAGATGACAGCAAATATATTTAGTTACTAGTATGGAAGAATATGACATTATACGCCAACCGCAAATAAATTGGCATAGGGGAAGGAGAATTATGATGATGATGATGATGCCAGTTACTTACCGATTAGTACAGAAAAACTTATAAATATATACACAATTTTAATAATATCTTGAACAGTGCTATTTTAGTTTATCATAATCCTATTCCAAACTTTCTTGTAAACCATTATTAGTTCGTAAATTATGTTTAGAATTTCCAACAAAGATACAATTTGAGACTGAACCTGAATACACAAACATCCTGTGATTGTCCTCCATTTCGATCAACAACCTATCGGTCCCTAGTATCATAATTATTGTCGATAGACGTTACATAGTACCCAAACGACCAGTGTTTATTAATATCATCAGTAATGTTTATAATTAAAGGTGTTTTGTTATTAGTTTTACAAGTTGTACTGTTGGTGGAATCTCATATTAATAGTGATAGATCTCACCTGGTAAGCTAAGTATAATTATGAATTAAAGTTGAGGGCTGAATTTTAACTGAATCTAAATTTTACTTTTGAGTCGTCAATTTTTTGCAAGAGGTTTTGAAATATAGTTTATCATTTCATTCATTCAATCAGCCAAAGACGTCTACTACTGGACATAGGCCTCCCCAAGCACCAACACTTCGACGGTTCTGTGCTTCCCGCATCCAACGGATTCCCGCAGCCTTCACAAGGACTTGGTCTTTTCTGCGGTCCACCTTGTGGGAGTCCTTCTAAAGTTACGCCTGGAGAGTTATGACCGTATACCGGAGTACACGGTTACCACTCTCCAGAACCCATTGGCCAACAGGTCTGCCATTTAAATTTGACAATTCTTCGTGCTATGTCGGTAACCTTGGTCCTCCTGTGGATCTTTTCATTTCTGATTCGATCACATAGGGAAACTCCAAGCAAAGCCCTCTCCATTGCCCTTTTTTCAAAATTTAATAATAATTTTAAAACACCAACGTCTGATACACACGGTGCAATTTAATTGCATATGACATACCCTAAGTTAATGCAACAATAAAAGTTGCTCCATCTAAATCTAAACAGTGATCAGATTGCTTCAATTTTATTATATGCCAGAGTTTAATTGAAATCAAAGCTATTAGCTCTTCTCTTCTCTTCTTCTTGGTGGCGTCCTTCATTACTGAAGGTCGTGTCCCTGATAGGCCTTCGTGCCTTTATGTACGATATTCTTTCACTTCGTTCGGTTCTCAGCTTCTCTCAGGGCGGTCGTAACAGTCAGTCCAGTGAGGGCGGTTACTTCGTCTGACCGGCTACGAGGTCTTTTCCTATCTACCTTGCCCATGACCACCAACTTTTCAAGGTTATCTGGTCCCTAACGGGCAATGAGACCAAAGATTTTTTTGGTAACAGATTGTTGCTATTAAGTTAAATGTATTTTAATCAAATGTATTTATCTTAGTCAGAACTGAAGAAGATATGCGAGCACGCTTACTCTTGCTTCCACGACACGGTCATCGTCTGTGGCAAGTCTGTCAATGAAGCGAGGACTTTCCTGGACCTGTGTGACTTGTACGAGTATTCGTGTGAATACACTATGGGTAAGATATTTATATTATATAATTTCCAGAACAATCGATGAGACACCCACTGGCTGACTCATGAAAGCCCACCCCAAACCCTTAGACCTAGAAAGCTGAAATTTTGCACAGAGGTTTCCTTTATGATGTCATCATTTCCCTGTTCTTAACCCAATTTTCTGGGGGTCGGTGCAACATATCTTTTCCTGCCATACTTCTCTATTAGTCGTCATCTCGGTAGTCACCCCCTTTCTAACCATATCATCATTCACACACTCCATCCATCGTTTCTTTGGTCTTCTCCTACTCTTATAGCCATCGACATTCATACTCAAAAATTTTCTTATGACATTTTCCTCATTTCTCCGTATCACATGCCCCATAAAAGTTTGATGGAAATCGTTTGTTATATGTTACAACCGATTTCCATAAAACTTTTCAGTTACCCCTGCCACACATACAGTGACTTCTCTTCGGTGAAGGAAATCATCGTGAGGAAACAGTCATGTCCTAAAACCAAAAATTCGAAGCATTCTGACATTTAAAAACCTGAAAAGGGTCCGCGTGACGTATTATGGCCCACTCCCTTTCACCGAGATTAGACCTGTGTCCCATCAGTGGCAAATTATAAGCTGATTATGATGAGTGTATCTAGAGCACAATAAATCATCAAGCAAGTTCAGAAGCAAGTTTCAGATTTTCGGAAAACTATAGAAATCTGGAAAACTGTATGCTCAGCTTTTAGTCACTTACCCATGCCCCATGTAACAAATACTTTTTATCAAAAATATTCAATAAGCCTAGACTTTGGTACAGTTTTGACTTTGTCACTGTATCATATAATATATGTAATCTTCACGACTTCTCTTTTAAAATATTATTATTATATTCTAACATTTTTTAATTTTGTGAATCAAATTAGTAACTCCCCAACATTCTTTCTTTCAGTTTTCAGGCACGTGAAAGAAGAAGAAGGCGTGTGTCCAAATCCAAAGGAGATCGGACCAGGACTTGGTTGAATAGTCAATAGAATTATAAATGTATCGATAATATGAACAGTAATGCAATATTAGTGTTGTATTATAATTATTATTTTGAAGTAAAACCTAAATTATTCTAATTTTGCCTGATTGTTGCGCTATTTACATCATCATCAAAGTTTCTAAATTTGAACAAAAGATTGACGAATGAAGTCGTTTACTTTATTTTATTCACTTTTTTTTTACTAAGTATCCAATAAATGAGTTTGGATAAAAAAATATGGAGAGCTCCCATTACATACATCTCTTTTTTTTTCTTTAAAACTCTGTCACGTGTTTTCCATTTACCATTTCCGTAGCTGTAAAAGAGTTATATATTTTTTTATGGATGCTGTAAAATCTAGAACAAATAATGACTTCATTTTTACTCCGAAACCTAGAAATGTACACTCTCACAGAAAAAGAATATGACGTATTACAATGATAGCTATTTTAGGTAAGTTTAGTCATGTATTTAGTTAATTATAATTGAAATAATCTAACATAGTAAGTAAATGTTTTATACATAGAACGAATCCAAAACTAAATTAACTTAAAGTGTTATACATTAAGTTAATTTAGTTTAGGAATGATTCTATGTATAAAACATTTATATTTTAATCATTTGTAGTTTATTTAGAACCTATTAGAAGTTTTTAAATCTTATGTTTATTGTTAAAGTTAATAAATCACACATCATTATAAAAAAACTGCCTAGCCTGTTCCCGAATATGTTGGGGTCTGATTGCAGTCTTACCATATGCAGCTGAATACCAATATTTTACATGGAGCGACTGCCTATCTGACCTCCACAACCCAGTTATTGAGTAAGACAATTGCCCTTGGTAAGATTGCAGGTGATCATTAGAATAAATCAAAAGTAAAAAATATTATAAATAATTTTAATTATTTCAGGTATTGTTATATATTTAATATCATCAACAGACGGCCACAGCGAAGCTTTGAAAGTGAGTTGTAATAACCAGTTATTCTTTAGGGCTATACCTCCCTATTATAATTATTTTTATCAATAAACGCTCTGTCTGCTTCTTAGCGTATCGACTTAAGGCCGGTTTTTTGATCCATATATTTAAACTCAACCAATTGCTAAAAATAGTAACTAATGGTTAAATTTTTGCAAAACATATTTTTGGATCAATTTTTAGTTTATCTAATGGTTATTTTTTTAACTACTAGTCAATTATGTGACCATTAGCAATGATATTATATCATTAGATAAACTAACAATTGATCAAAATACACATTTTGCCAATATTTAACCACTAGTTTATAATTTTAACAATTGGTTGCGTTTTAGTACGGGTCAAAAAACCAGCCCTTAGTTTCGATCCCGTAGGAATATCGGGATAAAAAGTAACCTTATGTGTTAATCCTGGTTATAAACTATCTGTGTGCCAAATTTCATCCTAATCCGTTCAGTAGTTTTTACGTGAAAGAGTAACAAACATCTATCCATCCATCCATACAAACTTTCACGTTTACAATGTTAGTAGGATAATAATTATGGTATTGTAACATTATATCAAACTATAGGTTATTACTTCATCATAAAAAAATGTTGTACTAGAAAGAGTAATGGCAAAATTGTATCTCGGTGAAGAAATCAATTTTGCGACAACATTCGTAATTTCGTTTCAAAATCGGATAAGACGCTAAAAGCTTTAGTGGTTTACAAATGCTTTTTTTACGAGTAAAATAGACTCCGAAATTAGTTTATCTTATAAAATCTGTACCTTACACTCCGATATCGGCAAAAGTTCATTACGTTCGACATAAAATACAGGGTGGCGACGCGCAAACTGTTGGTTACCATGGATACAGTACATGATTCTGAACGCCCTTGAAACTTTTCGTCAATTAATAAAAAATAATGTTTCTCCATATACTTTGACGGTATAGGTATTTCATGGTACTATGAAACAGCACATTTTTTTCGTTGATAACGGACGATTCATTTCTACGCTAGAATCATGTGCTGAATTCATAGTTACAGTTTGCGGCGTTGATATCCCTGCCATCCTGTATAATGCTAGTCGCGCTTTATACCTGCTTGCGCGATGCAGGATTTGCGTGACATCAGTATGATGCGTAGTTCGCACGTGGCGATGTACAGTGGCCTGCAAAAGTTAGTTGACATTTTTCCACTTCAACTTATGACCCGCATTATGATTTAAATCTCTAGTAGAAATAAGACCACAAATACGTTTGTGGTCTTATTTCAAATTAGTATGTTTTTAACCTTATTACTTAGACTTAAAGTTTCATTTTAGAATAAATGACTGAACATTTAAAAATAGAATAATATTATTTTCAAGCGACATTTTAAATATATTTTGCAATGGTAATTAAACTTTATGTTTAAGCATTAGGGTTTATAATAAACTGAAGTTGTTAATATTATTAAACTTTTTTCTAAGAAATGTAGATGTTTACGTGTGTGCAAACGTGGCCACTTGAGCGACTGATTTTTGTTTCTGATCCTTAATCTAGTAGGTACTATTATTGATCGAAGATCTACTGTGTTAAATACTTTATTTTTCACGTCGAGTATTTCATTGCAATATTTAGAATATGCAAATCAGCTCTTATCGTTCCCACTGCACTGCTTTGACACAGGCCTCTTCTCCCTGAAAAAGCCTGCTGTAATCAACCATGCGGGCCCAGTAAACGCAATATTTGCTATTCACTAATTATATCCATTCTCACCCCTCAATATTACTACAACTAAATCTATTTTTCATTTCATATCGGATTCCACTACGATTTCTCGATATTCGTATTTCTCGGTATCAAACGACTATCGAAGTATGTAATAACAGATCTAGAAAATACCTTACGCGTTCCCTCTTTGCATATTTATTAGAACACGCCTATGCCTCCCTTATTTCATTCATCTTTTAACATTTACCTCGGCTGTAATCTCAGATATAAACTCATATTATATTTATGAAAATCGTCGGTAAAATTAGCTTTCCTTTCGATTCTGAGTACGGCATTATGAGCCTTTACTGTGTGCCTAAATACTGGGAGTCTACTCCGAAGTAATATCGGCCGAATGTTCGGCCGTTTTCTGTTACGAAGTTACTATTTGGTTCGGTCGGTTCCGATCCTACAATCCTACACTCTTTCGAATATTGACTATGGTCCCGACCCAACTGAGCCGATCCGAACTTTTTTCGCATTTTTCAATAATATTCGGTTCGGCCATGTGTCGGTCCGATCCGAACATTCGCACTTTGCACTTCGGAGTAGGCCCCCTGGTTTAGAACGAGCTAGATAATATTGGGTTTTAGGGCAAGGAAACCTAGCTAATCGAATTTTAATTATGTACGTATATACAAGATCTTAAGTTAACAGGTCATTAACTTATGCATGACTTGAGTTTTCAGTCTATTTCTCTGCCGTTAGGTTTCTCAAAACTATAGCTATGTATCTTTCTACGTAATATCTTGTAGCGTATCCAATAAATGTATTTACAGTACGCCTGTGTTATGTAAAGTGCGTGTGTGTCTTCATGAAAATGAAGTAAATAATATCGATGGATGTCATATTCAAGATACACATAGTCATGATACTTTTATATGTTTTTGGCTTTCTCATGTAATTGCAGATTGTTATTTTTATGGAATACCTATAACCAAATAGCGATCCACAAATAAACAGGTACACTTAATTTGTTAGTGACCATTGCAGTTATGTCTCAAAGCGCTATTACGAAAGTATCAAGCCGTTTTCAAAGTACCAACCTGCTATATTCAAACCATCAAGCCGCTATTTTTGTCGTATCCAGCCGCTATTTCAAAGTATCAAGCCGCTATTTTGAAAGTGTCAACGCGATATTTTTAAAGATCAAGCCGCCATTTTTGAAGTTCAAACAGCTATTTTCAAAGTATAATTCCACTATTTTCAAAGTGCCAACGCGATATTTTTAAAGTGTAAGCCCCTATTTTTAAAATTCAGGCCCCTATTTTCAAAGAATCAAGCCACTACACCAGCAACTCTATGTAACTGTTGTTTGTCTTCATAACAGAACGAAGAAGAATGCAAGATAGCAGACCTGTGTGTCCACGACAAGGTGCCGATGTGTGCCATCGACTCCTGCGGCGAGATGCGAACCTTCATCGACATGTGTGACATGCACGAGTTCAACTGTGACAGTAAGAAAGGTAACCAAAAACACTAAATCAAAAGTTATTTATTCAAATTAGGCTGAGATTCAGCACTTTTCGAACGTCACAGTGATCTTTATTTACGTTAAAATAAGGTTACAGTTGGTTATTACCTCTGCCAAGCCTGTCAAAATCACAGTGATCTTTATTCTTAATTCACTATAGGGTTTATCACCGCAATAAAAAAATTAAAAAGACTGGTGTGGGTTAGAGATTTCTAACTATGATTAAACTAGTGTTGGAACGATGTTGTTATTTATGTCGGAGTCATTCGTTTGACTATTCGGAACGTCGGCGCCATCTCGTGGTGCTGGACAGAGTCTAGCCCGAGTTCGTAGTGGGAGCGACAGCTACAAGGAACGGTGTCAGCAGAGCTCTCGAGATGATAGAAACATTACACATCGTACGAACAACATGTGCATAGAAACTGTCAGCATTCCGTATCGTTGAGTTGCGTGAGTGCGTGATTCGCTGGTGTGACTAACTTGTTCGTAAATTATAATCTGATTTGAACTGTAAACCGTTTTTCTGTTGTGCTGTAACCAACATTACCCATAGTACGCCCACAGTAATTAAAATATGCCTGATGCTAACGAGAGACAGACATACCATCTCCGACATTTATTTATTTATTTCTTTTTTTTCTCTTTTTTTCAGTTATGCGCTTGTCTTTGTCATTAATTTTATATTCATGAAATGATACCTGATAATTCTAAATATTTCTGCTTCAAATTCAAAATTCTAAATATCTCTCGCTTTCCATTTGTTTAAGAGATACTTTTGCAAAATTATTACAAATAATGGTGCTGTCTATATACGAAAATTGTTGAGAGGGTTGAGAGGAGGGCAGAAATAGCAACACACTAACCGAATGATTGATCGAGAGAACACTGTCACCCAAGAACATGAATTTCCAATTATTTTGTCGACACAATATTGATATGACCTCTCCATCATTATTTTAACAGCAGTCGACAATGTATTGATAAAATCCAAAATAACAAACAATAATTGCTTAACTTTAACATAGCATCACGCCTGTAATCCCCGAAGGCTTAGCAGAGGTGTACCTAAAATAAAGTATTAGAAAAAAAATATTATTCAACTAGGACTAGATTTTACATCTCAATGTATTGTTACGAGCTTCGGGGTTCGTGACAATTAAAACTGCCGATATAAATTCACTCAAGCCCCTAGTCGCCGTAGGAGACGCCCTGGACATCGTCGGCAGTCAACAGCCGACTCCCAGCCAGCGTAGGCGCGGGCTTGCGGGTGGCGAGCAATGGGCAGCTCGCCGCCCAGTAAGGACCAGGCCCGGGTCGACGCTGGCGTGTTATGTTCCACGCGCGCCTCAAAGAGATGTCAGCATGAACTGACGGGGTCCGCTAGGGCTGATGCTTGCCAGGGCCGCGGGTTGTTCGAAAGAGATACCGTGGCCCGTGGCAACTGAAGGAACATAGGTGGGTTTTAGTCAGTAAAAGTCTGACACGCCTTTCCGCTCAGTCCAGAGCGGGAGAAGTCAGTTGATGATTCCCCACCCAAAAAAAAAAAAACAAAAAAAAGGCAGTCTTAATTAGTTCATCATATAGGTAATGTATTTTCAGATTTCAAGCAAAGACCGATCCATGAATGCTGGGTGACATGTAAGCGAGGACGCTCTTTCAAGAAGCCAGAATACAGAACTGACTGTAATATTAACCCCAAACCTAATATTAGAATGTAGTATTTTCTAATAAAAACTCAAAAATATATTTCTTTTATTTCTTAAATACTCAATGCAAGGACATTTCGTTGATAAAGTAGGAACAAATGCTGGCTGGCTGATCGCGTTCTTTTTTTTTGGTGAATTTCGAAATTCTGTTAAATCTACCACGCGGGCCCAGTGTGGATTGGTAGATATCACATGTCTTCGAATTTTTAGTTCTAATACCTACATGCCGGTTTCCTCACGATGTTTTTCTTCACCGTTTTAAGAGTTGTGGTGTTGAACTGCCTACGACTGCAAAATCGACCTTATCGACGTATACATTCCGTTCACAGTTATTTTACCTCTGGCAGCTGCAACCCAATAGCCACCTTATTAGAATGAGAATAAAGATCACTGTGATTTGGACAGCGATGCAAAATCATATGACGTGTGAAAGGACTGTAGCTTTATCCTATTCAGAATTGAAATGAAACATCAAATAAAACAAGTGAACACGTGAATTTAAGGCCACATAAATTCGAACTATCTTTATTTTGACGACAACCATTTTAAATTGGATAAACTATAAACTTTTCGAACATTTTATTGCCTTTTCTATAGCTCTATAAAATGTTCAGGAGTTTTATTAAATAGAATTTCGTTTTCATATTTTTGAACCCAAACTCATAAACGAATTCCAAAACCTCATGTTATGTGAATAAAATGGTTTTTCATAGAAAGTGTGTGTTCTAGAATGTTTCAATATATTTTTGGTCTTTTAGTTACTGTTCTGACTTTAGTAAATGATATTTACGCTCATGTGGATGGAGCAAAAGTAAGTATCTTAATTTCTGTAGGACCTTAAATAAATAGCATTTAAGAACATTAGTCTATTACATTACTATTAATTTACTGCGCACTAGTGTAGCTAGAGCACAATAAACCATCAAGCAAGTTCAGAAGCAAGTTTCAGATTTTCGGAAACCTATAGAAATCTGAAAACTATACTTTCGGCATTATACCCTCTCCATTAGGTTAACCGGTTTTTTGACAGCTGTCTTAGAACGTACATCTTCCAGATTACGTAAAAGTTAACTTTAAAATGCGCAATAAAATAAATATATAAACTGCCCTATCTTATTGAATTATCTTTATGGCTTCTTACGTACGTTATAATACCGTACGCGTATCAATCAATGTATGGTGTGTTGCTGCAATCACTAGTTCCATCTTTCAAAAAACAGTTTACCTAATGGACAGGGTATAGTCTCGTTCCCATACCTCGTAGCAAATACTTTTTATCAAAAATATTCAATGTCCGCCAAGCTGACATTGAATATTTTTGATAAAAAGTATTTGAAAATAGTGAGTGATGTAATCTTCAAAATTTGAGCATATCTACTGACCTGATCCTAAAGAGGATAAAAATATATACACTAGATAAACTTCTTGTACTAAATTAACTAACAAGCTAGTACAATAAAAATATAATAACCTAACCTACCTAAAACTATTAATTTAACAAAAAAATGGCGTCGACGTTACCTATGTATAACTTTGACTTTGACACAAGGATTCCAAAAATAGTCAACCATTACTTACACATTGAACATCCATTACCATATTTTTATCATTTAAGGGGCGATGTCAACGAAACGAAAAGGTCAAATTGGTAAAGGTCAACCAAATAACAAAATACAAAACAAATCACATATTCTGTTACAATTACCATCCATTTCTGAATATGGATTTTAATCTCACTTGGATTGTTACAAATGTAACAATTGATGACTCTCATTCTGTTCGTGTCGCAAAAAAAAAATACTTTCTTCAATATTCGATAATATCATTATATACACACAAATGGCGAAATATGTTTAGACTCAGACAGAATATAATAAGTTTTACAATCGTTTTTTAGTTGGAAGAGGAATGCAAGATAGCAGACATCTGTCGCCACGACCAGGTACCGATATGTGGCATCGACTCCTGCGGGGAGATGAGGACTTTCATTGACACCTGCGACATGCATGAGTTCAATTGTGACAGCAAGAAAGGTAAGATCAATATGAATGTAATGACTTTCTATGTTTGTTTGCCAATATTTGGGAGAAATTTTACAAAAATTATGCATCACCCAGATATTTGAGACCCTTTTTTTTTTTTTTGAGGATGGGAAATCATCAAATGACTCCTCCCGCTCTGGGTGGAGCAGAAGGGAGTGTCAGACTCTTACTGACTAAAACCCACCCGTGTTCCTTCCTTAGCCCTTTATGTTCCAGGGCAGCGGTAACCCTTTTGGACAATCCCGCTACCCTGGCAGGCTTCGGCCCTATCGGGCCCAGTCACTCATGCTGACATCTCTTTGAGGCGCGCGTGGAACACATACACGCCGTCCGGCATGGGCCTAGTCCTGATCGAACGGAGAGTTGCCCATTACTCTCCGCCCGCAGGCCCGCGCCTACGGTGACCGGGAGTCGTCACGCGGCTCCCGACGCCCGGAGCGTCTCCCGTGGCGGCTGAGGCGTGAGGTGCGTTCCCTCGCCCACCCCGCCACCTCCTTCGCTAGCATGACTGCTTCATAATTGAGACCCTTAGTTACATTAATAAACTGCTGCAAACGACTATCAAACGAGATGATATCCAAAAGTAATTTGGTTTTAACAGTCTGTTTACATATAAACGTGTCTTGTGCGAGAAATTCTAATCTTCTTCTCCTTCGTGTCGCTGCACGACTGTACTTTAAATCTTGTTTTCTCAAAACTTTGCCACTTCCACGGAGCGCGGCGTTTGTCGGTGTAAGCGCAAAGGTCACTTTCACTGCATGTTTTGGGATACAGTCGGCAGGATAGGAGCTGGAGCATGGTTTGTGACATAGCTCCACAATTTTAATTTTATTTTCATTGGTTCACCAACAATTGTTTACACCGATTCTATGCTAAATGTAACATGCGAAAGTGTATGTGCAACAGTGCAACAATCACTTACACACAAGTTTTTATTGTACAAGTTGTACAAAAAAATAATATTATTAATCTAATTTAATGTTCAGTAACTTAAGTATCTAAAAGTGCAGATGATGATAATAATGATATAATTTAAAAAAGGTTAGTAATATTTTATCTAAACACACACATCTATTTAGGAAGGTATTTAAGAAGTTTGGCTTTCAATTTGCCCAAACTTTCGAAGTGCACATCGATTTGATCACTGGGGTCATAAATAGCTGCATTTATGAACCCGCATAACCTTGCATAGGGGGAATTGGCGCCTAGAACTGTTCTTCTCTGCGGTGGGCAGAGTGGCGTTATGGGACTGCGAGGAATTTGACGGCACAGTTGGCGCAGTGGTTAAGCGATTGACTGCTGCGCTTCGTGTCGCGGGTTAAGGTATGCTATATTTGTGGGCAGTCAATTTTATGATTCATCACTTTGCAGACAAACATTATCTAGCGAAACCATTTTAAAATGTTTCAGTCTGTTATTGTACGAACGCACTGTTATGTATGCGTCAATAAAAGGCAGAGATCTGGTAACGACTGCTTTATTAAAAACTAGGATCAACCTACATACATTTATTATCGAAGTACCGACATAACACTTCCCTCCTACATTTTAAATAGTCTAATTTAAACAAACAAACGAAAGGCAAGCTATCATTTATAATTTAATGAATATACTAAAATTACAATTCAACCATGTGTACCTAAAGGAAATATACAGTTAATTCCCCTTGTCATGGTTATTCATACAGTAACTAGTTTAAACATATTTATATGCACGAGATGCCAACAAACTACAGTGGATATGTAAACCTATATTTATTTATATTAAATTTCGATAGTAGCAACATGTTTTACTCCTACGTTAGTAACTATGCAATGATGAGTGTGCTGTATGAAAATACACAATATTATATGATTATTACTTTTTTAATTTGTCAATGCAACGTAAGGCAGCTTTCCTACGTGCACGATTCCTCGGTGTTGTCAGTGGATCGTCAGGTCTTTCTGACACAGTTCTCGAGGGAAGCGACTCCTCTGCCAGTTGCCATTCCTCTGCGATTTGATCATCCTGTTCAGAGTCAGGCGTCGCAATTGGCTCTGCATCAGCTTTGTCATACTCTTCCTCTTGTACCTTTGACAATGAAAATCTAGACTTTGGTTGTTTTAAAATTTGATCAATGTGTCTCTTGTGTACATGACCATCTTGCGATTTCACGGTATAAGAAACTGGACTTTCTCGACGTACCACCGTCCCTTCAGTCCACTTTGCCCTGTTTTTAGAATAGTCCCTTAGTAGCACGGGATCTTGGGGCTCTGCCACGCGCAGAGTGGTTTCCCGTCGCTGCTCACTAGCCTCCTGCCGCTGTCGCACCAAGTCTCGCGTGTCGGGCCGCAGCAGGTCCAGTCGACCACGCAACCGTCGTCCGAACATAAGCATTGCGGGCTCGCGGCCAGTGGTACTGTGCTCAGTGTTTCTATACGAGAAAAGAAATTTACTGAGTGCCGTATTAACATTTTCGTTGTTGATTTGGGCCTTTTTTAATGCCCTCTTAACCAGTTTCACGGCATTTTCAGCCGCCCCATTGCTCGATGGGTGATATGGTGCCACTCGGGTATGGCGAATACCGTTAATATCTAAATATTTTTTAAATTCCGCCGAGGAAAAAGGCGGTCCATTATCGCTAACAATTCTTTTTGGAATGCCAAAACGCGCGAAAATTTTTCGTAAACAATCTATTACCACCGCAGCGGACGTTCCTGAAACGTTGTCAACCTCGATCCATTTAGTATGAGCATCGACAATTACTAAATAATACTTATTATTAAATGGCCCTAAAAAATCTAAATTCAATCGAGCCCATGGTTCATCCGGCCACGGCCAGGAGTGTAGTGGAGCCGGGGCGGGAGCTGAGCGCTGCGACCGGCATGCGACGCACTCCTGTACTGTTCGCTCGATATCAACGTCCAAAGTTTCCCACCAGACATAATTTCGCGCTATTTGCTTCATTTTTACGATGCCTGGGTGACCGTCGTGAATTTCTTTCAAAATTGTCATTCGCAATGATTTCGGAATTATTACTCGGTAACCCCAAATCAGGCAACCTTGATCCACAAAAATACTTTCCTTGCGATTAAAATATGCTTTTTCAGTTTCAATCTTACTAGTTTTTGGCCACCCGAACATTACGTAACCATATATTTTATTCAATAATGAATCTTTTGCCGTCTCAATTTTAATATCTTTAAAACTAAGTGGAAAACTTTCCTGCACAAATTTAAGGTAACTACAGTCGCTGTCCTCACTTTTGATTCTGCTTCTAGTAGAATTCAATGGAAGACGAGAAAGCGCATCGGCATGACAATTTTGTACTGATCTAATAAATTCAATTTTATAATTATAAGCAGACAACTGAACAGCATAACGCTGTAGTCTACTTGCGGCTGTCACGGGTATTCCTTTATTCGTCCCAAAGATGTAACTTAAAGGACGATGATCACTACGCAAAATAAACTGTCGCCCGTATAAGTACTGGTGGTGTTTGCGTACACCGTACACAATTGCGAGTGCCTCCTTGTCCAGCTGCGAGTAATTTTGCTCGGCGGCGTTAAGTGTACGCGATGCGCAGCACACGGGTCGCTCACTGCCATCTGCGTAACGCTGTGCGAGCACGGCGCCCAGTCCATATGCGCTACTGTCCACTGATAACACCAACGGCAAAGCAGGATCGTAGTGTGCCAACACTGGTGCGCTGCTTAATGCTTTTTTCATTCGACAAAAAGCAGCCTCACACTCATCATTCCATTGCCATTTTACATTTTTTTGTAATAAGTTGTATAGCGGTCTCATTATGTCACTTATATTCGGACAAAATTTTGAGTAAAAATTAACTAGGCCCATAAAACTCTTTAATTGAGTTACATTTGTTGGAGATGGGGCTGCCTTAATGGCTTCAATTTTGTTAGTATCCGTGTGCAACCCATCCTTATCAATTTTATAACCTAAATACGTTACACAATCCTTAAAAAATTGGCATTTACTAAAATTTATTCTTAATCCATTTTGTTTTAACCTATCTAACACTGCCCTCAAATTCGCTAAATGGGTAGTTTTATCCTTTCCCGTAACACATATGTCATCTGCAAATACAGCCGTTGAAGGCAAGCCACTCAACGTTTCCTCCATTATCTTCTGAAAGTTTTCAGGTATACATTTTATTCCAAAAGGTACTCTTTTATAAATGAACGTTCCGACATGAGTGGTAATTGCTGTCAGCGGCTGCGATTTTTTATCTAATAAACATTGTTGGAATGCATTTGATAAATCAAGTTTTGTGTACTGTTCGCCGCCCCCCAAGGTGGCAAAAAGTTCTTCAATCCGCGGTAATGGATAATGAAAATCTTTTAGAATCGGATTAATTGTTATTTTATAATCTCCACATATTCTTATTGTACCATTTGGCTTAATAACTGGTACAATAGGCGTACCATATTCTGACCTTTCGACCTTGTAAACAACTCCTTCTTGTTCTAACCGTTTGAGTTCGCTTTCGACTCGCGGGCGCAGTGCCAGTGGCAGCGGCCGCGCCTTCACAAACACGGGGTTTTCATCCTTGAGGTGCAGCGATACAAGTGACTTGAATGTACCTAACCCTTCGGCAAACACTTCAGGGAATTCGTCTTTCAAAGCTTTTGCTACCGAGTCCGAGTCGCTAATATTGTGACATTCAACAATTCCAATTTTCAATTGCTTGATCCACGTACGGCCCATTAAAGGTGGACCACCGTTTCCAATAATAAATAGCTTAAGCATCGCAGACTTAGAACCACAGAAAACCATTACCACAATATAGCCAAGGGTCTCGATAACGTCGCCCGTATAAGATCTCAAACATAACAACTTTGTTTGAATTGGTACATGTTTAAAGTGTTTATCATAAAAACGCTTCGAAATTGCCGATATTTTACTGCCTGTGTCAATTTCAAATTTACACGGCACCTTTTCTACTACTAAATTCGCATAGTACGGTCCGTCACCGTCATTACTTGTAACTAAGTTAAAAAAATTACAGTCCTCATCTGAGTCCGAATCATTTAAAAAGTACTGACCTTTGTTCTCCTTTGCACTCTTAAGTTCACTTTTACCTTGGCACATTACTTTTAAATGGCCCTTCTGGCCGCACGCATCACATGTATAATTTTTAAAACGACACTTGCCGGCCACGTGGCCGGCCTTACCGCAACGCGCACAAAGACGACGCTGTGACGTCGTAGGCGCGGGAGCCGCGCCGCACCGCGCGCGTGCTCCGCCGCTGCCGAACCGGTGCAGGCCGCCCTCGCTGGCCGTCGCCGCCGCTGCGCCAGCCCCGCCTGCGCTCGCGCCGCCCGATGCGCATGCCGTGCTCGCATGCCGCTCAGCTGCCTCGAGCGCCGTGGCCAACTCCACAGCCCTTTTGTAGTTTATACTCTTTTCGGCAAACAATCGTGACCGCATCTCTTCGCTGTATAAACCCGACACGAACTGATCGCGAAGGTTTTCTTCCAGAGTACTACCGAAGTTGCAGGTTTTAGCCAAGTGTTTTAGACCATGTAGGTAAACACGAATACTTTCTCCCTGCTGTTGCGTCCGCTGCCGAAAAATGTGTCGCTCTGCTATTTCAGATCTCTCCGGCTCCAAATGATTTTTTACGAGTGTAACTAATTCTTCGAACTTCTTTGTCTCCGGTTCCACGGGTGAACACAAATCACAAATAAGATTATAGCACTCGGAACCCACTAATGTCAGAAGCGTAGCTACTTTTAGCTTGTCATCGATACTATTTAACAATATAAATTGTTTTACACGACGAATGTAACTATCCCAATTTTGGTCTTCGATATTAAAAGGTTCTATCTTCCCAATTGGCATTATGGCAAATAGAATTCCACGTAAGTACCGAACTTTCTAGACCGACTGCGCCAATGTTATGTATGCGTCAATAAAAGGCAGAGATCTGGTAACGACTGCTTTATTAAAAACTAGGATCAACCTACATACATTTATTATCGAAGTACCGACATAACACGCACCTTTTTAGTTATTCCGCTAGAAAACGCCAGATGCCATAGAAAACGCTTTTGAACGCGTTCTAGACGCAACGAGTGTGTGGCATAGTGTGGACGCGTCACGCTCCAATATCATAATCACACCCATAGCAGAGAAACTCAAACAAGAATCTGATACTAGACACCCACTATCTGGCGCACAGCTCCAACGCAACGGCTGAAAAGTAGACACAGCATCTTAAAATCGACAGCGTCTCTGTCAGCAAACCCGGCCGACGCCCGTTGCAAACTGTGGCAGGATACTCTTCCCCTCCTACACAATCTGGTAAAGTGGGGCTACCTTAACGGAACGAGAGTAGGGTGTGTTGTGGAGAAATTCTAATAAAAACAATCATAAGTATAACGACATTCGATACACAATACCTTTTTTTTTTTTTTTTTTTCTCGCTGAGAAATGCTTTATGCATCCCCGTCTCACGGGGGACCGAGACGGGGTATGTGGGACTCCCTGTCGGAAGGACAGTATACCCACTAAAACTCAGCGGTGTTCCTGCAAACGCCGTAATGGGAGGGCTATGGGAAATCAATACTTCCACGGCCCTCCCGGCGCACGCCCGCCAAGATGGTATGGCGGGCCCCGCATGCCCCCCAGGTTGGGGGGCTACGGGAATGGCCGGGTACAACCTGGCCATTCCCGTCCCACAAGGTGGAGGCCTGTGCAAAACAGGCAACGGAGCCCCCGCACCCGTTGCCTGCTGGCCTCCACGCCCGCCTGAAAGGCGGGCCCCGCATGCCCCCCGCGTTGGGGGAGCTACGGCCGCAGAGGATAGGGAGAGCGGCAACGAAACACCGACACTCCTCTTCCCCTGCGGCCCCGCCGCGTCCGCCATCATACGGTGGCGGCCCCGTCAAGGCCGCGGAAGGAGGGAGAGCCTCTCCCGCCGCGGCCTCTATCCTCAGCCGCAATGTCTCCCTCACGGGGGACATCGCGGCCCGCCTCAGGCAGGTCGCGATGTCGCGCAAGCGGCACCGCAACCTACCCGTGGGCCGCTACGTCCCGGGCTAAACCGTACAGCCCGGACGAGCGGCCCCCGCCTGGGTCCCTCTTAGCTTCACCGTGGCCCGCCCAGCCACGGCTACTGAGCCCCCCCGCCTCGACAATGCGGGAACCCACTGGGGGGGATACACAATACCTCAATTCAAAATTTCAATCAAAGTTCTCTAAAGTCTTCAGTTTTCAATATACCTAGCTTAGTTACCTATAGGTACTCTCAGTTGAATCAAGGAATGAGAATACCTTTACTATACAATCCGAACTTTTGTTAAATCAATTGCGCTAAATTGTTCCATAAAAACCTAAACCTATCCCTACATCCTTACGTAGGTCGTTCGCCCATGCAATACATAAAACGACATTGATTAAAAAATCCAGGCACATCATATACAAAATCTACTGCAACTTAAATAAAAGGACAAAAACACGTCTACCTAAGTAATGACGTAGCTATTTTCAGCACTTTGGCGACGTGTCCAGAGCCCAGACGAGGGTAATAAACTCACTATCATATACATTTAAGTCTCCTCTATAATGTACAGTAGACCGCTCTTCAATGTTAAAAAAACCTGTATAAACTGACCTCTTATTGTATTGAAACTCCTAACTCCATAGGCCAGCTCAAGGTCAAAGTATTACCACCAACGAGCGCTCGATTGTACTAGCAATTTACGAAACTGTTTCTATTTAAGACCTCCATTCATGAGGACTTTTAGTATCCTAATCTTAGTATTTTCGAGCAAAGTCGACTACAATCGTAAGAAACTAAGAATTGCTTTGTTTACGGCTTCTTTGTTTTAAAATGTCTGAAGTTTGGCCGAAAATAGAACTTATTTTGATTGTGGATTAGACGAAATGAGCTCTAGATTTCTTTATCTTTTTCTTCGTGTCGCTGGCAGTCGATTTTAGATCTTGTTGGTCCAAAACTTCGCTACTTCCACGGTGTCGTCGGTGGCAGCGCATGTTTTGGGACACAGAGGGCAGGATTTGAGGTGGAGCATGGTTTGCGACATAGCTCCACAACCACACCCTCCTGCCGTACTACTTCCTACTGAAGAGCTAACTTTGGCAGGATTGTACCATATTGAGAATTTACCACAATATTTTGGATCTTATTGAAAAATCCTTTAATCCTGAGGGGCCCGTGGCTAAATAATAACTGCCGCACAGGTCGATCGGTCAGGTTAAGCTACGCTTGCCGCGGTTGGTCGGTGGATGGGTGACCATCTTTACATACCGAGACCCCCCTCCGTGCCTCGGAAAGCACGTTAAGCCGTTGGTCCCGGGTGTCATTCGTGGATCTTTGACAGTCGTTACGGGTAGTCAGAAGCCCGAAAGTCTGACAACCAGTCTTACCAAGGGGTATCGTATTACCCAGTAATTGGGTTGTGGAGGTCAGATAGGCAGTCGCTCCATGTAAAATACTGGTATTCAGCTGCATCCGGTTAGACTGGAAGCTGACCCCAACATAGTTGGTAAAAGGCTAGGCAGATGATGATTGAAAAATCCTTTAAGCAGCCGTTATTCTATATACTCCTATATCACCCCGGATACTTACGAGTATCATGAGGTTTCCCAGACAGTTAAGTTTATTAGAAAAAGGTGTAGAGAAGACTTCAACATTTTTGGAAGTTTGAAATTGTGCCCAGACTACCAGAGGGGCAATTCTCGTAATTTTAAGCACGTTCACAGTCTGAGGGTCAATTCTCGTAAATTTAAGAACGTTCACAGTCTGATCTCAGTCTCAATCTGTCAAAAATACCTCTAGTTTCCATACATTTTGACAAGTTTTTGACATTTTGTTTGTCGTCGAGATGAGACTGCGACTAGATTTTGAACGTTTTAAATTACGCCTTCTGTTATTTCTACAAAGAAAACATTTGTTTTTTTTGTCATCCTTCAACCCATTATGTCTGCGCCAAGCGACATTTTAAGCGGTGTTTTGGCACTAAAACAGACCATATTGTCTACATCTTGTTATGAACGTTATTGACCCAGACAAAACGGATTATATAAGTTTTATGACGTAAGTTTACCTATTTAGAAAGGATTTTTGGCCATGTGACTTGGAAGGGTATTTGAAGGGGATAAAACCACGAACCACGTGATTGTAGGTTCTGGTCAAACAGGATCGTCGGCAAACTAGAAGCGTCTACCACGCAAAATATACAGTCTGGAAAAAAACATTTAGACTTGGCCGATTTGCAGAAAGGTTCTGTTTAATAAGGCAGAAAATGTATGAAAGGAACTTGTTATCAGATTGTCGCCTGTTGGTTTAAATAAATAGGCTCCTTATCAAAATACATTATGTAACATAATAACATCTGAGAATCGTATCTGAGTTGTTATCTATTTTGGTGTACAAAAAAGTATTAAGAGCGGCGTCATACTGTCTGCCATGCGTATGACAAGATGCCTCCCATAAGATGGACCGAGGACCTGGTCTTCTTCTTCTTAGCAATATAAATGGACTCGGCCCAGAATTTGGCTACTTGTTTTGCGCCATCACCAGCGTGCATGAGTTCCTGTAACGTGCACCTTTTTTTTTTTTGAGATAGGAAATCATCTAATGACTCCTCCCGCTCTGGGTGGAGCAGAAGGGAGTGTCAGACTTTTACTGACTAAAACCCACCCGTGTTCCTTCCTTAGCCCTTTATGTTCCAGGGCAGCGGTAAACCCTTTCGGATGGTCCCGCTACCCTGGCAGGCTTCGGCCCTATGGGGCCCCGTCTCTTTTGCTGACATCTCTTTGAGGCGCGCGTGGAACACGTACACGCCGTCCGGCAGTAACGTGCACCTGACATGACATGCAGGACACGATATTAAGTTTCCCATCGTTTATGGAAAGCGCTACCTTTACAGTCCAAGGCAGAGTCTTCTATGAATCTCCACCTGAACAGGTTTTCCTTGCTTCGGCCAATTTGGGTCCGGAGTATGTTTAAAGACTTCCAGGCTACCCAAGGTAACTCATGTCCAGGTGGGAGGGATGAACTAGTGAAGACCGCCGGAATCCGCTTGATGCGAGAATCATAGGACTGGCCGAAGTGGTGGTGATTGTCCAGCAGTGGACGTCTTTCGGCTAAAATGATGATGATGATGACGGTCTAGACGGATTGTATGACGATCTAGGTTCGCACTTGCTTTGTTTGCATAAGTGTGACCGAAGCTTTAGCCAATTTCCTTGGCGGCATTAGATTTGTTCTAGCTAGAACCATCCTTTAAGATATCAATTTCATTTGAAGCACTTCTCTGGACCAACCAATTTAAGTAGGCCCCCAGCGCAATAGAAAAATAAAAGAAAATACAAACAAATCTAAGCCCTTTCGAGGTCCTACTGAAGTGGTACTAAACACCCACGCTAGTCACCCAATACTATTGTTTTAGTAAAGCGCAATACACACTGAGCCCGCCGCCTATGTCGGCAACTTTTTGTCGTCGGGCTAGTTGGCGGCTTCACTTATTGCAAGTTGGAAAAATTTGTCGGCGGGTCACTACGGGTCGAGCTTCGCCGGGCAACTGAGCGCAGGCTTACGCAAGCCGCCAACATGTCGGTGGGCAACACGCGCGGGCGCATGTCGCCGACATGATTCTTTTCATATAGACCGCGCCGGGTTGTGTCGGCGGCCCGGCGGGCTCCGTGTGTATTGCGCTTAAAAACGACGCTTCACGTATATAAAAGAATGTAGGTAGGTATATACTGAACGTTCAGATATTCGCGGAATTTTTGTATGTGTCGTTTGATGTAGGAATTTATCCTTTCGGAGAGAATTCGAAGAATTTTTAATCGTAGATGTTCAAGTTGAATATTTAATCTCATAGCATATTTATAATGCATAGTTCAAAGGAGAGTTTTGAACGATATCCTATACAAACGCTGTAGTTTATTCCCCGACTTTTTCACGTCAATCACTCTGCTTAACTTTTTTCAACTATGTTGGGTTGGATTCCAGTCTAACCGGATGCAGCTGATTACCAGTATTTTACATGGAGCGACTGCCTAGCTGACCTCCACAACCCAGTAACTTTGTAACTCGGTACTCTTTGGTAAGACTGGTTATCAGACTTTTGGGCTTTCTACTATCCGTAACGGTTTTTTTTCTTTATTGACAATGGGCTCACTCTTGACCTCAATCCAGCCCAGAGGCAGGGATGAGATCTACGGTGGAACGAGCTTGCCCAGAAGAAGCCTATTCACTCTCGCCTTGAAGAGATTCGGGTTGACTAAAATCTGCCAATGACAGCCGGGACCAACGGCGTTATCATTGGTCGTCCTGGCTTTAGTAGATTAAAAGCAAACGTGTTTTCCGCGGCACTGAGGGTCTCGATAAATAATGAATGTTCACCCATCCAAGAATTGACCGCGGCAAGGATAGCTTCACCTTCGATAGACCCGTGCGGTATTATCATTGAGCCCCGAAATTTTCATGTATTGTGTTTAATTGTTAATCACCAGGATAATATAATAATAATATTTTATTTCTCACCAACATAGCAACAGGATTACAAATAAAAAATAGTACTTATTACATACATTGTACAATATCTAATAATCCCACAGCATTTGTGGTGGTAAAGAGAGGTTTTCTTAGGGTATTGAATCTATCTTCTGAACCAGGCGAGGCCTGTATCTCAGAAGATAGCGCATAAGCTGACAATTTCATTATTTTATAACCTAAAAACATTGTGCTACTGTTTTAATTTATTAATAAAGTATGTATGTAGTGAATAAAAGTGTGTGTGTGTGTGAGAGAGGGGGTGTGTGTATGTGTGTGTGTTTAATGAATTAATTGTTTGTGAAGACAAAAGATATTCGGTATTTAGGTAATCTAATTGTAACAACCATCTTTTCACTGAGATCTCAGCATCATGTTTGCTTAAATGTAGGATCCCTTTGTTCATGGGAAGAACAAAGGGATCCTTTGCAATTGGTATTTCCAGATTTTGAATGCTTGCCATTTGAACAATATCTGTCGACATAAATGCACTCTTACGTAGGAGTTTTGACTATTACAACAAGATTTATAGTGATTTTATATAATTATGCAAATGCAACTACAACTATTTCAGTCATCTTACGCAAATGAAATTAAAAGTTACTGTTATGTTATGACTCCATCTGATCAGTCTTTGGCAACAAATCTATATCTATTCTATATCTATACTTATAATAAATCTGTAGAAGTGAAAATTCTGTACATTGAAAATATCAAAAAAATAAATGGCAGGGGGTGTTACTAGACCGACACCGAACCCAAAAATGTGATTAAAAAAATGTTTGTCTGTCTGTCGGTCTGTCTGTCTGTCTGTCTGTCTGTTTGTTCAGGCATCACGCAAAAACTACTGGTTCGATTACGATGAAACTTGGTATAATTATTCCTTAATATCCTGGGCACCACACTGGGTACTTTTTATCCCGGAAAAGTATATACAATAAAAAACAAACTTAATTTTGCGGTTCGATCCCTAGACTCGATTACTAAACCAACCGCAAATAATAAGTTTATCGTAGGTTACGTCACCCGCAGTGGAGTTAATTTTTATTCCTTTTAGTTTTTAGAGTTAGTTAGGTTTATTTTTATAAGTCGTAGGTATAGATTTTAATTTTAAAGTATAGGTAGTATATTTGATAGTGTACGTAGTGACCGTAGGTTATTTTATAATACTGTTAGGTAGGATTAGTCATTCGTATAGATATTAGTTTTTAGGGATTTTGTTTATTTATTGAGTTTAGATTAGTTATCATCAGAAATAGGTTTATTTAGGTAGGTAGGTATTTAATTTTCTGTTATTGAGTTTATTTATTTTTTAATTAGGTAGGTACTTAGGTACGGTATCCGGTTAGACTGGAAGCCGACCCCAACATAGTTGGGAAAAGGCTAGGCAGATGAGATGATGAGGTACTTAGGTAAAGATATCATATAGGTACCCTCTTAATCACCACTAATGAGACACAATTGGTTTTCTATTGTAATTAGCCACAAAGGGCTCGCGAGATAGATAGCATTCTGGGGAAGCACATAGATTTTATCCTGTTAGCACGTTCCCGTGGGATAATTTCCGACATCCACGCGGGCGACGCCGCGGGCAGAAGCTAGTAGATAATAACTGTATTGTGAATGTTATTGAGCAATTTATATTTAAAGTTTTAAAAGATTATAACTGTAGTTTTTTCTATTATTATCCTCAGTTTTAAGGCTGGATAATGGCCATCATGCACTATTTGGAACCCATACTGCGATTTATTTTTTGTTTTTTTTTTTAAACCTTGCTCCACACTCGTAATTTCTCCTGTATCGTAGGTGCGTTTACAAATATTTAAACTCACATACACAAACATCCAGACCCGAAACAACTACTTGTAGGTCATACAAATATTTGTTCCGTGCGGGAATCGAACCCGCGACACGCAGCGTAGCAGTCAATCGCTTAACCACTGCGCCAACCGATTAAATGCGTATCACACTATCAGTAGCAATTTGGCTTTCATTTTGACAGTTCAACAACATTCATTGCGTTATTTACGTTGTTGAGCAGACATTTTTTTTAGAACCTATGGAGCAATGGATTAGCAATATCCTTCAAAATGATTCAGATTGAGATTGATGGTGTATTACGCAATAAGGGTGCTGTTCCTTATGGTCGGGAACAGTGTTATTGACATTTGTTATTGATTACGGCCGTGATGTTATGTCCTGTGTACATATGTGTCCTTATAGCATCAGACCTCGGCCGGCAGTATCGCTACACAGGCGTTTATGCATACATCCGCACGTATTATATTCGGAAATATTAATATGCGATTTAAAAAAAATCTATTCTGTGGACTAAAAAATTGAAACAAAAAAATTGAAAAAATTGTTGCTTGTAGAATAATGTGACGAAAAATCAGAATGATTGTATGTATAATATTATGGTTTTTAATTGTGTAAAGAAAGTTTTTAGAGGCATTTTCGTGTTTTTCTATCGTATGAAATTAGTTTTATTATGTTTTCAACACGTTATCTAACTAGCATATATCCATTTTGATAACTGCAGTGGATCATATACTTTAAGGCATGCAATGTTCTTTTGTTTCTTAAGAAGTAGCTTATCGACTTCATATAATAATATAATAATAATAATTTCCCTGGACATCACACAGCGCCATCTAGTCCAAAGCTAAGCAACCTAATGCTTGTGTTATGGTAACAAGATGGCTGATAAACTACTTATATACATTTTAATAATAATAATTTAAATAAGTCGTTTTTTTTTTAATATGTTAACATACTTTTTAAATATTCACTTTCTTTTTTCAGACTACACCCAGAAACCTGCCCACGAATGCTGGGTAACTTGCAAGCGAGGAAGAAGCTTCAAGAAACCTCTATACAACGCCGATTGTAACATCAACTCCATTTAAAACAATCCTTTTATAATCAAAAATATTTTTTAATAATAACAATATTTCTAATATTTACAAAAACATTGAACAATAACTTACAGATGTACTTATTGTTCGAGATCACAGATTTTCATTGACATTCTTAAACTATCTTACACTATTAACATTAAAATTAAAGCCATTAGGCCAAACCGGTTTCCTTAGCATGCAATCACAATTCCATTCCATTTATTTACATAAATAATTGGAATGGAATATAAATAAATTTTACATAAATAAACATGTTCGAAATTACATAATTTTAAAATTCTACGATTTATGACTTAGAATATCTTAGTTTACTCTAAACCTAATTTATTACTATACATTTCCCTCTACTTCAAATACAAATATACAAACAAGGTGACGACATATTCTACCATTTAAAATTATATTGTACCATGAATTTTTACCTTCTATATATTTACAAATAACCTCTTCACACACATTCGATCCATCTTTGATCGTCCTAACACTATTCACACACACAAAAAATCTTCTCCACTTTAATGCCGATCCAAAAATCCGGCATTCTTCACAATATGGTAAATGCTCTCACGGGGAATCTTCTCAGCTTCCCTTTCAACGACCTGCATCTCCTTATTGGTAAACCAGGACTCCTTAGCAAGACCAGCAGCTACATGGGGGTTATCATAAAAGTCCCTGGACTTCAAAAGCCCTCTTGGAAGTTGGGCTTCACTAGCAGCGTTCAGTTCCACTGCTGGGTGAGGATGGACCGAGGCGAGGCCTGGTGACGAGTACTCCACTCCAATAGGATGGTAAGGCTGGGCGAAGAATAGACCAGGTCTGGCCTGAGCCATCGCAAAGATGGTGGCGGTGATGATGACAAAACGCATTTTGATCTGAAAGAGAATGGTCATTGAGTGGAAGAAGTAATAAAATTATTTTAGACGCGTTTTCAAGTAGGCTGTGGTGTTGTGTGCGATTTGTTTTGATAAGAAAACTATGGCTATTTGGATACATGTCCTTGGCTCGTTGTTTTTCATGAATAATGACATAAACATTGAAAAATGATGAGACATTCGAAGTCACATTAATCAATCAAATTGATTTATACGTCTTGTCCTTTGGTATCGATTCACTGAAATATTTTACGTGTACATAATATTGATGAAAATACCCTTTGAATTATATCGCAGGACTGCCGAAAGAAATTTAAAAATAATAATTTATTAGACTACTGGAAATATCTTCTGTGATATTGATAATCTTAAGATTTTGATTTCATATGTCGGACATTATCACATGATCTTTTTAATGTTATTTAAAATAATGTGATTAAAAGCCAAGTAGGTTTATTTATAGGAAAACCTTTTAATAAACACAAACAAGCGTACGGTTTCTTCGAATACATTTATCCAGTTTAACTTCTCACATTCTTTCTTATCGGTAATTTGTGGTATATCCTATGTCTTAGGGGCGGGCTGTCATTTGTTTGAACTGATTATGATATGTAAACTACAAAAGTTGAGTGAAATTGACTACACAGAGTCATTTAAAATAGGGGGAGATAGCAATCCTAGCAGATATAGGTAAGTCAAACCTATTTTTTGTATATACGGTGGTTCTAGCAATGATTAAATAATTAATACAAGTTTATTGTGTAGATGTTTTAGGTAACCATGTTTATCAATAAGATAAACAAGAAGGCACGCGTGGGCGGTTATCCAGAACTAAAACAAGTTAATAATTCAGAGTTTCAGACAAACTTGAACTGACAAGGTACAAGGGTCCTATTAGTCACGCTTGAAGCACTCTCGACAAACCCGGATCTTACAGTTAAGAACTAATATTTTTTAAGATGAAAATCATAAATAATTACTTTTTTGTATATTCCAAATACATCTTACAGATAATACTAAAGGTAACTAATAATTATTAGGATTGAAATCCGTAAAGGAACTGCAAAGACTTCAAACATGACGTCAACTTTGTAAATAATGAGACAGGTCAAGATTGCAAGTCTCTTCTGTTATTTAAGCTTAAACAATATAAGATAGAGCCAAACTGATGAGGGCCTCTATACTCAGGCAAGCTTATACTTTTTAACACATAATCGTTAGTGTTTTTTTTATCACATTTTTAAAACTTATCATTTTAGATCACTTTCAAAACTATCACATACGTACAACTCTCTAAATACCAAAAACCATAATAACCAAAACAAATCCAAATCAAAACGCACGCACACAACACAAAAAACGAACACACACTACACTTACAATAAGTTTCACGGTCACAGATTCAACGCAAGCGCAAGGCGGTACTGCGCGCGGGCATACAGTGCAACCAATATATACCCGGTCCAAGTAACCTTCTACTCGCTTCCGGGACAGCTGGCCAGTTGGGAACGTCCAACTGTGTTGCTGACAAGGATTTCGTATACGTTACATTAGTCAGCCATTGAGATGCGGATCAAGCGATTTTTTTTTTGTGATATAGGGCTGGCAAGTTGATCAGCTGTTAGATTTTCGTGAAGCAATGTCGTGAAGGAGCCGGTAATAGACAATTTTTTTGTTTTACTGAAATTTTCCGTACCTACTATGAAACTGCGCATCTGTGCTTGATTGGACGAACAAACAAAAAATTTTTTAAAGAAACTGTTTGTCGCTGAGAGGCAGGCTGTTGAAGCACTATTATGGAGGATCAATCCAGACACTTATCGCTTATATGGCAGAAAATATATGAAAGAATATCGGAAGGCACTTGGCCAACAGTGAGACAATACTTATCATAGTTTTGTAATAATAACCATTGCAAAAAAGGATGATGCAGCTTTTTTATAAGCATCTAAATAAAAACTGATAATTGCTCATACCCTGTTTTGAAAATATAAACATTAAGACAAAGTTCTAAAAATGAAACATCCTAACATTTAATAAGCAAACCATGTCGCCATACATACAGAACACAATTTTTTGAGCGTAAACAACCCTGGAGAAAGTTCGTGCTACATGTATTAAAGTAGGCTTACAAAAGGCTTACAAAAGTCTGTCATGAGTCGACTTATGTTTACAAATGCGGAGACTAATATTAGGCTCTAATTTATTTACTTAAGCTTTTATTTTTTTTGTTGACAATGGTGTTTCATCAAAAGTTGAAAAAGTTTCTTGTCGCACGTCACTTTGATCTTGCTTAAACGTTAACGCTTTGAGCTAAGCTAGCTTATCGTACTACCTACCTATGGAGTTTTAATAGAATAAGAGACTAGCTTCTATAATTTATTTTTTTTACCTCTGAAATGCGAGTTACTGTACCTACTTGATAACAAGTACTAACTATAAATTTTGTAACGCCATGCTCAACAGGAAATGTATATTATGAAGTCAGGAGAATTGAATTGTGCGGGAATTACAGGACTGGTTGCTATGGCGATACTTGGGGGAAGTGAAAGAAAGACGTAATTTTAAGGATATACAGTCCAACAGGTGACGTCTTTTGACTGAATGATGATGATAAATTCTTCTTCTTCTCATGTCGCTGTATTTTAAATCTTGTTTTCTCAAAACTTTGCCACTTCCACGGCGTTGTCGGACCCATCACAAACGGCTCTTTGAAGAGCCAATCCCTGGAACTTAACTACTCCAGCCCTTTGTGTTATTTCAATCAATGATTATCATTTATCATCATTGGAAGACCAAATGATAAAAGTGAAATTCCAAGGACTAATATTATACATCAGTTAGTTGTAGCGGGAAGCTCAAGTCCAGTCGTTGTACAGATGCTTGGGGGAGGCAGTATATCTGGCAGATGACGTCTTTCGACTGAATGATGATGATGTTCAAAAGGAATTTCATAGCAATAAACTTACAAGGACTAATACTGAATTTAATTGTGAAATGATTCCACTATCAAAAAGCATTTAACCAAAACTTACTCACTAGGCTTATGGAAATGATACAGCAGCGCTCATTAATAAAGTTAAAAATAAGACAAAAACCTACAAGATGTAAAAGTCAATTGAGATCAATTAAAACCAGTTCTGTTCTGCCCAAGGCTTAAGTTATTTTTGTACCTTCATAACAACAAAATATAAACTGGTATGGAATGCAATATACCAGGAAGACTCGTGAAATATGTACACAAAAAACTTGTATTGCCATAAATTAAACCTTGTCGGTAAAAATATAAGATGTATTAGAATATGTGATCTATTAATAAGCCATTATTTTCCTCAAAATGCCTTCAATAACGTTTCAAAAAAATACGAGGCTGGTGACATCTACCAACCCGCACTAGGCGTGGTGGTTTACGGCCCACTCCCTCTCACCGAGGGGAGGCCTGTGTCCCAGCAGTGGGAACATTACAGTCTGATTATGTTAACGTTTCAAAACATTATACTGGAAACCTACGAAAAATCTTATCTATACGTCTTGTCACTAAAACTACGTAGGACATTCATCCATTCATAACTTAAGTAGAGCAAACTCCAACATGTTCTTCTTCAAACGCCCTTGATTTAACTATGCCTGTCCCATTATCATCATCATCAACCATGGATATATTATTTATCAACCTATCACAGTCACTATTGATGTACAGACGCCAGCACATCAAGCTACCACAATCTGTCAAATTTCTTTAATAGAATTTCAACGTTATCTCTAAAGTATTAAGGTTTAAGGTTGATTGGGAAAATCTGACAGTTACGGGTAGCTTGATGTGCTGGCGTCTGTACAATCGTCGTCTATACTCGGATACTCTTATCCAATTGCTACCTGCCACCCTGCAAAACTCGTCGTTTGACATACCCTGGCCAATCCTTCGTTTGCCCCATCAATATCAAAACATCATGCACGATCCACACATCACCTAAAACGAAACTAATTGAATTGTCTATTACATAATAACATACCTATTATGCCCAGGCTATTATGTTAAGCACCATTTTGTATATGTAAGTACCTGTGTTTATATCATCTTATCCTCGACATCCTCCTTCTCATCCTTAGTATATATAAATAAATAATAAATAAATAAATAATACCGTATCACGTGAGAAATCTCAACGCAACGTAACAAGGCTATTAATACAGTTTGTAACAACGGGCGTGTATGGAAATATAATTTATATTGTTTAAAATTGAGCAAGTAATTTGGCGGCATGAATTCTTGGAAATCTATCTATATTTTAATATATATTCAGAAAAGTATATAGTATTGTATTTTGATTGCAAGTTGAGCGATTTTGGATTCGGTATCTAGGTCGCCGAGTCCTATTTTAAGTCAATATAATATGTAATATAATCCCAATGAACTGTCAAAGGAAAGTATCCTTCACCGTGGTTACACCAGCACAAGTCTCGATCCCGTGGGAATATCGAAACAAAAAGTTCTAAGTCCTAATCCAGGTCAACCCATGTGCCAAATTTCATTCAAAACCGTTCAGCTGTTTTAACATCAAAGCGTAGCAAAACAAACATACAAAAAATCTAATTTAGTTTAGATTACATATAGATATGCCCTAGGTTATCGATTGGCTGTTCGAAGATGTTGCCAAGCGTAATTTAGTTATTCAGTTGGAAAATTCTCAGTATCGGTTCCTGGTAAATAGGAGAATTGAAAACAGGGAGGATTCTAAGAATCGGCTTGGAATATATTAAGTAAGTCAAAAGGAAACTGAAAGAAGTATGGAAGATAAAGACTTGATGCGCTGACTCACAATAAGTTGGGATTAGAATGATGATGATATGGAAAACTGAAAGAGAACGGGTCTTAATACACCAACCTACATAGCTAATTACAACCGTTCGCTACGCTTTTCTGCCGAATCGAACATCAATCAATGTTAGCAAAAGAGTCCTCTAAGACCTGTTCAAACCCCTCTTTGAGGAGTGGCTAGAGAGGCGTCACGGCGTTCTCACCTACCGCCTGACGCAGGTCCTCTCCGGACACGGATGTTTCGGGAGGTTCCTGCACATCATCAGGCGGGAGGAGACGTACGGGTGTCATCACTGCGAGGATCTAAAAAAAAAAAGACCTGTTCAAAAATCCAAAACCCGAAAATTTTGTCATTGAGGGCTGAATTTCCATCGTCAGATAACTTTTATTCGAGGAATAAAATTGCAGTTTGACAGTTTTTGTATAAAGTAACTGTAAAAATTTCATAATTATTCCGCGAGAAAGTTATCAGATGATTGAAAAATCAGCCCTAGATCGAATAGACGACCTCCATTCTTCTGACAGCTATTTGCTGTCAGGGGCAACGCAAATTAGTCATTGAAAATGTCAGTTCTTCCCCACTGCTCAACCAGATTGCTCAACTAGTTGAGCAGTTGAGCTGTAGGAAATAGTTTGTATTACCGAACATTGTATGCTTTATAGCTCAACTATTTTTTGCTCAACTTAGTTTATCAGTAGTAGTCATCCTGTTATTAAATCAAACATATAACCTACTACTCAACTGCTCTTGAGGCACTGGTCACTAATCTATTGTTAATACCTATTTAATATCCTTATTTGTAATTGACATTGAAAATGTCACTCGTATCGTATCACTCATCTATATCTATACTTATAATAAATCTGTAGAAGTGAAAATTCTGTACATAGGAAATATCAAAAAAAATAAATGGCAGGGGGTGTTACTAGACCGAGACCGAACCCAAAAATGTGATTAAAAAAATTTTTGTCTGTCTGTCGGTCTGTCTGTCTGTCTGTCTGTCTGTATGTTCAGGCATCACGCAAAAACTACCGGTTCGATTACGATGAAACTTGGTATAATTATTCTTTAATATCCTGGGCACCACACTGGGTACTTTTTATCCCGGAAAAGTATATACAATAAAAAACAAACTTAATTTTGCGGTTCAATCCCTAGACCCGACTACTGTACCAACCGCAAATAATAAGTTTGTCGTAGGTTACGTCACCGGCAGTATTATCTGTGCGACCTTTTTATTCCTTTTAGTTTTTAGAGTTATTTAGGTTTATTTTTACATAAGTCGTAGTAGGTATAGATTTTAATTTTAAAGTATAGGTAGTGTATTTGATAGTGTACATAGTGACCGTAGGTTATATTATAATACTGTTAGGTAGGATTAGTCATTTGTATAGATATTAGTTTTTAGGGATTTTGCTTATTTGTTGAGTTTAGATTATTTATCATCAGAAATAGGTTTATTTAGGTAGGTAGGTATTTTATTTTCTGTTATTGAGTTTTTTTTTTTAAATTAGGTAGGTACTTAGGTAAAGATATCATATACATAGGTACCCTCTTAATCACCACTAATGAGACACAATTTGTAATTAGCCACAAAGGGCCCGCGAGATAGATGGCATCCTGGGGAAGCACATACATTTTTAGCACGTTCCCATGGGGTAATTTCCGACATCCACGCGGGCGAAGCCGCGGACAGAAGCTAGTTGTAAATGTTAGTATAATTTTCGATTCGACAACCTGTCGAATGGTTGTGAACAGCTATGCTGGGACGACTTGAAATACAAAAGTGAAACATCTAGAACAAAGATAGAATGTTGCATAATCAGCCTATAATGTACGCACTGCTGGGACACAGGCCCCTTCTTTTCAAGAGAGAGTGGGCTATAATCTACCACGCGGGCCCAGTGCGGATTGGTAGATGTCACATGTCTTCGAATTTTTGGTTCTTGAACATGCCGGTTTCCTCACAATGTTTTCCTGCCCAACGATTGATGTTGGGAAATTGTATCTATGTTAATTGCGCGGTAAACTCTGCTTGCGAGATGCAGGATTTGCGTGACGTCAGTATGACGCGTTGTTCGCATGTGGCGTTGTAGATACCGCTACACCTTCACCGTTTTGAGAGCAGTGGTGATGAAATTATTTACAAAAAGTAAAGCGCCTGCCTGCGTCGTTGCCACTGTGACACCACTGCTGAGATAAAATGTTACCATTAACCAATTAAAAAGTAAGTTCACTGACCACAAAATCGTATTATGATTATAAGCAAATCTTCTTCATGAATACATGTATTTCAAAACGCAATGTTGATTCAAATGACAAGGTTGGTGACAGCAAGCCGTAGCTTTGCAAAACATTTTGTAAGATACTCGAGTCATGTGATCTTCGGTTGGCATTCAAGTAACCGGTCAAGTCCGAGGTTAGACTCGCGTAGATAGTAAATGTACTCAACTATGCAATTGTAAAAACAATTAAGATGGTTAGTAGCGAAATAAATAATAATAATAATATCCCTGGACATTTCACACAGCGCCATCTAGTCCCAAGCTAAGCAACCTAATGCTTGTGTTATGGTAACAAGATGGCTGATAAACTACTTATATACATATTTTTTTTTTCGTAAATACATGCATATTATAGATAGAAAAACACCCAGACTCGGAACAAATACATGTAGGTCATACAAATATTTGTTCCGTGCGGGAATCGAACCCGCGACACGCAGTGCAGCAGTCAATCGCTTAACCACTGCGCCAACCGTGTCGTCAAATAAATAGGTAAATGGTTGGGAATTGAATAGGGCGTAATTACTTCACAAGGAGCTCGTAGATAAATAATAAAAACCGCCCGCATCGATCGAAGGTGAAGCTACGCTTACCGAGGTCGATTCGTGGATAGGTGACAATACAATACACATCCGGACCCCTCCGTACCTCAGAAAGCACGTTAAGCCGTTGGTCCCGGCTGTCGTTCGTAGATCTTTGACAGTCGTTACGGATAGTCAGAACCCTGAAAGTGTGATAACCAGTCTTACCAAAGGGTAGCGTGTTACCCAGTTACTGGGTCCTGGAGGTCAGGCAGTCGCTACATGTTAAGTACTAGCATTCAGCTGCATCCGGTTTGACTGGAAGCCGACTCATGTTATGTATAAGATAGTTGGAAAAAAAGCTTGGCTGATAAATGAAGATGGTTAATAGCGAAATAGATAAAGACATCTTAGGGGGGGGTGTAATTTAATATGGCGTATTTTAATCACATCAGCTTAGACGGTGGCGTAAAGCACGACCCAAAGAAGCGTTGAAGAGTTAGACAGTTTCTGTTTCAAATCCCTGTTTTTAGGGTTCCGTGCACAAAGGGTGCCGGGACCGTATTACTAAGGCTCCACTTCGTCCGTCTGTCACAGGACTGTATCTTTTGAATCGTAATAGGTAGACACTTGAAGTGTTCACAGAGTGGGTACTACTATCACCGCTTTAAGCAACAATAAGTAAATAATAAAAATTAAATTAAAGGGGGTCCCCATACCAAAAACGTGGTAAAGAAATATGTAGTGTTAAATATTCTGCGATGGAACCCTTCCTGTGCGAGTCCGACTTGCACTTGGCCGCTTTTTTCATAATAATTTGAGGCCGAAATCGATAAACGTTACTTACTTACTTCGCGCGTTCTTGTTATAAGCGTTATTCCTGTCAGAGACAGGAAGTCTAAGTTAGCTTTAACTTAGATCCGAGATCTATAAACGTTACTTAGGACAAGCTTTTGTGCTAAGTACCTAACGTTTATAGATATCGGACTTTGAGTTCGCAGTGTGACTCTATCAATGGTTTTATGGTGTTTCCAGTTGTCGGTATCGTTCATAAGTGACTTATGGAAAGAAGTTTCTAGGAATCAATACTAAGCCGTCTTAATAGAAGACAAAGCTTTTACGCTATTACCTGTGTTGTAAAATCAATAATATAATTTCGCTAATAAAACCAGAGAGGCAATTCTCGTCATTTTAAGAATGTTCACAGTCTGATCTCAGTCTCAAGCGGTCAAAAATACCTCTAGTTTTATCATCGTAACTGTACAGTCAACAGCAAAAGTAGATGATCAAAATCAGAAATTCAATACTAATGAACGGAGTTCGCAGCTATATGGCAGCTGTACTAGTAGTAAATGTTTGGTATAATTTACAATCACATACTTTTGAATCACTTCGACGCCACACAGTTCTGACGCGAACTCCGTTCATTAGTATTGAATTTCTGATTTTGATCATCTACTTTTGCTGTTGACTGTACAGTCACGAGCACCAATATGTCAACACTTGGCAACTTTCAATTGCGATTTTTTCCCGCCCGCAATTTCGTCTGCGTGTAACTTCTTGTTCCTCTGACCCATCCTGTCGCATCGCATCGCCTGCCCGCACTATTACATCGTAAATGATAAATGTAAACGTTCCAAGCGTGATGTTGAATCGTTCCACAAGAACTGCAGTGCGATTCTGTAACCATCTCACCGTGAAAACTTAGGTGAAGTAAGCGTGGAGTGAGCTGTCATTCCAACTAATGCTAGGGATTGACACTATTGACAGCTCACTCTAAGCTCACTTCACCTAACTTTTCACGGGGAGATTTTTACAGAATCGCTGCCGATCGATTCTGTAAAAATCTATCAAATGCAAAAATATTTTTTCAAATCCGACCGATCGATAGTTCCAGAGTTTAGCGCGTACACACAAACTCTTCAGTGTTATTATTAGTATACACATAGATAGAGGCTTATTTTCCTATTATCGCCATTAATAAATAGGTGATACCACAAGCAACATGGCCATAATAATGAACAATTTTAAACGAGTAAAGAAATAAGCAATATTAAATATAATTAAATAAATAATAAATGAATAGATAGACCTGCATATAAAATATGAATAGAATAAGTGAATGAATGGAAATATAAATACATAGGTAATAGGATATAAAATAATTCTAACTTAATAACAAAGAAAATTAATAAAGCTCTCTTCCTCTCTCTACTTTTAAAAAATTTGATGTGCCCGACATGGTCCATAATTGTTTCTATTATTTACCACCTGTAATTGTACATTATGGATTGCAATAAACGATTTGAGATTTGAGACCTACTGCGCTTAAACTATATAAAAATAAACAACGACGAAGAGTACCATAGACACGAAAACAAGAAGAACAAATAAGCTTTTAATTATTATTAAGTAACTTCGTAGACATTAATAAACATAACATAACATTACGCCTGTATTCTCCGAAGGACAGGCAGAGGTGTCCACCACCGCATCTAGTAAAATAAAGGATGGAATATTCGCTTACATAATGCAATATTATAAGTTATTTCATCAAGGTTGATTCTTGAAATAATGTTATGCATTTTAAATTACTTCCGAATTGTAACTGCCAATCAATGTAACTTCAATTTTTTACTTATCTTCTAGAACTTAATTGTATTTAAGTACTATGTCTGATTAAATTTTCTCGATCGTTTAGAGGTTAAATTATTTTCCCACACGATTATCATTACCACTCACAATATATTCATAATTCTGTTGCAAATAGGTCACGCCTTGAAAGGAATACGTCAAATTACAAGTCACCCTGTATATTGTTTATATATATGTAGATAAATAAAACTGAAGTGTCTGTTTGTCGGGTAGCTGGATCATCCGAAAGGGTTACCGCTGCCCTGGAACATAGAGGGCTAAGGAAGGAACACGTGTGGGTTTTAGTCAGTAAGAGTCTGACACTCCCTTCCGCTCCACCCAGAGCGGGAGGGGTCATTTGATGATTTCCCATCTGCAATTTTTTTTTTTTTAAGTGTCTGTTTGTAATGTCAAAATAACAGCAGCATTTTTAATAACTGTATATGAAAGTATAACTAATTATATTTATATTATAACAAAAAACTTTTTCTTCTGCCTGTTTATTCCGGCTAATCTTCAAAACAGCTGGACCGATGTGACGGGACTTTCACTGGCAGATAGCTGATGTTATAAGGAGTAACTTAGGCTACTTTATTTTAGAAAAAAGAATTAGGGTTCCGCGAAAAAATAAAACTCATGAATCCAATTTGTTTTCTGATACGAACGCGAACGATGTCGCGGGCACAGCTAGTCCAACCATAAACTAATAACCACATCATATAAAATTTAATGCGCAGATCATGTTATCAAATGCCAGTAGAAGCTCTAAATCAAGATGTAATCTTAATAGAGCTGCTAAACGCACTTAATAGCCAATCTAAGGCTGATTTATTTTCACTCGCCTTGCGACGTTGGCTTGGTAACAATATTACATAATAGTTCTTGTTCTACTTTCATAAATTAAAATATATAACCTCATTCATAATCAGCTTAAAATGTTTCCACTGCTGGGGCACAGGCCTCCTCTCTTTGAGAGGGAGTGGGCTGTAATCTACCACGCGGGCCCAGTGCGGTTTGGTAGATGTCACATGTCTTCGAAGTTTTGGTTCTAGGACATGCCGGTTTCCTCGCGTTGTTTTCCTTCACCGTTTTGAGAGCAGTGGTGATGAAATAATTTACACAAAGTAAAGCGCCTGGCTGGGTTCGAACCTACGACCTATAACTCGTAGGTGCGGTCGTTACCACACTGGGCTACCACTGCTCCTTTATAGTTGTTTCTTGATATTTGCCGGTCCTCTGGCCACTAAAAAAATATCCAGATAACAAAAAAAAAAACACTATCAATCGATCTCAATCGTCAGCACCAAACTTGAACACTTCGAAACGCCTTCAATAGACAATCAAGCTCAGAATTAGTAGACGCTCGCCTTCCGACGTCGCCTAAGGCTACGTTCATTTCCGCGCCGTGTTCACAGCTTCCGATAAATATTGTCTATATCCGTTTTACGGCGATGTAATGACAAACTGTGTGTATTTTAGGTAGAGCTATGTTTGGATATGGATGGTCTTTATTTACGATTTTTTTTTTTACAAGTGTTTGTTTCTGGGAGGACATCACCAAGAAAGAAGATCAAGTTGTTCATGAAATGTTACACAAATGAATAAAAAAAAATATTTTGGACCAAGCACCTGTACACATAAACATAAGCCTACCAAACTGCGTAACAGTTTGTCGGCAGTATTAGCGCTCGTCTTAAAACATTATTTTGGTATCAACAATCTGATTAAAAATCAAAGTAGGTAGATACAGAAACCTACTTTAAATGGACGGTATGTAGTTTATAGTTACAGCAACGCAACTAATTATTAATTATTGTCAAATGTTGCGACAATTTCATTAAACAGATCAGTTCAGCTGTCCTAATTTATGCAATGCAACATGCAATGTAACACAACAACTAGGCGAATTTGTTTCAACGTGTGTGTGTGTTCAACTAATTATTAATTATTGTCAAATGTTGCGACAGATCAGTTCAGCTGTCCCAATTTATGCAATGCAACATGTAATGTAACACAACAACTAGGCGAATTTGTTTCATGTTACGTTTCACCAATCTGTACCCGGATTAAGAATAGGTAGATTAACTGGATTCACTTGGGGATGCCATCACAATTGTATAAAACTAATCTTAATTAAAAGAACTAAAAATATAAGAAAATCTAAATCCAAACATAGCGCTACGCTAAAAGTCGAGCAACCAATTGTATAGGGCTGATTTTCCAATCGACAGATAATTTTCATTCGTGGAAAAAATTGACTTCTCACAGTTTTTGTATGGAAGAACTGTCAAAAATTCGAAATTATTCCTCGGATAAAATTATCTGGCGTTGGATAAATCAGGCCTTAATATAATATTTTAACCTTTTAACAAGCTTACAGAGTACAGAAAAAGATTAGTTCTTGAAAGCTTAAACTTAGTTTATAAGTTTTCTCAAGTCATAACAAAATTCTCTTGGAATAATCCTAATACGGAATAAGGACTTGCATCGATTTTCCCCATGACCTTTAAAGCGGCATCCAGTGCAGCCTGCCCACGCCACACCCACGGGACTTAATATTACGTTCTTAATATAGAATTATTGATGAAAATATATGTGTCTACATACTATATTGCACCAACGCGCGTGTAAGAGGTATGTTAGGATGAGACACGTGTCGTTCTGTAGCTTATGCCAACCCCCAAGGGAAAAGGCGTAACTTTATATACACTTAATATGTAACATAATTAACATAAGGCATACACCCTAGAGTCATAATCTGCCTAGCCTTTACCCAACTATGTTGAGGTCGGCTTCCAGTCTAACCGGATGCAGCAATACCAGTATTTTACATGGAGCGACTGCTTGTCTGGCCTCCACAACCCAATTACTGGGTAATACTTGGTAAGACTAGTTGCCAGATTTTCGGGCTTCTGACGACCCGTACCTAACGACTGTCAAAGATCCACGAATGACAGCCGGGACCAACGGCTTAACATGCTTTCCAAGGCACCGAGGGGTCTCGATGTGTATTGAATTGTCACCTATCCACGAATCGACCTCGGTAATCGTAGATTAACCTGATCGGTCGACCCGTACGGCTGTTATCACTTACCCACAAGCCTCTCCCCCATACATAGGGTGTATGGGGGAGAGGCTTGTGGGTAAGCTTAGCTTATTGATGAAGGAAAAACATCGTGAGGAAACCTGGACTTATAGTTAATATCAGTCTGAAATCGCCAACCAGTCTTCAGCAACCACTTGCTCAAGACGTGTTGTCGATTTGCCACGCGGTTGTGTAGGTATACCTTTGCCCTTCAGTGAGACAATAATAGGCTGGTATTATTGTTGTTATTTTTATGTTTCAACATATCTCGGGACCAAGGTATCCCGGCCCTTTGGAAGGCGTACGAGGGGCCGAAACCAACTCGCAGAGGCCCCTTAGGAAATTTTATTGAAATGTGGCACAAACCGACGATTATCCTTGTATGCACTATGCAAGTGCACCCAAGGATATTTGGTTAGTGTAGGACTATTGCAGGATATAGAAAAATACATATTTGGACTATGGGTTTGGGTGACTAAAGTAGACTGGTTACAAATAACTATGGAAGAACTATGGCTATGATCAATGTTTTATATATACACGGATAAAATGGCAGGGAGTGACTTGCACATTCAATAATGGACCCCCGGAAACTGTCGCTAGCACATAGTGACGTAGCAACAAGGGGGCAACATGTCCTGAGGTGCTTATGAGGAGTGGAGAGGTATTCCACGACTTTCAGAACAATCCCAGAGGCCGGAAGATTTATTGTAACGCAAAAAGACCTCTGGAAGTGTTAACAATGTTATCAATCAGCCACAATTTATTCGCTTCAAGCCGCTTGCCTTCGGTGGTTGTGCTCATTTCCGTCCGCTCCGGGCTTCCGTCAAAGTAATGACTTACATCCGCATTTGCTGTTACTAAGTTACTTACTTATTGATGTTTGACGTCTTTAGGCCTATATTTTGAATTGGCTGTTTAGTATTTTGTGGAAGAATTGCCTTGAGGATTTCATTTTAGCTTGTTGGATAAGGTATATCGTGAATGAGTTTGTCATCGTCAACCTTCATAACGGGACTCATATTGTCATGTTGTCTTTTTAACAGGCCGACACAGTCCACATTTGTCACATTTAATTTTTAGTTACGTTAAGTACACAAGTGTCATGTTGTCATCTGACATTATGCTGAGCTGAGGCCCTTTTGGCATTATAAATTATAATCTTTGTTTTCTGTTTTTAAAGTTTTAAGGTGTTATTTTGTGTAATGCCAATAAATGCATTTTTCTTTCTTCTTTCTATGTTGTGGAATGTACATACGAGTAATATTATTTACCTACAATTCTAATTTCCATTTTATTAGTGGCTTTTGTGAACAGAATATTAATTCAAAGTTACAGTTGTACTGGCAATCATGTCTGGTTTAAATAATATTTATTTTTATTATATTTTAAATAGATTCTTTCATATTTTGTGAATAGGGTAGCTTCCTGGGTAAAAAAAAAAATATTATATTTAGTCCGTCAGTTAGATTATCGAAAAATAATGGACACGTATTTTTTCTTTTGTCAATCAAACAAAAAATTACAAAGATAAAGCGCGTCAAAATTTGGGAGTAGGTGGTCGTGACGTCACGCCATGCTAAAAAGTGTAGCAAGGCGTGACGTCACGCGGAACTTTAACGGGCGATATCTTCATAATTTTTTATATAATTGACAAAAGACAAAATACGGTTCCAATATTTTTTGATAATCTAACTGACGGACTAATTAGATATTTTTAGGCAGCTAGCCTATTCTCACATTCAAACGTTGTAGCCCTTGTACTGAGTATAGATTTGTAGGCTATATTATATTTACTTAACACTTTGTTAACAGGCCTACACTGTCCTCTCATACCTGTTAACACTGTAATTAGAAAACATTGTAAAATCCAATTATTTTTAAAAGAGTAACCGGGGGGGGAGTTTCTTGCCGGCTCTTCTCTATAGGAAACGACCAATTGGAATCGTGCAACTAGCTTCTGACGTTTCATAAGTGTAGGTTTGTGTAAAATAAAATATTTTGATTTTATTATGAAGGAAGTATTTATTACTACGCAGAAATTTAACGAAGCAACTAATGAACCACTCATTAATTTTGAAGCTAAACTTAACTGTCCACCATGCAACTGGCCAAATTGAGATCTTCTTTTGTTTAACAAATAACACGGCATCTATTCTATTTTTAAAAACTGCAACAAAAACAAATGACGTCAGCAAAGTCCAGCACCCTAATTGCGTAACAAACGATCAATCGTAATAGGCTTCATTTTGTCTGTTCAACAACATTTATTGCGTTATTTACGTGCTGAACAGACAAATTTTTCGAACTTATGAAGCAATGGATTAGCAATTTGCTTCAAAATGATTCTGATTCCAATTGAATGTGTGTTACGCAATTAAGGTGCAGAACCTGATAATAACAACTCAAAAGCTTTTGTATACTAAATAAAGACCTCCCACATTTTATACCTAATTTCACACTTAGTACACCTCCTACATCTACTCCTATTATACAATACAAACTAAAATAGAATTCTATAAAAGTGCTCTCAATTCCTATTGCAGTTTACGTAACAGTGCACAGTGGTTTTACAAGGCAGGTGAGGCCAATGCCCAGTGGTACGAATGCAGGTCAAACGATGTACAACCTCACATATAAATATGTATGGAGCGTTGCGACATTTCGTGTTGTATTCCTATGAGAATTTGTGCAATACTCGGTTTACGAGAGCTTAGAGATGAAGGTAAGGTACTATATAAGGTCTTTGCTTAGATGGTTTTTATTGAATACGTTACCCCACACTAGGAATTTCTCCTGTATCGTGGGTGCGTTTACAAACATTTAAACTCACATACACAAACAGCCAGACCCGGAACAACTACTTATAGGCCATACAAATATTTGTTCCGTGCGGGAACCGAACCCGCGACACGCAGCGCAGCAGTCTGCGCCAACCGTGCCGTCTACCGATCCGATTTCAAAAATTCTTTCTCTAATGGGAAGCTACAGAAATACCGAGTATCATATTTTATGTTAAAACAAGAAACATGCGGACGAAATCGCAGCAGAACCTATGATTTATGAAAAGGCAGAACCTATTTAGCAGTGGACGGATACCTACGTACTGACATTATGATAATAACATAATCTACGAGTATTTGTTGAGTCTTATTAGAAACTATTTGGAAATAAGTGTTGCTTCAAGGGTGCTGAAATGGGGCTTCCTGTTATGTAATCAAAAACCCGGGGGTCTACTCCGAAGTAGTATCGGCCGAATGTTCGGCCGTTTCCTGATGCTACGAAGTTACTATTTGCTTCGGTCGGTTCCGATCCTACACTTCGGGTCGGGACCATAGTCAATATTCGAAAGAGTGTAGCTCTTTCGAATATTGACTATGGTCCCGACCCAACTGAGCCGATCCGAACTTTTTTCGCATTTTTCAATAATATTCGATTCGGCCATGTGTCCGTCCGATCCGAACATTCGCACTTTGCACTTTGGAGTAGGCCCCCAGTTTTTAATAATTGGCAGCAGGTTTCTTACACTGTTGAAGCACACCAAGTGCACAATTATTGTGCCTTTGTGTGCTCTTAATTGGTTCTTTCGTTTTCTCTAAGGACCAAGTATTTAGGACTATTTTTCAGTATATCTGGAATTTTCCATTATCGTTTCTGTCGAACCTTATTTGGGTAAAATCAATACCCACTACCCACATTCAATTACATTTCTTTTGACAACTTAGAATATGTCTGATCCAAAAATATGTGATGAAAATGTAAACAAACCCTGTTCCGGTTAAATTCTTACATATCTAATCAACATAACAACAACATCATCAGCCTATAATGCTCCAACTGCTGAGACACAGATCTTCTCTCAATGAGAGGGAGCGGGCCATAATCCACTACGCGGGAACAGTGCGGGTTGGTCGATGTCACATACATCTTTGAATGATTAGCAACACATTCATATCGTCTTTAGAAGGTTTCAATTTTGTATCTAATCACATTTTCCAACAAATATTGTTTGATTAACATTAGACACTAAATTTTGATTAAAAAATCATCGACTACAATTTTATTGTAGTTATAAAACAAATGAAAAACATCTTTACAATGATTTCAAATCTTAATTAAAACAATAAAACACAATTATATAATATAAGGACCAACCACACGTCAGCCTAGTCAAATATCCCGCCCCTAACTGTTCCCGGCGCAAAGGTGCCCAAAACGCTTGCTGCATTGCCACGTTGGATGGCAATGGCTAACCGTTGGATTTCAAATTAGAATTTCAAAGGGAGCAATTCCCGTATTTTTAAGAACGTTCGTATTCCAATCTCAGTCTTAATCTGTCAAAAATAAAACACATTTTCATACATCTTTGGCATTGATTGTCGCTGAGATTGCGACTTGAATTTGAACGTTTTTTTAAATACGAGATTTGGCCTTCAAGTTAGTTTTCTGATCCATTTGTTTACATTTTCATTAGACACTTTTCAAACAGACAGTATTAAAATAGCGTCAGCTTAAACACAGCTACATCCAATATGCGTAACTTTTAACCCAGTTTCACGTAAACATCAGCCGCCACTACAGATAAGTAATCTATTTGCATGTCCTCCGCATCGGACCTCAGACGTGACTTTAATACGCCAGAGCTTTCGTAATACGGTATGGTTTTGTTTTAAATAAACGTTTGGTGACATCAGTTTGCTTAGTCTAGTGATTTGTATGAAATAGGGGCTTGTGGCTAACTAATAACAGCCGCACGGTTCGATCGATCAGAAGGCCAAATCTCGTAATTTAAAACGTTAAAAACCTAGTCGCGGTCTCATCTCAGCGACAAACAAATGTCAAAATCTTGTCAAAATAATTAGAAGTATTTTTTGACAGATTGAGACTGAGATCAGACTGTGAACGTTCTTAAAATTGCGAGAATTGCTCCTCTGATAGCAGATTCATTGATATCGTTAAGTCGACAAACGGAACGCTTTTGCTTACCCCTTTTAAAAATAAATGTGTGAAAGATGCTTTAGTTCATTTAAGCTTTTTTAAAAAAATTGTGGCAGCATAAAATTATTGTTTGAGAAAGAAATATTTTTATTAAATATTTATATACTTTAAAAAGCTAACAGTCTAAAAATAATAATATACTGTACAAGTCTATAAAAAGGAGGAGAAATAATCAAACGGCATCGTCCGCATCGCTGTCAATAGGAAACGTGCCCAAAAGTCTGGCAGCATTGCCACGTTATATTGCAATACTGATTCTTTGGCCAAGAAATACACCAGCCCTCTGGTCACATGAAGAGTCGTTTTTCCTCATCAAGCATGAGGAAAAATTATTTATTTCTCTTTAGGATTTATTTTTCTTTCCTCTTTTGGTCCTAAAGAGAAATAAATAATTTTTCGTATAGTACCTTTCTTGATAGTAACGTCAGGACCAAAAATAATTTCTTACTTTGCCAACATAAAAATGTCGAAACAAAACGGAAAAAATCCGCCATTGCTTCGTGAAATTGCGCAACTTTACCTTCCCTTACCGCTAACTTCGCCTTCAACAGGAAACCAATAACTCTTCAAAGCTTCGTATTGCTTCTTTCTAGAGTAGTTTTATGTACCTACTGCCATAGCGTTAAGTACTGTAAAGGTTGTCTGCAAAAGGGAACCTTATACCCTGTCCATCTGCTACCTGGTCGCATTCGATCAATCAAGTGAATTTAGAATTAGGTTTTAAAATCTATATATATAAAAATCAATGCCACTTTTCGTTGTAATTTTATAACTCAAGAACGGGCTCACCTATCCAAACCAAATGTTTAGGCTTTGTTTGGACTATTTAGTAAATGGTTTATGTGAAATTTGCACAAAATCGGTAGAGCGGTTCTTCATTTATCAAATTTTTTGTAACAAATGAATTCAATAAATGGCGAATAATTTTGTTAAAGTAGGGTAGGCCCTACTTTAACAAAATTATCCGCCGCGCGCCGGTTCGATTCCCAGGTCGGGAAAAGCGTTTTACAGGTGTGATGTTATGTTATTAAACTGTTCACATTGCTTTATTTTTCTACGAAACTATGTATTTCGGAGTAAATCAGCTTTATAGTTATTACAACTTAATTAAACCTCTATCTCAAAAATCGTTTTAACCTGAATACTAACTCCTTCAAACACGCTAACTTAGCATTTAATGCCTTCACGAAACTTTTTACTAAGAAAACAATACCTTTGCATTAAAATTATAGTGTTGTACAGACGGCACATCAAGCTACTATAATCTGTCAAATTTATTTAAAAGATTTTCAACTTTATCGCTAAAGCATTAAGGTTGATTGGGAACATTTTACAGTTTCGGGTAGCTTGACCTGCTGGCGTCTGTACTTTATGTTGAAACAGGGAATATTACCAAGTAATAATAGATGACTCTTTTCCGTTAATAAAATATTACAAGATGGAAAATTATACAGAAAATGTGAAAACGAACGGCAATAGGAAACTCGATTTTTCAAAGAAATTAGGCAGAGGCAATGTGAAAATCCTTCAAACGATTTTTTGCATTTTCTTTTTCCCGCAACTTCACTAGCGTCGCTAGGATAAAAAAGCAGCCTTCATGGTATTTTATATGTATAACAATTAGACTAAGCAGTTAACTTTCCGGATAACTTTCAGTTTTTCCATACAATAACTGCCATATATACGACATTATTATTCCACGAATGTAAAATATCTGAAAGCCAATTCTCGTAATTAAAAATGTTCAAAATGTAAATGCTAGCTCATTCCAGCGACAATCAATGGCAAAAACTTATCAAAAATGTAGGCAAATTAGAGCCATTTTTGACAGATTGAGACTGAGATTAACATACGAACGTTCCTAAAAATACGGGAATTGATGATTTTTCAAAGATGATGTTGTTTGAAAAATCATTCGAGTCTTGAAAGTAACGTTAAACAAATGAAAGTGTCACTTTGGAGTGTCACTAAGATAAGGCTAGCCGCACGGTTTGATTGACTGTTAAGCTATGCTTGCCGCGGTCGGTTCTTGGATGGGTCACCGTCCATTACATTTCGAGACCCCTCCGTGCTTCAAAAAGCACACAGCAACTGGGTTGTAAAGGGGAGATAGGAAGTTGCTCCATGTAAAATACTGGTATTCGGCTACATCCAGCAAACTGGAAGCCGATCCCAAGATAGAGAAAAGGCAAATTTCTAATTATCCATAAGTTCGCAGCGGCTGAGCGATCAACTGCTGAGCTGCGTGTCGCGAATTCGATTCACGCACAGAACACATATTTGTATTGCCTACAGGTAGTTGATCCGGGTCAGGCTGTTTGTGTATGTGAGTTTAAATGTTTGTAAACGCACCCACGATACAGGAGCAATTCCTAGTGTGGGGCAAGTATTTTTTATTAAAAAAAAACTGCCTGATATTGATTGAACTTATGGATAGTTAGAAATTCCACTTACATTACCTACTTAAAACCTTGCACACCACTATCTTATCTCTAGAATTATACATACAGACTTAGAATCAGTGATTCGATTAACCTAATTCTCAAAGGTAAACACTACAAGTTCGACAGAATATCGACAGCATACGATTATCGCATTAATTGGTACATGTACCCGCCGAGTCACTATCTAAATAGATTCTATAATTAGTTACTGCTGTATTGGCTGCTGTGTTGATTAATTTGAGGAATTGATTAGCTCAACTTTACCATGTAATGAGGAATCATGTTCTAGTAAGCGCAAAGATCAAAGAAATGAGATTATGTGGCAGGAACCGGGGTTAATACCTACTGAGCTGATGAAAGTTGTCGACATAGCTCACAGAATAGGCAAGCTGAAGTGGCAATGGGCCGGCTATTAGCCGTAGAACCGATGACCGTTGGGGTAGACGTGTTCTTGAGTGGAGACCGCGAATCAGATCGCGATCTTCGCAGGATAGCTGGTAGCTGCTGGATGAGAGATTCCGAAAATCGAGTTGAATGGCGTGCAATCGCCTATAGCAGTGGACTGCTGATGATGAGATGATCGCTGACAAAAATTGTAGGGAGGAAGAGGAACTGCTGCATCTACCATAAATAAACTGTGATAAGGCCCTAAAGTCTCCTATGAACAATTGCTGATTCGTTATAATGTCCTTAGCTTGGAATCGAGACGATTACTTCTGGGTGTAATGATGCTGCATGGTATTTGTAACAATAGTTTCGACTGCATTCCTTTATCCAATAGTCTACATTATATAGTACCTAGATCTGTCATGCTTCGTGGGGTGCGTGCGCCTCGACTATTCCACACAAACTCATGCAGGACTAACGCTGGCGTGCGCGTGCCTCTTCGTCGCCTCGTTGATGCGTATAACGCTCACTTTATGGAGCTTGACATCTTTGCTCTTTCCAAACATTGTTTCAAGGCGAGAGCAATAGAGTTACTAATTTCCTAAGTGTAATCTTTCTATTTAATTTTTTATTTTTAATTTAATTATTTTTTATTTCTCTTCATCTTTTAAGATGAACACTGTGTGTCTGTTTTCTTTTAACTTTTTTTTTTGTGAATTCGTGGATAATGGAGTGGGTTACATGTGTAGTAACACAAACAGAATAGATTATGTATAATTGTATTCTAAGTATTATGCTAATTTATGAATTTTTAGTTAAGCTTGGCATGTAACTGTTTTTTGTCCCTAACAAATAAATTAAAATAAAATAAGGGCAGGAGGATCGCGACTTTAAGAGTCGCTTTACTTTGTGTTAATTATTTCGTCAACACTGCTCTCAAAACGGTGAAGGAAAACATCGTGAGGAAACCGGTATGTCCTAGAACCAAAAATTCGAAGACGTGACATCTACCAACCCGTACTGGGCCCGCGTGGTGGATTTCGGCCCACTCCCTCTCACCGAGGGGACGCCTGTGTCCCAACAGTGGGAACATTATGGGCTGATATGGACGGTAATTTACTTGTACATACTGTTTCAATACTAGATAATACTTACCTACAAAAGAGTCTCAATACATTATCATTACCATTTGAATTTTATTCTGGCAACCCTAAATTGTTTGATAAAATATTAAAGCCCGACATTTTTACAAGTCACAAACACACCTCCTTAATTGACTATTGCTTTTGAAATGTTAAAGCAATAAATAAAATATAACAACGTACGAGTAAGTCATTATCAGATGATAAATAGTTTTTAAGATAAAAATAATTTGATAGTTAAAAATGTATGAATCATATATTGTTGTTTCGAACATTCCAAGAGAAGCTAAATATAATTCACTAGACTATAAACATCTATCATATCGTTGTATTCGTGTCATCATCATAAATATTTCAGCCAAAAGACGTCCACGTGGGACGTGCTGGACATAGGCCTTCCCCAAAGACCGCCACTTCGACCGGCTGTACTTATTGCATTCCTGCGACATTCACAAGGTCATCGGTTCACCTTCTGTGAGGTCTTCAAACCCTACGTGTTCTGATACGCGGTCGCCATTCCAGAAACTTACGACCCCACCGGCTTTCTGTTCTGCAAGCAATGTGCCCTATATTCTAGTACAACAATTAAAACAGCATCCAGTAATGGTCATGCTTAACTCCGCTGCTACCTTGCGATTGGCTTTATTTTTAGCATGGCATGAGCATACTAAATTAGTTAGTTTTAGTTCTTTTTTATCATTGTTCCTCTCAACCAACGCACCTTCTATCTAACCTCTTCACCTCCGTTTTTTTTTGTTTTTTTTGTGGATGGGAAATCATCAAATGACCCCTCCCGCTCTGGGTGGAGCAGAAGGGAGTGTCAGACTCTTACTGACTAAAACCCACCCGTGTTCCTTCCTTAGCCCTTTATGTTCCAGGGCAGCGGTAAACCCTTTCGGATGGTCCCGCTACCCTGGCAGGCTTCGGCCCTGTGGGGCCCCGTCACTTGCTGACATCTCTTTGAGGCGCGCGTGGAACACGAACACGCCGTCCGGCACGGGCCTAGTCCTGATCGGACGGAGAGCTACCCATTACTCTCCGCCCGCAGGCCCGCGCCTACGGTGGCCGGGAGTCGTCACGCGGCTCCCGACGCCCGGAGCGTCTCCCGCGGCGGCTGAGGCGTGAGGTGCGCAAGGCGCGTTCCCTCGCCCACCCCGCCACCTCCTTCGCTAGCATGATTGCTTCGCAGAAGGAGGTGACTGCCTCCCACTCCCTCTCACCCCGGACCATGGCTTGAACCAGGGCCGGGCGCGAGAGGTCGCCGCCGCTGCCAATCGCCTCTACGAGGACACGGCGGTGCTCTGCCCAAGCAGGGCAGACCTCCACCGTATGCTCCACCGTGTCCTCTGGGCGATCCTGACAGTGGTGACACCCGGGCGTCTCCTCCCGCCTGATGATGTGCAGGAACCTCCCGAAACATCCGTGTCCGGAGAGGACCTGCGTCAGGCGGTAGGTGAGAGCGCCGTGACGTCTCTCTAGCCACTCCTCAAAGAGGGGTCTTACCGCCGCTATCGTGGCGTGCCCTGCGCTGGGTTGCGATAGTCGCTCCTACCTCTTCACCTCCCTTGGTTGACTGTTAGAGAATGCCTAGTCCGCCTTTGTACCTTTTTGTGCGAAAAGTTTAAATAAATAAATAATACGAGAAGCTAATCCAAATAAAAAGCCTATTTCCTATCAGATTACCGCTGATTTTTCATTGACATTCGTTCTTACGATCAACCTTTGCAAACTAAATATCATTCTACGTATCACTCAAAATCCTAATCTCTAACAGTATATTCGTACCATCATATGCAATATGCAATAAAGCACAAACATACAAAGGGCCAGTAAATCTCAGCAGTAACGCAACACCAATCATAGCCCGTCATGTGATTCGAGCAACGCCAACAGTTTCAACATATAATTCGCGGAGTAATTCTACAGCCTTTTCCATTTCGCTATCTGCAATCGCAACAATGGTGGCCTTGACATTAACATACTTAGACAACTTAAGTGCACTGTTGTGAATCGTCATGATGTGATTTTTTAATTTTAGATTAGTCAATTCAAAATTCAAATTGGGTTTTTTTTGCAATCAAAAATTCGCAAGACGACTTAGTTTTTTTAGAGGCAAAGTTTGGCAACTTTTAGGAGGAAAACAGTGTCTAGTAGGGGTCTACGATAATTATTCATACATATTAAGGTATTACCAATAACTACACCACGTTACCATAACATTCGGTTTATAGTCTTGTCCTAAATTTTCTTCTGCATCACAGCCCTTTCTTCATGGGCAACTGTGTCTACAATGACCTAAGTCTAATTTAGCATAACTATACACAATGACATAACAGTACACCTTGTTTTTTACTCATAGTAGGTAGGTACATCCACATTTCGCTAGTTTTGTTTATTTGTTGTGTTGTTTTATTTTGTACACTATAAAAAAATATAAACTTTGGGTAACACGTGTAGATTTTACCCAATATTCACATTCAACATTTACTTTCAATCAATTCTAAACACGTTGCAATGTATTTGGCACTCGACACAGAATTTGGACATATACCAACATATCGATCCGGATTTGCATTCTAATGTTATCTAACCATAAATTGCCTAGACTAGTCTAGTTAGTATACAGAGAGAACTAAACACTATTCTGAATTATTCTAACCAGGATTTAGATGAATGATTAAATGATAAAAGTAAAACAACTAGTAGCCTTTATGCACCACGTGAGAACATCAGTGTCTGAGATCTTAAATATGAAATGTGAACTCCTTTGTCAAAAGGATATCAAGCCAATGTCGTGATCGCAGACAAATGGTTGCTAAGAGCCGCAATTAGTATTGTTGTATACTAGCCAGTCGCACGTACATATAACGAATTTAAGGTCGATTAAGATAATCTGCTTTTGAACAATATGGCCACACCGTTTGTCTTTTTTGGAATTTAATGGATATAATTGTAGATAACCTTATGAAACATACCATTGTGAAACCATGGGGTTATAACCTAGAACATACTACTTTGTCAAGGTAATCACTCATTCAATAGCCGTAATATTGCGTTGTATTACGATCAGCGACATGTTAGGTATATTACATTTTGCCGTTATTATACATATAATGTTAACACTAATCGAATCATCTCTGTCCTAATGTATATACCTAATATGTGCATGCACGCCACGCGGCAGAATGTGATGATACCATTGACTAATCTTAAGACCATAAAATGTCACAAATAAATTATTATGATTATCTATGTCTGTTTGTACCATTGATTGTTGTTTGTATTATTGATTCAAATAATGAGAATATTATGAATATTCAGACTTTGAAGGCAGAAATTAAAACAAGATCTTTTCAGTTATTTTTTTTTTTATATTGTAAGCTGTATTATTTTATTGGAATGCAAAACTATAACTACTACATTAAAAAATTCCAAATGAACTGGAAATTATTTGATATTAAACAGTTATTATTACCATGTGTCTAATTTATTAACATAATACTGCTCTTTTTGCCTTTCCCTGTGATAACCGGGTATGAAGGCTGCACTTTTTCTTGCATATGTAGGCTTTTTGGGAAAATGGGTAGTGTCCCTCAAAAATATAATCCTATTACCGTAACGTTCCCTAAGTATTTGTACAAAATCTCTTGTTTCACCCACAGATGTTGTTTCCCACGTAGAAGGCATGGAACAGCGGTTAGGATAACAATCTAGTTTGAAGTTTGCAGACTCAGCGACGGTTGTTGAAAGTGTAGTCTCTTCTGGGATTGTGTTTTCATCGTCATTGATATTATTGTTATTATTTAATGTTGGAGGTAATTCTATTGCAGTAGTGGTTTCAATAATAGGTATAACATTAGTTACGTCTATTGATGATCCATAAGCAGTAGTACTCGCTGTGCCTTTTGTAGTCATTTCCAATGTTTGTTTTTTTGTTGTCATCTCTAATGTCGTCGGAGCTACAAATATAGTAGAAGTATCAGTCTTGTCTTTTATCGTTTCTCTAACTTCTTTGGTACTTGTAATTTTAGTTGTTTCAGTTTTAATTTCTTCAGTAGTCATAATAGTGCTTACCTTAGGAGAGGGTGGTGGAGTGGGTGGCATAGGAGTTGTAGGTATATCAGCTTGGTCACGTTGGGTACACTTGGTGCTACATACTTTAGTATCTACTTCAACATACGCTGCAAGTGGAAAATATTTAAAAAATGGTGCTTCCTTAAGCAACATTGTTATTTTCGACTATAATTCTTTAATGTTTTACGATCTTACTTGAATTATTATCGCAATTGTACTCGTGCAAATCACAGTCATCCAAAAACAATCGGTAGCTTGATTCTTCTTCAAGATGACCACAAACGGGTGTCCATGTGTGGTTGCAAACCTTTGATGCGGTGCATTCATCAAAATTCTGCAAGAATATTCTTACTTAAGTCTTTAGAATTTCTACTTTAATTTCGACTACTGTATTATGTGATCATACCCCAATGAAATGATGTATTGTTGGTTGAATTAAAAGACAAGCTGAAATTAGACAAAGTTGTAGTTTGTACCCGGTGATAGAAAAATTCACACAATAGAAAATCTAAATTCAATCAATTGTATTAAAACACTTACATAAAGCTATAAGAATTTCAACAAACATTTTGATAAAATGTTTATTTTATTTTTATTCATTGTTGAACGAGTTTTCATCTACCACTTTGATAATTTGTTACAGGTACATTTTGAATCGATATGACAAAACCGATTTTATTTCTATTCTGGAATTGCGTATTTCGTTTTGGTCGCCAATGTTTGTATAAAATCGCTGTAAACCAATCGTTACATTACAGTAAGCGTGAAAAATAAATCCTGTTTGATTGTGAAATGTTTCAGCCTTTTATTGCGTGTGATAAAACACACGAGTGAAATGGTTTCATATACATAAGTACTGTATGTGTCGTTTATGTTTTCTTCCCCATATTATTTGCCTTGATCTTCGCAACAAATTGGAGGTCCCAGAAATAAAAAGATGTTTTCAATATAATTTATTGTTATCATGCGGATTGGCTGCTATATCTTTTGGTAATTAAGGGTCGATTTTTCGATAGTCAGATAATTTTTATCTGAAGAATAAATATGGCGGTTTCATGTTTCCTAATTCTGGGCGGAGTCCATTTAGAATGGACATGCTAAAAAGAAGATGTTTCGTACACAAAAACTGTCAAAACGCAAACCTTTTCTTTTAGTCCCCTTTTTTGGGTAGTCCAAGTGGACCATGGAAAGTGGACCCTGCAAGGAGATGCTCCTTTGGTGGTAGATAATAAGTAGGAGAGGAAAGAGTATCCTGCCAAATTTTGCAACGAGCGTCGGCCGGGTTTCCCGGTAGAGACGTTGTAGATTGTAACTCCAACCTGGTAAAGTGGGACTACCGTGATGGGCATGGCAGTAGGATGTGGTTGTGGAGCATATGTCAAAAACCATGCTTCACCTCCCCCCCTTCACCTGCTTTCCCTTTGTGTTCTAAAACATGTAGTCAAAATTACCTCTCCACTGCCACTAGCGATGCAAGATCTAAAATACAGTCATCCCAGCGACACCAAGAAGAAGAGGAATTTAACAAATGAGCATTTTTCAAGACTTCCTGTAGGTACAGTCAACAGCAAAAGTAGATGATCAAAATCAGAAATTCAATACTAATGAACGGAGTTCGCGTCAGAACTGTGTGGCGTCGAAGTGATTCAAAAGTATGTGATTGTAAATTATACCAAACATTTACTGCTAGTACAGCTGCCATATAGCTGCGAACTCCGTTCATTAGTATTGAATTTCTGATTATGATCATCTACTTTTGCTGTTGACTGTACTAGTCTAGGCCCGTCTCGCGAAAGCTTGAAAGATTTTAGAATTGTAATTACGTATATATGTAACAAAACTAAATTAAATAAATAAAGCTTCTTGAGATCTTTGAAGAATTCAAGACGCAAAAATTGTTTACTAATCAAGTAGTCTATTGAAGAGGGTTTCTTATTCAGAATTTAAATGCAGCCTCGTTAGGATCCTATTGAACTGAAAAATAACGACGATTTTCTGAGTTAAATTGATATTTCAATTGAGTTTAAACCTCTATGATGCGAAAACAGCATGCAATATTGAAAAGTCGTATCTACTTAATATAATATTATCTCAAATAAAACATATTATTATATAGAGAAAAGATTTCTTTTTTTGTATGTTTGTTTATTATGCTTTCACGCTAAAACAGATTCGAATGAGATTTGGTACATGGGTAGACCTTGATTAGGATAGGATACTTTTTGTCTCAATATTTCCACAGGATCGAGACTTATTCGGGTGAAACCGTGGGCCGCAGCTTGTAAAGTATAAATATTATATTATTTATTGAGATTAGCATGCAACGTGACCGCAACAGTCTTTATATATTTTATTAATAGGTATGTATTCATTACTCTGATTACTCCAAAAAATCTGAATCGTCGATCATTCGGATAATCGAAGCCTCCTTCCTTTCTTTCTTTTTCTTCTTTATTTTCGACGATCCTTTGACGACCTTGTATAACTTCTTTCCATTTTTCCAGACTGTCACATTTTTTAAGATAACCGTCCCAATTGTTCCCGTTCGAATAATCTGTACAAAAACTTTTTTTTTAATTTTACATTAAAAACACCGTGTAACACATTACACCAAAACATTACTTTTTTCCGGAAAAGATGTCATTGTCATCATTATGAGCAACTTTGACTGTATAAAAAACCCCGACTTGCGGAAAAATTTAACCGTTCCATACGTTTTGTCGATTTATGGGCATACAAATGGATGGAACAGATTTTTTCCAAATATATTTGATTTCAAAGTCTTGTAAATTATTTTCTGTACCAACAATTAATTAGGTTGATGATGCAAGCTACAAGTAACAGTAACTGTTTTTTTGCTCTCCAATGATATAATCAATGTCAAGATTTTTATGTGGTCTTGCAAATATTTAAATCGTTAGATTCGCCCAACCGCTAAAAGATGGTTAGCACCCTAATTGTGTAACACGCTTTCTTTCACAATCAAAAAGATTTTGGGGGAATCCATTGCATTGATTGCAAAAAATCGTCTGCTCGACCACATATAATTATAACGCAATGAATGTCGTCGACTTACCAAAACAAAAGACATAACAATTGTTAGTATGCAATTAGTTCGCAAATTTCTGTTTCGTTGACAATGATATTTTTAGTATTGTCTCGCTCACTCACACTGAAAATGGTATCTATATTTATTTGCGGGCTGTTTGAGCTACTCTACCCCGAACTGACAATTTTTTGCACGACTTATGTATATAGGGCAAATCTAAAGATTTAAATCTTTCCTGTTTTGTCAATTACCTGAGTAGTTGGTTTAGCTTTCATAGTGCGTTTTGTGGTGCTTTTCATGTTGCGTTTTGTAGTTCGTTTCTTAGTGCTTATAGACGCCCAAGGAAAGGATATTCCTGGTGGAAGTATTAAAGGAGGCCAGTACTGAGAGATTGTCTTCTTTGACTCGAAAGGTGTCTGAGATTTCATTCTCTCACAAGGAGCACATGGAGGATCAGTCCAGGGCTTGTAACTCCCCGTCTTCTCAGGTGTGTACCTCCTCCTTTCATTATGATTTGTGGAACGAGATATAACAATTGTTTCAGTGGTTTCGAACGGAAACATGTGCTTTGTTTGAGATCCTCCCGCGGGTGGATGGTACAGCATTCTTCTTCCGTCTGCATAGTAGATATAAAAACCTTGCACTCTAGTCAATAGACTTGGAACGCTTGGACATGTCGCTGGTCCGAAGCATTCTGAATAGTTCGTGAAAACATATTCTGGAATCAGAAGTTGATATTAGTATTTTTCATTAGTGAGTCCTGTAAGGCCAAGGTGGGTCTCTTCTGCCTTCTCCGTCGGAGAAGAAATGCGAGATGATGTAATGTATGTAGTTGCAGGCAACCGCGATTCTACCTTCATACAATTAAGTGAGCCTATGTGCTCATACACAAGAGCGACACTCGTCGCCGACAGAGCCAACTACATCAGTTGACACCCGTCGACACCCGCCTTCGACACGTTGGCGGCTGCCATCGTCAACGTGTCGCCCGTGTATTTGAGTACGGCGCTCTATTAAACGAGAAGCCTGCTATCGACGACTCCCTTGCTGGAGGCCTTAATTTATTGTGGTATCCACAGGCAAACCTGGTTAAACAGACGACCACCACCAAGGTTGAACTGCCAAATACAATTCCCAAAAAAAAAAAAATTGTCGACGGCTGTTATGCACACTAACTGGCTCAATGACGACAGCGCTGTTGGTATACAAAACATAACAACTCCTGTCATTTTTTTAGTGATTTCGTGAGTTCCAATAATAATAATATCCCTGGACATTTCACACAGCGCCATCTAGTCCCAAGCTAAGCAACCTAATGCTTGTGTTATGGTAACAAGATGGCTGATAAACTACTTATATACATTTTTTTTCTTTTGTAAATACATACATATTATAGATAGAAAAACACCCAGACTCGGAACAAATACATGTAGGTCATACAAATATTTGTTCCGTGCGGGAATCGAACCCGCGACACGCAGCGCAGCAGTCAATCGCTTAACCACTGCGCCAACCGTGCCGTCAAATTTTCCAATCCAATTAAAGCCACCTCTTGCAGAATAAGCTTGCTAAGCTCTGCATGCCGGGCAGGTACTTACTCATATTGTTATCACAGTTATACTCGTACATGTCGCAGTCGTCTATGAACAGTCTGGTATGCTTCCTCTTTCTATAATAACCACACTCGGGAATCCATGTGTGATTGCAAATGTCAGCTAGAAGACACTGGTTTACATCCTGGAACTGTTAAAGAGCACAGTCGTTAGTCAGAGCCTGGAAGTCTAACAACTAGTCTTAGGTAAATGATTTTATTTTTGTAAGTAGGTTTGTACAAACACTTTTACACGTCAATCATATTTTAAACTAGATGAGGTCGGCGTTTCCTATCTGACTAGTATGAGAAGAAAGGCCGAAACAAACTCAGACGTCACAGTCTCTTTTAAAGTCCAGACATAATCTTGGTCAGATCATGTGAAGACCATGTAGATTAATGTCTGAGATGGTTTTTTGGAGGAAAGAACCAAACAGTTTGAGAGGACCTGTCCAGTCAGTGCACGCATTTGTCTAGGTATTGTGTTACCTAATAATAATAGTTAAATCTCAGCGGAGACCAACCTTCGGTGCGGTAGATATTATAGTACACAACCGCCGACACAGGTGCACTCTCTCTTCCCTTACTCTCATAGTCCTATGTTACGGCAATCCGACACGACTGGAGCGAGATCAAGTGCATAACCAACGGCTTAATGAGCTTGCCGATGCACGGGGGTATCACACCACAAACTTCCAAACTCCGGGCAGCTACTAAGAAACTGCTAATGGAAAAATCCAGTAACTGGATCGTGGAGGTCAGATAGGTAGTCTTTCCATGTAAAATACTCCATCCGAAAAGACTGGAAGCCAACCCCAACACAGTTACGAAAAGCCTAGGAAGATGATGGACTATTTAAGAGCATTTTAAGATTCTAGTAAACCATTCTTTCTAGATCTACTAATAAATCAATCAAAATCAAAAGTCATTTATTCAAATTAGGCTGAGAATCAGCACTTTTCGAACGTCAAAATTACAAAAGACAGTCCCCCAAAAACGCCCGCCCTTCACCACTTCCTAGTGCTATCGCTGATATCGCTAATAATATTACCTAGGTACATATTTTACTCCAATGTTATCCATAAGCAACAAGTATATCTCTCAATTTAGGCAAACACTTGTCACTTGTCTGTGATGACTGATGATGTAACGCATGTTTCCCCCAACCATTTCTTATTGTTTTTTTTTTGTGTTTTATGTTCTTTTTTGCGTCATGTTTACCGCAGATAAACGTATTTTCTTTCTCTCTTCTTGATAAATAAATAGGAATCTTACCGGAATAAAATGTTGTCTCGATCTCAGCGGAATAAATACGATCACTGAAAATATATCAAATACATACTGACACTAGTATATTTTATATTTTTATCCTACTTCGCCCTTGTAAGAGACTGTAGATATTCTGAAGTTCACCTTACTTGGAGGGAAAAAAATAGGGGTAGGCAAATCGTTACCATTCCAAAATAAATGATGACTCCTTTAGCATACTAGATAATCTGCATTCGCGACATATTCTCCAAAAATGTAAACATATATGAGTTTATGGAAAAATAACTTTAATTCCTAAACGGTTCAGTTTACGCTACAACTTCAAACATTTTTATAACTCTTTCAATAGTACTTCACACTGAAATCCACTTAATTGTCATTAAAATAAAGTTGATATTTGTTCAAATAACGTCAATTTGACAGATAAATAAAATTTGAATACTTTATTGCACACCAAAATGGTAACAAATCCAAATTGAGGCCGGTGATTAGGACAACTACCTATAGTATAATTTATAGGGTTATTTGACGATAGTACCGGCAGCGGTGGGTGATCATCACCTGCCCTTGGGGTCTACTCCGAAGTAGTATCGGCCGAATGTTCAGCCGTTTCCTGTTACGAAGTTACTATTTGGTTCGGTCGGTTCCGATCCTACACTCCTACATTCTTTCGAATATTGACTATGGTCCCGACCCAACTGAGCCGATCCGAACTTTTTTCGCATTTTTCAATAATATTCGGTTCGGCCATGTGTCGGTCCGATCCGAACATTCGCACTTTGAACTTCGGAGTAGGGCCCCAGGTCTCATGTATCTTGAGTCGGCGCAACACTTTTAATTTTTTCCGTTCTGCCCTGTCAACATTCACCAAAGACCGTCACTCTATTGTTTACTTTCCTTTCTTTCATAATATTAACTCACACAATCCATCCATCTCTTTTTTGGTCTTCTTCTCCGTCTCTACCCATCAACATTTATATTTTTTTTTGTAGGTAACGGTACGCTGACGTCATTATCCTGACTACAGAAAAAGAAGAAGAAAACTGTTCTTACTTGCCAGAAAGCTCAGTAACACTAACATTTTCATTCATTTTTAACAAACTTCAGTCATTGCAAACACCATTATTTCATATTAACATAAACCACTTTACATAGTTTTTTAAAGGAGATTCGATAAAAATATGCTGCACTACACTGCAATAAACTTAATACGTAAGTATTAAGTTTAATCGATTTCCCTGAACGTAAAATAGAAAAACCGTTTACGAACGCTTACAAAAACATAAAAATACATTGTAAACAATAGAAAAAGTGCCCTGTTTATTTATAACAAAATAACAGCTTTTTAATAAATACTTATGCACGGTACTTATAACAAAAACAATTTTGTCTGTATGCCTGTTTGTTCCGGTTCATCTCCGAAACGGCTGGACCGATTTTGATGACATTTGGTATGAGGATACTATGAACCCTGTGGAAGGGCAAAAACTACTTTTTATCAACATACCACGGGGTTGAAGCCGAGGGTGAAAGCTAGTTGGTTCATAAAATTATCCGAACCAGTGTTTTACAAAAAAAAAAAGTCAGTAACTTGGTAGACCTGATTAAATTTGAATCCTGGAAAATAAAAATATGACTAGGTATACCGTAATGAAAAAGCCTTCAAAAGTCTTGACTCAGAATAAAACAAATCAAATGAAGACCCTACTGCTGTTCATAAGTCGACTTCTTCTCCTACCTACATACATTCAAAGAAAATTATATCCCCAGCTAAAATATATGATTCTCACAGAAATTCTAGTGCCCTAGAGAGCTACCCACTTCACAGTGATGAGAATAATTTTACGCGCAGTTGAACTTTACCACTTAGCACTTCAGATATATCTTGGCGCAATTTTCTGCAGATATCTAAGTTTGATGGCTCAGTGGTATCGGCTACGACCTACAAAATTGTAGTTCGAGAGTTCGAACCTAGGCAGGCACTTTGTGTATACACCGTTAAATTTTGATCGTTTTAATCCTTAAAAGGGGTCACTATACTCATCATTATGAACAACTTTTACTACGGGATCAACCCTGAAATCGTGAAAAAAAAATCAGCTGATCCATGGAATTATGTTCGCATAACTCGACATAACGTATGGGTCAACTGATTATTTTTTTTTTTTTTTTGTTTAATCCTGTTGATTAGAACGAGGCATCACCTTCTAAAACTACACAAACAGCACATTAAAAAAAATCACATTCCTTACAATAATTTCAAGCCACATCCAGCTATTGCTTATCAGTGTTGAACGGAGACTTGTTTACCTATGTGTTGTGTATGTTTCGAGCCCGTGTATCAAGCGAACATTGAGTTGTCTGTATTATATTTTTTTAACTACCAACAAAATAATTATTGTACAAATGTCTACCTAGTTTTTGTAAATCTCTCAACAATGGCGCCGATTCCCTTGTTCACAAACTAAACTAAATTTAAGTTCAATGCATCTTATTCTTTCTATTTAATTTAGAAAAGGACAGAAGATAAATATTAGTTTAGGCCTGTCAAACTAGTTTGCGCCTGGCGTAAATTGGCGTATTTTTAGTAGCCATGTTGTTAATCACGTCTAATCTGTCTATGGAGTATCTTAATTTGACAGGAATAGCCTAGTTTCCTAAAAAAATCTAATTAGTCCGTCAGTTAGATTGTCAAAAAATATTGGACCCGTATTTTTTCTTTGGTCAATTATATAAGAAATGATGAAGATATCGCACGTTAAAGTTCCGCGTGATGTCACGCCTCGCTATACTTTTTAGCATGGCTCCCAAATTTTGACGCGCTTTATCTTTGTCATTTTTTGTTTGATTGACAAAAGAAAAATTCATGTCCATTATTTTTTTCGATAATCTAACTGACGGACTAAAAATAATAATTATTTTTTTACCCAGGAAACTACCCTATTCAACAATATTCATTGCATTATTAACGTTGTCGAGCTGACGAATTTTACAAACATAATTATTATGATGAAGCAATGGATTAAGAATTTTCTTCAAAATCCTTCGGATTGTGACCAAAAGTGTGTTACGCAAATGGGGTGATCCAAAGATCGGGTGAGATAGCAATAAGCTCGCCCTGTAATATATCATCTTGGAACTTAAACATACCTACAACACTTAAAAAACTTTCAAAATAAATTAATACTATAAAATTACTTTAAGAACAAAAATATACGAAAAGTAAGTTTATACATCGGACATTTATATGCTACTAGCGCAGCTATATTATTTCATACACGGCCGAACCTCGGAATATTTAAATTCACCATATTCGTTGGAAAACGCTTTTGTGCTTTCCATAAATTCGTTAGGTTGGTGAGGACATTATTAAAAGCATCACATATTGAACGCGTTGAATTCTCACGTGAAATTCCTAGAATAAACAATTATTTTCAAAATTCTGTTCCTGGTACAGACGCCAGCAGTTCAAGCTACCCGAAACTGTCAAATTTTCCCAATCAACCTTGAACCTTAATGCTTCAGCGATAAAGTTGAAAATCTATTAAAGAAATTTGACAGATTGTAGTAGCTTGATGTGCTGGCATCTATACTAAACAAATTGACCTAACACTATGATTAGCGTTCCAAGTCCCTACAATATTAATGCATACACCTACCAAAGCAGAAGTTCACGCCGAGCGAGTATTTTAGTTCTACCCAAGACAAGAACGAAACTCGGCAAATCAATGTTTACCTATGCAGGCGCTGATATTTACAATCAACTACCGTCGTCGACCATTAAAAATGTAAGCTCCTATAATGTATTCAAAGTACAACTTGCTCGACATGTAGTCGAAAAATATCGATAAGTACTCCAATAGCAGCTAAGTACTACTGATGCATTATAGAAGTACCTGTTAAAACAAACAAAAAAAAAAAAGAACGACGAAAATCCTAGTAATAAGCACTATTATTAATGTATTTCTCATGTAAGTGACTGTAGTCTTTTATGAGAATAAATTTCTTTAAACACAAGCAATTTTCTTATAAACACAACAAACCAGTAAATCGATACACCTCCATCTTGCCAAGGTCATACTGGCCTCAACGACGTTCATACTTGTTACAACACTGCGTTCATTCACTGACAACACTGAGGAATGTTCTAGAGACATTAGAAAAGGTCAAGATGTCGTCGTAAACATTATTTGATTGTAATGGATGATAATGTTTATGTCAGAGACGGTTTGCTTTGGCCTTACCTATGAATATTGCTGGTAATGTGAATATCACAGAGCTCTTCATTGTATGTTACTCCAATCACAATCTGAATAATTTTGAAGGATATTGCTAATCCATTGCTCCATATGTTCGAAAAAAAATCTGCTCAACAACGTAAATAACGCAATGAATGTTGTTGAACTGTCAAAATGAAAGCGATTGATACTGATAGTGTGTTACGCAATTACCCCGCATGTACTAGTATCCTCCCCCCCCACCCCCGACTCATGGAAGTGGAAGGAACAGTGGGGTTTTAGTCGGTAGGATTCCTAGATAACCCTTCCGTCCGCCCCAGATGGAAGAAATTCAAGAGCGCTCCTCAAAAAGAAAGTAAGATATTTTAAAGAAAACCTGAGCGTGAAGCTGTAGAAATCCTGGTAAATATTATTGTATTCTCCACTAGCTTCACCCTCCGTCAAACACCATGTATCGAGGGGAATCTCCGCCAAAAGACATCGGAAACAGGATATTAAACCGGTAATTAGAAAACGGTGCTTTTGACAATCGCAGAGACTGATATAAAAAAAAATATATCCCTGGACATTTCACACAGCGCCATCTAGTCCCAAGCTAAGCAACCTAATGCTTGTGTTATGGTAACAAGATGGCTGATAAACTACTTATATACATTTTTTTTACATGATATTACGATTATAATACAATATTATGACTAGATGCTGACGAGGAGTAAAGATCAACCATGAAAGGCTCCCAAAGACAGACGAGAAGCGACAGTGCGACGCCATTCTGGTAGAACAATTGCCATTAAGTTTTCATAGAAATTGTTCTACTAGAGGAGGAGAAGGGGCCCGTGGCTAAATAATAACAGCCACACAGGTCGATCGATCTAGTTAAGCTACGCTTGCCGTGGTTGGTCTGTGGATGGGTCACCATCTTTATACACCGAGACTTCTCCGTGCCTCGGAAAGCACGTTAAACCGTTGGTCCCGGCTGTCATTCGTGGATCTCTGACAGTCGTTACGGGTAGTCAGAAGCCCGAAAGTCTGACAACCAGTCTTACCAAGGGGTATCGTATTACCCAGCTCTTCTTCTTTCTTTTTTTAAAAAACCTTGCCCCACACTAGGAATTTCTCCTGTATCGTGGGTGCGTTTACAAACATTTAAACTCACATACTACTTACTGGATTGGTGGTTACTGGATTGTGGAGGTCAGATAGGCAGTCGCTCCATGTAAAATACTGGTATTCAGCTGAATCCGGTTAGACTTGAAGCCGATCCCAAAACAGTTGGTAAAAAGGCTAGGCAGATGATGATGAGAAATTATTCGGTTCAATAGTCATAAAATTACGACATGGCAAGATTTTTAATGCTAATTGACTCTTCATTAATTATTAATTTATTTTAACTATTTATGTATATAAATACATACTCAGCCTATAATGTTCCCACTGTTGGGATACAGGCCTCCTCTCTGTGAGACGGAGTGGACCGTAATCCACCACGCAGGCCCAGTGCGGGTTGGTAGATGTCACATGTTTTCGAATTTTTGGTTCTAGGACATGCCAGACATGGACAGATCTGTGGTGATGATCATGATATAAACAACACAAAGTGAAGTGCCTGTCTGGGCTCAGACTTTTACTGACTAAAACCCACCCCTGTGCCAGGGGCCACGGTAACTCTTTCGAACAACCCTTTGTAACCCAGCATCAGCCCTAGCGGACCCCATCAGTTAGTGCTAACATCTCTTTGAAACGCGCTTGGGATAGAACGCGCCGTCGACCCGGGCCTGGTCTTTACCGGATGGCGAGCTACTTATTGCTCGCCGTCCGCAAGCCCATTTAGGTGTCATCTCGTGCTGGAGAAAACAAGCATAAGATTCACACAATACTAGATATTGCGCACACGCATCGTGACGATCTAGACGCATTAAATTATCATATTATTAGTTGCATCACAGCCACAGTTGAGCCTAAACGCACGTCGACACCAGCAACACGACCCGGTTCACCTCGAAATTGACATTGACGCACCACATGCCACTTGGATATGTATCGTGTATTATACTTCCGCTCATAATAGCTTCCGGATTTAGATTAATAATGACTATTAGCAATTTTATATATGATACTAGCTGCACCCCGCGGTTTCACCCGTATAAGTTTCGATCCCGTGGAAATGGCGAGATAAAAAGTATTCTGGTTATAAACCATCTATGTACCAAATTCCAACCAAATCCGTACAGTAGTTGTTACGTGAAAGAGTAACAAACATCCATGCATCCATCCATACAAACTTTTACGTTTATAATATTAGTAGCATGGTGCATATAAAGTAACTAGCTCCTGCCCGCGACTTCACCCTCGTAAAATGTTTTGTTCTCCGTCGCATTGCATTGTCCGTCTGAGCTATTACTTCGTTTTTGTTTAGTATTTAATCAACTCCTCAACTCCTTAGCGTGATATTAATACCCTATAGCCTTCCTCAAAAATCTATCAAACGAAAACTTATTTTTCCAAATGCGACTGGCAGTTCCAGAGATTGGCGCGTTCAAACAATCCATTCATTCATTCATTTATTTATTCATAAACAATTTACATTGTGTTGAACATTACATATTAAATAAAATTATCATAATATGCAGAAACAATACCAAATTAAATGTTTAGTAAAATTATCACATGCAGAAACAATGCATATTATTATAAAACGAACAATACATATAAAAGCCTAATTAGCGTTTATGCGAAATGTCGAGTTCAAGAGTCAATTCGTATAAAATATGTCACCCAATAAATATAATGTCAAATTAATTGCAGGTATAATGTCAAAAACAGTATCAAAAATATTAGGAGTACAAAATTTCATCAAGGTCCTAGTGGTGATTATCATTTGTCATAAATTCTGACACCGAGTATAAACATTTTTCCATCAAGAAGGCTTTCAATTTAGTTTTAAAAGAGTGAGAGCTATAAATTAATATTTATTTTCAATCTTTATCAAACAATAATCTTCTCAAAAATCTTTTTTTTTTATTTAATCAAACAAGCTCTTTAGCTTTATTATTATTAGTATAGATAGATTAGGTGTTGAAGCTTAAGGTTGTTAACTAATGGTTTTATTACGACGCAAATTACAACGCGGGCTATGTCACGTAGTAAATTCTGCGAGGTAACTGCGTAACAAACTATCAGTAGCAAATACTTTCATTTTGACAGTTCAACAACATTCATTGCGTTATTTACGTTGTTGATCAGATAAATTTTTCGAACATATGAAGCAATGGATTAGCAATGTCCTTTAAAATGATTCTGGTGAGATTGATAGTATGTTACGCAATAAGCGCGCTGGTAAACATTTGATAAACCGCAGTTAATGAAAAGTAGGTTCCCAAAAAGTAGGTTAGTTTGAGTAAGAAATTTTAACAATTTATACACCGTTAAATTTTGATCGTTTTGATCCTTAAAAGGAGTCATTGTACTCATCATTATGAACAACTTTTACTACGGGACCAACCCTGAAATCGTGAAAAAAAATCAGTTGATCCATAGATTTATGTTCGCATAAATAAGTAATGTATGGATCAACAGATTTTTTTTCACGATTTCAGAGTTGGTCCCGTAGTAAAAGTTGTTCATAATGATGAGTACAATCACTCATTTTAAGGATTAAAACGATCAAAATTTAACGGTGTATATAACAATATTAACAACACATAGATACTATTACTTTCGGGTGCGGCTATCTTCATACATTTATTTGTCACTAGCTTCTGCCCGCGGCTTCGCCCGCGTGGATGTCGGAAATTATCCCACGGGAACGTGCTAACAGGATAAAATGTATGTGCTTCCCCAGAATGCCATCTATCTCGCGGGCCCTTTGTGGCTAATTACAGTAGAAAACCAATTGTGTCTCATTAGTGGTGATTAAGAGGGTACCTATATGATATCTTTACCTAAGTACCTACCTAATTTTAAAAAAAAACTCAATAACAGAAAATTAAATACCTACCTAAATAAACCTATTTCTGATGATAACTAATCTAAACTCAATAAATAAGCAAAATCCCTAAAAACTAATACATATCTATACGAATGACTAATCCTACCTAACAGTATTATAAAATAACCTACGGTCACTACGTACACTATCAAATATACTACCTATACTTTAAAATTAAAATCTATACCTACGACTCATATAAAAATAAACCTAAAGAACTCTAAAAACTAAAAGGAATAAAAATGAACTCCACTGCGGGTGACCCAACCTACGACAAACTTAGTATTTGCGGTTGGTACAGTACAGACAGTGGTAATCGGGTATAGGGATCGAACCGCAAAATTAAGTTTGTTTTTTATTGTATATACTTTTCCGGGATAAAAAGTACCCAGTGTGATGCCCAGGATATTAAAGAATAATTATACCAAGTTTCATCGTAATCGAACCGGTAGTTTTTGCGTGATGCCTGAACAAACAGACAGACAGACAGACAGACCGACAGACAGACAAAAATTTTTTTAATCACATTTTTGGGTTCGGTGTCGGTCTAGTAACACCCCCTGTAAATTATTTTTTTGATATTATCAATGTACAGAATTTTCACTTCTACAGATTTATTATAAGTATAGATTCTGACGATAAGATAATTTACTTCACCATAGAAAGGCTTAACTATACCTACTACCGTAAGAGAGTAATGCTTTCTAACTAGCACCCTCATTGCGTAACACCCTTTCAATTACAATTTTAATCATTTTGAAGGATATTGCTAATCCACGGCTTCATAAGTTGTCTGCTCAACAACATAAATAACGCAATGAATGTTGTTGAACTGTCAAATAGAATCCATTACTACTGAAAGTGTAATACGCAATTACCCCGCAGGGTCCTAAATAACTGACACTGCGCATCATCATCTGCCTAGCCTTTTCCCAACTATGTTGGGGTCGGCTTCCAGTCTAACCAGATTAAGCTGAATACTAGTATTTTACATGGAGCGACTGCCTATCTGACCTCCACAACCCAGTTACTGGGTAATACGAAACCCCTTGGTAAGACTGGTTGTCAGACTATCGGGCTTCTGACTACACGTAACGACTGTCAAAGATCCACGAATGACAGCCGGGACCAACGGATTAACGTGCTTTCCGGGGCACGGAGGGGTCTCGGTATATAAAGATGGTCACCCATCCACAGACCAACCGCGGCAAGCGTAGCTTAACCTGATCGATCGGCCTGTGCAGCTGTTATTATTTAGCCACGGGCCCCTCCAAAAATGACATAATTGTGAAATTATTACCACAGGTGCTGCTTAATGAAATGCAATGAAGTGAAATGTTATTTATGTAAGTAGATCTTTTAAGACAGACATTTTTTATAAGTCAGTAGGTATTTTGTTGGTCAATATTATAAAAGCTAAACGACGCGCGACGCCGGCATTTCCTAGTTGAGACTGACCCGTGAGAAGAAATGCCGAAACAAACTCAGAGGTCATTGTCTCTTTTAAAGTCCAAACATTATAATATTATTACGATTTCAGTCAATAAAGCAGAAAACTATTAAAAAAACTTGAGAGGTGTCAAGGGACACCCGGATGGAACGAAGTTCAAAGAGAGAGAGAGAGAGAGACATACAGAAACACGCGCACGCCACACGGCTTACAACTACCTATAGCAAAAAGTGTCGTTCCAACTTTTTTCCGTCTAGCCTCCTTTCGCAACGCGCGATAAGGAACTTCGTTCCAAAAACTTACCATAATGTCAGATTTTCGGATTGTCGCCTGTCACCTGTCGATTATCTGTATAACTAACTAAACTAAATAGGACCCCTGACGTCACCATCGAACTTGATAGGTATCTCATATCTCTCAGATACATAGCTATTATAAAATATTTATAGCATTATTTAGCAAAAGTGACGTGTCACAAGTGAAGTGTTGTGTCTGCATGAAGGTACACCTTCATGCAGACTAACAAACTCCCACGCAAAGAAATGTCCAAAACTAGCTAGTTTTGGACATTTCTTTGCGTGGGAGTTTGTTAGTCTGCATGAAGGTGTGGAGCAGGTATAATTTTAAACAACTTTAGTCTGGAGCCTCTTAATAATACCAAAACTACGGATAGGTAAAAACATTTACGATATTGTTATTATCCTGCAAAGGGTTTTTTTTTTGCGGCGGTTATGGTGAAACACAAAACACTGAATATTCTTCTGTAATATGCTTTGGGTGATGACTACGGATAAATTCAATTTTATGTTATTTAATAATATTTATTCATGTCATTGATTGTTTATGTAGTTACTTTAAATTATAAGTAATAAGTACTGTTTGTTTTATTTTATTACCTAAAGTACGAATCATTGGATCTGACATTTTATTTTATTTTATTTATTAGGGACAACAAACAGCAGTATATTAAATATTACACATGATTGGAGTACTAAAATAATAGAATTAATAAATACACTACCCACGACGTTATCCACAGATTACCATATAAAAAATACTTAGCATAGGTACTGATAATAATAACAGTAAGGGCAAACTTAAAGGTACTCAATGCAAAGGTAAAAGTATTACCTACTCGGGTTGTTATTAAATGTATCTCGGAGAACATAAAATAAAGTGAAAAAATCTAACAATATCTACATCATAATACTAGGGACAAATTTAAAGGTTTGGAATCAAATAAAATCAGCATGTAAAAAACAACATGGTGTCGGTACGTCCTTTTTGGGTAGCCACTGAAAATCAACGCAGTACTGGTGGGTCCCCCAATAGCACAGCATCATGCTGAGTGGAGTGCCTTCTTGTCACAGTCATGACGTGCAGCCGTCGACTATTTCTGCTTTGTGCACGTGTTTATAGGTAGATACTTTTTTTTTTTTTTTGAGGATGGGAAATCATCAAATGACTCCTCCCGCTCTGGGTGGAGCAGGAGGGAGTGTCAGACTCTTACTGACTAAAACCCACCCGTGTTCCTTCCTTAGCCCTTTATGTTCCAGGGCAGCGGTAAACCCTTTCGGATGTTCCCGCTACCCTGGCAGGCTTCGGCCCTATGGGGCCCCGTCTCTTTTGCTGACATCTCTTTGAGGCGCGCGTGGAACACGTACACGCCGTCCGGCACGGGATAGGTAGATACTTCGTTTTTATTTTTCCTTGTTATTAGAATTAATTACCTTTTTGTATGCACGTATTTCTGTGACAAATAAACCTATTTTCTTTCTTTCTACTTGATTCTCTAAAACCTTATTGAACGTTTACTGATCGCCTTTTTGTGATCCTCTAAAACTTTTTGCCTTTCTCGTGATGAAAGATTTTTAATAAAAGAGCCTTTAATAACTTTCAGACTTTTAATTTCACCCCGAACAAATGGGTTAGGTTTTAAATTAGTGCTAGAGCACATCACAAAAAGGCGGTCTAAAATTAGCGTATCGATTAAATATTTTTAGGAAACCAAAATGAGAATTATTTGGGGCTCATTTATTATAATTTATTCTAAAGTGTGTCCATTAATATTTTTTGGGAAATTAAAATGGGCAAGAAGGCTGCCAGGCGCAAATGGTATTGGATGGCTCACATCAGCCGTATGCGCGACGAGCACTGGGCAAAAATCTCCACACAATGGGTAGGTACCTGAAGATGAACGCCGCCGCCGAGGCCAGCCCAGAAAAAGATGGTGAGATGACCTGGACGCGCACCGCGAGGACTGGAGGACTCAAATATGTTGGGGTCGGCTCCTAATCTAACCGGATGCAGCTGAATACCAGTATTTTACATGGAGCGAATGCCTATCTGACCTCCACAACCAGTTACTAGGTAATACGATACCCTTTGGTAAGACTGGTTGTCAGACTTTCGGGCATCTGAAGACCCGTAACGACTGCCAAAGATCCATGAATGACAGCCTGGACCAACGGCTTAACGTGCTTTCCGAGGCACGGAGGGGTCTTAGTATGTAAAGATTGCCACCCAACCACGGACCAGCCGCGGCAAGCGTAGCTTAACCTGATCGGTTGTCCCGCGCTACTGTTATTACTTAGCCACAATTCTGTTACTATTGTGAAAAACTTACATCCCCCCATTTAAAGTCTTAAGGAATTAATTTTCAAAAATCCTTCCTTATTATTTATACAATATATTTAGTATATTTGACGTCCAATCAAAAAGTTTAACAATTTTAATATAAATCATTATTTTAATAACAAATATTTTTTTAATTATATATATTATTATGTATTATTTTATCAAGAAAAACTTTTTCAGATCGAGAAAAATGTTCTCCATTTGAATGTGGATTTGACACTAAATCTTCAGCACGAATTCCATTATCAAAACCTTTTTTTTAAATTACTGTAGTTTTTTAAATTTTTGATGTAGATATTGCTCTTATTTTCCCTATTATTCCCTTATTTAAATGAATAAATTCATCACTTTCCTTATTTACAACTCTTATTTAGGATCTCTGGTGCGCAATTTCATGTTTTAAGCTGTGCGTTGTCTGTCAGTGAGGTTAATATATAGCTATTTATCCCGTATTGTTGCACCTGCCATGTGTGTATGCATCACCCTAAGGTTTACTGGTAGAAAATGGCTCAGGCATTAAGTCCGCCTTTGCACAGTATTTTTTTACTTGTGCATAAAGTTTTAATAAATAATCAGTTTTTATGAGGTAGATGGAGATTTCACAACACAGATGGTTTTATACTCTACATTTTGTGTACCACAAAATCAAAATAAGCAATTAGAAATTAATGTTAACACCAACTATACAACCCCAATCTCTTCAAGGCGAGAGTGAATAGGCTTCTTCTGGGCAAGCTCGTTCCACCGTAGATCTCATCCCTGCCTTTGGGCTGGATTGAGGTCAAGAGTGAGCCCATTGTCAATAAAAAAAATTAAAAAAAACTATGGATAAAATAACACAAAAAATAGAGAGATCGTGGCAGATTACATATTCTCCGACCTCTGGCCTCGTTGAGTAATTTGATAAACAAAATGCTAATCTACTATCTAACAAACTCCAAGACTAAAGTCAAGGCGTGAATGAGTCATTAGAAGATAATGTGTCGACCTGTGATTATGACCTCTCTCTGATTGGTTTACTTACGAGTGTGTTTACAAGTTAGCGCCGTCATTTGTGTGGGTTTCCGCGGATTAGGATACCAGCCAAGTTTTGTCTGAATCGCATAATCAGCCAATAATGTTCCCAGAATTCGAAAACAGACGGGCGCTTTACTTTGTGTAAATTCACATCACCACGGATCTCACAACGGTGAAGGAAAACCTCGTGAGGAAGCCAGCATGTCGTAGAACCAAAAATTCTAAGACATATGACATCCACTAACGCGTGGTATAATACTACTACCTCCACAGAGAAGAGGCCTGTGTCCCAGCAGTGGGAACATTGCCTTTTTTTGTTGCATTGCAACTGCTGGGACACAAGCCTCCCCTTCACCGTTTTGAGGGAATACCTGAGCTGCTATTCCAGTATTTTTAAGAACAATCACATTCTAAGCTTGGTCTCAATCTGTTAATGAAAACCTCTACTTTACATTTTTGACAAGTTTTTGACATGACATTGATTGACGGTGTGTTGAGTGAGATGGTGACTTAAGTTTAAAAATTTAAAACAACGGGTTTTGCATTCAGAAGGCCAATTCTTATTCTCGTAATTTAAATCGTTCAAAATCCAGTCGCAGTCTCATATCGGCGACAAACAAATGTCAAAAACTTGTCAAAATGTAGGACAATTAGAGGGATTTTTTACAGATTGAGACTGAGATCAGACTGTGAACGTTCTTAAAATTACAAGAATTACCCCTCTGATTTGTCAGAAAGAAGAAGAAGATTAAAGAAAAAAGATGCGTAACAGTTGCATTTACAAATGGCGGCACTAATAACAGACAATAGAAGGAACAAACGTAGACCCAGTCAGGGAAAAATAATTGTTAAGCCAATTGACACTCTATGTCAATTTGCCGTTTGCCATTTCATACCACTGTCAAAGAACGACATTTGTGATTTTAATGTATGGATAACTAGCAGCGCCCCGCGGTTTTAATCTTTAAAATAACGGTTATATCGATAATAAGTTTCGATCCCGTGGGAATATTGGGATAAAAAATATTCTATGTGTTAATCCTGGTTATAAGCTATCTGTGTGCTAAATTTCATCCAAATCCGTTGTGGAGTTTTTGCGTGAAAGATTAACAAACATCCATCCATCCTCCAAACTTTTGCGTTTATAATATTGTAGTAGGAAGTAGAATAGGATGATATAGGTGTATAGTCCGCACCACATAACGCTGGCAGAAATAGTCGACATCAGCTCAGTTACGAAAGAGAAAAACAAAAAAGTTGGTAGTCAATTTCCCTGACTTCATAAGTTTCTAACACGAAGATACTATTTTTAGAATTGACTATTTGACTCCATAGGTGAACGGCACAAAGGACACCACATTCAGCCGCTTAGAAGTTCTTAAGATCCTGATTTTTCTGACCCCAAAACCCTTCCCGCAAAATTTCCTCATGAAAGTGCGTTGTATGTTTAATTTATATTATACTAAACTTAATTAAAAGCGACGACAATTAATTAAGAATTATTGCTCATTTCGTGAGGAGCCGGATATTATACACGTGTAAATAATTAAGCGTAATTAGAGTCTAGAGAAGAAATTATATCGTTGGAGTATTAACATTTAGTAAACTGTACAAGATAATTATTTTATCCGCTCTCAACACACTACAAAAAATAAAGGTAAGTAATTATATTTTTACAGAGTTTCAGGTTTAATAAGCTTCTCTTTACACAGCAATTTCGAGATATACACAGTAATTTAAAAAACAACTACGGGTATTAAGCGATGTTATATTATGGCACCCACGCCATCGCCCACTCAGATATACGCTCAACAAAGAGAACTCTACATTTTAAACATCATTCTAAAATATCATATTTTAAGTTGAACATGTTTCATTTTGTTTTATACAAGAACGCAGTAAATTCCATTCGTTATTTTAAAGATTAATACCAATTAAGGGCAAGTACGGATGTCGACGTGTACATGTCCCACTCATTACGTAACTCCCACCTACCGACGCGGATTGATTTTTGTTACCATCGCTCTGTCACACCACGCATGCGCGAAAACCTAACACACACACCCTTAACAAACTGCCACACATTGACGCACCCTCCAACTTTACCAAACATAGAATTTCGACTCTAGGAAGATAAGATAAGGCAGAAAATTGACTGGTGTTGTGAACAGTTGGTATTTTTAGACAATACGTGCCTATTATGGCGAGTACCGACGCGCCCTCTCCCATACAAATCGGGAAACCTCGCCGCGGAAGGTTTTCCACTTTCTGTCTATATTTTCTGAAAAATATCCACATTCAACATCACAGTTTCGGCGTCTTTTTACACTAGTTCGTACATCAAATCACTGTGTGTGTTCATGGGGTTGGATTTATTGTGAAATAGGCGTTTTTTATCAGGAAAGGTGTGACTAAAAATAGATCACTGCCCGATATACTTGTAGGGAAATCTAGTGAGAGCTTTCCATTCATAAATTACATTCATTTGGTGTCGGGCAGTGAAGTAATACAGTTGGGAGTCGCGATTTAACTGGTGAATGTAATCGTTCGGTGTTAAGGTTGAAGTGCTCACGGGGATCGATAAACGGGCCACTGCCTGAGTTCATCTTTGCAGAAGTCACACCGGACCGAAGAGAAAAATGTAAGTTTTTATCCATTTTACCATCAAACAAATTCCAATAAGTCTCACACATTTTCATCTGTGTTTAAATAATTGTGAGTGCATTCAAAATTGATGACGCTGTCATTTTGTAGTTCGTTTCGTGAACCGTTCGATAGAAGGACGCTCAACAATGACTTATAGATTTTATAGATATGCAACCTTCTTGTGGCTTCTACGTTTGCGATATTTTATAGCTTTTTTTATTGAAACAAATGAAGAATTAGAATGATTTTATCGAGTGTTTTTATAAACTGTATTATGAATTAAAGCCTGCATTCAATCCAGCCAGTGTCGGTTTTTTTTTACTCATGGCTGCTAATGCAAATGGTCAGCATACTTCTACAGCATGGTACTACGTTGGTTGCTCATCCAATCATTTTATTTTTAAGTAACCATTGGAGAAGCTTGTTTATGGTCATCAACTGCGCCTTATTTTTCTGGTGCACGGATTTAAATTCTCTTCTTGCGTGATATGACCAATACAGTTTTATCATCATGATTGTCATTCGGCCGAAGGACTGCTAGACATAGGCCTCCTCCAAAAATGGCCACAATTGCACTAATAATACACAGTGTAATTTACTGTTCTGTTAGCCAGCATCATCCCACAGCTGGGCAAAGGCCTTTCCCCAGGGTATTCAGTATAACTAACCAGGCTTCGGAAAAGCTTTGGTCAATCATCATGTTTCTATAAATGAATAGGCGGAGGGGCTCGTGGCTACATGGTAACATCTGCACGGCTCGATCTTCAAGTTTTAGCAACGCTTGCTGAGGTCGGTTTGTGGATGGGCGACCACGAGACCCCTCCATGCCACAGTAAGCACGTTAAGCAAATGGTTCCGGCTGTCAATCGTAGATCTGTGATAGTCGTTACGGGTACTCAGAAGCCCGAAAGTCTGACAACCAGTCTTGCCAAAGGAATATCGTATTACCAATGGTAACTGGATTGTGGAGGTCAGATAGGCAGTCGCCCTGTGTAATGTACTAGTATTCAGCTGCTTCCGGTTAGACTAGAATCCCATCCCAACATACTAGTTACATAGGAGGATGAGCAGCTGCAACTGCATACTGAAGTAGACAAGAGGACTGCACCTGCCATTTACTTGATTTGATGCCTACCTGGTGTAATTGCTGTGGTAATTAAGTACGCAAACAAACTAAACGCAAGTAAAATATAAAGTTTACAAAATTACCTGTTATCAAAATGACAATGCAAAGTTCCAGTGAAATATTAACACTTATTTTAACCCAATCTAATACAAAATTAACGATATTATCCTACTTTCTTGATCAGGAAACAGGCCTTAAAAACAAAGAAATTAAATATTTAAGATTAAAGTTACAAGAACAAATCAAAGTAGCTGTTAGCTGGAGCACAGGACTAAAAAACAAATCCTTCTTCTCCTTTTTTTGGTATTGTTCGTCGAATCGTTGAGCTGCCTTAAGTTTTGAGTTGAGCTGCTCGATTTCTGACAAATGCGTGCACTGACTGGACAGGTCCTCTCAGTCTGTGTGGTTCTTTCCTCAAAAGACCATCTCAGACATCGATCTACATGGTCTTCACATGATCTGACCAAGATTATGTCTGGACTTTAAAAGAGACTGTAACCTCTGAGTTTGTTTCGATCTTTATTCTCAGACTAGTCAGATAGGAAACGCCGTCCTCATCTACTTTTTAAAATATGATTGACGTGTAAAAGTGTTTGTACAGACGCCAGCAGGTCAAGCTACCCGAAACTGTCAAATTTTCTCAATCAATCTTGAACCTTAACGCTTCAGCGATAAAGTTGAAAATCTATTAAAGAAATTTGACAGATTGGAGTAGCTTGATGTGCTGGCATCTGTACAAACCTTCTTACAAAATAAAACCATTTATCATTATCATTTATAAAACAACATCGCGACCTAACTAACCTAACTTAAGTACCTAATTTAGATAATATCTGAATATTTTACAGACATTTGGGCTCGTCCTACAGAAATTACTGTCAACAAGTCTGTCATTTAGGTCATCTTTAAGATTAAATTTTGTCCAAAACAGAGCTACCATGTTTGTAGCACTTTTTTGGAGGAACTTAAGGAGTATGGTGATAGAATACCTACTTTCTTGGATAAACCCTGTCCTGAAGATGAGGGTTCCTGTCCTGCATTGCTGTGTACCAGAATCTGTGAATCTAGTTTTGAAGATAAAGGTGGTCCTTTATCTTTTCTGTGAACCATTTTAAAATAACATGAACATAAGTGGATATTCTGAACTTTCCTTACAGACACAGGAATGATACGAAGAGAATGACGTATGTCGACATGACCGCGAAGCAAAACTAAATTCAACACAAGAAATAATAAAGCAACAGGGCAGGCCATTCAACAATTAAGTTCAAAGTCCAAGAAAAAAAAATGAAAATTGCTTTTGGAAAACCCCAATACTACAACGTCACAGATCCAACCCTAGAACGCGCACGTACTGCCAACGTCATCAGAAAGTCAGTAATACGCCCTGATTGGCCAAGCCTGCACAATAGCTAGATACATTAAAATTTCAAAGCACGAACGTACTGAAGTAAAGTAGCTAACATGCGGGCTTAATCGACGTAGAAATCTTTCCCCGTGGATTGTGTTGCGAAAGTACATCGGCAGTTTAGGTTTTGAACGACCGCTGACTGTCAGCTGTGATGTTTTGCGACGTAGATATGATGGTGTTTTGTTTCAACGCTTCTTTTTTGGAACGAAGTTCCTTATCGCGCGTTGTGAAAGGGGGCTAGACGGATAAAATTAAGACCAAAAGTTGGAACGACACTTTTTGCTATAGTTGTAAGCCGTGCGGCGTGCGCGTGTTTCTCTGTCTGTCTCTCTCTCTCTCTTATAGAAAGCAAGCCAGTTATACTTCGTTCCATCCGGGTGTCCCTTGACACCTCTCAAGTTTCTTTTTTACTTTTGTTCTTACTGCCAGTTTGGGGGATGGTAATTTATTAAGTTCTTACTGGGCCTTCAGTGGCCTAGGTTAGTTATTTATATTAAAATTTCACTTTAACTATCTATTTTATTTTATTTAGAGATAAAAAACAGGCGTACAATTAAATTTTATCTTACTAACTAAACAAAATACATAGGTACTATACTACTAGCAACATTATCCATTTATTACTAATTTGTTGATTGTTAATGCTACGTGAGATAAAAAAAACAGAATACATGAGCGAAAGATTAAATGATTGATTGATTGAATGGATGCTTTCTAATAACGAAATTTAGAAAAAGGAAAAAAAATATATACAGCGTGGCGCTTTAATGGCGACATTAATTTAACACACGTATACGGTTTTGCGTTGTAGTTTTATGAATATATTTTAATTTAATTAAATATTAATATTTATTTATTTATTAACCATTTTATGAAATAGCATCTTAGAGCAACCTGACTTAAAAAACTGTAGCGCAGGGGTCATTTGCCGGGGTCACGGATCATAACATCGCATCAATGTAATTAAAACAATTAACGAGGAAAGAGAAGGTGAATTGAAGGAAAGAGAGAGAGCCGTATGTCGGCGCGCGGCGCAGGTGGAAGTTTTCAAGTTACTATTTTTTTTTATGTTGTTATAATTTTTATGATTACTGGCCACTAGCCCTACCCGTGTGTTAAATTAATGTCGCCATTGTAGCGCCACGTTGTATAAAAAATACAACACTTAATAATTTATAAAGCTAAGATATACATACATATACATAAACTATACATCTACATACATACAAAAAAATAATACTGAAGTATCTATTTGTAATGTCAAAATAACAGCTTTTTATATACTTTCGTATGCATTTTATATCCAGATAGCTGATGTTATAAGGAGTAACTTTTATTTTAGAAAAAGAATTATGGTTCTTTGCAAAAAAAATTAAACCCATGAAATCCAAATTCTTTTCCGACATGGACGCTAATGAAGCCTTCAAAAGAATTTTACAACAATGTGTTCAATTGATGCACAAACTGACTTCTTATATTTTTTCAACTTGATTGTCGACCAAAAGCTGCAGTTTTGGAGACTGAACACTTAAAACCAAATTTTCTGCATTCGTGGAAACAAGCAAGCGCATCAGTATGCTTCTATTTCTTGATGAGAAGAGACTTTATCCTCGCAGTAAGAAAACTCTAGACTTATTTCATTACAATGTTTTCTTTATTAAACAAAGAATAATATTCTACTTTTCAACCTAGCAACAGAATGGCAACAGGCCCACAAGTACCTCCCTCATTTAATACGACATTTGATCCTAATTGCTAAGCCTGACTGATCTGAAGGTCGCCTTTGACCTATTGTCATGAACTTGCTAACTTAATATAATAAATGTTGCAGGGGAAGGGTTATGTACGGTAAAATAAACATCTCGCTAAAATAAACGACGACATTTTAAACCGTGTTGACCAGTTAAAAGGTCATTTCAGATTCTCTTGGACCTTCGAAATAGCTAAATTTTAATAGGGTCAGGGTTGTATCTTGTACGATAGTTAACATAGTGCCAGTTCTTCTTTTTTTTTCGTGTCGCTGGCACGACTGTATTTTAGATAGAAAGAAAGAAAGAAAAAGAAAGAAAGAAAAGAAAGAAAGAAAGAAAATCGAAGTAGATCTTGTTGGCCCAAAACTTCACCATTTCCACGGTGTCGTCGATGGTAGTGCAGATGTCACTTTGATTGCATGTTTTGGGACACAGGGCAGGGTAGGAGGTGGAGCCTGGTTTGCGACATACTCGTAGCTCCATAATCATACCCTACTGCTGTTCTGTCGAGGTTGCCCCAGCTTACCCGCCGATCGATTCTGTAAAAATCTCACCGTGAAAAGTTAGGTGAAGTGAGCTTAGAGTGAGCTGTCAATAGTGTCAATCCCTAGCATTAGTTGGAATGACAGCTCACTTCACGCTCGCTTCACTTAAGTTTTCACGGTGAGATGGTTACAGAATCGCACTACAGCCGATCGATTCTGTAAAAATCTCACCGTGAATAGTTAGGTGAAGTGAGCTTAGAGTGAGCTGTCAATAATGTCAATCCCTAGCATTAGTTGGAATGACAGCTCACTCCACGCTCACTTCACCTAAGTTTTCACGGTGAGATGGTTACAGAATCGCACTACAGGTTGTACAGTGCTAGTGACAATAGGTATATGTTCCTTATGTTGTTAGTGTAATGATTGTTCGTTGGTTGGTTGGTTGTTGGTTGTAGTAATGGTTTTTCAAATAATAAGAAGAAGTGGAGATCAGAATATGAAGTGTTCTGAATTTGTGTTGAAATTCGGAAAAAAATTGTCAGTTAAAAGACTTTTACACTGTCTTGATTTTACTGATATTAATTACATATACAAGGGGCAATTCTCGTAATTTTAAGAACGTTCACAGTCTGATCTCAGTCAGTAATTTCCATACATTTTGACAAGTTTTTGACATTTGTGTGTCGATGATGAGATTGCGACTAGATTTTGAACGTTTTAAATTACGAGAATTGGCCTTCTGATCTCGTGGCTAAATAATAACAGCCGCACGGGTCGGTTGAAGGTTGAGCTACGCTTGTCGCAGTCGGTTCGTGGATGGGTGACCATCCATTACATATCGATATCTACGAGAAGCACGTTAGGCCATTGGTCGCGGCTGTCATTCGTAGATCTTTGACAGTCGTTACGGGTATCAGCCCAAAAGTCTGACCAACCAGTCTTAAGAAGAAGTCTCAGCAATTTAAATAGTGTGGATGATGATGCCCTTGGTCTGGTTTTCGCAAGTGCGACTGCTGAGCATGGATTCCTGGGTTCGATTCCCGAGTCGGGCAATGAGTTCCATTGGGAATTTCTTAGTAATAGCCCGGAGTTTGGAAGTTGGTGTTGTGGTACGCCCGTGCCTCGGAAAGCATTTAAAGCCGTTGGTCCTTCGCCTGATCTCTCCCCGGTCGTGTCGGATTGCCGTCCCATCGGACTATGAGAGTAAAGGAACAGAGTGCACCTGTGTTTACGCACACACTTGTTCACTATAATACCTCCCGCGTATGTACCTGGCTAATCTCCGCTGAGATTGGTCACCGTGACCAAAATCGGTCGGGAGTCTATAGGTAATATGATGTCATACACCAGTATGTGATAGTATTTTAGCCAATTCGATAGCTCACAAAGAAAGCATGTTTTTCTACCGTCTAGACATAGCTACTGTTTCACTAATAGAGCTATTTAGCCAAATATTGATCGACTAAGTGATACAAGCGCATGGGTCATTGTCCTCACTTAGTCGCTACTCATGCAAAAGTTATTTTTAGGGTTCCATACCCAAAAGGTGCCAACGGGGCCCTATTACTAATTAAGTCGGAGTGACGGACCGCTCCATCTGTAACAGGGCTGTATCTTTTGAACCGTAATAGGTAGACACTTAAAATTATCACAGGGTGGGTACCTACTTCTTTGGCAGCTATAATAACAAATAATAAAACTATAGCAAAAAGTGTCGTTCCAACTTTTGGTCTTAATTTTTTCCGTCTAGCCTCCTTTCGCAACGCGCGATAAGGAACTTCGTTCCAATAAAAATAAGAACTTGAGAGGTGTCAAGGGACACCCGGATGGAACGAAGTTCAAAGAGAGAGAGACAGACAGAGAAACACGCGCACGCCGCACGGCTTACAACTACCTATAACAAAAAGTGTCGTTCCAACTTTTGGTCTTAATTTTTTCCGTCTAGCCTCCTTTCGCAACGCGCGATAAGGAACTTCGTTCCAAAATAAAGTTAAAAATTAAATGGGTTAAAAGTCAAGAGTTCCTGGAAGGATTTGGGTGAGGTTTTTTGTTAATTTGCCCAACAGTGGGACAGTATGGTCTAATAAAAAAATATATAAAAAAGTCAAGACATTCCTTCGTGTCCGACTCGCACTTGGTCGCTCTTTTTAGGGTTACGTCATGTCTGTCTGTCTGTCTGTCTGTCTGTCCGTCCGTATGTCACAGCCGCTTTTTTCCGAAACTATAGGAGCTATACTGTTGAAACTTGGTAAGTAGATGTATTCTGTGAACCGCATTAAGATTTTCACACAAAAATAGAAAAAAAACTATAAATTTTGGGGGTCCCCATACTTAGAACTGAAACTCAAATTTTTTTTTTTCCATCAAACCCATACGTGTGGGGTATCTATGGATAGGTCTTCAAAAATGATATTGAGGTTTCTAATATCATTTTTTTCTAAACTGAATAGTTTGCGCGAGAGACACTTCCAAAGTGGTAAAATGTGTGTCCCCCCCCCCTGTAACTTCTAAAATAAGAGAATGATAAAACTAAAAAAAATATATGATGTACATTACCATATAAACTTCCACCGAAAATTGGTTTGAACGAGATCTAGTGAGTAGTTTTTTTTTTATACGTCATAAATCGTAACGTAACGGAACCCTTCATGGGCGAGTCCGACTCGCACTTGGCCGGTTTTTTTAAGGTTAATTAAAAGTCTTCATGAATCAGTGAATGTTTATGGAGTGAACAACCAAAATAAGATGAAGAATAATCAATAAAATCAACTTTAGTCGGGACATGAACCGAACCAAGACGTAGTAGGTACCTATACTATATGTTTTTTTTTTTCGAAAATGGCATCTTGCAGTTAAACCTTGAGGTGGTTGTCTGCTTAACCGGGCTTACCTGTGGATATGTCAATAAATTTAGTCCTCCAGACAGGGCTTAAAAAACTTAAAAATTAAGCGACTAAACGCTAAGGGCACCCTCTGTGGGGTACGGACCTCGGCTTAGGGTGTCGCTGGGAGCATAGCAAGGGACAGGATGGATCGGAATTATGTAATTAAATTAAATTGTTTGTTTATAAATAGGACATCGTTATTACTTTTAGACCTCATATATAAAAAAAAATATAATAAGCTAGATGAAGTTGTCTTTTTTGCTGTATGACCCCTGAAAAGAAATGGCGAGACAAACTCATGGGTCAAAGTCTCTTTTAAAGTCCAAACATAATCTTAGTCAGATCATGTAGATTAGTGTCTAAAATGATCTTTTGATGAAAGAACTACCAACAGATTTGAGTGGACCTGTCTAGTTAGATCAAACAATATGTCAGTAATCGTGTAGCTCAGAAGTTAAGGGGCTCAACGACTCGACGCACAAAGTCAAAGAAAAGACGTTCGGATAGGCCGCATAAAGTGTAGTATTGTCATCAAAATATTCCAAGCCTTCCCACCAGAAACAGTAGCAGAATTTGATATCGAAAAAAAAGGAAATATGTTTCTTTGCAGTACTTAAACATGACGCAGAGAAAGAACCCAAACCAAAAAAAAACCCAAATCAAAATCCACAAAACTACCAAATCTACCTGCTATTAGGTAGGTATCCTGTTCCACATTGCATGTCACAAAGGGTCAGACAATGGGTTCGTCCATTCACCTCTTATTCACCAGTGACGGTCGTTAGTCTCGCATATTTGAGGGGTGACATTATCGATCGTATTCATTCATTTTAGCCAAAGGACGTCTAGTGCTGGACATAGGGCCCAAGTACCGCCACTTTAGCCACTTCGACCGGTTCTCTGCTCCCGCATCCAGCAGAACCCTGTGGCCTTCACAAGGTCATCGCCCCAATTTGTGGGGAGGCCTTCCAACACTATGTCTCAATCGATTGTATGGTGGATTAAACGCAATGGTAAATTAATACTTCTTGGCTAAGAAGATGGATGAATTTTGTGAGGAAATGATATGAAAGAGAAGGGAGTGAATGTTGAGTGACGGTTGACAGGAGAGAATGGAAGAAGAAAACGTGTTGCGCCGACCACAAGTACCATAGGACGAAGGCAGGAAGATGATGATGATGATGATGGGCTAAGAACTTTTTACTATTTTTTTTTTTTGTTTTATCAGTTATGTACAAAGGTGGTGCTTATTTTATAAGAAATCTCTTCCAGCATACCTGCGATAGAACAATAGATAGAGAGATTGTAGACAGCGTGTGAAAGAGTAAAGAAGACAAAAAACATACATAAAATCATAAACAATTCACTTAATAAAACTAAACAAATATTAGGACAATATACTTACTCGTACATACATACAAATAAACATACATACTTCTAAAATAAATATCACTAGAATGTTAATAATTTATTTATTTATTTTATTATTTATGTACACACAGTAAAATTCATATAGATATAACATAATCATACTAGGATCTTACTAATTATAATTTTTTCTCAATTTAATACTACTAGACCACTACAATCAATGAAAAAAACGTTTTTATAATAAAAAGTGGCCAAGTGCGAATCGGACTTGCACACGGATTCCGTCTCAAGTGTTCCGTACCACCGTACAATATTTAACACTATATCTTGTTTTTAAATGCTTAAGTAAAAGGAGAATTTCTTTTCTCGGACTCCCTTTAAATTTTTCTTATCTTATTTTTATTATTTGTTGTTAGCGGCCATAGTAGTACATACTCTGTGAAGATTTCAGGTGTCTACCTATTACGGTTCAATAGATACACACAGCCCTGTGACAGACGGTCGGACGGTAGTACGGAGGAATGAACGGACAGTGGAGCTTTAGTAATAGCCCTTTGGCACCCTTTGGAAATGGAACCCAGAAACGAGTTTCTCAAAACATTCGCAGAAACGCTAAGTTATACCGGCACAAAAAACAACTGTCAATTCGTATATTTAGCCCAGCATGCTTGTATAATATAGGTCAGTGGCTAAACCTCAACTAATGTCTCACTCCCCTATCTAGTCCCAATAGGCTATTTTCCTAAAAAAAAATCTAATTAGTCCGTCAGTTAGATTATCAAAAAATATTGGACCCGTATTTTTTCTTTTGTCAATTATGTAAAAAATGATGAAGATATCACCCGTTAAAGTTCCGCGTGACGTCACTTGCTTGCGACACTTTTGCAAGCAAGTGACGTCACGACCCCCACTCCCAAATTTTGACGCGTTTTATCCTTGTCATTTTTTGTTTGATTGACAAAAGAAAAAATACGTGTCCATTATTTTTCGATAATCTAACTGACGGACGAAATATAATTTTTTTTTTACCCAGGCAACTACCCTATTTCGTCAGAGCCTGCCACAAACACATTATTAATTAAATACAAACAACATTTAGGACAACAAACCCACAGTTAATAAAAGTTTCATCCAAAAACGTGGTTCCCAAAGTTTTGAAAGGTTCTAATCACGAAATAATCACAAACCTGTTGAGACAAGTTTGTTGTTAGGACTGTAGCGAACTGGGGGGAAGTTGTGACAATGGCTTTGTTCTGATCTGACTTCAATCGTGGCCTGAAAAGATGGCCTTTGACTGTGTACACAGTGGCACTTAGAATTTAACAAATCACTGAACGTACTTATTGCTACATTCGATGATCTTTAAAAAAAAATGTTTTTAAAGACAGACATGTAATTGGAAATAGGTTTTTTAACACTACTATCGTTAGGAGTGAACTGACAGAAATCGTCACGTAACGTAAAAGCATTCTGCCCGAAAAGATCAGTTTCTAGTGAAAAAATTACAGTATTTAAACAAAAACTTTTGACACTTGATACTTGTGACGATACTAGATGGCGCTGTATTAATACTTATTATACAGCGAAAGGAACTTCGTTCCTTGTTAACTGGATGTGCCACGAAACCAATAATTGATCAAAAAGCTTAGTTTGCAAAATTTAACCATTAATTACTATGTTTAAAATAACTATTTGTTTCTTTTGCATAACAAGCAGCACTCGTAACTAACTTTATAATAGGAAATTCTCAACAATATAAAAGCAAACTGTGTTGCAAATTTTCTCAATGTAGGTCACAGAGTCACAGTTCTACGAAGGGAATTCAATTCAGGAATTTAATGCGAGCTTTGAGAAACACTGTTGCATAAATTCATGAATACAGTAAAATCTGACAGATAACAAAAATAAAATATTTATGGGATTTAAATTACTTAATCAGTTAATCCTTCCGTACAAGGGATGATGTCAGAAAAACATGTAAGCTCTAAGCGGAACAATAGACATTTATCAGAGAGATTTTCTAATGAGCAGCATATTACAATGATGGTACATACTTGAACCCAAGCCTTCATCCTATTGGGGTAGGCAGAAACTATAGAACGTCACCTGCTACGATCCTTACATGCTCCTATTGCTTCGTTATTATTCGTTAATTCGTTTACGTTCTATATCTCGTAATTTAAAACGTTCAAAATCTAGTCGCAGTCTCATCTCAGCGACAAAAAAATGTCAAAATGTAGGGAAAGTAGAAGTATTTTTTGACAGATTGACACTGAGATCAGACTGAACGGTCTTAAAATTACGAGAATTGTCCCTCTGGTCATACCCGCACGTCGCGTCGGATGCAATTACTACGCAGCTGACCTTTCTGAAGAACATCACCAAAGGTCACTATTACGTCCTTGTCCGTCCCCTCCCGACGTTTGAACTCAAATCTGCCTTGTAAATACCTTTTGTCAGTCGTCTTTCATTCATCCTCAAATATGTTAATCGAGAAAAGTGATATCTTCTTAATATATATAAATTACGTGTCACGTTGTTTGTCCGCGATGGACACCTAAACTACTTAACCGATTTTAATCAAATTTGTACACCGTGTGCAGTTTGGTCCAACTTGAAAGATAGGATAGCTTACATCTCAATTTATGATCGCAATATTATATAATTGCAAATAATTTGTCTATTATTTGACAGTCACAATTATCTGTTAGGTCCAAACGATTCTAACAGATGATGATATCTGTTGACTGAATTGAGTAAGTATTTAATAGATGGCGCTATGTCAAACTTCCAAACGTTTCATATAACCTACAAATATAGCATTACTTTATATATCTATATAAATAAAAATCAATTGCTGTTCGTAGTTTGTCTGGCTAAAACTCGAGAACGGCTGGACCGATTTAGCTGATTTTGGTTTTGAAATGTTTGTCGTAGTCCAGGGAAGGTTTAAACGATGAGAAAATATGGAAAAATTGTTCCTCGCAATTTTTCCATATTTTTATAAGCCCAGTAAGGACCAGGCCCGGGTCGACGGCGCGTTGTGTTCCACGCGCGCCTCAAAGAGATGTCAGCACGAACTGACGGGGTCCGTTAGGGCCGATGCCTGCCAGGGCCGCGGGTTGTTCGAAAGAGATACCGTGGCCCCTGGCACAGGCAACTGAAGGAACACGGGTGGGTTTTAGTCAGTAAAGGTCTGACACGCCCTTCCGCTCAGCCCTTCCCACCAAAAAAAAAGATAATGCTAATTTCTTACATCGGACTTTCAACTTTATATCTAATAGATCACATTTACGAAATATTTAGAGGATATATATATATTTTTTTTTATTTATTTACCATTTATAAAAAAGAATACAAGATTATTCACAAAAAATAGCAACCAGAAACCACTAAGGTTTAAACTTGTGCTATCACGAGTCTATCTCAATGTCAAACTATACAATGAAACATTTTATAAGTATGCGTCATTGTCCATACAATTAATAACATCATTAGGTCTTTAAATACTCGCAGTTACAATCATTCCTACATAATACTTAAGTAATATTATATTGCTTAACCCTTTTGTACAAAGGATGACGGCAGGAAAAATTTCACTTTTGTCAACCATAAAGTAAGGTAAAAGAGAAAAGTATTAAAGCAATGTGTGTTTCATTAGCAGACGTTTGAGAAACAGGTTGTATAGTTCACTCATCCTCCATAGAAAAGGGAGGATCCTTCGACCAGAAGGGTGTCGTGTATGGTGGGCTACTGCCCGACGAACGATATCGGGATGTTGTATATAATACATATCACGTTATATATTAACTAGCGTATAATGCTAGTTGCGCGGTAAACTCTGCTTGCGCGATGCAGAATTTTGCATGACGTCCGTTGAAATGTAGATGCCGCCACAAGCTTAGGAATAAATTAAAATTAACGTAAAGAACTTGAAATGATAATAATTTTAAAGATAATAATTGTGTGAAGAGTAAATCATAGCATGGAAAACAGTAGATAATATTTTGGTGATATCGTATATTACTTTATAATAATAAACTACTATTTTCCGTACCTCTGTTGGTAGGGGCTGTCATTCTTTGACAGTCGTTATGGTTCGTCAGAAGCCCGAAAGTTTGACAACCAGTCTTAGCAAGGGGTATCGTATTACCCAGTAACTGGGTTGTGGAGGTCAGATAGGCAGTCGCTCCCTAAAAAAATGCTCGTATTCAGCTGCATCCGGTTAGACTGGAAGACGACCCCAACATCGTTGGGTAAAGGTTAGGCAAATGATGAATTGTGTGAAGAGTAAATCATAGCACGGAAAACAGTAGGTATAATAAATTATGTTTCTTTTAACCTGACCTGAAATGACCTTTTTGCCTCACCACACTTATTTCAATACCATCTTGGTTAATTATATTACACAGCAATTCAGCAATACAATTAGATCAATGTCAAGAGCAGAAACGCTTGCGATTATAGATTCTCACACCATCATCATTTATGTACATTCAAACCTGATTAATATTCCAACAAGTTGAGGGATAATTAAACCCTTTGGAAGTGGTAATTCCTATGATGAAATAACTTTATACTGATCGATATGGAAGTATGACAGGGACAGATAGAGGGAAGTTATGCTATTATAAGTGGTGTACAGTCACGAACTCCAATATGTCAACACTTGGCAACTTTCAATTTCCATTTTTTCGTGAAATAACGAATGCAACGTTGAAATACGACCTGAGGATGCTCTCGTTGGGCAGCTGGATCAAGGGCTTGATTCAGAAAGCGGTACTTCTGGACACGGCTCGCATTGTCAGGAGGTTCCTCTCTCTGGAGCCCTGACCGCCGGTAGCTTGGACCCCGTTCCCGATCACATAAACCTATGGGTTCGAAAATGCTATGTTCATAAGAACATAAAATTTCATTTCAAAATAAAGGAGTAAATCGCTTTAGAATAAAGCCGAGTGTATACATACTTTTGCTCGTGACTGTACTTACCGTGTTATAAAATTGACGCTTTCGATAATAAGGAAAGAAAAATATTTATTGGAATTCGCACAGGAATAATAAACATAATTAATAATCGTCTGACTTTAGGGTAATTTCTGAAATTGCTGTATGTATTACTAGTGTGTTGTGCGAGAGGGGCTCGTGGCTAAATAATAATAGACGTGCGGGTCGATTGAGGGCTACGCTTGCCGCAGTCAGTTCCTGGATGGGTACCCATCCTTCCCTCCGTGCTTTGAAAAGCACGTTAAGCCGTTGAACCCAGCCGTCATTCGTAGATCTTTAACAATCATTACGGGTATTTAGAAGCCCAAAAGTCTGTCAACCAGTCTTACCAAGGGGTATCGTAGTGTTACCCAGTAGTGTCGTGGAGGTCAGACAGTTGTTCCATGTGAAATACTGATATTCAGCTGCATCCGGTTAGACTGGAAACTGACACCAACATACATAGTTGGGAAAAGGCTAAGCAGATTTTGTTGTATTCATTTGTTCCATCATCACCATTTAGAGTAAGTACTTACAGCAGTATAAAACCTTTCGTTGTAGTATCTTCAAGCTTGATCAAAAATCATAAAGGAAACATCACAATTATTGGCAAAAATTAAAACAGCACCCTAATTGCGTAACACACGATCAATCGGAATCGGTTTCATTTTGACAGTTCAACAACATTCACTGCGTTATTTACGTGTTGAGCAGACAAATTTTTCGAATTTATGAAGCTATGGATTAGCAATTTGCTTCAAAATAATTCAGATTCCGATTGATAAGGTTACTATATGTCCTCTATGTCCACCTTTTGTTAGTGGCTTTTTATACATCCTATCACCAAGACCAAACTAAAAAACAAAAATCTAAGCATACTCATTTCAAGCGAAGTTTATGTGTTATTTAAAACGTCTTGAAATATAATCTTATGCGATGTTCATATATTTCTGGTAAGATATCCCCGTTGCCTTGAGTTATCTACGTCAGTGAAAGATGAGCCAATACTCGAGACTCTAGAGCTGGAAAATCTCGACATCCGTAAAGATATTAAATTCCTCTTACTCTTTGTGCTGTAAATATTTTATTGATGCGCTCGATTTTAATAGAGAAGAAATTGAATGGCAAATACTGGAACAACTGTCTAATCGCCAAAACTGACGAATCAGTGAAACTGACTAATCAACGAAACTGGCGAATTAAATTACGACTGAGGGAAACTGACTGAGTGATATGCGGACTCAGTAATTTATTTGCATAAAACGTAGTCTATACTTATAATAAATCTGTAGAAGTGAAAATTCTGTACATTGAAAATATCCAAAAAATAAATGGCAGGGGGTGTTACTTGACCCACACCGAACCCAAAAATGTGATTAAAAAAATTTTTGTCTGTCTGTCTGTCTGTCTGTCTGTCTGTCTGTCTGTTTGTTCAGGCATCACGCAAAAACTACCGGTTCGATTACGATGAAACTTGGTATAATTATTCTTTAATATCCTGGGCACCACACTGGGTACTTTTTATCCCGGAAAAGTATATACAATAAAAAACAAACTTAATTTTGCGGTTCGATCCCTATACCCGATTACCACTGTCTGTACTGTACCAACCGCAAATACTAAGTTTGTCGTAGGTTGGGTCACCCGCAGTGGAGTTCATTTTTATTCCTTTTAGTTTTTAGAGTTATTTAGGTTTATTTTTATATGAGTCGTAGGTATAGATTTTAATTTTATAGTATAGGTAGTATATTTGATAGTGTACGTAGTGACCGTAGGTTATTTTATAATACTGTTAGGTAGGTTTAGTCATTCGTATAGATATTAGTTTTTAGGGATTTTGCTTATTTATTGAGTTTAGATTAGTTATCATCAGAAATAGGTTTATTTAGGTAGGTAGGTATTTAATTTTCTGTTATTGAGTTTTTTTTTTTTAATTAGTTAGGTACTTAGGTAAGGATATCATATAGGTACCCTCTTAATCACCACTATTGAGACACAATTGGTTTTCTATTGTAATTAGCCATAAAGGGCCCGCGACATAGATGGCATTCTGGGGAAGCACATAGATTTTATCCTGTTAGCACGTTCCCGTGGGTAAATTTCCGACATCCACGCGGGCGAAGCCGCGGGCAGAAGCTAGTTTACAAATAAGATGTAATTTTTATAAATAGTCCAGATTAATTTTACCTTACGGCATGCAAAATTTTCAATAATAGAAAACTTGTTATTCTGTAATATCCAGGGTCTGACTAGCTAACAAAAACATGTAGGTAGGTACTACTATTATCCCCTAATTTGTTCTTTTTGTGTTTGTGTTCTCTCTCCGCGTGATGTTTACCGTAAATATATGTATTTTCATTCTTTCTTTCTTTTTCTAACACGCTGTCACATCTCTTTTTAACTGCTGTGAATCGATTTTTGCTGAACAAAATCAAGTAAATATGTAAGCAACAGACGAAAAACATCGTATTTTTTGACGATTGAAACTGTGGATCGTTTTTATCGACCTGTAAATCAACAAGTGATGCTCAATTTAAACCTTGATATACCGATCGTTTAACGATACGCGATAGTACCGATGGATAAAATAGGGTGAATCTATAAGAAACTTGCAGATCTTATTGAATGCCAAACACAGCATATCGAGAGACAAACGATTGTCAAAAATCGAGAAAATCTCTACAGATTTGCTCGATTTTTGACTACGTGCCTACGCACCTTAACTGAAATAACACCACTATGAAATCACTTGACATACAACACACATATAACACACAGCATTATGCTGACCGATGCCCGTTTTTCGTGCATGTGACGCAAATTTTCTGCCAAGTTTTATTTTTTGTGTTGGCGGTTTTTCTTTGCGTCATATCTTACCTTTATTTTCTTTTTTCCTAAATAAACTTTAGTAATGGTCAAAGCCTTTCAAAGATTTCGTGCCTACATGCATCGATGATAAGATAAGAAGTGAGTCCGGTGAAACTTTAAAGAAAAGCTCTGTTCGGAATAATTTAAACTTTCATTACAAGATTAAAATCTAGGCTAATGAAACTATAGAAGATAAAACTTTATGAAGCTGTTAGTCCAGGCTACTTTAATACGACGATGAAAATGAAGGTTCTACTTTGTTATATACAGTGTGGCGATTAGGTTATTACATTCATTGAAACTACCGTATTCTACATTACGTATTTCAGACATACGCAATTAAAATAATTAATATTCTAGCCGTTCCGATCGTTTTTTCGTTTGAGTATTTAATAACATTAAACTTAATTTGTGACTATTTGGTAACAAGACCATAAAGTTTGTGTTGAATTGTTGATACCATCGCCCCGCGCGTGTCTATAGTGCCTTATTATCAAGGGTGGTTTATTTCGTGCCATATTTTAAGCTATTTATTTGGTTTGAAAAATTCAGGTTTTTAGCAAAATTGATTATTTTATTATTTTAACAGACTGATAACAACTTGTAATAACCGCTATACTGTTTAATGTGTTAACCTAATCGCCACTCAGTAAAAACATAAACGGATATTTCGTCAAGAAAAATTAACGTCTTATTAAAAGATTGCCGGGATGAGCTTTTTGTTGGGATCAGAGGGGCTATTCTCGTAATTTTAAAAACGTTCACAGTCTGATCTCAGTCTCAATCTATCAGAAATACCTACGTTTTATTTCCCTACATTTTGACATGTGTTTGACATTTGAATGTCGCCGAGATGAGACTGCGACTAGATTTTGAACGTTTTAAATTACGTGAATTGGCCTTCTGACCACATGTTTTAAATGACTAAATTTGACATAAGTATACCTACTCGCTTTTTTTTTTAAAGAACATAATGAATTTTATTTACAAGATAACACTAAAACAACAAAATAATATCCTAAATTAACTAAAACTATTTACAAACTAAAATATAGCGTCGAAAAATTCATCCACATCGCTGTCGACTGGTAATGTACCCAAGACACTGGCGGCATTGCCACGTTGTATGGCAATGCTTAGCCTCTGGCCAAGGTAAAAGCCAGCCCTTGGGTCATGGAAAGTGTCAACTAGTCTTTTCGAGATTTCCTTAAAAAGACCATGCGCACTCGGACCCCACGGCCGAGGGCAAAGACCTACTCGCTAATATTCAAAGAATTTTCCACGTAATTCTCTCACATTCCGATTTATTTTTCTTGCAAGAAATGTAGGTACCACGTACCTACGTTGCACATACAAAATAAGCTGCACGCTGCAATGGAATAAAATTTTAAAGAAGCTTGCATGGATGGACTTGCACTTTTACGCACCTATTATAGGTACGTTAGAACTTGCGGCTGTCATTCGTGGATCTTTGACAGTCGTTACGGGTAGTCAGAAGCCCGAAAGTCTGACAACCAATCTTACCAAGGGGTATCGTATTACCCAGTAACTGGGTTGTGGAGGTCAGATAGGCAGTCGCTCCATGTAAAATACTGGTATTCAGCTGCATCCGGTTAGACTGAAAGCCGACCCCAACGTAGTTGGGAAAAGGCTAGGCAGATGGATGGTTAGAACTTGCAGCTTACATAACCGTTTCTTGCACATCGTGGCAGATTCAATCTGTGTAATACTTTTTTTTTTAATTTGCCTACACTGTCGCACTGCAGAGCAAACACCTTCCCCAAATCGATCCCGGCATCCTTTTCCGGAGCCAACTCGTCATACTTTTATTATACCTAAATTCCATTCTTATACAATTTATAAATAACAAACTCCATGATACGCCATAAAAGAAATAACAACATAAAATATACCAATATCAACCGAAGGAAAATGTCTCCAACCTGACGGGTAATCTAATTTGTATGGAATTAAATTACGTAGGCACCACATTCTTTGTATCAAGCCTCTTTACCAAATCGTGTTTATGGTATTCCAACGTAAATAATAACGCTTTATATACAGCTTATCCTTCTTTTCATGCTTAGCATTTTTCTTTTAAGATGGGCTTTAATAAATTCTTGATACTTTTTAAGGTGTTGAAATATTTTTGAGGCTTTTAATTTAGCTCTTGCTTATTTATTTTTGGATAATAGTGGTTACTATCGTGAGCGCAACGTGGAGGGGCCCGTGGCTAAATAATAACAGCCGCACAGGTCGATCGGTCAGGTTAAGCTACGTTTGCCGCGGTTGGTCTGTGGATGGGTGACCATCTTTACATACCGAGACCCCTCCGTGCCTTGGAAAGCACGTTAAGTCGGTGGTCCCGGCTGTCATTCGTGGATCTTTGACAGTCGTTACGGGTAGTCAGAAGCCCGAAAGTCTGACAACCAGTCTTACCATGGGGTATCGTATTACCCAGTAACTGGGTTGTGGAGGTCAGGTAGGCATACGCTCCATGTAAAATACTGGTATTCAGCTGCATCCGGTTAGACTGGAAGCCAACCCCAACATAGTCGGAAAAAGGCTAATAACAGATGATATCGTAAGCGCAACCTCCAACATGAGGTCCTGGAATACCGGGTCGGACAAAATGTTATTGGATTTTTCAAGGCTCGCCCTCTGTTTCATAGAACTTAAACATAACTGGTGAAATGTGGGTGTACTATAAGTACACCCCTGCCTAACCGTTCGGGGATTACAGGCGTGATGTTATGTAATGTTTTTTTTTTATTGACAATGGGCTCACTCTTGACCTCAATCCAGCCCAGAGGCAGGGATGAGATCTACGGTGGAACGAGCTTGCCCAGAAGAAGCCTATTCACTCTCGCCTTGAAGAGATTCGGGTTGTATGAACTCGGGAATGCAGACGCAGGCAGACGGTTCCACTCCTTAGCTGTGCGCATCAGAAAAGATGACGAGAAGCGCTTAGTGCGTATAAATGGTATATTAACCAAATAGGGGTGGTATCCCACGGGTGGTATATATGTAACTTATCTATCCATATATTTACTAAAAATAAACAACAGATGTATCAAAAAGTCCCTTTTTATAAAGCAAAATGATATAGCTGTTTCGGTAAAGGTCTACCAAAAATTCTGATGTGGCATTTTACCTGTTCCGTTGATCACTTACAAAGGACTCAATCCCATTTCGACGGGCTTAGAAAAGGTACAAAAAGGTTCATTCACTGGAAACTCAACTATAAAATCAGACCCGCCCACCACACCTCTATTTTATCAGTCGGCAAAGATGATAAAATACTATCAGACTTGACAAAATTTCACATGACCCGGGTGCATAGGTAATAGGTACAGCGGGCTGGTGTCCGCAACTCCACGACAACGCGCGTATTTTGCGTATGGGTGGGAAAATCGATCATTCGATCCACCCCAGCTCCTCAAGGAAGGCCAGCAACGCCTTGATGTTACTGACGTCTCACGTAGGGTACCTGGGTTACCGAAGTACTTTGCCCTGTACGTGGCGACCACCGGGCAGTTTAGCAGCACATGCGCCGCTGTCTCGTCATCCTCCATGCAGCATGACCCGGTGGCATTTACGAAGCGAAATCAAAATAATGAATCAAAATTGGTACTTTCGTCTTTAAGCTCTTTCCACGCTGATGCGATCAAGCGAGAGAGGCGTTCAAACTAACGCGAATAGCCGCGCATTCACGCGGCTATTCGCGTTAAACTGAACGCCTCCATTCAAGTGCGATTTCACTTAGCGTTCTGAACAGTTTTGAGCGAGCAAGCGTTTGTTCGCGCGGTAAATTAAAACACTTGAGCGAGCAAACATGTTTGTTCAGTGGTGATCGGTTGGACTCGGCGAACGATCGCTCGCTCACTAATTCATTCATAGAAAACGACGTCACCGGCGAGCGAGCAGTTGCTCTGTGCATTTGCTCGACGTTGGACGTGCTCGGTTGGTGTCCGATTTTTTTTACGCGCTTTTGTTAGGAAATTGTGTTCGTTTTCTCGTAGTAGAAAACGGAAGTTTTACAGAACAGCAAACATTTTCTCAAAAACAAACGTTCGCTCGGTAGGCACTACTCAAAAACGAGGGTTTAATTGACAAAATCGCCGCAAGGGAATTTCGTCCCACATCTCGCGCACTCGCTCGCTTCAATTTGTCTGACCTTTATGGAATTCTAAGTAAATGTCAAAGTTTGTAGGTATCAATAAAGCGTTGATGTTATTCGAAATGAAGGGTTGTTCTCAATATTTAATGTGAAATCCATTGTGAATTCTCTTCTCAATGAGGACAGGTCGCGATTTATGAATGGAGTTTATTTTCATTGTTAACATTTAGGGGTAGGTAAATAATTAATTTTCAGAATTACGGTCACGTTTATATGAATGTGTTTAAGTACCTACACAATCTCGTTAAACAACCAACCCTTACCTTTACAAACAATAAAAGATTAATAAGATTTCCGTAGTACGTAATACTGAAGATTTGTATCCGAAATAACGATCGTTTTTGTCCTTCAACAAGCCTTGAAAGGTCAACGAATATTGTTGATTTGTATAGGTATACAAAACAACAATATTCGTTGACCTTTATATTCGTTGAATATTTTACCATCTGAAATAGGTATCTCAGATGGTAAAATATTCCAGGAAAGGTATTAGGCTACCTATTCATAAACAGATGCATACACATACATAGGTATGTGGCGGCATATATCGTACTTCGCCATATGCGAACTACGCATCACACTGACGTCACGCTAAATCCTGCATCGCGCAAGCAATGTTTACCACGCGATACAACGTCTCTACGTCAACCGTCGGGCAGTAGTCGTCGTCGACTTATTATTTTATTTGTTCGAACTATTTACACAATCTTACACTGTATTTTTCGTCGTCATCATATAAATGATTACCTACTATTTGTTCTTTCTCTGGCAACTTTTATTTTTGGTTATTTTCACCCATTCTCGACTTACCTGTGGGTTAAGTAAAGTAGTGAAAAGTTGATATCGATATGGAAAATGTGTGTTCATTTGGTAATATTACTTTCTATATAGTTCCTATATCTAATGACTAACTTCTGCCCGCGACTTCGTCCGCGTGAAATTCCTTGTTCCTCTGACCCGCCCCGTCGCATCGCATGATCTGCCCGCGCTATCATTTCGTTTTCGCTTAGCGGTTTTTCTGACTAATTTTGTTTTTACTAGACTCCGAAGGGCCATAACGTGATGTTAAATAGCCTATAGCCTTCCTCAAGAATTGGGCTTTCAAATACAAAAGAATTTTTCAAATCCGACCGGCAGTTTCAGAGATTTTGATTGCATGTGTGACTGTCCCAGAATATTAATGCAAATTTACATGAAATTTAGGGAGCCCTCCTCTTAACGCGTTCAAACAATCAAACAAAAATACTCTCCAGCTTTATTATTAGTATAGATACAGAATAAAGAAAGAAAGAAAATACATTAATTTACCTAACACTGACTAAAAGACACACAATACACCACATACATACATCAGATAAAAACAAAAAAAAAAGACCAAATAAAATAAAAACTGTATTAACTAATACAAGAAACAAGCTTGGACCACACACAAAAACTTTTCACTAAAAAAATATCTTTTTTTGCAACACAAACGTATACAGCGAACAGTACCTATGACCTTTTTATGGCTTCATTACGATCAAGATCATTGAGCGTTCAAAGAGAATTTTTTCTTTTAACAGGAACAAAGTAAAGTGTCTAATAAATTCAATTTCCGTTTCGACAAGCGCCTAAAAGCCGGATAATGGACTACTGAAAATACATATTTCACAACTTTTACAATGTCCGCGTGGAGGATTACGGCCCACTCCTTCTCAGAAAAAGGAGAGGTCCCAGCAGTGGGAACATTATAGGACTATTATATAAGGCGGTTTGGTTTTCTTACTGTTCATCTTTTCATCTTTTTTTTACTTTATGGATCTGAATGCTGGGCTGTGAAGAAGACGGACGAAAAAAGATTGCATGCAGCGGAGATGAGAATGTTGAGATGGATGTGTGGAGTGACGAGAATGGATAAAGTAAGAAATGAGTATATAAGAGGAAGTTTGAAAGTGGCGCCAGTGACAGAAAAGTTGAAAGGAAATCGTTTGGTTACGCTACTACAATCTGTCATTTTTTTTTTTACTAGATTTCAACTTTATCAATAAAGCATTAAGGTTCAAGGTTAATTGGGAATATTTGACAGTTTTGGGCAGCTTGACTTGCTGGCGTCTGTACATAATTAGGGTGCTGCTTCATTGTCACAATACTCATATCCATTTTAAATATTTTGTCTATATCCGACCATAAGACAGGACAGTGGTAACACCTGCAGTGTTACTACTGATTTGCGGTTGACTGTAGCTACCTTTTGCTATCAATTCATAGCTACTTTATCTCCCTTAAGTTTTTCAAAATAACCTATCAAACATAAGAGACACTGCTGGTGCACTATAAGAGAGGACTATAGAGGACTCTCACTAAGGCTGAGTCCGCATAAATACGTCAAAATAGATCAAAAGACTCCCGGCGCTCCGGACTTAGATCACAGCCTCCGGGCACCGGCTCTGACCTAAATTCTCCAAATTTTACAAATGTTTTTAAGTTCAGTATGCGCCGTACTTCGAATTTAAGAGGAAATACCGCTATTTCAATCTTGATAGGAAGGCGGAAAGTTTACCGTTCGTAATGTTAAGTATTTATTGCATGATTTCGTAGTATTTCTTCTTCGTCTTGGTCGCGTACTTCATTACTGAAGGTGTCCCTGAAAGACCTACAGGCATTATGTACCTAAAGAAAGAAAAAGTATTTATTGCGATGTACGATGTTCTTCAATCATTCGGTCCTCAGCGCCTCTCAAAGAGGTCATAACTGGGTCATTATTTGAGGTGGTGAAATTTTGTTCAAGCAAAATATTTTAAAGCCGGATGTAAATGAGTATGTTATTGATTCAAATTATATCTGACATTTACTTTATTTATTACTGTATGTTTGTTTAAATATTTATTATTAATGAAAACTGTGTGAATTTTTATTTTTTTTAAATAAAAATCACGTTACGTGGTCTGTTCAGGTGATATACACTGGACTTCTTGCGTTTATTAAAAATATAATTTTAGTGAAAACGGACCTTTCCGTTAGGTTTTTGTAATGAATAATGTATATTACTATATTTTAAATGAACGACAAGAAATAAACAGACTTATAACTTCAATTTTTTATACGATTTCTGTTGTTCCGAAAACCATCATCACCTTCGTGGTCACTCATATTTCATACCATTTTTTACAAAATAATTGGACAACCCGAAATATTTTTAATATTATTAACGCTGTAATTGGCTGTCATAACATCGCAATTTTTTTTTTTATTGAAACCTTATTGGTTTTTGTGTAAAAACATATTCTGTGTGTTAAAAAGATTGTGTCAAAGATCGCGTATCACTTTCGTGATAGCTGTATTTTGGTAAGTTGTTAATGAATAAATATAATTAAATGCTTGTTCTGTTCACTAAAGGGATATGTTGCAAATAGGCTATTGTATTTTTTCTAACCTCAGAACTGTTTCATACTAGAACAGGTAAAGTGCTTTAACATCACTTTCGTGGTCATCACTTTCGTGGTCACAAGGACCACGAAAGTGATCGATGACCACGAAATAAGACACCAGTACGGTTAAAAAGGGTGGTACAGTCGCCAACACCTCAAGCTACCTCAAATGGTCAACAGTTCAACATTCCCTATGATATTTAATAACGAAAGTTTTCTTCAAATACGATTTATCAAAAAATCAAAAATAATTTCTTACAGCTATGGCCAGAACTCGCAACAAAACTACTGATGAACAAAAGAAAGCAAAAATGCGAGAGCAAAAAAAATTACAATGCGGATGTTAAGAGAGAAAATGAAAAATAATCCATCTGCCTTAGAAGAAGAGAGAAGAATAGCTAGGGAAAGAAAGATATTATAAAAGGAAGGAAAAGGGATTAGTAAAAAAAGTTACAGAAATGACGCCTCGTGAACAGAGAGCCATTATAAAAAACTGGAGAGAAAGAGTTCAACATTATACAAATCGTTTGAAACAAGCAAAAAACACAGAAAGAATAGTAAGAGAAGATACTCCGCCTTTAAGTGTTAGTATTGTGTCTTTTCATTCACCCTCTACGTCACGTGCAAGCTCTGGTAAATTAGTAGCTCTTAAAAATCGCAGAAAGTTAAAACACGAAAATCAGTATCTCAGAAAAAGGTTAGAAGTATTAGAGAGGAAACTAGCTAAACACAGGATGAGAGAGAAAAGAAAAGAACAAACAATGATCGAAAAAATGCAAGAAAGAAGAGAAGAAGCTTGACGAAATGATGAAAAAGCAAATGAAGCTTAAATTAGACATAGTTGAGTTTTACGTAGAAGATACATCGTCGTTTAACTGTTGGCAAGAAAGAGACAGTATTTAACACCAATGCAGCAAGCTCGCCATCTCCATCTGAAATGGCTTCTGTGTTGGATTTAGATATCACAAGTGCTGCAGGCTCGCTATCACCTTCTGAGACACCGAATTCAGGCCAAATATCCACACCGCGTAAGCTCTGTCTTCGTAAACGTAGACCTTCTTCAACTGAGAGTCTTGATATGCGGTATGCTGGAGCGCCGTATCCCCGAAAAAACCGTAATTTTTTCTTTGATTCGGATAGCACTGGCGCAAATTAAAATTAATTTAGTTAGGTAACTTAAGTGACATCACTTTCGTGGTCAAAGAGTTTTTTTTTTTTTCATGACAAATTATTTTTTAAGTTCATTGATCTCTCAGTAATTATTGTTCTTAAGTTTATATGTACCTTTGGTTAAGGTTCAACAGAGGTTTAAATTAATAGACTGATAATGATTTATATAAGTGTTATTTTTCGTGGTCTTTAAGATCACTTTCGTTACCTACAAAAGATGTTTTTTTGAGATTTTTTTAATAAATAAGCTGTATCCATCTTTAATTCTATTTTATCTGTGATTAATATGCGTGTTCCCGTCCATAGTAAAACAAATGTATTAAAAATAACCACATTTTTTTTATTTATTTTTTTATCTCACCCCAAATAATGACCCAACTGAGAGTCCAGTGGTCTGACCAGCGAGCGGTTAGGTGACCGTAATACAAACTAAACGTAACTTCGAACATAGAATATATTTTCATAAAAGTTTGTGTCGACACCCTTGCGCCATCCCATCTTCCTAGCACGGTGGGCTGTGCTGGAGCGGCTGCTGCTGGTGCAGAAAACCTCAAACGGCGAAAATATTCCAACCTGATTGGGAGTTACATGTTCGAGCCGTTTGGGGTTGAAACACTAGGGCCATGGGGTCCGAGTGCCCACTTGGATTTTCGAGATATCGCCAAGCGGTTAGTCGACTCTTCACGTGACCAGAGGGCTGGCCTGTTTCTTGGCCAAAGAATTACCATCGTCATATAACGTGGCAATGCTGCCTGCCAGGGCACTGTTCCTGTTGACAGCGATGCGGACGAATTTTTTAATGCCCTATGATTCTTTTGCTTATTTTTTTTTAGATGTACATGTTATTATTTTAAATATTAACTTATATGAGTATTAATGTAAATCTTATTAATAAATATAAGTTATTAGCATTGAGTATTCACTGGAATTCCTATTCGTATTCCTATTTAGTCGATTATTCAGTTCGTTCTACGAAACCCTATTCGTATTAACTAAAATAAAATCGGTATCAGATTTTGGGTTACGATCGTTTTAAAAAATGCTTATGAGATTTTCTCCGAGCTCCGCATTGCAGAGCAGCTGTTCTCGCGTAGTAACTGCAGTTTTCCGAAATAAAAAGCATTGTATGTGACATTTAACGCGTTATTTACTTTGTTGGACGTACACGTTACAGACGAACATATGAAGCAATTGATTAGCAATATTCTTCAAAATGATTCAAATGGTGATTGAGAGTGTATTATGCAATAAGGGTGCCGGTTGCAAACAAATATCACAGACACATATTCAGGGTGGTGGTTTTCAGGGTTTGGTTAGGGGTGAGTGGGGTCATTATACATACAGGGTGTAAAAAGACCGAACCTCTCCCGAAAGTATCACAAACAGGCAATGCTTTGGGAACCAAAAACACATTAAAAAATACGCGTCGACTTATGAACCGCCTCGATTCGTCGGTTAAAAAAAACGGCAACAAGCATTAAAACGATGTATTAGCAATGGTTAACGCTAAACTAACTCAAACCTCTTCTGCAAAGTGATCATATCCTCGTATCGAGACTTAATTTAAGTACTCCTGTCCCATGTTGAGAGAGGATTGGCCTTACAATCACAATGGCGTCCACTTACAACCTCAGTCGAGAACCTATCAGCTTTATGAAGCCAATTAATTACTTGAGTGATAGTCGTTTAGGAAAACTAGCCAGTAGCCAGTGGCACTGTACTCTAGGGAAATAAAACTGTGTTGAAGTTGGAAATACGGAGACTTTGTAAATACTGTCTGATGGGGGCTTAGCAGATTTATATTGTGCTGAAAGTTTGAAAGCACTTAAACTGTAAGTACCAAGTATAAGTAGAGGAAGTAGGTACCTAATTCTTTGTAGTTTACCAACAGAAAAATTAAACACAAACATACAGGGTGGCAGGGACATCGACGCGCAAACTGTAACCATGGATTCAGCACATGAGTTTAGACCCCATAGCGTCGAAACTTTTCGTCAATTATCAAAAAAAAATCTTCTGTTTCATAGAAAAGTGCAATACCTACGCGGTCAAAATGTATGGAACAGCAATATTTTTTTTTAATAACCGACGAGAAATTTCGACGCTATGGGGTCTAAACTCATGTGCTGAATCCATGGTTACAGTTTGCGTGTCTATGTCCCTGCCACCCTGTATACTGTAACTATTGTAAATTACGAATCTATTAATACCTCATTCATCAAAATTGGTTCAGTAGTTTATCCGCTACCGCGGTGGAACATTCGATATACGGTGGACAAACACAAACATACATACATAGACTGCTAAAATCATAACACTTCCGTAAAAAGCGGCCTTCTTTTATTGTTTTGGATGCACGATTCTGATAGTTTGTAACCGTGAATATTGAAAAATAATGAATATGTGAATATTTTATTATTTTATTCTTACTTAAGTTGCTGTGCCCTTACAGGATCCATAACTGTATCTTAGCTTTAAGCCTATTTTTAACAACTTAATTCACATTATGGTATGAAAATAAATAAATGAAATGAAAATAATTAACCATAACACAAGCATTAGGTTGCTTAGTTTGGGACTAGATGGCACTGTGTGAAATGTCCAAGGATATTATTATTATAATTTCTGACCTGCATCCTAATTACGTAACACACTTTTAATCATTTATTTATTTATTTTATTTTTAAATAGAACGGCCGAAGCCAATTACACTATTAAAACATAATAATATAATTTATTTATTTAACACATTCATGCATTCTTCTCACAGAAATTCAAACATTCTGACAATATCATCTTCCATTCATTCGCAAACATATCAAGTTCTGTGTTTGAGTCCAGGAGAGCGTTAATAGCGGCTAATGTCCGAGGAATAGGTGACATGGAGTGTGCAACAGTACGGCAAGTTGGAACAGCCAGTAAGCGGTGTTTTCTGCCACGACAGTAATTGTCTGGGACAAATAGATTCAAGATATCATTGTGAAGATCAGGAACATCAATAATTCCCCTAAGATCATAATCTAAATAATTTTAAAGTATATTGCTATTCCATTGTGAGTCAAAATAAAAGCCATTGCTACTATTAATTTGTGTGTTACGCAAACACCCCGCTGAAACCGGCTCTAGTGGGAACCAAATTATAAATGAAACACAATGTATCGCAGGAGTAATGAAACAGATGAACAAACAATTATTTCCATGAAAGAAAAAGCACGTTAAGCAATTGCTTAACCTAGTTCTCATTGCAATCGAAAAATGGCCAGAAATATCGCTGCTAGCATGATGATATCATCCTTGATAATCATACTAGAAAAAAACCTCGTCTATAATATGTGATGACGTCATAATTACTAATACATAACACCCTCTTACATTACAGGGCGGCGGAAGGCGGACTGGCGCCAGTCAGCGATGGAGACATGCCGGTGGGCGGACCCAAGACGCCGCAGCAGATCGCGGCGCAGCGTCGGCTGCAGCAGACGCAGGCGCAGGTCGATGAGGTAAGGACGTCCCTTTGTTATAAGCTTTTATTGTTTTCACTTGTGGGTTTTGCGTTCCAGAGGGACTATTAACCCGATATCAGGCTCTTCACTTTTCTTTTCATTCGGTATCTTTCACTCGACGTTAAACGTCTGAACATAAAATGAATTAAAAGTTAAAAATAAATTAATTAGTGAACCGATCCAACGATGATGAATTTCGGCACTCGTCTTTGACTCGTCTACAGAATTATTCAAAAATGAAATGAAAGGAGCAGATGAACGTTCATTCCTTTATAAATTTGTATGTACAAGTGAACGTGAGACGAAATAAAAAAGGACCGCACTCTTAGAAATAATAATACTGATTAAAATTTGCAGCATTATATTTGCCTTAACATAAAAGTAAGGTGGTTTCAGATTTTGAAAGAAAAGACATTTGATTTTCTCAGTTTTCCATTTGTAAAATTGTATAGTAGTAATACTCGTAGGATAGTTTTATTTATGTATAAGTATCTATTTGTGCTTATATTTATATGTAATTAGGTATATATTATATTTATAGTTTTAATAGCCAAACAAATAAAATAAATAAACTAAATATTTATCAAAAAACACATTTTGCAAAAATGTAACCATAAGTTACTATTTTTAACAATTGGTTGAGTTAACTACGGATCAAAAAACCGGTTGAAGTAATTCTTGAATACTGTCGATTTTTCTAGAGTGGGCAAAGAAGTTTCTAGGGTAGGCATTGCTCAACCTTGCCAACCCCCCCCCCCCCCCCCTTCACCTAGCTACGCGCATGGTTTTTACACATTATTATTGTTGTGCATAGATCTGAAATGTGTAGGTATAGGTTAGTGGCGTAAGTCAGAGCCAACTGAGTCAGATGTTTGAGCTATGTAGATTCGCGTGGGAAGATAATTTACTATCTGCCTCACGCCCGTGTTCATTCATTCGTTCATTCATTATGATGTTAGAAAATGGTTTCAGGATGAAAAGCAATTTTCAGACTTGTTTCAATAATAGCCTCCTTATTTAGGCTAGATTTGCTGGTAACTGTTGAATATTAGCTACACGGTAGTAAAAAATCTAGTTGGTATCATTGTGCAGAATATATGTTTAGGAGTTTGATAATCCTACTATCCTACTTACTACTAATATTATAAACGCGAAATTTTGTGAGGATGGATAGATAGATAGTTCTCTTCCACCCCAAAAGTACTGAACGAATTTTGATGAAACATTACAGTAATATAGCTTATACATCAGAATAACACATAGGATACTTTTGATCCCGATACTCCCACAGGATCGACACTTATGCGGGTGAAACCGCGGGGTGCAGCTAGTTAAACATAAACAAAGACAACTAAGTAGTTACACTCAAGTTTTTTTCTACAAAACAGCTGTTGTTTTCGTTTGAATTTTGAGTGGTTTCAATGTTGAATTCTTTGGATTCAGTGATGGCTTCAACCCTTACCGAGTTCATACTATCAAACATTTCTGATATTATATCAAACATTTATAATATTCGCACTACTGCACATGCCTCCTGTCTATGAGAGGAAGTGGGCCAAATACCACAACGCGGGCCCAGTGTTTGTTCCGTCTAATCTCCGAAAAATCGGCCCACCTGGGACCGATTTTAGGACTTTCACTGGCAGATAGCCGATGTTATAAGGACTAACTAAGACTTTTATTTTAGAAAAAAAATTAGGGTTCCGCGCAAAAAAATTAAAACCGCATGCGGGCGGAGCCGCTGGCAGCAGCTAGCTTACAATATAAAGGATATAGATTAGCGTGGTGAGTCAGAGGCCGCAAGTGAGCGTGACATTTGAACCCCGTGACAAGTGTGGGCGGATTATATACTGTCTGTCGACACGCCCAGTCGCCCGTGTCCGTTCTATGATGGCGAGCTTATAGATTAACTTATTATTAATTTGTTATTATAAATAAACCGTTCAGTTAATTGCTTTGTTATCTTTATCACACATCCGACTATCCTACTTAATCCTACTAATATTTTAAACGTCAAAGTTTATAAGGTTGGATGGATGTTTGTTACTCTTTCACGCAAAAACTACTGAACGGTTTTGGATGAAACTTGGCATACAGATAGTTTATAACTAGGATTAACACATAGGATACTTTTTATCCTGATATTTCCACGGGATCGAAACTTATGTGGGTGAAACCGCGGTGCGCAGCTAGTATAATACCTATACAATACAATCCTACTAAAATTATAAACGCGACAGTTTGTATGGATGGATGTTTGTTACTCTTTCACGCAAAAACTTCTGAACGGTTTTGGATGAAATTTGGCATACGGATAGTTTATAACTAGGATTAACACAAAGAATACTTTTTATCTTGATATTTCCACGGGATCGAAACTTATGTGGGTGAAACCGCGGGGCGCTGCTAGTACGTATGTAGTTTACGAAATTGTGCATTAAGTAGATAGCTATTGAGTACATTCAGTTTAAGCACACATCATCATCTTCCTGTCCTTGTCCATGTTACTTGTGGTCGGCGCAACATGTTTTCTTCTTCCATTCTCGCCTGTCAACCGTCACGCCATCATTCACTCCCTTCTCTTTCATATCATTCCTCACACAATTCATCCATATTTTAATTTGACCTTCCTCTCCCTCTCCATCCAAAATCTATAATTATCAGTTTAAGCACACATAACCAATTAAAAATGATAAACATTAATTATAAAGACATTGGTGCCATTTTTTAAAAGGTATTTAAAAATTCAGATAGTTTTGGGAAACTTCTAATATTTTCAAGATTAATTAATTTAACCCTACCAATCGTATAACTCTTACCGAAAAACTAAACACGCATCCACACACTAAAGGTGCACAATAAATTCCCTTTTACGACTCAAAATGGCTGACCTAATCACAAACGTGACTGCTCCCAGACTCGAAGCAGGAAATTAAACGCCTGGCGAACGACCAACTATTTGCTATTGACACTAACGAAACGACATCAGACGCTCCTTCCATATATGTAGAGAGTAAGGCACAAACAAATAAACTCAGATAAAAGCTTTGCTTACGGAGTAAGAAAATAAACAAGATAGTGATAAAGTTAAGGAAAGCTTCCTTCAACATAAATATCTAGTATTTGCAAATAGATAAAATTGTAATAAGCATAAAATATGGGTTCATATCAAGCTTGTGGCAAAGAAATAACAGCTGCACGGTTCGATCGATCAGGTTAAGCAACGCTTGCCGCGGTAGGTCCGTAGATGGGTGACCATCTTTACATACCAAGACCCCTCCGTGCCTCGGAAAGCACGTTAAGCCGTTGGTCCCGGCTGTCATTCGTAGATCTTTTAAATTAGTTACGAATAGTCAAAAGCCCGAAAATCTGTCAACCAGTCTTTGTCTTTCTCCAGTAAGTGGGTTGTGGAGGTCAGATACGCAGTCGCTCCATGTAAAATACTGGTATTCAGCTGGATCCGGTTAGACTTGGAGCTGACCCCAACATAGTTGGGAAAAGGCTAGGTAGATGATGATGGGTTCATATGAATCAACTCATTTTTCGCACCTCTAAATTGCAAAACCCTTAGAGGTACAGGAATTCTAACGGCTTCCAAACCGTCCCCCTGATTCTCAGAATTTATTAGGAAGTCCAAAAAACCTAATGTTCACATTTTGAAGGCTTTGTTCCATGGTTATTGAAGTAAAACCACCATATTATGCCACTTAGGATGACGTTCATCTACCTTATTTTATTTATTCATTTTATTCAGACACATCGATCCATATTTATGTTAGTATATACTTAAAAATTATGTAAGTAACCACAGATTAAAATACATGCCACAATAATACTATTATAACTAAAATTAAATAAATGAAATACATAAAATCAAATTCATCTTTAAAATCAAGAAATTCATTATATTCATAAAACAAATATCAATATAAGTACATCAGATGTAAAGAAATACATTCTATTTTCTTTGTACTTAAATATAACTTAGAAACTGCTCCTACTGACAAAACCATACAGTTTCTTAACTCCACTCCAACGAAAAAGCAATCTCATTCCATCTTCAAGAGAAGCTCGAGATAATAGAAGGCTTTACTAAGATCCCAAGATTAAAGTTTTCTATAGTCCTTGTTAAGCACTATAAGAACGATTTGTCAAGCCCAGTCTCTGACGTCATTGAGACTGCGTGTGTATCCAATGACGTCATCCTGTGAGAAATAGCTCTTGGAATTGAGGCAAGGGTTTGCTGATGTCCTATCACTATTCCCATTATGCATGATTGCGAGAGTATTGGTATTTTGTTTAATATATTATTATGGAGTCTAGAAGACTCCATAATAATATATTAAACAAAATACCAAATGATAAATGTGTCCCTGTCCTTAATATTGTTGTTAGGAGGTATATCTTAGAATACTGATCAAAAGGGATATTCTAGATAGTTCTGTGAGTGCTTCTTTGCTTTTGATAATATTGTATTTTTATTTTTCATCAACATCTTTGGTTTAAAGATACTCTCTCAAGGAATCTCTTTCGAGTACCTATCTAATACATCGACTGAAATAGGAAACTCTCTTAAACTTTCACCATTGTATAATTCGTAGACGCAGCCTTGCTACTCTTTCTCTGCCATCTTAACTATAACATTCGACAATCGTGTGGACGACTTTGTTAAATAAAATAAATTAATTATGGTATTTTTCATTACAGGTGGTTGACATTATGAAGACAAACGTTGAGAAAGTGCTGGAGCGAGATCAGAAACTGTCAGAACTTGATGACAGAGCAGGTAAGCTTAATATTCTTAAAGATATACAAGTACCATATAAAAGAAACTAATCAAAGTAACAAAAGAGAAACAACTCTGTCAATGGAATGTACTGAATACAATGAATATTGGTTTTCGTTACAGATGCACTGCAACAGGGCGCATCACAGTTTGAACAACAGGCTGGCAAACTCAAAAGCAAATTCTGGCTGCAAAATTTAAAGGTACATAGACTTTTGTGGCGTAACTAAGTATTTGTGTTATAAAAGAAAAGAAGAAAAATCTAGAATTATAGAAGAAGGTAAGAATCTAGAATTCGCAAACATTCTTCAAAGGGGTTCAAAAATAATCTTCTTTGGAGGGCCTAAAAATGATCTCAAACTCACAGAATTTATTTCAATTAAACCATTTAAAGTCACTTTTGAATTGTCAAAATTAAATAGTCAGTCAGTTAGTCAGAAAGTTAAAGCTAGTTGCCCATTCCATTCCAAAACGTAGATCTCTATGGAGAAGAACGGGCAAGAAACTCCACGGACACTCTTTTAAATCAAGATATTACAAACTCCTGGGTACATACATGTAATCTGCTCTAGACTGGTTTAAAATAATAGCTAATTACCAAGACTTTATCGCATTGATTCAGAATAACTGCATACGATTTCATTTGCTTGCGATTAATTATTGATAATTAAATAAAAGGGTAAGTTAAACATATAGGTAAACACTTACAAAATCAATCATGAAAATTATCTAGTAAACGACCGTTTCTTCGTTCTGGCTTTGATTGTCACCAATGTGGAGACATCTATGTAACATTGTCTAAAGTTTTATTTGTTATTTAGTTCCATAAAATTATTCGTCAACCTTCATCATTGAAGGCTGACCAATAATATGAAACTTGGTTATTGATGTGGTCATCCAAATCATCGGCCAAGTTTTAATACGATGCCTTAGTAACGTTGTCCTAAACCTTCCAGATGATGATAATCGCAGCTGTAATTGGAATCATCATCTTGGCTCTAATCATCGGTAAGTAGATACAATTCAACCAAATCAGTCCACATACTAGTAACATCTCTGTTCTGTTACACATTGTATTATTATGTTTTTAGACTAACCATATCATTATTTTTTCCACATTTTCAGCCAACTTTGTGTGAACAAGTTTCGGTAACCGAAGTTTAATTTAGAAGTTACTTGTTATAATGTTAATGAATACTTAGTATATAACGTATGTTGTTAATTTTTATAATAATTACGTTACTGGTACTAAGCCTATGTTGGTAAGTGGGCAAGACGTATCGTTTGTCGTTGTTGATGATCAGTGTTGGCTTTGTCTGTTCTATTGTGACTTCGTATATCTGTCTCTATCGAAGAATGTTTCATGCCGTTTCGACATCTTCTAGTTCATATTATAAGTTTGCATTCACATCGGTGGTAACATCTTTGAGACATACTTCAACTCAAATAGTCTCATCTCTTTCTTTTTCTCTAACTGAAACTATTTCAAAATCTCTGATAGATTATTTTTTGTTTATAAATCTATCTATTAGTTTTCTACTAGTAACATTGTGATCTTCTTCAACTATATACAAAACTTGATGTGAATAGTGACTTATATATGAAGTTCAGCTTTATTTTGCAAATATGTTTTCTCTTGTGTCTGGGATTGCTCTTGTGGTTTAATTATATCTATTATAAAAACATTATGCAAAGACTTAATGAAGACTTAGAACCTAGATCTTAAATTGCTTGATATAAAAAGTTATTCTACTTTTATCCAAGAATGTGATGCTTGTCCCAGATTTACCCCCAGTTTAGTTTTGCTTTTCTTAAAACTGCGTACAAATTGAAATATAATTTCCATGATCAACGAAAATATATCTCGAGAAGGGACACGCTTGAAAATAAATTATGAATCAAAAAAGCTTGAAACAAATATCTATATATCGTTAATTGCTAATTGGTGCTTTAAACGCTTTGAACTATATGAATAAGAAAACGGTATTGCAAGCCGCGATACGTTTAAAATCGATACAAGAATATGGAATATTAATATCAAAGATGGCGGCCCAAGTGTATTGGGTGACCTGTTTTTACAAGCAAGAAAGAATAAAAAAAATGTTAAAACAGACTTTTAATAACAATCGTTTGTATTGGACCACTGAAGTCAGAATTTTCACAATCATGTTTTTCAAATCATCGGTGTGTTACATCATTACAAGTTTTTCATCATGATCATAAACAATTTGCATGACGAAGAGAACTAAAAAGATAAATCACAAAATATTTTGTTCTAATGTGTCGTCTCTTTAATAAAACTCACTGATTATTGCACATATATACATATTAATGAACATACATACATATTGTGAATTCGTCTTGTGCTGCTATACTATTTTTACCCTTGAATGTGATTATTAAAATTGTTTTACTATTTTCTAGGTCTGTAAAACACCTAAATGAAGGATTGAGGCTGAGGTATGGATTAATAACAGGTACTTTTTATTATATTTTATGTGACATAATCCATAAACTTTAAAGCTGTCGAACCTAACAAGAAAACTGTGAGGAGACCCAGTTTAAACCTCTGGGTGCCAAGGATTTATATTACCTCACATTCCATCTGAATAATATAAAAATATGAATAGATCTGGAGAAAGGTTCTAGAATTGCAATCTCGTACCAGAAGACGTAGAGTTGGAAGGCCACCCACAAGGTGTATCGATGACCTTGTGAAGGCCGCAGGAATCTGCTGGATGCGGGAACCGCAGAACCCTTGCCTATGTCCAGGAGAGGACGTCTTTCGGCTGAAATAAATTAATGAATGCATGTATACTAAAAAATCTATAGACAATAAATAAATTCCTGAACGAATTTTATTTTTTATTTTTCAGGAAACAACATCTCAGCTACCGTAACATCTACAAAGAACTTTGAAACAACTTTTGTTTTATTTATTTCTAGAATTTAGTGTTGTTATTAAATGTCCTCTGGATAATATCACCAAAATATATCCGATGTTTTGCCTACTAAATATCAACTATTTATCCTATCAAAACTTTTTGTAAATTTCGAAATCACGCGTCTTTGACATGATTTCTTTTATATCACAACAATGCTCTGTGTAATACGAAATATAGTATTTTTAGATGATCTTTCTTTGTTATAAATTTTACCACAGAAATTAATATTTGCTATTAGATAAGACTTATCAAAAATACAGTAAAATCTCTTGAATATTTTTTACTTTTTCGAAAAATAGGCTGTTTCATACTAATGCAATGGTTTAATTTACATTTGGACCAAATTTCTTGAGCATTTATTTGGGGTCATTTCTTTTTGTACTTTTTTTAAACGTTTAAATTGTTGAACTTTGATAATATCTACTGTCTACCTATACAATATGTTTATCTGCTTGTAAATCCTACCACTTTATAGGTGTTATATGATAGATATTTACACTTTATAAATATCAGTCCATTTATGAAATGGACACTCGTTTCGGCTGGTTTCTGTATTCAAAGTTTCAAGTTATCACAAGTAAAATGTAATACCATTTTGATAGCATAGCGTGTATTGGGCCCATGTTAGCACCACAGCGGTTAGTTAATTATTTACGTAATATGTTTTAATCGCTTTTATAGCTGTATTCTATAACCGTGATCTCTATTTGAAACGAAAAATTTGTACTTAATCAAATTGTTGTTTGTTTAAGTAAATTAGAGTATATTAAGGACTTGTGCTATCTTGCGTTTTTACATAAATTGTAATCGTAACTGGCCAATATTTTTAAAAATATATAATCTATCCTGTGTAACTACAGCAAATAATGCATTAAATATCTTTTTACTGTGTGTGTATTAATGTATGTAAAAACAGCTTTGTAGTTAGAAATTGTAAAAATTCACACTAGGTAATTAGATGTTTCAAATAAATAGCCACTCATTAGTTATATTAATTATATAATCATAGCTGAGCTACATTTGGTCGTGGTCCACATACCGTGTACTATTCATCGTAATATAATTTTACTTAACACTGTAAACTGCACTGCACCATCGCGACTGCGGTAACGACTAATATAATTACCACGTAATAATATAAAACATGATTAAAAGCGAGCATCGACCAAAAGTAGTTGAGCCTTTACATTTACGATATAGAATCATAGTTTTGGGAGGATTGGCCAGTACCTATTAAATAATATAGGATGGGAAATATGAGATTAACATTATCATATTAAAATCGGTTCTCCGTATACATAGGTAATTATATTCATATCATGTATGGAGACCGATTTTTAATAAAAAGTACGTAAGTTGCACATCGTTATTGTTGACAGTCTCATTAGGGGGAGAAATTAGATCGTAATTTATAAGTATGACGTTACGGATTTGAAACACAATATTTTGAGATTGCAACACTAACACGCGGGGATTTTTGTGCGCTTTGTGGCCAGTATCATGAACGGCTTCTCAAACCAATCGAATCATCTTCAAAGTAGTCTAAGCTTCATATTTCTACTACGTACTCATCTGAACGCCTAAAATGCCTAGACATTCTAGAACTAATGTAAATAGTTTTCTTAAAATAGGAACATCTGTATTATTGGCGTAATACTTTTTACTCTTGAACCTTCTTGAAAGATAATATCATTGAAAGGAACATCATCATTGGTTTTGCAACTCATTAGAGTGTATGTACGTCACTCTAAATTTGAGAGTAATGTACAGAGTCTAAAACAAGCACAGGGTAAAGCGCGAAACCGTGGGGAAAACTAAATTTCTCTTTTCATACAAGACTTTGTAGTATTGTGTTTCAAAACCGATGGCACCAATAACATTCACTGTAAGGTAAAATGATAACACACCAGAAGTATGTTATGGGATTAGATAATAAATTGGCTGTTACTTATAGCGTTGTTTACTACATTGTGACGTCACCACTAGTCAACGTTGTTGTGCTATATAGTTTAACAACATTGTAGGTAAGCCATAGCTATAAGCATTGTCATGAATATAATTAAATGAAATAAAAATGTTGTAACTGAAAAGTTGTCTTATTTATTAAACCTTAATCTATTGATTTTGAAACATACTGTATGTCAGCTGTATCCGGTTAGACTGGAAGTCGACCCCAACATAGTTGAGGGACAAGGCAGATTATGAATCAATTTTTTTTTTTTTGTTGATTCAAATTTTCCACTAGATGATAAATTATTATGATATTGGCCAAAGCCTTAAAACAATCCTTCTCAAAAACAATACCTACCTACGATAAGCATAGCATAAGTAGGTATCACATATAAAATAATAATAATAATATATCCTATAATTCCATAATCAAAAAATATATACAATTTATACAAGTGGGTTTTACATTTTAAAAACATACACATACATTCTTACAAACATAAAACTATATGCTTAAAAAAAAAGCAATGTACACTTCTTTCTACGATGTTATGGCCCCTTTTCGGGTAAGTACAGGCCTCCTCCCATTTTCCCATTTTCTATTGGTTTCCCTATTTTTGGCTTTGACCATCCAGTCTTTGCCGATGTTTTTGTTAAGTTTATCTACCCAGCGTTCCGGTGGGCGCCCTCTGGGTCTTCTTGCTGTTGGTCCTGACCATGTCGTGGTTCTATAGGTCCATCTTGTGACAGTTAGGCGAGCTACATGGCCTGCCCATTTCCACTTCAGAGTTCACGTTGAGTATTTTCGAGGTCTAGAGCATTTATTTTTTCTCTTACGTACGGCTTCATTTCTTTGTTTGTCTTTTAATCGGATGTTAAGGATGCTCCTTTCCATTGCTCGTTGGCTCGTTTGTATTTTGTCCTTCGTCGCTTTGTTATATCGCTTTGTTAAATAAATCCAAGTCTGACAACCGTAGGATAGGCAGGGTAGGAGTCCATTACCTTCTTCCTTAAGTTCATGGGGAGTTTTGATTTTAATATTTCTTATAGGCTTCAAAATTTCTTGCAAATCACGTTTATTCTCCTTTCGATCTCATTTGTATATCTCGAAGTTTTGAAGGACATTTGCTTACCAAGATATTGGTAGATAACCACATATGCAGCACACTGAAAAGCAGCGCATGTGTCGCGGCAATCGGCGATCTAGGTTCAGTCTATGATCGAAGTGGGAGCAGGTGCAAAGTTAGCATAGGTATATATAGAATTTCATTTTGCCCTACAACCTCATAGGCTCATAGACGTAGGTGCATAGGTCAGGTTAACACAGGCACTTCGCCGCCCAACCAAACTGTGTGTACGGACGCCAGCAGGTCAACCTACCCGAAACTGTCAGATTTTCCCAATCAACCTTGAACCTAACTCTCTAGCAATAAAGTCGAAAATCTAATACAGAAATCTGACAGATTGTTGTAGCTTGATGTGCTGGCGTCTGTACATTAGTTTAAATACGTTAAACGTACGCATCTTGATTTGAGCTCATTGCTTAAGATAAAGTTTTTTTATAAACCTTCTTTATCAATATTGACGAAACGTAATTTACGGATGGTCCCTGTTATCCAATTATTACCAGCTTAAAAAAACTACTGTCAATGTTATCTGTCATGTCATTAGTGTCATAACATAACCTGCTGATAACGTCAATGTCATTTGATACGTGTCGAGTGGCGAAAAATATTTGTAAACTAATAAATTTTTAGAAATACTATATAATAATCAAAGTAAATCAAATCACATGTAAATAAACTCACCAATCTTCTTTTCTTTTAAGTTAAAGTTTTCTTGTAGGTGCGTCTTTACAAAATATTGTGAAGTATTTCACAACATTGTTACACCGACTAATCAAGGGTATGTTATTCTTATTTATCTAAATACTAAAACTGTGAAACACTTACACCGACCACTTTTACAACGCTGTTACATATATCTTTTTTAATTTTGTAGGCAAAGGAAGCTATGATTGAGTTACCTCGAATAACTAGAGCCCTAAGGGCACACACACAACTCGACAAGCCGCGGTGTTTGAAACCGATTGTAGATCCTACAAAACCGGTGCATGTGAAGAAGAAGAACTTACAAAGGTAACAACACTGAAATAATTATTATTTTAAGTCTACATCCCCGTATGCAAAATACGCGTATTGACGTGGAGTTGCAGACACCAGCCCGTATTACCTACTAAGGCTACATCCAAAATTAAATACTTATTGCTCTTAAAGATTTATGATTATCAAAACCTAATTTTTTTTGATATTTGTATAAATTAGAAAACTTTTAAATCAATAAAGATACAGGTTTGCCTTAGTTAATCAGTATGATAATACTCAAAAATTCCGTTTATTTCAGGTTCAAATCATACACAGACATTTACAACTATGTCAAACAGAATGAGCCTAATTCAGCTGAAATACTGAAACTCTTCCCTCAACTAAAAGATGCCTGCAAAGTCCTCACTGGAGACCAGCCTGATGAAATCATAGAAGATGCCACAGTGCTTAGCCTCAGGATGTTCCTAGATCAAGATATTGTGATGCTAAAACATCTGTCACAGTTACGGCAGACATTTGGGACTGTTATGTCTGCTACGGCTAATAAAATTTGTGAGGTGTGTATATTTTATACATTTATTTAATGCACAGAGATGGACTACAATCAGCCCATGCGGAATGCATTCGGTCGATCTAAAACATGTGAGAGCAGTCAGTGACATCATTATTGTGGCTGTTGATCCACAATAAAAGGGGCTTGTGGCTAAGTCATAACTGCCGCACGGGTCGATCGATCAGGTTAAGCTACGCTTGCCGCGGTTGGTCCGTGGATGGGTGACCATTTTCACAAACCAAGACCCTTCCGTGCCTCGGAAAGCACGTTAAGCCGTTGGTCCCGGCTGTCATTTGTGGATCTTTGACAGTCGTTACGGGTCGTCAGTAGCCCGAAAGTCTGACAACCAGTCTTACCAAGGGGTATCGTATTACCCAGTCACTGAGTTGTGGAGGTCAGATAGGCAGTCGCGCCATGTAAAATACTGGTATTCAGCTGCATCCGGTTAGGCTGGAAGCCGACCCCAACATAGTTGGGAAAAGGCTAGGCAGATGATGATCCACAATAATGAAGGCACTGACAGCTCTTGAACACCTAAAGACACAATCACCTAAACTGTGTTGAAGAGCTGACAATGTCAACACATTGTCAGCTCTTGAACTTGAGCTGTAGGTACTACTCGCGTTCAGTTTCATTGGTGAAATTGGTAGGTACTTAATGCTCTAAAAGTTTTAAACATTTTTTAATTTTTTATAATAATTATAGTTACATCAAAAATAGATTATTTTGAGACTTATTGTGAGACATTCTCTACCAGTAAACCATCATACCTATATCATGTTATTTAATTCTGCAAAAAAAAAACTATTCTGTGCATATTAGTAGAATTTAGGTAAGAGGAAGAAAAGGAGAGTGTAAAACATTTAATTTTATGCGTAGCTACTGTGTTGTTGTATTTTACGGCTTATACATTGAATTTGTTTAATTACTAATGAGTTGAAGAACTCAAAGACAATAGTGTTATTATTATTTCAGAATCAATAACACAGGTTTACATTTTCACATTACAGATAGTAACAAAAATATCCGAACAGCTGAACGACGATACTAAAGACTACATAAGGGCTGAAGAGGCAGACTCCAATAAAGAGAACATCAAACTATGGGGAGAACACATCCAATGTCACTTCATACCGTACAAACCTGCCAAGAAACCGCTGGCAAAGTTGACGAGCAAGCCAGCGACCGCTAGCGCCTTTGTTACTGACTTTTCTATGAAGTATACCAGTGAGAATTCTGCTAAAGCTAATCAGTCTAAAGTTCCAGCAGCTACTCCTGAGTCTAAAGTAAGTACAATTATTTATCTCAATGAATCTAAAGATAGAAATGATCTATTTATAAAAAAATATGGCAAAGGAAAACATTGTTAGGAAACTGGCATGTCCTAGAACCGGAGACGTGACATCCGCCAACCCGTATTGGGTCCCGTGGTTGATTATGGCCCATTCCCTCTAATAGAGACTCACAGAGAGGAGGCCTGTGTCCCAGCAGTGGAAACATTATGACTATGCTATATTAGAAGAATACACATTAAAATTTTAATTCTACTATAAATGATCTAAGCTTATCATTACCTTTTAAAGAATAACCTTTGTCAAATATTTATGGTTTATTTAAACCTGCTTTATCTGCACCTCACATGCACATTTATTTTTTTGAAAAGGGCAATTAATGAAGAGAGGTGTCCAACAATACTCCAAGTATATTCTTTCATTATGATTGCTTTAAATACCAGCTTAAACAGAACACGAACACAATAAAGAATAGCTCAACCATTAATTATTTACTTTCACAGTTCGGCAAAACCTGGCTAGAAACAAAAGTGAAAGAGCAGTACGAGAACACATCTGGCATATCAAGCACTGATATACTTCAATCAATAATAACCTTACTTAATTCTCCTAGAAGTAACGATGAAATGCAGAATGACCTGTTTGAGTTGCTTGGTTTTGATAAATTCGAGTTTATACTGGAAATATTGGAACATAGGATGGATATTATTAATAGTTTGAAGGCACCGCCGCCTGGGCCTACGTTGTCTGAAAGTGAGTATTGCTTTTTTATATGTGTTATATCAATTTTATTGTACAGCAAAAAATTTTATCAGCTTTAAGTCAATTACTTGTAAAAATGACTCTTATTAGCACACTATTACTGAACTTATAACTTTAATATTGTAAGACAAGGTTTCCAAGATTAACATAATATTATATCAATTGGTAATTATGTCATCTGCCTAGCCTTTTTCCAACTATGTTGGGGTCGGCTTCCAGTCTAACCGGATGCAGCTGAATACCGGTATTTTACATGGAGCAACTGCCTATCTGACCTCCACAACCCAGTTATTGGGTAATGCAATACCCATTAATAAGACTGGTTGTCAGACTTTCGGGCTTCTGACTACCTATAACGACTGTCAAAGATCCACAAATGACAGCCGGGACCAACGGCTTAACGTGCTTTCCGAGGCACGGAGGGGTCTCGGTATGTAAAGTTAGTCACCCATCCACAGACCAACCGGGGAAAGCGTAGCTTAACCTGATCGATCGACCAGTGTAGCTGTTATTATTAAGCCACGGGCCCCAATTGCACACGCATTGCATTGGCACGGGCATCAATTGTAATTATGTATGAAATGTTAATGCCACTTATTGTAGACTTCCTAATTTTTTCAACAAAGCTTGAGAAAGCCTTGTATATTTTGAAATGCCTATTGAGATGCCAGAAAAGCCAGGGCAAAGGAGTAACTGATAAATAAATAAATATCCCTGGACATTTCACACAGCGCCATCTAGTCCCAAGCTAAGCAACCTAATGCTTGTGTTATGGTAACAAGATGGCTGATAAACTAATTATATACATTTTTTTTTTTTTTGTAAATACATACATATTATAGATAGAAAAACACCCAGACTCGGAACAAATACATGTAGATCATACAAATATTTGTTCCGAGTCGATACCCAATCATCTTCAGTTTATTCGCACCTTGATTATTTATTTAACATTCTTCCTTTACTTTCAGTTCAAGCAATCCTCCCTGAAAACAAAATGCCGCAGTACCTATGCCAAGTGTCAGTGTTGTCTGAACAAGAGAAGTTGTTAGCCAAACTGGTGAGGAAGGAAGAGAAAAAAGCCAAGAACAGAAAGAATGATGACGATGATGAGGAACAGGAGATTAACATTGGACAGATGAGGGCTAAAAGGTATGTAACTATGTAACTTTTAGGAAAATTCCGAAGTGCCAGTAAGTGGTCCAACTGAAATAAACGCCAGAGTCTCCTTGACCTTAAAGAGGTATGAGGAACGGTGTAAAGTTCACATTATAATAGCTAACATGAAATTTGACAGAAGACTTTGTGTACGAACACTTGGCTGGCTGGCTGGCACACTGGCTTTCAGAAAGTTAAAGTAAATATTTAACAAATTTTCAGGTTAGCAGAATTATCAAAGCCAGTGGTACCATTTTCTGCGACAAGATCATCTAATAATGTGGATCCAATTCTACAGAGGATATCGTATTTCCAAACTAAAGTGCAATATCCAAATGTCTATGATTCGTCCATTGATGCCAAAAACTCAGCTGGTAAGAAAACTTCTTGATGAGGATAACTATAGCATTTTCAAGTTTAAATAGACACTAATACTATGGATTCTATACATGATTCTGAACACTCCTGTATTAATTTTTCTTCGGTTATTGAAAAAAAAATGCTGTTATGCTGTGCCATACACTTTTCTATGGACCAGCTGTTTTTTTTTTTTTTTTTGATAACCAATGTCAAATTTTTATATTTTTATGATGGGGTTATAGCGGAGGAACAGGGTGTAAAGTTCACCCATACTCCATAAAAAAAGGAGGATCCGACCAGACGGATGTTGTATCTGCCGGGCAACTGCCCGATGATTCATGTCGGGCCGTTGTATATATGCTAGTTGCGCGGTAAACTCTGCTTGCGAGATGCAGGATTTGCGTGACGTCAGTATGACACGTAGTTCGCATGTGGCGTTGTAGATACCGCTACAGGATCTAGAATCATGCTGAATTCATGGTTACGCGTTCATGCTAACTCTTCAGCATTATTATTAATATAGATATAGGTTAAATTACAATGCCGTGTATAAGGTTCTTGATATCTGCAATCACAGGATCTGTGTTAAGAGATTTACTTTTGAAATTTTAGGATTCGTATCAGGACTTAAATTGATACTTCCTGAGAACGCAGTAAGAAAAGACAACAAAGAATATGAAGAGGTAATAATACCTAAGCAAGATGCAGCACCTCTCACTGTTGGCAACAAACGTGTGCCTGTTGCTGAATTGGATGCGGTAAGTCATGAATTAAATCAAAAATTTTACACGTATTCGGTCGAAAGTTGAAGTTAATCTTATTTTTGTTTATTTTCGGCCAGTCTATCCATCGACTATAAAAAACTAGATTGGATTCTCATTTTCTACAAATAGTATAGAAAAAGTTTTTTGCGATATCTGAATGATAGAATTCAAAACTCAGTTGGTCCTGTAGAGGCTTTTAATCCTTATAAGAAACACAATCGATTGCCGTAAAAAAAAGTTTTTTGTGAAAACTGCTCATTTTCTTCCTGATTGTAATTTTTTTTTTTTTTCAAAATCTGCGAATGCAGTTTAAAAGGTCTCAAAATGTTAAGGAAAAATTATATAAGTGTTCACAATTTTATTTCGCACGAACATGCGATTGCGATGCGATTTTTTAAATTGCATCGCAGTACGCGCTTAGCCTAATTCTACACAAGAATCGCTTAAAACTTTTTTGCAGCCTATTTTATCCCCGTATGTCATTACTCATTACAGATCGGTCAAATGGCATTCGAAAACATTAAGGAGCTAAACAGAATCCAGTCAGTGGTGTTCCAAACAGCGTACAATACTAATGAAAACCTTCTGATTTGCGCGCCGACTGGAGCCGGTAAAACTAACATAGCGCTGTTAACTGTGGTACATCAGATCAAACAGCATATTGAGAATGATGTTATTATGAAGAATAAGTTTAAGGTAAATTAAAGATGGCATTGGGCAGGGCACATTGCTCGCAGAACAGAGGGGCAATTCTCGTAAATTGAAGAACGTTTACAGTCTGATCTCAGTCTCAATCTGTCAAAAAATACTTCTAATTTCCCTACATTTTGACAAATTTTTGATATTTGTTTGTCGCCGAGATGAGACTGCGACTAGATTTTGAACATTTTAAATTACGAGAATTGGCCTTCTGGTGTCGACCGCATACCGGAAGACGTAGCGTTGGAAGGCCTCCAACAAGGACTGATGACCTGGTGAAGGCCGCAGGAATCTGCTGGATGCGAAAAGCACAGAACCGGTCGAAATGGCGGTGCTTAGGGGAAGGTGTAAGTCCAGCAGTGGACGTCTTTCGGCTGATAGAGATGAAGTTGAAATTACCGTTTTATTTGAAAACGTGAAACTTGAATTTATCATACAGTCATTGTAGGAGTAACGAAATTCAAAAAGCAGCTGGGACAAACTGGATGCTGATGGTCGAGAATTGGCTGTTGTGGTGAATATTTAGAAAAGGTCTATAGGCCCAGCTGTAGGCGGCGTTGATTGAATGACACAGAGCTTTCATCTACCTTAATATTTAAAACTTAAATCTTCGCTTACATTATCTCTACGAAGATAAGTAAATGTCCTACATGAACATGAGGATGTGTTTAAATGACTTTCCAAAGGAGCGATTCAGCTGAAATTGATATACTAGATTCGGAAATTTCTTTCAACATACCATTTCAACCTTCTGCACCAGGAACTAAAGTTGATTTTCACTATTATAGATTACACTCATCATCTGCCTAGCCTTTTCCCAATTATGTTGGGGTCGGCTTCCAGTCTAACCGGATGCAGCTGAATACCAGTATTTTTTCACTATATACACTATCGCTGATAAATCTGCTTTGACTTAACCAAACTATCTTCTCTCCTAGATAATCTACATAGCCCCAATGAAAGCCTTGGCCTCAGAAATGACAGCGAGCTTTGGTAAGCGTCTCAAAGGGCTCGGGATACTCGTTCGAGAGTTGACTGGTGACATGAAGCTGACTAAGACCGAAGTGCAACAGACGCAGATGATTGTCACCACGCCTGAAAAGTGGGATGTTGTTACTAGAAAGGGAGCTAGTAAGTAGATAGTAATTATTATTAATTTTTTTTTTTTTTTTATTGTTTAAGTTGGTGTAAGTACACACGGCTACACGTCAAGCTATACAAAACCAGTTAATCTTGGCCTCACTTTTTATGATATTTTCTCACAGTGAACGGTCGGCCAATACTGGTTTTGCATAGCTTGATGTGTAGCCGTGTGTACAAGGCATTTGTTTTGATTGACTTTTGTTATTTTTGTTCACGCGAAAAATTAAACTTTCGGAAACATGGGAAAGTATGTCCTATCAGTATTAAATATGACTTTGAACCAAATAGCACCGGTTTCTTACAAAAACATGTAGGTATAAAGTTGTAACTCCAACCTGATAAAGTGGGGCAACCTCGACGGAACGGCAGTAGGGTATGATTGTGGAGCTATGTCACAAACTATGCTCCAACTCCTATCCTGCCCTCTGTGTCCCAAAAATGCAAAGTGCTACCACCGACGACGCCTTGTAAGTAGGGAAATTTTCGACCAACATGATCCGAAATACAGCCAGCGACACGAAGAAGACGAAGTAAATTTGTACCTCGAAAATTGTATGGTAAAGCCGAAATTAATCCTGATGTAACTTTGATGTGCGTTTTTTAATATTTCAGTTAAAGTAAGTATTAGTAATCATCCGATTCGGCAGAGGGCATCCATTTACGTGACAAAAGAAAACAGATACGATACTTGCAAGTTGTAACCGCATTTCAAACACGATAATACGGCTAAATAGTGCTACTAACAATCGCAGGCCGAAACCGGAGACAAAAATATATCTACGTCCCTTACGACAAAAAAGTTCTTTCCCTATAACCAAATTAGAAAAAATCGTTTACAAAGTCATCCAAACCCACAATCATTATATTTGTTCTTCACAGCCGATACAGAGCTAGCATCAATAGTAAAACTGATCATCATAGACGAGGTTCACTTACTGCACGGTGACCGAGGCCCTATAGTCGAGGCGATTGTCGCACGAACGTTGCGACAAGTCGAGTCCACGCAGAACATGATACGGATAGTCGGACTGTCTGCTACGTTGCCGAATTATTTGGATGTGGCTAGGTGAGTTCGAATATCATTATTTTTTTCATTTTAGTCTAAGGTACTTAATGGCAATTGAAACTGAACTCGTATCTTCCTTTGTATACGGTTAAAATTGGTGTGAAAGACCAATATCACTTTCATACAGCCACTACGCACTCATCACCTCACACTCATCATCCGCACTCCGCACTCGTCATCTTTTCTGATGCGCACAGCTAAGGAGTGGAACCGTCTGCCTGCGTCTGCATTCCCGAGTTCATACAACCCGAATCTCTTCAAGGCGAGAGTGAATAGGCTTCTTCTGGGCAAGCTCGTTCCACCGTAGATCTCATCCCTGCCTCTAAGCTGGATTGAGGTCAAGAGTGAGCCCATTGTCAATAAAAAAAAAAAAAAAAAAAAAAAACCTTCCTGGTTTGGTTGTATGAAAGTTATTTTGATCGATTAGTAATTGCGCCGCCACTTCCGAATTAATGTCGTTTACTTGACCCTTTACCATCTCTTGGATAAATTAAGGGCGAGATTCACAGATAAGTTAGATTTTTCCTTAGTTAGATTTTGCTACGTAAGTGTATCATACAAATATGAACCTTATTTCGATTGAAATAACTTTCATATTCGTCTAAGCGAATGTGAACAACCTTTTCATATGAATTACATTACATTTACTCTGTTCGGAAAAGTAACTAAACTCAAAGTACAGGCTGTGAATCTCACCCTAAGACCTGTCAAATCGCATGTCCCATGTGCTTTTGATTATGTAAAATACGGATTTAGCTGCCGTAATCATTAACTAACGTGGATTTCAATATATTTCGCTCACTTTTTTTCGGTTGAATTGTTACAGGTTCTTACGAGTGAACCCGAACATCGGTCTGTTCTTCTTCGACTCCCGCTTCCGTCCGGTTCCTTTGGAGCAACAGTTCATTGGTATCAAGGAAACTGGCAGCGGTGGCGGTTTACATCTTAGACAAGTACTGTTCATTTTATAACACAGAAAACTACAAGATAAATTTTTAACCAGTACGCAAACTATAACAATGAATGAATGAATTCAGTATAAGATTCTGGTCGGTTATAAAAAAAATAATAAGCTGTTACATTTTGACCGCGTAGGTACTGCAATTGTCTATGAAATACCTGATTCTTGTTTTGTTGCTCGTTGCTAACCAACGAGTTTTCTATGCTAAAGGGCAGTGGCGTGCATTCCATAAAGACAGAAAGACACTGCCTACCCTAGTTCTGATAATAGATCTAATATTATTTTATCAATAAACAAAACAACATAAAAATCTTAAATCATAAATCAGCTCCACCTATCGAGTGCCGGTGTTATCATTAAGATCGATACAGTTTACTGCACTAGCGCCACCTCGCCTTTGCAACGGCAAAGACACAAACTATTCGTCTCTGAATATTTTGTATGTGTGCTCCGTGGAAACTCGTGGTCATGCGTATTTTTATGTGTGTGCGTTCCTATAGCTACGTGGGCTTTGCTGACACACAATGACAAAAATCACGCACACAACTGCATGAAAAGCCAGTGTCTTGTTCGAGTTGTTCTTTAAAGCTAACACGAAAAATTACGATCCTAACCGAACATTTCCGACGAAAGTTTGCTATGCAATGCGAATATTTTAAGAAGTAACATTGTTTCATTGAATTTTATATATTTAGATTGCCATCATTTTTTTGTCGTATTAATTTTCCTTTTTACTACGTAATTTCAATAGTCAATAGTAGCCATTATTGTTTGATGTGTGTTGTGTTTATGTGACTTAAGCTATCAGATATTTAGGATTTTAACATTGTGATTAGAGTGAAAAATGGATAATATTGTCTGTGAAAGTTGTTCAGATGGTGTGTGTACCTATTGATAAAATAAATATGACGCGTTTTCAAAACTATCTTTTAGTGAAAAAAAACAAGTTATCGAGATAGGTCGTCCTACACCGGATTTGCAATTAATACAAACTAAAAGTAAAGTCAATCGTAAATTAAATACAAAACAATATGATTCATATCATTGGCTGACAGGTTGCTTATACAGTAATCGGTTATTTTGTTTCGTTTGTTGACACTCGATGGACTTACAATTCGCGTACCTACTGTAAATGTAATTTTCAAATCTTATTTACATTTAATTGATTTATTTGAGGATATGGCTGAAAACGAAGACTCTTGGGATGGTGAGACATTATGTCAAGTTTCGTATTTGTTACACAATTTAGAAGACTTTCAATTCCAGTTTTTACTTCATGTGTTTAACGAAATCTTCGCAGAAACTGATGTGCTTTACGAAATTATGCAAAAAAAGACATCAGATGTGACTTATTGCATTAAAAAAATTAGGGACTTTGAATCGTTTTTGGAATCATTCAGATCTAGGTTTGAATTAATTTTTGAAGTCGTAAAAATAATCACAGGGCCGCCAAAACAAAAACGTAATGTTGTGGACGCGAAAACCAATTTTAAGCGCATTTTTATTGAAATTATAGACAATATATCCATCGAATGTCGCGACCGATATAAAAATCTGAAAGAGTTAAAATTTTTTGGAATACTTTCATGCGAAAATTTCAATAAATATAATGACAATTTTCCGGTTGAATTAGTATCGCAATTCGTAAATGTTTATAAATTATACGACTTTAACTTAGACCGCCTTATCAATGAGCTCAAATGTGTTTATAAATCTGCCGAATTCAAAAACCTTAGTATTTACAAAATTATAGAACATTTTTACGAAAATAACATAAATACAGTTTTTCCCGAAGTACTGCGTTTGGCAAAATTAATTGTTACAGTTCCCGCGAGCAGTGCTTCAACCGAAAGGTCATTCTCGTCGCTAAAACGTATACACACCTACTTATGAAATACACAAGGCCAGCAACGACTTACAGATCTTTCCACGATTTCAATAGAAAAAAACCTTCTTACGGAAATAAAACGCCTTCCCAACTTTTACGATTCCATATTGCAGATATTCTTACAGAAAGATAGGCGTGTAGATTTAATATACAAATAAAACAATCCTATATACTTAGTATACTCACACCACCATATTTTCAATGATTTTATTTAAATTTTGCAAATCACACAAACATTACCAAACATCAAACAAACGCGCCGAAAGGCCACTTCGAATATCCGTAAATTGATATGTCTATAAAATCAGTCAATCTATGGACATTTGAGTTGGCATTTGGCAATTACCTACATCATCAATCCAGACGACGAACCAAAACCAACGTGTAGTATTTTTGGTGAGTACAATTTTCTGCCTACCCTGTCTTAAAACTGTGTGCACGCCACTGCTAAAGGGTCTAGTATCTAATGCTGAATACATGGTTACAGTTTGCGCACTGATTAGATATGTGTCCTGCATACTCTACAAAAGAAATAAGCTATAACAAATAACTTATAACTAAAGTAAAAGAGTTTACCGAAATCGGACAGAATACGTGTCACCTACTTTAGCACTTCGCTTAAAAGAGGCGGATTTAATGCAATGCATCACACTTAACATTTGGTATATAGTAGCTTAGCCGGTGTACGAATTCTCTCACCAACTTAACATTTCAACAGATGCAAGCAATGAACGAAATATGCTACGACAAAGCAGTAGACATGGTACAAAAAGGCCACCAAGTAATGGTGTTCGTCCACGCCCGTAACGCAACCCACCAAACAGCTATGGTCCTCAAAGAATTAGCCCAGAAGAAGGGCCATCTCAAGCACTTCGAGCCGGATGATACGGGCGCGTTCCTTAAAGCCAAGAAGAGTATAAGTAGTAGTCCTAATAAGGTACTGGCTGAGTTGTTCGCGAGTGGGTTCGCGTGTCATCATGCTGGTATGCTCAGGAGTGATAGGTAAGGTTCTGACATTTTAATTAGAAAATAGGACTTAAAAACCAGTATGATGGAAAACTAGTCGTTGATCCCGTCTGTCATTTGTGGATCTTTGACAGTCGTTATGTGTCGTCAGACGCCCAAAGTCTGACAACCAGTGTTACCGAATTACCCAGTAACGGGATTGTGGAGGTCAGATAGGCAGTCGCTCCATGTAAAATACTGGTTAATTTAAATTAAAGTTCCTTCCTCTTCGAGGCCTGCTTTTTAACTTCCTAACATAAGTGATGATTTTAGTATGAGTGTGGTTATATTTACAAACAGCCCTAATAATATCTACTAATATTGATTGCAAAATAGTAATATAGATATGTTGACTTTTATTGTAATAAGCGCACGTTTTACTTTTCTAAGAATCAAGTTCTTCTATCTGAACAGACAGCTGTGCTGCTGTGGAGTTTGTCGCACTAAATCACTAGGAAGTGGTGAAGGGCAGGCGTTTTGGCGGGCTGCGTTTTGCAATTTTGACGTTCAAAAAGTGCTGATTCTCAGTCTATTTTGAATAAATGACTTTTTATTTTAATAATCTAACTAAACTAAAATTCATTTTATTGAACTTTTTCAGAAACATGGTAGAGAAATACTTCTCGGAAGGTTTCATAAAAGTGCTCGTTTGTACCTCCACGCTGGCGTGGGGTGTTAACTTACCGGCACATGCTGTAGTTATTCGGGTAAGAACAAACTTATACAATACTTAGTATAGGAAGTTCTACTGATTTACTTATATTTATATAAAGATAGAGCTCAAAGCAAAATAATGCTCATACAGCAAAAATACGTTTACTCGTACCTAATAAATAATCGTTCAATTCAGTTGTTAATTAAATTTTGTCACGCGCTAATGTGCGGATCGATCAATAATAACATAACATTGAAGTGCGGCTCAGATAACTATACAAACATAGATTTAAACTGTTTCCATAAATAAAGTATTGAAATTAACATTGGTTTGGATTAACTTAACAACTAACTACCTACCAATACTAGCGGGGTATACGTCAACGACGAGAAACCCAAAACATCTTTTGGTCCTTCGAGCCGGATACCCTCGGGTAGTTGTAGTTAATTTTGTTATGTGGAAGATTTCATATTAATTATTTAGAATTATTACCTATCAAAACCCTTGTATACTTTGATTCCTCCTCCGTCTTTTAGTCCGTCCGGCAATAGCCCCACTCCCTCTAATAGAGAGGAGGCCTGTGTCCCAGCAGTTTGAGCATTATAAGCTGATGCATAATCAGACAGATCAGAAAACATGGAAACCCCCTTTAAATTACTTTTTAGCAGTTAGTTCCTGTATTTATGGGGTACTAGCTTCTGCCCGCGGCTTCGCCCGCGTGGATGTCGGAAATTATCCCACGGGAACGTGCTAACAGCATAAAATGTATGTGCTTCCCGAGGATGGCATCTATCTCGCGGGCCCTTTGTGGCTAATTACAATAGAAAACCAATTGTGTCTCATTAGTGGTGATTAAGAGGGTACCCATATGATATCTTTACCTAAGTACCTACCTAATTAAAAAAACAAAAAAAAACTCAATAACAGAAAATAAAATACCTACCTACCTAAATAAACCTATTTCTGATGATAACTAATCTAAACTCAATAAATAAGCAAAATCCCTAAAAACTAATATCTATACTTACGAATGACTAATCCTACCTAACAGTAAGTATTATAAAATAACCTATGGTCACTACGTACACCATCATAATTATATACTACCTACCTATACATTAAAATTAAAATCTATACCTACGACTTATAAAAATAAACCTAAATAACTCTAAAAACTAAAAGGAATAAAAAGGTCGCACTGAAAAGCACGGTTTAGAATTGCAAGTACCTAGCAGTTAAAATAAGAATAAGAACGAACGCTCGCCACTCGACACGTCCCGTCCGTTCAAATCAAAGTTCAAAAAATGTAATGCCATAGATAAGGATTAATACGAACCGTGGCGGCCGCGCGCCACGCGTGTGCTGCGAACGGTGCAAGCCAAATTCAACCTTCAGCACTACATTTAGAGCATAACTTAGGGGCACTACACACGGCTAAGTTACTGTGACGTAACCTACGACAAATTTATTATTTGCGGTTGGTACAGTAATCGGGTCTAGGGATCAAACCGCAAAATTAAGTTTGTATTTATTGTATATACTTTTCCGGGATAAAAAGTACCCAGTGTGGTGCCCAGGATATTAAAAAATAATTATACCAAGTTTCATCGTAATCGAACCGGTAGTTTTTGCGTGATGCCTGAAAAAACAGACAGACAGACAAAAAATTTTTTAATCACATTTTTGGGTTCTTATTTTTTTGATATTTTCAATGTACAGAATTTTCACTTTACAGATTTATTTTATAAGTATAGATATAAACGAAAATACTTGTTTAAAACCAAGAATAATTTATAGCATATTATAATATCATGTCGTCATCTTTATTCGCAGGGCACAGAAATCTACGACCAAGCTCACGGCACTTTCGTAGACCTAAGCATACTGGATGTGCTACAAATATTCGGTCGCGCGGGCAGACCGCAGTTCGACACATCTGGAACGGGCATTATCATAACTACACACGATAAATTGACGCACTATCTGAAGTCCATGACCAATCAGTTCCCGATTGAGAGCAACTTTATCAATCTGCTGGCGGATAATTTGAATGCTGAGGTGAGTGTTCATTTTCTTTGATATTTTTTTATAACTTCTTGGCAATTAAAATTGCGAAGAGGAAAAAATCTTTCTCCGACATCGAGATCTGGGTCCAAGCTACGACTTCCAGACCCCAAAAAACAATATGAACGACAAGAAAAAGAGCGGTATTCAAGATTAACGCTTTTTGAAAGAAAAAGAAAGAAAAATAGTTTATTCCGCACAAGCAAAACGCACATTACAAATAAAATAAAAAAGAAATAAATAAAAACGGTCAAGTGCGAGTCGGACTCGCGCACGAAGGGTTCGTACCACTATCTATAAAAATCACATCTTGTGCATGAAGCCTTTGATACAACTTCAAGGCTCTTGGCTATTATTATTCAAACCGATAGTTAAACTTCTTGAAAGATCAGCTATCCTGGTTTCTATATGTACTTGTACTAATATCGCAATATGTTTGGTTTCAGGTCGCTCTCGGCACAGTAACTAACATTGATGAAGCAGTGGAGTGGCTGAGTTATACCTACCTATTCGTCAGAATGAGGATCAATCCACAGGTAATTTGCAGTCACATATTCTTTACTGGAATTTTAGTAGCAACCCGAGTCTGGGGGCCTCCTCCGAAGTGCAAAGTGTGAATGTTCGGATCGAACCGACACATGGCCGAACCGAATATTATTGAAAACTGCGAAAAAAGTTCGGATCGGCTCAGTTGGGTCGGGACCATAGTCAATATTCGAAAGAGTGTCGGAGTGTAGGATCGGAACCGACCGAACCAAATAGTAACTTCTATTCCATGGGACCGATAATTTAACTTGTGCAATGTGGGTATACTGGAATATGGGCGAGCCATTATGATGGCATATAATTTATTTTCTAGGTATACGGTCTCACATACACAGACGTACAAGAGGAACCGATGCTAGAAACTAAACGACGTGAACTTATAACAGCGGCTGCTATGCAACTTGATAATACTCACATGATACGGTACAACGAAAGGACTGGACAACTTAATGTTACTGGTAAATATTGAAATAATTTATAAACACCTACAGGTGCTATGTAACTGTCATATATCACCGTCCCAGGTAAATATATATAGAATCATTGATTGGTTTCACATAGACATAGGCGCAAATATAAACGAAATGTTTTTGCATATTTTCTCACTTTGGTTGGTTTGATCTGTGGACTCAAACTCAAATTTGCACTCCTGTGGTAAGTAGATGTTACATTCAAGGGGTTCAGTACCTATCATGAACCCTGTAAGGGTGTAGCGATTGCCATTGTAATTTCCGCATTCCGCATTCCGAATCAATTTCTGACCACATAAAAAATAGGCTTCTTCTGGGCAAGCTCGTTCCACCGTAGATCTCATCCCTGCCTCTGAGCTGGATTGAGGTCAAGAGTGAGCCCATTGTCAATAAAACAAATTAAAAAAAAACTAAATTATGGACTCCATAAAGATATTTTTCCTGCTTTGTAACTCAAACTCATTTATTTCAATTAAAACATTTACAGGCGCTTTTGAACTGTCATAGAAAAGTAAGTCAAACATTTCTTTCTTTCTTTCTTCTTCTTTAAGCTTGTTGCCTATTCCAAAAAGTAGATCTCTATGCAGAAGAACAGAACAGTTTCCTCAATAGCGCCTACAAACTAAGGTGCCAGTGAAGCTACGCGACTAATTTACAAACCGTTTTTAAGGAATAGGTTCTGATCCTCTTTTTCCGAATAGGCACAATTTACCAGATGTTATGAAATTATCAGCTAGATAAGTTAACTGGTGTTTTGTCCATAGATCTGGGTCGCACAGCAAGTCACTACTACATAACTTGCGAGACGATGGAGGTGTTCAACACTATGGTGCGCAAGTCTATGACGCAAGGATATGTGCTAGAAATGTTGACCAGGTGTTCTGACTTCCAGCAGCTCAAAGTAAGATATACAGGGTTATTTTTCAAAGACCAGCCAAATTTAAGGATGTGGTACAGACCATCAAACTGAACAACTTTCTCCATGGGACCAACATCGTAATCGCGAATAAAAATTCAGCCGTCCCATACATTTAGGTCGAGTAGGTATTGAAGTATTCTATGGGACAGTTGATTAAATTTTCGCAATTACGCTATTTGTCCCATGGAGAAAGTTGTTCAGTTTGATGGTCTGTACCACATCCTTAAATTTGGCTGGTCTTTGAAAAATAACCCTGTATAAGAAAATTAATTTGAATCAGAATCAATAAAAATATTAAAGTTAAGTAAAAAAAAAATTTACGTCTAAAGTTATGACCTTTCACCACATCATGATGTTTTATCTGAGAAGGAATAACGCAAGCGCAACATCTCAACTCCTATTTGGCTATTTGTGTAAAAATGGAAGTAAAATTTTAATGGAGCAAATAAATTTAATAAAACTCACTTTCTAGGTAAGAAAAGAAGAGCTTACAGAATTATGGAGTCTCAAAGACCAATACGGTGAGCTTCGCATTGAAGATCCTCCGGAAGACATACATTGGAAGATCAATATACTGTTACAAACTTACCTGTCGAGAGGACGCGTCAATGGATCGTCGCTGCAATCTGATCTTAATTATATCAGTCAGGTTTGTAAAAAAAAAACATTTAAATAGCACTTCTTTAGTGTATTCGCATTATTTGGTCAATACCAAATTTACCAAATTACTATACGATACAGTTCAAAATCAAAAATCAAAAGTCATTTATTCAAATTAGGCTGAGAATCAGCACTTTTCGAACGTCAAAATTACAAAAGACAGTCCCCCAAAAACGCCCGCCCTTCACCACTTCCTAGTGCTATCGCTGGGAAGAAGAAGTGGCGCAACAAACTCCCCAGCAGCACAGCTGTCTGTTCAGTTAGAATATAGTTGATTGTATACAATACTAGGTACCTTTGTTCAGTAATTAACATTACAAGACCAGAACATAAAATTAAATTATTTGCCATATGTCAGCTAGCCACGCCAATATACCAACAAATATAATAAAAACTAAAAAATAATTAATTAAAATGTATATAAAAACTTACTACCCAAATAAAAGTCTCCATGCATAAAGGGCGTGACAGCTTACATATTCATGCATTGCTGGTTCATTTTGTTATGGCATTAGTGAAGTGTCCCCATCCGATCAAATTCTTCTGCCTTGTTTGGCTAGTGGTCGCAAGCTTGACTGCTAAATGTGCAATCCTGGGTTCTATCGACGAGTCAGGTTAAGCCTTATAAGTTTATTTCCGTTGGGCATCCTGAATTTGGGTCCGTTTGATGGAAATAGACTTATCCCTATTACATGGGTCTTACAACTGGCGACATGGTTAAAACACACGTTATCTGATCTGTGTTATCTTAACCCTTTCCATCCTAAGAACTCCATATGGTTCTGAGAAAGTTGGAAAGCAATTTCGTCAGTGTCAAAAAAACATAATGTCATTTACAGAACGCCGTCCGCATAATCCGCGCCCTCTTCGAGATAACCCTTCGCAAGAACAACGCGTACATGGCCGGCCTGTACCTCAAGATGGCCAAAATGCTGGAGCTTCAAATGTGGGACTTCTACAGCGACATGCGCCAGTTCAACTGCTTCACTATCGAGACGTTGAAGCACATCGAGTACCCGATGTTGAAGCCCGATCAGATTCGGGACATGGATTGGAAAGAAGTTGGTAAGTCATCATTAGTATTTAGAGGTAAGAAGAACAGGGTGTAAAGTTCACTCATTCTCCATAGAAAAGGGACTATCCTCCGACCAGACGGGTGACGTTGTGTCTGGCGGGCAACTTCCCAATGATTGATGTTGGGAAGTTTGTATATATGCTAATTGCGCGGTAAACTCTGCTTGCGAGATGCAGGATTTGCGTGACGACAGTACGTCGCGTCGTTCGCATGTGGCGTTGTAGATAGCGCTACAGTGTTATTAGCAAAATGCTAGAGCTTCAAATGTGGGACATCTACAGTGACATGCAACTTTGCAGCACATCGAGTACCCGATATCAAAGCCCGATCAGATTCGCGACATGGATTGGAAGGAAGTTGGAAAAAATAAAGTCACTCTTAAGTTAAAACCACACCAAACGTGGTTTTGACTTAAGAGTGACTGTATTTTTTTTGTTAACTCTACAAAAATCTGTTCTAGAATATAATCCTTTTTCTAGGATGCTACACAATCTCCTTTCCACTACCCCCTGTCTTGAGCTAGTGTGCACTCCTCGTAGAGGCGATTGGCAGCGGCGGCGACCTCTCGCGTCCGGCCCTGGTTCAAGCCATGGTCCGGGGCGAGAGGGAGTGGGAGGCAGTCACCTCCTTCTGCGAAGCAGTCATGCTAGCGCAGGAGGTGGCGGGGTGGGCGAGGGAATGCACTTTGCGTGCCTCACGCCTCAGCCGCCGCGGGAGACGCTCCGGGCGTCGGGAGCCGCGTGACGACTCCCGGCCACCGTAGGCGCGGGCCTGCGGGCGGAGAGTAATGGGTAGCTCTCCGTCCGATCAGGACTAGGCCCGTGCCGGACGGCGTGTACGTGTTCCACGCGCGCCTCAAAGAGATGTCAGCAAAAGAGACGGGGCCCCATAGGGCCGAAGCCTGCCAGGGTAGCGGGACCATCCGAAAGGGTTTACCGCTGCCCTGGAACATAAAGGGCTAAGGAAGGAACACGGGTGGGTTTTAGTCAGTAAAAGTCTGACACTCCCTTCTGCTCCACCCAGAGTGGGAGGGGTCATTTGATGATTTCCCATCCTCAAAAAAAAAAAAAAAAAAGCTAGTGTGCACCAATCCTGTTTGTAAGCATCAAGCTCGCCTTGCCATCTCCTGGGTCTGCGTCGATGTCGCCGGACATATTCTAGGACCCACACTGTGTTAGATTTGGCCCATGACTCGTTCGACATGCGGCAAACGTTACACCTTAAGCCTGGCTGCTTCTTGGGAGACGCCGGCGATTTGTGTTTAGGAGCGCAGTACTATAATATAAATAAATAATATCCCTGGACATTTCACACAGCGCCATCTAGTCCCAAGCTAAGCAACCTAATGCTTGTGTTATGGTAACAAGATGGCTGATAAACTACTTATATACATTTTTTTTTTGTTGTAAATACATACATATTATAGATAGAAAAACACCCAGACTCAGAACAAATACATGTAGGACTTACAAATATTTGATCTGTGCGGGAATCGAACCCGCGACACGCAGCGCAGCAGTACGATCACTCAGCCACTGCGCTAACCGTATCGTCTATGTTCCTAACACGGTCGGTTAATCTGACTCCAAGAATGCTGCGCTCCATTGCTCGCTGGTAAACCTCAAGCTTGAACCTTTGCTGAACTGTCAAAGATGAGGTTTGAGCGCCGTATCTTAATTCATTAACTCTTAATTTACACACAGCAGCAGTCCCAAACAGTACATTCTTTACATATTTGCACGACTGAAAACAAATGACTATCTTTTGGTATTCCCGACGTGTTTCAATATTCCTTCGGAAAGATACCGAAGTTCATGTTGATTTTTCTTTGCAGGCGATTTGATACGCAATCCGAAAAACGCGCGTCATCTCAAGAAATGCGCAGATGAGTTCCCGCTGTTAGAAATGGAAGCGAGTTTGCATCCCATAACACGAACTGTGTTAAGGATACGGCTCTCTATTACACCAAATTTCAAGTAAGCTTTTCTGTATAATCTTTGTGACATTATTTCTATTTCTTTATACACACACTTTATGACACAGGCCTCCTATCTGTGGGAGGGAGTGGGCCGTAATCCACTACGCGAGCCCGTCTGCGGATGTCACATGTCTCCGAATGTTTGCTTCTAAGTGCAAGTTTCAAAGACCGCACTTTGACTTTACTAAGTAAGCATTTCATTCGATTATGAACCATATTCTTATGCTTATAAGGTTTATATTCGTATAAGCGAATGTCAGCAAGCGTCGCATACGAATATGAACGTTAATGTTATACAAAATAATGTTCATATTCGTATACAACACTATCTTTACTCAACAAAGTAAAGTCAAAGTGTGATCTGTGAATCTTGCCCTAAGACATGCCGGTTTCCTCACGATGTTTTCCTTCACCGTTTTGTGAGCATTGATGATGAAATAAATTACACAAAATAAAGCGCTTGCTTAGGTTTGAACTTACAACCTACGTCTCGTCCGTCGGGGCCAATGATACCACTAGACAACCACTGCTCATGAAGCGGCAAACTTCTTGATTTTTATAAACGATAATTTTGACAACCAAACCTACTTCCTTATTTTTATAAACGATAATTTTGACAACCAAACCTTCACGAGGCCCGTTGGCCATCAACAATGGACTTATACAAACATTAAAAGGGATAACTAATAAGCAATGGCTATCTGACCAGAGCCAGGACACGCGTAATAACTGTCAATTCGTGCCATCTCACTCTGCCTTATCAAACGCATAGCTTTAATAATCCACTTCTTTACAACCAATTTTTTTTGTAACCCAGATGGAACGACAAATACCACGGGAAAGCGCCCGAAGCATTCTGGATATGGGTGGAAGACCCAGAGACAGATATCATGTACTACCACGAATATTTCCTCATCACTAAAAAACAGGCAAGTATTTAGCGATTTTCCTTTGGTGTCTACGATTTAAGTAAGTATACGACAATAGCTCGTAACGGATCTGACTGGCTTGATCTGCTTTTGTTTATTTTTATTTAACTGCCTTACCTAAGGTCTATTCAAATTTTTGTTGGCAATTGAAGTTATTTCAAGTTAAACAAATATCAACTTTATTTCAATAAAAATTAAGTTGATTTTAGAGAGACTAGCTCTATTGAAATAGTTTTTTTGAAGTTGTGTCGTAAACTGGACTTATTAAAGTTATTTTTCCTTTAATTCATATTTGTTTACATTTTTGGCAATTAAATCGCGAACGCAAATTATGTATGAATATGTCAAACACACTTATTTAGTTTAGAGTAATTATGTAAGCGTTGCTTATAATTATAGCTTACTAGCAAGCTCTTGGCAAGATCTGACGATGTACTAAAACTATATTTAAAAAAAAACAGGAGATATACTCTAACTTCGTCTTAGTTTTGCTTTCATTATGATTTGTAATACATGGTTGTTTGTCTTCAGGTAATTACGAATGAGCCGCAAGAATTGATAATAACAATACCAATCAGCGAACCGTTACCGCCTCAATACTACATCCGAGCGACATCAGAAAGGTAAACATTATTCACGATAACATCATCTGCCTAGCCTTTTCCCAACTATGTTGGGGTCGGCTTCCAGTCTAACCGGATGCAGCTGAATACCAGTATTTTACATGAAGCGACTGCCTATCTGACCTCCACAACCCAGTTACTGGGTAATACGATACCCCTTGGTAAGACTGGTGGTCAGACTTTCGGGCTTCTGACTACCCGTAACGACTGTCAAAGATCCACGAATGACAACCGGGACCAACGGCTTAATGTGCTTTGCGAGGCACGGAGGGGTCTCGGTATGTAAAGATGGTCACCCACAGACCAACCGCGGCAAGCGTAGCTTAACCTGACCGATCGACCTGTGCGGCTGTTATTATAACACTATAGTAAAAAAGAACCTTAAAATATCAGAGCAAAACAAATAAATATATAAGATTTTGAATCCTTCTATATGTCATTTGTCTTATTTTTACAGGTGGTTGGGATCAGAAAGTGTGTTGCCACTTACATTCCAACATTTAATACTGCCAGAGACTCATCCACCTCACACAGGTAAAATATAAATCTCTCCTTTTAACCTTGTTACTTAACGGAAGGCCAATTCTCGTAATTTAAAACGTTTACAATCTAGTCGCAGTCTCATCTCGGCGACAAACAAATGTTAAAACCTTGTCAAAATGTAGGGAAATTAGAAGTATTTTTTGACAGATTGAGACAGATCAAACTGTGAACGTTCTTAAAATTACGAGAATTGCCTCTTTTTTTTTCAGGATGGGAAATCATCAAATGACCCGTCCCGCTCTGGGTGGAGCGGAGGGAGTGTCAGACTCTTACTGACTAAAACCCACCCGTGTTCCTTCCTTAGCCCTTTATGTTCCAGGGCAGCGGTAACGCTTTCGGACGATCCCGCTACCTCCCCGACCCAGGTCGCCCCTCAGGTTGCTGTTTTTTTGCCGAAACTATGATTATTACCGGTTTTTTACCCTATATCAGGTTGCGTTATAAATATGAGAAGTTCTGCGCTTATACTTTCTAAAGGGTTAAAACAGTTCTCCTTTTAACACTCACCATGCTACAGTGATTACTACACTACCAGATGTCGTTGATTCCAAAAATTAATTAAATATTAAATAAATTCATCAAATTACTCTTCTTTTTTATCATGTTTAGATATTGATACCCATAAATGTTGCTAATGTCGCTAGCTAATGTAATTTGACCTTGTATAACACTGCTTGACTACAAAAACAAACTCGTGGTAACACTTAACATCCTAAAACAGCAATAACCTTTCAATTTAATTATGTGCTGGGTGTTTTTCTATCTATAATATGTATGTATTTACAAAAAAAAATGTATATAAGTAGTTTATCAGCTATCTTGTTACCATAACACAAGCATTAGGTTGCTTAGCTTGGGACTAGATGGCGCTGTGTGAAATGTCCAGGGATATTATTATTATTATTATGCACATGACATAAAACTTATAGTTACTTATTTCAAATCTCCCACAGACCTCCTCGAACTCCAACCACTACCAGTAACGGCACTCAACAACCCCTCCTTCGAGCTGCTGTACAACTTCAGCCACTTCAACCCGATTCAGACGCAGATATTCCACTGTCTGTACCACACAGATCATAATGTGTTACTGGGAGCCCCCACTGGATCGGGCAAGACGATTGTCGCGGAGGTGGCTATGTTTAGGGTGTTTAATCAGTATCCGAATTGCAAGGTATAGTTTTTTTATCACAGTTTATTTACATACAATTTCAGTGCCTTAAAAAAATGTGAGAATCCATACGCAAAACTAATAATATTGCAAGCATCTTTTTCAAGCAAATGGGCCCCTTCGTTCAGAACTTTTAATGTATTGTCCTTGTCTTTGTTTAATGAGTTGTCATGTTTTTTTGTGACTTTGGCCACGACACAAAAAATTCTGAGTGAATAATATCAACGGTTTTCGAATTATAGTCTTGTCAATATAATTTTAATAAACAATAATTGTACGAGTAACTATATAATATGCTAAGTAATGATAACTTTTAGGTAGTTTACATTGCTCCGCTCAAAGCTCTCGTGAAAGAGCGAATAAAAGACTGGAAGGTGCGACTACAAGAGCGATTGGGCAAGCAAGTCGTTGAGTTGACAGGTTAGTAAACCACATATTTAAGTCAGCGTCTAGTTAATTTGGGTGTGGATGTTTACTTTGCTGATACCACAATTCCTGGGCTTCAAGTGTTCTCTCGATGAACAGACACAGTATTCAAAACTCTTCAACATATTTTGAGCATCATTGTGTGAGCTCTTTCTGACTTCTTTTGAAAGTTAGTCTGTCAATTCAATCGGAACTGTTGTTATTATGCCTTCAAGGCTAAACCAAAGTTTAATCTAGATCTTGAATCTTAGCAGTCGGAATCTTATACGTTATTTACGTCACCCATAATACTCTTATTTTCTTTAAGGTGACGTATCCCCCGACATCCGAGCTATACGCAACTCCCACGTCATAGTAACTACCCCAGAGAAATGGGACGGCATCAGTCGGTCGTGGCAGACAAGGAACTACGTTCGGGATGTGGCGCTCATCGTCATAGATGAGATACATCTGCTTGGAGAGGACCGCGGGCCGGTTCTAGAGGTCATTGTATCCAGGTAAGATTGTAAGCCTCGTAGTAACCACTTATGAAACAACGCGTGGAATACTGCGCTCATCGTCATAGACGAGATACATCTGCTTGGAGAGGACCGCGGACCGGTTCTAGAGGTCATTGTATCCAGGTAAGATTGTAAGCCTCGTAGTAACCACTTATGAAACTACGTGTGGAACACTGCGCTCATCGCCATAGATGAGATACCTCTGCTTGAAGGGGACTGGGGGCCGGTTCTAGATGTCATTGTGTCCATGTAACGTTGGGAAAACTTTTTTAAATCAAAATGCCATGATATAGTTGAATTAAAAGATTTGGCTATGTCGTAGGCTGCAAGTACGACTTACTCACTAACTACATAGCCAAAACCGTCCCCTTACATCCTAATCATAAGCAAATCTTTTAATTGTGGCTGAAAGTAGGGTCTTGGGTTCAATGCATGGGTTGGACTGTGTTGGACTGAGTTTATCTAATATAAAATTCCTAGATGAGGCAGCTAATTGCAGTAAACTTGTTCTGTTCCCATTACATCCCGATTCATCCCGGGGTGGCGCACTGTGCAGTGAGCAGCGCGCTTCAGAGCCGCCATGAAGTTTGAATTAGACATGAAAAAGATAAATTTAATCATTTCAAAAACGTCAACCTGTATAATTTCTTTCAGAACCAACTTCATCGAGTCCCATACTTCACGAAGACTGCGTATCATTGGCCTGTCAACTGCACTGGCTAACGCTAAGGATCTTGCCAACTGGTTGAATATTGGAGAAATGGGACTGTACAACTTTAGGCCTTCTGTACGACCTGTGCCTTTAGAGGTATGTATTGCTTTCAATAATATAGCATTAAGTTTTTCAATCCCAGTAAAAAACCTGTGATGACTTGATGAGACACCTTCCTACAACCCTACTCCATTACTTCAGGTACACATATCAGGTCACCCGGGCCGTCACTACTGTCCGCGTATGATGACGATGAACAAGCCTACGTTCCAAGCTATACGGACGCACTCGCCGTGTGCGCCTTCACTAGTGTTCGTCTCCAGTAGGCGACAAACTAGGTAAGCTTTTCAAAATAATTCACTAAAACTTGAATATGACTAACTTCAATTTTTTCTGAATTTTGTGAACGTCATTTCACAAAATATAAGCGACTGGAGCGATTATATCGCTTCCTAAAATAGAATGAAGGGGAAGAGGTTGAATGACTCCTACCACAACGCTGACTGACGAAAAGATGTGGTTTTATATCTGGGACATTTTTCTACACAATATACCACACACTTATATTTTACTTATACTACGTTTTTGGGGAGGGGCCCGTGGCTAAATAATAACAGCCGCACAGGACGAACGGTCAGGTTAAGCTACGCTTGCCGCGGTTGGTCTGTGGATGGGTGACCATCTTTACATACCGAGACCCCTCCATGCCTCGGAAAGCACGTTAAGCCGTTGGTCCCGGCTGTCATTCGTGGATCTTTGACAGTCGTTATGGGTAGTCAGAAGCCTGAAAGTTTGACAACCAGTCTTACCAAGGGGTATCGTATTACCCAGTAACTGGGTTTTGGAGGTCAGATAGGCAGTCGCTCCATGTAAAAGACTGGTATTCAGCTGCATCCGGTTAGACTGGAAGCCGACTCCAACATAGTTGGGAAAAGGCTAGGCAGATGATGATGACTACGTTTTTATTGGGGAAGAACCGGTGACCGCGGACAGTCTTTTCACACTTACTGACTTTTTTTCTATAAGTCGGTCAGTACGGTCAACGCACAATGAACAGCAAAATGATCGGCCAGTTTTCTTAGACAAATTGATATTCAACTAAATCACAACTGAAATAGAGATGAAAATTAGAAGCAAGAGACATTTCTTTAAGGCGTGTTTCCAATTTCCAGATTAACAGCCCTAGATCTGATCGCGTACCTAGCAGCGGAGGACAATCCAAAGCAATGGCTTCACATGCGCGAATCTGAGATGGAACAGATTCTTGCCAACATCCGGGAATCGAACTTGAAGCTGACGTTAGCTTTCGGTATAGGCATACATCATGCTGGTCTACATGAGAGGGATAGGACTACTGTTGAGGAACTGTTTATTAATCAGAAGATACAGGTTGGTTTTTGCATTAATTATTATATTTGTTTATTCTATCCCATTCCTGGAGAAATTTTGCACTCCATTTCTGCCACTAGCCTTATTAGAAAATATGACATTACTAGCTTCTGCCCGTGGTAGTCGTAAGACACCACAGTATTCTAAAATAACAGCCATTCACAATTCGGTTCTTCTCGGTGATGATTGGTTCTCATCGGCCACCCTCGGGTCGCATCTCCCTACCGCGCCATTACTTCGTTTTTTCTGGCTTTGCTGAGTTGCTAAGGGTCATAGCGTTATGGTAAATACCCTATAACCTTCCTCAAAAACAAACTAGTCATTAACATATAATAACTGTAATAATCAAGTAATCCAGTAAACACTACACAGGTATCTAATAAGTTTAAAATTTCAAAATCTTTCTTTCCGTCGTCGGGTCAATTAAGATGTGGTTACTTACCACCTTATAATATACGCGCCGCACTATGTAGGTACCATTTTGTTGAAACCCAGATGTGTCTTCTCGACATCCGGGTGTCACTAACGGGATGCAGCAGAATACCAGCGTCAGGTATTGTACCTGGCACATGCTGAGCTGGACTCCCATTTGGTGCAACCATGAGACACACACCGCCCAGAGTGATCGACCGTTATAGATTTACTTGTACGAGGTGTCTATGGGTCAATTTAGCTTTTTAATCTTTGTTTTTTTTTTTGGTTTCACCTTTTTTATGTTTTTTCTTTTTTATTACTTGTATTGTGTCTTTTGTTGCACTGAATAAACGTATTATCTTTCTATCTATCTCAAAAGTTAGCTATCAAATGCAAAAAAAATCAAATCCGTACTAATAGTTCCAGAGATTAACACGTTCAAACAAAAAATAAACAATCTCTCCAGATTTATTATATTAGTCTATAGATAGATAAAACGGTTCCATCAAATCATTCTAATGTTATCTTATCTTCTAGGTCCTAATCTGCACCGCCACCCTAGCGTGGGGCGTGAACTTCCCCGCCCACCTCGTCGTGATCAAGGGCACAGAGTACTACGACGGCAAACAGAAGAGATACGTCGACATGCCTATCACTGATGTTCTGCAGATGATGGGCAGGGCTGGTCGACCGCAGGTAACTAGAATATAATTGACGTGTGAAAGCGTTTGTATTAATTACAGTATTTTTATCTCACGAAGCGACGCGCGCTTTACTTGTGGTAACAAAGTGTACAAACACGCCGTGTATGTGTGCGTAAAGACGAGTAGCGTCAGCACATCCGGGCATACCGAGCGAAAACTAGTGCTGGGGCTCTGTCTTGCATAGGGTTGCACCATAATGCTGAGCGATAGCCGTTTTGCGTGGATGTGACGCATGTCAACCATTTCTTATTGTTTTTTTTTTTCTTTATTTGTTTTTATGTTCTTTTTTGCGTCATGTTTACCGCAAATAAACGTATTTTCTTTCTTTCTTTCACATAACACAGACACACATTCACAGCGTGTTTATATACACATGGTAATCACAAGTAAAGTGCGCGTCGCTTCATGATATAAATATTCTATAAAATAATTTATCAGGTACCCAGTGATGAAACACTATCCTGTAGTCGCAGTGTGTGTAATAGACTTACAAGCTTATCCTCTATTCCAGTATGACAACGAAGGAGTAGCAGTAGTGTTAGTTCACGATCAGAAGAAGAACTTCTACAAGAAATTCTTGTATGAGCCGTTCCCGGTCGAGTCCAGTCTGTTGGATGTACTTCCCGACCATTTGAACGCTGAAGTTGTGGCTGGTAAGTTTATATATTACCTCTACAGCTAGTTTTTTTTTTTAGAGGATGTTTTTTTACAGTATTGTTGAGGTGAAAATTATTGAGGTGACAATAATTATGGCAAATATAAATACATTGACATTAATTTATTATGTGTAACGTAAATATGACACTAACTAACATAACAGACAGTAGTTACCGACACAGGTTCGACAGTACATTGTCAATCTCAGAGGGGCAATTCTTGTACTTTTAAGAACGTTCACAGTCTGAAGGCCAATTCTCGTAATTTAAAACGTTCAATATCTAGTCGCAGTCTCATCTCGGCAACAAACAAATATCAAAAACCTGTCAAAATGTAGGGAAATTAGAAGTATTTTTTGACAGATTGAGACTGAGATCAGACTGTGAACGTTCTTAATATTACGAGAATTGCCCCTCTGATCTCAGTCTCATCTGTCAAAGATAACTCTAATTTCCCTTCATTTTTGACACAAAAACTTGTCAAAAATTAAGGGAAATTAGAGTTGATTGACATTGATTGTCGCTGAGATGATATTGCGGTTAGACTTTGAACGGTTTTATTTACGAGAATTGCCCTTCAGATGTCTCATGTGCCTCGCACCCGAACCATTAAAATTTTAGTTCGGCCAGGACACATTACGTTAATTTGCCGCATTATAGCCATTTCATACAACTGTCAATGAATAACAGATTAAGTTTAAGTCGGTAGTCAATTTTATAACCAATTATTTTCCCTGCCTTTACATTAATAATAATACATCGTTTATTTATAAAAAGGGGATACATTTACAATGAATACCTTAACAATTAAAATAGCGCACTGTTGCTAATTTGCCTGAACTAGGTTGAGCCTGTGCTTCAGGCTATAAAGTGCATAAATACTTAACCATGAGTACTTATAAAGTAGAAAACGTAATTAGGTAAATAAAAGTAAACGAGATAATGACTAATAGAGAAGTATGAAAGAAAAAGACGACACGGTTGGCGCAGTGGCTGAGCGATCGACTGCTGCGCTGCGTGTCGTGGGTTCGATTCCCGCACGGAACAAATATTTGTATTGCGTACAGGTAGTTGTTCCGGGTCTGGCTGTCTGTGTATATGAGTTTAAATGTTTGTAAACGCACCCACGATACAGGAGTAATTCCTAGTGTGGGGTAACGTATTTTTTTTTTTTTTTATGGCATGTTGCCCCGATCCCATATAAATTGAGATAAGGGCAGGAAAATGATGATGGGGTAAATCAAAGTAAAATAGCATGTTAGCAGTTCTATTTGCAGACAGTAGGTCTTCTGTCTGTGCATATTCGATGGTTATTAAATATTTAACTATATTTTTTACATTACCCGTTACGCACGATAACAATTTTTGGAATCCCATCACTAAAAGTTACTAAATAATAATGATAGGAACATCACTAGCGTGCGCTCTCTGTAGCTACATTCATTTTGATTGAAGGTCTCGTTCACTTTCCTTTGGGGGTCGGGTCGCGATAAGACAACAAAAACATGCTCCTGTCTACGACTCAATATTGGTTAGAATATACTTCATTTACTTAGAAGAACTGAAGGCCAATTCTCGTAATTTAAAACGATCAAAATCTAGTCGCAGTCTCATCTCGGCGACAAACAAATGTCAAAAACCTGTCAAAATGTGGGGAAATTAGACGTATTTTTGACAGATTGAGACTGTGAATGTTCTTAAAATTACAAGAATGGTGGTCTGGTGTTTCCTTTACTGCGAGTGCAATCCACTAACACACATTCCCTCAACGATAAAGAATTTCCCCTCATAAAATATTGCCTATCACCTCTAGCAAGTATAATATCATCTGCCTAGCCTTTTCCCAACTATGTCGGGGTCGGCTTCCAGTCTAACCGGATGCAGCTGAATACCAGTATTCTACATGGAGCGACTGCCTATCTGACCTCCACAACCCAGTTACTGGGTAATACGATACCCCTTGGTAAGACTGGTTGTCAGACTTTCGGGCTTCTGACTACCCGTAACGATTGTCAAGGATCCACGAATATATTATTATCTCTAGCAAGTATAATATGTCGTGTTTTTTTTTAAACATATTGTTTAAATAAGGTCCACTTCTTGTCCAATTATCAATAGATAATAAACCTTTTCTCCGTCCTAGGTACTGTCCAAACAAAACAAGACATACTCGACTACATGACCTGGACTTACTTCTTCCGACGTCTACTCAAGAACCCGTCGTACTACAACTTAGAGAGCGTGGAGCCTCAAGATGTCAACTATTTCCTCTCTAACTTGGTGCAGAGCTCGTTAGATGCCCTCGCTAATGCTAACTGTTTGGAGATTGAAGAGGTTTGCCATTTAATTATTTATAATAGAATTATTTTTTTGTCTAGGTTATTGTTTTACTAGGAATGTGGAACAGGCTAAAATTATTTAAACAAGTACTTTTGACAGATTGTTGTGTATTTTTATGCCAGATAGTCTCACAATGAAAGAAAAACTTTTTTAAATTAAATAATCGTCTTAACAGTGGCAGTACCATATTATTTAAGTATGCGAGCAACACCATCAACAGGTTAATACACTACTATGGCAGTCGTAGCTAATCTAATATCGCGACATATTCGCCAAAAATGTAAACAAATATGAGTTTATGGAAAAATAACTTTAATTCCTACACAATGAAGTTCAGTTTACGCTACAACTTCAAACATTTTTATAACTTTTTCAATAGTGCTAGGCACTCTGAAATCAACTTAATTACCATTAAAATAAAGTTAATATTTGTTAACTTGAAATAACGTCAATTTGAAAGATAAATAAAATTTGAAATTACATACTATCTTGAACTTTCTTCCGAATTATCGAATTGTACAGTGAAGTAAAGTACTTTATTCTTATTCCCATGGACTATTGAAAGTAATGAAAATTGAGAGGGAATCAGATTTGTACATAACAAAACGTCACGCCTGGGTGTACAGTCACGAGCAAAAGTATGTATACACTCGGCTTTATTCAAAAGCGATTTACTCCTTTATTTTTGAATGAAATATTATGTTGTTACGAACATAGCATTTTCGAACCCATAGGTTTATGTAATGTGTCGCATTTCAACGTTGCATTCGTTATTTCACGAAAAAATCGCAATTGAAAGTTGCCAAGTGTTGACATATTGGTGCTCGTGACTGTACCTATAATATGCCCACATTTCACCAGATTTTTATTTTATTGTAATAACAATTAACGTTAATGTCGCAGGATCTCCGCACAGTCCACTGCACTTGGATGGGTCGCATCGCCTCCTACTACTACCTATCCTACAAGACTATGGCCCACTTCAGTCGCAACCTGCAGAGTAACATGAACATCGACGACTTGCTGCGAGTACTGGCGGACAGTGAGGAGTATGCCACGCTGCCTGTCAGACATAACGAGGACATTCTTAACGGGTAACTATACTATCCTGCTTTACTATCTACAAGACTGGCTTAGTTTAGTTGAAACCTTCAGAGTAAACAACGAGGTATTGATGCGAGTACTGGCAGACAGTGAGGAGTATACACAACGAGGACTTACTTAACCGATAACTATACTAGTCTGCTCTACTATCTACAAGACGAGAAGTTTAATGCAGATTAAAACTGCCGGCGATTCGCGCTTTACAAGCACAGAATCCACTGGTAAAAAGCCTGGTTGGTTCATTTTGCGTACTGTATAAAGCTTAAAGGATTTGTTCAACCTTATTCAGTCTCTGATTGTTAACTGCGGTCCCACCCCACAAATCTCTTATCAATCTTGGTAGCTTTTTTCCGCGTTCGCACTTACGTTTGAAAATCGTATAAACTGGCAATGTTCGTTCATGAAATTTATTTTGCAATAAAATCTCAATTTCTTTCTAGCGAACTCTCCCAAGAATGCCGTCTACCCGTAGACGCCCTTACCCTGGACTCGTCCAACGTGAAAGCGTTCCTACTACTACAAGCGCACATGACAAGACTACAACTACCCAACACAGACTATCTGACTGATACCAAGTCTGTACTGGATCAGACGATTAGGATATTACAGGTAAGGCTAGTGCGTAAGATAAATGTGATTTTAGATTACAAACCTTAATTCCATCGTGTACAGTTCATTTTTCATTGACGTTAAAATTGGTGCACGCACAATGGTCCACTTGACGGACTCAGTGAAGAAACCAAACCCCATAACGTATAACATAAACACTAAAGTTGCTAATAAGGATCAAATTACATTAACTAGCTAAACTTTAAACACAAAAACACTGCCCGCAGCCGTTGACCCCGTAATCACCTTTAATAACTTGAAATTATGACTCAAGATACATATTTGTTTTTTTTTTTTTTGTTCTATCTATGTTCGATTTCGGTGCGATCACGACTATGAAGTTCCGCCAATTAATTTAATTTCGCCCTGTAGAATCAAAAGTTGACTCTAAGTAAATAAGTCCAAAACGAATAGATAAATCTTAAAACTAGGACTTAAGACTAGGAAAATCGTATAGAATCATAAACACAGGCCGTAAGAAAATTTTCACTTTGAATTTTTAATCGTCAATCAAAACATTAATGTAACAAAGAAGTTAACCTTCAACTACCTTTACTAACCAATTTCATCTTATCCACAGGCAATGATAGACACTTCAGCAGAAAACGGCTGGCTTTCAGTCTGCTTATCCTGCCAAATGCTAATGCAAGGCATCGTGCAAGCGCGATGGCCGACCGAATCCCCCCTCATGACGCTACCTCACATAGATTCCCAACATCTTTACATATTCTCCCATATGGCTAAGGACACTAACAAGCCATGTAATATGCTGAATGGACTGAAGGTGACCTGTATGAGGAATTATGAGTTGTTGGCGAAGTATTTGAGGAGGGAGTTTGAAGAGAATCAGATTGAGCAGATACATAGGGTGAGTGGTTTTATTTATTTTCATTTTAGCTTTGTAATGTACGCCACAGTACTACATAGCCCGAAGAATTGCCAAACTTAAGTGGCAGTGGGCAGGGCACATTGCTTGTACAACAGATGGCCGATGGAGCCGAAATTAAGGTTCTGGAGTACTCTTCCGGTTCATAACCGGAACCGGAAGAATTTAAAATTTGTAGCCTCCTACGGTAAGCTGACATAAGCTCAAAGGACAGGTGATTAGGTATTGATACATAAGGAAACAACATACTACATCAAACACCGTATATTTACAAAAATAAATCTAAAGCAATAAACGGTGAAACTTAAAGAACTAATTTAACTTATCGTTAACAAATTAAGTAGGTGTCTATAACTAAATATTAATATTGCCAGCCAGCTAAAATTTCAGTGGAAAGAGCTAGGGTCGTGGGGAGTTGGAGATAAACCCAGTACTGTTACCGTTTTAAATGTTTAAAAGTAAATAGTATAAATTTAAAATTTAAGGTATAACCTTCCAGTTATATAAACGTTACAATTTAGTAAATGGTCCCACAAGGTGGACCAACGACCTGGTGAATGCCGCAGGAACCCGTTCGGTCCTTTAACAGACATGGCCAGCTCCAACTCCAAAACTATAAGCTTACATTTGCTCACGTATCATTTCTTTTTCAGGCAATATGCGACATGCCAACACTAGACATAAAGATGCGCGTACGTGGGCTATGGTTTGACAGTGATGGTGAACAAGATAAACCAATACGTCAGCCTACTTCTAGAGACCAGTGGATGCCGCTACATGCTGATCAGGTAAATATACTTTCTTGCCAATCCGTTACTAAGTCAAGATTTCTTCAAACCTGTAAACCTGATGTATTATTGAATTGGCTACAAGATAAGTAAACCAAGTTCCGTACTGGCTTTTTTATGATAAATCATCATTATCACTAGCACAGCCTAGCCTTTCCCAACTATGTTGAGGTCGGCTTCCAATCTAACCGGATGCAGCTGAATACCAGTATTTTACATGGAGCGACTGCCTATCTGACCTCCACAACCCAGTTACTGGGGAATACGATACCCCTTGCTAAGACTGGTTATCAGGCTTTCGGGCTTCTGACGACCCGTAATGATAAATGATTCCCAATTTTTGTATGAACGCAAACGAAGCAAAAGGATGGCATGGATCCTACCAGGTTTCGTTCTATAGTTTCTATTTACCCCCATGGGAAAAAGGCGTGTGTTTATGTATGTATGTATGTTTGCCATTTTTTGTATGAATAGAACAGGGTTAAGACTTGTGCTTGTAGAGCCATGATTAATAGCAGAAACAATTTTGAAGTGTTCACTTTGATTTGTGTTTATTACAGACGCCAGTAAATTGGTTTATAAAAATACGTAGAAAATGACAAACAGCGGTTTCCTCAATGTATTTTTTTAAGACAAACCAGGCTAGAACCATTACGCTGTTTTGACATTATCGATAACAATCGTGATGAACCCATTGGAACAAAAGATTCATGGTTTTAAAAAAAAACTGCGGGATCGGTAAAATTTACCCCAGTTTTCAGTCAAAGTAAACCTTAATCCATATCCCTTTTTGTCCAGGAATACACCTTACTCCTCGAACTAAACCGTCGTGGTGGCAATCCCAACAACGTGCTCTGCCCGCGCTTCCCTCGCGGCAAAAACGAAGGCTGGTTCGCGACCATCGGCACCGTGGATGATGGAGATCTACATGCCTTGAAGCGAGTGCCGGCTAGAGGCACCGCGCAGGTCACCTTCTATACGCCTTCCAGGAAAGGTAAGTGGATATAGACCCTAGCAATATTGGTGTCGGTTTTCAGTGAAGCACTGTATTATCGCCAAATCCTATAACTGACTATTTTGAAAACAAAGTCCCGTGCACATGATGACCACAGCTGCGTCCGTAAGTAAAACGAAAGAGAATCCTTTTTAGGTCGACTAACAATATGCGCTGCAAGCAGCAAGTAGGAATAGTTCTTACGGTGGTCAGATATAGATTTTGGCGATAGTACCTATAGTCTATTGAAATCCTTGCTTCCAATTGGTGTTTCTTCCATTAAAACGAATTTCAACTTAATAAAAATGTAATATGGGTTGATTTCAGAATTACTAGTACTTATAGAAAAGTCATTAAAATGTTTGAAGTTGTAGTGGAAACAGCAGTGCGATTCTGTAACCATCTCACCGTGGAAACTTAGGTGAAGTGAGCGTGGAGTGAGCTGTCATTCCAAATAATGCTAGGGATTGACACTACTGACAACTCACATCAAGCTCACTTCACTTGAGTTTTCACGGTGAGATTTTTACAGAATCGACCGGCTGAACTTGATGTGTGGGTATTAAAGTGGTTTTTCCATAAACACACATTTATTTACATGTTTGGAAACTAAATCGCGAACGAAGTATACACACTTCAATTCAAATGATGGGACCGTATTCCAGCGAAGTATCTAGTAAAGTCGTACGGGATATAAATCACTACAACCTTAACTAGACTCTATTCCCTTTGATGCCAGCTACTAATAGATTTCTTCTCCTCTCGACAGGTCGCATAATCTACACAGTATACATCCTAAGCGACAGCTACATGGGGCTGGACCAGCAATACGACCTACAGTTTGAGATAATGGACCCACTACCAGCAGAGAACGTCGACAGAGTATACGATAACATTGACAAGACTATCATAGAATGACCCACAAATTCTCACATGTCATTTAACTTTAAGACGTGTTTGAAAGCCTTTCTGTCTCTACGATTCTTCATAACGATAGAAACAGCATGAGCAAGTCTCAGATGACTTAAAATTGAGTTAATTCCTTACATTGAAATGTATAAATTATGCCAAAAGGAAATAAATTATTTATTGTATTGAACATTGTGTTTTATACATTTTTTTTCCTTATCCCATATTATCCCACTATTGGGCAAAGAAGTCTCCCAAGTCCTTCCTACCTGCGTCACCTTGATCCAACCTCAACCTCATTCAACCTAAGAAAAACATTTCTTTGTTGGACAGCTGAGCAGGATTACTAGGTAGACCAAAAAGCAACAATTTTACGCATAAATAATAATAATATAATAATAATAATATCCCTGGACATTTCACACAGCGCCATCTAGTCCCAAGCTAAGCAACCTAATGCTTGTGTTATGGTAACAAGATGGCTGATAAACTACTTATATACATTTTTTTTTTGTAAATACATACATATTATAGATAGAAAAACACCCAGACTCAGAACAAATACATGTAGGAGTTACAAATATTTGTTCTGTGCGGGAATCGAACCCGCGACACGCAACGCAGCAGTCCGATCGCTCAGCTACTGCGCTAACCGTGTTGTCACAATATGAACAGTTGTCGATTAATGTTCATACACACAAGCGGCACGCGTCAAAAAGATCCTTTTTCAACTACATACAGGACAGTATACTGTCTCAATGAAAAGTTTACTAGGTTTGTATTACTCGCCAATCTAGACGTGTAAATCGACTCTTGTCGGCGGCTGCAGTTGTCTCTTCCGTTGACCTGTGGCGCTCGTGTGTGTGACACTTAGTCGACTAACTACACGAACACTGCCAGTTAGACGAGTAATACAACACTAGTAAGCTTTTTAATAAGACAGTATACTAATACTGTTCTGTATGTAGCTATAAAAGAATCTTTTGGCGTGTGGCCAAAATTGTCATTTCACAAATCCCAAAAGATTGTTGTGGCAGTACGCGAAAAGAGGACCAAAGAAGGCGCCATCAGCACAAGCTGTAAAAAAAATATGAAACTATTTGAACACCAGGGCGCTTACCACCAGCTCTTATAGCAGGGCAGAAGTTGAACGGCACTGCTTTTTTGATCTATGACTAAATGCAGTGCAGTTCAACTTCTGCCCTGCTTTATGAGCTGGTGGTGAGCCCCCAGAACACGCAGCAATGATGCAGTATGGTACAATCCAATTGTAAATATTTATGTAAATCAATTATTTCAATTTCAATAATGTTTAGGTTTACTCGAATCATTTATAAAATATCAATAAGCTGTTGTGGTTAGAAAACATCTTTAAATATTACAATTTTATAAAGACAAATTCACACATCAATAAATACAATTTATACACAACAACATAATTGTTTACTGCTTGTGCTGCTAGCGCCACTAGTGGTGAAACTTGGAAACATGTTCTCCCATTTGGGTGTAATATCGAAAGTGTATTAGTTACTATACTCTTTGATCGAAAGCTATCCTCGTGTTGAGCTGTCCGCCATTTTGTAGCACTAACGCGCTCGCTCTGATAGATTTACTACCTACCTGTATAAACTATATATTATTTTGTAATATGACAAACAGTCAAATCTGTCCCACTGTTGAGCAAATGTCCCTCCCATAGTCTTTCACACTTCTCTATGTTCACCTTTCATAAAATATTGAGAACGTGCTAAGGCTTTCTGTATTTTGGGTTAAATCTACATCCTGCTTGAAGCAAAGAGAGCTTATAACTCTCTATTGTGTGGGAAAAAAGACAGTGTTCTTCAATCATAATAGGTTTGCAAGGGTAAAAAAATCAAACAACATTAGATACATTTTTTAATTTTATTTTTCATTTATTTGAATGCATGGTCAATTGGTGATGTGTGTGAATGTACGCAGCAAAATCATCAGGTATCAACTGTTGCTACCCAACATTTTGATACTTCATCTGAGATTCGTTGACTACCCAATATTTTGATACTTCATCTGAGATTCGTTCAAGACACGTCCGGTTTCATAATATACTTTTTTTTTACATTTTATTTTTTTTAGAAAATCCTTAATAGTGTGAGCGCGAATCTAAGCTTTGCAGAGGTGTTGTTCATATTCGTCTTTTTTTTATGAGTACCTAGAAACAAGTAATAGCAAAAATTGCAGCACTTTGGCTGTTATTTATTAATATACATACTCATGAATATCAACAACTATTTCGTTAGCATTGCGGGAAAAGTTGTTAGGTTCCCAGTCTTAGATCCGCGCAGTGTCGCTTGTAATTTCCAGTAATGTCATATCCGGGTAGATCAAATAACTGCATTTATAGTAAATGTTTCGCAGTCTTTAAATTATCATGGTGTTATGATTTTGAATATAAAACTATGATTAAAAAACTTAGTTTTATTTTCAGAAATATTTAAAAAGTTATTTTTATTAATCAAATAATAATTAAGTACTAGATTTTCTGCAGTTTTACGGTTAACTGCGGAAAATCTAGCGCTACGGAATGTAATGCATGGGAGAGTGAATGGTCTTCATTTCTTAAAAATAAACTGCTATCGGCGATTTTGTTTATGATAATTATACTTTGACATGTAACCGAACCTAACCTAGCCTTATCAGTAAATCGAATACTATTAAACTAACGACCCCATGCCGGTGATGATTCAGGATTGATGTTACTCCACGTCTGGCAACCAATCTTGCCTGGTACTGATGTGATGACAGTCCTCAAAACATCAGTACCTCTCTCTAATGTTTTTAAAACCGTCTGTATTGCGTTGGCAATACAGACGGTTTTAAAAACATTTGAGAGTCAACTCACAAAGTTGTTCCGACATTCTCTCGAACCAAAATCATTACCTGCCGCAGATTGCTCATTTTATCGTATGCTCTTCCGATTTTTCTTTGTTCCGATACGTTTTTGACGATTTGACAGATTTATCGAAATTTCGGTCAAATTTTCAAAAAAAAATTCTGGTATCTGAACAATGAAATATTTGGACTTAAAATAAGCAATATCTGCAAAAGCTGTGTGTTACATTTTTATTAGCATTACTGCTATGCTAAAAAAAGTGACACAAATTGCCAACACTTACAAAGTTCTTCCGACATAATTTCGGAACAAAACCATTAACTGCCACAGATTTCTCATTTTATCATGTACCGATTTTTCTTTGCCCCGATGCGTTTTAAATATTTGACCGTGTCACTATATGGTCAAATTTTCAAAAAAGGATCTGAGCAATGAAATTCTGGTCCTAAAACAAGGAATCTGTGACAGCTGCCTTTTACATTTTGTCTAAGGAGCTTGAGAGCACCTTGAGAGTTGCTGTTTGAGACGTGGCTTGAAGTGGAGCGTGGCCGCCATATTGGTTGCTTGACTAGGCTGCTGCTGACCTATTCTGTAAAATCTCACGGTGAAAACTCAAGTGAAGTGAGCTTTGAGGTTGACTGTCAGTAGTGTCAATCCCTAGCGTCGGGTGAAATGACAGCTCACTTCACCTAAGTTGGTGAGATGCTTACAGAATTTACCGGGTGGTTGGTTAGGATTTGCGGTGAACTGGCACCTGTAAAACAATAATATTGTTTTTAGAAGATATTCTTTGTTTACTTAAATGTACTTGTGTGAAGGAGTATTAATAATAATAATATCCCTGGACATTTCACACAGCGCCATCTAGTCCCAAGCTAAGCAACCTAATGCTTGTGTTATGGTAACACAAGCATTAGGTTAAACAAAATGGACGCGATCCATTTTTCCAGTTCATTTCTATTACTCCGCAACCTGAAACAATTCAATCATCACCATGCACTAGCCCACTGCTGGACAACGGCCAGTCCAATTCCATGTCACTGATTTCGACCGATATTTTTTTATCACACCGTTATCCTCCTTCATAAAAACTACTCAAGCGTAAAAAAAAACAAAATGGCTGCATATAGTATCATAAAAAAATAATCTAAATGAAGCATTAAAAAAAAGAAAATAAATAATAATGCGTTCCTTACCTTAATAGATAACAAAGGAGTCGCGAGGGCCGCAGAGGGGACGATCTCTATGGCGACTTGCAGGACCGGATCGATACACTCAAGACTCGGTGTAGATACGCCTGGAAGCAGAAATATATAGAAATAAGTATATTTATTTAGAAACGTAAAACCTAGATTGGAATTAAGTAAAAGAAAAAAGCCCACATTCAAAAATCATCCTCATAAATAAAATTGCCTACGCCGTTATAGTTGACTCTTGTAACGCCTACGCCGTAGCCGCCAGCTTGTCTACGCCGTAGCCCTGTAGCACGCCTACGCTGCGTAAAAGACTACGTCGCCGCGTCGTAGAAATTCTTCGTACAAAATTAAAATTTCGGAGCGTATTCCATAACTGACAAGTTGCATGTCCTAGTTATGAAACACGACTGACTGAAGAACTTATAGTCCAGAAAATATCGATTTTGCCTTCAATAAAATTACGGAAAAAGATAGGCAGGTAAATAACCTAAAACTGCTTTAATCACTGCTGTGAGTCATTAATGAAAGAACTAGACTACTAACCTTTGTCTGAAGTCAAGGCAGCTGCAGCCAGGAGGCTGATCTCCGAACACGTCTGGCTCCCTCGATGACCGATGGCGCAATGCGATTTAGGGAATGGGTAATGCGACGCTGCAGAGGCACTAAAAGCTTAGATACAGAAATCTTCTCTATACAGCGTGTGGAAATGCACACACACATAGACACGTATCTACCTACAGTGAGTACCAGCGTACATAAGACTGACATTCGTTTGACATAACTTGTAATCGCCGTCAGTTCGCGTCTGTGTGTGCGTTCATCTGTTTTCTCACATTCTGTGGAGCCGACCCTCTGAACTGTATATTTGTACTGCAGCGCGCAAGTCCGATCATCGATCCAGACATGATATATGATTCAGGTTATAAATTCGTCAAATTTTAGTACTTACATATAGGCTATACAGTTAGGTGCCCTGCCCACCCTTTGTTCGTCGCCGTTTGCGAGGGTCGCCGCAGAGTTTACCGATCGGATTCGCATGTCATGTTCAGGACTTTTTTATTAAATTTTGCTTTTAGGCATTAAGTTTTTATTTCAATATTATTTATTTATATTATTAATTATAAAGACATCTGAGTCTTTTTTATGGGAATAGTCTGTCTTAAAAAAGAAGATCAATTGATACCTATTTGCGTTCGGTTAACACGCACACACACATGTTCGTCGGCCAATCAAAACCTGGGTTTGTATGTAAGCAAGTAATGTGTATACAATAATTTTTGTACGCAGTTCGAAACCGGAATACCGAGACATGGTACCAACAGAAAATGCTAAGTTTAGTCCCACGTGTTTGAGAGTCTTTAATTATTATAATCGTGTTAAAAACTAAGTCTTATGGACGCAAAAGTAGACAAGGCCTTTTTCTATACTCACCTATGTTATTTTCAGATTCATTTCGTTGCAGGTAGCGGAGCCTATTGTCTAGGCACTTTTGTTATTTTGTTGGTACAACTAGATTCTTGAGTAGTTAGAAAAAGTGTGGCGGGCTTTTTTCAATAATGACAAGGTCCTCTCGAAGTTGCACGTTCTGCATCGTTCTCACATGCATAATTTTGAACATGAATGATGTAACCAATACTTTGTAACAATATTATTATGATTTAAAAGAGTGTCCATGGAGTTTCTTGCCCGTTCTTCTCCATAGGTACCTACTACGCTGTGAAATGGGCAACTAGCTTCATCTTTTTGACTGACCGACCTTGACTATTCAAAAGTGCCTGTAATTGGTTTATTTGAAATAAATAGTTTGAGTTTGCACAGTAATATTTTTAGAGCTGATTTTTCCATCGCTAGATAACTTTTATTCGAGGAATAAAATTGACGTTTGACTGTATTTGTATGAAATAGCTGTCAAAATTTCAAAATATAAATCATAAATCATGCTATATGAATTGGGACCAGCATGTAGCTTCTAATTTATTAGACATCGTAGGTCATCGAATTTTCCGTTCTAGGACATGCCGGTTTCCTCACGATGTTTTCCTTCACCGTTTTGAGAGCAGTGGTGATGAAGTTATTTACACAAAGTAAAGCACCTGTCTGGGTTCGAACCCACGACCCACAACTCATAAATCAGGGCCGTTACCACTGAGCGACCACTGCTCCTTTTTTTACCGTATTGCTATCGCCAATCCGCCTTCGATTTTGATTTTGGCAACGACAGCTCTGGCCTTTCATTGCATAGTAGTCAATGGCACCGATTCCCTTGTTCACAAACTAAACTAAATTTCAGTTCAATGCATCTTTTTCTTTCTATTTAATTTAGAAAAGCACAGAAGATAAATATTAGTTTAGTCCTGGCAAACTAATCAGCGCCTGACGTAAATTGACATATTTTAGTAGCCATGTTGTTAATCACGTCTAATCTGTCTATGGAGTATCTTAATTTGACAGGACTAAACTAGTATTTTATCTTCTGTCCTTTTCTTAATGAATTAGAAAGAAAAAGATGCACAGAACTTAAATTTAGTTTAGTTTGTGAACAAGGGAATCAGGGCCATTGAGATGCCAATCTACAGCCGTAGACATATACTTCAATGTTGGTTATCATCATCTGCATAGCCTTTTCCCAACTATGTTGGTGTAGGCTTCCAGTCAAACCGGATGCATCTGAATACCAGTATTTTAAATGGAGCGACTACCTATCTGACCTCCACAATCCAGTTACTGGGTAATACGATACCCATTGGTAAGACTGGTTGTCAGACTTTCAGGCTTCTGACTACATGTAACGACTGTCAAAGATCCACGAATACCAGCCGGGACCAACGGCTTAACGTGCTTTCAGAGTCACAGAGGGGTCTCGGTATGTAAAGATGATCACCTACAGACCAACCACGGCAAACGTAGGCGTAGTTTAACCTGCTCGATCTGTGCGGCTGTAGTCACGGACCCCTCCTTCTACGTTGGTGATGTCCGGATAAGTAAATGTTTGATTGGGGTAAGAATGGAATGGAATAGAATACTCTTTATTATGTATACGATATAAATTACAGACATAAATATAGAAATTTTACAAAGGGTGACACAATGGGTGGAATTATAGGTAAATAATACACAAACGTACATACATTTATTTCTCGTTACTCTATTCATATTGATACAGAGTGGATACACATATAGACTCTTTATAGTTTAACATTTATTTTATAATAGACATATATAACAGCTTAACAAGGATTTTTTATTATGAATAGAGTTAGTTAGGGACGGGTAAGGTTGATAGGTAAATACACAATAACATTATTTCCTAGGCATTCTGTTGAAACTAAGACTGAGCATAGGTACTCGTAGAACAGGTACCTAGTGTACAGACACCAGCAGGTCAAGTTACCCGAAACTGTCAAATTTTCCCAACCAACCTTGAACCTTAATGCTTTAGCGATAAAGTTGAAAAAGTGCTGGCGTCTGTACCTACGAAAAATTTCTACCTAGAGGGTCTAGAACCATTTCCTGAATTCATGGTTACAAATTGCGCGTCGATGTCCTGAGAAGTGAAGCTGGAAGTCGTCTGCTTGTTGGTTGTTCAATTCCTGGTCTGGTGCCTGTATAGAAAGATCATTTATTTAGTTACCAGGTTTGAAAACTTCAGGAACTGTAATAACCCGATAAAGGGTAGCCCAAGAAACCGGTTTTTGTCAAACACAGCTGTTACGCCGAGTTTGACAATCGCTCAGCAAATTTTTGTGTTGATTGGCCTTTTAAACAACAGGAGCGCGTAATAGTTTTTCAGTTATCAGACTAGCGAGATAAAATATTAAATTAAAAAAGAAAGTGGTAAGTGGTTTATGTTTAAATTGCATTTAGCTAGAGAAACGGTCTAATATACAATGTAACTCAGGTACGGACCAGTGTGATATGAAAATAGTGGAAATTATAAAAGCAAAGTGTATTGGATTATTCCTACCTTATTTCTATCGTACGAATGTACGGCTTTTGCGGTGGAATCGTCGACCATGGCAGTTATTTGGCGCTCTAAGCTGTGCTGCGCGATTCGCTGCACGACCCGTTGCGCCTAAGACCGAGTCATCCACTATGCCGTCCGCGCCATCCGCTGAGCTATCCGATGCGCCATCAACTACGCCATACGCTACGCCATCTGCTACGTTATCCGCTGAATCATACGCTACGCCATCTGCTACGTTATCCGCTGAATCATACGCTACGCCATCTGCTACGCTATCCGCTGAGTCATACGCTACGCCATCTGCTACGCTATCCGCTGAATCATACGCTACACTATCCGCTGAATCATACGCTACACTATCCGCTGAATCATACGCTACGCCATTAGCAGAGTCTTCCGCTGAATCATACGCTACGCCAATAGCAGAGTCATCCACTGAGTCTTCCTCCTGAAAGCACATATTTATCTGTACACTCTCAGGGGTAATACTTAATAATGTACCTCATACATTGTCACAGTATTTTCCAATCAAGTTAAATACCGATAACTGGCCCACAAAAATCTCATAATAACTGATAAATTCAATAAATAATTACATAAGTATACTTACTTTGATACGTTACTAACAGTATCAAAGTAAGTACACTTATGTAATTTTTTTTTTGCATTATATTATGTATATTTTTTTGCATTGTATTTATATTTAATATTTTATTTTCTTAAGAAATAAGCAGGTACCTTTGTACTCAATTTATAATAATGTCATATCCCTATCTATTTTACTGTGTGAACATAAATAATAAAATAAATAAATAAAGTACCAACGTACCTCTCTCTGTTCTTCAGAGTTTTCAATGTTATACTGTTCTTTAAGCAAATGATCTTGAGACCAGTTCATAAATTGTGTCACCGCTATCAAAACGAGCATTCTGAGTGTTATGTAGAATATTTCCTCGTACTCTAACAGGCCATTCCAAATGTCCGCGTTGAGAACCGTTATATCCGACATTATTATATATTCTGGAAAAAATAATAATTTTCCATGAGTCAAAATCTGAAATGATTAGACATCAAATCATTGTAACATGTACCTAATTTGTGAGAGCTCAGAATCATACACTTGCTAAGTGTAAATGAAGGAGATAGCTATCGCATTGTTTCACCAGTAACAAAGCGCTTTATATGCTCGATGATTTCGTTTATATGTTACGTCAACCAAAATAATAGCTCGCACAGGCACAGCAAATAGTACGGTTGCTCTGCAAATCACGCGCTGCGGCTAAGTATAAAACTATGCTGGAAATTCAAATTGAGTGTATTTAATAGGCTAGATGCCGAAAAAAATCTAATTAGTCCGTCAGTTAGATTATCAAAACATATTGGATCCGTATTTTTTCTTTTGTCAATTATATAAAAAATGATGAAGATATCGCCTATTAAAGTTCCGCGTGACGTCACGCCTTGCTACACTTTTTAGCATGGCGTGACGTCACGACCCCCTACTCCCAAATTTTGACGCGGTTTATCTTTGTCATTTTTTGTTTGATTGACAAAAGAAAAAATACGTGTCCATTATTTTTCGATACTCTAACTAACGGACTAAATATAATAATTATTTTTTTACCCAGGCAGCTACCCTATTCTATCTGTCGTTTACCAAGATGTATTGTGTTAACCAGTACTTAATTGGGTTGTGGAGGCCCGATAGGTAGTCGCTCCATGTAAAATACTGGTATTCAGGTGCAGTCGGTTGTACAAGAAGCCAAACCCAACATAGTTGGGAAAAAGCCAGGCATATAATGTCGTTAGGTATGTTTGGATATACTTAAAATATAGCTTAAAGTTGTAACAAAACCTTTTCGTGGGCTGCTTGGGAACGCGCACCCAGCGGTGACTCGAAGGACCACCAGTTTGTTTCGCTTGGTGAAGCACCTCGCTTGGCCTGAAAGTACAAATAAATATACGTTACTACATATCTATATAAATATTCCTTACGTCTTTGACTATACGACACTCGTAATTGTAAAATATAAGTAATGTGGACAGCCCTGAAAATTCTTTGCACGAATAACATAGCCACAAGAGGAAGAAAAATGTCTGCCAATCCGTAAATTAAACAAAAGTTTTACTTGACGTATTCGGTCAACCCAGTCAAACTGTGTACAGAAGAGCTCTTCTGTACACAGTTTGACTGGGTTTTCAAGACCAAATTTGGTTTTGCAAGTCATCTCACGCAAGAGAGCTCACGATAGAAATAAAAATTTGTCTGGGTCGCTGTCGCCGGAGTCGGTGGAGAAGACTATATTCATAACTATATAGTCGTGTTCCGGACAATATACATAAACTTCGACCAGAGGTTCAGACCATGGTAAGAAGCATTATTCATTATGGACACATTAATTATTTCTTATTTTTTGTTAATTTTCATACAAACTAAATACCTGGACGTAAATCGCCCTAGATGCATGCCACTTTATCTCTTTATCCGAAGCATTTGATAGATTTATCATTTTAATTGCACTAAGCGGCAAGATAGGCCATATTAAGACCCTTTCTTACTGCATAGCTTTTTTTTATTTTTTATTGACCATGGGCTCACTCTTGACCTCAATCCAGCCCAGAGGCAGGGATGAGATCTACGGTGGAACGAGCTTGCCCAGAAGAAGCCTATTCACTCTCGCCTTGAAGAGATTCTGGTTGTATTAGCTCAATTACATTAAATGAAATTACAAATATCTTTGTAACGAAGCCTTTTTAAGTACTAATTCCTTTGTTAGATTTGATTTGTAAAAGCCATAGAAGCGTTTGCCAAAGTGTGGATAACGTGAAGAACGCGGTATATATTAAAAAAACGTTTCATGGTAGTCAATGTTTACTAACAAAAGAAAGTAAATAAAGTAAATACCTTTGTTTGTTGTTCAGGATTCAGAAGGATGGACAATAGTTTCTGCGTCCCGGTGAGGTATGGAGCAGATCGACAATTAACGCGTAGTTGCGATTTATGGCGTTCAGTTTGCACTACTGATAAACTAGGAACCAATTATATCTTCCTGGTCCTGAAAAGCCTTGACTACAGCGCCACCTAGCGGTTCAAAATGGTGTGACTTAGACGTCACAAAGGAACGTTGACTGACAATATTTTAGATGGTGAATATACATAGCATAGTTATTTAATTAAGTGGTTCTTATTCCAGATTATTTTAATATAAAAAAAGACATTTGTATCATAGTGGTGCAATATTATACTCACACGTGGAAATGTACGAAACAAATACCTTTTTTTATTACTTTGAAGTTGGCCCCATAGCAAAGTTGTAAATGTAGGTATTTCATGAGCAATTCACCCCCTGAGATATTGCCATTGAATTTAAAGTCAGCTTCTAATGTATACTTACGAGTACTTTGATAACCAATCCACCTGACAAACACTTGGCACTTTGACGATCAGAGTGATTATGACAAGAAACGAAATAAGTTTTCTGTCCTTTCAGGGTTAGGCACAACGCGTTTAGTTTTCTTCTACAAGAACAGCAACACGTATATCATGTTGTGTACCTATCATCAAGTGTGTTGTGTGGTTGTTTTGAAGGGAAAAACGCGTTGATGTCTTTTTCACCTAAGCTTAGCGATAATAATCCTCTAAGCGTTTTCTGTAACAACATTTGGTAGGTCTGTGTTTAGCTGCGATGATGATGGTGATCTGTAAAATCTGTTTACTATAGTGGGTAAAATAATACAAATAAACCTAATTTTACAAACATTTATTACCACCCGGTTGAGTAGTTAGTGTAGACATTTATAATGGACACTTATTAATCAAATTAAAACATTCAGAAGACTTATTCCACTAAGTGAGTTAACATGTATAGGCAGTTCGGATCCAAGGATTGCAGGAGTCAGAAGGACCAAAATCTTTTATGTACCTACTTTTGTTTTGCTTTGCGAAGAGCGGATCGGAGGCTCTAACAAATTCTGTCTTTAATCTTTCCTCAACCCTTTGGATCCGCACCAGTACGTATAAATTTTTACTGCAATATTCATATTTCAATACTAAATAATTTTGCTCATTTAAATGCATTTTTAATAAGTCAGATTGAAGACGATTTAACACTTACTAGGTTTAATGGAGCAAACTTTGGCATTACACAATCCCAAATTATTTTAATGTATTTGTTTTGAATGATATTTTTATGTATTTAATATTCCATTTGATTTGAATGACGTACGTGTGTTTGTATTTTAACTTTATTTGATCTGAATGTATAAGTATTATTTTATAGTGTGATTTTTATATCAAAACGTTTTAATTTAATGTAATGGACTTTTTCTGAAATAAAATAAATAATTATCATAATCTTTATAAAATATATGTTTGACTTATTCCTAGATAGAAAGTATTATGCGAACACTAAAGTATGTGAGTAAGTCCCAATGCGATAGTTTGTATATTGGTATAAATACATTTTTGAAAATAAAGCTCTAGGTATAAACACAAGCATGTTCGTTAAAATACTGTTTTTGGTCAAAGTTCCAAATTCGGGTCTTTTCATGAATGAAAATAACAAAATCATAAAAACATTGATTAAGTAATATTAACGAATACTGTAATCAATTTTTTAAGAATATTTTGATAGTAATTTAAGCGTTACCACATAGTTAGCTAGTTATCAAAAAATAAATAAAAATCCCTACTAGTAATATTAACTATCCTCATCCCAAGATGAAATGAATACTCGTTTGTACACACCTTATTGAAGGGAACAGAGAGGCAATCGTAATTTTAAGACCTTTCGCAGTCAGAAGGTCAATTCTCGTAATTTAAAATGTTCAAAATCTAGTCGCAGTCTCATCTCGGCGACAAACAAATGTCAAAAACTTGTCAAAATGTAGGGAAATTAGAAGTATTTTTTGACAGATTGAGACAAGTTTTTGACATTTGTTTGTCGCTGAGATGAGACTGCGACTAGATTTTGAACATATTAAATTACGAGAATTGGCCTTGGCAAATGATCATTAAAAGCTGTGTTAATCTGTACCCAAGTTATGTAACACTCACTCACAAATCCTTTGATTTTAAAAGGATTACCATTGCTTCATAATGTGTAATCTAAGTACATACATATTTTATAAATGTTGAAAATTGTGGTAAATGTTACACAAAATGCCTTGTGATTTATTGCAATAGAATGAAAGAAAATTCTTCTCCATACGAAACTACTTTTCAGAAGGTGACACTAGAATCAATTCTATTTTTGTAAATTTTGAAGTTCAAAAGTGCCTTTTGAAATTAAAGATTTGACTCTTGTCTTTTTGAAAAATCGTCTCCTAAACATTGAATGTAACACAAAGCAACTGTGTTACATTCATGTTTTCGTTTCTCTGTTTCTTTGTGTTTGTAGTCTTCTTTGTAATTTAGTTAGTATTCTTTGTAATTGTCAAAATGAAAAGGATTGTGAGTGTGACGCAATTAGGCCGTAGGCTTAGTTTAAACATCGTCAGGAGAGCAGTTGCATGGTCGTCGGTTTGTTGTGTTGTTCCGTTGCTGATCAGATACCTGAAACATAAGATTTATATAATTGCCAGGATTGCACGGCACGGTTGGCGCAGTGGTTAAGCGATTGACTGCTGCGCTGCGTGTCGCGGGTTCGATTCCCGCACGGAACAAATATTTGTATGACCTACATGTATTTGTTCCGAGTCTGGGTGTTTTTCTATCTATAATATGTATGTATTTACAAAAAAAATATATATATATAAGTAGTTTATCAGCCATCTTGTTACCATAACACAAGCATTAGGTGGTTTAGCTTGGGACTAGATGGCGCTGTGTGAAAATGTCCAGGGATATTATTATTATTATTATTGGCAGCCATGGCACAAAAGATGCCAGTTTGGTGTGTAACTAAATGAGACGAGCTATGATGACGACAAACATCACACATTTGTAATGACGTCGCCCGGTGAAGCAAACAATTATTAGGACGCTGTAACGGTACAGCGTACTTAAAGAAAAATAATATTATTTAATTTAAATGTGATAGAAACAAACATGTATGTAAAAAAAGAAAAAAAGTAAATATACATGCTAAGAGAATATCATCCTCAATAAACGTTTTACGCTTTATGTGGTTTACCTTAATCGGGCAGCTACGCTAGTTCCCAAGTGTGGTCCCAATTTTGGTCCCAAGTGTCGTCCCAAGTGTGGTCCCAAATGCGGTTCCAATTGGGGTCCCAAAGGTCTACGCTGGTAGAGATGGGCCTACGCCTGGGCCTAGGCCTAAGGTTCTGGTTTCCGTTAACTTCACCAAGCTCCTGAAAGCACGTAAGAATATAATTTATTAAGTTTTTTCTAATTACGAAATAATTTGGTAACCTTAACACAAAGGTAATGTTCCCACTGCTGGGACACAGAACTTCTCTCTGTGAGAATGTGACAATATTACACATTGACTTTTTGAAAGAGACTGTCATAGAAACCTCTATATGTGTAATAGACGACGACGTACCTTTTCAAAAGGGCGAGTAGGTTGCTCGGCCTGTGCGTCGATACAGTACCTACTGTACTAAGATTTAATCAAATAAATAGGTAAGTACCTCGGGCTCATCTTCACCAAACATGACTTGGTACATTTTCTTCGTAGCTTTTGGTATGGAACGCAGTTCTTCCAGTTTTACTATAGTGAGAAAGGGTTCACATAGCCATTGCTTCAGCGTATTCTCCGTCAAAATAATTAAGGAAACCATAATGACAAACTTTTGTAGCATCTCAATTATCATTTTAGCAGCTATTATCATAGTTTGTATTATAGACTTTGACGTTGTAGTGGTTTCGGTAATGCTGCGTGGTGTAACCTGTGAATGAAAAGAAATCACCAACGCTATGAGTTGCAGCAGCGGAGGCACGGACTGACATGATTGACAAAGAGATAGTTTTTGGGCGTATTAAATTAAATAACAAAACTCCACACTTGACTTCATAATTCGGGTCTATAATATATTCGAGTATAAAAGTTGCTACACCAACCGCTGCGCAAACCGTTACGCCATCCGCTACGACATCCGCTACACCATCCGCTGCGCCAACCGCTACGCCGTTTGCTACTCCATCCGCTACGCCATCCGAATTGCCTTCCACTAAGCCATCCGCTACGGCATCCTCTACGCCATCCGCTACACCATCCGATACGCCACCCGCTGCACCATCCGCTACGTCATCCGCTTCACCATCCGCTGATCCATCCACTATGCCATTGACTACGCCATCCACAGAGCCATCCGCTACGCTGTCTGCTATGACATCCGCTGAGCCATCCGCTACGCCATTTGCTACGCCACCCGCTACGCCATCCGCTGCGCCACCCGCTACGCCATTCGCCAAGTTCTCCTTCTAAAGGAACGTATTTATCTGTATATTTTCAGCTCAAGGGTATTACTTAAAAATACACCTCAGACACTATTACTGCGTATTTTTCAATCAAGTTAAATACCAAAAACTCCATACTTGACTTTGAAAATCGGGTCAGATAAATGGCCCACAAAAATCTCATAATTTTATCTATTTCTGACTGATAAATTAGTTACTAAAATTATAAAACTATCTACGTACCTCTTGAATCCTATTATACGTTTTTTTCAAATAGGCAGTGCAGCCGGACCAGTTCATGAATTGTGTGATCGCTATCACAACAAGCATCTTGAGTGTTGTATAGGATACTTTGTCGTAATCTACCAGCTCATCCCAAACGTCTCTCAACCACATTTTTTTCTATTCTGGAAAAATAAATATTTTTCTTAGACTGTTAATCTAAAATGAGTAGACATTAAATCATGGTTACAAGTAATAGATCAGAATCAGACACTTCTTATGTGTAAAGAAAGTAGATAGCTATCTCCTTGCTTCACAAGTAACAAAGTGCGTTATATGCTTGACAGTATTGTGTTACGTCAGCCACTATAAAAATAATGGGGTGCATAAAAAGAGGAAGGAAGGATGCGATTCAAAACGCCCGACGCACCCTGGACAGGTAGCACTCAGTAAAACAGAGTCTAGCTTACTAATCCTTTCACCACGATGACACACTTAAACGGCCCCCCTCTGAGCCATAACCAACAGCCTGGGCTCAAACAATATAAAATAGAAGACACGAAAAGAAGAAGAGGCCAAAATAATAGCTCGCACAGGCACATCAAATACTACGGTTGCTCTGCAAATGACGCGCTGCGGCTAAGGATAAGACTATGCTCGAAATTCACAATTGGGTGTGTTTAATTCTATCTGTCATTTACCAAGAGGTATCGTGGTGTGGAGGCCCGATAGGCAGTCGCTCCATGTAAAAGACTGGTATTCAGGTGCATTCGGTTATACAAGTAGCCAAAGAGCAGTGCGATTCTGTAACCATCTCACCGTGAAAACTTAAGTGAAGTGAGCGTGGAGTGGGCTGTCATTCCAAATAATGCTAGGGATTAACACTACTGACAACTCACATCAAGCTTACTTCACTTGAGTTTTCACGGTGAGATTTTTACTGAATCGACCGGCTGTTGTAGACAAAAGGCCAGGCAGGTGATGTCGTCAGGTATGTTTGAATATACTTTACAATTCAGATTCTTTGGTAATCTCTGAGGCTGAAAGTACTAGATGGTTAACGTAAAACACTTAAAAAAAAAGTCTCCGTGTCATTCTTAAATGTAATAATTGATAACCATGGAAAATGTACGAAACAGATGACTTCTTACACTATTTCTTAGTACGTTATTTATAATCATACACTATTCATGAGTACTACATTCACCCCCTGACATATTGCCAGTACATTTAAAATCAGCCTGTATTATATACTTACTGCGATAACCAATCCATCTGCTAAACTCTACGCACTTTGACGCAAACTTAATGACAAAGTCTGAGCCAATTTATTTAGATTTGACTGCTTTAGACAAAAACGAATTGTTTTTTTTTTTGTATTTCAGGATTAGTTACAATCACAACGCGTTTTATTCATAAGTTAAGAAATCCTACTCGTAAGGCATACCCACTTAATATAAATTTTATAAAGGGTTAGTTTTCTAACAACAGCCAAATTTAAGGGTGTAATACAGACCATCAGACTGAACAATTTACTCCAACGGACCAATATCGTTATCGAGAGAGATTTTTGTAGATTTATCAAGTCTTCGAATTTTTGGTTTTAGGATATGCCGGTGTTCCCACGATGCTATCCTTGGCCGCTTTGAGAGCATTGGTGATATGATATGGCCTATAACGCGTAAGTCAGGGTTTTTACCGCTGGGCCAAGACTGCTCTCTGTGCTGATAATATACTATTATACACATGTAAAAACGTGTGTGTTTTTTCATGCAACAGCGGAACTACAGATTGCGATTTTTTTCAAAATCAGCCCTTACTGTATTTTATTATACAACTGACCCAGCTTCGCAGGGTTTTTACGACTAGACAAATTTAGGTTAGTTAGATATTATACACATATTAAACGTTCCGAAATAAGTTCTCTAAGGGCTGATTTTTCCAACGCCAGATAATTTTATCCGAAGAATAATTATGAATTTTTGACATTTTTTCCATAAAAAAATTGTCAGACGTCAGGTTTATTCTACAAATAAAAATTATTTGTCGATTGAAAAATCAGCCCTAAATGATGATTATCCGTATCAAAATCCGTTACGTAGTTTAGAAAAACAACGCGTTCATACAGACAGACAAGAAAATCGACTTTAATTTATAACACGTTCTAAGATATACCTTTAAGTACGCTGCAAGTGGAGCCTTGAGGTTATCCCGTTGGCGACTCGAAGGACCAGCTTGTGCGGCACTCTCCGTCACTGAACTGAACACCTCCTGGAAACACAATTAAAATATAATATTAATAATAATTCATTTTATTTCAGACAAAGTCCATTACATAATATTAAAACTAAAACATAAAATTTATACAAAAATCACATATATACATTTTTTTAAAACACTCAACATATTATATTACACCGGACATACAGCGCCCCGCGCTCCAAGCACATCCAACAAATATCCTGATTGTCGTCGGAGACCCAGTAGCCCAAATACTTTAATTGCTTCAACCTATTTAAAGGAATGCCGCAGAGTGACAGCAGGTACAGATGATTGCATTTGGTACCGGCTCTAAAAATCGTAAATGCAGTCTTCATAGCATTGTACTTGAGCGTACGTAAGACAACGATCGATCGAATATACTTTACTACACTTTACGTAGGCCATATTTTAATTAGGAAATAATCACTGGCTATCTGTGAATTGTTGGATTAAATGTTTGCAAAAACTTCCGGTTATACTATCATTTGTTTTTTCATTTATCTATCCAGTTTCAGGCTCACTGACAAATAATATATTGTAACCTAGTTGAAGGAAATATTTTGAGCTACTCGTGTCGTTTCAACTTGGTGTTTAAATGTAAACCTGCCTATTCTATCAAATGAACAGTAAAATATTTTCTATTTCTATTTGCTGACCGTAGGAACCATTGCCAAAACACACTACAAAAAAGAAGCTACCGAAGAAATCCTACTAAAACTAAAATCCTAGAAGAACTGCTAATAAATGCAGTGAATAAAAGTAAGTACCTTGTTCCGTTTCTGTTTTGCGACACAAGCACGAGATGGAGAAATGATGCAGTTTCAGGAGAAATGCCTAACTGCGCCGCAAAGGACATCGATAACTAGGAACAGATAAAACAAGTACCAACTAAAGGTGTTTCCACAAACATCACAAACACACCGCCAGTTACCATCAGTTCTCATGTTGATATCGCTTTCAGTCAGTGTAAGTTTGTGAGTTTTTTTACGAGAGCATAGTAGGGCTTGTGTGGATGCGCCTTTAGTAGGTACATTTACCGCCCCTAAAGAAATAAACAAAGTCATCTACCAAAAACTGATAGATGGACCTCGTACCATACCTACCTACATGTAAAGACTGAACCGGCATAATGATACTAGTGATTGTAACAACATGTACAAAATAAATATCACTTTTAATGGAATAATATCAACGCAATCAAAATAAACTTGAGAGGAGTTTATTTGCATTTACATGTTTCATAAATATACCAAATATACTACAACAGTAGAAGGGGCGAAAGCTGGCAACACTATAATTAGGCCAAGCCACACAGAGTCACAGTCTACAACGCCATTTCCCGAGCCCCCCTTACCTTTCTACGAGTACTTACACCTACTTTGGAGAGACCCCTAAGCAACAGTGGATAACAAAAGGATGAGTCGACCGATTGATATGTATAAGTACCAACAGCTAAATCTGGATTGTGATTTAGGTAGGGTCAAAAATGAATTAAAATGTAGGACTTTCTGGCTTCACCCCTTAGTAAAAGTTGTCCATCCTCGTGACTACAGTCACCCCTTTAAACATTTTAAACTGTTATTATTACCCAGACGTTATGTATAAAGCGATACAGGTGGTGAGCAAATGTGGCGTAATATTTAGGAAAGCTACTAACCAAGGAACAACTAAAATTAAACAAACTTTGAGATATCTAGATAATAAAATGATGATAAAATTAAGAGAAAATGTGAGCAAAGGGTGAACTAAGTTCTAGTCCGTTCACAGAAGGAAAAGGAAAGTTTGGAACTTTATATCTTTCATCATCAGACTATATTGTTCCCACTGCTGGGACACAGGCCTCCTCTCTTCGCGGGCCCAGTGCGGGTTGGTAGATGTCACCTATCTTCGAATTTTTGGCTCTAGGACCTCTTTATTAGAAATAAATAATAATAATATAATAATAAATCGTTTATTTGTACACACAAAAACCAAATAGTACAATGAGATGTCTTAGGATTAAGTTGTACAGCAGTGACACGGTTTAAGGTCGAAACATCTGACTCCTAAACTAGGCAAGAAGCCTGTATCTTAGAAGCCGAAGTTACCCCAGATTTCATTGACATACAACAATATAAACATTGATCGTCGTACAAGTACATCTTGTTTAAGAAAATTGGCAAAAAAAATATAAAAAATAGAGACTAAAACATTGAGAAAGGAATAAAATAATAATAATAATAACAAGTTAAAAACACGTACAGTATTTTTACTAACATTAGGCTAAGTTATACTACTACTAACAATATATGGATGTAATTCCGAAATAAAATATTTGCAAAATATAACCGAAATCCAAAATATAGAAAGAAAAATAGTAGGCAAAAATGTTAAAACCAATTAACAAAATCACTGTAGAAATCTGTTTATTTATTTAAACCATTACAGCTTATGAAACACAACATCGCCGTACTTCACCAGACTGATGACCGACAGGGTCTGCAAACCTGCTTTGTTAGGACGCTTTACGTAGATAGTATCAAACTTGTCCATCTTCCTTCCCAACTTGGCTTCAATTGCTTTGATTTCCTTGGCAGAGAACAAATGACGAGCGACAGGCAGGCATTGCAAGCGACCGAATAGCGACTCCACCTGGTACATCTTCGGAATTTTATAGTCATTTGAGGTCCCTATATTGGTCACAGACCCATCCACAATGTCCTCGTATACATTCACGTAGTTTTCTGAGCATACGTGGTCGCTAAACTCTTGCAGGCCGACGCTCAGATCTAACATCTCCTTCCGCAAGTTTTGAAGCTCAGCAATAATAACGCTGCAATCGCCCATTTTCGAACTGCTCCTGTAGCTGTTTCTTGATCTTGTACTTGTACAAAAATCTGCAATCAAAGTGCAAAGACTTTTTTATCGATACGTTTATTTATCCAACAATCACTGACTCCAATCCAATTGAATGCATCAACTCGCCATTAGCACGAAAACAACTATACCAAAACACTTAACACGTTTTGCTTTATTCATACTACTAGCTGCGCCCCACGGTTTTACCCGCATAAGTTTCGATCCATTGGGAATATCGGGATAAAAGTATCCTATGCGTTAATCCTGGTTATAAACTATCTGTGTGCAAAATTTCATCCAAATCCGTTCAGTAGTTTTGGCGTGAAAGAGTAACAAACATCCATCCATCCATCCATACAAACTTTCGCATTTATAATATTAGTAGGATAGTAAGATTGTGCTATAACTTAGCAGTGACTAAGAATGGTTTTTTTTCTTTATTAGAGTAACCAAGACTCAACAAGATTGTTAGTAAAACTTACGACTAGTTTGGTAAGCACAGACACTAAACAAAAATAAGGAAAGCAATAAAAGAATTAACGGTTGATCACCGTTGCGACATCCCATGAGAGCATAACAGTGACCACGTATACACAGTCCAGGCGACTCGCAACCATGCTTAAGACACTGTTAGAGCCACCTCACAGCGCACCAGGGAAGCGCACTTTTTATTGTTCATGATCATCATCATCTACGTATTATCTGTGAACATCCCTGACTGAGTTAGGGCCTGGCAAGACCGCATAGTCTTCTACAAGACTTGAAGGCCACAAGATAAGAAAAAAAAAAAATATTATTATATCGCAGTTTGTTTGGTGTTTATTCGCAACAGCTAACTGCCATCCACGAAAGTATAGACAGAAGTGCTTATAGTAGGTACATTAAAATTTCGCCAGTGAATTTCCTATTGTTACAGGAAAGGGGTCAATGAAATCTGACAAGAGAACAAAGGACCCGTCGCTCAGCAGTCACGCTAACGTTTACTAGACAGACGAGGCAGCCATATATTGTCACCGTGCATTGAAAACCTCATGATTGCAATAAACGTTATTTTACAGGCTAAGCAGTCGGATTGATGATCATAGTTCGTTGTTTTTAGCAAAGAAGATGACGATTTTGTGTTCATTATCCATTGGTCGCTTTTGAAGACTCCCATGTTTTGGAAGAAATGTGTAATTATAATAATTTAAAGTGCCTCCACGAGCGAGTGACAACGTTTAAGTAGGTCCAACACGACGTGCACAGCATTATAAAAAATGGCCGCCATTGACATTCTCCAAAGATCTCATTATCAACAAGCTTTAGAAGCAGATTAGAGCTGTGCACTTTTTTTCTTAATATGAATCGACAAACAAATAAAAAGAAAAACAATATTTTTTTCTGTACGAGGTTTTCATTGCACAGCGATGACATAGTAATAAAATAAATTACCTACCCTAAGCACAGGCTAGGCTGCAGTTGGTCCTAGTGATGGCTCGGGGCACGGCACACGCCGCAGCGTCTCGACTGCACACAGCACACAGCAACACAACCGCCTGGAAACACAAATAAATATGTCTGAATAATATGAAAATAATACCGTGTATGAAATCAAGCGTGGCAGCCGAGAAAATTTGGGTAAAAAAAATGTAGGTGATAAGTTATAGAATCATCCCCTATACCTTCTCCCGTGATCCCCTATCGACACTTTTACAACAATCAACATGTAACTATGCTAATATAAAAGAAAAGCTAAATTACGTACCTTTTCAAGAATAATCACGAATTGGTGTTAAGAATCATGAACACAGATGCTTCGTCACAGTGAGTAATGGCGGAATGGCTGCATTAAAAAGCATGGGCTAGTTGGCTGCAATGCGCAGGTCCGTTCAATACGCCCGAATGTGTTATACATACGTGCTGCATACAGGTACACAAGCTATTAATTTCCAGTTTTAGCTGACCTCGCATTGTATAGGTTTTACCTACAATCAGAAGTCAGCTTATACTGGTTTTGTATAGTTTGATGAGTAGCCGTAAGTACGTACAGTAGACCGCCGGACGGTGGATGCTTTCAATACTCAATCGTTTATTAGATTCCACACTTTTGTATGTACTTAGGTGGTAACTTTAAATTTTATGACATTATTATGGATCCCGTCGGGCACAGTAAAATAGTAGAAGAGTAGAACCTTAGTTTATCTGCCTTCCAAAAAAAAAGTTTTTTTTTTATTCATTTATACACACATACACACACATATAAGTTATTAGTCAATATTGTAACACAAGTACTTAATACAATCATAAAATTAAGTCATCATTAATTAATAACATAGTTTATTTATACTTATAATTATTAGACAACCACTTATATTTTATCGTTTATTAAACACTAACATAGTAGCATTTTGATCTTAATTTTGACAACCACTTATATTTTATCGTTTAAATATTCGTTTATTTTTTTTTTATAAATATTTGTATTCTTTGACATAGAATCCATTGTTTTAATTGTTAAAATATTTAAATATCTGTAATCAGTATCAGCCAGGGTTGGACAAAGAGAATGTTGGTTTTAATAGTGGCGCTGTCCACCGGAGGTGGCCATTGTAAATGTTTGAAAAAGTTATAGCCGTGTCCACCACCACCAGTACTGTGTACCAGAGGCTACAGTGAATTATCTTAATAATGATTCTCACTGGCCACCCCCACTGTAAATTTTATTTGTTTCAATTTGGCGTTATTTCAAGTTAAACAAATATCAACTTTATGTTAATGGCAATTAAGTGGATTTCAGAGTGACTAGCACTATAATTTAAAAAGTTATAAAAATGTTCGAAGTTGTAGCGTAAACTAAACTTTATTTTGTAGGAATTAAAGTTCTTTTTCCATAAACTCATATTTGTTTGTACATTTTTGGCGAATTTGTCGCGATTATGTTAATATGGTATGGCTGGTAGCGGCTGGATGAGATTTGCCGAGAATCGAGCTGAATGGCGTGCAATTGGAGAGGCCTATGTCCAGCAGTGGCCTGCTGTAAGCTGATGATGATAATTATACACAATTATAGTTTGACGTCCTAATTAGATAAATCTAATTATGGTCTTAAAATTTCGCTTAACAAATTAAGAACTCTTATTAAAAGTTGCACTCTCTATTATAACACCTGCAAAAGTAAGTCGACAGAGTTCTAAGCCTTTAATCATACTCTAATTTACCTACATTTTTGACAAGTTTTTGATATTGATTGTCGCTGAGATGATATTGCGACTAGATTTAGAACGTTTTTAATTACGAGAATTGATGATGCAATTCAAAATAGACTAATAAACACCAACTCACTGGTTTCTCATTTCAAAGTTCGAGGCATTTATGGCGCACTGATATTTAAAAGCCACCTCCGTTCTCAGGAATTATTTTTATATCACAGGGTACTTACCAACTTAAGTGTCTCCAAAAATAAACCACAGTAAGTATTAAAACACATTGCACTAAGTATATTTTTTTCTTTCTTTTTCTACACATTTATTTTTATTTTTTCTTTTATTCTTACACATTTTATTTTTCTTTTTTTGCACTTGAAAAATATGTTTAATAATTTTGGCAACGGCCAAAGCGACTTATGCTTAGTACAAATAGAGATCATTTTAATTAAATTAGCACGAAACACTAAACCTTGAGTTACTTCGGCGGATAACTTTAACGCTAAAGAATCAAACAAAAGTAGTTTCCCACTTTTTATATAGAAACGAAAGCAAACACTAGGTGGCGCCACTGAGCGACCTACCCAGTGGCGCCATCTGGTGTAACTAACAAAAAACATAACATCACGCTTGTATACTCCAAAAGGGTAGGCAGAGGTACACTCGCTACATGTCGCCAAAAAATCAAAGAAACATGCACAACAGTCGAAGAAAAGAGGCTCATAATGTTCGTCATTATAATTATATTTGTGACATAAGTATTAAGTAAATGGATAAAAACCACCGACTAGAAAATTAGAGCGTCCTAACTTTGGTCGTGCCCTAAGCTACCTAGCTTTTACACAATGCAGATGTTTCTAATTATACTTACGTTATTTGCAAAATGTATAAGCAGTAAGCACGTTGGAGTCTCGAGCGAGACCTTCGATCTGCATGGCACAAGTTTTAAGACTACCTCTTCTCTTTATGTAGGTATATTCCCACAATCACTATCAGTGACAGACAGGGGCCGTATTTTCTGTGACACAATGAACAAAACCGCCCGAAATGAACGCGAGGTTGGCGTGATTAGCTAAGGAATTGACGTGGTTTTAAAGTAAGGAATCATTGAGTGGTCATAAAGAATTAGGGCCCAGAAACAGTCTAGTAGAAGTATCATAAAATGTATTGGTATTAAGTAACAGGAATGATATAACTTTAACAAAGATGCTGCCTATCAACTAGGCACACTCTTTAAATTTTCGTATATGACGCTACCTACCCCACACGTGAAGAGTGGCGCTGTCGTGAACTATAGGGTGGAGCACTAGGATACCTAGCTTCCTATATTTATGTATGTTTTTACAACTAAATAGACTTGCATCATATAGCACACTGCGGATTATCGACCGGCATACGGGACCTGCGCGCTGCAGGACATCAGTGGGCGTTGCAGTACTTCCGCTATGCACCGCCCGGCCGGCGCCGTCACCGCCGCGCCGCACTGCGCCTCCGACCACCGAACTGAGCAGCACGATTTACCAGCCGGTCCACATATCCGCGACATCCTAGGTGATTGTAGAAGGTAAGTGTTTTACTTTTAGTTTGGCCTTCTTATTAAAGCAGAAAAAGTGATTTACGGTAAATTATTCTGTGATTTTTAACTAGACTATTAGGACCCTCACACCTCTGAACCTTGGTTCTTTGGTGGAAGTGTTTGCTTTAGGTCATCCTTCTTGTTAGGACCTAACACACAATTTGCTCGCCATAATCGTCAATGTTACCCCTACTCCTTCGCCCCTCCCCCTTGCCCTAACCTGACTGCACCATAGCATTGTGTCAACGGTTTCTTTTTCTGTAATATTTGATCTTTCGAAGGTTACAAATAATCCCCCCCCCCTGACTCTTACCCCCACACCTCTGAGCCGTACTGGTTTTTTGGTGGAAGTGTTTCCTTTTTGTTAGGAACTAATACACAACTCGCTCGCCATAGTCGTTAAAATAACCCCTTCCCCCCACCCCCTCCATGCCCTGACCTGGCTGCACCTTTGAATTGTGTCAACCTCCCTAATTTCTCTATCAACTCAAACTCTCCATATCTATGATTTGGTTTTCTGTAATATTTCCGTAATATTAACACTTGTTTTTAATTTTCTTCGGTAGAAACCCGCGCATCCTCGCTTCGCCGCCACTGCTGTGGGTCGTGCGGAGCGGGGAGAGCTGGTCCTTCGAGTCACCGGAACTCTGGAATAATTGTAAGTAGTAGTAGTTGTTGTTTTTAATTGCTCCTTTTTATATTTCCGTGGCCATTTTTTTTCAACATGGAAATGCATTGTGATCGCAGTATAACAAAGACGTTGAGTCATTTTCTTCTATACCTAATCCCTTTGTTACCTGTAACTGTCTACTTTTATCTGTCATCTTTGACATGATAATAATTATTATTTGGTAATTTTTTCACCACAATATCCTTATAAAGTAGAAAGGTTTAAATAATTATAATAATACCATTCTATTATTGTCCCACTGCATGGCAAATAGAGCAAGAGCCCGTGAACCCCAGACCTTCGTTATTTTATAAAAGCTGAAAGTTTGTCAGCGGATGCTCCCAACACAATTCTCATACATACAAGGTTTAACATATCACTATTTTCTTTTCAGGTTTCGTGATGATGCGGCTTCATTGCCGCATAAGTATCAACCTCTCCGGCTAAGGCTACTAAACCATCTGGACTGTCACAATCAGCTTTCACAGATTATTTATTTCTTCAAGATAAGTAATCTGTGAAAGCTGATTAGCTTATTCGAAGTGGTTGCGACCAATATGTCGGCGATAGTTGTAGCGATCTGTCAGATGATAACGTCATCAAATCGGGCTAAAAGGCTGAACGCAAATGCTTTTATCAGTAACTTCGTTACTAATTTAGTCCTCGATATGATTGACGACTTGACAAAATACTGGGGCCGTTATTTGTACGTGTGTTTGCCCGGAATTGTTTCCGGGTAAACCCTCATAAGAAAAACGGACTCTTGACAACAAAATCATTCTTGCAACGTTTATAAAGCAAACACCTAAATGGGTTTGCAGTTCATCTGTCCGTAGAATCCCTTCGTCGTATGTTACGACACGCTCGGGTAAAGACGACATTGACTGCAACAATGTATTTATTGATGTAATCAGTATGCACTAATATGCAAAAAATTAAACCTCAATTTTTGAAAAACCTAGTTTTGTGAAAATTGAGGAATTCATACGGATATGAAATTATGACCGGACATGACATGAGTGTCTATGGAAATAGATAACTATGGCAGGCGCGGATCCAAGGGGAGGGGTCCTGAGTACCCCCCTCCCTCCAAAACAAACAAATGCTTTGTTTTGGAGTTCTTGGTCCTTGTTGACTTGAGACTTGGATACGCTTCTGATATTCATTATGATTATGAATAATTTTGAATTGATTAGTATGTGATTATATGATAATGTTCATAATTAAGATAATGTAAGGCTCCCTGGTGTATCTTAAGGAAAATAAATCTACTTAATAAGTACCAATTCAGTTCTAAAGAAAAAAACAAATTAATTTATACAAAATGTTGTTGTTTTATTTGAAACTACCCCAGCAATGGGGACGGGATTATCTATGTTCGAAGGGAGGTGACCAGAAGGCCAATTCTCGTAATTAAACACGTTCAAAATCTAGTCAATCTCATCTCAGCGATAATCAATGTCGAAAACTTGTCAAAACTGTAATAAAATTAGAGGTGTTTTTGACCGATTGAAAGTGATATCAGACTGTGAACGTTTTTAAAATAAGGGGAATTGCCCTTCTGGGATAGTTGTACATGGAAAACCTTCAACATCCTCATTGCGCGTATATCATAGCAATAACGACCACCGGTTGGGTTAAAAGCGAGGCCGCAAAAAGCAAGGCCGTTTTTGGCAATACTGCCCGACGACCGTCATTTGCAGCTGTCTATTAGGAAAGCGTGGGTCAACTAAGTCCCCTCTCTTCTAATCTTTGTCTATAATTCTTGTTGTGCGTGTTATTAATAAGGTCCAGATAAATGATACGCGAATTTAGTTTGAATACTGAAATTGTTCAACATAAGTGTGATTGCTTATTATAGTACCTAAATGTGGACGTGGCAGGGCGATGGTATGTAAGCGACTGGCGAGTATAGCGCTCGAGTTCCTTTGCCATATCAAAAATGCAATTAAGCAATCACGTCGCTAAGGTCGCTACATTCGTAATATTGTAAGACAGTCCCACCACCTTACCAGTACTTACCAGTAGGTGTTTTTCCTCGGGGTCAATCCTCGGTAAAAACTTTTAACAGATAATTACCCCAATTGGCTAAAGGAATCGTTCTTTCAACGTTTTCAAAGCAAATACGAAAACGGATTTACTATTCATTTTTCTTCCAAATCCCCCCGTCGTATGTTATGACACGCACGGGTAACGACTTCACTGATTGCTTCAACATACAATGTGATCAACATGCAATTATTTGCACAAAAATCTTATCTCAGCAACATTAATTAATCAGTTCCAGCTTTGGTAAATAAGATAAGCACATGGATATGAAATTATGACCGGACATGACATGAGTGTCTGTGCAAATAGATAACTATGTCAGGCACGGATCCAAGGGGAGGGGTTCCGAGTACTTAGGTGGGAAATCATCAAATAACCTCTCTGAGCCCGCTCCCGGGCTGAGCGGAAGGGAGTGTCAGACTTGTACTGACTGAAACCCACCTGTGTTCCTTCACTTGGCTGTGCCAGGGGCCACGGTATCTCTTTAGAACTACAACAACAAAGTGAAAAACATGAAAAAAAAAAAAACAATCGACTTGTAAAAACGACATTACAAAGTGAAAAATAACTTTAATTTCGGAAGTCGGTGGCAAACAACGAAAATGCGAACCCAACGACACCGACTTCCGAAATTAAAGTTATTTTTCACTTTTTAGTGTCGTTTTTAGAAGTCGGTTGTTTTTTTTTTCATAAAAGTTTAATGGTAGCTCTGTTATTACTTTTAGAATAGCTCACACACAAATATCTCCAAGTGTTCTATGTAATAAAATACTTATCAATATTTTTTCACCTGTAAGTAAGAAAATAATTGCTACTGGCAACATCTTAGCGACCGTGGCGTCCTCACTCTTATCATACATAACTTCGGCAGTCGAGTGAAGTACGCAATTAGTGCTGCCCTCATACGCCATATGACTCGCACGCTATGTTCACACCGGTGCAGTGCGAAGACTGATCGCTAGATGGCGGGGGCCAATGTCCTGTTTAAAACTGTTTTGCACTATAAAACAGTACCCGAACATAAATATGACACTTCGAGCTTCAGAAAGTGACCGTTACAAAGGTATGAGTGATAGAGACGACGCTCTACAAAGTCAAACCTTTTCGGAAACTCGATGTGCCATATTAGTTATGGCCGCGTCCTTGAGATCATCTTGTCTTGGTGAAATGTCCGTCTACCAACCTTCTGTAATTACACAACATGCATCATATAGCACACTGCGGATTATCGACCGGCGCACGGGACTTGCGCGTTGCAGGACATCAGTGGGCGTTGCAGGACTTCCACTATGCACCACCCGGGCGGCGCCGTCACCGCCGCGCCGCACTGCGCCTCCGACCGCCGAACTGAGTGGCACGATTTACCAGCCTCATATACGCAACTTCATTGGTGATTGAAAAAAGTAAGTGTTTTACTTTAGTTAAGGCTTCTTAATAAATCAGAAAAAGTATTTTACGGTAAATTAATCAGTGGAAACTAGAAATGCTTAGGCCCCCTCACAAAGTCTTTGCTTAAGTTCATCTATTCTATAAATAACTAAGAAACAAATTGTTTAACATCAAATTGAATGATTGATTTTTCTCGGGTCAGAAATTATACTCCCCCTTATATTACGCCCCCTTCCATTTTTACCCCCACACCTCTGAGCCGTACTGGTTCTTTGATGGAAGTGCTTGCTTTAGTTCATCCTTCTTGTTAGGACCTAACACACAATTTGCTCGCCATAATCGTCAATGTTACCCCTACTCCTTCGCCCCTCCCCCTTGCCCTAACCTGACTGCACCATAGCATTGTGTCAACGGTTTCTTTTTCTGTAATATTTGATCATTCGAAGGTTACAAATAATCCCCCCCCCCCTGACTCTTACCCCCACACCTCTGAGCCGTACTGGTTTTTTGGTGGAAGTGTTTCCTTTTTGTTAGGAACTAATACACAACTCGCTCGCCATAGTCGTTAAAATAACCCCTTCCCCCCACCCCCTCCATGCCCTGACCTGGCTGCACCTTTGAATTGTGTCAACCTCCCTAATTTCTCTATCAACTCAAACTCTCCATATCTATGATTTGGTTTTCTGTAATATTTCCGTAATATTAACACTTGTTTTTAATTTTCTTCGGTAGAAACCCGCGCATCCTCGCTTCGCCGCCACTGCTGTGGGTCGTGCGGAGCGGGGAGAGCTGGTCCTTCGAGTCACCGGAACTCTGGAATAATTGTAAGTAGTAGTAGTTGTTGTTTTTAATTGCTCCTTTTTATATTTCCGTGGCCATTTTTTTTTCAACATGGAAATGCATTGTGATCGCAGTATAACAAAGACTTTGAGTCATTTTCTTCTATACCTAATCCCTTTGATACCTGTAACTGTCTACTTTTATCTGTCATCTTTGACATGATAATAATTATTATTTGGTAATTTTTTCACCACAATATCCTTATAAAGTAGAAAGGTTTAAATAATTATAATAATACCATTCTATTATTGTCCCACTGCATTGCAAATAGAGCAAGAGCCCGTGAACCCCAGACCTTCGTTATTTTATAAAAGCTAAAAGTTTGTCAGCGGATGCTCCCAACACAATTCTCATACATACAAGGTTTAACATATCACTATTTTCTTTTCAGGTTTCGTGATGATGCGGCTTCATTGCCGCATAAGTATCAACCTCTCCGGCTAAGGCTACTAAACCATCTGGACTGTCACAATCAGCTTTCACAGATTATTTATTTCTTCAAGATAAGTAATCTGTGAAAGCTGATTAGCTTATTCGAAGCGGTTGCGACCAATATGTCGGCGATAGTTGTAGCGATCTGTCAGATGATAACGGCTAAAAGGCTGAACGCAAATGCTTTTATCAGTAACTTCGTTACTAATTTAGTCCTCGATATGATTGAGGACTTGACAAAATACTGGGGCCGTTATTTGTACGTGTGTTTGCCCGGAATTGTTTCCGGGTAAACACTCATAACAAATACGGACCCCATCTTTGACAACAAAATCGTTCTTGCAACGTTTATAAAGCAAACACCTAAATGGGTTTGCAGTTCATCTTTCCGTAGAATCCCTTCGTCGTATGTTACGACACGCTCGGGTAAAGATGACACTGACTGCAACAATGTATTTATTGATGTAATCAGTATGCACACATATGCAAAAAAACCTCAATTTTTGAAAAACATAGTTTTGTGAAAATTGAGGAATTCATACGGATATGAAATTATGACCGGATATGACCTGAGTGTCTATGGAAATAGATAACTATGACAGGCGCGGATCCAAGGGGAGGGGTCCTGAGAACCCCCCTCCCTCCAAAACAAACAAATGCTTTGTTTTGGAGTTCTTTGTCCTTGTTGACTTGAGACTTGGATACGCTCCTGATATTCATTATGATTATGAATAATTTTGAATTGATTAGTATGTGATTATATGATAATGTTCTTAATTAAGATAATGTAAGGCTCCCTGGTGTATCTTAAGGAAAATAAATCTACTTAATAAGTACCAAGTCAGTTCTAAAGAAAAAAACAAATTAATTTATACAAAATGTTGTTGTTTTATTTGAAACTACCCCAGCAATGGGGACGGGATTATCTATGCTCGAAGGGCGGTGACCAGAAGGCCAATTCTCGTAATTAAACACGTTCAAAATCTAGTCAATCTCATCTCAGCGATAATCAATGTCGAAAACTTGTCAAAACTGTAGTAATATTAGAGGTGTTTTTGACCGATTGACAGTGAAATCAGACTGTGAACGTTTTTAATATAAGGGGAATTGCCCTTCTGGGATAGTTGTACATGTAAAACCTTCAACATCCTCATTGCGCGTACATCATAGCAATACCTAACGACCACCGGTTGGGTTAAAAGCGAGGCCGCAAAAAGCAAGGCCGTTTTTGGCAATACTGCCTGACGACCCTCATTTGCAGCTGTCTATTAGGAAAGCGTGGGTCAACCAAGTCCCCTCTCTTCTAATCTTTGTCTATAATTCTTGTTGTGCGTGTTACTAATAAGGTCCAGATAAATGATACGCGAATTTAGTTTGAATACTGAAATTGTTCAAAAAAAATATTTTAATGTGTAAAAATTATTTTGGAGAAGCCAAGTTTTTAGATATTTTTTTGTAAAAGTTTAATGGTAGCTCTGTTATTACTTTTGGAATAGTCCTTGCAATGGCAATGTGTTCACTGAACCGGCGCTGAGTTGGGTTGTCTGTACATACAAACCGCCACGAGGCTCACACACAAATATCTCCAAGTGTTCTATGTAATAAAATACTTATTAATATTTTTTCACCTGTAAGTAAGAAAATAATTGCTACTGGCAACATCTTAGCGACCGTGGCGTTCTCACTCTTGTCATACATAACTTCGGCAGTCGAGTGAAGTACGCAATTAGTGCTGCCCTCATACGCCATATGCAGAACTATCGATGACTCGCACGCTATGTTCACACCGGTGCAGTGCGAACACTGATCGCTAGATGGCGGGGGCCAATGTCCTGTTTAAAACTGTTTTGCACTATAAAACAGTACCCGAACATAAATATGACACTTCGAGCTTCAGACATCAAACTGACCGTTGCACAGGTATGAGTAATAGAGACGACGCTCTACAAAGTCAAACCTTTTCGGAAACTCGATGTGCCATATTAGTTATGGCCGCGTCCTCGAGATCATCTTGTCTTGGTGAAATATCCGTCTACCAACCTTCTGTAATTACACAACATGCATCATATATAGCACACTGCGGATTATCGACCGGCGTACGGGACTTGCGCGTTGCAGGACATCAGTGGGCGTTGCAGCACTTCCGCTATGTACCAGCCAGGCGGCCCCGTCACCGCCGCGCCGCACTGCGCCTCCGACCGCGGAACTGAGTGGCACGATTTACCAGCCTCATATACGCAACTTCATTGGTGATTGAAGAAAGTAAGTGTTTTAATTTAGTTAAGGCTTCTTAATAAAGCAGAAAAAGTATTTTACGGTAAATTAATCAGTGGTTTTAGTTCAACTAAACTAGAAATGCTTAGGCCCCCTCACGAAGTCTTTGCTTTAGTTCATGTATTCTATAAATAACTAAGAAGCAAATTGTTTAACATCAAAATGAATGATTGATTTTTCGCGGGTTTTTAAATTATACTCTCCCTTATATTACGCCCCCTTTCCCTTTTACCCCCACACCTCTGAGCCGTACTGGTTCTTTGATGGAAGTGTTTGCTTTAGTTCATCCTTCTTGTTAGGACCTAACACACAATTGGCTCGCCATAGTCGTCAATGTTACCCCTACTCCTTCGCCCCCCCTTGCCCTCACCTGACTGCACGATAGCATTATGTCAACGGTTTCTTTTTCTGTAATATTTGATCTTTTGAAGGTTAGAAATAATCCCCCCCCCCCCCCCCCCGACTCTTACCCACACCTCTGAGCCGTACTGGTTTTTTGGTGTAAGTGTTTCCTTTTTGTTAGGAATTAATACACAACTCGCTCGCCATAGTCGTCAAAATAACTCCTCCCCCCCCCCCCCCTCCATGCCCTGACCTGGCTGCACCTTTGAATTGTGTCAACATCCTTAATTTCTTTACCAACTCAAACTCTCCATATCTATGATTTGGTTTTCTGTAATCTTTCCATAATAATAACACTTGTTTTTATTTTTCTTCGGTAGATACCAGCGCATCCTCGCTTCGCCGCCGCTGCTGTGGGTCGTGCGGAGCGGGGAGAGCTGGTCCTTTGAGTCACCGGAACTCTGGAATAATTGTAAGTAGTTGTAGTTGTTATTTTTAATTGCTCCTTTTTATATTTCCGTGGCCATTTTTTTTCAACATGGAAATGCATTGTGATCGCAGTATAACAAAGACGGGTTCTGAACTCATTTTCATCTATAATCCCTTTGTCACCTGTAACTGTCTACTTTTATCTGTCATCTTTGACATGATAATAGTTATTATTTGGTAATTTTTTCACCACAATATCCTTATAAAGTAGAAAGGTTTAAATGATTATAATAATACCATTCTATTATGGTCCCACTGCATGGCAAATAGAGCAAGAGCCCGTAAACCCCAGAACTTCGTTATTTTATAAAAGCTGAAAGTTTGTCAGAGGATGCTCCCAACACAATTCTCATACATACAAGGTTTAACATATCACTATTTTCTTTTCAGGTTTCGTGATGATGCGGCTTCATTGCCACCTAAGTATCAACCTCTCCGGCTAAGGCTACTAAACCATCTGGACTGTCACAATCAGCTTTCACAGATTATTTATTTCTTCAAGATAAGTAATCTGTGAAAGCTGATTAGCTTATTCGAAGCGGTTGCGACCAATATGTCGGCGATAGTTGTAGCGATCTGTCAGATGATAACGGCTAAAAGGCTGAACGCAAATGCTTTTATCAGTAACTTCGTTACTAATTTAGTCCTCGATATGATTGAGGACTTGACAAAATACTGGGGCCGTTATTTGTACGTGTGTTTGCCCGGAATTGTTCCCGGGTAAACTCTCATAACAAATACGGACCCCATCTTTGACAACAAAATCGTTCTTGCAACGTTTATAAAGCAAACACCTAAATGGGTTTGCAGTTCATCTTTCCGTAGAATCCCTTCGTCGTATGTTACGACACGCTCGGGTAAAGACGACATTGACTGCAACAATGTATTTATTGATGTAATCAGTATGCACTAATATGCAAAAATGTAACCTCAATTTTTGAAAAACATAGTTTTGTGAAGATTGAGGAATTCATACGGATATGAAATTATGACCGGACATGACATGAGTGTCTATGGAAATAGATAACTATGACAGGCGCGGATCCAAGGGGAGGGGTCCTGAGTACCCCCCTCCCTCCAAAACAAACAAATGCTTTGTTTTGGAGTTCTTGGTCCTTGTTGACTTGAGACTTGGATACGCTCCTGATATTCATTATGATTATGAATAATTTTGAATTGATTAGTATGTGATTATATGATAATGTTCTTAATTAAGATAATGTAAGGCTCCCTGGTGTATCTTAAGGAAAATAAATCTACTTAATAAGTACCAATTCAGTTCTAAAGAAAAAAACAAATTAATTTATACAAAATGTTGTTGTTTTATTTGAAACTACCCCAGCAATGGGGACGGGATTATCTATGGTCGAAGGGAGGTGACCAGAAGGCCAGTTCTCGTAATTAAACATGTTCAAAATCTAGTCAATCTCATCTCAGCGATAATCAATGTCGAAAACTTGTCAAAACTGTAGTAAAATTAGAGGTGTTTTTGACCGATTGAGAGTGAAATCAGACTGTGAACGTTTTTAAAATAAGGGGAATTGCCCTTCTGAGATAGTTGTACATGGAAAACCTTCAACATCCTCATTGCGTGTACATCATAGTAGCAATAACGACCACCGGTTGGGTTAAAAGCGAGGCCGCAAAAAGCAAAGCCGTTTTTGGCAATACTGCCTGACGACCGTCATTTGCAGCTGTCTATTAGGAAAGCGTGGGTCAACCAAGTCCCCTCTCTTCTAATCTTTGTCTATAATTCTTGTTGTGCGTGTTATTAATAAGGTCCAGATAAATGATACGCTAATTTAGTTTAAATACTGAAATTGTTCAACATAAGTCTGATTGCTTATTATAGTAAATGTGGACGTGGTAGGGCGATGGTATGTAAGCGACTGGCGAGTATAGCGCTCGAGTTCCTTTGCCATATCAAAAATGCAATTAAGCAATCGCGTCGCTAAGGTCGCTACATTCGTAATATTGTAAGACAGTCCCACCACCTTGCCAGTACTTACCAGTAGGTGTTTTTCCTCGGGGTCAATCCTCGGTAAAAACTTTTAACAGATAATTACCCCAATTGGCTAAAGCAGGGGTTCCCAACCTTTTCTTGGTCAGGGACCACTTTTATATTATTCTTATTATAAAAAAATAATAATTTGTAATAATCCAACTGAAACCTTCATTAAAAACTTAATAGGAATTACATACGGCGGCCCGACGTATCACCCCCTCCACCCGCGCTCTTCTCACTCACTGCACGGCGACCAACGGCTCACCGCCCGCTAAATTTAAAATCGTTCGCGGACCACATTTTGGCTTCTGCGGACCACTGGTGGTCTACGGACCACTGGTTGGGAACCACTGGGCTAAAGGAATCGTTCTTTCAACGTTTTCAAAGCAAATACGAAAACGGATTTACTATTCATTTTTCTTCCAAATCCCCCGTCATATGTTATGACACGCTGGGGTAACGACTTCACTGATTGCTACAACATACAGTGTGATCAACATGCAATTATTTGCACAAAAATCTTATCTCAGCAACATTAATTAATCAGTTCCAGCTTTGGTAAATAAGATAAGCACATGGATATGAAATTATGACCGGACATGACATGAGTGTCTGTGCAAATAGATAACTATGTCAGGCGCGGATCCAAGGGGAGGGGTTCCGAGTACTTGGGTGGGAAATCATCAAATGACCTCTCTGAGCCCGCTCCCGGGCTGAGCGGAAGGGCGTGTCAGACTTGTACTGACTGAAACTCACCTGTGTTCCTTCACTTGGCTGTGCCAGGGGCCACGGTATCTCTTTCGAACTACAACAACAAAGTGAAAAATTTGAAAAAAAAAAAACAATCGACTTGTAAAAACGACATTACAAAGTGAAAAATAACTTTAATTTCGGAAGTCGTTGGCAAACAACGAAAATGCGAACCCAACGACACCGACTTCCGAAATTAAAGTTATTTTTCACTTTTTAGTGTCGTTTTTAGAAGTCGGTTGTTTTTTTTTCATAAAAGTTTTTTTTTTTGTAAAAGTTTAATGGTAGCTCTGTTATTACTTTTGGAATAGTCCTTGCAATGGCAATCTGTTCACAGGACGGGCGCTGAGTTGAGTTGTCTGTACATACAGACCGCCACGAGGCTCACACCATAGCTCACACACAAATATTATCTCCAAGTGTTCTATGTAATAAAATACTTATCAATATTTTTTCACCTGTAAGTAAGAAAATAATTGCTACTGGCAACATCTTAGCGACCGTGGCGTCCTCACTCTTATCATACATAACTTCGGCAGTCGAGTGAAGTACGCAATTAGTGCTGCCCTCATACGGACATACGCCATATGACTCGCACGCTATGTTCACACCGGTGCAGTGCGAAGACTGATCGCTAGATGGCGGGGGCCAATGTCCTGTTTAAAACTGTTTTGCACTATAAAACAGTACCCGAACATAAATATGACACTTCGAGCTTCAGAAAGTGACCGTTACACAGGTATGAGTGATAGAGACGACGCTCTACAAACCTTTTCGGAAACTCGATGTGCCATATTAGTTATGGCTGCGTCCTTGAGATCATCTTGTCTTGGTGAAATATCCGTCTACCAACCTTCTGTAATTACACAACATGCATCATATAGCACACTGCGGATTATCGACCGGCGCACGGGGCTTGCGCGTTGCAGGACATCAGTGGGCGTTGCAGTACTTCCGCTATGCACCACCCGGGCGGCGCCGTCACCGCCGCGCCGCACTGCGCCTCCGACCGCAGAACTGAGTGGCACGATTTACCAGCCTCATATACGCAACTTCATTGGTGATTGAAAAAAGTAAGTGTTTTACTTTAGTTAAGGCTTCTTAATAAAGCAGAAAAAGTATTTTACGGTAAATTAATCAGTGGAAACTAGAAATGCTTAGGCCCCCTCACAAAGTCTTTGCTTAAGTTCATCTATTCTATAAATAACTAAGAAACAAATTGTTTAACATCAAATTGAATGATTGATTTTTCTCGGGTCAGAAATTATACTCCCCCTTATATTACGCCCCCTTCCATTTTTACCCCCAAACCTCTGAGCCGTACTGGTTCTTTGATGGAAGTGCTTGCTTTAGTTCATCCTTCTTGTTAGGACCTAACACACAATTTGCTCGCCATAATCGTCAATGTGACCCCTACTCCTTCGCCCCTCCCCCTTGCCCTAACCTGACCGCACCATAGCATTGTGTCAACGGTTTCTTTTTCTGTAATATTTGATCTTTCGAAGGTTAGTAATAATCTCCCCCCCCCCCCCCTGACTCTTACCCCCACACCTATGAGCCGTACTGGTTTTTTGGTGGAAGTGTTTCCTTTTTGTTAGGAACTAATACACAGCTCGCTCGCCATAGTCGTTAAAATAACCCCTTCCCCCCACCCCCCTCCATGCCCTGACCTGGCTGCACCTTTGAATTGTGTCAACATCCCTAATTTCTCTATCAACTCAAACTCTCCATATCTATGATTTGGTTTTCTGTAATATTTCCGTAATATTAACACGTGTTTTTAATTTTCTTCGGTAGAAACCCGCGCATCCTCGCTTCGCCGCCACTGCTGTGGGTCGTGCGGAGCGGGGAGAGCTGGTCCTTCGAGTCACCGGAACTCTGGAATAATTGTAAGTAGTAGTAGTTGTTGTTTTTAATTGCTCCTTTTTATATTTCCGTGGCCATTTTTTTTTCAACATGGAAATGCATTGTGATCGCAGTATAACAAAGACGTTGAGTCATTTTCTTCTATACCTAATCCCTTTGTTACCTGTAACTGTCTACTTTTATCTGTCATCTTTGACATGATAATAATTATTATTTGGTAATTTTTTCACCACAATATCCTTATAAAGTAGAAAGATTTAAATAATTATAATAATACCATTCTATTATTGTCCCACTGCATGGCAAATAGAGCAAGAGCCCGTGAACCCCAGACCTTCGTTATTTTATAAAAGCTAAAAGTTTGTCAGCGGATGCTCCCAACACAATTCTCATACATACAAGGTTTAACATATCACTATTTTCTTTTCAGGTTTCGTGATGATGCGGCTTCATTGCCGCATAAGTATCAACCTCCCCGGCTAAGGCTAAAAACCATCTGGACTGTCACAATCAGCTTTCACAGATTATTTATTTCTTCAAGATAAGTAATCTGTGAAAGCTGGTTAGCTTATTCGAAGCGGTTGCGACCAATATGTCGGCGATAGTTGTAGCGATCTGTCAAATGATAACGTCATCAAATCGGGCTAAAAGGCTGAACGCAAATGCTTTTGTCAGTAACTTCGTTACTAATTTAGTCCTCGATATGATTGAGGACTTGACAAAATACTGGGGCCGTTATTTGTACGTGTGTTTGCCCGGAATTGTTTCCGGGTAAACACTCATAACAAATACGGACTCCATCTTGGACAACAAAATCGTTCTTGCAACGTTTATAAAGCAAACACCTAAATGGGTTTGCAGTTCATCTTTCCGTAGAATCCCTTCGTCGTATGATACGACACGCTCGGGTAAAGACGACATTGACTGCAACAATGTATTTATTGATGTAATCAGTATGCACTAATATGCAAAAAATTAAACCTCAATTTTTGAAAAACCTAGTTTTGTGAAAATTGAGGAATTCATACGGATATGAAATTATGACCGGACATGACATGAGTGTCTATGGAAATAGATAACTATGACAGGCGCGGATCCAAGGGGAGGGGTCCTGAGTACCCCCCTCCCTCCAAAACAAACAAATGCTTTGTTTTGGAGTTCTTTGTCCTTGTTGACTTGAGACTTGGATACGCTCCTGATATTCATTATGATTATGAATAATTTTGAATTGATTAGTATGTGATTATATGATAATGTTCTTAATTAAGATAATGTAAGGCTCCCTGGTGTATCTTAAGGAAAATAAATCTACTTAATAAGTACCAATTCAGTTCTAAAGAAAAAAACAAATTAATTTATACAAAATGTTGTTGTTTTATTTGAAACTACCCCAGCAATGGGGACGGGATTATCTATGGTCGAAGGGAGGTGACCAGAAGGCCAGTTCTCGTAATTAAACATGTTCAAAATCTAGTCAATCTCATCTCAGCGATAATCAATGTCGAAAACTTGTCAAAACTGTAATAAAATTAGAGGTGTTTTTGACCGATTGAGAGTGAAATCAGACTGTGAACGTTTTTAAAATAAGGGGAATTGCTCTTCTGGGATAGTTGTACATGGAAAACCTTCAACATCCTCATTGCGCGCACATCATAGCAATAACGACCACCGGTTGGGTTAAAAGCGAGGCCGCAAAAAGCAAGGCCGTTTTGGGCAATACTGCCCGACGACCGTCATTTGCAGCTGTCTATTAGGAAAGCGTGGGTCAACTAAGTCCCCTCTCTTCTAATCTTTGTCTATAATTCTTGTTGTGCGTGTTATTAATAAGGTCCAGATAAATGATACGCGAATTTAGTTTGAATACTGAAATTGTTCAACATAAGTGTGATTGCTTATTATAGTACCTAAATGTGGACGTGGCAGGGCGATGGTATGTAAGCGACTGGCGAGTATAGCGCTCGAGTTCCTTTGCCATGTCAAAAATGCAATTAAGCAATCACGTCGCTAAGGTCGCTACATTCGTAATATTGTAAGACAGTCCCACCACCTTACCAGTACTTACCAGTAGGTGTTTTTCCTCGGGGTCAATCCTCGGTAAAAAAATTTAACAGATAATTACCCCAATTGGCTAACGGAATCGTTCTTTCAACGTTTTCAAAGCAAATACGAAAACGGATTTACTATTCATTTTTCTTCCAAATCCCCCCGTCATATGTTATGACACGCTGGGGTAACGACTTCACTGATTGCTTCAACATACAGTGTGATCAACATGCAATTATTTGCACAAAAATATTATCTCAGCAACATTAATTAATCAGTTCCAGCTTTGGTAAATAAGATAAGCACATGGATATGAAATTATGACCGGACATGACATGAGTGTCTGTGCAAATAGATAACTATGTCAGGCGCGGATCCAAGGGGAGGGGTTCCGAGTACTTGGGTGGGAAATCATCAAATGACCTCTCTGAGCCCGCTCCCGGGCTGAGCGGAAGGGCGTGTCAGACTTGTACTGACTGAAACCCACCTGTGTTCCTTCACTTGGCTGTGCCAGGGGCCACGGTATCTCTTTCAAACTACAACAACAAAGTGAAAAATTTGAAAAAAAAAAACAATCGACTTGTAAAAACGACATTACAAAGTGAAAAATAACTTTAATTTCGGAAGTCGGTGGCAAACAACGAAAATGCGAACCCAACGACACCAACTTCCGAAATTAAAGTTATTTTTCACTTTTTAGTGTCGTTTTTAGAAGTCGGTTGTTTTATTTTTCATAAAAGTTTTTTTTTTGTAAAAGTTTAATGGTAGCTCTGTTATTACTTTTGGAATAGTCCTTGCAATGGCAATGTGTTCACTGAACCGGCGCTGAGTTGGGTTGTCTGTACATACAAACCGCCACGAGGCTCACACACAAATATCTCCAAGTGTTCTATGTAATAAAATACTTATCAATATTTTTTCACCTGTAAGTAAGAAAATAATTGCTACTGGCAACATCTTAGCGACCGTGGCGTCCTCACTCTTATCATACATAACTTCGGCAGTCGAGTGAAGTACGCAATTAGTGCTGCCCTCATACGGACATACGCCATATGACTCGCACGCTATGTTCACACCGGTGCAGTGCGAACACTGATCGCTAGATGGCGGGGTCCGATGTCCTGTTTAAAACTGTTTTGCACGATAGAACAGTACCCGAACATAAATATGACACTTCGCGCTTCAGAAAGTGACCGTTGCACAGGTATGAGTGATAGAGACGACGCTCTACAAAATCAAACCTTTTCAGAAACTCGATGTGCCTTATCTTATCTTGGTTAAATATCCGTCTACCAATCTTCTGTAATTACACAACCTGCATCATATAGCACACTGCGGATTATCGACCGGCGTACGGGACTTGCGCGTTGCAGGACATCAGTGGGCGTTGCAGTACTTCCGCTATGCACCACCCGGGCGGCGCCGTCACCGCCGCGCCGCACTGCGCCTCCGACCGCGGAACTGAGTGGCACGATTTACCAGCCTCATATACGCAAATTCATTGGTGATTAAAGAAAGTAAGTGTTTTACTTTAGTTAAGGCTTCATAATAAAGCAGAAAAAGTATTTTACGGTATATTAATCAGTGGTTTTAGTTCAACTAAACTAGAAATGCTTAGGCCCCCTCACAAAGTCTAAGTTCATCTATTCTATAAATAACTAAGGAACCAATTGTTTAAGATCAAAATGAATTATTGATTTTTCGCGGGTTTTTAAATTATACTCCCCCTTATATTACGCCCCCTTCCCCTTTTGCCCCCACACCTCTGAGCCATACTGGTTCTTTGATGGAAGTGCTTGCTTTAGTTCATCCTTCTTGTTAGGACCTAACACACAATTTGCTCGCCATAGTCGTCAATGTTACCCCTACTCCTTCGCCCCCCCTTGCCCTCACCTGACTGCACGATAGCATTGGGTCAACGGTTTCTTTTTCTGTAATATTTGATCTTCTGAAGGTTAGAAATAATCCCCCCCCCCCCCCCTGACTCTTACCCACACCTCTAAGCCGTACTGGTTTTTTGGTGTAAGTGTTTCCTTTTTGTTAGGAATTAATACACAACTCACTCGCCATAGTCGTCAAAATAACTCCTCCCCCCCCCCCCCCTCCATGCCCTGACCTGGCTGCACCTTTCAATTGTGTCAACATCCTTAATTTCTCTACCAACTCAAACTCTCCATATCTATGATTTGGTTTTCTGTAATATTTCCATAATATTAACACTTGTTTTTATTTTTCTTCGGTAGAAACCCGCGCATCCTCGCTTCGCCGCCACTGCTGTGGATCGTGCGGAGCGGGGAAAGCTGGTCCTGCGAGTCACCGGAACTCTGGAATAATTGTAAGTAGTAGTAGTTGTTGTTTTTAATTGCTCCTTTTTATATTTCCGTGGCCATTTTTTTTCAACATGGAAATGCATTGTGATCGCAGTATAACAAAGACGGGTTCTGAACTCATTTTCTTCTATACCTAATCCCTTTGTCACCTGTAACTGTCTACTTTTATCTGTCATCTTTGACATGATAATAATTATTATTTGGTAATTTTTTCACCACAATATCCTTATAAGTAGAAAGGTTTAAATAATTATAATAATACCATTCTATTATTGTCCCACTGCATGGCAAATAGAGCAAGAGCCCGTAAACCCGAGAACTTCGTTATTTTATAAAAGCTGAAAGTTTGTCAGCGGATGCTCCCAACACAATTCTCATACATACAAGGTTTAACATATCACTATTTTCTTTTCAGGTTTCGTGATGATGCGGCTTCATTGCCGCCTAAGTATCAACCTCTCCGGCTAAGGCTACTAAACCATCTGGACTGTCACAATCAGCTTTCACAGATTATTTATTTCTTCAAGATAAGTAATCTGTGAAAGCTGATTAGCTTATTCGAAGCGATTGCGACCAATATGTCGGCGATAGTTGTAGCGATCTGTCAGATGATAACGGCTAAAAGGCTGAACGCAAATGCTTTTATCAGTAACTTCGTTACTGATTTAGTCCTCGATATGATTGAGGACTTGACAAAATACTGGGGCCGTTATTTGTACGTGTGTTTGCCCGGAATTGTTTCCGGGTAAACCCTCATACCAAATACGGACTCCATCTTGGACAACAAAATCGTTCTTGCAACGTTTATAAAGCAAACACCTAAATGGGTTTGCAGTTCATCTTTCCGTAGAATCCCTTCGTCGTATGTTACGACACGCTCGGGTAAAGACGACATTGACTGCAACAATGTATTTATTGATGTAATCAGTATGCACTAATATGCAAAAAATTAAACCTCAATTTTTGAAAAACCTAGTTTTGTGAAAATTGAGGAATTCATACGGATATGAAATTATGACCGGACATGACATGAGTGTCTATGGAAATAGATAACTATGACAGGCGCAGATCCAAGGGGAGGGGTCCTGAGTACACCCCTCCCTCCAAAACAAACAAATGCTTTGTTTTGGAGTTCTTGGTCCTTGTTGACTTGAGACTTGGATACGCTCCTGATATTCATTATGATTATGAATAATTTTGAATTGATTAGTATGTGATTATATGATAATGTTCTTAATTAAGATAATGTAAGGCTCCCTGGTGTATCTTAAGGAAAATAAATCTACTTAATAAGTACCAATTCAGTTCTAAAGAAAAAAACAAATTAATTTATACAAAATGTTGTAGTTTTATTTGAAACGACCCCAGCAATGGGGACAGATGTCTATTAGGAAAGCGTGGGTCAACTAAGTCCCCTCTCTTCTAATCTTTGTATCTAATTCTTGTTGTGCGTGTTATTAATAAGGTCCAGATAAATGATACGCGAATTTAGTTTGAATACTGAAATTGTTCAACATAAGTGTGATTGCTTATTATAGTACCTAAATGTGGACGTGGCAGGGCGATGGTATGTAAGCGACTGGCGAGTATAGCGCTCGAGTTCCTTTGCCATATCAAAAATGCAATTAAGCAATCACGTCGCTAAGGTCGCTACATTCGTAATATTGTAAGACAGTCCCACCACCTTACCAGTACTTACCAGTAGGTGTTTTTCCTCGGGGTCAATCCTCGGTAAAAACTTTTAACAGATAATTACCCCAATTGGCTAAAGCAGGGGTTCCCAACCTTTTCTTGGTCAGGGTCCACTTTTATATTATTCTTGTTAGCAGGGACCACTATGTAGGTATAAAAAAAAAAAAATTGTAATAATCCAACTGAAACCTTCATTAAAAACTTAATAGGAATTACATACGGCGGCCCGACGTATCACCCCCTCCACCCGCGCTCTTCTCACTCACTGCACGGCGACCAACGGCTCACCGCCCGCTAAATTTAAAATCGTTCGCGGACCACATTTTGGCTTCTGCGGACCACTGGTGGTCTACGGACCACTGGTTGGGAACCACTGGGCTAAAGGAATCGTTCTTTCAACGTTTTCAAAGCAAATACGAAAACGGATTTACTATTCATTTTTCTTCCAAATCCCCCCGTCATATGTTATGACACGCTGGGGTAACGACTTCACTGATTGCTTCAACATACAGTGTGATCAACATGCAATTATTTGCACAAAAATCTTATCTCAGCAACATTAATTAATCAGTTCCAGCTTTGGTAAATAAGATAAGCACATGGATATGAAATTATGACCGGACATGACATGAGTGTCTGTGCAAATAGATAACTATGTCAGGCGCGGATCCAAGGGGAGGGGTTCCGAGTACTTGGGTGGGAAATAATCAAATGACCTCTCTGAGCCCGCTCCCGGGCTGAGCGGAAGGGCGTGTCAGACTTGTACTGACTGAAACTCACCTGTGTTCCTTCACTTGGCTGTGCCAGGGGCCACGGTATCTCTTTCGAACTACAACAACAAAGTGAAAAATTTGAAAAAAAAAAACAATCGACTTGTAAAAACGACATTACAAAGTGAAAAATAACTTTAATTTCGGAAGTCGTTGGCAAACAACGAAAATGCGAACCCAACGACACCGACTTCCGAAATTAAAGTTATTTTTCACTTTTTAGTGTCGTTTTTAGAAGTCGGTTTACTTTTGGAATAGTCCTTGCAATGGCAATCTGTTCACTGGACGGGCGCTGAGTTGGGTTGTCTGTACATACAAACCGCCACGAGGCTCACACCATAGCTCACACACAAATATCTCCAAGTGTTCTATGTAATAAAATACTTATCAATATTTTTTCACCTGTAAGTAAGAAAATAATTGCTACTGGCAACATCTTAGCGACCGTGGCGTCCTCACTCTTATCATACATAACTTCGGCAGTCGAGTGAAGTACGCAATTAGTGCTGCCCTCATACGCCATATGACTCGCACGCTATGTTCACACCGGTGCAGTGCGAAGACTGATCGCTAGATGGCGGGGGCCAATGTCCGGTTTAAAACTGTTTTGCACTATAAAACAGTACCCGAACATAAATATGACACTTCGAGCTTCAGAAAGTGACCGTTACACAGGTATGAGTGATAGAGACGACGCTCTACAAAGTCAAACCTTTTCGGAAACTCGATGTGCCATATTAGTTATGGCTGCGTCCTTGAGATCATCTTGTCTTGGTGAAATATCCGTCTACCAACCTTCTGTAATTACACAACATGCATCATATAGCACACTGCGGATTATCGACCGGCGCACGGGACTTGCGCGTTGCAGGACATCAGTGGGCGTTGCAGTACTTCCGCTATGCACCACCCGGGCGGCGCCGTCACCGCCGCGCCGCACTGCGCCTCCGACCGCAGAACTGAGTGGCACGATTTACCAGCCTCATATACGCAACTTCATTGGTGATTGAAAAAAATAAGTGTTTTACTTTAGTTAAGGCTTCTTAATAAAGCAGAAAAAGTATTTTACGGTAAATTAATCAGTGGAAACTAGAAATGCTTAGGCCCCCTCACAAAGTCTTTGCTTAAGTTCATCTATTCTATAAATAACTAAGAAACAAATTGTTTAACATCAAATTGAATGATTGATTTTTCTCGGGTCAGAAATTATACTCCCCCTTATATTACGCCCCCTTCCACTTTTACCCCCACACCTCTGAGCCGTACTGGTTCTTTGATGGAAGTGCTTGCTTTAGTTCATCCTTCTTGTTAGGACCTAACACACAATTTGCTCGCAATAATCGTCAGTGTTACCCCTACTCCTTCGCCCCTACCCCTTGCCCTAACCTGACTGCACCATAGCATTGTGTCAACGGTTTCTTTTTCTGTAATATTTGATCTTTTGAAGGTTAGTAATAATCTCCCCCCCCCCCCCTGACTCTTACCCCTACACCTCTGAGCCGTACTGGTTTTTTGGTGGAAGTGTTTCCTTTTTGTTAGGAACTAATACACAACTCGCTCGCCATAGTCGTTAAAATAACCCCTTCCCCCCCACCTTCCATGCCCTGACCTGGCTGCACCTTTGAATTGTGTCAACATCCCTAATTTCTCTATCAACTCAAACTCTCCATATCTATGATTTGGTTTTCTGTAATATTTCCGTAATATTAACACTTGTTTTTAATTTTCTTCGGTAGAAACCCGCGCATCCTCGCTTCGCCGCCGCTGCTGTGGATCGTGCGGAGCGGGGAGAGCTGGTCCTTCGAGTCACCGGAACTCTGGAATAATTGTGAGTAGTAGTAGTTGTTGTTTTTAATTGCTCCTTTTTATATTTCCGTGGCCATTTTTTTTCAACATGGAAATGCATTGTGGTCGCAGTATAACAAAGACGGGTTCTGAACTCATTTTCTTCTATACCTAATCCTTTTGTCACCTGTAACTGTCTACTTTTATCTGTCATCTTTGACATGATAATAATTATTATTTGGTAATTTTTTCACCACAATATCCGTATAAAGTAGAAAGGTTTACATAATTATAATAATACCATTCTATTATGGTCCCACTGCATGGCAAATAGAGCAAGAGCCCGTAAACCCCAGAACTTCGTTATTTTATAAAAGCTGAAAGTTTTTCAGCGGATGCTCCCAACACAATTCTCATACATACAAGGTTTAACATATCACTATTTTCTTTTCAGGTTTCGTGATGATGCGGCTTCATTGCCGCCTAAGTATCAACCTCTCCGGCTAAGGCTACTAAACCATCTGGACTGTCACAATCAGCTTTCACAGATTATTTATTTCTTCAAGATAAGTAATCTGTGAAAGCTGATTAGCTTATTCGAAGCGGTTGCGACCAATATGTCGGCGATAGTTGTAGCGATCTGTCAGATGATAACGTCATCAAATCGGGCTAAAAGGCTGAACGCAAATGCTTTTATCAGTAACTTCGTTACTAATTTAGTCCTCGATATGATTGAGGACTTGACAAAATACTGGGGCCGTTATTTGTACGTGTGTTTGCCCGGAATTGTTTCCGGGTAAACACTCATAACAAATACGGACTCCATCTTGGACAACAAAATCGTTCTTGCAACGTTTATAAAGCAAACACCTAAATGGGTTTGCAGTTCATCTTTCCGTAGAATCCCTTCGTCGTATGTTACGACACGCTCGGGTAAAGACGACACTGACTGCAACAATGTATTTATTGATGTAATCAGTATGCACTAATATGCAAAAATTTAACCTCAATTTTTGAAAAACCTAGTTTTATGAAAATTGAGGAATTCATACGGATATGAAATTATGACCGGATATGACCTGAGTGTCTATGGAAATAGATAACTATGACAGGCGCGGATCCAAGGGGAGGGGTCCTGAGTACCCCCCTCCCTCCAAAACAAACAAATGCTTTGTTTTGGAGTTCTTTGTCCTTGTTGACTTGAGACTTGGATACGCTCCTGATATTCATTATGATTATGAATAATTTTGAATTGATTAGTATGTGATTATATGATAATGTTCTTAATTTAGATAATGTAAGGCTCCCTGGTGTATCTTAAGGAAAATAAATCTACTTAATAAGTACCAATTCAGTTCTAAAGAAAAAAACAAATTAATTTATACAAAATGTTGTAGTTTTATTTGAAACGACCCCAGCAATGGGGACGGGCTTATCTATGTTCGAAGGGAGGTGACCAGAAGGCCAATTCTCGTAATTAAACACGTTCAAAATCTAGTCAATCTCATCTCAGCGATAATCAATGTCGAAAACTTGTCAAAACTGTAGTAAAATTAGAGGTGTTTTTGACCGATTGAGAGTGAAATCATACTGTGAACGTTTTTAAAATAAGGGGAATTGCCCTTCTGGTATAGTTGTACATGGAAAACCTTCAACATCCTCATTGCGCGTACATCATAGCAATAACGACCACCGGTTGGGTTAAAAGCGAGGCCGCAAAAAGCAAGGCCGTTTTTGGCAATACTGCCCGACGACCGTCATTTGCAGCTGTCTATTAGGAAAGCGTGGGTCAACCAAGTCCCCTCTCTTCTAATCTTTGTCTATAATTCTTGTTGTGCGTGTTATTGATAAGGTCCAGATAAATGATACGCTAATTTAGTTTAAATATTGAAATTGTTCAACATAAGTCTGATTGCTTATTATAGTAAATGTGGACGTGGCAGGGCGATGGTATGTTAGCGACTGGCGAGTATAGCGCTCGAGTTCCTTTGCCATATCAAAAATGCAACTCAGCAATCACGTCGCTAAGGTCGCTACATTCGTAATATTGTAAAACAGTCCCACTAATAAATTTAGTAAGACTAGCAGCCGACCTCGAGATTGTATAGGAATGCATGTTGCCCATAGGAGCAAGGACAACAAGGCAACTGCTTTTATGCGCAACTATGGGATTTACCCCCCCCCCCCCCCCCTCTCTGATGACTGAATTCAGACATAATTCTGGGGTTATTATTAGTTGTAGGTGTTTGTGCTTGTAACTTTTAACAGATAATTACCCCAATTGGCTAAAGGAATCGTTCTTTCAACGTTTTCAAAGCAAATACGAAAACGGATTTGCTATTCATTTTTCTTCCAAATCCCCCAGTCATATGTTATGACACGCACGGGTAACGACTTCACGATTGCTTCAACATACAGTGTGATCAACATGCAATTATTTGCACAAAAATCTTATCTCAGCAACATTAATTAATCAGTTCCAGCTTTGGTAAATAAGATAAGCACATGGATATGAAATTATGACCGGCCATGACATGAGTGTCTGTGCAAATAGATATATATATATATTAATATAGTCCTCTTCACCGTATCCGGCGACAGCGACCCCGTCTACTTCTTTTTCCTTTCGTGAGCTCTCTGATGACTAGCAAAACCAAATTTGGTCTTGAAAACCCGGTCACACCGAATACAGAAGAGCAGATCAGCATCGTTGGTTGTGTATGCATAGGAAGGCTTTGGGCGGCTTTTGCGTAATTGGCGCTTATTGTTTAGGTCTACAAGACGATTTGTTTCAAAGCATTCAGTTGCTTTGTGGATTGAAGTGCGCCACCTCTCTCGGTTTCGAGCAAGCTCCTGCCACCGATCAACGGGAATGCCACAGGTCGTAAGGTGACGTTTGAGGACATTTTTGTAGCGCAGGTATTGCCCGCCCTGTGCACGTTTTCCTTCGGCGAGCTCCGAGTAGAAAGCGGTTTTAGGTAGTCTACTGGTATCCATGCGCTGCACATGACCACACCATCTCAGTTGGATCCTTATCAAAATCGCCTCCATGCCCATCATTCCAGTGCGCCTCGGCACCTCCGAGTTGGGAACACGATCCTGCCATTTTATTCGGAGGATAGACCGAAGACACCGCAGGTGAAAAGTGTCAAGTCTTTTAATGTCACCTCTATAGAGACACCAGGTTTCTGCGGCGTAGGTGAGTATTGGCAGAACTAAGGCCTTATAAATGCTTATCTTAGTTTGCAGTTTCAGGTCGTGTGAGGTCCACACACGCCTGCCAAGTTTCCCAAAGGTGGCAGCTGCTTTAGCAATCCGTGCCGGGATCTCAAACGCCAGCCTATTGTCGTTGCAGACTTGACTTCCAAGATATTTAAAGCGTGATACCTCCTCCAGTGGCTCAGAATGGAGCTTAACGGTTGAGCTGTCAGCGTCACATCCCCTTGGTGGCTGCTTTAGGATTTGGGTCTTTTTCACGCTAATTACTAGTCCAAATCTACAACACGAGGCTTGAAGATCATTCACATAGACCTGGAGTGTTTCCATACAGTCAGCCAACAGGCATACGTCATCGGCATAAAGTACGTCAAGTACGGGAACCTTAGACGTCTTAGTCCTTGCTCTGAAGCGTGAAATATCGAAGACACTTTTATCAGTACGGAAGTTTAGTTCAATCTGTCTAACACTATGCTTTAGTGCATCATTCAACACAGCCGAGAAATAGAGTGCAAACAACGTGGGAGCCATGACACAGCCTTGCTTCACACCACTGGTTACGTGAATTGGGTCTGAAAAATCGTTCTCATGTTGAACACGCGCCGTCATACCGTCGTGAAACTGACGAATCATGTTGACGAATTTCTCAGGACATCCAGCCTTTTTCAACACTACCCAAAGAGCAGCGCGTGGCACGCGGTCAAAGGCCTTTTCTAAGTCAACGAAATACATGTACCGAGGACGGCTTTATTCGAGGCTTTTCTCCTGAAATTGCTTCACTATGAAAATGCCGTCAACGGTTCCTCTACCAGGTCTTAAACAACACTGCGACTCTGGAAGTATCTGCTCAGCAAGATTTGCCAAGCGGCGATTGATGATATGCGCCAGTACCTTGCCAGCAGAAGACAGGAGGGAGATGCCCCTGTAGGAACCACAGTCAGATAATTCACCTTTGCCTTTATAAAGTTTGCAAATGGAGGCATCCTTCCAATCTTGAGGTACCACTTCAGTTTCCCATACCTTGAGCACTAAATTGAAGAGCCTGCTTTGTATATGTGGACCACCATATTTGTAGACTTCCGATGGTAGACAATCAGTGCCTGGTGTTTTGGCATTCTTCAATCTTTTGACGGCTGACATGAACTCTTCAAAGGTTGGTGGATCAGCTAGGTCTTCCTTAACAGGGCGGCATTCGAGATCTTCAACATACGATAAATCAGTTGTCTGTAAACAGGGATTCAGGACGTCATTGAAATGTTCTGCCCACCTATCTAGGATTTGCTTATGATCTGTCAGTCTACAGTCCCTATCACGAGAATATATCGGTGCCGTTTTCCTCGATTTAGGTCCGAAAATTGCTTTCAGGCCTTCGAAAAACCTGCCCGTTTGGTTTGTGTCAGCAAAAAGTTGCAGATCTTTTGATCGATCCAGCCACCATTGATTTTTGAGGTCACGGATTTTGATTTTCGTCTATCGGTGTTTGATAGAGTTCTCAGTTCTAGTCTGTGATTCTCAAGCAATGCTCGGATTTCCTCGTCTGAGTAATCAAACCAATCCTGATTTCTCTTCTGCGGCTTTGGTATAGTGCATGAGACGCTATCGCGAAGGTTTTTAGCATATGAATGCCACGCTTCATCAACATTATCTGTAGCATCCTCCATGTTGGTGCCGAAGTGATTATCCAGGTCCCGTCTGAGCTTTTCGGAGTGAACCAGTGGAGCAACACATGCATTCACTGGTTTCTTATGTGCTGCGCGTCGAGGAGGTTTCGGATGCGTCTGAAACTAGACGCATCTTCGATCGAATAAGCCGGTGGTCTGACCAGCACTCTGCACCCCGCATAGCTCTTACAGCAAATAGATAACTATGACAGGCGCGGATCCAAGGGGAGGGGTCCTGAGTACCCCCCTCCCTCCAAATCAGACAATTGCTTTGTTTTGGAGTTCTTGGTCCTTGTTGACTTGAGACTTGGATACGCGCCTAGTATTGATTATGATATGAATACTGAGTTAATACTGCTGATTAATAGATACTGGGTTAATGCTATAAGGATATGCTATGGTTCTAAAATAATATAACTTAAGGCATCTCTGGTGCATTTTAGGAATAAGAGTAAGGAAAGAAACACATTTTTTCCTTGAGGGGTTTGTAATAATTATATGAATTAATAATTATGTATTTTAGGGAAAAACGTTCACATTAGATAATACTACACAACATCAAAATATTTTAAAAGATAAACATGAATTAATATGTAATACATTTTTGTTTTATTTGATACTACCCCACTGATAATCAATGAACGACATGAGCTATGCGTGTATGTTCCAACTCCCTCATTGTGCGCTCATTGTGCATGTTAAAGTAATGTTTTTTTTTTTATATTCACCCGTCATCACAGGGCGTTGCGTGTTTCCTCTGACATATATGATCAGAGACCTTTTTTTAACAAATTATTTATAATAACAAAAGTACAGGTTTTCTTAAACTAATTTTACATAATATAGTTTTACAATTATTATACTTCTATTTCTTAATGCTTGTTTTATTCTTATTACTATGGTTGCTTTTACATAATTTTAGTTTTACAATTATTTTTCTTCTATTTCTTAATGCTTAATTTCTTATTACTATGGTTGCTTACATTTTTAGATTTGCATAATTATTTCTACGTTGATAACTTATCAAAATATTAATACAATATTAGATAGTATATCTTCTATGCCTTATTCTTTTTTACAACTATCGCAGCTATTCCCATGCAGTATTTTAAGAATTTTTTCCTTATTTGTTTATTTTTCATTATTTTTGGTATACTGTCTAAATTTATTTTTGTTTCCGTTTCAGATTCAAAATCGTATCTATCTTGTCCAAATATGGGACAATCGATTATAAGATGCGGCACGCTTTCTCTCTTTTCAGGGTCAAAGGGACATGCCGGGCTCTCCTTGCATTTGAAGCGGTTCAAATACTCGGAGAATCCGCCATGCCCCGTCAGCACTTGTGTTAACAGGGGATCTACTTTAATTTTGCGCACTATATTGTAAGCCGCGCTTGCATCAGGAAAGAAGATCTTGGTGGTAGAGGCAGTTGTCTCGGATCGGTATCTCGTGTTCCATTCGTCAAGCGAGTCCATTCGGATTTGTCGCTTGACCAATGAAACCGGGCACCGATCGTAGTCCGGTCTTGATTTTTTACCTAAAGCTGCCTCTTTTGCCAGTTCGTCAGCCCTTTCATTTCCCTCCAATCCTGCATGTGCCTTTATCCAGAACATTTGAAGCGTTTTACCGCATTTAGTCAGTTCATGTATGTTCTTTCGGATCTTAAATGCTACTATTCAATTAATGAATTTCTGAATGACCGAGCTATTGACTAAATATGTATAATAATAATGTAATTATAAAACAGCTAAATTGACTGTTTAATGGTATTATTATGACTAATTACTGTATGATTATAAACTAAGATTATGAATCTAAAACGAATTTGACTATTAAAGTACAAAGTGTTCATGACGTAATTTATTTTAATTGAAACTGACATGTGAATAATATTGTAACCAGTCATATATTTTATATTAATTGAAATTGACATATTATTATTGTAGCCGGCTTAATTTATTTTATTTTTAAATGAAAATGACATGTATATATTGTAGTTAATGTAATTATGACCAGTGATGTATTTAATTTTATTTTATTTTATTTTAATTATTACTTTTTTTTTTTTTTAAACATTGTACACCCCATGGGTATGTTACAGAGATATTATAACAAATAATTATAAGAACTGACCATACACCTGTGACAAGCAATAAATGAATTTGAATTTGAAATGCCAGAGGATGGAGGGAAACGCCCCGAGTTACCGTTTCCAGGGCCGATCTAGAGTCGCAATATACCTCGACAACCGGAGATGTTTGTTTTAATGCCAGTTCGGAGGCTTTATGTAGAGCTAATAGTTCAGCCTGAACGGTGCAGAAATGGTCCAGCTTGAACTTTTGAGTTTTTATTTCCACCCCATTTTCCCATAGAGATAGTGCTGCGCCGACTTTGCCTTCAATTTTACTACCGTCGGTGAAGATCTTGGGGTTGCTGAGTCCTCGCTGATCCATTTCCGCATCGTTCATCACGCACTCGAACCCCATACCTATCTGGTCTGCAGGGTGCGGTATTTGTGTGGGTGAGACCGGTAACTCGATTTCTCGGTCTCCTGTTACTCTCCGCGAATAACCTCTTTTCTCTTCATAAAAAGAGGCTGCTTCCCGAATCCTGAGATCCAGTGGAAGCAGTCCGGAGAGTAACAAGGCCGAGTTTAACGAAGTCGTCCTATATGCCTTGACAATTTTTTGTACGATCCCACGCTGTACCGTATTAAGCTGCTTTTTCAAGCATATCTTGTTTGTAGCCGGCGCCCATGCACTTGCTGCGTACATAATAATCGGCTCCACCACTGCGACATATATGGTCCTGATTATCTCGGGCTTAAGGCCCCAACTGATTTTTGCGGCTCTAGACAGCTGTTTGTAAATATTTAGCGCCTTCCTGCATACGTTCGACGCGTGAGCGTTAAAAGTCAACCTGTCATCAATCGTGAGCCCCAGTATCCTGATCTCCCGTGACAGTGCAATGTCGTCCCCGCCCATGTGCAGAAGTGGTGCGTCATATTTCAGCTTATTTGTGATTATCATGGCCTTTGTTTTTTGCGGAGCAAACTTGAGACTTATTGTTCTTGACGCCCCACTTCTGGACGTGCGCGAGGGACGCATTAGCCTGTCTCTGGACATCAAGAGCCGTGTCACCCGAGAAAACCAGCACCACATCATCTGCAAAGGCTTGGCAGTAATCGCCTCGTTTTCCAAGTTCTTTGAGCAGGGGATCCAGGAGCAAATTCCAGAAGGTAGGGCCCCTATAGAGCCTTGTACGCAACCTTTATTGGTTTCCCGGAGGCATGCTGCTCCTGCATACCTAACCCTTACTTTCCTGTCACTCAGATAACTGTCTACTAGACGTCGCAGGTTTACCGGGCATCTTGTTTCTGCCAGTCGGCATTTCACAGCCGGCCACCAGGCGCTATCGAAGGCTCCCTCTATGTCCAACGATATGACAACGCTGATCTTTTTCTCCTTCAATCTGTCTCGAATGTGTTTTATCAGGTCATAGAGGGAGTAATTATTACCACCGATTAGCTTGATAAGCAAGGCAGATATTGGCAATATAACGAGACGACCATGTTATGTACAGACGCCAGCACATCAAGCTATTACAATCTGTCAAATTTCTTTAATAGATTTTCAACTTAATCGCTAAAGCATTAAGGTTCAAGGTTGATTGGGAAAATTTGACAGTTCCGGGTAGCTTGACCTGCTGGCGTCTGTACGTAGCTGCCTGTTAGGAAAACATTGCTCAGCCAAGTCCTGCACGCCTCCAATCGCCAATCTAATCTTTAGAGGATAAGTAATTATTTGGTAATAAATAGCCGTTTACCAAGTCGAAAACAGACAAAGAAATTTATGTGATAGGTACAAAGTTGGTTGGTATATATCGTAGACAGAGGATAGTAGTAGACATGCTGTTAGAATAATAATAATTGCGAAAGTGAGACGACACTTATGTCAAAATGTGTATGCGTGAGCAGGACATAGCATGCATTTTCTATCTCTATTTGCGTATCGGTTTTTGTTGTTTGGCATCGATGCAATTCGATGCCAAACAAATTGTGGTGTTAAAATATTTTCGTTGATATAAACTGTGAAACGCATACTTTGTGTAATTTCTGACTTTATTGATATTCCAAAAGGTAATATTTAGTGTGTAATGATGGTGAGTTGCTGTGTAATCGCCTGTAAAAGTCGTAGTGAACGAAATCAACCAAACATAACCTTTCATCGGTAAGTAGCATTTTTTACCTATTACGACAAGTAAATTAAAAAAATATTGTATTTAAGACTATTTTGTGTCAATAATAAGCAAAATATTGTGATAATTTCATCTAAAAAGACGATTAAAGCTGCAGTAATGTACTTATGTTGAACTATCGCTAACGCATACTGCATACGCTGAGGACTTGTCTACCTACTATCCTCTGTCTACGGTATATATTGGATAAGTTCAGGACACATCCGCCGCTAAAAGCGGCATACGAATATTTACAATATTGGGTACACGTGGGTATAAAACCTAACTTAAATACTACTTAATACTCTAATAAACGACAGAAAACGCTTATGTGTACTCTAATATACAATATAAAATAAAAACACAATAATAACAACATTTTTATTATAAGTACAACTAAATAAATCTACCTTAGAATGAAAAAAATATTTTAATGTTTAAAAATTATTTTGGAGAAACCAAGTTTTAAGATATACCTGATATTTTTTTGGAAAATTTTAATGGTAGCTCTGTTATTACTTTTGGAATAGTCCTTGCAATGGCAATGTGTTCACTGGACCGGCGCTGAGTTGGGTTGGCTGTACATACAAACCGCCACGAGGGTCACACACAAATATCTCCAAGTGTTCTATGTAATAAAATACTTATCAATATTTTTTCACCTGTAAGTAAGAAAATAATTGCTACTGGCAACATCTTAGCGACCGTGGCGTCCCCACTCTTTTCATACATAACTTTGGCAGTCGAGTGAAGTACTCAATTAGTGCTGCCCTCTTACTCCATATGCAGAACTATCGATGACTCGCACGCTATGTTCACACCGCTGCACCGGTACGAAGACTAATCGCTAGATGGCGGGGGCCAGTGTCCTGTTTAAAACTGTTTTACACAATAAAACAGTACCCGAACATAAATATGACACTTCGAGCTTCAGAAAGTGACCATTGCACAAATATGAGTGATAGAGACGACGCTCTACAAAGTCAAACCTTTTCGGAAACTCGATGTGCCTTATTAGTTATGGCCGCGTACTTGAGATCATCTTGTCTTGGTTAAATATCCGTGTACCAACCTTCTGTAATTGCACACACAACATGCATCATATAGCACACTGCGGATTATCGACCGGCGCACGGGACTTGCGCGTTGCAGGACATCAGTGGGCGTTGCAGGACTTCCGCTATGCACCACCCGGGCGGCGCCGTCACCGCCGCGCCGCACTGCGCCTCCGACCGCCGAACTGAGTGGCCCGATTTACCAGCCTCATAATATACGCAACTTCATTGGTGATTGAAGAAAGTAAGTGTTTTACTTTAGTTAAAGCTTCTTAATAAAGCAGAAAAAGTATTTTACGGTAAATTAATCAGTGGTTTTAGTTCAACTAAACTAGAAATGCTTAGGCCCCCTCACAAAGTCTTTGCTTAAGTTCATCTATTCTATAAATAACCAAGAAACAAATTGTTTAAGATCAAAATGAATTATTGATTTTTCGCAGGTCAGAAATTGTACTCTCCCTTATATTACGCCCCCTTCCCCTTTTGCCCCCACACCTCTGAGCCGTACTGGTTCTTTGATGGAAGTGCTTGCTTTAGTTCATCCTTCTTGTTAGGACCTAACACACAATTTGCTCGCCATAATCGTCAATGTTACCCATACTCCTTCGCCCCTCGCCCTTGCCCTCACCTGGGTGCACCATAGCATTGTATCAACGGTTTCTTTTTCTGTAATATTTGATCTTTTGAAGGTTAGAAATAATCAATCCCCCCCCCCCCCTGACTCTTACCCTTACACCTCTGAGCCGTACTGGTTTTTTGGTGGAAGTGTTTCCTTTTTGTTAGGAACTAATACACAACTCCCTCGCCATAGTCGTTAAAATAACCCCTTCCCCCCACCCCCCTCCATGCCCTGACCTGGCTGCACTTTTGAATTGTGTCAACATCCCTAATTTCTCTATCAACTCAAACTCTCCATATCTATGATTTGGTTTTCTGTAATATTTCCGTAATATTAACACTTGTTTTTAATTTTCTTCAGTAGAAACCCGCGCATCCTCGCTTCGCCGCCACTGCTGTGGGTCGTGCGGAGCGGGGAGAGCTGGTCCTTCGAGTCACCGGAACTCTGGAATAATTGTAAGTAGTAGTAGTTGTTGTTTTTAATTGCTCCTTTTTATATTTCCGTGGCCATTTTTTGTTCAACATGGAAATGTATTGTGATCGCAGTATAACAAAGACGTTGAGTCATTTTTTTCTATTCCTAATCCCTTTGTTACCTGTAACTGTCTACTTTTATCTGTCATCTTTGACATGATAATAATTATTATTTGGTAATTTTTTCACCACAATATCCTTATAAAGTAGAAAGGTTTAAATAATTATAATAATACCATTCTATTATTGTTCCACTGCATGGCAAATAGAGCAAGAGCCCGTGAACCCCAGACCTTCGTTATTTAAAAAAGCTAAAAGTTTGTCAGCGGATGCTCCCAACACAATTCTCATACATACAAGGTTTAACATATCATATCATTTTCTTTTCAGGTTTCGTGATGATGCGGCTTCATTGCCGCCTAAGTATCAACCTCTCCGGCTAAGGCTACTAAACCATCTGGACTGTCACAATCAGCTTTCACAGATTATTTATTTCTTCAAGATAAGTAATCTGTGAAAGCTGATTAGCTTATTCGAAGCGGTTGCGACCAATATGTCGGCGATAGTTGTAGCGATCTGTCAGATGATAACGTCATCAAATCGGGCTAAAAGGCTGAACGCAAATGCTTTTATCAGTAACTTCGTTACTAATTTAGTCCTCGATATGATTGAGGACTTGACAAAATACTGGGGCCGTTATTTGTACGTGTGTTTGCCCGGAATTGTTCCCGGGTAAACTCTCATAACAAATACGGACCCCATCTTTGACAACAAAATCGTTCTTGCAACGTTTATAAAGCAAACACCTAAATGGGTTTGCAGTTCATCTTTCCGTAGAATCCCTTCGTCGTATGTTACGACACGCTCGGGTAAAGACGACACTGACTGCAACAATGTATTTATTGATGTAATCAGTATGCACTAATATGCAAAAAATTAAACCTCAATTTTTGAAAAACCTAGTTTTGTGAAAATTGAGGAATTCATACGGATATGAAATTATGACCGGACATGACATGAGTGTCTATGGAAATAGATAACTATGACAGGCGCGGATCCAAGGGGAGGGGTCCTGAGTACCCCCCTCCCTCCAAAACAAACAAATGCTTTGTTTTGGAGTTCTTTGTCCTTGTTGACTTGAGACTTGGATACGCTCCTGATATTCATTATGATTATGAATAATTTTGAATTGATCAGTATGTGATTATATGATAATGTTCTTAATTAAGATAATGTAAGGCTCCCTGGTGTATCTTAAGGAAAATAAATCTACTTAATAAGTACCAATTCAGTTCTAAAGAAAAAAACAAATTAATTTATACAAAATGTTGTAGTTTTATTTGAAACTACCCCAGCAATGGGGACGGGATTATCTATGCTCGAAGGGAGGTGACCAGAAGGCCAGTTCTCGTAATTAAACACGTTCAAAATCTAGTCAATCTCATCTCAGCGATAATCAATGTCGAAAACTTGTCAAAACTGTAGTAAAATTAGAGGTGTTTTTGACAGATTTAAAGTGAGATCAGACTGAACGTTTTTAAAATAAGGGGAATTGCCCTTCTGGGATAGTTGTACGGACGCCAGCAGGTCAAGCTCCCGAAACTGTCAAAATTTGCCAATCAACCTTGAACCTTAATATTTTAGCGATAAAGTTGAAAATCTATTAAAGAAATTTGACACATTGTAGTAGCTTGATGTGCTGGCGTCTGTACATGGAAAACCTTTAACATCCTCATTGCGCGCACATCATAGCAATAACGACCACCGGTTGGGTTAAAAGCGAGGCCGCAAAAAGCAAAGCCGTTTTTGGCAATACTGCCTGAGTGCCTGACGACCGTCATTTACAGCTGGGCCCCTAACCATAGGGGGCCCCCGGCCCAAGAGGGCCATGAGCACAGGAAGATCCTAACATACCTAAGTATAGAAATGCAAACTTTTTTGGCCACTAGAACAAAGAAGCAGTCAGTTATTCCATTTTGTAGGGGAAATTACGAAATTTACGCGAACGAACTCGCGGGCGTAGTGACAGTAAAAAAAAGTTATAACGTTGGTTGAGGTTCTCTACATTGAAGGAGGGCCCTACCGCCCTACCAATCACATGAATTTGCCACGGGCCCCAAAGGGTATAGTTACGCCACTGACCAAGTCCCCTCTCTTCTAATCTTTGTCTATAATTCTTGTTGTGCGTGTTATTAATAAGGTCCAGATAAATGATACGCGAATTTAGTTTTATACTTACTGAAATTGTTCAACATAAGTCTGATTGCTTATTATAGTAAATGTGGACGTGGCAGGGCGATGGTATGTAAGCGACTGGCGAGAACAGCGCTCGAGTTCCTTTGCCATATCAAAAATGCAATTCAGCAACATAGGCGCTGTTTTCAGAAATGGGTAGGTGGGTCTATATCCACTACATCAAGTCATACACTGTGCATTTCCACGGTTTGTGGCCAGAGGCGGCTAGCCTCCTTGCCGGATGGCCGCCATGGAATCTGGAGGCAAAAGTCCTCGCCCACATAAGGGAGTGGCGAGAGGAAGCAAAACGCGACGGCTTAACTCCGCTGCCGCGAGAAATCACGATACAACGGACAGAGCTCCGGCGGGATCTCATGGCGACATGGAGAGTGCAATTGTCGCAACCCAGTGCTGGGCACACCGCAATTGCGGCGATAAGTCCCCTCTTTGAGGAGTGGCTGGAGAGGCGCCACGGCGCCCTCACCTTCCGCCTGATGAAAGTCTTCGCCGGACACAGTTGTTTTTGGGAGGTTCCTATTCACGATAAGGCGGGAGGAAACGCCAGGGTGTCACCACTGTGTGGATCGCCCGAAGGACACGGTGGAGTATACGGTGGAGGTCTGCCCGGCTTGGGCGGAGCACCGCCGCGTCCTCATGGCGGCGGCAATTTCTCGCGACTGACCCTGGTCCAGGCCATTGTACGGAGCGAGAGTTCATAAGAAGCCGTCACCTCCTTCTGCGAAGCAGTAATGCTCGCAAAGGAGAAGGCGGAGCGCGTGAGAGAGAGGCAATCTGTGCGCCCCCACGCCCCTAGTCGCCGCAGGAGACGCCCTGGACGTCATAAGTCAGCAACCGACTCCCGGTAAGGATCAGGTCCAGTTCGACGGCACGTTGTGTTCCACGCACGCCTCAAAGAGATGTCAGCACTAACTGACAGGGTCCGCTAGGGCCGATACTTGCCAGGGCCGCGGGTTGTTCGAAAGAAATACCGTGGCCCCTGGCATAGGCAACTGAAGGATCACGCGTATTAGTCAGTAAAAGTCTATCACTCCGCTCCGCCCAGAGCGGGAGACGTCATTTGATGACTACCCACCCAAAAAAAAAAACAAACCAACTCCAAGCTTGCGCTCAAATTAGCAGACAAAGACGCAGTGATGCTGCAGCATAAGTAAAATGATCAGGTTTATAAAACTATTAATTTGTTTATCATCATTATCTTTCTGCCTTTGTCCCATGTTCAGGGGTCAGTGCAACACGTTTTTTCCTTCCCTTCTCCTCCCTGTCAGACGTCACTCTGTCATTCACTCATTTTTCTTTCATATCATCCCTCACACGCAATCCATCCATCTTTCTTGGTTTTCTTCTCACGAGACTGAGACTTCGCTCGGATGACGTATGCGCACGGTACTGAGTTGAGTTCTCAAGTTAACTCTTGTGGGTTGTAATATTCTTTGGCAAGCACACGTGGCTATCTGTAGAGAGCCGTCTTGACTATCGGGTATACCAAGTTGGATCGTCTGTGGACTACATTATTTACATACAATGAACGCCACTACAGTTACAGTTCTCACGAATAAAATACTGTACTTGGCGTTTTCAAGGTATTGCCAGTACACATACTCGTTATATACACTGGGCAACACCTTAGTGACAGTGTCATTTTACAGATATCTTTGACAATGGAGTGAAGTATGGTACTATGGAGAATGGAGACTGCCCTCATATCCCGTATGAGGAACTATCGATGAATCCCGCGCTATGTTCACACCGGTGCGCGGTAGGTATTCATATACATCGTGATTGCTAGATGGCGTGAGTAGTCTCTTGCCATTCAATCTGTTTTACCGACCGTAAATAATATATAATCTATCTCAAATCCTTCGCACCGGATACAGCAACACTATTTTGGCGGTCTACCGCCAAAATAGTGTTGCTGTATCCGGTGCGAACATAGCGTAAAACTACTATAATGATATCTAATCATTATAGTAGTTTTCTTCATTGAATGAGCTTTTTCAGGTCTACAAAATACTACATACCTACCTAAATGAGATATGGAGGTATGAAGTAATAAATGATTGACTAACGCCAAACACAAACAAACAAATGAGTTCTTGTCGATGTATAGGTACTCTCCCGGACTTTTTAATGGACCAATGTTTACACCAAAGTGATGGCCTGTATATCAGCCTCAAAACTGCATAAAAACTTCTTTGACACATTATTATTTTTTAAGTTTACGGTTTGTAAATACAAGGTGGCTCTATCTAGGTGTCCTACAGTGAAATCTTTTTCTGGCTGACTGCTTCTCAAACCAAACGTGTGATACTGCCTAGCAGCGCCACCTGACGGGTAATTTCTATATTGATGGAACTTCTCGACTAACTTTGCTTGCGCGATTCTTCTATAGCCGTACAGGTGTCGCTAGAAGCTGTTTACTCCGGGCAAACAAGATGTTATGGTCTGACAGACGCATACTAGTAGATCCAGTATGCAATGTACCCATTGAATGTACCTTTGTACATGATACTTGTCTGTCACTGACAAAAGATGTCACCTGTGGTTATTCACTCGTGACGAATGGGTTATTAAAAAATGTTAAAAGTGTGTAAACGATTTATGAGTGAGCACTGCTCTAAAAACGCGGTGAAGGATAACATCGTGAGAAAACCGGTATGTCCTAGAACCAAAAATTCCAAGACATGTCGACCAACCCACACTGGGCCCGCGTAGTAGATTATGGCCCACTCCCTCTCACAGAATAACGGTGAAGGATAACATCGTGAGAAAACCGGTACCTATGTCGTAGAACCAAAAATTCCAAGACATGTCCACCAACCCACACGGGCCCGCGTGGTAGATTATGGCCCACTCCCTGTCACAGAAAGAGGAGACCTGTGTGACTGTGTCCCATCAGTGGGAACCATATAGGCTGATTATATGTTATGTTTAAATGGGATATTATTATTATGATGATCAGGGAAAGACATATCAACAAGGTGTTATGGCGCAGCCTGGGAGAGGCCTATGTCCAGTAGTGGACTGCGATAGGCTGAGTTGATTGATTGGCCACAAGAGGCTGTGAAAGAGTTCTTAGGGACTGCGATAGGCTGAGTTGATTGATTGGCCATAAGAGGCTGTGAAAGAGCTCTCAGGGACTGCGATAGGCTGAGTTGATTGATTGATCACAAGAGGCTGTGAAAGAGCTCTTAGGGACTGCCATGCGATAGGCTGAGTTGATTGATTGATCACAATCACAAGAGGCTATAAAAGAGCTTATCCACTTAGGTACTTGGTTATCTCTCTTTGAGTATAGCTTACCTCGTCCATAGGTCTAGGGTAGTTTCAAATAAAAAAACATAAATATATTTACATTTTTTTTATTATATTTTAATTATTTGTAATATTGTGTCTTTAGTAGTTATTATTCTAATACATACCAGAGATACCAACAAAAATACTTACATTTATACATATATACAACTGGCAAGCTAACACGTATCCAAGTCTCAAGTCAACCAGGACCAAAAACTCCAAAACAAAGCATTTGTTTGTTTTGGAGGGAGGGTACTGAGAACCCCTCCCCTTGGATCCGCGCCTGATAGTTACGTATCCATTTGTATAGACACACAAATACATAGGTAACTATCAGCATGTCATATCCGGTCAAAAATTCAATTCCGTGTGTGTATGACTCATCTTTTAAAGTATAACTAACTGCCTTTAAAAAATGAGTTATGATTTTTTGCATATTTATGCATGTACTGATCACACCAATGCTTGTGTACAGTGGTGCAATCAGCATCGTCTTTACCCGAGCGTGTCGACGAGGGGATTCTAAAGAAAGGTGAACTGCAAACCCGTTTAGGGGTTTGCTTCATAAACGTTGCAAGAACGATTCCGTTGGCCAAGTGTGGTCCTATTTGTTAGGAGTTTTATCTTGGGTTAAAACTCCAACAAATAGAAGCCCAGCATTATGTCTAATTCTTGTAATATTGAACATCAATTCGGGGACAAAATCGCAAAGTCACCAGTAAAGCGATTTGCATTTAGCCACATAACCCGATTTGGTGACATTACAAGAATGCTTTAATATTCGACGCCATTTTTCAATATTCGCAAAGAAACGCATCGAGACACAGAACCAGCTTTCATAAATTACCTATTTTGACTCAAAATAAGTAATCTATGAAAGCTGGTTCTGAACTAGTCAAATTTGGTTTAGCCTATCCGCCGGGAGTTTTTGAGACACGCACGAGAATGAAGCTGCATCTTCGCGGTTTGTTGGCGGCTTAGCTCATCGACCTGTAAAGAAAATCATTATTTTAGAAGGTTGATAAGATGGACAATAAAAGTTAAGGGACATTGGACTTGACTGTGAACTTTTCTTCGACAATCTATATTACATTATGAACAAATTTTACTACGGGACCAACCCTGGAATCGTGAAAAAAAAATCAGTTGATCCATTATAGATTTATGTTCGCATAACTCGACATAAAGTACCTATCAATCATTCTGAGAAGATCAACTGATTAAAACGATCAAAATTTAACGGTGTATTATCTATCTATTCTATACTAATGAATGAGTTTTATTCATTGGTAAGAGCTTAATTGTTAGTTTAATAGCCGGATTAAAAAAATTTTGGGCGTCTGATAGTCCAATTCTTGAGGCTATTTAACATCTCGCATCACTTAAGAGCCGACCAGAAAGAAAAAAAAAACAAAAACAACGCTAAGCGAAAATAAAGTAGGCAATGACGCCGATTCCCTTGTTCGCAAACTAAATTAAAATTAAGGTCAGTGCATCTTTTTCTTTCTATTTCAATAAGAAAAGGACAGAAGATAGATATTAGTTTTGTCCTGTCAAATTAGTCAGGGCCTGAAGTAAATTGACGTATTTTTAGTAGCCATGGCCCATGCTTATAATCACGTCTAATTTGTCTATGGAGTATCTTAATTTGACTGGACTAAACTAATATTTATCTTCTGTCCTTTTCTTAAATAAATAGAAAGAGAAAGATGCACTGAAATTAAATTTAGTTTAGTTTGTGAACACGGGAATCGGCGCCAATGGCGCGGGCAGGCGATGCGAATGCGATGCGGGAACAAGAATTTTCACGCGGACGAAGTCGCGTGCAGAAAGTAGTAATATAATAAAGCTGAAGAGTTTGTTTGTTATTTTGTTTGAACTACTGGTCGGATTTGAAAAATCTTTTTGCATTTAATAGCCTAATTCTTGAGGAAGGCTATAGCAGGCTATTTAACATCACGCTCACAACAACAAAACAAAAAAATATTTAGAGAGAACGTTATAACGCGGACAGGCGATGCGATGCGACGTGGTGGGTCGGGAGATGAAATCACACGCAGACAAAATCGCGGGCTGAAATTTCACACAGACGAAATCGCGGACAGACTGAAGCTAGTATTATATATACTTCTAATAAAGCTGTTGTTATTTTGTTTGAACGCGCTAATCTCTGGAACTACCAGTCGAAAAGTCGAAGACATGTGACATCCACCAATCGGCACTGGGTCCGCGTGGTGTATTGACCCTCCCTCACACACAGAGGTCTGAGTGCCAGCAGTGGGAACATTATAGGCTGAATATTATAAAACAACAACACATCAATGTCACAATTTCACATTAAATTTAAAAAAAATCTAATGTGGTTCCACCGTACATACGATTCGAGATAGGTACACACAGCTACACATCAAGCTATGAAAACCAATATTGACTGACCGTTCATTGTGAGAAAATATCATACAAAGTGAGGCCAAGACAAACTGGTTTTGTATAGCGCCGTGTGTACAAGTAAAATAATATTTATGTACCTTGGTGGTCGATGTCCCGATGGGGACTCGAAGGCTCAGAACCTCACGATCAACTGACAGACAGCTACCTGGAATCACAAAGAGATACGTTATATTACATTCATCAAAGACAAATATTTTTTAAGGGACGATAGAATTTAACGCTTAAAATTATTCTAATACTAGCTGCGCCCCGCGGTTTCACCCGCATAAGTTTCGATCCTGTGGGAATATCGGGATAAAAAGTATTCTATATGTTAATCCTGGTTATAAACCATCTGTGTGCCAAATTTCATCCGAATCCGTTCAGTAGTTTTTGTATGAAAGAGTAACAAACATCCATCCATCCATCCATATAAACTTTCACATTTATAATATTAGTAGGATATACAGAATCAGCCTTTAATGTTCCCACTGCTGGGACACAGGCTTCCTCTCGGTGAGTGGGGCGTAATCCACCACTCGGGCCCAGTATGTACAGGTTCTCACATGCCTTCGAATTTTTTGGTTCCAGGACATGCCGCTTTCCTCACGATGTTTTCCTTGACAGTTTTGAGAGCTGTGTTTATGAAATAATTTACACAAAGTAAAGCGCTTGTCAGAGTTTGGATCACTGGGCCACCACTTCGCCTAATACCAGATCTTATTCTAATATCAGAGCTTAAATACAAAGCAAACTTGACAGACAGACAGACAACTAAGTGATCCTATAAAGGCTCCGTTTTTTTTTATTTTAATGTACGGAACCCTAACAAAGAGCCATGAATAATTCTGAATTTTAATTACACAGCTCTAATCTTTTTCAATAGATTAAATTATTATTATATATTATTATAAAGCACACTAGTTCACTTCCTGCCTCTTTCTTACCTTAATAAATCCAATAAATCGGTTAAAAAGAAGCCGACGCTCAGAGTCGTGGCACTCCGAACCGAGGCTGAGGGCGCACTGAATGCATTTCAATCAAAGGACAACACACCTATATCCTGCAACGCGCAGGACAGATCGATAATTCTGTCTGGGATGGATAAGTAACGCCGCACACTGAGCGACTGCCGCTGGACATAGCTCGGAAACCGGCATGTCCTAGAACCAAAAAAATCGAAGGCGTGTGACATCCGACAACCCGCACTGGGCCCACGGTGGATTATTGCCCACTCCCGGCTCTCACAGAGAGGACGCCTGTGTTCCAGCAGTGGGAACATATGGGCTGATGATGTAAAGTTTGGAAACTTGCTGCCGCCACTAATTACTATAACAAAGGTTCATGCAATTAATTTTATTCTACACTACACTAGCTTTCGCCCGCGGCTTCGCCCACGCTGTATGTCGATAAAAAACCTCTGACATTCCCTAGGGCTTAAAGTATGTCCATACCAACTTTCATCAAAATCGGTCCAGCCCTTTCGGAGATTATCCGGAACAAACCGATTGACAGACACACAAAAAAATGTTTTATTGTTTTAAGTACCGTATACTTTCATATGCATTTAGTAAAAAGCTGTTATATACAGTACATTACCAACAGACACTACAATTTTATTTATGTATTTATTTTATAATAATTATTGATTCAGTTTGGAATTCGGACAAACTCGACATTTAATGATAGATCGCCCGGCGTCCGTTCCAACAGGACTTTAAGTACTTCAGGAAGGACGCAACTTTTTACGGTCGCAGTACCGTAATGGCATATAGTGCAGTTCGAACTGAGAAAAGGAATTTTATTTTAATACGCACTGACCAAATGTTTTAAACTTCTGACGAGCGCAAGTTCAAAATCAAGGTCACCGTACTGCTGGAAGGACCAGTCAAAATTTCATACAAACTGCGTACTGCCGGCAAGACTCGCGTACAAACGCGTCTTTCTGGAAGAGCTTCCAGCAGGACAACGCATTGGGCGATCTATCATTATGGCGTCAAAAGGGGTAACTGCATTATGTTGCGTACAATCCTGCAGAGGTTAATGCCAGTAAAGGTTGAAATCATTTTTGTAAAGTAAATATTAAAAACTGGAAGATTTTGTAACTTCATCTAAAGAATCACCTGACGGGTCTAAATGATAGCCGCATGGCTTCAAGGTTAAAACAATGCTTCTCGAGGTCGGCCCGTGGATGCATGACCATCCATTAAATACCGAGACCCCTCCGTACCTCGGAAAGGACGTTAAGCTGTTGGTCCCAGCTGTCATTTGTGGATCTTTACAGTCGTTACGGGTAGCCCGAAAGTCCGCCGACCAGTCTTACCGGAGGGTAATACCTATAGTAACTGGGTTGTGGTCGTTGTGGAGGTGCGATAGAAAGTCGATCCAAGTAAAATACCGGTATTCAGCTGCATCCGGTTATACGGAAAGCCGAGCCCAACATAGTTGGGAAAAGGCTCGGTAGACGATGATGATCTAAAGAATCACCTGCAACTTTTCTTCTGAAGGTTACTGATGGCCACCACTTGATCTGGCAACTGTCGCTTGGTATGCGGCGACACTTAGATATATGATGTACACGTTTACGGTTAGGTAGATATAATTAATGTTACCGTTAAAACTTGTATTCCGTTTCATGGAGATTCTCCTAATATCCTAATAAATGCCTAGGTACATTGGATGTCTGCAAAATTAACCAACAGCGATCAAAAATGGTAACGGCCGCGACTTAAGAGTCGGTCGGATGGTCGGAACCCTAAAATGCCTTATTTTGTGTTAATTATTTCGTCACCACTGGTCACAAAAAGAAGGAAGACATCGTGAGGGGCAACGTAACCGGCATGCCTGCCAGGGTAGCGGGATTGTCCGAAAGGGTTACCGCTGCCCTGGAACATAAAGGGCTAAGGAAGGAACACGGGTGGGTTTTAGTCAGTAAGAGTCTGACACTCCCTTCTGCTCCACCCAGAGCGGGAGGAGTCATTTGATGATTTCCCAACCTGAAAAAAAAAAAAAGGTAATCGTAACATGTCCTAAAACCAAAAATTTTAAGACATGTGATATCTACCCGTTCCCACGAGGTGGATAACGGGTCACTCCCTCTTACAGAGAGGAGGCCTGTGCCCCAGAAATAGTAACATTATAGGCTCATTATACGAGATCAAAGATGCGTTAAGGCTCATCGGTTAAAGCTACTGGCAATTCCAGCATCAAGCAAATACTATCAGATAGATTCTGTTAAAATTTTGCATAAATATTCCCTGACTTATAGGGAACATCTATGCAAAAATTTTAATTGCCATGGGGTATAAGCAATATTGTATTATACTACGTTCGTATTCTTCTATAGTTTACCTCAAATTGTATCACCGCGCCAATTTGGGCGTTAATTTATTTTCAAGAAAGGTAGGTCGACGACTAACGCGGGAGTAAAACTCACCAAAAGAAAGAAAATATATTTATTTATTTACCATAGACTAAAAGACACCATACACCAGATACACATCAGGTAGCAACAAATAAAAATCAAATAGAAAGTGTAAAGTCCGATGTAAGAAAATAGCAGGAAAGTGTGCCTCATAGCTGCACCAAAAAGGTTCAGCAGCACCAGTTCAGCAAAAATGCCAGACATCTACTGCCTGACGCTGATTTTCAACGGAATCTGATGTGTGAGGTGACGGATGTAAATCAGTTTTACACTCCAACGTGACGTATGTATGCTTAAATAAAATAAATATGTGTCAGATATAAAATAGTAACGAATATGTACATAAATAGTGAGAGTTGAGTAATATTGCAAAATAAATAAAAAAATACTGACAAATATAATGAGACGGCCGCATGATAGACCTTCGTTAATATCATCAGTGACGTTTTAGAACACAGGGTGCCATTGGCATTTTCTGTGACCTCTCAAAAGCGTTTGAGTGACACAATACACTGATCTGTAAATTACACCACTACTTAATTCGTGGACAAGCTGCTGATTGCTGCTTGTTTTTTCCTATCTATTGAACAGGCAGCAAAAAGTAAATATTAACGGGGCGACGTCCTCGCGGTCTCTAGTTAAGATGAGCGTACCTCAAGGTGCAATACTTGGCTTTTTCCTATTTCTAATTATACTAATGACCCGTAGATTAAGTTCAGCTGCATACGCAGTAAGACAAATAAGGCAGTTGACTAATATAACCACAGCTAGGTTAGTATACCTTGCTTATTTCCACAATATTATGTCTTATGGCGTTCTTTTGTGAGCATCGGCAGCTGACGTAGATTAAATTTTCATTTTTCAAAAGAGGGCAATCCGCGCGTTCTATAAAATGAGTCCTAGCGAGTTTCTTAGACACAAATTCAAAGAAATTGTTATACTAACTCTGCCTTCTCTTTATAATTATTTTAGAAAGTATTTTGTATGTTCGCAAAAATTTAGGAATTTTTAAAATAAGGAGCGATTTCCAACGTTGTAGGCCTTCTAGACTGTAGATTTGTGGACCATTTTCTATTTTATTAAGTACCTGGTACTTGTTGACAGGCCTTTACTGATCTCCCATACTTATTAACACTGTAATTTGAAAACATTCTAAAAGCCATTTTTGAAAAAGTAACCGCGGAGTTTGTTTACGGCTTTTCTTCATAGGAAACGGCCAATTGGAACCGTGCGTGAGTTTCTGACGTTTCATAACTTCAAAGTGCTATAGCTTTATGTGAAAAAAAATATTTTGATTGATATGATTGGCGTCTTCCGGTTAGACTGGAAGCCGACCCCAACGTTGGGAAAAGGCTAGGCAGATGATGATGATGATTGGCGTCTTCTACCAAACGAAAGAAGGTAGAATCCCGTAAATCGGCCCAGTGATCACTGAGAAATGGGTGCACATACATGAGAAAAATAGCTCCTCAAATGCATAACCTCTTCCTTTTTTAAAGTTGGTTAAAAAGCTTTTGGTAGGAAGTGTGTTAAAACATGAAATGAAGTTTACCTGCAACATGGACATACAAATTGTGAGTAGTAGATAGGTATATTAGTCAGCCACAGTTTGAGGGGTATGGATGGGGTGCGTCCTGACAACCTATCTATATCCTGCAACGCGCAGGACCGATCGATAATTCTGTCTGGGATGAATAAGTAACGCCGCACACTAAGCGATTGTTGCTGGCCAGAGTTTGGAGACTTGCTCCATGCCGCCACAGACTGCGATTGAATATTTCATCATGAATAAATAATCAGCCTACAACGTTCCCACTGCTCCCAGCACAGGCCTCCTTCCTATGAGAGGGAGTGGCTGTAATCCACCACGCGGGCCCAGTGCGGATTGGTAGATGTCACATGTTTTCAAATTTTTGGTTTTAGGACATGCCGGTTTCCTCACGATGTTTTCCTTTTCCTTTGCCGTTTTAACGTGGTTTTATATTTGCTACGCGCAATTTTTTTTGTATAAATCAATTACGCTGTTCGGACAAATTCGAGTTGTAAACTTGTAAAGGCCTCATGGAGGTATGTCAATCGAATTGCGTACCTGCTGTAGTTAAACGTCGATAAAGCTGCAAATCAATTGTGTACATAAAAATGCAAAACTGAATGATTTGGGAACTTCATCTGATGACCTGCAACTTTTTTTCTTAGAGGAATGCCTTTAACTTTGCCAAAGAGATAGTGACAGCGACTGACCGTCACTTGGTCTGGCCACTAGTCGCTTAGTATGTAAAAAATATTTTTTTATTTTATTTTTATTTATTTATTTAAGGGTTATATATGAGGTACACTAGGTAGATATTATCAGTGTAATCGTTAAAACTCCTTTTCCATTTCATTTCGATTTTCCTAATATCCTAATTAAAAACCTGACTCAGGTATATTGGATGTCTGCAAAACTAACCAACAGCGACCAAAGATGAATTTAAAGCTCATCGGATGAAGGAATGATTTTGATAATCAATGGAGCTCCTCATTTTGTTGTAATTTTCTAACTTATTAACTCTAATTACTTTGATCGCATTATTGGACACTATATTGTTGGCTAAACTAATCTAAACTTCGAAACTAATATTATAAAAATCATTTTTCCAAAAAAAAAAAAGTTAAAAAATATAAAAAAGGCGCATATCACGCACTACAAATGATAAAATAATTAAAGCTACGATATGAGTATACATATTTTAATGACTTCTTTTATATCCAGTGATTAATTCGTAAGGGTGTGGTTGCGCAGTCTGGCAGAGGCCTATTTCCAGCAGTGGTCTGCAACATGGACGTCGTACAAATATGTAGGTAGGTGTAATAGTTAGCCACGGTTGGAGGGGTATGGATGGGGTGCGTCCAGACTACAGTGTAATTAGGTACCTACATGCAAACAAAATATACGTACTTTATAATATACCAGATCGGCTTCGGGCTGGCCACGAGTCTGTAATTCAGATATAGGTAGATATTTTATTATTTATTTTACTTTGAAATTGAATAGATTGCTGGGACTTGTGGCTAAGTAATAACAGCCGCACGGGTCGACCGATCAGGTTAAGCTACACTTACCGCGGTTGGACTCCGGATGGGTGACAATCTCTACATATCAAGACCACCTCCGTGCCTCGGATAGCACGTTTAGCCGTGGGTCCCGACTATCATTCGTGGATATTTGGCAGTCGTTACGAGTCGTCATAAGCCCGAACAACCAGTCTTACCAGGGGGTATCGCATTACCCAGTAACTGGGTTGTGGAGGTCATATAGGCAGACGTTTCATGTAAAATACTGGAATTCAGTTGCATCCGGCTAGACGAAAGCCAATCCCAACATAGTTGGTCCAAGGCTCGGCTAATTGATTAATAATAATAATAATAATATCCCTGGACAATTCACACAGCGCCATCTAGTCCCAAGCTAAGCAACCTAATGCTTGTGTTATGGTAACAAGGTGGCTGATAAACTACTTATATACATTTTTTTTGTAAATACATACATAGTATAGATAGAAAAACACCCAGACTCGGAACAAATACATGTAGGTCATACAAATATTTGTTCCGTGCGGGAATCGAACCCGCGACCCGCAGCGCAGCAGTCAATCGCTTAACCACTGCGCCAACCGTGCCGTCAAAGTTGGTTGTATGGATTTTTATTTTTAATAGAATATTGAATCTTAAATAAATAAATAATTATGTTTACAATTCAGAAGTCCTGGATCGTAGTTATGATAGATTTTAATATGATGTCATAGACTTATAAAAAAAGATATGGTGTAGACGAATTTAGTAATTTACCCCTTTTTTTTAGTAGTCATAAATGTAGCTTAGGTAAAGTTAACTTGTAGTGATTAGCGACTGTTGTTGACATTTTTGACGTTTAAACGTCAGTTTACTTTAATCATCATTTAGAAAATTAGAAATAAACCCCATTAAGACTAATTTAATGTGTGCCAGTGTGTCTCTTCTGTCCACAGCCCAATGCCCATTCTGTGGTCATTGATATGAAAGTGCCTGTGCGAGGGAACATGAGGTGGTTGTAAGCTCGCTTGTCCAGCGTGGTCCTATGAGTCCGCGTGGAGATATGAGCCGATACAGCCACAGGTCTATGTCGTGGTCAGATTTATACACCTTGTTTCTAGCCCTACATGTCGATGGACGAACCTGAAGAATTTCTAAAGAAGTGATCACTAAGAGCCTGCGATAGTTCAGTCACAATCGTAATAGTCGTACAATTGTTAATCTTCAAGTGCGCACACTGCCATATAACTCTATACTGGGGGCCTACTCCGAAGTGCAAAGTGCGAATGTTCGGATCGGCTCAGTTGGGTCGGGACCATAATCAATATTCGAAAGAGTGTAGGAGTGTAGGATCGGAGCCGACCGAACCAAATAGTAACTTCGTAGCAGGAGACGGCCGAACATTCGGCCGAAACTACTTCGGAGTAGACCCCCTGATCCTCTGACCGATCAAACTATCGGCCAACTTAAAATCGCTAGTGCGCGCAGGCTCTAAAACACAACACGAAACACTCTCACACTGACAATATACTAACCACACCAACATACTTTATTATTTATTCATTCTTCTTTTTTGCCTAACTTAAGTGAAAAAAAAAACTAACAGTGACAATACCTAAACCTCGATTTAAACAATAATAAACGTATCTACAGTGCTGTGATTTATCTTTTCCTAACTTGATATTTTTAGATTTAAAGTTTTTTGTTGTTGCTTATTGCTTGCTACTATGATTACTGCATACATATAATATACATACATATTTAAGTCCACCACTTGCAAGTCAACCATTTATGACGGGGATCGGTACTGTTTCTTCTAAACACAGGTTATTAAACCTATATAAGAGAACAGTACGGCACCAACTAACTAGAATAAGACACTTTATACTTGTGCTTTATATATTCCTTGCCATGTAATTTAGTCCTAGTCCTAGTTGAACAATATTTTTGTAATGTTCATGACTGACGGAACAAGTCAAGATAGTTAGGAAATATTCTACCACCGATGCCGTACGCATCTGAGGATAAACGAATAGAAAATTAAGCCTTACCTACTAGACAAAAAGGCACATAGGTATAAATATTGCTTAATATATGCGCTCTCTTGTCTACTAAGGCTTATTTTTGTCCCCAGATGAGCCCCTTTTGCTTAAGGCCGGCAGTAATGCCATGACTCGGTTGCTTGTACAAATAAACGATATTTACATCGGCCTATAATGTTCCAACCGCTGGGACTCGGGCTTACTCTCTATGGGGAGTGGCCCATAATCCCCCGCGAGAGCGCAGTGGATGTCTGGAAAACATCGGTAGGAAATAGGCAAGTACTTAGAATTTGCTTCTGGTTCTAAGTAACCGAGTACCGATGTTTTCCAGCACCATTTTTAAACCAGTGGTGATGAAATTAATTATACAAAATAAAGTGGATGGTTGCGGGGGTTCGAACCCACGAGCAGTGAGTCGGGCCCGGTACCTCTGGCCCACGAATGCTTGCACTGGGGCACCTGCCCTGCACTGGTCTCAATTATTAAACAGGTACCTAATTCGTTTATCACCTCTCTTCGAGCATTGCGCATCATTGGCCATTCGTAGGGTAGTTTCAAATAAAACAAAACAGTATTACATTTTTTTTTATTCATGTATAACTTTAGATAAGAGTTGGTACTTATCTAATGTGAAGGATGTTACCACTATATTATTAATTCTTACAATTATTGGAAACCCATCAAGGAAAAATTTATTTCATTGATGGGTTTCCTTTCTTACTCTAATTTCATAAAATACACCAGAGATTAATAGGCATACTTAACATTCCACTAGATATACTTAATGATTTTCTTAAAATACACCAGAGATGCCTTATATTATCTTATTTAAGAACCATAGCATATCCTTATAGCATTAACTCAGTATCTATTAATCAGCAGTATTAACTCAGTATTATCTTATTTAAGAACCATAGCATATCCTTATAGCATTAACTCAGTATCTATTAATCAGCAGTATTAACTCAGTATTATTCATAATTATCATAAAGGACATCAGGCATTCAGGCGCGTATCCAAGCCTCAAGTCAACAAGGACCAGAAACTCCAAAACAAAGCATTTGTTTGTTTTGGAGGGAGGGGGTACTCAGAACCCCTCCCCTTGGATCCGCGCCTGTCATAGTTATCTATTTGCACAGACACTCATGTCATGTCCGGTCATAATTTCATATCCGTGTGCTTATCTCATTTACCAAAGCTGGAACTGATTAATTAATGTTGCTGAGATAAGTTTTTTGTGCAATTAATTGCATGTTGATCACACTGTATGTTGAAGCAATCAGTGAAGTCATTACCCGTGCGTGTCATAACATATGACTGGGGATTTTGAAGACAGATGAACAGCAAATCCGATTTGGTATTTGCTTTTAAAACGTTACAATAACGATTCCTTTAACCAAGTGGGGTGATTATCTGTTAAGAGTTTTTACACGGGATTAACCCCGAAGAAAAACACCTACAAATAATAACCACAAAATGATGTCTGTATTGAGTCATCAAATTGGGAGCTAAATCGCAAAGTTACTCATAGGAGCAGTTGCGTTTAGCCAATCAGCCCGATTTAATGAGATTATCATCTGATAGACTGCTATATTAGATGACATATTTTCTTGCAATAACGCTTTCAAAGAATTCAGCTTTCACAGATTACTTATTTTGTGGAAATAAGTAATCTATGAAAGCTGATTCTGACAAGAGAAGTTTGTTTAGCTTGTTAGCCGGAGAGGTTGAGACTTGATCGGGAGTGAAGCTGCATCTTTACGAATACCTGGAAAAGTAAAAAAACAACTTTGATTTAGGTAGATATTAAGAAACTATAAACCTATGACAGAACTGCTCTGAAGTCTAAGTAAGATTTTATGATGATAATCATCAGTTTGCAAAATAGAGCAGTTTGTTGTATAAGATGGTTTCGTGTCTATTAAAGTGTGTTTCTCTTTGTCATCCGTTGCTAAGCTTTCTGTTGAAATGGAAGGTTGGTATGTAGGTATAGGATACAGCAGTACAGTATTTAGAGTGTCGTAAGAAATAATGGCGATATTCTAAGTTTCTTGCCCATTCTTCTCCATACGAAAACTACCTTTTGGAAGGGGCGACTAGAATCAATTTTATTTTAATTTTAATTTTGACGTTCAAAAGTGCCTTTAATGTGCCTATTTGAAATAAATGATTTGACTTTGACTTAGAGGTCATTGCTGTAACTGAAACGGCCAAAATCAAAACACTTACAATGTTTCTGGTGTCTCGAAGGACCAGCTCTCCCCGCTCCGCACGACACACAGCAGCGGCGGCGAAGCGACGAAGCGCTGGTAACTACCGAAGAAAGAAAAACAAGTATTAGAATTATATATAAATATTACAAAAACTCAGGTGAAGTACAATTTCTGACCCTCGAAAAATGCATTTGCTTCTTAGTTCATAATGGAATGAACCGTGACGTGCTTAGTAGTTAATTTATTGGCATACTGAAACTACTCTCCCGTACACACAATGTTAGGTTGCGGTCAGGTCAGGTGAGATCGCTGTCTCTGCCCCTGCAGAGAGAGGGGTATACAAAGACACACATAGACATAGCACATCTCCTTTTTTTCTATTAATTCTCTTCCTCTCAGTACTTGGAGCTTTTATAATGTTGTAGTACGTAAGTGTCATTAAATATTGTAATTTTAAGGGTGTGAGCCTGGAGATCTGTCATACAGGTCCCGAACCCAGTATAGACTCCAGCTCTCACAAAGGATAATATTTAAAAATGTAACTAGATCCTATCAATCTAAACTGTACCTTTTTGAGAGAAATAAAATTACTATTATTACTATTATACTAAAATTTACGACTGTGTAGTCAACGAAATATTCCTTAGTTCTTAAGAAGAAAGATGAACCAAATCCAACACTTCCACCAAAGAACCAGTGCAGCTCAGAGGTGTGCGTGCTTTAACTACTGACCCTTGAAAAATCAATAATTAATTCGTATATAAAAAAATTACATTCTTTGTTGTTAATAGAAGAAATGAACTAAAGCCATGACTTCCACCAAAGAACCAGTACGGCTCAAAGGCGTGGGGGGAGGGAGGGGGGACTGTAATTACTGACCCTCGAAAAATCAATTATCCATTCGGATATCAAACAATTTGTTTCTTAGTTCTTAATAGAAGAGATGAACTAAAGCAAAGACTTCCACCAAAGAACCAGGGTTCAGAGGTGTGAGGGGCCTAATCACTTGCAAGTCAACTTAAACTAAAATCACTGATTAATTTACTGGAAAACCCTTACCCAGCTCTAAATAAGAAGGCTAACGGTAAACGCTTGAAGGCTGTACTTACCTTCTTAAATCACCATGCAAGTCGTGGATGTGAGGACTGGCTGGTATATCGTGCCACTCGGTTCAGTGGTCGGAGGCGTAGTGCGGCGCGGTTGTGGCGGCGCTCGACAGGCGGTGCACAGCGGAAATGGTGCAACGCCCACTGCCCCGCTGCAAGGCGCAGGTCCCGAATACTGGTCGATAATCCGCAGTGTGCTATATGATACATGTGGTGTAATTTGCTTACTTGCTTACTTATTGAAGTACCCTACACTATTTGTACTGGGTATGGTAGGGTACAACGCGTTAAAGGAGTGACGGAACTTTACACTCGCAGCGTATGTAGTGAAGCTACTGCGTGGCGTGGCGCATAACTAACGTGACCAGACGTCCCGTTTTGAATGGGACTGTCCCTTTTTATAATTACGAGTCCTGGTGTCCCCGAAATGAACTCTGGGACGCAAAATTGTCCCGTTTTCGGAATCCGCGCGAAAATTTGAGTAGTCGATCCGGCCGGACGAGAAAAGGACAGTCAGTTAGTCAGCGCCTGACGTAAATTGACGTATTTTTAGTAGCCATGTTTTTAATCACGTCTAAACTGATTAAGGCGTATCTTTATTTGACAGGACTAAACTATTATTTATCTTCTGTCCTTTTCTTAATGAAATAGTTAGTCTTAGTAAAATTTTAATTCAGTGCATCCTGCACTGAATTTAAATTTAGTTTAGTTTGTGAACAAGGGAATCGGCGCCAATGTCCCGTTTTGAGTCATAAATGATAAATGATTTTATTTTTGTAAGTAGGTTTGTACAAACACTTTTACACGTCAATCATATTTTAAACTAGATGAGGTCGGCGTTTCCTATCTGACTAGTCTGAGAAGAAAGGCCGAAACAAACTCAGACGTCACAGTCTCTTTTAAAGTCCAGACATAATCTTGGTCAGATCATATGAAGACCATGTAGGTCGATGTCTGAGATGGTCTTTTGAGGAAAGAACCACACAGATTGAGAGGACCTGTCCAGTCAGTGCACGCATTTGTCAGAAATCGTGCAGCTCAACTCAAAACTTAAGGAGCTCAACGATCCGACGAACAATACCAAAGAAAGGACATTTGGGTAGGCCACATTAATTACTCAAACTGCCAGACCATGACAAAAACTAAGAGAACAGAGAGAAGAATAATATAAATACAATGACCCACATAGTCTTCACATTCACAATAATTAAAATACACTCGAGAGCAATGAATCCGGGTCACTTAAAGAATGTTAAAAATCTCGGAAACTAAAAATGATAGGTTAATGCAATAAATTGTATTTAATAGACAATGTAATACTCCTTAAATGAAAGTAAAAAAAATATGAGTCACCATACATTTTAGTAACACAAAATTACATAAAGAAAAAAACTGCTGATCTCTCCTTAAAACAAAAATAGGAAACATGAAATTTTTGAACTTTATTACGATTTTCTTGAATTTTAATACTTCGTATTGCCTCCTCGTGCTTCCATTACTGCGTTTACGCGGTTTGGCATGCTGTACACCAAGTTCCTTATACGATTTTGGGGAATATTCTCCCATTCCTCTGTGAGAGCAATTTTGAGCTCACGAAGCGTGATTGGGGGAGGGTTTCGTTGTTTTACGCATCTGCCTAGCTCGTCCCAAGCATGCATATCCGGGCTGCGCGCTGGCCACTCCATACGAGTAATGTTCATCTCTTGAAGGTAGTCATTCACAATCCTACCTGTATGAGGTCGGGCATTGTCATGCATAAATATAGCATCCTCACCTAAATTGACCATAAATGGACCAACGTGATCATTGAGGATTTCTTCCACATATCTTACGCTAGTTAAAGAGCCGTTTTCTATGATCACCAGCTCTGTGCGACTTTCAGAAGAAATTCCGGCCCACACAAGTACAGACCCACCACCGTAGGCTACTTTTTCTTCGATGCATGCTTGCTTGAATCTTTCCCCTGGTCTTCGATACACTCTGTGTCTTCCATCGTGCTTGTAGAGCATAAATTTTGATTCGTCGGAGAACATAACTTTTGACCAATCTTCAATACTCCAATTTACGTGGCTCTGGGCATATCTTAGTCTTGAAATACGATGCCCACGCTCCAGTTTAGGGCCGTTTGCAGGTCTAAGGGGTTTTAAGTTAGATTCAGCAAGCCAACGTCTTACTGTCCATGCACTTGGGTTACTTCCTCCGAGGCGTCGAAACTGATTTGTGAGTTCAGTTCCTATGAGAAAGCGATTTCGAAGCATGGTGTTCACGAAGTATCGGTCTTCTCGTGCTGTGGTACACCTGGTTCTGCCCGTTCCTGGTCTGCGTAGGTTAGAACCAGTTTCTTCGTAACGTCGGAGAACTCTTTGTAGGTACTGTTGACAGCGACACACCGACAGTCCTGGCTGTATCGCGCTGACTCCGGCCGGTTTCCAGCATTGTAAGTATTCTGGTGCATTCTTCAGGCGTAAGCGACATAATTTCAGCTTGAATAATGAATATAGAGCACTATCAACATGGTTTATGTACCCACATAAATGACAGATTACAAACAAAAGCAAAACCAAATGCTGTAATTTCGTAGTTCCATCTTCGAAAGTGGCCCTTTTTCAAATTTGATTTTTTTATGATATAACTTTACAATAGCTAAGAAGTTTTAATACCTTCATTTAAGGAGTATTACATTGTCTATTAAATACAATTTATTGCATTAACCTAGCATTTTTAGTTTCTGAGATTTTTAGGATTCTTCAAGTGACCCGGATTCATTGCTCTCGAGTGTAATATAATACTTTACTAAGTAAGCAAATGTCATAGTATATATAAAATTCATTAATGTCAGTGTATATAAAAAAAAAAACAACAAAACAGAGAAAAACAAAATAAAAACATTCAATATGTAAAAAATAAAAAAATAAATTGGAAGCAGCTTAATCCCAAGCCTTTTTGTCCTCGATATAATCCTTAACGGTATAAAAGGCTTTCTGGCACAACTTACGTTTAATAAATGATTTGAATTTATTAAGGCTTAGATCTTGAACTGGGCTTGGAACTTTATTATAAAAGCGTATACATTGGCATCTGAACGAGCCACCTATTTTCTTGAGCCTTGTTGTAGGTACAACAAATTTGTGTTTGTTCCTAGTATTTATATCATGGATATCACTGTATTTTTTAAACAATTTTATATTTTTATGGGCATATAAAAGATTTTCATAAATATATTGAGAAGGCACAGTTATAACATTAATCTCTTTAAATTTGTCTCTGAGCGAATGTCTCGGACTCAGTTTATAAATTGAACGAACAGCTCGCTTCTGCAAAACAAAGATAGTCTGAATATCAGCGGCATTTCCCCACAATAGAATACCGTATGACATTACACTATGAAAATAGCTAAAGTACACTAAACGGGCTGTCTCTATATCAGTTAAATTACGAATTTTTCTAACAGCGTATGCTGCGGAACTTAGCTTTTTTGACAATTTATCTATATGTGGACCCCACTGAAGCTTAGCATCCAAAGTTATGCCTAAGAATATTGTGCTGTCTTGAGGATTCAATTCTTCGCCCTTTATCAACACATTAGTTTTCACCTGCCTAAAGTGAGGTAGCGTAAACATAATGCATTTGGTTTTTTTCTCGTTTAAAAGTAAATTATTAACATTGAACCAGTGGACTACTTTAGAGATCGCGCTATTTACATAGTCAAAGAATAAATGGTCACGTTACGCATAACCCAGTGCTGCGGCACCTGGAACTTTGCGTGCCTGACCGGTACGTGTGGAGACGGTGACGCCCGCCCCTGCTTGCTGTGCCTGCAGCCAGAACCAACCTACTGGCGAGAACTCCTCTCACTAGAGCCATGCGTGTGGTGAAAGAGGTTCAGGAGAGTATTGATGTATTGTGGTGCAACTTGAATGAATTCGCAAAAGCTGCTTTATATATATGTATATAGCATGTTATGACAAAAAGGCGCATAGGTATAAATATTGCATAATATGCGCTCTTGTGTCTACTAAGGCTAATTTTTCTTTTCTTTTTCTCCTCAGATGAGCCCCGATTGCTTACGGCCGGCCGTAATGCCATATATTGGTCGCTTGTAAGAATAAACAGCATTTAAATCGGGTTCCCTACGTGTATTCGGAAGTTGTTAATTCGATTTTTATTATATCGAACACGGTATGTCGATAATTCAGTTGTACACACGGCTACACGTCAAGCTATACAAAACCAGTTTGTCTTGGCCTGAATTTGTATGATATTTTCTCACAATGAACGGTCAGCTAATACTGGTTTTGCATAGCTTGATATGTAGCCGTGTGTACGATGTTTTATTACATCGATGCTTTATTAGTGCGATGTAACGTTTGTGCGAAACACTCTACAGCGATTGCTCATTAGTTCGACAATATGTCGGTTCGAAGCGCCTACTGTTTTCCGTGACATTTTATTAATAATCTTATTTTGCATTACAGACGTAAAGGAAATACATTATAAATACCATACATATCTTCACGTCTTTTTTCCTAAAATGAGGAAGACAGGTAACTAATTCACCACGTTTAGCTGTGGCATGGGCCAAAGATAACCCAATATATTCGAAAGTTGTCACCCTATATTATTCCCACCACTGTGACTCAGGCCAACTCTCTGTGAGGAGTGGGCCATAATCCCCCACGACGGCGCAGTGGATGTCAGGAAAACATCAGTAGGAAACCGGCATACCGGCAAGTACTTAGAATTTACTTCTTCCTTAGAACCAAAAACTCGATATATTTTTGGTTCCAAGTAACCGAGTTTTTCATCACCATTTTTAGACCACAAAGTAAAGTGCATGCTTTTTTTTTTTTTTTGAGGATGGGAAATCATCAAATGACTCCTCCCGCTCTGGGTGGAGCAGGAGGGAGTGTCAGACTCTTACTGACTAAAACCCACCCGTGTTCCTTCCTTAGCCCTTTATGTTCCAGGGCAGCGGTAAACCCTTTCGGATGTTCCCGCTACCCTGGCAGGCTTCGGCCCTGTGGGGCCCCGTCACTTTGCTGACATCTCTTTGAGGCGCGCGTGGAACACGAACACGCCGTCCGGCACGGGCCTAGTCCTGATCGGACGGAGAGCTACCCATTACTCTCCGCCCGCAGGCCCGCGCCTACGGTGGCCGGGAGTCGTCACGCGGCTCCCGACGCCCGGAGCGTCTCCCACGGCGGCTGAGGCGTGAGGTGCGCAAGGCGCGTTCCCTCGCCCACCCCGCCACCTCCTTTGCTAGCATGACTGCTTCGCAGAAGGAGGTGACTGCCTCCCACTCCCTCTCACCCCGGACCATGGCTTGAACCAGGGCCGCTTGAGAGGTCGCCGCCGCTGCCAATCGCCTCTACGAGGACACGGCGGTGCTCTGCCCAAGCAGGGCAGACCTCCACCGTATGCTCCACCGTGTCCTCTGGGCGAAAGTGCATGCTTGCGTGGGTTCTAATGCACGAGCAGTGTGTCGGGCCCGGTACCTCTGGCCCACCAATGCTTGCACTGGGCCACCTGCACTGCACTAGTCTCAGTTATTAAACAGGTGCCTAATTCGTTTATCACCTCCCTTCGAGCATCATTGGCCATCCGTAGGGTAGTTTCAAATAAAACAAAACAGTATTACATTTTTTTTTATTCATGTATAACTTTAGATAAGAGTTGGTACTTATCTAATGTGAAGGATGTTACCACTATATTATTAATTCTTACAATTATTGGAAACCCATCAAGGAAAAATTTATTTCCTTGATGGGTTTCCTTTCTTACTCTAATTTCATAAAATACACCAGAGATTAATAGGCATACTTAACATTCCACTAGATATACTTAATGATTTTCTTAAAATACACCAGAGATGCCTTATATTATCTTATTTAAGAACCATAGCATATCCTTATAGCATTAACTCAGTATCTATTAATCAGCAGTATTAACTCAGTATTATCTTATTTAAGAACCATAGCATATCCTTATAGCATTAACTCAGTATCTATTAATCAGCAGTATTAACTCAGTATTATTCATATCATAAAGGACATCAGGCATTCAGGCGCGTATCCAAGCCTCAAGTCAACAAGGACCAGAAACTCCAAAACAAAGCATTTGTCTGATTTGGAGGGAGGGGGGTATTCAGAACCCCTCCCCTTGGATCCGCGCCTGTCATAGTTATCTATTTGCACAGACACTCATGTCATGTCCGGTCATAATTTCATATCCGTGTGCTTATCTCATTTACCAAAGCTGGAACTGATTAATTAATGTTGCTGAGATAAGTTTTTTGTGCAAATAATTGCATGTTGATCACACTGTATGTTGAAGCAATCAGTGAAGTCGTTACCCGTGCGTGTCATAACATATGACTGGGGATTTTGAAGACAGATGAACAGCAAATCCGATTTGGTATTTGCTTTTAAAACGTTACAAGAACGATTCCTTTAACCAAGTGGGGTGATTATCTGTTAAGAGTTTTTACACGGGATTAACCCCGAAGAAAAACACCTACAAATAATAACCACAAAATGATGTCTGTATTGAGTCATCAAATTGGGAGCTAAATCGCAAAGTTACTCATAGGAGCAGTTGCGTTTAGCCAATCAGCCCGATTAAATGAGATTATCATTTGATAGACTGCTATATTAGATGACATATTTTCTTGCAATCACGTTTTCAAGGAAATCAGCTTTCACAGATTACTTATTTTGTAGAAATAAATAATCTGTGAAAGCTGATTCTGACAAGAGAAATTGGTTTAGCCTATTAGCCGGAGAGCATGAGACTTGGTCGGGAGTGAAGCTGCATCTTCACGGGTACCTGGAAAAGTAAAAAAAAAACATATTAACGTTTTAGGTAGATACCAAGAAACCTTAAACCTATGAGAGAACTGTTTCGAAGACTCCGAAATCTTTATAATGAAGATTTTAGAATGATAGTCATCAGTTTGCACAAAAGAGCAGTTTGTTGTAAAAGATGGTGTCGTGGCTATCAAAGTGTGTTTCTCTTTGTCATTCGTTGCTAAACTTTCAGTCAAAATGGAAGGTAAGTATATAGGTATAGGGAACAGCAGTACAGTATTTAGAATGTCGTAAGAAATAATGGCGATATTCTAAGTAGGTACCTCGTTCAACGTAACATCTTAAGAGAGGTCGTTACTGTACCTAAAAAGACCAAAATCAATAACTTACAATGTTTCTGGTGTCTCGAAGGACCAGCTCTCCCCGCTCCGCACGACACGCAGCAGCGGCGGCAAAGCGAGGACACGCTGGTAACTACCGAATAAAGAAGAACAAGTATTAGAATTATATAAATATTACAAAAAATCAGTTAGGTTAGGGCGGGGGTTGGTAAAAAAAATCAATAATCCATTCGGATATTAAACAATTTGTTTCTTAGTTCATAAAAGAAGAGATGAACTAAAGCAAAGACTTCCACCAAAGAACCAGTACGGCTAAGAGGTGTGGGGAGTAAGGGTGGGGGGCTCTATAATTACTGACCCTTGAAACATCAATAATTAATTCGGATAGTAAACAATTACTTTCTTGGTTGATATTAGAAGAGATGAACTAAATCAAAGACTTCCACCAAAGAACCAAGGTTCAGAGGTGTGAGGGGCCTCATAATTTGCAAGTCAAGTTAAAGTAAAACTCCTGATTAATTACTGTAAAACACTTTCCCAGCTCTAAATAAGAAGGCTAACTGTAAACGCTTGAAGACCGTAAACACTTACCTTCTTAAATCACCATGAAAGTACGGATGTGAGGACTGGCTGGTAAATCGTGCCGCTCAGTTCGGTAGTCGGAGGCGCAGTGCGGCACGGTAGTGGCGGCGCCGAGCTTATAGATGCACAGCGGAGGTGGTGCAACGCCCACCGATCTCATGCAGCGCGCAGGTCCCGAAAGCTGGTCGATAATCCGCAGTGTGCTATATGATGCATGTTGTGTAATTAAAGATTTGTAGATTGATATACAGGGTGGCCCGTTAAACGACATACAAATAAATTTTTAGAAGCTTCCCTCAACGGCCTTCCCAAAACACCCACCATGTATGTTTAGCGATTATTGAGCTAGACGGTATTTAATACTTTTTAAGAAATTCTCACTTGACTTCCGACTTTTTTATTTTTCTCTTTCCGTGTCGCATTATTTGTAAATATTTTTTTTTATTATAAATCATTAAATTATGGTCTAAGATCGAAAAAAAATACTTTCTGTCTAAGATCACCCAAAGTGACAAAAACTTAGCAAACGAAAAACCTATACAATGCCAGGTCAGCTGAAACTGGAAATGAATAGCTTGATATGTCGTCGTGTGTACCATACGTATACCCCACTCAAATTCCCACTACTCAACAGGGACAGAAAGTTTTATAACATCATCAACTAAGTGGATTAAATACGTAGGTACCTATTAAAAACTAACCAAGCAAAGTTAATCATTTCCCTTTGAGCTAAGTTTTAGTCACTTTGGGTCATGTTTCTAGACGGAAAGTATTTTTCATAGATCGGAGACCATAATTTAGGGATTTTTATATATATATATTTTAATGCAACAAGGAAAGAGCGAAATTATAAATATTAAAAACCGTCTAGCTCCTCAATTATAATTAATCACTGACCATACAAGTGCACCCCATTTTCGGGAAGCCCTTAGAAAGAGGTTTTTAAAATTTTTCTTTAGTCGTCTTTTTACGGACCAACCTGTATATCAAACACTAGGTGATCTAAAGTACACGCCCGTAATTATCAAGGTCCGCGCACCGGTGTGAACACAGCGTGCGACTCATCGATAGTTCTGCAGATGACATTAGAGGGCAGCACTAACTGCGTACTTCACTCGACTGCCGAAATGGTGCAACGCCCACCGACCTCCTGCAGCGCGCAGGTCCCGAATGACGGTCGATAATCCGCAATGTGCTATATAATGCAAGTCTGTTTAGGTTTAGAAATAAGAAGGGAAGCTAGATGGGTACCTAGTATTAAGTACGCTCGTGTAGCGGTGCGTGTGTGGAATGAATGATAAACTACAAGATCGTGTTCGGAGGGATAATTCTCGTAATTTTAAGAACGTTCACAGTCTGATCTCAGTCTCAATCTGTCAAAAAGACGTCTAATTTCCCGAATTTCCCTAAATTTTGACACGTTTTTGACATTTGTTTGTCACCGAGGTGAGTCTGCGATTTGATTTTGAACGTTTTAAATTACGGGAATACAGGCCCAGATTTTGAGAAGCATCTATTTGTAACAATTTACTCTATCATGAAACTAGAGTTCTCAGAGTCCGCCAGCTTTTTTTTTGTACCTGTGACTATCAATCGAGATACAGACTAACTTTCTAATTCGGGGCTATCTGGCAATAATACTTTGTAACCTAGCTGTAGGTGTTATTTTAAAATTTTTAAGTCGTCCAGCCCCAGCAGTCTCGACATTCATAATGATCGCTTTACGATCGAATTCAGTCGCAAAGTCCCGGATTAACAGGAGCAGTGTATGGAGTGACAGGACTTTGCGACCGAATTCGGTCGTAAAGCGATCGCTATGAATGTCGAGACTGCAGCCCCTGGACAGGTTTGGAGGTTTTGGAAGGGTTTATAGCTAAGTAATAATAGCTGCATGGGGTTACGCTTGCCGCGGTTGGTCCGTGGATGGGTGACCATCTTTTCATACCAAACACCCCTCCGTGCTTCGGAAAGCACGTTAAGCCGTTGGTCTCGGCTGTCATTCGTGGATTATCGTGGACAGTCGTTACGGGTCGTCAGAAACCCGAAAGTCTGACAACCTGTCTTACCAAGGGGTTTCATATTACCCAGCTACTGGATTGTGGAGGTCAGATAGGCAATCGCTCCATGTAAAATACTGGTACTCAGCTGCTTCCGGTTAGACTGGTAGCCGACCCCAACATAGCCGGGAAAATGCTAGGCAGATGATGATGTCCTGGACAGCATTATTCCTTTTTATTTTCTGCTTGTTCCCATCGGTTTGCCCGTTTGCCGAGTGATAATGATAAACTATTGCTGATAATGGTTAAATTCCTAAAATCTACAAAGAAGTTAAAGTACTTTATATCTTTCTTTAGAGAAATAAAATATGGTGTTCCGCAGGGCAGCATCCTTAGACCATTATTAATATTATTTTTATTATACATAAAGGCTTAAGGATTTAGGGGCGTCCCCCAAGCATCGCCACTTTGTCCGGTTCTGTGCTTCTCGCATCCAGCGGATTCCTTCGGCCTTCATAATCACAAATACCTATATTTAAGTCTTATAAATGATTAACCTTCCCATGCCTTTAAATCCTTGAATTAGCCGTATATTTAAAAACTAAACAAATACAGCTACGTATAAACTATAAACCACCTATATACCTTAAATAAAACTACATAGAAAACGTGGTACAGAATTAGAATTATTAATTTAAAAAATGTTATTACTTAGTACACTATTTCTTAGCCGACAGGTTAAGATGTCCACTGCTGGACATAGGCCTCCCAAGCACCGCCACTTCGACCGGTTATGTGCTATATTAAGTAAGAATGTAGGTATATGGATTCCCCTTAATGTCAATCTCTAACTACTATTTTTTTTACCTGCATTCTTTGCAAACAAAAATATCTATCATATTTGTTCAGTCATGAAATTACCGGCCAAATTCTCAAACACATCTCAGTTTTACGTAGCCGTAAAATCTAATACTGCCACTAATATTTCCAGTTTCCAGCATCTTTTCAGCCAAAATTTTCAAATAGAGAATACTGTGCCAAACTGATGAGATTCATGAGTTACAGGTGCACGCCTTACAGAGGACCCCACATCACACACACATAATCAGCCTATACTGTTCCCACTGCTGGGGCTCTGGGACACAGGCCTCCTCTCAATGAGAGGGTGTGGGCCATAAGCCACCATGGGCCCAGTGCGGGTTGGTGGATGTCAGATATGTCTTTGAATGTTTGGTTCTAGGTTTCCTATAGGACGTTTCCTCACGATATTTTCCGCACCACACATCAGTGGCAACAATTAGACAATCAATAAATTCATTTATTTCGGGTATATAAAACCCATTGCCAAACATAAATTAATAAACATCACATAAAATAAATCAAATTAATAAAACCAGATAAAATTAAATAAAACAAATTAAATGGAAACAATGACAACGCCCTTTACCGTAGTGCAAGTGTTAAACTCAAACTCAAATATTTATTCCAATTAAACCTTTTACAGGCACTTTATAACTGTCAAGAAGTCGGTCAGTTAGAAATATGAAGCTAATTTCCGATACCAAAGCATAGTAGGTGCCTATGGAGAAGAACGGACAAGAAACTCCATGGACACTCTCTTAAATGATATTAGTTACAACGATAATGTTGAATTTAATTTTTAATTTGTGAGAACGCTGTAAAAAAGACGTACTCGTTAAAAGCCTCCAGATTACAGCAAATAGAAACCAAAAAAAAGATTCAAATAAGCCGTGGGCACCGCGTGCCGTCAGTTAGGACTAGCTAACTGACGGCGCGCGGCGCCCATTCACGAACATGACGCATGTATCAGCACCATTCAGCTCAACCATTTTGAAGAGAGCTAAATGATCAGTAAATCAGTGTTACCGATGTGAGATTTCCTATACCAGGATCACTATGATTGGTTGAATCGGGTTTAAAAAAAAGGGTATCGATCTGTACAATCAGTCATTTAATGGCTCATTAATTATAAGTACAAAAAGTTAAAATTAAATCAAATAATTTGTCGTAGCAGGCGTAGGTGGCGTAGTCAGGGTGTCCGTAGTACTTGTAAAGTGTAGCAGTAGTATTATAGCCTCGAATATATGTACATAAAAGTTATTACTGAAATATCGTGTGTCTTTTATATGCATTGACATAAGGTTTAAACTGCAATGATTGACACGTGCTCGTAAAATGCAACAACTATTATCATTCTATGGTTTACTTACTTGTGGCGGCATCTACATCGCCACATGCGAACTACCCATCATAATGACGTCACGCAAAATCCTGAATCGTGCAAGCAGAGTTTACCGCGCAACTAGCATACAACGTCTCGACATAAATCGTCGGGCAGTTGCCAACCAGACACAACACCCGTCTGGTTGGAGGATCCTGCCTTTTCTAATAGAGGATCAGTGAAATTTACACCCATACCTCTATATACTCATTACTTACGAAGTTTATCCTCAGTCTGACGAAGACAAAGAAAACTCGGCCTCCTAACGACTAAACTACTTTGCCCGTGTTCACTATTTCTACGCGACACCTAACTGCTTTGCATGGCGCTTTGTCGGATTTTCAACTCTCGGCGCTGCACGCTGAGCCAAGCGTTGAAAATCAACAATGTCTTTTAGCAACTGTCTCCCAGTGCACAAGGCAGAGGGCGCTAGGCATCAAATGCATCTCAAGCGAAAAGCACCAGTATATACCAATCTAGTGCTACGTTTCATGGGAAGCTAAGTAATTTTCTCCTATACTCGAGATGGCGACTGAACTGCTTTTAATAGTGATCAGAAGTGTGTGGAGTTGGTACTAGGATGTAAATTAGGTATGTATTTTATGAAACACATTCAAATTTTTCTGATTAGTAGGTACAGACGCCAGCAGGTGAAGCTACCCGAAACTGTCAGATTTTCCCAATCAACCTAGAACCTTGACGCTTTAGCGATAAAGCAGAAAATCTATTAAAGAAACTTGACAGATTGTAGTAGCTTGATGTGCTGGTGGCGTCTGTACATCTAAGCTGCTGTGTCGGTGTTCAGTCACCAGTCGACCGTTGTGTAAACCTATGCCAGTTTTCATCAACACTACGCAATAACTACTGCGCTTTGTTGGATTTAAAATACTGTGCACTTTAGCAGCTGTCTCTCAACGCGAAAGGTAGAGGGCGCTACATATCTAATGCATCTCAAACGAAACGCACTAGTGCAAATCTAGTGTGCTATATTTCAAGGGAAGCTAAGTAATTTCCTCAAAAATACTCGAGATGGCGACTGAACTGCATTTAGTGGTAGTGACCAGAGGCGCAATTCTTGTAATTTTAAGAACGTTCAAAATTACTCTAACTTCCTACATAGTTGACAAGTTTTTGACATTGATTGTCGCTGAGATGAGATAGCGACTAGATTTTGAACGTTTTTAATTACGGGAATTAGCCTTCAGAAGTGTGTGGAGTTGGTATTGTACCACTGCTATTCTTTGACAGTTGTAACAAAAGACTATTGACACGGCAAATTGACATAGAGTATCAATTTCATAAATAATTATTTTGCCTGACTGTATGTACAACAAGCAGCAGTGCGATTCTGTAACCATCTCACCGTGAAAACTTAGGTGAAGTGAGCGTGGAGTGAGCTTCCAACTAATGCTAGTAGTGATTGACACTATTGATAGCTCAATCTAAGCTCACTTCACCTAACTTTTCACGGTGAGATTTTTACAGAATCGATCGGCTGGTCTGAAGTGATAAGTCGCAGTTTGCTGTCTTCTCGCGCCTTAGAGCATTGGCGCCCTTGGAATTCTTACTTTGTGAAAACCTATAGCCATGAGCGCACCAAGGGGCTGCTGGCCGCCCCTGGAGCTGCACTGCCACCAAAATAGGTTTAGCTTGTAAATTACGTATCTACCAATGCCTAATTAATTAGATACTACACTAAATTATCGATGTACCCTTCTTAGACTAAAAGATGAGTTCTCATGCCTTAGGCCAAAAGCTATACGCAGAGTGTCAGGGACATCGACGCGCGACCTGTTACCATGTAGCAGGAATACATATCCTACATAACACATTACATATTCCTTATTTAAAATCTTGTTTCCAATTGATTTTATTTCCACGTAAACAAATATCAACTTTATATCAGTGTAAATTAAGTTTATTTTAGAATGCTAGTCATTAAACTATTGAAAAACTCATAAAAATATTTTAAGTTGTAGCGCAAACTGAACTTTATGTGTTGGTATTAAAGTTATTTTTCCAAGAACACAAATATTTGTTTACACTTTTGGAAAGACAATTGCGAACGCAGTCTACGTATGTAAGTACCTAATCTTATCTATACTTATAATAAATCTGTAGAAGTGAAAATTCTGTACATTGAAAATATCAAAAAAATAAATGGGTGTTACTAGACCGACACCGAACCCAAAAATGTGATTAAAAAATTTTTTGTCTGTCTGTCTGTCTGTCGGTCTGTCTGTCTGTCTGTCTGTTTGTTCAGGTATCACGCAAAAACTACCGGGTCGATTACGATGAAACTTGGTATAAATATTCTTTAATATCCTGGGCACCACACTGGGTACTTTTTATCCCGGAAAAGTATATACAATAAAAAACAAACTTAATTTTGCGGTTCGATCCCTAGACCTGATTACTGTACCAACCGCAAATAATAAGTTTGTCGTAGGTTACGTCACCCGCAGTGGAGTTCATTTTTATTCCTTTTAGTTTTTAGAGTTATTTAGGTTTATTTTTATATAAGTCGTAGGTATAGATTTTAATTTTAAAGTATAGGTAGTATATTTGATAGTGTACGTAGTGACCGTAGGTTATTTTATAATACTGTTAGGTAGGATTAGTCATTCGTATAGATATTAGTTATTAGGGATTTTGCTTATTTATTGAGTTTAGATTAGTTATCATCAAAAATAGGTTTATTTAGGTAGGTAGGTATTTAATTTTCTGTTATTGAGTTTTTTTTTTTAATTAGGTAGGTACTTAGGTAAAGATATCATATAGGTACCCTCTTAATCACCACTAATGAGACACAATTGGTTTTCTATTGTAATTAGCCACAAAGGGCCCGCGAGATAGATGGCATTCTCGGGAAGCACATACATTTTATCCTGTTAGCACGTTCCCGTGGGATAATTACCGACATCCACGCGGGCGAAGCCGCGGGCAGAAGCTAGTTATTATTATTTGCAAATCTTATCGCCTTTCAAAGGATCAGGACCATCGATTCCGGTCATTTGGAAGGCGCACGAGGAGAAAGTAGGGAGGCATTTGCCCAGCAGTGGGACATCACAGGCTTTTAATACCATTTCTAACGAGCCTCTGCGAGTTGGCTTCGGCCCCTCGTACGCCTTACTTGCAAATAATAGAATTAAGTACGTATATAAATAAATAAAATTAAAATGAAAACTTTTTAATTCAGACTTTTTGAAATTCATAGAATTTTAGTATAATAAACTTATGAAAAAACTAGTGTTAGTAGGAGAAAAAAATAGAGAAAACAAAATAAAATATAAAACAAATAAAATAAATAGACATTTTCTTATTTCCTAAAGTTGGTATTAACCCAGTGCTGGACATAACACGTGTCCAACCTATCCGCAATAACGGCCAGGATGCTGTTGGTGCTGGCGCGCAACCTGCCGAGCGCCGCGCACCGCGGCGCGGCGCATCGCTTGCGGAGCACGGCATGGAAGCCGTCAACGTGTGCGTCAAACATGCCCGACGCACTGCACCAGCGCGGCATCCCCAACAACGCCCTGAACGCATTGTTATATTGGACGCGCAAGGCGCTGAATGCGTATAATGAGCGTATAACAAGCAGCACGTGTATAGTGATGAACAATGCGCTCTGAACAGTGTTATTTTCACTTGAGAATTACAACGTTTAAACCTGTGCGCTATCATGTTCGCTCTGAAAATCCATATTTCTACCAATCTAATCCAAATTTCTACCGTCCTATTCTACTTCCTACCAATCCTATCCTACTTCCTACCAATCTTATCCTACTTCCTACCATCCTATTCTACTTCCTACCAATCCTATCCAAATTTCTACCAATCCTATTTTACTTTCTACCAATCCACTCCAAATTTCTACCAATCCTAACCAAATTTCTACCAATCCTATCCAAATTTCTACCACACCTATCCAAATTTCTACCAATCCTATCCAAATTTCTACCAATTTAATCCAAATTTCTACCAATCCTATCCAAATTTCTACCAATCCACTCCAAATTTCTACCAATCCTATCCAAATTTCTACCAATCCTATCCAAATTTCTACCAATCCACTCCAAATTTCTACCATCCTATCCTACTTTCTACCAATCCACTCCAAATTTCTACCAATCCACTCCACTTTTCTACCATCCTATCCTACTTTCTACCAATCCACTCCAAATTTCTGCCATCCTATTCTACTTTCTATCAATCCACTCCAAATTTCTACCAATCCACTCCAAATTTCTACCAATCCTAACCAAATTTCTACCAATCCTATCCAAATTTCTACCACACCTATCCAAATTTCTACCAATCCTATCCAAATTTCTACCAATTTAATCCAAATTTCTACCAATCCTATCCAAATTTCTACCAATCCACTCCAAATTTCTACCAATCCTATCCAAATTTCTACCAATCCTATCCAAATTTCTACCAATCCACTCCAAATTTCTACCATCCTATCCTACTTTCTACCAATCCACTCCAAATTTCTGCCATCCTATCCTACTTTCTACCAATCCACTCCAAATTTCTACCAATCCACTCCAAATTTCTACCATCCTATCCTACTTTCTACCAATCCACTCCAAATTTCTACCAATCCACTCCAAATTTCTGCCATCCTATTCTACTTTCTACCAATCCACTCCAAATTTCTACCAATCTAATCCAAATTTCTACCGTCCTATTCTACTTCCTACCAATCCTATCCTACTTCCTACCAATCTTATCCTACTTCCTACCATCCTATTCTACTTCCTACCATCCTATTCTACTTCCTACCAATCCTATCCAAATTTCTACCAATCCTATTTTACTTTCTACCAATCCACTCCAAATTTCTACCAATCCTATCCAAATTTCTACCAATTTAATCCAAATTTCTACCAATCCTATCCAAATTTCTACCAATCTAATCCTACATTCTACCAATCCTATCCAAAAGTCTACCAATCCTATCCAAATTTCTACCAATCCTATCCAAATTTCTACCAATCCACTCCAAATTTCTACCAATCCTATCCAAATTTCTACCAATCTGATCCAAATTTCTACCAATCCACTCCAAATTTCTACCATCCTATTCTACTTTCTACCAATCCACTCCAAATTTCTACCAATCTAATCCAAATTTCTACCGTCCTATTCTACTTCCTACCATCCTATTCTACTTCCTACCATCCTATTCTACTTCCTACCAATCCTATCCAAATTTCTACCAATCCTATTTTACTTTCTACCAATCCACTCCAAATTTCTACCAATCCTAACCAAATTTCTACCAATCCTATCCAAATTTCTACCAATCCTAACCAAATTTCTACCAATCCTATCCAAATTTCTACCACACCTATCCAAATTTCTACCAATCCTATCCAAATTTCTACCAATTTAATCCAAATTTCTACCAATCCTATCCAAATTTCTACCAATCCACTCCAAATTTCTACCAATCCTATCCAAATTTCTACCAATCCTATCCAAATTTCTACCAATCCACTCCAAATTTCTACCATCCTATCCTACTTTCTACCAATCCACTCCAAATTTCTACCAATCCACTCCACTTTTCTACCATCCTATCCTACTTTCTACCAATCCACTCCAAATTTCTGCCATCCTATTCTACTTTCTACCAATCCACTCCAAATTTCTACCAATCCACTCCAAATTTCTACCAATCCTAACCAAATTTCTACCAATCCTATCCAAATTTCTACCACACCTATCCAAATTTCTACCAATCCTATCCAAATTTCTACCAATTTAATCCAAATTTCTACCAATCCTATCCAAATTTCTACCAATCCACTCCAAATTTCTACCAATCCTATCCAAATTTCTACCAATCCTATCCAAATTTCTACCAATCCACTCCAAATTTCTACCATCCTATCCTACTTTCTACCAATCCACTCCAAATTTCTACCATCCTATCCTACTTTCTACCAATCCACTCCAAATTTCTACCAATCCACTCCAAATTTCTACCATCCTATCCTACTTTCTACCAATCCACTCCAAATTTCTACCAATCCACTCCAAATTTCTGCCATCCTATTCTACTTTCTACCAATCCACTCCAAATTTCTACCAATCTAATCCAAATTTCTACCGTCCTATTCTACTTCCTACCAATCCTATCCTACTTCCTACCAATCTTATCCTACTTCCTACCATCCTATTCTACTTCCTACCATCCTATTCTACTTCCTACCATTCCTATCCAAATTTCTACCAATCCTATTTTACTTTCTACCAATCCACTCCAAATTTCTACCAATCCTATCCAAATTTCTACCAATTTAATCCAAATTTCTACCAATCCTATCCAAATTTCTACCAATCTAATCCTACATTCTACCAATCCTATCCAAAAGTCTACCAATCCTATCCAAATTTCTACCAATCCTATCCAAATTTCTACCAATCCACTCCAAATTTCTACCAATCCTATCCAAATTTCTACCAATCTGATCCAAATTTCTACCAATCCACTCCAAATTTCTACCATCCTATTCTACTTTCTACCAATCCACTCCAAATTTCTACCAATCTAATCCAAATTTCTACCGTCCTATTCTACTTCCTACCATCCTATTCTACTTCCTACCATCCTATTCTACTTCCTACCAATCCTATCCAAATTTCTACCAATCCTATTTTACTTTCTACCAATCCACTCCAAATTTCTACCAATCCTAACCAAATTTCTACCAATCCTATCCAAATTTCTACCAATCCTATCCAAATTTCTACCACACCTATCCAAATTTCTACCAATCCTATCCAAATTTCTACCAATTTAATCCAAATTTCTACCAATCCTATCCAAATTTCTACGAATCCACTCCAAATTTCTACCAATTCTATCCAAATTTCTACCAATCCTATCCAAATTTCTACCAATCCACTCCAAATTTCTACCATCCTATCCTACTTTCTACCAATCCACTCCAAATTTCTACCAATACACTCCAAATTTCTACCATCCTATTCTACTATCTACCAATCCACTCCAAATTTTTACCAATCCTATCCAAATTTCTACCAACCCTCTCCAAATTTCTACCAATTCTATCCAAATTTCTACCAATCCACTCCAAATTTCTACCATCCTATTCTACTTTCTACCAATCTACTCCAAATTTCTACCAATCCTATCCAAATTTCTACCAACCCTATTCTACTTCCTACCATCCTACCAATTACATCCTACTTCCTACCAATCTAATCCTACTTTCTACTAATCTAATCCTACATTCTACCAATCCTATCCAAATTTCTACCAATCCTATCCTAATTTCTACCGATCCTATTCTACTTCCTACCATGCTATCCTACTTTCTACCAATCTAATCCTACTTTCTATTCTACTTTCTACCAATCTCATCCTACTTTCTACCAACCCTATTCTACTTCCTACCATCCTACCAATTACATCCTACTTCCTACCAATCTAATCCTACTTCCTACTAATCTAATCCTACTTTCTACCAATCCTATCCAAATTTCTACCAATCTAATCCTACATTCTAACAATCCTATCCAAAAGTCTACCAATCCTATCCAAATTTCTACCAATCCTATCCACTTTCTACCATAGAAAGTAGGATTAGATTGGTAGAAAGTAGGATAGGATGGTAGGAAGTAGAATAGGATCGGTAGAAATTAGGATAGGATTGGTAGAGATTTGGATAGGATTGGTAGAAATTTGGATAGGATTGGTAGACTTTTGGATAGGATTGGTAGAATGTAGGATTAGATTGGTAGAAATTTGGATAGGATTGGTAGAAAGTAGGATTAGATCAGTAGAAAGTAGGATTAGATTGGTAGGAAGTAGGATGTAATTGGTAGGATGGTAGGAAGTAGAATAGGGTTGGTAGAAATTTGGATAGGATTTGTAGAAAGTAGGATTTTTTGAAAGTAGGATTATATTGGTAGAAAGTAGGATTAGATTGGTAGAAATTTGGATATCCCTATTCTACTTCTACCAATCCTATTCTACTTCTACCAATCCTATCCAAATTTCTACCAATATAATCCTACTTTCTACCAATCCTATCCAAATTTCTACCAATCTAATCCTACTTTCTACCAATCCTATCCAAATTTCTACCAATCCTATCCAAATTTCTACTTTCTACAGATTAGATTGGTAGAAAAAATCCTACTTTCTACCAATCCTATTTTACTTCCTACCATCCTATTCTCACGGAGCACGGCATGGAAGCCGACAAAGTGTGCGTCCGCAAACATGCCCGACGCACTGCACCAGCGCGGCATGCCCAACAACGCCCTGAACGCATTGTTATATTGGACGCGCAAGGCGCTGAATGCGTATAATGACGCACGTGTATAGTGATGAACAATGCGCTCTGAACAGTGTTATTTTCACTTGAGAATTACAACGTTTAAACCTGTGGGCTATCATGTTCGCTCTGACCGACAGCGCCCTACGCTCCCTGTCCATGTCGTCATCGTCACGTAGGAGATCAGTGACTATGTGCCCAAGATATTTAAAACAGGTCCACTTTCATGGTTGTTCCGTTCAAAGTCACGGGAGGAAACTGATCTGGTGACTTGGTACCTGCTTTAAATACCATGAGCTCACTTTTAGTGACATTATATTTGAGGCCATGACTAGCCGCGTACGTCTCACACACATTAACTAGTTTCCTAAGCCCACCGATCGTTGGGCTCAGCAGCACCATGACGTCTGCATAACTCAAATTATTTACACAAATATTGTCTATGTGACAGCCGACATGAATGCTGCTAAGCTCAACGATTAGCGCATTCACATATAAATTGAATAAAACTGGGGATGACAATCCACCCTGTCTTACTCCACATTTTAGTAAATACGGATCCGATAAGATGCCAGCCCACTTTACATAATTGACCTGACTCTGATACCAAAACTTTAGGATTCCAATTGTCTCACCAGGTAAATTGGTTTCCTTAAGCTTATCCCAGAGTTTATCATAAGTCACAAGGTCAAAAGCTTTAGAGAGTTCTAAATAACAAGCGTAAATGCGTTTTCCTACTCGTGTAATACTCAACGGTGTGCTTTAGGCTCAGTATAGCACTCTCTGTAGAAAGTCCAGCGCGAAAACCAAATTGAGCATCATGTAGGTGTATAAACTCTGTCAACTGAGCCTCACAAGCACACTGTCTAAAACCTTTGCAATAACGGTGGCCAGCGAGATCGGCCTATAATTAGATTTGACCGAGCTATCTCCCGTCTTGTTTTTTATTATAGGAATAACTATTGTTTTCGTTAGTTCACTAGGTAGGTAGAAGTGTCCAATGCACATATTAAAAAACATCGACAAAAGTCTAGAGATGTGGGACCCTGCATATGTATTCCTGATTAATGAATGAAAAAGAGTTATGCCCTTGTTTGTAGTCAGGTAAGAAAGCAAACGATCTTTGGAATGGGGAGTTAGAATAAAAGACATGAAATATTTTAATATTATTTTTTATTTTAACTACTGTGAGCCTTAGTAGTTTTAGGGGTAGCTTCAAGTGTAGCGTTTTAGGGTTATTAAAATCTGGTGTAAATTTAACCAAATCAACCACAATGTGTTCTCTTGCAGTAATGTAATATTGTTTTAATATATAATCACTATGTCACATATTAATGAAACCCAAGGCTAGTGCAGTTGTCCATCGGTTGCTAAGGAGCGATATATCTAGCTTAGATAAATGGTAGCGCAAAATTGCTCTCAGTAAATCGCAGCAAATGAAAACGCGCAGGATTGCGTCGGGTTTCATTACCAATCGTATAGCAGGAACACATTATGACAATTGTTAATGTATTTCTGCATTAGCACATGAAAAAAAAATACAACTTCATTTTTCTAGTTCAGGCGCGGTCCATTGTAGGGAGAAGCCAGATACTCCCAAAGCAAAAAAAACCTTTAGGGAAGGGTCCATCATGAAACCCCTTTCCGTGACTGAACCAAATGTAAAAAATCGTCATGAATATAATGCTGTGTGCTTGACAGCATTTTATTCAATATTTAATAGTACAAGAGGCATTGTACAAAGGTTGCTTGAATGTATTTTATCCCTATTGGTTGTCATCTGAAATGACAGGAAAATCCGAGGGCAGAATGAGGAACAGATAGAGGTAGCAAGCTGTTCCGCTTGCCCCGTTAAGTTGTTTTGACATAATTTGCCTAGATTCCCGGTGGCATTTCAAAAAGGGCTCTTCAAGATCTCGAACTCGACAGAACCTTAACTCAGGAATCCTGCCAAAAACCTGTTAAGACCAGTTCCAGCAAATAGGGAGACAAAACATTCTCATGGCTTTAAAATACTTCTTGTAAGTTCTGACTTATGTATCACAGATTACTTGAAATAGAGAATAAGTAATTTGTGAGACGAGAGCTGTTTGTGGTTGTGTTTGTTCAGAGTTTGGTTGTTTTGCTTCTTGCATGTTGCGTGGTCGTGTTGTGTGAGTGGGTCGACGGACGCGCTGAGCGAGATGAGCTGGTCCATCAGCCTCTCAGAGTGGAGTAGATGACGGAGGCTGACGTTAAGGTTTCTGTAAGAAAGAAAAAGAATATTACAAACAAACAAACAAATAAATAAATAAATATTTAAGATATATTTCAAGCTCAAGGTCATTTGAAGCCTGTAAATCAAGAGAAGGAGGATATTAACATGTATCTATGTACATAATCAGCCTATAATGTTCTCACTGCTGAGACACAGGCCTGGTAGGCTAATAATCTCACACGCGGCAGTGCTGGTTGATAGATGTCACATATCTTCGAATTTTTGGTTCTAGAACATGCCGGTTTCCTCACGATGTTTTCCTTCACGTTTTGAGAGCAGTGGTGATGAAATAATTTACACAAAGTACCTAAAGGTTGTCTGAGTTTGAACCTACGACCTACAACTCGTAAGTCGGGGCAATTACCACTGGGCCACCACTGCTCTCCTTAACTATATAATAATCCTGAATACAAGTTGACTAATGATTCGTATAACACCAACCACAATTCTAATCAACTCTTTATTAGTGGTTGTAATAGCAATCATGTCATTTGGTTTCAACAAGTTTTTATATTTTATTTATCCTTTTGATAAATTCAAAAGGATAAAAGAAGGATCAGGATTTTATATTTTGTGAATATGAGAATGTTGTAGGCCTCGGAGGCTGTAAAGTAGATCATTTTCTATTTCATTAAGTAGTACTTGTTAGGCCTACACTGTCGTCCCATACCTATTAACGCTGTAATTTTAAAACATAGTAAAAGCCAATTATTTTTAAAAGAGTAACCGTGCAATTTCTTGCCGGCTCTTCTCCATAGGAAACGACCAATTGGAGGGTAGGTTTAAATGAAATAAAATATTTTGATTTTGAACAAAGTATTATTGATGCTACCGTGTGTAGGTAGAACAGAATATATATATTTACTAGCTTTTGCCCGCGACTTCGTTCGCGTGGAATAGTGACTTCACCAATAGATGACACCGACTCTTGACCAATAGATGGCGCTGTATGTCCGGAATAAATTTTATTTTTTGTAATAAAAACTATCCTATGTCCATTCTCAAGTTCCAAACTATGTCTGTACCAAATTTCACACAAATCGGTTCAGTAGTTTAGGCGTGAAGCAAAGACAGACAGACAGACAGACAGAGTTACTTTCGCATTTATAATATTAGTTTGGATTTTCAATGAATGTAGTTACATAAATCAGTTGCTACAGTTTGTGATGAATACAATATGTACCTACAACATTTAGTACATTTAATTAGATTACAAAAACAAAACGCTGTTATTAATTAATTTAAGTTATCGGCTAAATTGTACCTAGGCTACCGTAAGCTTGGTACCTATCGTAAAATAACATGTTTTTATTAATAATGCTGTTAAGTAGAGTAATGTTTAAAAAAAAATTGCAACGGTAGGTTTAACATTATTAGAAATTTTATAAAAAATCATAGGTGCTGTACACGATTTTTGAACGGGCTATCATAATTAAATGCGTATACAAAATTTCGTGCCTATACTGTTGACCGTTGAGGAATTCTCTCGACTGGAGCTAATTTCCTGAGCGCAGCAGCCAGTTCATGGTGAACTTTAGATGGGACTACCAAAATTTAATCTAATATATAAAATTCTCGTGTCGCGGTGTTTGTTGCCAAACTCCTCTGAAACGGTTGGACCGATTTTGATAAAATTTTGTGTGCATATCGGGTAGGTCTGAGAATCAGCCAACAACAACAACAGGTGGTCCACCCCAATTTTTTTTTTTAATTTTTGCACAACATTGTTTGTTTTTATTTTTTGATGATTCAGCATTGGAAAATACATACAATTCAAAATTTTCACCCTTATACGATCAACTCCTGTTTTTTAATCGCGATTTTTATATTATTCTGTTCCATCCACAGATCCGCAAGATGCCAATCGAATATAATAATTCATGTACAGTTCTATCAGCGTTTTACTTAGAGGAGTAGGGTAGGAGTAGTGTAGGAGTAGGTTAGGAGTAGGGTAGGAGTAGGGTAGGAGTAGGATAGGAGTAGGTTAGGAGTAGGGTAGAAGTAGGGTAGGAGTAGGATAGGAGTAGGTTAGGAGTAGGGTAGAAGTAGGGTAGGAGTAGTGTAGGACTAGTCCTCATGCATCATAAAAATGCATTGTCTTGTCGAAACCGAATCAACATATGTTCGATTAAAAGTAAAATAAAATCTTGTAATAAAAAACCAAAGTACAGACGAACAAATTATTTTGTTAAATATTGAACCTAATAAACAACTAAAATTATTTTAAAATGGCCTATTTAAATTAATGTTCAGACGCCAGCACATCAAGCTACCTGAAACTATCAAATTTTCCCAATTAATTTTGAACCTAATGTTTTAGCGATAAAGTTGAAAATCTATTACAGAAATTTGGTAGATTGTAGTAGCTTGATGTGCTGGCGTCTGTTCATAGAATCATCGTTAATAAAGACAGTCCCTAAAACCGAAAGCTTCTTAGAAACATGTCGAAGGAATAGAAGCGTTGCATAAAACTTCCCAGCAACACATCTCTGCCAGTTTTTATCAAAAAGCAACCTTATGTCATAGTTCCTAAAGCCACGTAATTAATATCGGCTGACCGAACAAGCGAGCGGCTGTATTATTGCAGATGCGCGAGTCTAGATGCGTCAGTAAAGGGTGTGCGCGGAGAGGCGAGCGATGGTACCGCACTCCCCCCTATAGTAGACTGCAGAACCCTGCCTCTCCCTACCCGCCAATACCCTGGCCCCTTTGAGTGAATACGTCATTGCAGAGGCGCGGGGGGATGAGTGAAATGCCCGAGGGGGGGGTATGCTGCAAACCCCTGCCGCCCTCTCCCCGCAAATACCCCAAACCCTGGGAGTGAATATGTCATTGCAGAAGCGCGGGGGGATGCGTCTAATGGGGGGGATATGCTGCAGTGCCCTGTCGCCCTCTCCCCGCAAATACCCCAGACCCTAGGAGTGAAGCAGTCATTGCAGAAACGCGGGGTATGTGTATAAAAGAAGGGAGGTATGCTGCAGGGCCCTGCCGCCCTCTCCCCGCAAATACCCCCGGGAGATATTCCTAACGTCTTTAAAATTTGCCAAAGAAGTGGGCGCTTCGTTGCAAAGGTACGAGGGGATGCGTCAAAAGGCGGAGGGGGGGGGAGCAATACTGCAGTCCCCTGCCACCCTTTCACCCGCCAGTTCCACGAGCCCCAGAGAGATATTCTTAGTGAGGGACATTATTTCCAAGAAAGTCTAATTTAACAGCTGATGATTCTGCAAGCAATTATTGTAGACGTAAGATTCGAACAACCTAATAAGGTGAAGGGGGATGCGTCACAGGAGGAGGGGAGGGGGAGGGGGGAAATGCTGCAGTCCCCTGCTGCCTTCTCCCCGCACGAAGTCTATGAGTGTTACGTAACACTATAGGAAAGGTCGAAAAGGGTCATGTGCCACATATCCCCTTTAGGACCCTCCTAAAGACTTAAGTAATAACGGATGAAAGCCACGCTGTCCCTGCTTCTTCAATTGTGCTTCTATCTAGATCAGGAGTAGCAAATATAATTAGAAACCTTACCGCCATCCTTAGAAGAAGGCTGCTGATGAGCGGTGCACCGGGGTCGCGTCGAAGGATAAAGGAGTCCTCTTCAGGGTCACGCCAGGCTGCAAAGTGCAGCTCTGGAGATCCTCGAGACTCCATCTGCGACCAAAGAAAATAATTATTATGACTTTATCTAACTTCTATTTGAAGCAGCTGGCGATGTCCTAAATCCCTCTCCTCGAAACCCCCATGATGCATAATGACCTAACACAAAGACATTAGGAAAAAAAAATACTTTCTAGACTAAATCTTCTGCCGGGACTGTTACTACCGTATTATTATATTACTCTTTGGACTGTTAACAGGATCTAAACTGAAGGAATGCAGAGAGAGGAAAAAGTCCTTAGTCTAGTCCATTTTCTCGACTAATCCATTGATGAAGGCTTCAGCAGGTTTCGGTACGCTACCTACACTGTCGACAGGTTACGTAATCTAAAAAGTAGGTACTTACTTACCTTATCCTAGACGGGCTCGTGGCTAATTAATAACAGCCGCACGGGTCAATCGATCAGGTTAAGCTACGCTTGCCGCGGTCGTGGATGGGTGACCAAGAGCATATTTACATACCGTAACCCCTCCATGTAAAATACTGGTAATGAGCTGCATCCGGTTAGAGTGGAAACCGACCCCAACGTACATAGTTCCGGAAAGGATAGACAGATTGATCGTAAGTACTTACCATAGTACCTTATGCAGGCCCAAAAACGCGAAATATTGCACCAAGACCTCAGCATAATTTAAAGAAACTAATCTAGGAACATACCTTTGTCTCTCGCCCAGAACAGCAAGCCTCTGCTAGCCGCCAGCACCATCTGCGGACCGAAGGACCTGCACGTCTTGCTCGATGCACGGTCGTCGACGCACTGGCGGCTGCAGCGGGCGATGCGGCACGGGTGCTAGATGCCCTAAATGCAGCGCGCAGGTCCCAAACCCCGATCGATGGGTACTGCGGCAATTGTAGGCGGAGAGATACTTAGATTGCCTAGGTCATATAGGTAGTGAGTTATGTAACTGAGAACAAAGGAACTGCGTTTTATGTATTATAGATAGAAAAACACCCAGACTCGGAACAAATACATGTAGGTCATACAAATATTTGTTCCGTGCGGGAATCGAACCTGCGACACGCAGCGCAGCAGTCAATCGCTTAACCACTGCGCCAACCGTGCCGTCAAATTTGACACACAAGATTTGATCGGGAAGGGTTTCTGAATAAGTTTTGGGCTAGTAGGGGGTGTTTCCTGAACCCAATTCAGAATTAACTGAAATAGAACTTGACAGCATACCTAATCTGCATTCGCGACTTATTTGCCAAAAATGTAAACAAATAAGTTTATGGAAAAATAACTTTATTTCTTACTCAATAAAGTTCATTTTACGCTACAACTTCAAACATTTTTATAACGTTTTCAAGAGTGCTAGTCACTCTGAAATCAACTTAATTACTATTGAAATAAAGTTGATATTTGTTTAACTAAAAATTACATCTATTTAGACTTTACCTAGGTTGGATTTTTGAGATGGGTCAGTAAGGGCAGGTGCACCGTTATAAATACAGGGAAACGTTCTTAGGAGATGGTCTTGTCCTTAACTTTTTGAGTCATTGCTAACCATATTGCGTAAGAAAAATCGTGGAGATAAAATGAAATTCAATAAGTAAGTTTGAATTTGCACTTTTCATAATTTATTTTCATTAGAAAAACATACACACCGATATGATCACCTCGACACAATTTTTTCTAAATGAAAACTGGAGAAAAAAGGTGATTGAAAAATAATAGCTTTTGAAGTGAAAACTTCTTTAGCGGCGTTGTGCACTTTTTTGTGATGGGTAAAAAATGTTAAACTCGCGTCAAGACACGTGACCTGATCGAAAATTGGTAAGACGGAGCTCGCGTCAGGACACGTGACCTGATCGAAAATTCGTAAGACGGAGGGAGAGTAGACCGCATTCCAAAACTTGAATATAAACGTTGTGCATTTTTGATATTTTGGAATGCGGTCTACTCTCCCTCCGTCGTACGAATTTTCGATCATGCCGCTAAAGGAGTTTTCACTTCAAAAAATATTGCTATGTGATAATATTATAATATTGCCTAGCAAAATAAAATTCTGATTTAAATACGGTAGATATACCGTCAATCCGTCTTCGGCAAAGAGATTTATATAAATACAGCAAGTAAAACCAGCGGTCTGCTCCTATGTTTAATAATGAATATATTTTAATGAACCCTGATAAAAACCAATCTGAACATTCCTGCTTACCCCTCTAAACCAAACATGCTTCTGTCAGGAGTGGGTTCACGTTGTTATGATGAGGGTTGCACCCACGACCTCACGCTGCGTGGTTAAAAATGAAGGTTGACAAATGTTAATTTAGTTTTAAATACTTCCACGGACCCTCAGCTTTCCAGAGCATTACAAATAATAAGTACTTTTCAAGACATTATTTGATAAAATTGTAGTTCCAATAAGGTAGGAAGTGCAAAAAACAATCTACAATTGTAAGTTTATCCAATGGTCAAATAATTAACTATTATTAGGTAAAAAATTTAACCACCCCAAGTTGGAGTTAATTAATACTGAATTAATTGAGCATTGGATAAACTATAAATTGTACAAAAAAAAACACATTTTGCCAAAAACCATTAGTTACTATTTTTTACAATGGTTGAGTTAACTACGGATCAAAAAACCGGCCCTTAGGGTCATGTTTAAACAGAAAGTATTTTTATGGATCGTAGACGATAATTTAAGAATTTATAGGTAATAGGTAAGTAAACATATTTTCAAATATTACGACACAGAAAGAGAAAAACAAAAGTCAAGTGAGCATTTCCGAAAAAGTATTAAATACCGTCTAGCACAATAATCGCTGAGCACACATGGTGGGTGTTTCGGGAAGCCCTTGGAGAGAAGTTTCCAATTTTTTCTTTGGATTTCATTTCACGGGCCACCCTGTATATCAGTCTACAAACCTTCAATTACACAACATGCATCATATAGCACACTGCGGATTATCGACCAGTATTCGGGGCCTGCGCGGTGCATGAGGTCGGTGGGCGTTGCACCACCTTCGCTGTGCACTGCCCGACGGACGCCGCCACTACCGTGCCGCACTGCGCCTCCGACCACCGAGCTGAGCGGCACGATTTACCAGCCAGTCCACACATCCGCACTTCCATGGTGATTTAAGTAGGTAAGTGTTCACAGCCTTCAACCATTAACAGTTAGTCTTCTTATTTAGAGCTGGGAAAGTGTTTTACTGTAAATTAATCAGTGGTTTTAGTTTAATCTTGACTTGCAAATGATTAGGCCCCTCACACCTCTGAGTCGTACTGGTTCTTTGGTGGAAGTCTTTGCTTTAGTTCATCTGTTCTATTTAAGAAATAAGAAACAAATTGTTTAATGTCCAAATGAATTATTGATTTTTCGAGGGTCTGTAATTATAGACTACCCTCCCCCTTTACCCCCACCTCTGAGTCATACTGGTTCTTTGGTGGAAGTCTTTGCTTTAGTTCATCTCTTCAATTAAGAACCAAGAAACAAATTGTTTAACATCCGAATGAATGATTGACTTTTCGAGGTCAGTCAGTAATAACATCATCCCCTTATTCATACACCTCTGAGCCGGGGAATTGTTTGCTTTGGGGTTCATCTTTTTAATTAAGAAGTCAGGAACATAAATCGTTTACTCATGATGGTCAAATTTTACTTGCCCCCATGCAACCCACTCCCCCGACCTCACCTGACGCCATGACCGCAGCCTAACATTATGTGTCCCGTAGACACGTCATGGTGTCTAAAGATGAGGTTTTCAGTAATATTTCTATAATTCTAATACTTGATTTTCTTCCTTCGGTAGCATCCAGCGCGTCCTCGCTTCGCCGCCGCTGCTGCGTGTCGTGCGAAGCGGGGAGAACTGGTCCTTCGAGTCACCGGAAACATTGTAAGTTTTTTACTTTTGGTCCTTTCAGTTACAGCAACGTCCTCTCTTTACCTTACCTTCCATTTCGACAGAAAGCTTAGCAACGGATGACAAAATCTATCACACTCACGATTTTACTACATACTCATTCCCTTCAAAAATACTTTTTTTACCCACGACACGCATCTGTTACAACAAACTGCTCTCTTTTTGCAAACTGATGACTATCGTCATAAAATCTTACTTAGACTTAATAGTCTTCGAAGCAGCTCTGTCATAGGTTTATAGTTTCTTAATATCTACCTTACCTTCTCATTTCTTCTTATGAAAGTTGTTTTTTTTTTACTTTTTCAGGTATTCGTGAAGATGCAGCTTTACTCTCGATCAAATCTCAACCTCTCCGGCTAACAGGCTAAACAAACTTCTCTTGTCAGAATCAGCTTTCATAGATTACTTATTTCCACAAAATAAGTAATCTGTGAAAGCTGAATTCTTTGAAAGCGTTAAATGCAAGAAAATATGTCATCTTATATAGCAGTCTATCAGATGATAATCTCATTAAATCGGGCTAATTGGCTAAAGGCAACTGCTCCTATGAGTAAGTTTGCGATTTAGCGCCCAACTTGATGATTCAATTCCGACAACATTTTGTGGCTATTATTTGTAGGTGTTTTTCTTCGGGGTCAATCCCGTGTAAAACCTCTTAACAGATAACTACCACACTTGGCCAAAGGAATCGTTCTTACAACGTTTTAAAAGCAAATACCAAATCGGATTTGCTGGTCATCTTTGTTCAAAATCCCCAGTCATATGTTATGACACGCACGGGTAACGACTTCACTGATTGCTTCAACATACAGTGTGATCAACATGCAATTATTTGCACAAAAAACTTATCTCAGCAACATTAATTAATCAGTTCCAGCTTTGGTAAATAAGATAAGCACACGGATATGAAATTATGACCGGACATGACATGAGTATCTGTGCAAATAGATAACTATGACAGGCGCGGATCCAAGGGGAGGGGTTCTTAGTACCCCCCCTCCCTCCAAATCAGACAAATGCTTTGTTTTGGAGTTTCTGGTCCTTGTTGACTTGAGGCTTGGATACGCGCCTGAATGCCTGATGTCCTTTATGATATGAATAATACTGAGTTAATACTGCTGATTAATAGATACTGAGTTAATGCTATAAGGATATGCTATGGTTCTTAAATAAGATAATTATAAGTCATCTCTGGTGTATTTTAAGAAAATCATTAAGTATATCTAGTGGAATGTTAAGTATGCCTATTAATCTCTGGTGTATTTTATGAAATTAGAGTAAGAAAGGAAACCCATCAATGAAATAAATTTTTCCTTGATGGGTTTCCAATAATTGTAAGAATTATTATAGTGTGTGTATCCTTCACATTAGATAAGTACCAACTCTTATCTAAAGTTATACATGAATTAAAAAAAATGTAATACTCTTTTGTTTTATTTGAAACTACCCTACGAATGACCAATGATGCTCGAAGGGAGGTGATAAACGAATTAGGCACATGTTTAATAATTGAGACTAGTGCAGGGCAGGTGGTCCGGGGCAAGCATTGGTGGGCCAGAGGTACCGGGCCCGACTCACTGCTGGTGGGTCAGAACCCACGCAAGCATGCGCTCTGTGCAATTTTTTTCATCACCACTGGTCTGAAAATGGTGATGGAAATAATGGTATGAAACCGGCAAGTACAAACGCTAGCACATCAAGCTACCCGAAACTGTCAAATTTTCCCAATCAACCTTGAACCTAATGTTTTAGCGATAAAGTTGAAAATGTATTAAAGCAGATTGTAGTAGCTTGATGTGCTGGTGTCTGTACTTAGAACTTACTTTTTACTTAGAACCAAAAACTCGACATGAGACATCGAGGACACGTGTAGTGCGGGCGGGGGCCTGTAGTGTGATAAAAACGCAGCGGCGGTGTGGCAAGGAATCGGGAGTCGGGACGCAATAACGCATCCGATATTATTGACCGATAATAACGCACCTGTGTGGGAGAGCCTTAAGAATACCTACCTACCCCTTCGGGAAATACAAGCGTAATGTTTTGTTATATAAATAACACTAACATCGTGAATGTGCAGCCCGTTATCAAGAATCCGCTCGCCAACTGTTCAGTAATTAATATTTATAGACTAATGACATAATTGTTATTATTATTATATAGCTATTGCTCATTCGTTGAGTACCACAATCTTTTACCGCAAGCTAACATGTCATATGTATAGTTCCGGGACAGACAACGCACTTATACTATTGAACACAGAAAAGCTTAGATAAACTTCTAATGGTTGGATACTTAAATAAACTTCTTCTAAGCCTGTCGATGGTAATCTAAATGAGCCCAGAATCCGGTTACGTGTTTGGCACCATCACTAGCGGCCATCAGTTCCTGTAACGTGCAGCTGACAGGACACGCAGGACATGATATTAAGTGTCCCATCGTTTGTGGAATAGCACTACAAGACGGGTCCATGAATCAACAAACTATATGAAACTATAGGTACTATACTATGTAGGAGAAGGTATGACTGTCTCTCCTTAACATCAGGCATAATTTAATTACTGTGGGCGTACTATGGGTAGTATTGGTTATTACACAATAGAAACACGGTTTACAGTTCAAATCAGATTACAATTTACGAACCAGTTAGTCACACTAGCGAATCACATACACACACAACTCAACGATACGGAACGCGCGAGTTTCTATCCACATGTTGTTCGTACTATGCCCAATGTCTCTATGATCTCGAGAGCTCTGCTCACACCGCTTTTGTAGATGTTGCTCTCGTCTCCCCAGGAACTCAGGCTAGACTCTGACTAATAGCGCCGTCGAGATGGCGCTAACGTTCCGAATAGTCAAACGAATGACTCCGACAACTATATAAACTTAAAGCGGGTTGGTACTGGTAGATAATTAATTTTGTTCCTTCAATTTACACAGCTCAAAATAACATCACTCCGTGAGTCGAAAATCGGTCCACGCTATGCCCCTAGTCGCGCTTGCGACCCTGCGACCGCTAGACCAACGAGACATGATTTTAATTTTTTGTAACTCGGAAAACTGCCTCGCTTAAATGGAATTAGGCTGGACACATCTGCCGCATGTCAGACGATCAATGGGCCAAACTTACGATCCAGTGGGTCCCGCTTAATGGTAAACGACATCGCAGCAGGCCCAGCGGCGGCGGCAAGATTGGTCCTTGGCAGCTCGGACAGAAAGAGGTACCTTGGCCTTTGCATAGCAGTTGGACAATAAAGGCTAATGAAAAAAAAATATATATACACTTCCCCACTGGTCGACACCAGCCTTTTTTTGATGGGTGAGAAATCATTAAATGACCTCCCGCTCTGGGCTGAACGTAAGCTCGTGTCAGACTTTTACTGACTAAACCCACCCGTGTTCCTTCAGTTGCCTGTGCCAGGGGCCACGGTATCTCTTTCGAACAACCCGCGGCCCTGGCAGGCATCGGCCCTAGCGGACACCGTCAGTTCGTGCTGACATCTCTTTGAGGCGCGCGTGGAACACAACGCGCCGTTGACCCGGGCCAGGTCCTTACCGGGCGGCGTGCTGCCCATAGCTCACCGCCCGCAAGCCCGCGCCTACGGTGGCCAGGAGTCGGCTCCCGTCCAGGGCGTCTCCTGCGGCGACTAGGGGCGTGAGGGCGCAAAGATTGCCTCTCCCTCACGCGCCACGAGGACGCGGCAGTGCTCCGCCCAAGCCCGGCAGACCTCCACCGTATGCTCCACCGTATACCTCGAACCAGCAAGAAGATGGAAGGCACCACCGAGGCCGACCAAGAAAGAGATGGCGAGATGACCTGGACGCGTAAACCGTTTTTTGACAGATGGATAACAATTTTTTTTTTGTCAAAACTGATATATTATAATGTCTGTAAGAAGTCATAAATAAGATAGGACAGTTTATATATTTATTTTATTACGCATTTTAAAGTTAACTTTTACGTAATCTGGAATAGTTATGTTCTAAGGCAGCTGTCAAAACACGGTTAACCTGCAGTGCGATTCTGTAACCATCTCACCGTGAAAACTTAGGTGAAGTGAGCGTGGAGTGAGCTGTCATTCCAAATAATGCTAGAGATTGACACTACTGACAACTCACATCAAGCTCACTTCACTTGAGTTTTCACTGTGATATTTTTACAGAATCGACCGGCTGGACAGGGTATAACAGAACCACTTTCGTTATTTAGGTAAAAGGAACTCTTGTGCAAAATTTCATACTTCTAGACCCAACGGTTTTGGCTGTGTATTTTCTATCAGTGAATTAATGAACATACATATTTTTTTTATGAATATTATAAAAATCAAACAAAAAAAAACTTTTACAATCAATGTTTATTATTTACATCAGTACAACCATTAACAATAAATAAAATGCGATCAGTTTTCAGTAAATTTTAGCAACGACTTTTATGTGGAGATAATTTAAAAAATATTTATTTATTTATGCATTAAATATAAAAATATTTGTTAAATGCAGTTTTTTTTTTATAATTTACTTTACGTTCAACGTATGAAGCGCTATATCAGGAGATATAACGATATAGTATAAAAGCATGTAAAGTTAATAGTACAGACGCCAGCACATCAAGCTAGCAGAAACTGTCAAATTTTACCAATTAACTTTGAACCTAATGCTTTAGCGATAAAGTTGACAATCTATTATAGAAGAGATTGTAGTAGCATGATGTAGTACAACCATTAACAATAAATAAAATGCGATCAGTTTTCAGTAAATTTTAGCAACGACTTTTATGTGGAGATAATTTAAAAAATATTCATTTATTTATGCATTAAATATAAAAGTATTTGTTAAATGCAGTTTTTTTTTATAATTTACTTTACGTTCAACGTATGAAGCGCTATATCAGGAGATATAGTATAAAAGCATGTAAAGTATAGTACAGACGCCAGCACATCAAGCTAGCAGAAACTGTCAAATTTTACCAATTAACTTTGAACCTAATGCTTTAGCGATAAAGTTGACAATCTATTATAGAAGAGATTGTAGTAGCATGATGTGCTGGCGTCAGTACAAACGCCAGCAGGTCAAGCTACCCGAAACTGTCAAATTTTCCCAATCAACCTTGAACCTTAATGCGTTAGCGATATAGTTGAAAATCTATTAAAGAAATGTGACAGATTGTAGTAGGGTCAGGCGGGGTAAATATGAGACGAAAAACAAATCTTTTCATTTTTGACGCTGTTAAAGATTATTTAGTGAGTCTTGGATCAGATTATATTATACTATCCATTGGTATCTTTCACATGATTACATTAAATTAGAGATAATTGGCCTAGATATATAGTTTTTTATACAAAGTATGTGTTTCATTTTTTTCCTCAATAATGGGGGAAATATAAGACACAGAAGTCAAAAAATGAAACAGCTTTAAACTTCTATATCTTGCGTGTTTTTCAGATACAGGGGCAATATGAAGACAACGGGGTTAAATATAATACGAAAACTTTTAATAAATTCAACAAAAATTTGTTGGAACTTTTTAAAATTAAAAAAAAATCAACATACTTTACTCTGCTTACATATAATTTGTTTTTGGTTTAAATTATTAGGTAATCACAACAGCAATCAGCAATTTAATGCTACAATTAAACTTATCTGTCTATATGACAGTATGAAAGACGAAAAAATACAAAACCTGATACAGAATTATGCTTTTTTTTTACTTAACATAAGTATCAACTGAAAAGTTGTAAATTTGAGACATTTACTCATATCCTCGACAACATTTAGTAGCCATTATTTTGATGTTATCTGCTAGATCTGCTTCTATGCTTAAAACTGTCTTCCTTCTGCTAATTTGTGAATTTTCCTCCATAACAACGATTTATCAATTTTATACTTCGTTTCAGCTTCTCTGTATGATAAATCACTCTTTCTTACATTATCTATCGCTTCTGGCAACTTTGAGTCGCTATAACTTTTGGGTTTGGCCACATATTTGCGAGACATTTTGATGCACAATTAATATTAACTGTCTTAATATTACACTACACACTGTCTTATATTTTCCCAAATGCGCGTCTTATTTTTAACCCTAGAAACAAAGCGAGTTCCTTGCTAAACGACTGCACGTATACCAAAACTGCTGCCCTTCCGCGCAAGTACGGCTCGTAGGGGATGCCGGGAGCGGGAGTGGGTGCCGCACACGCTCGATTAAGAGGATGCAAACGGAAAGTTCGTAGTGCCCGATGTAAAGTTTTCGCGCCATTTTTTTTTTGTACTTAACAAAATGTCTTAAAAAGGGTTCAACCCAATGAGTCACAAGTTTAAAAAATTGTGTCTTAACAGAATACACATAAAGCATATTTTTTAATAAAATAAGGTTCGTTTTAGGTCTTTTTCTACGCAATTATAATCATGTCTTATTTTTATCCGAAATGTTGGGTGTCTTATATTTACCCCGCCTGACCCTAGCTTGATGTGCTGGCGTCTGTACATTACTATACGTGTGCGCAGCGAGGGTATTTAGCGCCGTGCATTAAGTGACACGTATCAAATACGTGTAAATCAAGCTTCTCTGTGTAAAAATGGAATACTTAAGAGGGTGCACACAGGTCCACTAGCGCCACTCCTTTAAAAAAATATTATCTCGTGACTGAGAAGGAATTATGAAAATCTGTTCAATCAGCGACCTCGGTAAATGTGTCTAGAATTTTCTAATACCTTTTATAAAATTTCATATTGGGACACGAAGCAACAAAATTCGATCTAAAGAAAAGCGGCCACATTCCTATATGTCGTATTTAGTTGCTTCGTGTCTCAATATGAAACTTAATAAAAGGTATGAGAAAATTCTAGACACACCGAGGTCGCTGATTGAACAGATTTTCATAATTCCTTCTCAGTCACGAGATAATATTTTTTTAAAGGAGTGGCGCTAGTGGACCGTTGTACACGCTCTTAAGTCACAGAAAAGCGTGACATAAGCGCGGGTTTAGGTCACAGAGCTATAATATAATTTTAAGTATACCAAAGGTATATGTTCTTAAGTTTATACAGATTCTCTCTTTTCAGTCAACCAATGTCCATTTATATTTTTAAGCAAGATGAACTTAACTAAACAGATTTTTTTTTAAGATACGCAATTGAAAGCTAGTTTAAACAAAAAACATGAAAACAAGCATTATTTGTTTATAAAACTCCAGTCTTTAGCAGTGTCTGTTCACATGGTATGAGTTACTAATAGAACTAGATATCTAAAAAAGCTAAGAGCCATGTATTTTGGACTTAACATTTACAGGGGTAACATTAATAACATTTGTGCATGGTACAGACCACTTTAACTAAATGTGACACTGACTGAGGGCAGCACGGTTCTCACTGCCAAACAAAAATCAACATTATGATCCTTAAAAGAAAGTCGAAAAGTAATACACTTTGATGTGCCCCTCTGTCCGCTTTAATGCACTTTCAAGCTAATATCTAAAATTAATATTTTGTTTATTTTCAACTTTATTTCAATTCAGATAAGGTCCGTATTTGTTTGGCAGTGACAGCTTCGCTGAGTCTCGTCAGATACGCGCCGGTCGGGCTCACCAATTTAAGTAGGTATGCAAGATAATTCTACCGGACTGTTTTAATTTCAGCTAGTAACTAATTTACAAAATGGATACTATAATGGCAAGGAAGTATGAAGTGACAAGGACAAATTCCCAACAATTAACAACAAGAATTCTTACCATCTTCTTAACAATTACTTACTTATGTAAATCCACATGGCATAACTTTAATGATAATCAATTTTTCTTAAACATTGTATAAAAATATTAGCCTTCAAAGCACTTCAAAACTATAGTTACATAACATAACATAATCAGCCTATAATGTTCCCACTGCTGGGACACAGGCCTCCTCTCGGTCAGAGGGAGTGAGCCGTAATCCACCACCAGGGCCCAGTGCGGGTTGGTAGATGTCACATGTCCGTTTCCTCGCGATGCTTTCCTTCACCGTTTTGAGAGTAATAATTTACAGACTGTGAAGCGCCTGTCGAGACTCGAACCTACGACCTACAACTCGTAAGCCGCGGCCGTTACCACTGGGCCACCACTGCTGCAACACTACAGTTGCCTGATTCTACTTCTTCATTTCTACTGAGGTGATTATATGTAGAAATCATGGTTTCATTCATTTATGTTCATGCAATTTATAATTATGAAAATATTTGAACAGCCCTTGATTCAAGAATTTACAACTTTGAATAATATATTTAGAAGCCCTACCGTTTGCATTAGTATACAAGCTGGCATCGACGCGCATCCTGTTACCGTGAATTCAGTACATGATTCTCAAAACCCTGTTACAATTTTTCATTGGTTAAAAAAAAAATGTTCCATACATCTTGACCATAAACATATTGGAATTTTCTACTAAATGACTAATACTTTTTTGATTATAAACGAAAAATGTCTACGCTAGAGGGTCTAGAATCACGCTGAATTCATGGTTTTGTTTGCATGTCAAAGTCTCTGCCTACCCTGTATTTTTAGCAAGTGTCCATAGTAGCAGATGGCAAGGAAACACTTGAAATTAGCAATAATATTGGCTGTTTATCACCAAAAGATAAGATAAACTTGATAAATCTCAATTGTCTCTAATATAAATGCACTTATACCTTGCAATATAATAATGCTATTAATTGATGACAGTTATACAAGATGGCAGGGACATCGATGCGCAAACTGTAACCACGAATTCAGCACATGATTCTAGAACCCCTTGCATTTAAATTATTCAGTTATTAAAAATAAAATAGATATTACATACATTCTGACCATAATGGTATTGCACTTTTCTATGAAAAAGCTGTTTTATTTTTATAACCAATTGAAAATATCTACTCTAGAGGGTGAGAATCATGTGCTAAATTTATTGTTAGTTTCCGCGTTGATGTATACAACAATATTTACAATAAAAATTGGAAAAAAAAATCTAGAACAATCCCTTGTTTCTCTGCCATTAGCTAATCCCAACTAATGTTCTTTCTACATATTATACATACATACATATGTGCAGTCAGAGATTATAAGTATGCAGGGTCATCGGATATAGTTGAAGTTTAGTAAGAAACGGATTGATGTTTTATTTTATTTAATTAATAGAAAACAAACAGTTAATTTAATTTTATCAAACTATATTTTGAACGCTTTTCATTTATATAACTGTTTCATTCAAAAAGATCCATCGGTTTCTTACTAAACTTTAACTGTATGCTATGACCTTGCATACTTATCTCTTTTGACTGTACATAACTACCTAACATCAATTATTTACATAACATTCAGTTGTTACAGCATTACAGCATAATGCAAGCTTTAGAGATTATTTTGATTACACACAACATTTTCTAAGCCACTACTAAGTTGAGCCATCAAAATGATTGTATTCCGTTGACTTTTCTTTGGTTAGCACACTCAAACAATATCACATATTGTTGGAGTGCCGGCATCCTGTTATTTACGCTTACGGTTCTCGTACTCAATAGCTCGGGCTTCAGACGCAATCTGCCTCTCCCTGTTCAAGATTCCATCTAACTGATCCGTGAATGCATCAAAGGAGAACTTTGTTTCAAATCTCTTTAACCCTGCTTCACCAAGTTTTTGACCTAACTCTGGGTTTAATATCAACTTGCTCATAGCGTTTGCAAAGGACTTGCTGTTCGGCTCGCATAAGAACCCGGTAACTTCATTTACGATTGTCTCCGTAGGTCCTCCACTGTTTACAGCTATCACTGGTTTCTTGAAATACATGGCTTCTAGGGGAACAATGCCAAAATGCTCATTTGATGGGGTATAAACCAAAGCTTGGCAGTTATACAAAAGAGACACTTTCTCATCATCTTTGGGAGATTTCATAAATGTTACCTTATCTTCTATGTCCAACTCTGCCACTAAATCAGTCAATTCAATATAGTGCTCCATATTTTCTAAGTTTATTGGATCAAAACCTCCAGCCATTATTAAATGCACTCTGTTCCAATCAGCCTCGTTCAGAACATGTTTTAAATGCTCAAATGCTCTTAGAGCTAGTTGCAGATTCTTTTTTCTTTCATATCTATTTATAGACAAGAATATAAACTTATCAGTTCCTACTGGAACAACCTCTTTCAAAGGTTTCAGTGTAGTTGTTCTGAAGAACTCGGTGTTTATAGATGGGTAGCAGATATCAGGTGTATCTTTGATTCTCTGGAAGGCATCTTGGTACACTCTAGCAGTAAACTTACTATTAACTAGCACTTTATCTGCTTGTGCTGTCGTCAATTCCTCGAGCCAGTTCAATGGTGCTCTGTATATCTTTTTCAAAATGCCTCCTTCAGCTGACAATAGTTTATCGGGATGATGGCAATAAAACACGACGCGATAAGGTCCTCTGGACATTTTCAAGAATGGAATGCATAGAGATATAAGGTCGCAGAATATGAGCGTTGGCTCTTCGACAGGTATGACGTACCATGACATGTAAACAGCTGCGTAAACCATGCGGACGTAAGCACACGCGGCTTTGAACCTACCGAATATAGAGCGCGGTATCCAGTCACCTACGACAGATACAGGAAAAGTACCGTCTCTCGTCTCCGCAAAGCAGTGTGAGGGATCATGATGGTTCGTGTAAAACGCTACTTCGTGACCCTTCTTCTTGAAAGCCAATGCAGCATCCAAAACTAATCGCTCGGCACCGCCGATACCCAAATCCGGGTGTAGAAATATTATCTTCACCATTATCGCACCAGTTTTAATGTTTCACCACGTTATCAAAAATCATTGAACCGCACAAAATTAGAAAAGACAATTTGTAAATACGGCAAAATTATTATTGAATGACACCTTGAATTGAAACTTGAAGTTTATCTGCCTAGTGTTGCCCAGCCCGTTTGGCATTCATCGATAAAAATCCTGTAACTATAAAACTAAATAGTTACCACGGATGTCAATAAAACATTCGTCAATAATTAGTCGACTTATCAGTAGCCAGCATTATTTTATATTTCAACCGTACTTTTCACGTGAGTTTTGACTTTCCAAATTAATCCAATCAGAGTAGTACCTACATTATAAATAATGTGATAATGTGTAAGCTGTGGTTACCTGTAATTGAGTATGCATTACAGGATAATGTATATCAATACAAGTTATATAATGGTTAAAGATAATTGTAATGTATCTCGTTGGTAATCCTTAAATAAATAAATAAATTATTTATAGGGGCTGAGGCATCCGGCAGGCAAGACCGGTTAAGCAGCTGACATCATAGGTTGACCATTTAAAAAAGACTCCCAAGAATATTGAAATAGATTTCGCAATAGTTTTGGTAAATGCAAATAGCAATTCAATTTGCCTAGACGCGCTGTATGTACTTCTAGTGTTCACTAGAATTCACCATAGTCGAATCGACTACGGCCAATTCGAAATTAAAATTTAAAAGCGTTCAAAATCTAGTCGCAATCTCATATTCTCAGCGACAATCAATGTCAAAAATGTAGGGAAATTAGAGGTATTTTTGACAGATTGAGACTGAGATCAGACTGTGAACATTCTTAAAATTACGAGAATTGCCCACTGCCTGATCAGTCTTCGTGCGTAGGCCTCTCACTCATAGTCATAGTTCGTCATCTGCCTGATCAGTCTTCGTGCGTAGGCCTCTCACTCATAGTCATAGTTCGTCATCAATAAGTTCTGAATCACAACAAAATCACTTCAGTATTCAAGGGGTAGGCATGCTGATAGTGATATTAATATAGATTTTTATACTATCATCTTTTGAATGACAAGTCATTCAAAAGATGATAGTATAAAAATCTATAAAAAATTAAAAAACAATAAAAATCTATCTTTATGATAGTATAAAAACCCAATGAACAACAAGTCATTCATAAGCTGGTTGCAATTTATCAAAATCATCAATTATTGATAACTTTACCACCCATCATCATCATCATCATCACAGCCCAACTTCACCCACTGCTGAGCACCTCTCTTTAACTCCGCCACCCACTTCCTACAATTATTAGAAAGGAGAAAAAAAAAACTACAAAGTCAGTACCTTCAGCAAAATATATTTCATTTTTTCCTTCTACGTGATATAAAAGTAAAAAAGAAAAAAAATTGAATTAAATAAAATGGAAACATACCATCTGAATCAATAACAAACAATCATCACCAAACATACATTGCAGACTGTTTAATAAATATGCTGAAGGCTATTTAATTAAGTTACAGTTCATCCTTCCTTTCAATTTTCACAAGATCAACATGGAATGTTAACGTTGCAGACTTAGGTATCTTGGGTGGTGCTCCGGCCTCACCATAGGCCAAATGAGGTGGAATGACTAGTTTCCTTTGCTCTCCTTCACACATGCCTATCAAACCTTGGTCCCAGCCCTTTATAACTTGCCCAGAACCTAAAGTAAAGGTAAGTGGGTTGCCTCGTGGAATGGAACTATCAAATTCAGTGCCATCATCTAGGGTACCCTGAAAATTAGAAACATTAATCTGTTAGTCCTGAAGTATTACTTGAACTGAAGAAACTCCATCTGTTTTTTTATAAAACTTATTGCTAAACCAATCATGCTACCTGCGTGCCACATAGATAATTTGCACTTCATAAATGAGTATGACCATGGCTGCTTCGTATGAATAAATAAATAATAGTAGTTACCGTGTAATGCATGTGCAAAAGGTCTCCTTTTTTGCTTTTTATTGGACATTCACTGGCTCTTTTTTTAACCCCAATCTGCAATTTTTTAGGGGCTGAGTCGGCTACGACATGGGAAATTACACTCATAAAAATCAATAAAAAGAGTGCAATTTTACAAAGTAATATTATTGCTGGCTTATTCATATTTCTTTTTTAGAATTAATAATCTCACGTGTCGACACAGTAAAACTACTGATAAAATACATAGACGGGAAGTTACCAAGTCTACGAAACCAGTCGCGTCAATAAATAATTAAAAAATGTCAAAGTTAACCATAGACAAAGAGAACAGTTTAGTAGAAGAAAAAGTAAATAAATATAGTGCTGTAATTACAAACAAAACTAAGTTACTTTTAATATCACTCAAATAGTATTATTATTTTAACACATCACTACGCGACGCGAATATAGTTGACAGTTGACACTGACATTTTATCAATGAAATGAAATGTTGATGAAATCGATTCCCTAATTTGCTTCTTGCTTGGTAAAATATTGAGCAAATCATCATAATATCGGCAAAATTATATAATTATTTATGAATAAAACTCTCGCAATGACGACTGAAAAGTATGGACTGGAGAACTACAAAAAATTCCTACTCAATAGAGTAACAGCATCTTCAGCTATTGTGGAAAGTATTGAGAATTGTTTACAAACTGAAGATAAAGCTGCCAAACATTATTTCCACAAAATTATGGTACGTTTAAAATACTGCCATGAGAATAAAGGCTCCAGCAGACTGGCGCGATGCGACTAGTAGAACAATTTCTATGAAAACTTCATGGAAAATTCTACTACCAGAATCGCGTCCCGGCTGTCTGCGGGAGCTGAAAGGAGCTGGCTTGATCAGCTGCTAGGCTCAATTATAATTTTAATCATGTTTAATATGCTTCTGTCTTATACTATACTGTCTTGTAATGAAATTTTAATAATTCAACCTATAATGTTCCCACTGCTGGGACACAGGGTCTCTTCTCTTTGAAGGTTTGAATGATTAAATCTATCATAAATATAAAATAATATACAGTATGGACAAAAACAAATTTACATGAACCCAAATAGTAATGTATTCAACTATTTATGTTTACAGATACACAACTGGCAAGATACATTGCATGAACTGTTTGACAGACTATCGGGATACTTCGGCACTGTCATAGTACCTGTAAAATGTTCAACACAGGGCGATATAGCCACATTCTACACCTCCAATTTATCTTTAGTATCTAAAATAGTAAAATTTGACTTCATGTTTCCATATAATAGAAACATGTTCAGTATAGATGTACTTTTTAATGATAAGAGTTCAACGGAGTTCTTTGGATCAATGACTACAATTGATGAAATTGTCTCTGGTATAGTAAGCCGAAGGTTCAGTGACAAATGTGAGCTGGACTTATCTAATTTCTGTGATGATCCTGGTAAGATAATACTTGAAAATAAGTCATAATTGAGATTAAGTATTTTGTGATATTGGTTGGTCTTGTTTTTGAATATTCCGTTTCGGAACAATTGTACTTTTTTATTTAGATGTAATTAAAAAAGCTAACAGTCTTAAAATAATAATATGTAAAAGTATATAAAAAGGAGAGGAAATAATCAAAGGGCATCAAAAACATTGCTGTCAACAGGAAAAGTGCTGGCAGTATTGCCACATTGTATGGCAATGCTGATTCTTTGGCCAAACTATAGGCCAGCCACTGGCCACGTGAAGAGTTGACCAACTGCTTGATGATTTCTCAAAAAACTAAGTGGACACTCGGACACCATGGCTCTACTGCTTGATTTATACCTACTTAAATAAATAACTTGCTTGAAAAATAACTATTGGCAGTTAATCTGTGAATTTCAAAAACTGGATATCTTACATCATAGCTTTTAGTAGGTATAAATAATAAAAACAAAGGAGAAAAGTTCATAGTAGACTTAAGTGGACTGCAGACACATAAAAATAACACTTATGTTTGCAAAAATTCTTAAAACTAAATGCCTTACATTTCCCTTCCAGAATTTACAAATAAGAAAATATATTTTTACAAAATATCTCTCCTTGCCAACTTTAAAATACTTATGCTCAGAATGGGAAGAGACACAAAAATGTTAAACTTGAGCAACAATAATTTAAGGTATAAAGTATTCTAGTCATCATTTTTTTATATATATTGTGATAAGTATGATAAAACATGGAGAAAAGATTACAAAGCTTAGCAATTTCTGTTACTACTAATAGAAAATGGTTAATTTATTGCACAACAAAATACACCAGATTTTCTTTGAAAGAAAGAAAAATTATTTATTGGGAGTTGCACAGGATCACAATCTAAACTAAGCATGCTGATAGAAACAAAAAAATGTTTATGATTTAATGCCATTTTTAATTTGGCGTTATACTCCTGCTTTTCTCAGCCCCCTATTTTCTACCATAAAAATTATGTGTAAACATTAATAAATTAATTTTGCAGCCAAGTACCATTGGATGTATTGAACTTTTTCATTAAAGCAGATTTGACAGCTATGAACTTTAGCAACAATAATGTAAGTTTTTTCATCATCATTCTGCCCTTATCCCAATTTATTTGAGGTCAGCGCACCATGTCTTTTTCTTCCATATTCCTCTGTTAGTCGTCATCTCGGTAGTCACCCCCTTTCTAACCATATCATCATTAACACAGTCAATCCATCGATTCTTTGGTTTTCCCCTACTCTATTTCTTATATAAAAAATATTATTTAACACCCTGGAATTGGAATATGGTAAAAACTATTATTATTATTATTTGTTTTTCCACTAACATAGTGTGTAAGACTTTTTTTTCTTTAGTCTATTCTATCCCACTGCTGGAAAAACGACTAATTAAAGATTAATCACTTATGTGTACTTCTACTGTAAAATAATCCTTTATTCTTTTACAGATACCCGCAGTTGCAGAATTATCTAGAGTCAGCAGCAAAATTGAGAAACTCTGGTTGGAAGGTAATCCACTGTGTGAAGACTTAGATCCAGTGTCTTATGTTAAAACTGTAACTGTCAAATTTCCTAGATTAACTGAATTGGTAAGTTTGATATACTTAGTGTTTAAATAATTCTGCCTGTCTTTCTTACTTTCCTTTTTCTTCCTCTTTTTCTTTTCTACTTTTTTTTTCTACATCTTGAAATATGGACTGAAAAAACACCCCACCGCCTATATCCCGTCAAACTTCAATGTAAAAGTTAAAAGCCATCTCCTGGGTATGCTTGTTCCATCTTAGATACCATCACCATCTTCACTATTCTCTTGCCCTTCTTCCAATTTATTAGGGGTCGAATCAACATGTCTCTTTCTTCCATTCTTCTCTATTAATCAGCATCTCTGCAGTCACCCCCTTTTTAGCTATTATTATTATTATTTATTATTTATTTATTTATCCTCACACTGGAACGCCATACAGCAATTACACCAACGGAGCAAAAAATCACTTTATATGCTGCTTTCAATCCATCCTGTGCGTATTATGAATATACAATAGCTATATCAACTTTGACACCATCCATCCATTGTTTCTTTGGTCTTCCCCACAACCATCCATCTTAGACCTCATCAATCGCTTCCCTTCAGATGAAAACAAGTTTAAGAGCAGTCCCATTAATGAATACCGTCATAATCTGCCTATAATGTTCCCACTGCTGGGACACAGGCCTTCTCTCTATGAGAGGGAGTGGGCCTAGTGCGGGTTGGTGGAAGTCACATGTCTTCGATATTTTGGTTCTAAGATATACCGGTTTCTTCACGATGTTTTCCTTCATCGTTAATTACCGTTTTTTTTTTTCAGGATGGGGTAAAGTTAAACAAACATGGCGTAGTGTTTCCATTCTTCAGAAATTATCTATGCCAAGCAGATAGAAAAACAAAAATGGTGATTGAAAAGTTTGTGACTTTATACTTCTCTAACTACGATCAGCCTTCAAAAAGGCGCCGGAAGAGGATTGAACCACTTTATGACACAAACGCAATATTTACGTTATCCTCTGACTTCTTGGGTATGTATGGTTTTTATCAATGCTGCAAACATCATCATCATCATCCTTTCAGCCGAAAGGCGTCCACTGCTGGACATAGGCCTCCCCCAAGCAGCTCCACTTCGAAAGGTTCTGGAGTGGCGACCGCGTACCGGAAGACGTAGCGTTGGATGACCTCCCACAAGGTGGACCGACGACCTTGTGAAGGCCGCCGGAACCTGTTGGATGCGAGACGCACAGTCGAAGTGGAGATGTATAGTACCTACCTATTGAAAACTGACAATTTGTTTTATTTTTGTATCATTCCAGAGACAGACACAGTCGTTTCCCACTACATGGCGTATTCGCGCAGTGCTCTGAATCCTTCAAAAAAACAAGTTCTTGATTCTACAGCTAAAACTTACACTGGTAGAAAAAGCATTGCTAATATCTTGTCAACTCTCCCAGAAACTGTGCATGATAGGAGCACATTCACTGTGGATGTACTTGTACATGATGTAAGTAAAATTTGTTATAGTAATAGGTTATTTATTAAGTCTGAAAGATTGTCTAAATATGCATGTAATTGACTAGCGAAGCTATTGTCTGAATTCTGTTCAGACAGATACAGAGTGCATAAGTTAAGTCGGTAGGTACGTTTATCACAGTTGGTTCATAATTGAATCGAAATCCAAATATCGTCAATGTGAAAATAGGCGTTACATAATTTGTTCTATAATTTATTTTTCTTTGATTTGCCATAAACTATAACTCAATGTTTTTACATTTCCAGAAAAAGTCATTACAACTAACTATAGACGGACTATTTAAAGAAAAAATCAGTGGGCTGTTGTTTCAATTCAGGAGAACGTTTATATTCAGTATCTATACGATACATGATAGCTCCGTCTATCATATAACTAATGATATGTTTAGCTTGACACACGCTAACGAAGACCAAATGAGATACGGCTTTCAGGTAAATTATTTCATCTCTTATTACTATTAGTACAGGTAGTCCAAATAAGGTTTGCGCTCCAGTATTATTTCCGAAGATAGGCGATGATTCACGAAGCGCTTACTTTTCTTGGGATATCTTTTGGTGGTTTTCACGTCAAGCGATGCGCTTTACCAAGTGTACAAACACGCTTACGTGTGTGTAAATGCTGGCGCTCCCGTACCGTCCGAGACGTAGATGAAGTCGGAAGTGTGTTACGTGCTGACGCTACTCGTCTTCATGCACACATTCACAGCGTGTTGTGTTCAAAACTTGGTTAGCACAAGTAAAAAACTAAAAATACTGTAACTTACACCGAATCGGACACTTTTCACGTTATTACACATCCAGCTATGATGAATTTAAGAATCTGAAGAGGTTCTTTAAGCTGCAGAATTTCTATAGAACCAATGTTAGTAATATGTACTTCTCTTTTATTCCAGAATCCTATAAGAAACATGAACTCGTTAGCGCTTATAGCGCCCACCGCCGATGAAAGCCAGGCAATAATTAAAGCTTTTCAGCATATCACTCAGCTGAAGAAAACTGAAGTTGAATTGTGAGTACTAAAATGTTACCAAAATATTATCGTTTGGTCTGCTCTGAATCTCTCACTAGTTTTTTTGTGGGTTTTGTTGGAGGGAAAGCTCACATATACTCCATGATCTGAACACAGACAGCCTTAAGGTTGATAGGTCAAAAACTAAACTCGTAACCAGTAACATGAAAAGCAGGGTTGAGGAAGATGGGCAAAAATTTATCCACTATGGGCGGATTGTTTCACGTCCACTTCACGCAGGCGTATACGTCAAAATGGCGGTAACTATCGTCAAACCAAAAAAACCGCCGATTCAAAAAAATAATATTTTATCCGTTAATATCCCACTGCTGGGCAAAGGCCCCCCTACTGTCCTTCCATCTCTCTCTGGGATTGCCACGATGTCGTTAGCCATTAAGCGGGACCCACTAGGTCGTAAGTTTGGCCTTTTAAAATTACAAAATTATGCCCATAACGTACGTATCTTACGTTAACCAACCGTTTGAAACAACCGGCCCTTAGTCTATGAGTACATTTACTTGGGCCACTTAGTATCCTTCGAAAACAGGCACGATAAAGAAATCGACCGCCGTATAGAGAACGCCTGGAAGAGCTACTGGTCCATGAAGTAGCTGATGAAGGGTGACCTACATTCATCCCTGAAGCGCAGACCCATCGACATGTGCATCCTGCCCATCTTAACCTACGGTGCTCAAACTTGGTCCTCTACCGAGACTCCAAAAGTCCAAACGTCCAAACTCAAGGTTTGCCAAAAGGCGATGCGATGGAGCGAAACGTATTGGGTATAGAACACAGCGACCGAATACGTAATACCACGATATGCTCCAAAAGAGGAATCGCCGATGCGGGCAAAAAGTCTGCTAGACTGAAATGGAATTGGGCGGGTCACGTATACAGGATGCATCGATCGGGACAGGTGGCCCAGAGTCGCCACTCAATGGATGCCAGAAGGCGAGCCGATGGAGGCCTTGGTAACGCTGACGTGACGACCTAGATGCCAGGAGATTGGTCGGAGAAGGCAACGCACAAAGAACAATGGAAAGCTATGAACTTCGCCCATCAGTGGAACATTATAGGTTGAATAAAAATGGCATTAGGTTTTTTTCTTTTGGCCTTAATGTGCCACTGCTGGGCGAAGGCCTTACTCTCTAAATATATTATTATTATCTCCTTTATTTCATTTAAATACTTACAAAATACATTTTTAAATATTTTTATAAACACAAGGATAAAAAAAACATTTAAAAATATAAAAAGTAGTAGCCCACCGGTATCGGGAACAGGGTCCAAGCTACTAGTCAGGGCTCCAGAGAGAGGAACTTCCTGACAATGCGAGCCGTGTCCAGAAGTACCGCTTTCTGAATCAAGCCCTTGATCCAGCTGCCCAACGAGAGCCTCCTTAGGTGTTGGTCGAGGCTCTTGGCTATTAAGCCATTGGCCATTATTATTATTTCGTTTATTGTTGTTCTATCCACCTCTCGCTGTCCTGGGGGTCTACTCCGAAGTAATATCGGCCGAATGTTCGGCTGTTTCCTGCTACGAAGTTACTATTTGGTTCGGTCTGTTCCGAACTTCCGATCCTACACTCCTACACTCTTTCGAATATTGACTATGGTCCCGACCCAACTTAGATGATCCGAACTATTTTCGCATTTTTCAATAATATTCGGTTCGGCCATGTGTCGGTCCGATCCGAACATTCGCACTTTGCACTTCGGAGTAGGCCCCCAGAGCTGCCAAGGACCAATCTTTATCAAAGGAGTCGAGCTCCTCCGGTATTAGATATAAATGAACAAAAAAAAACGTATCAGGCAGCTATGAAAAAAAAACTGCAGTATCAGGCCGCTATGAAAAAAAAAGATCACTTTCAGGTTTCCTCGATCCCTATCTACTATATAAAAATAAGTCGGGTTTTCCTTCCTGACGCTATAACTCCAGAACGCACGAACCGATTTCCACGGTTTTGCATTCGTTGGAAAGGTCTCGGGCTCCGTGAGGTTTATAGCAGGTAGGAGTAGGGTAGGAGTAGTGTAGGAGTAGGTTAGGAGTAGGGTAGGAGTAGGGTAGGAGTAGGTTAGGAGTAGGGTAGGAGTAGGTTAGAATTAGGGTAGGAGTAGGGTAGGAGTAGTGTAGGAGTAGGGTAGGAGTAGGGAAGGAGTAGTGTAGGAGTAGGGTAGGAGTAGGGTTGGAGTAGGGTAGAAGTAGGGTAGGAGTAGGGTAGGAGTAGGGTAGGAGTAAGGTAGGAGTAGGTTAGGAGTAGGGTAGGAGTAGTAGTAGTGTAGGAGTAGGGTAGGGGGTAGGACACCACGCGAAGGAAGTAGCGCCGGGCAGCTAGAAATAATTTATATGGCAAAACAACGTTTGCCGGGTCAGCTAGTAGAATATAATTATTATTTTTATTTAATTTCAGGCGCTTGAAGTATCACAGCTGGGACATCAGAGAAGCCTTGAAAAGCTTCGAGACTGATGTCAGAGCTAACAAAATGTCAACAGAAATATTTATGGATTCAGATTTTTCTGACTCTTCGTCGATATTGGATGAAATTGAATACTGAATTGAATTAATTATTAAAATAATTTCTTGCAAGTTGGCTTTATTTTTATTTTTTTTCAATAAAAAGCAATAATTGTTCTGTGCCTTTTATGGGATACTAACAGTACTATCAGGGGCCGTTCTAGAGAAGGGTCACGGGCGTTATAATGAAATAGAGAAATAACAATAAATGTGATGGTGATGGATGATGATGATGTGATGTTTGGCTGACATTCGGACATCTTTCCTTTTTTTTTGCGGTTGATATCCTCATGGACCCTGGGATGGGGATTGCCGACAAAAGTAAAAACTTAAAAATATGAATTAATGACAGTGTGTTTTTTAACACGCCTAAAAAGTTTTTCAGCCTATTATAAAATATAGAATCTAGGATGCAAGAGCGACCGTAGCAAACTCGGGTATTGGGCACCCCGCTCATACGTAATGTTTTTGCAAGGGTAGCTATGTAGTTGCTGTGCTGGTCCACCTCCTTCTAAAGCTCCTTATTACGGACACTAGTCGTGTATGTAGTTTCAGCGCTTCAGAGTCTCACAATTAAGGTAAGAGGTGAAGAGGATTGTCTAGGTACTGGTGTCTAATAAATATTTTCCAGTATTTTTTAACCATTTTAGCAGATGCCAATGTGCCACGCCGCCTTTTCGGTGATATGTGAGATTTATTCCGGTGATATGTAACATTCCATATCTAAACAAATGTTGGGCGATTAGTACGATTGCGTTTTTTTTTACTATAATAATAGTAAAGCAAAAAGCCCTATGGCCAAATTGGGTACGCCAGAAAATGCTATCTATTGTCGATTCTTTTTACCACAGAACATAAATACCATTCAATAATCGTCAAAAACATTTCTTAGAAGTCATAGCAGAACTAATCAACAAATTAGCTTACTAATCAGAAAAAGATGAATGTAGTCCATAGTTGGCATTGTTACGCGATATTGCAATTCATTTAATCACCTATTAAGATTTATTAGAAGAATAAATCATTGTTATTACTTAACCCATTCAACTCCACAAGATTTTTTTTTCTTTTTAATTTGATCCACTTATTATTTTTTCTTCACTTAGTTTTAAATTAGTATTATTACACAAATAAATATTCAATTATTCGAAAAACAAGCTGAAAATATAGAAAAATACAGAAAAAAAAGCAAACTCATAAGACGTTGCGTTGGTGGCACACAGCTATAAAAATATTATGGGCAAATCCGGCAACGCAAACCTCGCGTTGCTAGAATGGTCGGCATTATGCAATCATATCAAACCAAACGAAATCTATACAAATTATACCTATATGTATTTTAATTCTTTATTGGTTTAGGAAATGAAAAATAATAATAACAAACGAAAACACACTATTTAAAATAAGTTTTATTAATAATTGTGATACAGTTTGAAACAATTAACAATACAAAATCCAGGCTGCTCAGCAGAGTCGGGGCAGTAATATGGGGTGTCTTTGCGTTTTTTTTCACTTTCCCGTCTACCAAAACTGTCTACCAATCACTATTTACCACCAATATCTAATAAGCAGACACAAAAATAATGGTCAGATGTAATATGTACCTATCTACTTACAATAACGAATTAGTGAAGATGTTTGTATAACACCATCCCACCAATTGTTGTTCGTATTTGCCATTCAACGCACCATTTGCGTTGAAATTTTAACTAGTATCGTTTTTACCGGAATCTAATTAAAAATGAGTAATCCACATAAATGATAAATAGGAATAGGCACTTATCTTGCGTTAGCACACGTCCAATAACTATTTTCACATGAATAAATCAATATTTTTTGACGAAATTCAGAACACATTTACCGGCACAACAAAGACGACTTGAAAATATGACTTTTTGGTTTAAAATTGAAAAACCGTCTGAATTGACAATTGACAGTGACGTTTGTCCATGGTTTGTCGACTTATTTAATCGTTTAAATCTGAACGCAACCACAAAAAATTTGAATTTATGAAACTGCGGCCCCAACGCATAAGGTGCGTTGGTGGCACATGATAAAAAACGTGCAAAACGCGAGGTGTGCGTTGGCGGAGTCGAATGGGTTAATCACTTGTTTTCAGACTCATTAGAAGACTAAAATCGTCTACTTTTACAACGTTTGTTCATTCCCAGCTACCGTATGACCTAAACCTACCCGTAGGTAGTCGCCGCAGAGATAGAAAATGTCCTACCTATCGATTGCATTCATCACTTTCCCACAAATTCTTTTGCTTTCTCGGACAACACAAATACAACAAAATAAATAAATCACTAAATGTATATCCTAAAACAAAATCTAGTTGCAATAAAGCCTTAAAAAATATCTTAACTCGCTTGATTACCAAAAAACCGAGGACTTATTGATAGTACCCAAATGATCAAAGCCCTAATTACCCCTCATAGCTGTTACCCACCCATATCTCGCAACACAGTCACAAAAACTGGACACTCGCCAATCACATCTACACCCTCACTCACAAACATTCTCAATTCGCAGAATTCGCACAGTCATGCATACCTCATACATATAATTCTTGGATATTTCTGCATATTTCTGTTCTTTGTATTATTTTTAATTTAGTAGATGTGTTTGTTGTTTGTATGTACGGACGCCAGCAGGTCAACCTACCCGAAACTGTCAGATTTTCCCAATCAACATTGAACCTAATGCTTTAACAATAAAGTCGAAAATCTATTAAAGAAATCTGACAGATTGTAGTAGCTTGATGTGCTGGCGTCTGTACATACTTTTTCGATTTATCAGTTATTGTTATCTCCTGGTCATTTCTACAAAAATCTTACCGAGGTGAGGGTCATGGTGACCTGTAACACAGGTTTTATTCCTAAAACCTACTTCAGGCACCAGGCTCTCACAAAGGTGGAAAAAATTTTACAGGTTTAAGTTTGCATTATTTTTAAGACCACTTATTGTGAAGAGAGAATAAAATATGATATATTATTATGCAAGGTTATTTTTCAAAGACCAGCCAAATTTAAGGATGTGGTACAGACCATCAAACTGAACAACTTTCTCCGTGAGACCAACATCGTAATCGCGAATAAAAATTCAGCCGTCCCATACATTTAGGTCAAGTAGGTATTGAAGTTTTCTATGGGACAGTTGATAAAATTTGCGCGATTGCGCTACTTGTCCCATGGAGAAAGTTGTTTAGTTTGATGGTCTGTACCACATCCTTAAATTTCGCTGGTCTTTGAAAAATAACCCTGTATTATTATTCACGGTACATCGACGACGGTCGAATTAGTTCGTTCATTCAACGCCCATCACTACTAACTGTCAGCTGTCGCCTGTCAAGTGTCAAGCATCATGTGTCAGTCTCACTGTCAAATTGTGTTTTGCTACAAAGCATTTTGTAGATTAAAAAGCTTTGAATTAATTTTATAGCTGAAAACGTTCATAAAAAGGCATCAAAATTTTTTTCGTCATGGCAAATAATTCCATGGGCCAAGGTGCCAATATGCCCACGATTGGGTCGATGAATCAAGGTGCTATACAGTACGTAAACAATCCGATTCCGAGTCCTCAGTTGCAATCGGCCTCGCTTCAAGGCTCTCCATCGCAGCACAGTCCGATGGGCACCCAGTCCCAAGTGGGAGCTAAAGCCAACATAGCCAACCAGAGCGGTGGAGGCGATCAGACTACGCAGGTGTGTTTTTGGTTTTTGTCAGAATAGCCATTTTTTGGCGGTAACTATAACCTTATGAATAATTATTGTTATTCCTGCATGAAACTCTATATACATTTTCAAAGACAAAGAGATTTATTCCTTGGATATGGTAGGTAAAAAGTTGGTTGGTATATATGGAAAAGTTCAGGACACATCCACTGTTTCCATTGTTATGATTAGAATTTCTTTGAGTATCAACTTTGTACTATTTTATAATTTGTGTTTATCTGTACATTTTTGTTTATTATGAACTTCAACAATATCTTTATAAATATTTCAGCTGCTAAGCCGACCCCGTCTTCAAGAGCTGGTCCGTGAGGTAGATCCGACTGTGCAACTAGATGAGGAGGTAGAAGAGATGCTGCTTCAACTGGCTGATGACTTCATAGACACGTCTCTGAACGCGGCGTGTGCGATGGCCAAACACAGACATGCACCCAATGTGGAACTGAGAGATGTGCAACTGCATTTAGGTGAGGAAATATTAATGATTCATTAAAACATGAACTATATCAGCTAAATATTTGTATAGTGGATTTCCTTGTGCAAGCAGGCCCTGTTACTACTGCTACTCCTTGCAAGTAACCCAAATAAAGGTTGCATACAAAAAATGCCTAACAATCAGATACTAAAGTCCAGCTGATTGTCTTCAACTATACTATCTATTTGGAATAAGATAAGACACTTAAACAAACCTTTTTTACAAGCCGTTCAACCAATTTTAACTTCTATTCCGCAGGCATAAGGATGGCATTAAAAGCAAAAAAGTGGTTACAATACCAACTATTTACTGCAGCTGCCATATGTCATGCCACCAACGCAATAGAAGTCAAAATCGGTTGAACGGACTAATAAAGGTTTATTTAAATGTCTAATCTTATTCCTATTGAGTATAGAAACAAATTACATATTGTGGTATAAAAAATGGGATAAAAAAACTCCTTTTTGAATCGACTTTTTATGCTAACTGATTTAGAACAATATCAAATCCGCCACGGCCATCTTTTTTATTGGCCACTCTGGGAATGAGCCCAAGGCCTGCTATCATCGTAGATAGAGGAAGGATACTCCTATTTCTGAATGAAGGGTCAAAAGAATAACAAATTTGCCCGAGGCAGGGCTATTTCATGCTCAATTTGCTCCCTCTCATGTGCTGCTTTCTTCCTAAGAACTCCTTATCCAAAAGAGCCCCGGGCCTCCTATATATTGAAAATGGCCCTTAATCACACAACCTCACAATCAAACTGGTCCATACTGTATGTAGTATACCTTGTAATAATACTTATTTATTAAGTACCTAAAGGTTTTGTAGTACGTAATTACATGGTGTAGCTGTAGGTATGTACAAAAAATTGTTGGGTGAATTGCTGCTCTCCTAGCTGGATTATTGAGTAATCTGTATTTAGGAGAGACAGTTCCAACTCCTAATTTGAGTATCACAATAATCATGTTATTATGCTTTTGGAGCTTCGATCAATAATAGTACTAGATTAAGGATCAGGAACAAAAATCAGTGGCTCAAGTGGCTACGTTTGCACACACGTAAACATTTACATTTCTTAGAAAAAGTTTGATAATATTAACAACTTCAGTTTATTATAAACCTTAATGCTTAAACATAAAGTTTAATTACCATTGCAAAATATATTTAAAATGTTGCTTGAAAATAAAATCATTCTATTTTTATATTTTCAGGCATTTATTCTAAAATGAAACTTAAAGTCTAAGTAATAAGGTTAAAAACATACTAATTTGACATTAGACCACAGAAGTATTTGTGGTCTTATTTTTCGGGCCTTTTTTTAAGCGCTTATCGGGAATCTAGTACTATTATTGATCGAAGTTTTGGAGCTTATAATATAAAACAAAACACAAAAGCAAAAATCTTAATATAAAAATTAAATTAAACAAATTAGAATGAGGAAACTACTTGTATTCATAGTTAAGTCAGTAAATATAAAAAAACTTTATGAAGTCCACATAGTATCTATTCATTTTTCCAGAGCGGCAATGGAACATGTGGATCCCAGGTTTCGGCAACGACGAGGTGCGACCATACAAACGCGCGGCCGTCACAGAGGCGCATAGACAACGCATGGCCCTCATCCGCAAGACTATCAAGAAGTACTAATACCTCATTTGAGTCTGGTGCTAGTTTTACTATTTAGATTACTTTTTGGATTAAGTTGTAAGTATATTGTATGTTAGGCTAAGATGGAAATTGAGTAAATGAGTTTGAAATTTTCTAATTATCTAAAGCGTTTTAGTAAGTCTCGTGACTTGTGATATCAGATTAAAGTCGTCAATTGATGACCGATTAGCTTGTGGCAAGAATATTACATACCGTAAATCTAAATGCATGTAACTCACAAAATGCTCTACAAAGAACATCCGACGCTCGAGATCAAACAATGAAATACACGTTGTTTCGAAAAGTACGTAGTAGCCTTTCTACCCTGTAACAACGGCAGCCAGGAGCAGAGGGCAGGCTCAACGGAAACATTTGCAAATATAGTGTAACTAGCTGCGCCCCGCGGTTTCACCCGCATAAGCTTCGACCCCGTGGGAATATCGGGATAAAAAGTATCCTATGTGTTAATCCTGGTTATAAACTATTTGTGTGCCAAATTTCATCCAAATCCGTTGAGTAGTTTTTGCGTGAAAGAGTAACAAATCCATCCATCTAACAAAACAAACTTTCGCGTTTATAATATTAGTAAGTGAATATCGCCGCATATTGGTTTGCAATACGGGTTACATTTACGCCTCTTAGATATTACAAAAATTAGGCAATATAATAATGGAATTGGGAAACTACCAAGGATAATTTTTTTTAAATAGATCAACAGATGACCACATCTATGGCAGCTCTCCATTTGCGCGGACACGTCGTGCGACGCGTCCGCGCACGCGTGTGTCTAGAAATCCGTCTGCCCTCTTCACTTCCGTCTGTGTCAGTGTGACGAACGCAACCCAAGAGGATGGACGTGGACCTGGTTAGTGCGGCTGCTGCTATTTATTTCAGCATGCTTTTACAGCTCAATAAACTTGAAAGTCTCTTCGTTCGACCACGCACTAGCCATAATTTATACAGTCAACACGTGTGAAGCGCTCGATGGCCCGGCGGCAACTGGACAGGCGGCGATAGTGAAGAGGCGAGACGCATTTCTCGGCAGATCCCTTTGATGCGTGCCCAAAAAACCGACAAATCACGGATTGCGGCAGGGACGGAGGCAGACGCGGACACGCAGGCAGATCTCGACAGATTTTGCCCTCTCCACTACGCGCGGATGCATCCGCGGACGCGTCGCACGACGTGTCCGCGCAAATGGAGAGCTGCCTTTATTAGACGAAGAAAGGCGCGCAGCCTTTGACAACGTCGATCTCAATGCACTAAAAGATATCATATTACAACGAACCAACAAATTGCTAAACAACAGGATAATCAAGGTATGAATGAATGAACGAACATACATACATCAAATGGTGCATGATACATGGTTTGAAAGTATCGGCACTCACTAAACCTAATAACAGGTCAAGACTCAGAAGATATGAGCGAGTTATCATTAGAGACTTGATTAACCACGCTAGGAATAAACCAAGACAAAAGAAAATGCATGAAATCTTAGACTGAAATACAGTAACCAAACGCATCAAGAACCACAGGATGTGCTACCTCGCACATGTTTACAGGCGCCGCGAACAACACCTGCTGCATTCAGCAATGCAGTAAAAGGCCAAATCCAAGAACGTCCGACCTATTAACACATAGGACAACTTAAAACAGGAAGTATTTCGATAAGGGAATCAATTTTTGGATGGATACGGCGGAAGACAGAAATAAGGTCAAGAACGCTGCTAGTGAGATTTAGAAAAAAAACAGAAACGGATTTTAGCGAGAACTCCGACGATGACATTGAAAACAGCAACATCTAACACAACATAACACAGCAGAACAATGACATACAAAAGAGCCGAGAAAGCAGTAGAACCCGGCCAAAAGATTCACCGGGGAAGCTCGATCTGAACCAACCGGGCGGCGCGGCGTCGGATTAAAAGATGCCCGTCCATAGATTAATATCACCCATTTCTCCAATAGTTCAATGTTTACTCTAGAATGCATATCCGTTCCTTCCTTATCCTACGTGCACGTCTTCCTTACAATTGCCGCGCCCCCCGGTCTACTCCTTGATATGCAATGGTCGCTATAGCAACATGAAACATGAGGTTACAGGGGCTAGTGCGAATCTTGGAGTTAATTAAAAAAGGAAATAATGGAGTTGATGACACGGTTGGCGCAGTGGCTAAGCGATTGACTACTCCGCAGCGTGTCGCGGGTTCGATTCCCGCACGGAACAAATATTTGTATGACCTACAAGTAGTTGTTCCGGGTCTGGCTGTTTATGTATAGAGTTTAAATGTTTTTAAACACACCCACGATACAGGAGAAAAAAATAATAATTGATTGATTGAGGAGAAATTCCTAGTGTGGAGCAGCGTATTTAAAAAAAAATAAAACGATTAATCGAGTCTGGTTTAACCACGCTGGGATCGGTACATTTCATTCATTCATAAAAGTTGAATGATCCACATAACGACGCGTTACATGTTCGAAGTCTACACATTTAGGCACACTACTATGCAAAAGGTTTTCAGCTTTAAACGGGGACGAATTTAAGGAACGAGTCGTAGTTATAGGTATGCTGGCAAAACACTTACTAAATGCCTCAGCTACGTCAGCTGCTCTCTTTAGTTGTTTTTCCTGTTTAACGGAATTACCAGTTTCATTGTTAATAATTATTATTCAAGTGGACTTTATTATTGGATTATTTTATCGTGTCGCTTAAAAATTTAGATTTAGCTAAACACAAATGTTTTTAAATAATTTTTACTAACTACGGTACTCTAGGAAAGGAGTATCAAACCTGTATTTTTTCAAACCATATTATAATTCGTATACCTAGTCTACTAAATTGGCGACATGTCCAAACATCTATATTTCCGTGCTATATATCTTAGTAAAATATTACTATATATATATATACACTTAATCTTTCTGAAATAAATCTTAAATATTTTCCAGATAACCACATCAAATTCCAATGTGCAGTTTAGAACAATGCGGTCTCACAGACAGACACGAAAAGTGACTTGGTTTTACACTATGTCTTCTACCTCTATATCTACCTAGCCTTTTACTATGTTAGGGTCAGCTTCCTGTCTTACCAGATTCAGCTTAGCGCGGGGAGCAATCAAAAGTGGTGCACGTGTGTGCGGTCGCCTGTCTGATCTCCACAACCCAGTTACTGGGTAAAAAATTACACCTTGGTAACTTTTATACTATTTAAACGTTACGTTACGTACTTATTATTGCCAAATAATCAGGGATGTGTACCTGCAGAGATTTCAATAAAACAAAACTTAATTATAATTAAGACACGATTTATTTATATGATTGTGATAATAAGACAATGAGAACGACAAAAATGAAAAAAATCACATTAAATCACATACTTAAAGTACAAAACTTTTAAACGGTCATAAATAAGTTTAAATACTTAACACAATACTGGTTGAAACAAAAACAAAAATAATTGATTAAAGTAGGTAATCAGACAAAAAAAAATCACAGACATTGTTTATGGTGCACTTTATAGGGCCTATGCAGACTGCAGACAATCCGCGACGCACTTTATTGACCTTCAAGAGGTAACACAAAAATTATGCAGACCTCGTCCATGCGCCGCAGATCCGCACGCACATCACAAAAAGTCTATAATCTGCATAGGGCCTTAAAAATAAAATACGTCACACAAAATTAAGTACATAAAGTACACAGAAATATTTTGGAATGCATTAATACTAATATCAATACTAGAAGACAACCATTTGGTTATGACCAATTTGCTAAAGTGATTTAATAACCAATATTTTCTCTAAACAGGCAAACAATTTGTCCTGCTACATTAAGTTACATCTAAGTCATGGCTAAGCCACTTATTTACTCGATCTACTTAGAATCGATCGACAGCTGTACCTACTTGATAAGCTTTAGGCAGCTTTTTTTTTAATCAAAGGGCCCATACATGAAAGCTTGTGAACATTTATTTCCAATTTGGATCGTTTTTCTATGATAATTAATGCCATAGGCCTGTCCTTATTAATAAAATTAATTTGTTCTAAATACTGCACTAACATATTTTGCTAATTTACTTACGCACGTGCACGTAACTGGCGGTGAATTGCGTAAATCGGTGAAAAACAAAATAATCTTAACCTAAATATTTAGATAATGTTAAACCTTTACTTAAACACACTTTATCATTTATCGTCACATGCAATCCTAATCATTACAAATAAAAAATTAAGTACATTAAAACTAAAACTTAAAATAATTTTATGAAGTGTAGACATTCCCTGTCTAACCAGTCCCTTTTATCAGTTCACTTTGCCCTTAAGAAAAAAATTGCTTTTCAATTAATACTCTAGCTAGATGTTACAATAGGGATAATTTGCCCACATCACCCTAAAAAACCTTGGAACATAATTTTACCAAGATCAGGCTAACCATAAATTCTTTTTGCCAGTCAACTAAGGCGTTGCTGGCGAGCTTGAACTCAAATTCATTATAATATGTTTTTTTTTTGCCGAACTGTAGGGTGCTTAATTTAAAAGCTGGTGATTGAGTGCAATAGGTACTCAAAAGCTGTAAGTTGTCCTAAGACTTCTTAGCATCATGTTTACGTCCAAGCATGCTCCATAGTGATTAGAATGTGATCTACACTGTGCATGCGGTGCCCTGCTTGCCAGGGATGTAGAGGTGGTCAGACGGACCCACTCTCTGCCAGTGAAGAGACTTGGACTTGATTGTCACTGGTTCCTGGAAAAAAAGAAAAGAAATCGTTAGCATAACTTTTTTGAGATCTATTTGTTGTCTGTGGAAGGCGTGCGTGTTTTGAATCTCGAGTTTCAAGGGTTGGGCAAATATTCAAATACGGAATTTTACGAGTAGGTACCTATTTCTATTGTGCCGGAAGAATGGGATCTTTAATTGTTTTATGAACTTAGATTGAGCTTTAAAAGTCTTTACGATGCTGGTCCTGGAATTTTGTTAGTACGGTATTTAGATATGACGCAGCGCGTCGGTGCGCGGTGGGTGGTCTCGTCTACATTTGGATACCAAGCGAAGTGCGTAGTGTGCCCTTGAACAGGAATAGAATTGCTGCTTTAGATACTTGTCATAGGGTAGGTACCTGAAGGACAAAGCACAGGGTTAAGGTAGGTAAGTTCAATAGAATAGTGTTATTAATATGTAATTATTTATTTTTAAAGTTTTTATTATATTATAGCTAAGTAGGTACACTTAATTTTATAGTAATTTAGTTTTAAACAAAACAATATGTTTTTACAAGTACGTATTTTTTTAAAATAAACCAAAAATAAATGACTTCTTCGTCAAACAAATCTTCCATTTCACGCAAATTTTTGCATTAGATGTAGAATATTGTGCACAGCTAGAGTCCTTCGTTCAGCACCTTCAATTCTGCATCATGAATGGCATAAAAAACTTTTTGCTTCACTTCCAACTGCAGTCTCTGTGGTAGTCCTTTCACAACAACAGCCATTGCCAAAAAAAATGTGTCTATGGGATCATTTTTTTGTTTCTCCTTGTCCTCCAGGTAATTTTGTAGAATATCTTCGACGGTTGGTGTTACATCCCTCGATGACGATGGTGCTGAATGTGGAATAGCAGTCGATAATATGGACATAGGCTCGATTTTAATCGGAGGTGCTGTAGTTATTTCATCGAAATCTAGAGCTATGTCGTCCGAGTACATCTCTTGGTTGGCATAACTTTCAGCAGTACCACTACTTTCCGTGGCCGCTGTATTTTCATTATTGGCCATAAAACTAGAGTTTTTTATTTCATCGTAGTATTTCACATAAGGTTTTAGAAATTCTAAGTCCCATTCGTACTTTAGGGGACGTCGTTTGGCAGCTGCAGACTCGCTTTTTTCGCGGGTTTTTAAAGCTTTCCTAAAGTTATCCCTAAGTCGCTTCCATTTATTTATACACTGCTGAACTGAAAAGATACAAAACAGACATTAATTTATTGGCTACTTCACAGACGTGATAAGTAGGTATCGGCATCTACCTAATAGCAAAAATGGTAACTAAAAGTAAATAGATTTAGATTTATTACAAGCTTTTACTATCAACGCACAACCTGTTAACATTGATTCAGTACATGACATGATTCTGGAGCCCCAGAGTCGAAAATTTTCATCGTTTTTAAAAAAAAAACAGGTGTTCCTTGGCTGCGTAGGTTTTGTAACAGCAGATTTTTTTTCAATCATGTAGTTACAGAATCTATTGTAACAGGTTGTGCGTCGATGTCCCTGCATTTACAAAAAGTTAAAATAAATAAATATTCTTACTTACTTGAAATTCCCATTTCGAGACTTATTTCGTCCCATGCGTTTTGTTTGCTGTGTTTGTCGCTGTATTTACGCGAATTAACGTTGTAAAGACATTCATGATTTTTTACTAAAGAAATAAGCTTTTCATCGATATCCATTACTTAGATTTGAGAATATTGTTGACGTCAGTCAAGTTCACAATTTACAACGTGAATGACTCAAACAAAATGGCGGCCGGTCTGCGATGCGCGGGAAGAGCCGACGGCATCCGAGCGAATCCGATCGAAAGCCGCGGCAGCCGGGGGCACGCGCCGCAGGTACAGGCCCGCTGCTACCGACCGACTGTATTCCGCAGAATGTGCGGTGGAACGCGTAGCGCAGATTCACGTCATGCAAATAATTATGAACTTTAAACAATGAGTAGACGATTTAATTTCCTTTATTGCTTAAAATTCGCGCCGGTCGGTTAATAGTTTGTTAGGTTAGTTTTGTGTTAAGTGAGGTCTGAATACACAAGTGAATTGCGAATTTGCGCTATTCAAATTGTAAATGAATAAGTATCTACTTACTACTTACAGAGGAACTAAATTAGATTACGTAGCCCGCTATGCCCGCGGTGTGGCCTGCGCTTTAGGAAGTAAGTGCCTAAATAATATGCCACAGACGAATAAATAACAGGGATCCATTTCAAGTTGACACAGCACTTTGTGATTCCACCGTGACATAGACCATAGTAAAAGCAAACTTTTACTATGCATACACAGAATTTAATCTAATATGAGTAAGTATATGACTGACATAGATCTATTTATGACTAAGTACCTACTTCACCTTTACCTACAGCACCCTAATTGTGTACATAACACAATATCAATCAGAATATTTTGAAGGATATTGCTAATCCATTGCTTCATAATAAGTTCGAAAAAATTGTCTGCTCAACAAAGTAAATTTTATAACGCAATGTATGTTGTTGATCTGTCAAAATGAAAGCCATTCCTACTATTACTATTATTAGTGTGTTACGCAATTATTGCTGAGGTATCGAGGTCGACTCATCCTTTGGCCAAACCAACCAAACCAAACCAAACCGCTTGCACGACTAAATCCTTAGAAGTTTCTATTTAGTCGAGTGGAGTACAATATTCATACAGAAAAAAGTAAAAAAAATCCGTTATTTTATTAGTCAACTAGCTGCGCCCCGCGGATTCACCCGCATAAGTTTTCGAAAATCGGGATAAAAAGTATCCTATGTCATGCTCTACCCATGTGCCAAATTTCATCCAAATCCGTACCTAACAAACATACAAAAAATCAAATCTTTTCTCTTTCAAATATTAGTTTAGAAGAAAATGTGATTATGATTCAACAACGTATAGCTCACGTTCTTTATACGGATGAGTATCACAATAATTTAATAAGCAAAGACATTAAATTATGTCAATAACTTAATGAACAACATTGCTCAAAAGTAAGACCTTTCATTTCTCGAAACAGTCTCGAAAAATCGGAACCTCTATCGTTCGGTTCCATGGTGTAATGGTTAGCACTCTGGACTTTGAATCCAGCGATCCGAGTTCAAATCTCGGTGGAACCTGTCTCTTTTTGTAGATTGTTTTCAATGTTGTTCGACAAGCAATAACGGAGCGAGAATTCAATGAATGGTTTGTAAACAATGCTGTAACGAATCGTTTAAAAACAAAGTTGATGTGGATAGTTAGAAGTGCGCATTGGATCAGAAGGCCAATTCTCGTAATTTAAAACGTTCAAAATCTAGTCGCAGTCTCATTTCGGCGACAAACAAATGTCAAAATGTAGGGAAATTATGAGTATTTTTGACAGATTGAGACAGATCAGACTGAACGTTCTTAAAATTACGAGAATTGCCCATCTTATATCAAAACATTGATTCAAGTAGCAATGGTTTTCAATCATGCAAGAATATTTCACTGAATTTTCTATACCTACATATTGTCGAGTCGATGGTAAATATATGTAAATGTATTATGTTAAATGAGTTGGGCCCAGTAGGTGGCCCATTTTCTATACTATCGTCTATGTAATGTAATGTAATGTCGATAATCGAGTGTCGAATCGTGACTGCTCGATAAACGAGTAGAATTTAGTAACAAAATACGTCGTAATAAATTAGCAGTTCTCATCCTGTTTTCGTATAAGTAGGCAATTTGTTAGAAGTCTGGGTTTTTCCAGCAATAACTTTGAAATTGCACAAAATAGCCGATGAGTACTTTTTCTAGCAATTTCCAAGTTGGTTTTCCTTTATTATTGTAATCATGGTCTTTGGTAGTTGGTATTATTATTAATGTCTTCGTTGTTTATAAAAACCTAACTGCTTAAGCTGCCTTGGGGAAGGCCTATGTCCATCAGTGGACGTCATTCGGCTGAAAATAGTAAATATTGGTGAAAACATTTATTGGAACGAAGTTCCTTATCGCGCGTTGCGAAAGGAGGCTAGACGGAAAAAATTAAGACCAAAAGTTGGAACGACACTTTGCTATAGTTGTAAGCCGTGCGGCGGCGTGCGCATATTTCTCTGTCTCTCTCTCTTATAGAAAGCAAGCCAGTTATACTTCGTTCCATCCGGGTGTCCCTTGACACCTCTCAAGTTTTTACTCTTAGACTAGCTTCTGCCATACAATTTCTTGTTACTCCGACCCACCTCGTTGCATCGCATCGCCTGCCCGTGCTTCTCCGTTTTCGCTCGCCGTTTTTTGTTTACCCTCGGCTCCTAAGGGTCTTAGCGTGAGCCTAGTAGCCTATAGCCTCTCTCAAGACTTAGGCTATCAAATTGAAAAATCCGACTGGTAGTTCCAGAGATTAATGCGTTCATACAAACAAAAAAAACTCTTCAGCATAATAAATTCTTCTTCATATGTATTATGTAGTATAGATTCGAGGTCTGAATCGCATTAGAATTCCCACTATCCAAGGACTATGCAAGAAAAAACTAACCTAGGTACTGTAGAGGCTTGTCTGCCGAAGAAGACCTCATATGATGCAGGCCGGCTATATTTTAGCGCGGGTTACCTTCGAACGTTCAAGCTAGTGTCAATTATTTTATATTAGGAGTTGTAATTTAGACGGAAATATGTAAAGACGTGCTTATAATATAATCACAAGGAGTCGTACCGTTGTTTGATTCCTCCCGTTACCTCAGAGGGCTCTTCTAGACATACCGAATGGCTATTAGCGACTATGGAATGTAACTTTTTGCGCATGTCTAGTCCACACACTCGACAGTCTTCATTAGGCGTTCGATATCGATTTGTACCGTTAGTGTTACCTCTCCATTAGCCAAAAGGTAGGTAGGTAACCACAAAAATCGATATCTAAACATGCGACGAGGTCTCTAAGCGAGAAGGTAAAAAGTCAATACAATACGTAATTGCTTGGCTACGATTAAAAATGATTTTCATTTCAAGTTTTATTGTAGTATGTAGTACGTCGTAGTCTTAATGAATCGTCGTAGTCAAAGGAATGCAAACCCGAGGCAGATACTGGTAGGATCACCATGTATTGTGAGAGGCGAGTGGAATGAAAGACGAGTTGAGATGCACTGAATATATTTAGGATAAAGAAGATTAATATTTATTAATACATATTTTTTTTTATTAATATTTTTTTATGGTGTAATATTTTATTGAAAAATCCATCAGGAAATAAAATATGGATAATATCTATGTAGAGTCTTAAAGTGTTAGCGGATTTAGGATGTAATGTCAAAATATTGCGTAATAATAAGGAAGATATTGTACACAAAAATCGTACAAAGCTTTCGTCGTAAGTTATAAATAATTAGGTACCTACGTTGCTATTGAAGTAAAAACAAAAACAAAAACCCCCGCATTATGATTTTTATATTTCATGTAGTGTTTACTGTGTTTTGTACTTACCTTTGTACCTAGTATACAGATTGCAATCATTGACGTGATGTGCATACAGGCAGATACACATAAAAAAAAAAACATTTAAAACTAGTTGTAAGTACCTACAAATGTATTTTTTTCTCAGGGTGGAAGGTGTCCACTATTGCGTATATTAATCATGTTTATCCTAAATATTCAGTGCATCTCAAGTCAACTCGTCTTTCATTCCACTCGCGTCACAATACATTATAATATTGCGTATCACAATTTATTGAAATGTTTTCTTATAACGAAATCAATTTGTTTTGATCATTTTGATTCATTTGATCATTGATCAATTTGTTTTGTGATTTGAGTGTTTTGATGGCCTTTGTACCCACTCTTTTTTCTTGTCGTAAAAACTACGGTTGATTCGCCGTGTAGGCACGGTCGTGTTCTAAGGAAGTTTGTTGACGACACGGCGCGGCGGTACTACGCGCTGTTGTCGTCATCGTATACCATGGAACCGTGTCATATACAAGGTCACACAATTTTTCTACAGCGCGGTTAACACGCCGTACCGTGAAGAAACAGTACCGACAGTACCGTATACAAAGGGCCTTATTTTATAACTACGCATTTACACAAGTTAGTCATGAATTTATTACTTACCTATGATTAGTAAACAAATTAAAAACAGTAGGTATCTAATCTAGGTAGAAAAACAAATAACGCAAATACGGAAATGTCTACTTTAAATCAAATAACAGTGCATACGATGAATATTTGATACTACGAGTATAACAAAATGCGCAGTAACTATACAGGGTGGTAGGGACATCGACGCGTAAACTGTAACCATGAATTCAGCATATGATTTTAGACCCCCTAATGTCCGACGAAATATTTCAAAACATTCCCAACGCGTTGAAATTAATAAAAAAAAATGCTTTCCCATTTTGACTGCGTAGGTAAGGTAAAAGACGATTTTTTTTACACAAGGTGGTCTAGAATCATGTGCTGAATTCATGGTTACAGTTTGTGCGTCAATGTCTCCACCTGTATTAATATGTCTGTATGTTTGTTGATGAATTGCATCAATGTTAGCATGCCAAAATGGTAGAATGTACAAGGATTCTTTCATAATTATTATTGTAACCACCTTATTGTAAATACCTACATTGTGAGCAAATAAATGAATATTCTATTCTATTCTACGATTTTTATATTTAAATCAAACAAGTCAGCCAAAATTGCTAATTGATGTTGGTCATTAAATTCAATGCGGTTGACAGTTACATATAGCATGGCAATCGGCCAATCAGTGCTTTTCTATCGAGACACACCTTACACACGTCTTTGTAAGTCAAGACATGACTTGTTGTAGTGATAGAACCATAAGATTATTTATAAAACAACTTAATTCCAAAACTTCTTTTCATTGTTGCATGGACTATTTTCATCAAAATCAATATCAAAAGTCATTTTTATTCAAACTAGGCTGAGAATCAGCACTTTTTGAACTTTAAAATTACATAAGATAGTCCCCCCAAAATGCCTCCTCTTTACTACTTCCTAGCGCTTTAGCTGGGAAGAAGTGGCGCAACAAACTCCCCAGCAGCATAGCTGAGTTAGAAGAATAATCTTTTATTGAACCAGGAGTTGCGTTAAGCTCATGTTCAGCAAAGAAGTTCTCTACTAAATATGATCATTCAGATTCCGTAGTTAATTATTTTCAGGAGTGAAACCGTTCTTTCAACTTATTGTACGTTTCCGGCCGTGCCGGTATGCCTTTCAAGTTTATCTTGGACACTTCCAACTCAGTGGCTTTCAATAGTTTTATCACCACGTTCAGGGGTTCAGGGATATTCAAAGAAGATTTCGCTTCATTAATTTGTATTTCAACACGTGCGGCTCCGGTGGCGGGCTCGCAGCGTTAAAGATTGAAATAGAACTGCACTTCCGAGTGAACGTCAATCGGTTCACTATACTCTAAAACTGCTTCTCCTATGTTTTGTTGTTTATTTGTGTGCTTACGTGGCACTCGAATAAAACTAAAAAGAATAGCCAGTCCTATTTCGGTGGGCTTGGTATGGCCAGACAAATAAAAAGTGAATAGGTAAAAAAACTGTGCAGATTTTCCAGTCCTTGACAAATGTGGTCTTGTAGTCTATTATTATGGCTATTATGGCATGGACCCTTCAGGACTGCTCGTTTATTAAAGGCATCATCATTATCAGGTGTTTTGCTACTGTCCAGAATCTGTTACATGGCCCTGCATTGTTAGACTCACAGAAAATCCTAATAATAACATAGGTATGTTTGGACTTTAAAATTTAAAGAGAACATGACCTGACCTGAGCTTGATTTGGCATTTCTTCTCAGGGATCAGTCAGGTAGGAAATGCCGGCGCAAACTAGTTTTAAAATATTGACCAACAAAATATTGACGTGCCTAAGTGTCTTAATAGATCTACTTACAGCAGTGCGAATGTGCGATTCTGTTACCAACTCACAGTGGCGTGCACACAGTTTTAAGACAGGGTAGGCAGAAAATTGTACTCACCAAAAATACTACACGTTGGTTTTGGTTCGTCGTCTTGTCGATTGATGATGTAGGTAATTGCCAAATGCCAACTCAAATGTCCATAGATTGACTGATTTTATAGACATATCAATTTACTTATATTCGAAGTGGCCTTTCGGCGCGTTTGTTTGATGTTTGGTAATGTTTGTGTGATTTGCAAAATTTAAATAAAATCATTGAAAAGATGGTGGTGTGAGTATACTAAGTACCTTTAAAGGATTGTTTTATTTGTATATTAAATCTACACGCCTATCTTTCTGTAAGAATATCTGCAATATGGAATCGTAAAAGTTGGGAAGGCGTTTTATTTCCGTAAGAAGGTTTTTTTCTATTGAAATCGTGGAAAGATCTGTAAGTCGTTGCTGGCCTTGTGTATTTCTTAAGTAGGTGTGTATAAGTTTTAGCGACGAGAATGACCTTTCGGTTGAAGCACTGCTCGCGGGAACTGTAACAATTAATTTTGCCGAACGCAGTACTTCGGGAAAAACTGTATCTATGTTATTTTCGTAAAAATGTTCTATAATTTTGTAAATACTAAGGTTTTTGAATTCGGCAGATTTATAAACACATTTGAGCTATTGATAAGGCGGTCTAAGTTAAAGTCGTATAATTTATAAACATTTACGAATTGCGATACTAATTCAACCGGAAAATTGTCAATAAATTTATTGAAATTTTCGCATGAAAGTAGTCCAAAAAAATTTAACTCTTTCAGATTTTTATATCGGTCGCGACATTCGATGGATATATTGTCTATAATTTCAATAAAAATGCGCTTAAAATTGGTTTTCGCGTCCACAACATTACGTTTTTGTTTTGGCGACCCTGTGATTATTTTTACGCCTTCAAAAATTAATTCAAGATCTGAATGATTCCAAAAATGATTCAAAGTCCCTAATTTTTTTAATGCAATAAGCCACATCTGATGTCTTTTTTTGCATAATTTCGTAAAGCACATCAGTTTCTGCGAATATTTCGTTAAACACATGAAGTAAAAACTGGAATTGAAAGTCTTTTAAATTGTGTAACAAATACGAAACTTGACTTAATGTCTCACCATCCCAAGAGTCTTCGTTTTCAGCCATATCCTCAAATAAATCAACTAAATGTAAATAAGAATTGAAAATTACATTTACAGTACGCGAATTTGTAAGTCCATCGAGTGTCAACAAACGAAACAAAATAACCGATTACTGTGTATGCAACCTGTCAGCCAATGATATGAATCATATTGTTTTGTATTGAATTTACGATTGACTTTACCTTTTTTTTTATTAATTGCAAATCCGGTGTAGGACGACCTATCTCGATAACTTGTTTTTTTTTCACTAAAAGATAGTTTTGAAAACGCGTCATATTTTATTTTATCAATACACACACCATCTGAACAACTTTCACAGACAATATTATCCATTTTTCACTCTAATCACAATGTTAAAATCCTAAATATCTGATAGCGTAAGTCACAAACACAACACACATCAAACAATAATGGCTACTATTGACTATTGAAATTACGTAGTAAAAACGAAAATTAATACGACAAAAAAATGATGGCAATCTAACTATATAAAATTCAATGAAACAATGTTACTTCTTAAAATATTCGCATTGCATAGCAAACTTTCGTCGGAAATGTTCGGTTAGGATCGTAATTTTTCGTGTTAGCTTTAAAGAACAACTCGAACAAGACACTGGCTTTTCATGCAGTTGTGTGCGTGATTTTTGTCATTGTGTGTCAGCAAAGCCCACGTAGCTATAGGAACGCACACACATAAAAATACGCATGACCACGAGTTTCCACGGAGCACACATACAATATATTCAGAGACGAATAGTTTGTGTCTTTGCCGTTGAAAAGGCGAGGTGGCGCTAGTGCAGTAAACTGTATCGATCTTAATGATAACACCGGCACTCGATAGGTGGAGCTGATTTATGATTTAAGATTTTTATGTTGTTTTGTTTATTGATAAAATAATATTAGATCTATTATCAGAACTAGGGTAGGCAGTGTCTTTCTGTCTTTATGGAACGCACGCCACTGCCAACTCACCGTGAAAACTTAAGTGAAGTGAGCGTGGAGTGAGCTGTCGTTCCAATTAATACTAGGGATTGACACTATTGACAGCTCACTCTAAGCTCACTTCACTTAACTTTTCACGGTGAGATTTTTACAGAATCGATCAGCAGAAATATACATTTCATTTCGTTACTGTAATAAGCACTAGTTTAATGTTTTCGAAAGTTTTAATTTCTTGATTTTTATATTACTTACTCTGAGTCCATTTCGCAATCATTCTATTGAAATGAAACATCGCTTTCGATTGCCAGACAGTGAAAGCTTTAAACTGAAACTAAGTTGAACAAGTTTATCATAAATTGATAACTCACTCCGAACAGCCGATCGATTCTGTAAAAATCTCACCGTGAAAAGTTAGGTGAAGTGAGCTGGGAGTGAGCTGCTTCATTGCATTTTTTTACCGTAACCGTCAAACTCATAATAACCGGGCATAATAAAAGGGCAGACAACTGGGTCGCAGCTTGCGTCCATAAATAAAACCTGTTACCATGAAAGAAAAGAGAGCAAGGAACTCTACGGCAAATAACACGCGTGTAATACTTCATACTCGTCTCAAGGGTAAAGCTTTTAAAATTATGAATAGTAAATAATTATATGAATAATATCATTTGTTACGAAACTACAGGAGAAGAAATGTGAATGAATATTGAAAGTGTGAAGAATTTATGACAGAAAATAAACAAGTAACACGACCGTTACAGTCCATGACAGTAGAATGATGATTGATATTTGCACGATCAGCTGCTGATGCCGATTTCTAGTAGTACTAGAAATTGGATAGAGCAGCTGACAAGTGACGTTATAAAGATACCTACCGTCTTTTGACAGCTGCTCTCTCCGATTCTTAGTACTACCGTGCAAATATCAATCATCATTGTACTATCATGGACTACAATTTACGCTCATAAATCGCTAATTTTCAGCCCAATGCAGGTAAGTGAGTTAAGACTTGATATGTAGTCTTAGCAATAGTGAATTCTGAAGAACTAAGTGCCAATGCAGTAGGTTTCGTTAGTTGGTGATAATAGAATATTTCCAGTAGCAAGTGTCGCAGATAACGTAATCCTATACTTAAGTGCTGTTTATTGTTGCAATTAAATCCTTTATCTTACAGGATTGTTAATAGCTACTGTATTTACTGCAGTACAATAAATAATACTAAACATCGTCTTATAAAAACAAAAAAAAAATCCTAATGCAAATGTTGTTTTTTTTTTTAATTATAATTTGGTATCGTATGGAAAATTTATGGTTGATTATATTTTGTGAAATTTTGAGATGCTAGTTGTTTTTCTAATGTCTACCACCACTGACCACAATACCGTGAAGTCCTTAGTTTTAAATCACCGCTACGGCGCAAACCAGCAAAAAAATGGAAAAATAAAAAAAGGCAATTTACCATATACCTAACAATCTATACAATAGACTTCCTGAAAGTATAATGAAGTCTAGCAGCCAAGAATTGTGTAATATCAGTTTTTTGGCAAAATACTAAATCTGACTATATTGAGAAAATCGTAAATAATAGGTATATGTACTTTGATAAGGTAAAATGCTTATTGCCAGCAACTTATATAATTATATACCAATAAATATTACCTACTTCTCATATCAATATAATTATTAAATTTTGGCAAGCTTCTAAACGATAAAATGTTTGATGCCAGGTAAATTCTTGGAGTTAAATCGTCAACCCGTGGGCGTTTTGCCAAATATACTGACTTTGAGCTTCAAAGTGAAACAGAAATTAGGTTTAGACGATTTGCAGACAAGCGTAAATAAGAATATCTTGAAGCCTAACATAATCATGTTGGTACTGGCGTTTTCAATAAGATCGCAGCGAGGATGATTCACTCAAACTTTCTTAAGGCATGGCTAAAGAATTGAAACAAAACATACAACAAACACTCGTAACTAATGATACAAATGGTGCGTGACTGAGTTTTAAGGAAGACATTCGATCAGATGAAGTGCAGTTCAGCTCGGTGAAACATGAATCGATCTTATTAGAAGAATATTTTGCAACAACAGTAGCCTTTACTACTAAAATAAATATGTATACTGCTAATGCTTTAGTAAAATGAGCGAAACTGACTACTTTACTGACACTATTCTATGAGAAGTTATGAAATCCACACAATCAAGAGTTAGTAGGTACACATGAATAACATTTTCATTCTTATTTACGACTTTATGCTTCACACCACTTACGATTTACGTTTAATCCAGGCTATAGTGTATTGGTACAGACATCTGCAAGGAAACAGACGTAAATTGATATTTATTATACCTTTCATAGTGGTATTTGAATCATCTTTGGAGTGCGTAGGAGCAATTCATATAACAATATTATTGATATGTTTATAGACTTGAAGAGTATGTTTAGTCTGAATTACGTGACCAGACTTCGAGAAACATATTATTGAAGTGACTGCATTGAAAGACCCTACACTATCTATGTAGGATATGAATCAATAGTTAAGTAGAGATAACACCGAAGCGATTGTTCGAAAACTAGTTGATTATGCGGAAAATCACACAATAGTCGATAGGTTAAGGTCGTCGAGTCAAGAGCAAGATTTGTGTTTTTGTTGCAACTTCAGTTCTTTTCCTGATGATGTAAACGAAACTGTAGGACACGAACAGTGAGTGTGTTACTAGACAGAATAGGATTCGGACAAAGATACTGTTACTAAAAGTAGGCCGTTTGTAGGAATACATATTTCATCATAATATATCTCTTTCCAGAGCCGTGTCAAATGGTTGAGCAGCAGCATCTCCAAAATAAAAGAGAATCATTCATACGTTTGGCAAATATTGTACACAAATATAACGTCCAGTTTGACATAGTTATATCCTCAGAGGCATAGACCGCATGTCGGTCGTGTGATCGTGTCGTGACGTCACTTATCGTATTAGTTAGTTTCTGGGTCAGATTTAACTCGGAATCAAATCATGATATCGGATAATGATACGACCATAAGGTTTCTATAGAATAAGCTTTTCATACTTCAATCGACTTTATAGGGAACATGCTGTTTGTGAAAGTTACGTGGAGCATACTGAACAAGATCAGACCCAAAAACTGGAATCCATGTAAGAAATGGACAATATGTAAGAAATGGAAATAGGACTTGTTGCAGTGAACCAATTATAAGACCTAGAAGGACTCCAAAGACGCTATGATGCAGAAAACGTATCTTTTTTTTAAAACTGTCAATCAAAAACTTGTCAGTCAGAAATCGAATCCTCGGTCTCACTTCGGTTTTGTGAATGAACTAGACGTCACCTTGAATTAATTGGTTCAATAGAAGAGGAGCCAATGATTATATTATTCAATTCTACATGAATTGAATAATATATTTTGGATACATTGGATCCTCTGCTGAATGTAAAATGTGAATTCAAAGTCCACCAGTTAACCAGTCTTTCTCCTAATATAAGATATGTATTGCGTTGTACTGTAACTCCACTAGCTTTCTTACTAGCTACTTATCTAACTACAAGCGAAGTTGCGGTCGAAGACATAGGCTCAAATATACATACTTCTGATGTAAAAACTGTAATACAACAAACTATTTTTGTACCGAGAGTTGGATGTTTTCCTCGAGGTCACGCGTGGTGTTAACGTAATGAGCTTATAGATCACTCACATTGTGCATGATAGTACTAACAACCCTACTCGTATGAAAACCATACAAGTGACTAATTGTTCAACAAATTGTCAGCTGATGTATGACTTGGTAAAAACTTGAGCAAATACTTAGGTCAAGCAACTGTAGGGTTTTTTAGTCTAGTAGAGGCCCGACAATGGTCGTAGACGGAATAGTAGAATCATCATGAGCCGTAGGGATTCAGTTTGGATTTAATACTACAAGAAGAAAAAGTTTTGATTTGATCAAGAAATCCAAATACCCGGATTTAGGTGTAAAAATAGATCACGTGATCGAACTTGGTTAGTCCGCTGAAAAGGTTTGTTTAAAAGACAATTCCATGTTCGGATTGGCAGTGGTTCGAGAGATTGCGTTTTAACCAAACGATTAACTAGAATAACGTTTCATGATTGATTCCTTAAAACAAAGCATTTTAATGCCAATTAACTACGCTGTTGCATGTGCAAAACAACTAATATCGTCAAAACGCTTTCTAACAGCAAATGTACCATAATCAAGTGCAGTCAGTGGAAAATTAACGTAGTTATCACCCGGAGCATTCATGGCAATGAGACCACGTAACCACATTACCGTATTATTGGTAAATGGTCGCGATAAGGCGAGAAAATCAAACAATGTGTCATTTTCAGGACGGTATCGCACAGAATTTTAATAGGTGGATGATTCAGACTTGTTTTCCTCGGAACGCTATCAGTTTCGTGGGATTTCTCGGTATATTGAGATCCGCGAAGTTGAGAGGTTTATAATCATATTGTGATTGTCAACTTTATCAATTATATCGATTTTAATTTCTCGATAAGCTGCTGCAGCTTCGCGAACTATTAACAGAGTTATATATATTCTACCGATCATCCATTTAAAATTTTCTAATTTAAAATAACGGTATTGAATTCCAAACATGATTACATTTGAGCTGACTGGTATCCACAGTTACTTCAGGATATTAAAGAAAATTACAAGCTCAAGTGCCAATCTATCTTGGTTTAACACTCCTATTCTAATTAGTCACGCTACACATCAAAGGAAAGAACCACCTAAACTACCAGTAGTAAAACTACTCTAAAGACAAAACAATACTCTCGCTGCTCATTATTCAAAGCGAGTCTAAAGAGAGTTATACAAGGAACTGGTTCCTCTATGGTGCTCGGTAGCTACGGCCTTGTAGTCGCATGTTTACTTCGCAAAACTAACACCGGTATTTGTTTTGACGACCCTTTTAAGGGCATTTTTACAGTTTAAATAGAAGCATCTGATGTTATATTATCGTCATCTATCAAGTGTATACGGATTAAAGACTCAGATGGTTTACATAGTCAATCCATGGGAATACAAAATCAATCTGCCTAGCCTTTTCGGTCGGCTTCCAGTCTAACCGGATGCAACTGAATACCAGTATTTTTTTACATGGAGGGACGGCCTCCTCCACAACCCAGTTACTGGGTAACATGATACCCCGTGGTAAAACTGGTTGTCAGACTTTTGGGCTTCCGACGACCCGTAACGACTGTTAATTTATAGAAATACATAGCCACAAATAGCGGCAGAATTATTGATCGAATACCTAGTATTGTTATTATCAACGTTTATTGCGTGCACTAATGGTCCCATGAAGGATTTTATAGTCGCCTCTGAAATATCTCTAGACTGCAGCGACCTTCCCTTTCAAACTGAAGAAAATACACGTCATTCAAATAGTTCTTACCTTAGCAATAAGTTTTCCATCATCTCCAATCAGGAATTCTTCCAGGCCAAAGACGAGGGGTGAAGCAGTTCCAAGATGGAATATCCTGGAGGACGTCCCTCTTGTTACTCTGAACTCGATGGTCTTTGCCATCAGTACACTCGTGATCATGTACACTGATTTCTTGCCTTCCAGATCTGGAACAAAGAGACACACAGGTATTTATTAGCTTTATGGAGATTATGTTTTGAGAAAGATAAAGGGTTTAAATGATGAACGGTGAAATTTATGGAGTTGGCAATTCTCGAAATAATAGGAAATATTAAGGTCATAGTCATATTTAGATTATACAAACAATTTGAACGGCTGTTCCGCTTCTGAAGCAGGTCATAATATTTAAGCTAAACTAATTAATGATAAGCGCAACCACGTCGCCAGTTTGTTAAGCTATTTTTTTCAACAACACCTCTGATAAAACTGCGCAAATAAGATAATACAATCAATAAGATTGATTTAGGATAAAGGTTGATAGACACGCCCTCCAAAATTAAAAATAACAAGAAGTATTTACTAAGTCTTAAATGGCGACTTTTGCATTTTCGTCCGGTCACCTATGCTAGCTCTTTGGACGACCTGACGATGAAGGTTGTTAACACGATAGTGTCTAAAGTCTATAAATTACCCATACCTTTGTTATTTTCAACGTCCAAGTAGATATTGTTAACGAGATCCTTGTCTTTGGGTACGGAAGTTCTGGAGAAGTTCACCATGATAACTCTAACTTTGTTCTTGATGGCTTCATCTTGGAGTGTGATCTGTAAATAAAATTACTGGTTAAGCATGGTTTTTGGGTAGTTAATATACACTGGCCTGCAAAACTAAGTATCACACTTTTAAAATTGGAATAACTTTTTAAGTACACAAGATATACTTTCGATATAAAAATATTTCGAAAGTATATCTTGTGTACCTACCTACTTAAAAAGTTCTCTCTTAAAAAGACTCGAAAAAGAGTTTAATTTTGTATATAAAAACGTATAGTCGAGAACCTTCTTTTAAGAAATGGCTGAATAGATCTTTAAAAACAAAAATAATCCTTTCCGAATTACAATTTTACCATTCATTTTTTTGTTTCTGTTTTCAATTTTTTTCTTGATCGATGAGTCTCGTTACAAAAGTTAAGTTAGACAACAGCACATTAATTTTATTTATCATGCCTCTTTCACCTAGAATGTGCTAAGATCATGACTTTTATTTATTTATTTATTTGATAACTATGGATAACTTACAGCTAAAACAAACAGAATAAAAAATTGTATGTGAGACTGACAGCCAATTAAAAGTCATCGCTTCTAAAAACAGATTGGAAAGAAAGAGTGTGAACAACACAACACAGCTACCTACTTAAAAAGAAAGAGAAAGAAAAAAAAAACAATATAACATTCAAGCTTAAACTAAATGTAAGAATAAAAGAATAAAAACCTGAACATACAAAATCTTAATTAAAAAAGCCAAGGCTCAGGCACTTCCTGGCCGAGGAGACACCCGTTAAGAAAGGATCAAAATCATGCTGTTTACACATGTCATTAAAGTTTCTACTTGCACGCACTGTAAATGAATTTTGCCTGTAGTTCGTAGAGGTAAATGGAACCCGCAACGGGGCGTTCCATCGCTTCGACCTTCCGGGAACGTTAAAATAAAATTTGGATAGAATATCGGAGTTATTAATAGAATTATTGAAAATTTTTAATAATGATATACAGTCAGAGATTGCTCGCCGATTAATTAGGGGTAATATATGATACTTCTTACAGAGGTCGTCTTTTCTAGAACTAGGCATCAGTATGCGTCGTACTGCAATAATGGCGGGTGTGACATTACGAACGGTCCAAAAGGTGAAGCGGAGGTACGAAGAGACTGGAAACCATCTGAGGAGACCTTGTAATGGCAGACCTAGGTGTACTAGTGCCCGAGAAGACCGTTATATTGTTTGCATTGTGTGGAGAAATCGCCATCTTAATGCAGTTGAAGTCCAGCAACAGCTTCTTCAGACGCCAAGGGACTACTTTAGTGACAGTACAGTGAGAATAAGACTTGCTGAAGCAAATCTGAAACCCCGAAGAACAGCGAGTGGCCCCAAACTCGAGAGAGATCATCGAGTAGCGAGACTGCGATACGCCCGTGAACACATACAGTGGAATAAAGATGAGTGGTCAAGAATTTTGTTTACAGATGAGTCGCGATTTTCACTTCACACTTCTGATGGAAGGCGAAGTGTCTACAGGCGGCCTATTGAGCGATACCTTCAAGACTGCTTCTCAGAAAGAGTCCAGTGGAGGCAGTGCACATGTATGGGCTGGGTATCTTCAGAAGGTCGCACAGAGTTAGTGGCCATAGAATATGGCACTCTGACTGGGGAAAGATATGCCCAAGAGATTCTCAACGAGTATGCAGGGCCATATTTAGCAAATATGGGTGAAGGATCGATGCTGATGCATGATAATGCTCGGCCACACACGGCTCAGGTCGTTCGTGCAAGAGTATATGCAGGAGGTTGGTATCAGCGTGATGGATTGGCCATCAAGAAGTCCTGATATCAACCCGATTGAGCACGCCTGTGATGAGCTAGGGAGGCTAGTCAGAAGCCGCTGCGCAGACCACCGCCTACCATCCTCAGGGCACTAAAACAGGCCCTGATTGAAGAATGGGAGAATATTCCCCAACATCGGCTTCGAAACCTCGTGTTCAGTATGCCAAACCGGCTCGAAGCTGTAGTCAGAGCCCGAGGAGGCAATACCAGTTATTAAAAATTAAATAACATGAAACATACTTATAAATGTTAATTGAGTTTTTGACACTAAGCTAAAAATGGCTATTTTTATTGTTTTATATCTTTTTCTTAAGTTGAAAATGTTACTAATGTATAGTTTACCAGTTTCAATGAAAGCTGATGAAATTTGCTACAAAACGTTTTTTATTTTAAATCTATACTTCTATAGTTTAGAAAAAATTGAAATTTTAGAACTGCAGTACTTAGTTTTGCAGGCTAGTGTAGTTATAATCGTTGGTATGAGCTATGGGAGAACAATGGATAAGGACACCGCAGATATGAGCGAACCGATTACAGTGATTGGGTCATTCAGTCTCCCATAAAGTCTGTCCTGTGTTTTTATGATCTGTGGTCTGTCCCATTTGTAGACTAGTTTAGCAGCCTTTATTTTCATATTATGTTACTTTCTCCACCTTTCTGTTTATTGATACTGTTACTTATATTGCGAAAATCTTCAGAAATAAGAGCCCTGAATCAAAGGAACAGACTTTCGAGAATTCCTGAAGAGTAAATTGTATTTATTACGCACGTGTTTTTTATCTAAACTTTCCAAGTGTTTCCAGTGTTTTGGATGTATGTATCTTTGTGTATTCTCGTTTCGGTTACTAAAGTGTGAATTACAATGATTCTCGCTTGTCTTAAGTATTATGTAACAGGCCATTGACCGATGCGACAGCAGTATAACAGTTTTTTTTTTCATCAAGTCTGGTGGGATCAAGGAACGGAATTTATTTCATATCTTGGTTCGTATCGTGAATACGTGAGCGAATGAAACAGAAACACTTGAACTAAATAAAAACTGCTCAGTGCTAATTAAGGATTTTATAGCTCACTGCCTGGAATTGCAAATAAATACGTGGACTTACGGGAATTTCCAAGCAAAGGAGTTTACTAAAATAATGCTCGATACAGATACTTTTCGGAAGCAGGAAGAATAAAGCGTTTTTGTGGACATTGGACTTATTTCAAAGTTTGTTACGTATATATAACCATATCGGATGATATGAATCACTCACGACACAATTTAAACCGATAACGGTTGAAATGCAAACGCAATGCAGATAAGATTAAAAGATATTTTTGTTTGAAAGGCTTTAGATAATACACTGTAAGACTCTGAATAATGGTAAAACGCAGGTTTTTGTCACAGTCGGTAACAACAAGAGATAGTGGAAGTTCTAATTTGTTTAGGATTTGATACGAATTCTTGCCCTAGTAAGAATTTGCAAGACTGAAGTAAAAATTGATGAAGCTCTTCCTCTAAAAATAAATACCTATTATTAACAGATAAGCCTATTTCCTGTAATTTTCTACATTGACGACATGATGATTAAATTATCAACCCACGCATAACCAGTTTGCATCTATGCTGAGTGAGTAGAAACAAGCGAGATCTACCAACCGTCCAACAGATACCTACAAAAAGTGGTGTAAAAAAGTATTCGCAACTTTTTTTTATAACTACTGTGTTCTGACTTAACATGCTATTAAACTAAACAGCAACACTCTATTATTTCTCTCTTTGGCAAGAGTAGCAAGGCCTTTAAAATATGCTATGCTAATGCCTTGGTAAAATGTTTGATTCACCAACATTAGGTAGCAGACCTTAGATGTTCTGAGGTTTATATATAAGGCGTTTTTGTTGGACCTAACAGCTACATTTACGGGAAACTCAAATTATCTGCTGTGGAAATAACAATTACGGCTGACTAAACTCACGTACGCACTTGCAAAATTGCACAACCGTTCTGCGTCGGACGGAATTAGGTCAGGACGATTGAATATCCAAACTGTTTTCTGGATTATGTTGTAGGAATATACATATTGTTAGGAATTAGAATGACCAACACGCAGTGCGCTGGCATAGTGAATCCTGGTCAATGCTTTTGTACTTCCTCATACAGTGATACAAAGAAGGATAGGAGCCCACTTGCCCTGCAGTGGGTCAATAATTGGCTTTCATAAACTTTCATTCTTCATTAATGTGCAGTTCGGGTTGGGATTATTAGATGAGTGATTTGTTGTGATTTTTTTCTTTCAAAGGGTTGAATCTTTAAGGGCCTTACTCTCGTTTAGTACCGTAATACGGTCACTTTATGAAGAATATTTCTCATTAACGGCTTGATTAAAAGATCTGTAAAAAATATATGTTTGCTATAGATTCATGAACAACATTTCTGTAGAAGGATTTTTTCGTATGGCTAATACTTTTGCCTTAAAAAAATATTTACCAACACGCTATTTTTTTCTGAAATTCGTTATTACTTCTAAACGGCTTTGATGTTTGGAAATATTTTTACACTGAAAAATCGATGGTTAGAGGTACTACAGATTTGTCTTAGCTTATGTAAATCAATTAACATTTGCAAAGGAAATGTCCCCACTTTGAGATCGAGCTTCAGAGGGGCTCTGCGCGGGCGCGGGCGGCAGTCGTGCGTTAGCATTGAGACGGGATGGCTGTGTCGCTCGCTGCTACGCTCCGGCTATCGACCGACTATGCGCGTCTGTCTGTGTTAGTGCAAATATTTACGAACGAATTGTATCAGTGTGCGTTTATTGACTAGCTCGCTGCAGATGGCCCATTTCTATTGTGCGCGTGGACGCTTACGAATACTTACGATAGTAAAATACAAGTAGTCATATCTAAACTAATATTAAAATGAGAAAAGATTGGATTTGATCAAAATAAAAGTCCAAGATGGCGGCTGCGAAAATTTTCAAGTTTTTCATCATGGGTGTCGTTTTCATATTTTTCGAGGGTGACAAAACCGATAGTGAGGTCAAAATAAAAATCCAAAATGGCGGCTGCAAAAATTTTCAAATATTTCATCATGGGTGTCGTTTTCATACTTTTCGAGGGTGATAAAGCCGATAGTGAGGTCAAAATAAAAATCCAATATGGCGGCTGCAAAAATTTTCAAATATTTCATCATGGGTATCGTTTTCATACTTTTCGAGGGTGATAAAGCCGATAGTGAGGTCAAAATAAAAATCCAAAATGGCGGCTGCAAAAATTTTCAAATATTTCATCATGGGTGTCGTTTTCATGCTTTTCGGGAGTGATAAAGCCGCTAGTGAGGTCAAAATAAAAATCTAAAATGGCGGCTGCGAAAATTTTCAAATATTTTATCATGGGTGTCGTTTTCATGCTTTTCGGGGGTGATAAAGCCGCTAGTGAGGTCAAAATAAAAATCTAAAATGGCGGCTGCGAAAATTTTCAAATATTTCATCATGGGTGTCGTTTTCATGCTTTTCGGGGGTGATAAAGCCGCTAGTGAGGTCAAAATAAAAATCCAAAATGGCGGCTGCGAAAATTTTCAAATTTTTCATCATGGGTGTCGTTTTTATGCTTTTCGGGGGTGATAAAGCCGCTAGTGAGGTCAAAATGAAAATCTAAGATGGCAGGTGCGAAAATTTTCAGAATTTTCGTCATGGGTGTCGTTTTCATGGTTTTTGAGGCTGCTGAAGCCGATAGTGAGGTCAAAATAAAAATCCAATATGGCGGCTGCAAAAATTTTCAAATATTTCATCATGGGTATCGTTTTCATACTTTTCGAGGGTGATAAAGCCGATAGTGAGGTCAAAATAAAAATCCAAAATGGCGGCCGCAAAAATTTTCAAATATTTCATCATGGGTGTCGTTTTCATGCTTTTCGGGAGTGATAAAGCCGCTAGTGAGGTCAAAATAAAAATCTAAAATGGCGGCTGCGAAAATTTTCAAATATTTTATCATGGGTGTCGTTTTCATGCTTTTCGGGGGTGATAAAGCCGCTAGTGAGGTCAAAATAAAAATCCAAAATGGCGGCTGCGAAAATTTTCAAATTTTTCATCATGGGTGTCGTTTTTATGCTTTTCGGGGGTGATAAAGCCGCTAGTGAGGTCAAAATGAAAATCTAAGATGGCAGGTGCGAAAATTTTCAGAATTTTCGTCATGGGTGTCGTTTTCATGCTTTTCGGGGGTGATAAAGCCGCTAGTGAGGTCAAAATAAAAATCCAAAATGGCGGCTGCGAAAATTTTCAAATTTTTCATCATGGGTGTCGTTTTCATGGTTTTTGAGGCTGCTGAAGCCAATAGTGAGGTCAAAATGAAAATCTAAGATGGCAGGTGCGAAAATTTTCAGAATTTTCGTCATGGGTGTCGTTTTTATGCTTTTCGGGGGTGTTAAAGCCGCTAGTGAGGTCAAAATAAAAATCCAAAATGACGGTTGCGAAAATTTTCAAATTTTTCATCATGGGTGTCGTTTTCATGGTTTTTGAGGCTGCTGAAGCCAATAGTGAGGTCAAAATGAAAATCTAAGATGGCGGGTGCGAAAATTTTCAGAATTTTCGTCATGGGTGTCGTTTTCATACTTTTCGAGGGTGATCAAGCCGATTGTGAGGTCAAAATAAAAATCCAAAATGGCGGCTACAACAATTTTCAGGTATTTCATCATGGGTGTCATTTTCATAGTTTTCGAGGGTACTACAGCCGATAGTGAGCTCACAATTTTTTTTTTTCAATCATACATAAGGAACTTCGAATAACCTAAGTTATTCCGATCAAACTAAAATTTACCAATTATTACTTGATTTTAGGTACACGATACTTATTTGACAATAATATATTTAGTGTGATGAGTTGCCAAATAAACAATGTTATTTATCACGAGACCGCATGAGTGAGTGAGTGAGTGAGTGACAGATAGATTGCAAAAACAATATCCTATACGGTTAAGACACAAGAAATGCGTTTCCGTGAATACTGTATCATTGTGTATTAAAATTCAATTGATTTAATACAGATAACTTATTATTGAAAGATTATCTATTTATCCAGTTCTTTATTTAGATATTTAAGAAGGAAAATTAGTTTTATATGTAACCAACACCTCAAATGATGACTGAATAATTAGTTACAACTAAAACTAGATTTTTGAAGCCGCCATTTTGGATTTTTATTTTGACCTCACTATTGGCTTTATCACTCTGGAAAACCACGAAAACGACACTTATGAAGCAAAATTCCAAATTTATTGCAGCCGCCATTTTGGATTTTCATTTTGACCTCACTATTGGCTTCAGCAAACTCAAAAACCACACCCATGATGAAAAATTTTAAAATTTTTGCAGTCGCCATTTTAGATTTTCATTTTGACCTCACTATTGGCTCCAGAACCCTCGAAAACCACGAAAACGACACCCATGACGAATATTTTGAAAAGTTTTGCAGCCGCCATCCTGGATTTTCATTTTGACTTTATAATCGGCTCCAGCACCCTCGAAAACCACGAAAATGACACCCGTGACGAAAATTTTGAAAATTTTCGCACCCGCCATCTTAGATTTTCATTTTGACCTCACTATTGGCTTCAGCAGCCTCGAAAACCACGAAAATGACACCCATGACGAAAATTTTGAAAATTTTCGCACCCGCCATCTTAGATTTTCATTTTGACCTCACTATTGGCTTCAGCAGCCTCAAAAACCATGAAAACGACACCCATGATGAAAAATTTGAAAATTTTTGCAGCCGCTATTTTAGATTTTCATTTTGACCTCACTATTGGCTCCAGCACCCTCGAAAACCATGAAAACGACACCCATGATGAAAAATTTGAACATTTTTGCAGCCGCCATTTTAGATTTTCATTTTGACTTTATAATCGGCTCCAGCACCCTCGAAAACCACGAAAATGACACCCGTGACGAAAATTTTGAAAATTTTCGCACCCGCCATCTTAGATTTTCATTTTGACCTCACTATTGGCTTCAGCAGCCTCGAAAACCACGAAAATGACACCCATGACGAAAATTTTGAAAATTTTCGCACCCGCCATCTTAGATTTTCATTTTGACCTCACTATTGGCTTCAGCAGCCTCGAAAACCACGAAAATGACACCCATGACGAAAATTTTGAAAATTTTCGCACCCGCCATCTTAGATTTTCATTTTGACCTCACTATTGGCTCCAGCACCCTCGAAAACCACGAAAACGACACCCATGACGAATATTTTGAAAAGTTTTGCAGCCGCCATCCTGGATTTTCATTTTGACTTTATAATCGGCTCCAGCACCCTCGAAAACCACGAAAATGACACCCGTGACGAAAATTTTGAAAATTTTCGCACCCGCCATCTTAGATTTTCATTTTGACCTCACTATTGGCTTCAGCAGCCTCGAAGACCACGAAAATGACACCCATGACGAAAATTTTGAAAATTTTCGCACCCGCCATCTTAGATTTTCATTTTGACCTCACTATTGGCTTCAGCAGCCTCAAAAACCATGAAAACGACACCCATGATGAAAAATTTGAAAATTTTTGCAGCCGCTATTTTAGATTTTCATTTTGACCTCACTATTGGCTCCAGCACCCTCGAAAACCATGAAAACGACACCCATGATGAAAAATTTGAAAATTTTTGCAGCCGCCATTTTAGATTTTCATTTTGACCTCACTATTGGCTCCAGCACCCTCGAAAACCACGAAAACGACACCCATGACGAATATTTTGAAAAGTTTTGCAGCCGCCATCTTGGATTTTCATTTTGACTTTATAATCGGCTCCAGCACCCTCGAAAACCACGAAAACGACACCCATGACGAATATTTTGAAAAGTTTTGCAGCCGCCATCTTGGATTTTCATTTGGACTTTATTATAATCGGCTCCAGCAGCCTCGAAAACCACGAAAATGACACCCATGACGAAAATTTTGAAAAGTTTTGTAGCCGCCATCCTGGATTTTCATTTTGACTTTATAATCGGCTCCAGCACCCTCGAAAACCACGAAAATGACACCCATGACGAGGTTTATCTACTAAACGGCCGTAGGTAATTATTTCAAGGTCACTGCCGAAACTATAACATCGTTCGATTGGCTACGGAACCCTAAAATGCTATTTAGGTACAGTGCTAGTTAGGTAGGTTTATTACTGATTTATAATAATTCAAATTGGTGAAACAGGATCACATTTTTTATAAAATCTCATTTTTATGTACATAATAAATAAGTACTAAGTTTTTAAGTACTTAATAAATCCTCCTACCTACAGTATGCAAATAAAATGTTATTTGATTCCTAAGAAAAGTTTTACCCCCGCAGGAACTAAGTTCTGATTTTAATAAAATCGAAATTTCTAAATGAAAAATGCTTAAAATATACGTAACATACGTATCAATCTATACAAAATATATCAGACTTGCAACCGCAATTCCCTTCTGGAATCGTTGGCAAAAATAGCGACCTGCGGGCGGCATGTCTGTGCCTCTGCATACTCTTTGATCGTCGTTTTAGTTCAGCGCGCCACCGCGCGCGTTTTACGTTTTCGGGTGTAGAGCGTTTAGCTCCGCCCACATGCACAAGGTCAGCGAGCCCTATATACACCTTAAATAAGATGGAAAATGGAATGGAATGTGTGATTCTCACACGGAGAACCAATTGATGTTTGAAAAGGCGTTTATTATGACCCGAATGCAATAGCAGCACTAATTGAGTTTACACTTGGCACAGATCAAAGTCACGTTTAGTACAAGCTGATGAGGCAAAAGATTCGTGTTTTAATTATTTGCATACAAACATGTATTTGTTAGATAGGGTGTAGTAGTACCTATTAGATAGCATAAAGTTTCCGTTGATGTTTGCAGGATAGACAAACAGGAGTGGGAATATGACCAGAAGTGAAGGAGACTATGTAGGAGTAAAAATAAACGAGCCTTTAGTGATGGCTGCAAATGAGAAGCTAGAAGTTTTGGGTTTTAGCAACAGCCGAAAATACGGATAGCCTAACGAAGACCGGCATCGGCAGAGTAAGATGAAGAACTGTGGATCAAGTACAGATGCGCAACTTGGAAGAATCCAGGAATTGGCAAAGGGGGATTTTCTTAGAGTAGATAGGTAAGAGGAACAGGGTGTAAAGTTCACCCTGCCTTCATAGAAAAGGGAGGGTCCTCCGACCAGATGGGTGTCGTGTTTGGTAAGCAACTTCCCGACGATTGATGCTTGCGCGATACAGGATTTTGTGTGACTTTAGTGTGATGCGTAGTCCGCATGTGGCGTTGTAGATGCAGCCACAGTAGAATGATTTGAAAAGCTGTACTGCGTATTATTAGTACAGCTTCTAAAGCCGTATTATGACATCGTAACAAAAATCTAATCAAAGTTTACGGGAGCGTTAAATTCAATACGCCGGGGACGTATTAAATTTTACGCTTGTGTGATATTCTTGATTACATGTAATATGGCTCGTTACATTATTTATATACTAGAAATACCCTGTGACCTCTAAATAAATGCCAAGGGTTCAGGGTATATTTAGCAGTATGGACATTTTTATAGGCTCAATTTGGAAAATGGAGCAAAGTTTTAATACATAATATAATAATAATTGGAAGAAGAATACATCCAAACTTAATGCTGTGCGACTAATGTGTTTGAAATTTTTTTGGGTGCGGCAGCTTTAGCTTCAAAACAAAAATAAGGTAAAGCTGTACGTAGGTTTATTTAATTTATTTATGGATTATCTACTAAACAAAGTCTAAATTGATAAGGAAAATATGAAGTGTACTGATAATAGTAATTCCCCAAATTGTTTACAACACTATCATTATCTTCATCTTCACTTGCCGGGAGGGAAGTACCTAAGCACATACTTAGACATGATAGTTCCAGTAATTATAATAATTGTGGCTACTTTAATAAAGTTGTCTAGATAGATACTATTAGCTAGATGGTTTTCGGTTCTTAATCCATTAATGATGAAGCTACAGTAATTAAAAAGTTGTTGATCTCGAGTTTCTGGGTAATAGAATAAAATACTTTTTATTATATACACCATATACAGATATAAATGTAGAAATTTTACATAGGATGACACAATGGGTGGTCTTGTGGCTAAAAGCCATCTTTTATAGACAACCTTTGGAGGGATTAATTAAAAAGGGGAAGGAGACACAATACTGTAGGTAGTGTGGCTTGCCTTTCAAAGGATTTATTCCTAAACTATGAATCAAACATATCTTCATAATCTCCAGTTTGTCAGTATGAAAGGATGAGGCAAAAAATTATGAATAAGAAAATACAAGAGAGATTGCTCATGATGAGCATGAGCTATACATTGTAAAGAAAGGATGAGATCAAAAAGAAAACAATAGTCACCAAGCCTTTGTAAATCCTTCACCTTAATGTTTTCCTCAATTCCCAAGCTTTATTTCCCTATAAGCAGTTGTTCTGTTCACACTAAACCACGGCAACTAAACTCTTCCTTACAAAACATGCTAATTAGCCTCTAAATATACCTAAAATAATCCGAATCTATTAACACCAAGCTAAACTTGTCCAAGTTATTAATATCTCTATATTAGCCGACTGGGTATAATTATTGCAGTGTAAATTATACTACAGCCCAGTAGGATAACAGGTTTAAACAAATGCAGCATAAAGTGACCTTCGTAATTAAACTAATGGATTATGCACAGCAGGCATTAGTTGAATGATTGCTGCATAATTTAACATTGATAATGTTGCAGTGTTCAATTGGTGCTGGCATGAAGCATAGGTACTCCTGGGATTTATTTTCTACTAGCTTTTGCCTGCGACTTCAGCCGCATAAAATTTCTTGCTCCACCCACCCACCACATCACCTGCCTGCGCTATTAGTTCAGTTTCCACGTTCTTTCTTACATTAGCTCGGTCCATATGAGTCCTAGGGGATGTTACATAGCCTATAGCCTACCTCAAGAATTGGGCTACCAAATGCAAAAAGATTTTTTCAAATCTGACTGGTAGTTCCAGAGATTAGAGGCATTCAAACAAACACACTATCATTCAACTTTATTATTGATTGATTGTAGAGGTAGGCCATAAATATATAATTGTTACTATAAAACACTGGCCAAATAGAGAGCTGTTTTAATGTGAGCATGTAAGGTGTAGAAAACTGACTCATTTATTGAGCAACACATCCAGAAAATATGTAAATTCAAAATGCTAATGCTGCATTAGAATTCAGCCTTCATTAAGAGGTTGGATGTTCTTGTGATATAAATATAGGACAATAATTTAATTCATAAATAATATGACTACCAACTAGCATTTAAGTAAATGCGTATTTTTGCCCTAAAAACAGGACATGGACACACCAAGGTCAGATATGGGTCAGATCTGTGGGTGTGGAACACTACGCTAAAATTTTGTAAGACAAAAGAAAGGTCCTTGATTTATCTACAGTACTAACCTTTACGCTTTCATGCGGGAACTTGAAATCCTCCTCTTGAAAGTTGCCTTCCTCCAGCCATTCCACAAATTCGGAGTTTGATTTCTCTTTATTTACATTCTTCACCAACTCGCCGAGCGGTGTAAACCTTTTACCGTTTGTTTCCTTCTCATTTGGAACGAACAGAGATGTAACTTTATACAAATCCGCTTCGGTAATATGAGGAATACACACCAACTGACTGCTGCCGATTTCGATCTCAATTTCGTCTCTGATAAACGGCCAAGCATCTTCCAACTTGAGTGACTTTAAGGTTTCCAAGCTAACATCTTTACGGATCTCATGAGAATACAGCGATTTCACAACTACTTTCAGTTTTTTCGGCATTGTAAATTATTTAAATTTCTACGTAATTTTCAATACAACACACAATGTACCTACGTGCTCAGGCAGTAACTGTCAAACAACGACTAACTTTTTTTCTCTTTTCCTACTGTACTGTATGTGCTAGTACCTCAGAAAGAGATAGATAGACATAATCAATACGAACGGATTGAACTAGAGAGACCGAGACAGCGACATCGGTGATACCATAGGCTTGTTAAAATTTTCCCTGTAACCTAATTTAATTTTTTGTGTATTTTCATAAATCCTAACTAAAGTTCCTTTCAATGTGCTTCAGTCTGTCGGCATTTCGCTGGCGGTCGCCTCTGCAGATTCTGCAGAATGAGCTGCAGTGATTTTATTTGATTAAATATGAACAACAAATAGCAATTAGCTACGCTTAAGCAATACTACAATTAGAAAAACATACCTACATAATGTAGCCCAATACCGAATGTAGATTACCATTAACAATTTGGACAAAGTATGGAGGGTATGTTCACTTGTTGCCTAGTCAAAGGTCAGGTCAGAAAGTCGGAGAGGAGAGTTATTATAAGTGTTATTATTCTAGGTTTTAAATTCTGGAAATCCCCAGTTGAAAATAGGCTATTATTAAGGCATCATCGTAACTACTGACAAACATTTCTATTTTTTTTTACCACTGGGAATTTCTCCTGTATCGTGGGTGAGTTTACAAACATTTAAATTCACATAGGTACGCAAACAGCCAGACCCGGAACAACTACTTGTAGGCCATACAAATATTTGTTTCGTGCGGGAATCGAACCCGCGACACGCAGCGCAGCAGTCAATCGCTTAACCACTGCGCCAACCGTGCCGTCAATTAAATTACCAAGAAACTCGATTACGAGTAAAACGCGGCATCACTTCAATACGTCACGTTGTTGTCACGCGTCCCTCACGCAACCACAGCTGTGTTTCGTGTCGGCTTGCATGCAGGATGCATGTATTAAAACGACGCTGACTCATCCAAGTCATAGTTTTCGCACGGCTAATCCGCGCCAATTTTTTTACATGGTCTGACGGACGCACAATGACGCAATTTCAAATTTGGCTAGCGCTGTGGGCCAGCAATACCACGAGACTTCCCCGAGAGATTTTGGTGAAATAGCGTGATCTATGAATTATTTATGAGGTTGTTCCGGCTAGCTAGCTAGTAGTCCAAAATATCGGCCAATGCCTACCGCCCTCTGCGGAGGCCCTCGTCAAATTACCTATTATAATAAGTATACGAAAAAAATGTTTTGATCATTATTTATCAGTTAATGTTCAAATTTTAGAATTGAAAGTTATATACAGATTTTTTACAACATAAATAGGAAACTGGGCCACGCCACCGGCCACATAGCAAGGATAGTTCACTTATTTTTTTTTGCATCTTGCAACATCTGCTATGAATACCCCATGTTGCTGCGAAATGCCGAGGATTTATTTTTTATTACATAGGAATATTATAAAATTAAAACAAATAAATTTTAATTACAAATTATAATACTCATAAGCTTAAAATTAAAAAAAATCATTAATAAATGAGACATCAAAAATTCTGTTGAGAGCCTGTAGAGATTTTCTCTAAATCTAAACTCAAGAATAACATGGAATGTGTTTAATAGTTAGAAAGAGCATTGAAAAATTAAATTATTATATTAACTGCATTGTTTATAAATATGTCCTTGTTTCTTTATAAAAGGCAAGAGTTTATTAAATTGCATGTTTGAAAACCTTAAATCTATTTTATAATAGGTACAATAATAAAGTGCTTTATTAAATTATAATTACAGCATTGCTTCTGAAGCTAAGCCTCTTTACAACACAAACTCCTTGCTTTCAAGTTGATAGCACACATTTAAAGGCAGAGCGTTTTTTTGAATGAGTCCTTGATTAATATTTTAGTTTTATAAATTATTATTTATGCCTAGATCGCTTTGGTAGAGAAAGACAAGTAGTCCATTTGGTACACCAACCCAATTTCCATTGAACATAGCATAAGCATATTCAGCCATTGTGGGTTGGTGGATGTCACATCTTTGATTTTTTGGTTCCAGGACATGCTAGTTTACTCACAATGTTTTCCTTCACTGTTTCATTGAACAAACTTTATCTTATTTACTGGTACTTATCATTCTTTCTTCAGTTCTCACCTGGTTTGAGTATTTTAGACTACTTTCTTTACCAATGTGAACTAGGCTTAAAATTTTAAATTTTTTGAGGCTGAATGTCATGAAACCATTTCAGTAAGGTACAAATGTATAGACATAGACAAGTTTTAGCACTTTCATATTAGACATGGGCGTTTTCGTATTTATTTGCTAACGGATATGTAACCGATATTCAGTTTTCATATCGATATCGAAAACCGTTTTCAGATATCGATATCAGTAGTACGATTTGCACAAGTAACTGAAACGAACGAAACGCAAACTAACGACAAACGCAAACTCACACTTTTAACGTTAATACATTGATTTAGATACTTTCGTTGTTTAAAGTTTAGTAACTAAATAAATAGAAACTAGACCTTATTGCTAGCGCATTAGGATATAGATATTACACACGCACTATTATTAACCAAATAACAAATCACTAGCCGAAGTTACGTAATATTCGCTTCATCACTTTTACGCCAGTAAAACATTGAATGGTAAGACAGAGACAAAGCGAATGAAAACCGTCGATGTCATATCGGCTCGTGATGTGAAGTTTGCGTTTTCGTAGTTCGTTTTCGTTGTTGCGATATGGACAGCTATGGATATGGATGAAACCATAGCTCGATGAAGTTTTTGTGAAAACGGTTATGTATATTTAGATATCGATATGGTATGATACTAAACACATATCCGATATAAGTTACGTTTTGATATATCGAACCCATGCCTATTTCATATCTTTTGTGCTCTATATCTTCATAATTCGTAACACCTTACTGAATACAATAATGTATAAGCATTACTTTTTGAGATTCTCTTTGATTTTTTCGGAACATGAAGTTCTTATTCAAGATTATGTATGTCAAAGATTGTCTATGACTTTCAGCCATACTAAATTCAGGTATACAACAAGTTTACATGGTTTAGGGTGAGATCACATTAGCCTTTGCATAGCTGCGCTGATGCACAGTGCTCCACTCAAGACAAATGATAGTGTGACATGCCCCTTATGTGTTCAAAAAGTAATTTTACTTCTTGACAACGCTTGGTGTGGTTGACTGGAAAACTGATGACGCTGACATTAAGTTTTCTATGTACTGTCCCAGGACTTGGTTTTCTGAGCGTAGTTTCAAGTTTTCTTCTTTAACTGAATCTACCCGTTGTGACAGATCTGTAATCAAATTGAGTTTTGTTTTAATATCAGTGAAATTACATTCAATATCAGTGAACTAGAAAACACAAGAGTAGGGGAAGGCCAAAGAAATGTTGGATGGACTGTGTGAATGATGATATGGTTAGAAAGGAGTTGACTACAGAGATGACGACTAATAGAGAAGTATGGAAGAAAGAAACATGTTGCACCAACCGACCCCAGATAAATTGGGACCAGGGCAGGAGAATGAATGAAGTTGAAAAGAAAAGGATGCCTGGAAGGATTTGGGGGAGACCTTTGCTCAGCAGTGGGACAGTGTAGGCTAATTACATAAAATCAGTGAAGTAAAATAAGATTATTTAACTATAACATGAGAACAATATTTTGGGAATCATCACTCTGTAGCTTAGCAATCAGTTCAAACTGATGATTCCTTGACAATAGGAACAAAACTGTGCCTAAAAACGATACAAAATTCTTTGTGTGAATCTAATCTAGCAGAAGATCTACTATAGATAATAATATTATATTTACCATCTAAAGTATTCTGTAGTTCCAAAACCTGTGATATTAATCGGGCTTTCTCTTCCTGTTCATCAATTCCGGAGTCTGGCTCGAAACTTGGCGGGCCATTGAGGCCAGGGCTTGAGGAACCACCAGTGTATGAACTCGGTAATGAGTCCATTGAACGACCATGATCCAAATGATTGTTTTCTATTTCGTCATTGATTATCACCTGTGGGTCGTCATCTGCTAAGGGAATATTGTCATCGTTACACTTCTGCATGATTGATGACATTAATTGGTTATCCAGTCGTTTCAAAATTATTGTACTCGTAGGAAATAGGGCGACAAATCGATTTTTCGTTTTGTTGTTTGATTGACGTGAGTACGTGACGTTTGTTTTGATATGTAATTAGAGTGCGTTTAGAAGGTGCGTAGTGTTTCTGAAAGTTTTTTCCAAACAAGAGATTCGTAAGTTTCTCGACAAATAAAAACAGCGCAATCCATATACTTACTAACAAAAAATATCGCTTTTTATTCGAATGTAATTTTATACTTAAAAATTGTATTGATTTCGTTATAATTTTATAGTGTGTAACTTTCTCTACAAATGATATGCTTCAACACGTTTAATTGATTCCTCAGGAGAGCTATAGAAATGATTAAAAACTGTCGATAATGTGAAAAATTATCATGAAATTTTCAGTAGTATATTATTAGTTACTCTAACACATCATTTAAATGCTAAAATGAATGTTTATTTGTATTCAAAACAAATAATTCTTTTACCGTGAATAAAAGTGAATTGTATTGAAACCGGTTGAAACGAAACGCGTGAACTGTCAACACAACAGTGCTTCTTCGGTCAGTCAGGCTTCCTTCTTGTGGTTTTATTTTTTAGGTTGCGGAAGGAATGTTTTATTGGTATTTTAATTAAAATTCCTTGATACAACAGAATTGCTGATATCAAGACGCACGGATACAATGGCTTTAGCTATTAGAAGATCTTCGAGTGAGGTTTTTAGTGCAGCGAAATGGTTCATAAGAAGAGGTTATAAAATATTACTTTCCTTACATTCTAAGGGTCTTACGACAAAAATAGCTTATTCTGAAATTTCCTTACAGATTGTCGGGCCTTATCGACGTTGCCGGAAAAGGCAGAAGAAGTAACTGTTGAAAAAAAGCGAGAAAGACCGGCGATATCGCGAATTAGGACGAATGCCAGTAACCCTAACTTGTCGTTAAGACATGTTTACCCTGAGTTCTTGCCTGACCCTAACCCTAAATGGAGGAACAGCTTGCGTGAGAAGCTTGAGAGAGTGGATATGCTGAAAAGGCGCAAACAAATTGATATACCCGAATTTTATGTTGGTGAGTACCTACCATACAATAATCGTTCATTTATAGCTTTGTAATAAGTGGTCTGTAAACATAGTGGATTATACAATAATCTTTCTTTAGTTTTTAATATTTTACTGTTATCTATCATCATCTGCCTAGCATTTCCCAACTATGTTGGGGTCGGCTTACATATTTACTGTTATCTATATGTACTGTAATTGGTTGTATTCACTAAAAATAAATGACTGCATAGGAGGAGGTACAATTAGTAGGTATTTATTAATTAGGTATATTAAAGATGCCTATTGATGATGAGGATGAATTCAAGCACCATTATTCAGCAATGGTTTTATATGTAAACTTATAACAAAATTAAGCAGCTGAAAAAGAGAATAAATTTGTTTATCTTATTTTCCTCAGGATCAATCCTAGCAGTGACGGTGGCTGACCAACATGCCCAGGGCAAAACTAACAGATTTGTTGGCATTTGCATTGAAAGGAAGGGAAGTGGTTTGAGGGCTGAGTTCACCTTGAGGAATGTTGTTGATCATCAGGGTGTTGAGGTATGTTTTACTGTATTTATAATAATAAAACTCTTTTGATAGGGAAGGGGCATCATTCAAAGTAAGGGTTATGATCCCATAATCAAATCTGGGTATCTGTCTTTTAATCATAACCATGGCATATAATCATTATAACTCAGGCAGATGGCTATGAGTAGGGCAAGACCAAAGAAACGATGAATGGACTCTGTGAATGATACTACGCCTAATACAGAAGTATGGAAGAAAAAGACATGTTGCACCAACCTTAAATAAATTGAGTTAAGGACACGGGGTATGATACATCTTCATAGACAGCTAGTTATAATTATAAGCTATAATGACACAGGAGACCGGCATAATAGTATCTCTCTTAGGATAATATAACAAAACTTGGTCTTTGAACTTATCTATAAATTAAATTGTCTAAATCAGAAAAGTACTCCTCGATCTCAATTTATTAGCCTACTCACTGACAAGCAGAGAGAAAATCTCCTTGATGTAATTTAAAGGTGATGCTAATTCTCTAAACTTTATATTTTCCAGGTGCGGTATGACCTCTACGACCCCACAGTACACAGCATCCAAGTCCTGCGTCTTGAGAAGCGTCTGGATGATAAGCTGCTGTACCTAAGGGATGCTCTGCCAGAGTACAGCACATTCGCCTTTGATATGGACCCTGAATTATTGCCTGAAGGAACTCCGGTGCCTGTTAATCCGGTTCAGGTATTGTTGCGACTTCTTTTAACATTTCTTCTGAGGGCTACTGTGGAATGTTCAAAACATCTTTGTTATATCACTGCCACAAGACACAGTATTTCAAATCTTGTTGCCCAAAAATTCACCATTTCCATGGCGTCGTCAGTTGCAGTGCAGAGGTCATTTCTGCATGTTTGGGACACAGAGGGCAGGAGGTGCAAAACATGATGGTAACTTTTTAAATAAACTCTTCTTTGAAAGAAAAAAATGAACTTTACCCAGTTTTTAAAAGTGTGGCAGTAATATGAATAATCTGCCAAACCATTTTATACAGATTAGTTATTCTAGTTTGTTATACCTTGGCCAATGATGCATGGTTATTGTTTCCACTTTCACTATCAAAGTAGAGAATGGTCAAAAAAGTAATGAGAGGCCTAATTCACCCTTAACACCAGTCTTCAACCTTTTATAATTGTTTAGTCCTAAAGGATTCAAATTGTATTTCCAGGTACAACTGAAACCAAGACCCTGGCTGGAAAGATGGGAGAGACAAGAACTGCAGGGTGTTTCCAACATTGAAGAGCACCTGAAAGAGAAGGATAGAGTCAGGAGAGAACTGAGGAAAGAACCCTGGGAGAAATATGACTTAATGAAGCAGTACAGGTAAATAATAATAATAATATCCCTGGACATTTCACACAGCGCCATCTAGTCCCAAGCTAAGCAACCTAATGCTTGTGTTATGGTAACAAGATGGCTGATAAACTATTTATATACATTTTTTTTTGTAAATACATACATATTATAGATAGAAAAACACCCAGACTCGGAACAAATACATGTAGGTCATACAAATATTTGTTCCGTGCGGGAATCGAACCCGCGCACGCTCGAATACTTCTATGTATCAAAGAAATGCTGCTCCAAATGAAGATGATGACGCCTTTAGCCACTTTTGGTCTAAGCAATGCACTCAATGACTTTGAGGATGGTTGAGTGCTTAGATATGCTAGAGCAAGAGGATGATATCAGTCCAGTTGTTCATAATCACACGAGCAACATAATATCAATAATTTGCGTAAACCACTTGTTTAACTAATGTTGCTTACGGTATTTTGCAGGAAAACAATACCAATAGAAGACCAGAACGACATTTGGGCGGAAGTTAACAACCAGTTGAAACAACTGCAACTCACGCGCAAGAAGATGTCAAGAAAACGCACGTTTAGCGCGCCCAAACCGCAGCTCGGATAGAAACCTAGTTTTATGCATTGTGTTAAAAAGTAGTTAATAAAAGTATCTGTTATTAATACTGGTTTTGTTGAATATTAATGTTGACGAACCTATGCAAATTCCTTTAAAGAGATTCTTATCTACCTACTTATTCCTACTTAGTACTTTAAAGTCAAAGTCAAATCATTTATTTCAAATAGGCACATAAAAGGTACTTTTGAACGTCAAAAATAAAATAAAAATAAAATTGATTCTAGTCGCCCCTTCCAAAAGGTAGTTTTCGTATGGAGAAGAATGGGCAAGAAACTCCACCGTTACTTTTTCAAAATGTTTTACAATATTTTGCATACATTAATAATATGTGAAGACGATGCACCTAAAAATAAAATTACTATACCACAATAGGTAAAAGAATTAAAATGAATTAATGATGAAACCATGACATTGTGACTTTAAGTAATTACAGAATGTAAATCAATGTCAAAAAAAAAAAAAATTATACAATTACATTAGCAACCAGTTTGATTTTGTCTAGACTCTAGAGATTGTCCTATGGAGCAGGACTAGCATGTTTCCAAGCATTCTTATCTTGGATATAATCCTCTAATTTGTACAATCCTTGCTTACAAAGTGTAATTTTAATATAAGTTTTAAATTTTCTTTCATTTAATTGCAATATTTCACATGGGATTTTGTTGTAACATTTAACACAGTACCGCATAAAAGATGTATGTACTTTAGATAATCTGAAAAAAGGTTGATCTAATTTATCTTTATTTCTAGTATTAAAATTATGTCTATCACTTATTTTATTAAAAAGATGTTGATTTTTTCTTACATACATAATATTTTCATAGATGAATTGGCAAGGTACCGTCATAATATTAACCCTTTTAAATAGTTCCTTATGAGATTCGCGACGACGTTGATTGTAAATGGCTCTGACAGCTCTCTTTTGCAAAATAAAAATGGATTCAATGTCAGCAGCCCGACCCCACAGTAAAATGCCATATGACATAATACTGTGGAAGTAACTAAAATAGACCAAACGCGCGGTTTCTTCATCTGTTAGCTGTCTTATCTTTCTAACAGCATATGCGGCCGAGCTTAGCCGCCCCGCAATAGGTCCCCATTGTAATTTCTCGTCTAGCGTGATTCCCAGGAAAACTGTCTGATTAACAAATTCTAGTTTTTGGCCATTCAATATGATGTCACATTCGGTACCTACTTCTAACATTAGGTAATGTAAATCTAATGCATTTGGTTTTTTTTCATTAAGTACTAAATTATTTACCGTAAACCAATCTTGGACCTGAGGAATAGAGTTATTCACGTCGTCAAGATTTTGTGACCGTCGGTCTATTTTAAATATCAATGATGTGTCATTTGCAAATAACACCATCTTCGGTTGATTTTGAAGTAATTGGGGTAAATCATTAATATAAACGAAAAAGAGGAATGGATCCAATATCGAACCTTGAGGAACGCCCATTGTCATTTCAGACCCCAATGACTTTACGCCATTTACTTGGACTTTAACCTTAGGACGTGCTGTTTTACTCAATTTAGAAACCGGCTGATGAATAAAATTCATTTTTCCCCTTTATCCACTCAGTCTTTCCGGATTAATTATTTGATTATCCTGGGTTTATTTTGATTATAACTAAACTTAGGATGTTATGCACAGGTAAAGCAAAAAATCACGTGTCGTTAGCAACTCTGCAATAACTAAACGGATTTAGTTGTCATTGTCATGTCATGTGTTTTCTCAGCTGTTTATTAGATGGCGCTACTGGCATCAATTTATAGAGCCGTATTATAAATAACATTATTAACCTTCTTAATTATTTACAAACAAATCTTTAACATTAAATGAAACGTCATATTTAATCAGAAATGCTTTATTTTTTCTTTGTAAAAAATATTTATTGGCAAACAAAGGTTTACACAAAAGCTCAAGGTGTCGTGGTGTGTTGCGTTTGCGTCCCGAAGGTTGTATGCACATAGAACCTTCGCAGAAACAAACCAAAATAGCTCTTATGTTCTCTTCAGTAACGGTCATTGTGATGTCAAAACTGTGATTGGTTCGAGTTGTAACTTTGATGATTGCGTGCGGCGCGGGCGGTCCGCGAAGCGAAGAAGTTCGCATAATGTTCATAAATGCACTTTTCTTGTATGATTCCAAGCAAATCGAATAGGAAATACAAGAGAATTGAATATAATTCGTGTTGTTTGTGCTGATTCAGTGAAGTGTACAAGAGTTTTAGTGAACTTGTTGGTTACAGTGTTGAAATTGCATGTTGCATTCAATACACCTGTCGCCCGGTAAGTTATATTGTTTATGTGCTTCGTTTTGCGAAAATATGTTCAGAAGAGAGTGCTAAACCGATCGTAACACGTAATTACATTGGGGATACCGTTATGAGCATGTGAGAAGTTACGGTATCGCTGTCCTAAGTTACGGATTCTTGGTGTCGTAAAATTGCAACTGCAGTCGGCCCAACCAGTATTTATCGATTGTGACGCATTGTAACTGGTCAGTAGCTGTTACGCCTCGATTTTACAACAAACGTTATCTTGAATGATTTTCTTTGTTTTGTAATCTTGGTTTAGTTTCAATTGTTTTGCTAAGTTGTAGTTTAGGTAAACAGAAGTTTGTTGTGTAATTGTTAGTAAGTGACCTTTGTAAAAAGTAGGTAACATAACAATACTTGAAACATGTATGCTTGTGTTCAGAGTAAAGTATTGTTTTATTTAACTTAATTCAAGTCATCATTTCTTTGCACCAATTGCACAACATACATCTGATTTAAATCAGGACTTATCCTTGTATTCATAACTAAAGTTGGTTGACATCTTTTACTTTTTGTTGTAAAAAATCAGAAATTTAGTTTTCTCTTCTCTTAAGAATTACAACTAGTCTTCACCTGCTTATCGATCTTATAGTACAATAACTTACCTCTAACAGATCAGACATCAGATTCTCATTCAGTACATTAAATTAACTTTATAGTTAACTAGCTGTTGCCCATGATTTCATTTGTGATCCAGGATGATAAGTATCCTATGTCCTTCTCCAGGTCATGGTCTACCCGTGTGCTAAATTTCATTAGAATCCGTTCAGCTGTTTTAGTGTGACAGTGTAACAAACAAACATACAAAAACTCAATTTTTTTCTCATTTAGTATAAATTAGTTTAGATTTGTACCTGGACCCTTAGTTAGTTTATTAGGATAGTTCAGAACTCATACTAGCTAGTACATTAAAACAATAAACTCCAATTCCAAATTCATTACTGAATGGTTCATCAAATAGTCACATCACTAAATAGTTTTTGTTATGTTTCAGAAAGAAAAAATATGCTTAGAATGTATCTCGCTATGTATACAGAAAGAAATGCTGTAACCTTGCAATCTGGTTTTGAAATAAATGTTAGTAAACCAAACGTCTGAAATTTATTTATCAATTTGGACAATCAAAGTTGTTCAGGTGCTGAAAGCCAGTTAATACAAGTGTGAAGGATTTCTGTATCCGTTTTGTGAAGTGGTTGAGTTACATTATATTATCATCAATGAAAACCTACCACCACATCATCTGCCTAGCCTTTTCCCAACTATGTTGGGGTCGGCTTCCAGTCTAACTGGATGCAGCTGAATACCAGAATTTTACATGGAGCGACTGCCTATCTGACCTCCACAACCCAGTTACTGGGTAATACAATACCCCTTGGTAAGACTGGTTGTCAGACTTTCGGGCTTCTGACTACCCGTAACGACTGTCAAAGATCCACAAATGACAGCCGGGACCAAAGGCTTAACGTGCTTTCCGAGGCACGGAGGGGTCTCGGTATGTCGAGATGGTCACCCATCCACAGACCAACCGCGGCAAGCGTAGCTTAACCTGACTTATCGACCTGTGCGGCTGTTATTATTTAGCCACGGGCCCCTCGAAAACCTACTACCACAATGGTTTTAATACTATGTTGATCAACCTGCCCATTTCTTGTTTTCAATACATAAACTACAATCATATTGCCTAATAAAAGTGATTTGATTTGATTTGTATCATCATACATATTGAGTCGCCTCATTATCATAATGCATTAGCACTTCTTTGCACTTTTTCTTAACGCTTTTCGGAAGAATTTTATAAACCATGCCTTTATGACTAATCCAAATCTTTAAGTCAATACCTACCTACTTTTAGCTCTTTATAGGGTGTTGGTCATTCTATTCATGTTGACAACTTAATGTGGCAACAGATTCACTTACAAAAGAAGATCTAACAAGCAAGACCAATGCTGACCTAAATTATTTTACATTATTTTATTGGAAACTGAAAAGTAATTTTTTGTTTACTTTTTATTATTACACACCTGCGATGCACCAGCTTCTGCCTGCGACTTCGTCCGCGTGAAATTTCTTATTCCTCCGACCCATCACGTCGCATCGCGTCGCCCACCCGCGCCATTACTACGTTTTTGCTTAGCATTCTTTCCGACTTTGTTTTCTTTTTGCTGAGTTCCTAATAGTTCCATAGCGTGATGATAAATAGCCTATAGACTTCCTCAAGAATTGGGCTATGAAATGAAAAAAGATGTTTTCAAATCCGACTAGTAGTTCCAGAGAATAAAGCTGAAGATTTAGTTTGTTTGATTGCGCTAATCAAACAAACAAAATCTTCAGCTTTATTATTAGTATAGAAGATAGGGCTGAAATAACAAAAAAAAAGACCAATAAAAAAAGTGATAAATTCGTACTTACTAAAGGATCGGCCATTTAAAATTTTAGATTTGAATCGGTTATAAAAAAAAACTATTGATTATTTTTTCAAATTTCTTGTTTTATTGGAGAGGTTGAACTATGTCATTTAAGAATGGAACACAATATCATTCATATCACTACCACGACTGGCTCGACAGTACACCATTCGATCAACCCAATTTTTCAGTACATTTTCGATTGTTTCGGCTTGAATCTCTTCAATGGCAACTTCGATTTCATGCTTCAACGCTTCAATTGTCTGGATGGTTTGCGTAACTTTTATCCTTAATGGTTCCCCAAAGAAAATAATCCAAAGGGCTCAAATCACAGCTCCGAGGCGGCCAATTGACATCAGCATTTCGGCTGATTATTCGATTTTCAATAACAGTGCGCAAAATTAATTAATCTGAGGCGCAAAAGATCGATGGTTACGTTGGCTGTGTGACATGTGGCCCAGTTTTGTCGAAACCAAATCGATCGGATGTTCTTGGACCAATGGAACTTTGTAAGCCTTCATACCGAGGTCTTTATGCAAAATTCTTCTCAGAGAAGTGCGAGAAATGTTCAGTTCCTGAGAACGATGACGAGTTGATGTTGATGGATGTTCTTGCACATTCTGAGCCACAGCAGCAATTTTTTCGGTTGAACGCACTGGACGAGAACGTACACGGGTTGCTTTGCCCAATAACGATCCATTTTCACGAACTCTCTTCACAAATTGATGCACAAATTGAACTGAAGGCAGATCAGCAGGCTTTTTTCGAAAAATCTCCACGTAAATTTCTTACAGTTTGCGTTAAAGACACTACAATATAAAAGGATAATAAACGTATTAAATAAATCATAACAGCTTTTCCTTTGGTGTTCCTCCATTAACCCTAACATGTACTTTGGAAGTAAGTTCTTAATATTTCCCAATTTTGGTCGAGCGTAGGTATAGCGTCCCATTTTGCAAATGTCAAACATAAAACTAACTTCCACCTTTCACTTCCACTTTTTCAAAGTCAAAGTAACCGGTACTTCAAATTTAAAACACTATGGCCCACCCTTTAGCAGGGTAGTAAACACACGTGTCGTGTCTCGTTGACACATTTTATAACACCTTGGGCGATACCATTCACGTGTCTAGGGGTCGTTGACCGATAATCCAATCACTAATGACAGCTTACGACTCTGTTACGACTTACAGGGAATGTTACACCATTGGATTGATGGAATTTGTTTTTGTAATACTTTTCACGTCCTAGTTCCGTATACTTTACTACTTTCATGAGTTCATGACTGCTCAAAAGTTTGCTATTGTTTTTTTGGGAGTCGAAAATATTACCGTAAAATATACGTATTATTAGGTAGGTATACTATTTATAAGACTTGTATTTTGTGTAGTATCTACTATATCTACTTAAAAAATACGTTTTGATTTCCAGAGAAACCAACTAGCAGTTTTTCTAACAGTAGGTAATATAAGATATCGACAAAGTCGCGGGAAACACCTGAGGGGCAATTCTCGTAATTTTAAGAACGTTTACAGTCAGAAGGCCAATTCTCGTAATTTAAAACGTTCAAAATCTAGTCGCAGTCTCATCTCGGCGACAAACAAATGTCAAAATGTAGGGAAATTAGATGTTTTTTTGACAGATTGAGACTGAGATCAGACTGTGAACGTTCTTAAAATTACGAGAATTGCCCCTCTGATCTCAGTCTCAATCTGTCAAAACTAGCTCTAATTTCCCTACATTTTTGACAAGTATTTGACAGTGACTGTCGCTGAGATGAGATTGCGACTTAGATTTTGAACGTTTTTAATTACGAGAATTTGCCTTCAGGATGAGGGACGCACGGAACGTGGAAGTATGGCAGAAAAAAGGGGAGACCTATCCCAGCAATGGGTCATTCCAGGCTGAAATAATGATGATGATGAGTTAATAATATAAATAACCGAAATCTAGTTTGCTCCGTCGACCGCTTTTCTCAGAACTTCACGTTTACGCAGTTCCTTCCGAAATACCCTTTTATGGCCCTAATTAAGGTTTAAGAGATAGTGGTGCTCTAAATCAGGGAGGCACTAAAATTCTCAGATTTATGTAGTGCGTGCTTGTCACTTAGTTTGATGTAATACACGAACACGTGTGTTACGAAAGCGGAAGGCGACAATAAAAACAATATGGCGTCGTTATGATGCGCCGGAGTACATCGTATACCTGATTGAAGTGTCACTAAACTTTACTAAACGTTCAGTGTATTTTTAGTTGCGTAACTATGTTGTACACAGAGCTTGTTAACGCTCCATCTTCACCTTACCTAGCTTAAAAAAAGACAACAAAGAGTACAATAAAGAGTATTCTATATATCTATCTTATTTTGAATGCAGGTAGTTATTCGGTGTTATTGATCATTTAGACCTAATTCAAAATTAGCACGTGTTGGTCTAGTGGTCGCAAGTGCTACTGCTGAACATGACGGCCTGGGTTCGACTCCCAGGTCAGGCAAAGGGGCTATTTCTATCAAAAATTTTGGATCACCACGGAGTTTGGATTTGTTCCCGGTTGATGACAGTAGGCTCGCCCCCTGTTACATAGAACTCATACATAACAGGCGAAATGTGGGTGTACCTTCGGGGATGGTGAGCAAGAGTTCTGCCCCGGATTTACTCAATACTTTTATTGCAATCTACATGTAGGTATTCTTAGGTGGTAAACTTATAATTAGATCATAATGGACACTGTCGGAATTCGGCTACGATCAGTTCCAATAACTGCAAAAATTCCGGAGTGCTTTACGTAATGAAACACACTTACTTTGATAATTACTTGAAACAATCTGGTATACTTTTTGCCGCCTCCACAAGTCTCTAGCTGGACGTGATTGAATTAATAAATCTCATTTACGACGCGTTAGACCAGAAACTGACATAAACCAATTTTAGAACGCCTGATTGAATTTCGTGTACAGTAAGAACAGGACTGAGACAGTCTAATATTGATGAAGTAACGTAAGACTAAGAAAATAGGTACTTTATCAGATAGCGACAAGAGTTTATAAGTCAAGTATTTAGGTCAGTTTAGTTTACAGATGCAGTACCTCTCGATATCAGGTCGGCGACCTTCCGTCTGCCGGTCAATTTAGAAACTAACCGATCCCGTGCTCTACCAGTTTCTGTACCACTTTCTAAGCTTAATTACTCGCCTTTTCCAGCTCTTGTTTGGTACTACACATTGTCAACGTTCTTCCGCGTCATTATCGCGATTCAAAAACCATTTAAACGTTGACCGTTTCTTGGGAATGAGAAATTGTTCCCGTTTTCGTGCTTTCTTGTTATGTCAATTTGCGGATGTGTTCCTGCAAAGAAAAATGCAAAAAGGAACTGTTTCCGCCCGGGATCGAACCGGGGACCTTGTGCGTGTGAAGCACACGTGATAACCGCTACACTACGGAAACCACATTGTCATTGTGCAAAAATAAGCACTAATTTACATTACCAGCTTTGTAATGACACACAAAGCACGTTCAAGGCATGGCAAATTCTACATTGCGAAAGTAACATTCAAAATTGCTGATCATCTAACTGCATAGGGAATTCTTTCAACCACTTTCCTAATGAAAAACAAACCAGTAATTAGTCCCCACACACTATTCAATTCTGGCCGACGTGTTGTAGACATAAAATGAAGGCTAATTGCAACAAAGGGCGCTAAACAAAAGACTCCTCTCGATACAATACAAAGTGTTGATTCATTGCGTGCTTGCAAAGGGCTACACGCGATGGTAATGGTGGTCTTAAGATGCTGTAAAGACAAAAATTAAATAAAAGATACATAATACATAGGTAAAATACGGCTTACAATTTAAGCTAGGTATTTGATTAATGTTTAATCTTAATCAGCCAAAGTGTGTTAATAAATCAACTCTATAAAGGGCGCTTTGACGTTAGTACTGGCCACTCCTTTAAACATATTTTATTATTTCCGCTGCGCACAACAGCTCCCAATTCTTCACACAATGTAACGCTGAATGAACTTACAATACTACAGTGATTTATTAATGTGTAAAATACATAACACATCTGACTTCCGATCCAAACTATTATTAGAACTCCTAGATTTCCCGTTGATACTTTAGACGAGGTTAAACATATAATATTTTCATTTTTAACTACTTATTTCTTCTACTTTCTTTCTGAGCAAAACTAACCACAGTTGACGGAACTTACCCAACCATCCGAACTAGGCATGATACTAGACAATTAAAAACACGATATAATGGTAGGATTTACTATCCTAATACCTGGTCTGGAATGCAAAATATTGACCAATAAATACCATCTAAGTCTAAATAATTTATTACCAAAGTAAACTGACCACATTTTAAGGCCCCTGTCAAAGCCAGTGTAATTGAATTGTATAGGCATTGGCTCGATAATGACGCCTGATCCGATAATACTTGCGCAAGCATCGACCAGCCATGCTATAATTATGTGCACAATGCAGACACTGCACATAGCGACGTCAAGGCCAATGTTCTTTATATGAGCGGTTTATATTCTTTGTAACCCTAATTGATTTTAATTAAAAGGGGTGGAAGTGGTGCACGACAGGATTGTGTACTTTTGCTTTTTCTCGACCGTATCGTGGTTAAAACAATTTCATTTCATTACAAGTTTGGATCTACTATACATATACCATTTCGTAGGTTGCTGTGATTCGAATTGAACACATCTTCTGATCGAGAGATTAGTTGCCCAAAAGCGAACGGAATCCCAAAAGTAACCTGCGGAACGATCTTATCTACATGCTCCTCTTCGTATTGTTAGGAATAAAAGTCTTTATATCGAATTCAACACTATAATTAGAGGTATGTTCTACCCATCAAAACACATGGAATACGTTCGTCACTCATAGAGAAGGGGGGTCGACTGCCGGGTCGCGGGCGCACACCGCGGCCAGCTTTGAGTGACGTCACGAGGCTGCCTGCTCGAACGAGCCCATGCCGCTAACACGGCCATACTGACGACTGCTTCGCCCTCGAAGCTCTTACTGAAATAAAAATATAGGAGAGGGGGTTATACTCCTCTCACTATCTGCCTTCTGCCTGACTTTAGTCAGATATCTGTTCTGCCGGTCAACTTCGCATATTTTCAAAAGTGACCGTCACTCTGTGAGTGCTGCCATTGGGTATCGTGCCCAATATTTCAAACCGATCATTCTTTAGAACTTTCACAACTTTGTACGGGATACTACGGAATCGGCCTTTTAACCTTTTGTATCCCCTTCACTTATGCAAATCAACACTATACCCCCGATTTTGTATGGGGACCTCACATAGCGTTTGACAATAAACCGCCGCATCTGCCGCTTTTGATCTTCATCCAAAAGCTCACGAGCTTTTGCTCTTGTGACTCTTAGGTCCAGCCTCACCCGCCTGCGTGAGATTATTTACCAAAAGCGCCTGACTCTTAGGTCCAGCCTCACCCGCCTGCGTGAGATTATTTACCAAAAGCGCCTCACACAGTCCTGTCGGCTTATAGCCAAACAGCAACTCGTTTGGAGTTCTGCCAGTGACTTTATTCACTGAATTATTTAATGCTTGCTGTGTGGCAGCCAGGGCTTCACACCAGTTCTCTTCTGGTTCATCCCTGATTATAGCGTTCAATGTGTTTAATATTGAACTGTTTAAACGCTCCACCTGTCCATTAGCTATGGGCAGATTAAGTGAATTTATTACTAACTGGATCCCATTTTTATTGCTGAAGGCTTTCATAGCTCTCGAGGTGAATGCTGTTCCTCGGTCAAATATTAGCCTTCGAGGTACTCCAAATAAATACGCCATAGCCTTTAAGGCTTTTATTTTTAGGCCCCTTTGGTGCTAGTGTCAGCCACCGCTTCCAAAAGTATTTAGGAAATCCATCTTGTAGGGCGATAACATACTGGTGCCCTTCGTTACTTTTCACAAACGGGCCAAGATGATCCACATGCACCACCTCGAATGGGGTTTCACCTTTAGGGATGGGATGTAAGACTCCAGGCTTCCGACCAGTACCACTCTTGCCAATAAGGCATTTAGAACAATTTCGGACGTCATTTGTCACAACCTTCCTCATTCGGGGGAACCAGTATTTACTCCGAATGGCAGCCAGTTTTCTGTCGGTACCTTGATGTCCACACTCATCATGCATAATCCTTAGCACTCCCCATCTCGCATTCCGTGGTACAACCCATTTAGATCCTTCAGGTGTCTTCCTGAAGAGGTGTCCCTCCTTAACCTCATAATCATAAAAATATTGGTCTCGATCTAATCTTCATCGTTTCCATCCTTCAAAATACTGATATTCCTAGATAGTTCTTCATCAGCCCTGGCATTCCAGTAAATTTTCAGCCGTTGTGACCTCAGGCCAGACAAACAGGGTTACGGCTCAAATAGTCGACGTGAGCAACTCGTTTACCCGGGCGATATTCGATATCAAAGTTGTAGTCCTGCAGGTATATCCACCATCGAGCTACTCGTGGATTAATCTCTTTCTTTGTCATAGTGCCTCTGACAGCAGTGCAGTCGGTTACCAATTTGAACTTAATCCCGACTAAGTACACTCGGAAGTGTTTAACTGCCTGTACGACAGCTGAAGTTTCTAAATCATATAAATGGTATCTGGACTCATCCGGTGACGTTCGCCGGCTATAGTAAGCAACCGGATGTAGTTTCCCATCCTCATCTTTTTGCAGCAGTATTGCGCCCAATCCAAAACTCGAAGCGTCAGTGTGTACTTCAGTATGCGCTACGGGATCATATATCTTTAGAACCGGCCTCTGAGTAAGGACATCTTTTATTGCTTGAAATGCGTTCTGACAATCTGAACTCCAGACAAAATCAACGTCTTTCTTCAACAGATTATAGAGTGGGTTGACTTTGGTTGCAAAGTCGTGAACAAATCGCCTAAAATAACCTGCTAGTCCCAAAAACTGTCTAGGCCGTTTTAGTGTCTTCGGGGGTGCAGCCTTTGTCACACAATTGATTTTATGGTGACTAGGCCTCACAGTTGTACCGCTGAGTAGGTACAATTGACGTTGCCAGGTTCTACATATCTGATGCGGACACCTTCCCCATTAGCGATTATTTGGACACCTGGATGTTCCAATATATTGCGGCCCACTAACAAGTCCACTGGAAGATCGTAGTCGTTCATGATCAACGGGGTAATATCAGCACCAACACCATCACTGCTCAATCTGCACGATGTCTGTCCAACAGCTGCCACAGTACTTCCTTTAATTCCGCTCATCATAGCTGTAGTTGGATTTGAGTGTAAACCATGTTTTTGTTTATCGTTCTGTCTTAAGAGAGTCGCTGAACTTCCAGCATCATTAATGAATGGCTCGAATGGGATTATTGTTTATTTAACACGTAGTGGACATGCGTATCAATCTATCGGAGCATAATTGACGGGTTTTAATTTCTTGAAACAGTTTTCGATTGTATGCCCATAGCGGTGACAATGCTCACATTGAACCGACCCTTTGTTTATGTTATTAGAATTAGGGGCCCCGGCCTTATCGCCTCTAGTTATGGTGACCTCGCTCGAATTGCTTACTTTTGACTTACATTCAAACCGTCGATGGCCTGGCTTCCCGCACTTGAAACAAGAACCCTTTGTTTCGTCAAGGCGACGCGACGAACGAGATTTGTTCTTATTATCCCAACTCTTGGTAGATGTTAAAACATTATCAGGACGGGCACGATTACGTGCTTCGCTCATTGACCTTCGTGACATATGTGTTACCATGTCTTGCATCGTTTCGCAGCCTTCCAGTACAATACTAATATTCTTATCGACTATACCACCCAGCATTAAATCCATTTGCTGACGTTCGGTCAATTTTACGCCAAGACGTTTGATCTTGGCAGACATTCGACCTGCATAAAGTACCAAAGATTTCGCCTGATTGCTTTTAAAATTTACAACATCCTCCATGGCGCTAAAGAGATTAGCTTCCCTAGGGTATGATTTTAGTAGATCTTTTTGGAATTGGTTCCAAGATCGCTTTTTAGGTAACCAAAGATTGTACCATGCCCTACCTTCGCCTTCCAAAGCCTGGGTTGCGCGGTATAATTTTCTTCGTTCACTCCAATCGCAAGCCATCGCAATGTCCTCGACTTGTCGGATCCACTCTTTCACATACCTTCCCTCCTTGCTGGGATCGAAACCTGGAACAGAGCCTAGTTCTGGTGTTCTGGATCTCTTACGCCGTACTTTTCTTGGAGGGATGTAACCGGATGTCTCCGACTCAGACCATTCACGACTACGGGACGATCGCGACATTATCAACCAAGAGTCTGTTATCACTCTCACTTTAAGTTTGCTAAGTGTCACTTTCACGATTTTCACTTCAGAAACAGTTTATGGATAGTATCCCACCGCTGTGTTAGGAATAAAAGTCTTTATATCGAATTCAACACTATAATTAGAGGTATGTTCTACCCATCAAAACACATGGAATACGTTCGTCACTCATAGAGAAGGGGGGTCGACTGCCGGGTCGCGGGCGCACACCGCGGCCAGCTTTGAGTGACGTCACGAGGCTGCCTGCTCGAACGAGCCCATGCCGCTAACAGTATAGTTTCTTTTAATAAGCCTTTTTCCAAGTAAAATTAGGCCTGCTTCTGTCTAATCATTACAATTATCAAGCCGTAAATGTCTTCCAAAGAGGCATTGGTACAAATAATTAAAACATAACTCTTGATGGATGAATTAATGCTTCTTTTTCAACTATGTTGGATTCGGCATCCAGTGTAACCGGATGCAGCTGAATACCAGTATTTTACATGGAGTGACTGCCTGTGTAACCTCCACAACCCAGTGCCTGAGTAATACTATATCCCTTGGTAAGACTGGTTGTCAGGCTTTCGGGCTTTTGACGACTCGTAACGACTGTCAAAGATCCAAGAATGACAGCCGGGACCAACTGCATACGTCCTTTCCGAGGCACGGAGGGGTCTCGGTATGTAAAGCTGGTCACCTGTCCGACCGCGGCAAGCGCAGCTTAACCTGATTGATCGACCCGTGCGGCTGTTACTACTTAGCCACGATCCCCTCCAGATGAATTACTACTGCACGCAGTAAATAAATATATTATTAGAAGACAGGATATGTTGTCGTTAAAATAAACTCATTAATATTCCGTCTAACAGAATTAAAAAACGTGAGACTAAACTAAGTTGGACTTATTGTTCTGATCTGACTGTTTAATATTCTGCGTCTCCAAGTACGGAGATATCTCCTGTTATGAATACAATACTAAGAGTGGTTTACATTTGATATTCAAAATAAACAAGCCTGCTGTCCACACTGACACCGTGTTTGTAATGCGTTACAATAATGTTAAGTGGATTGAGTTTCATATTTCTGTCATTGTAAATAATTTGTCTTAATCATCAGACAATATCAATGCTTTCCTCATTTATGAAATAATTTATCAGAAGACTAATACCTCGGTACAATGGAGATCGTGTGTTACGCAATTAGGGTGCTGAGTAAGATATCGTTTTGAGAGAGAGTAAAATATCGTAAAAGGTGTCTGTTTATTGTATCGTGTATAATTATGCGCATCTAACCGCTCGTCATCGATGTTCTCTGTCCACAAAGTATAAAATGCCTTATTCAAACTCAAACCTGCCAGTAGTACGCACTTTATAAAAACAAAATAGTACGCACTTTATCAAAACAAAAGAACGTGCTCAAATGCACTCACCTTAATTAGGAAATGCTTAGAGACTTGTTATGATTTCAGTTTTGTTGTTATTGCGTGCACGTGTGAACTGTCGCATGTTTAAACCTCGTAAATATTTCGTGACGTGGGGGTTTATAATCTTCGCGTGGGGCAATATTTTGTAAGGGGTGTTTGGTGTTTTGGGTATCATTGACCTTTTTAGACCCATTTGCTTCCTAGTTAAAGATCCATTAAGTATTCTATTCTTTTTGGAGGAATTTAAAGTGAACGAATATGTTTCTTTGTTGTCGAGGTAAGTGGTTGCCCATTTTGGACTAATTTGACTTCAATGAACTAGACATCGATTCGAACATAGATTGTTATGTGCATCTCAAATTTTTGAAGCTTTTAGGTATATTTTCCATCTCTGGCAGCTAATGCTGTCCAAAACCACGCAACTTTAGGTGAAAGTATGTTCAAATCGTGTCTTGGCAATATGAATTTTGATAACAACCGTTTTGGGCAGATCTTTTGATAATGTTATACCTTTATTGGGCATTGACCTTATCTGTATATCTAATATCTAACAGTTCTTGCTACACTGGTTTCTTTTCATTTAAGTTATGCGAACATAATCGGATTATTTTGGGTCCAATTGTTTCGCAAGAACCATTGTTATTTTGTTCAAATCATGATTTTGATATTTTGCGTCTGTGGTCTATGGGATGGGCGTTTGTTGCGAAATTTAGGCATTGTTGCAGAGAATCATGTAAAGTACTTAGTAAAGTCGTGCACTAAATTACAGACAACGCACGTTGAATAATAAGTACCGTTCATGATATTTGAGGGTAACCATCAATATAAGGTTTGAATGTGATTGCCGTGACTGCCTTATGATATTTTGGAATTCCTTGAGTGAAGTAAATAACGGCTGAAACATCGGTCGATTTTCGGGTTCGAAATTCTTGGCATTACAAAAAAATACTATAAAGCTAACTTACCAGCTCCCTAATTGCGTAACACACGATCAATAGGAATCGGCTTCATTTTGACAGTTCAACAACATTCATTGCGTTATTTACGTGTTGAGCAGACAAATTTTTCGAACTTATGAAGCAATGGATAAGCAATTTGCTTCAAAAGGATTCAAATTCCGTGTTACGCAATTAGGGTGCTAGTGAGCGAAGAGGGTAACTAAAAATGCGCACCGATACGGAAGCAGCTGAGTGTTCCCAGAACCAGACATTTCACACAGACTGACAAACCTGATTATGCCTGGGAAAAGTTAAGTAAAAGTGCTACATAGCAGCTAGTTAATTAATTAACTTGTCCTACATGACTAGATTCACGTTCTAGAATTAATTAATGAGAGCTAACCGTCTTTATCTTGGAATTCAAGAATTAAACTCGATTTGGTCTAAAGATGAGAGGATTTGTGCACATAAATCTTCAGCTATTTCCCACCACTTGTTCACAATGTTTGCATACGGTACGTTTTGATGTCGTATCCGACATCTCACGACTTTCCGCCTTTCTACGTACGAGTACGCTAAAGGTCCGCTCTGCTGTTTCTATGGTACACTTATCATGTGCTGATCGTTATACTGTTTTTGTTTGCTATGGTTTATTCGTAGTTCCTTGGAAGTAATTTCTGTTTGAGCTTATTCAGGCAGAAATTTTTCAGGACAGCCTGCGAAGTTGTGTAAGCTGGATGTTTTGGACTTCTATTGTTCGACTTGGAACTTAAAGTTAATTTTACTCACTGAAGATAATCTCTTCGAAGAAATAATTTATTTGGTAACCAACTCTAAATTGTTACCAAACTTGGCAATAAATAAATTGGCATGGTTCACGTTTCAGTTAAAGGAACTAAGCCAAAACACGAAAAAATTATTGCGCGGTTGCGCCAGAATACGAAAATGGTATTACCTATCCCTATGTCTCGCGTTATTTCGATCCAGTGATGTTTGTATGAATAAAAAATGGTATCCTTGAGTGCCGAAGGTCGGTACTGCAGTGTACTTTATTCTTTATGCATGAAACAGAGTGCTTCAGTCAAGGGCAAAAGAAAAATCAATATTATATAAATAATAGTTCTGGGAAACAAAACACGTGTTGCAGTATATTAAACTGAAGTCGCAGTAGTGAATTGATTATGATGTTTTGTTCGACGAGAATGGAGACCTGTAATTATTTAGCAGAGGGTGGATGCAGGCTGTAAAATTAATGAAGTTGCTTACCGCATTGTGTCAGACACTTTGAGAACTAAGATTTTCAAAGAAACTACAATGTTGTGTATATTCGTATCTTCCGCAAAACCCCTTGTACAAGACTTATTTTTAATCGAGTTTTTGTACTGTCGAATGCTACATTCAAGCATGTAAAAAAAACGATTATTAAAGCTTTTCTGAATTAATAAAAACTCACGAAATATATTTCCACAGGCACGGTGCGAAGGTACTACTTAATTTAAGCTAGACATTACTTACTAATGTTGCATGTAAACAAAACGTATATCCAACTCCTTAAATTACAGACCCTGGCCTACCGACCACCGGTAATAAAAAATAAAAAACCGGCCAAGTGCGAGTCGGACTCGCGCACGAAGGGTTCCGTACCATTATCTATAAAAATCACGTCTGTTGTATGGGAGCCCCCCTTAAATATTTATTTTATTTTGTTTTTAGTTCTTTCTTGTTATAGCGGCAACAGAAATACATAATTTATGAAAATTTCAACTGTCTAGCTATCGCGGTTCTTGAGATACAGCCTGGTGACAGACAGACAGACGGACGGACAGACCGCGAAGTCTTAGTAATAGGGTCCCGTTTTTACCCTTTGGGTGCGGAACCATAAAAAAGAACAAACTTTGTAATCCACCAAGTGAAAGAACCTCAATTCTCACGATTAGGTTATTGGACCACAAACCAGTCCACCATGACCTTTCAAATAGACCAGACATTGGCTAGATAAAGATCTTGTGTGATTTGTTGCAGTAACTCGCATGTTTGTAAGTTTTTATGCCTGATTGCATGACGCTGCGGGAGTCGGCCCAGCTGGACTGTTGTTTACAGACCAAGGTGCTCGTGTTTAATTAAAAATAATACTTGATGTAAACTGTCATGAGTGGGGCAAGGAGCTAAAATGAGTAATACCGTTAAGTTTATAAATGAAGAAAACCAGGGATTGTCTATGCTGACAGTTAAAAAAAAACCCCATAACTTAATCGGTCATCGCTTCGTTTCATGTTATCATGATTCCGTTCAGATAAATAAAATAATACAAGACAGACAGCCTAACCTTATGATTGAGTAAACGGTTTTGTTTTACGTAATCATACAAATGATAAATGCACACTAATTTTTCACCATTATCTATGGTTGTGTAAACTTCCAAGTTATTTGAACTACGCATTGTATGCTCTACAAATAATACGGTTAGCGCAACCAAAATAAATATCAACTTTACCATAGAGCACCTTGAGATAAAAATCAAGAGGTTCCTATTTCGAAATCGTATAAAGGCAAGCCCATACATCATTACAATGTTACCATGTGTTTCGATATTGTACCAATTAAGTGTAACCAAGGAGATTGACAGAAGAAAGCAACAGGGAGTAGGGAATGACGGCGAAAGTGGAATGTTCACTCGGTCCGTTTGTATACAATATCGGAATAATGGTCATTGCTTGCTATTTCCCCGCCCTAATGTCAAGCTGTGTGACTGTAAGTAGTCATTTGTTTCGAATATGTTAACATTATTGTGATAATATGTTGATTCTGAGCAAATTGATGTCTATTACCAATAATGTGATTGGAGCTGTACATTTAAGTGGGTTTTCGATTGTATACTGCCTGCTATATCCACATAAGTATTCTTTGTTTGGAAAAAACGAATTCACTACTTTATAGTAGTGAATTCGTTTTTTCCAAACAAATAATACACACAAACAAACAGACAGACAAAGATGTTTTATATTATTATAAAACATCTTTGTCTGTCTGTCTGTTTGTCTGTTGGATTCTAATGACAGCTTGAAACAGTTCGGCAGGGTAATGCCAAGTTTGGTTTGGCCCAGAAGTTATGTAAACTTAATCCTCAAACATAACCTTGACGTCTATTCCGGAAAAATTAAAAGCTAACATTATAAATTACAAGTTTCCTGAAATATCAACACTCAGTTAGACAGTTACATAAAGCAGAATTTCTATTCAAGATTAATTTTACACTTAACTCCTTACAACTTACAACACAATGGTGTTCGGAATAAATACAATGCATTATTTAGATTTCTTGTATCTATCTATCCTTTTACGGGAAAACGGCGTGACTATTAAAAACAATACAATATCGTGCTTTCGAAAGAAAGTCAAGCTTACAGGAAGGAGTTCGTTACCTAATGACCAGTAATGGCTTAATTTTTAATCAAACCGTAACCATAGCCCCTTGTGCTCACGACAACCTGCTATTAACTTGCATTGCTAACGAGTGTCGGATCAAGGGACTTAATAAACATAATACATTTAAATGAACTATTAGCGGTACGCGCATAGGCGTATACGTACGCCTTTTCTTCGTGGTACGCATGTGTGGTCGTTTTGGGTCGAAACTTAAAGGGTTTTTTGGAATTGTTTTGTTTTTCTAATTTCGTGATTGGCGCCTTACAAAGGGCTAAAATATAAACAGTTTTAATCCAATTTTCGACTGGTCACAGCAGTGGGAACATTTGAGTATGTATGTATGTAAACATGCTGTCATTTGGTCAAATTAGCAAAAGTACATAGACGAAACTAAATCTAGACCACTGGAAGCATCTCTTGAAGAAGGAATGGCCGTATGTGAAGTAATAAAATAAAAGTAGCTTTACGTAACACCAGAAATAGATTGATGGCTTACAACCAAGGGACCATAATGACCTGATAGATCATCGCCGTCCTATCCTCATCCAAATTTATTTAGGCTGATAGATGCACACATAAATTTTAAGATCAACTACATAGATTAATGAGTCGTACTAATGTTCTAAGGATTACGTAAAGTTGATTACATCCAACATCAAAAGATAGGTAGTGCAGCAGGCTAATAAAGGGAGGACAGGTAATCATTACATGTCATGATCACCCGAAAAAACAAATGGTTCCCACCAACGAATCGTGACTTGATAAAAAATAGTTAAAAACGCAATTAGGAATGCAATGCCCTTCGAAGAATTTCGTTGTGTTCGTCATTTTTTAAAGTTCATAGGAATCAAGTTGATATTAGATAAATTGAATTAATTATAATGTATAACTGAGTGTTTTGATGAGTTTAATTGGGTAACTAACGTTAATGAAGGTGATTTATTTAACGAGGTCGAATGCTGTTGGTACAGGTTTGAAAATCCAAACAGGAACTAATTTCTAATGTCAGTTAAGCATCCCTGCAAAACACAATATCAATAGATTAGAAAATATTAACTAGTAAACAGGATTAAAAAAAAACGCCCAATGCATAACCTCCTCCTTTTTAGGGTTCCGTAGCCAAATGGCAAAAAACGGAACCCTTATGGATTCGTCATGTCTGTCTGTCTGTCTGTCCGTATGTCACAGCCACTTTTTTCCGAAACTATAAGAGCTATACTGTTGAAACTTGGTAAGTAGATGTATTCTGTGAACCGCATTAAGATTTTTACACAAAAATAGAAAAAAAAACAAATTTTGGGGGTTCCCCATACTCAGAACTGAAACTCAAAATTTTTTTTTCATCAAACCCATACATGTGGGGTATCTATGGATAGGTCTTCAAAAATGAAATGGAGGTTTCTAATATAATTTTTTTCTAAACTGAATAGTTTGCGCTAGAGACTCTTCCAAAGTGGTAAAATGTGCTCCCCCACCCCTGTAACTTCTAAAATAAGAAAGGTAAATTGCGGTTCAATTTACCTTTCATTCAATCAACTCATGATTGATTTTCATAGATAATGATACGGAACCCTTCGTGCGCGATTCCGAATCGCACTTGGCCGGTTTTTGAAGTTATAAGTAGCGTGTGTGTGTGACAGAAAAGCTGAAGAGATGTCGATTTTTGTTGAATGGACATGATGCGGAGGAATGACGACCTTGTGACAAGAAAAGTGTTCAAGTGTGAATCTTAATGCCGGACAAAGAAGAAAGAAACAAAGTGGATAAATGAACCGTGTGAATGATGATTTCCTTCCTAGCTATATGGCTAGGAAGGAAATTATGAGATGGCCGCTAATAAAGATGGATGTAAACAGGTACACACGGCTACACGTTAAGCTATACAAAACCAGTTTGTCTTGGCCTCACTTTGTATGATATTTTCACACAATGAACGATCAGCCAATACTGGTTTTGCATAGCTTGATGTGTAGCCGTGTGTACTAGGTAGGTTAGGTACTGCGTTTAGGAACCAACCCCAAATAAATTAGGATAGGTAAAGGAGGAAGACTATCGTTGCATTTAAACGAAAGCGAAAACTCGGAAATAAAGTCTAAAATAAAAAGTCACCGACTTTAACCAAAACTAATATTAACTACTTAATTACTGACATGTATTCCACACGATGTCAACGCCCGCATTGTAGAAACAATGTTTTTCAATAAGGCAGTTCAACCTTCACTAGATTATCGCTTACGAGATCTCGAGGGGTTGTTTTTTGCCCCTTTCTGTCCCCAAAGGGCGTAATTTGTGGCTGTAATAACAATTTTCGGAATTGAGATACGCGTGTGGCTTGGTATGTCTTTACGTGAGGTGATTATATTGTTTTGTTTTTCTTATTATTTTCGGGTTATCTGTGTGCAGGGCGATTGGTTTTGTGTGAGGCAGTAAAGATTAATTTATTCATAAGTCCTCAGCTGCCTCTATGGTATTTCAGAATAATTGAAATACCAAAACGTTTTGTATATAAATGGCTTTGAAAATCCATACATTTGGAGACATTCTTACTGTCACTTTGAAGTAAACTTCGAGAAAATGTCTTAAAGGTTTTCTTTTGTACCCGTTTCATGTTTGTTCAGTTGCCAAGGTTTTTAATTTCAGAACTGAAAAACAATTCAGTTTGTTTGATGTTGCCCTCTTTTGGGTCGTAAACCTATTGCTGAACGTTAGAAGAAAACAGGTGTTCAAACATCATTTCTTATGAAGGAATGTTTCACAATTGAACTGAAAAGGGACGTATTATTCGGTCGAAGTGGATGTTTTTCAAATGATTCATTTCAGTTAGACCTAGTTTAAATGAGTTTAGTGGAATATCAGAAATGGCATAACATCTAACGGCTAAAGAATTAGTTTCAAAATTACTGTCAAGTCAGAACATTTCATCTAGTGCGTTACTTGCATTTTAGATCTCCATAAAGCGGTTACATCAAACGAAACGGTTCTGGTGCCTCAAGCGGACCACAAAAGGTCTTATAAAACGGTAGTTCTAATGTAAATGACGTTTTGCTTTAGTGTTTTCGTCGTGGCAGCTGCGCTTTCCCGCCATGCTTCAACATTCGTGTTTCTGGGATAACGTTTGTTTTATAAGCCTCGTTTGTTCGTACCTGGCTTGCTGAGCGACGTTCAATGTGGATAGTTTGCTGTTTATGGTCTATGCCGTTGTTTCTGACACAACTTCATTCAAGCATAGGTAATGGTATTGTAAAATTAAGTGTTGGCTAACCCCCAACGAGTTAGTCCGCAGATTTTCACTCGATAATATATTTACAGTGCCCATAAGAGTAAGGAAAACTAGAACGTTCAAAGAGTCAAAACAAAGATATGTCATACCTACTCGCTCCTATTTAAACAGGTATGCAGAAACCAGAACTTACTCCTTTATTTCATAAACTTAAAACACTATAGCAGTTAGCAGTACCTTACCTAAAAGCAAATTCATCCTTTTTAATAAGAAAAAACTTGAGAGGTGTCAAGGGACACCCGGATGGAACGAAGTTCAAAGAGAGAGAGAGAGACAGACAGAGAAACACGCGCACGCCGCACGGCTTACAACTATAGCAAAAAGTGTCGTTCCAACTTTTTTGGTCTTAATTTTTTCCGTCTAGCGTCCTTTCGCAAGGCGCGATAAGGAACTTCGTTCAACAAAAATTGTGAAACAAAAAAAAAAAAAAATTGACATCTTACCGAGGATCTGTGAAGTCACAATCCTACTTATCATTTACCGAATCTGTAACACTTTGACGCTTTGTATCTTTACTGATGATAAGGCCACAACAGCAATGATGATCAATTATTTATTACTATTTTACTACCAGCCAAAGATAAAGGAAACCAACAATTTATTGTTTATCTTTCTGGGACAGCAGTAAACGTCAATTGAGAATATTGGTTACCCAATTAGGGTAGAATAAGTAAGTGCACGTACCAGTAAGTACAAAAATAGGCCACCCTCTTGGCCCGAGGGTGTCGTAAATTGCAAATAAGGAATTTTATTGCGTAGACTGGTGGCATGGTGCGGTGGATCACGTCTGCTTATTGCATTGTTTATAGCATCCTTCCCTATCACGGTATCACCCCAAGATCAATACTTTGGTTGGAATGCTTCATGAATTCGTCAAACATTACTTACTTATTAATTATTTTATTGATGTCCCAATTCAAGGTAAAGGGAATTAATCATCGCACAAGTGACTCATAGAGTTTTGTCGATTTTATACAAGAAGTCTACGCATATTTTTGTATCGAATGAAAATTGAGAAAATCATTACCTACTCGCCATTTTCCAACCCACAAAATGGAGTTTATACTGCGTTGCCACAAACCTACATCAACGTCTCACCATGAGCTATTAGACGTGTGAAAAATTAATAACTCAGACACGTCTTAAAACCACCATGGTTAACGGTACCCTTGTCTTCGTAAATAGAATTTGTCTTAGGCCCACGGTTTCATGCAATAACTTTAAAACTTCATAGTACTGAATTATGTATTTGGCCCAACAGTTATTTCTCGATTCTCATGCTAATTGTCGGTATTTACTTACTTCCAATTTATGTTGGACTATGAAACCAATACCCAAGTTTTATATTAGAAAATTATGCGGAAAATTGTGGGAGATTAATGAATTCTATTTTCTTCTTTTACAGTTAAGTAGTAAAATGGTTTTATTGAGTCAGTGTGTGACACAGTGAACCGTTTCTTCGTTTATGATCCAGCACTACTGACCTCAAACAAGTCATGTCATTTATTTTATTAAAATGTAAAGGCACTGTTAGACCATTTGAATGTAGGTGGATATATATTATAAGGATTTCTTGTTGTTATGAAGAAATCGTACTTACATTTTGACTGTCGTGAAGTGCACCATGAATTTCAAGAACCATATTTCACCATAGATAGAAAATATCGATTATACTGTAGGTACACCAAAATTATAAAACATTTCTTAAAATATATTGCTACGTCTATGGGTACAATGTCATAGGTATATAGCAGATATTTAGACATCTGCATATATTTTATCAATTCCTACTGACATTGTCAAAAAATCTTGAATCTACAAAAGAAGGAAATATTTGGCGAAAAACAATCTAGCGTATTAATATTAGGATCAAGTCTGAAATTATAACAAAGATGACTGACCATCTATTAAGCCACAAACCATCCTATAGGAAGAATGTTGCCAGCAATAAACCTTTTGTAGTAGTTATTTCTTAACTCGAATTAAGTGTGGAAACTACACGGTTCGCGGGTATTGGGGGCTTATTAAAGGTTATGGTCAATATGCTGTACAGTTATCTGTTATGGACCGTTGTCGACGTAAAAGCCCTTTCGTACAGCCGCCATGTTGGAAAATTAAGCGCGGTTTTGTGATGACCGTTTTGCAAGATACTGTTTTGTTTTTGTTGTTCAATTTGAGGCTAAGATTGAATCATTGGAATGTTATTAATATTAAAGATTCTTCCGTTTAATTAATTGAACATATTATTATGTAGTATGAACTGCAGCGTTATAGATTTCATTGATTGATTTAAAATGAAATCATAATCCTGAGGAAAATCGATATTTAAAGCAAATCTTTGTACAGCTAAAATTAATTAGATTCATAGGGTAATCCCAATTGTATAGCACTTTATACTATGTTAAGGGCTAAGATAATGTGGCCATATTAAAGATACCTACGGGAATATATTCCGCTTCCAACATTATGGTTTTATAAAATATTCCAGTACTTAACACTTTCATTAAATGTGGTTGTTAATTTTATAGCTAAATAAAACCTTGTATTAGAAGTGGGTTTCGGTACAATAGGTCAATGGAGTAATATAGTGTTAGGAGTGGTTCCTACAAGTGGAGCGAATAAAATAGATGTAACTGATACTTAGGTACTTACTTACTATGTAATTAATGACTTGTATAAGTTATTTTAGATTTGGTTTCCTTATTCAATCAGTTTACAGCTCCATGGTTTGTAAATGATTTTATCAGTTTTATTTTATGTCTATCATCGTCACAGATAGTGCTAGGTTCCAACAACTCCGATCGAATGTCTATTTTGTTTTCTAAAACGTTTTCTATACAAGTAAGAAGTTGGTATATTACACTTCAGAATGCATCGTTCATTTCTGGTATGCGGCATGCATTATTTCGATTTCCAAAGTAAATGTGAGATTGCATCGTGACTACTGCTCTGAGCGATTTGCGTGAGTTTTCACACTGACCGATAGCCAAGGGGGAAGTAAATTCTGTGTCAACCTGTACCCCAGTATTGAAGAATTAGACCCTGGCAATGAAGGCTAAGAGATTGTGGGTATTAGCGCTAATACTAGCGGAAATGGAGCGGCAATTGAAATATTTCTAAATTGTGTATCATTGTAGCGTAACTCACAGTTATTGGAAAGCATCGAGGGATATACCTAAGAATGTATTGATTACATAGAAGAAATGAATACAGATTGGTCCTAGGCAGCTCTGAGAGTAGGGCCCAGGATATGTGAGGCCTTTGCCCAGCAGTGGGACATTAATGACTTCTTCTTCTTTTCGTGTCGATGGTACCCTTCTTCGATGGTTTATATATAGTTAGAGCCCAGTAGGTGGCCACGTTGATTGCGGCATCTGTGGCATTTTTCCGGTCATCCAAGGTGCACTAATGACTAATAATAATGGAAGAAATATATTTTAAAATTTTATAAACTAAATTCTTAGGTAGATTAGATAGTCCTATAAAATAAAATGTTTGTTACTGAAAGTACTTAATATGACGAAAAAGCTCGAGGGACATCTTGAATGGAAATTCATCAATCTTCCTTAGGATTATGTTTCTGCTTCCAGTTTCAATTTGGATGTTTCACCAACCCTACTTATCATAATCCGTCTTCCTGCATTCCCATCATAATATCGTGCTAAACCATCGACACTTAATTTATCCCGATCTGACCTCGTCTCGCCACACGGGCCCTGATCAGCGATTTGTTACGCGTTTCCTCTTGTAACCTCTACTCTATGCTCAGTGGAACATTTCCTGTTACTGGCTGTTACTGCAGCTTACCATAATATATCATCTGGTCGTGTGACCCCGATAGCTTGGGCCCCTTCTGTAGCGGTTTATGAATAATATGCCCGTTTGTGGGAAGCCCTTTACACATTCTTCATTCGATTCTTAGGGTCTTCATGGCAGTGGGTTATTGGTGCGATTTTCTTTGAATACATTTACATCTTTAGATAGAGTGGGAGGTAATTTGGTGTAGCTGTTCCATTTGATTCTGTCGTAGTGAGCTCTATCGTTTTATAACTTAGATACTGTCGTGCGTGATTGCTAAATCTTTTACTATATTCCGTTTCGACACACCACCATGCTTCTCGTACCGATTTACCTTAAAAGGGCTACATGTTGACAGGCCACATTGACACTAATAACAAGTCGTATTATCTTGGATCTCGGCTTGTTTTCCTGAACACATGGCTTCGGAGTCAAGAGGTGTGTTGATACCACTCGAGATAAAGTCTCCGGGAGTCTCACGATTATGGATAGTGAGATGTGTTTTACAATCTTTACCGTGGTTGCGTGGCGCGTTTTGATTTTAGGTAATTGTATAGAAAGGATTCCGATTTTAGCATCTGCGTCCCTTGTTAAATTCGTTTCTGGATTTAGTAGTATATTTAATTTAGTGTCTGGATTGTTTTAATAAAATAAGTCCTCAATTATTGCTATATTCGTGCCACATGCTATAATGAAAACTAAGATACTATTTCTACTCTAGTTTAATAATTTTATCAACTAGGTATATTACGTATTCCTGCACCAATCAACAAGCTAATAATAGACGGCAATTTACTGGAACCAGTTTTAATCAGCACAGATAATGATAAAGTTCTGCAAGCGAAAACACCAATTACTTGCTAAATGAATTTTGTGCTGAGACCTGTAAGAGACTGTGAAGTTTACCTTATTAAACATGGGGCACTTGACGGACGGACACAGGACGATTAAATAGAAAGCGGCCGTCACATGTTTGGCCTAATACTGGATACAGGATGTTTCTTGTAGCTTCGATCGAATAGAGTGATAAATCGTTAAAACTTCCTTGTAAAGAAACTGTGTGTAATACATTTTTAGTAAACCACTGATGAAAGCACTCTCGCCAAAATCTCAATCAGCATATACAATGTGGATACGACGTATAGTTTTCATTGTATTTATTGGTATTGGCGTGGCTAGCTGACATATGGCAAATACCTAATTTAATTTAATGTTCTGTGTCTCCTAATCATTAATTACTTTGCATACCTACCTAGTATTGTATAGAAGCAAGTTTCTCTAATTGAACAGACAGCTGTGCTGCTGGGGAGTTTGTTGCGCCACTTCTTCTTCCCAGCGAAAGCATTAGGAAGTGGTGAAGTGGCGGGCGTTTTGGGGGACTGTCTTATGTAATTTTGACATTCGAAAAGTGCTGATTCTCAGCCTAATTTGAGCAAATGACTTTTGATTTTTAACAGTACAAAAATAAATGAAAACACTGACAATACTAATGCATTGGAGTATTTTGGGCCAATTAAATGAAGCCTAACAACGAAATTTAAAAAGCGATGTTTACAAACAAACTAAATAATAGTGATGGCTCGACTATGGGTTTTGCTGAACAGCGGACTAGCTATAGTGATCAAACTATTGGAAATTTGGTTGAATTTTCGTTTTCAGACTGGAAACGTCTTTATACCTACGCAGTTTATCTTTTTGTCATATTGTCGACTCCACCTTGTAATCAGCAAATGTAAAGTAATTAGGTAAGCTCTTTCAAGTTGACTAGTGATAGTAAATCTGGAATATTTTGTCTTCTCAGTGTCTCTCGCAAATCTTTAGTCCATGTTTCGTCAAGTTAAGTCACCCTGTATTACATGGTAAAGTAATAGTAACATGGTGAATGTGTGCCCTATATAATAGAGTATTGTGGACACAGTTGTTTGTCAAGGACGTAGGTTTGGTGAACGACAAATACTACAATAGTAACCTAAATATTTCGTTCACTTTCTTCATTTGTTTTGGATGACGTAATGTACCTAACCGGACAAACAATGCCTCACCTATAACTTCTTTCAAAATGTTTACTGAACGGTTTTGGAATAGTTTAATCATCCTAGCCTTTTTCCAACTATGTTTGAGTCGGCTTCCAGTCTAACCGGATGGAGCTGAATACTAGTATTTTACATGGAGCTAGTGCCTGTCTGACCTCCACACCCAGTTGTTGGGTAACACGATACCCCTTGGTAATTCTGGTTGGCAGACTTTTTGAATTTGACTACCCGTAACGACTGTCAAAGATCTAAGAATGCCAGTCGGGACCAACGGCTTAACGTGCTTTCTGAGGCATGATGATGAGCGGTCTCAGCGCATCGAACCGACGGCGGCAAGCATAGCTTTACCCTCGATAGACCCGTGCGGCTCGGCTCTTTTCGTTCAGCCACGAGCCCGAATTTAAATTTAAACTTATAAATCTTAATAAATAAGTAAAGTATTAGAAAATTGATTTACAATTTTTTAGATCAATTGGTTTTCAGATTTATGGGTCGTTCTTAAAAGGTTAAACTCACCTTTCCATATCAACATTTTCGACTTCCATTCTAAAGTCTGATAGAAATCCATCTTGGTAAGGAATTTCGCGATAAGTAATGTTCGAGCGATGGTTCACTTAGATACTATTGTGTTTAACTTTAGATAATAACCTCGCAGTGACTCGTGAATAATGTGGCGGAGAGTTTAGGAAACATGTCTTTATAATTAGTAGAGGATCTTGTACGAGAAACGAGGGTAATATACCTAATTAGTTAGAACGATGAAAGGTATTATGGGGCAATGCAGCGACCAATACTATCATTTTATGGGGGAAATTGGACGCCTCATGAATTTAGAAATCTGTTATTTTAGCTGGCAGCTCTGTGTTGGCATAGCTTATCGAAAATATAGCACTGAATATTACACGAAGGGGCTCTCTAGTCTGCTTGGTGTTATAGATCTAGGTTTCACCTTTTTTTTTAACCTTTAATGTTGGACTACTGGGCAAAGGCCTCATACTCTCTTTCCACCTCTCTCTGCCCAGAGCCGTCAAGGACCAATACCCATCAAAGGAGTCCAGCTTATCCCGCCAAGGTTTTAACCTTTAGGAAAGACAAAAGTAGATTAATTTTCCGTAAGAGGCCTTTGCTCTGTAGTGGGACTTATAGGTCACCAAAATGTATTCAAGTCCTGTTTATTTTACCCTGATCATTGATGCCGATTACACAAAATCCACATTCCAATATATTTCTTAGCATGATCGAATTAATTCGTAATTAACGCGTTAATCGCTTGCCGTATTAATTAGTGCAGCTGTGTCGCTTTACAAGCAACCAATTGAAGCTTGCTGCGACAATAATATCGTCGATAAATTGACCAGCTAGGTTGAATACTTCGTGCTTTTATAAACTTGGGCGTGGGGGAATGTTGGTGTTGACAGAATTCGTGTAATTAGAGTGAGTTAGAGTGGTTTTGCGTTTGTTTGTTTTGGAGTTACTTGTAGCGAGACACTTGTATCGTTATTATTGCAAGTCATCTACAGAAGTCAGACCTTTGCACGCATTCGTACTCTGCACATTTACTTCATTCTGGATACAATGGGATTGAATAGGACCTACTTCCAATGGACCTTTTAAGCTTACTATCTGGTGCCAGCTCTCTGCCAGCGTCTATGTTCCCTTCCACCTATAACACGTCACCTCTGCATGTAGATCTCATAAATCGCTTTCCATCAAGCGAGACCATGGTCAAGAGCAAGGTCTACTCCCTAAGCACGAAATCCGCAGTTTCGGCCAGTGTTATGCGCTTATCCAGCTGCGTATCACTTAAGGTTATAAGATTAGTTCGGAGCCCGTACTTATAATGAATGACAACATGAGTTGTCAGTGGTCCCGGTGTTTTTGTTCGTCCTTGTTTTGACGGACCAACTATCGGACGGGCCCGTATCTTAGCTGACGGACTACGAGAATACACCAGTTCCGTTATGAAATACAAAAAGTTAGGTGACATTGTACCCATAACACCAGCCTATCAAATGTGAAAAATCTTGATTGCAGTAAAAAATCAGTTACTAAGTGTTCACAGAGCCTAGAAAACATCTCTTGCATATTCGGCCCACAGAACATCAATTTTAAGTATAGCTGTTAGCCCGTCCAGAAAAACTTGTTCCTCATATTTCACGACAACTGCACTTCTCTTCAAACCTATTTTATTACTTCCATGTTGGGCATCAAACAGGTATTCTCGAAGACGCTTCATACCATTGAAGATATTACGGTACATAACAACGTTTAATATGTACGTTAAATTGAAGAAGCTCCGTCAATACGTATTGTCGTCGATGACTAACGGAAGTAAGTGAGATGTAACCGAGAATTGAAGCTGTACTAAATGTGGCGCTAAATGTCACAGGTTGCGTAACCAAAACAACTTGCGGCTATGAGACGAGCTACTAAAAGTATGGAAAACTCTTTACAACTTCAGTAAAATTTGCATATTAATTTTTCGTGAGGTCTGGTTTTATCAAGTATAAGTACCTGAAGGCCAATTCTCGTAATTTAAAACGTTCAAAATCTAGTCGCAGTCCCATCTCGATGACAAACACATGTCAAAAATGTATGGAAATAAGATGCATTTTTGATAGATTGAGACCGAGACTGTCATGCGTTCTTAGTCGAGCCCAGAACTAATCATATGTCTGTGCTTAGGGAGTAGACCCCTGAACCGTCAAGCTCGGGTCCGTGTCGCCGAATCGGATATACTCGGGACCAGTCGTATGTTTTCAGTTCTATCGTGAAGCTATAAGCACACCCTCTTTTTTATTGGCGCGTCTCTCTCAACTTTGCCTTCTCTAAGTAACAAATGCAATTTCTTAATCTATGAGTCTCATGGCGCTACTTAGTCTTTGTTCCGCTACCTTCGAAGCCCAACCCTAACCAGCTATTCATTGAGGCGTAATTAGAGCAGTTCCCAGGAGTATCGGCAGACATATCACGATCTTTGCGGGTGTTAACTAGTCGTAATCGCTGATCTTGTATCAGAATCGCTTCAACTTTTACTTTTCTTTTGATCTCTTTTGATGCATAACTTTTGAACTTTGCAGCTTTTTAATATTTTCTGAACACCGGGATATTTTAATATTTGCCTCGTTAAGAGTACCAATATCTTATTAACAAGGGATTTGGTGACAGCATCTCGACTTTGAACTGAACCCTAATTGTGAAACACACTATCAGTCACAATCTGCACCCTAATTGCGTACCACACGATCAATCGGAATCGGTTTCATTTTGACAGTTCAACAACATTCATTGCGTAATTTACGTGTTGAGCAGACAAATTTTTCGAACTTATGAAGTAATGGATTAGCAATTTGCTTCAAAATGATTCTGATTCCGATTGATTGTGTGTTACGCAATTAGGGTGCTGAATCATTTTGAAGGATATTGCTAATCCATCCTTCCTACTAATATTATAGGTAAACGTGAAAGTTTGTATGGATGGAGGGATGGATGTTTGTTTCTCTTTCACGCAAAAAACTACTGAACGGATTTGGATGAAATTTGGCACACAGGTAGTTTATAACCAGGATTAACACATAGGATACTTTTTATCCCTACATTCCCACGGGATCGAAACTTATGCGGGTGAAACCGCGGGGCGCAGCTAGTTGCTTTATATGTTCGAATTTGTCCGCTGGTCAACGCAAATAACGCAATGAATGTTGTTGAACTGTCAAAATGAAAGCCATTGCTACTGTTAGGGTATTACGCAATTACCCCACTGATCTTCTTTTTCGATGGTAAATTGTTAAATGAGTAGGCCCTGTATGTGGCCATGCAAATCGCGGTTTCAGTGATAAAACGCCACTGATACTGCGATTTGCATGAAGGTCCTCAGAAGTGCAGGTATTTGGAAATTGGACACGCCAACTTTGAACGGATAAATTCCTTCTTCGGCTATGTGTGCTATGACATTATTCCCCTCGGGACAATTCATTATGAGCTTGGGCTACTAAAATAGTCGGTGTTCACTTGTCTATTTATTGACTGTTGATTATCAGTCCAATTGTTTCCACGCCTCGCTTGTTTTTATTGTTATACCGTCATAACTTATAGTGAAATTCCATTAGAAGTTTATTTACAACGCGCTATATTCGATGACTGACGACACGACTAACTACACGTCATCTAAACTAACTATAGAAAGTACTGCCTCGTTAACGATCTTAGACATAGTTTTAAATACATCGCTGCTTTTCAATTGATGATGAACATCCTCAGTCATAATAGTTCAGCAGTGTAGATGAAACATGTCGTTTGTTTTCATTAGTGTCTCAGTCTTTAGTACCGGCATTCTCGTAGTACGGTCTCAGCTTAGAATAACCTTAAGGCAAATTAATAAAACACTTTAAAGGGATGGCCTGAAATACTCTAGCATCTGGCAAGCCGCCAGGGCTTCGGTCATCTCTTATATTAGAGTGAAAACGGCGGTAAATTTACCACCTTATGGTATGTTTTATGCAGTTTATATGCGGCCTGCATTGCGGGTTCTTTTTTTGAGAAATTATGCAAGAAATTAAAAAAATGCTGCGTTCTATACTTTGATGTTGTGTGATACCACAGTGTAGTTTTATTTTTTATTTCAACAGTAACGTGAAACAAAGGATGTCTATGTCGGTAACTGTTATTTTTGGTAACTGTGTTTGTTTTATATTAATGCTTTTTGTTTTTTTACAGGTAAAACCAGTCCACAAATATGTAAAATGGATTGTTTTGCTTAGGTATGTAGATAATATATATAAAAACGGAATTTCCACAATTTCAGTTGGACACCGAATAGGTTTCCAACTGAAATTTCGATTCACGCAATATTTTCCATTATGTTCAGATTCGCTATTACTATTGGGACTTCTACCTGTTGTTTCTTAAGCAGTTATAATTCTGGACTTTCACTACCATAAAAAAACCAGAACAAACCCATCTTTTCCCATGAAGAGTCAACCCTGCAATGAAACAATGAAGTCATCTTGGGCCATAAGGCCATGGTTCACCGGGCTCTCTGTCGGAGTCCGATCGGGCCTCATTTTACGCTCGGCTCGGCTCGGTCCGACTCAACATTACCTCAGATACACTTTCGTATTATTATCGCGATTACGGTGTTAAATGACTAGCTGCAGTGGGAATTTATTTGAATAGTATGATTGTCTATTTAATCTGGTAAGCACCATGCTGGATGAAGCAAATGGGAGCATTCTTTATTTGAAATAGGCGCTCCTAAATGCAATTTAGGGAACGTATATCTTTATAACGTATCAATTTTAATGGTTTAATTTAGAAAAACTAATAAAATTGATTTATTGTTTGTGAATGTTACTTTACTTTTGAACTAAATTGTAGTTCAAAGCTCCAGCTGGAGCACTTTTCGATGGCAAACGACATAGAACAGCTTTTAAAGTTCTTGTTTATGTATGCTAAAACTGCCCGTTAACGGGACTTAATGGGGACAAAAATAAGACGTTCCAAGAAAATCTTGAAATCTTCAAGATGCTTTTTGGATAAACGGCGCGTTGATTATCGAAATTCGTCAAGCCATACGCGCTGTAAAATTGAAACGAATCTGTTAACCGAAAAAATGTGACGTAATTACTTTTTGTTGACTAATTTTATCATTCGCTACGTTATTTGTTTAGAACGACTTTCAACAACGCCGCCATATTGTTTCTAGAATTAATTATGACATTAAGTTTAGATGGCAATTGATGATTTTAAGCTTCGATCAATAATAGTACTAGAATCCCGATAAGCGCTTCAAAAACGGCCCGAAAAATAAGACCACAAAAACTTTTGTGGTCTTATTTCAAATTAGTATGTTTTTAACCTTATTACTTAGACTTTAAGTTTCATTTTAGAATAAATGACTGATAATTTAAAAATAGAATGATTTTATTTTCAAGCGACATTTTAAATATATATTTTGCAATGGTAATTAAACTTTATGTTTAAGCATTAAGGTTTGTAATAAACTGAAGTTGTTAATATTATTAAACTTTTTTCTAAGAAATGTAGATGTTTACGTGTGTGCAAACGCCACTTGAGCGACTGATTTTTGTTCCTGATCCTTAATCTAGTACTATTATTGATCGAAGCTTTTAAGCTTATTTAAGTACTTCTAAGATTAAGATATTACTAGAAAGCTACAACTCTGGATATATAACTCATATATAATTCATGTTTTTCTTCTTCAACTTTTCGTCAGCCATTTTCCACAGCATGCCAATTTTTTATGTGTTGTTTTCAAACTTCAAACGTGCATAGATTATTTACTTGGTGTGTCCATGAATTAGAGAATTAATAGAGGCAGCCAATCGGTTGCCAGGAGGACAATACCGATGGCCTTGTAAGACTATTTGAGTCGGTTCACCGACCTGCGTTCCAAATAAAGATGAAATTCCAACCGCTTCGCGTAATGATGGATTAAGTGTAGAATAACTAGCCAGTTTACTCATAATGTTACTTTTTTAAGTGTTTGTAACTGAAATAAATGCAACTTAGTTTTATTTCGCTAGAGTACCTACCTTGTAGCTGTTACTAGGTTAGTAATTTATATTTAACTTTTGTTATTGCACCGTTGACCGTAGGTAATTGTTTGTTGTCTATTCTAATTAATAGTAGATTATTCACCAAGGGGATAAAGCAGTTTCTTACGTCACGTGTTAGCACCCGCTTACCGGTACCACGCTAGATGTTAGGGTTATATGACATAATTTAGGTTATGTTTGCATGATATTATAATTATACTTTGACATTATCAAGCATGTGCTGTGAGAATGTATTACAAGATTTGTTAACAGCGGATGATGTAAGAAATTAAAATTTAAGTAAGCAGATCATACTTTTTTAAAATAAGTATAAAGTGTACCTAATTCTGCCTAGATCATATAATTGTACGATCGACTACGTATTTATGACCTAATTATTAGGAACTTAAAGGTAGGTACCTAGTTCTTGGGTAAAAGTATGTAAGCTTCATAAAACCTTCAACTTTCAATTGAAAGACAGGTCTTAAAAAAAATATACGCACCTATAGATACATACACTATTATTTGTAAAGAAACCATTGACAACATTTCCACATCTATCTAACAACAGTCATACAACTTCATGCAAGCCATGCAACCCATTCAACCATACAAAGGGCAATTACATTGCCTACCGGTTATCCAAACCGAGCAATGAATATGGATGGCCCGCTTCCGAGCCGTAGGTGTCCGATTATGATGTAACCGTGCCCAAGATACCGTGGAGACGGCTGTGATTATGATGCAGATGTGCCAGATCTTTGCGGCTGTGTATGGTAAGATTTAGGTGTGTATGGTTGTGAAATAGTTTGAGGACCACGCACGGCAACTGCCTAACACACTTTCAATCACAATCTTCATAATTTTGAAGGATATTTCTAACCCATTGCTTCATATGTTCGAAAAATTTGTCTGCTCAACAACGTAAATAACGCAATGAATGTTGTTGAACTGTCAAAATGAAAGCCATTGCTACTGATAGTGAGTTACGCAATTACCCTGCAGGTTAATATCGCCAAAACGTAGTGAAATAAGACTGGTGATCAATCGGTCATTTTTGATATGAGAATGAGCCATCCTGTAGTCAGTAGTAGGACAATGACTGGCTGATATCATCATCTGCCTAGCCTTTTCCCAACTATGTTGGGGTCGGCTTCCAGTCTAACCGGATGCAGCTGAATACCAGTATTTTACATGGAGCGACTGCCTATCTGACCTCCACAACCCATTTACTGAGTAATACGATACCCCTTGGTAAGACTGGTTGTCAGACTTTCGGGCTTCTGACTACCCGTAACGACTGTCAAAGATCCACGAATGACAGCCGGGACCAACGGCTTAACGTGCTTTCCGAGGCACGGAGGGGTCTCGGCGGTATGTACAGATGGTCACCCATCCACAGACCAACCGCGGCAAGCGTAGCTTAACCTGACCGATCGACCTGTGCGGCTGTTATTATTTAGCCACGGGCCCCTCCGACTGGCTGATAGTGAAAAAAAAAGAAAAGAAAATGCGTTTATTATCGATAAGACATAATAGATATAACACAAACAGCCTACGTCCTTACTCAGATCATGGTCTATCTGTATGCCAAATTTCATCTAAATCCGTTCACCCGTTTTAGCGTGAAAGCGTAACAAACAAACAAAAAAATCACTTTCGCATTTATAATAAGTATTATTATTTAGGATGCTGTAAAACATTTTAAAAGGCGCGGTTATACGTTAATTATAGTGCAAGGTATCTTAATCTAAAAATTAGAACTTTGTACAGGTATAATTACAGTGCTCACACCATGAGAATTTCTTCTGTCTTCAAAGATAGTTTTCTTATGAGATGAGATCTTTGACACCACTTAAAGCAAGGTGTGAAGAGTGACAGGTCGTTAGCCTGTCACCTGTCACCTTTAGCTGCTTGCACTAAAATAACGCAGCAGTTGGCATTTACAACTACGAGATGGGAAACAGCTGATGAATTCTGTTTTTGTTTATTTAGAATGCAGTTTAATTTTTGTAGCATTACTCAAAAATGACGCCGAACAACGTCGCTTTTCTGGAATTCCATGTAGTTTATTGATTACAAGCCTGTCCAGCTTGACTCGCAAAGGTCTGCATTTATCCAACCTCTTTGCTGTGTTCCAGGTCACTAACTAAGTGATTCGAAATTCAAGAGTTTGACTGTAGGCAAAGGTCTGCATTTATCCAACCTCCTTGCTGTCAGGTTCCAGGTCACTTTTAAGTAGTTCGAAATTCAAAGGTTTTCTAAATGTCGCATCTACAATTCTACATCATTGTATCACATCTCTATGGACTACAATGTTGAACTCAACACACAAGACAGTGTGGGTGAGCCAGCGTGCCTGCATTCGACTGTAACTGTCATCTTCAGTAAGCGATGAATGTGATGCACATTATCGCCTCTTCCGTCACAAAAGTATCGTGTAAAAGGGTCTTTAGTACGAAGTGAATTTATTGTTATTGTATCGATCCCGCACCATTGTCAAGGTTTGAAGTGTATGTGGAATTTAAAAGTCGAGATAGTATAATAAATGGTTTATTGAGGCTGATGAGTGTAACTGTTTACGGAATTATGAGATGCTGTTTTGGGAAAGTTTGTCATTTTGATCTTTGCCTGCGGCCATATTTTTTATCATAGCTTTGGCTGATTATCAATCTTAATGCATCACCATTAATCAAGATGCAATAGAACACACAACATAACGACTTAAAAAACCGGCCAAGTGCGAGTCGGACTCGCGCACGAAGGATTCCGTACCATTATCTAGAAAAATCACGTTTGTTGTATGGCAGTCCCCCTATTTTATTTTGTTTTTAGTATTTGTTGTTATAGCGGCAACAGAAATACATAATTTGTGAAAATTTCAACTGTCTAGCTATCGCGGTTCTTGAGATATAGCCTGGTGACAGACAGACGGACGGACAGACAGCGAAGTCTTAGTAATAGGGTCCCGTTTTTACCCTTTGGGTACGGAACCCTAAAAAAAAAACGATTCAAAAAAGTACCGATTTCATAGACTTCTGCTTTTTATAATCGGAAGTTTCAGAAATATTTGGGCATGATAATGATAACTTACTTTTCATTAGTCTAATGAGAGTTTCATAAGTCATAAGGAGAGAACTTAGATGTTTATATTAATGTACATGTACAGACGCCAGCACATCAAGCTACTACAATCTGTCAAAATTCTTTAATAGATTTTCAACTTTATTTCTGAAGTATTAAGGTTCAAGGTTGATTGGAAAAATTTGACACTTTCGGGTAGCTTGACCTGCTGGCGTCTGTACATGCTCGATTTGACACCCAAACTAGGACGTGTCCTGTATCTCAGGTGTGAGAAATGAAGTGAGAATATGATACGCAGATATAGCTTCTACAAAATCAACATGACTACGCAAATATAAATTTAAATTATTTTTAACGACCCATAAACTTATTATGACAGACGCAAAAGCCATAATATCCGCGCAATATTTACGTATTACATAATAATACGTAAAATAATCGCGTCTAAATTAAAATGTTCATCAGTAGTATCGGTTCTCGATTAGTAGAACGACGTCAGTGTGTTGTGAAGAGTTCAGGATGGTGTTATGTAAACGTTACGCGGGAAGAGATCAAATGCTACCGTGTCGATACTAAGCGGATGCTCGTTGCACCTGTAGGCAAATGTGTTTCTGAGAAATTTATTTTGCAGTTATAATTGCTCAAACATATAACACCACGCCTGTCTTTCCCGAAGGGTTAGGCAGAGATGCACCTATAGTACAACCACATGCCACCAGTTATGTAATAGGGACTGTTGTCATCAACCAGGCACAAATCTATGTATGTAGTTGCAATTACTTGTTTGACTTTTGACTACAGCCATTCGTAGGTTGTTATGAGCTCAACTGTCACTAATGAGACACAATTATTTTTCTATTATTGGAACGAAGTTCCTTATCGCGCGTTGCGAAAGGAGGCTAGACGGAAAAAATTAAGACCAAAAGTTGGAACGACACTTTTTGCTATAGTTGTAAGCCGTGCAGCGTGCGCGTGTTTCTGTCTCTCTCTCTCTCTCTCTCTTTGAACTTCGTTCCATCCGGGTGTCCCTTGACACCTCTCAAGTTTTTACCGTACTTAATAAGCTTGCCTAACAGACGAGGGGTTATGAGATAATTTAATTATTTCAAACATCCGAATGCCATTCCTATGGCTACGGCTACTGCTACTACTAAGACTTCAAAAATACTACGGAAAATGACACTATAAGGCCTTGTACCGTATCGTTAGTAGCTTAGTATATAGATAGGGGAGACCAGGGCTGGTTGCTTATATGGGCAGGTAGACTTAAGTGCTAAAAACTCATCAGCAATACGGATTTTAGGTCAGCTAATCCAATCACCTATTTGTGCAAAGCGGCATCCCGGTCGCGGGCCGTTTTGTTTTGGTGACATGTTTTCGATTTATCTTACTCGAAAATGTGATGTCAGCATAAGTGACGGGGCCCGATAGGACCGAAGCCCGCCAGGGTAGCGGGATCGACCGAAAGGGTTACCGCTGCCCTGGAACATAAAGGGCTAAGCAAGGAACACGGGTGGGTTTTAGTCAGTAAGAGTCTGACACTCCCTTCCGCTCCACCCAGAGCGGGAGGGGTCATTGGATGATTTCCCATCCTCAAAAAAAAAAAATGTGTCTCATGTAATTATATTGTTTTAATTCGTTACTGATATCACAATTTTCACAGTCCAGAATGCACCAACACAGTTCCACTTCCATGAGAAACTCATAGATATTGAATTACTCCGTCTAATAGCAAGTTATGTTATAATACGGCTCATTTGAAGCAACTATTTGCTCCCTGGATCGTAACTAATGCGTATTTAATGCTCGTGTTTGGCCCGCATTCCTCATTTAGATTGCAATGCGTAAGATTCATGGATCCTTAGGTAGCGTCGTGTATATTTCTAAGAAGAAATTGACCATCATTTCTGTTTTCGTGGTCAGGTAGGCAGTCGCTCCATGTAATATTCAGCTGTATCCGGTTAGACTGGAAGCCGACTGTAACAAAGTTGGAATAAGGCTAGGAAGATGAGATCTGCCGTCAATGTCGGTGTTGAATTGGGGATGAGGCCAAGAGAAGGAGCCGAAGCGTCCTCTTACTGCTGCTAGCAAAATTCTGTTACCGGCTACTTACCTATTCGAGTGCAGAGGCCATTACATGTCACGCTACTATCCTGCTGACCAGCCTAGCTCATGATAACACGAGAAGAAAATGACGAAATCCTCTGATTTCATCTCTTCTATCTACTATTCTGAAATTAGCAGGCATTTTGTTTACCGGACCAGCTAGATCGGCCAACGACCTTAAAAAGGTGACTGGGACTGACTGGATGCGGAAGGCGGAGGACAGTGTTGTGGCGCGGTCTGAGAGAGGCCTATGTCCAGCAGTGGACCGAAAGAGGCTGGGTCCATAAATTGACTGATGTTCACCAGTAGACTTCGTCATGAGGGGCAACTGCCGTACCAATTTTCAAGAACTTTTGCATTCCAAACTCAGTGTCATTATCTCAAAAATTTTGTAGTGTTTATTTATTTATTTTACCATTTCCATTCCATTCCATTTGTTCCATTTTTTTTTTCATCTATATTGATTGTCGCTGACAATATTAGATTACAAAGTTTTTAATTACGGGAGTAGGCCTTTTGTTTCTGGCTACGTGGCGCATTGTGGCCGTGCTGTGATTAGCCATTGATCAACAAAGTCTGTAGCAAACTAGAGGTGGTTATTCATGCCCAGATTTGCGAGTTCCTCGTTCTGGTTCAGAATCAGCAGTCGTGTTAACAATTAGACCTAACTACGCTTGCAGTACATTTAAATGGACTCTTTGAACGACGGCGTCTGGTTTGTCGTTAGCAAGTTTGTAAGGTGGTTCGTTAGTCGGTGTTATCTTGTCGCATAGCTAACAGCTGAGTGAAACACCTCGGAACTTGGTGCACCTAACTTATTAGTAACTTCGAAACTTTTCGCATTTTCAGCGCGCTTTTTGAAGCTTCTCGGTTTACGGCTGTTTTCAAAAGTCTGCTGATTTCAAATGAAACATTGTTTAAGGTATTCATATGTGTTATGACTCCATATCACAAATTAATACCTTAGAAGCTATTAGTACATATCGTAGCTATAACCGAACGTCATTCCTATGGATATGGCTACTGCTACCACTGAGATGTTTCAAAAACACCGCAGAAAATGACATTATCAGGCCATGCACCATATCGTTAGTAGCAGTAGCTTACTGTAAAGGTAGAGGAGACAGGGGCTGGTTGCTTATGAGGTAGGTAAACTAACTGCCAAGAACTCGTCAACAGTACTAGTTTTGGGTCACCTAATGACACTTGAGGATGCATCTCGGTACCCCTCATACTTGTGCAAGGGTCGGACGGCATTGTAGTCGCGCGCTGTTTAGTAGGTAGTGTTAATATGTTTTTTGATTTATCATACCCAAAAGCGTGACTCAAGTAATTATGATACTCGTCCTAAGTTGCAAGTTGCACTTGCACATTTGACAAGCTAAAGGATGCCAATGATGCCGCAAACAACGTGGCCTACTGAGCTTAAACAATACATATAATAATATTCAATTAAAGTACTGTCGACCACGAAAAGAAGAAAGTATTACGATTTTGGTTTGTAATTGTAACTTCAAATTGGCTTGAATGTTTTCCAAAGAAGTAGGTAGATAATACCTGAATCGCGACACACGGTACTTTACAGCTTTAACACATCCGCAAATAAACTTCACACATATTCAAGAACATTCTCGACTTAATCCTTTCTTAATCTCAAAAAACAATCTATATCCCCTATAACATGTTGACAAAACCCATTAATATGGTAATGCATCCTTACTTTTATTTTCTCCTGTAAATATACTCGCCTCAATGAAACCACTTATTTCGCCGCGTACAGTCACGAGCACCAATATGTCAACACTTAGCAACTTTCAATTGCAATTTTTTTCGTGAAATAACGAAAGCAACGTTGAAATACGACACATTACAAAAACCTATGGGATCGCAAATGCTATGTTTGTAACATCATAAAATTTCGTTAAAAAATAAAGGAGTAAATCGCTTTTGAATAAAGCCGAGTGTATACATACTTTTGCTCGTGACTGTACCGATAAAAAGCCTTAGGATTTCAACGCGTGTTGTCATTCAAGTTATACCAGCTTCATATACAAGATAAAAAGGGTAGACGGGAAATTATCTAGATATGATCGCAGACTGTGTAAAAAGTCACATTTATCTTTAGTTTTTCTTCTGAGTATCTGATTGGAATTAAAAATAAATTATCGCTTCACACTTGTGATCCCACAGTAGAATTATATTTTCCTGGACGGCTTTTACATCCGCTTAGATCAACTTAATTGCAATCATAACGCAGAAAATTGACACTGTATATAAGAATTTCTACTTCTAGCACGATATAGATATGAATTAAAGCTTTCAATTATAAAATACGGCTGGCGTTGCCAAGATCAGAATGGTGTTAAAATAAATTCTAAAGTAGCCGATCTCTCTCCTAGAGAGTTTGCATAAACATTACAGCTTCAATGTTAATCCCACAAATAAACGTCACTACAGCAAATGAATACTTGAAAATTATCGACCATTACCACAAATTCAGCATAAAGTGCGTTGAAATGGCTGCTAGCTGGAACCGGCATAGCGTGATTAATGAATGGTACATTATGCTAATGCAACCTAGTTGAGCTGCATTCCAGGCAGGACTGGATAAATACACCATTGCAGATGCCTGCAGACTGTGGAAACAAATTATCGGGAGCAGAAGGACCACTGTATCATCAACGACAGTAGAAGTAGGCTTCGTTTCGTTGATCAATTCATCCATTCTTCTCTATTATTATTTCTCCGTAATTATAACACTAGTCGAGGAACATTTGGTGTTGGTCGACAGAATTCAGTCAGCGTACTGTTTGCATTCTAGCCTGATCTGCCTGATATTTTGAAGAATCTGGTTGTTTGGATATTGTATTTTTCCCCTCAGCACCACTCTATTATCCATATCTATAAATAATATAAACGATCACACACGCAAACTCTGAATGGATCAAAACTTAATTTGCGCACCACCCACGACCTGCGTTGTTCAGTTGTTTTTATCTGGGATGACATATGCTGTATATTTTGCCCATACGTGGAGCATGCCTTCTGTACCATCATGTTGCGATGCTCCTAAGTGCACCAATGCAGATAAAAATTAATATTGCAGATTTATTTTTAGAACCCCCAGCAAATGCTGCCGATGTCGATAGCAAACGTGTGTTAATTTATTCTTTTTTTTATCACAGTGCGCATAGGCATGCAAGTTGAAATTCATTCTTTACTTTTTAAAATTGTAAATATTCTAATACACACACATACATATATTGTAATAATGGTAAAGCCTATAAAAGTTAATCGCACTTTGAGGCATTGATTAAGTTATTATGTAGTGGTCAAGAAGTCATAAAATAGGTATATAAAAGATTGTTTGTAAAGCTCGTGAAGTTCATGATAGAAACATTTATTACTTTAATGGAGATAGTAATGTTTATATAATATCTGCCCGTATTGATTCGAATCAAACTAAATTTCGAAGAGAAAGCGGTATCGAATGGCTGTCGGAAATCGTTCACATGTACGACGAAGGTTTAGCTCTACCGTGTCTGGATACGCTATAATTCGATCAAGCCTTCCGAAGGTTACACGAGCCACGATTCTGGGCTTTCGTTACAGTTTCGGTAGTTATTTTAAGGTGTGTGTTTGTAAATGAATCGATGATGTTGTCTCTTTTGCACATACTCGTGTATATTTGTAGATAAATGAAACAAAGGATGCGCAAAAAGAGGCTAGTAATCAATTGGGAACATTTAATTTCAAGCAGCAATTTTTGAACAATGCCAAAAATAACTTTTTGCCTAATCTTTATCAAGTTGTAGGTACCGCAAACGGTATTAGGTTTGAAAATCTATAATAAAAATAAAGCTGAAGTGTTTGTCTATTTGAACGCGCTAATTTCGTGAACTACCAGTTGAATATGAAAATATCTTTTTGCATTAGATAGCCCAATTCTTGAGGTCATCATCTGCCTAGCCTTTTCCCAACTATGTTGGGGTCGGCTTCCAGTCTAACCGGATGCAGCTGAATATCAGTATTTTACATGAAGCGACTGCCTATCTGACCTCCACAACCCAGTGACTGGGTAATACGATACCCTTTGGTAAGACTGGTTGTTAGACTTTCGGGCTACTGACGACCCGTAACGTCTGTCAAAGATCCACTAATGACAGCCGGGTCCAACGGCTTAACGTGCTTTCCGAGGCACGGAGGGGTCTTGGTTTGTGAAAATGGTCACCCATCCACGGACCAACTGCGGCAAGCGTACCTTAACCTGATCGATCGACCCGTGCGGCTGTTATTACTTAGCCATAAGCCCCTCAGCCCCATTCTAGAGGTACAAAACAAAAAAACTACAAAAATAAAAAAGTCGCAAAAAACGCTTAGCGAAAACGAAATGGGTGAGCGATGCGATGCGATGGAGTAGGTCGGGGCTAAAATGTTTCGCGGACAGAAGCTGGTGAGCATATAAGAGAGAGAGCAGTATTTATTTTCACGAAATAAAAGCTTAACAACGTTACTTTGTCTACATTATTTTTACATCGTGTCCACACTGTTTCTTATTCTCCAGACTTTCCAGTAGCACCATTGATATGGCCTCCATTTATTCTGTGGCAGAATCTATTACTGGATTTGTAGGCTTGCATTGAATCGCAAATATTTTCTACCGGGCATGCGCGACTACAAACAAAATGGACAGGGAAATGCTAATAGGATTTGTGAGCGTGGTCACATGAATAATGTTGTTTAGAGTGATATTATTAATGAGGGATACTATCAAGAATTGAATGGATATTCTCCTTGTAATTGATGGGAGACGTTCGAGTTGTATGTATGTTAGTTGAGGATGTTCATGAATTGTGTGAGGCTAAGGTACAGTTAGGGTAGACGAGAAGTCCAATTCCCGTAATTAAAAACGTTCAAAATCTAGTCGCAATATTATCTCAGCGACAATCAATGTCAAAAATGTAGGGAAATTAGAGGTATTTTTGACAGATTGAGACTGAGATCAGACTGTGAACGTGTTGAAAGAAAGAAAGAAAGAAAAATGCTTTTATTGGCATTACAAAAAATGAATACACCTTAAAACTTTAAAAACAGAAAACAAAGATTATAATGCCAAAAGGGCCTCAGCTCAGCATAATGTCAGATGACAACACAAGTGTACCACCTGACGCTGATTTTCAGCTGCAACCCACGAGTGCCATACGCTGGAATAACAAACACATAGGGAAGTGTGTGTCCGTTATAATAAATTGAGAGAATTCATTGAAATGTTGAAGGAGAAGGTTTGGCTGTTAACGTAGAACTTTTAAAAGAAGCCTAAGTCTACGGTGGAGTTCAGTGGACTACAAAATACGACGTTGATTGATTGATGAAGGGCCGGAAGATCTCGTAAATAACAACTCGTCAACCAGGTCAACTAAATTAGTATTCAGTCGAAATAAGGAAGCTTAAACAAATATATATCATGCATATAAGGAAGGGGACCACTCGAGCAGGTACTAGCAGAATAATCAAATATTCACTTTCGTTCACCCACGCATATTGTCTTCGGAGACTTATTAACTAACTATCGCCCTGATCATTTGTCTCGCAAATACTTTCACGTTTGCTGTGACTGGCAAATTACCAATTGATATTGAGAAAGCAGTTTTATTAGTGTCTGTTTTGTTAAACGATTTGTCTTGAACAAATATACTCATATATACTTTAAACTTAGCATGAGTTCGGTGATGGTTGATTATTGGTTAGCCGTACTAATGACGATTTGTACGGCAATTTTTATTTTGTGAATATGAGAACGTTGTAGACTGTAGATTTGTTGACTATTTTCAATTTTGTTACGTATCTGGTACTTGTTGACAGGCCTGCACTGTCATCTCATAACGCTGTAATTTGAAAACATTCTAAAATCCAATTATTTTTAAAAGAGTAACCATGGAGTTTCTTGCCGGCTCTTCTCCATAGATAGGAAACAACCTAGCTTCTGACGTTTCATAAGTGCTCATGTAGGTTTATGTGAAACAAAATATTTTGATTTTTGAATGGAACGCTCTAAATATTACGTATAGAACTGGTGATAAACAGTTTGCTAACTTTTGGGTGTTTAGGTTTGTTTAAATATAAATATTTCTCATTTGCCATGAAAATATCCTAGGGCACATGCCACATGTGTACACGAAACAGCATCGATCGAGCGTCAAGTTTATTGTGTTAGTCGGGTAGTAAAAGCTGCAGAAAGTGCAATTTGAAGGCTAAGGCAATTGTTCTAAAAGTGAGTTATGAGTGTGTTTTATGGCACTAGTTTGTTTCATGTATATGGACTGAAAGGGAGAGTTTATTTAGGTATAATTTGCAATTTCGACTCAGGTTATGCTCGCAAAGCACACGATGCGTGCACTCGTGAACATTTCACTACCATTGGTTTAGATTTAGAAACAATTTTATTTGTCGATGATATTTTATTCTCCATATTCGCAATGGCTAAGGGGAAAATTTCGGTCTGTGTGAATGTGAATATAAGGACTACATGGGGTATCTGGCAGTTTGAGTACTTTTGTTCGGCCTACTTTAATGTCCTTTCTTTGGTATTGTTCGTCATTTCGTTGAGCTCCTTAAGCTCTGAGTTGAGCTACACAGTTACTGACAAATGCTTGCACTGACTGGACAAGTCCACTCCAGTTTCTAAAACAATTCGCTAAAACTAGCATGCTTTTGTTTCGCCATTTCTTCTCAGGTCAGATAGGATAATGTCGGCTTCATCTAGCTTATTGTTTTTGAACATGACGTGTAAAAGTCATTCCGATATACTATTTACAAAATAAAGCATTTAATTTCAGCCCAGCTTGCCATTGCATCATCAATCAGCGCTGTGTTTTTCCTGTAACACAGCAAAGAAAACAATATTTTATGGCATCTGTACGTAGCACACATAAAATAACAATAATTGTTCGTATTCACTTTAATTTTGTCAGTTCAACTACGTTCATTGCGTTTTTTACTTTGCTGAGCAGACGAATTTTTCAAACCTATGAAGCAATGGACTAGGAATGTCCTTTAAAACCCTTGGATTCTGATTGAAACTGTGTTACGCAATTTATGGTTTAAGAACTTTATTATTTCTCATTAAGAATTAACAATAATTCACTTACTGAGAAACTAAAATACACAAAATGTTTACGAGCGTACAATAACATCGTTAACAAAATGGATTTACAATAATTAATATGTAGGTAGTGTTAAAAAAAAGTAAATATCAACTAGTTACCAACCGAGTAAACACGGATCTAAAGTAATTCGATGTATTAGGTACTAGATGTGGCATTCATGGCAGCGTACTGACAAAATAAAGAACTTTTGTTTTTATTTTGTTTGTTTGTATGAACCCGTTAGCGTTAGCAATAAAGGAAGTTTTTTTTTTTTTTTTTTTTTTTTTTTTTTTAATATTATTATTGTTGTTGACACATTATATACGATTTAAGTTGATTTTTAAAACAAGACATGCTTTTCGCCTCCTTTATTTCCATGGGTATTTTATTGTACATGTTAACCCCTTCAAATTCGATATTTCGTTTCCCGTAATTAACTGTTCTGGGAGGACGTGTTACTAAGTAATTGGAGTTTCGTAGTTTAATTTTTTGTACTTGATGTTTTCTTGTGAAATTTAGTGTTGTATGAATATCTTTATGTAATATTTTGCGTATTAGTACACATGTATAGTATTTATATGTTTGGGAAATGTTCATTATTTTTGTTTCCTTGTATATTTTCTGAGTTGACGTTCTAAAATGGTAATTAAATAATATTTTGATTAATCTATTTTGTGCCGTTTGTAATATTTCTAAATTCGATTTAGCTGCGGTCCCCCAGATTTCTATTAGGTAGTCTATATGTGCAATTTGGGTGCAGATTCTATCTTGTATCAGCCTGCCATCTGTTTGATCAACCTCCATCACCGTTTCGCAACGGAGATTGATTGCAGTTCTTCAAATAACGAGTCAGTAGGAGGAATAATAGCGACACACCGTATCATCAATCGTTTAGCCTTCATTTTTGAACTTTCTCAATACATCAATATTTTAGGTCAAGGAGAAATGACAATATGTACTGAAGTTGTATGAATGGTTGATATAGAGCTTGCTAATTTGTAAGCTGTTTTAGTGATGAGTTTCGATTCAAGAATTTTATTGTAGGCTTTTATGTTTGTATTTGGTTCTGAATTCAGATTGCCTGTCAAGGTTTGTTTTTTAGTGTCAGCCTTTACAGAAAGTTTTCATTTTGTGTTACTAGAAAAAAAAAATCTGCCTAGCCTTTTCCCAACTTTGTTAGGGTCGGCTTCCAGTCTATCCGCATACATCTGAATACCAGTATTTTACATGGAGCGGTCTATCTAACCTCCACAAACGAGTTAGGTACTGGGTAACACGATACTCCTTGGTGAGACTGTGCGAGACCAAAAAGGCTCTTATCTCACCATAATGCTGCGATATTTAAATTAAAAACAAAGGAAGAAAGAAACGAATGAAGGGGTTACAGTACTTGTACTAGCATCTTTAAATAGAGTACACCCAACAACAAAAGCACTTTCGTAACACCAATAATGACTCCGTGCGTAGGAGTTTACGAGCACTCCTCGTAAACGAAGGGTTGTTCCCATAAATATCGCTTTCGATTTCGTATCGATCCGCAACTAGCACCGTCTCGCTATTGTTTAGATGACAGTTATTGCTAGTAAATAGTTTAATGATAGCGCGAATAAGGATTAAGAGCAGTTGTGTAAGCGTTGTAAATTGTGACAGTGGAGATAGATTGTTTGTTTAAGAGCAGCAGTGCGATTCTGTAACCATATCACCGTGAAAAACTAAGTGAAGGGAGCGTGGAGTGAGCTGTCATTCCAACTAATGCTAGGGATTGATACTATTGACAGCTCACTCTAAGCTCACTTCACCTAACTTTTCACGGTGAGATGTTAACAGAATTGATCGGCTGATTTTTCAATCGACAGATAAGTTTTATTCGTGGAATAAAATTGACGTCTGACAGTTTTTGTATGGAAGAACTGTCAAAAATTCAAAATTAGACCTCCGATAAAATTATCTGGCGTTGGAAAAATCAGCCCTTAGAGGATACGAGTTAGACTTGTGGAATTAAGGCGAGTTTTTCCAGACCTGTAGGCCTTGTCTTGCCTTCCCTGTAGGGAAACTCTACCGCTCCCACAAATGCAGCGCGAGCTATTTATTTACGTTCTTTAAATACCTATTCATTCTTTATTGCAATAGAAAGACACCTGAGGTATATAAAAATAAATATACGCAACCGTTGGAATTCTGGTGTTTCAAAAGTTGGTTAAAAAAATGCAAAGCGAGAGAATTAACCCTTGATATAATAATATTAAATTTAGTTCAATAGACTGATAAACTAAGTAAGTAACTAAGTTTTTAAAGCTTCCTCTCTCATACTATTTTGCTGTGCCCGACAGGGTCCACAATGATCCCATGAAAATTTTTTAAGTTACCACCTATGAGTATTATCGCTAGAAACAAATTACACATAATCGTCCTTGTGAGAATCACTTTCTTTACTTCATATTATATGCAAATTCCCGTCAATTTGTACGTCTAAAACCGAAAGCATAATCTCCTACATGTTCCTTTCCATTTTCATTGCTGTCTCTGTCATCCAATCAGCGCATGATTAGCAGAGCCTCCCATAAACGCTTATCCGATAATCGTGTACCAAACATCACGCACTTGAGCTCTCCCAAGCTGCACTCATCAGCAAAACGGCGATGCTGACGTGGGAGTGATATGACAAAACTGTTTGTTGGTTAAAGACTGAATATACTCGTACGGACTGACCCGTTGGCGCTTTGGAGCATCAGAATTTTGAGGAGCAAATTTTTTTTCATCAAAACGTTATGACATGATGTTGGTGAGATATAAATACCAATACATTCCTAATTTCTTACTTGTCGAAGCCATACCTGTCACGCGACGAATAATCTATCAGCCAACTTCATTTGGATTCTGTAGTTGGACAAAAACCTTCCAGTTCCTCTGAACTGAGCCACAATTTCTGGTTATCCACATTCCAATCGGTCCAATTGTCTCCTTCAGGTGGGTGGTCCATTTGGCTGAGGGCAAATCCATTCTGGCAACTACTAGCGAATGTCTTAATAAAAACCAAACATTATCCATTTCTTAATCCCATCGGCGATCCATTACGAACAAATGACTCGAGTCCTTTACTCCAATCTAGACATATGAGAAAGCGATTGTGTTAGGGCGTGATCACATGTGTCGCTTTTAGCATTGTTACGCCATTTTGTCGTTGTCGACATAGTACATATTATGTCGCGGTTTCACTTTGATTTAGCATGTCAGACTGGTTTATATTGTCTTGTAAGTCGTTGATAATACAACTTGCGAAATGACAATACATCTTATATCTTCGATTACATTAAAGAGGAAGTGTAAGAAACTCATTTTAATTTCAATATCAGATTGTCGCAATCTATGCTTTGGCCAAACCTAGAACATGACGTCTCAGACTTATTTTATCAATGTTTATTTTATGCATAGTGTGGAATAAGTTGGGTTATTGCGGCTGTCGAAGGACCAATAAGCGTTGTGTAATTAGCTGAGAACGAATGTCATGTCGCCTGCACACAAGGGGGTAGGAAACAATTAAGGACTTACTTGGTGGTTTTGCTTGTGCCGTGCTGATATGCAGACCGGCGTCCGGTAGCTATTGTTTCTCTGCTTCTTCCTGGTTCTGTGTCGGCCGACACTCGTGAATTGTTTTTAGTTGTTTAAAGCGGTTTGGTATGTTCCGCGGCGCGCGCGCGTCGCGAAGCTTTTCGGTATGCTTGCGGTGCGATTAACGGTTCGATTACAAGTGAGTTTGAACCTCTGTCTCTCTCCTGGAGCGTTTGGTTCCACGTAGTCCGGAAACGGTAGTCGGTTGGCGCTTTCTCTTTCTGTCGCGTATGGACGTAATGATAGGGAGAGGGATAGATGGATAGGCACTTGACGACATGACACACGTTGACGTTTTCGTTCGGATATTTAATAGAGAGAAACTTGTAGTATAGAAACTTGCGTAAGCATCCTGCCCGGGTTTGAGGATATGTAGTATTCTCAAAAAGGGAAAGGAATTGCGTTAAAGCGGATTAAAAGAAAGAGAGAGAAGAAAACAATTGAAATATATTAATTACGACTAAAATTACGTGATATTAATTACGCGGTGAAATCATTGGGAAGGCAACGGGCAGAGTTTAACAATGGGTCGCTTGAAAGAGCCACTGCATGTCTTCACCATAGCAACGCGGGTTGTCCCATCTTTGCCGGGGAAAACCTCGGTGATTATGCCCATTGGCCAACGTAAAGGAGGGACATCATCTTGATGCATGAGAACCACTGCACCAATCCTAACATTGTCCACGGCATCCAACCATTTTTGCCTAACTTGTAAGTTATGTAAATATTCTATCCGCCATCTTCTCCAAAAGCTGCAAACCATTTGGTCAAGCAATTTTTTGCGGCAAGTTAGAGACTTCGTTGTTTCGGGAACGTTCACGACAGGCAACGAAGTCAACGGAGAAGCCATTATAAAATGAGCGGGAGTAAGCGGTTCTGGGTAAGGATCCTCAGTCAGGACACAGAGCGGTCTCGAATTCAGAACTGCCTCAATTTCAGTGAGAACAGTCGAGAGTTCCTCATAGGTAAGAAGCTGAGAACCGATAACACGGTATAAATGAGTTTTAATAGATTTAATATTAGATTCCCACAACCCTCCAAAGTGGGGGGCGCGGGGTGGAATCATTTTCCACTCTATGCGGTAGCGGTTAGCAAGTAGTTCTTGCAATTGAGCCTTGGCTCCAACGAAATTTGTTCCATTATCGGAGTATAAATTGGAAACAGGTCCCCTTCGGGAAATGAATCTTTTAAAAGCGGAAATGAATGTGTCCGATGACACGTCAGTAACCAACTCAATATGAACTGCTTTGGTAACGAAACAAATAAATAAGCAAATGTAAGCCTTCTGACTTCTTTGACCTCTGCGTCTACATAACGTGACTTTAATGGGACCAGCGTAATCCACACCCGTGTGCACAAAAGCTTTAGTCTCTTGTACGCGACAAGCGGGTAAATCAGCCATCTTTGGGCTGGGGTGAGAAGGTGACACTTTAAAGCAAAAGTTACAAGCGTGTACTCTTTGTCTGATGACACTTCTAGAAGAGAGGATCCAATATTTTTGTCGTAGCAGACTGCTAAGAAGGCTTACACCAGCATGACAATAAATGCGATGGTAATAGTCTATTAAGACATGTGTAAAATTATCATGTTTAGGTAAAAGAGCGGGATGCTGAGCTTCATAAGGAAGGTTCGCATTTGACAACCTGCCACCGATTCTTATTATGTCATGCTCGTCTATAAAGAGATCTAGTTTTTTAAACTGCGAGCGAAGTTTTTTACTTTTAATTTCGACGTAAATATCTAAAAAGTGAAATTGTTGAATGCAACGAATTAAATAAATTTCAGCGGTACCTAGTTCCCGGACAGTAATTGTCTTATTTAACTTGTCATAAGGAATAAAATGCAAAAATCTTAAGATGTAAACAATTATGCGCAGTATCTTATTTAATGATGTGAATTTTTGACTAACACTATATATTAAGTTAGGTTCTGATACAGTAGATACTAAGGTTAGCGATTTATTATTAAACTCAGGCAACTGCTCGCTACATGAGGAAACAAACGGACTGATAGGCCACTCAGCAGTTGGGCGTAGAAGCCACTCAGGTCCATGCCACCACAAATTGTGATTTAGTAGCTGCTCAGGTAGAAGACCTCGAGACAAACAGTCACTAGGGTTTTCTTTTCCGTTAATATGGAAAAAATGCTTAGGATCAAGGTTTTCTTGACATTTAGCGACGCGGTTGCTAACAAAAATATTCCATTTGTGCGGTGAGGAATGAATCCATGAAAGAGTAATTGTAGAATCGGAAAATGCGAATATTTTATTAATAGCGGTACGAGAGCGGTAAGTGTCATAAACTAACTTAATTAAGCTTGACAAGAGTACAGCGGCGCAAAGCTCTAGACGAGCCAGAGATACGACCTTGACAGGTGCAACCTTGGATTTAGCACACACCAAAGTTACGTGTGCGTTGCCATTTGTGTCAGTAACATGTAAGTATATGACGCAGCCATACGCATTCAAGCTGGCATCAGCAAAACCTACTATATTTGTCACGCAACCCATAGTAACGGCTACATGACGCGGCAGTTTTAAAGAGGAAAGTAAAGGCAGTTGCTCTTTAAACTTTTGAAAGAGAAGTACAATAGAATCGGGTGGAGTTTCATCCCAATCTGTGTTTAATTTCCATAATTCCTTTATGAGTAATTTCGCGAATAAAACCACGGGAGCCACTAGACCCAGAACATCCCACAGACGGGCAACAGTAGAAAGAATGGAACGTTTAGTACAACTTTTATCCAAGTTAGATGTAGTAAAGGTGAAACAATCCTCGGAAGGAATCCATTTGAGTCCAAGAATCTTTAAGTTATCCCCGTCAGAAAAGTTAATAGAAGAGCGGTTGGAGTGTGGAATAGAATCTAGTAGTTCCAAGGAATTACTTGCCCACTTAGTAAGGTCAAAGCCCCCAGCCTTAAATAAGGCGATAAGTTCAGCGGAGAGAATCTTGGCTTCCTCCAGAGTGGAGGTCGAGTTAGCCAAGTCATCCATGTATAACTCATGCGAAGCGACAATGGATGCGCGCGGGAATCGATGTTTTTCATCCTCTGATAGTTGACGGACTGTCCGCATTGCTAAATATGGGCTGGGCTTAAGGCCAAACGCCACTCGGTTAAATTGAACTTCGCGAACAGGTTCAGCGGTATTAAACCGAAACAATATTTTCTGATATTTTCGATGCTCATCGATAACAGCAATTCGGAGATACATCTGTTTTATATCAGCTGTGACTGCAATAGGGAATAATCGGAAATTTAAAAGTAATAAAAATATGTCAGCCTGTAGATTAGGCCCTGTGTGTAACAAATCGTTCAATGACACGCCATTATGAGACTTGGCGCTCGCGTCAAGGACGATGCGAACTTTAGTAGTTTGTTTATCATTCCTAATAACAGGGTGATGCGGTATATAATAACCTACAGTCTGATCAGCAGCCCTAGGTGTAGTTTCAGTTAAATAATTTTGATTAAGGTATTCTTGGATTATTTCGTTATAACTAGCGCGCAAAGCAGGGTCGCGAAGCTTAGTTTTTTCCAAGTGAATAAAACGTCGATAAGCGACAGCATAAGAATTTCCGAGTGAATCTGGATTCTTACAAAATGGTAACGCAGTACAGTACCTACCGCTGGAGTCACGTGACACCGTAGAAACGTACAGCTGTTCACATTCCCGTTCAGCGGGACTCATAAAAGATTTTGAGGGTATTTCTTCAATGTTCCAGAATTTATGTAAAGATTCGTCTAACGACAGAAAACAATGAGAATCATCTATATTCAACGCGGTAGAAAAATATGAAGCGGTATTTAAATCAGCGATATTATTTTTATTATTAAACGAACTAGTGGGTACTTCGTTTTTATTATTAAATAAACTAGCGGGTACTTCACCCATAAGAATATAACCGAACACGGTTTCAATAGCGGATGGCGCGGTAGGTGAAATAATTTTATTGTTGAGTAATAAATATGGGAACAGCTTTGCCCCTAGAAGTAGTTCAACATCACCAGGCATATGCCACAGGGGGTCGGCTAGCGGTAATTTGAACAAATGTTGCACTGCAGAGGTATCAACAAAGTGAGATGGTAATTTGTCAGTTATGCAGTCAACCACAAGAGCGGTTATTTTAAAGGAATTATTTTTATTTTTAGCAGTAACTGTTATCTCAACGTAACCTATAATAGGCCGCGAAGAGGTTCCTACTCCTTTTATAAATGAATTTGAAAGCGGTATAATATTTAATTGAAGTCTCTTACAACAAGCTGACGTAATTATGTTGTTTTGCGAAGCGTTATCGATCAAACATCTTACAGAAACATATCTATTATATCTGTTGTCAACGTATACTTGTGCGGTCGACAGTAATACGGTTGTGCGCGGTAAATCTGTACCTACGCGTGAACATGCACACAGCGCCACCTGTTGTGAATGCGCGGAACTAGGCACAGCGTCGCTCGATCCCGACCGTTGAGTAATTTGCTCCAGATGTAAAAGCGAATGATGTTTTTTGTTACATGTCCTGCAAGTATGTATTGACTTACACTGTGAAGCCGTGTGTGTTAAGCTAAGACAGTTTACACATCCACGTTTGTTTTTAATAAAGTCCAAACGTGAATTGGCTGATAGTGCTTGAAATGTTGGACACATATAAAGCTTCCAATGATCACTTCCATTACAGTGTGAACAAGTTTGGTTATTGTCACAAGCAACAAAGGTATGCACCGTACTATCACGTGACTGATTACGATAATTATTTTTGTTCACTGATACAGTTCGAGACGAAACAGTTCTATCCAATATTTTAACTTGCGATTTTATGAATTCAACGAAATCCGTATAAGTTGGAATCTCCTCCTCTCTCATATGCATCTCAAATAAATGTAAGGTAGCGGGGTCCAATTTTTTCAAGGCTAAATTTAATAGTATGAAATCCTTTAAGTCGTTAATTTTTAATTGTTCTAGTGCCGAAACAGACGCGTGAAAACTTTCAATAAAACTATTTAAAGAGGTGGAATTATTACTTGCAGGTTTAATGTTTAATATGTTAGACATGTAATGTGACCCTAGTGTTCGTTTATCTTGATACTTTTGAACCAAACTGTTCCAAATGGATTTATAATTTTCGCCCGATGGAATAATTCCGGCAGTAATTTGTAATGCGTTTCCTTTCAGATTACCCATTAAGTATTGCACTCGTTGAGAATCCGTAAGATTTATATTACTATGGATGTTTGACTTAAATGATTCGTAGAAAACAGGCCAGTTTTCAATCCTACCATCAAAAAATGGGATCTGAATTGGGGGTAGTTTGATCGAGTATTTAGATTGTTTCACGATATCACAAGTTGAGTCATCCGATGACCTTGCAGACCTCGCGGCGACAAGTGAACGAACTCTTTCGACACGGGTGTAAACGCCGTCAAATGATATTTGACTGTTATAATCGATTGTATAATCAGGATTTATTTGTAAAGAATATGTATTTATTTTGTCTAAATTAGCACTAAATTCCTGACGAGTGATCGAGAGTATTTGAGTGTCCGCCATGAACGTTTCCGACGAACGAAGCTCAATATTAATCGTATTTATTTTCTTTGAAGTTTCATACAATGACGATAAACGCTCAAAGATTGCTTGATTTTTAGCTTGAAGTAATTTTATCTTCATTTTTAGTTCTTCCATAATGGGTTATTGATGAAAATACAACGGATAAAAATTATTAAGTATAGCGGGTAGACTTACAACAAATATTTTTATTGTAAGTGAGTAAGAAGTAATTGGTTATAAGTTAGAAGGCAAGTTTGCCGAACTAACTCACGATAATAAGCGGTTTTAATATTGACCTATGCTATTGTAATGCAGCAGGAGCAATATTAAGTTGGCACAATGGTTCTCAATGAATATGTACCTAGCGGAATGAACGAACGTTAGTACGCGTTCGTTTAATATGGCGGTTTTACGAACTTAGGTATTTGCCTAAATTCTTAGGTATGGGACCTATGAATGCTGATTTTTTGAATCCGACTCGAATGGACCAAAAACTTATGTGGAATAAGTTGGGTTATTGCGGCTGTCGAAGGACCAATAAGCGTTGTGTAATTAGCTGAGAACGAATGTCATGTCGCCTGCACACAAGGGGGTAGGAAACAATTAAGGACTTACTTGGTGGTTTTGCTTGTGCCGTGCTGATATGCAGACCGGCGTCCGGTAGCTATTGTTTCTCTGCTTCTTCCTGGTTCTGTGTCGGCCGACACTCGTGAATTGTTTTTAGTTGTTTAAAGCGGTTTGGTATGTTCCGCGGCGCGCGCGCGTCGCGAAGCTTTTCGGTATGCTTGCGGTGCGATTAACGGTTCGATTACAAGTGAGTTTGAACCTCTGTCTCTCTCCTGGAGCGTTTGGTTCCACGTAGTCCGGAAACGGTAGTCGGTTGGCGCTTTCTCTTTCTGTCGCGTATGGACGTAATGATAGGGAGAGGGATAGATGGATAGGCACTTGACGACATGACACACGTTGACGTTTTCGTTCGGATATTTAATAGAGAGAAACTTGTAGTATAGAAACTTGCGTAAGCACATAGCTTCAAGCGTATCACTGACATTAGCACCGATCGAATCGATGACGTAGACTTACGTAAGTAAAAACAATGTTTTATAAATGTTACATTCGATATCATAAAATATGTGGTCAAGCATATGCTTATTCACTATAGTTATTACTAACGTGCAACTAACCATTGTTTAGCTGCAGTAATTTATCTGCAGCGATTAATTTGATTTCAGACAGGTTTATATTGCGTCCGATCGCGTCGTCTAATCGTCAAATGTGTTTGCCGCCTTAGGTGCTTCACGACTTAGTGCATGTGTGCCTTTCTCGCTAAATTGCGATTTGTACACAGATATGATAGTTATCTTAACGTTTAAGGGATAAACGTCTATTTTAGGTTATTTAGGCTTTCTTCTGCTGAATTTCTAAGACATGACTCAATTTGTTAGCTATTAGTCTGCGTGATGTGGTTTCATGAGTTTTGATTGAAGTTCACTGATTTAAAGACTGTTTCTGATAAATGATTTTATTTCTGTAAGTAGTTTTGTACAAACACTTTTACACTATATTTATTTGACTGATCAACAAAATATTTACATAAATTAAAAAAGCTAAGAATGTTGCGCCGACCCCAAATAAATTGGAATAAGGTCCGGAGAATGATGATGATGATGAGGAATAAAAACATATTAAAGAGAAAACATAATGAATTATAATCATTAAGCCAAGGTAACCGACAAAGCCCGAAGAATAGCCAAACTTAAGTGTCAGTGGGCAGGACACATTGCTCGCAGAATAGATGGCCGATGGGGCCGAAAGATTCTGGAGTAGCGACCGCGTACCGGAAGACGTAGCGTTAGAAGGCCTCCCACAAGGTGGACCGACGACCTTGTGAAGGCCGCAGGAACCCGCTGGATGTGGGAAGTACAGAACCGGTCGAATTGGAAGTGGTTGGGGGAAGCTTATGTCCAGCAGTGGACGTCTTTCGGCTGAAGTGATGATGATGATGAAGACAATGGCACACTTCCGTCATTGTAGATACAAACGATGGATGCATTTCAAAATGTTTTAACGATCCAATCAAACAAAGTTAACGACTGGCAGTCAGTCATTAGACTCATGTTTACAGGGAAGTTTCCACAAACAATAACAATGTAACATGTCCTATTTAACGAAGAACTTTCATGCCGTTAGATAGAAGAAGTACACCGTAATGCGGAGAAAAGGCCATATTGTAATGAATAATTGGTGCTGCGTATAAATATTAATGGCGTAGAACTGCGCCGGCGCAGGATCGTGACATTTCAACCCGCCGGCACCTGCGCTCAAATGTCAAACATGACAGATGTCGATGAAAGTTAGAACCGTCCAGACGTGGATAATTAGGCTGCATTACCCACAGGGTTAAAAAATGTAATCATCGAGATTAATTACAGCTGTTGAATAATTGCATCCTGTTGTGCTGTTTATCTTGGTTATTTTCTTTTGCAATTATTTCTGCTGTCAATACTTGTTTTTATTGCGGGAAATGAACTTGTTCTTGGTGTTAATTCATTTACCAAAACAAAACAATTACATTACGATATACGAACGTTAATTTCAATCGTAGGAAGTAAGATTAAAAACAGGCATTGTGTCAATGAGGCGATGAGAACATAAAACGAAATATTTATGAAATTGTTTCATGGTCCACAATTATCGTGGTAGGCACGTGTCTACTGATAACGCCTTGGGCCACCATGAAATAAAAAATAAAACTTTCGCTAACATAGTTACTATCAGATCATCTACATTTATTACTACGTTATATAAGATAAACCAATCTATGGGATAGATTTATCATAGTTATTGATAGACTAGCTGCATCTCGCGGTTTCACCCGCATAAGTCTCGATCCCATGGGAATATCGGGATAAAAAGTATCATATGTCCCAATCCAGGTCATGTTCTACCCTTGTGCCTAATTTCATCCAAATCCGCTCAATCGTTTTAGTGTCAAAGCGTAACAAACACGTACATACATACATAATCAGCTTATAATGTTCCCACTGCTGGGACACAGGCCTCCTCTATGTGCGAGGGAGTGGGCCGTAATCCACCACGCGGCCGCAGCGCGGGTTGGTAGATGTCACATGTCTTTGAATTTTTGGTTCTAGGACATGTCGGTTTCCTCACAATGTTTTCCTTCACCGTTTTGAGAACAGTGATGATGAAATAATTAACACAAAGTAAGGGGTCTGTCTGTGTTCGAACCTACAACCTACACTCGTAAGTCGCAACAGTGACCACTGGGCCACCACTGCTCTCAAACAACAAACAAACATATAAAAAATCAAATCTTTATAATATTAGTTAAGATAATGTGTTTGCCATTACAATGAGTGGTTTCGATAAATTGATCGAGTCGGCAAATGTATGTATCATGTGTAATGGCTGTCCAAATTGTTCTTGTCAAATTGCTTCGGGTGTTTGACTCTTCGTGACTATTGCGGTGAAAGACAAAGAAATAATCGCTGGTTTAGAAAAATAAATAATAGTTGGTCTCAAGCGCTACGGCTGTGCATAAGGGTCTGGACTACTCGCAGGCCGGGCAAAGGTTTATCCCTCGGAAACTTCTCAGTAATAGCCCGAAGTAAGGGTTTATGCCCGGATAATGGCAAAAGTGAGCTTATGGCCACAATATAAAACTGCACATAAGTAAGTGGTCCACATTTTTGTGACCTTGATGAAGAATTTTAAAAAAACATGACAGATGTTGATGATGATGTTTTTTTTATTATTAAGTTTTTTAAACGTCTGGTTTTGTTACGGTTCTGGATCGATCCAAACATTCAATTACTGTTAAGTAAAAGCTTACTCACGTAACATTACACATGTACACTTATTTACTTTCATAAACTACCGTATCACATATCATCTCATCTCAATTTATCTTCGCCACAAACTTATAAATGCGGCTGCCAAACGAAAAGTTGTTGGCATAAAGTACAGGCTTTCTCGAAACGAGGGGTATAAAATAAGTTTGTCAGTGCCCAACTGTCAAATTGGGCAGTTTGTATTGTCACTTTCAAACGTAACTGTCAAAAAAGAAAATGGCCGCTAGACATGATCATAGAAAGTAATTACTGTCACATGTTGTAATGTTTGATTGCATTTGTTTATGTAAATTGAGTGAGCAATGATGCCCTGTGTCACCTGTGTACTGTCAGTGATGTCAGCTTATTACGAGATCTTAGTGGTCTTATCTAACACTTGCTTTTTGACTAAGACTTACAGAGAAGGAAGGAACGAAAGGAGAGCAGTTGTGGCCCAAACGGACTTTCGACTTACGAATAGGTTAGGTTACTTAGGTCGGAGGTCCCCATCCTGACAGGCTATACTTTATGCAAATTATTTAATCACTACTGCTCTCAAAACGATGATGGGAAACATCTTGAAACCGGCATGTCCTAGAACTAAAAATTCGAAGACATGTGACACTTACCAACCCGCACTGGGCCCGCATGGTGCCACGGCGTTAGGGTTACGGCCCACTCCCTCTCATAGTGGGGACCTTAAGGGCTAACAGGAAAGGTTCGAATTCCTTTGTATTGGCACCAAACATGTACCATTCATGTACCTAAATCCCTTTCAAAGTACCATTTCGCGCCATGTCCTGAATTCCTGATAATAAACAGAATAGTTTAGTATCACCCACGACTTGCAAAACATTTTCTCTTACGTAACTTTTGTCACAAGATGTGGCTTTGGTATTAATTTCAGCCATATTATTGTATAACGGTTAATTTCCTTCTAAGTAAACTATGAAAAGAAAACCATGATTATATACAGAGAGAAGGGAGCGAGCGTGCTATAATTTAATATCTTAATTTCTGCTCTTCCTGATACTCTTAATATTGTTTCTTATTGAGGAAGTCTCTAGGAAGTCATTAGACCTCATTCTATTTGTAGTTTTCACTAGTTTACGAACGGATTGGTTAATCCGCGCTAGACGCATCCGCCATCTCTTTATTCCTATCACGAATATTATCGCAATGAAGAATTTATAACGCCAATTATACTAATGGAGGTCGTTGACGCTAAGGGAACATTAATGCAAAATTTATAAGTGTTCAGCTTAGACACGATTTTAGTACAGACATTTATATTCTAACAAGCGATTTATGTTTATACGGTTGTAAATTATTTAGAGAAATTGTGCTAACGGATCCTATTTGGAGCAGTAATATTGTTAGAAAACAAATATTAGTCTGAAGTTGACAGATTTAATGGTTTTTTGTGAACATAATGTTCCATTCAAAACTAGAATGCTATCCAATAAAATAGTTACTTTGCATAAAAGAAATCATTGTAACGCTGCACCATTCTTCCAAAATTCTTCCTCACACTTGTAAAATTCAAATTCCCATAAATTCCTGCATAATGATTATTTCTTCTGAACATAAGTCAAAGCTCAAGCTGTAACTTAGCGGGTCATTACCGCCGTACATTTGTAACTGTGTCGTTATTTCGGGATCGGAATGTCAAAGTTAGCGTGCTCTCTGCAGTCTCGGCGATGTCAAGTATTTGTTGTGACTTCGGATTTAGTATGCATCTGGCGAACTGAAAGTACTGTTGCAGCTTCTCCAAGAAGTATTGATCCTATTGGTTCTTTAGCTACTACTTCTAAATGAACTGTTGTGTAGGATCGATCATTATTGAAGTATGTGGTGGTGGTGAACAGTATCATACGCCTATCTTAGATCAGAGTTGAATTTATTCTCTTTAAAAACAGGAAGTTTTGTTTTTACCTATTACGTAATAAGCTGTTTGAATTAAACTGCACTTAGGCAAAATTAGCATTTATGATGAAGTCTTTAATTCTGAGAATAATATTTTTACATCTAAAACTGAATTAATTTGTAAATTAAAAAAAAATAAGCTAGTGTCAAATTAATCATCTTAATTCATTAAAATGGCTAAAGAATTTAAATGAGTGCGATGTTATCAAAGTAAATATTCAGTCTGTATTCGGCCACAAAAAAATTAACGCCGTTTGTAGCTTTGTTTTCTTTGTTAATACAAGGAAACGGGATGTGTGCGTTCTTTTTTAGTTTCGTAGTTTATAATTTGACAGGCCGAAATCTTTTTTAGACGCGGAAGTTTCTACTAATTGGCGATGATAAATTCTGTGCGCGTTTCGTCACCAAAAAGTGTGCAGCCCATGATTAATTGCCTAGAGAGACTATTTTCGATGATATGGACAGTAACCATTCATGTAACTACAATTATTAATGGTTAATTCTGACGTCGCCGTCGTTGCAATAGAAGCCACGTTTATGTGTTAGGTCTATAACTTTGGCAATATTTAAACAACATTTGTCTTCAACGACATTATGTAAGTTAATGATATTATGATTAATACATTCGACGTGTCCATTGCGATTGCCTTCGCAACATTAAATCACATTCAAGCAATAACATTCATAAATTATCCGAACTAATAAAGGAATGTTTGTTCCATCATGAACAGGTTAATCGAATTTCATAGTTTGACCCCATCAGGAGATGGTACGCTATTTATTACAGTGAATGTTAACGTCAATCAACTCAGAAGGAAATTTAGGCGGACGCATCAGATCGTGTTTCATTAGGGAAACATTTTATCGGATACATTTGTTGCGACGACGCAAAACGTTCCATGTTTATTTATTGACTAAACTAATATCTCTGGAAGCAGATTTATTTAAATGCTATAGCTGGATTATGTAAACCGACTTTGTATGTCTCCAGAATTAGATATTTGGTCGTATAATCGCGGATGCAGGTTTCCTGTTTCGTATTTTATGAAATTATGCACATTTTGGGTGATTTCTTCAAAAAGCTCGAAAAGATTTATGTTAGAACGTGTTAGAGAAATGTACAAGTTGGATTTATAGGCGCCATGACTTGGCACATGGTCTGCGATGTGTTAACTTGTGTTACGGCAGGAGCATATTCGGTAGTCTGTTTTATATCTTCCGCATTCTTTAATTGATTCTATTTCTGTATTACTTTCTTTTCTGGTACGTTTTGATTAGATGTTTTTAATAAACACTAGGTTTAATGCTTCCTGCAAGTATAACCATGATTTTTACACGTTAATCTAATTAAGTTTTAATAGAATTAAGCTTTATGTCATAGTGTCTATGAAAGAAGTAAAAGGATTACAACTTATGTCTATCTCATTTTAATTATTGTTTTGATGTTTCATTCCGTAACTTTCGATCGTAAAGTTTATGGCAAATTACTTATTAGGTGCTGTTCTTCTTCGTGTCGCTGGCACGACTGTATTTCAGATCTTACTCGTCCAAAATTTCGCTACTTCCACGGCGTCGTCTGTGGTAGCGCAGAGGTCACTTTGACTGCATGTTTTGGGACACACAGGGCAGGATAGTAGTTGGAGCATAGTTTGCGACATAGCTCCACATCCACATAACCATGCTCATTAATGTTTTGTATTTGTGGTTAATTTAATTCCACTTTTGACCATAGAGCTCAGATAAGGTATTTGGTGATATATTTCTAAATTCCTGACTATCAAGTGATAATTTTTACGACTTACGGACTCATTCAGTTCTAGCATGACCTAAAGATAAAAGATAGCCAAGTAAGAAGCTAAAATATATTGTGGCGATGATAGAGTTAGATATTACAAACAGAAGCTTGCTTAAACAGCTTTTCTTTTAGTGTCTGTCATAAAAGTTCGGTTGTTGAGTGGTGGGTGTTGACACTTCAATGGCTTTTGAAAGTATCATCTGAAAGTTGAAAACAAAAGCTATATTTGGTGTGACTTCTTTATAGTTTAACAGCAGTGGTGGCCCAGTGGGAACGGCCGCAACTAACGAGTTGTAAGTTCGTTCGAACCTGGGCCGGCACTTTACTTTGCGTTACTCATCATTTTGCGTATTTCATCACGACTGCTCTCAAAACGGCGAAGGAAAACATCGTGAGGAAATCGGCATGTCTTACTCTAAGAACCAAAACATCGAAGATATGAGACATCTACCCACGTGTGGTGGATTACGGCCCGTTCTCTCTTACAAATAAGAGGCCTGTGTTATGCTATGCTATACTGATTATGCTATGCATGCCTTTATAGTTAACGATTAAGCAATCGAGATAAATTTTGTATTCGGGTTACCACTTGATATTATAATTTCTCCTAGTTTTTTGTTTCGTTACTCATTCTCATTAGGCCTTGCAAAATTAGTATCGATTGCATCATGTCACCAATACATTTTACCGAACATGCCTTTCAAAACAATTTAGATTAGATAGCCAACTTATTAAACGATAAAATCCATATCAGACGCTGTATTTTACGTAAGATATGTTTTAATACTATTAATAATCCTTGATGACATCAACTACCAAAATGGGCTATCTCTAGCAATTTTAGATACACATTTTTTGTGTGATTGCTTTCTACAGATAACCAGAATTGATGCCACGTTACCTTGTTTGAAATTTCCTGCAGATTTCTAAGCTGATAAAGATGGGTAGTACAAAGCGGACATATCAACTGTTACAAATCTCTCTTCAACGTAAAGTGGTACAGTCATAATCGATATATTCAGACAGGCTCGAGACAAGATCTCTGTACAAGGCGTCCGCTGTACGCTCGACTGCGCATTGACCATTAATCTTCTTCGATTTTAGATAATTCTCAAGTTCTCGGGAAAGCTAGCTTAATGTTACCCCGAGGTCATAAGACGATAGCTACTGATACGAGCTATTGTTCTGTATTCGGGACTTTATCAAGCATTATTACATTTTCCTTTGTCACAGTTTGTGTCATATAGGTAATTGATGTTGGAAGGACTGTTTGGTCCTTATCGAAACCTTTCTCCATAGGAATGTCACCGTTATTGCTGCGGTAAGATTTATTGTCACAGCCTTTAGTGATGGTCTATTTACGAGTAATGTCTTTCCATTGCCACCCTGTTTTATTCTTTTATTGTCTATCCAAGTTATTTTAAGCTTGGTTCTAACTGAGAGCCTTTGGTGCCCGTTTGCGTACAGTGGTGCCATAAATAAACATTATGGGCTGTGTGCAAATAGGTGTCAAAAGATAAAGTCACTACGGACAATTGTGTGACTTCTAAAGAGTCTGTAGGGTCGATCCTTTGCCTTACTTCTGCAGTACTGACATAGATATAACTTTGACATGAATTAATTAATTTGTTCCTTAAAAATCCTAATGCATGAGCTCTTATTTGTTGTTGCTGTCTTTTTTATTTATTTTTTCATTCACATTGTGCAAGATAAAATTAAATATTTGCACACCGAATGTAATAGTAGAATGTAAAGGGGCCATAATAGTTTTAAGATCATATGGTGTAACAGGAAAGTAAAACTAGCTTTCAAATATTGACTCTCTTCATTGTACAAAGGACTAGATTGAGACAGATTTATGTCTAGCTATTAGGCGATAAAAGATTTCAGAGTGATTGTTATGTAAGTGTACCACATTATGTACAATGTGTTATGTATGCAGGTTTAAATGTTTGAGGTAACAATGTTTAATGTACTTACTGTCTATTTCATTCTTTGTGTCGTCTTTTCGACTTTCATTTCGTGTATCTTGATTTATGAAGAATTTTGTATCATTAATGAGACGGATGTTCCGCGTCTCGACATCCAATTTCTTTTATAAATTTGAAAGGCGTCAGTTTAGCTAAAATATTATGAATTTTTTTAAAAATGTCTCAAAATTCAACCAGTTTTGTAAAAAATCTCTACATATATGCTTTTAAACTCTATTACTTTCCCAATATCGTTGCTATCTTCCTAGCTTCAACTTTCTAACTGACCGACTCTTTGACAATTCAAAAGTGCCTGTAAATGGTTTAAATTAAACAAATGTGTTAAGTGTGCGTTTGAGTTCCAACTAATGAATCATGGATGCGTTTAAACATATCTACAACAGTTAATGTCACGATGTCAAGTTGTCATTCCCTTCAAAATGTTTCATAATAGTGTCACCATGATTTATCAATACCATAGTTGTCACTTATGTCATGTAATGCAGCCTCGGTTACCATATCAACCATTCAAGTCAGACTTAGCGACATGTCCCCAATAGATTGTGTAGCACAAATTAGCATAACTGGTTGTTTGATCATTGAAGCTCGGAGCTAATCAATTGGCTGCTTCTAGCGCTTCATGTTTTTGCTTAGTTCGTGTAGGGTTATTTATTGTAGGGTTTGTGAGTTTGTGGTCATTGCTTTATGGTGATTATTCATGTAGAACTGGCTGGTTGCGTGATTCAGAATTGTCTGTTTTTAAGTCGTTGCTCTTTGCTTTTGCTGCCTCGTTGTCCTAGTGGTATAACAACCAGCAGGGGATCAGATCAGGCGATCCGATCGAATAACTCGTTGTAAGCGCTATTGCTGAGCACGAGGTCCTGGGTTCGATATAGCTACACCTCTGCCTAACCCTTCGAGGAATACAGGCGCGATGTTATGTTTATGTTTCTTTGCTTTTATAGTTTTACTTTCCTCTAGTAAAAAAGATTTCAGTTATTAGAATTCACACGAAAGTTCTAAAACAACTACTAAAAGAGAGCCCAAGGACAGAATGAAAGTCATGCGATTTTTCACACTTAGGTCACACATTCAAATTAAGGCGTAGTACACTCATATTGGAAAGTAAATTTCCATTAAATTCAATAAAGGTTCACACTATTGTGTTTAAACAACAACATAACTGAAATGAATGAAGTGACGTGTATTTGTGACAGTTTCGCTGCAAAATAGCTCTCTACTAGGTACGCACGACATAACAAGCTATACATTTCCATTATATGCTGAAATCTCACTGTACGAAAAGCCAACCAGCCAGCTGTAATGTCAATGCAAGCTCAGCTAAAACTGGAAATGTATAGATTGATATGTCGTCGTGTGTACTTGACACCAGAATGTATGGGCCCCATAATGTCGTCAAACAATGCGCAATATTCGTCTCGGTTTGCAACACATTACCATTGTGCAACTAGTATGAGATAGAAATGTTAGCTTGTATGTGTATGGCTTGATCTGTAAAAATGAGGACAGGAGATAATGTTACAAATGCGACTATTTCCTAATTTTCATATCTTTATTTGGGTACTGTACGAGTATTTTCTTTCGTATTGTGCTTTCCGAAATGTTGCATCATTGAGGTCTTATTTCAAATGGTGTAATTTTTATACTTGCCTGCGTAACATACACATGTAGTCTACAAAAAAGACCACCTTATAAAATCAACAGTAGCATTCCGTCTATAATTTACTTTATTACCACTCAGTAATAGAACAGGACAGCTGGCAATGCCAGTAAAAAAACCTAGGCCTGCGCGAGCGCAGAACAAGTGGATAACCTTGCCGCTTTGCGGTCTTGCGCACAAGTCGATCTTACGATACATAGACATATTTTACGCAAAACATTCATTTAATACTACGGAATTTAACTTTTTGTTTCTTACCGGTCTTCTTCTCATTAATATGTAACTCCGTAACGATAGAGTGAATTTATGATTATTAAAAAATGCTATTTACATTAATGTTATCCTTTTTAAGGGCAGTTAATGATAATGACCTTATCATTTGCAAAAAATATTAAACTCATTTACACAGTTCATAAATTCAGTATGATTGCGGATGGCGCATATAATTTAAAATATTCATTAATCAATTTTTTGTGCTCTTTATTCGAATCTAAAAATAGTCTTTAGAATAAAACCGGACAACCTGGGGGTCTACTCCGAATGTAGTATATGTAGTATCGGCCGAATGTTCGGCTGTTTCCTGCTACGAAGTTACTATTTGGTTCGATCGGTTCCGATCCTACACTCCTGCACTCTTTCGAATATTGACTATGGTCCCGACCCAACTGAGCCGATCCGAACTTTTTTCGTATGTGTCGGTCCGATCTGAACATTCGCACTTTGCACTTCGGAGTAGGCCCCCTGACATCGTTCTTGAATATTACATTCCTAATGCCACCTTGACTTATTTCACCCGAAGCCCTAAATGATTCTGCAAAACTGGGACATAAAAACTCATACGAAGCACCTTATGACAGTCTGTTGATATAAGGACCAAGAATATATGCACCTGGACTGTCATTATCTCCTTAGGTGATAATAACACCTGCCGCAGAAGTTGTTTATTTTGCAGATGAAACAATAACATCAAATGTCAGACATGTGCACTCTGAAGAATTTTATATTTTAAGGCATGCTACAGCCTTTATCGTACAAAAAGAAATGTGCCCATATCTTACTGAATGTTCCGTTAATGAAGTAGAAAATAAAAATTCTAGAGAACTTTCTGAAATTATAATCGACATAAAAGGGAATTTTAATGGTTGTCGCAGATGTGACAGCAAAAACTTTAAGGAATAAAAAGCAAAATGTATATAACTACAAAAGGTAACCACTGAAGCAGTAATGAATACGGTTTTAGGAAAACCTACTTGCTTATTGAATATTGCATCATAGGACCATTACTGGTAAAAAGTTAGCGAGAAAGTCCAATAGAGGAAGATATTCTATTACGATAAAGATCAAGTTTGACCCGTAACTGAAGAACTCGCAAAAAGTTCGCGCGAAAATATAAGTAATTGTTGGGAATTTGAATGGAATCAAGATCAACCAATTTTGGTAAAACTAGTGAAACTTATAACTTTCGAATTGGGACAATCGTGCGAATATCTGAAACAGAACTTGTAATTTCAGCAATCATTAGCAACAACGATAAAAGAGTAATTAGTAATAGAAGAGTAATTATTGCTTAAGAAAAAGAAAGATGAAAAGAACCGCCGAAGAAAGCTGATGAGACAATGAAGAAGCTAATTTGTTTGAAAATTTACAATAAGAAGCACTTTATTATTAGAACTATAACATATTAAAGAAAGTTATTTAATCTACTTTGTTCTTAGTAAATAATAAATCAAGACCACCGTCACAGGTAATGAAACAAACAATAGAATATTAAAATCGATTCATAGTTCAGTTACTTTCAATATAAGATGAAGACAATGATTTTAATCAAGGCTCGCAGATAATTCAATAACAATTTGCTCGCTGAGTTTTTGAGATTGCACACTTTTTTATTTTGCATTCAGCGGCATATCAATCTTCAAAATGATAGGCATGTAAGAAACCATTAGCTGAATTCCTTGCAACATAAGTAAGGACAGACAGACTAGACATGATGAGTGATTTGGTGAAGACGGACATTTTGAAGGTATCCAATTAATGTAATCTATATACTAATAATAAAACTGAAGTTTGTTAGTTTGAACGCGCTAATCTCTGGAACTACCAGCCGGATCTGAAAAAATATTTTTTGCATTTCATAGCCTAATTCTTGAGGGGCCCGTGGCTAAATAATAACAGCCGCACAGGTCGATCGGTCAGGTTAAGCTACGCTTGCCGCGGTTGGTCTGTGGATGGGTGACCATCTTTACATACCGAGACCCCTCCGTGCCTCGGAAAGCACGTTAAGCCGTTGGTCCCGGCTGTCATTCGTGGATTTTTGACAGTCATTACGGGTCGTCAGTAGCCCGAAAGTCTGATAACCAGTCTTACCAAGGGGTATCGTATTACCCAGTCACTGGGTTGTGGAGGTCAGGTAGGCAGTCGCTCCATGTAAAATACTGGTATTCAGCTGCATCCGGTTAGACTGGAAGCCGACCCCAACATAGTTGGGAAAAGGCTAGGCAGATGATGATGATAATAGCCCAATTCTTGGGGACGGCTAGCTAATTAACATCACGCTACGAATCTTACAAGCCGAGCAAAAATAAAAAAGTCCGAAGGAACACTAAGCGAAAACAAACTAATAGCGCGTAGGCGACGCGATGCGACAGGTTGGGTATGTCGGGGGAACCAAAAATTCCACGCGGACGAAGTCGCGAGCAGAAGTTAGAATATTAATACAAATATAGGAGGGTAAGGTAAGACACGCTATTTAAACGATATTTTCAAGCGAGTACTAGAATAGGCCACAAGGAAGGATCCAGGTGAAGTGGGTGCGAATGTGAAGAGTTAATGCTATTATTTAGAGCCAGTCAATCCGATCAGCTGCCGGCGTGGTAATGATATAGTGAGGGCTTTCTCAGGGAAGGGCAGGCGGTAAACGATGCTTAGAATGTGCAGTTGAGACTTTTAAGTCATGGTATGTTTGATTTGAATGGAGTTGGTGGAGGTGTCTAATTAGCGGAAAGATTTGCTGTTAAAGATTTATAAAATAAATTGTTTTATTTTCCTGATAACACTATTGATGCAATTGATGTGCTTGTTAGCTAACTAGATGACTTCCTTGTTAGTCACGGCAAAATCTATTAACTTGTAAAAGAAATGATCTATTTAGATTTTTGCATCTACTTTGATCAATCACCGGAAACATACAAATAAAACTCTATAATCTCTTGGAATCTTAGTCAAATATGCTAAAATTTCATTATTCCAACGAACGGTAACATTCAGGAAGCATATCTCATGTGAATTTAACGGCGTTTTCGATCACGACGCTGTTCTTGCTGTATTGTTTGACGTAACATCAGGTAAGGCGTGCTACACACTTGTTCGGGTGGTATTACTCGGCTAAGACGGGAGGTATAATCGAATATCATCATCTGCCTAGCCTTTTCCCAACTATGTTGGGGTCGGTATCATCGAATATATAATATTTACGTAGATATATACACGTACAAACGTACATTCCCTCTCACCGAGAGGAGGCCTGTGTCCCAGCAGAGGGAACATTATAGGCTGATTATGGATACACATACATACGTAAACTTCCCATGGGGACAGGCTTCTGCCTGCCCCCATGGAAAGTTTACGTATGTCTGTACAGAACGCCACAATCCTTACATACTCCTTTTGCTTCGTTTACGTTCATTCATCTTTTCATATACGCTAGCCAATAAGGTCACTATATGACTTTCTAGGGCGTCCTCTCTCGGCGTTAGCTCTCACTGCCTTGTAACCTTTTGTTAGTCGCCCTTAGATCGCCCATTATTTGTGAAAAAGGCCGCTTGGCTTTGCCGCACCTACCTATCGGATAAGCCGAGCTGGGCGGTAAAAATTGACATACTAAGTCAGCTAAGGTAGATATCCAACAGAGCCGATCGGCACGAACTCAATAAAAGCCGAATATATGTCGTAGTGGCTTCGGGTCGGCTTTGTTGTTCAGCAAATACTGTCGAGTCGAATGTGCAGACCCGAACAACTGTGTGTAGCATTCTTAATGTTGCATGCGATCCGTTTGAACTTGTATCAGTTATGTCGATGTTACCCACTTTTTTGTCGATTACGTATTGTTATGTAGTTGGTTTCCGAACCGTTCCTTCTGGTTAATAAAGTGTTGACATCGCGAAGATTTCTGGCGCCTTCATTTTTTGCATCGATGTAATTGTCTATCTCTGAAACAGTTTTATATGCATGACTTATTCCACTGTTACTTGTAACTTCTAAATGTTTTCTATCTATTGGTAAGTAAGGATTGATGAAAATCAAATCCAATTCATAAACATAGAAAAGAAAGACCATGCTAAAAGTTCTTAGGTGCAATAAATTTGAAGATGCGTGAGATGTATTCTGAGAATGAAACCGAACCAGTTTTCTCAAATATTAGCTCTCTCTTAAATCAATATTTGAATTAATTTAGTCCAATTAGCAAGTATTAAACTTGGTCCAAAATCTAAATATTTATTATCACTCTTCGGTCGCCCAACATACACTCGCGTGTGATGATTTTGAGTCTAACAACCTTTATTGTTTAAGCATACATTTGTATTTGGCAGTGTCTTCATTTAGCTATCAGCTATCATCTACTCTTAAATAAAAATTTTCAATTCAAAATCAATGTTCAATATAATCTTCATGATTTCTTTCCTTGACTTGACTGAATAATATAACTTTGAAATAATAGCAGCCTGGCCACCTACCACATAACCTTGACCCCTAGGTGCGCGGGCGCAGCGGACGACCGTGCTTTGAGCAATGTTCACACAACTAGCGATGGAGTAAACTTGGTGTTAATTAACTGATTATTATCGCCTCCCCGCTTACCAATTAGTCTTTGTTTTTGGAGAACCTTTGAAGTGCTATTAGTGAAAAAATATCAATTCATGGGATTGCATAACGATATTTACACATTTATGTAGAAATCATTTTGTATTATGCATACAAAGCACACTCATTTCGCCAAATTCGATTGACAGAAATCGATATGTATTATAATTAACATAAGACTCTTTCAGATAAATTACATATATTTCAACTAAGGAAGAAAACAAAAATAAACAAAATATGTCTATTCTAACCACATAAGAGAAGATTGTATTGTTCTACATACAAGATAGGGGTCGTACAAACAGAGAGACAGAAGTAAACGTTGATGTTAATCTATGAAGATCGTACGATTAACGTGGTCCACATTTGTAATTAGAGATATTCTCATGTCAGTCAGTGCATCTACTTGAACTAAACTGAGGGCCTGATTACATAATAATATAGTATTAATGACCTTCGTGTTCATAGAGAATATTGCTCTTAGTAAAAGCCTTGACTTAGAAAAAACATAATTGATTATACAAAGTTCAATGTTTTTATTGATTATTTTATTATCATGATTACTAATTATAATATCATCATTTACACTTTACCTTAATTAATTCTATAGCAAAGTAAATACTTCACCTTTATTTGTACCATCATTCTTGTGTTAGCTATATTGGTGCTAAAGTGTCAAGTTTATCTACTATAATTTACATACCATATAAAGTTGTGTAAACCTTTTAAGTTATCATGTTAGCTATCATCAAATATCTTGCAGTTCTTAGAAAACAAATAACATCCTTTGAAAAACCAAATTCATTGGAATAGTATTTTTTTTCAATGCACCATCGTGTTAACGTTCCGCTTTGATTCTTTGTGTGTTTTTATATTTTTTATCGGCCATTCGTTTTTGGATTTCCGAGTCAAATTTACCGTGTTTTGGCGTATTATTTATTTAATTTGATTTGGTATTATTGGCTACTGGTAAAAAGACCTTTCTAATCATCTAACACACATTTAAATCATGCTAAAATATGCAATAATTAGCAAGACAGGATGTCAGTATCTCCTATTTATTAGCTTCTATGCAATAAGCTAAACACTAGAATTAATTCCGCCATGCAAACTGTAAAAGACACTGATTACAATACAGATGGCTATGTAACGAGCCATAATTTACGGTGACTGAAGAATAGACTATAGAGAAATACGTACGGGTCGACGATACATTGAAGCAACTCATCGTACGACACATTATCACCTCGTAGTTAGCAGTAGTCTATTGTTTTTCATATTTTGTCACTTGTTTATCACCTTGTTGGTGTTACGTCCATAGGTTCACTTTCATGCATCGATGTTTAAGATTCTCTTAGCTTCAAACCTCGGGTTGAAAATATTTTTGAAAGAAAGAAAGAAAGAAAGAAAGAAAAAGTATTTATTGCGACTCGTACAGGATCATAAACTAAACTAAACACAGTTAAAAATAAAAATAAAACAAATTGTATAAAAAGTAACAAAAGGATAAAAAAGAAAACAAAGTCCTATACGAGGCCAAAAGGCTCCTATCTCAGCATGATGCTTCGACATTTAAAAAATAAATGTCGTAGCGCTGGTATTCTGATTTTGGTTTTTTCATAGTCCGTCTCATGAAACAAAAAACAAATTCCTAGATGAAAAAAATCATAATCAAAATCAAAATCAAAAGTCATTTATTCAAATTAGGCTGAGAATCAGCACTTTTCGAACGTCAAAATTACAAAAGACAGTCCCCCCTTCACCACTTCCTAGTGCATAGATGTGACTGTCGTGTACAAGTTATGTACAGTCTTATTTACGTCTCGGCGGTTCTTTATCATAACTTTACGACTAAGTGATTATAGGGTTTTAGCAATTCCCTAGAAACCAGTCGCACCTATCTCAGCCACGATTCCCATGGTTATGAGCCAAGAATCTAGTTGGTGCAGCCGCCGGCCTGATCTGCATACACTTTAATTAGAGTTGTTACCACTGCGACATGCAAGTGTAGGATCCAGACCCAAGGGAAGAACATTAGCGGAAAATTGAAATAACTACCTATTCAAATTGTAGGCAATTTTGTTATACAATTTCGTGTTCTCAACGAGTTTACCCTGGAGCGTTTTTCTTCTTCGACTTTCTATATTTATTTCAAATCTTTTAACCATAGTCGATATTTGCGTTTTGCTATTTTCTTTGAGATTAAAAACTTCTTGAATTGTAATTTGCTTTTTGATTTCATCTCTGGTTCGTCTGGTCACAATTTTGATTTCAAAATTTCTCAACTGTGTTTATATGAATTATTCAGTGTTATTCACAATACAGGGCACTTACCCAATATGAAAAACACCGCAGAAAATCTTAAACCTCCAAAATTTCTGTGACCTCTTCTAAATTGATCCAAATTGTGTCTCCTGATTGCCTCGTTCCGAATTCAGCTTTTAGCCTCTTAGGATCAAACATTTCGACACTAATGTGAAACCTGTTACGATCACGATTATTCTGCACTCTAAACTCCGTTCATTAGACCACAGATATTTTTGAGACCATTAAACAGTAGAACATGCAAATTTTACCGAAGAACTTGCAACGGATACACTTTACTGCTTTCGATTGCGATTACTGGCAATTACGGTTTATTTTAAGTTTGCACACACTATGTTCGTATTTTTTTGATCATATCTCCTGAAGAATCAAAGTATTGGTCTTTCTTGTATTTAATGCATTCGCTAATGTAGAGTGCTGATTGATTGTTATAGTATTTTTTATAGTAATCTATTGCATTAATTAGTTTTCGTTGTATTCATAAGTCTGAAGTTTCGATAAACATCGTGTTTAGCTTATCTTTTTCAGTATTACAAATAATTCTAAGCAGTGTTTACAGTTCAACATTAATTTGAATATTAATTATTATCCAGTCCGATAGTCGCCTGTAGAAGTTTATTTCTACATTTCCAGCTTCGTAAGTATTTTTATTCCTCGTCTGCATGCTTTGAATTAAATTCATCTCTAAATAGATAAACTTTCGTTTCCACTTCTTCCACAAACTGCTGCTTGCTTTAATTTATATAAACATTGCCTTAAATCAAGATCTTAAGATCAAATTCCTCTTTAGGAATGCAACGTTCTCTGTTATTTGAACAGTTACTGTATCCGCATTCGGTTCAAAAGAAATCAGGTTGATTTTCTTAATTTATGTTTCATACCGTTAAAAATACAATGCAATCGCATTTTCATTTCCGTTCTAAGTTATTATCATTTTGATCGTAACTATCATTATCGAATCCGAAATCGGTATCCATTAATTTGGTTATCTTTGGTTATCTACGTCAAGAGCTCACATTGATGGGTAGCGGGACCATCCGAAAGGGTTTACCGCTGCCCTGGAACATAAAGGGCTAAGGAAGGAACACGGGTGGGTTTTAGTCAGTAAAAGTCTGACACTCCCTTCTGCTCCACCCAGAGCGGGAGGGGTCATTTGATGATTTCCCATCCTCAAAAAAAAAAAAAAAAAAGAGCTCACATTGATCGATCATATCAGTTCGATTAAATGTTTGCTGCGTAATCGTTGCGTGCGTTCACGAATGTCATATCTTGAGAGCCTTGTCCGGTTAACTTGTCCATGTATGTAACTTGCAAGTTTATTTGCAACTTAGCAAGCCTTCCGATTTTAAAATTATCGAGGAGTTGAGGCTGTTGTATTGTGTGGCGTGCGGTTTCGATTCGGTCGGGTAAAAGTTTGAAGTCCATTCGGTTCGGTGTTCGGTTAGATGCGTCGCGTGGTTGCGCACGGCGGCGCCTCAGTTTGCTCGCGCTGCCCGCGCAGCTCACTCGTGTGTTCAAATTCTCGCTGTTTGTAAACGTAAACCGACTTTCCGATACGAATTTGGAACGTTTCCGACCGGTAAAGTCGGTTTAACTGTCGCTTTTAGGCGAACAATTTTGCGACCGCCTAAATTTCGCATTGCGATTGGCAGTGCTATTGCTTCACTCTGTTACGCTACCGTCTTAACAGATAACTGTGAAGAAACGTGTGCAAGCTCTGTGTGTTGCGGAGTCGGCAGAAGTCGGCAGATTGTGCTTTATCAGTGCTGTGGAATGGATGTGTTTTGTGGAAAGTGTTAATTTTGTTTGGTTCGAGACTTACGATACGTTTCACTGAACGCGATATAAAAAGTGGTTGTGTTATCGAGTTCATGTGACTACCGGAGTATTGATACGCAGTGCTTTCCCCCTGTCCAGAGCTTGATTTATGGTAAGTCATTCGGTTCGCTTGTTTTAGTGTTAGGATTTATAGTTGACAGATATCATTCAGTTGTTTGGCCTTGTTTCCCCAACTTAGATTTAGTGGAGATAAGTAGAAGATTTATACGTTTGACAACACACCGTTTCAAGATCGAAGGTTAAAACACGTGAGGATATAAAAATGTGATCAATTCAATGACACTTCGTGTAGACTTCCGTAAAAGGCTAGGCAAGGCGGTGTGCGTTGATTGTCGAGTCGTAATCGTCACCGCCAAACGGAAACTTAACAATTTCGTCTGTGACATTGAAGCCGTGAAGAAGAAAGCGACATTAATAAGTTCATTACCGAACTGGCACGCATATTCATCACGCTGAAACACTTACTTACCGAAGATTTGATATTAATTAATATGAGAATGATTGGACACTTTAAAACTTCGATAGTGGGTCATGCTGTTTATTAATTGCGAATCAGTGCGAACAAGTAGCACCAGCATTGTGCGCGAAATAAACTGGAACTTGAGAAATCCGTTCACTTTTAATGTTACTCTGATAATATATATTGTTCTCACAAAGAAATTACAGAGTCGATGTAGACAGTAGATTGATCAATTTCTAAGTTGTAATAACGTTTTCAAAGTCTGCCATTAATATTTGAAGTTTCAAAACGATATCTGATCTAACTCCTGCGTTTGATGATCTATCAATTATTGATGAAGTTGACGTTGACAAAATTGTAGTGAATTCACTACAAAAGCCACAAATCAAGAATCGATGTTCAATTGATCTGTTAGGAGTTGTCTAACCTACTTAAATTGCTGAAATGAAAAGTAACCAAAGCAATGCATTTAAGGTTGTTAAACTTGAATTTGTAAATGTAGTGTCTGCTGCAAGTAGGATGGAAACAAACCGTTAAATTCCTAGAAAGTTTAGATAACACTGTACGTCTACGAAATACAACATTCCGTTTGCTAACATTGAATCTAATAACAGTTTGTGTAATAGAATATGTTCGCAACACAGTGTATAATTTGATAAACAAAGACTACGATGGCATATATACGTAATATAGTAGATTAAGTCTAGGTCCGGTGTACGTTTTTTTGTAGCTAATGTTTCTGCTGCCTTGAACTCTTTCCGAGTGACAATTAATAGAATAAATGTGAACGTAGTATTAACGTAAAGACTATTTTCAATAGTAGTCATCGTAAAAATGACGTGTGCGCAGGATTCATTAATTATTTTGAAACAAATGAAGTATTAGTAGTAGTCACGTTAAACGCTTACAAAACTATCACACAAAAAGTGTTGATGTACTTAACTGGTTTTCATAAGAAAACAATACATTAGGAAGTATTAGGAACCTTCATACATAAAAGAGTGCCATGATTAGGTTCTAAGAGACCATGCTTTATTTAAGTCGAAAAAAAAAACATTACTTCTAAGTCATTATACATACGAAATCTTCCAACAAGAATTTCAAGTTTCATAGCTTACCATTAAGATATATCAGATTAGCAAAATTGCTGGGTTTCCTATCCCACAATTTGCATTCAGCACTTAAATCCAAGTGATCTAACCGTCTTTTGTCTGCGCTAATCAGACTGTAAAGCTAGAATTATTAGTTAAATGCCCTAGACGAGAGAGTTTAACCTAGGCACAGATAGAATGTGGAGTCTTATAGTCTATGGACCCACAGCGTGACCTCAGTGTCACGATCACCACAAATATTGTGGTCGTGATGTTAGCTTGTGTGTTTAATTGAAGTTTTAGTTTTTGTGTGGTTCTTGTTGAAATATAGGGACGTTATTGATGTATCGATAGATTTACTTTCGTGCATAAAAACATAGCACATGATTTATCGATATCCGTACTAAGTTAATAGGCGCTGATGAAAAGAAATAGGACAGATTAGATACTGTCAAGTTGATGTCAGCAAAAAGAGTTACTGAAGCAAGATATCATAATATCACTTTATTCTTGTTTTTAATTAGTTTTATCCCTGTTTCATTTTTCCAAGCATTATCATTAGCTTCATTCACGACAAAGTGCTACTAAGTATTACCGACCTAATCTTGTAAAGTCCGAACAATATAATTTCTTAATTTTATCTCTTTTCAAGAAAAAAAATCTGAAGAAGTCTGAAAGTGGCACCGGTAACTGAAAAGTTGCGTGGAAATTAGTTGTTATGTTAAGGGCATGTGATACGGAGGAATAAGGAAAATGTCGTGAGGAGAGTTTTTGCAGACGTTATTGCATAATTATGTTTAGAGCTTCAATCTCCGGTATTACCCCCCGTAGTTCGCTGCAACGGATGATCCCGGATGGTAATGCTATAATCACCACGCTTAGCAGACAGACAGGATGTCTCACCATGATATTATTAGAAGAAAAGTCAAGCTGCCTATCATCTTGGTGTTAATCTTTGTTGACCTTTACCTTTTTTTCTAAATCTAAAGGTCATAGGCTTCTGTCAACTATCTCAATTCTCAACCTGTACTCTAATTGCGAAACATACTATCAATTTGAATCTGAATCATTTCGAAGGATATTGCTAATCCATTGCTTCGTACGTTCGAAAAATTTGTCCGCTGATCAACGTAAATAACACAATGAATTTTGTTGAACTGTCTAAATGAAAGCCATTGCTACTGATTGTTTGTTACGCAATTACGCCACTGATGGTAAGCGATGGTACGGTCGACGATGGTGCTCGCTTGTCTGGAAGTAACCTAGTCTCTCAGAATTGAAGACTTCCTAGTTATACCTATGGTGATCGGGAAGTACAGTCTCCGGCAAGGAGTTACACTTTTCAGCGGTCTGCATATTCTTTCTTCTTCTTAGCGTGTCGATAACAATCTCAATGGACTCGGCACAGAATTCGGCTACTTGTTTGGCGCCATCATTATCCATTGCACATTGATGTGTTGCCGTTTTGACAAATTCCGATACGGAGAACGAAGTCTGGTTAGATTCGATCCCATTTACTAAAATATTACAATTAAAATTTATTATACTGAATCTGAAATAAAACTGCCTGCTTCGTTCCCAAGCTCCATGGGAACTTCAACACGACAACAACACACTTTTTATTCCCAATCAATCTTTTCTATTGGAGTTTATTACGTATCATTCCCTCCATAATTGCTTTAGTCACGATAGCGGATAGCCTTTTATTTCCTTGGATAGATCGATGCAAATTGCTGTGTCCTTGATACGGCGCGGTCATCAATCCTTTTGTTGTTCCTCATTACAAGTTTCAAATAGCAACCGTTGCATGTCGTAATTGTAGTTTTGAAAGTGACAATGGCCTGCTATGTTGTGTCTACTAAGCTGGTTTTTACGACTATTTGAGTACTCGTATCTATTTCAAGTACAAACTAGTATTTTAAATAATTAATCATTTCTACAGTAATTTATCTTCTCGTTCTGTATTAGTTTTTTATTACCTACTTTTTGCACGGCTTCGCCTGTGTAGTTGTCGGGAAATATCCCACGGGAACGTACTACCGGGATTAAAAGTACCCTACGTGGTAATCCAGATTATAAACTATCTGTGTGCAAAATTTCATCCAAACCCGGTCCACCGTTTTTGCGCCAATCTGGAATATATGTAAATCCAGACAAAAGATCGAAAATTCTTAAAACTATATTTTCGGCATCAGACTCTTTCCTACACTTCGTAGCAGTTATTTGTTTCAATAATGTTCAGTATATAGTTTTGACTTCGTTACTATTTAATGATGTATATTCATTGATATATATGTAGACTACTAACTATTAATTACCTACTCTTACGTCGCCATCACAATAATTCTTTTTGGCGGGTGTTGGATAATTATCCGTATTTCTGACAGCTGTCATCATAATGTTGCAATGTACTAAATCAAATATAGATTTGACTGAAATCGCCTTTATAGAAAGGCGATGTTGCTAAATGTAATAAAGAATAGATGAAACTTAAACTTAGACTTCAAAACACTTGCAAATCACAAATAGACTATCTATTTGTGATTTGCAAGTGTTTTGAAGTCTAATATCGTAAAAGTAAGTGGATGGCCTTTGTTTCATTTAATACAAAGTTAGAAAGTGTTGTCTCATACAAATGTCTTTACTGTAAATTATTTGTTATTGTCATAGGTGCAGTACAAGTGAAAATGTAAGATTAATGCTGTTTTCACTCACACAACGCTGTGTTATATTTTACTGTATTATTTTATCGTCTTTGGCCTTCTAAACATTATTGACAGCAACATTAAATATAATAGTCTTGTTTAAACGTATTGTAACTAAACATGATTCCGTCATTCTCTGGATTATTTTGTACACGATTAAGCTACTCTCTTCAAACTGTTTGTGCTAGAGCTACACCTCTTTTGTTGTATTAAAACCATATATTTTGTAACCATCATCATTTAGCTCTTCAAACTATCTGACAATAGCAATCTTAAACAAATTCTAACTCAATGTAAATCCGAAGCAGTTCAGTAACTCTAAAACTCTATGGTTAGCGTAGGAGTCGTGCTACCGGCCTGTCACTCCGTATGCAATGTAGTCATAAATATAGTTCTCAAGCCTATTTTGTGACACGTAAGGGAGTGTGCACATTGGCCAGAGCGTGCTATTGATTCGCATGTGTTTGATTTGTTCGTAGCGCTCCAGGGGATGCACGCTGCACTCATGCAGAATAAAATGCGTGTTTTTTTCGTGCATGACGTGTGTGATTTTTGCATGAGAGGGTTCTGCTTCATATGTTAACACAATAAATCTATTGTCTGCCTAAGCTTTTGTTTCACCAATAAAGTCGTTGACTTGACACTGCACTCCCGCGCAGTTGCCTGCGTTTGTGCACCAATGTGTACGCGCTCTCACAGCGTTAATAGAGCTTTGTGTGTCGCTTGAAGTTTTGCTTCGACTCTTAAAAGGAAAGACGCGTGGGTGATGTAATACGTATTATTACATGGCTTTACCTTGAAGGGCGAAATTAATACTATTAAATACCAAACGGCGCTAGCACGAGGTGTTAGATAATAATATTAATAACGTTACGTTTATAGTACAAAACAATATTGGATGTTGACCTTTGTAGGTAATCGATACAGCGGAAGAGAGGTAGTATAAGAACAAGGTAGATAAAAATTAAACACGGATGTAAGAAGAACGCTCATTGTTTCTAAAAATAATACCTCTGGTGGGGATGGAAACAATAAAAGTGGAATCACCCAATCATCATCACCATCATCCACAGCCCAACTTCACTCACTACTGAGCATATGATAGGCCTCTTTTTTCTTGTGCCATTCTCCACGCTCCTGTGCCAGTCTCGTCCAGATTCTACCCGAATCTGCCAATAGGTATTTTGTACTGATTTTTTTTTCGTTTTTGTTTTTATTGTTTTCAATGGAAACTTGTAATTGACCTTCAATTTCATATTGTTTCAGAACACTTTATAAATTAGCTACAAGTTTCCCGAAAATAATAAAATAAATGAATTACAATAAATTTTAGGGCTTAACTGAAAACGCTGTCAGATATGCAAGATTAATTTACCAATTATTACATATCTGATGCAATAATTGGTAAATTAATCTAAACAAACTTTTCCTTGGACAGCCTGATAAAGTAAAAGATATAAATTAGTTGAGGCACATTGTAAACCAACTGCTACCTAATTTTAATTTATTGATTAATTGCGCCATGGATTGGGCAATGATCACAAAAATCTCAATTCACTTAATTATTTCACAAGTTACACCTGCTATTTTCACCACAGATTGGCTCCGATATTACCCCAGAAGTAGCAAATCTTGTATCCGCAGCCATTTTAAATCAATATCGCAACTTAATAGAAATAATTCAATAGGAGCCAATCATCTATCACCGAGGTGCGAATGGAAACATGGTACTGTGATCTTTGGAGGCTGTAAATCAAACTTATCTCCACCACTAACTTGTTTATGGTTATTGTTCTTAAATAAATTTTAACCGCTTTCTGCACCTTCGTGACCTATTTGGAAATGTTCTTTGTTATTCAATGTGGAATGTTTTAGTTAAAGTTTATGCCTTGGAGATGGAGGTTTCCTTTAATTGGGTATGGCTACAGGTGTTTTGTTTCGAGTCATAGTGTTATTAATAATGGCAGGTCTATCTAAATCTTATTAAAAGGATGGATTATCTGGTAGAGCTTCTATAGTCAGTTTTAGTTCAGAATTAGTGTCAGATCCAACAAATATTTCTTAGGTGTTAAAACATGCTTTTTTGTTTCACTCAAAATCCTTAAAACGAAATTCCCAACTTCCGTGTTTTTAAATCTGCTTACTATTCGTAGACTTTTTCTTATTCTTCATCACGATGCTCCACTTAAATATAACTTCACACGAAAAAATGTTCATTGCACAGACGAACCTACTAATGGTGCCCTAAAACCAAAATATGAAGTAAATACTATAATAAATGTTATGAAACCTTAATTAGGTACGCTTTATAGCCTTATTATGGGTAATTTGAATAATATATTAACGTATAATGTGCTCCTATGTTATTACTTCTCCATTGATATACTACATAATAATGTCAATGGAAGGAAATGACGATTATAAAATATGAATGGATCATTAATGAAATTACTGTTTATGTAAGTGCACATATTTAAAACTGACGACTATCGGTATAGTTTTAGCAATGCTAGCAAATTTCTGTTTGTCTGCGTGACTGCGTTGTTCTTCTAAACTGTGCTATGGATTATGTACGATGCAGTTTTCACCATCATTTAGATAATTTATTCCGGATATATACAGGTTGTTAGTGTAAACACCGTTGTCACTAAAACCATAGGTAGTTGACTTAATTATAAAAATGTTTATCTGAATTTAAAAATAAATAAACTTTATTTTATTTCAAAAATGTAAGAAAGTTTCTGTCCGACACCGTCCGTAAATTCATGCGCTTGCCGGCTTGCGGGCACTTGCGGCACGCCCTGCATAGATAAGGGAAGTACTGACGATGCGCTGTTTCCCGCGCTCCGTCTACTTTGCCCTTGCGTGCACTTGTATAGGGTGAAATAATTTAGAAGAAAAATTGAGACTTTACTTAAAAAAAAAAAAAGATATTTTTTTTCATTGAATTTACGTTCTATTAGTGAAACCAAACCACTGGTTTCAAGGATAACGGTGTTTACACTAACAGCCTGTATAATATATGTGTATAATATAATAATACTAAACTTACATTAAATAATCTCGATACGAAGCATGGGTGGGTCGCTAATAGAATATATTAATACGATGGCTCCAAAACCGCAGACATATGCATATGCATAAAACAGTAAACTGAATATGGCTGTACTACATTCAAACTGCGCACACAATTAAAGTTGTATAATCACCCTTTAAAGTAGAATACGGAAATCGTAAATCTCGTAAGAAGTACATTAACATAAGACAAACAATGAGGAGATGAAAAAAAATCATTGTTTTAAGAAATACTATAAGGTCTTATTTCTGTATACCTTATATTAACTGTGTTGGTACCTACTGCTTTAGTAGAACGTCTGATACTGAAGTATGATTCTGTGTTAGCTTCAATAACAATAGAAGTAGATTTAGAATTATTGTCGAGCCCGTACAAGTATTGAATGGGCTGAAAAGATATCGAAACATCGAGAAATTTCGAAATTTTATAAATTGTGGCATGAAGTTTTAAGATGTTTGTATGTTGTATGTTTTCAATTAGTTAACGGTTATATTAACCTTTCTTCTGCTTTTACTGATTCACTTGCTTCAATTTCAATACTAATCAAATCATGTTTTGCTTTGTGATTACTTTTTGAAGTTTCTTTAGCTTTTTAAATTATTCAGTCTTTATAGTTGAGCCTGCGATTTTCGATTGCAACACATTCTCGTATTATTGTATATGTACGTCATTTTTCATCTCATTACTGAAGTCCATTTCCGCCATCAAAGCCAACTTCACAATGCTATAGATCAATGACCATCTTGAAATATATATTATAGCCTGCAATATATTCCACAAGGATGTGGCAATATATATTCCTGTCGCGGGGTCACGCCTGCGATGTATCCCGGTCCGCCCCAGCGCTTGCGCGTGAGTCGCGACATAATTACAGGATCCACTGTGAATCATGGGTTGTTGTTGTATTTTAATGGTATTTTGGATTATGTTCAAGTTAGGTTTTGTTTTAACTATTATAACAGGTCTTACATGTCTCTTCTTTCTCAACTACCTATCTTCTATATGATTGTCTTCGTTTTTCGTGTCTACATGAGCATACTTGGTAGTCAGGTCGACTGCCAAGGGCACTCCGGCTTTGTCCTAACCCGATGGTGGCCTTTCTATCACTCCAGTCTCATGTTCAGTATCAATCAAACTTGCCTTCTGTGATACGAATTGTATTTTGATATTGCTTATTGATTTCAAATGAAATGTATCACATTGAAAGCAGAGAAGCCGGCTACGAATGCCATTCTATTGCTGTAAGCTTATGGGACTATGATGCAAGCTAGGATCAAATGACACTAAGTTGACACAAATAATAATAACAAAGTTTCTGTTACCGAGAAAAAAGAAAAATGGAGCCATATTTCTATTTATTTGCATACATAATCTGAAATACAGCAGTCTCTATACGGGATTGGAAATAAGCTGGTATGACTAAGCTGATGAATTATTGAGGAAGATTTATGTAAGCAAAGACTGGTTTAACTGTCGCTACCAACATTTTCCTTTTACCAAGGGGAAATAACTCAAATAATAATTATTTTGATTACTGTTGAAGCACGTTTGCAAATCACTTGAGACCATTTTGAGGTCAACAATCATTTAAATGCAACGGTTATTTCATTTTAGACTTCGTATTGATTGGCTGGTTTAGAATCTAGACTTCTGGATTATATAATACCTAGAGCCAAACCTGCTATCGCTCTAGCTCTAATAGGTTTCCTATTAAATAACCTATAATATTAAGCCTTGGCGTAAAAGATTGAAAATTAATATCCGTCCGGCTTGGTTTAGCGATGCAAATAATAGTAATTTATATCATAAGTAATTGGCTATTACAGTAGACAGCTTTCAGCTACCTTATTTATTTAAGTATGCAGCGAATTAAGTATCGTAGTTGGTAATGGCTGATTCAGATCTTTTTGATGCTGAATAGAACAGATTCATTGAATTTCGCTTTCGCAATAAAGCCATTTTAGTGTCTTGGAAATGACGTGCAAATTCTGTTTCATAAGAACTAGTGGAGTGGGTACAGTTTCATTTAATTCTGCTTCTAAAATTGTGTGACCTTACCATACCTTTGCCGTAGCTTTAGAAAAGTTCTACATTGTGCTTGGATAATTTTACTAGGTATGGATATACAGGATGGCAGGGACATCGACCTGTCACCATGGATTCAGTTTATGATCGCCCTTGCGTTGAATTTTTTCATAGATTATATTATAAAAAAGCTGTTCTGTGTATTTTTATCGTATAGGTATTCCACTTTTTTATGAAACAGAAGATTCTTATTTTTATAACCGACGAAATACTTCTGTGTATATAGAAATAGAAGTACATAGAAGTATTTCGTCGGTTCATGTCATGTAATGAATTCATGGTTACAGTTTGTGCGTCGATGTCCCTGTCACCCTGTATATTTCAAATAAACGTGTTTATGAAGTTAAGTGAAGCATATGCGTTACACCATATGATTTTTCTGATGCGGCAAGTTAGCGAATTTTTTATACTCAGAGAAAAAACTAAGAAGAGCCATTTCCATATAATTAAAAACGTAAAGTGCGTTACACAATGTAAATTTTCATATTAATTGTTTTATTATCACGCGTTACACAGGATGGTCAGAGGTAATCTACTTCCCTAGTTTATTTAATTGATTATGGTAAGTTATGTTAAATATTCGGTAACTGACATTGATTTTTATGGCGTCACACTGGTTGGTTTTCAAATAATGTGTTTAATTTATTCATTAGTGTATTTTTGACTTTTTATTAACTATTCATCATCTGCCTAGCCTTTTCCCAACTATGTTGGGGTCGGCTTCCAGTCTAACCGGATGCAGCTGAATACCAGTATTTTACATGGAGCGACTGCCTATCTGACCTCCACAACCCAGTTACTGGGTAATACGATACCCCTTGGTAAGAGTGGTTGTCAGACTTTCGGGTTTCTGACTACCCGTAACGACTGTCAAAGATCCACGAATGACAGCTGGGACCAACGGCTTAACGTGCTTTCCGAGGCACGGAGGGGTCTCGGTATGTAAAGATGGTCATCCATCCACAGACCAACCGCGGCAAGCGTAGCTTAACCTGACCGATCGACCTGTGCGGCTGGTATTATTTAGTCACGATTAACTATTATGTACTATTATTTATTGTTAGCCTGTGTTGTCCCACTGCTGAGCAAAGGCAATCAATGAGTGGTGTTTTTTGCGTATTGCTGATCCGACATGCGACAGATGTCCAGCGCAGTTCCAATTTAAAGTTATTTATTATTATTGGTAAAAGAAAATCTTAATCACTCCGTGTTCAGAAACGCAATGGTTCAAGATATCTACATTTTAATCATATGTCGGTCGATTCTGTAAAAATGAAGTGAAGTGAGCTTGATGTGAGTTGTCAGTAGTGTCACTTCCTAGCATTATTTGGAATGACAGCTCACTCCACGCTCACTTCACCTAAGTTTTCACGGTGAGATGGTCACAGAATCGCACTGCTGTATGGTATTGAAAATGAAATGTGACATTTACTCCCTGTTAGGCTGATTTTCCACCAGAGATGTGCTATGCAGCTATGCTGCGAGGATGTGAAAGCTAAGCTATGAAACTGCGACCGTTTCCACTAATGCTAAGCTGTGTAGCGGAGCGAGTAAGATGTGCTATGAAGATGCGCCGCCGCGAGGTAGCTGTGCGAGGAAGATGCTCAACTCGAGCAATGCGATGCATCGATAGTAGGGAAACCACGGGGACTAATCTGCTATGCACATAGCTACACCATCCATAGCACGCATCCTTCCGTATAAAAAACATAGCTTGGTTGAATCCGTTTCCACCAGTGCTATGCTATGTGGACCAATTAATATGATTGGTGGATAACAAACGTATCAATAGCAACGTAGCATAGCACATCTCTCGTGAAAAGCAGCCTAAATGTCACATTGCCCTTACTAAAACACCCACAAAATGTTGCTCTAATTAAAACGCGTTTGTAAAACCCATCTGCTTAGCAACAAACGTAATAAAAGGAAGCATGTTTTATCATTTCTATCTAGTTTGTTCTGCATAATCCGTGTGCAAAACGCGTTCAATCGCTAACATCGCAGACCCCTGAGTCACGCACGTCCGCTCGCATTGGATGCATCGACGTGAATGAGACATGCTATTGGCCGAAAGTTCAACTGTCGCGCCCTTTTCCGGTGCATATGCGCGTGCGCTGCCCCGCGTGCAATTTAAATTATTTTTACGTTGCTTTATTACGTCATCACTATCAACATGAGCCTTCTGTGTAGATCTCTCCTTGCTTTTCTGTTATTTTGAATAGAAAATAAAAAAAAAAATTATGGTGTTGAATAATTTTCTACCTGATGATGTTTTATGATGGCGCATAAATATCATGTTGGATAGTATTTCAAGTGATGCAAGTGTGTGCAAGTAGTATTTTAATTAATACCTAGCTGTCGTTCCTTGTGCAAATTAATTGAATTAATTTCACCAACGTTTCTTTGTGTTATTACATCATACTGATGAGTATCTTTTATCTTTCGAATTATGTTTCTATGTAAGTACATGCTTCTTTCTTTGCAAGACTCGACTAGTAATTATTTCAACCGGCCAGTACTCTATCAAAAGGAAAGTAGCTTATACTTACTTTATTTTTATTTTCAACCTATATTTTCCAATACCTGCGTTCATTTCGTTTTTTTGCAAAGAAAAGTCAGTGTCAATAGAAAATCTGAGAAACGTCACTTTATATTCGCGTTAGATTTCTTTATGGCGACGGACATCCGCTAATTAGACGACGAATAGTAAAAGGTAAGTATGACTGCTGCCCCGGTCGTTGTGCCCGACGCCTTTTGCATATTATCAAGTATGAATCATGATTCATTGGCGTTGATTGGCTGATTGTAGAAACCTTGTTAGGTATGTGGTTTGTCTGTAGTTGCACTAGTTTACGTGTTCTCTATCATTATCAGCAGAGGTCTGTTTATTAGACCTAATCTCGGAAATTACTGTGCAATCAAAATAAGAACAGGCTTTGACCGTAGTAAGATCAGTTGGATTTGAAAGCCCGTTTCCTGTAAGTCTTAACTGTATCTTAACTGAATTTTTTAGAACCGCCATATGCGGACATTTTTGTTTGACAGTTAAAAAATTGAACTCATGTCACTCGCCATATGCGAATAGCATATGGCGAGTGACATGAGTTCAATTCTTATTCTCATTGCATAAAACTCTAGATTGAGTAAATGAAACTTTTTGTTTCCACGGAATCTTTTCTTTGGAATGGAATGAAATGTTTTCCCATCCAAGCCAAGGCTCGTTGGCTAGTCTAAATACAACTTAATTATCGTAATTTAATGCTATGCATATTCTGGTTAATGCACACTATTATAATTATGTATTTACAAGTTCTACCTAAATTACTATACCGGTAACCTGCTACGTATTTAACGTTCACTTCACAGTTTTGAAGTGCCCCCAATTAATTGTACAGGCAGTGTAATAACTAATAACAGTGGGCCCAGTGGGTTGGACTGCTACAGTGACATTAATTTGTGAGTTACGTACATATGTGTGAATGTGGCATTTTTATTCGTCACGTAACTGTAATAATTATGTGTAGGTACCTTACGTTTACGTATAATTAATGAAATGTGTAGATACAAAAAAATTATGTGTATTCTTGATCAAAGGTTGGAAGTATTTGGAGCTTTGTGCAATAGAACGTTCCTATAGTTACTACTTCGTTAGGTATTTGGTTGAATTTTTAGTTAGACGCTGATGTTTGGCAGGTGGTCAGTTCACAGTCACGTCTGTTCAAAAGAATAATAATTATAATTTTTTTGCATGTTTGCGTCTGGAATGCCTAAACCACAAAACACAGTGGGGCTAATAGTGTGCGCTATTACGGTGGCATATTTTGTGAGTTACGCTAAAACGTATGTGTGAATATACCATTTTATTACCATTGGTCACGTAACTGCCAGTAGTGTGAGCCTTACGTGTACGAATAATGAATGAAACGTGTACGAAACAAAATATGTGTACTTATTCTTGACGTAACGTAACATCACACTTGCAATCCTCGAAGGGTTAGGCAGAACCTCTGCCTATGGAGAGTTACGTTCTATGTAATAGCTGGCGAACCTGTTGTCATCAACCAGGCACAAATCCAGGATCTGCCACTCCGGGCTGCCACTAAGAAATTCCTGATGGATAAATCCAATAACACTTTGACCTGGGAATCGAACCCACGACCTCTTGTTCAGCAGTAGCGCTTGCCATCACTAGAGCAACGAGGCAGAGATTGGAAGTATTTGTAGTTTTATATTTCTGTGCGATAGAGCGTCAAATAACTAGTTATTTGGTTGATTTATTAGTTAGACGATGTTGATTGGCTGGGAGTGTTCAATTAATTAATAGGCCTTTTAGCACGTTTGTTGAAAGAATATTTATTGCATTTATTCTGCATGCCTGACTCTCATATCCTACCTACCTACTTAAACCACATTCGTAGAATTGTTATTAGTTAACCAGTCCGTCTAAAATTTATTGTCTATATTTAGATTAATATTTGAAGATTGAATGTTGCTAGCCCCTCCGTAAACCTGTTTTAATTCTTCGTTGTCAGACTTTCGGGCTTCAGAAGACCCGTAACGACTGTCAAAGATCCAGGAATGACAGCCGGGACCAACAGCTGAACGTGCTTTCCAAGGGTCGGAGGGGTCTTGGTTTGTAAAGATGGGTGCGGCTGTTATTACTTAGCCACATGCCCCTCACAGGCACACAGGCAGGTGACCGGTGCCATATTGTCAGCTAATTTACAAATACCGTCATCTTGTCTCTGTTATAATGTCGCACGGAGAGCATTATCTGTAAACTTGCATCGTTAGTGCGCCTGATAAATATTGCACGACATGACATGCTGTTAGAGTTATGTCAAAGTTACTGTAATGGAACATAGAACTGCAGTTGATATTGTAATAACGTAGTGCCTAATACTTAAAAAATATCACAGTAACATCTTCTTCCGCCTTTCGCCACCCAGTGCTGAGTGCTGTGTGCAATTCAGGCTAATCTTCTCTGTCTCTAGCCTTCTAAGTCAGAGTCGTCAACCAATCTTGACCAGCCGGTCGATTCTATAAAAATCTCACCGTGAAAACTCAAGTGAAGTGAGCTTGATGTGACTTGTCAGTAGTGTCAATGCCTAGCATTATTTGGAATGTCAGCTCTCTCCACGCTCACTTCACCTAAGTTTACACGGTGAGGTGGTTACAGAATCGCACTGCTGGTGAGCCGGTGAGGCGTCGGTCCACCTCATCGGCTTGCTGCCCACACTTCTACAGCCAAGTCTCGGTCTCCATTCCAGCACTGTTCTACCCCATCTGCCATCTGTTCTACGCCCTATGTGGCCCGCCCATTTCCACTATCTTCGCGCAATCACCGCGGCTACGTCGGTAAGTTTCGTTCTTCTTCGGATTTCCGAGACCTAAATACTTAGTTATTGACTAAGTATTTAGGTCTAGGAAACAAAAGAACAACAAATTACTGGCGAAATGTGTGTGTTAGGTACAGACGCCTGCAGGTCAAGCTACCCGAAACTGTCAAATTTTCTCAATCAACCTTGAACCTTAATGCTTTAGCGATAAAGTTGAAAATCTATTAAAGAAATTTGACAGATTGTAGTAGCCTGATGTGCTGGCGTCTGTACTATAGGTATGCCTCTGCCTGAACCTTGGCGGACTACAGTCGTGATGTTATGATGATGAAAAAGGAAACTGTAGTAAAAGTTAAATTTACTGAACACTGAAAGATTTAGGCCCCATGAATAACAACAATAGGGGCTAACTTACCTTTACTTTCATTTTCAAACTTGAGCTTCCTAGTAGAATGGTATGGTAACATAAGAAAATCCTTGATATTTTTCTTCTCGTAAATCAACTATCAAGGGTCAACTCTTTGTCTTAATAATTCAGAGACCCAGTAGGTCAAAATCTTCACTATACTACAACAACACAGATAATCATCATAATTCTATACTTAACACACTTTCTTCATAAAATTACATTGGCTCTATGAACTTGTATATAACCGCTTAATTTGTGTGATTAAATCAATCTAAAAACCCGTAGGGGTCAGTTCGGTCTCACTTTCTTCAATGAATAATGTGCTATATCCAAGTGTGGCGTTGCTCACTGCTGGGCAAGTAATTACCACTTGTTTCCCTGCAATTAGTGGCTGGTAGGGTTGGCTAAGTGGCTGTTGTAGGACAACTACCTGTTGTGCTTTATGGCTTTGCTTGGCTATTGTTTTTATTGTAGTTGAATAATTTACTACTGGTTTATATTAGGCCTTGTCGAGTGTGTTAAGTAGGTATAACATAATATTATGTATGACTAGCTGCGCCCCGCAGTTTCACCCGCATAAGTTTCGATCCCGTGGGAATATCGGTATAAAAAGTATCCTATTGGCACACAGATGGTTTTATAATCAGGATTAACCGATTATAAAACCATCTGTGTGCCAAATTTCATCCAAATCCGTTCAGTAGTTTTTGCGTGACAGAGTGACAAACATCCATTCATGCATTCACCCAAACTTTCACGTTTATAATATTAGTAAGATAAGAGTGGAATTTGTGTGGAAATCGGTTGTAATTTGGCATGTGTTACGGAGGAATGAGGAAAATGTCGCGAGGAAAGTTTTGAGCGTGAATGTGAATGGCTAGCTATGGTGAGAGTAGGGGAAGACCAAAGAAACGATGTATGGACTGTGTGAATGATGATATATGATGATGATGAATACCGAGATGACGACTAATAGAGAAGTGTGGAATACAAAGATGTTGGTTGACAAAATAAATTGGGATAAGGTCAGGAGAAACTCTTTTGTTTCCATACAAATTCCACTCTTGTTATCATTATAACAAGAGTGGAATTTGTATGGAAACCAAAGAGAGTTTTGTGTTTATTAATGAAATTCTATTGGCGACTGGCTGAATTGGTGACAAAAACTGTCAAGCAGAAACTGGTAGATCAAGATTTCAGAACGATAGGTCTTGCTCAGTCAGGCAGTATATTTTTATCGCTTCGGATCATATGGACAAATGACAATCTATGCAGCAAAATTTATAGATATCAACATTGTATTTTCCTACTTTTGCACCTGGCAACCCTATTCTGAAGTCGCACGCGCACCAATTTCCCTCGCTCTAAGTTCAAATAGCTTGTGTAATAAAGATGTAATTCGTGCGATACATCACAGGATATAGTTTCTAGTTGGCTTACGTTTAGTTTGTTATAAATTAGAACGGCTACTTAATGACATAATCATAAAGCAACGAGTGATTTATTCTGAATAAAGCCTTCCACAGACAGGCGCGACGCGACGACGCGACGTAGAATAATTTCATAAAGCTTTCGTAGAAATTGTTCTAATAAAGTCGCGTCGTGCCTGTCTACGGGAGCCTTAAACTGTGTTGTGGGTTGCAGTCGGGTCGAGTTAATTGATAGACAAGTAATAGCAGTGCCTGTGGCCTCGTAGAGTTTTTAGTTTTCTGGGATTATAATTGGAGTTTAAAAACTTAATCACAAGTTTTACTGATCGTAGCTGCAGCATCAGGCAGGTCGTTGTCAGATAAATCAAGAATCGTCCGCTGCTTGAATCTTTTTTTAAATTAAGGGGTTTCGTGGCTATGTAATAACCTCCGCACTGGTCAATCGATTAGGTTAAGGTACGCTGGCCAAGGTCGGTACGTGGATGGGAAACCATCTATTTCATACCGAGACCCTTCAATGCCTCGGAAAGCACCTTAAACCGTCTCGGACCTTCCGGCTGTCATTTGTAGATCTTTGACAGTAGTTACGAGTAGTCAGAAGCCAAAAAATCTGACAAGCAGTCTCACCAAGGAATAGCGTGTTGTCCAGTAACTGGGTTGTGGAAATCAGAGAGGCAGTCGTTCCCCTCGACCCCTGTGCTACAGTTCTTTAAGTCAGGTTGCTCTAAGATGGGTAGCGGGACCATCCGAAAGGGTTTACCGCTGCCCTGGAACATAAAGGGCTAAGGAAGGAACACGGGTGGGTTTTAGTCAGTAAAAGTCTGACATTCCCTTCTGCTCCACCCAGAGCGGGAGGAGTCATTTGATGATTTCCCATCCTCAAAAAAAAAAAAAAAAGTCGTTCCGTGTGTAATACTGGTATTCAGCTGCATCCGGTTAGACTGAAAGTCGACCATAAAGTTGAGAAAAGGCTAGACAGACTATAACGAGAAGTCCAGTTTAATTGAGTTAATTAGAACACCATAATATTATACGTAGTAACCATTTACCTCTAAACAAGACAATAATAATTAAAGTCAGTTCAGAACGAAGCCGTGAAATCGTAGCAAAACAAACAGACTGACTCACTTTCGCCATTATGATAATTACTGTGGCTTGAACTCTGTTTCAATAAATAAACAAATACATTATTTTCTGTTTGTTTTGCATTGAACTCTGTCTATATACGTATATAGTTTTGACAGCTTAATTTCGAATCCTGTATTGAGATTAAAATTTAAAACGGATGTTGATGATGATGATGTTGTGGGTACTTAACAGGTCCGGTAGAATTGAATTTTAAACAAGATTTGTGTGTCTCTGGTATTGAAATTTATCGACAAACACTTTAAAACTTGAATCTATTTAGCTATGACCAATTAAATACTGTTTTATGGGTTCCGACAGAGCAGGACAGGTATAACAGGCACTGATAGAGAATCAGCTGCAATTTCTGACCGATCATCTGACATTATACTGAGCTGAGGCCCTTTTGGCATTTGAAGCATAGTTTTTAGGGTTCCGTTGCCAAATGGCAAAAAACGGAACCCTTATAGATTCATCATGTCTGTCTGTCTGTCTGCCCGTCCGTAGGTATGTCACAGCCACTTTTTTCCGAAACTATAAGAGCTATACTGTTGAAACTTGGTAAGTAGATGTATTCTGTGAACCGCATTAAGATTTTCACACAAAAATAGAAAAAAAAAACAATAAATTTTGGGGGTTCCCCATACTTAGAACTGAAACTCAAAAAAACATTTTCTTCAAATCCATACGTGTGGGGGGTATCTATAGATAGATCTTCAAAAATGATATTGAGGTTTCTAATATAATTTTTTTCTAAACTGAATAGGTTGCGCGAGAGACCCTTCCAAAGTGGTAAAATGTGTGTATCCCCCCCCCCACCCCTGTAATTTAAAAAATAAGAGAATGATAAAACTAAAAAAAAATATGATGTACATCACCATGTAAACTTCCACCGAAAATTGGTTTAAACGAGATCTAGTAAGTAGTTTTTTTTTAATACGTCATAAATCGTAAACCGCAATTTACCTTTCATTCAATCAACTCATGATTGATTTTTATAGATAACTAGCTGACCCGGCAAACGTTGTTTTGCCATATAAATTATTTCTAGCTGCCCGGGGCTACTTCGTTCGCGTGGTGTCCTACCCCTTATCCTACCCCTTATCCTACTCCTAACCTACTCCTACCCTACTCCTACCCTACTCCTACCCTACTCCTACCCTACTCCTACCCTACTCCTACCCTACTCCTACCCTACTCCTACCCTACTCCTACCCTACTCCTACCCTACTCCTACCCTACTCCTACCCAACTCCTACCCTACTCCTACCCTACTCCTACCCTACTCCTACCCTACTCCTACCCTACTCCTACCCTACTCCTACCCTACTCCTACCCTACTCCTACCCTACTCCTACCCTACTCCTACCCTACTCCTACCCTACTCCTACCCTACTCCAACCCTACTCCAACCCTACTCCTACCCTACTCCTACCCTACTCCTACTCCTATCCTACTCCTACCCTACTCCTATCCTACTCCTACCCTACTCCTACCCTACCCTACTCCTACCCTACTCCTACCCTACTTCTAGGGAAAATGAAATTGTTGTTTTTACTATCTTCCTCGCATTTTTTCCATATTTTCTCACTGTTTAAACCTTCCCTGGACTACGACAAACATTTCAAAACCAAAATCAGCTAAATCGGCCCAGCCGTTCTCGAGTTTTAGTGAGACTAACGAACAGCAATTCATTTTTATATATATAGATGGTACGGAACCCTTCGTGCGCGAGTCCGACTCGCACTGGACCGGTTTTTTTTTAAATAGTTTTAAGGTGTTTTTTTGATAATGCCAATAGACGCATTTTTTATATCCGCCAACGTTTGAGCACCCTGCCACACCCTTGACGACTGCCAAAGACTTCAGATTTATTGAGGTCAGATCTGAAATCAATGTGACACCAAGACTTACCAAGTGGTAATGTATTATCCAGTAACTGGGTTATGGAAGTCAGGTAGGCAGTCGCTCCATCTAAAATACTGGTATTCAGCTACATACGGTTAGGCTGGAAGACCCCAACATAAATGATGATATCAGCATCTCCTTGCTGAAAATGCCACTCGGCAATCAATATCTATTTGCGTAGGTAGTTGGTTGGTTGCCTTTAGCATTGGTTTCTCACAATCGTACTTTATTACAGTTTATGAAGTGGACTTTGTGTACAGGTTTATCAAGGTTAAGGGCAGCCTTATCACGTTATCAAACGTAGCTACTGACTAAGGCTTTATCACCAAAAATATTCAAATCGCCCTTCTTAACTAGACGCTACTTTTTCCAATGTCAATTGAAGAAATTTTATCTTTCAATGTCGGATTTTAATATTTTAATCAGTCAGATAAGTTAGCACTGGTTGGGACGGTGACTTCATTCCCAATGTTGTTCCCATTGACTGTAAAGTAATAAATAGTATCTGTTGGTTTATCTAATATTGATATTAGTTTTGTCCGATTACGAGACTCGTGAAAGGAATTCACTGTAAATAATCGTTGAATTATTTCGTAATAAAATTATTATAAACTAGTGCGCTTTACCATCAACGATTGCATCACTGCTTTCCACCAGGCGGGATCGCAGTCAAGCACTAGTTTATATCATTAAAAAAAATAAAATAATTTGAGAGGTGTCAAGGGACACCCGGATGGAACGAAGTTCCTTTCGATTAATTAGTGAAGGAATTGTAATATTTTTTTTTAAGTTATAATAATATTTTTTTTATTATTAACAAATAAAAAACACAGACAAAAAAAACTGGCTTGCTTTCTATAAGAGAGAGAGAGAGACATACAGAGAAACACGCGCACGCCGCACGGCTTACAACTATAGCAAAAAGTGTCGTTCCAACTTTTGGTCTTAATTTTTTCCGTCTCGCGATAAGGAACTTCGTTCCAAAAAAGTAATAATAGGGGGTTTTGATAAATGATCATTTTTCGAATCGAGGCTAGTAATGCGATACTCATTCTTCAGGTCAAGACGACTATTGGACTTTTGTGTATGCGAAGTACCTATAACAAGTTCCAAATTAATCACTAACGTTAAAAAAATAACATAACATCACGCCTCGTGTCCCTGAAGGGTTAGCCAGTGGTGTACCTATCACCCACAATTCGCCAGTTACGTTTAGTTCCCATGTAAGGGAAGGCGAAATAAATATTGTGTCTGTAACAAAATTGAAGTATTTTTGACGTGTAAAAGTGTTTGTACGAATCTGGGGGTAATCGCGTAACACACAATCAGTAGCAACGGGTTTCATTTTGACAGTTCAACAACATTCATTGCGCTATTTATTTGTTGAGCAGACAAATTTTTCGAACATATGAAGCAATAGATTAGCAATATCCCTCAAAATAATTCAGATTGTGATTGATAGTTTGTTTCGTAATTAGGGTGCTGCATACAGAAATAAAATCATTTATAATTTGATGAACTAAACTTCTTTGGTGTAATAAATTGACTAACGCATGCACGGAAAACCAGATTTCAATATAAATAGGTTGAATAATAAACGTTATGTTTACCTGTTTCGTTAGCTACTAAATTAATGGCATCATTTCATTAAATAAGTATATAATAATTACTGTTCATGTATAATACGGTTTTCCGCTTACAGTAACTGTGCCTAGAATCGTATATGTATAATACTGCCATAAACTAGATTTGATGATCATTTGATCATTACCAACATGAACATTTTTAGGGTTCCGTATCTAAAGGGTGCCTACGGGATCGTTTTACTAAGCCTCCGCTGTCCGTCCGTCTGTCTGTAAACGGGCTGTATCGTATCTCATGAACCGTTATAGATAGACTGTTGAAATTTTCACAGTGTTTAATTCTATTGCCGCTATAACAACAAATAATAAAAATAAAATAAAGTTAAAAATTAATGAGAATCTCCCTCCATACAAGAAACGTGTTTGTTTCAGCGTTTTTTACCTTGTTATACGGAAACCACGTAGAGTCCGACTCGCACTTGACCGGCTTTTTTTTTTCAGTAGATGACAGGGCCGATTTGCTGGATCGGATTCGTTTTTTCCTCTATCAATCGTTATTTCTCGTGACAAAGTCTTTTTGTTTATGTGTATGATTTATGTATCTATGCATTAGTATTTATTCTTGTATTTTATAGTTACTTACGAGCTATTTATCCCGTACGTTGCACCTCCTACGTTTTGTCTCTGCATGACCCTAAGGTTGACTGGAAGAAATTGTCAAGTCTTGTCCGCCTTAGTACAGTCACGAGCAAAAGTATGTATACACTCGGGTTTATTCAAAAGTGATTTTCTCCTTTATTTTTGAATGAAATTGTATGTTGTTACGAACATAGCATTTTCGAAACCATAGGTTTATGTAATGTGTCGTAATTCAACGTTGCATTCGTGATTTCACGAAAAAATCGCAATTGAAAGTTGCCAAGTGTTGACATATTGGTGCTCGTGACTGTACAGTATTTTTTTACTTCTACATAAAGTTTTAATAGGTATATATAAATAAACTAAAATGTAATGTTATCATAGAATGTAGGTAGATAATAAGTTATTTTTGACACAGTTTCATATGATTTACAACTTATATCAAAAGTGCCCTTGGCCTTGCTACAATTAAAAAAAAAACATGTTTTATAACTGTATTATGTAACTCTTAATAGTATTCTTAATATTGGACTCCCTCGTAAAAAGATTTATATTTCCGTCTTCTAATTTATTGGCCGTTAAACTGTTATAAATTGCTAATTGATCTGGTTTTGTGAGGTAAAATTAGCGTCAGTAGGTACTTGCTTTGAAGTTGTTAGCTATAAATGTAATTAAATGGTGGGTAATAAGGATTCGATACAGTGCAATCGGAATCGATTTATATCATGACTAGTAGCCATTGCTGTATAGTCAGCCAGGCTAAAGTAGAATGTCAAAAAAAAATATTGCAATCATGAGTGCGTTATAAAATTAAGCTATATCTGCGAATAGATATACTGGGACACCCCTTTTAATGAAACCAATAAAGTAATAAAGATCTCATTTTGCATAAGACAGCTTAGAATGACTATGATACATACATATATGAGAATGAATCTCGTGACAGATGATCTTCGTCAATTTATGAAAACTCTTTAAAACAAAGAAAATTATATATATTTTCTAAAGATAATGCGAAAATTGATTCCCCCAGCCTACAATATAATCAAGGAAGTGCAATGAAGAGGAATCAGTGTGTGACAGACAATATCCGCTGTCGAGTGTCGGCCATAATGAGTTCCATTCTATGATCGATGAGGAAGCGGCCTTATGTCATCAACACCTGGGCAAGAAGTCGTGTCAACGTCTCCTCTTAGTGTAGGTAGTAGTGGTGTTATTGCAGTTTATTATAATGTGATGTGCCAAGTGATATTTGGAATGTTATAGTTGAAGCGCTAGGGTAAGCCAATGCACTGTTTAACGCCAAGAGTTGAAAATCTAACAGTGTGGTTTTTTGCTCTGTTGGATTCTCTATACTTGGTAATAATAAGCTAGGACTGGAATAGCAGTGCACTGAGAGTCTTTGAGACAAGCTCGCCACAATGTTTCCAACCACTACAACTCCAACCAAATACAGAGGCGAGCAACCAAAAATGTGTCAAAACAAAAAATCTTAAGGGAATTTAGGAGACAGGGAGCCCCTTGAAAGACCCTGGATGACAAAAGAGAGTCGTAGGAAAAAGTGGACTGAGAGACTGAGATGACTGGAATAAAGGAAAGGACGTTTCTAGTTAGAATTGCATTAGGTAGTAGCATTGGGATAAGACAAGCTGTGAAGGAACCTGTGAGAAAACCGGCATGTCCTAGAACTGAAAATTCGAAGACATGAGACATCTACCAACCCGGACTGGGCCCGCGTGGTAGATTACGGCACACTCCCTCTCACAGAGAGGAGGCCTGTGTCCCAGTGGGAAAATTATAGGGTGATTATGCAAGCTGTGAAGGATGGTGATAAGAAAGAAAGAAAAACATTTATTTGGCTACAGTTCATGAAATACGCGTGTAGCAACTACAATTTTTTTTTTTTAAATTGAATGTTTTCATAGTGTGCGCCTTATGACTAAGCTAAAAAGGTAATGCCAGACAGATGCTGGCTGACGCTAGTTTTCTAATAAACCTTGAGACAAAGTGAAAATAAAGTAAATCCGCCTACAAATATTTGTATTTTGCTCCTATAGATTAGAATTGATGGTGAATCTATGATCGTTTGACACAAGGTTGCAAATCATAATGTCTTGTAACGTACACAAATTGTTGATGATGACCTACTGACCAAATTCTCTTTGTGTATACGGTATTTAATCTTATCTCATTTAGGTACTTAACTGTTATCTCTTTCACTACACTCTCATAGATTAATTTGTAGTAGTAAGTACTAAAGTACCTGCTGAAATTGGAAAAAGTTTTAAAATATACAATGTGGAGACAACAATACGATAATAAATGAAAATATATCATCGAAAAAAAAAACAAGCAAACTAAATACATAATAGTGATGGCGGTCTATAAAAAAAAAAGAAAGAAAGAAAGAAAAATATTTATGGATTTTGCCTATCTTTGGCTAGCTAAACTAACCGCATGGAAATAAAGTAATGGATGTAATTGATTGAAATTTTTGTATGCATACTGAGAACGTCATTAGATATCATCATCATTTCAGCTGAAATACGTCCACTGCTGGATAGGCTCCCCTAAACACCGCCACTTCGACCGGTTCTTTGCTTCTCGCATCCAGCGGATTCCTTCACCAGGTCACCGGATTTGATATACGAACTTTAAATTGATGACGTATCGTCGTCCCCACATTGTAAGAGCAAATGTTCAACAAACGAAAATATCGAAAGACTTCGTACTTCCGGAAAAAATGATCCACACCTTATTTCTCGTTATTACTATTTGTGTTTAAAAACCGCTACGTTTACTGTGCTTTAACACCTTGATTCATTCTCACACATAATTCTTAAGTGCACACCCATAACGTTATAATTAGTACATTTCTCATGGCTCGTAAGTTTTGCCTATTCCGTGTCACTGCGCCGGCGCATGCCGTAGCATCGATGTTCTGTCAAATGCGTTTAATTAACGATAGTTTACACTAAACGGTATATAACCGGCCAGTTGCATCGGTAAATGTGTCAATAGTGATGTCACGATAACTTGTTTGGTTCTCGTAACATGGTATTTGTACCGGTTCATCGATATCGTAGGGATGGGATTGATTGAGTGTGGGTAGAACATATTTGAAATTGAATTCGCGAGTTCGAATTCTGAAATAAGTACTTTTTAAAGGTTTGTAATTCATCATGATCGTTCTTTTATGAGAAACAAAGAACTGCTGCTATACTTAAGTAGAAAACGTTCTTATGGTAGAATATTGATGGATATTGGATGGAGTCTGAAGTCGGAACTATCGTAATATACGCAAAGACTTCAGAAAATAGCCCAGAAGCGAATTTAACAAGCTCTTAACACAGTAAATAGCTGGTACCAATTACTTAGATCTAATTTCAAAATAATCCCTTATTGAAACGAGCAAGCATTTTAATGATCCCGAACCAACGAATCGAGAAACAATCAACAATCCAGAAAGTCGAACGTCAAATTCGCATCCCTATTCTGTATTGGATCGCGTGAAATCTCTAATTAAGTTCGATTGTGAGTGTGTTGACCATTTAAGGCTTGTAACAGATGCACCGGCGGCCCGTTAATACTGGCGTTTCTTTCATTAGATCCTAAGCTAGCGGTTCTTGTGAGTTGTGATATAATTGGACTCCGCGTGCCTTTCCTTAGGCTGGCGGTTGCTAAATCACACTTATCTGGTAATGGTGTGCTGTTTGATGTAGTGTTAGGATTGATTGTATGATGGCTGGGCATGTTGGTTTATGGCCTTAAATAGCGGCCTGGGGGTTGATGATGAACTTGATTCTTCACAGATTGATACACTTAATTTTAACAAGATAATATGTTACGTACGTCTTTAAAATTGTTGATGTTGGGACTTCAATTGGGGAGATAATCTACTAAGATGGCAGCTTATTCTTCTTAGCGTGTTGATGGCAATCTAAATGGACTAGGCCCAGAATTTAGCTAAGTTCTTGTTTGGCGACATCACTAGGGTCCATCAGCAGTGTGATTCTGTAACCATCTCACCGTGAAAACTTACGTGAAGTGAGCGTGGAGTGAGCTGTCATTCCAACTAATGCTAGGGATTGACACTATTGACAGCTCAGTCTAAGCTCACTTCACCTAACTTTTCACGGTGAGATTTTTACAGAATCAATCGGCAGTTCCTGTAACGTGCAGCTGACAGGACACGTAGGATGTTATTAAGTGATAATGTAATTTAGTGAAACAGTACCACATTTACACTCCAAAGCGGAGTCATCTATGAATCTCCACCTGAACAAACTAATAGAGAGATGTAAAGAAGAAGGCATGCACAGCCTATCCCTTGTAACAAGTAGAAGGATGGTGATGATGAAGAGACATGCAAGTTTGATTGACTTAGGCTGGATTTAGTGCTCCACCGACGGTCTGCACTGACATCGGTCCGCACCTACCGATTACTATACACGTCTATTTATCGTGAGCTTTTTGGTACGCGTGACCGGCAGTACGCGACTGACGTCAGCGTAACACTAAATCTAGCCTGAAACATTCGCTCTTTATCTTTAAAAAAATCAAAGAACTACTTACGAGTGCAAACAGTTAACGGAATTCGAAAGTAAATGCGCAAGTCACTAAACAATTAACACTCCAACAGTGACTCATAGATTACCCAACTAAAAACACAAGCAATGATTGACATTTCTCAGTAGAAAATCTCTATTAAATTACAGAATACGTACATGGCTACTGCCCTACATTGTACATTCCGTAAATAGAGAACTCGATTGTTTTTCTCGATATCTGTATCGATATAGAGATCGATACAATAAATCATCGAGAACCGGTCGGGAAAGCCTGGGAATTATCACGGGAAATTGGGGAAACTATCTCGTAATGATTTTGTCACGATGATGATTGATGATCGGTCGTTATGAAGTGAAAACATCACGGACGGTCGTGTTGCGAATCTTGATTAGATTGCTTAATTACTTTTTGTTTCCATTCGCTGACATTTTTAGAACAGCAACATTTTTATGAAGTAAACTTGGTAATGGATTGCCTTCGTAATACGTTGACTATTCCTCTAATTGCGTAACATACATACAATTTCAATGTTGGGCTTGTGGATAAAAAAAACAGCCAATCGTTCAGGTTAAGCTACGCATGCCGCGGTTGTTACGTGGATGGGTGACCATCTAAGACCCCTCCGTGCCTCGAAAGGCTTGGCAGATGATGATGACATACAATTTCGATGTCTTTCATTTTGACAATTCAACAATATTCATTGCGTTATTTACTTTGACAAGCAGACGATTTTTTTTAAACATATTATTAAGTATTATGAGGCAATAGATTAGGGATTTCATTCAAAGTCCTTGGCTTGTGTGTTATGCAATTGGGGTGCCGCGCCGGTCCTTTGGGTATATGAAGCTTTAAGTCACACTGTCAATAGACGTTACATTATTGAAGAATTGCTGGCGAAAACTTTTATTTGTGGCAAGCTTTACAATAAACTACATACATAGTTTCGGAGATTAGCCGGAAAAACAGACAAAGTGTTTAAAAATTGCTTTTTTGGTACATTATACATATACTTTCATATGCATTTAGTAAAAAAGCTTTTATTTTTACATTAAAAACAGACACTTCCATTTTATTTATTTAAACGAGTATGTATGTATAGATGTATTCAACCTTTAGTTCTGTCATAAATGCAACGCTTGGCGGTTAGTTAAAATTAATCTTAATTTAATATGCGGGTATTTTGTTTATACAATCCGGAAGTGTATGAAAGAACAAGCGGTCGGTTTAATTTTTACATGGTCTGTTATCCACAGACCACAAAGTTGAACTCATAAAATATACACTTCCTTCCTTGTGGTTTATTTGATAAACCGTTTATTTAATAAACAGTTTACAACGATAAATTGCTTTTAATGATCTATTTAGAATATTTTTTGTATGGGATTAAAATATTGGTCCATTAGTACAGAAAATCCTTTTACCTAATATTATAAACGCGAAAGTTTGTATGGATGGATGGATGTATGTATGTTTGTTACTCTTTCACGCAAAAACTACTGAACGGATTTGGATGAAATTTGGCATACAGGTGGTTTATAACCAGGATTAACATTAGCATTATGCTGAGCGATGGCCGTTTTGCGTGAATGTGACGCATGTTTACCCCCAACTTGTTTTTTTTTTGTGTGTTTATGTCCTTTTTTTATGCGTCATGTTTGCCGCAAATAAATGCATTTTCTTTCTTTCTTCTTTCTTTCTAGTATACTTTTTATCGCGATATTCCCACGGGATCGGAGCTTATGCGGGTGAAACCGCGGGGCGCAGCTAGTCAATCATAAACATAACACGCCTGTATTCCCCGAAGGGTTAGGCAGAGATATAGCTATAATACACCCACATTTCGCATGTTATGTTTAAATCCCATGTAACAGGACCCTAATACCATCAACCGGGCAACATCCAGACGGCTGCTACTAAAAAAATCCAGAAGGAAAACTCCAATAACACTGTCCGACCCGGAAATCGAATCCAGGACCTCATATGCTCAGCAGTAGCGCTTGCGACCACTACACTAACGAGAAAAGTTGTTTGTAAAACCGTCTATGACGAAAAATGCGGTCCCATTCCTATCAAACTCAACGCCAGTCTATCACCAAATAGATTTCTTCACGCCTCAATGACCACCGCTTTTTTCTCCGAGGCCGTTGAATTCGTGGCTCGCTTGCTCTCCATTCAAAATTCGAACAGCTGTCTCCGCCATGTTTTGCCTCCGATTATGTTTCTGGAAGCGACCAATGAGGCTCTTTTGTTTTGTCGTTCTGTAATTAAACTTTGTCGGGAGCGGTTGCAAAATCTTTCGGTAAAACAATCGCCTTTGTTTTTTATTGATTCGATCGAAACCAAGAAGAGGTCATCTGTTTGTTACACTTTTAAGTGCTATACGATGCGATGCTTTTGTAGAGGCATTGACTTGATTATGTTTTTTTTCTTTCTTTCTTAATAACAATTGTGTAGATCGCTCAAACCTTTTTTCTATTTTAATGCGCGTAAACCAAAACGCGCTTCTCCCGGTTCTAAACATTCAGAGCCTCTTCTAGTAGGTAGCTATTTTAGATTAGAACCGAACAGGTGATTGACAAGTGCAGTACGCAGACGCATCGATCCGACTCCCACGCACGTGTGAGCTGTGATGTCATTGCGCCGAACGGTACTTAATGGTGGGAGATACTACCCGCATAATTTTAGAGATTCCGTTAAAGTAAATACTATGATTGTTACGTAAGCCTGAGGTACTGACCTACAAGTACTTTGTGCTTAAATTATAATTTATTATGGACGTATTTCGTTGGATTCGTTACGGTAGATAGAAGTAGATACTTATAAGTTTAGGCTTTAACACTATGTATATTCCTACTTACAGATAAGCAAAAATATAGAACGACTTCTTTTTTCGAGAAATTAAATAATATTTTCAGATTATCCCAATATTTGGGATAATCTATGATGGTTTATACTTAATATACTTACGATCCTAGAGTATTTAATATTAGTCGTTTTAATTTGATTAGGTACTAAAACTAAAATAAGACATTTATATTAGTTACTAGCTGCGCCCCGCGGTTTCATCCGCGTATGTCTTGATCCTGTGGGAATATATCGGCATAAAAATTATCCCGATATATTCCCACAGGATCAAGTTATAAACTATCCGTGTACCAAATTTCAAAATTTTATCCAAATCCGTTCTTTGGTTTTGCGGGAAAGAGTAACAAACATCCATCCATCCTCACAAACTGTCGCGTTTATAATATTTGTAGGATAATATCACTGTCGCAGTTAGTTTGATAACATTTGTAGGAAGGGTTTATCCAGTTACATAAATAACCACTTATATAAAACTAACTTAATTAAATAACTTGATTGATAACACGATGTATTTTCTATTTCAGGTAAGGTGCACTTCGACTATTAATCACACTCAATGCTGGCTCCATTTCATTATGTAAGTTCCTGCGACCTACTTCGATGTAAGTTATTAAATTGAAGTAATATTGGTTAAATAACTTGAAGGCTGGTTAACCCTGGAATAAGAAGCCAAAATATGGACCAACCGCCCGCACTAATGGTCGATTTCCATAATTTACAGACCGTTATTGGTTAAAAAAAAAAAAAAAAAAAAAAAATTAAGACTTGTATCTTTACCAATAATGAAGCAGTCATTGCATCTTTACCAATAATGAAGCAGTCATTGCTTCATTTTTGGTAAAGATACAAGTCACAGGTAAAATTAGCTTACGAATCTATTTATATAATTTTTTTTACCATTGGTAAGCAAAACGATTCGTTTTTTTTTATAGGAACCGAGCATTTGTCTTTATCGTAGAGTCCGTAACTTACTCGTAAGTGTGAAAGACCACGGCTTTTCCAGCTAATTAGGCTTGAAAAGCCGTGGTCGTTCACACTTGCAGGCACATTAAGCCTTGTCCACACTTATCATTTTGCTGTATCAAATCACTGTCGCGTGGCACCTCCTTGCATCAGTTGTATCATTATCTTTAGTTTGGACACTCTGATCCTTCAAAATGATACAAGTATGGACAAGGCCTTACTTGATTGAGGTATGCACAAAGACATATCAAGCTATACATTTCCAGTATAAGCTGACTTCTAGTTCTCATTATACGAAAAGCCTGTACAATGTGAGGTCAGCTAAAACTGGAAATATGTAGCTTGATATTATGTTGTCGTGTGTAACTAATACAAAGGTCAAGGTGTTAATAGAAACCCCTATTTTGCCACTAATCAGCTGAGTAAAGTTCGCCACTAACAAAAGAAATATTGCACCAAAGGCAGAATAATTCTATGCCGTAACACAAAGCCTGCAACGAAGTGCAAGTCATTTGTCATCGTATTATGTCATTACCTCACAATTCTAATGAAAAAAGAAAGATTTCTAAGAAAGTTGAGCGCGATCTGCAGCTGCCGGTGTATCGCATGCGTGTGCACTGGCCGCAGAGCGCGGCGCCCGCGTCGCTCAAAACGTGTTCATTAGTGCACATTAATCATTCCTAGTACACCCGACTAGAATAACATGATATTTACACTCGTATGGAAAGATGATTTCCGACAGTTTATACATAACACAGCGCAGAAAATAACTTTACAACCAATATAAAAAAGTAATATTAATTGGTTGGTTATTGGATGGTTAGTTTATTTTAAAGGACGGCTTACGAGTTTGTTGATCGTAGATCACAGACAGGCGCTTTAGTTTGTGTAAACGATTTCATCACCACTGCTCTCAAATGGGTGGATAAAATGCCGGGAAATCGGCACGTTCTAGGACAAAAAATTCGAAGACCACTGATCTCAAAACGGTGAAGGAAAACATCGCGAGGAAATCGGCGGCGTGTCGAAGAACCTTGAAAAATTTGGTAGATGTCCCCATCAACCCAACCCGCACTAGGCCCGCGTGGTAGATTACAGATTTACAGCCTACATCCTCTCGAAGAGAGGAGGTCAGTGTACCAGCAGTCTGAACATTATGGGCACAAAATATGTCTGTAGAGGAAGTTCTCTGATTATGATTAATTACATGCCGGAATAAAAACAGAGTGAATCAACGTCTCATCATCGGTCAATTTCTCGGCTCAGAGTTTAATCTACGTCCGCCATCTTCGGTCGACATTACGATAGCGAAAGTGAATCCGGCTTTGAATAATATTCGCGAGGATATTGTTCACAGCGTGAGCTAGCCGCCATGCTGGCCTCTTTGTACTACAAACGAAATAATTTACTCTTTGTTAAAAACTTACTCTCGATTCTTGACCTTCAAAGGCGAAAGCGTCAGGGTATCCCATGAAATTAAAATTTTCTTAGGTTTTTTGCAATTTACAGGTCAGTTTCAGGTATGATTCGCGGCCGTAACAAATATTTATTTATAGTATCATAATCATGAAAATTATCTATTAATTCGCATCGAATTTCGCGGGCTACCTTAGTGCATCCGCCTAAAATGTCCATACAAACGTGAAGGAAATATGCTCGAATGTTTCCATTCCATCATAATATTATGCTGTTATTCGAGTTGAGCAATTGAAGGACGCGAGTGAAGCCGCAAAACAGGAAAATACGTTATTTGACCAACAGTAGGTCAAATATTCGTAACTCAGTAATTTAATAACCACGAAAAACGATTTAGTATGTTTAAAATGAGTTTTAAATTACCTTTTTTGCTCAAATAATTAATTCAACCGTTAACTGAGATGAGAAATTATTACTTTTCCATTAAACATATCCGCTTCTCCGAAATTTTTATCCTGATTAGGGTCACTGCAGCGTTTCAGCATTTCTAGAAATTACGACCCGTCCATACTACATTCATCGAAATTAAACGGAAGGGACCCCCACTACCTACCACCTACCTATTATTTTATGCTGCTGAGCGTGGCGTCTTGTGTACGATTCCCGGGTCGATTAAGAGTGTTATTGAGTTGTACATTAGGAATTTCTTAGTACCAGCCTGGAGTTTCGAAGTTGGTGATGTGATACCCCCGTGTCTCGGTGCACACTTAAGCAGTTGCTCCTGCGCCTGATCTCTCCGGTCGCGTCGAATTGCCACTTATTCGGACTATGAGAGCGAGGGAAGAGGGTGTGCACCTGAGTCTGCGCGCACACTTGTGCACTATAATATCTTCCGCGCCGAAGATAATGGTCGAAATACGGTCTTTTTTATGTCGGTCGGTCGATTTTATGACACAGTTTAAGTTCATTACCGCCATTAAGGAAAAAGGTTTCCATCGTGCACGCTACCACGTACAACCGACTTATGTCTAGCTAAAAGATATATTCGGTTTAAAGACATTTATTTTCTCAAAGATCAAAAATCGAGAAACTTAACTAAATTAACAATAATTTGTAGTTTATATTACGACGCTCAAGCCATCCAAGAAACTGAACACCATAGTTTCATTTATAAAATACTAGCTTTTGCCCGCAACTTCGTTCGCGTGGAATAGTGACTTCACCAATAGATGACACCGACTCTTGACCAATAGATGGCGCTGTATGTCCGGAATAAATTTTATTTTTTATTTTTTGTAATTAAAACTATCCTATGTCCATTCTCAAGTTCCAAACTATGTCTGTACCAAATTTCACACAAATCGGTTCAGTAGTTTAGGCGTGAAGCAAAGACAGACAGACAGACAGACAGAGTTACTTTCGCATTTATAATATTAGTTTGGATACCAAGTATGTACAGACCCCAGCACATCAAACTACTACAATCTGTCAAATTTCAACTATAGATTCTCAACTTTATCGCAAAGCAATTAAAGCATTAAGGTTCAAGGTGGATTGGGGACATTTGACAGTTTCGGGTAGCTTGACCTGCTGGCGTCTGTACTTAAATGTAAATAAAATACAAAACAGTTCAATCTAAACTTATGTATCTAATAAAAAAATCCTTTAGGCCTTTTTTAAATGGTAGTGTGGCTTGTACACTCTCTGACTTTATTATGTTCAGCAAAACAGCCGAGGCTTACTATCACGTTGTATCGTTCATTACCAATGCAAATGTGTACTAACAATAAACACGATATTGTATTAATTCTACGATTATCTTGGAAGCCAAATACGGCTTGATTAGAACTATTGTTTACCAAGTTTAGTACGCCAACTAACTCTGCATAATCTCTACGAGGAATCATGTACCTGGGTATTTATAACCTTACCTATGTTGGTAAGAAGTTTCGGAAAATCAATTGGCCAGTTTTCATATGCCTACCGACCGTTTCAGTAAAAATGTCACCGTGAAACATGTGAAGTGAGCTTCTAGATGCTAGGGAGTGAATAGTTTTCGACATAACAAATAGCTTAGGATTTAGTAGCCTGCCAACTAATTCTGAATAATCTTTACGTGAAATCAAGCATGTCAGTGTTTCCGCGAAGACAATCCTGTTTATTTTCAGTGACTGTCGTAAGATTTAGAGCTGTTTCTAGCTAATGGATGACAACACCCAACTGTTTTCTATTAATTTCATAGCGAGACTACCAATCAGCCTGACAGAGGAGCTTATTATTTCAAAATGCTGCTGTTAATGTTAGCTTCAGGGCAAAACATCATACATGTTAATCAAATTAAATTATTCACTAAATGATGCGCCAGGGTTGCCTGGGCTGCGGGTTATTCGAAAGAGATACCGTGGCCCTTGGCACAGGCAACTGAAGGAACACGGGTGGGTTTTAGTCAGTAAAAGTCTGACACTCCCTTCCGCTCCGCCCAGAGCGGGAGGGGTCATTTGATGATTTCCCACCCAAAAAAAAAAGGCTAGCCCGCGAAATTCAAATTTTCTTACGTTTTTTTTTCAAATTTGCTGATCAGTGTCAGGTTGTATGTTGACTTTAATATGATTCGTGACCGTAACAAATATGACTTAGAGAGAGATACCTTATCATTAAAATCATCAATACAGCCCAGCATGAATTATATTTAATGAAATAGTCATTCATTAGGATTAGGATAGGATCATTATAATTCTGTAAATACATACTTGATTCGGCTAAATAATAACAGCCGCACAGGTCGATCGGTCAGGTTAAGCTACGCTTGCCGCGGTTGGTCTGTGGATGGGTGACCATCTTTACATACCGTGACCCCTCCGTGCCTCGGAAAGCACGTTAAGCCGTTGGTCCCGGCTGTCATTCGTGGATCTTTGACAGTCGTTACGGGTAGCCAGAAGCCCGAAAGTCTGGCAACCAGTCTTACCAAGGGGTATCGTATTACCCAGTAACTGGGTTGTGGAGGTCAGATAGGCAGTCGCTCCATGTAAAATACTGGTATTTAGCTGCATCCGGTTAGACTGGAAGCCGACCCCAACATAGTTGGGAAAAGGCTAGGCAGATGATGATACGACCGCGAATCAGATTTTGTTCAACATCAGTTAATTATTCATTTGAATTTCGCGGGATACGTCTAAAGCACAGAAATGGATCCATCTTTATATTGTGTCTAAAGTATTGTGCACACAAGTCGTGTTTGTGCCACTTATTTAAATGTGGAGACAAACAGAGCGATTAAAAGAAAACATTCATATAATCATAAACATCACAGAATTTAATATAATTGGTAATTTAAACAAAATAACAACGCCAAAATCGAAAGTGTTTACCAAATTATCTAGTTAATGAGACCGGTTCATTCAATTGAATGAAACAATTTATCGTTCGGTCTATTTCGGTCGCTAGTATGAAAGTGAATTAGCAACAATATTTCGGTCAGCCACGCCTTTGCGAGTGAACTTGTTAAGACGCTGACAAGAGCCAAATAGGCTTGTCTTAAACAATTTTTTAGCCAAATCTATACAGTTTGACACGGCGGAAAAAATATATGTTAATCTTGAACATATTTCTGAGAACCCTGTTGTATCCAAAACACGTTTTCGAAAAGTTTTCTCGATAAAAAAAAATGGTAAACTAACCTCTTAAAATGATCTTCCAACAAAAATATCTGTATTACTTATCAACGTACGTTGGTAAAATTTATAACAATAACGTATCATATTTAAATACAAAACTTGGTTGTTTTTTATTTTTGACTACTCTACTTATTTTTAAGTAATTAATTATTTTATGGTTTGTAAAAAGTTACGAGCGTCGCGTCATCGCGCTTCTCTTTCTTATGTATGCAATCCGACAGTGATCGCTTAGGCGCGCTGCTAGACGGACGTATGTCGCTTTGCCCCGCTAACCGCAATCCGTTCATTTCATATTTTGTTGATTGACAACTTCAAACATACTTATATATACATATTTTTTTTTCCCCAAAAATACAATAAGTTGTAAAAATATTAGCACGTTGGAAAGACATTGGTATAGGATATTTTTAAATTGTGTAAATATAGTTAGTTCTAAGTTGTGAAAATATGAAACAAACAAAAATGCCGGAGGCCGGCCAGCAATAAAGCGCTTCTATACTAACAAACAAAAACATCTCATGGAAGTAGTAAAGTAAGTAATTTTTTAATTGTAATATTGACAAAACAGGTACACGAACAGAAATGAAATTATAACCAAATGTACCTATATGCTATTTTGTACAACGCATAGCGTAAATTCATCTGTAAACATAACGTACGGATAGCCTAGTGGTATTTGCATAGTCACTAAATAGCGAGTATCGGGTTCGAGCCCTAGTGGATTCTTATTAGGGACTTATATTTTATACATATAAAATAATGTTGGTTTCTTTTTTTATTTAATTTTTGGAAATTTTCAATGTTTTTTTATTATTTTATTCTGTATATTTTAGAATAATTATTAATTTTCTTTACGAAGCAGGTGAAGCTTCGTTTTTCGCATAGATTCTGAATAGCGAGTTTCGAGTTCGAAATCAAGTAGTTCTTATTAGGAAATTAAAATGTTTTTTTTTTTAATTTAGTTTTAGGAATTTTTCATTCTTTTTTTTTTTAAATTTATTTTGAATATTTTTAGAATAATTATTCATTTTCTTTACAGTAAAAAGAGACGTTTGGTGAACAGTTCAGAAGCAGGTGAAGCTTCGGAAATTGTTTTACACCAGTAAGTTTTGTAATAAGTGCATACCTACTTACTAATATAACAATTTTATTACTTAGATCATAGAAAGAAAGTCACAAATCAGTCCAGTGATAAACTATCGAATAGACCTATGACTATCTTAGAACTGAACTTATAGGAAAATACTCGTAGATTTGTCCATTGTTTACTCTATATAAATAAATCATAGTGTGAGATTTGGTATTTTTTTAAGACGTAATTGGTAAGTTAAGTGCTGAAGAAAGTTCTTGCAAGATTAAATGTTTTATTTTTTTGCAGATTAGAAAATCTGCCAGTTGCAGTTACTTACATCAGAAATTGATATTATAGTTACCCCTGAAAATGACGATGACTTTAGAAAATACCCAAATCGTTATAAGTGTGCCTATAATATTTGAAGAGTTCCTTTGATTTCTGCAGGATCCCATCATCAGATCCTGACCTGATGACAATGGAACCACCTGGAAAGGATAGTCTGCGTCAGGATGACTGGACCAAGAGAGATTTTTGAAGTTTGAGCAATACCAAGTTTTAGTACCTATTTGGTACCAGACATCAAATAATTGGTACCTCGCTAATGAGGGAAAACTATTACGAGGAAAGTGGCGAGCCATTCTGACTTCAGAATGGTTGGACCAAGTCTGCTTCACCTAGTTGTAGGCGCTTAAAACTACAAGATGGGCCAAAAGAAATCACCCTAGTAGAAGATGCTCTCATTTTTGTAAAGGGCCGCCAATGTCAAATCTGTTTTGACATTTTGTGGACTAGACAGATGCAGAATACAAGTGAACAAGCCATGGAGCGATACACTCCCCAAGAACGCGGAATAGTCCTGTCTTTTTTTTGCGTAACAATTCGTCTGTGGTGTTGGCGCAGCGCGAATTCCGTCGCCGATTTCCCGGCCGTCCGACACCGACTGCGCAAACACTGCGCCGTTTGGCCACCAACCTTGAAGAGTATGGGACCACACGAAACGTTGCCAAGAGTGGCCGGCCCCGGAGCGCCCGTTCTGCCGAGAATATCGCCGCTGTTGCCGAGGTTGTCGAGCTGTCGCCGGAAACATCGACTAGACGCCGTGCCACGCAATTAGCCATCAGCCGGACGTCCCTAAGGCGAATTTTGGTCAAAAACCTGCACATGTTCCCGTACAAAGTCCAGTCCGTGCATCAGCTGTTGCCTGCCGACCGCCAAACGCGCGTAACCTACGCCCAAGCCATCCTCAATCTCGAGGAAGAAGTGGACGATTTTTCGACCAAAATCGTAATGAGCGATGAAGCTCATTTCCACCACCTTGACGGGTACGTGAACAAGCAAAACTATCGCTTCTGGGGCACCGAGAATCCACGAGTGATGCACGAGGAGCCATTACATCCGCTCAAAGTGACTGCATGGTGCGCTGGTTGTGTTTAGCGAGGTACCAATTATTTGATGTCTGGTACCAAATAGGTACTAAAACTTGGTATTGCTCAAACTTCAAAAATCTCTCTTGGTCCAGTCATCCTGACGCAGAAGAAAGAATACACTTAAAAAAAAATTGAAATCGGTCGAGCCGTGTCATCGAGTACCTAATCGGGGAACATGATACATAGAAAAAAACCAACGAACTGAGAACCTCCTCCTTTTTTTGAAGTCGGTTAAAAAAGCAAATAAAGAATATAGGTAGGTACCTAATATTATAATAATGAAAATTTTGTTTAACAAAATATTAGGTACCCACCTATATTCTTTATTTAGTTTGAGATTTTATTTTCCTTACATTTATATTGTTTTTAAATTCAGTGTAAAGTGTAAAGTGTCTTAAAATAAATAAAAAGATAAAATATAATATACATTCGTTTTTTAATAGCTTTGTCTTATTTGTTTCTAGCTCTTCACACAGAACAATAAATATACAAGAGCGCCATCTATTGGTTCATTGATAATATTATTATTGACCGCGTCACACTGTTCCTTCCCTGTATCACCGCCTTTTTTGAATGGCGCTAGGTTATCGGAGAAATTGTGGGCGTGGCTAAAAATACCGAAACATCGGAGCGCACTATCGGTTGTCAGCGTCTTAATGAGTGGTTAAAAGCCTCTTAAAGTAACAGAACTTTGTTGTTAGAACTTTGTACTCGTTCGTGGAATGAGCTGTTTTTGGTATGAAGTCGTAGAAATTAAAACTTTTATGGCGTGAATTTTCTTTGAACAACGCTAAGTTAAATGATAATGAGCCTTTTAACATAAAAGTAATGATTTATTGAATTGAATATTCCAGTACCTAGTTGCTTTCTTTTATCGCGAAATGGTAAAAGTTATTATTTTTCGTATGTGATAAATAATCACTTTTACCATTTTGCTTTGGGTGACGTTGCCTTGGGTAATCTGAAAGTCTTTAAACAGACTCCGGACCCAGGTTGGCCGAAGTAAGGAAGACCTGTTCAGGTGGAGATTCATAGACGACTCCGCCTTGGAGTGTAAATGTGGTGCTGTTCCACAAACGATGGGACACCTTAATATCGTGTCCTGCATGTCCTGTCAGCTGCACGTTACAGGAACTGATGGACGCTGGTGATGGCGCCAAACAAGTAGCCGGATTCTGGGCCGTGTATTATAATTTGTGTAAGAAGCCATAAATAAGATAATTCATAAAGATCTACATATATTTATTTTATTACGTATTTTAAAGTTAACTTTTACGTAACCTGGAATATGTACGTTCTGAGACTGCTGTCAAAAATCGGTTATAAGATACTGAAGTCTTATGTGCACAGATTGCAATGATTTTCTTTTGTTTTCCTTTCCCCCATGAAAAGCAATGGTTTCACTTCCAATTTGTAAACGCTTTATACAAAACTAACCATTACCTACTGCACTGTATTACATTAAATTTAGATTTATTGGTTGCCGCTGCAACAACTGTTAATGTAATGAGAAATTGTAGGGTTAATGTTAGCACTTAACCCGTATCTGCTGCTATCGATAACGTAATGTTCTTATACAGGTTGTTCCAAAGGGATTGGACTATAAAGGCTGATGGTTAAAATGTATGAAGGTTTACAGCTGATTTCTAGACGAGGCTATAAAGTTTACGGCTACAGGTTTGTTATGGCCGTGTTTGAAGTGTGAGGAAAGTATCTGGGGTAGAAGAGGTGGAACATTGAACGTGAAACCTTTTGCCATATTTTGAGTGTTTTTCTCTGTCGAACTAACTTTGATCGAGTTATATGAAAACAGGTTTTATTAGGAGCTTAATAGCTTCTGCCCGCGACTTGGTCCGCGTGAAATTTGTTCCTCCGACCCACCGCGTCGCATCGCATCGCCTACCTGCACTATTACTTCGTCTTCACTTCCGTGCTGACTTTTTATTTTTGCTCGTCTTCGCCTACATGATAGGGCTTCCTCAATGATTAGAATATCAAATGCAAAAAGATTTTTTCAAATTCGCCTGGTAGTTCCGGAGATTCGCGTGTTCAAACAAACTCTTCAGCTTTATTATTATATAGATATAGATATATAATTGTTGTCTTCACACATGCTGTACAGAATAGGATTGACTTAAACAGTCCTTTACTTATTGTGGTCGTGTGGTCTTTTGGAAAAGAAAGAAAAGAAAATTTGTTTATTCTGCACAAACAAAACGCGCATTGCAAATTACTTTTTAAAATTTTATTTTATTAGCCCGGCAGTGGGACAGTCCCACTGCTGGGCAAAGGCCTCCATACTATCCAGAGCTGCCAAGGACCAATTTTTATTATAGGAGTCCAGCTCATCCCGCCATCTCCGTCTGGGCATAAAATTACTAACCCAGAGCTTTTCGATAGTCAATAATGTAATAAACACGCTATTTATCTAAAATAAATAAAACAAAACCTGCAAACAAAAAGACATAAATACAAAGAGATCAAATAAATTGATAACATCATTTTACGCTGCCCATTCATCACAATTTAAACTAAGTACATATTTGAACAAAGTTTTTGCGCCTGTACTTATTATATTACTGAATTTAATTCATTACAATAAAAACCGTGAGTAATTTACAGAAGAATCGTCCATAATAATTGCGTATTGTAATGATAGTCTAATATGCTTAACTTTAAGATGGCGACCTCAATTCAACTTTCTAGCAATGAAGATAAGAATTAAGGCAATCTAAAGAGAATGAGTAATACAATCGAGAATTATGAAGATTGGCGTAAGTGGGACACCAAAGTAAGCCAAAAGCCATTGTTCGATGGTGTACACTTGCCGATTCGATTCTCGATTCTTTTGAATCGTTTCAATGATCGCTTGTTGTAGAGACGAAAGTTTTTGGCGCGGTTTTGAAGGCACTTTTGAATTGTCAAGCAGTTGGTCTGTTAGAAATATGAGGCTTGTGGCCCATTCCAAAGCTTAGCAGGTAACCATAGAGAACAACGGACAAGAAACTCCATGGACATGGACACTCTTATAAATAAAAAATTATATCATTCGTTTTTTTTATGAACTCTCGTTTACGACTTTGTCATTTAATATGAGTTATTTAATTATGTACATACTTATCTTAATTAAAAAACGCTATAAAAACATGGGAAACTAACTTGCTGAGTTTTTTATTCATTAACACGACATTGATATCAAGTTTCTTAATGTGCTTATTAATCAATACAATAGTTTATTGGCCTCAATTTTAAACTACCTACGTCAAAGATGTAGTACCTGTACTGCCTACGTTTAAATGTTTCGAGTATGGTGGTACCCTGGTAGATGTCAGTTGAGGTTGAACTATCAAGATGATAGTTTAAAAATAAGTAATTGTTTTGATCCTACACATTACCATCATCATTTTGGCCGAAAAATGTCCACTGCCTCCCCCAAGCGTCGCTACATCGACCGGTCCTGTGCTTCTCGTATACAGCGGAATTCTGCGCGATCTTCATTTGTCTACCTTGTGGGTCTATCAACTGCTTCTCCGGACCACCTTTTGGTCCCATCGGCCATTCGATCTGCGAACAATGTGCCACTTAGGTAGGTAACACTTAAGTTTGCCATTCGGGTTATGTCGGTCGTTTTAATTCTTCTCATCATCTGCCTAACCTTTTAGGTACTATAATGGGGTCGGCTTGCACTCTAATAGGATGCAGCTGAATACCATGTATCGTACCTTACATGGAGTGACTACACGATACTCGATACCCCGTAAAATTGGTTGTCATACCTTCAGGCTTCTGACGATCGGAGCCGGTTACTTTAATTATTCTGCTAAAACTAAATTACTCCTGCTTGCTTACGACTCCATAAAACCTTGACTACTGCGTTACAAACTTAACTACCATAGTGTTAACCTATATTTGTTATCGAGTAACCGTGTCGTAATATTTACAGTCGAATGTTCTCACGGGCGAGTGGAATCGATTCCATTAATAGTTACAAGTTGGTACGGTTAGACACAAGTTGGTACGGGAGTTTTTGTTTGTTGTTCTAGTTTGGCAGTGACTAGTTGTCCACTTGAGTTTTGTAATAGATTTAAAGGAGTTTAATTTGTGGAAATAAAGGTGAATAAAATGTGCTGAAAACGATGTTAGTGTTATGAATAATGATGTGATATGGTATCTCAACATGGTGTAGTTCACGTGAAAACTCATAGATACACAGTGAGTACTTGAGGTGGAACATCAGCACCCTAATTGCGGAACACACTATTTATCACAATCTGAAGGATATTGCTAATCCATTGCTTCATTTATGTACGAAATATTTGTCTGCTCTACAACGTAAATAACGCAATGAATGTTGTTGAACTGTCAAAATTAAAGCCATTGCTACTGATAGGATGAAAACAGAAAACTAGTTAAGACGGTACCCCGAGCTAAGTGGCGCCCTCATTGAATAAAAAATCGTAGCATAGCATAGAAAACAAAAATAAAAAAATTGATTCTAGGATTTTGTTACAAAGAGGATAAAGTATTTTTACGTTGTTAAAACAGGACTCAAAATGTTTAGTATCCAAAGTAGATAGCAAAAGTACCAAAAGCGGCCATTTTTGACAGTTTTTTCATAACCCCCGTATTTACACCCATATACAACAATAATACCTATACTTACCTACATGTATACATATAAAAAGGGGATGAAAGAATCATAGGGCATCAAAAAATTCGTTCGTACCTATGACAAGTTGTGATTTTGTGATACTTGTTTGACAAGTCTAGTAAAAGACTTGTCAAAACATGTCCTGTGCAAAACATGTATCATACCTACTGACGAGTTTTAGACATGTATTACGTAACTATTTTGTTCACCTTTTTGTCATGTTTTCCAGGTACAAGTGTATACAACTAATCTACAACTTGTTTTAGGTGTAAGTATACGATAAACGACACTATTAGACACAACCAGGCGCGGTCGCAGCCCAAGATTGGGGGGGGGGGGGGTAATCGAGTAGTAAGGCAAGTAAATCCTGCAGACTCGACAGCTTGAATTATTTACACTTTCCAATAGAGGTATAAATATAAAAGGATAATAAACGTATTATATAAATCCTTATAACAGCCTTTCCTTGGTGTTCCTCCATTAACCCTAACAGGAAGTCGTTCGAGGTGCAGGTGAACGCCACTTGCTGGAGGTGCAGAGGAACGAACCATTTGGTTCGTTCCTGGCATGGTCTGATCAGAAGCGCATTGGGTGTTAGATAGGTACATTGGTTAGACGCGTGAACCGGGTTGAGCTTTTTAACCAACTAATTGAACGCTTTTCGTAATAGTTACTCTTAATAGTAGTAATTTAATGGCAGTAATTAAAGTTTTATAAAGAAACAAAACACCTAAAAACAGCCATCAAATTGAGGTATTTTCTCAAAGAATTTTCTCATTAGTATCTAAACATCTACATCTAATGAACCATTTAACTTCAATCGATCTTTAATTTAAATTCCTATTTTATTGAAATCTTTTATAGATGTCGTAAAGTTTAAAAGTTGAGAACTATCAACTTGTCACCGGATTGGACGGGTGAACAATTTACTACGATACTCTGTAACGATGTTACTTGGATCTTTAAGAGCATTCACTGATTAATTTCTTCTTTTAATTTGATTGCTGTCTAGACTATAAAGTGTTGCAATACTGAAGATTTACTTCTTGGCTCACGGCTCTCGGCTTGGCTTTCACGTTTGATTTAAGTTTTTACTTTGTCGGCGCAGGATGTCTTTTTCAGTATTCGGTGTTCTGTATCAACTGCAAAGTTTTTGCCTTTCTTTCATCCATTTTGTGACCCAACTTTCTGAGTTGCATGACAACAGCACCACAATTGTTGACTCAGAATCCCAATCCCTTTAATTTTGAAGGGGATTCGTTATCCATTGTTAATTGTTTCATCGATATGAAGCAATGGATTATTAATTTTAAAATTCTAACTGGATCCAAGCAGCCTGCAATTCAATGCAAATGATAATTATGATGTTTTTTTTTTGCACCAATTTTCCTGTAATTTAAATTTAAACTAAAAATTATCTAATCTAACCACAAATTGTAGTGAGTAAAATCAGACTTATTGTTATGACTTGTATATTACGTGAGTTAGTGTTTAAATTTTAAGTGTCCAATCGTGTTTATGAGCGTGGTTCCACTTACGATGGTTTGGTTTCATTGTTAGTACACTCAGTTAAAGATGGATAAAGTCGTAACAATATGGTGTTGAGATTTTGTGGCGTCTGAAACTTTGCTTATTGTGATAAATATCCGAATGTAATTATTTCGTTTTCATGTATAATTTTATTTTGATTTTAGTTTCTACGATTTAGATTTTTAACTGCAATCCATTAAATTAGTTTTATAGCTTTCCCAAGTCAGTACTAAATTTGTTATTCTTTTCTTTTCTTCTTCATCATCATCTTCATCAGCAGTCTATTATAGCAGTTCACTGCTGACTTACATAGGCCTCTCCTATTGCACGCCATTCAACTCGATCTTCTCTTGCCCTACATTAATCTGTATTATATTTTATTAAAGTTCATTAACTTTGTTCAAATTATACTTTTAGATTATAAAAAGCTTCTGTCCAATTGATTTTCTCTTTCAGTGTACGCGACGTTCACCTATATAAGTGAATACATTAGCAGTGATACCTTTCCTAAATTCTATTGTAAACAAAGGACGTTGGGCAGAATACTCCCAGCTCCGCCAGCCATATATTAAATATGACTCGAAACATCTAACAAAAATAAGCATTTTTTATTATTGACGCATCAAAAAAAATATCCTCGAGGTAAACACAAAACTGTGTATAATAATGTTGAATGTATAAAATAATGTTGTTGGAGTCCTTTATTATTAAATTAGACCTAAGCAGTGTAGTTTATATGTTCTTTATCTAAATGTCTAAGGTCTGATGTTTATTCCTGGAATAAAATTGACGTCTAACAGTCTTTGTATGGAAGTCCTGTCAAAAATTCAAAACTATTCCTCCGATAAAATTATCCCTAAATATATTGTTTGATATTTCCTTCTGCATTCTTTTTGTATAGAAAAACTATGAATATATGTATAAGGTAAAACAAAAGCAGAAGCCGGAAAGCCGGAGTCCAAACTAGTAAGCGTCTATCCGGTCGGTGACTGACTAAACATGGCATAATGACATGCCTGATGAAGATACTCTTTGGTGCGGGATGAACGGACATCCTTCGAACTCATGATTACTTCCTTCCATTTTCTTTCGAGGATAATTTGAACAAAGGACTGTTGAAAAAGAACATAGGATCGTTCGTTTTTGAGTTCTCGAAATGTCACTGATGCTGATGAAAAAAAAAAAACAATAAAGAAAAGTAAGGCATGTTTATTACTATACTTATAGAGACATCATAAAATACGACCTGCAGTGCGATTCTGTAACCATATCACCGTGAACACTTCGGTGAAGTGAGCGTGGAGTGAGCAGACATTCCAACTAATACTAAGGATTGACACTATTGACAGCTCACTCTAAGCTCACTTCACTTAACTTTTCACGGTGTGATTTTACAGAATCGATCGGCTGGTAACGTATTCTCTATAACACAATCAACGAAATCGCGCGAAATTAACGCGAAACTGGCGTGATTAGCTAAGGTATTGACGTGGGTTCGAAGTAAGCAATCATTGAGTGGTCATAATGAATTAGGGTCCTTATCTATAACTAAGTCATGCAGAACCTTTGGTTCTGCAAGAATCTCACAGTGAAAACTTAGGATTGTTAACTTTTCAGATCTCGAAATGTCACTGGTGCTTATAAAAACCTCTTACCTTATAATAGTTTCGTGTTCTTTTTGAGTTCCCTAAAAATAGACAAAAACAAAAATTAAAAAGAAACAATGAAATTTTAATAATATCATATAGACTTAATATAATTACTTATTACGTATCTTGCAAGAACATTACTGCAACCAAAAATATCTTCTGCATCGTAATAAAACGAATATAAATACAAGCTTGTACTGTAGGTCACATGACATCATATTGTTACATTTTACATCAGTGAAAGTAATTCAGATCTAAAAGTTTGCGTAAGAGAATATTAAAATTGGTTTTATTAACCGTACATTACTTGTATAATGAAAACGAAACGAAATTGTTATGGTTATGGGAATGTATGTATTGATTTCTTTAATATAAACAATCGGTATGCTTTTATGTTATAAAAATTGTGTTACACCAGTTTTTTTTTTTTTTCAAAAAGCTATTAACTTGGCGGCTCGACGACTGCTTCGCAAACAGATTTTTTTTACAGACGCCAGCACATCAAGCTACTACAATCTGTCAAATTTCTTTAATAGATTTTCAACTTTATCGCTAATAAAACATTAAGGTTCAAGGTTCATCTGCCTAGCCTTTTCCCAACTATGTTGGGGTCGGCTTCCAGTCTAACCGGATGCAGCTGAATACCAGTATTTAACATGGAGCGACTGCCTATCTGACCTCCACAACCCAGTTACTGGGTGATACGATACCCCTTGGTAAGACTGGTTGTCAGACTTTCGGGCTTCTGACTACCCGTAACGACTGTCAAAGATCCACGAATGACAGTCGGGACCAACGGTTTAACGTGCTTTCCGAGGCACGGAGGGGTCTCGGTATGTAAAGATGGTCACCCATCCACAGACCAACCGCGGCCAGCGTAGCTTAACCTGCCCGAACGACCTGTGCGGCTGTTATTATTTAGCCACGACCCCCCTAAGGTTCAAGGTTGATTGGGAAAATTTGACAGTTTCGGGTAGCTTCACTTGCTGGCGTCTGTACATTACCTTGCGGTTTGAAACCTCGTTGTGTTTCTTAAAAGGTCTTGATTAAAACAATACTATCTTTAAGATCCTAGTACCTTTTTCTATTATGTAAATCGAACTAGTAAAATGCTATCGAGTTAGGCCGTTGGCTTGAGCTGTTTAATAAGTATTTTCGAAACACAGGTCAGAGTAACATTCGATTGCCTATGTTTCATTGCTCCCAGACCACGACTAACGGTTTCCTTATGACTTTTATATCACAAGCTTGTAACTAACTTGCTAACAGCCACGCCCATTAAAAAGTTCCACGAACCACGTCTGTTACATACTTATATTTTCCTTCAAGGGAAATACTAGTAAATAAATCAGACAAGTGCAAGTCGGGCTCGCACACGAAGGGTTCTGTATCACCGTATAATATTTAACAGTAAATATTATAAAAAAAACACGTTTCTTGTATGTGGGCCAGCAATATAACTTTATTTTATTATTATTACGTGTTGTTATAGCGGCCATAGTAGTACACACTCTACAAATATTTCGGTTCAAAAGATCTGGTCCTGAGGGCCTACTCTCTTAGTTCGTCAATGAAGATACGCCCGTCCGAAAGTAGTTCGATACACCGAAATACCGTCGGGTTCATTTCAGTGTACACCGAAATGAACCCTGCTCCCGATTAAATATTACCTTTTTCGGAAGGGTAAAACACATCGGGAGTAAGGACAACTGTCAAATCGTGTTGGCATTCTTTCTTAGTTCAGCCCCCGAACCAATCTTATGTACGTAGGTGACACGGAGTAGGAAACGCTCCTAACATCGGCTACGGGTTTCATGCTGAGAGATTAGACACCCCTGTGACAGACGGACGGACGGACAGCTGAGGCTTAGTAATAGGGTTCCGTTGGCACCGTTTCCGAAACCTAAAAAGTTGATAAGATATAAAACTTAGATTAGCCGGTTTATCAGCGAAAGTGTTATTAATATTTATTTTTAGAGTGTTGCGAGACATGTTTACTTTAAGTCTTATTGATTTGATTGCTGCCATACAGTTTACTGACGATTTCAACATAAATGTTATCACAAAATGAGTGTATCGTTCTTTCTAGTAATAAAGACGTTACTTATTTTTGATTATTATGGTGATTTCGGAGATGAACCCATTGAAACGTATTCTATGTGCTAATCCAGGCTATAAATTATCTGTGTGCCAAATTTTATCCGAATTCGTTATGACGTTTTTGCGTGACTGAAAAGAAAGAAAGAAAAATAGGTTTATTTGTCGCAGAAACACGTGCATACAAAAAGATGATTATCTTGAATTATAAAGAAAAAACTGTTGTGTCAATTATTCCATTATCAATGCTCTCAAAAACTGTGAAGGAAAACATCGTGAGGAAACCGGCATTACCTTGAAACAATCATCCGCCAACCCGCACTGGGCCCGCATGGTGGATTACGGCCTACTCCCTCTCGTCGAGAGGAGGTCTGTGTCTTAACAGTGGGAACATTATAGGTTGATTATGCTAATGAAGAAAAATAAATACAATGATAGATCTATAATTACGAGTATAAAAGAAACAACCAAATATTGAAATATACAACCTTATAATTAGGATGACAAGCAGTCCTCGAAATTAACTTTCTTCGAAAAATTCTTTACCTACATATTCAAGACACACCACACTGCATGAAAACTTGATTGGAATGCCAGATATGAATGTGAAAAGTAAAATCGTAATTCGATTTCCAAAAATTCACCATTCCTTGTGGTCGATAAACTCGTCGCAGTACAAATTTACCTTCCCATGTTCAATTAATATCGATTTCTCTGTCAAAATTGTTCGTTTCCATCGCTTTCTTTCTACGTGAGTTCTTTATGATCAATATTTTATTTTTAACTGCAGTGTGTAGGTTCTAACAGGGCTATGTGAGGGTTATGTAAATCCATTCTTAATATAATAAAGCTGAGGAGTTTTGTTTGTTTGTTTCAACGCGCTAATCTCGAGAACTAAAAGTCGGATTTGATTTTTTTAATTTTTTTATTTGACAGCCTAATTCTTGAGGAAGGCTATATGCTATTTAACATCAAGGTCTGACCCTTAAGAGCCAAGCAAAATCAAAAAAGTCAGAAAGAACGCCAAGCGACAAAGAAGTGATGCGCGGACAGGGTGATGCGATGCGACGCGGTGTGGGTCGGGGGGACAAGTTACGAAGAAGTCGCGGTCAAAAACTAGTGAAAAATATTTTATTTTTAACTGCACCGTAGGTTTTAACAGGGTCGGCGAGTGAGGGTTATGTAAATGTGTGTAATAAAGTCTTAACTTGTATTTCATACAGCCGTATGTTATACTGTCGTAAGTCAAACGTGATGCTAAAAGTGACCGGTTTGATGATACCTTTGTCACGTAATGTTTTGGAAATCAACCTTTGTTGTTTTGATAATATTTTAATAGGTAAAGAAAGAGGGTAAGTAAAGATTGCCCTTATATTGATGATTAACAATTATCGTGTTTAATTAAAACAGTTTAAGATGGCATGTGCTTTATGGCTGCCATCAATATCCAATATAATAATTTGTCGATTTAGAATAGTGTTTTGCCGACCTCGTCTAGTTTTAAAATATGATTGACGTGTAAAAGTGTTTGTACAAACCTACTTACAAAAAATCATTATCATTTGTCGATTTAAAGGCTACTTCCAAAATTAATAACCTCCATCGCGCAGGCTACGGAAGACAGGCGCGACCCGATTCTTGCAGAACAATTTCCATGCAAGTTTTCATAGAAATTGTTCTACTAGGGTCACATCGCACCTTTCTACAGGAGCTTTAATACCAGCAGTGCAATTCTGTAAACATTTCACCGTGAAAACTTAGGTGAAGTGAGCGTGGAGTGAGCTGTCATTCCAACTAATGCTAGGGATTGACACTACTGACAACTCACATCAAGCTCACTTCACTTGAGTTTTTTTCACGGTTTGATTTTTACAGAATCGACCGGCTGATCTTGCTCCATCATTTTTTAATACAGTCTGAACACAATACTTTATTAGTTTTCAAAACAAAATACATGTTTCACAATCTGTGGCGTCTATAACAACATTAACAACACAATCATTGACAAGACTCATCGTAGGCGTAACGAGAGAACCTGTCTTCAGGCAAACCAATTTATTTTCCAACTTTACCGGAACTCCGGAAGATAAAACAATGACACTACTTTATTCACTGTCTGTTCTCAAGGAGTTTGCCCACTACACCGTATCATACCATGACCGTGCTAGGAACTAGTAACGTGGCCGGCAAATAAATATTCTTAGTATTGAAAAGTATGAGACTATGGCCGCTAAACCGTTCTGTCACAAACCAACACCGTCGCGTGGCGAGGGTCAACAATTCTCGGCGAGCATATTTATAGCGAGTGGGTATGATACGCTGTTGATACGTTCTAGTGGACATAGTAGCCCGTGTCATGTTGCTTTCCGTGCATGACACGTTCATAGCACGCTCATTGTATGGCACGGTGTAGTGGGTAGACTCCTTTACACGTGTTTTACGACATTTATTGGAAAAAGGCCGTATCTCAATGATACTTAAAACAATTGCCAATATTTAATGGATATTTGGTTTGTTCCATTTCGTAAATCAAATGAGATCGAATTTAAGGTCCTTAGGCTGAGGCTACATTAAGCACCGATTGGCGATGAAATCTCGTCTATATGGTAGATGTCTTCCTCCCAGCCGGGAGAACGAAATCTTATGATCATGACGTGGCTAGATTACCGATATGCGAAAACCCGGCAAAATCTGTACATGCTTTGAAGTAAATACCAAGTCTAAACTTATCAGTTATCACGCAAGTAAAACAAATAACAAATGAATTCACTCCTATTTCGCTGATGGGTTCATGTTGCTGCTATTATGGTTAATTGTAGTAATCAAAATCAAAAGTCATATATTCTGACCAGGCTGAGAATCTGCACTTTTCGAACGTCAAATTACATAAATTGACCAAAATACTTCCTAGTGCTTCAGCTGGTAATGTGTAATGTTATTCTAATCATATAGAAACTAAAACATGGTTAGTGTTATTGGATGTAAGGTGTAGTAAATGTAATAGTGTATTAAATTAATGTATTATTGCTTTTATTTAATCGCGAAAAAGTATATACAGATCGCGGTCTCACTCATGTACTCCCGGCCTAAAAGCGTGTTCTTAGATACCGAGGGATATTTCGCAAGCGGTCGCCTGCGCAGGGAACCAAGTGAACTTTAGCTGGCAAAGTAATAAAGATCGCAGCGACAGGTTGACGGGGTCAACTTCGCTGGTACTCGAGATACTTCGGCTGATAGGTGATGCAAACTGTTTTAGAGATTCGTAAGTGAAAAGCGATGGAGAATTTGTTATAGCATTGTTTGTAGAAGAGTTATGGGGATTGAAGGTACTTGTTTATGTGCAACGTTCTTTTGTTTCTTTCGTGTTGCCCTTGTCAGCATGTTTTTCAATATACGTATTATGTTGGGTCGTGATTTCATGCTCGTTGTACTTAGGTACAGACGCCAGCACATCAAGCTACTACAATCTGAATAAACTTTAATAGATTTACAACGTTATCGCTAAACTATTAGGTTCAAGGTTGATTGGGAAAATTTGACAGTTTCGGGTAGCTTGATGTGCTGGCGTCTGTACGAATTCAGTTATAGCGAGATAATTGACAATATAATGAGCAAATGGAGTATGTAAGGATCATAAAGGATAAGGATGTAAAAATCTGGCAACTGCTAGGTCTAGCGTTTGGACATAGTATTTATAATCGTTAAGTCTTTTTAGTAGCGGTAGCTCAGTGGTAATGGCCCCGACTTACGAGTAGGGCGTGGGTTCGAACCCAGACAGGCGGTTTACTTTGTGTAAATTATTTCATGACCACTGCTCTCAAAACGGCGAAGGAAAACATCGTGAGGAAACTGGCATGGCCTAGAACCAAAAACTCGAAGACATGTGACATCTACCAAACCGCTCTGGGCCCGCGTGGTGGATTACAGCCCACTCCCTCTCGTACGGAGGTGGCTTGTGTCCCATCAGTGGGAACATTATAGGCTGATTATGTAAGTCATTTTATGGAAAACTCTTCCTTATTGAATAATCAGATTCTAGGAATACACATATTCAATCGCCAATAACTTAAGATCAAAACAGCATAATGAATTTTCATTTTATATCCTTACTTGTATCGATTCTGGTTAATCTTGTTTGGTACGATTTATTTTCCCTATCGGGGGAGTTAGAAAACATGTCGGGTCATCTCCGAGTCACATCGCCATTCGAAGCTATGGCTCCAACGGGCTATAGGCAGGTTATAGGCTATAAAATTAACTTTTATCTTAGACTCAGACTAGACTTTGCTGGAGCTATTTGAATCTGATCCTTTGAATTGATGCGATACAGAGATAATGTACTGGGATTTCGAGGAAGGCTTTTTAATAGTAAAGGATAAAATTATTCGAAAACATTGTCTTCGAAAACTTTTTACAAAAATAATCAACCGACTTCCATAAAAAATACTACAAAGTGAAAAATATTTTTGTTTTGTTGTGCGGTGGAAATCCTCATGGGGGTGACGGAGGGGTACGATGCCAGACTTTTACCGGCTAAAACCACCGCGGTGTTCCACCTCTGCTTATGGCCGGGAGTGCGGGATTTGCATAAGCATTCACCGCTATTAGTTAGCCACCAAGTTATGGTACCTACCCAATACCAATTCGTTTACCACTAGTTGCTATGTAAACAACATTGACAACATCATCACGATACACAAAGTAAATTAAATACGTATTATTGAATCTAACCCAAAAAGGACCCAAACAAGTTAATAAAATTTTATCCATTAAAAATAAATTTTCGAAATCGATCCACTATTGCCATAGATATCGCGAATAATATATACAAAAAAAAGTCTAATTTAGAACCTCCTCCTTTTTGAAGTCTGTTAAAAATTATAAATACCATACGTCTAGCGTCTGCCACGCGACTGCTAGACAACACATTAATAACTTTGTAAGTGATTAATCTAAATAAATAAAAACCCTCGGAAGTAACAAACTAAGATTTGCGACACAAAATAATTACACAGAACAGAACATTCATTTAAATCTAACTCCTAAAGGCATATTCGTAAATGATAGTGCCTGACCATAAATTATAAAGCAACACTAGAACTAGAACCATAGACCATACACTACTTGATCACAGGAAAAGGTGTCAAACTAAAATTAATTTGATTGCTTCAAGATTACCGAGCAATAAGGCCGGAGGACACGAGCGGCAATTCCTGCTAGTTCCACAACAGGTGATAATTGTGGGTACTTGGACTTTCACCCGTGTGTATAGCCCCGGGTTTATTGCGATTGCTGTCTACTTCAATTGAAATTGTTCTGCAGTAAGATTTAGTTTGTTTAACTAACTGAGCGCGATAAACTGTGCTTTGTTAGGTTAAGTCTTTCTTATTCTGTGATTGGTGTTAAGATAGTGTTGTTATTACACCAACATTAATTGGAATTTGTTTTGTTGTAAAATAAGAGATTTATTTTTTTGCGGGTTGAGCGTTGGGTATGCTCTTGACCTCGATGATGGAAAGCGATGGATGAACGCAATCAAGAAAGTGATGAATATAAATGTTGACGAATTATATGAATATGATGAATTAATATGATTGTGTGAGGAATTATAAGAAAGAGAAAGAATTGAATGATAGCGTAACGGTTGACAGGGGAGAATGGAAGAAGAAAACGTTGCGCCGATCCCAGGGAAGATGATGATGGTTAGCAAGTTGTCATTTGAAGCTAGTAACCTCTATCGAATCTGCAGAACCGAAACGAAAATGTCTAGATATAAGAAATAACCAAACGAACTAGGCTATGAATATTCTGAACAGACCCACGCTGTATCTGAAGATTGCGTGTTAGAAGTCCATGACTGTTCCAATACACGTTGTCTGATGTTAACTTCTGAACAGATACATTCAGGCCAAAGACAGTGAGTAATTAACACAATAAAAATAAACAAATGAACGATGATATTGAAAAAACGGTTCTACTTTAAAGTAGGCGGATACAAGCTGTCAATGATGAAGAACACGAAGCTAACATTGCAGATAAAGATCAAAAGATGTCTGTCATTAACAAAGCACTATATCACAGTGTGTAAAAGGTTAGCTCCATATATAACATAATCACTTATAAGTTAGTATCTATTGTTCTTGTTGCACGATTAGTATAGTCGCTTAGTGATACATTTGCATTTGTAGTACTTAAATGTCGCTATGATTATCGACACCAGGAAATCAATCGGTTCGATAGATTTTAGCCAATATATTGTATAGTGGCAAACTGTAACTGTTGTTGTATGAGCATGTAGAAATCCGCTTGGAGTATGAGTTTGTATCTGTCCAAACCATACCATATGCAGGGTGGCAGAGACATCGACGCGCAAACTGAAACCTTGAATTCAGCATTCTAGACACCCAGCGTAGAAATCTATGGTCGGTTATAAAAAAAACATCATAGAAAAGTGCACCTACGCCGTCAAAATCTACGGATAAGCAATTAAAAAAAAACCGACGTATAATTTCAACCCAGGGGGGCTCATAACCATTTGCTGAATCCATGGTAACAGGTTTCGCGTTGATGTCTCTGCCACCCTGAACACCATACCTTGCTAAGATTACCATCTTGAGCTTAACGAAGAAGCAGCATAGCAGTGTGCTGTCTTCTTTAATAAGAGTTTCATGCAGTTTTTTTAACTGGTACCATCTGGCCAATTTTTTTTTCTATAAGACAATATGTTGCCTGTATATATTTCATGTAACTTCCCTTTTCTCTATATTTCCTTTTCATACCAGTTCTACCATATCCAAGTCATTGCGCTAGCATTTTTTTTTGTAATTTCTTGAGATTCATGATCAATAGTTCAATATCTGTGCCAATAGTAGTTTCAATTACTCTCAAACCGTTACCGATCATAGCCGTGACCTCCTGTGTATTTGAACTCTGCAATTCAGTTCAACATAAATTCACTTGCTTACGAATTACAAGATCGTCTATCGAGATCTTCAAGATATGATTATTTGTATTTATCTAGTTTCATTTGTTTTAGCAATGTGCCAATATAACATTCTCATTCGTCTTTAATTTATTTTAATAATCTACGAGTTTCGATGAAGTCGCTTTTCGTGTCTGTCTGTATGACTGCGTTGTTCTTCTAAACTAAGCAACGGATTATGATGCGGTTTTCAACATCATTTAGAGATTTTACTCTGGAAGGTTTGTATAATACATTAAAATTGAACTTTCGTTGAAATAAAGAAATGTCGATGTGTTATCAAAGTCGTAAAAACCGTGCCAAGCAAGGGCGGGTCGCTAGTATAGTATATATAGCTATATACTATTTATTCTTATTACTTTTGCTCTGCTGCTCTAGTTACGCCATACAAAAGGGGTTGATCTAAATATAGAAAGTAGGTGTATATACGATATTGTGATTTTCAATGGCTTCTCTACGCTTGAGTGGAAATGACTGAACATGTAAGTCGGATTTAAAATGATTGAATTGGAATCATTGTACACAAGACGTTTCAGATTAATAGTTATATGTGAGACTTTTTAAACTAGTTAAGTGATGAGGATGTTCATAGCCATATTTGATTCTTTAAAAATTTGATAGGTACACTGATCATTCATTTTTGTCTAACTAACTAGACGATCGTTCAAGAAATGCATGCATGTCAATTTGATGTGGTCATCAATCATGTAATATAGTTAGCCAAGTACTCGTCGACAGTGTTTATTAATTAGTAAGACGTATCAGACAGGCATTCGATACAAGAATGATAAAATGATAATTATACAAAAAAATAACAGTTAATGAAGCAGCAGATGACAGAAGATGGTGTTTTGATTTGATAGTGGAAACAGTTTAATACTTTGCGGGACACTAAACGCCCCTCATTAAGCTTCTATTGTGTCTCGTTTAGTATCCTTCAATCCTTCATATATTTGCACGGCTCACTTGGCTGAATGTAATGATACCATTGACTTTTCTTAAGACCATAATAATGAGACAAAGAAATGATTATTAATAATAGGTTAAAGAAAGTGCTAAAAATTAATAGAATAATTAGGTTAGTAAAGATTTCTTGAGGATGCAAAAGTAATAAATAACAAACCAATTATAAAATGTAAGAGGAAATGAAATGTAGTTACTTGTCGAGTCGAAAACAGATCATGTTATACTTTCGAAAAATTTAGCATTCGTTACACATTATAATGTTTACTTCCGTTTCTCACTGAATATTTAAATGCTGGGAGAGTAACGCGCGAGATGAAATGAGAGCAATTAATTATAGATATAATTAGGTATGTGGATTAGTATAACATCTACTTAATGATGTATGGTGATAGTTGCAATTGACAGTCTTAATTAAGAAGACGGCCCTTATGTTCTTGAATGTGAAGAACATGACCAGTTCGCTCGGAATTCGGTTATAATAAGGTGTACATATGAAAATATGGGCATAAATCGTAAAGTATGAACGAACATTATTGGACATATTTATATTGAGAGTATGGACATGAAGCGTAAAATATGAACGTATTTCATGCATTATTGATGCATATACATATATGGAAATGATAATAGCATTTTTTGGCACATCATCATCATCATTATCCTGCCCTTATCCCAATTTATTTGGGGTCGGGTAACATGTCTTTTTCTTCCATACTTCTCTATTAGTCGTCATCTCGGTTTTCACCCCCTTTCTAATCATATCAGCATTCACACAGTCCATCCATCATTTTTTTAGTCTTCCCCTACTCTTATAGCCATCGACATTCATGCTCAAAACTTTCCTCACGACATCAACATCTATAATTTTTTTATTAAAGAAATATCGCATTGATTTACCGGAGTACTAAACTTTAATGTTTGTTTTTATTACCTTATTTCTAATTTGGATTAAGAGGATGCGCAAATCACCCACTGACCTCTTGTAATACAGTTAAACATACTTATATATTTTCCAATGAATTTTAGTATGCTCATCTAATATCGATTAATCAAGTAACGCAGGTTATTATTAATTAGAGATAATTAATTTCTATTTAAATGCGAAAGATGGCATACTTTTTTGTGACGAAGAGGATGTGAAAACTAGAAGAAGCAGGATGCTGTGATAAGAGAAAGATGATGTGCAAACATTTAGACACACGCGACTTTCTCCACACAGAGTGTGACGATGACTGATAAGAAGATGCAGCCGAACTAAATGCAACTGTAAATGGCATTGAACATGAGATGCAGCTTGCAACATTTCGACTTGAACCAAACGTAGCTAATGTAAGTTCACTTCGAGAAAATTGTTACAAAACACATGGAAGTTAGATGCTTAATATACAAATAGATACATAACAGGTCATGTTTCTCTACTAAATAAATGTGTGGTTAATGGAACAGAACGACAGTAGGAACTGGAAGCTATCTAAAATAAGCTGGCAAGATGCTATTTTAATATTAGTAGTTTAAGAAAAACTTGTGAATATGCCTTAGGCTGGCTTTCCACCAGACCTGTGCTTAGAAGTGAAGCGTTATACATATGTAATCCTATAATGTTTCCACTGCTGAGGCACAGGTTTCTTCTCTTTTGAGAGGAGTGGCTGTAATCCACCCCGCAGGCCGAGTAAGTGTTGGTAGACATGTCTTTGAATTTTTGAGTCTAGGACATGCCGACACGCATGTCACGATGTTTTTCTTCACCGGAAGCGGAGTGTTGCATCCTTTGAATACGAAGCATTTCTTATGTTAGATTTGTTCCTCCTTCCTCTGTTCGAAGGCCAGCCAAACTCAGTTAAGAGTGCTCTCTTAACATCTAACCTATATTCCTGCTGCACCACTTCGATGCAGATATCACGCGATACTAATTTCTCACGATACATTTACTCGTTACACTTGCTTGCATATCAATCATCGCGTGCGGTGAATTGATTCGACCGATTGATTGACCGATATCTTCATTACATTTTGCAATCGTTGTGTATTTATCTAGCACAGTTTTGTTGTTGATGGCTTTGTAAAACTATTTGGCTTTCAACGCGATTCTTCCTGGTCTTGGGCCTTCCGCATTAAATTCTTCCCTGATGCCTTGTACACATAGGTCATTGTTCCATCCCGCGCGTCGCTTTTTCATTCTATTTGCAGGCAATTGCAGATGTATTTATCCCATTTGATGCTGTCCCTTCCTAATCAAAAGATTTAATGAAAATATCATGAAACGGTAAAAGTCATCAACTGCTTTTTATTCCTTTTCTATCTATGGCATTAACGCTATCATCATTGTCGTTATTTTTTTTCTCTTTCTTCTTCAATTCCATCACTGTAAACCTTCTGCGTACCCTCAGATAGGCTGCATTTACTGTTATCATTGCATTTAACATGAATACGTATGTGAAACATTAATGACTGTTGTAATTTCTTCATGCTCATAAATACACAGAAAATAATCGCAGAAATATACAGAACGTTGATATGAAACTAATTAATACTGTTTCTAATTAGTGAGATTGCGGATGCATGACCTTGTGCTGAAATCGGGCTCTCAATCTTGCAAACGGAACTATGCAATTTGATGTAGATGCAATATTAGCTGCCGGAACTGCTAGACAATTAAAACGGGGTTATAAATACATTACACGTGATTATGATAGGTAATTAGAACTATGTAATAAATAAAAATTAAGCACACGATTTTAAAAGACAACTATTCGATATTGGAAGAAACAGTAAGATGACAACCCAATTTTTATATGCACGTGATCACTGTCCATTCCAAGGTTACCTGGAAGAGATCGCAGAAAGCGATAAGGCCGCCCATTGTATGTTTTGTAATGCTAATTGTATTTTTTGTTATGTATTTTCTGGTGTACAATAAGTAAATAAGACTAAGTAACAGTGAACTAAGAAATAAAGTCGAAAACGCGAACCATTTCCTTTTGAGAGTGATTTAAAAATGTTGTGTAGGTCATGATTTTTTCCTCAAAGGCAAACAGGCTGTAGAATCTCCGGTCTCCCACTTGTTGAATTTCTGACGTCATAACGCAATGTCGTATCGAGAATAATACTGTCCAGTGAATCAGAAAAGAGCACATTCTCGTTGAAGGCATGGCCCAAGATATTCATAATCAAAGTATATGTTAGAACCCCTCATTGTTAATTAAACATTGGTAGAATGTTATGTAATGACTTGCAACACGTTACTAACTATGACATTCTCATACACACGTGCCTTTAAACCGGTGACTAACATCTAAAACATGTTCTGACATACAATATTACACTTCACAGTAAACCGTTGTTCAGTATAATCACTATCAGATATTTCAATAACTGTTTATTCACATGAGCTTTGACCATGAAAATCACATACTTACATTGGATACATTTTGCAAGAAAGTAACAGTAATATTGCAACATCTGGTTGGTGACGTCATCCGTATGTGTATCAGAAAAAAAAACCAGAAGTGTAATGCCAATCAAGATATTTCTCACAATCAAGTCATAGGCCACGGCTGGTCAGGTCAAAACCTTCTTGAAAAACACCGTCAGTTGTGTTATTAATTATTATTTTACTATAATTCTAGTAAGCTTTTTTATATGCACGTGTTTCTCTGAAAATTAAACAATTTTCTTTCTTTTCTTCTTTGTGCGTTGGCAAGACCAAGATTGATTTGGAAGAGGGTTCATTCATTCCTGGGCTGCTCCCCATCATCGATTAGAATCCATGTGTTCAGGACACCAGTTAGCAACAGCAACTTTGAATGAAACTAATTTACTCCGAATCAATTTGCTGAAAGTGCAAGATCTTTTTGAGTGGGTATTCTGTGCCACTTTATATTGTGACACGACAGTGACAGACGAACTGCGCAGACGCTGGTCGACCTTTGTAATGAGAATTGCAATTAAAAATGAATTAAGTTGACCAACGATTTTTAAGATATTGTCCATTCCATATGAAGTTGGGTCGGTAGTAGAGATAATGTCATCATAATATACAAAGGTAGATTTAGGCCATCACAGGAAGCGGGACCTTTAATGCCAAGTAACTGAAAAAAATACGAACATAATTTTCTTCTTTTCAAATGGGTTATGTATAAATTGTTTGATTAGTGGCTACCTATCTCACATAGGCATAGGCATGGTGCATAATGTTAAAACAAAGACTTTTTTTTAAACCTGCGGCAATTATGGTAATTCCATGAAAATAAAAATGATTCGCGTGCACTTTTAGACGTTCAGTGAACAAGAAAACCTTGCTCGGTCGTGCATCATGTACCTACACTCGGTAAGGTACAGTAATCGCTATAATGCTGTTTAATCTATTCGTTCCACGGAAGTGTGAGTCAGCAAGCCTTGTCTTTTGCATGTGGTGTTCGAAAATAACTCTAAATATAACCGATAAAATACTTTTTTAATATTCAATGGCTGACGCTGGCCAAAAATGGCGCGGAAATCTTCAAGACAATATTCAAAAAAAAGAATTTTAAACACATTCTTCTTTTTTTTAGAATGATATAAGTGAGAAGTCTCATCGATGGAAATGATCAATCCTCTATTGACATTAACCTTTTTGGTACCAAGGAGGTTTTCAAAACTGGTTGGAATCCATTTCAAGTGGCCCAAACTTGTTTTGTGTGCAAACATTTTAGCGGAACGAAGACAAAGGAGAATTTTTGTTTGGCATGGTCTCACCCGGAAACGACAGTTGTACGATTGATTGCTTGATGCAGTTAATAATATAGACAGTTGAAAACAGGAACGGTTTGTTTAACTCCCACATGATTGAATCATTTTTGTTTTAACTGGTGAAGCATATTGTTGGTGATTCAAGTTCACCCAGTAATGTAACTTGGCCATATTTCAGCAAAAGAATAAAAAAGAGATTTAATGAAGAATTTTCAGGGATATACATGAGACTAGAGCAGACGCACCGGTAAAAGATTCTAGTATAATATTTTCTTTGCAAACTGTGTCACATTTAATATGTATTTTCCCCAGCTCACGGAAACGTAAGAAAAAGAAGGCATTCATGTTCAAACGATAATGAACAAACGAGCATCATAAACTTGACTTACTAAGCATACTTGTGGTCAAACGGATGTCGATACTAAAACCCGAGAAAATCTAAACATGATGTAGGCACAGTTATTTGTATCTGTAGGCAATCGCCCACACGGTCTTAAATTATCATCAGATTCAGAGCAAATACTCGTTAGTTGGACAAACAATTGTCAAACAGTTGGCCATAGATAGCATCAGCTTCCAGGTGCAGTAATTACATATTATATTGTTGTTACTAATAATAAATGGTCGGCATTATGCATGTCCGTTTGGTAGAAAGTACCGGAAGCCACGTATGGCTTGGAGGAAGACCAAGACAATCATCGTATTTTATATTGTAGTGTTGTTCATCATTTTAAATGTCATTGCTTTTCATAGTTGTCTATGTTTTTTTCAACTACATTATGTTTTGTCATAAACATCTTTATTTCTTGTTCCGATGTATCTTGTTTAATTGGTTATTAGTTATTTACGTGTAAGTAATTAATGTTTTATTATCTTTTGTTTCAGGTAATTGGTTTGGCGCCTTTCTTTCCTTTACCGTACCAATGGTTCTTGTTTGGTTAATATCTGCATAATATCTTACACAACAAGATACGGTAAAGTGGGACAAATAACTATTTTCATCATTTTGTTGATCTAGTGTAATTTTCTTAATTATACATGAGTGATAATAACAATTCCATGCAAACAACAATACCTAAAGAAAAGCACGAACTAAGACATATTGTCGCGACATACAACGAGTGACCTTCGGAATCTAGCGCGGATGAGGTAACCTGAACCGAGATGCAACAGACTTGTTAGGTAATCGATATAATCGAGAAATAGCTAGACTCATTCGAGTAACTAATCGAGTTGTATTAGCAACACGTTTCTTCATTTAAAAATCGAACGTGCTCTAAATATCGAGGCATTGATTGGATGCGATACGCTTAGGCTAAATTGAGACGAAGCAATTATGAATTTGGAACTTTTGTTTTTTTTTTTTATTTATCTGTCATTTCGTAACTTGACGTTTTAATCTTCTTTAAAATGTGTTTGTAGTGAATGGTTTGTTGATTCTTAAATGATGATGACATTTGGTAATCATCATTCAAGCAGCAATAAAGTTTATACGATACAAAAAGCCATGTATTAGCTTTGTTAATAACGTGTTTAGTAACTAGATAGATGTAACTTTGTTCTGTCTAAAGACCTTGCAAGTCTCGTTCACAGGATATAAAAAACACATTAGAGTCTATTATTTATAATTTATCATCTTCGTCATTATCTTCGTTAATGGGCCTTCTTGTCTGAACCAGAATGTGCTTCCTTTCCATGTCTTGTTTCTTAAAATACTATTTCTTATTTTTTTTAAACCAACGCCGATATTAATGAAACTGCACAGTTTTATCTTTTAAATACTCTTTTGTTCGTGAATACTAAGCTGTACAGTTAATACTTTTGCGTGTTATCTTCCAAATAGTTTACTGACACGTTGACGTTACAAAGCCCGGTAACCCAATTTTCGTGATACAAACTTTTTGCGCCTCACCAACTTTTTGCACAACTGACAACACAAGATGAACTATCTTATTATTCTTCTATCCGGTTTCTTACAACGATACGGATAAAGACATTATATTGGAGCATTGTGCTTGACACGTGCATATTGTGCTTTACTTTCTCAGCATTCAAGCTATACCGTGACATATAACAAATTTTTCGCACCGCGGCGTTTCTCGGAACCGTGTGAAAACTGAACTGCATCACAATGTGAAATTAGATCAAGAGCGATGTGGAGCGATACTTAATCACATCTTTGTCATTGGACACAATCGCTTCCTGAATTAACACATTTATTTTATGCTTGGTTTCTCTTGGGTGTGAATTAACATGCCTCTGTAAGAGGGAAAAATGCGTAATTGTTGTAAAAACAATAGGATCATTTATGTTGACAATTTAGTAATACACATCTGCCATAGACAGTTAACGATTTTTTCAAGAGCCGGTTGCATTTATGACACGAGTCACGCATTCCCCTCCCTACATCAGAATTTCAAATTCGAACACGCTTCCATTGCAATATTCGTGGGAAAACCAAAATGGCGGCACGCGTTCGGATTCACACATGACACAAGAGAAGGTATAAGTTACGATATTTTGAATACTCATTAACATTCTGCCTAGTTCGGTAACGGCACTGTTCAATAAGTAGGCAGAGAACGTATGTAGTATGGACATTGTTACGGTGGTTTCAAAACGGTCATCGATTGTGCGATTGTATACGTATTTATATTTGAGAAAACGGTGCATCGTATTCATGGTCCGCTTCACTTACAATAACCATACGTTTTGTTGATGCTTAGAACATTGTGTTTTAAGCAGCAACAAAACGTACGCTTTGTTTCGAAATAAGTCTAGATTTTAAACAATAATATATTTCCATTGTTTGTAATCCCAAAGTCTTCCTGAAGAATGTCAAGTCCTGACTGTTAACAAGCGTTTCCTTGACATTATGATTTGCTCTTCTACTATTTTCAGTTATCAGACTTAGCGATCTTTAAATTCAATATTTTGAAGTGTTCCCCACTACATGAGACCTGCATAATCAGCCTATAATGTTCCCAATGCTGGGACACAGACCTCCTCCCTCCCGAGCGAGTGGGCTGTAATCTACCACGCGGGCCCAGTGCGGGTTGATAGATGTCACATGTGTTCGAATTTTTGATTCTAGGACATGCCGATTTCCTCACGATGTTTTCCTACACCGTTTTGAGAGCAGTGATGATGAAATTATCAGATGAGACCTAATACTACCAAATATGGGTGCATTTGTAAAGCCTTCATTTTGAAAGCACATCAATGAAGGCTTTAGAAATGCAATTGATCGATATTGAACCTCATATTTAGGTGTTCAATGTACTACTAGGAGTGGTTGACGTCATTCCGGAAACCCAGATTCTTTGACCAATTAAGTATATAGGAGCGCCCGTTACAATAGATTGAACTTATAGGCGTTGTCATGCGAATATGAAGAGAACAATGAGTTACAGTACTTAAACATATTGTGCTTAAACTACGTTATGTTTGACGGGTTAAATAGAGCTTCTCATACTACCTATAATGTTCCCACTGCTGGGACACAGGCCTCCTCTCTGTGAGAGGGAGAGGGAGTGGGCCGTAATCCATCACGCGGGCCCAGTGCGGGTTGGTAGTTACACAATACATAAATAGAGCTTCTATTGATGGTATACTTCTTGAATGTACGCTTGATTCAATTTATATAATTAAGGGTCATTCTCATCAAAAGCCAGACATGCTAGGAAAGTGCATTGCAATGCAACTCATCTCTTTCTTGTTTCATCTGAAACGGCGTTTTGTCAGTATTGTCATCATCTGCATCGTCTCCATTAATGTGTCGGCACCAACCATTATATGAGAAATAGCATTTTACTTCTTTTCCTTTTTAAGGGGGACGCCCTAAGGTAACACAAGAAATTCAAATTTACTAGTGTCAGGCTGTATGTTAATTAAAGTATGAATTAACATTAGAATCATCAATACAACTACTTAAGTTAGTATTCGCCTTAAATGTCATGTAATCATGAAATAGTCATTCAATAGGGTAATATGAACATGTGTAAGTTATATTGATGATTTTTATGATTATAAAATTCTATAAATAAATATTTATTACGGCCGCGAATCATACTTAGATCAACATGCAACCTGATACTGACCTGAAAATTGCAAAAAACGTAAGAAAATTTTAAATTTCGCTGGCTACCGTGGCGCTTTCGCCTTAAAGTGTTATACGTAGAGTACCATATCGTATCATAGCAACTCGTTTAATGAAAAAGTTATATTCTTTTTCTTTGAGTCTTCGTATCGCTATCCGCTCTAGAAATCTTTTGACGGCGTCTCTGTTTACTGAGGTTGTCAGTATCAAGTGTCTTTTGTTTCACGCGTTTGTCATCACGCATTGTTGCTATTTGATGTCGGCCATCTTTTATGTCGTTTTTCTTTTGTTTAATTACTTAGTATCGAGGTGTAGAAGAAGTAGGTACGTAACGGAGGTTAGATGGGTTTATCTCCATGTAGCAGTTCTGATGGACTGTCTGCTTGACAAGTGTAAAAACCAACCTCTATTCTCTGTTTTTGTTAGGAAAAGGTAAAAAATAAGGCAAAGGGTAGGAACCGATTTTTGAATGTTACAATCAACAAATAATGGTGTTCAATTTAAACGGGCTTATGGAGTCTTAGTAGTGAAGTGTTGTTAAATCATCAGCCTATAGCAGGCCACTACAGGGGGCCTACTCCGAAGTGCGAATGTTCGGATCGGACCAACACATGGCCGAACCGAATATTACTGAAAAATTCGAAAAGAGTTCGGATCGGCTCAGTTAGGTCGGGACCATAGTCAATATTCGAAAGAGTGTAGGAGTGTAGGATCGGAACCGACCGAACCAAATAGTAACTTCGTAGCAGGAAACGGCCGAACATTCGGCCGATACTACTTCGGAGTAGATCCCCTGGACCCTGGGCTGGACGGCAACTCTCATCCAGATCTCATCAAGATCGTCACTCTAACCTGAGGGCGTCCTACCTTACGTTTGCCGATTTGCGGTCTCCACTCATAAACACTCTTATCAAATTAATACGATTACCTTACGGTTGCATCAGATGCTTTAAAAATAACGTTATCTACCATCACTTCAATATAACTTACTAACAGCTGTTATTCATTATATTCTTTTATGAACGTTTCATTTCATCGCAACCGCTTTGTTGTAATTTGCAGACTGTCAAGATCAAGACCTTGAATTCTGCAACAATACTGTTGATGAAATATTTCGACATCGTGCTCAAATTCTTTATGGACGTTGAGATTGTTAGAAATTATTTATTTTGTTCTTGTTTGTTTTATGTTGTTGTTACTGTGAAAATATTATTTTGTGTTATTTGGTTAACTCGATTCTTGACAAACATACGTAATCAAAGATTTGTAGTTGGGAAAAGGCTAGGCTGATCATGATGAGTCATACTATTCCTGAGTAGATTCTAGAATGTGAATATAAACTGTTTGAAACTTTACTTTTTATTATGATCCTAACTGACCCAAAAAGGTTGGGGTCATCTGCCAATCATGCTACATGTGTGACTCAAAACCAGCAAACCAACGATTCAAATGTACAAGTGTACCGTATTCAACGGCAAGGTGCGAGAAATACATGATCCTAATATCCAACTGCTCCACTTTCTACAAGAAAAGATAAAATAGGAAGAGAAACAAAAGAAAATGAAGCTAACACAGCGCTCTTTACCGCAATATAAATCGCATAAGGCGCCCAACTAGGCAGTATCCGTAATATCTTAGCCTCATAATGTTGTCATCAGCTGGCCGTTGCGAAACCGCGGTCAGCGGTGATTCATTCTATTATGAATGGGAAGCCACAGAAAATCCACTCCTAACAAGGCTAGGTTAGTATCTAATATATAACAGTGGTTACTGTTCTGCCATTGCAGTTTACGATAAGTACATTTGTGGGGGCACTCGAAGCACACTCAAGTTAAAAACCACACCATCATTTTATGATGCCCCTATATCACCCAATTACTATATGACTTTTGTGCCTGTCCAGATGCTCCACAAAAATACACTTATTGAATTCTTAACTTTTCATTTTCTACATCAAGATGGTGGTTGATCTCATCTAGTTCGTGGCATTTTGAAGTTCTGTTTCATCACTATTGTCCAACCCAGTAAGACATTGCTATAGATACATATATTAGACCACATTTGTGCCTTTAGGTTCAATTGCATCTAGTGAATCTTCTGTAACTAATATTTTTGAGAGGTCCAGTCCGTACCTACAGCATCGCATTTTCGCTGTTAGTCAAATGTTTGTTTTACCGACTGGGTGGGAATGTAAATTAAAGTGCACTTTATGACTCGTTCTCGTTGTGTTTACGACAAATCTTCTTGTAATTGTAACAGTTCTTTTGATACTGTTATTTGTAATACAAGACTAGTTTCACAACTCTTTATTTTGATGGAACTTTTATGTTCTTACGTAGGTACTACTTTTCTACGAATTTCGGAACTTGCTGTGATAAAGTTACGTCTTCAGTGTAAATTGAGCCAAGAACTGAATATAATTTAGTAGAGCATGTACAACAGTTATGCAAATGTAATGGTTGAAACAGTTTTCACTGCGTCTTAGAAGTTAACCTTTAAAACTCTTTTTTGCGAACATCTTATCTTTTTCACCTATATTTTCTTTTAAATTTAATTTATATTATATTTATTTCATTAATAAGATCCCAGACTTTGTTATATATAGGTATCTCAGGTTTATGAAGTTAGGTATAAGTGATTCGCGATTTATTGTCTTCTTTATACATATATAATTGTTCCTGTATCCATACCGGTCACTCTTCATAATGTATATAAATAAAAATGAAATCTTTTGAAATGTTCATAATAATCCGAATTAGGTTTTACTAGAAAGAAAAATTGAGAAATTTTCCCGGAAAATGTTCCAATTCGGGAAAAACTGAACGTCTTATTTCCTATGGGATTTTTGTATGAGCTCAACACCTAGACGACCTACCTCCCGAATTTACAAAACGATCACAAACAAATTTATTGAAAGAAGGACAGGACAACGTCTGTGAGGTCAGCTAGTGGTGAATATTTCGCAACACTTCCAATGGAAAATTCGCCGGTTATTATAACAAGACACTAACTGAATATAAATGTGAATGAATTTCATACGCTTGACGAACCCATTGTTACGTGTTTATATTTGGGTAATAAAATGCAAAAATTTTGGTGCTCCTGTGAACATTCCACTTCGTATCTGAAATGTGTGTACACACGGCTACACATCAAGCTATGCAAAACCAGTATTGGCTGACCGTTCATTGTGAGAAAATATCATCCAAGTGAGGCCAAGACAAACTGGTTATGTATAGCTTGACGTGTAGCCGTGTGGACCTATTTATGATTTAACAGGAATTGAAAGAATAGCAAAGCTCCCTTGAATGTGCAGTGTTCAGTATAAAATTCTTACTTAATGCAGCGTTGCTTTCAGTCTCGGTCGACAATGCCTTAGTTTATTTGAAATAAAGAAAGAAAAACTATCTATTGCGACTCGTACAGGAAGATCACAAACTAAACTAAACACAGTCACAGATAAAAATAAAAAAACAAAATTATATAAAAAAGTAACAAAATGAAAAATATACGAGGCCAAAAGGTTTTTCTGGTATTTGTGCTGAATTTGACTGCAAACCACGTTAAACTTAGCAGATGAAGCATCTTATTGTACATCATAAAAGATGTTTCATAATCTACAATGAAGATTATAAATTGAGACATGATGAATTTAATTGTCCCTATGTATCGTGTAAAGTAGCAAACACTACATACAAATAAAATCACGTCACAGCAATAAAACTCTTGACTGTGACTAATCAGTACCCATCGATTCTTATGGGAATGTCGATATACGAATTACACCTTCATGGTTAGTTTGGTTAACGTTAACAAACACACTAGCATATAATCTTACTTGGTGGCCAGTATTTCTTGACTGTTCATGGTGGCGCCACTTTCTTTGTAAACAAGCAATGATCTGTCAAATGCAGTACTAAAATTGTTTAGGTCTTTTTTTTCCGTGTGCCAATTTAAAAGTACAAGATTAGATTATACTGGTCACGGTATTCTTACGTAATGTATCGCTTTCAGTGTAATAACAGTATTGTTTGAATATGACACGAATTTTATGAAGGTACAAGGCTATTGTGTAATTCTTTTGAATTTATTCAAATGACTCTTTAATTACGATGTCTTGTTCGAAGAAAGGTGTGAATGGTGGACCTTGATGTTACCTTTTTGGTTGGACATCTTGATCGGAAATATAATCTTTAAATGTGATTGGCCTGGCGAATCCTTTGTTAAAGACTTATTTTACAGTATTACTTATAATGGGAAATATTAGTGAGGTATTTGGAAACTTTCGGGCCTTGTTTCTATTTCGAACATGTCTGCTTACTTATCATCGAGTAGGGGACAATTAATGTCTTCGACATATTACGAGCCTATTTCTTATTAACTATTTGGACGAGCTTTCGTTGTTATCCCACAACACCAGTTTCTTGCTCTTTTGTGTCGTCTTAAATCTATACATAATAAATATCCTGACACGGTCACTCGCTGACTGACCCATCAACGCCCAGCAAAACCTCAAACCAAGATTGTATATAGTTCCATTTAAGCATAATGTCGACAAGGAATAAGGCCAGATTATACGAAATTCCCACGGGATAGGGCAGAAAAAGTTGCTGGCAGCTGAATGAGAGTTGCCGAGAATCGATTTGAATGGCGTGCAATTGGAGAGGCCTAGGTATGAACTGCCGGCCGGCTGTGAACTGCTGTAGGCTGATGATGATGGAGTCTCTGGCAAAGTGCTAGTTGCTCAATAAATATAAACCAATGGCAAAGTGCTACTTTTAAATTAATGAATCAACAAAATAATGTCGAGAGTTCGCTAGATTCTTTATTAACATTTTAGTGGTGTATCTGTATGTGTTATCACCGCGTTCCGGGTATTTCGTTAGATTAACATAAAAAAGCGATTGTAACGCCAACACCATAGCTTCATTTGCGATTCGACAGCTGTCGTCGCGTGTTTGTCGATCGTCACGCGAATCCTTGACGAATTTTACGTGACTAAGGAGTTCTAGGAAGCAGCTTTTAAGGCTATGCAAATAGAAATTGGTAGACGGATTTCTGTTTAAAGCTATCGTTTAAATTATGGAGGTAAGGAACCTAAAGAGCTAAAAAGAGAAAAAAAAAAGCTAAGGTAAGGTGGTGGTAGGTTCTTACCTACCACCACCTAATCGCATTTACCTATTTCACATAAAGCTTTATCTCTTGATAAAGCTTTATGTGAAATAGGTAAATGCGATTTGGAAAATAGTAATGGGATCTGAATAGTAGTTAAATAATAATCCGACGACGGTAATGTACTATTTTCATAGCTGCCGTTCAGATCAGCTGATCCTACCTTCCTACCTTACCTTTAAGCCATTCTAACACCTCTACAACATTATGGAATGCTAATAAAAATATGAAAGACATAAACTATCCCTGCAACCTTTTTTGAAGATCTGGTTGTCTATATAATAGTCCTCTAGAGCTTTGCGATGATCTTGATGTTATTTACTTACTCAAAAATTTATAACATCGCTTTTTAGTTTAACTGATAGTCTTATCTGTACCTGGTTAACACGTGCTTCTTAATTGTAATTAATCTCTAACCCACACATTCTCGTGGGAGGACGTTATCACAACATCCTTTTAAGATTAGTCTGTGTTTTTTGTTATACTACTCATTCGTTCCTGCTACATACTCCTTGAGCTTAACACAGACTAGCTTATCTCACAAAAACTTTGTGATTGTACGTTTTTGTCAGTCTTTTTTTTTGTATTACTAACTTACATTGTAACAGCTGTCATCTGTCTTGATCCTATAATATGCAACGTTGTTCTATAAAATAATTCAATTGTTTTATTCAAATGATGCACATACTATGTCAAGTGCATGTTAAATTAAGCATTTTCTCAACTCTCCCAGCGACTAGCACCATTAGAATGCATAACACGGTGTATCTCGAGAAATAAAATAAATTCCATTATTGCACATAAAGTTCTATCTTTAATTAATTCAGTCATAGTGCGCATCTACGCATGTATAATTTTGTAATTTGTATCATATCTTTCTGTCCACGTACTGTTTAATTATTTCTGCCTAGGAGCACACGTCTTCACCTGTGTTACTATTCCTGTAAGCCCAATCTTTCTATTCTCTTCACGTTTGTCTAGAAGAGCTCTTTCAAATGCCCAAGTTTACTCTCTTAATTTATTCTTCATTAGTAATCAGGCCACAACTAGGCTGTTTAACATAAAGGGGGGAAACTTGTGAAAAATTTGTACGTTCAACAAGAAAGGCATACAAGCAAGTTGTATGCTCAAAAATGGCTGTGTGTGTCTAAGAAATATTTCTGTGCTCACTACTACACACTAATAGGCAACTTAATAATTTTTTGTTAAGAACCCTTTAAATATAATGTAACACAGACGAAAGAAGACTTGGATTTTCAGTAATTAATTTTATCATCGGTTTAAAGCCACCACTCAGTGGATCCCAAATGGCAGGAAACGACCGTGCGGCATGCCTAGAAAGAGATGGCAGGATGAGCAGGACTCCTTCTCAAAGGATTGGCCCACAATCGCAGTAGACCGGGAAATGTGGAAGGAGGGAGGGAAGGGAGGCCTTTACCCTGCAGAAGGACAACACAGGCTCATACACACAGGCTCAAGGACAACACTGCTCTTGAAACTTGAGCATTACGGACTGGGTAAACTAGCTGTTAGCTTAATAAAATCATATTTAAATGATAGATTTCAGCAAGTTCAAATAAACGGTGTGAATTCATTGGGTTTAAAAGTCAAAATGGGTGTGCCGCAGGGCTCAATATTGGGGCCGTTCCTATTTTTAGTATATATAAATGATTTACCTCATTTACTAAAAACCCGACCACAAATGGTGTTATTTGCTGATGACACATCACTGATTTTTAAAGTAGATAGACGTGCACAGCAGCTTGACGACGTAAATAATGCTATGCTTATGGTCCATAATTGGTTTACTGTAAATAATTTAGTATTAAATGAGAAAAAAACTAAATGCATTAGATTCGCTTTACCGAATGTTAGAAGTAGTGAATGTCACGTTGTATTGAATAGGGAGATACTTGAATTCGTCGAAAGTACGGTTTTCTTGGGTATCACGCTTGACTCAAAGCTGCAGTGGGGTCCTCACCTAACATCACTTGCAGGGCGGCTAAGTTCAGCCGCTTATGCTGTCTGGAAAATCCGTCAATTAACAGACGTGGAAACCGCAAGACTGGTCTATTTTAGTTATTTCCATAGCATCATGTCTTACGGTATTTTGCTGTGGGGACGGGCTGCAGATATTGATTCTATCTTCATTCTGCAAAAGAGGGCTGTCAGAGCCATCTACAATCTCAGCAGACGCGAATCTCTAAGGCAACTGTTTAAAAAAATTAACATCATGACGGTTCCTTGTCAATATATATACGAAAACATTATGTACGTTCGAAAACATCTACATCTTTTTAGTAAGATAAGTGACAGGCATAACTTTAACACTAGGAATAGGAACAAACTAGATCAACCGAGCTTCAGATTGTCTAAAGTAAAAACTTCTTTTATGGGGTACTGTGTAAAATGTTATAATAAAATACCAATCGATATTCTTCAACTAAATGAGAAGAAATTTAAAACATGCATTAAACGCACACTATGTAGACAAGCATATTATAAGTTGGACGAGTATATAGTAGATAAAAATGCTTGGCTTAATGCTGGTCCTGCTCCACAGGCAGTTGGGCTTACAAGTTGATCACAATTTCAATATTTGGAAGAGATGCTTCCCCTTTTTGTTTTTTTTTTTTAGTGTTTATTTTATTTAATCAGGATTAATTTTTAATACTTCAGTATTAAATACCTCTTCATGATTGGTAGTATTTTTTTTTTCTCTCGTCTCTTAATTAAATTGCAAACTATAGTTTTGTATAATTTAGAAGCATTTTTGAAAATTTTGTAAATGTAAGAACCATGGATCCGTTTTTTATGATATTTTGATGTTGACTTGAAAGAGCATGGCAGTTGAGAATATGTCATGCTCACTTAAATGTCTCACTGGTGGTGGCGCGTGTGTTGGATCATTCGGTTCCCTACGAAATGGTTGAGCTGGGTGGTGCTGATCCACGCGTCATGTTCGTGAACGGGCGCCATCTGTTGAGACTGGTCATCTCTTAACTGCCAGGGCTTATTTTTAATTTTATATTTTTAATTTTATATTTTAATTTGTTTCTTTACATTGTTCTCACATATAGAAGCAATAAAAATAATGTAACCAGGATTTTGTAAAAATGTCTTGATTTAAAAGAGTGTCCGTGGAGTTTCTTGCCCGTTCTTCTCCATAGAGATCTACGCTTTGGAATGGGCAACTAGCTTCAACTTTCTGACTAACTGACCGACTATTTAATTTTGACAATTCAAAAGTGCCTGTAAATGGTTTAATTGAAATAAATGATTTGAGTTTGAGTTTCATAAAAAAAAATTGGTTAAAAAAAGCTGTTTTTACCCTGCATACTAATTAGTTTCGTTGACTACCTATAAACTATATTGAATTTTTGAAAGCTCGCGTGTCATTCATTCTGTTGTTGTAGAGCTAATCGCAGTAAAACTGTATCCATATTTCATAATTTCCTGGTAAGACGGTGAGGGTGGCTCACCCTTCGTGTTTGGACAGGGTGTGTTGTAAAGAGCTTTCAGTTTCTTTTGGGGAGGAATGAAAAATACTTTCGTTGGTAAGAGAATTTTTATTGATACGGTAAAATGGGGTGACTTTTGAATAGCGGGGTGTCTTTGATGATTACTTTTTTTCGTTGATTTTTTAGTAAAATCTCGGAGTCTATGGACTGAAGATTTTTTTTTTATTTTGGGTTGGCAACATTGACAGTTTTGCCATATTTCTTAAAAATGGCTGCGGTTTAAGCTGTGACATTCCATGACAATATTGAACATATTATATATTATTATTTAATATATATATATTTAATTTATTTATTCCTGTTAGGGGCTACTTTCTTATTACATACAAAAAACGGGGGCAATCAAAGCGACCCCATATCAAGTATAAAGATGATAAGCCACTTAATGTTTTTTTTCTCGGAACCTACAGGGCGTAAAAATTAAATAAATAATTTTATCAATAATAAACCATGAGTCGCCATTACAGTATTTTTTTTGTATTTTTTTATAAATAACTGAAGAAGTTACAGTCAGTTTTATTTCAAAATTAATCAATGTAACCCCATTTTACGGTACTATATCATTATGTCTAGTAAAAAAGGAATCTATTTTCAGTTCGTTTCAGTCTGAAATTGATCGTCTGAAGGGTCTTGGTGTACGTTAAAGATCGTAATGTGTTATTCGGAGTCTGAATTCAATTTTATTCTTTGCGTTTTTTCCTTTCTTTGCATCGTCGACGAAAGTCTTGAATCAAAAACCTCGTGGCAGTCATTCCTCGCGTACATAATGACCACTTCAAACAAAAATTAATTAAAGTTTCTTTCTATTCAGTTTGTTCAAACACAATATTACCTAAATTTTGTATAGCATCAAGATGTAACTCAAACCCATTTTCATTTACCTTAAAAGAACTACACGTCAATCTTATACCTTTCGGTCAAGGTTTAAAATCGTGTAAAGGAAATGTTTTTAATAGCAATCATAAGTTTGTGCATCAGATGTTGTCTGCAGGTACGCGTGACCCTTCAATTGAATGCTGATAGATAAATATTGTGCTTACACTTTCGCTCTCTGTGTTGACCTGTACCTACAGACGAAAAGAAAAGTGTCTGTATCTCATACCGTCCTGGGACCGTACAATACTATCAAGTTTTTTGTCAATTAAATCGTTGTCTGTGTTCATTTTTTATTCTGTCCTTACACAGGCACAGTATATCACCACTGTGCCTGTTTAAGGATAAATCCTGGATGTCGAATAAGACTGTTCAATTTCCCTTTCAATTCAATTCATTTATTTTAGTCAGACAAATATTCGTAGAGTAATACACATTTTCGTCGTAACATAAAAAATATTAGATAACACAATAAAAATAAAAACAATAATAATCATAATCAAAATAGGCAATTTAAAATAACAAAATAAGTAACTTAATTATACATCATACTAATTTAAAATAATATTATAGATCATCTTTTCTCTTTTCTTTGATACAGAAAGATGATTCGGGTAGTTTGTTCTTGATATACATAGGTTGTGCTCGAGTAAATAAAAATCCTTTCGGTTTACTAACGTGCGTAGCTAAAGAATAGAAGACCGCATTTAAGGAGTATAAAAACTTGAGATGTTTTCAATTTAGATGATGTAGAAAGTCAGGTGTGTTCCACTGTAGATCAGATCACCGCTTACCATTAGTTGGATTTGTGGTTATGTCATGACCTGTTCCAATAAAAAATGGACTGTTACTAGCGTTACTGCCCAAATTAAATATCGCTCCTGTCACTTTTAATATGCGATTCACTCAATCATATTAAGCCACATCTCTCACAAAAGAAAGTTGAAGTAAAAAATCTATCAAAGCAAATAAATAGATGATGTAGGATGAACTGCCATAGTTGATAAAGGTTTAAAAAGAATTTCTTTTCATTTGTATATTAATGTTCATTACTTTAAATTGGACAGTGTTATATAACGGTCGTTTAGATAAATTGTTTACGATGATCTTTACTATGTTTTGAATGGCATGAATGAATGTTTACATAACTTTTGGTTGGTTACCTCTGACTGTGATGCACCCGGTGTTTTGAGCGCAGTTTAAGTACCTTTCAAATGCCTTCGATGTCTCTTGGAAGATTTTTACGACCGTAACGTTACTTCTAAGCGACCTAAAATATTCATTATTCATTCGTTCATTCATCCATCCGTTCATAATTCATATTCATTTATTAATCCATTCGGTCCTTTGAAGGATACGCATAAAGGCAAAATTTGTCAAACGTTAAGAGAAGACTACGCAAGATTACCTTATTTCGAAAATTGAATTCCCTGTAGGCACAAAATATCAATCTAATTAGATATTAAAAAAACTTCATGGCAACGTGTAGTTAGTCAAATTCAAAATATTTTATGTCACATAAACCTACAATAAGCAATATGGGCACATACGCAACGTCAGAAGCGAGTTGCACGGTTCCAATCGGCCGTTTCCTTTGAAGAAGAGCTGGCAATAAACTCCACAGTAGTCGCAGATACAGCAAAAAAAACAAAAGATAATCAAACCTTATTGTACTTTAACCCAAGAAGTAACTGTTATTACCATGTACTTTGCAAATCTAGGTTAAAATCAGCGGGCACTTGGCAATTAATCATAGACACCCACTAACCGGCTTCTTATTGTCGTGGCCTATTGAGTTAGAGCCTTAAATCGCCTACGACACGCCACACGAACTACTTTATTAGGCCAAAATTTGTGTAAGCCGGATTTCGGGCCAGTGTAATCTTTACTTTATAATTTGGGTGAGAATTGGCAGCTACATCGAGAAATGGAAGAAAGCTTTTGGCCACGAAAAGAAAAAATAAAGAAAGAAAGAGAAATAGGTTTATTTGTCACAGAAACACATGCATACAAAAAGATAATTAATTCCAATCAATTCTAATTCGAAACTGGCTGTTACAGGCTGCCTATAAATAAATATCTTGTTGCTAAAGTCTTGCAACTAGCTTCATCTTTCTGACTGACCTACCCGTTGATAATTCAAAAATGCCTGTCTATGGTTTAATTGAAATAAATAATAATAATAATAACTTTTTATTTTCAGGTATTTAACCCATAGCAAAATTACAATAGAAATAAAATTAATTAAAATAAATAATACACAATAAAATAAAATCAACACAAAAATACAAAGATCAACATAAAAATCTACAAAAATATCAATTAAAATTAAATTAAATTAAAATTAAATCAAAAATAAAATAAAAACACAATTAAAAACAAAAATTATAAAATAAATAAAATACAATGTCCAAAATAAATAAATAAATAAAATAACAACCAGTAGTTCAGAGATCAATACATATGCACAGCCAAGCCTCACAACATAAGGTACACTAATTCCGGTCTTAACAGGTATACACAATTAAATACTTCAGTTACTATACGATTATTACATGCACACAGTCGAGTTTGGAAAGACGCCCTGAGTCTCCTCATCAGCCCGTAAAAATCAGCAACTCTGCTCTCAACAAACATGCCAGTCGCACTACACCGCCAGGGTAACTTTAGAATAGCTCTAAAGGCGTTATTATATTGTACAGGAAGAGTGTTGTAATGCTATAAGTATAAATGCTTTAAGTTGAGTTCACCTTAGTCTTGTAAAAACCCATGGTCTAATGCTAGGAGATACTTTAGACCTTGTCGCAGACCACGAAGATGGCGTTAGGCCAACGGCCAATCAAAATGGATAAAAATTGTTCACATTCAAACAAACGGTAGAGACAACTGCAGCCGCCGTACGTGTACGACTGCCGTCGACAACGTACAGACGCCAGCAAATCAAGCTACTACATCCTGTCAAATTTCTGTAATAGATTTTCAACTTTATCGCTAAAGCATTAGGTTCAAAGTTGATGGGGAAAATTTGACAGTTTCGGGTAGCTTGATGTGCTGGCGTCTGTACCTCTCGTGATAAACAAAAACGAATCGTTATGCTTACCAATGGTAGCTTTTTTATTGCCAAACTGGGCATATAAATAGATTCGTAAGCAAATTTTACCTTAGCTACATTCATAATTATGGGAGGTTCTACTATGCAAAGCTATATATCGACGGCGAAGTGCCAATAACTCCTAAGTTACAAAATACAAATTTTACACAAAACTGAAAAAAACGTTTAATTTCTTGGTAAATTACAAACAAAACGATAAAAGTGAATTTCGTGAAAATTGTTAGGAGTAATTGGCACTTCGCCGTCGATATGAGTTCTTGGCTTCATTATTGGTAAAGATAAAAGAGTCTTAATATTACCCAATAACGGTCCGTAAATTATGGGAATCTGCCATAAATCGTTCTATTCGGATAAAGAGACCTTTAAGAGGATAACTTTCCACTGCTTTTCATCTTTTAAAGCAATATGTTAAAGAAAATTTACCATTGGTACAATACAAATTTAACATTAATGGCCAAGGTAGGCTTAAAAACCCTTATTTGTGATGATCTTTCAGCTAGGGTCAAAAAGGCATGTACCTGAGCATGCCGTAACTATTTTATGGCATTTAATGTGACAACGTGTGGGGGGTCTAGGGAAATCGATGAAGAAAAGCTTGTAGAAAGCTTTTTATGAATGGGTGTTTTGAAATTGATGTTATAATAAGATGGTTATATACATACGTTTATGGATTTATCTAAATGTGTTGCAATGCAATTTCTTCGAATGCACCCACCTCTTCCATGCTCTTTTTATCGTGAGGAAAACGCACGGTTATGATGTCGGACCTCTGACGCCTACGCCCTAGAGCAGTTTCGCACTACGTTCAATCCGTATTGTGAATGTTCTAAACTCGGACGGACTGAGTTCGGATGTAGTGCGCCACCCCTCATACAAATAGTACTATGGCTACATCGGACCGTAATTTTCTCGGATTCGGATCCTAGTGCGAATCCACTCTTACGGTGTTTAGCGAAATGCTAAGTTTTACTAACAGATTCGTTTTATTTTTTGGGTATGTCATCTGGGCTATCCTGTGGGTACCTTAATAAATTAAAGCCTCGAGCCGGAGCATACACTTATGAAGTTATGAAGCTAAGGGCACCCCTGTTGGGTACGGACATCGACTAAAGGCGTCTCTGGCAGCAAGGCACAGGCTGCATCGGATCTTGATTATTTTTGGAGGCTCAGCGGCGCGATCTGGCTCGAGCAAGGGGTGGATATAGACGGGGGTATCGCGGCGGACTTCGTCGGCGAGGACGGAAGGATAACAGATTAGTGCAACGGTTGGTGCAGATATTTTGCACTAATAAGAATTACCATAAAAAATCAGTACGTAGATAGCTCATTTATATTGATAAATACCTAAAAGGGGTCTGTTAAAAAATACCACCCTGGTCGTAATGTTTTTTTCAATGATAGTGCTACAATTAAATCTCCATACAAGGGAACAATTAACTTTTATGATCCAATTTATTCATTTCCGTGATCTTCGTAATTAAAATTGAATAATAACAATTTTGAACGATTAGATGACTAATATTACGTGTCTTATTGTATAACTCGTTCGAATAGATCACTCGGACACCGTATCGAAGTAATAAATATACCGTTAGTCCGTTACCATGGCAACTACATATCGCAATAGTAATTAAAGTTCCGTACAGTTTTACCATAAACAAACTATAAAATAAATCGAAAGTGTAGGTACTATCGCGGACACTGACGGTAGACCACTTTACAACCGTATTACTAAGGGCATAAGGATGAAAAGTGAATGACCGCCAAAAACGCGGTTGTAACTTAGCAAATACTTATAATTAACGTTTAATGATCTACTAACTGCAGTCATTTAGTAACCCATTGAAATTGGATTAACCATTAAATTAGTTCATTATAACGTTAATTGATGTTTGTATGTAATTACATATGTGTTCGTACGGTGGCGGTGCTACAATTAGTGGGTGTCCCGCGGTTCGATGTTTGAAGACAAATGGGGGCTTTCTATTACTGAGTTGTAAGTTAGTAAGCGTTGCCGCCCGGATACATGGGCTTTGTTTTGTACACGTGGGTAGACAATTGGTTTGGTAACTGTTTTATTAGTTAATAGCTTAATTAGATGTGACACGTGTCGGTGCGATGTTAGTCATGCAACCTAAGTTTATTGAGATAGAAATATTAGTTTTACTTTTTTGTGTATGGATTGGGTGGTGTTTTTTTTTCAGCTGAAAAAGTAGTTGTATATATTCATTGTTGGATAGAAGCTTTTTAGTTTGTTTAAGTAACTTATAACTTTGAACTCTGCCTGTTTATCTGCCTACTATGTTATAGTAGGTTGTGCATTGTTAAATACTCTCGTTACTCATAACCTCTGCTGAATGAAAATAGAACGAATTTGAAGAGTTCTAGCCTACGTGAAATTTACAAAAAACAATGTGTGAATATATTAAATATTTTACAGCCTCAGTAATTTCTATAATGCAGCATAACTTTCCGCTTACATAACATCCGTAGTTTTAACCCACATTTTTAACAATAAAACGTAACCTATATGCAAATAAGTTGTAGAACTTTAGTCATCGATTGTACCGTAAATGGTCGTAATAGGTAACTATGGTGACTATGGTTTGTGAAAGTCACTTTGACTTAATGATTTTCGACTGATTGTTTTCGTGATTACTAACTAGATTGATTGGCTATGTTCTTATTAGGCTGGCTGTTGTTGTTTTAAACAGTGGGTATTTTTTTATTCTGTGTGTCTTAGATCTGCGGGCGAATGGGTGACTGATCTTTACATACCAAGGCCCCTCTGTGCCATCATTCACAGTCGTTACGGGTTTTCAAAAGCCCGAAAGTTGGACAACCAGTCTTATTAAGGGGTATCGTGTTATCTAGTAACTGGATAGTGGAAGACGGATAGACAGTCGCTCCATGTATCTTTACATACCGAGACCCGTGCTCCGAACTCAAACAGAGCATTTCAAATTGTACATGGAATTGAAGACAGAAATAACACTAAAACAAAAACGAATCTTAACAATTAGGTCAGACCTGTTTTTTGGCGCGAACATTAAAATGCACTCTGACAGGTAACTCATGGTCATAATGATCATGATTTCTAATGAACCGCTGCACTACAAACGATTAATAGTAACCAACTTACCTTGGTACGCCGCAAAAAAGGGACTAATAAAATACTTGATTTGATGTCATTTTGGAACGAAGTTCCTTATCGCGCGTTGCGAAGGGGGCTAGACGGAAAAAGTTAAGACCAAAAGTTGGAACGACACTTTTTGCTATAGTTGTAAGCAGTGCGGCGTGCGCAAGTTTCTCTGTCTGTCTCTCTCTCTCTCTCTTATAGAAAGCAAGCCAGTTATACTTCGTTCCATCCGGGTGTCCCTTGACACCTCTCAAGTTTTTTATTCTTTGTCTTGACAAGCAGCGCCAAGACCCGACCGGAATTTCAAGGCATCACATCCTGTAGCATGTAAAAAGACCCATCACATAGCCGTCGTCTACGCATTTTGTATATCAAACTAAGTAACATCATTGCACAAAAATGGTTTCTGGGAAACGACTTTTATTTTTTGTGTGAAAAATCGTAGTTTACGGTAACGCACGCAAAATATTGGTACAAGAGTTGTGGGGATATTTAAAGTTAAGTTGTAATATTTAAAACTTGTATTCGTGACAATTTTTTTTTTAAGTTGGAAGTTTGACCTTCAATATCTCCGTAACCATAAGGTTCCCAGGTATGGTCCAGTACAAAAAAATAATTCAATGACAGGAAAAACAACTGACTGTCAGATTCGTTAAGCGTCTTTTTACACCCGTCATTCATAATTAAAACAGTTTCGCTCACTAGTTCCGGGATGACAAGTGACAAAGTTTTTTGTTCCGATTTTAATTTTAATTACGCAATGTTTTTATAAGTGAATTTATTTTTACTGCTGTAAACTCTAATAACAAATTGTAATTGCGTATTCCTTTTTTGCGTAATACCGGAGTTCTTGCGTAATTTGAGATTTTGAAAAAGAGTTGTGATCAAAGCTTTAATTTTTAATTAAAATTTAATTTCTGAAATTAATTCTAGCACACGTGAACTGTGTTTGCGACTTAGTGACTAGGAAGTCTGAGCTTATATGTGCTAATCGGATTACCGTTGCTCGATTAGTATGCGAGGGCACGATGTCAATATGATTTTATAAATTGCTAATTTGCATCATTAACACAGTGTCTTGATTAGCATGACGAGTTGAAAGTAATAATTATGCTTAATTACTATATGTAGAGACATCCTATTTAAATAAAAATACGGATGAACTTATTATTAAAAATTAACGTTCAAATCTCTAATGCTTTGCTGCTATCTTTGGTTCACCAACTGATTGAGATAGATAATATTATCTAAATTGTTATTTTTAAATAACCTACGGCGCATAAGGGACATCGACACGCAATCTGCTATAGTACTTACCTGATTTTAGACTCACGCAGAGTTTACATTTTTCGCCGGTAATTAAAAAATATCGGCTTTTTTCATACAAAAGTGCAATATCTGCAGTCTTACATCGTCAGATTCAGAATGTATGGAACCGGAGCTGATATTTTGTAAAATAACTGACGAACGGAAACCCTGAATATTCGATAAAATTTTGGTAGGTTACAAAAATACATATATCGATCACACCACTGCACTATATGTCACTCAACTGTGACCACGGAGTTGCAAGCAAAGAAAAAGAGTTCTAAAACCATTCCTTTTTTCAAAAATCAAGTTTTAATAACGTGTAGCAACTCTAATTTCAAAATTTTAGTCTACCGAGACTAAAATTTTGAAATTAGAGTTGCTTGCGTTCGGATTAGAAGCAGAGCGAGTCATTGCATTCCTTTCTATGAGGAATATTGTTTTTTTTTTTTTACTTTTTTGGGCCATCGTCGGCCAGGATTCGTCTTGGTGTACAAGTGTTTCTGAAGGTGCGTTGATTGCGTTATCGATACAGGATGTTTCTAGCTGACCAGTATTATGTTTCTGTTCACCTATGACCTTTTTGTAGCTGAGAGGAATTTGTCTATTAAGATGAACGATATCGTTAAATTTTTCATGGTAGTATTACGGGGTACGCTTGATTTTGTGTAGTGTTCGCAAGCACTGCTGCTCGAGGAGAAAAACTCGGCTTTAGACAAAAACTTGAGTAGGTTTTCTACGTTTTGAATTTATAGCGCTATAAGCTTCGTTTGGCATGTGGCGAAATTAGGAACTAACGCCGCCATCTTCTTTTGTCAATACAATCTTTGAGACAACAACGCCCCCTTGTCAACGTCATTCAAACTCTAGAAAGATCCTTTCATTCCATTCTTCATCATTCCTTTCATTCTTCATTCCTTTCTTTCCTTTCATGTTATACCCTATCCATTCGGTAAACCGTTTTTTGACAGATGGAAGTAGTGATTTTAGCAATACACAATACATTGATTGATACACGTACGGTATTATAATGTATGTAAGAAAGCCATAAATAAGATAAATTCTTACGTAATTTGGAATAAGTACGTTCTAAGACAGCTGTCAAAAAACGGTTAACCTAATGGACAGGGTATAGTCTTGTCCTTTTCGACATTATACAGTTCTTATAACCCATAAACCTAATCTTAACTACTAGTTACTAAATTGTTATAATAAAGTTTCCCGTTAAAGCTATAAATTATCAATTAGACATTCTGGCCGTAATGTTGGTCCTGTACCTTATCTAGATGAGCATCTTAATCGATTGGCCGTATTCGTCGGTACACTCGGCTTGGAAGAAAGTTTAGTTACTAGTGTTTTGTTCTGCACGAGGGATTTTGTGTACCTAGATTATTTTCTAATGTTATATAGGCACTTTTGTTTTTGCTGTGTTTAGAAAACATATTTTTCGAACGAACAATCGCAATCATGCAATAGGAATTGTTTAGAAGATATTTCTGTTTTAGTTTTGAAGTGTCATTTGCATTACAGCTTGTCTGTGCCGTAATTATTCGACAACTTCTATCAATGCAACAAAATTGACTGCTACAAAAATAAACCATTTATAGGCACTTTTGAATTGTCAAAGGAGTCGGTAATTCAGAAAGATGAAGCAAGTTGCCAATTCCAAATCATAGTAGGATCCCATGGAGAAGAACGAGCAAGAAACTCCATGGACACTTACTACTACTTTAAATTATATTAATTACATCATTAATGTTGAATTTATGAACGATGTAAGTAGACGTGCACGTTAAAAGCATAACATCACTTTCCTTTAAATAAGTTTATCCTAGCTTCTAAAAGATTTCGCACTACCAGCTAGATAATAATCAACCGCACATTTTCCACATTCCAAAACCTAGTGACAAAGCAAGCCCTTTTATCTATCCAACTTTTATCATAATGCCCAAACTAGTACCTCCTGTATAAGGCCTTACATCCTGGCTCGAGGTATCCTTTGATCTGTTAGATAATTACACCATTGTGATACGATCCGCTGCGCCGGAGTTTGGTTCGAGTAGTCCCCATTATCGACCGGGAAGGTGGAGAACATTCTTGATTATATCTGGTGTTTTATGATGGTTCAACACGAAGGAGTTGGTGTCGGAAGTTTTATGGAGTTGGACAATCTTTTGTTACGATGCTTTGTCTGGGTTGTTGACAATCTATTGATTTTTTTATTGAAATGTTAGGTTGATGGTCCATTAACGTTATCTACTAATTAGGTCTTAAGTGTCGTGTTCTTTTCGACATTTTTGCGAAAAGGTCTCGACACGGTTGATAATATCTGTAAATGCTAAATGAAATATTGAGATTCACATCTAATAAATCTCCGTTGAACGTTTCATCTTCATCAGCTCTACCCTACACAGATGCTTCCACCACAGTAAATTGTATGCGTCTATTTATCCGTAGAACATTAGATATTCAGGCTCTTAAAAATAGGGGACGAAGGAATATCTTTGGCACACCTCGCATCACTTACACCAAAGAATGAATCCTTTTCTCGATGCAAATATTGAACTTTACCAAAACCTTTGTAAATATAAATCCTCTACGCATATTCCACAATGCAAGTAACGTATTATTCCTACGTAAAACAAATAACTCTCCAGACATAACTCGGCCGTGTGGTCGCCGTCCTATCGTTGCTGCTTGCTGCGCGCGCGTCGCTTTTTATTTGCTCTGTCCTTTTAGGGAACCCATTCAACGAGAACTGGATTTAAGAATGAATTGCTTTTCGTTGTTACGGTAACAGATATTTTTTTGTTTGGATTTTTGTTGATTATTTTTAGATTTTGAAAAAAAAGTGTGATCAGCTTTTCATGTTATTGATTTGAAGGAGTCAGTGCTTAAAGGCGAAAGATTTTTGACAAAAGAAAAAGGTTTTGCCCAACTTTTCAATGTAGGTTACAATGTGCAACATATTATACTATATACTAGCTTCAGCCCGCGGCTTCGCCGGCGTAGCCTATGTCCTTCCCCAGCCAAATTTCATCAAAATCGATCCTGCCGTTTCAAAGATTAGCCGGCGCAAACAAACAGACAGACAAAAAAAATGTCATTTTGTTATGAGTACCAAAAAATGACATTTTGTTATGAGTACCGTGTATACTTGCATATACATTTAGTAAAAAGCTGGTATTTTGACATTACATAGATAGAATGATAGTGAAAGAAACTTCACAAATGTTTTTTTTTTTAAGTACGGACTGAAATCTCGGCTGCCATTTATCATTCATGGTTTTTTGACAGATTACCATCAGTTTCAACATCCTTATTTGCTGATGTCAACAGTTGACCCAAATTATGCCATATTTTTAGATCCATATCGTTCATTTCAGAGTTTATTTTGTCGTATGAGCAAGCGATGAGAAACACATTGCAATACGCTTTCTATCATCGAAGAGATCTGCGTATTTTGTTAGAAAAATAGCAGTAGAACTTTTTCTGAATATAAATACAAAATAAATAAATACCAGAATAAATACAAAAACACCACATAAGCAAAAAAAAAATGTTTTATTTTCTGCTACAACACAAAAAAAACTAGCTTCTTCTATGAAACAACAAAAACCTAGTAAATGAATAAATAAATATCATAGTCTTCTTGTTAGAGGAATGCAATTTCAACTTATCATATTATAGTTTGTACTAGATTTCTATTAATTCTATTACCTATCTCACTCAACATACCGCTACCTCAAATCATTGATATCTTAATCTATTCAATTTACTTCAAAATAATTACCGTTAGTATTCTCTTGTTATAATTTAGGCGATTTTCACTTTATATCGATAAGCGTTATATTACATCCCTTTCTCCTGTCAGTACAACACCATTGTTGGAGCGTTTTTGCCAAAACTTATATCGAATAACAAGTTCCTCATTAGCTTATCTATGGTATTGGATGAAAGTAACACCGTAACACTATGGTGATCTGATAACCTTTTAGATAAGCAGTCTGTAAGTTAGGAGCTAAAGCGTTAGCCATTTGTTCGTGTATCTGTCTAAAAAGCATTCAAAATCAATGAATGAACAATCTAGCTTCATCTTTTTGACTGACCGACCCTTGAAAATTCAAAAGTACCTGTTATTGGTTTAGTTGAAATAAATAGTTTGAGTTTTTGAGTTTGAGTTCTATAACTATAGACCCAAACTACTTATGCGCTTTCCGATTAATTCTGAAAAATCAGGTAAAGTAAGAAGGTATCGAAAGGATGGGCACTTCCCTAATTTAGGTATTTTTTCATTTAATTTTTTTTTACCTCATCATCATCTGCCTAGAATGATATTTCCCAACCAGTTGGGGTCTATTTCCAATTTAACCAGATGCAGCTAAATATCAGTATTCGACATGGAGTGACTGACATTTCGTTACCAGAAAAGTGAATAATGTCCACCAAAGAATAACCGTAGACCGATTGTTGCAAGCTTACGATTAATTTTTTATTTTTAAGCACAAGCACATCTTGGGTTATGAATGTTATGATTCGTAACCTTTGATCCAAAACCAACAAAGAGTAAAAAATAGTACTCCTCACTTTCCTCTTCATAACATGAACCACAAAGTAACACCAGAGGCCAGGCTTAACAAAACACTCTTTACAAAATCACCGTCCATTGTCTGAGCCCATGAGAACCCCTTTTTTTTGGGTGGGAAATCATCAAATGACTTCTCCCGCTCTGGGCTGAGCGGAAGGGCGTGTCAGACTTTTACTGACTAAAACCCACCCGTGTTCCTTCAGTTGCCTGTGCCAGGGGCCACGGTATCTCTTTCGAACAACCCGCGGCCCTAGCAGGCCCTTGAGAACCGTTGATCACCAACTAGGGTTGCCAACCCTACTATATTAAAGGCCTAAATACTATCATCATCTGCCTAACCTTTTCTAAACTATGCTAGGGTTGGCTTCCAGTCTAACCGGATGCAGCTGAATACCAGTATTTTACATGGAGCGACTGCCTATCTGACCTCCACAACCCAGTTCCTGGGTAACACGATACCAATTGGTAAGACTGGTTGTCAACACTTGGCTTCTGACGACCCGTAACGGCTGTCTAAGATCCACGAATGACAGCCGGGCCGGGCCGGGCCGGGCCGGGCTTAACGTGCTATCCGAGGCACGGAGGGGTCTCGATATGTGAAGATAGTCACCCATCCATGGACCAACCGCGGCAAGCGTAGCTTAACCTGATCGATACACCAGTGCGGCTGTTATTACTTAGCCACAAGCCTAAATACTATATTTCTATGAAAAAAATGTAACAGGCGAAATTACTACATATTACAAAATGGAAACCGCTATAGGGCCGCGCGAGATGGCCGCTATAGGGCCAGTATTAATCTCGATGGTATTTTGTAACCTTAATTTAGAGTGTAATAAGGAAAGATTAGTTTAGAAACGTTTAAAAAACCAGCGCTGGGACTGTCTCGTATAGGGTCTTAGCAATATGCTGAGCGATGGCCGTTTTGCGTGGATGTGACGCATGTTTTCCCCAACTTGTTATATTTTTTCTGTTTGTGTTCTTTTTATGCATCATGTTTACCGCAAATAAACGTATTTTCTTTCTTTGCTTCTAAAAACAAGAAAACCAGTTAATACACGCTCAAAGTAACAAAAATGCATATAAGAAATCAAATATTTTTCAAACATCCATACTGTATTTTTTTTCGCCATCTACTATAATTATTATTCTTACCAGCAATGGCTTGGAAAATACTATACTTGATATAAAAAACTTGGCAACCCTATCACCATCATGACGTAACAAAACTCTTAACACCGACATTTTACATCTAAGTAAACATAACATATTATAATTAAGTGTAATTGTACTTGATAGCTCACTTAGATAGAAGAAACAAAATTAAACAAAGCATTGTAATAATGATAGATGTGGTTTGGATGTTTATCTAATGATGATCATCCGTGTGAAGAAAGTAGCTAGATTGTGCGGCGGGTTTTTCCTCAGGAGTCAAAAGATGTTTAAATGAGATTTACAGGAAGCCTCTTCTAATTCCTTGGACTAATGACTACACAGCATGTATCAGAAAGATGTGGTGAAATTTAAGGGTGTTATACGGGCCATCAAACTGAACCACTGTTTCTATAGGTTCAACATCGTAATCGAGAAAAAATTATCAGCTGTCCTATTCAAAACTTCAATGCCCCTCGCCCCTGTGCCAGCCTCATCCAGGTTCTGCCCGTGATGGTAACAATGACGCGATGCAAACTTCAATAGTTCGACCCAAATGGTTGGGGAGGACTGATTATTTTTCTGGATTTTCAACTACAGAGCAAATGCCGTCCCTCCTCTCCTGTCTTTACTTATTCCAATTTATTTGGGATCAGTGCAGTGTCATCTTGGAGTTCACTTCCTTCCTAGCTAAATCGTCATCTTTTTCTGTATCAACGTCTTCGTCATAACTGTTTATAAATTCACTAATAATTTCAGGCTTTTACATGTAAACATGATGGTAAATAAATGTGAATGTCATTTTTCCAAAAATACCCTGGTAATTAATGAAGCTACTGACCTTTAAGAAAGAGAATCCACCTGCCTCAGGCATTCATTACATCAATAGAATTTACGAGTATGTATTTCAATCTCATTCACTGTGTTCCGTCAAGTAACAATGATTGATTCTATCATTACCACCTTAATTTCATTCCGAACTACACACCTCATAACGTATGCTTGCTCAATGAATAAAAAAAGCCTGCCTATTTCGGACTTTCATTGACCAAATAATTTCCTATACAGTTATTAAAATTAATGTACATTTCAATCTATGCTTTAATTACTTAAGGGAAAGTAATACCCTCCAGAGTTTGTTTTTTTTCCACATTGTTTAAAAGAATTAGAATATGTTTCGCACGGAGCGATCGTGATAACTTATTTACTTTCGTTTCGTTTAAATTAAATAACTCATTCATCTTTAATCTGTCAGAACCCATCTTTACTTTTACCCGCTTGTTAATCATATAACCATTAGAAATTTCGTGTAACGTTGATTACTTGAAAGTGTGTGCAAAGTTTATAGTCATGTGGTCCCAGGCTGGGAATGGACCACCCAGTGTGAAACGACAATGGAGCTTCTGTATCTGCGGAAGTTATACATAGTTATACGTATAATAGCATAGGCGACTGGAGAACACCACTGTTCTTTCAGCAAAGTGAGTTTGTGACGATATCATTAGCTAAAAGAGATTTAGAAATGTTCCTATAATGCTCTGTTCAATCTAGTCCGGTGTTTCAAACGCTTCAGAGAAAACTTTCTGGGATTATAAAACATAAGTTCCTTTTGTTTTGTGGGTAACAGACACAGTCGAAATCGAATCAAACGTTAAACTTTATATATAGAAAGAAAGAAAAAAGTTTATTTGGACACAGTTCGTGAAACACAAAATACAAAAATAATAAAATAAAAGTATAGCTGCTTCTTCTATAAAAACAATATATTGTATTTACGTTTTTCTATTTCCATTGATGCAGCAAATTTGATCATTAGCGTCATCTGGATCTATTTTAGCATCTTGCGTCATGTTTCGAAGTTGAATTTATTAGACTCATTGGATCATCAACAACTTGATTTCTAGTTTTTCTTAGGTCAAAACAGGTCAGACGTCAAACGTCACTTACTATTATTAATCCATGGTTGGATGCTGCTCATCTTCCTGATGCAATCTTTCTTCAGATGTCGAAGTGCATCTAATTAGATGACCTATCACGTGCTTGTATTATGTTAGCTTTAACCATTTCCCTTTCCTGACCTTTGGGGGTAATGAGCAAACTCTTTTCTTTAGATCTGACATCTGTTGGGGAAGAATGTTGAAACTTTGAAAGCAAGAACAATGCTATCTCTAGATTGTCTAGACTTAGGTTAGGTTGTAAGGGTCAAGATAGTTATTATATCTTATCATTCCTTCGGTAGGGTAAGATAACCTGTCGTAATAGCTTTGTTTAGTTTGACTTTTTACTATCTTCCCACATTTGAAAGTCCCTCTTCTTTAATTGTTTTGCTGTCCCCAAGATTTGTTGTTATTTCTGGATTTCTTAGGATTCTGATATTAACTGAGAAAACACGTAGGAGTGTGGATTCTATCGAAACCTTACGCATAACTGCTCGACGAACATGCAATACATCAAATGAGATCAAGATGTGCTTCTTATTAAATTGGTTTTCACTTATAGACTTCTAAGACGGTCACTGATCGAAATTCTATTTACTCGGAATATCAACCAACTACCAATCATTTTCCATCCTATCATTACTTTAACTAGATCTTTCTCTATCATCTAGGACGCTAAACAATATACTGGCTGTCGATGCAAACACGGTAAATTCAACAAAATTAATATTCGCAGTACATGAGACAGCTCAGGGTATTATCTTAGAGTCATAAATTTAAGCTATAATGCGTTTACCGTTAGAACAGTAGACGGATCAAATTGGTGTACATTGTGGAGGTCAGTTTGACCCATAGCATGCGGTTTATAGGTTAGCAGTAGAAAGTAAACGCCTGTTTACTTACAGTATTGGAAAAAGTTTTCGACAATATTTTTTTCACCAACGGTTTGTTTTGGTATATCGTCAATAAAGTTGTTAAGTGGTTGTATATAAATAAGTGTTGGTTCTGTTTTGCTTTTATTTGCGTTCTTCTAGCGGACATCCGGTGATTAATTGGTATTCAAATATTTAATATAACCAAGGCTATTAGGTAAGGCTTCTGTTCGAGGTTCAAGTTCATTGTCACCGTTTGTATCACTAACTTAGCTGTTGTGCAACCACTTATTTCCATGTTTAGTATGGTGGTGGCGACGATTACAGTCTATGGTGTTATATGGGAGTGCTTAACACGATTCCCATGGAAAAAAAACTAACCAGAGGGCCTACCTAAGGTGGTATATCAGCGATATGGAAAAGTCCAAAATGTATGGGACTGACAAGAGCGGCCGAAAAGCTTATGTCAATCCCGTTGAAAGTCGTTGTAGAAATACATCGCTATGAAAGATTATCACCTGTCTACTATATCATGCGCCCCAGTATAACGTTCCTTACTTGGTATCCCATCCTTCTTTATATGAGCAAAATATTGTTAGCGGTCCTAGAAATCGCCAAGATTTTTAGGAACTTTTCCTCAGTTTGTTAAGACTCAAAACTCAGCAGCTTTTCCTCCTTCTATATAGGGAACTGACCAGCAACCCCAAAACTGTTCACAACACACCATTTTAGAACAACAGCTAACTAGCCTTCGGGCGCGTGTCGCAGCGATTTGTCGTGTAAATCCGCAAATTGGTGTGAAACTGTCAAAGAAAATTGCGACTTTCCAATCGTGCTGTGTTGGGCGCCCTTGGTGACGTACAGTGGAAACAATCGATCGTTTGGAGAAAGTATTTAGGCTATGTTATGTGATAAGGGCTCGGCTTGAGACATGGTCTTTTTTCGTGTACACAGTTGTTTATATTGAGCATTACCGGTATACAGTTTCGTGTTTTCACTTTCGTTTTTGAGTCTGTCTGTTTGCTTAGTATGTTATGCTGATTCTGTATGGGTTAGTTAATATTAAGGAGTTTGTTTTGAAAGTCTTGTGGACTAGTAAACTTGAAAATGCTTTCTTGAGGTATGAGAAAGTTATTGCTCACTTTACGTGGGGGCGTTTCCCGAAAACTGGATTCTGCATTAACCGTTTAAACAGTATTTTGTAGTATGACTACAAACAAATAGGAAGAATGCATAATTTTGGTCATAATGTCAGTGAATGACGCACTGTTTAGAAAAACACTTTAGGTAATGCATCTTAACTGGAAGCCGCTCCCAGCGGGGTAATTGCGAAACACACCATCAGTATTTACCAAAAACAATTTTTCATTTAACTGTACTTCTAGTATATTGCGAATCAGGTATTCAGAGACTAAGGTATTTTGAGAATCTGGTATTTTGAGAATCTGGTATTCTGCGATCGAGCCGAAGCAATGGGTTTCATTTGACAGTTCAACTAAATTCATTGCGTTATTTACGTTGATGAACAGATTCATTTTTCGAACATATGCAGCAATGGATTATCAATATACTTCAAAATTATTCAGATTGAGGTTGACAGTGTGTTACGCATTCAGGGTGCTGGTCCTCTGATGAGGATCAATTAGTCAAAAATATATTGGCTAAATTATTAGGTGAGTCCATAAATCACTCAATCTACAGAATTGCCAACATAAATAATAACAGTTATTAAACCAATTTCACGGCTAAACCCATTAACATAAACAGACATGGTAGCACTGATTGTCTGCAGTGCGTAAATTAATAAAATCTTTCATAACATACGAGTTTTAAGTAAATTACCTTCCGTATTGCTGATTATGTAAGAAGCTCATCGGAAATTGCAAATTGGATGCGTATGCGTAACTCTACGGCCCTAGATGGTGTTGGGGATTAACTTTGTTTCTGCGTGCGATGTAACTTGATGCTTTTTGTGATTTTGCCAAATGTGGAGCGAGAAAAGGCATTTGGTTGGCAGTAAGAGGACTTTTTTTGAGTTGGATGTGTAAATTACAGTCAGGAATTTGAGATAATTTTCAGGTTATGGGAACAACATACTGAATGTTGACTTGAAACTTAACAAAAATCAAATTCCAATGCAATCAAACACTTATTTGGTCCTTTTTTCTTGTTACAAATGGTCACTCAAAACTCAACTTAGTATACATTTCACTAAAGTAGATAACTGATTAAGTGGCGATGGAATGTTATTTGTTGAGATTATGAACACTGCTTTGGTAGCCAGATATGTAAAAATGAGTGAATGTTGGATTTGAATATGAAAGCCTCGGTTCAGGCTGCGAAGAAGCTCTTGGAGAAATTGATCATCATCTATGGCAGCGTTTTTCCACCCGCTCCTGTGTGTAGCCCCCCTTCCTTTTGTGTCACTCTTCCCTGGTATGTACTCACATGAATGTTTGTGAATAGCTATACTGGTTGAGACTCCTCAACCAGCATAGCCATTCACAAACATTCGGCCAGCTGGCGTGTCGAAAATAAGTATTCACAGGTATTTCAGGTATTTGCTGTTGGGAGGCTTGTCGGAAGAATAGCCATCAACTACTTGATTTACACAAAAACAAAATCGGGTTTTGGATTGCCCGTGGCTAAATAATAACAGCCGCACATGTCGATCGGTCAGGTTAAGCTACGCTTGCCGCGGTTGGTCTGTGGATGGGTGACCATCTTTACATACCGAGACCCCTCCGTGCCTCGGAAAGCACGTTAAGCCGTTGGTCCCGGCTGTCATTCGTGGATCTTTGACAGTCGTTACGGGTAGTCAGAAGCCCGAAAGTCTGAGACCCAGTCTTACCAAGGGGTATCGTATTACCCAGTAATTGGGTTGTGGAGGTCAGATAGGCAGTCGCTCCATGTAAAATACTGGTATTCAGCTGCATCCGGTTAGACTGGAAGCCGACCCCAACATAGTTGGGAAAAGGCTAGGCAGATGGATGGATTTGTGAACAGCATGTAGAACACTCCTTTTTTTGGGAATGGCATCATCTAGGTAGTTCAACCCAGGAGGTGGTCATCTGCTCAACCGGACTTGCCGGAAGACCCCTTCGATCACACTGATTGATGTTCGATTCGGCACGAAAGCGTATCGAATGGTTGTAAATAGCTATGTTGGTCTTAATAAAAAATTTAATAGTCTTAAAAAGCTATGACGTACTTATCCCTTTCATCGGAGGGATCAAGGGTCAGTATATTTAGTGAGGCGATTATAGCATTCACAGGAACTCTAGTGTAATAGTTGGCTGTTGATAATATTACCAAGCAACGAGGAAAGGTTTCTACGGAAAGTTAGTTTAATTCCTTCTTCAGCGGATGCATTCAGTCATCATTGACGGGTTTCCTCAATTTGCTGGTATAATCTTAATTATTCTTAATCGAACAATCTTCAATTCACATAAGTGCCGATCTTTTTAGTTTCTATGCTTATTAGCAATGCGGAACCTGTTTTTTAGTGTTGATCAATCGAAACCCGTTGTACGTGTCTCTTGCAAAGATTTTATTAAATGTGCATTTTTACACAGCAAAGCTGTTACCGTATTACGTAGGTATTACCCAGTAGCTGGGTTGTGGAGGTCAGATAGGCAGTTGCTCCATGTAAAATACTGGTATTCAGCTGCATGCGGTTAGACTGGAAGCCGACCTCAACATAGTTAGGAAAAGGCAAGCAGATGATCATGATGATGATGACACAGCAATGCTGTTATTTAGCCCAACATTGTTGTAAAATTGTTGTTATAGCGACAGACTTAGATAAGATGGTGGTAGCTAGCCAAGCGGACTTAACCAAGTCCTGCCACCGACCAAACCGAGCAAACATTTTTGCCTCCGCTGGCAATTGAACCCGGACCACTGGGTCTGAGACAGGTGCTCTTACCAACTAGACCACAGAGACAGTTAGTTCTCATGAGAAATTCTGTCATTCTCGTAACTGCAGTTTGTAGTTCCCAATTGAAACATGTTCCGTACTGACTGGTACTTACTGATCATATCTGCTTCCTTTGTAAAACATATCGAATCTTGACGTGTCCGGTGAAAGCCTACATTATTAATGGAACTTTTAATTTAAATGTCCTTTACGTGTTCCGTTTTGGTGTTTGCATTATAATTTGACGGCACGGTTGGCGCAGTGGTTAAGCGATTGACTGCTGCGCTGCGTGTCGCGGGTTCGATTCCCGCCCGGAACAAATACTTGTATGACCTTCATGTATTTGTTCCGAGTCTGGGTGGTTCCAAGTTTCTATCTATAATATGTATGTATTTACAAAAAAAATAAATGTATATAAGTAGTTTATCAGCCATCTTGTTACCATAACACAAGCATTAGGTTGCTTAGCTTGGGACTAGATGGCGCTGTGTGAAATGTCCAGGGATATTATTATTATTATTATTAATTTTCAAACTTTAGGAGCTGAAAATTACTCTATTGCGCTTTTTTGCCAAAATTTAAAGAGCATAACAATGAAGCTAACCTACATTCACTTCTTCTTCTTATTTGCCAAAAATGTAAACAAATATGAGTTTATGGAAAAATAACTTTAAATCCTACATAATAAAGTTCAGTTTACGCTACAACTTCAAACATTTTTGTAACTTTTTCAATAGTGCTAATCACTCTGAAATCAACCTAATCACCATTAAAATAAAGTTGATAATTGTTTAAATTGAAATAACATAAATTTGAAACATTAGTTTGAATAGACTTTACTACCAACGACCAGTCCCAAGTAAATTAAGACTTGAAACTTTTAAAGGTCCTGCCTGCGGCGGGAGCTGCCTGTGTTTTCAAGTGCTCCCACTTTTAGTGCCTATTTAGTGTAGGTACTGAAAGGACTTTTTTCTAAGTTTATCTTTAGTTACTTTAAGTAATTTTTTCTAATTAAGTTTTTTTTTTATTCCAGGACCGACCGGCAAAGATCAACGCGGCAAAAGAAAACAGAACCGCCAACCAAAATGTGACCACCGAAAGAGTAACCAAAACAACAAGCAACCTTCACACTCATGACTCCCTCAAGATTACATGATCCAACATTTATTTATTGTACTTATTAACTTTAGAAAACGAATCTAGTCGCCATAGCACTATTTAAACGAAGCAATTTTAGACTTTATCACTTAGACAATACGGCTGAAGATCGTATTGAAGTACAAAGATTAAGGAATTGATGAGACAGTACAAACGACTCTGGGGCCCTAATGTTGATTTATCAGTAAATTGATTTAATTAGAAGTTCCCTGAGATAAAACGATCAAGATGTCCACAAGTAAGTAGCTTATGTATATATTTAAACCTATATTTTATTCATAATACTGATATTTATGAGGCTTCGATGCGCCGTGTGTGGCTTATGATAATTCCATTGTAAACAAAATTAAATATTGTAGTTCGTATACAGATTTGTTCGATTCGATCCGTTCGTATATCGGTATTCGGATTAAATATAGTTCACAGCACATAACTTGGGGTATTCCGACTACCTATGCTCTGTCCACGGGGTTAACCGTTTTTTGACAAATCGAACTAGTGAGCAATTATATTTTTTTTGTCAAAACTGATACACATACATTATTATAATTTCTGTAAGAAGTCATACATAATATGATAATTCAATAAGATAAGGCAGTTTATATATTTATTTTATTACGCATTTGGAAGTTAACTTTTACGTAATCTGGAATATGTACACACGGCTACACATCAAGCTATGCAAAACCAGTATTAGCTGACCGTTCATTGTGAGAAAATATCATACAAAGTGAGGCCAAGACAAACTGGTTTTGTATAGCTTGACGTGTAGCCGTGTGTACGTTCTAAGACAGCTGTCAAAAAAAAACGGTTAACCTAATGGACATTGGACATTCTAACATAATATGTAGAATTTACCTATACCCAGGTAAATTCTTCATATTATGTCAGAATGTTCTTCGAAGATTGTCCTGATTAAAATCTTGGAAGGAAGATTCAACTTCAATCACCTTACTAATTATCCAGATCAATATGAATATGCAATGCATAAGTATAGCTATCTCGATTAGAAATGTCCAACCATTCATTTGCTTTTACCATTGCCACAAAAAGATAGCAAGCAATAAGCGATGTTATTCTCAAACACTAAGAAAGGTTTTATAATCATCGTCACCCTTCTGCCCTTATCTCCAAGAAAAAAAACTTGTGAGGTGTCAAGGGACACCCGAATGGAGAGAGAGAGAGAGACAGACAGAGAAACACGCGCACGCCGCACGGCTTACAACTATAGCAAAAAGTGTCGTTCCAACTTTTGGTCTTAATTTTTTCCGTCTAGCCCCCTTTCGCAACGCGCGATAATGAACTTCGTTCCAAAAATAGAAGATTATAATCAAAGAAATGTTTTCATTTCCAGGTTTCGAACACTCTTCAATGAAGAGTAGCTTCTCGTTGTCATCGTTGAGGAGCGCGCCCGCGCCGCCTGGCGGCCGCTGCGACCAACTAGAGCGGCCATACCATAGTCTTACTAAAAAGAGGTACGGTAATATTTATTGGATACTAAAAATAAATTCCTATGCCTTTAAAGAAAAGGAAGGAAGGTTCTTGCAAAACATCTGCCTGCTGACCGCCACATCCCCTGGGTAAAATGGGTTCAGCAGCACTAATGCTTGGTATATTGTCCTACGTAGCGCGTAGGCATTAAGTAGGAAATTAAAAACAAATGTATGGAAGGGTGCATTAATTGTTTACCCCCTTTTAAAAATACAAGAATGCCAATTAATCCAACAAACTGTCTGTAAATTTCTGATACAAAACACAGCAAACTCACAACATGTCCGAGGGCAGGGATCCAGTGACTACCACAACATCATCATCATCATCTGCCTAGCCTTTTCCCAACTATGTTGGGGTCGGCTTCCAGTCTAACCGGATGCAGCTGAATACCAGTATTTTACATGGAGCAACTGCCTATCTGACCTCCACAACACAGTTACTGGGTAATACGATACCCCTTGGTAAGACTGGTTGTCAGACTTTCGGGCTTCTGACTATCACAACATAAAGCTATTTTATAGTCTACTGCGTTCGCGCTGCAGTAAACACAGCTTGTTGAGCATGACCCAACAATAATTAATTACTACAGCTAACTAAGTACACTCGATTTATTTTCTTATTGCCATAAACGTAAACAAGCGGGGTTATTATCATTGAACTTTGTGGTTTAAACAAGTTCACAGTTTGCATTTAATTTAGTTACTTTCACTATGTAGCTGTTTTTAACTACTAGCAAAAGTCCAATTGTGCCGTGTGGTGTATATTTGGGCCTTTTTTTACTAAGAAAGAGCCTCTTCTTTATCAAAATGAGGCTCTTATTTTCTAGTGGGACATTTATAATACCTGTATCTGTATGGTGTTATACGAACACTCAAGCTTAATTCTTGTGGGAATCAGTTTTGCACACGCACATCTTTCATCATCATTCTCAAGCCCTTATCCCGATATTTCTCTGTTAGTCGTCTTCTCAGTAGTCATCCCCTTTCTATACAGTCCATCCATCGATTCTTTGGTCTTCCCCTACTGTTATAGCCACCCACGTTAATTCTTATCTTTATTTATTGTCGCGCAAGTCCTTCGTCCTCTTAAATTATAACAAAACATCCTTCTTATTTAAAACATTAGGTTTAGGAGATCCAGTTTATTGTCTTAGTACCTACGTATAATTTTAACATACAGTCACAGAATTACTAACTAAAATGTTTTAGATAAGAAAACACAAATCTATCTTTCAGAACATTATGGATTTATGGCACCGATTCCCTTGTTCACAAACTAAATTTAAGTTCACTGCATCTTTTTCTTTCTGTTTCGTTAGTTAAGAAAAGGACAGAAGATAAATATTACTTTAGTCCTATCAAATTAAGATACTCCATAGACAGTTTAGACGTGATTAAAAACATGACTACTAAAAATACGTCAATTTACGTCAGACGCTGACTAATTTGACAGGACTAAACTAATATTTATCTTCTGTCCTTTTCTTAATGAAATAGATGCACTTTAGTTTGTGAACAAGGGAATCGGCGCCATTATGTACCTATCCTAACTTAAACATAACTGGCGAAATGTATGTATTATGTATTATTATTTACACGTCAAGCCAACTCTACGGGGAAAAAGGAGTAATGTTATATTTATAATAAGTAACCTTGATTTTCTGCTTTTCCAGGAAGGAGCCATGTCGCGAGGCCTGGCGCCGCAGCTGGGGCTCTGCAGCGAGTGGCGGCAGCGCCGGCGACGACCTGTGGCCCTTGCTGCAACACCACTACGACTATATCATGGACAACCAGATCATCGATAGTTGCAAGGTAACTGAACACAGCTGTTTCTATGTTACTTTTGTAAGAACTCGGTCAAGTCAATGAGGAAATCTGTACCATTATACTCCAATAGGCGCTCGTGGCTAAGTAATAACAGTTACACGGGTCGGTCGATCAGTTTAAGCTACGCTTGCCACGGTAGGGTCGTGGATGGGTGACCATCTTTACATACCGACACCCCTCCGTGCTTCGGAAAGCACGTAAAGCTGTTAGTTCCGGTTGTCATTCGTGGATCTTTGACAGTCGTTACGGGTCATCAGAAGCCCGAAAGTCCGACAACCAGTACTACCAAGGGGTATCTTGTTACCCAGTCACAGGGTGGTGGAGGTCAGATAAACAGTCGCTCCACGTAAAATACAGACTGGTATTCAGCTGCATCCGATTAGACTGGAAACGACCCCAAAAATAGTTGGGAGAAGGCTAGGCAGATACAGGTGATGATGACTCAAATACCCGCTAGTCTAATCTCACGACAAGGGAATTTTCGCTGTGAAATAAACTCCAAAAATCCGGATAAGGCGAGATAATTTTATTATTACTTGATTATTTAACCCAATAAAGAGCTGAGGTTAGCTGTTGGTATAGTAGTTGCTGAGATATTCCCCCCGCCGCTCTGAGTGAATGTCCATTGGGAGCGGCCGGGGGAATATCTCAGCAGTACCCAGCTCTTGTGTTTGTATCAGCACCCTGAATATGACTCTGTGGCGGCATCTACATCGCCACACGCGAACTATGCATCACACTGACATCACGCAATCAGAGTTTACTGCGCAAACTAGCATATAATACTATATCCTGACATCAATCGTGGGGCAGTAGCCCACTAGACAACCCCAGTTTGGTCGGAGGATCCTTCCTTTTCTATGGAGGATGAGTGGACATTAAACCCTGTTTCTCGTACCTCTATACTGGTGACCCCGGACATGGACCTTGGCGCAGCCTTCGAGCAGCTAGTTAGCGGTAATGATATTAACTTAGGAGCTATGAATATATTTTCATGCTGCGGTTAAAATATAAGCGAGTCATCAAGCTAACATAATGGTAGACAACAGATTTGCAGATCAGCGACTTGACGAGTCCTCCCAAAAGGATTTTTTTTACTTTTTTACAGCTAGCTCTGACCCATCTACTTATTTCTTATTTCCAGGAAGCGAATGGTGAGCTCCTCCTCCACAGTTCCTCCCTCCACGGCTGTCCCCGCCTGCTGAACCCGACCTCTGGCTTCAACCGCCAGTGGTCGCTCAGCCAGCTGGTCGCGGAGTTCAACGAACTGTGTCAGTGGCTCACACACGTACAGGAGGAGATTTATTCTAGTCCCGAGAACTTATCCAGCAGGAAATTGAGGATGGTGAGTTTGGATAATACACACATTAAATTAAATTATTTGCTCATAAATAAATACAAGGTCTACAAAAATCCGTTACAAGTTGTAACGGAAAAAACACAAAACTGAAAACCTCTTAAGGGGTCATTGTACTCAACATTACGAAAAACTTTTATTAGGGGAACAAAACAGAAATCGCGAGAAAAATATCTGCTGCTCCATACATTTTTACCTCAACCACATGCGTCATAATTTGTTCCACTTGGCGCAAACCAATGGGCTGTTTTTGACAATTAGATGTCACTCATCTTCTCCTCAAAGTCTTGCTGTTGGGGGAAGATTTTGGCATGAAAAATATTACATGCCAAAATCTTCCTCCTGTTGGCTAATTTCCGTAGTAAAGGTTGGGTAGTTTCTGGAATTTGCCAAAGTAAATTGCTATACGCATGCTCATTTAACCCTTATCAGTCATATCCTTAATTACTCATACACACGAGCGTAGACACATGCTGCTCGTGTAAGGCAGAGGCAACTGCAGTCGCCGCCATGCGTCTACGGCAGCCGTAAGTCATCATCATCGGGCCTCTCCTATTGCACACTATTTAACTCGATTTTCGGCAATTCTCATCCAGCTGCTACCAGCCATCCTGCGAAGGTCGTTGGTCCACCTAGCCTGAGAGCGTCCTATCCTATCTTACCTACGTTTACCGATTCGCGGTCTCCACTCAAGAACACGTCTACCCCAACGGTCATCGGTTCTACAGCTAATATAGCCGGCCCATTGCCACTTCAGCTTGCTTATTCTGTGAGCTATGTCGAAAACTTTGGTTCTGAGCAGGGAGTACGATGCTCAATTATCAATGGCATTCATAGACGTGTCGGCGGGTGCAGTTGCTTCTGCTCTAGACGCATACCGCTCGTGTATATGAGCACTAAGGCAACACTTAGATCATGCAGAGAATTTACCGTTTGTGTTGTTTACAGAGTCGCATGTCGGAGTTGGTGTCAGTAGAACCGCGCCGCGCCAAGTTTATCGAGCAGGCCACCGCTATACTCGAACGTATACCTGAAGCCAGTGCTGAAGTAAGTAGCATACACGATGTGATTCAGTTAGCAAGGTAACGCTAAATGCTGCATAGAAACTGAGGGCTATGACAACCACTGTGTTGGGCACAAGTTACGTACATACTGGAGCTGTAAAGCTGACAGGGCAGCAGAGCGGGCCGAGATATATAAGCGTGTGCGGTATCTCTGAATTCATCACAAATCTGGCCCTTATTTAGGCAACGCTGGGCTGTGAATCATGCGAGAGAATTTAAAAGTAGATAAAGCTCGACATAAACTAACATTTTGCTGCCCCATATTTAACAGTCGTCGGTTGCTGTACGACTTTCAACGTCACGGATCATGAACTTTGAGGTTTAATTTATAATATTTACAAGTTCTTTTTATTGTTTTCTCAGGTGACGTGGCGAATAGAACATTTGAATGTGAAGTGGGAAAGTCTCCGGCAGCTACTTAGTCCTGAGCAGCAGCATCGCGAGGGAGACAGTTCTGACACAGTTGGTTAGTATCCTCCCCCCCCCCACATAAAATCTTGTTTAGCATTAAGCTTGGTAATGGTAGAAAAAAATTGAACTAGAACGGCAGTTTCGTGGGTTACAGTATAATGTTTTTGTTAACTTATTAACAGCGCCATCTATAAGTACGGTATCATACTATAATCAATATAAATAACCTTAGTCTCTGCTAGATGGCGTTGTTATTAAGAAAATTTGTTTTAAATAAAACACAGATGGCGTTTTATCATTTCGATATTTTGGAACTTGTTAATATGGTTGAAAGTAATTTGCGTTTCAACTAAACATAAATATGAATTTTATTACGGTTTAATACCGCCAGCAGTGAGTCAGAATTCGCGAGTGAGTCGTCTTTTTCCTAATCTGGAGTTTGTCAGATTCATGATACAGACGTACGTATGTTTAAACTGCTAACCTAAGTAAGTACATACCATACTAGCTTACATTCTTGTTCTTGTCCATTAGACACCGCTCACGAGTTAAGATGCCTCCGTCGTTGGCTGCACTGCATGGAGGGTCGACTGCCACCGCCGTCGTTAGCAGCAGCAAGAGGAGCTCCCTACCACGAGCTACTAAGGAAACTCAGTGAACATAAGGTAAGAATAGTTTTAATCAATATTGTTTGATAGATACCATTGTGAATAAGTTACTTGATAGTTGTAAAGCTTCTAGTGGGAAAGGTTCAATGATTGTCCGTACCACTTAGTGGTAAAAGCCGCTCGTGTATTTGAGCATTGTCGGCGGCGGGCGCTGACACTCGTCAACGGCTGCAGTAGCCGATGCCGTTGACGCGTGTCGCTCGTGGTTATGCACCGGAGTGGAACTACCTGCCTGAGTTTTCCTGGTAGCAGTGAGCTATAGTTACCACGTAGGCCATTATTTACAATTTAACACCTTACCTTACAAACTTTATTATACTGTTACTTACTACCACGTACCCAGGTTACCTAAACCTTTTCAAGTTTCGAGTGAATAAGTAAGTACTAAAAACGTTAAAAATACCTACTTCAAGCCATCATTTAGCAAAAAACTACGAAGACATTCCACTTCACCCGTCGTCGTTAAGATTCTTCTATGCCAACTTACGTAGCATACGGAAAACTGGCAAACTAGATGAGATTAAATGCATATTAAAATCAATTCCACGGACCGTTCATTTATTAATATTTACCGAGACTTGGATTACGTCAGAAAACGACGCAAAATTATACCAATTACCAAACTACAGCCATGTCTACAACTACAGGCAAAATCGCAAAGGCGGTGGCGTTTCCATATACGTGCACAACAGTATAAAGTACGAACCAACAGAAGACTTATGTGAACATGAAAACCACTACTTATGGATATACATAGAGAAGTTGTCGCTGAACGTAGGAGTAATATACAAACCTGGTGAGTCAAATATAAATAGCTTCTTAGAAACGTACACCTCGCAATTAGAACAACGAAGAAGAACAATAGTGTTTGGCGACTTCAATATTGACCTCCTGAACAAGGACAATCAAGGCACAAAATACCTAAATGAAATAAAAGAAACTGGTTACGAAATATTAAATAATATAAATAGACTATACAGCACACGTGAAACTCATACAACAAACACTATACTGGACCATATATGTACAAATATAAGCAACCATTCATTCAGCATGTCTATAGTGGAATCGAGTCTATCAGATCACAAACAAATATTTCTGGAAATAGGCAGACTGGAGCTGCAAATAAACAAGAAAAAACATTACAAAGCACTGGATTACACAAAGTTATATAACTGCGCTCTAACAGCTACCTACAGCAATGAAGATAATGACTATAATTTACTGGAGAGATTTATTTCGGAACAAGTCAATAAGAGTAAAATAGACAAAACAAAAATATTAAACCTACCACAAAAAGACTGGATAAACCGAGATATTATCGATTCAATAAACTCACGAAACATACTATGGCAACAAACAAAATCACATCCAAAAAACGAAGACCTAATGAAAAACTTCAACGAAGAACAACAAAGAGTAATAAACCTAATCAAGACACAAAAGAAGAAATACTACCTTAACTTATTTAAAATTAATTACAATCAACCGAAGAAAATGTGGGACCTTATAAATAATTTGGCGTTAAATAAAATTAAGGACAACAGCCATGCCCCCCCTAAACTAATGTCGAACTCAGGCCTGATTACAGAAGGTAATGACATATGTGATTTATTTAACACATTCTTTTCATCAATAGGCGCAGACCTAGCTAACAAAATACCCATCACATACCATATAAACACCGGTAATATTTTTATGTACGATGATAATTACACACATAACATAACACTAAACGAGCTTCCCCCCTGTAGTACAGATGAGATATCTAGAATTGTTGATGACCTGGACAGCAACACAAGCACAGGCCTAGATGGCATCAGCACTAAAGCGATAAAATGTTTAAAACTTATCATAATTGGGAGATTAACTGACTGTATAAACATGTGCTTATCACAAGGTATTTTTCCCGACACGCTTAAGATTGCTAGGGTCAGTCCTATTTACAAATCAGGAGGTAGGACTGATCCGAGTAACTATAGGCCGGTGTCAGTCCTACCAGTGATATCAAAGATATTCGAGCGAGTTCTATATAATCGTCTTAGTAAATACCTAAATGATAAGAATTTCTTGATAGACCAACAGTATGGCTTTCGAGCTAAGTCAAGCACTCTAACAGCTGCAGTAGACTTAATAACAAAAATAAAAACAAGTATTGATGAAAAAAATGTTGTTTTAGGGATTTTTATTGATTTAAAAAAAGCGTTTGATACAGTAAGTCATCAAAAGCTCATCCAGAAATTAAATAATATAGGTATCACAGGCAGCGCCCTCGATATGTTCACATCATATTTACAAAATAGGAGGCAAGTAGTTAAATTAGACAATTTCGCTAGCTCCGTCCAAAACATTACGTATGGCTGTCCCCAAGGATCGGTTATTAGCTCATTACTCTTTCTAATCTATGTTAATAACATCACTAAAATAGGGCTTAAAGGGCACTTAACTTTATACGCAGATGACACATGTCTATTTTACTTTAATAAATCTATTCATCACAATATAACAGCCGCACAAAACGACCTTGACCTGCTCAACGAATGGCTAAAATATAATCTACTAACTATTAACGCCGCAAAAACATCTTTTATGATTTTTTGTGCCAAAAACAAACCGTTACCAGAGTTCACACCACTCACAATAGATAAAGAAGTTCTCAAACGATCAACCTATGAAAAATATCTAGGATTACATTTAGACGACAAACTTACTTGGAAACTTCACATCAACCATATCAAAACAAAGTTAATGTCATTACTGGCAGCATTACGTAAAGTCTCAAACTGCATACCAAAAAAAGTACGTAAAATAATATATAACTCTCTGGTTAAATCACATCTTGAATATTTAGTTGAACTATGGGGGTCAGCCGCGAAAACTTACCTAGACCCACTACAAAGAACACAAAACAAAATTATAAAAACATTATTTCACTATCATTATTTAACTCCGACAAGAATACTATACAAAAAAACCAAACTGCTCAATATTACTCATCTTTACAAATACTACACTTGTATCCTTATTAAAAAAATCATCACCAAATCTGTTCAATCAAACATACAACTACATAGAAAAAATATAACATACAACGTAAGGAATAAAAACAAAATCCAGTTACAACCAGAGCAAGCTCGCACTAATTATGGCAAAAAAACAATATTGGTTGAGGGAGCACGGCTGTTCAATAGTTTACCGGAGGATGTAAAAAAATGTGACGGTATAAACACATTTAAACGCAGATTAAGGCAATACATAACTACATTGGAGATGACATGACACAGAGTGTACATTCTGTTTCATGTTATTTCGAATGTAGTAACATAAGTTATTATATATAAGTTATTATATCTCCAACGCCCTAGAGGTAACCAATACCTACTACCTAGTTATAATCACTTGTATCTCATTCTAAGCGAACTGTTATTTAGTAAGTTCTTATGAGAAATAAAGTTCTTTAAACCCATAAACCCACTTTAAAGGTGAATATTTGTAGTAGCGTATCAGGAGATATTTGTGCAACGTGAGCCTTTTGATAACAAAGAAAAAGTCCGGAATGTGCTACCAATATTTATATCTGTCACCGTCTAGCAAAACCTGAAGATCTGAGGGGCAATTCTCGTAATTTTAAGAACGTTTACAGTCAGAAGGCAAATTCTCGTAATTTAAAACGTTCAAAATCTAGTCGCAAGTCTCATCTCAGCGACAAACAAATGTCAAAAACTTGTCAAAATGTAGGGAAATTAGAAGTATTTTTTGACAGATTGAGACTGAGATCAGACTGTTGAACGTTCTTAAAATTACGAGAATTGCCCCTCTCAGTCTCAATCTGTCAAAAATATTTATTTATTTTTGTGACAAGTGTTTGACACGTCATGTTTGTCGCCGAGATGAGATTGCGACTAGATTTCTAACGTTTTAAATTACGATAATTGACCTTCTGATCTGAGAATGGATCGATATTATGAAATGGGGAGAAAATAAATAAACGTATTATTTATTTAATGTTTGTTCTGAAAATAAATTATTTATAATAATAAAGAACTGGTTATGATAGTTCCACATGACGGGAACCTCGTGAAAGCTGAGAAAGAGAAACTAATCAAATGTCTCGACTTAGCACACGAGGTTGTTGACATGTGGAATGTGAGTTCGGCTGTCATTATGCCGATTGTCGTATCGGCCAATGTCCTGATGGCCGAAAGCGTCGATCAATGTCTCTCGAGACTCACGTTAGGCGGTTGGATCAAGGGCCTGATTCAGAAGGCAGTACTCCTCGATACGGCTCGCATTGTGAGCAGGTTCCTGTCTCTGGAGCCCGAAGCAGCGATAGTTTCCAAGCTACCGGTTGTTTGGGCTGCTCTCGACACCTGCGGACCACTATGTGTTATCATTTTATATTTTAATTTTTTTTTTATACTTACATAATTTAAAATGTATAAGATAAGCAATTAAATAAATAAACGAAATAATAAAGAACTAGTTATGATAATATCCGAATATAATACTGAGCAAGTAACTTTAAAATCGTGTTAAACAAGGATATTTATGCCGCACAAATATGCTCTGTGTGATGACAAATTTAATAAAATTGTCAATAAGGATGTTTTGTATGCAACTTGTTAATAAATATACTCGGTACCTACTGGGAATGATTGCCAAGTGCGCAGGCGCACACGTATATGTTAGCATAATCAGCCTATAATGTTCCCACAGCTGGAACACAGGCCTCCTCTCTATGAAAACATGAAATCTGGATTTTCTTACTATAAAAAAATAATAACATAACATCACGCTTGTATTCCCCGAAGGGTTATGCAGAGGTATACTTACAATACGTCATTCGCTAGTTATATTTAAGTCCAGTGTAGTACGAGTAGCAAGACTGCCATCAAAATAAAAAATATAGGCAATAATTATGAGGTTTGAGGTGTGTGCAGTAGGGCACGCCACGATAGCGGCGGTAAGACCCCTCTTTGAGGAGTGGCTAGAGAGACGTCACGGCGTTCTCACCTACCGCCTGACGCAGGTCCTCTCCGGACACGGATGTTTCGGGAGGTTCCTGCACATCATCAGGCGGGAGGAGACGCCCGGGTGTCATCACTGCCAGGATCACCCAGAGGACACGGTGGAGCATACTGTCTGGTGGAGCGGTCTGCCCTGCTTGAGCAGAGCACCGCCGTGTCCTCGTAGAGGCGATCGGCAGCGGCGGCGACCTCTCGCGTCCGGCCCTGGTTCAAGCCATGGTCCGGGGCGAGCTTCAGTCAAAAACCTTCTAGCTTTAAAAACGAACATTTCTTGATCATCATTCGCCTGCCCTCATCCCAATTTATTTGAGGTCGGCGCAACGTGTCTTTTTCTTCCATACTTCTCTGTTGTCATCTCGGTAGTCACCCCCTTTCTAACCATATCATCATTCACACAGTCCATCCATCGTTTCTTTTGTCTTCCCCTACTCTTATAGCCATAAAACTTTCTTGATAAAATATTTCGTAATATACACCGTTAAATTTTGGTCGTTTTAATCCTTAAAACGGGTCATTGTACTCATCATTATGAACAACTTTTACTACGGGAACAACCCTGAAATCGTGAAAAAAAATCAGTTGATCCATAGATTTATGTTCGCATAACTCGACATAATGTATGGATCAACTGTTTTTTTTTTCACGATTTCAGGGTGTATAAGGCCAGAAGGCTGCCAGGTCAAGTGGGATTGGGCGGGTCATATCAGCCACATGCAGGGTGACCGCTGGGCAAAAGTTTCCACACAATGGGTGCCTGAAGATGGACGGCGCCGCCCGCCGAGGTCGGCCCAGAAAGCGGTGGCGAGATTATCTATACGCGTACCGCGTGGGCAGGTTCGAGGAAAGGAGTTCCTGGAAGGACTTGGGGGAGGCCTTTGCCCAGCAGTGGGACAGTACAGGCCAAAATAAAAAAATATATACATATATATACGTATATAAAAATGGAGAATAATCTATTGTTTCCATAAGCACGTGTAACATGATTAAAACACTGGTAATGCTGCATTTCAAATTGATTTAGGTACAAATATATCGCTTTTCCACACCTAATTTGTAGATTTTCTCAATATTTCATCAATGTTATGCTACATATTTTCTTTTTCTTGCAATACTTGGGAAATGCAGGTATCCTTAGAAAAATAAAATATATTATGTTTATTGCAATCCAGTAAGTACCACTGAACACTCAAAATCCGAACACTCAATTTAATCAATCACAATCTCAATATCAATCTGATCACTCAATTTTGAGTGATCTTGCAATCTATTTATTTGTACTATGTTCAGCACAGATATAGATCTATATCTGTGATGTTCAGCAATTAAGATTTGTCAAATGTCATAGATCTATTTTTAGGTATATTCTTCGTGTCGCTGGCACGACAGTATTTTAAACCTTGTTGACCCAAAAAAAAAATCAGTAGGTACCCAATCCCCCAAACGTTCGGCGCGCCCCAGACACATAAAACTCGGTAACGCCAGAGTCTAGAAGACTAATCCTTTCACCACGACGGCACGAAGCGGTCTTTCTAAACACCCACCACAAACGGCTCTTTTAAGAGCCAATCCCCGGAACTTAACTAGTCCAGCCCTTTGTGTTCATCATCAGTAGCAGTACCGTACCGTATAGCAGTCCACTGCTGGACACAGGCCTCTCCTATTGCACGCCATTCAACTCGATTTTCAGCAACTCTCATCCAGCTACTACCAGCCATCCTGCGAAGATCGTCGCTCCACCTAACCTGAGGGCGTTCGAGGTCTCCACTCAAGAACACGTCTACCTCAACGGTTATCGGTTCTACGGCTAATATGGCCGGCCCATTATGTTATTACAATGAATATCCAAAATAGGCAACAACATTCAAAAGATTATTAAATGTTTTGCACCCTAAAAATAACAAAACTATTCTCCAACATTTTGAAGAATTCAACATAGATACTTACCGCCAATAATACTTTTCAAAACTTCAACGCACTGCAAATCAGTTTCAGCAAACCAAAAACAAACTGACAATATTTCGTAATGAAACATCTCCATACAAATACATCACGAGCGATTTATTCTCGTTGTTACCTATCCATTGCTCGGTATCGCGGCGTCTTCGTGACATCTCGAACACGCTCTAATGACGATAATAAATCAGCCAGCGATGGAAAGATGCCCTTAATTAGGTTCGACGGTTCGTGAGCGAGAGTTCTCGAGTTCTTTGTGATCGTGTGCTCGTGTGCCCTATGGATTTATGGTGGTTGAGGGTGATAGATAAGTGTGATCATGTGTGTGTGTGTTGTGTGTAGGAGTTTCTTTGATGGTAGTTCTATTTCTAGGTTGTTTTAAAGGAGAACTTAAATTTAAGAATAGTTTGGGCCTTGGATAAACAATACGTTATCATAATCCACATCCTGCTGCCTTTCCCCCTTTCTTTTTTCTTTTGTCTAACTTTATTTGGGGTCTATGCACCGTATTTTCTTCTTCCATACATCCCTAAAGTCAAAGTCAAAGTTTGTATTTGTAAAACATAGGTGTAAAAATAGGTGTTTGAAATAGAATAGGTAACAGAGATCTCTATGTTTTGCCGTTAACGGCATACAAATAAATTACGCAAAAGCATGCGAAGTTACAATTAAATATTAAATTAGCTTGAATACAGATCGTAATAATTTTTTCTGTGCCTTGAATGCGATGAGTTTATCTGCCGGTCGATTCTGTAAAAATCTCACCGTGAAAACTCAAGTGAAGTGAGCTTGATGTGAGTTGTCAGTAGTGTCAATCCCTAGCATTATTTGGAATGACAGCTCACTCCACGCTAACTTCACCTAAGTTTTCACGGTGAGATGGTTACAGAATCGCACTGCTGTATAATTTCCCGAGTATATAATTCCATAGCGTAAAGTAGATGTTACGTAGACACTGTACGCTACTAGGACGACGGACTCATTTACAATTTTCTCAAGTTATATAGTGCATAAGAGTATTGATTTAGCTTTTTGCAGATGATGAGAAGCTGTCATCTTTGTATTTAATTTCTACCCATCCTAGGATAATAATTAAATACTCGTGAAATTATCAATGCCTAATTTTCACTTACTGTTGCGTCTATTCTACTTTAGTGAAAATTTGATTTGAGTGACTACTAGGTACTTAGTTTTTAGCCATAGGTAGCTACGGTTAAAATCTTGCTTACTTTTCGACGAAAAAAAGGTCTGGATTCATGAGTAGAGGTTTGGTTTTTTCAAAAATCAAAAACTCATGGCATCTTTAAACATCAATCTTCATTTTTCACCAGCCTTTTAAAAATCACGCATATTTTGAAGAAAAGCAAGTAGGTAGGTTACATTAGCAAATTGCGACGTTGTTGCATGAGTACATTCAAAAGTCAGAATATAAACGTCAGGGCTAAGGTCACCATGCTGCATAGATGATGAATGGTTAACCCCTGCCCTAGAGCCACCTTAGCGATTCCTGTTTGCGGAGATAAGTTGAAGATAAACCCTTTGAATTTCCTTCGTTATCTTGATAATACTAAACGGTTACATGAGCTTTGAATGATGGGGAGACTCATATTAACTATGAAGCCGTTACAGGTATTGATAATGATTTATTTCTATGCTTATTTGTCATACGACAAGTAAGGTTATTTTCTGTTTGAGTTTGAGTTTTAATACTTGTCTAACTTTCTTTTTGTAATAAAGCCAGGTGAAACGGGAGACTTTTCCGGACTAATTTCTAATGAAATAACAGGGTGTTTCGATCAGGTAAAGCTATGCCTGCCGCGTTTGATCCGTGGATGGGTGGGTGATCTTTACATACAAAGACCCCTCCATGCTTCGGAAAGCTCGTTAAGCCGTTGGTCCTGGCTGTCATTCGTGGATTCTTTGACAGTCGTTGCCAGTCTTACCAAGGGGTATTATAGTATAGTGTTACCCAGTAACTGGGTTGTGGAGGTCAGATAGGCAGTCGTTTCATGTAAAATACTGGTATCCAGTTGCATCTGGTTAGAGTGGAAGCCGACCCCAAAATAGTTGGGAACAGGCGAGGCAGATGATGATGATCTAGAAATTGTGCCCAGGGCTGATGAATGGCTAGATGAAAAGTCGCACTTCCATTCCTCCATCCATTCCTTCTATTTGTTAGATCAATGAGGCAGATAGTATCGGTGGGCAGTTCACGAGGTGCTTTCTTCAGAATTTAAAGTATGTGTTAGAGACATGATAGCCAATCGATTGTCACTCATAATATCATCAAAGACAGTTTAACACGACATTCACAACACGATTCCATCACCCTTCGGAACTCGATAGCTATTGACAAATTGTAAGATTGCCATGTGATAGCGATAGAAACCGCAAGTATCGTTTAACTAAAGCGACGCAGGCGCAGGTCATCAGATCATCGCAGATCATGTCTCTATAGCTGTACAAATTACCCTTATCTGATTAGGAGTAAGATAGGCTCACGATATCACGGATAAACCGTATCAGATTTCATTGAGACAGGGACTAATTTTCTTATTTTGAAAAAAAAAAAAAAAAAGAATTTAAGCACACATATTTGAATTCGTATTTTTTGCTAAAAGAAAACTTATCCTTCGTGTTGATCGAAGGATGTATTCTTACAATAAAGACAAAATACAGGATGACACGACGTACAACTTGTTACCATGGATTCATTACATGATACAGTGTTGAAATTGTAAGGATTGAGGAGCCACGTCAGATTTTTAAAATCTGATCTCACCATTATTTAGCAGTAATGTAGCTGATTTTGCAGCACGAATTCTAGATTGAGCAGCAAAATATATCACTAGTTATATTTAATGCAAAAGTGGCTCCTCAATCTAGACGTCTGAATTGAGGAGCCACCTGGAACTCGTTAAGAAATAGATGAATATTTTTGAAAATTTTGTATCATTTAGTAGCAATTGTGCATATTACCGTCTAAAAATTTAGCTTCTGTAGCGCTAAAATGAAAGAAAGTACAATACTTTTAGTATGGCTCCTCAATCTACACTCAAGATGTGAATTTCTATTGGATGTGAGCGATCAATTAATATATTCGACATATGATAATTTAGCAGGTGTTGTGTTTGTTTTTGCAGTATAGGAATAAAATAGTAAAACTGAGTAAATTTTCCAGATGAACGCATTTTCTTTGGCTCCTCAATCCTGACGTTCTATATATGTTTGACTGTAGCTTCTTTTGAAGTAGTACAGAAAGCAAAACAAACCACCCCGAATTCCCTATTACATCTTATCTCCCAGTAACTCGTGGTCATGTGTCTAGAAAATTGATAAATCTTTGTAATGATAGTAAAATCACGCATTACGCTAAACGAGAGCGCCGTAAGCAGAGGTCATCGGATCATCTGCGATCAGGTATCTATAGCAGTACAAATTGGCCTTATCTGATTAACATAAAGGTGTGTTCAGAATAGCGAGGCTGTAGCGGTTTCCTATGCCTTTTTCTAACAATGTTGGAAAAAGGTTTTGGTTGTTGACTCTTTGCTGCAATCTAATCTTTTCACCACCCTTGGTTGACTGGTAGAGAATGCCTAAGGTATTAAGTCCGCCTTTGTACCTTTTTGCGCGAAAAGTTAAAGAAAAAAAACTGGAGAGGTGTCAAGGGACACCCGGATGGAACGAAGTTCCTTTCGATTAATTAGTGAAGGAATTGTAATAAAATTTTATTTTTTAAAGTTATAATCATATTTTTTGTATTATTAACAAATCAAAAAATACAGACAAAAATAACTGGCTTGCTTTCTATAAGAGAGAGAGAGAGAGAGAGAGAGACAGACAGAGAAACACGCGCACGCCGCACGGCTTACTACTATAGCAAAAAGTGTCGTTACAACTTTTTTCCGTCTAGCCCCCTTTCGCAACGCGCGATAAGGAACTTCGTTCCAATAAATAAATAACACACATTATTACATTTAACCCGTCTGCCTTCAAAGCAAGAATGAACGCCTTCTTCTGGACAAGGTCGTTCCATCATAGAGGCGTGGTCGAGGTCAAGAGCAGCACCCTAATTGCGTAACACATAATCAATCGGAATCGGTTTCATTTTGACAATTCAACAACATTCATTGCGTTATTTACGTGTTGAGCAGACAATTTTTTCCAACTTATGAAGCAATGGATTAGCAATTTTCTTCAAAATGATTCTGATTCCGATTGATTGTGTGTTACACAATTAGGGTGCAGGCCCGTTTAGCAATAAATAAATATTTATTAGTAGTAGTGTGTAATGCTGATGTTAAAAATAGTCACACATTGAGTCTTACATTCAGTATCTTGCATTCGGCATGAAATGTCTGTACACAAAATGAATCAAAAGAGAAAAAATAATTTATTCCTGAAACAATCTAACTACGTTGAATTTCGGCATTTTCGGCGTCTGAACTTAACTTTCTAGACTAGTAAATATATATACATTTTAAGCTGTGTCTTACCCATTTAGCGGTCTTAATTTTTTAAGTATCTGGATGGATTTGCTTCTTTGCTTAGCTTAGCATTAGAGCTAAACTTTATGCCGCACTATTGTTTATATACCTATTTTTTTAAAATGAATATTACCTGTAGCTTATTTAATAAGCTATAAAATATTTGTCTATAAAAAGCACCCCTAGAACACATAAGTGCTCTAGGGGTGCTTTTTATAGACAAAGAACCTAACAAAAAATTACTTTCAAGTGAAGGTGTCGTCATACCTCTAGTTAGTTTATGAATAAGTTACAATTTACCGACAACAGTTGGTTAATAATTAATTGGAATCGGACATCAGAATTGTAACTTTATAATAGTAATTTAATATAAATCTTTATTGAACGAAACAATGTTTCGTTTTAATTAAAACGGCATTTTACGATTATTACATCGTTTACATTGTGAAACTATGTAACGACATTAGCTATTAATATTTAGCTATTTGCCGTTACTGCCTCATTTATAGTAGTTGCGAATAGCCCAGAAATTATAATAAAGTAACAAAGGTCTTAAACCAGTATGAGCTACACGATAGGCAACGGTTAATGTTGATTAAACTAACTTGAAGAACATTGGAACTGCTGGACAAAACGTATCTTGAATGCAAACTGTGTTTGGTAATTTCTTGCTACTAGAGGTATTAAGAAATAGCAAAATTAAAAATATGCAAAATGTGTCTTGAGTCGGGCTTTTTAAAATATAGGCTTTTTTATTTATTTATTCCCTTATAACTATCATTACAGGTGCATTAGGTACCTACCTAAAGCGATAGTGCGGGGTCTTACAATTATAATGTCTTGGGGCGCATTCCACCAAACTTTTATACCTAGAATAAGTCGTATCCAGAGAAAAAAAATTGAATTTTTGACAGGTTTTCCATACTAGAACTGCCAGACGTCAATTTTATTCCATGAATAAAAGATATCTGACTTAGGTAAAATCAGCCCTTAATGTATTAAAATTATTAGAAATTTTAACTTTATGTAACATAACTTAAAAAAATACATGCATGAAGTAGGTAATACTTACGTTTTATTCCTGTATTCCCGTTGTCCCCGTAGGCCATGTCCCCGTTAAAGGGGACAAAGGGAATTTAATAAAATAATTAAAATTACTTCCCGTTGTCCCCGTACGCTGTCCCCGTTAATTTAATGTTGTCACGATTATCGAAAAACTACCTACCTCATATCCGATGCCATTCACTATACCTACAAAAGAGCCCAACGTAAGCAAGTAATTAATAGCCCTAAAAGTTTAAAACTATTTAATGTCAACATTGTTTATTGTTAAACACATGAAATATTAGCTAGCTTTCATTAGGGTATTTAACATAATTATAAACATACCAACAATTTGTCAGAAAACACATAATATGACCGATAAATAATATACACAATAACTTCATCAACCATTAATACTCGCATAATCTTCCCATAACAAAGCCTTCTAAGATACGGTGTCGTACAAACCGTTTGTCTTGATTGACTAATGCGCAGTCAGCTTCGCACAACTTTCCACCAGGGGTCGCTGTCACAATTAACCTCTTCTAGTCAATTTGTGACATGACCATCTATTATTTGGAGCCATCGATCTGAGTTAATAGTTCGTTTGCCGCTCTGAGAGCTATCGGTTTTGTAAGGGAAACAAGTTGAGAGTAATGTGGGTAGACAAACAGGTTAGATCTTTTCCTGGATAGAAAATTACCGGCGTATTTCATCATTTTTGAGAGTGTTTTAAAATTCACTGTTGTCTTCTCACTATAAAGAGGTAAGGTTTTACAAACCTTACCTCTTGTCTTCCTCTTACTTCTTCTCTCTTTTCTTTTAATTCAGATGAGCAGTTTCAATTACCTCCAGGTAATTGAAACTACTCATCTGAATTTAAAACTTCTTTCCCTGATTGAAAGCTACACCATTGGCGAGTGCCATAGGATATATTTTATAGTGTATTTGAGCTCCACGCGGACGAAGTCGCGGGCAGAAACTAGGCCATCATATAAAAATGAATTGCCGTGCATTAGTCTCGCAAAAACTCGAAAATGGCTCCACCGATTGTGATGAAACTTTGGTAAGTGGTTGTGTACGCACCGAAGAAGAGTCCAAACAAAAATTTGCAACGTATGTGGGGCATTAGCTAGTTATACATAAAACTAGTACCTATTATTTAAACTAGGCTAAGTCCTTTAAGGGACAGGCAGAATTAAAACAAAGAGCTACATTCTCATAGAATAGAATGGAATACTCTTTATTATTTACACCATATAAAAAATTATGTCTGTAATTTATATGGTGTCTAGTAGTAGTATAGTGTAGCTCTTTGTTTTAAGTCTGCTTGTCCCTTAACATAGAAATCTTCTCATTTAGTTCTTTTGTCTAAACGAGTCCTCTCTGCAAAGTTACAAAGCTTATACACGTGTGTAATGTTTATCTCCTGAAATGTATGTTACACTAAATACACTGTATTATATTGTCTACATTTATGTCTTCACCCAATTTTCTGTGAATTTTCTCCATCAAAGAAACAAAAATAAATCTGTGCAGCAACGTTCAAGTTTGACGACTTCCTTATAAGAAGAATATTTTGGTAAAGTTTATTTACATAATTTTAACGGCCACCATATTTGGTTAGTGATGAGTCTGTTAAAATACACGGGTTTATTATGCTCCGAATAAAGATCGTACTCGACTGCTTGCTGTGCAACGACTGGGAACAACGAAACGTCAAAGTTCGTGACAGCGGGTTTACTCTTTATGTCCGTCAACGAATACACGGGCCCGTCGGAAAGAAATTGGTCCATCACATCAAGTGTCAAATTAAATTTTTCGTAGAGGCAAATACAGTTCGGTTTTACAAGGGGTCGTTCAACTACTGATGCCGGTGTTGAACTTTTAGGACATATTTATAATGCATGGGAAGATAAATGCGATGCCTTGGGCATCTTTTGTGATTTGTCCAAGGCATTCGATTGCGTTCTTCACGAAACGTTAATCAGGAAACTCCGCCACTACGGAATCCGGAACACTGCTCTGGATCTTCTTACTTCATACTTGAGTAAGAGGATTCAGAGCGTTGACGTTAATGGAAAAAGATCTCCCGGATCTATAGTAACAATGGGAGTCCCACAGGGCTCAATTCTTGGTCCTTTCTTGTTTCTTATTTATATAAATGACTTGCCGTACCTCATAAAGGATAATCATGATATAGTGTTGTTTGCAGATGACACTTCACTTTTGTTTAAACTTAAACGTCAGCAGCAGGTTACTGACGATGTAAATAGCGCGATCTCTAAAGTAGTCCACTGGTTCAATGTTAATAATTTACTTTTAAACGAGAAAAAAACCAAATGCATTAAGTTTACGCTACCTCACGTTAGGCAGGTGAAAACTAATGTGTTGGTAAAGGGCGAAGAATTGAATCCTGAAGACAACACAGTATTCTTGGGCATAACTTTGGATGCTAAGCTTCAGTGGGGTCCACATATAGACAAATTGTCAAAAAAGCTAAGTTCCGCAGCATACGCTGTTAGAAAAATTCGTAATTTAACTGATGTAGAGACAGCCCGTTTAGTGTACTTTAGCTATTTTCATAGTGTAATGTCATACGGTATTCTATTGTGGGGAAATGCCGCTGATATTCAGACTATCTTTGTTTTGCAGAAGCGAGCTGTTCGATCAATTTATAAACTAAGTCCGAGACACTCGCTCAGAGACAAATTTAAAGAGATTAATGTTATGACTGTGCCTTCTCAATATATTTATGAAAATCTTTTATATGCCCATAAAAATATAAAATTATTTAAAAAATACAGTGATATCCATGATATAAATACTAGGAACAAACACAAATTTGTTGTACCTGCAACAAGGCTCAAGAAAATAGGTGGCTCGTTCAGATGCCAATGTATACGCTTTTATAATAAAGTTCCAAGCCCAGTTCAAGATCTAAGCCTTAATAAATTCAAATCATTTATTAAACGTAAGTTGTGCCAGAAAGCCTTTTATACCGTTAAGGATTATATCGAGGACAAAAAGGCTTGGGATTAAGCTGCTTCCAATTTTTTTAAAATTTTTTTACGTATTGAATGTTTTTATTTTGTTTTTCTCTGTTTTGTTGTTGTTTTTTTTTTATATACACTGACATTAATGAATTTTATATATACTATGACATTTGCTTACTTAGTAAAGTATTATATTATTTTAATTATTGTGAATGTGAAGACTATGTGGGTCATTGTATTTATATTATTATTCTCTCTGTTCTCTTAGTTTTTGTCATGGTCTGGCAGTTTGAGTAATTAATGTGGCCTACCCAAATGTCCTTTCTTTGGTATTGTTCGTCGGATCGGTGAGCTCCTTAAGTTTTGAGTTGAGCTGCACGATTTCTGACAAATGCGTGCACTGACTGGACAGGTCCTCTCAATCTGTGTGGCTCTTTCCTCAAAAGACCATCTCAGACATCGACCTACATGGTCTTCATATGATCTGACCAAGATTATGTCTGGACTTTAAAAGAGACTGTGACGTCTGAGTTTGTTTCGGCCTTTCTTCTCAGACTAGTCAGATAGGAAACGCCGACCTCATCTAGTTTTAAAATATGATTGACGTGTAAAAGTGTTTGTACAAACCTACTTACAAAATAAAATCATTTATCATTATCATTTATCATTTACACATTGGGCCTAAGCCCAATGTGTATTTGCCACTACATACTAATGAATAACCCCCAGTTGTCCCTAAGGACAACTGTCAAATCGTGCTGTTATCATTCTTAGTTCGTGAACCGAACTAATCTTATGTCAGTATGTGATAGGAGTAGGAAAAGCCCGACCGAAACTACGGACATCGTGCTTAGGGAGTAGATCCCCAGTCTCGGACATAGAACGAGAGAGCGACACGGACAAGAAACTTAGTATGAAACCCCGAAACATTTAGCGTCCTATTCACACGTTTCGTAACCACGTCTTGACGTTTAGTACGAGTACGACCGATTAGGCGTGAAATAAATGCGTTGTGCAGCAACACGTGAAGTTTGTCCTTCTAGACTTTTTGCGACATTGAATGACGCAATATCAGCCGATTCCAATATTATCTAGATCCGAAAGATTTGACTTGTCATTTACCTACTGCCATTGACACTGACACTGATTTCCGCCATCTTTTGTTTGATTTCAATACCTACGCAAGTTTTTTATTTGTCTGCTTTCTTTTGCTAGGCGAAGTGTTGCTAAGCGATGTGTTGCTAGGCGATATGTCTTTTATGTTGCGATGTAGGGTTACCCTATCGCAACAGTTTTTTGTAAACATCCGTTTATGGTCCACCAATTAAAATTATTGACCGAAAACGTTATTTATCATACAGAGAGTCTTGACAAGATCATCGAAGATCGTTGCAGCTTATTGCTAACTTTAATCGATGTTTCGAACGGGAATTTTCAGTTTCATTTGCCCCACTTCCATCTTGGTGGTCTGAACTAAAAAGTGAATGAAGATTGAACTATGTAGATGTAATGATTAAATTGACCCGTGCTTTATGATGATGCTCATCCGCAATTGACGAGCTTGCAAATGTAGGGTAATCAGGCGTAATATAGGCAAAGGAAGAAATGACTTAAGTCCAGAGAAATAAGTACATATTTACTGGAATTAAATTAAAAATAATTACGTGTAATCTATGCAACTGTTCTATGTAGTGGGAAGTTCTGTGGAAAACTAATCTTAGTGAATTTGCGTCTAAAATCATATCTCAATAGTATGTAATGATTGGGGACTAAGGTATACTAATAGGCAAGTACTACGCGACGATTAGAACAAATAACGAGTGTTCAGATTGTCCGTACTATATTTAAACTAAGAACGAAAACTTCGCAGATTACACTGCAGTGCATAGGAAATTACGAACGGTAAAATGCGTGAATTATTTCCTTTTGTTAACGAGCGTACACATAATGCCACGTTAAGTGTACAGTGAATTGTTTTTAACACGAGAAAAGTGTGTTTGGCTTACACAAAAGAATATAAATGGCTTTGAGACGTGCTTTGTGGGCAAACGATTAATCATTAAATGGCCTGGTTTAAACAAAGAGGTAAAGGGAGAAGGCGTTGCGTGCCCTCCTTAACTTGACTTAGGAAAGTTAACAATAATCTCAGTTTTATCAGGAACAAAATGTTTATGTTCCGGTTAGTCAGTAAGTAATCTATAATACTAGAAGGAGTTGTACCGGTAATGTTTTATTTTATTGTAAGCTATTTAATGGTATGCAGATAAAAGCAAGTTCAAATAAATGAGTGCCATTAAAATATTCTGACAAGAAACGGACGCCATTTGCAATATGGCGGCCGATACAGCAAAACTGTTTTAGTTAACGAGCAGACTATAAAGTATCATATCCTTAACTACTGTCCATATTATTGCGCATAAAATGAAGGAAAACGGCATTTTCCAGGTGTCGGAGAAAGGAAAGCTAATATGCATTGTTAAGAGGATAATAGGAAAACAGATATGTGTCTGTTGTCTGTAAGCTTTCAAGCGAAGTAGGTGGATAGTAACTATAGATAGGCAATCCACAATACCCGTAAACTGGGTGTTTACTAAAGCACCCAGGTGGATTGTCCATCTATAATAGTAACAAATCCAGAAGATCACTCCGTGGTTTAGCATCGCATGTCCCGTAAAATTTATCAGTGGCCAGTGCGTCTGTGCAGCTCAATGTTTGTAAAAATCCTTCTTTGTCCTGATGCGCCACATAATCAGCCTATAATGTTATCTGTGAGAGGGAGTTGGCTATAATCCACCACGCAGCCCAGTGCGGCTTGGTGGATGGCACGTCTTCGAATTTTTTGGTTCTAGGACTTGCCGGTTTCCTCACGATGTTTTCCGTCATCGTTTTTTACCTTCGTTTTCTTTCGCTTGTTTTCCCAGGTGTAATTAAACTTGTTCTAATCACGAATGCTGCATCAATCGTACAAAATCCAGATTTCTCAATTAACGATTACGTCACATTAAGATAAATGGTCTCAGTATGCAACCAAGACTTGGACTAATTTCGCATTATTAGCACGATATAGGAAAGCAATAACTGTTAATCTGGCAGGCGGTGTAAGTGTAGGAAAACGGTACCATTTTGTTTGGCCGGCAGTGCAAGTGATTAATGAATTTATCGCGGCGCAAGATCGGCCGACGTCGGGCGGGTTCGGACGGCATCGGTAGCGACTTTCGCTCCCGCGGGCGTATCGGACTCGCGGTTTGTTTAATATTACGATGTGCGTGCGCATATGATTAATGTGAGAGAGCTTAAGATTAAATTGGTGTTATTTTTTCTATTGAAATTGTAATAATGTAACATGTCCGAATATTAGTTGCATCTGGTTGTAAAAATTAAAAGTGGAGTCATTAATCATGGTAGTTACTGACATAACATGACATCTCTAATATAAAACTACGCGACGTGTAAGTAAGACAGATGTCTATACCTACCTACTTAGGTACATAAGATATATTGTACAGTAAAGACTGTGGTAAAGGCATTGTATGTACAATTGGTCATTACCTTACTTACAAGCTTTTCATGAAGATAATTGATTAAAAACTGGCTTCTACCCGCAAGCTAATTCGTCCGCGTGAAATTATGTTTTAACATAAAATATATCCTATGACACAGCAATACTGTAGCATCCCGTTTCTAAAATAATTTTCAGAATCGGATCAGTAGTTCCAAAGATTACCCCCTACATACAGACACAAAAATGTTACCTTTTTATAAGATTAGTAAGCAGGATGGCAGGGATATCGAGGCACAACCTGTTACTATGCACTCAGTTCATGATTCTGAAAAACACCGCGTAGAAATATTACGTCTTAAAAAAAAATTTGCTCTGCCATACATTTTGACCGCGTAGGTATAATTGCACTTTTCTATGAAACAGTAGATTTTTTTTTTTTTTGATAACCGACGTATAATTTCTACCCTGTATTCCCGTTGTCCCCGTAGGCCATGTCCCCGTTAAAGGGGACAAAGGGAATTTAATAAAATAATTAACATTACTCGCTAGCTACGTTTAGATTTTAGAATCTGCTGAATTCATGGGTCATCGATGTCCCTGCCACCCTGTGGATTTCAAGACACCAGAAACCTAAGAATGCTGTCAGATTTTTCAGTAAATCTGCTAACTATTTACACTTCATAATCAAATGTGTGAATCTCAGATCGATTTGATTCAGCTATCACATGTCGAATGTCAATTTATAAATGAGTTAATTGCTCCGTCACGCTTCGTTCCATCTATTTTGAGATCTGTCGGCGTGATCTTGTTTCATGTGACATCACTCGTAAGAGATCGTTATCTCCTTTGATTGACCAGAGAAAGTACCTTCTAAAATGGATGGTAAAAATCTTCTGTTTGTGTCTATTTGTCTCATGTTTTCAAGCATAACAAACAGTAAAGCCAAGCGTACATTACAGCCGCAATGGGACGCAGCGCAACGCATTTTCATACAAAGAAGTGCGGCCTGCCTGCACGTCTATACTAATACTAGCTGCGCCCCGCGGTTTCACCCACATAAGTTTCGATCCCGTGGAAATATCGGGATAAAAATTATTCTACGTGTTAATCCTGGTTATAAACTATCTGTGTGCCAAATTTCATCCAAATCCGTTCAGTTGTTTTGGCGGGAAAGTGTAACAAACATCCATCCATCCAAACTTTCGAGTTTATAATATTAGTGGATATTAGTGGAAGTGGATAGTAGGATAAATAAATATGTATATTATAAAGAGATAGCAATTGTTTATTTGTAAGTTTTATGTAGGGGGGTCTCTCTAATCTCTGGAACTACCAGTCTGATTTGAAAAATTCCTTGCATTTGATAGCGAAATTCTTGATGTAGGCTATTTAACACCACGCCCCACCACCTTTTAGTACAAAAAGAAAAGATCCAGAAAGAACGATAAGCGAAACCTAGAAAAGTAGCTAATAGTGCGGGCAGGCGATGCGATGTGACGACGGGGTGGGTCGGGAGTACAAGGAATTTCACGCGGACGGAGTCGTAGGGAGAAGGTAGTTGGTTCGTAAAGTTCATAGAAAATGTAATAAAGTGTTGAAGGAGCATTTTTGCAATGCATTGCGTTGTGACTTTGTGACTGACGCCCACCACAATCTGCGTTAGCCTTAAATGAGCGATCAATATGCATGTAACATAGCTAATCAAAACATTATTAATCTTAACCTTTTCATCTAAATTGCGTTAAAACGTTTCGTTACAGCATCAACAAAGCAATCTAAAATCAAACATCTGAAACAAAAATAAAAATAGTTTGAACAAATCAATGTCATGGGAAGCTAAAATATTGTTTCTGAGCAAATTTGTTATGTCTACACGTAACAAAGGAATAATTTCACAACTTGTGACTTGCAATAAGGCACGTTCTTACAAGTCCGGGAATCTACTAAAACAATTACCAACCAAAATCTAAAACATATCTTTCCAATACATTGCTCACTTCCTTTCACACTCACAATCCAAAAAATCACTTACCAACAAGCAATGAATATCAAAACTTTGTCGGAAGCTTTACTCACAGTAGTTTCATAGTACGTAGGATCTCCAGATGTGAGCTTGCGCGGGCGCAATATTTCTCCCGCGGCGTCAACGCGATAGTATCACGCCATCGCGCCCTGTGGTGGCCGGAGATACTACGTGCAAAGTATCGTTCAGTAATAATGCCCGCGGATAAGATTTACTATAGACTATAGTCTAAAGGACGAATAAAGTGGGACAGATAGCCGGCATTTGATTTAGTGGGGATCACGAATTTGAACTGTTAGAGAATATATTATGTTTTACAGAGATTTATTGGTTATTAGCGAAGATGGAGGCGCTTGTGAGGGGCTTGTGGCTAAGTAATAGCCGCTCAGGTCGATCAATCAGGTTAACCTACGCTTGCCGCGGTTGGTCCGTGGATGGGTGACGTGACCATCTTTACATACCAAGCCCTCTTCGGCCTCAGAAAGCACGTTAAGCCGTTGGTCCCGGCTGTCATTCGTGGATCTTTGACAGTCATTACGGGTTGTGAGACCCCCAAAAACCTGACAACCAGTTTTACCAAGGGGTTCGTATTACCAGTATCTGGGTTGTGGAGGTCAGATAGGCAGTCGCTCTATGTAAAATACTGTACTCAGATGCATCCGGTTAGATTGAAAGCCGACCCCAACATAGTTAGGAAAAGGCTAGGCAGATGATGAGAGATTTATTGGTTACTAGCGCAAAATGGAGGAAATTTTTAGTTGGTAAACTGCGGAAACTTGGCCTTTTAACTTTAACGTGTAAGCGCAAACAACTAGCAATGAATCAAACGCTTCATCGAGGACAAAGGCAGTCAAATGACCAACAAATCATAGAGTATTGTACATATAATCTTTGACCAAATCATCGATCATACGGTGATCGACAGTAGTTGCGACGCTGTGCCAGCTCACCATACCACAGACGAAAAAGTATCTATTCTTTGACTTTAGATCCAACGAACCATAAATATGTGCTTGGCCGTTGGATTTTATGAGCGTTTCTCTTCACGACAAAATAATTACTCGATTCTATGTAATTGTAATCTTTGGTTTCACAAATCCTTGATTGATAATTAACCTTTGGTGTTGCGAGGTAAGAAATTAATATAACCTCTATTAACAATAAAACTTGGAATAAGGCTTTAATATTTGAAGTAAGAGATATTAAAACTGACCAAAGGAACAAAGGTAATAAAAGAGTAGAACGTTTTCACGCCAACTTCATAACAAATGAAGAAGATATAGACAATATAGACAATGTATATAAATATAGATGGGCACTTGCAGTCTTATGACCATCGAAGCAACGACATATTCTATGAAAGACTACAAAATATTCTACCTAAGATGAAACAGACTTTAAACATTCTAACACTCATAGAAAAGGAAGTCTACATCCTAGATGATACAGCAAAAACATCGAAGATAATACCATCAGTATGTTACATATTTCTCGCACGTTTTTATCGATACTATCACAAGAACACAAGGGTAATAAAACTTCCGTGTCGACACCGGTAGTATTTTACTTGCGTGCTAATCTTCTCGGGGATTTAGAAAGCACTGCGAAAGTGGTTGTGGTACGCAGTGCTGATAACATATTGTGGCAAAAATCCCCACAATAACCCGCTTACAGCCCCCGGCTATAGCCTTAATATTGTGCAGAAATATGACGAAACATTAGCTGGCTGTAATGAGGCTCAGTCGATCGGAACATGGAGTTTCAAACCATGATTATAGATTTAGGAGCATGATACGGACTTATGGTTTACAAATAGTACCGCGCAAAACTATTTCGCTTGAATTTTAAATGAAATTGTTTCACGAACAAAAATAGCAACTCCAAAAAGAATTCGTTCTAAAAAAAGAGCGAATGTAAAATATGACATGATTCTAGCTTGAATGAAAAGTATATACGCACAACATCAAGACAAAGTACTTAAACAATAATAAAAATGCCAGCATAAAATGTTCATGCCGCTATAATATTCTTAGATAGATGTAAGCTGGGTGTGGTGCTTCTTCATCCATTGCATGTAAGGTTGAAGGGTCAGGCATTTCATATAAGCTGGCCACACGTTAAGACCACGTTCACTTCAAATACTAGAAAATTATCGCTTCCAATTTCTACTTTCACGGTAATTCAATGTTTTTGATGCATACACTTCGTCTTACGTTGCAATTACTCCTAAGACGTTAATTTTACATTTATTTTCCGAAGACTTCTCCTAAACAATGGTGTTTATGTAAACACGTTCGGACAAATTGAATTTCTGTATTAAATCAAATATTTAATAGTTTGTGCTCAAATATAATTCTTCGTAAAATATCTTTAGTATTCAGCTGGAGTTAAGCGGCTGGATTTTCCTAAAAGCTATTGATTTCCTTGAAATATTTCTCCCTTTCATAACTTTATTATCTTGTTGTGTGACCAACCTTTACCTATAAATAACACTTGGGTCATAGGCGTTGTTAGTTTCAGTTAGCTTTATCGGCTTTCCGGAGAATGGTGAAAATGCTCATTAAGCAAACAAACATCGTCGTAAATATATTCATACGTTGATTAACTCTTAATCGGGCGTTTGGCTTTGTTCATCCGCCATGTTATTCAAACACTGCTGTTAACTGAGATGTCTGTGCTTGTCATTTTGACTTTAACTACGTCTTATCTCAAATCTGTGAAAGTTCCTACTTCTTGCGCCACTACGTATTTTCTCAACATTAAAATCTTAGGCGTTAGTTAATTTCTCACCTTCCATTACGACTTTGCTTTTCGAACATCGTTTGACACTTGAAATTCAATCTTATTCCCTAATGGTATATTGAGCTGCTTTGTTGTAATCATCTGCGTTAGCAGCAAACGCAGTTTTGTAAATATACCGAGCAATTTCTATATTATGAACATGAACGTATTTTGTGTTATCTTTGTAAACTGTCGGCAACTCGTTTTAAGGTTTCGTTTCATTAATTAATTAAACTTTCACGCCGTTTACGCCTTGCTCTATTACGTTCATAATAATTTATTGTGTTTGTTCTATTTCATTATGTTCAGTCCCTTCTCTTTCAACGCACTTGATGATTTCATTGGCTCGAAAGTTAAATACTACTGTTGCTCCACTATTGATGATATTATCTTTATTTTCTACGTTTCACTTGGTTTGTATATCAGAATGTCATTTTCCACTGAACACAACTCGTATTTTACTGAAAGGGAAATCGATACACTTGGTATAGTATTGCGTATCGATTATGCGTGCCTTGAATTATTCAGCAGACTACGAAGCATATGTATGTACTAGTGCATAGAAGACAAGCAATTATTTCATTTGTCAAAATTGTGCGTGGTAATTTCATCGTAGTGAGAAAGGTACATGTTGTAATCGAATAAATTACCTTCGAGCTTCGGCCTTATCTTGTATATCTCATATTAAACGGGTATTAGTGCACTTTGCGCACCTAAATAGCTTTTAAAGCATATGAACTAAGTTCTCTAATGAGCCTATAAATAAATTGTTTCAAGACGCGATGTCTCGATTAGATCTCTCTGATTGCGCTCGTTTAGCGTGAATGTTTGTATGGATACTATCGAATGTCATAGCCAAACCATGAAATTATTAATGGTATTAAATTTAGCAGGCGACATGGTGCTGTAGCGATCTTGATTTAGTTTATTTGTAGTGATCTAACGATTATCCTGGAAAGTGAAATGAGACTAACTAGAAGGTAGTTTCAGGAGAATATTTAAATTGAATTTACGTTTGAGTAAACGATAGTCAAGTCTCATATACTAGACTAATCAAATTGTCGGTGCGAATCGCCTGCCAGATAAATTTATAACAAGTCTATTTCCTCTTGCGTCACTGTGAGCTTTAATACTAATTTTCAATTGAATGAAAGGACGGAACACTTAAATGAATTATCAGTTGCCGTGTACTCTACATAGCCTTTCTTCGTAACATTGTTTTCAATACAGATTCCTCCTTTCCCCGCATAATTTATATCAGTTTCCATTAATGTTTGTTCTGCCATATTATCACTTGGGGCTATAAATTTTCCAGCACTATTCAGCACTCCATGGTTTGCTTTCGAGTTATCTTGATCAGTATTAGTGATTCCATAATTCAAAGCCGCGTTGCACAACGCGGCACGTGGACTAGGAAAGTTCTTGTAATAACTGGCTGAAGTTTAATTGATATATAATTGTGTTGTACACAGTTCAGGAAATTGTATGGGTCTTATGCTCCTTATTACAGTAGTTATACGAAGTAGTAATGTGATTTACGCGTTCACTTGCTGGTCTTAGATCACGCCTCTTTCGTGCTATTTCGCTGTTTTGAATAAATTTTAAATTGGTACTTGATGGTTTATTGAAGTAACGTTAGGTAACGTCAGGATTTCCGTAGGTTTGCGTTTAATCGTGTACGAGTCATAAAATGGTTAATTCCAGCTTACGACAAAATTCGTTCAGTGTCTACAAGAAGTACATCGTTAACTGCAGTTTGCTAGATTATTATGTTAAACCAAGACTCGTTTTTATAATGGATATTTCATAATTTGCACTATACTCCTGGAAGATTCCTCCTTGGAACCACATTATTCGCCACTTTATAATCCCGGTGCGAAAACCGGCAATTACCTGGGCTTACAATTATTCGCCTTAGTTCCTTCCCGGTGGAGCCATAAGATCTCCGTTTATTTTCATTTTCATACAGAATTATGGCCGTTTGAAGATTGCTATAATTTTGCGAGCTTTGCTTTCAAGACACGCAACTTTATGTGCTTTGTTATTATCATCGACGTTGATTTGCGAATGGGTTTTTCTGTTGTTGTTGTTGTTTTTTTCTTTCTTGATAAGCTAAACCTTTTGTTTTTTATGTGATTATTTAATTTTATAAAAACAGTTAAGGAAAATTACTCAAGTGTATATTTTCGAGGCATATTCTTTTTATTTCTCTTTTTCTAAAAAAACGTTGCCCCACACTAGGAATTTCTCCTGTATCGTGCGTGTGTTTACAAACATTTAAACTACCATACCTACACAAATAGCCAGACCCAGAACAACTACCTGTAGGCAATACAAATATATGTTCCGTGCGGGAATCGAACCCGCGACACGCAGCGCAACAGTCGATCAATCAGCAACTGCGCCAACCGTGTCGTCAAATAATATGCCAAGTTTATTTTGACAATGAGCCACGACCGAGCTGCGTCGTTAATAAATTCCGTAAGATTGTCAAAGTCTACATGACTATTCGTTGTTTCAATTTCACACACTCCACCCAAAGAACAATGCTAACATACATTCAGTTCAATTATAAATATTGTTTTGTTTGGTATTCATTGTTTGTTTGTTTTCAGCAGAGCGTCATCTACCGTCTCATATGTATCTCCAATTATTGACATAATATCGTTATTGTTACTGTACTTGTATTCATCAAATGTATCGTCCATCAAATCCGATTGACCTTAGTTTTATCTATTGTTATGCAAGGTCGGGACCCTTTTCGAACAAATATCCGGTGCTACCAATTGTATGCGTTTCCTGTCGCGCCTGCATTTAGTCTCTTTTACGACTTATCAGCTGTCGAAGTTTGACAAGAGGTTCCGGTAAAATTAACAAAATTTTATTGCGTGTGGCGCTCTATTAGTTTGAATAAATTCTTTTATTTATTAACAAATTGTAAAAAAGATACAATATGAGTATTTTTAATGATTACTTTCATTATGAACATAATTATACAATGCGTGGTTCTGCATTAACACACCCATAATTATTATTCAAATTTAAAACGCAATGATTTATATTTTCTGATTCAAGTTGTATCATTTGAATCTTATTCACATTAGGGATTTCCTACATTCATGATTTATCCTTTACGTGAGGTACATAACCAATGAGGTTGTTTCAAATGAAACCACCATTAATAATATCGCAGTTTTCATCTTATTTTCACTGAATAACATCAATGACCACTCAACTATGAATTTGGTGGAATTTCACTATTCATAGGACAAATTGCCGTTATTTAAAATAGGATAGCAGTGTGCGCACACGCAGACGTATGTCACATGTCTATGGTTCGGTGCCGACCAATCGTATACACCGTTATAATTGCATATACGGAGATGTGACACAAAATTACTATGATTACGGTAGATTGGGGAATAACGACTCTGTAAATGACGGCTTTTGTGAATTAAAGTTTTTGTTTCCAATCGATTTTTATTGCAGTGCATTTTGAACGCATTCTCGTAGCTTTAGAAGTATTTCGTCGAGTTCATATTTCTAAATTGGTATTAATAATAATGTCTGGTATAAATTGTCCATCTTCCTACGCAGTTATGAAAGTATGAGGGAAATGGATTAATATCTGTCATTGTCCTATTGCAATCTTGATACTATTCTGACGTAGGTGGATTTAAACTGTGGAAATCTGAAAGGTTCGTATACTAACAGCATTGTATGTCATTAACAGCCCACGATTGACATTAATTGATGACAAAAACAATAACCAATATCAAATATTTTGAAATATTTGCTCGTTAAGAAACAAGCGGAGTCGTGGGCAATTCCTGTATATCATCGATTGGTATTCAATTCAAAGATAAGTCGGAAGACTTCGCCAGCTTCACTTTTACCGATAAACTTTAGATACGCGATACATGTATTATTTCAGCGCTTAAATGTCAACTGCGAGGAACAACAGTGTTTATATTAGCATGAAGTCTCGCAATCTGATTGCCGAGTGCGATTTGTAAAGCTGTCATCAGGTTTCCTTGTAATGGTCCTATTACTTTCAGCACATTACCCTGTGACCTCACCATCAGTGCTTTCTCCCTTATCTTGTGCTCTGTCTTGTTGATTATGGATCCAGTCATCATCGTAATTAATAGGGTTGACATCAACATAATTTGTTTCGTTAATTTCTCAATTAAGTTCAGGCATATTTCTATCTTTGATTAAATCAGGAGCTTATTCACTATTAACATAACTTATATCTTCATTAAGTTCTTGTGAATTCACAAAGAACTTAATGAAACATCGAGATTTAATTGTCTAGTTTTCCATCTTATTATCTCCATAGATGAATAAAATCTAATGTAATGTGCTATTAACTTTCGCTTTTATAGTACGTTATGGCTTTCCCGGAGCATAGTTGACAATCCTTGCGTTTACCCGGAATTTAGCCGTAGTATTTATGTAAATTTTACGGAGAAACCTCTAACCCGTCGTGACTTCAAGATCGTTATTTTTAATTTACAAGTTCTTGCACTGTGCATTAGTCTTATCTTAATTGTACAAGAAAGACTGTTTCATAAGATGATAACAGAACCAGTCGTGAAGTGTTTGGGTTCAAACTTTTTTCTGTATCTGTCGCTATTATGAAACTTGATAATAGAATTCATGTAGTGCCTAATAAAATATGATGTGTTTAATCTAGATATAATTGATCTCATAACAGTGTAGCTTGAATTGGTTTCTCTGTAATTCGTTCTAAAATTCTATCTGTGTAATCAGATCGTTTCCACCCACTGTCGGAAGCCTTGATTCTAGCATGATTACGTTTTACTGCGCTACGATGTTATAATTCTTCTTTTCTTGCACTAAATATCGTCGAAGTAATGTCCTTGTTTGCTTTCTCGTACTAAGTATCAAGAGGTGGAACTGAACGAAATAGTTCCGCTACTGCTAGTAAAGGATTAACTAACGATTTGAAAACATTCTGCCAGTGTAATCGAATTTAAAATCATTGGCATCGTTGTTTCAATTAACACTTTATTCATTAATTTTTTTAATACTTGTATACAAATAATATATATACTCTTACAATATAAACACAATATATATATATATATATATATAATATAATAGTGTTATATATATTAATATATATTAGTGTTAGCTTGTAAAACTAGTAATTAATCAGTGCATGTTAAATAAATAAAATTTAAAACAATAAAAAAAAATCATTGTTATTTCAGTAATCTATGTATTATTATTGATATATTGCTCTTTTAAGAGATATATAATTTACATATATGTATCGTGGTCGTGGAAAGCCCGATATTGCAATGTGTGAGGTCAATTGTCTTTTAGACAGTGTTTAGAATGTGTGGAGATAAATGTCAATGGTTTGAATGGGGATTTGCTAACGATTATGTTTAGCGATTTGATTCTGTAAACCAACTTAGTGATCAAAAGATCATCCTTTTATCTTCTTATTTTTTGTAAAGCTAGATATTTAATTTGGGTTGAAAAATAAAGGTAGAAATTCCTCGAAAATGACTATCGTGAAATTAAACTTAAATTAGAATTTTCGCGTTTTGGATCAAACAAACGAAGCAAAGACACAATTCCTTTTCCTCATGCAAAATCTATAACCAAACAAATCAGTTTCGCAATCAACGCAATCTAATTGGCTTGAATATTCGAGAACAGTTAGTTACACTTACAGTGGTTAGTGAAATGTTTTAATCCAAGCTTTCGTCGTCGATTTGTCCTAACGAATCGTTTATTCCTACAATGTGGTGGATTTTCTCCTCAACTCTTAAAACACGATATGCAAATGAAGTTAAAGTATTCGATGTAGTTGTGGCTTCCCTGTCTTTGTTTACTTTATTTACAAGTACCGTGACATCTTTATAGTCAATGATTATCGTCCTAATGTGGATTTTTGTTCCGCTATCTTCTTCCACTAAAAGGTTTATTTGTAACTTCTCTATGTTCTGTAGCGTTTTGATTATAAGTTAGTGTGGTATAGGAACATGTTCTTGGCATTCTGTGTTTGACTATTTATCGTCTATTGTGCGTCTAAGCGTAGTATACTACGCTTTTATATACGCCACATAATACGCTTTTATAGCTTTCGGTTTAAAGTAGTTTTCTTTGCATTTAGTCATTCGCTTTTTATTGTTCTTCTGTTTCCGTATGTATTCATTGGTATATTTTCTTTCTGGGTAATATCTAATATAGACTCCATTTAGTGCTGGTGCAAAAAGGTTTTTGTTTTTATTAAAGCAAAACTTTCCTTTCTATAGTAACTTACCGGTATGTCGCCATTATTAAATGCAACACTAAGCAATGTTCAGAATTTCCGCTTTTATCAATTTCTGATAACTTATCACAAAACCAAATAAAATGTGCTAAAGCGTAATATTTCAAAATGTATCACCAGATAATCTTTTTGGGACAAATTAAAACCGTTATTTTGCTATAAAAACGTTGTAAAACACGACATATTAAGTTAATGTCACAATAATTATGTGATTGTTATTTGTTTCACGTTTCTGTAAAATATAAGCGTCTCGATAGCGTCGCTCGTATATATTTCGGAGTTCTTTACTTTCTCAAGTTTAAGAGACGATTACGTTATTATACGTGATATCTTTATTAACATCACATAATCCTGTTTTTTTTCTTTATTTGTGCAAGTACTTGCTGTCGCCTTTGGCGAAATTGTTTTGAGACAATGTAAAGGTCAGTTCGTCCGGAATTAAAAGGATGAGCTTACGTAAGTGTTGATGATAATTTGGCTTTCGAGAAAGATGTTATCGTTCTTGCATATATAATTGTGGAGATTAATATGGCATATTAAGTTACTGTTTCCTTTCTTTTTTATTGTTCAAGCTGTCATCTGCAGACATTGCAAAGGTTAAATTCAAATCTAGAATGCTTATCGCATATATGCAATCTCTAAAAATATCATCATTTATTTTTGGTTCCTGTGAATATATCTTGAGTGTCAATACAAGAGATATCTTACATGATAGATGCTTCTTTCTTATGATTAGGTATAAGTCCATATATCGATGTGTATGGTTGTGCAGTGGATATGTGTGTGTAACAATGCATGTTGGCGCGAAAGTGGCTGCCCTCCACCCCATGATTTACCTTCCACCTCGAGGTGTCGCTGATGGCAACTTTATGGTGTTTTGTGCAGGGCTGTCTAACATCACAAAGTATAGACTGAATACTGATATGCCTAGTCCAAGAACTTGGTATCACAAGACAGTAACAGAGCCTTGATTCTATTAGAAAAAAAAAAAATTAAAATCATAGATTCGACCAAGCTTAAGATTCGGCATAGAGTTGGGTTGAAATACAGTTTCAGCATTATCGTAATTTTCATCATATCAGTAGTTTAACTTAACTTACACCTAATCTTAAGGTTGTCGCTATAATTTCTTGGGCAAAACTTTGCCGATTTTATCTAGAATTTTCTTACGTCGTTGAACCCAGTTTCCTAGAGCGTAGCAACCCTGTCAAGAATTTCACTCCTGCGCCACAACTATGTTTGCGTACGATTTGTAATGTTGCAATATCTGCTGTGAAATCAAAACAATGGTCGATTGTAATATTTCGATATGCAGGAACCTCTGCTATGACAAATGGTTCATATTTCTATGGAGAGTAATGGTGTCCTCTTGAGAGTACCGATGCATTTATTAAACATTTTGCGCTTTCGAAATAGATACAGGCGTATTTGTATGGAGAGATGATGATGTCTTTCTTCACGACTTATCTCGTTGACGGCGGCAGTTGAAACGCCTGGTGAAGTGAAATTGACTACCAACTTAGGTCATCCGTATATTAAAATTACAGCTGGCATTCTTTGACAGTTGTATAAAAGAATTTAATTGCTATAGCAGACCAAATTGTCGTTGGGTCTACATTTGCTTAACAATTAATTTCCCTGATTGTATATGCAAGGAATTAACATGACGTTGAACTTTGTCGTTCACGTAATCATCAGACGTCTTTACCTCATTGTTGTCTGTTTTAATGAGATTGTTGTGTTTAAAACTTCGTAGAAGTTACCTATTTTTAAAGGCTTAAATAGCGACTATCGATTGTCTCTGTTTTTGTAAGAGTTTTTTTAAGATTATTCAAAATATCAATTTGAGAGCAAAGTTATTCATTCGCCTGCTTATGTATCCTGTATTATTAAGACTTTATTTTCAATGCGGTGTATCTCATTGGTATTTCTAGCATCATTGCTTATGCATCCAGCTACATAACTGCAAACACAACCACACCCTCAATCACGTATTGCTTAGAATGTTAGATCATCTTACACAACACTTATCACCTCAGTACTTATGCGATATACAAGATAATATTATCCCGAGATAGCACGATCACGGACTGTGCTGAGAATTATAGTGTGACCTAAGACCTTCACGTGAGCTGCAAATTCTCGAGACATAGTATTGAGTTGCGTGACGATTGATGTAGTTCTTGGAGAAGTGTGCGTGCTTACTTATTAGTGTGAACTCAGTCAGGATATATAATTCCTGGTGTATATGCCGTAAATTTAACAAGTAGCCCTATAATTCACCTGTAGACTATGGTACCTTCCCCTAGTTCATCCAAATATAAATAAGTGGCGGACTTCGCAAATGATGTTTTTTTTTTTGGTTTCGTAACGGGATAGGTCTGGTCTTGACACTTAAATCCTGATACAAGCTTCATTTCTTTAATTTAAATGTCGAGATTTACAATGCTGATGAACAGGTAACGACGCTTGTTCTCTCATAAGAGATAAATACAGGTAGTCAAAGAAGTTATCATTAAACTGCTAAAAATGTGCTACAAATACAAGCGTGTGTAGCTATTGCATAATATGTATTGTCAAGAATCGAGACGTATCGTTAGTACCTATTTGACTAGTAGTGTAAACAGTAGCCGGTGGACTGTTTGTTCACGTGAATCTGCTAAATGTGTCTCTTTTGTCGAATTTGCAAATTATACGTCTGCATCGTGCAAATTTCCATGACGCGCTTAAATTATCAGTCGATTGTTTTTCCTAGCAGTATCAAATCTTTCGAATTAATGCATATTTTATTAAAAAATTACTAGAGAAAGAATGAAGTTGCCATCATCAACTTTTCTTTTGAGAAACGCCTACATAACTTTCAAAGTGGGTGCCGCAATTAATAACAATACATTTTCTTTTAGAAAAGTTAATGAAAACATTTTAAGCATATAAAATATAGTCATCAGAGGTGACAATAGCAACCTTATACAAATTAATACACATATTCATGGTGTTTGACAGCTGGTCGCACCCACGGGCGGGGGCTATCCATCCATCGGACAATATGACAAGAGAAACTAACACGGAATCGAACGTGGTTCCTCGATAAATTAAGTGCAGTATCATAATTCATATTGACCGCGTGTAGGGTTTTCATGTGTGGTCTTCTTAACTTATTGTATTTGATGTGGAAGGAAAGCTACGAAAATAAACTCTTCATTGATTTTTGTCGAATGATTAAAAAAATACTAATCGTTACTAACATTTATTTATATATGCTTTATTGTACACCACAAAAATACAAAAAAAAAATATATCGAACACAAAAATATACAATGGGCTGCCTTATCGCTTTCTGCAACACATTTACGGTTTTTTTTTTTTATTTCAGTGACTTGTAGATTGTCAAGGGGTTAAATAAGAGCAGCGTTGGCTTCTGTCTTTTCTAATAGTATGAATCTAACATCATCTTCCCATACAACATCTTCAAGCTGGTCTGTCACTTTTTGTGAGATAATGAATTGTATATATGTACTTTCTTACAGTGTGTGATGTCAATAGTCTCCAGAGCTCCGTTTATCTCTCTGTTATTACGTATCTGCAAACAATACCAATTCCTGTATAGTTTCAACTACTCCTAATATGGCAACTATTGGTAACCCTACCAGGGCGCCAGTGATGGATAGTGGTACACGCCTCGAGTTCGCGTTTGCTCTGTGTCGATTATATATCACTATCTTACTATCTTTTGTAGGAATTACGTAACACTTGTTATGATTCTATTGATATTGTAATGGGAGGCTAGAGAATCAAAGCGGTCTTTTATGCATCAATTATGATTTAATGGGAGGGGCACGCTAAATGGTTTTCCAATGGTAGCTACCCCACCTGCTTCGCACGGGTGCATTATACTGATGTGACGACATGTCAAATCATCGAGATTGCTTTACCTTAACCTTATCATCATCATTTCAGCCGAAAGACGTCCACTGCTGGACATAATCTTGCCCCAAGCACCCCCACTTCGTTCGTTCTGTGCTTCTCGCATCCAGTGGATTCCTGCGGCCTTCATCAGGGCATAGGTCCACAATACATATAAACCTTCCAGAATAAATTCTCTATGATGGTGTAAACTGCATCAAAATCCACAGTGTAGTTTAGAAGAACTAAGCTGACAAACTGTGAGCAGTGGTGGCTAAGTGGTAACCACAGATATGTCTATCTATATCTGTGGTGGTAACGGCTGTGACCTACGATTTGTAGATTCGAACCCAGACATGCGCTTTGCTTTGTCTAAATTAATACATCACCTCTGCTCTCTAGACGGTGAAGGAAAACATCGTGAGGAAACCGGCATGTCCTAGAACCAAAAAATCGAAGACATGTGACATCTACCAACCCGCACTGAGCCCGCGTGGTGGATTACGGCCGGGAGTGGGCCGTAATCCACCACGTTTCGAAGAGATGAGGCCCAGCAGTGGGAACATAATAGGCTGATAATGATGAAGCTGACACAAAGACACACACGAAAAACGACTTTATTTTATACTATGAATAGATAATTATGTGATGTTTAAGACAAAACGAAGTTAAGCCTTAATACCGAGTAAAGTATAAACAATGCAGAATGATTCATGTATCGCGAACATGTCAATTGTTTCATCATGCACAATGTTATCATGTAATCAATATGACGTGATGGTACCAACTGCAACTACTTACAAATCATCTGTAACAATCTTTGATATCGTTGCCATGTGAATCTTGTTGAGATCGATAAATATTTTCCCATAATGTTAGAATTTACTGATAATGTTGATTATACTTCAGAGCTTTATTTCAGTATTTCTTATTTAAACCTTCCAATAAACTTAAGTGCTTCTAAAGTCACACATACATAAAATCGTTTCTATGTAAACGACCTATTTGATACCGTTACTATTGCTCCGTTAATTTCTTCAAATTATCCTCATATATGGCAAGAATTTCCTCTCTATAGAAAATTTCAAGACCACTTACAGTGATTACGCCTAAACTGTATTTTATCTAATTGAATATTCACAATGTCCATTGGTTTGTTCCTTTGTACGCCCACATGCTCTTGCGCATGGGCCCCATAACTAATAGATGGTATCTCTACACCATACTTATAATTACTTTTATTGTTCCAGGTAAGTTGAGCAACTGACCCACTCGTTTTAATTTTAAGGGTAAGTACATGAAATTATTTTGTTGTAAAGGTTTGTCTGCCATGAGGTGTAACATCGATTAAACTGCAGGCTAGCTTTTTAACCTTATGAAAAAAAAAAACATAAGTAATTTGGATGTTGGCAGGAATGAGCATTGTTTTTGTAAACAATGCCTTTATCACGTTTGCTCTTGGTAAATACAAACATTTTAATGTTTTTGGTTTATTTTAAAATTATTTTTAAAGCAAAGTATTCAGTGACGGGTTCGTTTAAAATTGCCGCTTTTTTGTGACTTAACCCTTCGGAATCTTCTTCGGAACGTGGATCCACGCGAGACACAATGGCTTTTAAATGGTAACCGGCTGAATACTTACGGTATTCAGCCGGTTAAAATAATCCTATTTGTTCTTTTCCACGTCACAATTTTCTTTATTTACATTTCCGTGCTTCTGTTTGACAGTAATCATTAGTGCACTATAAAAATAATTTAATAGATGCATAATTTTATTGACCAATTACTTTTCACCGGACGTATAGCTTGTTTAATAAACCTTTAACTAACGTCTGCGTCCGCGTCGTCTGTTAATTTGTATCCTCTCAGGACAACGGGTCTGGTCCTAAGTTCCGGAGTTAAAAACAGTATAATTATAATCCTTTGAAAACTAGATCCGTCCGTGTTCACACGGCTAGCTTAATTAAAGTTATATACTTTTCTATATATCGACGAAATATGAAATCAAATTCGCGGTTCTACTTCATTGCAAGGTTTTTGAGTATCATTAGATAGTCATACGTCTTTCGGCTGAATGATAATTGAAATTGTCACACTAGTGCGTAGTATTAATGAATCAGAATCTCTACTTTTATGCATTACTAGTCCGTGACTTCGTCCGCGTGAAATTTATTGTTCCCCTGACCTACCCCGTCACAACGCATCGCCCGCCCGCGTTATTACTGTGCTCTTTCTGACTATTTTTTCGTTTTTGCTCGGCTCCTAAGTATCTTAGCGTAATGTTAAGTAGCATATAGCCTTCGTCAAGAATTGGGCTATTCAATTCAAAAAGAATTTTTCAAATGCGACTAAAAGTTCCAGAGATTAGCACGTTCAAACAAACAAACTCTGTTTAGATATAGATAGCTTCTAACACGTACTAAGTTTATGCTTCCGCAAATCACATTTGTAGCATCTCGAATTGCTAGACTAGTCTTGTCTCATATAATACCACTCCTCCATCTTAAACCGAGCAACTTAAACGAACTAATGCATGCCTTGAAAACCATCTGTAAGCTTTAACTTACGCTCCAGTGCTACCAGACCTTAAGCCCAGAATTGACATAAAACTAAAACAGAACAACAAAGGTTGACTGTTACAATGACAGCCACGTTATTGTGTAGTCAATGTTTATCGATAGTAACCACAGATACACGATCGTAACACTAAGATAATACCCTCTCGTTTGTAGGGCATGTTTTATCTGCTCTATGTTTGTTTTGTTTGATTAAAATCTAATTATAAAGTTGGTATAATTATTAGAGTAGGTATAGTTACTATTATTTGCCTGTAAAAATACTGAGTTATTCGTTTAAAAGGTATGGAATTGTATTGGAGTAGCTGATGGGAAGTTAAAACCACGGAATAAAACCATGTGGTTTATAGGTAGTAAAATCAAGTTAACGCTGTGTTTCTGGTTATGCGACGTCCCCTTTCATCATGAGATTTTTATGTAGGATGATTAAATTGTATTTTTTGGGGGGATGCTCACATTTAGCGTTGGATGTTTTGACTTTGATAAAGAGGTCGTCAAACAATATTTTGCAATCAGGCGATTTACGTTTACCCCTAATACATTTGTGACTGTTTTTTCTATCTTCTTATGTTCTGATTTAATTCAAACTCAAATCAGAACCTCAGGAACGAGTTTAACATAATAAACAGTCCCTTAGCTACAGATAGCTTGTAGTACTAACAACCGGGCTACGAACGACCCGGAATCGAACTCGTGTTTATACGCAGTTTTATCGCCGGACGCAGTTCCCTAATATATGTAATTACGCGGTGTAAGTGATAAGAAAGTTGATAATTAACTGGTGTTTGCATAATTTAGATTTCATCGAGTTATTATTGTCTTGGGTGTAAGTGTTGCTTCAAACGCGTTTAATTTTAGTGTGCTGAGGTAGATCCTTGATGTTAATCGGATAGATATACAGTGAATCGCAAGTCACCATAGTTGGTAAATTAAAATTATTATTGAGAAAATATCCCCTATATTTTCCTACAACAACAAACATGGACGCAAACCTATTTCAAATTATCGGGATCCGTTTTCTTCTTTAAAAAGCTCCCGGTTTCTGAGAAACTGCGTTCCTTCTCTCATCGAAGGTACGGGCCCGTTTAAAAGTAGTTTGATTCTTAGGAATGAACCCTACTCCAGATTAATTATCCTTTTCGGACGGACAAAAACACATCGGGAGTAAGGACAACTGTCAAATAGTCCTGTCATTCATTCTTAGTTCGGGCCTCGAAGTAATCTTATATCCGTAGGTGATACGTAGTAGGAAATACCCGTAACTTCGATGGAAACTACGAAATTCGTGCATAGAAACTAAATTCCCCTGAATAAATCTCATATTGGCTATTGTGATCGATCGAAGGAAATAACAACCAATTGACAAAAAATTACAAAATTCATTAATCTTTAAACACCAACGTTTAGTCCAAATCTCTGAAATAATTTAACAATCCACATTACCATTTCGAGACATATTATTATCTACCCCTCCACCAAATCGCTCGCACTTGCCAACCGTCACGAGTGATCGATGGTCATCCGTCCGTATCGCTGCACTACGACTAGTATCGATTCTAAGCCCAACTATTACCGCTTGCCTTGTTTCCCTAATTTTATTGAAACCCGTTAAATTGCCGGGTGCCTATACAAATCTGGCAGTGGGAGTCGTAATTGTGGGGAATGAAACGTATGTTATTGTTGCGTTCTGTGCGGCTGCATTTATATTAGGGATTTAACCTTAACCGTGATGGCGGAAAACGGTTGTAGTAGGAGAAAATGTTTATGTTGAAAGTAGTTTTACCGCAGTAGTTCTGGCCTAAGATATGACCACAATGAAACTTTTTTTCTACGGTATGTTTCCAGGTGCATAGGGTATATAGTCAAGATAATATGCAGAAACTTTTTGATGAAGTATTAATGCTATGCGTTGCCTTGGGTTACCTGGAAGTCTTTAAGCTGGCTCTGGACCCAAGTTGACCGAAGCAAGGAAAACCTATTCAGGTGGAGATTCATAGACGCTTTCGCGATTCCGCCTTGGGGCATAAATGTGGTGTCGTTCCACATACTATGAGACACTTAATATCATGTCCTGCGAGTCGTGTAAGCTGCACGTTACAGGAACTGATGGACGGTAGTGATGGCGCCAAACATATACCCGAATTCTGGGCCGAGTTTATTTATATTGCCATTGACAATAGAAAACATGATAACCAACGAACAGACATGGTAATCGAAGTTACCTACCATGATTGAAGTCATTGTTGAGCTACTGAACAATAGTCAAAAAGTTACTCAACCATTATTGTCTATAAGTCCCTTGAAGACTTTCTAAGCAAACTTCCGTAGCACAATAAAAATAACAAAGCTGTCGGTTAAACCCAATTACCGTATCCTAATCCGTAATCACTAATCAGGTGTTGACCGTAACGGAGTATTGGGTAACTAAGTACCTGCAGATATTACGTTAACCAAGCACCTATAGTAACCACGAACAGAAGGAACAGAAGGCGCAGTTAATACAAATTGTTATAAGGAAAGACATGCAAATATGCCTGGTAATCCCTTCAAATATTCTGCTTATACTCAAGCTTTTGAATGATAGCGTGACGGCTGACCAGGGAGAAAGTTGTGGGACGTGTTGCGCCGACCCGAAGTAACACAGGACAAGGCAGGAAGATGATGATGACTCAAGCTTTAAAAAAATTCAATCAAAATATTTAAAAAAAGCAATTTTAACACTCCTTTCTCTCTTCTTTACAGCTTAATATTAGTGGCGTAAACAAAACAGCCTAACAGCAAAGCATCACAAATAGAGATTTCTTGTTTACCTTGCCAGTGCAGATCTCAAACATATCATATGCTATCTGCAACTGGCATAACTCAAACTTTCTATTCACTTTTAGCATAATTAGCCAATAATGTTCCCACTGCTGGGACACTGGCCTCCTCTCTTTGAGAGGGAATGGACTGTAATCTACCACGTCGGCCCAGTGCGGGTTGGTAGATGTCACATGTCTTCGAATTTTTGGTTCTAGGACATACCGTTCAATTCTAGTGGTTACTTTGAACTGCGTCCTTAGAACTGAACCTTCTATTCTCTCCTGTTTTACGCTTACGGTAAGCCACGGGTCACTTCACACGAAGCGAGGAATTACGCGACATTGCCCGCGGTGGCAGCTCGATCGTGGTACCCACTCTAATGTGAAACGTCTACGAGCAACTTATTGTTAGCCAGGCTATCTCTACAAATTGCCCACTTGAAATCTATTGGAAAATAGGAACCGCCAGAGGCTGAGATTTTCTCAGAATATTCGCGATTAGATGAGAAATCGTTTGATTTGATGATTGATATGTTTCCTGGTGTTGGGTAATTTGTTGTAAGTATAGAAAATAATAACGATATGGATGATCGACTGGTTGTTGGACATTGATGCAAGAAACACCCTTTTAAGATTTTGTGCCATCAGCGCTATTCGTGCTAACCAGGATAATGTATAAAATGCTATTAAAACCAGCACCAAAAATAAGACTCTTCAAATAGGCAACACGCATTTGCATATTTTTCTTGATATATAATTAACTACAGAGATCTTGCCACCTTGTTTGCCAACCTCTCCAAAAAACACTAAACAAATTACGTACAATCTTACTATTAATGTGAGACCTTTAAAATCTGTGCATCTGCATTACCGTACGCGTGGGCATGATGTGGGCGGAGCTTGCAATAGTCTAGCAGATGTGCAGCGATCTCACGGAAACGATGCTTGCTGAGTTATGGATAGTAGAGCTTAGAACTTAGCTAGCATCAAGGAAAGGATGGCCAGAATATAATTTGAATACTGAGTCGATTGGCGTAGTGACCAGAGACAAGCGATATTTAGGTAGTTTTGGTCTGATCCAAGAAGATAATGTAAATATGTGAGAACAAATTGGTGCTTGGAAAACGATGACTTAAAGTGATGACATAGAAGTATTCATATACTGGGAGACTGGCCGGCACGGCAACTTACGGAAATTAGTCGAAGGTTATGGAGAAGACCTTAGCTCAGCAGTGGAATAATATAGGCTGAATAAGAAAAAGAAACTGGTACAGCTGATTAGACATAATATATTACATTGAAGCAAGACGAATACTAGAAAAATAATAAAAATGCTTAATGACCCAAAAACAATTTAATGGCAGTTGTGATTCTGACGATAGCAGTCTGAAGCCAATCAATTCTGTTTTACGATATTATAATTTATCCGAATGGTCATAAGTTAAAAAATCTAGATTAGTTTCCAGTTTTAGTAAATGAAGAAGTGGTAGAATTAATTATAGGAACATAAAAAACCGGTCAAGTGCGAGTCGGGGTCACGCACCGAGGGTTCCGTACAAATTTGTAGGTATTTAACTACAAGTTTACGGTTTTCGGATTTTTTCCTTTACTTGCCCTACGTCTTCTTGCCAAATTTCATGGTTTTAGATTTAGATCAACGAAACGGAAGTACCGGTTTTGATTCCCTTGCGAATGTCAAAATATGCGGCATAAACAGAACATAAACGCCGGTATCTTTTGATTGCGTTGACTTAGAAGTTTGATTTTTTCACTGCCTCAAGGGATTGCAGCCCTTAATTTAAACTTGATAACTCCGTTCCTGAGAAAAAAGGTCTTGACAGACGAACAGACAGACGGACAACGAAGTGATTTTATAAGGGTTCCGTTTTCCTTTTGAGGTACGAAACCCTAAAAACTAGCCAAAATAAATATAGAAGGATTTGTCGGATTTTTAACGATGACCAGTTTCCTTTACGTAACATTTTGCCTTCATTCTGTGAATATTGGCATTTGCCCAAAAATAATATGATTTAGACAGGAAGAATTAAAATGAAACGTCCAATAAGAAACACGATTGTGTATTTTTGTTATTTGGCAAAGGTTTCCTAATCCCTTGTAATTAAAATGAAACCGTCCAATAAGAAACACGATTGTGTATTTTTGTTATTTGACAAAGGTTTCCTAATCCCTTGTAATCTGATTGGAAGTAGCATTTGAATATTTTCATCCACCGAATATATTATCGCTTCGTAGATAACTTCAAGAATTTCCTGGATAACATCCGGAATTTTGAATGTGAGGCCAGAGATAAATTAATTTGCAATACTCCAGCTCTTTAAACCAAAGTTAACACGTATTGGATGCAACCCAATACATCCACAATCTTTGTTTCATCGGCATCCATAACGGTAAACCTCGGGCCATATATTTTCACTCAACAATCCACAATTTGCATGCATAAAATTGTTTAGAAAGTAACCATTTCCATACATCAGCCGTGTACGTTCCTGTTGGCACATCCAATATTTATCTGGCAGAATACGGAAGCTTGCCACGCAACGCTCAAGACCGGGAAGCGAACACTAATAATTGTAACTCGATATAAATGAAGAGATAACGTCTATTACCACTGTTTAAGGAAGCGTAGTCAGTTTCCTTTGATATATTGCTTACAATACACAGGTGTTTAATGTAAATGAGAAAGCTCTGTTAAGTTCCAATGAGCTTAAAGGAGTAAAATGTGCTAAACAAATTGTGCTGCTGTTAGATCATTCTACGATAATTTTAAATAGATGAGACATAATAAATATTTTTGCAAGCCTTTGTTGAATCTCTCGGCAGTATATGTTCCTGCATACGTGACCCAGGATAGATATAGAGGTCCATTAAAATAAACTCTTATATCATCAACAAGAAAACTCTCTGAAGTTAAAATGATATTAAAACTTAATTATACATGTTTTATGACGACATAATTTCTTCACAGGCCTTTATTATTCTTGAAGTATCTTGCGCAAGCACAAGGTTTGGATTATTCCCATTAAAAATCAATTACACCTCTCCTGCTAGTCAGAGTCGCTTTTACAAAGACCACGACCACGCTTTTCAAATCTTGTCCATTGTTATATGTACTTCTTTTGTGAAGACGTGAACGTGACTCCGTGCTAGGACAATTTTGTTGATAGTACCTTCAAACCTTCGATGAATGAGTAGTATGAACAAATTACACGCGACAAAATTCACGCTTCCTCATTCGCAGATGTATTATGCATGTTTTGATCTTTCTTTGTAAGTTCAGCATTATTTTCAGCAGAAATGCCTTTCAGAATTTCAAATCTTGTTTGGGAAGGATTAATAACATCGAAATAAGAATTTGTCAATGTTAGTAGTGGCATCTTTACTCTGGATTTTTTCTTGGTTACCATATATGTCTTCAAGTGAATAAGTACGCATAAATTATTTCGTCACTTACAAAGTGATTTATGTTGATATCACATTCCTTTTGGTGTATCGAACCGCACATCAGTGAATAATAGAATTATCTTGCATTACATAACTTATAGGTTGCGATGCGACGCTGTATTGAATGGATCTTAAATTCTTGAGTTCCAAATTATATTCATTTTCTTCGTCAATGTTTCGAATTTACCGATGATCGATTTTAATCAAAGTGGAGTGTTACATTTTGAAATACATTAATTTGTTCGTACAAAAACGATTGTACCTTCCAAGTCCAGGTTACTTGAAAGGGCTTAGAGAAAGTTTAACAGTTCTTTCGACAATCGGCCCTCATTGTGGTCCGATCCAGATTTGTGTTGAAGCATCAATCTTTTGCATTGAACTGTTTTGCTCTCATTGTTAGAAAGTACTATGTTAAATGTTTTATGTCCGTTTAAGATTTCTATTTCATTTAATTGACATTATTTTCATCTTTGAAAGGCATGTTGTGCTAAGGGCGCAGTTCGTTGGTCTGGTTCCGATTTATTATTACCTGTATTACAATTTTTACAAGCTATCTCGTTGCATGTTCTTCCTGTATAATAACGTTTACTATATTAATTTTATTGTTCTTTTTATTTATTTATTGTTTTTTCAATGCTTTGGCCTCAAAGTCTAGATACGAAGTAGTCATTAAAAACCCATAAACTTTCTGTTTCGTATGTCTATAACCATGAGTGACTGGCATTCAGAGTAACATTTGGGCGCTTTTATTATCCCTTCGTAACGAACAGATCTCTTTTAGATTACCAGAAGACCCTTCTCTTGGTAATCAACAGTTTCACTCGGAATATACTAGCATTGCACTTGAGATGAGAGCTTGAAAAGTATCTCAAGAATCAATTTGATCAAAATAATGGTAACGCTTATATTGCAAAAGGTGTTAGGTAACACTTTATATTGTGATAGCACTTAATGCTTCCGTCAAACAGACAGAGGCCCCAAATTATGAAACGATAAGATGAATAAAATCTCTTTATGCATATAATTTCTCGAAAAAGTTCTTATTCAATCGTTTATTGGCAACAATTGTAATAGAATTGACAAAAGAGCTCTGATTAGCTCTTATGATTCAATTGGATAAGTCATTATAAGTCTTATTGAAGATTTCGACGGTCATCGCTTGCCCCGAAGATGTTTCCGGCATCGTACACAATATGTAACGTATTGTGAGAGAAAGCCGTCCATCTGATTGCCAATTACGCTTTTCTCTTTCACACAATTCCACGCGACATTCCCGAGTACTTTTTACAATTATTGTTTACGAGATTTCCTTTCCGGATATTATGCTGTTAATGTCCATATTCGTCAGAATGGAAGCTGTTCGGTAAAAAAAGCTACTAGAAATGTGTGTTTGAACTTTTAGGTAAGCTGACGTCTATATGGTTGACATATACATACATTGGTATGGTTATGAACCGTAGCAAAATCCTTATGATCAATCTTGAATTACGGTCTGTATGTAATTATAGTATCCATTTTAATCTTAATGCCTTCAATATAAAATTGAATGTATTTTTAACCGACTTCAGCTTTTAAATTAGTGGTGATGCAAGTATACGAGTGTCTTGTAATTAATTTGCCAAATTCATTTAATTTATTACATCCACTTCCTAACACTGTTTTGTTTTTATTTGGTCAATAAATGAAATGCCATTCTGCACAAATAATGTCAAAAACGTTCTTATATATTTCAGCGTTATGTTGGATGATACATGTTCGTCGTTTGACACACCAACGAAACTAATGCTAGATAAATATTTATCGTTTCTGGTGTTGTGTAACTCAATTTACAAGACAATCGTTCTAATATAACACTTTTGTATGCGTCGATTTATTGTTTATATTGTTATTACAAATGTTTCATAACGCCTCTTTCTGGTTCATTCCGATTTACATTTTCCTCAAAAACTCATTTATTATTTGCCTCTTTGTGTTGTTATTCCTGATAAAAGCATTTGAGTTTCGATGATCTAATTCTACCGGGTACCTAATTTGTGACGTGTTATTTGATCGATAACTATAGGAGATCTCTTTAGATAGCACATGTGAATTGAGGTCAGCGCTTATACATGCGTTCATGCAGCCACTTAAACCAAAAATCGTGAGTTGTTCGTTTCGAGATTTTGCCAATATTGAATCGTGTATGAATGTTAAAGACGATATTATGTATCGATGTAATGTAAGTTCTCAATTTCCAAATACGTCCTCTCTATGGCCTTGAACTGGCTTGAACTATTGCTGCATCTATCAACTAGGGTATGTTAATTGTAAGCACACTTCCGAGAATCCTTGGTCAATCATCGCCGTGCTTCCGTTCCCAACAAAGTCTGTCACGTGCCTCTCGTTCCGCTCAAACGCGCTCCGATAACAAAAATAGAAGTTCGAACCGATCCAACATTCGACAAGAAAAAAGTCCTGCCAAATACACAAAAAAAGTAATCGCCCCATTCCTCTCTGGCTAATGCTCGGAAACTATTCACGTCGCTGTAAAGTTTATCCTGCGATAAGACTCGAACGACGTTTGACTGGTGGCCGTCTCGTTCTCGCTTGACGGATTCCTCGATAGTGAGGGAGACAGAGAGGTAGGGCGCACTCCGCGTGGCCGTTGATGTTTAGTTTGAAACGGAACGGAACAGTTTGCGAGTCGCCGGCTCTGCGCTCGGCCGACTGACGCAGGCAGTTCGTTGCGCTCAACTCGACAATTTATTTTAACACACTTTTTGAACTGTTTTTATAACCTAACGATTAGACAAGTGCCTTATTGTTAATGGATGTGATAGTGAATGCATGTAATGAATTCGAACAACTAAAAGCAAATGAAAAGTAACACCGTGTGGATTTTCTGAGACGTCTTGAGTTTTGTGTCCTTTTGGTATAAAAATTTGCAGTAATTATGTTACGGATTTAAGTTTTTATATTTCTTTGTTAACTGTATTGTGTTGAAGCACGTTTCTACCCGTATATTGGCACGAGCCTTTAATAATAATAGTGCACCGAAACCAGTTTGCGAGTGCGGTTCGGCTGTGGTTATCCTGACTTATATGCGGGCGTCTTTCTCGTGAACGAATTTCGACGCATCTGTAGGTATTCTTTTGAAGGCTGCGACTTCAGTTGATTTTCTTACATCATCATTATTTCTACATTTGTTTTTTGTGATGTCAATAAATGGTGTGTTTCTTATCTGTAAAAATTTTAATCAGTGGTGTTAATTTTGTTTATCATAATCTAGTTTGATATCTGATTAACGGCTTGCATCTTTGGCTAATGTTTCCAATCACTAGACTGATTCACCTTGACCGTTTATACGATGGCGATGCATTCAGACTTTCTGTTTCGAGGTTACTGGAATCCTGAGCGTACCTTGTAAAGCTTTGCTGGTTACGATAATTAACATATCTAGTCGGTCACTAACTGGCATTTGAGCGTAGACTGTTTGGTGACTAACCTGCTTGAGAGTTATTAATACCTGATTAATAACAACGGAGTTGCAAACAGGCTATCATTGTTACTCATCACTGGAGTGTTCATAAGCTTTTCAAACGATTCGCATGTGGAAATCCGTTACCTCACTAAGTAATTGTTTATCTTGCATAAACCGTCCCATCATGTCCAAAGTTAACAGTAAATTACAATCTCCATTTATAAACACCAGTTAATCGTAGTTAACTGCACATAACTAATGTAAACATCTTGTCATGTGTGGGCAGTTCAACTGGCGCCGTTAATTTACTATGAAACTTACTAATTGCATCTATGCACCAATAATATCTTTGTTTTAGCACTGTCGCCTTTGCCTGTAAATCTCCCGGTTTGTCAACTTGCACTGTTGCAGTAGCGGTCGCTTTAGATTTTGTTATTTTTCCACCAGCCGCTCCACGCTTCGCTTCTCTGCTATACGTGACTTCATTGGCTGCATTTTTTGCATTTTGTCAGCATGAATTCTCTTATCTAACAGAAACTTGCAATCTAGTTTCAAATTACCCAATTCAGCTGAAGCAATTGAGTGGTTTTTGTCTATTTTTGATTACAATTCCTCTGGTTCTAATCTGATACTTCCTGTGAGTCATGGCGTATGTATCGAAACTGCGAGTACCATCAGTTACGTAACCTGAAGGTGGCAAGTCTCCAACTTGTCAAGTGAAAATGTATTACTTCCATGATAGAAAGCGAAAATTGGAGATCAGTGAACTTCCTGACTGATTGTCAACGCCACTCATTAGTTAAATATTTGTTGATTCTGAAACTGAAAGACTGTTACAATTATAATTGTGCCTGAAACGCTTGATCGCTTGCTAACTATTAGTGAAATTGAATTATACGTCATTAAGCAGACAACTGGCGTTGATGACTCACCTCGAATTGAAAGCCACAGTTTCATGTGTTTCATTTTCTGCTTTGTTTACCAATCGTTGACTTTCGACTGTTATGACACCGGCCAATTATTTCACTTAGAAGCATTTTACCAGCATTGTATTTTTCTTATTCTAACAACATTTCTAGTCTTAATTGCCATTTTTTATGACTTTAAGCTTTAAATTATGTGGGTCGTCGAGTAGATGTCTAGTTTTTACGAGCTGTTTGCGGTGTTTTTCGTCCGTAGTCTCGATTTCATCGCATTGCATTTCTCTTGTTTCTTTTTATTCTGATGTTGCCTCAGCTTATTAATATATTTTCTCTTTTGTATTATTTGTGAATATTTTGATCTGGTCGTAGCTGTACCATCGTTATGCGAGCGGCAAGATTATGTTCTATTGTTAGTAAATTAACTTTTATAAACATTGCTCATAAAGTAACCGAGGTGACACTGCTCTGGGCTTGTTGAGTTAATTCATTTAAGTTATCTTAAGCTTTATGACTGAAACAATAAGGTTCAATTTAGATCGAATTCGTGAAGGCGCCCGCATCTCTGCTTTTTTTTCTCCTTTTTTGGACCGTTAAGGATGATGTCCGTTAATGTATTTTCGATGAAAATGTTTTACGGCATTGGAATGTTTCGTGTATCTATTGAAGTTTATCCAAACTAACAATTTAATGGTTTCCCTGCATGTTAGAAACTAGTTTGCTTAAGATTTTTTGTACCAAAAGGACACTCATAACGTTCCGTTTTTAGACGAACAATCGAAATAACAAAGTGACCTGCAACAAGTGCTCTTATTAACGAAGTACAAACATATTTTTGAAGTATTTTCTACATACAATTGGAAGCGAAACGTATGATTTTACATTGGATCTTTACCTTCACCATTGGGACCACGAGGAAACTGGAACAAGCATTTCGCGTTTAGTGAGATGATACAAACTATTAGGTAAGTTTTATAAAATTAGTACTTATATCTTCTCAGGATCTCATCATGTTAGCACCTAATTGAAATGATAAACATAGTTCTCATAATTTATTTATTTATATGGCACTTCAACGACTTATTCACTACGACATACATACATAATCAGCCTTTAATGTTCCCACTGTTGGGACACAGGCCTCCTCTCTTCGAGCGGGAGTAGGCTGTAATCCACCACGCGGGCCCACTGCGCATGCATGTCTTCGAATTTTTGGTTCTAGGCTAAGTTTGGTTCTGTATGTGATTTTTGTTTGTGTATGTCACTAAGACATTCACAAACAAAAATCACATACAGTTTTAGGAATTGTGAATTCCTCATTTACAGAAGTACACAGCACTAGAAATTAATAGTACGTACTAGATATCGTTAGTTGAATTATATATAAGTTATAAAATAAAATAATAAATTAGCAGCTATAGAAATCCAATTTAAGAACAATTTAAGTCCAGATTAAGCAGACAAGAATGTTACGTAGGTATTTAATGTTTCTTATACACAGGTGGCTGCTTCCATATCCTCTAATCTTCTTTGACAATAGCCAAAGCAACTAACGTACCTGCTGTTATACTACCACAATGACAAATTACCAGACATTAAAGTAACAAAATTACCCTTTAGTCATCTCTAATTCAATAAACACAATATCGCGTGCATAGTAACTCACCATCTTAGTACATACAACGTTAGCCAACACCCATCAAATGTAATTTATTCCGCGTGTGCATGTGTGGCTCTTTTATGGTACTTTCTTTGACACGCCTTGTGAAATGATTGCCCTAAAACGGAGTGCCCATCTGTTAGCGATAGCCGATGAGCTGTGATTGACAGCTGACGTTTATCTTCTTCATAACTTTCCAATAAGATTTTACACAACTGTTTAAATATTTGTGAATTTATTTAAACTTAAATATGATGAAGAATTTTAAGAAATATTTGAGGACGGAACTAGTTAAAGAAAGCATAAGGAAGATAATGATATGGTTGGTAGCAGGGAGAACGCAGAAAGTACCAACTAAAGAGTACACACGGCTACACATCAAGCTATGCAAAACCAGTATTGGCTGACCGTTCATTGTGTGAAAATATCATGCAAAGTGAGGCCAAGACAAACTGGTTTTGTATAGCTTGACGTGTAGCCGTGTGTACGCCAAGCTATAAATTAATTGATATTGGAATTTGGTGATTATAAAATAGAAAACAGTGCGCCTAATAACACAGTTTTTCTTACTGCCCAGTTATAAATCCAAAGCTAATAGACCAACAAGCCTGTAAAAGAAATAGTATTTCTCTCGAAATAGTTATTAAGGGCAATGTTACTATTTAAAACGGAATGCCGATCAACGATCGCAATTACATAGTAAATTTTAACGATTTTTCGAATCGCCCTTATACATCGTTAATCGATACTTTTAGCCTACACTAAATATAAACAACGATGTGATTCTTGCTGGTTTGCTATTCGATTCGTACTCGATTTAGTCAGTTGTCTTACTGACCTAATAACCTTGGTGATTTTGATTTATGTTCACTAATTGAACTATTGTTATTTATACCAAGCTGGTTGAGACATTGTTTGAAACACCTAAATCAAAATGCAACAGCTTGGAAATAGAATTTACACGAACCACACTTCAATCCCTCCGACTTAAACATACGTAGAGTTTAGACGTGATATTATTGAAATCAATGTGATATAATATGTATGGTTAAAAAACTGACTATTTTTGCTCTATTTATTTTGAAATCTGTATAGGAACCTTTAGGAAGACACCACTGGCAAATTACTTTAAGCGCCAATATAGAATACCCACCAATTTGACAAATTCGTATACTGCTAAATTATCTTTCATGGAGATAACGCTATCTTAACCATCATTTTATGGGTGTAGTCTAGACGATTTAAATTAAATTCTTAGACAGGCGTTTAAGAAGTAAATGGTATACATAATATAGATTTTACCCATTAATGTCTGTTTTATATTAACTACCTAGCTTCTCACAGAAAAGCCGTAACTGATGATGTCATATCAGTGTTAGTAAATGTATCTATAAAGATCGCCTTTAAAAGAATCCTATACATTAAGATAATTTTTTATACTAAAGTCTGTGTTTTATCGTAACTAACGTTTAGACATACACATTAATTAATGCAAATAAGACTGAACTTGGCCGCGTATCAAATCTCATTAATTTTATGCGTGCACTCTCAAACTTGACCTTCTTTACCAGAGAGTGTTTTAAATACCCTATGTACTTAGCATGCTGGTGTTTGTTCATTGACGACATCGACATGTGTTCAATCATCTAGTTAGTTAACCTTTATCGCTTCAATATTAACTAACAATAGCTGTTTTGCATTTATAGACCGTTTGTACAGTAAAACGGTCTTTGTTCGGTTCATGAGTTGGTAAAACTGTAGCAATATCGCTATTTTCATCAGCTGCTTACTGAAATACATATGTATAACGTTGTGAACTCCCGTATTTGTATATCTTTAACTTGGATAATTTATCATCCATCTGATCATCGTTATTGAGACCTGTTGCCTCTTGGAATGTCGAAGGGAGGAATCAGAGTCGACGTTTACATCCTGAAGTAAGGTATGTGCGCTGTCGCCAATTAGTATATTTTCCCACATATTATTACCAAGATATTGGTGGATATGTGCGTGCTTTGGTTCGGATCCGGCTGTTGCAACGTTCTCTTTACGCCCCAATTCACCGCGAGTTTCGTTGCTATTTGTTTTGCTTTATTATAAACGCCATTTTGTTCCTTTTTTACTTTTAAATCACCTCTTGTTGGTTCAATTGGACTTTTGATAGGCTGAGTGATAGGTTATGACTATTATGGTTGTTACAAGTTACTTTCAAATTAAATGGTTGAAACGAATGCGTGCGTTTGTGATATAACTGTTTTGGTAATATGTATGTGGGTCTTGCGATATTTTCGTATCAGTGATTAAAATTGATGCTTTGATTATAATGGTAACAGTTACAACATTGATTGGAGGTCCCTATATTTCTGTTCGGTGACCGAAAAGATCATGGCCAATGATAGGCTGATACTTTCAAATGTATGTCGTGGACGTGGATTACTGCTGATTAATTATTAATTAGAAGAGGCTGACGACCAGCAATAACGTAGTATAGCTATAAACACTGTTAACAATGTAAATGCAACAGCAAATGCAGAATGACGGAAATCTCAAAGTAGTTACACACCAAGGCTTTTCTCAGCACTCATCATCATTTCTGTTCGCCGCACACAATTCGTGGAAGCGATTGAGTCACCCACACAGCGGTTACGATCTACCCGCGAACTAAAAAGCGTATAACAATGCGAGCCGAAAGCGGCATCACTCTAAATGTAATCTGAATGTACCGCTATGCTGTTGCAGTCAGTTGTTATCCAGACTAGGTCAGTTTTTGTCGAATCTGCCACTGATGGCTTTCAGACCATTTTGATGGTCACACTTTTCGTCAATGTTGAACTTCATTTGAAGCCTATTTACATTTTTTGTCAGGTAGAAAGATAGGCTTGATTAAGAGGTATTTGCAACACATGGGTTGGGAAATAAACATATTGTTACCATGAATTTACCTAACCTAAGCAACTAATTAGTTATTTACTTCGGAGTATATGAAACCCAAAGGAATATTGAAACACTGCTTTTCGTTAAAACACTTCAGTCCTTGAGTAATGTAGGCTTCTGTTCAACAAATCATACCTAGAAGTCTAGCATTGCTATTCTGTAAAAATGTTACCGAAAAAACTTAGGTGAAGTGAGCTGTCACTCCACATGGGATTGCCACTATTGACAGCTCACTTCACTTGTTTTGACGGTAAGATATTTACAGTATTGATCGGCTGCTGGAGGAAGTAATGCTATTGGAAGTCCAAGTTAAGAATGGACTCAACTGCCATGCTCTTTCAAGTCAACATCAAAATATCATAAAAAACGGATCCATGGTTCGTATACAAAATGCTTCTAAATTATACAAAACTATAGTTTGCAATTTATTTAAGAGATGAGAAAAAAAATTACTACCAAACAGGACTGTTTAACTGTAGTGCACATACAAAGTCAACGCCACCAGAATTCCGCTACACTGTAAATTTCAACCTCAATGCAGCATGATGCATCTGCAACACGCTACACAGTCACAAAGTAAGCCAACGTTCTGACCTCAGTCTATGCAGTTAGCATTAACATTTTCTACATCATTTAAAATCCGCTACTTACAGATTTGTTTTTGTTTCCTTTCTCTCACCAACAGAACATCACGCTTTTATATTTTACTTTGCAACACGTACTTGATCGTAAAACGCAACAAAGTTGAAGAAAAAACATGGAGGCTTAAAACACGACGCAATGTTTTTCTTTACTGTATGTAGAACACTGTCACTCGAGCAATTTTTCTTCTTATAGCCGTGTCGTGACCCAAGTTAACCAAAAGTTTTCACTTTTGAGCAAGTTTGAATGAAAGATTTCTTTCAACCCAAAAAAAACCATTGACCAGTTCCATTTCATCTGGTAGGCCTTCGTATCTTTGTTTTTTTTAATACAACACTCAAAATCTCTGAAATTCTTAGAAGTAAATTCTTGTTACCAAAGTTGATTCCAGTATATATAACTATTCACATTCACAACTATTCAACAGGCATCCAAACTGATACAATTCAATCACTGATTTGCCGGCAAATAGCTGTTGGAAGAATGGCGGTCGTATCTAATTGATTTAAACTAACTAAAATTTTGGTTTTTGTATTCGCGAACGGCCTTTAGCGGACTCCTTTGATATTATTGATCGACGTTTAATTCAGCTCGGAAGCGAATGGTTGTGATTAACTATGCTGGAATCCTTATAATGGCTAATTTCTTCTTGCCCTTTTGGCTTATCATGTACTGCACCTTATTCACAATATACATGATTACCAGTTGAAGTCCCATACATCAATGGCGCAGGTTCAAAGATTACAACAATATACGATTGTTGCCGATCGATATCTACTAGCTCTGTCGTACCTAACCTATTTACCTCATTTGACTTAGCATAGGTATTTTTAGTTCAAGTTGTAACTTAGACACAGAATAACACTTATTTATCTAAGTCTTTGATTTTCATATATTAACTTGAATGGTTGCTTGATAATGGTGTTGTATTAAACTACGTTTTGTATATTATGGTTGTCAGTTGTTATAATGTTTGTTAGAATATGTTGATAATTTAGCATTGTTTACTAACAGGTCGCTACCTCATTACTTATCTTTGAGTCTGATAATAGAATTAGCCCACTTTTTAATGTGCGTGCTATATTTGGTAAAGCATCGTTTTCATTTTTCAACTAAAATCAAAACCACATGTACTAAAACTTCAACTCCTTCAAGAATTTTATCAATATTTACCTTCATTGCCTACTGTACCAGTATCCCACTTTCTCTATTGACTCTGTCGATACATTCCACATGGCACCTTCAATTTCATCATGCAACGGTCAGCCATTTTTTCCCATATTTGTTTGTTATGATAGTAATGAGCAAACACACAATGTTTGTTTGAGCAGTAGACCCAAGCACATCGTCCTTATCATATACAAATATTGGCTTCGCGGTCTAAATCTGATAGACAGAACGGAAGACTAAACATTTTTATAATATAAAAAATGGGTTGTTTCTAAGCGTAGTTGTTTGAAAACTCAATGTGCTCTTGTTTATCAAATGATGTATGATTTTAGCATATATAAAACAATTTTATTCTTCGTCTATATCTCGATGTATTACTTTAAATGTCTGTCTGTCTGTCTTGTAATGTCTGTCTGTGTGTGTCTTGTGTTGATTTTGTTACTTTCAATATGTGATAGCATACAAAAGTTGTGATCTTTCGCACTAGCAGCTACTTCTACATTATTAATACCCAGCATGATCTCACGCATCCTATCCGCTGCACTAATATTACGTGTCGTGTCGTCAACTATATCAGTATATTACCCTCCGTCTATTTCTCGCTGCTGGTGAATAAGAACTGACTAACGTCCACATGATTCAGAACAGAGATTTTCACAAATAACAGGGTTAAGTTCACACAGCCTTCTATTTTTACCTTGGAAAGATTGCGTGACTTTAAACTCGGTTAACATTCATTAAGGCTTGCTGTGCACCGTGCAGCGTTTACAATCGTAATACTAACTACAGGGTAGATTAATGACTGTATATAAAAACTGGTGAATAGTTAAAGAGTACGTTTAGTAACTAGAATTAATACGGATTGAGGAAGTGAACCAGAATTTTGTTGAGTGTTTCAATATAGGTTGTCTAGATTTAGAACTCTTTCTAGGTTAGACTCACACGTTCGTGCTCGAATGAATACGAATTCTAGGTAGCAAAGTATAAATATTTTTCAGTAGCAATTTATTCAAATCTTAAATAAATGTTGACCCAATATCATTAGTATTATTACATATACAAAGATTAGCATCAATAAAAAAAAACTATTTTGCTTATGAATGCTTCGTTATTCCCATAGAAATGTTCTAGAATGTTGCATGAGTTTTCCGTTACAATTGCCTATGTAAGTACGCTCAACGGTAGATAGGTAAACATAGGTGTTTAATGAGTAAACCTTACCTAAAACACGTAGAATTCTCGTCATTACCAATGATGCTTGCAGCACGTAAAGGGCTTTCTAACCCTGCTAACATTTTGTTATCGTTTGCCTTTGTTCCAAATGCTTCAAACTTTATATTAATGTGGCAACACTGCGTAGGAGTGTATTGTTTTGGATTACAAAGCTATCATTTATGAAGCAACATCTTCCTTTCCCTTTGTTTTGGCCATCGCTCTTGACGTGACGACCGTTAATTTAGTGCATGATGATGAGCAGTTTTGGTTCTATTAGTAATTTTATTAAGTTCCATTATTGTGATTTCTTCATTATGTTTATCTTAATCCTCATCTTTTATTAAATAGTTCTTCTAAAAACTTTGAACCAGAAAGTTCAGGAAGATTACCTTCTTTTTCATCATCAATTTCCCCATATCTTAATCATTCGCTAATAAGATTAGACCATCATCGTCAATTACCGTTCCAACCATTTATGTCTTTAAAAGTCGTGGACGTCCGAAGGCAGAATCTCGTTCATCTATTTTCGTCGCGATGGGCTTACATAAATCTATCTATCGACGTAGTAGCTAATAGTTCAGCAGCGACAACTTGATAGCTTCCTCTGCTATTAAACTGGCCTGTCCATGCTTCCTGCTAGGATATAGTACAATTTTGTTGAGCTTTTCCTGTAAAATGTGGATATGGTAATTAATTGGAAGTAATTTCTTTACCTTTGATACCATCTATGCCTGAGGAGTTGCAGTTTTCTTATCCCTACGTTATCTTGCATAATGAATCATTCTGAACATAGAAGTTTCAGAGAAGATATCTCTTACTCAATTGTATAAAACCATTTGAATAAACTCACTGGGTGGTCAATTAATGCATAAATAAAAATGTATGCATTAAGTGATCTATTCATTCTGACATCCGTTGCACATTGCGGTCACAACACATTCACTATACAACCTTTTATTACGAAACTTAACAAAAGTACCGACCAAGGTAATGGAAATCAAAGAACTGTGTACATTGATGCAATAGTTGAAATACCCAAAGGGAACCAAAACATAGCCTAGAATATATTTTATAGTCTAACTAAAGTTATCTTTGAACTATCAGGAGAAATTGCATGTTCTAGTGTCAGGGGAATAGGCGAAACGATTTGTCTTACGAAGGCATGGTGTATGTCGAAACTCTGCCGATAAGGACTTACAATACACAGTGCTTTAATGTCCCTGTTAAATGAATTGAACAACACTTCAGTAAGGAAATTGTTGGCGTAAGAACAAGTTGGCTGTCGTAATGAAAGGGAAAATGAAAATCTTATGTTAAGTAGCAGTTTTCCATTAGAGTCAAGGTGTCATCGTACGTCACTTATATTGCTGTCATATACGTTGTCGATTAATGTGAGTGCTATTGAAAGCTGAAACATAAAATTCACTATGCTAGGCTCATAGCACGACATTAAAGATTGATGTGATTATGTATGAGTAGTTAATATTACCTATTAATTTATGATACCTCCCATTAGTAGCAAACATCTTTATCGGGCTTATTACCTATACTCACTCTAATGCCTAATCATCACTTTGAAATATTGCACACGATGTATCAGAAAATTAAATCAGAATTACTACCGGATTCCTGGAATCAAGTAAGAAAATACAAGTTACTGCTCACAGAACATGTAAACGATGAAAATTGATAAGTACAGTAAATGCGTACGTAACTATCTATCCGACTGCTCATAAATCCATAACTAGCAATTTGATCAGTTTCCAAGTGTTTTCACTGAAATCGCTAACAAAATAATGACTGTGCAAACGTTTGCCCCTAACACTTTACCTAGCTCTCTCCAAGCCTGGATTTTATTAAATCTGGAGTTATAGTGCCCTCTCGGCGACTTGAAATGATCTCAACCGATGGAGATAAGCAGATTGCAGGGACTCTGACAGGGAATGATGAAGGACTTTCATTACTTTATGTAATTTGCTGAGAAGCTGTTGGTTTTAGATTAACTGTAGGAAGTGGTAGATTTGCAACAATTTGCTCGAGACGCGCAGTAAATTATAAAAGTAAGTCTTGTAGTTATTGCGTTGGATTCATTTTCAATAACGCCATGGCTAAACCTTCGAAACGATTACTCATGATACCAAAGGTTGATGTTTCTAAAGTCTTATTATACATACATATGTCCATTGATGATAAACCAATATGATTTCCTAGATTTATAGTCTTTTATACCTAATACGGGTGTCGGTGGGTAGTGCCAAGCCTCAAGACCTCAAGATTTTGAAAGTACAGTGTAGGCTTATAACGTTCCCTATATTTCAATGCAATTATATCAATAAAGTTGCGCAAATGGAAGTATATTATTGAGTCATTGCAGACGTGCTATTGAAAAGGAAATGTCAGTATTTGATTACGTTTTGTTAATTGCCAATAATTTAGGTTAATGCTTTTAAAACAGTGCATGTGGGATTGATTACATAAATTTTGATGCCGTATCTGCCAGTGCGTTGGATTGTATTGATGGTGCTATATTGTGAATTTGGATTATACTGGAATCTTCGAAATCAGGAAAAGTACTACTAGTACTAATACTATTATTAATATCGGCGTTGATGAAAAAAACGTTTGAACCTGACAGCGTCTACGGACTCACTGAACAAGAAGATCAAATGTCTACTAGCTTTTTAACCGGCGATCAAATTACATAAGCAAAAGAAACACCCTCATCCTCAGCGGATATTGTTAATTTTAATTAATCTTTTGACAGCTAATTCTCATGCACGTCACAAGATTTCTACATCAGTCTAATTAAAGTGTTATCGGATAACGTTTGAATGGGATGGAGTCTCATACATGGCCATTCAGGTTGTATGTAATACCTAATTAGAAGCTGGTTTCAATGGATCGTTATAATGGCCGTGTGGGACGTGCCTTTGTTTGATGCGCTTTGTGCAAAATTTCAATGTGCCTTGATTTAGGACCTGTGATAACATTTTCATGTAAAATGAAGACGTCTTGACTCTTCGACTCGATTGCAAGTTTTCTCTTTGCTAATGTGTCGATTTTAATGTTATTGGGCAATTTGGGAGCTATCCGAGGATTACTTTGCTTCCGAATTCAGTAGTTGATTACTTTATAATTACATGTTATGAATATTCAAATATGCGAAGCTCTCTTGAAATATCGATATCTTAATCACTTAATTTGTTCACCAACGTTTAAGTAATTAGGACACATCTTCATAAGTTTTATCATCGTTTTCTATTTGAACATTTCTGCGAATTGCTTCTGTTTTTGAAATGCCATTTGATTTGATTGGGTTAAGCATCAACTCCAACCAAATACATCTCAGTATATGTCAGTATTTTCCCAAGTAATTTTATATATCTATCCTCAATGTTGGAAAACAAAAGTGTATCAGCAGGTTGACGTGCCGTCGTCGGTGGGAAGTGGGTTACTTAATGATAGTCGTGCTATTCGCTAACAAGTTGGTTCTATTACACTTTATAGCTAATACTTTACCGCTATACGAAATGTGTTGATTATGTGTTTGGGGAACATTGATCGTGTTTTGCTTTTCCTTGGTATTAACTACACCGGTTCTATAACTACTGTTAGAGATCAATCATTTCCACTTATCAGAAGCTGTATTATGGGCTGCTTTTTCACATTTGACTAAATATACTTTTGATCCAAGTTTGCCACGGCTAATTATTAGGTAGAATCAATTGTGACATTTTAAGTCAAACTTTCAGTAAAATTTCCTTTAACCTTCAATTACGAACTTTACATCTTTAAACTTAAGTTCACGAATTTCACTTTCAAGGCGTAAATTTCTCACATTTGTCTAGTAATCATGTGTACAAAGACTAACGGGCTAATTAATCGTTGAAGACGTTGGAAAGCGACTCCGTGTAACTTTCAAATGATGGCTTGCTGTGCATGCGATTAGATTTCCAATCGGACCGTTTGATGCCCTAACCTAGCCTTTAATGTGTGTATTTGTTATTTATTACTCACTTACTGAACCATCTTGTTTACGCAGATGGTATTTTAATTGTGGGAAGGTATCCGTTGTATGGAGTCATACGTTAAGAGTAGTAGTTCATAGGTTACCGATGATTGTTCCTTCATTGATTCGAATAATATCTTCTATTTTATTAGTGTTTTTATTTAATTATTATTCAGTATCTAATATCCCATCATTGTCTGCTGTTAGACAAATGTCTCATCTTAGGTCATCTGCAACTTTCCTTTCAGCTTCTCTATCTTCTTAATCCAGTACATTCAGTTCAGTTTCAATATTGGATTCCAGACTACAGAAAATCTATTCAAGTTATTTCAAGCCTTTACCGATAAATATAGCATTTTCTTTTGATGTTTGTAAATGGCTTCGTATCCGGTTTGGAAGCAAAGCGAATCGGTTTAAACAAAATGTTGCTGTAAATAGAACTGGCGACAAATCGTCTATTGTGACGGATTTGACAAAAAGTGCAAGTTTTTATCGGTATATAGCGCAATGTAATACAATATCGTGTAACTATTACAAATTTTGATTTAAGTACGAAATATTTTGTCCGTTGTTGTATCAACCTACAACACGATATTGACCGTGTCTCACTTGTTTCTGTGAATGATCGGTTCCTATAAACAAAAACGTATCGTTTGGACCATTACCATTGGTAAATGGTAGCATTTTGTATTGATTAACTAGGCATATATTCCTAAGCTAATTGTACCTGTGATAGTTACTTCCATATAGGAAGGCCTACTATGCAAAGCTATGAGATCCTGGCTTCATCTGGAGTATTAATTTTAAACAATAACGGTCCGAAAACTGTAGGAATCGGCCATAAGTCATTTGAATATACTCAATCACAAGCTTTGTGCTAAAAGGTTCAATATACAAAAGTGTTTATTTATTCGCGATTGACAGTATCATTGACGCTATTAACCATTGACAGTAATATAAAGAGCTTCTCATTTCACAGTTACCTACTACATAATGCAAAGGGCCTTTACCGTCACTCAATAACAAAGTGGTAATAGATTTCAATTAGTTTTTAATCACAATAAAAATGAGATCATTTGTGCGAGATATAACAATGGGCGTTAATATTAAGGTGTTGTCATTATAAAGGGCTGGGGTAGACAGTCAATCAGATTACAAAAATAAAGCCAAGATAGTAGTGACGCAACGTTCATATTTATTTGAGTCTCCATTAAAAAAACAGTGGTAGTCCTCTGGTAACGGCCCCAACTTACGAGTTGTGGGTCGTGAGTTAGAACCCAGGCGCTTTACTTTGTGTACATAATTTCATCACCACTGCTCTCTAAAACGGTGAAAGAAAACAGCGCGTGAGGAAACCGGCATGTCCTAGAACCAAAAATTCGAAGACATGTGACATCTACCAACCCGCACTGGGCCCGCGTGGTATATTACAGCCCACTCCCTCTCGAAGAGAGGAGGCCTGTATCCCAGCACTGGGGACATTATAGGCTGATTATGCCATTAAAAAAGCTTGTACTTCTCACTTGAATGAAATCGAAATGAAAACATTACATAATTTATTGCTACTGTTACAATAGCAACATTAGTGCGTTATTTATATCTGCCTACAGATTGTCCAAGTGTTTCTTGATATCGAATTAATTGAAAAGAGATTTTATCGAGTTCGTGAAGTGTGAATGTCGCAATAGATATTTTACGTTGGGTTATTGACCTATTTGTCAACTGTGGTCCAACAGATTCTTTAGGCTATGGTAGAAGACATTCGCTATGCATCACCGCGGACGAGACGTCAAGTGTCACTTTGTCAACTGATGGGTCCAAGTTAGGGGGAAAAGCGGGAAGTTAGTAAATCAAAATTAGTGGAGGAAAAGGCGAGCTTAACTAAACTTAAGTTTATGATAATAATTTTATTAGCCTATTATTTTCCCACTGCAGAGCAAACGCCTCTTCTCATTCAGAGAAGGCACGAGCATTTATCACCACGCTTGCTCAAGACGGGTTGGAGACTTCAGACTTATATTTACTTCTAATTCCAGGTTCCCTCACTATGTTTTGCCTTTACCGGTGTCAGTAATATAAACAGAAGTACAGGCGCCAGCACATCAAGCTACCCGAAACTGTCAAATTTTCCCAATCAACTTTGAACCTAATGCTGTAGCGATAAAGTTGAAAATCTATTAAAGAAATTTGACAGATTGTAGTAGCTTGATGTGCTGGTGTCTGTACATATGAATTGAAAAAGTCACATCGGTACTTGCCCGGGTTTAAACCCACATTCCACAACCTCGTGCATGAGAAGCGATGCCTCAACCACTGGCCCTTCACGTTAGTTGTACGAGTAATTATTGCAATGTCGTTTCCTAAATCCTACATAATATTATAAATGTGAAAGTTTGTATGAATGGATGGATGGATGTTTGTTACTCTTTCACGCAAAAACTACTGAACGGATTTGGATGAAATTTGACACACAGATGGTTTATAACCAGTATTAACATATAGGATAATTTTTATCCCGATATTCCCACGGGATCGAAACCTATGCGGGTGAAACCGTGAGGCACAGCTAGTAATGAATACCATAATTTTAGTAAAGTATGGCAATATCCCTAACCGCATGAATTTAATGAGTAATTAAATTCAAACAGTAGCTGATATCACCTACTACAGTATTACGGCGAAGTTAACCACACAGTTAATAATTAAATTTTCCTATTATAGGATATTGATTGACGCAAATATGACGCTAACAGCTGGTGGAACTTACGTCACCAATTAAATACCTACCAACTCTGTAGTAATTAGTAAACATGAAAACCTTCACGTACCTACTAAATTGAATGCTGAAATTAGGTTGATCCAATATATTACATCACTCGTGGATATAGCTTGTTTAAGGCCCGTCGTCTACGATGCTACTCAAATCAATTCAGTCTACTGCAGTCTACTGCTGGGCATAGGGCACTCCCAGACTGCGCCACAGAACACCCTGTCCTCCGTCTTCCACATCCAGTCTGTCCCAGCAACCTTCTATAGGCATCGGTCCATCTAGCTTGGCGTTCCACAGTACGCTTACAGATACGCGGATACACACTAACCTGCTATAAACTAAAATCGCCAATGAGTAGCCAAAATACCAGAGCACAGTACAACACCTTGGTGATTTGAATTTGTAACACGTCACTTTGGGAGTGACGTCGTGGATGGACGTTAGGCCTAAATAAACGAAAGAACGCGATACATAAATGCAAAACAAGAAACTATACCGAATAACGCATTCATTTGATTCTTGACTTATTTGGCAACTAAAAATACATTAATTGCGTAGCACAGTTTCAATCACAATCCAAGAATTTTGGAAGGTTATTTCTAATGCATTGCTTCATAGGTGTAATACATTCGCCTGCTCAACAACGTAAATAACGCAATGAACGTGGTGAACTGTCAAAATGAAAAAAATGCGAACAGTTGTCATTTTATGTGTGTTGCGCAATTACCCTGCAGCACCCTAATTGCGTAACACACTATCAATCACAATCTGAATCATTTTGAACGAAAAAATATTGCTTCATTGTTTAATATGTTCGAAACATTTGTCTGCTCACAACGTACATAACGCAATGAATGTTGTTCAACCGTCAAAATGAAAGTGATTGCTACTCATAGCGTGCTACGCAATTACCCCGCTGGTCACAGAGTGAGCATCATTTGTGATCTAATTTGATGTTCCACCTAGATTCCACTGTTTACAACTTGGCTTTTATATGTAGAAAAATGTTAAAGAGAAAATACTCAGTATTCTAAAAATTTTTGCAACTAACGACATATTACCTCGTCAACAATGAATTTGGGATCCGCTCTCGCTTGTGACTTAACAAAAATGCTACAAAAAGAGCCTTCCTTAAATTAGCCGTCAGTCAAAATGGTTCTTTTGTAATGCGACCTTAAAATGTTCAGTTAATTACTAGACCAAAGGTTACTGAGTAATAATAGTTTTGTTAACTTTAGTTATTAAGATCCTGATATGGAGGCGTGATGGAAGAAGTTAACGCGCGTCAGTCCGAACTTATACTGATTAATTCTGATGTTGAAATTGTCTTTTATGTGACGAATGACACTTTCATTTGTTTGTTTTGTTAACTTCATTAGGACGAGCTGGTACACATGTGTACCACAAGCGGTAATTTGTACCAGCTCATCCCTCATCATTTAGTTATTTAATTTGTTAATTAACTTATTTCTCATATATTTATTTATTAAAATAAGTTTTATGAACTCCTTTTGAAAGCATTTATTTCAATGTAATGAAACATGAGGAAATTTTATTTTTAATGAAAAGGGGATTCCCTATTAATTATACATTTCATAATTGTGTTGAGTAGGTATCTCATTAAATAGGTATGGATCTGACATAATAAATGGAAAAATTGTATTGAACATTTGAAATATAGTTTCTCATATAATTTTACCTAAGTACCTACTTGTTTGCGTTTCTTGCATACTTATATGATTTTATATTCAATGTATCTTATTTTTGTTACAGGTAAGCTTCACGAGACCGTATAAAAATTCTACGTAAGAAATTATATTCGTGTGAGTACCTATTGTTAAAATTGGATACCTACATGCTATTGGCTTACTAGGGAGTATATTATTTCGTGTTTACTTATATCAATTTAGTTCCCATATAACAATATTAACAACATGGTTTTATCATAAACAACGAATTTTACGGTCTATAAACTGCTTGCTATAGCATGCATGCCGCGTCCACACATTAGGGCTAATCGGTAACTGACATCGCCGCTCCCATTGTGTGGGGCGAATATTACCATATTCAAAAAATGCAAAGTTGTGAATTCGTTACGCAGTTCAATTTGAGGCTAATTGACAGGTGCGAAGATTGATACAATGGTGTAATTATATAGCCTTTGACTGGAACCAAAACATAATAAGGTAAAATACAGGATTTACCGTTTAGGTTATTTTACTTTAGCCTACATTTTTGATTGCACGACTGACACAATCGAACTCATTCCAATGTTTGCTCAAACAATTTTGTCTTTTGTTCGAATTTAAAAAGCTTAGGGCATCCTAACTAATCTCATCCTAACTGGCCAGTATTACTTTTGTAACTGAAGCAATTACCTACGTGAAGAGTTCTAGTAGCAGGAGATGTCGATTTGGTTCGAATTTGAAACGCTAAGGGCTTCCTAACTAATCTTGTTCTACTAAACGGCCAGTATTACTTTTTAAACTGAAGCAATTACCTCCTTGGGCAATTCTAGTAGGAGATATCGATCAGGCTGTTTAAAGGCCCCTACCAAATGAAAAGCATTTCTTTTTCTATTACATAAACGTTTTATAGCCCAACCTTGTAGGGACAGGAGCAAACACAAGATCCTGACATGTGCACTACTAACAATATTTGTAACAGTTGTGTGTGTAATGTATACAGTCTGGTACCACAGAGTAGATAAATGCAGTAGGTCTATACGGGTTGCTTGATCAAAAGCTCATGTAAATTCGGAGATTTTGTACTGAACAATGCACTGAGGAATTTTCCGGAAAACTGTGTAGAGAGTGCTTAATATTATCATGTTGTTAAGTCACCTATGTTCTTTAGGGCTAATCACATTAATAAGAACACTTCAGATAACAATATAAAATGTATTCACTGTTAACTCCACCGATTTTCTATAACATCAATAAAATTTACAGTCGACTCAAATATACTCAATAAAGAAAAAGCTAGATAGCTAAATGGCTTTATCGTGCCTACACCATATAGGTACTAACAAGTACGATAGTATTTTTTTTTTCGGAAATTTGTCCTTTATTGTATGTGTAAATAACTAACTATTTACATAACATTAAGACACAAAGAAAACGACTCTTAGGAATAGCAAACCGCGTCGCGTCATCCGTAAACATGCCCAAAAAACTGGCAGCATATGGACCATAGTTAAAATGCATGGCATTGAATTTCCGTTGAGACAACTGTTTATATGTATGAATCTCTTTTCGTCTATCAAGATTAGCCTTCTGCTACTTCTTACTCTATGTCATCCCGTCCCATCTCTCCCACGGGGGCGTGGGAACTCGGGATGCGAGAAACGAGATCTCTAGCTGCGATTGTTTGTGTACGATATAACGCTACGTCATGCGATTAAAAAGTCGTATCGTACACTTGACTTCCAATTGTTTTGAAACTCGTTTCAGGAATGTGTGAATGGGCTGATGAAAGTAGATATTCGTAGATTAAGGGTTCATCCATAATTATTGTACCTATTTATATTTGAGAAGATAGTTTCATCGATTGTTTTTATGACTTCGTTATGTGGGACTCTTCGTCTCGTTTTACTTTCTTCTATTATTATTTAAAGGACTCAATTTGCATTACCTTCCATCATATCCAATTTTAGTTCCAAATTATAAGACACACATACTAAGACTATTTTCTTAACTTTTCATTTACCGCATAATATTTGCAGAAACCCTTGTAATATCAATCTCATTTCTACGCATATGCGTCAACATCTTAACATCAATCTGAAAGTATTTTTTTTTTCTTAATATCATTGAATTGCCTTCCATTAAGTTCAATTTTGGTATAAAATTACATATTACGAGCGTCTTCATAACATTTCATTTATCACATTCATCATTGTTATATCACACTCATTTCTATTTACGTCAAAATCTCAACCTCAAGCTAAGTCTTGTCTCAACTTAATTACAACTTCAACTTAACAAGTTACAACATCATTACCACATTGCAACAACTTGTTTCAACCAACAGAAATAAATCAGCTGTGTCACCAACATGTTTCTTTTCCAACACGCTCGTTACAACAATGTGGACATGTTCCACATTTAGTTGGTTAATGAGGACTTGGAGGAAGCGGGGGCGTTGCCGGAATTGAACACGTGTCTTAACACTTCCGTCCCTGTGTTTATAACTAAGATAGTTTGGGATAAGGGACGGTGAAGTTTGCCTGTAGTTGTTGACTTTACGTTCAAGAATGTTTGGAGAAAGTCTTAAGATTTATTTAAAGCGACTAATTATAGAATATTGACCCTTAATTTACTTCTTAAACTGAAGGTTACTTCTAGTTTAATTATATTTGACCAAATTGATCATCAGAAGATCGATTATGTTGATTTATTTCCAGAATATTTTAATAGTTTTTTGCAGTACCGGAATTTTTCTTTCAACCAGCAGTTGAAAGAAAAATTCCGGTACTAAAAGAACTAAACTGACGGACTTAAATTATTCAGGAGTGGACCCTGGGTTAGTTATAGTTAAGTAAGTTTATAACATTGAAGTTAAGCTATCAGGGACAACTTTCTATGTCTTCATTTAACTACCTATTATTAATAATACTTACATCCGTATTATTCCGTATGAGAACCAAAGAAAGCTACTCCTTCAATTAAAGTATCAGTCAAAGAGCCAATCAATTTTTAATGACTATTGATTATCAATATGGGTTCAAAATAATATAGCTTCTAACAAACATAATATAGTCTTTCTCCTAATTTAATATTAAACGCGGAAATGCCTAATGGCTGATTTCCTCTTCATAAACGAATAAACACGTAATATCCCATTACTAATGATGTAATGTAGACATGTGGCCTAGTTGTTGCTAATATTTATTTATAAGACGCACATTTCATAAAGCTTTTTGATTTTAATTAACTTCATCATACCATAATGTCAGACTATAATAAGGTAGGTACTGTAAACAGGGGCCAATACCAGTAAAAGAGGATGTTATCATAACCATCAATTCACCACCCTTGGCAGAAGGATTGGTGAACCCATATTTTGTTGTTAGCTGACCAAATAAAGCTGCTGTCGATTCTCTTGATTACATTAAAAGAAAGAGTGAATATATTTCAGAGACTTCTAATTGCATTTTTATTGTTAATACTATCATTTGTAACGATACGACTAAAACAACTGCAACGGATATAATTATAGAGCGGCTTATGACAACGGAAAGCGACAAGGCTATACAAATTATGGAAACAAAGTTAACAAGCGTGCAAAATCCATAATAAGACAGACAACAAAGCAAGCCTACACTAATTCATTATAAAGGCTTTGAAAAACAGAAGCTATGACCTAAAAAGGCAGTAAAATAGTCGAAGCATTGTCATTTCAAAACCCCAATAAAAAAATTGTCATGTACTCTGAGTAATAGTAGCTGTAAACATTTATTGCTTTCGTATATAGATATATTTATAAACACGTAGACCATAAATGTATTAATGATATAGTATTGCACCCAAGTATAGACGATGTATGTATTGGCGGTAGATTTGAAAGTGATATTAGGAACACTGTGATTGTGAATAAAGAAGGTACTTCAACTGCAGGAAATCTTTAGGCTGCTGTGACTATTGTTGACGATGTTATTGATGATGATGACAAAAGAGAAACAGAAACAATTGAACTAGACAGTAAATTGTTTTCGTTTTATCATTCTAAAGTTATAAAGCTTTTCTGAACTACCTTTGACTTTCTTCAAAGACTTCATCAATTTTTTTTTTTACTTAGCCTTCATTGTCCCCCCACTGTCGAGCAAAGGCCTCCCCCAAATCCTTCAAGGCATCCTTTTCTAAAGCCACCTCGATCCAAGCCTTGCGGTACTCGTCTAGGTCGTCTCACCACCTCTTCCTGTGCCGGCCTCAGGTAGCGAGACTTCATCAATTGCATTTTTCTTTTCTTTCTTTACCCATATTAATGCCTTTTTTGTTACTATCTGAAGTTAACTTTTTCGCTGTCTTTGCAGAGAAAGCTGTTGTTTTTGTTATGTTATGAAATTTTGTCCAATTCCACGAATGCATGTCAAGCGTTGATTCGCGTGAGCACGAGACATTTCTGGTACCATAAATTATTTATGTTTGACCTATACTACGATGCTTGTGGAAAGATAGCTGCCGTGGAAAAGTAAATAAAGAATAAGGTATTCCAATGTTTGGCGATCGATGTTTGTACGGAGAGTCGTGTTTAACGATGCTACTTATCGTATCCGATGGTTTTTGTGTGATAAACTTTTTAAGAACATGAAATGAAAACAAGATAAATTTTGTTTGTCTTACGTGAGAAAGTTTACGATGAAAACCATGGGAAATGGATTGTTGATTACAGTAATTGATTCCTTGAACCTAAAGTGATTATTGGTGTTTTAGCAAAAAGAGAGTGTTGTTAAAGCTTTGGTTTTCTTAGAAAGTCGTGGACGGTCACACAATAACGGCTGTCCATATACAGAGATCAATGGGCCAAACTTACGTCCCATTGGGTCCCGCTAATGACAAACGAAATCGCCGCAGGCCCAGCCGGAGATGGCGGGATGAGCTGGACTCCTTTAATAAAGATTGGTCCTTGGCAGCTCTGGACAGAGAGAGGCTGAAGGAGGAGAGTAGGGCCTTTGCCCAGCAGTGGGACATTAATGGCAAGTAAAAATAATACAATGCGTTTTTTGGCATATGTCAAATATGAAAATACGACGGCCACCGCGCTTCTATAACTGTATCTTTACTCAGTATATGTATCTGATCTGATGTATCTGTATGACGAAATTTGGACCATTTGTTTCGGATTCCAAACGGTTACTTCACTGTTTGGTATTATTTAAATGTAAGCAAACATAACATATCAACAACACCATGCAGTACAATTTTTCCTTGTATCATTTTCTAATTATAGTATTTCCCCGCTTGGGCATTGGTGACTAGTGAACTACTCACAACAGTCATGGATTTAACAATTTAAAGCCATGGATTTGTCACAGCCCCATGGTAACCGAAGGTCACCATTCGATTTGTCGCGCGGTGTCATTTTACGATACCATGAACGAATCGAACGATCTTGTTTAAGTTATCGACGCTAATTTGAATACAAAATACGTGAGAATAGATTCTTTAGCCGTAGAAAGTAAATTGGATTTCGATAACTGTCATCGAAACTGTATAGATCCTCTAAGCCTTTATTTTACTATCGGAATTTGTCTAAAAAGGTTGGATAAAGTGAATCTAAACGAAAAATCGTATTAAACCTCTTTAGCCTTTGGCCTCCCTCTAGAGCTAAGTTAAACTAAGGCTCGGGATGCCTCGGGCGGCGAGCAATGGGCAGCTCGCCGCGCCGCCCGGTAAGGACCAGGCCCGGGTCGACGGCAGCACGAACTGACGGGGTCCGCTAGGGCCGATGCCTGCCAGGGCCGCGGGTTGTTCGAAAGAGATACCGTAGCCCCTGGCACAGACAACTGAAGGAAAACGGGGAGGTTTTAGTCAGTAAAACTGACACGCCCTTCCGCTCAGCCCAGAGCGGGAGAGGTCACTTGACGATTTCCAACCCAAAAAATAGGCTCGGGATGCCTTAGTTTACCTCTAAAGTGAGGCCATCGCCGTCGAGGTAGACCACGGTGAAGGTGGTGTGACGATATGATAACGTTTGCAGGGCCAACTTGGCCAGAGATCGCACAAGAGATCCCGGTTTGGAAGTAAAAAGGGGAGGCCTTTGCCCAGTACCACACAATATGTACGCTAATAAAAAAATAAAAATCCTCTTTGACCTTGAATCGTCATCATCTGCCTAGCCTTTTCCCAACTATGTTGGGGTCGGCTTCCAGTCTAACCGGATGCAGCTGAATACCAGTATTTTACATGGAGCGACTGTGCTGTTTGGCCTAATATTGCATGCAATTTAAAAATAAAACTATAACGATCATTTCCTTCTTTTCCTATAAACAACTAAATAGAACTGCAGTAATAAAATCCTGATGGGAGTAACTAACAGTCAAGCTTTCTTTATGCACAAGAATTTCCAATAAAATTTTCCCCCTTCGCATTGAAACGACCTCAAGAACCACATCGCTATTGGCTATAAATTCCATTTTCAAAAACCGCGATTTACAGTCAGCCATTTTGTATTGCGCGGTCATCGACCCCTGTTAATCATGGTCGCAGGAGACGAATAGTAAGATTTATGTAGCGATTTCAATTCTTCGGCCTTGCGGTAGTACGGTGGTCATATTACTGGCGACAAATTACTGTGATATCACGTAGAGGGACCCTATTTATGTGTGTTCGGTGATAAACAACTTTATTATTTAGTGTGCAAGAACGGAAATCGCGTTTGGTTGTTTGATTGGTGTTAACATCGTGTAATCTTTCTTAAGTTGCTGTTGCAACATTTCTGCATGCTGCTGGTTTTGTTATTATTTAAGTAGATATGATGAATAGCACCTTGTTAGTACTTTAATTCTAATAATCTGGTTTTTGTGTTAGATAGATCTCAAAATTCAGTCCACTACGAAAATCTAAAAAACCAATTTCAAAACAATTTGTATCTACCTATATCATCACTCAAATTAAATTACTAACATTTGATATACAATGCAGATAAAGCGTTGTAAAGGTGCGGCCACACTGCACATTTGGTTTTTAAGCGACCATAACTTCAAAAGCGTGAATTCGGGGCGCGGTGCACTTGAACTAATTAAGTGCAAGTTCGCATGTAATTGTCAATTAATGACAATTAACAGTACCAAATATGAAGTATAGCTTATGCAGAACTAAGTTGAAAGTCTTTCATTTAGCAGTTTCATTTCTTTTATTGGATAAACTAGAAATAACTATCTTATCACTGCTGGAAATCTTTAGAATTCGCCAATAACTCTTCACAAGTGCCTACTAATTTCAATAATTGGATAATAAAAATGGTAATTTATTGTGAATCATAATTTTTAATGCCACAGCAACCATTCTAGGTAAGCACCCATAAATTCCCGTACAACAAGGAAAGCTTTTGTAAATGAAAACCCAGTAACCATAATATAATTTCTGCAAATAATTCATGGCTACGCTTTCAGGTTAATCTGATTATCTAGAGTTCTAGACCGCTATTGCCTATGGCGGCGGCTCCGATAATATATGTGCCATTGATTCGGTTTTATGTCAATCGAGTAGTATTAATGTCTCGGCAACCTGAGTAATGGTGACGACTCTAGTGTTACGAGCTTCTGAGTGTCTTGTTGCTTTGTTAAAGTAAGTTACGGTGTTTTACTTTTGAGCAACGAACCAATGGGGTTTTGTTTCGAATGTAAACCTTCGTGACACCAGAGGGAAAGAGGTTTCTGTTTCGTTGTCACACTTTTTCTTTAACTATTTATGAACACAGATATACAAGGTGATAGGGACATCGACGCGCCACCTGTTACCACGGGTTCACTATATGATTCTGAACAACCCTGAGTTCAAAATTTTAGTCGGTTATTTTAAAAAAAATTGCTGTTCCATACATTTTGACCGCGTAGGTATTGCACTTTTCTATGGAAGTTGATTTTTTTCTTTGATAACTGACGAAAAAATTCTACTCTAGGCGGTCTAGACTAGAACCCCTGTATTTCCGTTGTCCCCATAATCTGTGTCCCCGTCACGAGGACAACAGAACGTCATATAATTACTTACCGTTGTCCCCATATGAATTCATGGTTTCAGTTTTTGTGCGTAGATGTCCCTGCCACTTTGTATATATAACCAGACAAGAAGAAAATTACAGAAAAAAAACCTGCAATGGTAATGCTTATTTCCAAAGAAATCTTTCCAACTACCTTGCGATAGGAAAGTAGATAAAAAGATAAATGTATACAACGGTGTAAGACTTAATTCTCTCAATGAAGCTTAGAGCTTAAAGCCTGCCATAAGTTACGACCGAGCTCTATGAAACCATTGATGCTCGATCAGTGTAAACATACCTATCTACAGAAAGAACAAGATATAAGTACAAAAAGCCAAAGGTAAAGGTACTCGGGTACGTTTCATTCACCTCGGCAATAAAACTCGCGAAGTGTTTACGACGGTAATATCAGAAAATAGGTCATAATTAGAGGTTCCATTAGTCAACCGAGTTCATTGACTGCTGTGCCCTGTCCCACATAAGGGCCACCCCCCTGAAGCAAGGCGCGATAATTGTCCTTTTAAATTGCTTTCGTATTTATTTTTATCGAAGAAAGAGGGGAACTGCTTTGGTTTTATTTGTTTTCGACACCCCTATAAATTATACTTTGGCTGGAGCGATTTGTCTTTTAGTTTGTGGTAGTCAGGTACAGTGGGAAATCAGATAAAATATGTAACAAACGTTGATAACAGTTAACGATAAAACAGCATGGTAATCAGTATAATGTACTGTTAATTCTTGGAAGAAACATTGCTCTAGCATGATAAGTGCACGCAATTAATTGCGTAAAGTAATTTGAGCACGAATAAAATAATAATTGTTTAAATGGCATAAAATTATCATAACAGTCGTGTTAAGTAGTTCTAAACCCTAAAACAAAACAAACGCATGAAGGCTCCACGCAAACAGACGAGACGCAATGGTGCGACGCGACTAGTAGAATAATTTCTATGAAAACTCCATACGCCAGTCACCGTAGACACAAAAGTCGCGTTAAAATTGCACTGTAAACCGTTTTTTGGGATGTTGTTAGGATAGATAGCATTAATGCAGCTTCGAATGACCTGTGCTAACTGCGTAGTGCTCGAAAATTCTCTAAATTTTCAGACTTCTTTCAGTTTTTGATTTATAACTTCTAAAAGAAGCATCTTACGGATAAGTCACCTAATACATTTTTAAAGTATGCAAAATTTGAGCGCAGCCGTAGCTCTGTAGGTCCAATAGAACTTGAGACACAGCACTTCAAACATTGGCAATTGCAAAAATTGCAACTTCATACATCACAGCACTTCAAACATTGCCAATTGCAAAAATTGCAACTAAGTTTCTAAATTCATACATTGCAAAAAAGTTTGAAATTGTAGTTTCAGCCGTGTTTTGGTAATTGTTTAATTTGAAAGCGTGGTATTTGTGGACAATTTTGTCAATGTTTAATCTCATGAATATCTTTCACTCCTTGCCTCCTAGCCTCCTACTTACCATAAGGTGTGAACAAGTTGTGCGGGCGGATGCTTTTAGTATTCATAATGTCACACATGTAAAAAAATACACGCGAAGGTGACAAAAGGTCCGTTTCCTGAGGAGTTTTACGCAAAAAAGACACTCGTGTGTTCGTTGACTGGTTCCCGTGGGACAAAAACGGTACACGCAATGAGCTTTTATTTAGAACTAGGTTTTGGTAGGGGTTTGACCCCCGTAGATATTGGAATGGAATAAAATATATCCTATGTATTAATATAGGTTATAAACTATCCGTGTGCCAAATTTCATCCAAATCCGTTTAGCCGTTTTTGCGTGATTGAGTAACAAACATCCAGACATAGATTTTAAATAAAATGTCAAATTATACAGGTCACTTAGAGAAATAGTGACAACGATTTTACTGTTCTCTTTCAATTGAAGCCTCAAGAAAAGGGCGTGGATACAACTCCATAAACCTGCTTTAACTTCATCGATTTGCCACTAAAGGAGCCGGCAGGGGCACACCTTAAGCTACATGACAACTACGAGGCATCTCATTGGCTGGCTTCGATGCTACAACGATATCAACGCAAGTCACGCAAGTCTTGCGTTTCGAAAAATGTCAAAGAGGGGTTTCTCGGTTTCTCCCCCTGCCGATAAAAATGGTAGCTTAATGGTACAATAATCTGACAAAGGTCTATTGTTTTTCCATGATATTAAAGAGTCTGATAACACCTGATTACGATAATCCGTGACAAATAATATGTTGATGTTTTGGAACATAAAGTTTAGATATCTTTTCTGACGAAATCTGTGACTTGTGTTGTTCTTGTACAGTCACGAGCACCATTATGTCAACACTTGGCAACTTTCAATTGCGATTTTTTCATAAACCTATGGGTTCGAAATGCGACACATTACATAAACCTATGGGTTCGAAAATGCTGTTCGTAACAACATAATATTTCATTCAAAAATAAAGGAATAAATCGCTTTTGAATAAAGCTGAGTGTATACATACTTTTGCTCGTGACTGTGCTGTTGTGTATTCCCCTTTTTATAATGTATCGCAGCGATACATTATAAAGGGGGGGGGGGGGGGGGGGTAAGGGTCGGAGAATGACGATGATTGAGCGATACTATCGCTCAATCATCGTCATTCTCCGACCCTTACCCCAATATATTTGTGGTCGGCGCAACATGTCTTTTTCTTATATGGTTCTCTATTAGTCCTCATCTCGGTACCCTCTTTCTAACCATATCATCATTCACACACTCCATCCATCGTTTCTTTGGTCTTCTCCTACTCTTATACCCCTCGACATTCATACTCAAAACTCTCGTCACGACATTTTCCTCATTCCTCCGCATCACATGCCCATACCATGACAACCGATTTACACACAACTTTTCAGTGGCAATGCAACTCAATATAATATAAAATGTTTTTATGCCTATTTCCCTACAACTCTTTTCGTGTAGTTACCTTAGTAACAAGTATTACAATATTCATCATAATATGTCTAGTGTCGCCACGTGGGCGCGGTCCCCTTGCTATGATAGTCACGCGACTCCACCTAACAGGTAGTTATGGAACAAGCCATGAACTAAGCGGAAGAACTTTATTTCTCTTACCCGGTTTCTGAGGTAGCCTCATTATTGGTTCGACAAAATAATTTTTCGAAGCAAAATTTTTCTTTTAATAATAATAATATCCCTGGACATTTCACACAGCGCCATCTAGTCCCAAGCTAAGCAACCTAATGCTTGTGTTATGGTAACAAGATGGCTGATAAACTACTTATATACATTTTTTTTTGTAAATACATACATATTATAGATAGAAAAACACCCAGACTCGGAACAAATACATGTAGGTCATACAAATATTTGTTCCGTGCGGGAATCGAACCCGCGACACGCAGTGCAGCAGTCAATCGCTTAACCACTGCGCCAACCGTGCCGTCAAACATTGGTTTCATACGGTGAACGGTCACAGTATAACGTCTGTCCAAATACAGAGTTTAGTTACACGTTTTTTGACACTTTAATGTCAAATAATGATAAAAAAATTACAGGTTTTTATGACGTCCGTATTATATGACGGAATCGCTTTACTGAGTGTTCAGAAACGCTATATCAAGCCATCGAATCAATAGCACTATGAATAAATGAACTCAGTTCTCAATACCCCAAAAACCGTGAACCTCTCAGTCTAAAAATCCTTAAAGCTCCAAACATAACCGATTTAGGGCTGATTTTTCAATCAATATGATAACTTTATTCGAAGAATAATTTTGAAATTTTACAGTTATTTCATACAAAAACTGTCAAACGTCAATTTTATTCCTCGAATAAAAGATATCTGGTGATGGAACCATCAGCCCTTAAAAAAGGAACAGCACATTAGGGCATTAACCTGCTTGATTTGTGACCTCATTACGAATGATATATTTTCATTGGTGCACGCAACGCACATCACACCACGAACAACGTGTTGTGAGATATAAATGGTCATAATTTCATAAACACTTAGATACGTATTATATCAGTTGCTGTAAGATAATTGAATATTGTATTTTGTGACGTACCTATCCTAGTCAGGATATTGTTTTGGACACATTAAAGATTCTCTAATGTGGCTGCACCTTTAACTTCTTGCTCTTCATTACTTTTTTGTTGCCAATAACAGTATATTTTATTATATCGTTAGAAGCCCGAAAGTCTGACAATCAATATTACGAAGGTGTACCCAGTACCTGGGTTGTGGGGGTCAGACATGCAGTCGCTACATGTAAAATACTGGTGCTCAGCTGCATCCGTTTAGACTAGAAGCCGACCTCAACATAATTGGGAAAAAGGCTAGATAGATGATGAATATATTTTATTATTCCCAAATGGCTAGAAAATATTAACAAATATCAAGTCTAACAATGAAAAATATCGCTCAAGTATAATATTCAACAAAAATACATGACATTTGCACCAAAAACATTCAAGTCGTATACATCACTCGAGCACCCTATTGCGTCGAAATTAACAAGGCGAGTATCAAAACCCGTAATCTATAGATATTATCTGTTCACAAATTAGCCCATCGTACAACGGAACTACACTTTGAACACGATAATGCACTAACGTTCTATTTCTAAATACTCCGCATTTATAAAAACCCAAGTCACATTTTCTTTTACAATAAGTGCATAACGCACTACACGTATATTAACTAACAACTTCGCTGAAAACGCACGAACGTGCGATAATAACGCCAAACAACCACAGTCAGTGGATGCGAATGTATCGCGTTAGTAACTATTCAGTAATCTGTGATCGCGTTTAATGCGGTAATCGCGCGTTTTTATGCTTTGAAAAACTATAGCGTAACTTTACTTTTACTCCATATAATTTTTCAATAACTGAGATAATAACGACAGCAAAAAAGTGCAATACCAACTCACCACTTTTCTCAACCACAAAGGTTACTTCGCCACTTGAGTTTTAGCACTTCAAACCTTATTAACTGCACAAGCGCCTGTAATAATGACTGGCTAATAGCAATAATAACCAGCTCAAGTAATTAGCGCTAAGCACGAGGATCTAAGCACATAATTACTCTACTTCGTCCACACAGCCTGTAAATCAACTCGCGTGTTTAACTTCGATAAATATAGAGAAAGCTAACTGAAAAAAACTAGAGGTCATTCGCCCTGACCTTTTTAACCTTGTAACATGAGCTGTACTTAGAAACTACTGTCGTTGAACGAGTTAATGATTTAATCGCTGCAGGCTGGTAGTTCTAACCCTAGCTTGTAAGTACTAAGCCTAAGTTGTATGTTACGTGTAGCTACTAACTTGCTTACGATGTTGAAAGCATGACTTTTTGCACTGGGATTGACATTAAGCGCCTCTTAAATGTCTGTAATGTGAAGTTAGTTTTTATCAGTCGATAAAATGCTGTTGTACAATTATTTTATAATCGTAATTACTACTACAACTATACTCAAATACAACTGCAATTAGTTCATTTGTATTAATCTTCCACTTCGAGTTATGTAATTAAGCAATTTTTACGCTTGAACCAAAAATTTTAAGACATGTGACATACCAACCCGCACTGGGCCCGCATGGAGGATTTCAGCCTATAATGTTTCTATCCAACTGCTGGGACACCCCAGCATCAGCAGTAGGATAGAAACATTATATGCTGTATCATTCCTCAATATACTGCTATTATCACAATGCATTTTGAAAATAGTAACTTCTAATGGTTATACATATGGTTCCCCCTTTCGTATTGAACACAGCTCCTGCGCACCATGCCTCTTACACACGCACTATTTATCATAGCGTTGCCCTTTTGCGCAGTAATTCGTCATCGAAGCCCCTGTATTACGTGACTCTTATAACAATCGTCATAAAGATTAGTTTCGAGTGTAGTTTCACTCTTGAAATGAATTAAAAATCTCCATAAATCTAAATTAGTGGCTGTTCCAAGCAATTAGAAAGCTCTCGGGTTTCTTTGTTTTAATAGATACGTACTCAGGTTGACCGTTTGTCATTCTAGGATCATTATCTTTGACAAATTCATTTGGTTTCGTTTGTTAGGCTTGGATTTGACATAGATTTGCTCTGCTTACTTTTACGTGTCTCTTTGAGTCTATATTTTGATTGTTTTAGGTCCCTACGAGTTGGAAATGTGCTGAAACTTTCTACTCTAATGATTTACCTACTATTGAAATCTGATTTTTTTCTATCGCAGTCCACTACAAAGCATCTTTCTAAACCATTTACCAGTGTGGCTTCAGATGCCTCTAATAATGATCTGATGGTGACTATATACTAAGTCATCATCATCACTTCAGCCGAAAGACATCCACTGCTAGACAAGGCCTCCTCTCCATATAATATTTTAAGTATCGTAAACCAATGCGCTTTCTAGGGAATATATCCTCCTTGACAATTTTTGCCCAATCTTCAGTGAAATTTATAACAATCCAGGAAACATGAATTGCCAAATCACTAGCCTTTGCAGCAATTTTAGTTGATGTACAGAAATTGTTATCAGCATTTCACGTATTCTTAAATTGATATCTAAGTTTACGTCAAAGCTAAGGCAAAGAAACAAAATATCGACCCACGTGAGTGGCTGGTCGTAGGCGCTAGCAATATAAATAGAAATTGTTGATAACAATACTACGATAAAACCCCAACCATACGGCTATTCGATAAAATGTCGAGATTACAAAAATTGTGCGCCGGAGCATTTCTTTTGTGTAAAGAAAACATATGACGCTGTCAGAAAAGTATTTGTAAGTGAAATATGGAAGAAAGTATGATTGAAATCTTAATTAGTGTGTAAGATTGTAATTTATGTAACATACGTGAATATAGAAGTTATGTGCTGGCATTTTAATACAGATGTACATAATACTTATATCCCCGAAGAAATATTAAATGGTAAATATATGTTTGATGGATTTCTAACATTTATATGATACTGTTACTGAGACGTTTGGAATATAATACGTAGGTAGGTATTGTCTGCATGTATATGCACAGTTAAAACAACAAGTATAAAAGTGTACAAGTACCCGAAACGAAGATAGAAGCAGAAATAAAAATGATGCCCGACTGATTAAACTCTTCTACTAAATTCATTCACTTCACAATCCATCGTAGCTAAACGACCAAAGATCTCCTGAGCTTACATTATACTCTCGAAATACCTCGGTAACACAGAAGTTCTCAGAAAGGAAACTGTCCTTCCATTAGTGTTTCCTTTTGGGAATAGTCAACACACATCACTCAAATTTCATTATGCGGAAATATAAATTTAGCCCACTCTGATGTGACGAAGAAATGTAGTTATTTGAAGTGGTTTTTATATTGATTACGAAGCAAAACTGTCTTTATTTCCGAAAAGATAATGAGGTGGATGAGGGATTTGTTGAAATGCTATCAATTATATTATAGAAGCTTAAACGTCGTTTCAGTCGTATCCGTTGAATGATGCGAATATTGCGAAAGCACCTGCCATCTAATCTCTTTACCACCCCTGGTTGACAGGTAGAGACTAGAGAATGCCTAAGGCATTAAGCCCACCTTTGTACCTTTTTGTGCGAAAAGTTTAAATAAATAAATATTCAAATCACATCTGGTCTCGAGATTTAAGAGTCAAAGTATGAAAACCAGCAGCAAAATCAAATTCTATAGTTCCATAGTAAATTGTAGAACTAGAAAATTAACTCCATAACAAAATATAAAACGTAGGAGATTGTTCTAAAGTTAAAGAGGTTATCGCACTTTTGTACTACAGTTGAATTGCTCCACATGCACCGCATACACTTCACGTATTCAGTACAATGTGCACCATATTGCATGCATGTGTTATTGTTAACGGCCTTAAAGCTATCATAAACACTGCAGAAGTTTCACTCAGATATTTAAGAATGTTAGTATGTCAACACTTAGAATATATTCAGATATATGTGTATATATATTTAAATTATACTTAACCTTGGTTCCATGTTCAACACAATAATGACACTACCAGTCTTAAGACATATAAATCGTCAAATAGATGTTTATCCATATTGTACGAGTCCCATATCTCTCGGCACTATGGTCCAACTCTTGTATCTAAAATTACTAAGCTCAAAACACGAAATCAGCTTTGGCTAACGACATAGTGCGTAGACTACTATAAAGGTATCTAACTTGTTATCAATTTTCGTCTTGATGTCTATTCTAATATCCATATTACTCATGTAGATCACACGTGTAGCTGTATTACTGCCCTACACCTGTCTGTGATAGTGCAGCCGTAGCAACTCTTAATTGTACGCGTTAATAATAACCTGACCCGCTTCCCGTTGCTGCGATGCTGCGCTCCGCAAAGTCTATTTTAAGTATTTCTTACTCATTGTTTAGCATTTGCAGTTCGATCTCTGTTGCATTGTGCTCAGATTCTGGTTGAGTACCTTAGTTAATTTTGGCATCAGTTAAAATATCTGCCTATTCATTGTTTCTTTGCCTTCCTTTATCAAAAAACTTTATTTCAACAACTAGGTGAATGTCAGTGTTAAAGGACTTGATGTTTAGGTTCTTAAACTAAGAGTACATGAAATTTGAATGCTCAGAAATCTCAAGATCATGCAAATGTTAAAATTCTGTGCTGCAGTGTATAATTTTTATGATATTTCCCACAATTGTTTGAAACTTGTATGGTCATGAATGACGAGGAAAATGTATTACTAATACACAGTCATGGAACTTGTTTATTCTTTGTTACAATTCTGCTAATATGTAATTGAATCCCTAATCCAAAGGTGATGCAAAATATCTGGATGCCGTAACACTGTTTGTGCAAGGCAAGCATTCGGCGCACTCACGACAATTCAGGCTTTATCATCCAAAGTTCTGACGTCAGCATATGCTTGAAGGAGTCTAGCAATTCTGTTTACTGTAAACATATCTACAGTAATCATACCTTTGTATTCCGAAGTTTCATTGTTTTGATATTCTACAAAAATTGGCGTCATATCAACCGCTTGCTAGATATGATAGTGCCAAAACTTGTTAAGTATAATCGCGCGCCAATTAACAATGAGTAGTCACAGTACTGTACTTCACTATTGGTAAAGATACTCAAGATTCGAGTGTATAAAATCAATATGATATAGGATTTATTGGAATTTTCACAATCTATTGATGATTTGCCCAGCAAGTTATATCCGATGATTACGTGACTCTGCTCAGGTGATGCTCGGTTGCGAAGTGATGACGTTATAGCGAATCTAAACATTGTAATGTTCTTCATATTTGTATTTGCTCTTTGTTAGTTTTTTGCACTTGAGTTTTTTGCTTGAAGTTGCATGTTCTTTGGAGTTAAATCAAGGTTTGGATTGTTTGGATTTTTTATTCTTCGAAGGTGATGAAATATTTTTTCATATTTATATTGCTTACGCTAAAATTGGCTGATCGGTCACTAGTTTATAGCGACATGATTCTTATTTTGTTTGGTCTCCTTGGGCAAAATCTCATTCTACAGCACAACTCTGTTTTTTTCCATCAACATGAATTAGGCTATTAGCTTCATCGCCATTCTCATGCATACTAAACGCAGGTGCTTCTTTATGTGCAAAACCAGTATGCTCTATAAACTTTAAAGGTCAATCCAATAAATCTCAACTCCTTATTACTGTATTTATTATTTTCTGAAGTTTTCGGGTCAATGAATTGGTTTTGAAGCCCCGTTGCGTTTGTTATAATAACCCCGTTTTCTCCGATTGTTTAAGAACAACTTCCTGCTATTAATTCACTTAGATCCGTCAGTTTTGACTATTATTGAAATAATGCCTGAAGGCGAAATTAATTCTAGTTTGCGAATTAATTCTAGTTTAGCCTTAAGAGGTTAATTATCACGTCACATTTTAAAAGCGATTTAAAAATTTACTTTAATTTGGCTTGCGGCTTTACTGGCGGAGCACTTTAATACGGATTTAGAAATTATATAAAAGAATATCCAACGTAAGGCTGAAGCCTTTTAAATGCGTAAACATTACCTATGTTGTAGATGTCGCTTTAAATCCGTAGCTCCTTTACCATTATCTAAATATCGCAAATATTAATAAGCATTGATTGAATTCGATATTCCCTTTCTCTCTCTCTAATATTAACTTGTTCAACATACTCTTTATTCACCCGATATGTTTTTATTACAACGTATTTTTTTCCGATATTGGTTGCATACTACTATAACTTATGTAGAGGGTTCATAATCTGCTACACCGTTATCACCTTTATCTCCCGTGTTATCAGGCTGATAGCAACACGTAAACACAATCGACCTGCTTTCTGCATAATTTCACCTAAAATAACGCATTATTTATTATGGCAACTTTCGATTCGAATCGTTCGTCTGACCGTTTTATTGATGCATAATATTTACTTTAATAGCCAATCACTTTATGGTTCAAATGCAACAGCTGAATAAACATACTAATCATTTGGAAAATGTTATATGGGCATAGAAATTATTGTGAATGCCTTGGGAAGTTGTATCATTAAATATAGATAGACTATTAAAATGATTAAGATTATGAACTCAATGAAATATATATCGACATATAGATGAAAACAAGCTCACTTTAGCAAATGTAGACTAGACTGCGAAAAATAATAAAATTGTAAGTTAAAAACAGCTATGAATTTGGCGAGACTTCAAATAGACAATCAGAAACGTTAAGACCATAATGATATTCTGCTTCTTATCGTGTCAATGGCAAAAATGCCACGAAAAAATATAATTTATGTGTTAATGGTAACGTTTGGCCCAAAATCCAACAACGCGAATACCGTTGGCTTGTTCGTATGATATTAAAGTAGATACATTTGCAAATCAGTTTGCCGAAATCCATACTAAATTCCAGCTACAACAAGATGGACTAGACCAAAACAGTCGTGAACACCAAACCCCTTTTTCCGTTACTTATTTAAAATTGAATTCGTTACCAGTATCGACCGATCTTGATGAGGTGGCAATACTGGCAACACTAAACCGTGGGAGGGCTCACATCTGGCATACTTCGCTATTATTACTCTATGGTCGCTGTAAGGACGTAACGGCACATTTTGAGCTAGGAACTGTATCTATTATTTTCCTAGAGAGGAGTAAAATTATTTTGTGTTTATGGTTTTAGCAGAATGTTCTGTAAAAGGAATTTTTGGTATAATAATATGTGTATGGAATCGACAGGAAAATAAACGCTGAAAGGATACCAACCGCTTCTCTGACTAATACTAAACATAAGCTCTCCCTGGCTGACTTTGAATGGTCAAAATGGTTATTGTCTTTACACCCATACTTTGGCACAAGAATCACTGATCGGTTTTCGGGGTCCACAAGTTCATAGTATTCTTTGTAATGTTTTTGGTTAGTTATCAAATCGTAATGATGACTTAACATGATTAGTTACAGAACTTAATTGTAGTTATATCATTCTGAAGGGCGCTGTACTGTACCTCTTTGCTTATTGGCTATAGGTTAAACAACATGATAGTGTTGTGTAGTCTAGGGCCACCAACTATTATCTTGTTTTATGAATTTCTCTGTTGGTTACTTGTGTTAAATTTCTGCATTGATTATGTTATCTTAGTAAATACTTTCGTTGCAATTCTCTGAAATATACTCATTGTGTCTCTTTCTTTTGTTACAGGTAAGACTTCTTCTATTTCATCTTTTCTGACCAGAACGAGTTCATTTCATTGGGTGCATATTTTCCAGCCAGGTTGGTTTCGAAACGAGTTATTTATAGCATATCGCAGAGACAGGCTGAGGAATGACTTAAATCACCGAATTAGTCTCAATCTCTTTTAAAAATTATTTCTCATTCGAGATAGATTGATAAGATATTTTCACTATCTGAGTCTGCCTTTCTAAAATGCACTCTATGCAAATGTTTTTTTGGTTTCGTTTTGAATGGATCTAGTTCTAACTGAGATACTAACCAGAGGCAAGCTATTTATCCTAGTGTCTCGTGTCCAATTACAATAATAATGAATCGTTCGCTGACTGGTAGTCACCGGTGTTGAAACGGAGGCGTGTGTCACACCGAAGCGTAATTTAATTATTTGTAAAATGAGTGTGTAACACGAGTGTGGTGTTTGTCGGTGGGTTGTTGTTTTGATTATTTTTATGGTTAACAAATCTCGTGTATGCTGAAATGAAGTTTGGCACATAAGTCATAAGCATACCGTAGAAAAACATGAAAAAGAAAATGTTTTGACTTCAAACGCAAGTTGGAAGGACTTTTGCAAGTCGATATTTTTATATTCTGTTAATTGTCACAGGAATAAGTACGATTTTTTAACTTTATAAACTGTGAGTACTTGCAGCTGTAGGAACATAACTTATTCTTGCTTTGCTTTTCTTCGTTAGAAATCAGTGACGTGTGATCAAAAACCTTAACCGACTTAAACTTGCATAACCAAACATTACACCAGTACACCACAACTATTTCTCACACAGACACTAGATCTTATCGCTAATCGTTTGAATTAAATCTAATCTATTCCTCCTCAGTCAATTAAGTCGTAGTAAATAAATCTTAGTGGGGGCGTTACTGTTCGGTGTGACACCCACTCTAGACATAAATCGTCTTCTCTAACGCCAGCCGACAGGAATGCTTTTTCCTAGGCTTATCGAGATCTGCCTTGAGCGATGCTCTCCTGGTACTTATCATTCACAATTAGTTTGTCTGTACGTGTTACAGTTACATCAAATTGCTTGAACGGATGTGGATGACAATTTTAATTGGTTATGACAATTTTATTAATGAACCGCTGCATTTAACTGGACAGCCGACAGATAGTTGTAAAAGTTTTGTTAATTAACCTGAAAATGATAGGAAAGTGGTTAACTATCGCTGTAAAATAAAATTGTTTTTTGGCAAGCTAATGAAGCCACCACCCACACTGGGCCCGCGTGGTGGATTATGGCCCTCTCCCTCTCACAGAAAACCAGTAAAAACATTATAGGCTGCTTATACTTATGAAGCCAATGCAGATAAGGCTATTTTTATTAGAAATTCTAATCAAAACATGAAAAGACTACTTCGAAGATTTCAAAAAAAAAGTTCAATATTTCAAATTTTAATCAACGGCTGAATTTACTACATCACTTAATTTTACATATTTCCTAGTACGCAAGTCTATTCATACTAACGAACAACTCTAATTTATGACCAACATACAAATATTTCTTTTACCAATCCCTCATAGTAAAAGTCATCGCTTGTGTTTTTTGTTGTCGTGTCGTCATTAACATACATTGCTCTTATTCAAACGATTTACGATTATGTTATTAAACTAATTGCCATAATTGAAAAATATCAGAGTGAAAGTACCGATGATTGTAAAGTTGATTTGTGACAAGCCGTTCGACCGGTCCCAAGTAATTATGAATTTGTTTAGGGCATCAGTTTAAACGGTCGAGTTATGGATATAGCATTATAATATTAGACGAGCATACGTGATACATTTCTGACGAGACATGCGATAGAGGTGGTATTTTAAATTGTAGCAATACATCAACTTGTAACTATTTAAATTACACGTTCGTACATGATGGTACTCACAATCTATCTAATTTATCAGATGTGGGATCTACTAATTTATCATCAGCCATTTCTCACAGTTCATTGGTAGACATAAGAAGAATAAGATGTGTTTCGCTGTGTGTTACGAAACTTTAATCCCTTTTGATTTACCCTTATTCTATTAAACCACACTTGACAGTCACATTGCTAGACAATACAACTTCATCTACATCATTATCATCATCATTTCAGCCGAAAGACGTCCTGCTGGACATAAGCCTCCCCCAGGCACCGCCACTTCCGACCGGTTCTATGCCACCCGCATCCAACGGATTCCTGCGGCCTTCACAAGGTCATCGGTAGTAACCGATGAACTTGTAGTAGATGAAGTGTCATCTACATAATTATACTAATATTTAAAAGAGGTAGTGAGTTTCGTATATAGAGCGAAAACTTCGGAACTACTGATCCGATTCCGAAAATTCTTTTACTAATGGGAAGCTACAGTATTATCGAGTGCCATAGGATATATTTCATATGAATTCAAGAAATGTCACGCAAACGAAGTTGTGGGCAGAAGGTAGTTAGATATAAAAACATCAGAACAACTAAAAGAAATTACCTCACAGCGGTCACAGCACTCACAGCTCACATGCGATTTGAATCGACAGTTCTTTCCTGCAATCTATCTCACGACAGATTAAAAGCTGTATGATATGCCATAATTAAATCATAATTAGCAACAGTATTAATTACAAAATAATTAAGCGTTAAGTAGTTCCGTTCTATTATTCATTGTATTATGATATGTAAAAGTAACACTGCTCACAAGCCTATAATTTCTGTCGACAAATGGGAGCGGAAGAAATCGTCTTATCTTTAGGGTCATCTGACACTCACTAGGTTACGCGAACATATTCATTGTCTTTAAAATGCTTTTATTGATCAAGATTGTGTGAAGACAGATGTTAAAGTGCTTTTTAGATATTCATCATGCCTGTTCTATCTAAAGGGTTTGGCAGAGGTGATTTTTTTTATACAGTTATCGCCTTGGCTAGGCGAGCCATAATAGGAAACAATCCCAAGCACTGCTTTGAAAAAACCAAAATATCACAATCATAATTCTGTGTAGTAGGTTCGAATCAAACGGACGACGAGAAGTAGTCAGTTCTTTGAGATGACTCCTTCGTCAAGTGATGATGGAACTATTGCCTCACCACCATCACACTTGATAAACTGTTTATACAAGTAATAGGCTTATCTTCAGAAGTTTTGTGTGAATGATTATTTGGTATTTGTGATTATTATGTCATACAGTCTGTAACAAGACCTTCATAGCCGTTGTCTACGCATTCTGTACATAAAACTACACTACATTGAGCAAAAATTATTGCTGGGAAATGACTTTTATTTTTGTTGTTAAAAATCACTGTTTACCACGGGGCGTGCAATGTAACGCAACGCACGCAAAACATTCTGCTTATGTGTGCATGCAACGATACAGGAGTTGTGAGGTTATTTGAAGTTATGTTATAACATTTAAAACTTGCTTTCGTGAAAAACAAGTTCGTAACTTTGGCCTTTAATATCTCCGTAACAAAAAGGTTCCCAGGTATGTTCTATGAGATATTAAAGAACCTTACCGGAACATATTCCAGTACAAAAAATATATAACAATGAAGGGAAGTATGAGTGACTCTCGTCTGCGTCTTTTCACAGCCGTTATATACTAGCTACTCCAAGACTTGCTTCTTAGATCAATGTTGATATGGATACACTTAAGATAATATCACTGCATTATCATTTTCTATTAAAGCATAATACGTAACTGAAGTAATACAGTACAGATGTTAATCACCTTGATTGACTTGCAATCAGTGCATAATCCGAGCATGTTACGTTTTGTTTTAAACTCCATGGATATATGCAATAATTTCTTTGATTTCAAGCTTTCGTTTGTACAAATGTGCGCCGCGGTTATTTTCTGCTAACTTATTGGTTTGGGGAATTTGATGATGAACGTGAAATTCCGCAGTTTATTGCAACTTTAAAGGAGTTTGTTTTTGTCACAAACTTAATTACTCACTACATTAACGTAATTTCACAATTTTGGTTCAAAATTGAGTTCCCTGTTCCCTGCAATTAGAGAAATCTGTTTCGATGATGAATTGATGACACAGTGTGTTATTACCAGTGATCGGAATAAGGTGAGTGTATTTACCTACAGTTCGTAGAACAGAGACAAAAATCGGAGACTTCCTTACAACTAAAAATTTTTTTACCGGTAAATTTTTTAATTTCCTACGAGAAAACCAAATAAGTCATGGTACTGATAATGACGACACTGATTTATGATTTGTTTTATTTTTCTAGGTATTCGATTGAAATATAGTTTTAAAATCTTTATTTTAAGAGACAAATTGTTTTTGTAGTTCATATTTCTATTTGTTTCATTGATGTTTGATTTGACAATAAATGAATGTAAAGAATTTACAGTCGAATTTGTTTTATAAAGTGGCTACCTTTTAACCTCAATGTTTTTCGTGCAATCAAATTGTGAAAACAGCGCGAAAGAAAATAGCGTGATAGAACGCAAAACCAAATAAAAAAAAATTAGGTACATATTGCCGCGAGTTACATCAAAAAATATACAGTGTCACTCACGGCACCTAAATTCATTTGGTAGATCAGGAGTTATGGTGGACTAACGAAATAAAGATCACGTGAACCAAGAAAACGCTCCTTTTTTAAGCAGTCGTTATAAAACGAAAGGTATTCACAATTTAAATATTAATAAGATGTTAAAATTCACATAATTAAAGTTCTAGTAAATTTACCGGTAAAAAAATTTTTAGTTGTAAGGAAGTCTCCGATTTTTGTCTCTGTTCTACAAACTGTAGGTAAATATACTCACCCTATTCCGATCACTGGTTATTACCTAGATGATTAATCACTCACCTTGTCGTACAATTGGGATTTCTGTAGGACTCGTATATCTCATCGTCCTCACCAAGACCGTAACAAGCATTGCGACAACCATCTTCCCAGTTTGCCTCACACAATACATTGCAAATCATACAAAATTCTTACAACCATCATTTTGTCGGTTTCACAGTCTTTGTTGTGGAGTTTGACGATCGCTTACAAAATTAGCTGTACTTGATCCACTTTAGGGCTTTGGCCTACACAATAGCTGTCTGTTTAAGACGTGTTACTCTTGCACATGGTTCGTTGCCTTATTGATGGCGAGAACCGAGAAGCGATGGGATTATAGGTATTATCCGTAGTTTATGACTCTTTCGTCATCGTTTTTCATATTTTTTAGACGTTGCTGTTTATATCTCAAGGTTAGTTCTGCATTGTATGTGGTTTTAACAGTCTTTTTGATATCTAGACTTGATAAAGGTCTAACTGCTTTATGGATTTCAATCTGGCATTCTTTCTTGTTTTCGTCCTCGGTAGGTGCAGTTTATGGTTCATGAAATTGCTGTATGTTTAGTTTGCCTACTGTCCTTATGACATCTCATTGTGGTTATAATTTTAATTGTATATCTGCTAACTTTAATAGAGATAGTAAAGCAGAGCAGAGCAACTAACGAAGCGAAACGTCAGGCCTCCCTGGGGAATAAATTGTTATTGTTATCCGAGTTTTAGGTTTGTAGGCCTTAGTCTGTATTGTTATCTTCAGTACAATACTTTACAAGTACATGGAATTTTAAATGATCATGGTCATTTCCATTCATTCATGGTCATTTACTTTAGCAATATTGGCCATAAATAGTCAAATATGTCCCACTAATTTATTTTTGTATCAAAAAATGTGCTTGGTTCCAAATTTCCAAGCAATTTTAAGAGTTTATGAACTTGGAACGACATTAAACTTAAATGTTGCATTACAGAACGATATTTAAAGCAGAATAAATATCTCTACTCAATCTTTGTCTTTATTCAGAAATCAAACATCTATTCGCTACCACTAGAACATAGACTCAACGAGTGGGTTACACACAGTGATGAATAGCGCTATCCACCTCTATCAATCTCTTCGAGGCAGTGATTGAGGCGCGGCGCCTGCGCTGGTGGGAACTCTTCTGATTGGAGTGATTAATTGTGGACTTGTGTACTGTTACTACGTAAGCTAGGTGGTCGATATGTGGGTGGGAAATTTCGGGGTTTCTTAATCGATATTTTTATTATTTTTGGTTTAGAGAGTCGTTAGAGAAAGTAGTTCAAATGCTTCTGTTATGTTCTACTTTTAACATCAACTGGATAAGAAAACAAATATCATATGACATCTTAGAACGACAAAATATGTACGTGTTAAGTGTTTCGTCGTAAATTGCACAGTTTAAGTACTAGAATTCACCTATTCATTCTATAGGGTCAGATATTGCAACATCTGCATTTCTATACGCACTTAATACAGCTATTTCTTCAATACCATGCCGCCGCATAATTTCTGCTAGCCACAATACACGACCAACCACGTCCTCTCCACCACTATCATTATCACAAAGCCATTTTCAATCAATGTCCAAACTGATAACAACGTATCCGATCATTACTTTCTCAATAGCTTCCTGAATAGAATATTAATATTTTAATAGCTAATAATTATGGTGCTATATCTTAGTTTCCCTCGTTAACTGTTAACAAGCTCACACTATTACGACTTCCAGTTTCCTTTAGCTTAGAAACAGCTAATCATTGTTTAATAGGCAATTGGGCGTAAATCGAAATTAGTGGACGTTTTAATTAGAAATTGTAAATTGTCGACTGTCTCAGATTGAGGTCCTACAGTACTGTTAGCTACACCAGTAGCTATAATAAAATAGTTTATATGAAATACAGTTGTACCGACATTAACTGCTGTTCATTGATAAACTGTTAGCTGTCTGAGAAGCAGTTTCTAATGTAACATGATTATTAAGGTTTAAGAAGTTAGGTGAGTATATTATTGGTGTTATTAAACTAGATAAGGGACATATTATTTTGATCAGCCTATAATATTCCCACTGCTGGGACACAGGCTTCCTCTCTGTGAGAGGAAGTGGGCAGTAATCCACCACGCAGATCCAGTGCGGGTTGTTCGTAGATGTCACATGTCTTTGAATTTTTAGTTCGTGTTATATTTTACCGTTTTGAGAGCAGTGGTGATGAAATAATTTACACAAAGTAAAGTGCTTGTTCGAACCTTGGTAGGGTGAAAAGAACAAAGACACCAGTAGCAGGTGGTCCTGCTACTGGTGTCTTTGTTCTTTTCACTTGGCTTTATTTCAGACGTCTTTATCAAGTATTACAAAATGGGATGGTTTAAATCCTTGATAATAATATAATGGCCCATCGTAAAAAGGCTAGGTCCCGACATTTAACTGTTTAAGTTACTTAATCAGAAAGTTTTACTGCTTAGATCGGTGTTAAGGTTTAACTGCCGCCACAAAGATTACCGCTAGAAATATACAACTCACATGAGGACGTGATCTAAGATTTCTTTTCGTCATTCTTAGTTCTCAAGGAAGTTAAGTCAAAATAATATTCTGCGTTATCTTTCATAGCATTAGCAAAAACAATAATATTGGTTGTCAATCATTTTAACTGATTGGCTTTCGAGTATCCCATAATACATCGAGTCATAGCTCTTGCTAATACGGATATTATATCTACCATTAATTTAGATTGCATAAGCCATAAACTTCCTTAATGTTGATAGAAAGCAATTAACGATTTTAGCCTGAGGCTATTGTTGTAACTCTTCTACATCATCAGTAATATCTCCTACAAAGAGTCACAATTTACATTTTCAGGTTTCCTAGTATCTGTATTTTCACCAGTTGCTCCTGCTGTCTGTTCGTTTGCTTTGAGATCGATTCGATCGATTGGTTTTTTCTTTAGTATCTCAATAGTCATGATAGTAATCAACATTTTTCTTGCGTATGATCAAACCTCTATTAATAATATTTTATTGATAGACCAGTAGCTTGGGTGGTCTAATATTTTTAAACATCAATGTTTGAATGATATGACTAATTTGCTCTCACACGATCAGTTAGACGACCTAGTTTGCAGTTTTTGAACATCTGTTCTTATTATCATTATTTCAAACTTGTACATTATTATATTTGATCTAATTGATTTTATTTATTATAGCATGTTCAGTTTACTGTTAATTTATACCGATTACTTTGTGTTTGCGCTTTCCAATGGGTGGTATTCGATTACTTTATTATAACGTTGATTGGAATATGTTTGCCTGGGGTATATTTCTTGGACCAGATAGCTCCAATTAGAGTGACAATTTCTAAGCGCCGGTTTCGCAACAATTCGCAGTGTATGTAAAATATAGCAGTAGCACTCATTGGTACCTTAACAAAACTGTTCTTCCATAGATTCTTTTTCAATCTATTTCACATGCGATATGAGGACGACAGCATGGCGCCTGACCTACATACATGAATCATAGACTAAATAGGTCAATGCTGAATAATTAATAGATACAACAAGACGCTAAGCAAACATTCAGAAGTGGCGCTGAAAGATTTCATCAACGTATTTCTACAACAAAATCTTACCTTTTAATGTTCAAATGGAAGGCATGATAAATGTTAAGCTTTGTGATCCAAAAGATGTAATGGATTTAAAACCATTACTTCCTGAAAGGCATACACATTTTTGACTGCAGATTTTACTCAAACTCATTTTATCTTACAAAATATACGAACAATATGATTATATGACATAATAAATAAACCAATAATGGATTGCAAAAGACCAACTATCCTATTCAGACAATCGGCAATTTTCTACGAGAAAAGTAGGACATTCTATAATTTAAAGCTGCGCGTGAGTCGACCATTCTTAAGTGGCCCAAGGTCGCTGGAAATGTTCCAGATTCTTTTTTTATTTGTTAGATGATGTCGGTTGAAGGGCTTAATCTATTTATGATCGGTCTTGGCTGGCTTATAAAGTGGATTAGGCTACATTCGTTTAATGTAGTTAGTTAGTAAGAACGAAATGTTACCGAGTATTTTTGATGGGCTGGTTCATGCTAGGCTAGTTCATGTCTGATTTAGTTTTCTTTTGGATTATCTCTGTATTTGTAACGTTCTATCGGAACAAAAAATAGCCTATGTCCTTCCCCAGGATGCCATCTATCTCCTTGCTAAATTTTATCGAAATCCGTTCAGTGGTTTAGGCGTGAAAAGTTAACTTACAGACAGAGTTACTTTCGAATTTATAATACATATTAATATGGGTTAGGTCTACATGTGGTCGTACCAAATTCTGAAATGACTATGGACGCATGAATAAAGAGTTAAAATCGTTGAAAATTGTTTTACTATATCTACTACTTAATAACAACTCCTTTCTACTATACTCTAACAACGGATTCTAGACACCAATTCTTACTATTGCCCAACACTGCCTGAAGACCTATTGTACCGATTTACGCTGTAAAACATCCTTTAGTCCGTCAGTTTGGAAAGCACCTACAGAGTATTTCCGCCAGTGCGTAGGTGAAAGTACCGGCAAATTGCCCCCGGTGCATTACCAAGAGGTGCGTACGATGTTATTCGAATTTGATAGCCCTATTATGCGCGAGATTTTGGTACTAATGCTTTAGAACGTAGTTTACGTGAATTTCTTCCGTGATTGTTTTGAATTTCACGATAAGACACGTGAAAATCGAAATTATGATGTTTTGGTGTGGAGGAGTATACACTCCTTAAAATGATAAAGGGATGACAGAGATGAATGGAAATGAGAAACGTTTTAACGGCACCCGTAAAGTAGGCAGAAGAAGAAGATAGTGTCGAATCATGATTTAGTACAAAAGTTCTTCGTAGCAAAAAATCCTCCACACACGATTAGACAGCAAGTGAAGTCAAAGCCAAATCTATTACCGAACAGTTACCGAATAGACATGGTGCAAAACATTTAACTAATTTAAATATTTCACAAAACCCTTTCGCAAATAATTTCTCCACATTGACATGAGTTGACCTAAGCATTCGGAAACAATGTTTAAAGATGATTGATGAGCATGCAGTAAAGTTATCTAACTTATGCAATGACAGTTCGACAACTACATGACGAGGGAAGTCGTCGATGTGATCGATCGTAGTCGGAAAGTAATGTATGATGTAAAAATGGGAAATGTTGCGCGTGAATAATTTTAGATAATGGTATATCTTATCCATATAATTCGACCTGTAGAATGGATTAAGATTATCATTTTCAGAAGTTTAGATATACAGAGTATGATTATCTGCAATATCTGGTCATGCAAAATTAAAAGCAATTATTTTTTAACCTTTGTCACGCAATCCGTTTGCAAGTATGCAAATATTTTAGACATCACTCCGATCTGTTATATCAACTATCAGATTAGCAAAGATTCTTACACAACCTAATGACCCTTGAACTTCAAAGGCCAATCTATCATTAGATTCAATTTTATACAATTTGTTCTATACATTTCTCGTTTCAATTTTAACAGGCGTATTAAAATATCGTAATACCTCCTCATTAACGTCGAAAAGTGAGGGTACTGACGTTTCTGACATCATATTAATCTCAGTTTGAACGATCGTTCACTTTCTCTGGAAATTCACTCAGTACACCACTATTTGTTAAAACACGTTATTGATTGATTGCTAATCTTAGATTGATTATCTTGTATCACTGTTTAAAATAACTCTTATACTTTTCTCTCATATCAGCCTTGTTCATTTCGTTTTCAATTAATTTCTCGTCGGGAACTCTATTCATTTCGGAATTAGAGACAAGACATCCGATTGCTACTGCATCTCCTATTGTTAGACAGGATTCTGCAGTTGACATATGGATTAATGGTTTCTGTAAATTAATTATTATGATTAATGGAAAGTTCCTTAGCTCCTTCACTAACTTCAGATTTCTCTAAAACATCAGAAGTCAATCAAAATATCATACAAGAATTAATTATTTTTAATTATATTGCTATTAAAAATACGCTCCAATGACCTGATAATATCGTACTTTTTCTAGACATCATTAGCAATATGTAACTTTTATAACTTTCCATGATTCTCCGTCATGTTTTTATAAAACGTATGTGCTCTCACTATGGAGCAAAAAACACATGTTATCTTGTTTATTAACTTTCTTCTGCTTTGTTCGTAACCAGTAATTGTATCTCTTGTGTAAAGGAAGATGATAAATTCTTGATTTAATTGCTGTATTTTTACTGTTAAAGTATATTTAGGTTCCATTTCAATAATATTCTTTTATAATTATTCAGCATATTATATTTCGTTTGTTTCACTGATTGTTTAGTTTATACTAGTCTCCATAACAGATGTAATATAAAGATATAGACATAACTTAGTACTTTACTTTCCTTCCTTTAAAGACTGCCTTTTCTGCATTTTCTACTGTTAGAACACCTGCAAGCTCTTTCTTTAGTGATTTACGAATATTGTCTTTAATTTCATTTGTCGTGAGCCACTTAAGATAACTCCGTGTTACTTATCTGGTTGCCTCTCATTAGCGCTTTATCCATGTCCATAAAATGTGAAGATTTCAAACAATTTTAGTACTAATAAATCTCGTCTACCTGCCTACTGATTACTGGGTTGTTTTCCAAGGTATCCTCTATAAATCTAACCTAACAGGGCACTTATGTTTTATGCTGGTGTAATGGTCGATCTCGATAGTTATAATTAAATCTGTGTCTGCTTCTAACAGTAAATAAGATCTAACTGACATTTCGCCAATTATTGCGTTACTGTTGTGCGTCAATATCTAGCAACTTGTACTGCATATAGTGCTTCTCTTGATATTCTTCAAGTACTAGCTACTAAGATATAATTAGTAGCAATGTCGTCAAGCTACTCTGATTTGTTAGTAGAATTTGATAGGTGACCATGTTTGTTAACATATAGTTACAGAATTACCTCTTGTTACATTGTAAGATTTTAGTACTTAAAAATCAATATTTTATCTTTATATTGACGCTTTAAGTCCAAGTGGCTCCACAAAAGCAAAAATGAACATAAAACTTGTTACGTAATATCCCTACCAATATTTTTTATTAATTGTATCCTTATTGCAGAAAGCAATTTCTCCTTAAATATGGAATTACAAGAACCATTACAGTATCGAATCGTTATCGAAAGTCTCAACTCAATGTGTGGTCACATTTGTAATAAAATTTCGATTATTGGTAATTAATTTGCCCACTGACTCAATTATTACATAATTTATAATATAAACATGTGTAATTATTATATAGGAGTCTTTAATTTGTTCATGTTTATTGGCTGGATTGAAATAATTGAAATTAATTATTCAATAAATTATATAATTACTGCTACAGGCGATCAAATAATCAGATGTAATCAGCGCTTTCTCATTACGGTATAAAAACTTAATGCGATAATTAGTTAATATAATACTGTCGTGATACTTAACCAATAAGAAACAAAGCATAATAAGCATTGACAGCAACAATGATTAACAAGATTTGAGGTTGAAAACCAACCAACCTCCGGCCAACAAATGTAACATTTACAGAAAAAAAAAAGAAAAAATGCTCGTTAAAAAAAATCAAGGCCATTTTTTGAGAGCGCCTACCAGACAAAGAGATCTCTTTGAATGCGCAAGCGCGTATTGTAATCAAGCCTAGTTCAGCATTGGAGGTTTTTATACGCAGATCTAAAGATATGAATGTACTTACGGATGTTTAATATCGTTTCACTTGTAGTCACTTTGTATGTGAGCCACAAATTCACAATTAGGTTTTTTCTAAGACGAAAAAAATTGAGTGAAGTAGGTACCTTTTTGCATATTCTTCGTGACTTACAAAGTAAAGGGCCCAAAAACAGTTCAATCTATTTCGAAATGGTTTCTTTAGTAAAATTAGAAAACGTTGAATTATTTTCTTGTTTAATATTTAATAGAGCCTGTCCGTTCTGTAAGGTCAGCTATATTGTTACTTGAAGACTAATGGATTTTAAGAAATACATTCTAAAATGATGTGAACATTTTAGAAAAACTTTGACAGAATTCAATCCGTTAAACACACCAATTTGTGTAATCGTATTTATGGAAATATGTAAGTTTATACAAAAAAAAAAGTACATGAATAAATCCATTGTTATGTAAAGCTTAATAAAACAAAACCTTCACCATAAGGAACTAAATCCATAAAATAAAACTTTCTAACAAAAATATAATATTTCATAACATAAACAAGCGATTAGAAAGTGACAAAAGTGTCTCTATGGCAGATAAAAGTTTAAATCTTAACAATAAGATAATCAAGATGCATTTCGCTACTTTCTCAGAACAAAATTGTCACCAACCTTGATTTAATGTCCGAGCTCGAGATCTTTCACACGGACGATTGGAAGCACAGTGATTGTTTAGAAAACCTCATTTAAGAACAGGAAAAAATAGAAATTAAAAGCATTAGAAAAGATGAAACGAGATGACTATCAAAAGTTTGAACTTCAAGTAGACGAAAATGAAATTTTGCAAATGAAAACTAATCCAGTTTATCGTGTCTCGGTATATAAATTGTGACAGTCATCACCTGCATAGCCTTTTCCAACTATGTTGGGGTCGGCTTCCAGTCTAACCGGATGCAGCTGAATGCCTGTATTTTACATGGAGAGACTGCCTCTCTGACCTCCACAACCCAGTTACTGGGTAATAAGATACCCCTTGTAAGACTGGTTGTCAGACTTTCGGACTTCTGACGATCCGTAACGACGAATAAATTTCAATACTATTTACTAATTTTGTTTTAATTTAATTTCCTCTTACTTTAGTTTCATTTTTATTTACGTTAATTATTATGTTGACATTTTCATCGTTCATATTATTGCTTGACAGAACCAATCTTTTATGAATCGATTTAATGCCGACACCTTTCAACTCCCACGCAGTCATCGGTTGTGCAGTCATAAATATGATTTTTATATGAGACTATTAACGTCAATGAGATGTGAAAATCATATTTGCATAAGTTTTATGAATGCAAGGTTATTGTGGAATATTATATGCGGTTGTGAATTTTTATATGTATGAGGTGAAAACTGCTTATCAATAGCAACATTCCAATTGATTTTCTCCTTGTTTTACGATGATTTCTTTAGATAGAATATGCCTTTTACTTTGTAACATTAGCTTCAGCTTGATTTTTGTCATCGTATACTGCTACTGTTTTGATTGCATGAATATCTTCTTCGTAATTTTGCATTTTTGTACTAATGTATTTAGCTTCAAGCAAACCTCACACTAGAACCATAATCGAACCACTAGTAAATGTTTGCTTCCCTTCTAAATCCTTCGGCTTATTTAACACTTGTTTGTTTACAAATATGTCTGTAAGTGTTACTATCGTGTTGCTTTTCGCGCTTCTGACGTCATCAGCCGGTGCTGTAATTGCAATTAGCTCTACTATTCGTTCATTACCGAGATTTATTATTTCCGATACTTCAAATTAAAGATAATTACGCAGCATTTACTAACACGTCTTATTGAACTTCGGAAGCGGATTCACGCTATTTATATTTACTGAATGAGGAATACGTTTTTTAAGCAAAATCCTTTTTAAATCTACGTACAAAAGTAACATCTGTCGATTGACCGCTTTTTTTTTTCGTTTCTTCCCGACTCAGGCGCAAGGTGTGATAGCACCTGCGCAAGCGGATCCACAAGTTCTGTTACAAACTTCAGATCACTACCATTATCAACCTTATGGTATATAAATATGATATATTTTCGTCTGAAAATCAGCCAAACACAATCAGTTGAATTTGCTGTGCAGTTCAATCTTTAAGGGCGCGCATTATTCTCAATACACATTTCGCTGAAGTTTTTATTCATTCCATTCGAGTACTGAGGGATGACTAATGACTTAATCGTGACGAATAATACAGGTTGTGATGAATTCCAAATGATGTCCATTCCAGTGGACAGTGTTGGCCAACAATTAATGTGTCTATCAGTCGTGACAGATTGTCATGTCCAAATAAATTACATTTACGATGCTGTAGAGCGTTAGCCAGAATAAGATAATGGAGGTAAAATAAAATTGCTCCATTGACATAGAAACACCGTTGTTCTCAATAATCGTCAAATCTAATGTTGCAGATTGAAATGTCATAATGTGTGTGATTCTAAAAAAGCATGTTTATTGGTTATGCAACTGTTTTTTTTTTAATGTTATATCTATTTATAGACTAACATCAAAATATTAACAGCCAGTATAATACGAATAAATATTTTGGAATTGCAAAAATGATGACGTAATCGGTAAAAGAATATTATAACTTTGACGATAGTCACTTGTTTTCGAACTACAGATAAAGATTCAAATAAAGCAGAACACAACAGGAATAAACAAAACACGCGTGCAGCAACACATTCGATTGTTTCTCTAGACGCAATCAATCAACATCAGGCACATGAACCATTTGATCAGCCACAGTTGCACAATGCAAGTCAATTTGTTCACAAATTATATGCTCCACACATGAAATTGCTATACTTAGCATAATGTACTTAGAGAGACCGCTTCGGGCGAAGTAAGGCTAATTTGAGTAGAAAGTGAACGATTTGGAGAGAGTAATTATCGATAAACAGACGTGTCATGGCGTGTTATGTTTGAGCAATTGAGCATGTGTTGGGAAGGAGAAGCCGCTTTGGTCTTGTTGAAGCGAATCAAGTGAGGCAGGCACTAGAGTTGAAGCCTTTTCACCTCCACTCGTTCGAGATCGTGCTAAAGAGGATTTATAAAGCATTGAAGTGTTTAGAGGTCTGTCTGATGCCTTAAAGTAGCTTCTGCTAAATTTCTCCAAAAATATTTTATATGGAAACAACAAAAAATCTAGAATAAACTAAAGTTCAAGATGATCATTATAATGTTCAGCAGGGTAATTGAGCAACACACTGACAATTGCAATGCCTTTCATTTTGATAATTCTACAACATTCATTGCGTTGTTTACCTTTCGAGCATACGAATCTGCATTCATATGAAGCAATGGATTGAGAATTTCTTTCAAAATTATTCGCATTGTGATAGAAAGTGTGTTTATATTACAGCTACCAGTAACCATGGTCACGCGTCATGATCACCTGAACCTAGACTTACACAGAGGTGTAAATCAAAACGATATTATCTTACCACCCTTTGCTATTTTAATATGACTTTCTTTAGACTTCAAAAGGGCAATTTTAATGAGGAACTGACAAGAGCATTCACCGTAGGAACTAATAACTTATAACATCCTATAGCAATTACCCAACAGCTACCAACCGTGGCGATATCCTCTATGTTAGATTTTTTCAACCAGTGATAGAAGGGCCATATTCAGGCACACTTTCTCGCTGGTATTTCTAACATATCCGATATTAAATCAAATTGAATATTAATATTGTTGACTGCCCAAGTTCGGAATTAATTTGAAATAAAGTTTCTAAAGCTTATGCAGTTAATGAGCACGTGTAACTTTTTCTTTATTTATTATGCAGTATGACGACTAAACGGTATCGGTACTTTTTTTTTCTAGATACTGCCCGTGACTTTGTTCGCGTGGAGGTCGTAAAATACTCGGCCCCCGACCTACCGCGTCGCATCGCATCGCCCGCGTGCTCTTACCTCGTTTTCGATTAGCATTCTTTCTGACTTATTTTTTCTTTTTGCTCGACTCTTTAGCGTAAAAAGCGTGATGTTAAATAGCCTTCCTCAAGAATGAAGCTATGAAATGCAAAAAAAATGTCGACTGGAAGATCCAGAGATTAGCGCGTTCAAACAAACAAATTAACTCTTCAGCTTTATTATTAGTATACATAAATAGTTGTGAGTCCTTTGTTAGATACAATACATTATGGCTGAAGGCTAGTCTAAACGCTGCGCGTGCACATATAAAAAATAAGGTCGTTTTTGTTTCGCTCTGCGCTTCCTAATGCTCCGAAATAAATCGATTTGATTCATTCATTACGAGCCTTCAGTGGCGTTATTGTAAATATTCCTAAAGTCCTTCGTCTGAATGACATTATTATTCGATGCAAATTGATCGAAATGTTTTCCAAAATTGACGTCTTATCATTTATTAGCGAGTCTCGATGGCTAGCAGTGAAGATGAATTTTCAGACTTGCACTTGCTAGTTTTTATACTTTTAGGTACTTTATCACTGACGGCAGCCTGTGGTCCTCTAGTGTAAAATCTTCTTTCTGATACCACATTTTTTTTAAAGAAACTTAGAAAATTTACCGAGTACCTATCCTCAATCATTCAAAGCCTGGATCAACATCAACTTTAACTCAGCCTATCGCAGTCCACTTCTGGACATAGGCCTCTCCCAGGCACCACAATACCCTGACCTCCGCCTTCCGCATCCAATCTGTCCCAGCCACAGTCCATCTAGCGCGCATCGGCATCTAGCCCCCAGCTACATGAAAGCCTAGATACTGTCCCAGAATATTATACTAGCACAGGACCACAATGATCATAGCATATAGCACCATTAATAGTCTTGGCTCTAAAACTGACACTACCATTCTTCACATATCTAAATTGAACCTAATCAATGAGCACAACTCCAACCAACATCAAGTAGCAGTGGCATCGGTGTGAAACTTACAAGCCTCTTCACGCTTCGGCGATCATCGGCAAAGATCGTAACTAGAGCCGACGTGCAACGGTAGGTAAAGTGTGAAACGAACTTCTACTGATCTGTTTGACAACTCATTTGTCTTAAGTAATTAGTGTTGAGGAGGTGTTTAATTGAAAGTAGTAGACTGTTGGGCAATTCGTCAAGTTTAAATGTTACTGCGAAATTAATTTTACCGTTGTTTTTTTGGCTATGATATGCTATGGCTATGAAATAAAAGAAAGGGCTGACGTACACAATCAAATTATTCAGTTAGGGGTAGATTGCCAGACTTTCATGCTTCTCATTTCCCTTGGTAACAATTTGAACCAAAGTTGGCAATATTGCAAATAACTGTCAAATATTTGCTGTTTTGATGAATCTGTCAATATTTGTGAAAGAATTTATGAAATTATGAAGTGAAATCATTCATATTGTAATACTAGATAATTATATTGTGTAAAAAAATAAGCTTTTGGAAACTTTCTTAATGCTTGTTTTAGACCTAAAACTAAATAGGACTAATAACACGGCCACCTATTTTCGACGTTGTCATTGCTAACTTCTGATTGCACCATTTGAAATCATCGCAAACTTTGTTTTACAATTTTTTCTTTATCTTCCATAGATTTCCCCACTTTTCATTCAAATCAAATATCACTTACTTCGACAATTAGCTTCACAATCACATATTACGTAAGGCTTTTCATCAGCAGCTCTGTTCGGCAATTGTCGTTACCTTTTTATATGTGTATGTTATATGTTACACAATATATAATTTGCGGCGATCGTACAGTACTTATGACGCCTGCCTGTCTAATTGTAAAAATAGAAATGAAACTCTTCCATTGCTATGTCTGGTTCCGTAGAGGTACTAGTACGGCCAAGATAAAAAAAGAAATATTATGGCCTTATGGTTTTTCTTTCGAGCCATATTTAAACCATAGAGCCATTATTGAATTTAGAACTTTACTCCGAGAAAATTTTGTAGATTCAAAAACTGATTCCAAGGCCCGCTTGCACCACAAATCACATATATTGTTTAAAACGTCATTCGGTCACTGCCTTCTTCAAACGATTGATAGATACAGAACGATATTTTGAATACGTTTAGTGTTAAGCTCATTTAGTGATTTGTGGTGCAAACGGGCTTTACTTGTCAATTTTGTATTGAGAATTTTACCATAAATGGAGTAAGGGAGTAAGGTAAGCCTTAACAGGCTAAGGCGAAACATAAGAACTGGCTCGAAGATTTGATCTTGAACCAAAGTTAGAACTCTTTTTGTAGGCAGACGGTTTAAGTTTTGAAGACACCTCCAAATTAGGATTTTTTGTATGGCATTAGTTTTAATTTATCTGAATATAAGTTTAGACATTCTAGTGAAAAACTATGTAGGCTATTAAAAATTACCGCAAATTGTGAGAAATTGATTATAGCTAAAAGAGATTGTCACTTTTGTTGAGTCTAGAGTTTATTTAAAGAAGATGACAAATAGGAGAAACTCTGCTGATCGCTTTTTAATAGATTAAATTTTGAGAATAGAAAACAATATCACGCGTGTTTTCCTAAACCATACAAAACCACTTCGACCAACTTCAGCTAATTGGAGAACCAATATTTTACTATATCCGTGCGTGCTGTCACCAATCTTTTGCAAAGAAATTGGCATGTTTCGCACTAAAATGTTAATTCACTCACACTTTTATTAAACAAACTGACACTTATCGCGAGTGCATAAAAGATAAAATCGATAATCAATATCGATTCTCGATACCTGCCCAATCGATTGGAAATGCGTTTGCGGAGAAAGTTATCGAATTCTCTCGGGGAAGGTGTTGCTTTTAAAATACGAACTGGATGTGTTGCCAGTTTTTGTAACGCATTCTGTGAATGCACGCTGTGAGTTATTGTTTATGGTTTATAGGAATTTTATTAAAAACAAAGCTAAAATATGATAATCGGTGGTTTTATGATTTATATTGAGTGCGCCATTTCTAGAAAAAAAAATGGTGGATACCATAAATACCAAAAAGTTAACGCCTTTTACTTATAATCGCAGTGACTGGCAACTTTATTAACAAAAAAAAAACATCTTGACTCGACTAAATACCTTAACTGTAAATAGTCGAGTTAAAAACCGTGTAACCAGTCCTAATTTCTCAACGAGTATATATCGATATTCTTGATAATCGAGAAAGTTTAACGTACAGTTCGAACGGGTTTCTATATTGCAAAAAATTAACATGTTTTTGTTCGCAAGAAACTTAATATCGACTACCGAAGTTTAAGTTTACTTGCCGGGGGCATGTAACAGAATATGACACGATTTTTGAAGCATTACTCATTTTGTTGGTATCTAGGTACTGTGAGATTTCAATACGTTCATTTTTTGCGAAACCTTGTAGTTTCTTTCGCTGGTTTTTTCGTTATATTTGCTTTCTATTATAGGCTACGACTTTTTGTTACACTTATCTGATGCTTACTCAAGATTATTAAGATTAAGCTTTTAAGATGATTTCATTCACATGTTTTATTATCGATTCTGAAAGCAACTTAAACTGAAGTCTACAAAATAATCAAATAAAGTATAAAGTTGTGAACACCATCGACTCAGCCCGAAAACCATTATAAAAAACTTCGCTGTTCCACTGTAGTGGCCCAAACGCGATGACGTAATCGATTTATCGTGTCCACTTAATTTTTTCTCTTGCAACACTGACCAAGGCCACGTCAATGACCGCAAGTGTTGCCACCCAAAAAAACAGACCATTTTATAAATATATAACAATATATTTATCTGACAAAGCACAGGTGTGCTTGGTTTTTTCCCTTCATATACAATGTTCTACTTATGTCAGTAATCAATCTAAGAATCACAAATAGATTTTCCTATTAAATTTATGGTCGTAATTAATTTTGACCATTGAGTTGGGAGGACCTTGACGAAGAATGATACATATAAATATTATTACTAACGCTTTAGGCTATAGGTATATCATTCCAAGAATTTATTATATCTGAGTTTTTATTATGAAATTGCGAAACTATAACTTCAGTTGACTTCTTTGTGGAGACAAGCCCGCAACAAATTAACTGAATATTGAGCTTCTCTTAATTATCTATCACCTTTCTAATCATTTTATGTTCTAACATCAAACATGGCTCCCATCTCTAAGCACCTAGCGATCTAACCTCATCGCACTATAAATTATATTAGCCTGTGCCGTTTCTGCTACTATAATATTATAATAATCATATTTTTAATTACACGATCTGTATCTCGTATAGTATCAATTAATATAAACAGATCTGGATCAAAAACTTTTTTGGCGACGCTGGTGCCAATTGTAATTTTTTTTGTTTGATTCTTAGAACAATTATGAATACAAGCAATCTGAAACTTGTTTCGAACTATTCGCAAGTTTAATACCCAGTCCATGATTAAATCGTTTTTATAGCACTTTAGTTCTTCACCAAGCTACTATTGGTAGTTCATCTTTATTGTATATAGTGCCTTAAGTGATAGGACTTAAAGTTTATTCTTAGTTGGATTAAGGTGTTAATGTAAAATTGCTGGAGCGAAATCCGGATTCCTTCATATAAACTTGTATACAGTTATTGTAATCTTTAAATCATCATCGGAAACATTATTCTATTTGAACTGTGAGTTTGTAATCCACCTTATTGACCTTAGAGCCTTCATTGATACTCATTATGTTTCAATCTGTTGTATTTGTTGATATTTTAGCTGAGTCAACATTACTTATTATATCTTTATTTGTTACAGGTAATTCATCCACTGTTTGCAAATGCCGCCACGATTTAAAACAAGGTAACTTTAAAGTTTTACAGAAAGTGCATGGATTTTAATTGCACTATTTTAATTTTCTCATACATGCAACACTGATTCATCATCATCATAATCAGCCTATAATGTTCCCACTGCTGGGACACAGGCCTCCTCTCCGTGAGAGAGAATAGGCCGTAATCCACCACTCGGGCCCAGTGCGGGTTGGTGGATTGCAATACTGATTTCTACCTTTGAAATACAGCAACCAATAAACCAATCCCAATATAATTAAAACAATCCTTATCGATCGTAGCTGAAACCAGCTCATTTATAGGCACGTATTATCGATATACATTATCCGTAACACCATCGATCAACGACCCCATATTTGGCTAACTTGTATCGATTATAGATGTTACTATAACATTCAATATAACTGTAGCAGTAAAGGCTGCAGCACACATGGTACAGCCGAAGCCACCCTACGCGTGGCCATTGGCCAAGTGATGAAACCTGGGGGCCTACTCCGAAGTGCAAAGTGCGAATGTTAGGATCGGACCGACACATAGCCGAACCGAATATTATTGAAAAATGCGGAAAAAGTTCGGATCGGCTCAGTTGGGTCGGGACCATAGTCAATATTCGAAAGAGTGTAGGAGTGTAGAATCGGAACCGACCGAACCAAATAGAACTTCGTAGCAGGAAACGACCGAACATTCGGCCGATACTACTTCGGAGTAGACCCCCTGGCTTCACGAAATTAAATGTGGCCAATGAGCGCGCTGCATTGATGTCGCGTAGCTTAGCGTATTGTAAGTCTGTTTCCTCTCTAATAGCTAAGCATATTGAATAGTTTCGATTCGATGTTTGGGTTGCGAATCATTAGTAGCAACATTATTATACCAGTGGGGCAGCGATGATTAATTACTTTTACAAATCTCCCTGTATTTAAAAATAATGATCGCAAAAACTTTATAAATTGTAGTGTTGTGACTGGTTGTTTTATTCAAAGAATTTGTTTGTAAAATTCAACACGAGGAGAACTTATAATTAATCATACTGAATGTCATAGTTTTGATTTAATTAAAGTGCAAGCGTGCATTTATCATGTTAAGTAAATTGAAGAAGTGGAAACTATGGCAGATGAAGATTCTGAACAAGCGTCAATCGTCAATAAAATGATCATAATAATATGGTGATAAAAACAAATTCATCAAACAAAGAAAGCGTTACATCTCTCTTACTATACTACAGCTAATTATTACGAAACTAGCACACAAAGGGATAACGCTTACGTTGACTACATAATGTAGGATTACCCTTATTCCCGACCGTTTCTTCAATAACGGATTACCCTATATTACAATGAGGATGATAGAGTAATTTACTGTAATCCTCACTGACAAAAGATAGTGTTACGACTTAAGTGATGATGTCTTCATCTAGTTTCAGAGAAAATGAGGTACGGGCTTTTAAGCATGTCTTCAAGAGGGAAGAGTACTTGGTTAGTTAAAAGGCTGTCATAATAAATTTTGTGCTTATTGAAATAAGAGGGGAGACGGTTAAAATTGAAGGTTGTAAACGTAGTCCCTTTTGTGGTTTTGATAAAAAAATGTCTCCATGGTTGTCACAATAATATTGTTACCAATATTGCACCTTGAATTACTCTTGCCAAATATTCACGACAGTCTCGATAATCGGTTGCCGTAACAAAGTTAGCAGCTTGAATTTATAACCGTTTGACGTCTATAAAGTGTGCTAGCGCCTAAAGGACACCATAAATAAAACGATTTTAGAAACTGATACCGAATGAATTGTTTACTCGCTCACAGTGGCTCTGTCACGAACTGTCCAGCCTTGGCGCGCATTTGTTCAGCTGCGCGCCCGCAACTAATGCACAACTCGACACTAAATGAATTGTTTAGCATACCAACGTTAGTTGAAATTAATACTCTGAAAGTTTAAACAGGTACAATGGATTTTGTTCCAAATGCACAATTAGAATTTGTTTTAGATCACGCTCTAACGGTTTAGTTAATTAACGCAACGGAAGCGAAAATAATGGCGGATAAAACAAAAAGAGATTAGTTTAGCTGGAAATATAAAAAGTGATTAATCATCATTAGTCATTCATACAGTAGATACACACACAAACAATGCAAATAGAATTATATTATTTTTAAAAGTAGCAAGAAAGAGCCACTGATGCAGTCGACAACAGCAAATGTTAAAAAACCAATAGCTTATTAAAAAAGTAAGTATAACAAAGAATTACCATTAACTGCCATTACCAACAGAAATCTCAGAATTCATGGTATCACTTTATTGTGACCGTATCTTTGACAATTGTGTGCCTAGGTCGCACAGATGCTCTAAATTTCCCAAGTACGTTCGAGGTCATACCACGCTCCAATTGCACGACCTAAGTCTTGGCCTAGTATCAGATTATTCCTTTATCGATTAACTTTTACTACTAATTGTGAATCGATTTCCAGTTCCGCTTTCGCTATCGCCTTATTGTTGTTTAAGGAATTGCGGGTCGCTTGATTTCTTGCTTTAACCTTAATGTTTTCGCGAAGTATTTCCTTTTTCATTTCTTTACGTGTTTTTGTATTATTTGCTTCTAATACATTAATAACGTCATGATCTGTATCACCCTCGTTAAAGTTAGAGATATACAAGTATTTGTCAACGGTTCCTCGGTCATCGTTAACTTCAGACTAAAGTTTACAAATAAAGTTAGGACAAGGATCGTTTAACACATTAGTCACGTCCCCTCATTGTTTCTTTACCCAAAAACAAAAATATAGTTTCCTAGAATACGTATGGTGTTGTTCGGAGGGAAGCAGACAGACATGACATGTGTATTTTAGTTGGAATGACTTTTATGGTATTAATTTTGAAACAGAGAATTCAATTATTCTTTCCAGGACGTGATAGTGTGACCGATTTGCAAAAATTAAGCACCCCGTAAAGCTTCCGCGAAAATTCATTAGATTCGAGAAAACCCAATTTTTATGAATTTTTGAAAATTTTCCCAGAATTTTCACTAAATATCACTTTTCTCTCAAATTAAATTACCTTCATTGCTGTTCCAATGGGTACCTTATACATTAATAAACCTTTCGATGTATCCAAATTTTCTAAAACATCAAACAGTTAAAACTTAAAGGAAGAAGTACGAGTATATTACCCATTTTCAAAAATCATCTATACTCGTATCATCGTATGCATGAACTTGGGCGTTATTTATCTCCACCCTTTATTACGTTCTACAACTAAAACCGTTAACTACTAGTTACACCAATCAATAATACTCTTTCATTATAATAATTCCGAAGTTTAAAGTGTTTCCGTTCATTTTATTACGGGTCATTTTGTTCTCCCTCATCGGTTTCAATATTGTTCGTGCATCTGTCCCCTTATCAACGTCATTTGACAGATGTCCATTCAGTACCAGTACCAATGGCAGTTTAATATGTAATTCAACCTTTAAATTGAAGGTTTTGTTTTGTCATTTGATACTCTTGGAAGTCATATGTTGATAAATTTGTCTTTATGCTAACTTTGTCCTTGTGTCGTAGATATTTTAGTACTCAGCGCAGTCACTAACCCTTTGACCTCGATTATTTTTCATGTCAGTTTATTGTTCTATGTAAACCATTTTACATTAACCGGTCATCTATTGTCTCTTTTGTCAGGTTATTTAAACGTCGCTTTAGAAAATGTTAAACCAGCGTTAGTTGATGATATGTCACCAAATATTCTTCTATTAACCAAAACCGCATCCGGTAGAGTTTCATTTTGACTAGACGTGTTTGGGACATCGATCATTTTGTCAAACGTTATCTTATCTCAGATGTGTTCCAGTTTTGTCGGGCATTGATATTATAATCTGGTTTTTTTAATATGTGACATCGTCTGATTCACTTCAGTACAGGTAGTAAATTGTATAGATTAAATTAACTAGTCCGTTGCGAAATATATAAATCTTATTTACAGATAGTTAATTAAAGTAACGAAAAAAATCCTAGCTCATTTATTTTGTATTTATAAAGATGTCTTGTGCAATATTTATGTCTTTTAATTACTCAATTTCATTTCGTTGATTTCTTAAACACGTTATGTCATTCAAATCGTCAGCATCCGGTAATGTTACATTATTTATATTATCATTATCACCTATTAGGTAATAATGATCCTTTTAAGATACAGCGTCACTTTTACTGATTTATAATGTGATTGTAGAAAATAATTTGTGCTTTATTCTTTTATATTATTGATATTGATCTTCGGATTAAGTAGTTGCTCTATAGTAAAGTTAATGCATATTATATAACTTTTGAGTCAATATTGTTTAGCTAATCTCGTATACGCAGATTCGTAGTTTTGTCAAGTTGCCAACTTTTTGCGTCTCGTACACATTCATTCATGGTTTCGTCATGTTTATTCATAAATTCGCTGTATACAGATTTTCTGGCTAAACTTTCCACGATATTTTGGCTCAATGACCTGGTATGACAACTACTCTAAAATTATCTCTATTTTCTAAAGTACTTAAACTTTTATCTCTACTTATGACTGGTTTTAGATAAATAAATTATTCTCCTCTACAGCGTACTCATAATATGCGTTACTTTTTGTAATGAACAAAAAGCGTGGTGTAGCAATGTGGGTAAGGGAACATAAGGCCTTGCACTCATCACTCGGATGTTGATTAGACATGGGGTCGGGCAGATGAGTCTACTCTACGCCTTATTATCTGACGGTGATTGAATTTGGATAGTGTAGTTACAAATTCAGAAGCTGCAATTAAAAAGTGAAAACTGTTTAGTAAGAGATATTTGATTGATAACGAGTTTTTATACGTTTCTCATTAAAATTTAAAAGAAATTGGTAATGTTATACAAAGATTATAAAAAATATTTCGCAATACCGGGCAGGTTATAAATTAATACTTTTTCGTAATCTGTAGTCTTTTCATTGATCAGGATTCAGGATAATGGATATAAATTATGTATTTATCCTATAATCTTAAACATATCTTATAAAATTACATAGGTATACAGGTTGGACACTACTTTCAAAACTATGTCACAATCACAATTTAAAATAATGACACCATTCTAGACACGATGTGACCTGAGACGATGACGTGTCTATGTCACGATTTTAAGAGCAAATCTAAGTCTCTCTGATTCTGCGCATTACTCTGTGCAACGCATCATAAATATCGTGTTTCCGTCTGATCCCATGCGGGGTGGCATGTTGTGTAAACAATTATTTGGAGAGGGTGGATGGCCCTGCCACCCGCCGCCGAGAGCAGGGTTAGTTTCATAATTATACTTTTTGTATATTTTTATTTTTATACCCTTAGATTTTTTTATTGATGGGTCATGGTTTGTATTAAGGATTTATGTTTATGGCTGGTCGAGTTCATGTAGCTTTTTAGGTTTAAAATGTTCTTTACCATTCTATCGTCTGTCCTTTTCTTAATGAAATAGAAAGAAAAAGATGCACTGAACTTAAATTTAGTTCAGTTTCTGAAAAAGGGAATCGGCGCCAATGCCTTGTTAGTGACTAGCAAATCTCAATAGATCTCGATATTTACACCTTATCATCCAATTTCTCTAACAGCCAATCTATCCTTACGACGAAGTCATAACAATCTCTATAAACTTAAGTCAGAACCAGGCCGGTCAGAATCCAATAGAATTACTTAGTTACGCCTATGAAATGCTAAACCATGCCATTAGGTTTAATAGTTAATAGAACTGGGAAAAGCGACGTTATATAGCCATAATCTTTTAGTTTGGTTTAGTTACGGGTATTTAGCTTTAGCTGACCTAATAGCCTTTGCCATAATTCTGCAAGTCTGAATGGACTGTTGAAATAAGTCTATAATTACGGTTTAAAATTCTTTATTTCTCAAAGATTACAAATCACTTACGAGGAGAAACAAGATATAAAACAAAACATAAGCAATTTAAAGTACAGATGCGCATAGACGGTATTCTTAAAAAAGAAACAAAATTACATTTCTGTATTGGTAGGTAATTTCAATTAACTTTGTCATAATGGATATATTAACAGTCATACTTTGGAATTCATGTTGTTACTCATAAAAAGTTTGCTCTTGCAAACTGCATATTTTTTTCAATATCATGACGTACGAGAGTAACTCTCGTCTATCTCCTACCTTGTTACGCCTAAACCACTGAACCAATCGTTATGAAATTTGACAGACCAGAGACCCAAAGGACATGGAAAACTTTTCATCCTGGATATTTGAATGAAAAAGTGATGACGCAGACGAAGTCGCGGGTAACAGCTAGTCCTAAATATGGAAGAACTCCGAATAACGAGAAACACTAAAAACAAACTTGACTAACAAACGAAGCATAATCCCAAGAATGGCGATGTAGGTTATAACAACCATGAGCATAAACATGATTGTGACATCATAGGCAACTAAATGACCCAAAGCCAATCATATTCGCCTCGCCAATAGGCTTTCAAGGATTAGATACACATTCCGAAAGCAATTCAAACTACGGAATTGCTATGCGGCCAAAAAAGGCAACTCGAATACAATCGGCTCTGCAATTCAGCATTGCTATTAGTATTTACATAGCAGGAGACTAAATTATATTAAAGGAGAATGGATAGTTTCCTTTTACCAAATATTTTATTGGCATGATTTAAAGACATACAGTTAAAGTAACGAAAATTAGAAATAAAAACAACAAACTAAAATCCTCTCAAACTTTGACCACTTTTTGCTAGATTTTCTAAATCCCTAGGGAAATAAAGGACATGTTTAGGAATTCTAACAATTCTATTTCACAAGGAAAGTCAACACAAGGTGAGGCGATAAACTGCAAATGTTTAAGTATTGCTTCTGAGTTCTATTAACAAGCAAATAAACGAGATTATCCACCTAATTAAACCATTCATAAAAACTATGTTAATCATTCGCATTTACATATTGACGACATCAAGAATCTCTCTGGTCTTGTTAAGTTATTTAATCAACTCCTTAAAAGACTACCCAAGGTTCTATTTATGCAGTTAGCGCAATAATCATGTGTACACACTTGAATATAATTATTGAAGACCTTATTAGGATATATTTGTGGTTATTATTAGTATTTTTAGATAATTATTTATTGAGCTTCGGCATATATGGAATCTGTTTTAAGTAAACAGATGCTAATGAAAGAGTTAGATAAATATACTTAAGTCGTAGTGTTAATTATAGGTAAGTGGGTTATTACCTACTTACGTAGGTTACTTTGGCAGTCTTTACGGGTAGTTGGAAACCCGAAAATCTGACAACCAGTATTACCAAGGGGTATCGTATTACCCAGTAACTGTGTTGTGGAGGTCAGATAGGCAGTCGCTCCATATAAGATACTAGTATTCAACTGCATCCGGTTAGACTGGATGCCGACCCCAACATAGTTAGGGAAAAGGCTCTGCAGATGCTGCGAAGGTAAACCGTTAAAGAGCAGTCAGTGTCATCATTGTTGTGGAATAGTGACACTGACACACTAACAGCTGACTTTAACGCATTTTAGATTTGAGCTGATCGCGTTTAGTTTCATTGGTGAAATTGGCGTTAAGGCACTAAAAAACTAACAAATAAAACTGTTGTTCTCACTAGCATTAATTATGTCAACTTTTAAATAATTAACAATCTTAATTTGCGGTAGTCACGTAAAACTCAACACGATGTGATTAGATAAATCATATTAAACACGTTTTTTATTTGTTGACACTAATCCTTTTATCAAAACTATATACAAATTCAAATCACGATTGTATGGCATAGATAGGTATTAATTATAATTTACGAGCTTACACTAAAATAACAAAATTATATCCTAAATTAACTAACAACTATTTACCAACTAAAATATTATAGCGTCGAAAAATTAATCCGCATCGCTGTCGACTGGTAATGTACCCGAGACACTGGCGGCATTATTACGATTTTACTAAGTTATCTCGTCAGAATGGTTCCAACAATTTTAGAGGTATTTGTATAAAAACACAGTCGGAAAATGGCGTAATCGTGCAAAACAAAAAGCGGGCAAGTGCGAGTCGGTCTCGCACACGGAAGGTTCTGTAGGTACCACCGTAAAATATGTATTTAACGCTGCATATTTTTTCGTTTCTTGTACATAATCAGCCTTTTTAATGTTCCCACTGCTGGTACACAGGCCTCCTCTCTTCGAGAGGGTGTGGGCTGTAATCCACCACGCGGGCCCAGTGCGGGTTGGTGGATGTCACATGTCTTCGAATGTCTTGGTTCTAGGACATGCCGGTTTCTTCACGGATCCTTCATCGTTTCTTGTACACTCTGTGATAATTTCCAGTGTCTACCCATTACAGTTCAAAAACTACAGCCCTGTGACAGACGGACGGACTCACCGACGGGCTGTCAGCGGAACCTTAAAGTCCTATTGTTACGGCACCCTTTCGTTACGGAACCCTAAAAGAATATTCTCTATGCATAATTGTGTTAAACAAAAGTTATTTTTATAAATTGTCTCATTCTAATTGTGAAACAAAGCTAGTTTTTGTGAGCACTACTTGTTCCCACGCTTGAAATATCACTGTGTGTGTGTAATTTAATATGAAACCTTGTAAGCATAATCAATGTTAAAAAGATCATTTGTCTGGCGCAAACGCATTTCATTTGTCAACAAATTAGCATGTTGCAGCATAATGATTTGATTTGCATTATTTATTTGTGCATTTGCTTGGTCTGTTTTTTAACTATGGCTCCTTTTTTCTGGTGATATTCTAGTAACAAGGTTTGCCAAAGAGCGATGGAGCGTAGCCTCTTAAAAATTAAACTCAACGAACAAATTCGCAACACCACAATAGACAGACAGATATCGCCGATGTTGGTGATAAGTCTGTGAGGCTAAAGTGGGACTGGGCGGGTCACACCCATAGGGTGCATCCAGACAGATGGGCTAGAATCATCACACAGTGGGTGCCTGAAGACGGTCACCGAGGCAGACCTAAGAAACGCGGGCGTGACGATTTGGACTCGTTCCTAACTGATTGAACGGAGAAGACCCAGCACAAAGAAAAGTGGAAAGATATGGGGGAGACCTTTGCTCAGCAGGGACAACATAGGGACTAGAAAAAAATTGTAGCTTTACGTCTTCGAAACCTTCAATTACGTGTTAAAAACGTGTGAATCTTAAATCATTCATTTCCACACTCCAACTTACGTCAGACCCATGTATTACGCACAACAATAAAAATTCATACATATCACCATTTGAGGTAACACTCAAGGTTCCTTCAGTTTCCGCTTCCTTCACACTATGGCCTAACGAACTTCGTGACCGCCGAGACAGCTCGACGCCCGCCGATGATTGCCGAGTGAGGCTGCGCACGCGCTGAACGCGCTCACTGTGTCTGTAAATCAATGCAACGAGGACTTGCGCACGAAGCGCTAGTTTGTTTTGAAGGATTTGTATTGAGTTCGTGGATTTAGTATAATGATGATTAGCTTGAACTTTATGGGCTTCGTTTTCTGTTTTTTATGATGTTTTTGTGTCGTTACGATGGAGTTTTATGGGGATTTGCGTATATCTTCTAAAACAACCAGCACTTCACAGTTAACTTGACAGAAACAATGAGAACGGAGAGCAGTGGTGGCCCAATGGTCGTGAATTCGAACCCAGGCAGACACTTTGTGTATTTAATTTCATCATCACTGCTCTCATATCTCATATGCTGTAGAAGAACTATAATTTTATTTAATAGTAATTTTATTGAGATAATCATGAGTTGGTAAATTTTATTGGTTTTAGTTCATTCTGATTTATTGACCTAACTATGATCTTAATAATAAATTGGATTTTTTAATTTTTTATTAATTCTATCAATCTATGCTAATTTATATTTACTTACATAATTATTTTATTGTTATTATTTTAAATTTTAAGATGTTAGCCATATTGTTTAATTGACATGTCGAAGTAGTACCTATTGAGGAAATGTAAAATTATTATTTTTAAATTGTTGATATAATTTAAGAAATTCAAATGTAATTTATATTAGTGTCTATACTGTGATTGTGTAATTTTGTGTGTAAATTCAGATACAAGTTACTTATGAATAAATGTTAAGTTAGTTTATGAATAAATGACTATGACTATGACTATCTCAAAACACTGAAGGACAACATCGTGAGGAAACCGGCATGCCCTAGAACAAAAAAATCGAAGACATGTGACATCCACCAGTCCGCACTGGACCCGCGTGGTCCCAGCAGTGGGAACATTATAGGCTGATTACGATGACAGAAATAATACAACAAAGATTATTTACGACATTTTTTCAACACAAACTAGTATAATTAACGTGAGAATTTAACAGATAAGCTCAGTAGAAAATTCTGATGAAACCATAAAAGTAATATCTACTTAATTGGCGGTCAACACACACAGAATTCGCACATTACTGTTTATAAAGCGATAGTATCACAAATCGTAAATCTATTCTTCCACTTTTATCTAAATGAGTGAGACAGTCTTATTTATGTGAATGTTGACTTGTGTCACAGAATCCCGTCAAACCGGCCGCGCACGAAGTTAATCTCAATTTAGAAACTTTATCAGATGTATTTCAGAGTAACGTTCTTGTTAAATAACGGTTCAATTAGAAGCTGGATGAAAGCGTTGCGTAAGTTTCAGATAACATTAAATCTTCAAAAGAAATCTGCGGTTTTCATCAATTCGAGGTCGGTAAAGGTTAATTGCAACGGTCAGTAGCTGGTAGAATTATTGCTTCTAAGTTACATCCCAAGATTCATAACAGTTCTAAGACATTCACTGAACATGAGCGTCCTTCCGACCTTTATAACGAACTAGCTTCAGTCCGGGGCTTATGTCTGTCGGAAATCATCCCACGGGAACATGCTACTGGGACCAAAAGTAGCCTATGTCGTTCCCCAAGATTCCATCTATCTCCTTGCCAAATTTTGTCGAAATCCGTTCAGTGGTTTAGGTGTGACAAGGGATATACATACAGAACTACTTTCGAATTTATTATATTAGTATGGAGAGGAGAGGAGAGGTTGAGAATACTGTCATCGCTTTGTAGGTGTTGAGTTGTTGGTGGATGTTGATCGCAGATTTTATCAAGATACTATTTGATTCTGATAAAATCTGTTTGATCAACACCCACGAGAGCTAGCTTGCGTTTGAGAAAACAATGCAATATCTTACAGTAACAGTGAAAGTAATGGCAACAAAATGTTTTGCTTCTATAACAAAAGTCATTTCACATCCATACGTACATACATAAAGTCACACCTTCCCACGGGGGTAGACAGAACGCCACCCGCTACGATAATTCATTACATAGGTACTCCTTTTCCTTTGTTTACGTTCATTTCAGTTGCAGAATAATTAGTTACATTTGTGTAACACACCAACATATTATCAAAACATAACATAACTCCCAAGTGATATAAGGTTATGAACAGCAACACCGTTACAATGAGGATTGCAAGAGATTTTATGGAGCACTTTAATAATGTTTATTGTGGCCACAATGGCGATATAGCCACATTGGCCGCAGCGGTGGATAACGGAACGCAAATGGAAGTAATGTTATCATTGTGAACTGGTGAACCTCGCAAGCTGCGTTTTTGTCTCCCTAAACATTATCTTTCATTAGTTCATTACTGTTGTTATAATCTGGATACTTAAAATTTATCGGAAAATTATAATCCTTACAAAGGTTAGGTTAAATTAGATTAGATTTGTCATCATCTATTTTCTGACCATCATCATTATTTTCTTTTTTTCCCATTCTGAGGTCTCTAGAATAATGTGATTATCTTATTCAGAAGCAATTTGATATCAACCTACGATAAAATTAGTTACAGCTACCATAAAAGTCGTAGTTGCAATAGTTCTAAGAAATGTCAGATTCTACCAATTTGTATCTAGACATATACTAAATCTGCAAAGTTACCTTCAGCTAAGAAAACCATTGATTATCCGCTCATAAAACTTTATAAAGCTTCTATTGTTCGGCTACAAAGTTAACGATGTGTTCTCATGCTGAAGTGTCGTAAATTAACGGAACGTTCACGGTATTTACCAGGAAGGGTATCGTAAATCACGCGTGTCATTTGTCGCCTGGATTTCGACTGCTGTTTGTCTTTCTTTAGATAAGACGAACTCTTTTTTAGAAGCTTCCTCTGTTTGAGTTTCTTGTCGTGTTGACGAATGTGTTTAATAATGTTAGTTGAAAGAAAGTTTGAGAACCATTGGCAGATGGTGTTGCGAAGTGTGAAAGTCAATAAGGATTCCGACTGAAAAGCTTCCTTTTTCGATGAGAAGAAATTCTCGATTCGTGGCAGCTTTCGCTTTAAACTCATTACTTTAAATTCGGATCGCTTATAACTCACATGGCTCCACAGAAATTGTGCCATTTCCCTAACGACTCAAAATTACCTATTTCCTAAGCCATGTATCAGTAATTACTTTCAAAATTACCCATTACCCTGCCTGATAGACAAGCCTGCATAATTAAGCTCACCCTATGTTTAACATGTTGACCTCGTCAATGATGCATTTAGCATAATTACATCAAAATCAATTTCCGTCGAATGTCTTCCTACCCTTGACGGAAGGAAAGTAAATGATGATGCCGTTAGACTGACAAACGTACTCTTAGGCAATACTCATGAGCATGACAATTTCACTGTCGCTGTCGCAGCGAAGAACTCAGGTCCTTCAATAATTGTTTCCGTACAACGTGATGCATAAATCGATTCTCGCGATTCGACTCTTAATTCTAATAACTCGAATGGATTTATCGATGCGGTAACAATAAAACCGATTGTACATTGTCCTTTCGAGCGATAAATCATGTAACATTGTTGCATTAAATAATGTGCTTGGGTCTAGTGTTATATCTGTCGGCTTTTGTTTGTTGTCGAGCAAGTGTTACAAATGATGCTTTGTTGGGCATATTTTGTATACTGCCATATTTTAATACTTTGTCAAGAATAATAGTTTCATACTCTGTTACCAGATATTCAGTATCTGCACAAATAAGTCCCTGAACTTACTTGTTTAACCTCTTTCAATATGTTTATGTTATCAGCTTTGAGCTGCCACTTACCTAAATTATCCATTTCCATCGTTCCGATAGGAAATATTTTTCAATTACCGTGCGACGTTACAGTAAAATTTTGCAGTTCTCTAGTAAATCTGTACTTTCTCTTCTACAGGCTCGTACATGGCCAGGCCGTTAAAGTAATTGATACTCAGTGGTGTACTGTCAATCAAGTAGATGTTTAAAATTACCTAGAATTTGTCTGTATTTTATACCACTCCAATACGAACGTAATTGAATAAGAAAATAAGGTGTTTACGAAGACCTGGTAAGGTAAAGCATGTCTTTTAAATGCAAATACATGAGTTTATGATACGATGCATGAACTGGTACTTAACTTTAATTCAATCATTATGAATACATTTACAAATGAAGATATTGATGAAGCTATTGCAAATATTTGTAAATGGCGTTATGGTAATGACAACTCTGATATTTTTTTTTATTTCTATTTGTAGTTTGTTTGTTTTTGTTGTTTATTTTTTTAAATAATGTTTCTTGTAACTTTTTCGTAAACTTTACACAATTTTGAAATTAGATAAAAGTAAAAAGATTTCGTCATACGAGTACACTTACACAATATAATGTTCCAGTGCGCAATAAAAGTGTTATTGCAATATTTATTAACTTTGTATGTCCTTAGGCAGTAAAACGAGAGATATATAAACAGAGGAATTATAAAAATGCTTCTTCATCGCAGCTTTTGAATGTTTTCGTTTCATAGAACCAGCATAAGCTTTTATCTAACCCCTGACTGTTTACTTAAATCGTTACCAAACCAAATCTTCAAGAGTTCACTTTCTTATGTACACTCCTCAATTATTTTCCATTATTAAAACATTGCATAACTATTCACAAATCAGTCTTACATAGCTTTTGGATGACACTTTCACCTTCCATTTAAACCACTTCATTACAATATTGACATGTAATTATATTTTAAAATATACACGGCCTTCCAATAAATTTCTTTGACCCTGTCACTTTTCTTTTACTCCTCAATTACGGCGTCTAATTTATTTGGGTGTTCACCTTTTCTTATAGGATGTTTTAATCATTAATTTTACATCCTTTTTGGAATCGTATTTCTATTCATTGCATTCTTTTCTTACTACTAATACCTAATGAACAGAGTGATCTGAGTAGTAGTTTGCACGTTATCTTCCTCGTAAACCTTGATTACTGATTCATTGTCTAAGCCACTATAATATTCATTTTCTCTCAATAAAGCAACAGCTGTTTCATTCTCAGTTTCTCTTTCTTTCCCCTTAGGAAATCTATCTCCATCATGTCTCCCCGGCAGTACATTTCAATCTGTAAACTATTTATTAGTAGCTCTAGAATTACCTTCACCTGCTGAGATTTATCACAAATCTAATATGCTAATATTTTGATGTGTAATCAATAGCTTTATACTAAGACTGTTCAGTGACTAATGGTTACAGTCTTGAGTACTAAGGTTGGCAAGCACGCAAATTAATACATTTTCCTTAGGAAAGTAAGGCAGTATAAATTATATACAATATTTTCTTGTTCATTTTATTGAATCATTGTATGGATTGCAATTGAAAAATAAACAACTAGAATATCAATGACTTCTGCGTTGTTATGAACAACAAGCAATAACACACGAGCTTTGTATGTATAATTATTTTCTTAAGCAGGCTTTTCAGTCTAAACAATAGATCAACAGACGACCACATATTTACGCTTAAAAGAGTCTTAGATGAAGAACGGCTTGCAGGTAAAAGAATTTATGTACTCGCTATATGAGCGAGTTATCATGAGAGACTGAGTTGATTAACCACGCTAGGAATAAATCAAAACAAAGGCAAATGCATGAAATCTTAGGCGCAAAAATAGTAACCAAACTCATCAAGACACACAGGATGTGCTAACTCGCACGTGTTCATAGGCGCCGCGAACTACACCTGCTGCATACACTACCGACTATTTACACATGGAACGACAACTTACTTAAAATAGGACATGAAATACTTCGACAAGGGAATCAATTTTTGGAGGGATACGGCGGAATACAGAAATAAGATCAAGAAACCTGCTAGTGAGATTTACAAAATCACTGTGCAGTAAAACGCTTACAGTAGCAAGGCTTACGACGAAGACATTGGACACAGCAAAATTTAACACGGCAGAGGAAGGACATAGAAAAGAGCCGAGAAAGCAGTTGAAACCCCGCCAAAAGATTCACAGGTGAAGCTCGAACTAAAGCACCTGGCCGCGACGTCGTTAAAGATGCCCATCCATAGACAAATATCACCCATCTCTCCACTAGTCCAATGCTTACTCTAGGATGCATATCCGGTAGGCTCTTAAATCCTACCCTTTCCTAGGGCCACGTCTTCCCTACAATTACCGCGCCCTGCGGTCTACTCCTTGATATGCAATGGTCGCTGTAGCACCATGAATACGAGGCTACAGGAGCTAGTGCGAATCTTGGGGTTCATTCGATTAATCGAGTCTGGTTTAACCACGCTGGGATCGGTGCATTACATTAATTCACTTCATTCATCTTAAGCAGGCTTTTCAGTAATTTCTTTTAATTATAATTATTATTAGCCTATTTTGTCCCACTGCAGGGCAAAGACCTCCCTTTCTCCGTCCCATTCTGTCTCAATCAATTAGAAATGAAATAAACTGATGTTATGAAAATATGTTACTGATGTTACAACCCTGTAGGAAGTAATAGAGGTGTTGCAAGTTCTTGATACGGTATAGGAACTGAACAATGATAGACAACGTGAAAGTGTTGAAGCTAATGCAGCGTCTAGGGCCGTAATGCAGTCGGAATGACGTGTGCCATTAACGGATTTACAAAGTTAAGTAGAAGTCTTTGTATGAGGAATCGATTTAGATTTAATCGATTCAGATATCGATGATGGTGCAATCGGTAGAATCGATTCTGAAGAAGCCTGTGTCATGGTGTCGGCAACCTCTTGCTTTCTGGTCATGATGGAGTAGATGATAAGTGTTGAAATAATGTAGCACCTTGTTAAAGAAAATTCCAATAATGTTTTTACATGCATTAACTGAACAATATATACTCATATATACTCAACATAGCAAACCACTCTTTGTTACCGTCGCTCGGTAAAGATTAGCTATCTAGAGTAGCCGATAGTGTTCCCAGATTATGAACGACTGAACCTAAACTACCCATAAACAGGTCCTTTGCGCTTCATCGTCGTAGTCGAATATCGATTATCAAACCCACTTAATACAATATAATTGTAGATTAGAATATTATAAATTGACCTAGCGTCATGGTTTCCAACAAGCAACAATGATTCAAATGAAAAACATGTAACGTGATCCGATATGATATCCAGCACTAACAGTGCAATCCCCAATTAAAGTAACATAGGTACTGCATGTCAATGATATATGATATCTTGTTAAAGGATTTGTTTTATCAGATTGTCCGTATGCTAAAAACAATGTTATGTAAAAAATCTTAGTGCACTCACAAATATATTCATAATATTATTTCATGTCTCAAACATGGAAATGTAAACGAAAGAGAACAATGTTTCTGATGAAGTACTAAGGAAATATGTTAGAAATCACTTGATACACTTGACTGACTGGATACAGTTGACAGTAACATTGATTGAATTTATGCATAAGAACAACAAGATTCATGTTTACAACTACCACACGTTTAACCTTTCCAATTAACCTTTTACAACACGTCAGAGCACGAAATTCTGCTTCACTACCCTTCGAAGCATTAAAACAATCACCGCTAACGAAGGCAAAACCCAAGCCCAAAAACATTCCAAGAAGAAAAAAAAAAAAAAACGTCTCGCACAAACAAATATACAAAATCGTTCTCTTAGACTGGTTTTGTTCCATTGCACTTCGCCATTCTTGGCCTTAATACGCCGCGTTCCAGATATATCGAACACCACGGTAGGTCGCACTTCATAACGAAGCTTTATTGAATCGCCGATCAATATTTTATCTCTGAGTAACAGCTTACCATTATCAAGCCTTATCGTCGGCTTTCAGAAAGGATAATCGAGTACACTATTGAATCCTTCTTTGTGTTCAGGCTTTGTATCTACTGTGTTAGTCGTATCTACTTTCTCTTGCTGCTTTGTTGTTTAATTGATTAATGGGTTTTAATCTAATTTAGGCCCTTATTTAGTTGCTAAGTCTTAATGTCTATTTCCATAATCAACAATAATGCTAACATGAACGAGCCGCTCTCCGTTTGAAGCAACAAGTAGTTTTGCAATGAGAAAATCATAAAGTGTGCTTGCTTACCAGTCCGTGAAGGTTAATCTGCTCCACCGCAAAACAATTTGATAGAGCAGTTTGAGCATTACATGCCAGAAGACCAGTTTTACATACGGGTGAATCAGTCTTAACCTAAAAAAAATGCCATGCTGTCTAGGTGTATTCACTAAGAATAACTAATGGGAGTAATTTAATATCAACGTGATCTCACGTGAAATCGTATACAGTCTCAAACAATCGTTTTTGATTAGTAAAACAATGCGGCCTACAAATTCGTCAGTGCTAAGATTAGTCACAGTTTCATTATATGAGGCGTTACAAATTGGAAGTTATCAACACACAGCAAATGACAACGTGTATTAGCTCACAATGCTGTTGAAATCATTTCTCATAAATATTTAGCCGTTACATCATCTTCATTATCATCTAATGCTTTCTTAATAAAGTCTGAAGCACATCTGCGATCACTATTTGATCATTAATCAATGTAATCAGCTTCTGAATTAAGTGGCTTAGTAGGAATGCTAATTAAAGCTGGCAAAACCGGTTGGCAAACAATAATGTTTGCGGATGCAATGTTCGAAGTATCGGGAGCACGTGTTTGTTCCGTTATGTACCTACGTTCGGTTCGTCCACTTCTGCCATCATCACACAAGCGTCAACCTAAACCACGCGAGATGTGGGTTAATTTGTCTGAACGTACTGTGATTTGTACTCAATTACCACATCGCTGTTTTGCTTTTGAAATTATTCGTGTTGTACTCGATAAATTTACAGCTAAATAGATTGAGTTATGTTTATTGATAAAACTCAGCACGGTTTGTTAAACTTCCGCGGTTGGATAATCTATTTTCTGGATCTAAGTTTTCCTTTCTCCAAGTTGATAACTTTAGCTGGCCATTTTAATTATGTCTTAAGATAGCTTCTACTTGCAATTTTACTGTTGCTGGTCATTATGTTTGGATTTCTCAAGCTTTATATGTACCGATATGACTTCATTCAAGGAACGTGATGAACAAGGTTATTCTTGTTTTTCCAGTTATTTTCTGTTTCACTTCACACACACACACACACACACACACATTTCTACCAATAAACCATTTAGTCCTTCCATTTGGTATACCATTTTGACCTTATAAATGACAATATCATTGAAAAGTAATTTATACATGTATATTTATATAATTTTAAGCTATCTCACAATATTTTAACGTTTCTTGTAACCAGACAACCTGTGGTCATCACAAAATTGTAAAATAATGCACATGCTCATAGTCGTACACCACATACGCTAGACAAGCTTAAGTAAAACATACGGGAGATACAATATCTTACAAATGAATTAATAGACAAAGGGTAGCAAATAAGACCTCTAAATAGGTCAATGCCTCAACAACCAGAAACAAGTTATGTTCGTAGTAAATTAATAGATTAAATGACTCACATATGGCTGTGAGCTCATTCTTAGTACTCTGTTGTTAACAAGCAATAAAAACCACTTCCTTATAATACTATCTAGTACAAGAATATCATGTTGTTAACACCATTTTGGGATTAGTGTTGCAGAGGGTCTTCATCATAGTCGTTTTTCTAAATTCTTTCCAACTGGATTTTTATCAAATCAACCAACTACAATATACCCCATTGCTAACACCATATTATACCGATCGATACTATTGGTCTACAATTTCTACGATATTTGTTATCCTTTGCTTTAGTGGTTTACAGACTGCGGTAGCATTTCTTCGCAGAGTGTCCTTGGAGTTTCTTGCCCGTTCTTCTCCATAGAGATCTACGTTTTGGAATGGGCAACTAGCTTCAACTTTCTGACTAACTGACCGACTATTTAATTTTGACAATTCAAAAGTGCCTGTAAATGGTTTAATTGAAATAAATGATTTGAGTTTGAGATTGAGTTCGCTACATAATGATGGACACTGTTTCTTGTACCGTGCAAAATATGATCGTTTGCAGACCTCATAATTTATTTAGCCGTTTTATTGATGACCTCACGAGAGCTGAACAAATCTCGAAGCGCATTTAACTGTCGGCACAACAAGGTCGTTGTTTTTACCTTCCTGTATGATTCAAATTACATTTTAACACGCTAATACTTTATGCTCCTCGGAATCTGACATCATGTTATGGATTTTTTACTTCACTAAAATGTTCTTCAACTGCAGTTTGATCGAATACATTTATGTTATCTTGAGCAATACAATCGACATGTTTGATCACATCACGACTCCTCTTTAAAAGCAATTGAGTAGAAATCACAAGGTGCCTATTCAGTAGTTCAGACTTCCGTAACTCAACACCCGTATATAAGTATCTCTTTTACATTCTAACTCGAGTCGTTGAACAAACATCTTGCGGCTCTAGCGGTAATAGATAATGCTATCATAACTTTTTGCCGTTTTCCTTGCGCCATCTTCGTAAATCGACAATGCCCTTTGAGCGCTTGCATAACCAATTTTACTTAACCTGTATTTTCTGAGAAACTGATCGTTATTGAAGCAAATTTTGCAGTATCGTGTCCAGCTAAGGTTCGGGATAATTTGGTCGCTAATATAGATGTTGAAACAGACAAAATGACTCAATTTGTTCCAAGTTGTAAGTGGCTTCATGAATTAGAATCTGGGCTCCGCCTACTCGCGTTACGTTAGGGAACTTGTAAATCTCTGGAATTGCTACAGGAGATCATGAGAATAAACGTCTGTGACTAACCTAATAACTGAGTTGTATATTTCCGCACGAACTGGAGCTACTTGGAAAATTATGTACCTACATAGAGGATTACGATGTGCCTACAAATAGTTTAAACTGTTTTATCTTCCTTACTATCTATCCGTATCTGATGGTATGGAAAATCTTATATTCATCTATTGATTATCATCTTGTGTTGTCACAGTCAATTGATACTGAATGCCAGCACTGCCTGTCACTACTTGACATTATTATAACATAATAAACCCTTCACATACCTCTCGGTGACTTCGAAAGGAGTTTGTTTGACTACTTGTTAAGAGTAAAATATGTCGATGAGTGCATTCCCTTGGCTATCATACTTTTATAAGGTATGAATCGTACTTATAGACCAAGTTGATGTAGCTGGTGCTTCATAAACACGTCGAATTGGTTATCTCACACTGTTTGCAGCCGTTAGATTGTTAGCTACGGTTGGCCTCACAACCTAACTGCTAAGTGCATTGTTTGCCTAAAGCACAACAGTATTGCCTTCGCAAACTTTGTCTAAATTTAGATATTTCTGGTACATTATTGCTTTGCAATTAGCATTTGAATAAACCCGAAGTCGATTGCGAAATTCTTAAGCCACAGACCATTCAACCATTTGCTTAATTTATAGGTTAATAAACATCTTAATGACGTCACTGAATCAAATATAGATTTTAAAACTGAAAGTTATTTCATATTTCCATTTAGTTAGATAAATAGATTAAAAGCTTCAGACAAACTAAGTCATACGGTCACTGCATTTTGTTTAAGAATCAAATCAATCATTCTGCGATAATTCAATCGGTCTAGTGGCTATTGATGTCATGTAGTATACTGTTGCTAAAGTATTTCTCCTTGGAGAACTTAATTACAAGCACCCAATGTAGCATTCTATAAATTTTAATTTTTAAACTTTAGAACCGACATAATATTTGTATTTTCCTGTGTTTCCCAGCATTGTTGCTATTTGAACCTAACCTGTTAAATATACTCATAGTCTTAGCTTTTTAATCCAGATCTCACCCACAGGTTTAACCGTGTTAACTACCCACTTAGCTCTAAGCTCTAACGACTAACCAGTAAAGATTATCTCCCGATTTTCTCAGAACTTTTCGCTCATTTCCTGCTCATCGTTCGTTTTAGTTAATATCTCTTTGCAATCTAGCATATTAATACCAGGAACTAGTGAACAATAGGTAACTATGGCCTGACCTCATCAAGTATCGCCCGAAGCTTCATATTCAAGCCGAGTAGCTCTAGCGGCCACTGCTGACTATGTTTTACTGTTAATAACGGATCTTAATTTGCGAAACTGTCTACAACGTTTGCTGCTAAATTGTGTGTGAAGTCATTAGAAGTTAATTAAGAAAGCTTCTAGTCTTGTGTGGATAAATCATTATTTGTGAGTTCGTTCCACTTAATTGTTTTCTGTCAGTCTTGTACCTTCCAGTTCTTTAATTTGTAGTTTTCCTTAGAGCTTCTTGCCCGTTCTTCTCCATGGGTACTACGCTTTGGAATGGGCACCTAGCTTCATCTTTCTGACTGACCGACCCCTTGACAATTCAAAAGTGCCTGTAATTGGTTTATTTGAAATAAATTATTTATATGTAAAGCCAGCTCTGGCTTTATTAGTTTCTGCACCAACAAATCTTATGTGTTTCTGATATCATGTTATACAGTTCTATATCTATTCTTCATCCTAATATGTACATATAATCGCATATATAAATTTTGATACAAATCTAGCACCAATAAACACAAATGGTAGAAGAAACTAGTTTGCCATACATTTATTCGAATGACTTCCTTTACAAATGTTTTATTTATATTCATAGAAATAAGTGTTACATTTAAAATAGGCAAAACTAGTTTCCACGCCAGTTTAAGAGTTTAATGTGACGTGACATGTTCTCATTTTCGTTATTGAGTTTATTTTTGTCACACAAACCTCACACACGTAATATCCTTTTTGCATATTAATTACCGTATCTAACACTATTAATTAATTTATTATTTAACACTAATAAGAAAGTAAGCTTGATTAACTTCAGTGGCAGCTCGCGATAATCGTTAAAGCTAGAATCGTCATGATTTTATGATACCAGTTATAATAGATATAATATATTATACATACCTTTCATTGCTATTAACTAAGGTTACTGCTAAATTTTATCTCTTTACTTCATTCGGAAAGGAACATCAATCAATCGTGAATCACTTCATCAAGGTGCAGCTACCGGTGACCTACATCAAAAATAATGAATATACCATATATATATCTACACATAGTCCTTGTAGATTATCATAAATAGTGAATACTCGAGATGGCACGTGGGACGCACTACGCTCAGATCGTAAACGAATTAGTAATATGATGTGGGTGGATGATGATAGATCGTAACTTTATTTTCATACGGGTTGAACAACCTGTGGCTCCTGTCTAGGTATTTGTCTCGTCATTTTTGGCTGCAATTCGTGTCATATTTATAAGATGTTACTATGCTCCGTTTTTGGCACCACTACGGAATGATTGTGGGCGATACTATGACTATGATAATGACATTCTAGTAAAATGTATTATGTCAATGCTTTATATATTAAAATCGTGACATTCTTACATTACGGGGACGTATCGACTGCCCAGAGCTCCATGGTCTTTTCTGCCGACTATTTGTGCCCGACAAATACATCGGACACCGTCAGAGCCCGGCACAATCTGTTTGCGCTACTCCCAGCGAAAACTGTTGCCAGAGCCGAATCCCCGGTCTGTCGTTCTCTAAAGGTGCTGAATGCCCTTCTGGCTGCCAACCCTGAATGTGATGTGTTTGCGGATGAAAGGATTAAAATTGGTGATCTGTGAGAGAATGTATGCAAGGGAGTCAACTGTTCCATGTTAGTTTTAAGTTATATTATTGGCAACGTAATTATTGTCTCTATGTTAATTAATGTAATTGGTGTTGTACCGTTTTAATTAAGTATAAATAAATAAATTCTTTTGAGATCTATATCCGCTCTTTCTTGGCAACATTTTCTAATCATTCATCAGCCGTTGTTTTAATAGCTCTGTCTCTTCAGTATCTCGTTCATCAACATTATCTATATTGATAGATATTGTAATGGTGTTATGTATATTCTTAGTATAATTTTGTACACCCACGTTTGCTGCTGCAATATCTACTCCAATATATACGATTTCGATAACTGTAATTACATTATCTGTTGCGCAACTGCACGGCATTATACAAAATTTAACAATGTAAAGCAAAACTCCTTTGTTCTTGGGCAACCTTCAAGGTCCAAGCTTCAAATGTTCAATTACATTATAACTATCTGGTTCATACTGGTGTTACGTACAAGCAATTACAAGTGCTTTGTCTATCTGTCAGTCAAACACGCAAATAAGTGTTTCCTCTTTTATGAGTGTCTGAAGGTTCTTCGTTATATATACGTAATGCATCTTTAAGTTATAAACTGCAACTTCCTGAACCTTGTGTGACGGACTAGTTTGAGGTGTCTAATTTAAATTGGCTTGTTATTCTATCTTCATTGTGTTGTTACATCTGTTGAGTGATCAAGTCTTTTTTATATTTATCCCTTGTTTTTAGTTGGTTTTTTTCTGTCACTGTTTATTAGGTAACTTATAAATATGGGTGCTAGGCTCATTAGCTAGATTTACATTGCGATACTTAATTAAAGACTACTTTAATATAATAGATTACAAGCGCATTTTATTTTCTCGTTAACACGACCTTACTCACTATCATTACAGCCAACAATTTTTTCCCCATCAATCGTGCAATTTATCGATGTTGCCAACCGCAACGCATAATTGCCAGTTGTATAATATAGCTGTTAGATCACTGTGCTTTACATTTCATTTCAGCACTTACACTTGATTATCATTGGCGGTGTGATGACAGGCAGACTTTCATTTAATTCGTCAAATAAATTATATATGTAGGTACGTGATAATATATTTGATAGATGATCGATTGTACCGTGTTACGTGTCGATATTATTAATGTAAATAGCCATTTGGTCATAAGCGGAAAAGAATAGGTGGCTGGTAGATATGTAATTTATAGTAATTTGGAGCTACTGACTTCGATCTACTTAGATAATTTGTTGAAAGCAAGGACGCTGTAATGATTTTACTGATTTACCTTGAAATTAATTAAGTGTGAAGAGATTAACTATGATATTGAGATTTAATTCTTAAGGGCCTGTAATACCTCAGATTGCGGAAATTGTCTTAGCATTAATGACTCTAGTTTCAACAATACTGCAGTATTCTCTTTGAAATTAATATACAATAAAGACGAGGACTGCTGCGAGGTGTCGTCTGTTTCGAAAACACGATTGCATACAATTTTCTCGATACAAATAAATCTCAAAGTTACCTCTAAACCGTACAATAAAAGAAGAATTATCAATGAAAACTTTCAAATTAGGTCATGAAACTTTGCAGGCTAATCGATCTATGCATAAAGCAGGTGTCATCTGTTCGTTTTTTTTTTTTTAATCGTTACATTTAACGTAAAAAGATGGGATTGGAAATATCAAGCTTTTTAACCACCTACACCTTGAACCGATCTGCCGCCCGGCCCCCGACAGGACCCCGATTCAGTACTTGTCAGTACCGCTTCGGCTATCGGACGGGGAACCCGTGTCACTTCGCTTGCGCTCAAAAGACCCGATTGACAACGTTTTATGTTCTGAAGAAATTATATAATAATGTAAAATTAAATTTAGATGTTAGAATAAGGCACCCGTATTTTAATTTTATCCAAATTTTGAAGTTTTAATTTATAAAATCATCTTTGAAATGGTTCAAAATCGTAATCTCACGTCAATGTCAAAATATTGTCAAAAATTTAGGGAGGTAAGCGTACCTATTTTAGACAGTTCCCAAATTTTTATGGTGTTTTCAATATTCAGCAAAACTTTTTTATAAATAATTTTATTTGAGATAGAAAGAAAGAAAAAAGTTTATTTGGACACAGTTCGTGAAACACAAAATACAAAATTAATAAAATAAATAATAATGTTTCAGACAACAATAGTGTGTGCCTCACGGCTGCGCCAAAAAGGTTCATTTCAGCATTAATGCCAGACAGATGCTGTCTGACGCTGGTTTTCTAATGAACCTTTAGGGAAAAGTGACGGGGAGTACACACAGTTTCAACATACCTAATATATACTTATAAATAAATAAAATAAGAAAAAAAAACCAAAACCAAAACAACCAAGTCTCAGCAAAACCTGTTTTTCTCGATTAATCTACATAGGTTTGTGGTAATGGAAATATATTTCAATTACCACAAATGTATAGATACAGGTAGATTTTTGAAAGGATTTTTGAGAAATCACGGTACAGCGGACAGAGCTCCGGCGGGATCTCATGGCGACGTAGAGAGTGCGATTGTCGCAACCCAGTGCTGGGCACGCCACAATTGCGGCGATAAGTCCCCTCTTTGAGGAGTGGCTGGAGAGGCGCCACGGTACCCTCACCTTCAGCCTGACGCAGGTCCTCACCGGACACGGTTGTTTCGGGCGGTTCCTGTTCAGGATAAGGCGGGAGGAAACGCCAGGGTGTCACCACTGTGTGGATCGCCTGGAGGACACGGTGGGAGCATACGGTGGAGGTCTGCCCAGCTTAGGCGGAGTCACCGCCGCGTCCTCGTGGCGGCGATCGGCGGCGGCGATCTCTCGCGTCCGGCCCGGGTTCAGGCCATGATACGGAGCGTGAGTGCATGGGAAGCCGTCACCTCCTTCTGCGAAGCAATAATGTTCGCAAAGGAGGAGGCGGAGCGCATGAGAGAGAGGCAATCTCTGCACTCACACGCCCCTAGTCGCCGCAGGAGACGCCCTGGACGTCGGGAGTCAGCAACCGAATCCCGGACACCGCAGGCGCGGGCTAGCGAGCGGCGAGCAACGGGCAGCTTGCCGCCCGGTAAGGACCAGGCCCGGGTCGACGGCGCGATGTGTTCCACGCGTGTGACCCTGTCAGTTAGTGCTGACATCTCTTTGAGGCAGGCGTGGAACACAACGCGCCTCAAAGAGATGTCAGCAACTCAGCACTAACTGACGGCGTCCGCTAGGACCGATGCCATGCCAGGGCCGCGGGTTGTTCGAAAGAGATACCGTGGCCCCTGGCACAGCCAACTAAAGAAACGGGTAGGTTTTTCTTCCCACACAAAAAAAGGTGTAAAAAGGCCCATAGCCGTCATACATCAAACTAAGTAACATTGCACAGAACTCGAAATTGCTGCGAATCGACTTTTATTTTTCGAGTGAAAGAATGTCCGGAATCGCCCTGTGCACAAGAAATATCGGACATGCACGATAATTATTTGTTTATTTTAGTATATTAGTTGCAAATACTTTTGTAACACGGACTAACTAAACTAAATTTAAGTTCAGTGCATCTTTTTCTTTCTATTTAATTAAGAAAAGGGCAGAAGACAAATTAATATTAGTTTAGTCCTCTCAAATTAGTCAGCGCCTGGAGTAAATTGACGTATTTTTAGTAGCCATATTTTTAATCACGTCTAAACTTGCTATGGAGTATCTATATTTGAAAGGACTAAACTAATATTTATCTTCTGTCCTTTTCTTAATAAAATAGAAAGAAAAAGATGCACTGAACTTAAATTTAGTTTAGTTTGTTAACAAGGGAATCGGCGCCATTGCCATGTCCAGGGATATTATTATTATCTCCTTTATCTCGTTTAAATACTTACAAAATACATTTTTAAATATCTTTATAAACAAAAGGATAAAAAAACATTTAAAAATATAAAAAGTAGTAGCCCACCAGTATCGGGAACAGGGTCCAAGCTACCGGCGGTCAGGGCTCCAGAGAGAGGAACCTCCTGACGATGCGAGCCGTGTCCAGAAGTACCGCTTTCTGAATCAAGCCCTTGATCCAGCTGCCCAACGAGAGCCTCCTCAGGTGTTGGTCGAGGCTCTTGGCTATTAAGCCATTGGCTGTCACAACTATCGGCACAATGATCGCTGAGTCCACATCCCACATGTCGACAACCTCGCGAGCCAAGTCAAGATACTTGATTTGTTTATCTTTCTCGGGTTTCACGAGGTTGTCATCATGCGGGACGGTTATGTCAACAATCATTGCGCGTCGCTCTGATCGATCCACCACCACTATATCAGGCTTATTGGCAACAATAGTTCTGTCAGTGATGATGGATCGATCTCAGTACAATATGATAATTATTACCATTTTCGAGAACTGGGTCGGGCACATACCTGTAGTACGGCACCTCCGAATCCACAAGGCTGTATTTCAGAGCAAGTTGCTGATGGATTATCCTAGCTACAAGGTTGTATCTATGCAAGTATTCTCCATTAGCTAAGCGAGAACACCCGGAGATAATATGCCTGATTGATTCCCCCGGCCGGTGGCATGCCCGACAGATGTCAACCGTGCCGTCTTTCACAATAAATCTCCGGTAATTGTTCGTCATGATAACTTCGTCCATAATTGCACAGACAAAACCTTCGGTTTCTCCAAAGAGGTCACCGAAACGCAGCCAGGGTACGGACGCTAATAGATCTACATCGGGCCCATGCAGGGCCCGGAAGAAGCGTCCGTGAAGCTCCTTACTCTGCCATACCTCCATGCGTTCATTATTGTCAAGCACTACTGGTTTGCACCAGTTCTCTTTACCCAAGGAAAGTGGAGTGAGGCCCTTGTCCACCGCGACTACATCTCGATGCATCCCCACGTCGGTATCTAGGAAATATTCCCTGAGACTGCATATCTCGCGATTGTGGAGGTTCTTAGCGTTTAAAAATCCTCGACCTCCACATTTTCGCGGGATATACAACCTCATTACCAATGACCATGGGTGATGCATTCGATTTGCAGTCAGCAGCGTACGGACTCTCCTATACAGGGCATCGAGTTCGGTCTGAGTCCATTTGAGTATGCCGAAAGAGTACATCAAAACTGGCATGACCCAACCGTTGAAGGCGCGCACCTTGTTTCCACCTGATAAAAGACTATTAAATACTTTTTTCAGGCGGCTAAAGAATTATTATTATTATTGTCTTAGTTGTAATGGTACTTATTAATATTATCATATGACAAAAGTTGATTTAATTCAGTTTTAACGTATGGCCATAGTAAATCCCTTATTTTTGACGTGACTAAATGGCGGTTTTCAGTATCTTACCTAACCTATGCTCTCACTGCGTCGATTGCTCTTTGTAATAGTATTGAATATTATGACTTGGCTATTTTAACGGACTCTGATTGCTTTAAAAAACGACTTACCTGGCTGTGATTTTCGGAACTGTGTACCGCTCAAACGATAACATGGCACTGTTTCTATTTTTACATTAATACACACAAACATTTTATCTCATTCTAAAACCAATGCTAAGAATACAGGTACCTATGTTAATTAGATTCTGTGCATTTAAACGTTGCAATGATAATATACACTTAGGTATTTATCTAGGTAGGTACAAAAAATAGCTAAATGTATTATAAATGTTATTGTTTTTTAGTTTCTTAAATATCACTCGGAGCTATGAAAAACTATAAATCTAATATTCATTGTTATGGTTCGATTATAACCTCAAAATCTGATGCTTTTTTTTTAATATATATATTCTGCAGCAAGTCCGCTATATAAATAAGATCTTATAGGAGTTTACTAATGATCGACAATTCAACACATAATTTTCCAATGCTCTTGGTTCCAGGGCGAACAATGTATGGGCGCAGAGCAATGTCCTTTGCTGTTTGCGCAAACAGGCTTCGTAAGTCATAAAAGACAGGACACACTGATTGAAGATCTTAGTCTTACGAAAGTGAAATACTCAATGAAAAGACTCGGTGAAGTTTCCCAAACGCTGCGCTGCCCAGCCCAGCTAAATGCTTTTGTTCACCTCTCAAAGTTGTTCTTACCAAACCGCAGAATTTACCCGTGGGTAAAAGTATTCTCGGACAACTTTAAAAGCATTAACATTGACAGCAATCGTTGAACATAACCTAGGTTTTCTCCAAGTTCATCCGGAGACCAATACGTATGAATCAACTAGGCTGTACAGCATCTGCTGCAAGCTATGCAGCGATTCAGCCGCTATGATAATGTCATTTACAAATATTAAGTGTGCGATGTACTCGCCGTTGATGTTAATGCCGCGTCCTTTCCAGTTCAGCGTCTTAAATAGATCCTCCCATAATATTAGAGAACAATTTCGGGGAAATTACGTCCCCTTCTCTCACCCCTTTACATGGATATGTTTAGTTCAATGCAGCGTCTCCAAAACAGACCAGGTCTCGATAGAGTCAAAAGTCCTACTTGTAGAAGTACCTACATGTCTATTTGACAACCAATTTGAGAGTTGTTACAAATCTATATTAGATCTCATCATCGCGCGTTCGTATTTTACAAGATAGACGATGATTTCCGAAGCGCCTATTTTTTGTTGGACAATGACATCAGAAAACCAATTCTCGTAATTAAAAACGTACAAAATTTAGTCGCAATCTCATCTCAGCGACAATCAATGACAAATATTGTTATTAATTTGGTTTAGATGTTGGTTCTCCTACCTTTAAATAAATAAATAAATACTTGTCAAAAATGTATGGAAATTTGAGGTATTTTTGGCAGACTGAGACTGAGATCTGAGCTTTCTTGAAATTTCGAGAATTGCCCCTCTGTACGTAGGTTACCTTGGTAAATTAGCTAAATTATTTATTAGTACATTATAAATTGACAATTTGCTAGCTAATTTATAATGTAGGTACTAATGAATAATTTAACTTTCAATATATTTTCTTTTTATTCTATACAGAAGACATCGATTTCGCATAATAATCTATATATATAAAATTCAAAGTCCTGACTGACTGACTGACTGACTGACTGACTGACTGACTGACTGACTGACTGACTGACTGACTGATAGATCAACGCACAGCCTAAACCGCTGGTCCTAGAGACATGAAATTTTGAGGGTGTGTTCTTCGTGAAGAGTAGGCATCCACTAAGAAAGGATTTTTCGAAATTCCACCCCTAAGAGGGTGAAAAGGGGGGAATTCGTTTGTATGAAAAATCTTATTCCTTGAGTTAATAAACTTGAAACTTGGCACGAATACTTATCTAAATAAATTATGAAGATTGTCAGTTTTTTTTCTTCTAAACTACCCCCTAATAAGGGATTGGGGGGTTTCAAAGTTTGTATGGAAGAATTTTAGCGCGCAGTCCGATTTACTCGAAACTCAGTATTTATACCTAATATTGAAAGTAAAGAATAATGTGTATCAGGGTTTTTTGAAAATCTACCCCTGACGGGCTGAAATGGGGTAGTAAATTTTTCAGGGGAGGATTTTACTGCATGACTTGATTAACTCGAAAATTAGTATAAATAATCTTTGAGTCAAGTTATGAATATATCCCAAACCATTTTTTTTAAATTCCACCCCTGTGGGGGTGAAAAGCGGGGATACAGTTTATATGAAAAATCTTCTCATTAGGTTAATAAACTTGAAACTTTTCAAGAATACTCGCCTAAGTAAGTAATAAAGTTTACCATTATAAGTTTTTCAAAACTACCCCTCAAAGGGGGATATAGGGGTGTTAAGTTTGTGTGGAAGAAATTGAATGCGCGGTCCGAATAACTCGAAACTCAGTATTGATACTTAAGACCAAAAATAAAGAATAACATGTATCAGGGTTTTTCGAAAATCTACCCCTAACGGGTTGAAAAGGGGTAGTTAATTTTACAAGGGAGGATTATAATGCGTGGCTTGATTAACTCGAAAATTGGTATAAATAATCTTTGAATCAAGTTATGAATAATCCCAAACGATTTTCAAAATTCCACCCCTGTGGGGGTGAAAAGCGGGGGCTACAGTTTATATGAAAAATCTTATTCATTTAGTTAATAAACTTGAAACTTGGCACGAATACTTATCTAAATAAATTATGAAGATTGTCAGTTTTTTTTCTTCTAAACTACCTCCTTATAAGGGATTGGGGGGTTTCAAAGTTTGTATGGAAGAATTTTAGCGCGCAGTCCGATTTACTCGAAACTCAGTATTTATACTTAATATTGAAGGTAAAGAATAATGTGTATCAGGGTTTTTTGAAAATCTATCTCTGACGGCCTGAAATAGGGTAGTAAAATTTTCAGGGGAGGATTTTACTGCATGGCTTGATTAACTCGAAAATTAGTATAAATAATCTTTGAGTCAAGTTATAAATACAGACGATTTTTTTTTAAATTCCACTCCTGTAGGGGTGAAAAGCGGGGATACATTTTATATGAAAAATCTTCTTCATTAGGTTAATAAACTTGAAATTTGGCAAGAATACTTGCCTAAGTAAGTACTTACCTAATAAAGTTTATCATTATAAGTTTTTCAAAACAACCCCTCAAAGGGGGATATAGTAGGGGTGTTAAGTTTGTGTTGAAGAAATTGAATGCGCGGTCCGAGTAACTCGAAACTCAGTATTGATACTTTTGACAGAAAATAATTAATAATAAGTACCGATGTAAAGTTGTCGAAAATTTACCACTGACGGGACAAAAAGGGGTAATTCAGTTTTTAAGGGGAGGATTTGAACTTGAAACTGTATGTTACATTTTCACGCCTAAACCACTGAACTTCTGATTTGGCATAGAGATAGATGGCATCCTGGGGAAGCATATACATTTTATCCTGTTAGCACGTTCCCGTGGGATAATTTCCGACATCCACGCGGGCGAAGCCGCGGGCAGAAGCTAGTATAATCATAATTTAATCAATTATTACCAAGCCTACGTCCATCAACAGTTTAGTTCACCCTAACTGAATCAGTTTAACAGTGTGAGCGGGATAGACTGATACATGGCGCGGGGAAGTGGGGGCAAAATATGAATTTCAACTGAGGTATTACAAGCCCTTAAGAGTAAATAAATAACTCTTATATATAATTATTTAATTATGTTGGTATTATAAAAATACAAATATATATACAAGTAGATAATTTTAGGCGTTATAATAAAAACGATAGCAAATAATGAGAGAAGTGTAGTTGATTGTTTGAAAAGAACTTCAACAAAGAAAAATTTAACAAGTCTTTATGAATGTTTACTTATAAATCAAACAACAGTAACAATACAATTCAACACAACAGTGCTATTGAGACTTTTGTGTTAGTGCCATACCATATTGTTTAAACGAAAAATTCCAAGCCACTAGCCACTATTATGCAATATTTTACCGTCCCTAACAGAGACTTCCTATACATTGCTGTTTTATTTCGAAAAGGAGTTGTTAATGTCAGAGTCAAACAGTACAGCCTCGGCTTTGGTTGTAATTCAATTACAAACGTACTTGAACTGTATTGAAGTGTCCGTGGGTTCTTGAACTCGGCTTGAGGGGTCAAAATGTACTTCAGATTTGTATTGAAATTCTAATGTTTCCTACTCTTTTGTTACAGGTAAATATATTGGGAGCTGCCGTTATGTAAGGAGTGAGGTTTGACAAGTTTTGTTGATTTTACAAAGATGTTGGTTTGCAAATATTCAAGGTAATTACGCAAGTTGAATACATAAGACAGACTGAATAGGCTTATTGATTTTTGAATCTGTAGAAGTACCTATGTTACGTGAAAATCACTTCATCAACTGACTTTTATTAACAGATGTTTCGTTAACTCGTAGATTTTGTTATTTTATATTTCATACTTCGAAGATTGTATCTAGGATTCGAATTCCAGAACCCCTTAGCACCTTAGACAGGTGATATAGTAAAATATACACACATAAAGTTACTAACAAGTAATACACCTACTGTGCAAAGATAGTGCTCTTCGATAAACTGAGCACAAAGACGATGGCTTATAAAAGTGTCCATAGGTAATTTATGATGTCTGAAGCCAGTGAAGTTATAAAGTATAAACGTTATCAGATTAGCTCCGTCCGTTGCACCTGGTGCGTAATTCATGTTTCACTGCAATTGCGGTATTGTCCCGTTTCGTATAATTTCGTAATTAGCTTTGTGTGTTATCTTTCTGAGAATATTGAGGTGCTTGTGATGTAATATTGATCGAGAGATTTTTGGGGCAATGTGTACGTCGTTATTTTCAAAATCAATTAAATTTTGATGCAGATCTGGATTAATTTGAGAGTGTGTAATACGCCACTGTTTAATGCCACGCAGGTGTGCAGTAATTGTAATTACCGATTTCTCTTTTACATCACCAAAATCCGTATGAATAACGAAAAAGTACATTTAAAAAGTAGGCTTGTTTGCATTACCTGATAAAATCACAAGTTTTCCCAACGTAGTGCAAACAACAAAATCAACAGCAATAGTTTACACAACCGTCTTTCAAATCAAGAGATTTCATCAAGAAAGTGATATCATAATGACAGTAGAATAAGACAATCGTAAAGCTGTCGATGACAAAATTCCTCAGCTTTTCTCTCCAGACTAAAAAGTATTAGAGAGTGTAGTATATAAAGGAATGTAAAATGAAACTGTAAGTTTGTAAAGTCAGCAATCAGACCACAATGACCACGGCGCAATGCCGCAAATCATAGTAATGATCGAGCACTCGCATATGCGCGATGCAGTTCTGTAATGGACTATATCGTAGTGCTGCACAGGTTTCGAATTGTTTTATAGCGGTCATTATAGTTTCTCAACTGTCGTTGTGTATGTAGTTTAATCTATGTTGGTGAAATATTCAGTAGACGTAACTTTTGGGAGTTAGAATGTCAGATTTGATACGTTTTCTATTACGTCAGTAGTCTTTATTGGCTCTAAATAATTGCTATCTTCACTCTTATTGTCCTTGTCTTAAGTTTCATTCAAGTCTAGAACTCTTGGATTACCTTATTCTTTGATGATATCTTTAGCAAGTGTTTCCGTATGTATTTAACAATTTATTCCATTAAGAGACTTTAGTAGCGTTAGCAATTTTGATCTACATTAACATCCACTCTTGGAATCGGCTTCTTTTATAAGTAAACACTTCATTATTTACACAAATCGAACACATTACGTTTATCCGTTACCGAATTTGTTTACATCCTACCACTTTCAGCCATAATATGTAAACAAAGAGCTATGGGCTTGCTCCAATGGCGTATTGTGAAATGTGCTTACGATGTATGGATCGAAGCAGCGTACGCGCAGCTGTGCGTTGGACTTGGGCAATGAACGATCGCAAGTGATAAAGCAATGTTAAATAGCAGCTGGACATTTATCGTCATTAGTTTATTGACACGTATCAATAAGGCTTTATATGGAAGGACAACAACAAGATGCTGAATAAAGTTTAAATGTCGCAAAAACAGACCTGCAGTGCGATTCTGTAACCATCTCACCGTGAAAACTCAGGTGAAGTGAACGTGGAGTGTGCTGTCATTCCAACTAATGCTAGGGATTGACACTATTGACAGCTCACTCTGAGCTCACTTCACCTAACTTTTCACGGTGAGATTTTTACAGAATCGATCGGCTGTAACGATCTTAAATGTTCTTGCGGTCATCTTCAAACTGTTGATATAGCAAAACTAATTTTACATGAAGACCGACTCATTGAATCCTAACCAAATAACATTCTAAACTTGTTAAACCATTGCTTCATCTTTTGAACTTCAAACCAACATCATGTTCTGTAATATCACGGATCTTATGATTGCCAGCTCCGACACCGGATGGGCAGCATAAACAAAGATGAGATGCATAATCAAAGGAACTTACAATTTATACCGAAGCTACACGATCCACAAAAAGATTCGCAAAATGTCTTCATTCATCCAAGAATGACTCACGGCTAATTTGAATATGTAAATTGTCATATTAGCAGTCGCGTAAGGCAATGTTGTGTAATATGGTAATCACTGCCTATAATGAATAGATATTAAGCAGTTTACACTACGGAGGTGTGGATCGGGTCAACGATTTGTGATGCAAGGAAAATGCCTTGTTTATATATGGAAATTAAGGAAAATTTGTACCAATCAGCTGATATATGGAATGTGTTCTAGATTTTGACTGTTACATTTGTAACACTGTCTTCTTGTCTTAAGTTTAAACATTTTGTGAATTTGACTACTTTCAAACTGAACTAAAACTGGTCTTTAGGAAATATAGAACCATTTATCGAAATTCTAACAACTTTTGAGATTAGGCAACAGCAGACAGCCTTGTGCATTACTTGAATAAATCAAGGAATTGAAATCAAAAGTAATGATATTATTTTTCTTGTATATTGCCTAAACGAACTCTATACTCGTCGATAGCGAGTATAAGAGTTCGTTTATGTTATATTATTTTATGTGTAGACTAACTTACTGCTTTTACTAAATAAAATACCATTGGAGAAGAGTTAATAATAATATTGTTATAATTTTAATTCAATAGAACAAAAAAATAAATCTATTTAATCTCGTTTATTTACAACATCAGCTGAATCTTCATAATCAGCCTATAATGTTGCCACTATTAGGACACAGACCTCCTCTCTGTGAGAGGGAGTGGGCCTTAATCCACCACGCGGGCCCAGTGCGAGTTGGTGGATGTCACAAGTCTTTGATTTTTTTTCTAGGACATGCCGGTTTCCTCAAGATGTTTTCTTTCACCGTTTTGAGAGCAATGGTGATGAAATAATTTACACAGAAAGCGCTTGTCTAGGTTCGAACCTACGACCTACAATTCATAAGGCGCGGTCGTTACCACTGAGCCACCACCGCTCTGCTAGATCTGAACTCTTAATCCATCTTAATTGTGTTAACCAGTTTTGCTCAGCTGAATTTCAGTTCATATTTATTTATTTCTTACTTCCAAATCCTAGCTTTATATTTCTTCAACCATTTTCTTGATATTTCTCGAGGGCATTATAGTTTCGCAACTATATTTTGATGAGTCATTATATTTCGTAAGCCACCATCAAGCTGTGGTTTGTTCGTAATTTCGACAACCGATGTGTCTGACTTTGCAGATTGTATAGAAATACTCCTCGTAATAGAAACATTTGTAATTTTCTCGTTAAATGGAGTGGTTATGTGAACAATATTATGTATTGTAACCATATTACCTAATTGTAATTTATTTCAAGTTTTATGTTTTCATTTCCATTGTTTTGTAATTTATATTGCTCTTGCGTTGTACACAGTTCAAGCAATAATATGAATCACATTCAGGACTAAACGTTGCAGCGTATTTTTTCTCGGAAATAAGATAAGGCTCATCGTTCATGCCTTTAACAATTGCTTTTCTTTTCATATACGCAATTTTATCAACTGTTGTTACATCCGCAATATCGTGGAAAGGTGCAAGAAATTGCAGCACATTTCCGATATAACTTCAACTACGATATTACTAGACCGTCGGCACATATAGATTGTTATTTCTGCCTATCACAGCGTCGTCCCCATTACATCAATCTGAGATAGCTAATTTCACGGCGTCATTCGTTCACGGCTCATTTGATTTACCTAATGCAGCACTTGTTATCGATACTCGATAGCATTACACTATTACATCAGTATGACCTCTTAATGGTGGCTCCATTTTAATTCGTTCTGCTGCTCCCTCGAAACGACTGTTTTGCAATTCGCAGCGGCTGTCTATCTCACTATGCGTATGATTTTAACTTTCTTTCTCACTTTTTACGTAAGATGTGCGATGGTGTTTCATAATATTGTTGATTCTATTATTTTTATCACTTGTAACGAATGTGATTGCGATTGGGATGCAATCACAATAGTGTTTGTATTGTTTATCTGTGTGTAGGTACCTCATATTGTTTTTATCTTGATTATGATGTAATTTGGCGTAAATTTTCCCAGGACCTTTGCAAAACACTTTAGACATTTACATCTTCTAATGGATTAAATCAATTAAGATGCCTAATAATTTACTCATTACTAAGGGCTGATAGTTCCATCGCCAGATAACTTTTATTTGAGGAATAATATTGACGTTGACAGTTTTTGTATGAAATAACTGTCAAAATTTCAAAATTATTCTTCGAATAAATTTATCAGATGATTGAAAAATCAGCCCTAAAAAGAAGAAAATTGAAATAATAGGTTACATTCAATTTGCGTCTTTATTTGTAGTTTCTTTTAATTACTCGATTGTTATATCACAACTTTTGTAAGCATTTAAGTTTTAATTTCTACTTCCATTGTAAAAACTTTCCCATCGTTATAGTTTTGTTTTTCTCGCCGTTTCTGCGACATCGCTCTTGCATGAAATTGTCCCCAATTTGTTTCAGGCTTGTTAGCTAATCTGTTCTTCCATGTAATTTAAAATAATTACAGCTTAATTGAATAGTTGATACCTAACTGCTTTATTTTGTATTTAGTTGCAAATAAGTCAGGTAACTTCGCTTATCTAATAATCTTCATTCACTTTAAAGTACCTATAGCAGTATTTTTCCCCAGTTCAGGAACATATGGCACAAAATAGTTGTTTAAATAAAATATCTTCTGCCAATGTGTTATTTTTTATATTTAAATTCTTGAAAACTAACTCCGAGTATCGTCATAACTTTGTGTTTGCTCTCACAGTACAAAACGCTGCGAAAAAACTGACCCCTCGCTCGATAGATGGCGTTGGGATCGAGTTAGATCTCGCTATGGTTTCGTTACCGCGATTTGGTTGGGGTCGGGCCGAAACTTTTTTGAGTTAACTTTGCGCAGAGGCAATATCGTAACCAATGAGGTTAATCCGAGGTGCGATTATTGCTAGTTGAAAACTTTACCAATACCCCGCCGTGTGGACGTGAAATACCGTCCGCGTTGGCAATTTTTGAATGGCCGTAATTGGCCTGAGAATTCCTTGTATCTTCATTTTCTAATTCAGTGGCGACATCTATTTCAAATATGCGTTGTTGCCTGGGATGTTAGCGATGCACGATGTTGAGTTCTGTTTAGTTATTGAGGTTTGTTAATTATAGATTATTTAATACAAGCAATGAACATTGACTGACTGATGGATTGACTTTGTAAAGTGGTTTTTGTTTCAATTTTATTTCCTACTAGTTCAATTCCTCCTCGTTTCAGTTCAAGTAATGATTCTTGTTATTGGTCCAATCAGTCTTGCTACCTAATTACTTCCTCGGAGCCCGACTGACAGACTGTCATTGCTTTATAATCGTAGTTCAATCTTCCCATTCTGTAGAGCACACACTAATGTTTTATGTACACCTTTACGAAGAACGTTTATTTAATTACACTGGCAACATTCTGCCAGTAATGGCGGCATTATGTGAATCTGAGCTAATTCGCGCCAATTACACGGGTATACCAGGCTGTGGGAAGATGGCGGCTATTTGACAATCTGTGTTCGCGGGTGTACTCAAATGTTAGACGTTTACTGTTAACTTCGTACAATGAGTAACGGAACTTCTGTATGTAGCTTCATCAATCTGTTTCATTTGTTACGACCTTGAATGCGGCTTTGTTTAGATATCTAGCAATTAAAGTCTAGTTTTTTATTGTGGCATCAGGCAATTAAGAACGATTTAGTATTTTTATGGTATTTTTTTTTCTTTTGCTCTGAGTTTGATCCTACTAATATTATAAACGCGAAAGTTTGTGAGGATGGATGGATGTTTGTTACTGTTTCACGCAAAACTCCTGAACGGATTTGGATGACATTTGGCACACAGATAGTAACCAGGATTAACACATAGGATACTTTTTATCCCGATATTCCTACGGGATCGAAACATAAGCGGGAGAAACCGCGGGGCGCTGCTAGTCATCTATGTATGTGTATAAATAATTTAGATATTCAGAAATTGTAAATAGTCTGTCTTTTCTTTACAGAATACTGTGAAAGTGACGGGTATTACCTCACTCAGCTTTTCTGAGAATATAACAAAAAAACTTAATAGAGTACAACAAGTGCAAAAAGATTCATATTGTGTAATTTTTTACATCGTATTGTTCTTGTGGTTACACCAACATAATGATTAATGACTTTGTCCTCAAAATAGCGAAGTGTTGAAGACTGGGCCTCATTTGATGCCATCTTCATTTTGGAGTTACACTACCTAGTTAGGTATACAGTAACTACTTGTTACCTATTTCGTTTATAGCCGTCTAAATAACAATGAAGAAAAAGAAAGAAATAAAATAATTTTACATAGGCAAGGTAAGGCACAGAATATTCCCCCAAAAACAAAATACATAAATAGTATTGGGTGCCTCACGGCTGCGCCAAATCCCACCCAGTTCAGCATAAATGTCAAATCAATAAATAAATGCATAATAAATGTGTAATAAATTATATAGCATCGCTATATTCCTAGAAACCAATAGTTTATGTATGTCATCCGGGAACATACATAAACTAATACCAGTAAAAACTCTTTGCACTTCGGTCGTCCGTCTTCATTGCTTGTCAGAATATAATGTGCTGCTTACCAATGACTTGCTGTTGCTTATTCTAAAAAGGATTAGTGTAACATATCTGTCTGTTCGATCTAATACGTCCATGTCTTTGCGGATTAAAATCAGGGATAGCAGGACTGGTTTTCGACTGGTTAACCGGACCATCTCATCAGGAGTATGGGTCTCCGTTACAATGAGCGGTACATGATTTCAAGTCAAGCTTGCTAATAGTTATAAATAAGCACATAGAAATTTGGCAAACGATTTCCGGCTTCCTAAAATAAATGTCGCCATAGGCCAAACGACTTTTTGATGACCAGCCAAAAGTATCGTTCCAATTTTCCAAAGGCCTTTTCCATACCGATAATTCCTGTAACAAAAGCTTGCCAAGCACATAGGCACATTGCACTTTACAAATGAAGCAACTTCCAGAAAATTTCCAGGTACGACGTTTCAGTCCCGATTTTTTTATAAACATAAATTACTGCACCTCCACTGCGCTGGCTATGCAGCAATTGCCCTTTTTACCTTCCCACCAGCCCTGATTAACAGTAAATTGAGAATATCCTAGGCGTATGTAGTGGGAAAATTGCGTACCTCAATCCGGTCTAACGTCCGTCCGTCCCTTTTGCGTTGACATAACCCATATTATAACGGCACCTTCTAGATTGATTTCTCTGGCAATGATTTACACAGCGGCACCTCAAAGTGGGCAGTTCTCGGGTACTTGGATAAATAGCGACAGCATAATTGCGGCTGATTGGTCTCGGATATCGCACGAGCCGATTCAAGGTTTTCGTGCTGGGGTTTAAAACGGATAGAGTTTTAGATTGGTGCCAAGAATATACTTAAATTCCTAAATATTGTACCGTTGCCTCTGTCCACATCGCCGACAGCCAAACTAGCTACTCTCGTATGCTAAGTAGTGATTAGAACCAAGACAGAATTAACTGGATTGTCAATCTTCGCATTGCTTATAACTGAATCTGCATATAAGCTACCAATTACCACACACCAGAGTAAATGTCCCTTTCAATTATCAAACCCTTTCACTTCGTAAGGTTCAATGAAATTAGCAGTAGCTATATCCTTAAATGAGCATGTCTTTACGACAAATACATAATACTTAATCTAAGACACAATAGGGACTCAAGGTTTATGGACAGTACGAAAACAATACTAACTAAATCGTGAACAACGTTATAGCTGAAAGACAATTAGCTAGGAATGTAAAAGACCTTGAAGTTAAAACCGCCATGACAGTCCGTAGTCCTATCACTAACTTTAAAGTGCACGTGCTAGAAATGAACAATGGCGAGTTTGTCGATATTAGTAAATAAGTCAAGGCTGCGGATACTCAAAAAGTCCACGGCCATGTTAATACGTGGCCGTGGATTACTCTTTCCTAATGGAAAGAGTCTTTTAAAAAGGCTGATACTAAAAACATCTTCACTGAGATTTGATGAATAACTAATGACGTAATTTCTTGTGATCCTTATCATCAATCCAAAACAATGCTTGATTGTTTTAGGAAATATCAGAAGGCTAATTCCCGTTATTAAAAACATACAAAATCTAGTCACGATCTCATTTCAGCGACAATCATTGTTAAAAATGTAGGGAAATTAGAGGTATTTCTGACAGATTGAGACTGAGATCAGAATGCGAACGTTCTTAAAAACACGGGAATTGCCCCTCAGATATCAAAAGAATACAGATACTCTTGTTAAAGGACTTGGTCAAGTTAACTGTTATAGAGACCGCAAAGATATCTAACTTGGAAACGATCCTCTTTCAATTGAGTTCTATGACACAAAGTGATTTCGAGCGTGCCAGATCAACTATTTTGCAGCCATATTTCTTGATACCTTTTATTGATATGCTCATACTCGTATGCAACAAAGTGAGACTAACAACTTTTATAGCATCGTCTTTATGGTCAAACGTGATAGGTCATAAGGTTTCAAGCATTGTTTCGGCGTTTACAAATGTCACAGTCATGTGTGCTTTTCGCACTTGAGTGACAAAATGTACCTGCATGTCCCCCTGTCATTATTCCAAGAACACTGTGCACTTTGATATGAATTGAAACAGTAATGTGCCAACTTGTATGCCATACAAATTCTAGTTTGTGTTTTTCTTGTGTATAGTTTCTTAAGGCGACAAAACATCCTGGTATTGAAGTTTTATCAGTTATAAGTCGATAAAATCGCAAACTATTACGCCAGTTCTAGTAACCGTAAAACTAGTTTTAAAAGATCTATGATATACACAGGTATAGTCCGCCATTGACCGCGCGTGCGCACCCCGTCTCACCTTAAACATTTGCAGAAACGCGGACAAGCGCATATTTCTTCACATTCGGCTATTTCCGTCTACCGTTCGGCTAAATCCGTCGGCAGCGGACGATGACTCCTCCGGCATGCGCTGTTTAGACCTTGACGTAAACTTGACGTGCAGTTAGAACAATCAATTTGCAATTTTATTGCCTTGACATAAAGAGCAGTGGAATTGCAATTAAGTTTGTGTCATTTCCACATGGGATATGCGGATCGGAAATGATTTACACCTGTAATAAAAATAATTTGATGTTATGCATGAAATCCTTTAGATTCTTATTGACGTCTATTATTTTCTGAGATAAGACTAAAGCGGTAATATTCTTTCTTATTCCCTCCGATGTCCTTAGGCCATCATCACAAATCGTACGGTGTGTTTCTGAGAAACGATTAGAAATCCATTAAAACGAACTGCATAGATAAACTGGGGTCAGATAAATTCAAAAAATTTATTAGCACTTTTGTTTATTACAAATGCGTAATATGAATATAAAATGTTTAGTACATAGTTACGATTACAACTCATGGCTATGTGAGATCCATTTATGAACAAGCCCTGACATTCACGACCTTCTCGTGCATGGATATTATTAAAGCAATCTATATAATTATTGTGAAAACTGTCCAACAGTTAAGGATCCAAATCAGTCTGACGAATTTCTAGCAACTGCCATCCCGTTCAAAGATACACAACTTTCTTCACACCTTCAATAACAAGCTTCTACATTGATGGCATGTTACTATGTATCATCATAAATCATTGCTATTTTTTCAAAAAAGATGAGATCACATTCCGTAGTCTATAATAGGCTCAACATAGCCTCAAGCTATTTTTACATCCGTCTTTGATTAACTCCTATATTCGGCCTTGTTAATACTTTAATGTAATTACTACCATTATGCGTTGACGACAGCCTACAATTATGTTAACCCTCTAAAATTATCTTTAACACGTGTTCCAATGTATTCGTGTCAAAAAAAACATACGCAATTTTTTTCCGCTTTGTATCGCCTACAATTTCTTTAGAAACAGAAATTAAGCAGTACGTACTCATGGAGGTAAAAAGGAACTACTCGAAGTCATTGTAAATTTAAATTGGACGTATGTTTAATCAATAGTCGTAACATGTAACAGTAGGTATAAGTAATAAGAGATTGGCCAACTAGTCAGCTGCAATTTTATACTTACATTCCAGAGAGTAGAAAAGATACTGAACTGATTTTACCATAGATATAGGATAGATTTTACACATAATGAAACCGAATATACGTAAAGTATCTCAGAAACTTAGATACTCTCTGGTCTCGTAGCCTCCGGATGATTTTGCCTTACCATCATGCTACTAAATGGTTTAATTGCAATCCCAATCTTGGTCACAGTATGATCTTAAAACCAAAATAAAAAGCTCTAAAACCATGTACAACTGTCATAACTCTTCAAAAACGACAAAAACAAAGAAACATTCTCCTACGTCTGTCAATTACAATGATAAAACATGTCTCATTTTGGGTCAAACATCTGAATAGTTATTGCAACATGATAGTCGAACCATTGTACATGACGTCTGTGCCACAACCGGTAATAATGACAGCGAAGACAATTATTATTGTCACTACAATGCATAGGAAACGGATTTAGCTATTGTTGTGATATCGAAAGTAAATTCGTAGGGATGTCATAATTATGAGGTAATAGTGGAGACAGTCTTTGGAAATAAAAGCCAAATGTAATACCTATTACTATTCTACAGTATGGAATGTTTTGTATCTAGTGCTTCATTAGCATGAATAACAGTGTATGTATTCTGTATATGGTCTATTTGAAGTTACAGAAATGTCACAATCTCATTCCTTTCCATCCTGTCTTTGTATACGTTATCTTCATTGGTTATATGTTCATCATCTTCATTATATCACTATTTTACGATATTTTTCATTATACGTAAAATATATATATATTATTACGTTGCATACTAAACTGTTTAGTATAAGTACTTTTAAAATATGCTTTTCCTATTCATAATATTTCAACCACTGCTTATAAAAGTTACTTTTTTCTGAGATATAACTTGGTAGCTGTTGCAACTTCGAAATCCAATAAAAACTAAAATCGTAGCCCGGCTAAGCACAACGGTAAGCTTGGATTCCCAACTTGCGTAATCCTATTGAACAGTTTTATCGCCATGGTGAACTGATTTAACATGGCTTCATCAAGTCAATGATCACTTTACGTCAATTGATATTGGAAACCATTTACTGAAGGAAAATATTTCTTCAAACTATAATATTTTGATGGCGATGGAAGTGAAATTGTATTTGATGTAAATACTGTTTCGAATTGATGGAAACGTTATATTGCACAAAGCGAGAGCTATCATTAGTGGGTGGAACAATGCTGCTGATGATGAAGCTTTTAGAAATATTGGCAGTTGCATTGACTTATGGGCATATAATATTGACTTGTTTGTTGTTTTTATTTGTTTTTATTTTTTCTTTAGTATCTTCTTTATTAATCCTTGCTGCGCCTTTTCATGATCCTCTTTGACCACTTACGTTACCCAAAACAAAACAACATCATACTTAAAACATACCGTTATCGTAAGGTAATGTTAGGTCACTTGGACGTTTTATGCAAGACTAAAACTTTGACTATTATCTTTATGGCCAAAGAGATAAATGACTACTTACCGTTCTATGATGCCCAGATTACTTAAAATTATGTTCTAGAATGTTTTGACCATTCTTAGAAATATTTATTTTTGTATATTTTTTTCCTTCATAGAGATTTGCCAGTTTTCTAATATTTATTACAATCCTAAGCGAAAGGTGCTTCATAGCGGCTTAAAGATTTTAATAGTGTACTAAAAGTTTATTACTAAACTGATGAACAACGCGCCTTTCCCTTAATAAACTGACATTTAAGACGCATAAATGTTTTGCTTAGAAAATAAATTTCACTTATGGTAACACTGCTTGACCTGAAATGGAAACCTTGGAAAAATATAACAGTATCATTGTGATAATGAATAAAATTATCCTTGTTTTCCCTATCACAATCATCTACACAAAACTATTAGTAATTAAACTGCAATAAATCATAATCAGATCTTGCCTTCAGTCTCCAGCTCAAAAACCATTTACGCAAAGCTGCACCCCACAAACAATTAGTAGATACATTAATAACATCATCAACATGCATTCAACAACACCTACTAATCAATATGACGTTTCAATAGATCTAAGTGCCTGATCTCGACAACTCGACATATCACGAATAGAATCGTGAAGAAAATGCCAAATGACATCGTTTGCCTTGACTCTTACGACCTTTTGATATTAAAGGTGATAATTATATCGAATTTATACTCATTTGTAATTGTCGAGGTAATGAGAGGATGGTAGTTAGGATTTCTAATTACGATAGCAGTTTAATGTTTATCGTTTGTCCTTTTAGTTGAATTCGTTAATGGATTTTGAATGTGCAGTACTAATATGGGTATAATACGATCTCTATTTCATAGTATTTCAAGAAGTTATTTTTGTTTTTGTTTATTTGCATTGGCGTGAGAGGCAAAACTCTTAAGACCAAATGTGTTTAAAATAGTAGTCCCTCAAGGGTGAGGCGGAGGTGTATCCTATAGTACACTCACATTTCGCCAGTTATGTTAAAGTCCCATGTAACAGGGGACGAGCCTATTGCGATAATCCGGACACAGATCTAGCGGGGTAAAAGCGTAACACATTAACAGTAGCAATAGCTTACATTTTGACAGTTCAACAACATTCATTGCGTTATATACGATGTTGAGCAGACAAATTTTTCTAACATATATAGCAATGTATTAGCAGTATCCTTCAAAATGATTCAGATTGTGATTTATAGTGCGTTTCAAAATTAGGATGCACACTCTGGGCTGCTACTAAGACATTCCAAATTTTTAATGAATTCGTGAGAATTATAAATTCTCACGGAATATTATTTTAACATGAAACCTGAATATATCTCTTGAATCTCAAAACAAGGTATCGTCATATTTCCACATCCCATTTAAAATGTAATTAAAATAACATCGAAGTTTTCGTTGCACCAATAAAATTCATTAAAAAAACTTGTTATTTTGATATTAAGTGAGAAAAATCTCAGCCTCCCACTGCGTTATTGTTTATTAGGTTCAAATAACGTGTTAAAATAAATATTATTTTATTCTCAATGGGAACTAAACTTACAACAAAATACGTATCTCTTTTCATGTGGACGATAATAGTACTTCATCAATACATATGCGAGCTATAAAAAACCTAATGAAACTTGTATAAAGTTACATGTAAAGTTACGATATGTAACCATACATTTTTCTCACACTCATGGTTTCCTCTTCATACTTACAACAAAGTTTATAGGAGACCGGGGTTATGTAAAGATGATGATACTGCTAGTTTATAAATTGATGACTTTCTGTAAGTATGTATAATTTACGATAGCATAGCGTTTTAACGCTCAAAAGCATGAACATTCAGCTTACCGGTTTTTCTTTCCACACTATTTTTAAGTACGGGAAATCATGATTACTCTTGGGTAGGGTTGCCAACTTTTTTGATATCAAATATGGTATTTTCGAAGACATTGAGAAAATAGTAGAATGTCTGATAACTATATAATTACTCGTGAGGAGGATATGAATGTCAATGGCTATAAGAGTAGGGGAAGACCAAAGAAACGATGAATGGACTGTGTGAATGATGATATGGTTAGAAAGGGGGTGACTACCGCGATGACGACTAATAGAGAAGTATGGAAGAAAAAGACATGTTGCGCCGACCACAAATAAATTGGGATACGTGCAGAAGAATGATGATGATGTCTCATAACTATTATTACATTTTAAGGCAACAAAGTACCATTAATTCAGATTTTACTGGCTCTATTGCGATCATATCGCCATTTTGTATTGAAATGGAAATATAGTAGTTTCGCCTAAAATTTTTTTTATACAAGGTGTTGTTTTGCATCCTTGTCAAGTTCAAGGAGGTAACTATGCTACTGATTCTCGACACGAATCAATAATATAATACTTAAGTAGGTATTTTTTTTTTCTAATTTTCGGAAATCGGCATGTGTGGGACACGCATTTTAAAACACGGCCTGTGTGAGACCGCACTGTAACTGCCCTTTTACACACACATAAAAACGCGGCCGCTTATTTATACGATACCATAACGCCATTCTGTTCTTTGAAAGTGGTCTATTCTGAAATACTGTCAAACTTAAATAGGTAACTAAAAAAAACAAGTAGGTATGTATTCATTATTTACCAGGGATAGTAATTTTATTTGATTAAACAACATCATTAATCAGATTGTAGGTATATAATTTTTATGCTTCTAATATACCAGGATACTATATATACTAGGGCTGACAATCATACTCTTGGGCCTTGCTGTAACAAGTGTCTAGTCTACGTAAACTCGATAAACTCTCGAGCTATCAAGGAAGCAGCATCTTCAACGAATTATGTCTGATTTGAATTAAGCAACTGTCCGTTCTAATAGTTAACTTTCTCATTGCTATTCCGTATCGTTTTCCCATGCAATCGGAATCGAAGCGACGTCCAACGATCTCGATAAATTCGTAATTTGGTATGTAATCTCTGCATCCATCTGGTTGTAATTTATATGGATGAAACGCTAGAGCAGCCACAGCGCTCTGGTAAACCTGGACTGGTGTTATTAGCATTTTAAGTTATAATTATTACAACAGATTTAATTCGATGATGAAGCCACGCGGCCTGTACTTAACCATTATTATTGTATAATTTAATGTTCAGAAAAAATATTCCAAGTACAGACGCCAGCAAGTCAAGCTACCCGAAACTGTCAAATTTTCCCAATCAACCTTGAACCTAATGCTTTAGCGATAAAGTTGAAAATCTATTAAAGAAATTTGACAGATTGTAGTAGCTTGATGTGCTGGCGTCTGTACCTACTTAAAATGCAACACAATTTGGCGTTAATAGAGTCTGGTCCTCATTATTGTTTTGTTTTGCGAATCAATAGCACCAGAATCAATTGCATTACGTCCCGCAGATCCCTAACTATCAAAAACCGCATAATAAGCCTAACACAGAGTTCCTAGAATCGAATCTCTTATCCTATCAGACACTAAACATTTCCTACACCTCTTAAACTGTCCTTGTCTCAAGATAAAGCCAAACATGGTATCCTTTCGCGAGTTTGTTACCGAGCTGATCGATCTGTAGTCGTTCATCTCACTAAGAAACTGTTACCAACCGTCGACATGTCTTGGGATGTCATCTTTTACTTCTAGTCCAATGTTGTCGGGTTCGACGTTATCTAGAATTTATAGTATACAGTCTAAGATTAGATCATAACCATTGGCTTGTGAGTGAAATATACGCAGAGAGCTTACAACGTCCTTCGCGTACAGTATAATGATGGGCTTAGAATGCTGATGAGGCTTCCGCGCTTCTACAGCGCTTCGCAGATGTTCGCGGAAGCCCATGTTGACGACTTTCACGCCATTATGAGGAAGAGAACAGCGTCAATAATGGCTAGGTTGCGCGGAACCTCCAACAGCATCCTAAAAACAATATTAGACAAAATCACAAAATGGACAGTCCCTTTATAAGGCACTGGGTACGGAGGCACGTGCCATTGTGTGTTGGGCCACGTCTTTTTTAGTTGTAAACGTTTACTAACACAGTTTATAAGTCATTGTTACTAACATTATATAGATTATGTTTACTTGTATGTGTAGTCCGAAATAAGGATTTTTTATTATTACTTGGATGGCCGGTATATTCAGTCTTAATTTGGCGTTGAAGTGTTGTTACTCGACTTGTTCAGTTATTTTTGCTTATTCAACAAAAATAAAGACCTAAAAAACGCTAAACCTATTATTATTGTATAACGAATATACTTTACTAAAATGCGAACAGGACGTGACAGGTATAGGTACTATTTGATTTCACGCTTTTTAAGTCCACGAGTCAATAACGAGTTCTAGTTAGAATTATTTTTTACCTGGATTTTTTAGAACACCGAAACTTTTTGATATTATTTCTGAACAGGAAAATGTTATATTTTTAAATCTCAATTCCGTTTTTCTTCAAGACGTTTTCGTTGTTGAATAAACACCGTAACATCGGCTGTCATACTCAGCTGCGCGTGCGCTACTACCAGAGCACGTTCCGCCCTTTGTTCGATTTTCAATTTTATTTTTTTCCAACTAAATGGCTCTGACTTATTGTGTCAACGGCTATTGTTAATTTTGATTGGTCGGTCTTTGGTACCGCCATCTTTTGTAAACTTTGAGGTAATTTTTTCTTTTTTTATTAAAAAGGCTAGGGCCGGCTTCTATAAAACATTGGATCTGTGTTACGCAACGTGTTTTCGTATCGGAAACTATGATCTTGTTTATTATAAGATCCGCATTCTTGTTTTGATGACTATCGATAAACGCATTGTGATTGTTAAAAGGTTTTTATGTTTTGTCAATTTGTTCACCTAACCATGCTTTATATCGGAGTACTGATCTCTCTTTTAATATTAGAGACAATGGTAATTGCAACGAACTATGACTGTGTTGAAACCAAATAAGTCAACGCTGATAAAGGCATATAAAAATAATACCAACCTCGTCATTCTGACCCTCACTTCGTAAATTCATAATAGTGCAGTCTGTGTCTCTCTGCCTATCCTTTTCCCATTCGATTCGGGGTCGACTCTCTTAGTCGTTCTTCGTCAGACGTGTATATTCTGGTCCATCGAGACATCTCGGCACTTGGGCTTTCTTCAGATCGCCGTTTTATATTCATTCTGTGGACTGTGACATCGATACCTTACCTTAAAGCAGTTTCTACTAGTAGTTTACATACTTACATCAATAACACCTATATTTTCTTCTTCCCCAGGTATTGCAACGCGACGTGGAATGCCACGGTCGGATCGTGAGCTCGGTGGTGCGCCTGTGCGGCGGAGGTGACGCTGCGCGTGCGGTTGAACGACGCTGGCATCTGCTCTACCTGCGGGCGATTGAGTGGCAGTGCCATCTGGAAGCGTGTCTCGCTAGGATTGATAATCAGGTATGTGTGGCTTTTACTTTCAGATTATTACCTATAGTCTCACCTTCCTACCTCATGTAACAGTCCTTTAAAATATGGACCATAGAATGAGGAGCGTACGAAACTCACACTCCTCATTCTATTACTCGCTTTCATTTAGCCAACATGAGAGAGAGTAATCAAGTGTGTTTAGAACTATAGAGGAAAAAATAATCACACATCTCTGTTGATTTTAAGACTTACCTTTTCCTAACTTCCCCATAACTAAACAGTTAATAGATATTATCTTCCCCCGTTAAGTCTATTTCATAAACTACCATCACGAGTAGTCTTGCATGATCAGGGACCCATAGAAATGCATTACGTTTCCCCCTTTCTCCTAAAAAGCGCATGCAACTCCATACTAGTTTGCACAATTTCTCACAGACACAATAGCCTAATCAACCACCCGGTGCTGTTTGCAAACACGACTAGTAGACCCCAAGCGGCGGAGAGAATTAAATCATCCCTTTCTATTGAAGGTAATTGAGTGAAAGGGCGATAGGGTGACGGTTTTAACTTTCATTTGTTTTTTTATATGTTGGTCCTTGAAAGCTTTAATTCGGGAATGTACAACGCTACAAAGTTCTTTTCACGCGTAGCCAAAATTGGAAACACTGCCGCCATCTTGTTTTGTCAATACAATTTCTGTGTCAATTTCACATTTTTTTACCATCAACGCCCATCTACAATGTCATTTAGACACCAAAAAGAATCTTATAGCACTCTAATACCCAGTTTGGAGTTATTTTTGAAGTCCATTGATCGTCTTTTTGGTAATAATTTTTGATAAGACGATAATCCTGCCATTTATCTTAATGGCCTCTGATTGATCACTGGCTCTAGAGGACTTATTTCTGAATCCTACTAGATTTTATTATTTTTATTTTGAGAAAGCTTACACAGGTGTTGATAATTTGGGTAACACGTTGAAATAAATCGATTGAGCGAACATCAATTGTTTTGAAACACTAGCTTTATTATTATTTTTAAAGGCGTAGCCGAAAAGCTATAATAAAGATTACAATATACGTAAAATAAAAGAACATTTATAACAGCATTTACTTGACCAAAAACGATGCGTAGGTAACTAAATCTATAAACACATTTTAACGTACCAAGGACGAAAATTCAATTAGAGCCACAAATAACATTGTTTTGTTTTCGAAACAATACCATATAAGACTACATGAACAAGATCAGGGGATCCGACCAGAATAACTCACATTAAAGGGTTGGTCACGTGACGTATTTCATACTTATTAAATAATTTAATTCATACGACATGTTATGACTCCTCGTTGCTAGGGTACCGTTGAACCATTTAGAATAGTTCGCATAGGGATAGTTTAGACCATTACAGTTATTTGAGGGTTAATATAAACCGTTTTGTGGTGCCCTATAAATATCAGCGGGATCTTAAAATGACTTTTATTGGTCGTAAATTAATTTTTAAATGGATTTGGTTGAATATCGTATGAATGGAAGCAGTAAATATTGGAGGATTTTATGACATTTTGAATACGTTGGTGAGCGTGTGATTGGAGTATGCTTGAATGCTCGGAACTCTTGGGAATAAGTTGTTAGACTATAAACCCAAGTGTGTGTTGTAATTCCAGATTGGAAGACCTCATTAAACGAAGCTATACACTTTGTATTTTATTCGCGTACCTGATGCAATAAAAGCTGTATCTAGTCTAGCATCTAGTTTTAGCATTTCGTATCCACAATCTGTTTAGATAGGTAGTGTACGTTTTAGGAAATGGATGACAGGATTGATAACATAAAAGTTCATAAGTGAAAGAATTTTTTTCTTGTCTTATTCATGGCTGATTTTTCCATTTCCTGATATATTTTTAAGCCACACCGTACCTTTCACAGGCCTACCATGACTAATTCCTTAATTTCCGTTATTCCAGGGTTGTCTCTCAGTAGAGGCTGCAAGCGACAGTGACGACGAACCAGCTCTAAAGCAGCCGCGACTCAGCAGACGAGGGTCGCCGCGCAGACAACGCACCCCGGTCAAAGCGAGGCGTAGAGATAGCTCGCTTGATAGCAGGCAGTCTGCGTCTGAGGTGAGAAAAATTTACCTTTTTTTATTATTTTAAGCTAAGTATAAAGAAGATTTTTGATATTGGTTGCAGAGTGATGTCGTATGCACATAAGATAACCCCCACCCCCGCCCCACCCCCTAGAGCTACTTACCTAATACCTCTGAGGAACTCGTCTGATACTGCCTTTTCACTAGACTTTCCACCACTGAAGGTGATTATTGTCAGACCCTCATAGGTAGGTACATAAATGGCGTTCACAGCAATAACTCAAGGGCATCGAGGACTGATCCGGATGGTGTGCCCTTCCCATTCAAATGCAGATTCCTCCTTCCCCTTGTTGCAGTACAACATAGGATGCTTTACTACGTGTCCTTTACCAACTTAAACTCGTAACATGACGTTAGCTATACCAAAGCATCCGCTGCTTAGCCGTTCCTAACTATTGATGATGAAGAGAAGTCTTCACTTCCACTTATTTCCAAAGACTCACCTATTTTAATTTTTCACAGGAGGAACAAGAATATGTGCTAACGTACACGTGGCGCGGCTTCGGGTCAGACTGTGAGTCGGAACTGGAGCGAGCGCGCTACACAAACATGGCGGACGAACGACGTGTGCCCGGCGCCTGTGACGTCACTGCGCGAGCCACGGACCAGACCGTGCCCGCTACTGACCATGTGGATGGTAAGAGAACACTGACCACTTTACTATATGACACCATCACAAGTTTCTATTAAAAAACGCTCGTCTCAGATCGAAAGCTGCGTAGGACAGAAGAGTTTTTATAAAATTGAATATTTCGAAATGTATAGTTTACGTAGCAAAGAACAATAGAATTAATTATTGACTTCCATCAGAAAATCCTCTATTCTGTGCTGCTTTCGATCTATCCTAAGCAAAACATTGATCCTTGAAGGATAAACAACTCAATTATCAGTCGTCAGTGTGCTGAAAATGCAGCTTTTTTAATAGTACGAGTATCAAACTCAAACGTAATTTATTTATTTAGACTAAGAAACACACTTTTTGAACGTCAAAATTACATGAGACAGTCCCCCAAAACGCCCGCACTTCACCACTTCCTAGTGCTTTCGCTGGGAAGAAGTAGCGCAACAAACTCCCTAGCAGCTGTTCGTGTATGTTCGCGTACAGTTCACTCTGCTAGCTATCCGGTTATTAAAAGCTTCATCCGTAAACGGCTGTCTAAAATTAAACAAGCATTCGTATTTCCTTGCTCAGTTTGAAATAGGTCAAACATCCCTACAACAACATAAACAATGACGAATAGAATCTCACATGAATACTCATAAACCATCAATGAACAACGCTGATTTCCATTTTCACACAAACACACCCAACTCTCGACTGATTTGAATTTATAAACAATAGCATTGTGCTTATTGTCTTAAAAATCCACTGTTTTACAAACAAATAAAGACTGCACATTTGCATTCGATCATACAGCGGTAGTTTCTTTTGCAGGCTTAGAAGTGCACAACGTGGGTTTAGAAGAAAAACCTAAAACTCCTCCAACTGTTATAAAAAGGAAAAAACCAGTAGACACATCAAAATTCAATCAAACAGACCGAAAATCGAAACATTTAGCAACATTCTACTTCAGACACCACGACACGGATTCAGACAGACAAATGATAGAAACAGAAAAGTCACAAGAAGAATCTTCAGAGGAAGAATGGACATACGTTGGTGGTGCTAAAATTGGGAATGAAGACTCGACTGATATAATGACGTCATCGGTTGAAATCCAGTGTGAATTACCAGTAGATGAAAAGAAAGAGAAGCCACTGTCGCCGAAGCCGAAACTAGAGTCTTCGACACCTGATTTGCTTAGAGTAGAAAGATGTAAGGATATAGAGAGATTAGTGAATCAGGCTGAGGAGTTGGTACAGAAGCAAGCGCTGTCAAAGAAGAAGGGACCGAGAAGCTTCAAGCCGCTGTCTTTTGAGGAGGAAGGAAAACATGTCAGTAGAAACAAAATGTCGAGGATCAAGGAGTGGTTGAATCAGAGTTCGGAAGGCAAGAGTGATAATAATCAGGTTAGTTACTTTGCCCATTTAAAAATAAAAGTAAATTTTGTTGTAAGGAAAAACAATAGCTGCTTAGTTTGTGTGTCAAAGTTCTTATAATATATTTAAGTTTAAAAATGTTCTCAAGTAAGTGAAATCTTTGCAATTTCTTATTGAGAAATAAATTTCTTTAACCTAAAAAAAAACGTAGACAGATTTTATTCAATGAAATTGGTGATAAAATTGACAAACGAAACCTCATTTAGTTATGAGAGTCAATTGAATCCAATTTGCAATTTCAACAGTCAGTTTCTAAACTGATTTATTACCTGTTCTACTTTTTTTTATTGTTGATAGATTCTTATAAGAATTCTTTTCATTATTATCTTTATTCAAGCTTGAATCTTTATGGCTTAACTCTGCGTTCCAGTTATTAGAATGTTCGAAGAGTCACCAAGCTTAGTCACTTCTTCAGTATTTTCGTATTTTGATCGCTTCATCTTTTTCATTTTCTTATTGCTATCTTCTTTTTCCAGGGCACGGAAAGCTATGACGCTTCAGGAGAGTACACAACCGAAAGTGAAGTAGACAATTCCCTGACATCCGAAGAACGAAACATTCATTCATCTATGGATATGAGCACTTCTACCTGCACTGTAACTCCCACACACCACGCCAAGGTAAAACAGACTTTATAAACGTGCAATAAAAACTAATATCGTAAACGCTTTGTGTGACTACTTTTTACTAATTAATGTAACTTCTTGTTATACAGTTCTAATTTTCTGCTCATGTTTATAAATATAGAATAATTATTTACTTCAAATCACTAATTCAATTTTACTTTGAAAGTTCGCATAGTATTAGGGAATACCTAAATTGTTTTTACCAACTTAGATCTTATTCTTCAAGCGATAACTTTCAAATCACTTTGACACTGATTTTGACTAACTTCAAGCACATTGTACATAACAAACGGTTGAGGAAAACTCTCGCTTTAGGTAACACTGCGCAAGAAGCGAGCTGGCAACAGTGCACGGCCGTGGTCAGTCTCCTGCCTGTCACAGCTGAGCGGAGCGGGTACATCGCTGGTAGCCACGCCCACAGCTGGCGACGTTGCTGCTATGTCGCACAACATGTCTATCTCAGAATCTGCTTTGAACACCCTCGCGTCACCTCAAAGAGTGACTCCATCAAATTCAAACTCGAAACTTCGGGGAAGTTCAACTACTGTACAGGTATTGTTGCTTATTTATGTGTTTTTCGGCAAATAAAGCCAAAAATATACCTTCTATGGAAACAACTTGTACGCTCTGCTTTCAAATCTCATTATTTGTGATTAATATAACTATATTTATGTGCTTTTAATGTTTATAGCAAACGATTGTGTTATCTGTTCAGTATTATATTCTATTCCCTTCTGAATCGAATCAAGCGAGTGGTCCGTAAGATAATCGATTGATTTGACCACTAATATACCTATGCACGTCGCACACCGAAACATGTCAACACCAACTTGACTCGAAGTAAAGCATTGACTTTCCTTTCGAGTTGGCGTCGAGTTCGTGTTGCGTGAGAACTTTTATATCGTGTGACGTTTATCTACCAACTATTTTAAAAGTGTTCCTAAGATTTTTATACTGTTCGACTTGATGTCATTATTCTTAATAAAACCTAATCTTCAACTACACCTCACACCTTCACCGTTATTCCCTACCAGGGCCACGTATCAAGCACCAATACAATGACAGAAGCATGCACATCTTGCGTGGAAGCTGGAGATAAACACGGCTGGCTGCGGCGCAAGAGACTGAAGTTACGTCGTAACAACACTGCGGTGAGACGAGGAGAGAGACTGGTGAAGTCTCTCTCTTTCTGCGGGAGACTGAGTCCTGAGATTGAAGATAAGCATGAGAGGAGCGCGGCCAGTGATCCGGCTACTAGTAGAAAGAGCAGGTTTGTTAAAGACTGTTATATAATTGATTGGAAATAGGTTAAAGCCTAATTTTTAGCATTTTCTGTCCAACTTAACCACCCCTATCAGCCCATGCAATTCTTAGTTGATGATTTTCCTGACCAATACCTACATTGCTATGGATTTGCCAATAAGATGGCCTTGACCTAATTTTTTTGCCGTTGTAGTTAAAGAATCTTATTTTATTGTAAATTTTGACTTTCAAACGTGCATTTTATGTACATATTAAAAATAAATGCTTTGAGTTTTTGATTCGCAGACATTTTTTCTTTTGCATCATCAAATCAAAAACTTAAAAAAGAAATATCCAACAGAAACTAAAACTCTATCATAAGGATTCGAAGTTGAACTGTGCCAACGAACGCCTAGTTTGTTATAAAAATATTTGCCCTAACAGGAATTCAACCCTCAATAGTTGGCATTGGTCTACATCACCTAAAAAAAAAGATTAACTAAAGTACCTCACCTTAACCTCTTTCTACAGGTTCGACACTACATCAACATCCGGCAACGACAGCGACGAAGAGCTAATCAAACAACAACTAGCAACCATCGCCCACTTGCGCAAGAGCATCGAAAAGACCCACATATCGACCCGGGAACCCGACAGTGCCATTCCAGAACAAAATGAGGCTGAACCTGTGGCCCCGAGCTTTAAGTTAGGCCCAGCTGGAGGCCCCGTAAGGCCCCGACTAGCGAGAAGTCTAGAGAGGGAGAGGAACTTTATAGCCCTAAGTTTAGGGGACCCCAGTCGGTTGTGGGACTTATCGATAGATAAGGATTCGGATGTTGATAAGAGTGTCACTGCTGGTACTGAGGAGCATAGCTCGTTTTCGGAGCAGGCATGGGATTTCTATCAGGTTCGTAGAGTAGGCCTTTTATATTGCTTCTAAAAAAAAAACAAGCGTTACTTTTATAAGGACATTGTCGATGTTGATAATTGAATTCCCGGAAACACAAGATGCTCTTAAAATAAAAACATTAATAGAATACATACTACTATCGGACTTTAAACTTTTTTATTTGATATTTATTTGTTTTTCATATGAAGTATTTCTCTGTGTGTCTTTTAGTCTGTGCTAAATAAATGTATTTTCTTTCTTTCTATTACCATTATTATACCATTTTGAATTGGAAAAAAATATTAATTCTTATTTTTTTCTACAGGAAAAATACAACTCTGAACCATATTCGGAAGCTCCCGATTCAGATGCAGCGCGTCGTCTGCTAGAGTTCGGCGACGACTACCGAGCCTTCCTGGACTCGCAGTCGGACTGCTGCTCCAGCCTGTCGGCGCAGCCCGAGCACGACGCCAGCCCCAGCGGCACGCGCCGGCGCCGCCCCCCCTCCGACGTGTCGCGCGAACGAAGCCTCCCACGATACAAGCGACCCACCAGAAACTCACCCATTGAAACACCCTCCAGAAAACCCAAAAAGTCCATGTCCAGCGCTGAACGCAAAAAGTCGCTCCTCGACAGTCTCGAACGATCTAGAAACAATACTAGCATCGAAAGCAGCGAAGGCGTTCGCCGTCGCAAACCCTCGGAGAGCGAACGCAAAAACAGCAAGCGATCGCCCGAGTTTGATCTACTCAACGTGCAGGCCCTGAGCCGCAGACGACACAGCTCGAACTTGACCAGCGATGAGATCAACAGCTCACTAGAGTACACCGAGGTCAACAACCGCCCTGATATACTAGACTCGCTGAACAGACGGAGGAGGACAGACAAGGATGGGGAGTCAGAGCTGCAAAAGATCGCGCTGTCGGAACTGCGACGAAGATCAACAGAAAGCGCGGACTCCGAGGGCGAGTCCTCGAGTCCGAAGAAGCACAGCCGCCGCAACTGGGACGGCGACTCGGACTCGGAGGCCGAGGAGGTGCGCTCGCTGGTGCGGCGCTCCAGCTCGGCGCTGGACGCCGCCGAGGCGCAGCTGGCGCGCCACGACGCGTCGCCCGACCTGCTGCGCGCGTTCGACTACGTAAGGACACAATTCGATAACGATTTCAGTAGTAGCTACTCTGACAGCGACGACGCCATGTCGTGCGTGACGCGGCGCCCCGCATGCTTGCGCGCGCGCCTGTGCCTCGCCGTCGCCGCCTTCTCCGTCCTAGTTATAGTTTACATACATCTCCAATGACATATGGCTTGGGCTTGTGTGATATTTATCCTTATTTATGTAAGTATTCGCATTAGGTTCGCTGCGATCGTCAGACGCGTCAAGAACGTATACGTGCCTATATATACGCATTGACAACGAACTCATTTTTATAGTTAATTATAGGAAATGTTACGTTTGTTCTGATAGTCAATTGTCAGCTCGTTTTAGCTGCATTTTACAAATGCATGTAAAAATGTAAGCAGATATGCATAGGTAGCTGAAGTAACTACGATCTCTTATAGACATTCCAATATATGACATGGGTACTTATAGTGTGAATAGTTGTAATTTAAAGTTAATACTTATTTATGTACAAACTCGAGCATTTATAGTTGATAACCTATAAATGCTATGAATACGTAAGTCTGACTATCGCAGTATACATATGGATAAATTACTAACTTAATAACTTATTAATTTATTTCATCAAAATTGTGACAGTTTCACAATAATGTAATATTTTTCTTGTTTTTTGCTCAGTTGATTATTATACTAGACCATCAATATTTTTGGCACGAGTGAAACTATCATGATTGGGATCATAACTAAATTAATTCATTTTCTATTCCATTTAAGTGTTTGTTTTTTTTTTCTTTTTTTACTAACATTGATCGTTTGTTGTGTGATTGTGATTTGTGTAGTTTTTTTTTTTTTTTTACTAACTGCCTGATTTTTTTCTTTTTTTAATCATCCTCATCTCTTGGTGGCGATAACATGGTGCTAGGTCAAGTCAAAATTTTAGGGAAAGCGTTAAGTTTTTTTATTCATTATTTAGTCTTAAGTTAGGTGCTGAGGTACTGAACGCTTGGGTTTAAAATCATTCACAGTAATCTTTTTTTTTAACGACTGAAAACTTGAAATGTCAAATTGACAGCTGTCACATTTGACGTTTTCGAGTCAGTTCGGAAACAGGGAATAATCATTTTCGATCGCTCAAAATATTTATTTATATTTATTTACTAGACTTGGTACATCGTTATTGAATAACGTGAATTCTTGTCAAAGAGTGATATAATTTTACGTACTTAACATTAGTAATACTTTGTCTATATAGTCTACTTAATCTTTGGTTGTATTTTTGTATCATTATTAGCTACGTTAAACTTCGCATAATATTAATTACTTTTTTCTTGTAATATGTGATTTGACTGAACTCCTACATCTCACAGTATAGTTGTAAATGTATTAATATTATGCTGAATAGGGCTAGGTTGTTAATTGATCTTATTTTTTTTTTTTTACTAAATGTTAAAAAACCAAGTGATCTTTGTATAAATGGTTGAAAAATAAATGCAAAATTTTAAAATTTAATATGGAGTTTCAGTCAATTAACACCCTACTCTAAATACTACACAAAAGACAGTACATTAAAAATCAGAACGCAGATTTCGATTATCCAAAAATCTCCCCTACCGTTGCCGTGGGTCTTTTTCTGCTTTTCTAATATATGTTTGGCGTTTAGTTCTTGATAGCTTGGGCGTTATGTTCGCACACATATTAAAATATAAACTTCTGGATAAATACAGACGAATGCTGCATGTTTGTTCTCTTACACACATTGTAAAAATTAATTAATTGAATGGTGTTGTCAAAGACGAAGATGTGATGGATTATAAAGTGAGTTAGCCGTAATTATTATTAAGTTATTGTAAAATATGTTAACAGCTAAATATATTACTTAAATGTTTAATTTTGAGTTATTTTTCTTTTTTGCAAACGTTATTTTTTCGTTGCACAGACGGAGATCGTCACTCGATGCCGGGAAAATATCAACCTATTAGATGCGGCCTTGGCAGGCGGCTCGCTTTCTACCACTTTGCAACGAGACGTTAGAGGTTAGTACACTTCATAAATAACTGGACATAAGGCTACCTGCTAAATCTAACGGAAAAACTTCATTACTGACTAAGAAAAGCCAGCAAATATTAGCAGGAATAAACTTTTAGTTAGGAAAGACTCTAGACGGTTGAGCGTTATTTCACGAATGAAGTGCAAAGTTGCAAACAGTGTCAAACGACCACAAAAGTCACTCATGTCAACCTCAAATTGACAGCTCACCAACCACAGCAAAAAAAACTTTATTTAAAAAAAGAACATGACAAGACAATGCAATTGCATTATGAACGCAACTGTAAGCATGAATATCTTGTTTCATGCAAAACTCCGGACGGTTGGTGGTCGTGAACCGCTGTTACTCATGTTCCGACCGGTTTCCGAACGAAACTCGCGATTATTGTCCAATCTCGGTCGCGATCAAGGCTGACGGCCTTATTTCGACTTTCAGACGACGCCTTTGCTCTTTTTGATTTATTTTTTATTCGCATGTAACTGGAGGGACGGTAAATTATACCAAAAGCTGGTTTTCTTGTTTGCAAATTGCATGTCGTACAGAAGACCATTTTGTAAGGGTCATTTTGTCGATGTTATGTAAAAGTAATCAAGTTTGGATATAATATACCCACTTTCACGTTATGTCATGTGTTTTATATCATCGTTATGTTGATGGAACCGGAAACTAATCTATGTGAGATGTCCTAATCTTCATACATTGCATAACTATATACCTGTGTAGGGATCTACCTACATACAGTGGCCTCCAAAATTTAGTTGACATTTTTCCACTTCAACTGTGATACACCACAGTATGATTTAAAATTCTAGTGGTCCAAATGTTTGAACTTCAACTCCAACCTTTGACTTATAATAAAAAAATAATCAAGTACCCTCAAGGAGTACCTGATTATTTTTTTATTTTTAATCATAATGTGGCATCACAGCTCAAGTGGAAAAATGTCAACTAACTTTTAGAAGCCACTGTGTATGTGCCCTTGATACAAGTCTACATCTTGAAGATAGTATAGGAACATTGGGTACGATTGGAAAACGCTTTGAACCGGGCTTTGAACAATTTGATCGTTGAGTCGCAGAATTGTGAATAAATGATAAATGATTTTATTTCTGAAAGTAGGTTTGTACAGACGCCAGCACATCAAGCTACCACAATCTGTCAAATTTCTTTAATAGATTTTCAACTTTATCGCTAAAGCATTAAGGTTCAAGGTTGAGAGGGAACATCTGACAGTTTCGGGTAGCTTGATCTGCTGGCGTCTGTACACACTTTTACACGTCAATCATATTTTTTTAAACTAGATGAAGTCGGCGTTTCCTATCTGACTACTCTCAGAAGAAAGGCCGAAACAAACTCAGAGGTCACAGTCTCTTTTATAGTCCAGACATAATCTTAGTCAGATCATGTGAAGTCCATGTAGACTGGTGAATGAACGGAAACATGGTGTTAGTAGTCCCCGCCTATCTAATCCAGACACGAAATTGAGATCTTCTGATGTGTTTTTATTAAATTACATTAATTTATTACGTGCCGTATAAGAATACTGTCTACTACGACTATCTTCCTCGGCAATTAATAAAAGTCCCAAAAATACTTGTACCTTTATATCGCACGTGTAAATCTGGACTTCGGTTAAAAAGCTTATCTTTTGATGTCATTTTATTTCGGTTGTTCAAAGCCAGTACGAGTTATGAACCGTTAGCATCCTCGTGTGATCAATTTAGGGTTGCCTTGTTTTAAATGTTGCCAGGTTCTTAATGTTGCCAGTATTTGAGGGGCTACTGCAGGTATACATACGGACGAAGTCGGAGAGATAAACTGGACACGTACAGACGTCAGCACCTCAAGCTACTGTCAAATTTCTTTAATAGATTTTCAACTTTATCGCTAAAGGTTCAAGGTTGATTGGGATAATTTGACAGGTTTCGGGTAGCTTGATGTGCTGGCGTCTGTACATACTGTAAGATGTTTCAAACAAGCAAACAAGTACCTATCTAAAAGTAGGTAGAAGTGTAGAAAAATAAAGAGAGGGTGTTTCAACAAGCAGAAAAACAATACAGGCCAGAAATAAATGTGTAAGCTTTATTGTTACAAGATGACTACAGACTGTCTCTCACAGTATCATATCGACCTTGCTGCTTAAATATTCAAAAGATATCGATTAGACCCCCATAATAAATTACAGCAATATGTAAATGTTACAACACCCACATGACACTAGTCTGGGTAGGTAACAAACTGTCATAATCCACACCATTGCAATCTCCTTTCACACTTTACTAAATAAATAACCACAATTTATTTAACCCTTTAACAGCCGTCCTTTGAAGTGCAAGCTTACGCAAATAGTTACAAATATGACGTGTTATGAAGTGTAAAACTTCACTCCAGAGTTATAACTAACATAGACACCTTCTATGGTTATGCCAAACATAGGCATGGTTAGCGGCTCACAGTACTTAAGTACTGCGACCGTCTAAAATTAAGACAGTTTGTTCGTTTATGTACCCTGTAGCCAGCGGGGTAAAATATTGCGTAATACACTAACAGTAATTTTTACAGTTCTACAACATCCATTGCCTTATTTACGTTGTTGGGCAATTTTTTTTTTTAACAAACGGGTTTGTAGCAATGGATTAGCAATATCCTTCAAAATTATTCAGATTGTTACGCAATTAGGGTGCTGTGCCTAAGACTAGACAGTAGAATGGAAGATATAGGTTAGGTACTCCATTTAAGTCATAGGCATGTTTTGGAAATCTCATAAATAAAAATAAAATAAATAATCCTGCTGAAGAGAAAAGACGTAGAGAGAGACGAGAGAAAGAGACGTAGGTATACAGCTTTGAATTCATCGACAATATTTTCAACAGATGAAAGAACGACGAGCACTTTTACCCCCTGACTGATTGCCAGCGATATCAAATTCGGCATGTTAATTGCAGTGACTATAATATATTTTCTGTGACTCCCTCTAAGTCCGTTATTGTCTATGGCGGCAACCCTGGACCCCGGAAACGGCGACACGCCGGGCGATCACACGCCCATTCGTTCGTCTCCATCTATTTCTGCCTACGAAAGCGGAACCGTCTCGCCAACTACGAAAGTGTGGACACTGTTGCGTTTTTTTTTTTTTTGCTAATCCCATATGTTAGCTTTAGTGTTAGGCTAATTTTTGCGTGTTGGGTGGTAAATAAAGGTGATTGGGCATCAATTATTGGTACCTAGCAAGTTTGTCATCGATTTTTTATTCACGTAACACTGACATGAGGTCATTCTGAATCGAGAGCTACTTATATTTATTATTGGGTTATGGTTTTACTTACGTGGAAGTTATGTGTCAAATACCGCTTGATAATTTGATAAAAGTAAAGGCAAGGCTGCAATCCCGATACAAACGCGTGAGAGGTACCGAATTCTGTAATACACATTATTGTTATACCTACTGTAGAATCCTGTTGATTCTGTATTCAAGCTGATACTTATATCAATACACTGGCTCATCACCACACCAAAGTGTTTAGTGCAAGAACCTTCACTTTTCACAGTCTCCCGCCATTCGTGGTGAACTGACAGTTACCTACAGCTGACATTAGTGACAGCTACCTCATTCTGAATGAGATAGTGTTTACATATAGATCTATTAACTATATATAATACACCTACTCATAATAACAGTTAAGTCGTCGATACTTTATAGAATAATGTAGGATTCAATCGACCAGGATTATATGAACAAAAGATTCCATCAGATATCTTAAGTGCCATATACTTCCAACAAAGAGCCTTTTAAAGAGAATCTCTCATTGAACTTGAACAACAAAGACTGTTCAAGTAGGTTGGTGCACATATCTTCAAAGGAATGCATTATTAATTACACAATAGTTTATTGTACATCACTTATAAATTAATTGTGTCAGTACAAATGAAAACGTATTGTTACTAGCGTAATTTATCATGTAAATAGGTAAGTATGTAGGATCATTATAAAACATAGACAATGCCCTCTATTCTGAAATTTCTGGTGTGCTGTTTTGTAAGACTTAAAAACCGTAGAGGATCATCGTTTAGACGTACCTACAAACCAAAATGGTGTAGGTACCGGAGGGTATCTCAAAATAAACCTCTTAAAAAGAAAAAAAAACTCAATGAGCACTTAGTTTAAATTAAACCCCCATTTAAAAAGCTCTATTTGTAGATAAAATCTTAAGTAAACACTTTATAAATGCGTACAATATTAACTAAAAATATACTAAGAACGAGTTACCCCTGCGTTCACTTTGTTTTCTTTTTAACAAATGTATGTCCCAAAATAAATATTATTTTAGTCCACCACATAAAACTGGCAAAGGAATCTAGACCTTATGTCTTTGATATGCTAATTAGAATTGCAAGAACGGTTTTATCACGTGTAACCCCAAAATCTACATTGCAACACATGTATGCAAACTTTGCAGTCTGCAGACTATAATGTATGTACACTAGATACTGCAGCTATTAGCATAATAAATGCTGTTTACGCACAGTAGCAAACAAAGAAATACGGCTACTTGTACTTATTAAGAATATTCATTGAAAAGAAACTTAATCATAGGATGAAAATAATGATTGTATATGTATCATTGTATTATGTATCATTTTCAATCATTACGTCACTTTCCATAAACAAAGCAATATAATTGTACAGGATAGTCCATTAAAAAAAGTTTATGTTTCAAAAATCGAACATGACGATCGTTTACTTCATTTCAACTAGACAATAAATAATTCAGTTTTGAATTAAAAATTACCTTATCGCCTTTATTTCTAAACCACTATGATGTCAAATTACCAAATACATTACAAAGTAGGTGTGAAACACAGAATTTAAAACACACTATCAACATAGATTTTTTCCTGGCTAAGTAAACATAACATCACGATTGATGACATCATTGACATGTCAAAAGAAGGATAAATAACCATTATGATGCTGTAACTAGAAGGCTAAACTTGTCAGTAGCATTTTGTTTTTAATCAGATTCACTTGTTCAGTGAATAAAGTCCAAAATGGTTGTTTGCACAAAATTATTGGTTATCGTTCAGGAGTTTAGAAAACATACGGCGCCTCGGAAAAGTGAGTTTTCTTTTTTTTTGGAAATTAGGTAAATAAATATTGTATAGTGGCAATTTTTTTACCCTGTATAATTTCCAAAAATTATAAATAATTAGTAAAAAAATATGTGCAGGGTATTTTCTTTTTCTATAATATGTTGTGTGTCTTAAAATTGTACCCTTGTTTTCATTGACCTCATAGGTCATTATGCTACATAATGACTAAATCTATCTACGACAATGTCTATACGTGATTCGGATCAATGGTTCATTAAATCGTCCGTCACGCCTTATGTTCCAGTGGCTCAGATCTTCGAACTAATAGAGCGTGACGAAAACATTTAACACTTTGATGTTATGACAACTTCACGCACATGGAAATATAACAACGTTATTACTTAAAAGGAAAATGGACCAAAAACTAAATGACCTACTAATAATAGCTTTGACTTCCAAAGCTAAATATAGGGTAGAGATCCAAAAGTAATCTTTGTGTGATAAGTTGATAACTCATGCAGCATGATGTCATCCACTTCAGTGATGGGCGTAACTAGTTATTTATGTAATCTAATTAATAATTGAATTACATAATAATTGAATTACAATGAAATTTAATTACATATTATTCAATTACATTGTAATTAGATTACTTTGGATGTGCTATGAAATTAATTACAATGTATTTAATTACGAAATAATTTGATTACAATGTAACTTAATTACATAGTATTTAATTATATTATAATTATAATTCCTTTGAATATGAAATGTCGCCTGCTTGCATCTCACAGTTGTGATATAGATACTGCAAGTGCGGCCCCTTCAGTTACTTCTAATCTTTTGTATTGTAAGCACGTAACATTTTCTTAAGATTACCTACAAGTCGTATGTATTTTGGTGATTAGTGTAAAAACTTTTGTGTTAGATACGTGCAATGAATGGATGAATGAATGTGATTATAACTAACTAGCTTCTGCCCGCGGCTTCGCCCGCGTGGATGTCGGAAATTATCCCACGGGAACGTGCTAACAGAATAAAATGTATGTGCTTCCCCAGGATGCCATCTATCTCTATGCCAAATCAGAAGTTCAGTGGTTTAGGCGTGAAAATATAACATACAGTTTCAAGTTCAAATCCTGAATTACCCCTTTTTGTCCCGTCAGTGGTAAATTTTCGACAACTTTACATAGGTACTTATTATTAATTATTTTCTGTCAAAAGTATCAATACTGAGTTTCGAGTTACTCGGACCGCGCATTCAATTTCTTCCACACAAACTTTACACCCCTATATCCCCCTTTGAGGGGTAGTTTTGAAAAACTTATAATGATAAACTTTATTACTTACTTAGGCGAGTATTCTTTTATTAACCTAATGAAGAAGATTTTTCATATAAACTGTGTTTAACCGCTTTTCACCCCCACAGGGGTGGAATTTAAAAAAAATCGTTTGGGATGTCATAACTTGACTTAAAGATTATTTATACTAATTTTCGAGTTAATCAAGCCATACAGTAAAATCCTCCCCTGAAAAATTGACTACCGCATTTCAGCCCGTCAGGAGTAGATTTTCAAAAAACCCTGATACACATTATTCTTTACTTTCAATATTAGGTATAAATACTGAGTTTCGAGTAAATCGGACTGCGCGCTAAAATTCTTCCATACAAACTTAGAAACCCCCCAATCCCTTATTAGGGGTAGTTTAGAAGAAAAAAAAACTGACAATATTCATAATTTATCATCTATCAGTCAGTCAGTCAGTCAGGACTTTGAAGTTTATATATATAGATAAAAGATTTAAAACTAAACAATGATTGGCAGATGATTACATTTTTTTTTATATAGTTAGGTATGTGTTTTTTTTCGTATTTGTCAAAACTGTATTAAATAGGGCATTTTTGTAAGAGGTGTCCCAATACTTATATAAATGTGTAATTACATTTTATCAGATTACTTATGTAATCTATTATAATGTAATTAGATTAACTTGCAATTCAATTACTTTGTATTTAATTACAGTATGTACTCATTGCAATTAGTTACTTAAGTAATCTGTTACAAAGTATTTCAATTACTAATTACAATGTAACTGTAATTTGTAATTATTAATCTAAATACTTTTTGCCCATCACTGATCCACTTACATAATAGGTAAAGTGATAAAAGGCTTCTTTGTATCTATTTGTGAAAGTAAAGCGATAAAACTTATCGAGAATCCCATTACGATACAAAACACTCGATTTCCGTTCAGAATTTTCCAACATTTCCGACCCCAACGCAAAGTTAGTGTTAACTCCAACATAATTGTATCAACGTCACAAGGTTAGCTCGTTAAACATGTATATGACGTCATTCAAAATGGCGAATAATGCATTCTTTGGCAATGGAGCCAACAATTGTCAGCCTAGTTAATAGATAGGTATGATATTTGCACTGGTAATGTCAATCTCGCCAAGGCCGAAGAAACGTGGGTGGAGGTTACATATTACAAGAAATAATATTGGTATCTACAAGCAATAATAAAGATGGTAGCTAAGTGTTTTTTCTTTGTTATGTTTTAAAGAATTAGAAGTATTCTCTAGGACTGATAATTTTTAATTCCAAGGGCCTCCGAAAAGCAAATGAATTTGAAAAACTATTCGTGGCCTCATTAGCGACCTATTGATCAATTCCTTGAATAATAAAACGAATAGTTAAAATAGGTTTTCAGATGGCTGTTTCAACAACCGGAAATACGACAATGCTTCAATGTTTAGTTGACTTTAGGACTGCGTAAGAACCTTTTTTTCTGGTCCTGTATCCTTGACATCCCACAAATACAGTAGCATGGACTGAATATGTAAAATATGAGCCTATTGTAAAAGTGCAGATACGAATGGTAGATACAGACAGACTGTAGGTTATCATGATGATGACCCAAAAACAGTAATATGTATTTGCTTGAAACCCCAAGTAACTGGACAAAACGACAGCTTCCCATAAACAAAACATTCTATATCCTTGGAAGACATGATTCCGTTCACAATGTTCTGTTTTATACTTACTACAACTCAACCCTTTCAGAGAAGAAAATTTCTCGAAACCAACAAAAAGACTGACAATCTAATTACTTAAGTACCTACTAATTGCCAGGAGACAGGCCGTAATGCCTTACAAACAAGGGATAATCATTAGGAATGCAGTTACGATAGCCATACGAACAGAAAAGGCAATCAAATTGCTATGATGGACACATAATGTTCCACCGATGGACTATGAGGCGCCGATCCATACAAATTTTCGATAAGGACGTCGTCGGTCGTAAGCACATTTCTTTCCTTTCTGTTTTGGTTGTGTTTTATGCTAGCGTGCTTTCTTGTTGTTAATATAAACGATACGCCCGGTACTTGTTGGAAATTTTATTATATTGCTTTTGGACAAATAATCATTACATGCACATGACACAGTAGTAGTATCGAGTTGGTGGTGGATTTCATTAAGTTTCCCTACTCATTTGCCTAGCCTTTTCACAACTATGTTGGGGTCGGCATCCAAACTATCTGGATACAGCTGAACAACAGTATTTTGTTTGGTTTGGAGCGACTGCCTATCTGACCTCCACACTCCAGATACTGGTTTATACAATAACTAGCTTCTGCCCGCGGCTTCGCCCGCGTGGATGTCGGAAATTATCCCACGGGAACGTGCTAACAGGATAAAATGTATATGCTTCCCCAGGATGCCATCTATCTCTATGTCAAATCAGCAGTTCAGTGGTTTAGACGTGAAAATGTTACATACAGTTTCAAGTTCAAATCCTTCCCTTAAAAACTGAATTACCCCTTTTTGTCCCGTCAGTTATAAATTTTCGACAACTTTACATACTTATTATTAATTATTTTCTGTCAAAAGTCAATCAATCAATACTGAGTTTCGAGCTACTCCGACCGCGCATTCAATTTCTTCCACACAAACTTAACACCCCTATATCCCCCTTTGAGGGGTAGTTTTGAAAAACTTATAATGATAAACTTTATCAGGTAAGTACTTACTTAGGCAAGTATTCTTGCCAAGTTACAAGTTTATTAACCTAATGAAGAAGATTTTTCATATAAACTGTATCCCCGCTTTTCACCCCTACAGAGGTGGAATTTTAAAAAATCGTTTGGGATGTATTCATAACTTGACTCAAAGATTATTTATACCAATTTTCGAGTTAATCAAGCCATGCAGTAAATTCCTCCCCACCCTCCAACCCCATTCCAGCCCGACAGGGGTAGTTTTTAAAAAAACCCTGATGCACATTATTCTTTACTTTCAATATTAGGTATAAATACTGAGTTTGGAGTAAATCGGACTGAGTGCTAAAATTCTTCCATACAAACTTTGAACCCCCCCCCCCCCCATCCCTTATTATACTTACTTAGGCAAGTATTCTTGCCAAGTTTCAAGTTTATTAACTAAATGAATAAGATTTTTCATATAAACTGTATCCCCCGCTTTTCACCCCCACAGGGGTGGCATTTTGGAAAATCGTTTGGCATTATTCATAACTTAATTCAAAGAATATTTATACCAATTTTCGAGTTAATCAAACCACGCATTATAATCCACCCCTGAAAAATAGACTACCCCATTTCAGCCCGTCAGGGGCAGATTCTCAAAAAACCCTGATACACATTATTCTTGACTTTCAATATTAGGTATAAATACTGAGTTTCAAGTAAATCGGACTGCGCGCTAAAATTCTTCCATACAAACTTTGAAACCCCCCAATCCCTTATTAGGGAGTAGTTTAGAAGAAACAAAAACAGACAATCTTCATAATTTATTTAGATAAGTATTCGTGCTAAGTTTCAAGTTTATTAACTCAAGGAATAAGATTTTTCATACAAACGAATTTCCCCCTTTTCACCCTCTTAGGGGTGGAATTTCGAAAAATCCTTTCTTAGTGGATGCCTACTCTTCACGAAGAACACACCCTCCAAATTTCATGTCTCTAGGACCAGCGGTTTAGGCTGTGCGTTGATCTATCAGTCAGTCAGTCAGTCAGTCAATCAGTCAGTCAGTCAGTCAGTCAGTCAGGACTTTGAATTTTATATATATAGATACCCCTTGGTAAGACTGGTTGACAGACCTTCGGGCGACCCGTAACGACTGTCAAAGACATCTACAAATTACAGCCGGGAACCAACGGCTTAATGTGCTTTCCGAGGCATGGAGGGATCTTGGTATACAGGCTGTTAGTGTAAACACCGTTGTCACTAAAACCATAGGTAGTTGACTTAATTATAAAAATGTTTATCTGAATTTAAAAATAAATAAACGTTATTTTATTTCAAAAATGTAAGAAAGTTTCTGTCCGACACCGTCCGTAAATTCATGCGCTTGCCGGCTTGCGGGCACTTGCGGCACGCCCTGCATAGATAAGGGAAGTACTGACGACGCGCTGTTTCCCGCGCTCCGTCTACTTTGCCCTTGCGTGCACTTGTATAGGGTGAAATAATTTTGAAGAAAAATTGAGACTTTACTTAAAAAAAAAAAAAAGATATTTTTTTTCATTGAATTTACGTTCTATTAGTGAAACCAAACCACTGGTTTCAAGGATAACGGTGTTTACACTAACAGCCTGTATAATAAAATAAATAAAAAAATAAAATTATTATGTTACGTATCTCGACGTGTTTTTGCTATCTATTGTTTAATTTTAACCCAACATGTGTGCACACATAAAGTCGTAAGATTCCATTTCGCAAAACTGTGGGACAAATTGCTGCCATTGTCTTCATTTCGCGTTCCCAAGTTTTGTTGATCATTTTATAATTTTCTCTTTGTTGCTCATATAACTCTGCGCTTGCTTTTGTATTTTAATTAAAGCGACGATTTACGCGCAACTTTTCATTACTTAAAGTAGGTATAACATGATTGTCTTTCTTGAAGACCCGGATCTAATATGACCTCATCTTTGTTTTGTCACAAAACAATGGATTAACTGATCTTTTTAACTCCATCAATTTTGTACCCGATACTTTTATGTGTAGAACCAAGGTGATATCACTCGATAAATAGAACTTGATAATACAGCGCTGCAAGCGGCTTATGATTAATGTTGTATTAATAGATGGAGTTGGTAATCGGTCGCTTGAAGCGGTTGGAAGGTATTTTCGTGTTCAAAGGTACAGAGCAGTGTATCAGCTGGTCGTGGAAGCGACGCACGTCGGTCGTCGCTTAGTCCGCGAGTTGTCGTGTTTACATTTCCGATTCGCGTCCGTACACCAAGTTTCAAAACAGTGCCAATTTCCTTGTAAACATGAAATTTGATTCGATTTTTATATAACCGTTTACATCGTAATTAATTTGTAATTTTTATTGCGTTTGCATTTCGTCTCGTTTAGTGAAACTGGATGCGCATGAGTGGTTATTTGACTTTCGCTTCTGGCAGTGTGTTATGGTTGCAACGGTGTCCTAATTTAGCATAAATTGCATTTACGTTTGTAATGAAAAATATAGTTTTACTGAAAACGTTTCATAATATAAACTGCGTTCTTAAATCGACCTTGGCCAGTAATGTCTGAAGTGTTTATAAATTGCCAGCTGAGAACACAATTCAGAAATTGTTTCCTTGTGATTTTAATTTTTAGTTATTGGTTCGATCGTATTATATTCATAGTTCACATTGTGGGCGAACTATTTGATTACACGGTTGGTGTTCAATATTTGTGCAACGCAATAAATCCGTTACGCAATCGTATTCGAGAATTTGTTTTAACTCTTTAATTGTTTAACTAATCCTTTTAAGCACCATTATAGTTATGTCATCTTCATGATTTCGAATTGCTTGTTTTCTGTCTTTAACGTCTTCACCTTTATCGTCATAATACTTTTTGTAATGATTCTTCGTAAGACGCCAATTGTACCTCTATTATTATTCAAAGTAAGATCAGCAACGACCAAAAGTTTTTGCTTATTCATGCTGCTTTTCAAACAACTTGGTAGTTACATCTTTTTGAAGCCTAATTTAAATCTGAATAGACTTCTTTTTGCAATACTTACTCCCTACTCCCTACCTACCTACTCCATAAGATTGTCCAGTCAAGTTTTTACAAAGACATGAAAAGTTATAGTTAGTTATAGTTTATTTCTTACTAAAATGTTTACGTATTACCACTACCTTTATACCTTTGGAATTAGATAATCACTTTCACCGTTTTTTACTTAATGTTGACACAAAACTAGTTTTCCAAACACATTAAGAACTTGCTTTACGCCTTCGAATTTAGGACAAACTTTTCATTTATTGTGCTCTCCTCTGATATCGAATCTATCAACAATTACGTCTTTATTAGTACCACTTTGTAGATGGTAACAATTTCTAATAATGGTTTTATTGTAATTGTAAATTGATGAAAAGGGAAAACTTATAACAATTGTAGAAAGTTTATTGATGGAACTGTTATTGCTTATATTATGGAATTATCTTTAGATTTCAAATATACATACATAAGCTCACGCTTTCTTCTCATGGGGGTAGGCAGAAGCTACAGAACGCCTCTTACTACGATCCTTATGTAAGGATCGTAGATAAAAAGGAGTATGTACTTCTTTTGCTTCGTTTTGTACATCTGGTCACACACGCACACTGGTTACGAGTACTATGCACCTGACCCTTCTGAAGAACATTAAGATTTCAAACGGTTATTATGGGTAATTTTATATTAGGCTGTTTTTACGAATATACTTTTAAAACTTACTGCGAGTGCATTGAGCAACTTATCAAGCCGAAACCGTCTATATACTTTTTATATAGACGGTTTCGGCTTGATAAGTTGCTTAAGTTGATCTTTATACTGAAAAAAGACAATTGATCTGTACGAAATCGAGTAAAACTCTAAAATTGCCACTCCGTAGTATGCAATTATTGCATAGCAAGCAGGCAGACCGTTTGCTGTAGTTTCTTGTTCTCTTTTTTCTGATGTATGTCAGCACAAACACATCATAATTCAATTTAAGTGCCTCAATTACATTTAACACGTCATTCAACCAAATTACATCAATAACAGCTTCATCAGCCTGACCCATAATTGTGACAAATTTTTCTAAAGTCATTGTGTAATGGTCAAAGATTGTGTAACCAGTTTCTCTTTGTAAAACGACTATATATCTATGCCACTGTAAGTGCATTTGTAGACAAGATATTGTCTAATGTTCCGATTTTGTTAAGCAGTATTGCAAGTTCAGATTGTCCGTAATAATGGCCCAGAATTGATAACATTGTTTGTTGGCTTACCGTGGCTAAAGTCCCAAGTATCTATCTATAAGATATGTTCTACGAAGTTTTAAGATAGATTCCGTCATTCAAGACTGTATCCTGTTCATATCACCGAAATCAGAATAACTGTACTGTTGATTTGAAAAATAACCTCTGTAGAATCCATTGCAGTTCACACAATTTGATCTTTAAAACATTTGTTCTTGCCAGCCAGCGGAGGCGTTATTCAAACATAATATATTGTAAACCTCTTCGCATTGGCTGCGTCTCGTTTTGGTATACTGACATTTGCATAAGCAAGCAAAAAGTGCTCACCTCGCATGCAATTATTTTTCATAAGCAAACATTTTGTACAAAGAGTTATGTGCAGAAAGGTCGTATGTCGCAAATATATATTTTTCGCAAACGTTTTGTACAAATGGCCGAGATTTCTCTATACTTCGTGAAAGTTATTTTTTTTACTTCAAGTTCTTGCGGTCGGACATTATCTTTTTCGTTTTTCAGGGTAATTTATGCAGCCGCGTAGTTTAAAGTAAATTATATGCCAGAAAACCAGAAAACGCGTAAAAAATATGAAGGAAAAGGTTGCAAGGTACTCAATTATGGTTTTACGATCAAGTTTTATATATTGAGAGGCAGCCTTTATTTATTTTGCAGTAGTATTTCCGCGAAGTTAAAGTCAAGTCAGTATACAAATTTTTTTCGTCAGAAATCAGTTTTTGTGTGAGCAAAACATCATCTCTCATCTTTAATATTTTTTTAATAATCATGTGGGTACACATACTTATGTAATATTCCAACCGTGTTATCCTTGAACGGACTGACTTTTTAAAAGAATCGAGGGTCAATACTCCTGCGTTAGACATCAGTCATCTTATGAGATCAGAGCCACTCCTTACATGTCGAGGTACCTTTTATGGTGACCCTACTAAGTAGATACCTATTCATTTACAAGCGACATTGATCTGATTCCTTTAGGTCAGTATTGATCACCTTGTGACAATTGGCTGTAATTATATTCTAATCTATACTCATTAGATATGATAAATTTATACTTTTTGTGGTCCATAATTTTATTATGCAGTTCGTTTGTGATGTAACTGGCCACTTAAAAACTGGATCGAATAAGTAATTTAAAACGAGAACATTTTAATTATAGACAACACCCATTACTCATGTTTTTCTATTGTTATTACCTACTAGTCGTAGATTATATTTTTAAGCTGAAGTCTGCACACACTCAAGGTTCAATGTCTCACTCAAATTATAATTTTATGATGACTCCGGTTTTGTGCACTTATTTCTCGACACGCGTCGCAAATTCCCAAATAATATTATGCGTTCGAAAAATGAATCCGTTATTTTTATGACCAGCTCCTCATTTATTTATGTTCGGGTCCTACTTTTTTTCTAAGTCATCCAATTTAGTCTATGGTTTTATTACTTTTTTTTGCGTATCTAAAGTGATTTATTGACTTTAATTTAATTAAAAGCTTGTACAGTTAGTTTCTAAGTTAATCTCCATATGTTGTAGTTGAGAATTGATCACAGGAATCCGTGTGTCGTGTTAAGGAAAGTGGCTCTGCGACTCGTTCTATCATACATGTCTGTAACATACGACAGTTTCACTTCCACACACTGGTGGACTGCTAATCACCGTGACATACCAGATGTACTTACTCAGACGGGTTTGAATTAACTTCCTGGGGCAGCAGTCTCGACATTCATAGCGATCGCTTTACGACCGAATTCGCTCGCAAAGTTCCGGATTGACAGGTGTAATGTATGGAGGGACAGGACTTTGCGACCGAATTCGGTCGTAAAGCGATCGCTATGAATGTCGAGACTGCTGCCCCTGTCTATATTTTTGAAATTCATTTTACCGAGGAGCTTAAATTTTCTTACAATACGTTCGTAATTTTTTGTTGTTGAACCGTCTTAAATATTTTTTATTTTTTTGTGTGTTTTACTGCTATGTCTAGTGAAACATCATTAGATTTCTGATTATGGTTTTCATTAACACCAACTTTAATTAATAGAACACCCAAGGCTAAGGCATTAAATTCAGACTCCATTACAACCATTTCATTTTCGAATAATAAGTACTTACCTACTTACGCTAATGCGAAAACGTAAACACCCAAGTTCTAATTTATTAACAAATAAAATGGCTGGTTTTAATTACTACAAAACATTAACCGACATTCTATTGTTGCTTAAAGATTAGGTATCCGTTAATTACATTTGTCAGGCTAACGGTACGGACGGACATTCTAGTTCGTCTCGACTTCTCGAGTACCGCTAGCATTGAATTCTCTGATGTATTGCCGGCCTGCTACAATTGTTCGTGGTGATTGATTCGCGCTTGTAGCTTGACGTTTGAACATGTTCCATTTATAAATTATATGTTGTTTTGTTTTCGATGTAAACAAGAACAAATAAATGGTGTCAGTTTGAACGACATCTTTGTGCTAAGCAGTGCATTGATTTTGAATTAAGAATTTGATACGAATACGCGAATTGGTGAATATTTTTAATTACAAGAAAATAAAACAATGGAAAGTAGGTTAGCTGTCAAAGTAGTTTTAATTACCTATGATAATATTATTGAGGCATATTTTTTATTTAAAATTGTTTCCGTTTTAGCCAGCCATTTGTAATAGCAGTTTGAATTAAGACCTCGTTTTTATTGCAACACGAGAAACAAAGAAACCGCAGAAATCGCACAATATTGTTAACTTTGAAGCGAAAGTAGTAACTTTTTATGATGTAACCGTAACTCTAAACTGAAACTTATGCGCATTCACTAAATCAGATACAGATGTTGAATAACTACCATTATTTCAATTAAGGCCTCCTCGTATTGATAATCATCAAAATAATTCGTGAACGTCACGAATTATTTTGATGATTATCAATTCGCATCATTGTTTTAAAACTATATCTGATGAAGCTCTATGCTTTTTGTATTGGGGTGAAAGAACTAGTTGTTGGCACTGATTTATATTTTGGTTCAGCTTAGTTCAATAGTTGGCGCTGCCAAATTCTAGAGTCTAAATTTAGCTCGCTTGCCCAATTTTAGATTTAATCAAATCTAGGACTTTACTTAAAATCAAAGGTCTCGGTGTTTGCCATAAGTAGGTAACCTTACAAAGATCAAGTGAAAAACAACATCATAACCTGAGGATAACCTCTTATGCTCTTCGTCTGTTGAATCTAACTTCCTTGAAATTTATTACAACACACAATCAACAAGTCTTGAAAAAAAACATAACTTCGCCAGTGCCGACAATCAGTTCACCAACCCTAGCGCATTGTTGCCAGTGTACAAAAATTAGTGACTTAACATTTTTATCTAACAGCTTCTCATTACGTACAGTGTGAAAGTGATGTATTGACGGAACAGTGTTCATTATATCACAGTGATACTCTTGCCAAAATGAACGTATCTGCGACATCTACAGCTACCGCTAACAATGAGGAAGTCGGTGAGTTATTGCCTAATCATAGTAATCATAGACAATATATATTTTTATTTTAGTAGCATAGTGAATAGTTAGCTTTATTATTTTTATTGACAGTTGTGCATATTTTAATTTTATTAAAGCTTTCCCTCGGATATTGAGGGAATGGGAATCGATTCGATTTTATCGTAACTGTAGGTAAGGGGTTTGGTATCGCGCCTATATGATTGGCGCGCGGAGGCACTACGCCGGGGGGAAACTCCGCATCCGCGGCAAACCGCGGCGGAGCGGACGAACCTCCGGTGCGATCTCATGGCGGCATGGAAGGAGCGACTATCGCAACCCAGCGCAGGGCACGCCACGATAGCGGCGGTAAGACCCCTCTTTGAGGAGTGGCTAGAGAGACGTCACGGCGCTCTCACCTACCGCCTGACGCAGGTCCTCTCCGGACACGGATGTTTCGGGAGGTTCCTGCACATCATCAGGCGGGAGGAGACGCCCGGGTGTCACCACTGTCAGGATCGCCCAGAGGACACGGTGGAGCATACGGTGGAGGTCTGCCCTGCTTGGGCAGAGCACCGCCGTGTCCTCGTAGAGGCGATTGGCAGCGGCGGCGACCTCTCGCGCCCGGCCCTGGTTCAAGCCATGGTCCGGGGTGAGAGGGAGTGGGAGGCAGTCACCTCCTTCTGCGAAGCAGTCATGCTAGCGAAGGAGGTGGCGGGGTGGGCGAGGGAACGCGCCTTGCGCACCTCACGCCTCAGCCGCCGCGGGAGACGCTCCGGGCGTCGGGAGCCGCGTGACGACTCCCGGCCACCGTAGGCGCGGGCCTGCGGGCGGAGAGTAATGGGTAGCTCTCCGTCCGATCAGGACTAGGCCCGTGCCGGACGGCGTGTTCGTGTTCCACGCGCGCCTCAAAGAGATGTCAGCAAGTGACGGGGCCCCACAGGGCCGAAGCCTGCCAGGGTAGCGGGACCATCCGAAAGGGTTTACCGCTGCCCTGGAACATAAGGGCTAAGGAAGGAACACGGGTGGGTTTTAGTCAGTAAAAGTCTGACACTCCCTTCTGCTCCACCCAGAGCGGAAGGAGTCATTTGATGATTTCCCATCCTCAAAAAAAAAAAAAAAAAAAAGGGGTTTGGTATTGGGGTTGCATGAACGTTTTAAATTACTTTGCGAGACAAATTACAAGAAATTGTCGCCTTATGCTCATGACTTCATAAGTAAATTAACGTTTTACAGCACGATAAACTTAGTCATAAATATAAGAAATTGATTTCAAGCAGCAAATAAATTCGATATTGTATCATGTCCTATTTGATTTCCCATATTATTTTTAAAATTTCTCGTCACACCTAATTATAACACAAAAAAATAGAATTTTGAATCATGCAAAATGCAATTAGTGTATTTCTTATAAAGTTATTATACGGTACACTTTAATTTGGTAAACATATGTCGAGACTGCACTGCACGCAATAATTCAAAAAACTCAAAAACATCTTGAATAAAATTCATACTTGTTCAACATTTACAGAACAAGTTTGCGTATTGACTTCGATGTAAAAGACAGAAATAATTAACATTAAAATTCCTCATGTAGGTATTTACTTATTCAAATACCTTTAAGTACACGGATATGATGTACTTGACCTGATAGGACTTGCTCGCCTACACCCTACCTACGCTTGTCAACAACACCACATCTTCGCAGTTCGTCCGCCATTTTCTCTCTAGTACTAAAAAACCACAGAGTAGATATACCACAGAGACCAAACCCGATTAGGGCACAGGAACCCTTAAGTTTGAGAAGGGTTATACACAAGGTATAAAAGTGAAACATCGATTAGTTCCGTCTGTAATAGGGTTCAATAAAACAAGAAGCAAATGGTTAAAAAGCCGAAGCAAATACCGGTATTTAACAAAAGACGAAAAAAATATCGACAAAGCCTTTTTCTTATATAGAAGATGATGACAATTAAGATTGTGTGAAGCTTTGTCTCTGGTTGCTATCCAATCCTGTCCTAATACTTCGCATCTTCCGTAATATAACCTTTGTGGTCTTACGCCTACTCAAGAGGATAATTTGCGGCACCGTGGTTGGCTATAGGAATATGAAAGTTGACTAAATTATGAATCAGGAGCGTAGGTGGTTCTTAACAAAGGGTTTGTTAGCAGATGTTTAGGAAAATCTCTTCTAATACATAATTATATGAGACGGAATATGATAAGTCATCTATTCAGAATGTCTTACTTAATTATGAAAGTAATTTGTTTTCTAATGTAACAATGTCAGCCATTGCGCAACGTCTCACCGTACCAGATAAAATACTGCGCGTGAGACACTACCTAGACTTACTAGACAGTGAACTAAATACAGCAACACCGAAATAGAGTTCTCAGATTAGTTCACAAAAGAGGTAGCATGACTAAGGACTGCATGATCATCTTTCCAACTTTCCTTCAATAACTATAAACAAAAGAGGATAACATCTAAAATTAGCAGTGCAGTCAAATTCGTGAGTAGGTCACTCCAACGGCGACGGTAAAAAATTTTACGTTCGTTTTCTCCACAACGTTTTTCCATGTTGCAACTGCACCCATTGCGCAACTCCTGGCAAAAACTGGCTCTCGTTATGCCAGTATAACTGGCAAGGACAACGCATATTGGCAGCGAGAGCACGGCACAATTGACGATAAATTTTAATGTGAGCATAATGCATTCGACATTGGTGAAATGTGATTGAGGAAATCGGCCGTAATTGAAACTGGTAGCAGCAATAAAAGTATAAATTTCGATTTTTTATTGCCGTACTCTAAGGCCATCAAACAATACTTACAATAATTAATTCTTATATAACGAAATAGCAACACAGTGTATTACCAATAGCATTTTCCATTTTATTCATTCTTCTAACGTGACTCAGTGATATTATACAATTATTAATGATTTGATTCACGCAATAAGTTCCGGCATGATTATTTTAGGTTACGATGGCTTTAATATGCGGCGAACGTCCACAAATTAGTATGTAAAAGCGTTGCGTGATTGAATGATGCCAAACATATGGAGTGAGATGGTTTAATTAGCTATTTTCTACTTTAGGAAGTGTAATGCGTAAATCATAAGAGATTTTACAGCGTGCTTCTTTTAGAACAGCGGCTTGTAATTTACTTTCTTTAAAGTGCATTAGCTGTTATTAGAGCATCATAATATTGTCTTATTATCTTCTTCTTTCGTCTTGTTATTAGATACTTACGTTTTGTTTTCGGTTTAAGATTGAGATTAGAAATCCCGATTGGCAATAGAACTCTTTCTATTTTTATCGCCAAGGCAACTTAGCTGTATAAGATATATCTTGTGATTTGGCGGCATTTTCTGCGTATCCTCTTGAATTCTGATAACGTCTATATCCACAGTCCACTTGTCAGACATAGTAATTAAAGTATGATCCTCCAAGATCATCCAATCTCCGGAAACTTTTAACTGCCTTTAAGATAGCTTGTTTTGGTCATAAATCTTTTTCCAGTTATACGCTGGCAGTTTTTAATTAACTTAACCGTCTCGTAACGAATAAGGAAATTAGTCTGGCGTAGCTTGGTTCTAGATTTTTAAGTATAGCTTTTTTATAACCATTTTTGACTACTTATGTGCTTGATTCAAATCTGGCCCCATAAAGATCATCAATGAAAGTAAAATTCGAGGCTAGAGTTTTTTTATTTATATAAAACACTGCTTCGTTATTTCATTATCTTGTCTTGTTTATTTTCTTATCGTATCGCACAAGGCCGTATCGTTTTAGCTTCTGAGTTTCTATTACGACTTCATTTGTTTCATTGCGGTCAAGACCTCGGCTCCTTGGCTTGATAACCTATGATATCGAATTCAGCATGGTTGTTAATCCATCTAGTGGTCGTTTCTCTCAGTGATAGCGGACAGTTTTGTGAGTGATGTTTTTACGTGAAGTTTGTGTGGTCAGTGGTGTTAAATCATGATCCAATTTTGTATCAAGTGTTGATTTAGTTTGACTCTGAATCAAAATAGTTTCTTCGTTGATTGTAGCTTCAAAATTATAATTCTTGAATTGATCTCTCTGTTTTCTAACTTTCCTGCAATTAGAAATCTAATAAAACTACCATAAATTGAATCTGTTAAACACTGCGGATGGATATCATAAAGTTTTCCCAGGAGCTCACCTTGCAACAAGTTTGCGTATGTATCTGTATAGGTACATACTTTTCTATTCATATTGAATACAGTATCTCTAAGATCTGTTAAGAAACTCAATATATCCACCGGGGTCACCTTGCATTCGGTACGCTGTACTTATATTGTGCAACGTTGTTTCTGCAGTTGAACAAATAGTAATATCTTAGTCTCAAGGCACTTTTTCCTGTGACCCATTTACAACTATAACTTTGTTTTCGTCTACCGTTAGTTTTCCGTCAATCAGGCCTTATTTGCAAGTGTGTAGCGTTCAGACATTGCAACCGACACCTTATTGTGTTCTACAATAGGTGCATTTTGGATTAGTATTCATATATGGTTATGACAAAATGACAAAGTTGGATTTGCATTTGGTGAAATAGTTGATTGTTCGCGTTTGCAAGTTAGTCATCGTTAATGCTTTGCAATAGAGACGTGGCTTGGGTTCTGCCAGGCTGTTCGCAATGTTTGCTTGAGCGTCGCGGAGCACAGTCGTGCAACTTCGACCTTGCCGTCGAATCCTGCGCATGATCGAGTTGACAGCTCCTTAATGGATTGCTACGTACAGTATCCAGGTATTGTGTGATGTGTTTTAAAATAGTCTCATCTTTTTAGTACATTTTGAACATGATCATTGCCTGTGAGTTTTAAGTGTATTTTTGTGTTTTACCTTAGATACAAATATTAAAGAGATTTAATCCGATTTGTGACGATTTATCAGGACCATTATCAGTATGGCAGTACTCGATAATATGATAACATTAAGCCGTAAAGATTGCCAGACTGATGTAATTTATGTTGATATCCTGAATTAACGCATTCTTGATTGTATAATTTTTAACGTCCGAGTGTTAATGGTGTCTTTAGCACATATTGATGAACGATTACGAATTCCATCCTCAGCAGGTTTATGAGGTGCGCGGGCGCATGGTAATCGCTTACTTTACAATTTGTTTGCTTTCACCGAGGGAGGATGTGAGATTGTCATGTTGCAACCAGTAATACCACATATGGCTTGAAGTATTCATTTAAGTAAGAAATGCTGAGAATTTCTTTTAATCCGGATTTACATGAACAGTATGGAGAAGTGTTTTAAGAACATAACGATTGTGAATCATACTAAGATATACTATACATACTTATACTAAACTTGTTGACAAACTTTTATACCTTGCTCAAATAGCTTTTAGCGAAAAGGTGTTAAATGATTCAGCAAGTGCAATAGTTTGTGAAAACACTACAGAAAGGCACTTGTACCGAAGCAACACGATTTAGCCTTGATTTTATAACGGGTGACGGCAAAAACAGTTTTTGCCAATTTCGACTGCGCGCACGCGTCAAAATTGATTTTATTGCGAAACAGTCACAGCTTTGCAGTTCACAAGACTGGTACTGCAACATATGGAGTTAAGAATATAGCGTCCCGTAGATATAAAGACAGTCATACTGAAATAGAATAATAACTATAACTATTAACGGCCAGTAACAAGTTTACAGCAACAGATTTGCCGCCATATTGGATAGGAATTCAAAAATAACGACCAAAATATGAAAATAGAATGCAAATACATATGACTCGAGTAACATTCTGTTAGTTCTCAAGCGGCCCGCACTCCATAGGAAGCGGTAATAGCTCGTTGAATTTGACTGACGACCGACTCACTTCCCAATAGGGATCCGAAAAAGTATCGACAATATTTTGCACTCGATAGTTTGCAAGGGATACTCGAGTAGTATCGATACTTTATTCAATAGGTACTCGAAGCATATAATGCCCAGTTAGCTTTTCTACAGTAGTAGACTAATGGGTTAGTGATTGATTTATTAAAAAAATCTATAAACAGGACCGTCGTCGATATTCGATTTCTATTGATTAATACTTTTCTTACTGTGTTGGCCCATGTCATTCTCCTGCCCTTATCCCAATTTATTTGGGGTCGGCGCAACATGTCTTTTTCTTCCATACTTCTCTATTAGTCGTCATCTCGGTAGTCACCCCCTTTCTAACCATATCATCATGTGCTGGCCCATGTAGTGTAGATATATCGATACTTTTGCAACGTCCCTACCCAAAAATTGCCTTCCGTTCTTCGCGGGACGCAAATTTGTTTGCTCCATATTTGAATTGAACCGGTCGTGATTTCGTCACATCCCTTCTATACGACAGTATTACTCGATTGCGTTGCGACTAACCAATAATCGAATGTTCAAATTGATTAATCGGTTACAAATCTGCTCCTATTGTATGAAAATTCACAATGTTCATGCAAATACGGTATTGTATTGATTTTCTATGTGGTTGCAACATGATTAAATAATGTGTCTGTAAACGTTTATTTCTGACTACTTAAGCTAAGTAGAAAATATTTCAAGTATTTAAGAAGAGATGTGTAGTTATCTGTACAAAATGGCGTACCTTCTGATTTTCACATCCGCTCGCTAAATATAAACACACCTACTCTGCTTATATTGAAAATATTGGTGTCACTAAAAATGACAAAACATCTACTCCATTAAATTCAACTGATTTGTCACGGGCACTACCTACATTTTTTCCAGTTTCCTAGCCCGATACAAATTCATTAACACTTACACGCAGCAAAAACCGATCTCCAGACATCTGCGAAATGTCCCAAGTCCGTTGACACCAAATCAGCAAAGATTATGTGCAAGACACAAGTTCAGGGACCCAGTGACATTTAGGGCGCTATTTTGGCTGCGCACACGCTGCCGGCTGCGCTTTGTCGTATCTATCCAGATTTATGGTCGGTGTACGACGAATGCAGTGATAAAACATGCCCTTTTCGTTTTACTGTGGTTTTACTCCTTCCTTGACAAGAGGAGGACATTTAAATGATGGCGGACTTGCAGATTGGTAAAACAAATGATGGTGGCTCACAAATATCTTACTTGTGTTGTGTGGTTTGAATCTGCAAAAAAATACAATATATCAAAAGCAATTCTCTAATTTAAATATAAACGAGGAGGAATGGGAGGATTCTCATATAGTATTATATGAGAATCCTCCCATTCCTCCTCGTATATCCTCTTTTGTCCCACAGCAGTCTCCTCCCTTTTACAATTCCCCCAGTTTGCGCCAATCTTGACCAAGTCTTTCTACGCTATCGTATATCTAAAGTAAAATGCCGTCAACATCAATCATATTTCTCATACTTGAAAATTGAAAGTTTATTTTCTATTATAGAAACCGATCTACCTCGTTATTGCTCATTATTTTATTGCAAATTACGCATTAAATTGCCAAGCTGATTAGATACGGAGGGTAATTTAAACTGGTAAATTACCTGTTTATATCTAAGCATTATTTTAATCTTTCTAATTCATAATTCGCCTACATTAATTCCTCAATTATCTATAACTTGTCCTGTTTCAAGTATAGCCGGTATTGCAGTTATATCTTTAAATAGGACTTATGCATCGCCAATTTCCGTTGCAAGATAGCTATCAGCTCTTATGAATGTGTTTCCCTTCCTCTAAAACTGGACTTCTTTGATGGTAGTTGTGTAATATTGTAATTTATAGTTCCTTAAGTATATAGTCATATTTCTGGTTTTGTGCTATGCAATAATCATTATTTATGTGTATACTTTTATTTCTGTTAAGTTGATTATTCAATTAGATCTGCTATCTTTGTTAATGTGTCGGATATTCTTTGAGCATTTTATTTATCTGAAGTCTTAATTAATGTGTCATTCTTAAATGATTGGTTTTCATTGAAGTCATCAATAAATTCATATAGCCTTCTTAAGTCATCTAAAATACTGTTACCGCTGTCTATCATTATTTCTAAATCTCCTCCATATAAGTTGTGCAATTTCCTAATTATACCGATTAAAGTTTTGCCTTTACCGAGATAAATACCAGTCGATCCCGTACGTGCATAATTCACTATAATTATGTGGAATTGCATCGCCATTTTGTGCACGCGTTCTTACAGAGAAAGGAATTGTTTTATTGGTTCCCTCGTGCCTATTAGTACTTGTTTTATTGTTGTAGGCAAGTATATAAAATATGTACAGCATTGTACAATACTTTTAAATGATTTGGTGTTATTACTTTTTCTTTTAGTTTTACTAGCATTACTTTATTTATTACTCGTGCGTCATTAAACGTCTATTGATTTGCCTTTAGGACTTGTGTTGTGTTATTTGTGTTAGATTATTTACATTTTCTTTAGGTACTCTGTTTAGCTTAGGTTCAATGATTGCTTTATAAACATCTTTTATTTCATCAAGTTTCATATCATTTTCAAACGAAAACTTCAAAATGAAATATTACATTTAGATTTGTTATTTATGCTTTTATATCTTTCAAAAGTTCAAAACATACCTATAGTTTTACCTCCCGATGTCAAAGAGTTCCATTTCCATCACCCCTACTCAGTATATTTTTAACCGTTTCAATATTTTCGTTCGCCTCAAATAGATTAGACTCGTTTCACTGTATCCAAGTTTACACAATGAAAATCAACTTATAAACTTGTTTACCTAATTCTTATACTGTTTCCTTTTGGCTATAAATAGATAGTGTTCTTGTAACTTTCTTTTTAGGTTAAGATTTGTAACGTTTATAACCAACGGTAACGGAAGGACGTTCATCAAGTTTTATTGATGTTTTAATTATCTGTAGTGGCAGCATTCGAATTTCAAACAGCCGGCAATATTTATGGTTATCTTTTAAGTTGATTCATCTCATATTCGAACTATCCCGATTGATTCTGCTGTAGACCGTAGTTCCAAATATGGAGCAGATTCAACCGCAGCAATATTCTCTCTATATCATCGTCCCCTAGCCCTATAGACTAGCCCCGCATTACATGGTTCTTAAACATAACTGGCGAAATGTGGGTAGGTAGACAAAAAGTACACCTCCCCGGACCCTTCGGGGGGTACAGGCGTGGTGTTATGTGTTATGAATATCACCGCAGATTCTATCATTGATGATAGGTAATGCTGCAAAAAATCCTGCAAATGCTTTCTTTCTGTCTAACCTAAACTCTTCAACCAAAACGAATGGCGAACCGGCGCCGTATCGTCTAGCTAGCCACTCCAAAATTCTACAAATGTAACAAAAGCTATAAAACACACAAAAGCACGTCACCTGGCATTCAGCTATTGCGGTGCACATTAACCCACTAACTGATATACCGACGCGGACGCGCAGCCCGACCCACTTGCGCGTGCGCATCCTATGGCCTATGCACGTAAACAACGTGTATTTTTAACGGTATAGCCAACTGAGACGTTTATTATTGTTATTAGAAAATTAGAGTATAATATACAACTATCTACGCGCTTTTTTGTTGGAGAAGAAAGGTGAATGGATGATCTGGATTAGTTTTATTCTGGATCATCTTCCAAATGTTTTTTTATACAGGAAATTCGTTTGATCTGACATTTTTATCGTCGTATCATCAAGTGTCTTCATTCGTACTCCAGGCCTGTATGTTGATTGACCGATTGGCCCCGATTTGCGCCTTTGCACGTTGAATGGCCCGTTTGCTCTCTTTAATCTCTTGAAGAAACATCTTGATTATATCATTGACTTCGAGATTATTTATAACGTCTCTCTTGACGGGAAGACATGCATAAAAATAAGCATAATCAGCCTAGAGCGTTTCCATTTCTGGAATACTGGCCTCCTCTCTGTGAGAGGAACTGGACCATAATCCAGTATCCACCACGCAGGCCCAGTGAGGGTTGGTGGATAAATAAAGAAAATACTTAGTAATAAAAAAATGTATATCGAAAGCTACCTATAGATTTCAAAAGCTCCATTTACCTATCAGCAGTGTCTATGGCACCTAAACATAATTATTAAACTCTTATGAATATCTAAATTAAAAAAAAAAAAAACTTTGCCACTTGTGTGACACGATCACGGACACGATCACACATCACTTACCACTATTAAGCCCAATTTACCTTAATCAACCTAAATTAACCCTTTCTTTCTTCAACAGCGGTATCAGCAAGATGGTCAGCTCTGCGCGCTGCAGCAACCAGACGAGGTGGTGCGCGGCGTCTACGCCGGGAATTGGCGGCGCTTCGGGCGACACTCGACGATGTATGCGAGCCTGGGGACTGCGCCCCGCAGCCGCATACCAGGGCTCAGCTGCACAGGAGGATCGAGGAATTGAAGGTAGGATATTAAAGACTAAAGTTTCAGAAACTCAGCTGTCGAAGTCCACAACCGGACGTAGACCTCTCCTAAGTAAACAAATAAACAATTGCTTTATTTCACTAACAGCCTTTTTACAATATCCTTATTACTAGAAACATAAAGGGCTTAATACTAAGGTCAATGTGTAAATAATAATAATAATAACTTTATTTCGGGTGGCATAGACCCATAGAAACCTTAACCTAGTACACATTACATAAACTTTTACAATTTGCCATGACTCGCCACACCTACACACGACATGACCCACTGATTCTGAAAGGGACAGTCAAAAAGTACTGCTAATAAAATACTCTGACTCCTAAATTAGTTGTAAGTTCCTGTAAGTTAGGAGTTCGAGATCCTCCATAGCAACAAAGCCATACAATATTATTTTGCAGTCATTTGGAACATTTGAACAAAAAATGGTGGATGGACGAAGGTTATACCACAGCACCCTGATCTCCGCAATTAGTCTGCCCCTGGGGCCGTATTCTCTATGACACAACGAACGAAACCGCGCGAAATGAACGCGACGTCGTTAGCGTGATTAGCTAAGGAAATTAGCAAGGATTGTGTAGAAATAATACTCGTAATACAGCAGGGAATAATTGCTTATTTATACGTATGTGATCCTTCCTTACATTATAATTTTGGACATACAGTTAGTAGCTAGGTTCACCTACATTACAAAATTTCGTCAGTACACCGTGCGCCGGTGCGCGCGCACATTGTATGATGTTCAATGACTCCCATAGAAGTAAGGAATCATTGAAAGTCACAGTGAATTAGGGCCCAGATGTGAGTCAATATTGTAATACAATAGGGTAGGTACTTACACAAAATTCTGTAAGAGTATATATAACTATAAAATCTAATAGCTGGATACAGCTTCGGCTAGATAGGAAAACAAACCAACAGGAGGACGATATGACTTTCTTGTGGAAGATCGAATCTTAAGTCTCCCAATTTATACAGCTCCCGAGTTATAGTCTTAGTTCATAGAGCTTCAAATAACCATGCACCAAGCATGCACCATTTATCTATTGAAATGAATTATTTTACTTATAATTTGATTATGTGAGTACTACGTCTAAGCGACTACGTCAACGATTATGGTTTTATGTTGAATCATTGATGTGGAAACGTTAATCCTAGTTACTAGTTAATATCTTCAAATACTTGTTTCTTGTAGTTACCTAATTAGTTAGTCACGAGGTGAACACATTAGTGTTATCTATTCCAGTTGTATAACTTGCTCATGACGATGTTCTACAAATTTTTACTTAGTACCAATTTTTATGACATTTGTTGTCTTATTAAATAGCAGCAACAGCAACTGTTCATTAACCTATATTGTCCCACAGCTGGGCAAAGGCCTCCCCCGTATTCTTCCACCTTTCTTTGTGCTGTGTGTTCTGTGCGCTTTTTCCGTCCAATCGGTTAGGAACGAGTCCAAATCGTCACGCCAGCGTTTCTTAGGCCTGCATCTGCACTGTGACGACGTCCGTGTTCATGAACCCCCTGTCTGACGACTTTGGCCCAGCTGTCTTTACTCTCTCTCTCTCTTTAAATAGAAATTAGCTCTTACAAAGACAGCCTAGCTAGATGAACCGACCACCATAAAAGACAGCAGGGAAAAACTGTATGCTTAAGGCGCAGAACCGGGTATTGTCCTGCAGTGGACTTATTTATTCATAAAGATTGTATTCCAAATTAGCTATCTTCATTTGTTTTAATATACTAACTTTAAAACCCTCTTTCCAGGAGCGTCTGTCCCGCCTGCTAGAATGCAAGGTGTCAATGCTAAAACTGACAGTGTCAGTGCGTCGCGCGCTCGGCGACATGGAGAATGATGACGGTGGCTTAGCTGCTGATCTGGCAACACTGCTAACAGCGTGGGATGACGCTCACCAGCGGTGAGTACTGCTGACCATAGACTACTTGGATAGTGAAAGTCACAAGAGAACATTACCATGGCAACAGAGGATTAAATTTGTTATAGAATGGGACATCGACCCGCAAACTGTTACCATGAATTCAATACATGATTAATTTCTATTTAAATTCATGTTCGGCACATTCTGGGCAGGTGTTCTCCTTACTAATTTAGCTCGCTGCCATATGATTTCAGAAGAAAAAGGACTATACTCTTGAATAGCGCGTGTTGATAAAAGAGTAAAAGAAGATTCTGCTGTCTATGTCACTGATCGATTACATAACCACTCAGTAGCCAGCATCGAATTAGTTTAAAAAAAAAAACACTTTAAAACGTCAAAATTAAATTACGTTTTTAGAACTAGATGAGATCGGTATTTCTTGACTCTGAAAAGCAAGACCAAAACAAACCCAGAGGTCACAGTCTCTTTTAAAGTCAGAAATAATCTTGGTCAGACAAATTCGGAAGGTTATTTATTGGCTGATTTTATCTTCCTAAAATGGCGCACATTTGTGATTCATGCCAATCCAAACCAAAGCAAACAGAAGTCGAGAGATAAAGATAAACAAAATCTAGCGACAACTGAAGCGTTAAACCGTAACTTAAGTATCGAATGAATCATTTCCCGTCGTATTGTTAGTCACTTAGTACAATGACATTACTTTAGCAATGTCTCGTTTGTGTTGGTCAAAGCTGAAACGGCAAGGCTACGGAATATTTTTTGCAATAACCTGAAAAGAATAGCATCTTTTTAAATATTTGTGCATTGTCTGCCAGACCGAATGGTCTTGAAGACCTACGTTTGTAGGTTCTAAATAAGATCGATACTTAAATGCTTTCACGACACAAAGTACACACGACAAAATAGTTGAATATGCAGGCGGGATGAGATAATTTTTGTTTCCTATGTACGCACGGCTACATATCAAGCCACCAGCCGCATAACCAGTATAAGCTGACTTCTGATTGTACGAAAAAACTATACAATTCGAGTTCTGTATAAAACTGGAAATGTATAGCTTGATGTGTCGCCGTGTGTACAATAACTTCATTCATCCCGTTAATGTCCGAAAAAAATATTCCACAAACATCTCTTTACAGGACTTCAAACGAGCTCCTATCTTTGGAAAAAGCGGTTTGCGCTTGGGCAGAATGGGAGAGTGCTCTTCGAGAGCTCCAGGGCGCTTTGAGAGGCGACCTGCTGACTTTAGAAGCCCTAAGAGACCGCGGTGCTGTAACTGGGGACCAGACCGAAGTTGCCAACCAGATCAAACAATTGGCTGCGTCACTTATAGATAAAAAGAAGGTATGGTTCAGAACTGTCTTACTTCTTTCTTTATTCATAGCAATATTTTATTTTGTTTTTATCACTGACCGTTGTGACAAGTGATTAGGTAATATTTACATCAACTGATAACATTTTAATTAGCACAAATAAAGTCCTTCGGTATTTATGAGATTATCTTTATGTTCTTTAGTGAATAATCTTTTCATCAATCATCATTAATCAAAGTATTTTCCACATTGTAATTTATAAGACGTCTGAGTCAAGAGGTTTAATTTCATTTGGGCTCCAATAATATTAAGCTTTGGTATTTTAGCACTCTTTTAGCTTTTACAACTCTGTACTCTAGCTAGACCGTATATGGCAGAGTTTTAGAAAAAGTTCGGCGTCGTCCCTGTCACACATACCTTTTTGACAGTCTCTTGCTTAAAACCTTAGTGGATCATAGGTTCCTAAAATTAACATGATGTTTGTTTCAGGGTGGTTCAACATGCGACTCGCTGTCCGACTCCGGCATATCGGACGGAGACAGCGACGGTGCCGGACGCCGCGCACGACGGCTAAGCGCCTTGCGTGAACTGGCCAGACGGCTGCAAGCTGCCTTGGCGCCTAACTCGCCTGCGCAGAGGGCTATTGCAAAGGTAAATATTTAAAAGTACTTTACTGTCAAGTACAATTACTAGCATTTAGTCGTCGATCTGGGCCTATTGATGAAGACTTCTAAGGTACAGATATAAACAGCATAAAATGGGGAGAAGACTCAATTCTGTTATTTTTAGAGACCAAACTTAGGGATGTGAGGTGAAAAGTCAATTTCGAAAGAAGATCAGACGAATGAAGTCAGTTTTGACATTTATTCACAGGGAACGGAACCGTGTCTTGTCGATTATAACTATAACACTTAAATTATTTTGTTACAGCGTATGGAACAAACAGAGAATGAAGTGCGCACGTTACAAGAATCGTGTCGCGCTTTAGTGGAGCTGAGCATTCCGGATCTGAAGATTGAGGAAGAGACGTAAGTTTGATTATAAAAAATTCGCAATCCAAACAGGGACGGTCCAAAACAAAATACTAACGACAAAATTTTATAAAATTGTATATAACTATTGGCCAAAGCGAAACTGGTAAAAAGTAATGCAATTAGTTGGGCAAATGTACTACTTTTATCCATCGCCAAAGAAATCACCCGACAAATTTATTTTACCTTATTTCAATCCGTATACAGAATTTTAAATGTATTTATTTTCCAGCAGGGACAAAAGTATCTCCGCCGTAGCTGGCAACAAAACGGGTGCAGGAGACCCTGACTATAGTCCCCGCGGGGGCTGGGTGTGGCGAGTTCTCCGCTCCTCGCTGCCCATTCAACTGTGCCTTGTTGCATTACTGCTAGCCGCCTGGCTGGTAGAACGCCCACGGTGCTGCGATGCCCTCAACTCACTAGCCCAAACACTCACTCCTCAACTGCGCTACGTACGAGGACCACCCCCAGTCTGAACACTCTACAGTAACGTGTTCAAATACACACGAGATGATTACTAGCTAGTATTAGCTAAACCTACGGGTTTCAGTATTCAGCACTCTTTTGTGCTACCCTTTGCCAATTGAAGTATGTATTCAAACGGCCCGGAACTATGACGTTTATTGACCGTAAATAAATTACGGATTATCGGACGGTAGAGCAAGGGTTGCGTGGAGCAATAATTTTTATTATTTTACTAACATTTTGATGACTAGACAAGATGATTAGGTATGAGTAGAGGCTTTGATTGACGTTGTTACTAACATAAAAACGTACGTACCAATGGAGAAAATAAAAATAAAAACGACGTACCGATGTAGGAGTAACCAATTTATGATTACGTTAATAACAAGATTTTATAGGAAAACTACTTAAGATGAGACCAAGCTATTGGAATGACTAACCTTTATAAGGCAGGATGAAGTTAATTATAGATCCATTCGCATTATTACACATCTTTAATTGCTCACAGCAAAAAAAAAAAGTTCAAACAGAAAAAAAAGTGTTCCAAAAAAATAATAATCATCTGTATCAGATGAAGTTCAAAATAGTTAGTGTATATTTTAGTATTAATGTACTAACATTGACAAACGTTTCTTAAGTTTGTACGTAGAGTAGAAGCATGCCTATTTTAGTACAATTATTTGATAGGTTACTTAAAATAGGTGAGAATGCGCTGTGTGACAGATATTCTACAGTATACCTTATGTTTTAGAAAAACAACTACATTTGCAGTGCCTTTTTCATGATGTTTGATGAAGAAACTGTAGCCATGAGTTTTCGTGCGTTATTCTGGTTTATATCTGAATGATATTATGATATACCTTGTGTATATTTCTATAATATCTTATAATCAAAGCATACTATGCCAAATAGTATTGCTACAGAGCAACAGCACTAAAGCTTTCAATGGCTACTGCAAAAATGAAACTTACTTTACGTCAGTACATGACGTCATGAAAAAGTCACCGAAAATGTATTTCGACAACGATTTATTTCTTCTCCCCTGGAATAGAACTATCAATTTTCATTTTATGAGTTACAGTTGTGGCCTTACCTGATGAAAATATTCTAAAGACTGATAAACTAGTGCTTCAATTTAATAAACATTTGATTCAATACATATCCATAATTCTTAGTACCTTTTTGTGTCATTTATGAAAATTAACAATATAATAAGCTAAATATATGTTTACCGTACACGCGGCTAATGTATATAGTCAGTCATTTATGCACTGTGTAATCAAACTGTCATCGTAATTAAACTAGTTAAATGCAGATGTCGCTAGTTGTGCCTGCACACTCATCAACTTTGCCGTTAGTACATACTAAACGGCTGTTAAATGTTACAACAAGTAAAAATTACATTTCTCATTTAAAATTCTAATAAAAATACCATGCAACGGTGCGGTATGGTAAAAAAATTATACAGCTTTTTTGCAGGCCATGGTAATAATTTTAATGACGATTATAAATTAAAACAAATGCAACCATTTCTTAATTTTCATTCTCAAAAAATATATTTCATTGATTTCCTCTTAAAACTTATCCAAATATAATAATTGAATACCATTGAATAAAATATTATGTGCCTGATTAAATAAAAAATATTATTCATTGTTATTGATTTTCTGTTTATTAATATTTAGTTTTAAATATGTGTAACTATTTATTGTATTGTCAATTATTTGTTGAATTATTTTTAATTAAGTATGTAATGTCAATTACGTTTTCCCCTTTTAGCCATAAATTTTCTAGGACATTTTAATATTAGAATTTAATTTTTAATGTACTTTTATATTTATGTGCGTATACATACTTCTTTCTATTTGTACATTACATTTCTTTCGGAATCTAGGAAGACTGTCTCCAGTCAAAATCATAGACAAAGAGGTCTAAATCAAACATCAAAAAATTGCGTTATTTTTTGGTAATTTCTTAACTAAAAGGTGTCGATGTGGGCCATTTATTTTAAATGGTGGCAACACTGGCAATTTTGACGTCACAACCACTTGAAGCAACACTCAGTAACAGGCCAATGGGTTAATTGTACACTATTGCTACTTGCTGAGTTGCTCTAGACTCTAGTTTGTACATTCAGTGGTTCTATGCGTTCGACGTTCATTGTCATGCAATAAATTGCCCGTGTACGTACATCAGCACCTTTTTATTATTTCCCCCAATACCAATATAAACAGATTATTATAGGTGTGTAATAGAATATTATTGCAACTGTCTCTCTAATAGGTAGACGATAGATTGAATTACTTTGCTCAAGATGTACCTTCTGAAAGATTTCTAAAAACTTTGAATAGTTGATCTGAAAACTAAACTTTGTCTATATAAAAAAACTAAACCTTGATTGTGAGAAATTATTTCATTATTAGGATTATAATTCCACATGTTTGTTGTGGCTTATTGAATATAATAAAATATTTGCTTTCAATGTGTGAGTAAAGTCCATATAGGACGAATGTAAAATGCCTTAGTATGACTGTCTTGTGTGGCGCATTCTTATAACGAATGTATAATTAGTATGTAATTAAGTACACTCCCTGTGGTTTGCTTTTAAAAGAACTTTTATGTTTTTTTTTTTCTACCAAAATAGTAGGATTTCGAAATTTTATTGAATTGTAATTAAAAAACCACAGCGAAAGTACTTCCAACATTCTATTATTTTCCTAATAAGGCAGTCGATGCCCCTAGTAGTGTCATATTTCTTTTAATTTTTATATTTTAGTATTTAACTAGATAATTGGAAGAAAATAGACATGCTATGGAAATGCATTTAATTTTTCTTTCTTCGAAAGGACACGAGAGCGTATAATTAATCGGTTGCATTAAGGTATGTTGGCTTTTGGAATGGAAATAAAAATTTGAATTTTTAAAATAGTTTTCTTTTCTTCCCCTATTCCGCAAAAATCGCATTGTGTGCCGAATATATGACTTTTCTACAAAATGGCTGATATTATAATTAAATATGTCATTAAATTTATTTATAAGATACCTATGTTATTGCAGAACATCGTTATTAGTTAAAGATTGCTTCTAATCTAATCATATCAATCATTATTTTGATCAATAGGTACTTATAGGTTGAAGTCTTGGGGCATTCAATTATTTGGCAACATTTTTTTTTTTTTAAATCCACAGCTTCCTTTGTTTCAAAACTTGGTCTGTTGACGACTAGATTTGCGCAACATAACTAATATTATAGTGATTGGAATACCTACTGTATTCTAACTATACCATTCATTTCGGATCCCGAAGACGATGTAGGTCTTATTGAACTGATATTTCATCATAAAAGTTAATCATCATAAAAGTTAATCATCATAAAGTTAATCATAAACACAAATGACAAACATAACGGATCTTTCGACCCGTTGCTTTGCAGGACGCACACAAAGCTCGAGTGGGGCGCGACTGCAGTGCGCGCGCAGCTCGTGCCCACATAGCTTCTTTCGCGTTTGAACTTTATGCCTCAGTTGTGAATTTGCTTCCGAAGATGTCGGACCATATGACTGCCGTTAGCATAATTGCTGCAGCATCGGCTATTTTATTACTGACAAAAACTCAAAGGAAAAACAGAAGACGTTGGTGGCAGGTTCCGTTTTATTTTTTAATAAGACAGATTAACGAGGGAGGTGCACCGCGGGCGGCACGCGCTCGTCCTGCCCCGCTCGAATACGGCGCGTAGCTTGCGAGCGAGCAGCGCGCGGACGGCACAAGAGCTGTGTAGTGTACGAACATGAAATGCACGCGCGCAGCTCGCAAGCGGCTCGTGAGCGGCGCATTCGCCAGTTCTGGACACACCTAAGTCGCAGTCTTTACCACTGGGCCACCACTGCTCTCATGCTATGCGAGCTGGCAATCATGAAACACATGATTTTCAAACACATCGTACAACATCGGCTTTCACATTTCTCCCACCAATATAATCGATTAAAACAAGGAATATTTTTTTTTCTGGCAACACTACGCAGCCATATCCGGATAGTGAGGTAGATACTAATGCGTACGATATAAAAGTATCGACGATAAAAACTGGAATGATCATAACGATAAGATTGATTGTTGAGTTTTATCATGAAATAAGTTGATTATTAATTTATTGTGAAAAATTACATGAAATGTTGATTATTTTCGTAATCTACAGTAAAATCTTGTGTGACTTACTTACAGAGGTATAATTTAATATAGGTTATAACATAATCCATATTTATGGAAACTTAAATGACTGGCTAAATATAGGTACAGACGCCAGCACATCAAGCTACTACAATCTGTCAAATTTCTTTAATAGATTTTCAACTTTATCGCTAAAGCATTAACCGTATAGTTCGGTAGCGCCCCCGAATGGACCCGAACACACGAACCTCCGCTGGCTCAGTAAGGGGTCCCATTGGACCTTGAAATGACGACATACGACACCCTTAATGATAATGTAAATATTGATTATGCTACCCATCAAATCTTATGAATGTGCGTTAATTAAGAGAGTTGGATAAAAAACTCATATGTTATCGCCATTCAATCTTCCATATTTAGCGCGCAAGTTTATTAATTTACCTTTATTAAATTCAAGTCTGTAAATGCAATAATCGCCATTTTGATGACAGTGGTGGTCGAGGCTAAAAAACATAAAAATTGGGGATTTCGAAAATCCAAACTCCACCACAGGGGCAATGAATAATACATGATTTAATTATTTGACGAATTCATCCATTGTTCATGTTAAATAAGTAGTGGTAATGTAGTTTTTTGATATCTAAAGTCGAAGTTTCGCGCCAATCGTGCGTGTTTACATTTTTACTTTTCACAAAAGTCACACACACACATGTAGATAAGATGTAAAATGTGAAAAATATTATTACAAATATTATAAAAAACAAGAAAATGCCCAAATCATAACGTAATATTGAAACACAGGTCCAATAACACGTATTATTAATTACCACTACTTAATTTGTGTTCAAAATCGCCGACCATTGTTGTTTTTTTTATCGTAATGATGTGCGAAAGCGATTATGCCAAACGATTTTTTTTTTAATTTCGATTGACCCGAGTAATTAATATGACGAATGTCAGAAATCGATTCTCAGAAATTGAAATAAAATTATTTTAACATTAAATACAACAAGCATTATTTATAATAATGATATATGCTTTCCTAATGTAATTTTAATCGTTTTTTGGACATTACTGGACTGTTGTAACGGAACACACAGGAGGGCTAAGTAGAGAACCCTACCTATAGTTTTCGTCAGAAATATAGGGGTTTATGTACAAACGTTCCTCAGAGTTATGAGACGTTTAAAAGTAAAAATAAAATGGTTAAGCAGTCTCTACTTAGCTACTAAGTGAACTTCAAGCAACGTTTATAGAGGGATAATAATTGTGAGACGAGTCATTGTCATTAGTACTGTCATTCAAGAATTGATAGAAATATACTGTCTATCATCAATAGCCATAGCCATGTATCTTTTACTGAAGATAGGGTATAGCGTTCAGCCGTACAGTTACGGCCTAACAGTAATTTCATGTAAATTATGTAAAATACTGGTATTCAGCTGCATGTGGTTTAGACCGGAAACCGACCTCAACGTAGTTGGAAAAAGGTTTGGTGGAAGAAGCTTCAATCCTTCTGGTCTACCCGCTTCTATGCTACCGGACACTTTCAGGTCAAAAAAAAATTGCAGTACAATGATACTGGTTACTTTGGGGACACTACGTCAAACGGTCGTAGTAATGCCAGTTTAGTCGATATTGTTTTGCTATGAAGTAGTACTTTCTAATTCCATACATTTAGAATGGTTCGTTATTACATTCCGCACATTTTGATATACGGTAACCCTAGGAGCGACCACTCTATGATTTATGACAATTTTGTTTGTTGTGTTATTTTTTACAATGGCGGCTGACCGGTTTTTTAGTGTGATAGCGGATAAATAAAGTGTATTTAACGAGAAAGCCAGTTATAAAACTATTTGTGTGTGTTATTAATGTGTGCAAGCAATTATTTGCAATAGGAAATATAATACAGGATTCAAGTCGGTGAGTAAAATAATACGTAATTTCTGTATTTTTCTTCAACCGATTCCCGGGCACCAGCGGCGGTTGAAAATGTTTTGTTTTTTTGGTATTTTATTAATTAATTACGTTGATTTCTTCTATGATTCCTTCAAATCATCGAACAATTATTATCTAAATGCATATCCTGTCCATTGAATACGAAAACATTACAGATTAACTTCAAAAATTTTAAAAATATGTTCACGCGTCCGGCATAATTCGTTTTCAATATTTTTTTTAGTTTTTATGTCAACATTAAATATTTTTTATCTTTTTCCGATTATGTAATATTTATAAGTGTAATACCTCATTGGAAAGGGTATTTAATGTCATTAATTAATCTCACTTTATTAATGTTATTTACTTTTTATCAAACTTTAGAACTTTTTTTGAAAACAAATGCCAGTAATATACTTTTTTTAAAACCTTTTTAAACTTGAAACCTAATTTTAATACAGTGTTTGATTCTACTGCCACGATTTTTACAAGTATATTGAAGTATTAAATAAGCTAACTGCAGGTACTAATATTTTTAATTTACGTATAAGATTTATGTAGAAAAAAAATATTTTGTCTGGGCGCTAAATTTCCTGTCTGTGAAATTCTTTTTCTCAACTTGGGATGCTTGTAAATAATAAATATTGTACTATGCATAGTGGGTTTTTTTTCTTTTTTACGTTAACAATAAACACACCATTCATTTAAAACCATAAAACATATAGGTCACCGCTTGTTTTTTTTTATTATAGCAATTTATTTGAAATCTAAGATAAAAATTATCTTTGTTCATATTTACAACCACTTTTGTAAATGAATACAATCATAAATTCAAACGAAATGAACATCACTTCAAAGCCCTATTGTTTACCATTACAAAAAACATCACATGTAAGCACCACTCAAAGAAACTTAAGTCGTAATCTTTTGTTTATAAACATCTGCCGCCCGGCCGGACCACCCATGGCGATTGCGTTTTCGCGCGCAACACTCTATGACATATAGTAACTTTCAGCAAAACATTCTCTTACACTGAAGCGGGTAGTAAATTATTCAATAAAATGGAAGAAAAAATAACGATAGACCACCATTTATTCAGCACAATTAAACGCACAATGTCAATAAGCTGTCAAGCTTAAAAACAATGTTGCTATACCATTTAAGATAGTAGAACTATTAATTATTATTATCAGCCTATTATTGTCCCAATGCAGAGCAGAGGCCTCTTTACATACAGAGAAGGCACGAGCTTGATCCTCACGCTTACTCAAGACGAGTTGGCAATATCTATGTTTATAATTTCCCATGATTTTTTTATCACCGATATCAGTAATGTGAAGACAAAGTCAGAAATTAACAGACAAAATAATGTAAAAAATAAACACCAAAGTATAGACTCTACAAAATTTATGGTTCAAGTATCGATAAACCTCGACTCGATTCGATCAATGGCCATCTCTATCTCTATATTCTCTATTATCAATTCAATTCCATTTCCGTCTTCAACAAAATTGGTGCACGTGTCTGAAGTGTAGCTGAATTTAAATCTGAACGAAATAGTACATAGATGAACATAAAATATTGTTAAGATTATAAACAAAAAACTGAAATCTAGAAGTTGATGTGTTGTAAAAACCAGTAAATCAGGTAAATATTCTATTTGAATCAAAATTAAATTTGCCCGGGTCAAGCCGCCATATTGTTTCGTTTCAAGACGCGGGCGAAGCTTGAACTCGTGGTTAAAAAAAGTAAGAATATTCGTGTGAAATTTAGCAAATATCAGCTGAAACAGTTACGGTTTGTATGCACGTCAATCATAATAATTCTGTAGTTTATTTCATAGACGATCTATGTTTTGATAGTGCGTCGATTGTGTTTGCATTAGCGTAAAAGTCCACGTAAAAATCGATGAAATTACTACACACTGTTTCGAATGCAATGTGCAGTGTTACTTTAAGTGCAAATGATTGATTATGCATTGTGAATTCATGAATCCTCAAACAAATCCAATCTGTTGAGTCCACGCGGGGGCGAAGAAATGTGCCGCCACGCTTCGACGCATTTGCCAAATTTTCGCGTTTTAAATAGCCTAGGAGCTGTAATTCTGCATTGTACTACATCAAATGTTTTGTAAAGTTGTTTATTTACTTCATTATCAGAGAACATGGTGGGCTCCCGTGTTTACGTTGGCGGGCTACCTTTCGGCGTCAGGGACAGAGATCTGGAGAAGTTCTTCAAAGGTTTCGGCCGAATAAGAGACATCCTTATCAAGAATGGCTACGGATTTGTGGTAAGTTTGAGCAAAAAGTGTTCTATTCTAACAAAAAAACCAGTTCCTTGCAAAAGATATAACCCCAAAGTTAATTTTCTTTCTAAAATTATGTCTGAAGGTAGCCTTCTGACATAATTTTAGAAAGGGGGCTATATTGTCCTATTTAAAATATGCCTATTTATAGTGGGTATGCTTTCTGAATTCATGTTAATACTGAATTAAGCAAATAATTTGGTTTGTGAATTTTTCTAATGTTAGTAAACATTGATAATAGTTTTCATAACTTTGAAATAATGCCAACACTGATATCATCACACATGTACGCAAGTATTGCTAAAAATTCTTATCTTTTGCAAACAGGAATTTGAAGATTATCGAGATGCAGATGATGCAGTATATGAATTAAATGGGAAAGAACTACTCGGGGAGAGGTAAGACCTTCCTTATGGCCTAGTTTCTTGCTATTTATGTTGTATTATTTTACTATTCTTATAATGTATAAAAGTATGTACATATTTTCTTCAATTTTATCATACCAAATATTGTGAACGTCAGAATTCAGAAAGAAACAGTCATATTTAGCTTTGAAATTGTGTCTAAAAATTACTTATCAATTGCTTATATTTGCTTACCATGATAAGAGAATTGCTTATTTCATCTGTTAAAAGAATTAAAACATTTAAGATTGACCGACCATTCTGATATTGGAATGGCTGGTCAATCTCTGTAGAAATTGTCAGCTAACCCACTAATAATTACTTAAGTATTCTGTGTCAGTAAATACAGCCATGATTAAAATTAATATAGACACTAGGCAACATTTGGTTATTACAGAAAATAAAGAAACAAGTAACAAATAATAATACCTTTTGATAAATAAACGCAATTTTCGGCATATGTCAAATTGCTCTCATAAATTTAACAGGCGCAGGGGCTTTAACTTTTTCCTAGCTTATAGAAAGAATAACAGGGTCTCTAGGTTTACAAATTGTTAAATAAGCAATCTTTGCTCCATTAAAATTTCAGTAATTCCACATAGTTACTACTCTACAGAGATTGACCAGCCATTCTGATATCAGAATGGTCGGTCAATCTTAAATGTTTTAATTCTTTTAACAGATGAAATAAGCAATTCTTTTATCATGGTAAGCAAATATAAGTAATTTTTAGACACAATTTCAAAGCAAAAATACGACTGTTGACCGGCGATTCTGATATTCACCAAATATCCTGTAAAGTATACTCTAGTAAGATTTGAAAGTAAAGCAGTTGTGTAGAATATTTTTTATTTTCAATTTTAATAACTAATTTTCTTTATCAGCCGGCTCCACATACCGCTGTGAATGCATAGAGAACTGATAACTTGAATGTACGCAAGAGATTGTATGAAATTAATGAAATAGAATGCATTCATATACATTTTATAATTTTCCTCTATTACCTGGCATTGTGAAGCCATAATGTTTTTTTAATCATTAATTTGGGTAATGAGTTGACTAATGAATGTTGATGTACTTGTTGGGCTGCAATATACTCCATTATAATGTCTGCTTACCAATTGGTATGTTAAACCAGAATTTATACCTTACTCTAAATTACAAGTGCATATTTTACTAGGTGAGACTGAGAATGTTGCCAAACAAAATTCAGATGTGAAATTGGTTAATTTCTATTTTTTCAGGTCAAACTGTTACTGATTTAATCTAAATTTAACTCTAAATTGTATTTCTTAAGGTGTATATAGGGCTCGCTGACCTTGTGCATGTGGGCGGAGCTAAACCCTCTACTCCCGAAAACGTAAAACGCGCGCGGTGGCGCGCTGAACTAAAACGACGATCAAAGAGTATGCAGAGGCACAGACATGCCGCCCGCAGGTCGCTATTTTTGCCTACGATTCCAGAAGGGAATTGCGGATGCAAGTCTGATATATTTTGTATAGATTGATACGTATGTTACGTATATTTTAAGCATTTTTCATTTAGAAATTTCGATTTTATTTAAAATCAGAACTTAGTTCCTGCGGGGGTAAAACTTAAAAAAATATTTCGAGTATTTTCTTAGGAATCGAATATCATTTTATTTGCATACTGTAGGTAGAAGGATTTATTACATAAAAATGAGATTTTATAAAAAATGTGATCCTGTTTCACCAATTTGAATTATTATAAATCAGTAATAAACCTACCTAACTAGCACTGTACCTAAATAGCATTTTAGGGTTCCGTAGCCAATCGAACGATGTTATAGTTTCGGCAGTGACCTTGAAATAATTACCTACGGCCGTTTAGTAGATAAACCTCGTCATGGGTGTCATTTTCGTGGTTTTCGAGGGTGCTGGAGCCGATTATAAAGTCAAAATGAAAATCCAGGATGGCGGCTACAAAACTTTTCAAAATTTTCGTCATGGGTGTTATTTTCGTGGTTTTCGAGGCTGCTGAAGCCAATAGTGAGGTCAAAATGAAAATCTAAGATGGCGGGCGAGAATTTTCAAAATTTTCGTCATCGGTGTCATTTTCGTGGTTTTCGAGGGTGCTGGAGCCGATTATAAAGTCAAAATGAAAATCCAAGATGGCGGCTGCAAAACTTTTCAAAATTTTCGTCATGGGTGTCATTTTCGTGGTTTTCGAGGCTGCTGAAGCCAATAGTGAGATCAAAATGAAAATCTAAGATGGCGGGTGCGAAAATTTTCAGAATTTTCGTCATGGGTGTCATTTTCGTGGTTTTCGAGGCTGCTGAAGCCAATAGTGAGGTCAAAATGAAAATCTAAGATGGCGGGTGCTAAAATTTTCAAAATTTTCGTCGTGGGTGTCATTTTCGTGGTTTTCGAGGGTGCTGGAGCCGATTATAAAGTCAAAATGAAAATCCAGGATGGCGGCTGCAAAACTTTTCAAAATATTCGTCATGGGTGTCGTTTTCGTGGTTTTCGAGGGTGCTGGAGCCAATAGTGAGGTCAAAATGAAAATCTAAAATGGCGGCTGCAAAAATTTTCAAATTTTTCATCATGGGTGTCGTTTTCATGGTTTTTGAGGCTGCTGAAGCCAATAGTGAGGTCAAAATGAAAATCTAAGATGGCGAGTTCGAAAATTTTCAAAATTTTCGTCATGGGTGTCATTTTCGTGGTTTTCGAGGGTGCTGGAGCCGATTATAAAGTCAAAATGAAAATCCAGGATGGCGGCTGCAAAACTTTTCAAAATATTCGTCATGGGTGTCGTTTTCGTGGTTTTCGAGGGTGCTGGAGCCAATAGTGAGGTCAAAATGAAAATCCAAAATGGCGGCTGCGATAGATTTGGAATTTTGCTTCATAAGTGTCGTTTTCGTGGTTTTCCAGAGTGATAAAGCCAATAGTGAGGTCAAAATAAAAATCCAAAATGGCGGCTTCAAAAATTTAGTTTTAGTTGTAACTAATTATTCAGTCATCAATTTGAGGTGTTGGTTACATATAAAACTAATTTTCCTTCTTAAATATCTAAATAAAGAACTGGATAAATAGATAATCTTTCAATAATAAGTTATCTGTATTAAATCAATTGAATTTTAATACACAATGATACAGTATTCACGGAAACGCATTTCTTGTGTCTTAACCGTATAGGATATTGTTTTTGCAATCTATCTGTCACTCACTCACTCACTCACTCATGCGGTCTCGTGATAAATAACATTGTTTATTTGGCAACTCATCACACTAAGTATATTATTGTCAAATAAGTATCGTGTACCTAAAATCAAGTAATAATTAGTAAATTTTAGTTTGATCGGAATAACATAGGTTATTCGAAGTTCCTTATGTATGATTTAAAAAAAAAACAATTTTTTGTAGCCGCAATCTTGGATTTACATTGTGAGCTCACTATCGGCTGTAGTACCCTCGAAAACTATGAAAATGACACCCATGATGAAATATTTGAAAATTTTTGTAGCCGCCATTTTGGATTTTTATTTTGACCTCATTATCGGCTTTATCACCCTCGAAAAGTGGGAGAACAACACCCATGATGAAATATTTGAAAATTTTTGCAGCCGCCATTTTGGATTTTTATTTTGACCTCACTATCGGCTTTATCAACCCCGAAAAGCATGAAAACGACACCCATGATGAAAAATTTTAAAATTTTCGCAACGACCATTTTGGATTTTTATTTTGACCTCACTATCGGCTTTATCACCCTCGAAAAGTATGAAAACGACATCACTGACGAAAAGTTTGAAAATTTTCGCAGCCGCCATTTTGGATTTTTATTTTGACCTCACTAGCGGCTTTATCACCCCCGAAAAGCATAAAAACGACACCCATGATGAAAAATTTGAAAATTTTCGCAGCCGCCATTTTGGATTTTTATTTTGACCTCACTAGCGGCTTTATCACCCCCGAAAAGCATGAAAACGACACCCATGATGAAATATTTGAAAATTTTCGCAGCCGCCATTTTAGATTTTTATTTTGACCTCACTAGCGGCTTTATCACCCCCGAAAAGCATGAAAACGACACCCATGATGAAATATTTGAAAATTTTTGCAGCCGCCATTTTGGATTTTTATTTTGACCTCACTAGCGGCTTTATCACCCCCGAAAAGCATGAAAACGACACCCATGATAAAATATTTGAAAATTTTCGCAGCCGCCATTTTAGATTTTTATTTTGACCTCACTAGCGGCTTTATCACCCCCGAAAAGCATGAAAACGACACCCATGATGAAATATTTGAAAATTTTTGCAGCCGCCATTTTGGATTTTTATTTTGACCTCACTATCGGCTTTATCACCCTCGAAAAGTATGAAAACGATACCCATGATGAAATATTTGAAATATTTTGCAGCCGCCATTTTGGATTTTTATTTTGACCGCACTATCGGTTTTGTCACCCTCGAAAAATATGAAAACGTCACCCATGATGAAAAACTTGAAAATTTTCGCAGCCGCCATCTTGGACTTTTATTTTGATCAAATCCAATATTTTCTCATTTTAATATTAGTTTAGATATGACTACTTGTATTACTATCGTATATTCGTAAGCGTCCACGCGCACAATAGAAATGGGCCATCTGCAGCGAGCTAGTCAATAAACGCACACTGATACAATTCGTTCGTAAATATTTGCACTAACACAGACAGACGCGCATAGTCGGTCGATAGCCGGAGCGTAGCAGCGAGCGACACAGCCATCCCGTCTCAATGCTAACGCACGACTGCCGCCCGCGCCCGCGCAGAGCCCCTCTGAAGCTCGATCTCAAAGTGGGGACATTTCCTTTGCAAATGTTAATTGATTTACATAAGCTAAGACAAATCTGTAGTACCTCTAACCATCGATTTTTCAGTGTAAAAATATTTCCAAACATCAAAGCCGTTTAGAAGTAATATCGAATATCAGAAAAAAATAGCGTGTTGGTAAATATTTTTTTAAAGCAAAAGTATTAGCCATACGAAAAAATCCTTCTACAGAAATGTTGTTCATGAATCTATAGCAAACATATATTTTTTACAGATCTTTTAATCAAGCCGTTAATGAGAAATATTCTTCAGAAAGTGACCGTATTACGGTACTAAACGAGAGTAAGGCCCTTAATATTGTGTTACTAATTTCAATGTTGCAAAACCTTGAAATTTATTGATCCAACATGGGTTCGAATCCCTATCAGTTATACTTGTGTGCATTGGCTACCAATTGGTAAGCTGTAAAGTGGGAGACGGAGTGCACGAGTGCGAGGTTGGGGTGGGCAGTGCTAACAGTAGACCGTGGGTGTGCCGCAGGGTGGTGGTGGAGCCGGCCAGGGGCATCGACCGCAGCGCCGACCGTTACCGCCGCGACCGCCACTACGAGCGCGACCGCGGCCGGTCGCGATACGAGTGAGTGTCGCTATGTTGTAGGGTGTCGGTGGAGAGGGCTCGCGGCATGCCGCGCGGCTCCGACCGCTGGCGCTGCCGGGATCTGCCGCCGCCGCCGCCCAGACGCCCGCCGCCGAGACGTGAACCGTCTGTATTGCGCACACGGGCATGATATGCAACAACACACATGGGCGTAGCCAGGCTTCTCTTGACCAAAAACACCTCCGCACAACCTATCGTTCCTATATTGGACGTAGGACCGAAAGAGGAGAGATAATGCCCGTTATCGACACGCCGTGAAAGCAGGTTGGCGGCTGAAAAACCATTCGACCCTTCTGAAACTAATCCTAGCTGCGCCCATGAAACATTTCCCCTCTCGCATACTGTCGTCCTCTTGTGGACTCCACTCCATATACCAAGGGATTGTTTTGTGCTTATGCAGATATTTAAACTGATGATCCCAACTTTGCCGTTATCTCAGTCAATAATGAACCTTATTTCTAGAGAACCCAGTTTCTGAAATTTCGTCTTGCTAACATATTTCTGCATGGTTTAGACTTCATTTAGTCCGCCTCTGATGATCCTTTTGCTTGAAAGCCCATTCCCACATAATATTTTATTAGAGTTTGTACACACGGCTACACATCAAGCTATGCAAAACCAGTATTGGCTGACCGTTCATTGTGAGAAAATATCATACAAAGTGAGGCCAAGACAAACTGGTTTTGTATAGCTTGACGTGCTCACCTTTTTACAACTACTTGTTCATATTGTTAGTTTTTCAACAATCATATTTGTTTTATGACCATACTTGTCTTGTTTTTGCATAACGGCCCAGTGTTATTTGATTAAGTATTTTGTACATTATTTTTGTTGTGGACATGTTTTTGTTATGCTTATTATTCCAGTCTTCATTAAATTAGGCACATTACACTGTCAGTTTAAACACAACAAGTAGCTCTTTTCCCTGAACATTAGTAAAATGATCTAGAATTAGAAAGAAGCTGTACAAACTTCTCTAGAAGTAAGCCTAAAGTCCCACTGTAAATGATGTCACCAGGCCTAATATTTTATGGACTCGTTCATCTGCCTTTCCTTTTAATATTTTTTCATAAATCTCCATATTGTAGTCTCAATTGGTTTCATTTTCACAAGTCCTATGATGTCAAACATACCTATTTCTCTTCAAGTAATCATAAAATATTAATAATTCTTTAAAGTGAAGATGGTGACGGTAAGTACAAATAGGTGGTCATAAATACCAGTATTTATAGTGCTTTATACACCATTTTAGAGTCACAATTACTTTTTAGAGTGTATTATACTTAATATAATTTTGTATTGTTTTATTATCATTGCAGCCAGTTGTAAGTACAACATAGATTTGTAGTCTTATCAATCGCTTTTTTCAAGTCATTTACAGTAGTTAGTAGATAAGAATATTTTTCTGTAACATATTATGGCATTTTACTAAATTAATCTGATTTGTTAAAAGTCAATGAAAAATATGCCACATCATTCCATTATCATTACATATAAAATCCATGAAAAAGGCTCCTTTAGTAATACATATATATATTCTCCAACTCTGACGCCTTTGATATTGAAATTATGGCATAAAATAAAAATTAAGTTCCCCAAATTTTTCACAAAAATCAGTTGAATTTCTTGAATGGTTTTGAACATAAAATTAAAGTTCGGTTTTTAATTTACAGCAGTGACTACAGTTATAGATACGGACCGCCGACGCGCACCGAGTATCGACTAGTCGTCGAAAATCTATCTAGCCGCATTAGCTGGCAGGTAAGAAATCGAGCCTGGACGCCATTGGGCCCATCATCATTCCATCACCTATCACCCAGGGTCCTGGACATCTTCACTCTTACTTGAGGGCTGGGCGGCCTCATCACCTGGACGGTACCTATAGTCGTGAGCGTGGGGATGACAGACCAATTGACACCAACCAAAACAGGAAGGATCCAACTAGCGGACAATTTGGACAAGGCGCTTATCGAAGTCCTAGATGATGCAAACTGGAGGACAACTGAAAATAGAAGCTTTGAGATGACACTTTAACGAGACAAGTAAAGATAACAACCATATCAGAAACCTGCCTGGACAGATGTAGCGATGAGTGAAACCCAAACCGGACAAGGATACGGACACATGCAGACCTATCATCGGACCATCTTCACGGCCTCGAGAGCTCCACACCACCCTATTTGCTTTACTAATAAAAACATGAACAATACAAAATAATTTGTCGAATAGTAACCATCATAACTTTCAACTTGGCTTAACACTACATACAACTTAAATTGTCAAACTTAGCACTGTGCATAACATTCATTATTCTAAAAACAGTATTTTTTTTATACAAGTGTTGTACCAAACTTACTTACGAGCTTTATAGATATTTTTAAAAACAACAGAAGGTGGCGTATCGTGGCCAGAGTCCTCGATGTAGCGCTGTGTGCGATGTGGTCTGAGGCGATGTTAGGCTCGGTCTCGGCGCTGGTGATGCGAGGACTCCCCTCCCCGCCCGCCCCTCCAGCCGGACGCCCGGTCGCCCCCGACAAGGTAAAGTCGATAGGGGGGCACAGACAACAGGAGCCGTTTCTCGTTATGTGCAATCTCCCATTTTAAATTCATTATTTCATTGTTAACTTTAAGTTTTTAACATACTCCGTTCGCAATAGTGAAGTAGATACTCGTAGATTTTCGCCTCACTATCGTGAACTTGCATTCCAATCATTTCGTCGTACGTCAAGTTTATTTTCTATTATGGCTTGATCAGCTTTTCGTATACGATAATTCGCACGGTATCGTTGTTTACGTGAAAGATTCAACTGGTGGTGGGCATCAAGAATGGAGCAGCTGGTGCCTGAAAGTTGGTGACATTCGATGTGGTGTCCTTAGACGACTTGAGAGACGTTAGAACAAGACAAGATGACAAAATCCTGATGACCAGTGGTAGACGAGGACGTGACGATGAATCCCTTGGCTGCGTCAAAAGATTTACCTGGCCGGGCGCTGATAGCGGGAATCGAGGCACCTCAATGATGGCTGAAATTCACAGTTTTGAGAGGGACAAACAGGGTCGAGACCGATTGCGCAATTTGAAGGATGAACGTCGTAATATACAAAGTGTCAAAGAGAGGAAAGCCATGTACCAGCATGGACAAAGAAGCGAGACGGGTTGTCGCAGAGAGCAAACTTTCGGACTTAGAGATCAAAGAGACTGGACAAACTAGAAGAATCGATGAAGTCGCAGCATTATCAAAAATTGACGGAAGCAGCCATAGACAACAAATATCACGTATCGTAAACAATGGTAACCGATGAGAAACGTATACGAAAACGCTGTGAAAAGCATACTTATCGTTTCATCTTTTTATTTTGTTAGGATACTTCAGATACTTACCTCAAATATGTATACCCAATAACACATTCTTTAAGATAGGTCCCAATCATAAGCTTTTGCACTAGTCATGATGAGATCTTTTATTTACCATCTTTCGGGGCTGAAAACCTTGATGATAAGACTTTATTCTGATGATGACTTTTGCACGAGTTGTTCAAAGGGGAATTAAGGTGCTTTATTAATAGGATTTATTGGTTTACAGGACTTGAAAGATTACATGCGTCAAGCTGGTGAAGTCACCTATGCTGACGCACATAAGCAACACAGAAATGAAGGGTAAGTTGAAACTTTATGCAAAATAAATATGCCAGTCATTCTTTTATAGAATAAAATGGTAAGTATTGTCTGTGGAATAGAATTTGCAATGCTTAAGTAATTATTTAATCAGGTAAACACATAACCAAGTATTGACACAAGTGGACAGACAAAAGTAGAATAACTTGTTCATTGTAATTATTATTGGCTTGACTTTGAAAATGTGACCCCCATTAAAAAAGAAAAGAAATATGAAGTTTTTCTACCCAAAAACAGGAACTGCTTTTAGTGTGTTTTTATGATGATACTATACTATTTACCATCTTTCGGGGCTGATAGCTCTTGATGATAGAAATCTAACTGAGGATTCCTTCACTCCTAACACTTACCAGCAATCCAAGACACGATTAAAACCTCCTTTATCCTGTCTTACAGTGTGGTAGAATTCGCTACACACTCTGACATGCGCGCTGCCATCGAGAAGCTTGATGGAACAGAGTTGAACGGCCGTCGTATCCGTCTTATTGAAGCTAGACGTGGTTCCCGTCGCCGCTCACGTTCCTCTTCGAGTCGCAGCCGATCTCGCTCCAGGGATCACAGACGCAGTCGATCCAGGTAACCATTGACAATGATTTTCAGTCTCGTAAACTAGTAGGGTTTCTGAAATAGAATATCACAAATGTTGGAGAATGTAATAACAGTAGAAAGTAAATTATTGTGGCAACATTTCAATTCTGAACTACTAATTGGGAAGATTTGAAAATATGGCCATAATCGATTGACAAAAAATCCACTAATTTTCAACGAAAATACAATATTTTTCATAATATAAATAATAAATAAGTAATCTATCTTACAGATATATTCTATTAATATTTTAATGATGATACTATATTATTTACCATCTTTCGGGGCTGAAAGCTCTTGCTGATAAAATTCTAACTGAGGAACTATCAAACACTACCCCTTCGAACAACAACAATGAACATCAATAACACCATTATAAAATTATACTTCAGATCTCGCTCCCGTCGTTCGTCGCGCAGCCGTTCCAAGTCTCGCTCTAAGTCCAGGCCGAAGAGCAAGAGCCCAGTCGTCAAGTCCCACTCAAGATCGCGTTCCAAGTGAGTCTCTAACCTAATTCTTCATTTGTGACCCTGCTATGTAAATAATTTGAAATTTCATCTTCATTTTTAGCTTAGAAAATAGTGGTTCATTTTTGTACATACTCATTTTTGCTATTTTAGAAGATTAGCTGTACATTTTAGCGTTTACATTTAGAGGCATCATCATTTATACTGTAAGTATTTCTGTTCAATTAAAAGGAAACTAAACAAAACTACCAGTACTTACTACTGTTTTTCAAATATTTTACATAGCAGGGGTCCCTGAACAATGTAACATAATTTATAGAAAATTCTATGGCCTTAAGCCTTACTAGATTTCTAGATAGCCCCAATTAAAATCATTTCAATAGATCATCCCAATAGGTCTGACATAATCTCGAGTTTGGAGCAGACTATTTAGCTAGCCCTATCTAGAAAACTATAATGCACCGAGAGTTGTATCGTGGGATAAATGTATATGCACTGAAATTCTCAATTTCTAAGTAGTCTGCTAATTTCCACAACTGACTGCATTTCCCTTTAAATCTCAAAAATTAAGCTTGCATGCATACCTTTCTTTCTGAAATGCAAATAAATGCTCCCGCAATAAATACAAACAACAACAATTCTGATTAATATATTTTGCATGAATATTGTATATAGTACCCGACCGCAAAAGTGGCACATCGTAATTTAGAAATAGTTCAGGTTTTAACAGTGTCGTCAGGCTCAATTTGTAATGCCGCAGACCGCAATGGAAGCGAATTTTTGCAACAAAATTGTTAAAGCATAATGAACATTATGTCAATGGTATAATGTACATACTAGATTGGGGCCTGAAAATAGGTCGTACGTCTTCCGGAACATTCTCGCGTATTCCCGGGAATATCCGCAGCAGCACGTATCTAATTTGTACGTTACACCATAAACTTAAAGTTAATTTATGCTTTGTTACATTTCGTTACAAAAACTCGCATCCCGTTTGTTCTGTGACAATTTAAAGTGAGCCTAACTCCTACCAGCGTGATAGCCAGCTTCTAAAGCTCGATGTCTCATATTAACGCCCCTGGTACTGAAAAGAAATTAACCTAGTTATTCATTTGGCTAGGTGTGTAATTACTTGCGCTGAGCAAAATTTACTACTGTAAGTACTTAGCAACTAGTACTCTTCTTATTGTAGAAGTACAACTAACAGAGTTGTACTTTTTTTTATCATAAACGTGATGCAACATACTGATTTGTACTTGCGTCGCGTTATTATTTATCTAATTTCAGTCAGATTTTTAAAATAATTATTGTATGTCAAAACCTTACCACAAAGAGTTAGTTAGTTTTTGCCCGCGACTTCGATCTTTTGCTCCGTTGCTGCACGAAAGAAGGTCAAACCAAAAAACATTTAAGCAATTATAATATTAATAGTAGGAAAGTCACTTGTGATAGCGTTTTGGCAGACAATATTCTGAAACCGACAATTTTAGTAGTGGACGTAAACTAAACTCGCTATTACTACCATTTTTGGCGTTCGAAATCGGCGTCGATTAGGGATCGCAGTCGTTCGAAGTCGCGGTCTCGCTCAGCGTCCCGTAGATCCGACCGTCGCTCGGCCTCGCGTAGATCTGAGCGCCGCTCGGAACGCCGCTCGGGCTCACCGCGCAAGTCTGCTGAGAGGAATGGAGACAAGTCTGCCTCCAGGTCTAAATCCCGATCGCCGAAAGCTGTATCCAAGTAAGTCCCACTGTGTGCTCTCAATCGTTTAGTCTGACGATTGTGCGAATTCTGTGAGGTTATTTTTCTGTGTCGATGTCCTCTATGGAAATCACGATTGTTTCTTAAATATTACATTAAAAAAAACATCATATCGTAGCTTCCAAATTTCACTCGTCGTGATTTGCATAGGGCATGCTGATTTGCGTAGGTAACGCTGTGCTGGTCAGTTTAATCATTATACCTTCACAATTTTTAATAACTGGTATCTGTTCGAAATATAATCTCGCACAAAATAAAAAAGCATTATTGTCAGATTCAGTTCACAAACTAAACCCATTGGCATCACAATTAACAAAATTCATCTTGTTATTAATATTGATTGCACATTACAAATACATTATTAACTCGATCCATGTTTTCCCGCATCACGAAGAGAAGCCGTTCCAAGGTGAGCGATTGATGTTTACTAACACTCAATTTAACTATTGCTATTAATCATTTTATGTTTCATTTTTCCGATCGCCACAGGTTTGGTAACCATTCATTGTTATTTATTGTTTAAATATTCATGCTGTAACTAACAAGCTATCAAAAAATCATCATCTTTTGGTATCTTTGATATATTAAAAATTCTACGAAAATCATCCACTGTAAATAATATTAATTACTATTAGCTTTAATTATACTAATTAAATAATTATTCTGTCATTTATTGCACAACTAGTACCAAATTTTCGAGTTTAAAAATAATTTGTTGTCTCAGTTCTTGTAACAATAATAAATAAAAAAACTATGTAATAATAAAATAATAACTGCCATAATAAAATTGTAACAAAAATCTTAAATCAACAGGGAAAGGTCTCGATCTCGCAGCAAGGAAGCGTCACCGAAGCGTGAGGAAGAACGTCGTCCGACTAAGTCTCGTTCTCGCTCCCGCTCGCGCTCTCGGTCTGGTTCCCGCGACCGCTCCGCTTCGCGCGACCGCTCCGTGTCCCGGTCTCGCTCCGCGTCGCCCCGACAGAACGGCGATGCGCAGGATCGCGCGAGTACAGACCGGGACCGCTCGCCGCGTAGTGGCGACTAGGGTAACTAGTTTAGTTTTAAGCTACATAGGTTTACTTGTTTATAGTATAAAAGAGTTCGTGACCTCAATGATAATGACTATTCCTTTGTATTTTTTCGCCACTAGGATCAATATTCAATGCGAGCTAGATTTCACTACCTGTAGCTTTTTATCTAGAATCGTTTTCTGGTGTAAATCCGATGTGCATTCTCTTATGTCCATAACTAATACAAAAATTAATGTATACGACTTTAATTGACGTTTAAAACTAGAAATATTCAGAAAAGTACAATTTTTGACTCTTGATTTAAGCTTCTAGCTCACGCTTTGTTGAAGTCACGATGGTGTTAGATAAGATTTTTAATGCGCACCGTGTTGATATGTTTTGGTCTCACACGTGTGATAGATAGATGTCATTGTCTATAGGGTTAACTAGGATCGCTTTATGGGCTAGTGGGCAAATAGATACTTAATAATATGTAAGTAGAAAATTTACCGAAAAAGTGACTGCAAACTGAATTTAATTTAATTTATTATGATTAATTGTGTTAAAAACGATCTATATTTTTTATTTCATAGAAGACTCAGTCACTCGATGCATTTTTTTATTAAAAGTTAAGTGTTCTAAGTATTTGCCCATACTTTAAGTGAAAGAAACAACATTGACGAAATTGCTAACTACCTATATTTAGGTATAAAAGATGTAACAACATAAGATTTAATTCATACATCTTTAAGACAATTCTACTTGGTAGGCTAATTATGTATTTTGTAAATAGTATATTTGTTACTAATAACCAAATAATAAATAAGGCTGTACCGTATTTTGTCTTTTATTGTATTGAAGACCCATTGCTAGAAACACAGAACACACCACACAATAAGGGCGAATTTCACCAATGATACTACGCGATCAGCAAATCTAAACCGCGATCAAGCTGTCAGTGTGTCCCACAATAATGATGTCGTGTTCGCTTTAATTGGTGAAATTCGCCCTAAGAAACAAGAAGAAAAATACCCGCTGCTGATGATAGTCTAGTGCAAGAAATGTATTGTGCTATGCGTCCAGTCCAGTCATCCTGTTTAATTAGCGTCTCAATTTCGCACCGGAACGATGACAGGCGGTGCTACACATTATTCGGTATGATTCGCCATAGACTGCCAGCAAAATATATACAGGATAGATTTTTGAGACGGGGCAGAAAGGATAGCTACATGAAATCGTAATACTGAATTCGAATAATTGAAAAAAAAATGCTATCAAAAACTTTGATGTAAAGATTAAAAAAACCCTGACGAAAAATTTGAGAGTTTCGCAGCCGCCATCTTGGATTTTCATTTGGACCTGACTATTGGCTTCAACACCCTCGAAAACCATGAAAACGACACTCTTAACAAAAAAAAAGTTAAAATTTCGAAGCAGACTTCTTGGATTTTCATTTTGACCTCATTAACAGTGTTTAGGTGATAAGGTCGAGGTTTGCTTGTTAGGAATTTTGAATGAAACGGCGTGTGGTTTGTACAAAGATTTATTTGACACTGCTTATGAACTAACGAATGAGTAACTTGAACGCATGAATGTATAGATAGCTATAAGTGACAGTTTTTTGACCGAACAATCGGCTTTAGCACCAAAACCGCTTAAAAACCATGAAAACTACTCCCATAACGAAAAAATGGCATGGAACATGCCCCCGGCCATTGGAACTGGATGCCTAACCTAACCACACTTATTCAGCTTTTGTCCATAGAAAACAAGCATTAGGGACTAACCACACTTATTCAGCTTTTGTCCATAGAAAACAAGCTTTAGGGACTAACCACACTTATTCAGCTCTGTTCAGCTTTTGCCCATAGTTAACAACTAATTTGTATGGGCAAAAGCTGAATAAGTATGGTTAGTCCCTTACGGTTGCATACGCATTCCATACAAAATCGTTGTTTTCTATGGACAAAAGCTGAACGGAACTGAATAAGTGTGGTTAGTCCCTATGGCTGGATTTAATGCCCGACCGACGGTCAGCGTCGAGACGTGCGCGCTGAATTATCTGTCATAACCGAGCTTTTAGTGTTTTGCTGAAGGTAAACTGGAGATAAACAAGAGATATTGCGTCCGCGCGTACCTACGGTCGGTCGCTCAGACAGCGTAGGTATACCACATTATGCTGACATAGCGCATCAGTCGACCGACTTACGTCCGACCGATGGTCCTCGTCAGCGCGACGTAGCTTTACGCGCGTAGCGATTCATCAGCACTGTACTGTAGTTGTTTTATTTTTTGTCATCTCGTAGTTGACATTGAGAGGTCGTGACTACTTGCTGTGTACTACAACTCAAAGCCTCCAGCTAGGGGCGAATAACTTCTAGACTAGGGTAGGGTGGTGTAAGTTTGCACAGTTTAGAATAATTCGATCATAAAAATAATACATACGGATTAATCACAGGGTCTCTAGAGATCGCTGTGACGCGTAGGGTGGGTTCTTCCAAAGGGTGAACAAAGCGGCCGCTCCAGGCGTCAAAGAAGAGACTGAGTTGACAAAATTTTTAGAAAGATTCCTCTATTTTAGATATTGTACTTTGCGTAACGAGGGCGCCTGGCGTCCCACCCTTTTTGAGTGCATTGTGTACTGTATCAAAAAACAGCAATAGCTCGTCTAGCTCAGCAGAGGGGCAATTCTCGTAATTTTAAGAACGTTCACAGTCTGATCTGTCTCAATCTGTCAAAAAATACTTCTAATTTCCCTACATTTTGACAAGTTTTTGACATTTGTTTGTCGCCGCGATGAGACTGCGACTAGATTTTGAACGTTTTAAATTACGAGAATACGCCATCTGATCTATTCTGTCGGAAAAACAGTGCCAGACGAGAAAAGTGTGCCCCCAAGCCCCGAAGGGTCCCCGCGAAACACGAATTCCTTTAATTTTTGACCACAGGGGTGGTTTTTCCGCCTCTGCTTTGGCGCATTGGCGCCGTTAGATTAGCGCATACCTAATCGATCTATACAATTTAACAGAAGCTCGGACGGTTTCGGTGGCTCTTGCAAATTATGACAATCTAGAAAAAAAATCTGCATAAGTCAATAGAAATTCTATCCTATGCGAGGCGACTGCTAATATTTTTGAGCTCACTTAGCTTGCTCTTGCATTGCAATCTAGGTTATTTTAATTCTTATCCTTTTGTAATAAATCGATAAAGTAAGTACCTCATATTTCTGGATGAATAGCCAAAATCAAATCTAACCGATCCACGGATCGGTTAGATTTGATTTGATTTTGTTCAAAGATTTTCGGGCTCGCGTCGCTCGTTCTTGCATCTTAGCTTCTTTGTTTAAGCTATAGCTGAACTGAGTCAGTGAACAACATAATTGTGTAGGTGAAGGTGAAGTTGCTCCTCCAAGCGATAAAAATCTTTCTCAAACCGGCAGGATTTTCAAAAAATATATTTTGATGTCCGGGAAAAGAACTTTATTGCAGCCAAAATAATGTCCAGTGGTTTTGAACTGTTTGTCTGGCGGCGACAATTTAGTAGATGATGACAGCCCCAAGTAGGTCGCACGTCTGTGGTAACATTTTGACCTTGAGCTGGAATAGGCTAGCGTAGTACGGAGTTTTATTAAAACAAGAAGCCTGCTAATACTACCCTAGCCTAGCCCTAGCCTGCTACTAGTTTTGTTACTACAGACGCGTGGTAAGCTATACCTACTACCGAAGAAACTAGGGTGTCGTGTGGTCTGCTGGCGGCAGTCTTGGGAAGTCCGTCGTCCGAATAGGTACAGGCCCGGGATGCCGGAGCGCCGCGCGCCGTGGAAGTGCGGGCGAGGGGTAACGTGGGTAATGGGCACAGGGAGTGACGGTCACCCTCTGCGCCCGTCTCGGCATTGGCTATTGACCCACTGCATATCTCTGACGAACCAATACCTAGTTGGAAGCTAACCCTGTTGTGTAGATAGCCCTGAATAGTTAGGGAAATCTAGTATCCTGGGTTGTCCTTTACTTTGTGTGAATTGATATATAAAACATAGGTTCAGAATAAGAACTTCTATTACAAATACTGGAGCTTTTTCATCTGACTACCTCGTTGGTCTAGTGGTCGCTAGCGCTACTACTGAGCATAACGTCCTGGGGGCCTACTCCGAAGTAGTATCGGCCGAATGTTCGGCCGTTTCCTGCTACGAAATTAGGTAGGTACTATTTAGTTCGGTCGGTTCCGATCCTACACTCCTACTACACTCTTTCGAATATTGACTATGGTCCCGACCCAGCTGAGCCGATCTGAACTTTTTTCGCATTTTTCAATCATATTCGGTTTGGCCATATGTGTCTGTCCGATCCGAACATTCGCACTTTGCACTTCGGAGTAGGCCCCCAGGACACTAATTAGTGTCCTGGGGGTGGGGGTCACTAATTAGTGTAATGATTCAGATTGTGATTAAAAGTGTGTTGTGCAATTGCACAAGGACAAGGACATACGACTCGGTGACCGGCTGTCCTGACATCAGAATGAACGGTCACTCTGAAAATGTTTTTTTTCTTCTAGAATACGATGGAAGCAATTGTTTGAGAATAGGAAGCAATAGGGAAGCAATTGTTAGGCATAAATTCAACGTTAAATACGCCTAGTGACCGTTCATCCGAGGAGACGACAAGCATAACTGGCAAAATGTGGTTGTACAGTCAACAAAAGAGATAGGTATGCAGGGTCGTCGGATATAGTTGAAGTTTAGTAAGAAACGGTACTTCACACTGGGACAGCTTTTGACCCTTTACAAAGCACAAGTCCGATCGTGTATGGAGTACTGCAGTCACCTGTGGTATGGCTCAGCTAAATACCAACTCGCCACTTTAGACTCAGTGGAGCGCAGACCTAAGAGACTCATTGGAGATAAAAAGCTGGTGGAGGCAAAGCTTCACAGTTTGGCTCACCGGCGAAGTGTCGCCTGTCTGTCAGTCTTCTACAGACTGTACTTCGGGGAGTGTGCTCAAGAGCTACATGAGCTCATCCCGCCTTCACCTTTCTACCATCGAGAGTCCAGACGCACTGCGGGATACCACCCCTATTTGGTTAATATACCATATATACGCACTAAGCGCTTCTCGTCATCTTTTCTGATGCGCACAGCTAAGGAGTGGAATCGTCTGCCTGCGTCTGCATTCCCAAGTTCATACAACCCGAATCTCTTCAAGGCGAGAGTGAATAGGCTTCTTCTGGGCAAGCTCGTTCCACCGTAGATCTCATCCCTGCCTCTGGGCTGGATTGAGGTAAGAGTGAGCCCATTGTCAATAATAATAAAAAAAAAAGAAACCGCTGGAGGTTTTCGAATTAAATTTAGTGTGATAAATGAACTGTTTTTTTTTCTCTATTCATAAATAAAATTTTATCAGAAAACATCAATCTGTTTCTTACTAAACTTCAACTATATCCGACGACCCTGCATACTATTATCTCTTTTGTTGACTGTACTATAGGTTAGGTACATCTATTCTCTGCCTAACCCTTCCGGCAATATAGGCGCGATGTTATGTTGATCATTTGAATTCATTGTGCATTCTGCTGAACATATAGGGTTGATGTTAAAAATAAAATGTCCGTTTTAATATTTTGTAAACAATTGTTTATTATTAACATTTTATTTCTCGTTTGCATCCACTGCAATAATTACACTTCGTCACAAACACTCGCTGGCAAATTTATCACCGCATTAGCAATACAATATGACTTTTAATCTGTTAGGATCTATTTATGGAATTATCGGTTACAGCTCCTTCACATGAAGATTACTTTCATTTTTCTTTTGAAACATTAAACCTATGTGAATATACCAAAAGGTAACAATATTAAACTAAGATAGAGAATAGATAATTGTACTTTGTCCATAAGGACGAAATGCAGAACAATTAAGACAATCACTGGTTTCACATGCAAAATAAACAATAATAAGAAAATAGCGAAATTAAACATAAGATTTATAGATTTATACTTAGCTAAGAAATGGAATGATTTGAAATTTTATCTTTCAGTATACTCACACATACAGGCAAAAATACATTCATGATTTAATAAAATGTGTCCAAAATATCAATAAGTCAATTTTCATCAGTCAGTTGTAAACTTAAGCTCAAAAAATAATTAAACAATGATTTTGTTAATAAAAATTAAAGAAATTCACAATAATTATAATGATACGGTTGTAATAAATAAATTATAAAATACTGTCATTTTATTGTTCGGAATGGCAATCACAATTTTGACATATCATTACGAAATTCTCAAAAAGAAAAATGAAAGGTTCACTGTGATCAATTAAGTACAAAAATTATGATTCTATTTTTAGTACATTTGGATGTTCATTATTTCCTCATAATTTAAACTTATTTGTCATCTTAAAAAATTAAATACAAGAGAATTATTATTGATCATCAGTCTATTCATATTTTTACAATTTTGTCGATTTAACCTTTTTAATCTACATTCGAGTGCAACAGGCAACATAAGAGATGACAGTACCTATCACTTACCGCATAATATCTACACGGACTTTATAAAAATGTAATTTAACATAAATTATTTCATAAAGATGATTCGTGGTCGACGCTCCACACAATGTGTTGACAGATTGTGTGGCGAGTCAAGTTGCGAATCCATTAACACAACATATCTCGAGAACTGTACCTATTAAAATAAATAAGTTAAAACAAGCAGAGTTATCGTGTCCTATGTTGCCTGATGACTTTATATTGTCTCAATACTCTTATAAGTAATGGAGAATATACTTACAACACTAAAACTTATGTTTTTATACACAATGACTTAGGTTTCGACAATTTGTTTCTATAAGTACTGAAGTTAATTTTAACCTATGGACTAATTACGTGCGTGAATATTTGTGTGGCGCGAGCGCGACTTGTACGACCTGCATGCGCACGCGCATACAGGTTGTAGAAATGGCGTTCACAGTCTCAGGAACGTTAAATTATCGTGCTAACTGATCTACATCCCGAGTACGGAAGTTAGGAGAAAGAGAAAAAATCTACGTCGATTTTCAAGAAAACCTGAACAAGATTCTTCGTGGGGTAGCAATTCACTATTATAATCATAGGAACAAATGACAACAATTAGTCAATCACAAAATATAAATCAATGTAAAACTGATGAACGCATCATTCGCGTTTATTATTATTTTTTTATAAATTAGTCTAATCTTATTTTACGCACGGTTTGGCTTGTATACTGGTGCGAGTCTAAAGGGATAGTGTTAGTGGTGTGTTCATGAGGCGTCACTGCACTCGCACACTCGCCTCTCAAATGTCCAGTAACTGGCATAGATGGTTTTTTTTTTCTTGGCGTAAGGAGTTGGGTCAAGCGTGAGTTGTGCAGTGTCGCGTCATGATGCTGCGTCACGCAACGGACCGGGCTACGGGACGCAGCACACGTTACCTATACTTGAGGCTAGAACATTTTGTTAACAATGTAAACTAGTATCTACAAGGAGGTCAAATACCATAGAGGTTTACACTAATTGGTACTTAGAAAAAAGTTTATACAAAAAAATATTTTTGGAAAAATTTAGAATTTTTGATTGTTCGTTTACATTCCTGACAAAGTGTCCTTCGCCGCAAGTGAACAGAGATCGCGACGTGGACGAGTCCACCGGCCCCTCGGCGCGCGCGGTCCTCGCGGCTACTGCACGCTTGGCGGCGCCACTGTCGCCACGACGCTCACCGATCAGGGGCGGAAAAAACGCGATCCGTCCCGCCAATACTATTTACAGGGGCGTGTACAGATCGCTCTCTTAAATAAATACTTCGGAACGCTTATAACTAGCCGTTTATACAGGGTCACTTTACACTTTACGCTATATTTACACGCGGCGCACAGCCTGTTTCGCACGAGCGTCCGTTGTGAATAAATAAGTTAGTGTTGTCCATTGACGCTTTAGTATCACTACACTTGTGTCGCGTACGTGGGCGGCAAGCAATGGTCGTCTAACACGTACACCCCTCCGCCTTCTAGCGCTCGCTTTACTAGCGATGTATCGCTGTAACAATAGAAAATGTCACGTTAGATTATATTGTTGAAGGGGTTATGTATGAGGTGTCACAACTGATGGTTGTTTTGAACAAGTTAATGAGAATTATCACTGAGAAGAATTGAGACCATCATAAGTGGTAACAAAATCAAAACTTTTGGTTACCATACTCGAGTGAAATAGTCATCAATACTGACCTATTAGCGCAGTATGCGGAGTCCGCGGAGAGCCGCGAGAGCCGCGGGTCTAGCGCCGCGAGCAGGCGCGCGCTCTCCGTGTTGAGCGTCTTGCGCTTGCACTCCTCGGCCGCCGCGTTGTGCGCGTTCTGGCACTCCGCCACGGGCGCCTCGCACTTGCCCCACGTGTTGCGGATCACGTGGCCGCCCGCGTTGGCCGCGTTCTGCGCGCGCGCCTCCGCGTCGGCCGCGTGCTGCGCGCGCGAGCGACGCCGCCGCACGCACACGATGCCCAGCACGGCCGCCAGCGCCACCAGCGGGACCACGGCCGTCACGCTCGCGATCCACGCCACCTGCTGCCCCGATAGTGACTCCTCTGACATCTCGTCGCCCACTCTTCTTAGGTGACCCCCCGGCTGTTTCGATACTAGTTCAGCCAAAGATACGGTACACGATTTACCCCCCCAACCCGGTAAACACGAGCAGTGATACCCGTCCACCCGGTCTCGACACGACCCTCCGTTCCGGCACGGCGCGGACGAACACTCGTCGATGTCGATGCTGCAGTCTTTGCCGGCGAACCCGGGCCGACACCGGCACTCGTAGTCGTTGTCGAGGATCAAACATTCGCCGCCGTTCGCGCAAGGTTTTGCAAGGCATAGGTCTACTCGGGTCTCGCATCTCGGGCCCACAAAGCCGGGCGCGCACTGGCAGCGCTGTCCGTTGACGAGGTCGACGCAGGTGCCGCCGTGTTCGCACATGATGCCAGCGCAGTCGTCAATGTCGATTTCGCATCGGTTTCCTCTGAAGCCAGGTCTGCAGGTGCATTTGAAGCCGTCGCCGGCTCGCATGCAGGTGGCGGCGTTGCGGCACGGACTAGCGGCGCAGGGGTCGGCCTCGAGTGCGCAGTCCGGGCCGGCGTAGCCCACGGGACACACGCACACGTAGCCGGCGCCGCGCGGCTCGCACACGCCGCCGTGCCGGCACGGTTGGTCGCGGCACGTGAGGCGGCGCGTCTCGCAGCGCGCGCCCTCGTAGCCCTGCGGACAGGCGCACGCCAGCTCGCCGCCCTCGTCCGGCACGCAGGCACCGCCGTTCAGGCACGGCCGCACGGCGCACGAGTGCAGCGATTTCTCGCAGTCTGGCCCAGTGTACTCGGGCGGGCACATGCACGTGTAGCTGCCCTGGCCGGTGTTGTGGCAAGTGCCGCCGTTGCGACACGGCCGGTGGTTGGTGCAGTAGTTGAGGTCTTGGTTGCAGAACAGGCCGCCCCAGCCCTCCTCGCAGATGCAGTCCCAGGGCCGCGAGCACGTGCCGTGCACGCAGCCCGGGTGCCGCTCGCACTGGTCGCACAGCTCGCCCACCCAGCCCGAATGACAACTGGAATTAAACGACAACATTCGTTAGTACACAATAGGACGTGATAACAAGCGACAAAAGCATGTCTTTCTTCTGTAAGGGAACAATGAGGAGGATGAATGATGTAGACACGGAGGGAGGTAACGTGAAGCGTTTAGCACAAAGGTGTGAAGTGGATACTCACATGCATTCGTCGGGCTTGAGGCAGTGGCCGTGCTCCGCGTCGCAGCCGGGCAAGCACCGCGCTGTAACAAAAAGAATACATTCGTTAGCGTCACAAAGACAAAGCGCTCACAATGGAGCGAGCGGCGCACTAATGGATTTCTTTAATTGTAGAGGAAGCAGGAGCGTTTAATCATCGGGATGATATTCGATGCCCGCGCGGTACCTATCTCGCATTAACGCTGGAATCTTGTGCAGTTTGCAGTAAAGGACACGCGAGTGCAACAAAGAGAGAGGTTCGAGCGTCCCGGCCGGGGGCGAGGTCGCGCGCACACACTATTTATCTTCACTCGCACCAACTCGTTACTACAACGAAATCCTCTCTGAACTTTATAACCCGCATTAAATTAAAATTTTCACTTTAATTTCGCCTCTCTGGAAGAGCACTTTACTCTTGTGGGTCGTGTCTTCTGGGATTTCTAATTTTATATTTAGGGCTTGTTATACCAGAAAGTTCTACAATGTTGCGTGTGTCTGTATGTGCGCATCGTTAATTTTGTATTTATGTATCGAACTTTACCCTGTTTCCACCTCGCGAGGAGTATTTCAAGCATTTCGTTTATTAGAAGCAGTCGAAGTTCATTGCGGCGCAGACATGTTACAAAGTTGTTTTGTAAAAAGATAAGCGGTAATGTATGGTCGATGTTAAGAAAAATAGTTTTGAAATAAGAAGTGCGGTGCGAGTCGTATCGGTCGGGTGCGCATGGGCAAGTTATCGGAGCGAATACAAAGGGGGGCAGATAGCGCGGGGAGCCTAACCGTCGCTCGACCGTTACTATTCCCCTAACTCGCTAGAAAAATACTAGACGCCATCTTGATCATAACTTTCATTCCCTATCCAAATGCAAATGTAAACTGGCTTATTCCGGTTCTAAATTGGACGAGGAAGCAATTTCAGCGAAGCTCCGACTATACCGCGGAGTCGGGGAGATATTTTGTGAGCTTAAGAGACGCCGGGAGCTGCATAAAAGAGATTAGCCTTCCCGCCGCACTCTCTAGACTCTATTATAGGTTTAAACACAGCCGAGCGAGCATAAAGCCCCCAAACTTGCTCGGAGTGCGCGCAAATCGGCTTTAGCCTCACTCCGGCGAATTGGTTAGCTCACTCACGCGGCAACTCCTATTATCATGGCAGCTGTTTTTTTACTGTTGAGAAAATTGAAAATATAATCCGCTTTCACGTCCGTTTTACACTTTCGCGAATAATATAAAATGTTTTAAAACAATCGCTTCTCATGACCTCCGGTGGGCCATTACAATGAATTATTAATAAAACTTTATGAGGAACGTAAGAGACGAAGAAAAAGTAAGTGAGGCGCCGCTCGCTCCGCCGCGCCAGGCGAGCCAGATCAAAGAGTTCGAGTGCCGTGTATGTGCACCGTGCTGCCACTCCAGTACCACTCGAACTTATCTTGACCCTCGAACTGAGGTAAAACGGTAGTAAAAATTACACTCCAAAACCAATTTAGGTCGTAAGTGGGCACGAAGCCGCCGCGGGGAGGATGTTATGGCGCTCCTGCAGACCTATTAATTATTATCAATGGACATGAACTGTATCGATTTGTAATGAAAGGCTAGCGTGCGCCGCACTGCGACCAAGGTCTCAGCCGAAGATCCGGCCTTCGCCGAGGACAGGTAGCACTACAAAAACGACGTCCCTGAGACTTCCCACACGTGTTCAGCAAATATTTAACTGGTCCCTACATCTGCTCTATCCCAAACGGAAATTAGGTGCGCGTGGGATTCGCGATACAACACAGAAGGTAATATTCGTGAGAACTTTACTCTCGTTAATAATTAGGCGAAATTAAGCGGCCATAAAGGTTCCTCTCGCGATGTTTACCCTATCATTAAGCAGGAGAGCTGAACGGAGGATAATGCCGCCGGGACATGCAAATAAGTTTTCGGGATTGTTAAGCTTTCCCAGAAGGCGAGATACCGTTCGGCAGATGTGAGCCAGGTTTCGTGACACGGTCAAGTACAGAGTTTATTTCGATTGGTGTTCAGTTCTCGTTTAAAGGTGTTTTTGACCCGGTTCGTGGCATCTGTGTAGCGGCCTGCGAGCGGCTGTGTGCGTGCGCGAACCTACTGCGTTGTTTTCATTACATTATGGCCGCTTCTCTCGCTTTTACATTTTCGTAATCGCCGATACAAACTCCGCTGATAGGGTTGCCGAGACTTTTATTGCAATGCATTTGTGTAACGTACCACCGTTTACGTTCGCGATGTTGTTCCTTTCACACGTTCGATTTAAAAAAATACTTTATTCATTTTTTGTTGGTGCGTCTTTGGGATGTTTTGGATATCGATCGTGTTGAGAAGTCGTTTGTTTACTTTTTCCAGAAAATTGTGATTTCGTGGTTATAGGAGTCGCGTGGAGGCTGTGTCGGGCGGGCACAGCCCTGGCGGGGGAGCGGGACGGCGCGCTACAGAGAGCGGAGCCTGCCGTCTCTGTCTGGCGTGTTTTTTGCGGCGCCGGAGTGTGGGAACGCGGCGGCAGGTGGGGCTGCCGAGATTGCGACGCGACATCCGCCCGCCGCCCGGCCACAATGCATCTCGCCGAGACGCACAGCTTTGTTTCACAATACGAGACGCGATGTGCTTAACATACGCCAGGACGTCGTAATGACGTGATCTTAGTATTTTATTAGAAATGCACAAGATCGATAGGTAAAAGCGAGCGGACATTGATGATGGAGACTCGAATGAGCGGTGCGTCCGCTGCTTTTGTTTACAAACGCATCATGCACTGTGGAACGCAAACATCGGCGCGGACGGTCACACGCTAGCAATAAACTATGACGGACACTACACTATATTAATATTGTCGTCTCTACCTACAACTGTATTCAAATGATATTTGGAAAAATAAGTTATGATATAATTTTAATCAATTAGAAAATTATAGCGTCGTTAAGCGGCAGGCTGGTTTGACATTTACTGCCCAGGTATAGCAATTATATTGATGTAAACGTAGATAAACTTCATCTCAGTAATTAATCTTTTGATGTTTAGAATTTAAGATCAGAGTATAATGAGATAATATGAATTGTTAGTTTTTATCAATGTGAATTAGATTTATAAAAAAACAATGAATTCTATGCTTTTGAGAGAGGTTCTTGACTTCCCAATGAATGGGTAGTTACATTTGATTTAACGAGTCTATTGTAATAATGTCAGGAACTTATAAAAAATCAAATCAAAACGTTAATTAGCGGTGCGGTAACGAAATTTAATGTGCAATTACCAAGAAAATTAATTAAAACTCAGCGTCAGGAAAATATCTCAACAATTACACACATAAAAATATGTAATGAATTGTCTACGCACGTAGAAATTTTCAACATTAAATATGTTAATATTCAGCTGTAATTACTATGAAACTATACTTTAAATCATTTTATAGCGTCGAGACTTGGTACAAAAAATAAGTGATTAAAATTATGAGTCGTTTGCTTGGAGGTCGGCCGATGGCACGGGAAGTAGAAATAACCTTATAAATAATGTGAATACACTAATAGTGATATGGGACTAATTAAAACTACGATTTACGACTTCGGAGCTATGAGGTAATTAGTGCCATTACTATTCGCATCGCGGCATTAGAAATAAAAACTTTACAAGGAGGTCGCTTACAGCTGTCAAAACTGACATTAGAAAAGACTAACATGTCCCGCCTTATTGAGAATTTAATCGTTTTTCATCTATATTTATTTGAAAGCGTTAATTGCTAAACAAATAGAACTAATTTAACGACTTTTGGTCGTGTTATTTCGAAAATAAGGATGTTAGTGTACATTAATAAATATTAAATATGTTTTTTTTTTAAGACAACTAAATTGCATTCAGTGTGCACAGCATTAAAAATATTGATGCAGCAGTACAGAAACACACATAAATAATGATATTCCCAACAGATGCTGTTCGCATTTTTATACCAACTTGGCGAAGTCTTGTACAATTTTTATTACAAAACAGGGTGTGCCACAAATTCATGTTACATCATTATAATGTTTCTATGGCAGCCACAATTATAATGTTTATGAGAGGATGTCAGGCTAAAAATTGTCGTCGCTTTAATGAGGAAGAGTGAATTGTGGGTCGCTCTATATAATAAACTGGGATATCGGAAATTTAGGACACCATGTATGACGGCGTACTCAATTTTATCTTTAATTCACAAAAATCAAGGCCTCCTACTTATTTTGGCGAGGTGATTCAGCCTGATTCGCGGGAAATTCAGGCTGGAACACAATTAGGCCTACCTACTAATCTATTTCGTTTTCGACTATTTTTATCGTTGTATCTACTACAGTGTATTTTTAGTTTATTGTTCGGTAACTTGTTTTTATGTTATTAGGTGTGTTTATATAGGAAAGTAGCGCGGGAGTCTGGCAGGTAAAGTTCGCACACAAAAGACACACACACTTTAAATTCTTCTCTTTGTCAATGAACACAATTAAAATTCGATTTTTTCACGAGGACATTATGGTCAGCAGAATCCTGTAATGTTCCTATAACAATAAACTGTGATCTCCAAACCCACCATAATTACGCCCATATTTCTCTTTCAAGAGCTCAAAAGGAGGTAAAAAAATGAGGTTTTAAAAACTTACGTTTCGAGCAATAGTCTCCGGTCCAGCCAGCTTTGCACACGATCTCCCCAGCAGGTGAACAGGTGTAATGCCCAAAGGCATCATCCCTCGGCCTGCAGAGAACTTCGCAGCCAGCTCCATAGTAATGGGCTGCACAGGTCACCCTGTACGAGAGTCTTAAGTGAGCGGATCCAGGTCCACCCCACCGCTGTTCTTCTTCAATCCACGGGCCTCCCACATCGGCAACACTCTGCTTCGTCATGCGCGCGATAAGGGTATCTGGGAAGACGAAAATAAATGGTTAAATACTGGAAAAAATATATTTATGGTCTTTCTACATTTTTACGATCAAAAGTCATGAAAATCATCGCCAGTTTAATGCTAACATTGAACTTTAACGTAAGTTACCACTTTACATGCACCTAACACGATCTAACATGGCTAACGACTACCGTAATGACGTCACATCACACAGAGTAGCAAAAAACCAGCAGTTGCACAAGCTCGTTAATACCATGGCATCAGGTGGGCCTGCCTATTATACCTCTTTATGAATAATTGAAACAAACGAGCGCGCTTCACTATGCGAGGAATTACCTCCTTGACAGTTTAGTCTATGGTTAAAAAACACAGCTGCGGAATATTGGACACTGTTTTTCGGGATTCGTACGTCGCAAGCGCACGCGCAGGTGTAAAAGAAACGTGTTTCCAAAATGCGAATTCGCCACATCTGCCCCAAAAAATTAACGGGACATTTTTAATTAATAAAACATTTAAATACGGGTAAAGACGACAAATATTTGTTTATCGCCGTGGGAAAGGGTTACAGAAGTAAATTGACCTGTTAACGTGGATCGTTTGAAGCCCGCATTCGAGCGTGAGATCTCATTGTTCCCAAGCGTGATTCACTGTTTTGATTCGTCGCCGGCGCCGGTGCGATTGATTAATAGTTTTAACTACATTCTTTATGTTACATATTACCTGTAAACCACACGTTAGAAAAAGTAGCTGGACGGCTTCCAGCGAGCCAGGCTAACATTACATAAGTGACGCGCAAAAAGTGGTCTGTGAAAACTACCCGCTGCATTGATTTGAAAAACTGCCACTCCATTCATCAAACCGCGTAAGTGCTGACTACACTGTAGGGCTGCCATTACCGTTGACATAACAAAAACAAATCAATATACTCCGCAAATACAGAATCCAGAAACTAATTTGATTTGGTAGCTCCAAAAAGGTGGGAAAAAATAAAAAACGCTCAAACACAAACCCCGAAACAATTTGGGACTATCAAATTAAAGTTCTATACAAGGAATAAACACAAGTCATCGTGGTGAGAAAACATTTTTTTGTCGACGGCCCGTCCTAGTTTGGACTGTTAGCGCGGCAGCCCTACCCAAGAAATCTCAGCGACGACCAGTTTCTACCTTTATTTATTTCTCGTCGTGTATGCCACTTTTTACTCTTGTTGCTTCGATGGGTACATTCCTAAGCCGGTAATCCCGACAGCAGATAAAATTAAACCAGACGCGAAATAAAATTAAAAGGTATATAAAAACGTTCGATCTCGACTAATTTCGTGGCGTATGGCGTAGAAATGTTCCTTTTGTTTTGTGTGTCAGTGCTAAGAATGACAGTAATGAGAACTGAGATGGCTGGTATCTGAGATCTACGATGAGGAATGGATTTAGAGTCTCGTTTAGAGTGGTCGAGTGCACGGAGTATTAATATAGGAAAACAGGTCACAGGTCACTGACACATCCTTGTGTGCAGTCCTTGGTTTGAACAACGCGGATGCTGCACGTAAACGCTGCGGTATGTGAATTGTTTTTAGGAAATATTGAATGCAGCAGAACGGAATGAAGCGCTCCAAATAACATCTAAGAGAGTGTTGACATTGGAACACATCCCGATATAATTTCGCCACTACGACTCACCGACCTACAACTAATAAATAAAATAAAACCCGCATAATATCCAGTACTTACTGCTGTTTATACAATTCGAAAATAAACTTTTCCAACAAACTCTCAACTAGCAAAATGACATTGGACGTTGTCACGACATTTGGCGAATATGGCGCAAAGAATACAAATTCAATTTTCATATAAATATCATGGAAACGATTATTGCGTCGACATTGCTGGTATAAAGCATAGCGCACACGATTTACCGGTCTCGTGTAGGCTTACAAAGATCGTATCTGTACAATAAATCTAGAAGATAAAACGCGTATGCTACGCCGGTTGTGTACCTAACGAAAATACAATCAGACGAAAGCTATCAATTTATTTCGATCGGCCCTTTCATTCCGATTAAATATTATGAAGTTTATTCTACTCAACACTCATCAATTTTATCGTTTCGAATTCTATACGTGGAGAGCGTGAGTAAAAATTTAATTTTAACGATAACTCCACTGTGTTCAAGGCTTAAATGGACAAAGAAATTATGAAAGCCAAGTGTGCAGTTCGGAGGGAATTAGAAAAGTGATGTGTGGGAACTGAGCGCCGACCGCTTGCAATTTAGTTCCAATGTGCGCAAGAGAATTATGGCAACCGTGCACCCAGCCTCCGGTGCACCAGGGCTGTCCGGACAACTAGCATACCTCCACAGCAATATCTCTCCCGAGCCGAAGAATAAAAAGGCAGACTCCAAGAAAACAAAAGCATAAAACTATCCCAGCACTTCGAACAAATTGGATATTTATAATGAGCATAATTAGGTCCCCTTACCAACCCTACAACATTCGACTCGGCAAGCAATTTGTAGGAAAATTGCGTTCGTACAACGTTTTTGTCTTCTATCCGACTCGTCCGAGCCCAAAGTTCGGTTCTCCAGAAACAACGGACAAATTACAGACATCATCCTAATTCAACGGCGTAACGATATTAAATGAAGGTGTACCGGTATCGCATCTATTAATGTTATTCCAATTCACAAATAAATAACGCATTTAAAGAAGGACGAGGCACCGGTACGTGCCTGGCCGCCGCCGGTGCGCCAGATAACATGTAATTACGGACCCAGAGGTCACTACAAATAAAACGAAAATATATCCGAACGGCAAACGCCAATAAACAAAAACAAAAGAAAGCGAAATAACCGATAATTTGAGCCGGCTATCGTATCGGAGGCGGACGCAACCGATTTGGGATTTCAAAACGCGATTTTGGGGAAGCGCGGGGGATGCGTGCTCACGCGACGCTTCCGCCGATATGATCGATGGATCGATAATGAGGACACCGGATATTGAGCCTGGCTCCTCGACTCGTTCATTCATTATACACATAGCCATGGCCTGACAGCGCCTAGCGCGACTGGGTCGCGAGCGATCTAATTAGTTATCGGTGGGAGGTTTCCAACGAAATCGAAACCGCGACGTCGAGCTTCGTTGACGCGCGAAGGTTCGACGACCGTTTTCCGCAGGTGAGGCCCACATCATTAAGCGATGTGTCGATTTCCACTCGTCTCGATTCGGACACCTGCCCCGCCGGTCGTACGGCCGCGCGCCCGTCGCTGTGGGAAACTACATCTCATCAATGGGCTTGTCTACACAAACGACGCGCCACTTTTGTTTATAAAACTGTCCACTTCTAACACTCGACGAATATTTCGATACGAGAAGTGCGGCTCGGCGACGTCGCCTCTTGCACTCGATAAATAACCCATCCACTCGAGCTTTGAGGGTCTCGAGGAGCCAAATTAAAGATTTCTCAATGTTGTTTTAAGAGATTTCGCGTAAGACACGAAGGACGTTTTAAATTCTCCATTGTTTAGTGAGAAAACATGGACATTTTTGTTCCACGCGAAGGATTCGATGAATGCGAAGGATTGCGTAATGTAGTCGTTACATTTCCAGACGGCTAACGTGGTGCTTAACCTTCGTGAAAGCCAATTAACGAGGCGAGTAATCATACTCGAGACGAGAGTCCTGGGAACCGCGCACGGGCCGTACCACCCGCTATACTCCACTAGAGTAATGAATTGACTAATAATGCACGGCCGGATAGCGAGATAAGCAGCCGTCACAACATAACTGTATCGATAATCGCATCTCGGTCGTGTAATGTCAGCCGGCGAGCGGTAGCCGGGCCCGGGGCGGCGCACCGTCCCGCGCCAGTAATTGCCTGTACGAATCTCTTATCGATAGTTTTCACACGCTCTTTTTCCTGATTTCGCCTATATATGTATGGGCTAGTAAAACGAAGTAGTGCAATAATCGTAAACAGTGCGGCCGGCACCGGCGGCAATGTAAACAAGAGCACAGGACGAGACATTAGGAGTGTGCCCACCTATTATCCGAGAGCATGTGCCGAGCATCTGTCGACAGCGCTTCCTGAGAGCCACCGCGCCTGTTACATCATAAATCGAACCTTCCGGAGCGTCTTCCTGATATTTTTTTATCATGTTGAAGCCCTACGACGACGAAAGATGAAGTGTAAACTAAAAAATTCCCTGACTTCCATCGGAGGTGTATTTTTTAGCATCCAGTAAGTAAACAATGCGGCGGCCCGTTAGTGTGGACCAGGTGCGGCCCGGCCTGCCTCGGGCGCTACACAAAAGATTTCGGTGAAGGAGCCGAGCGACAACATCAGGATTGCCAGCGACCATTGTTGTATACTTATTTGTTTAGCACAAGAATCTCTTTATTCGTCGCCGTGAGCGAGCGATTCTCAATGCGCCGCGTGTTTATCTATGATATATTGGATTCTTGGAGTCGTGTGTCGCCATTCTTCAATGTCTTGTGCATAAAAATTACTGAATGCGCCCAAGGGTTGGGAGTCGCGACAATGAATTAGTTACGTGCAAGGGCCGCTTTCTAAGCCAATGCAGCTGCTCAATTTGGGTATTAGATAAAAAACCGAATGTGATTTAATTAAGCATTAGCCCGGTGAGTCGATAGTGAGTGAACACAAACGGCGTGCGTGTAACCTGTTATTATGGTTGATTAGATTTCTGTTGGTAACATTTCTCGGTAGTGAAGCGGCGCCGCCCATCGCTCCCGAGCCGTATTAAAAATATACCCGTCCTTTAAGCTATCCACTTCGGACGCTAATGATTTTCGGTAAACCGGCCCGTAGACACACCTCGCCGTATCTCTAAATCTCCTAAGTAAATCACCGGAGTTTTTTTGTTAGTCGGTCAGGAGTAGTAATTATATCGGTCAGAGTGCAGCGGTATGAAAATCTAATTAAGAAATGGGCGTCGCTGGTCAGTTTTCGCGTCCGCCATTTTAATAATTTTGAAAATCGAATTGGGCGCGTTCGTTTTAGATCCGGCCGGTTCAGTGGAGCTTTGTTTTTTCGTGTAGCGATGTAGCAGAGTTGTGTAGCGATGCACGCGGCGTATTATCACGATGATGTATTTACGACCCGGACGGTTACAATTCATTCTGAATCGTTTTTTCGGTCACGCCACGTCGCATGTAAGACATAAACTGTCGATTCTTTATTGGGCGTTTAGGCTTCTCGTGATATCAAACGGAACGAGCAAAACTTATCCAATCGATTATTATAAATGATAACAATCTAAAATCATATTCGAGCACATGGCAAGCTTTATTGTGAAGTTGTGGCTAGGATGGCGTGTCAAAACCGAATGTTTTCTTACAAAAGGCTGTTTAAACAAAGTAGGTAACCAATTTGCCTATATTCCGTAAGTAATTTTCATCGCGCGACGTCTAGGTGCCGGTCAACGGCCATTGGAATACATTAGAACATTTCTACTAAATTTTCGTCCTACAGAAGGCTGAGTTTATTAGAATAGCGCGCGCATTGCGAAGCGAATCACGCGCATCGCCGCGTGCTTTGAACACCAATCGTCCTCACCATGGGAACATTTTTGTCTTCCACGATATGATAATATGAGCATTCAAATATACATACTGTCCGTTAAATGCACGATAAACACCCAGAATTACAGTGAAACCTGAATGTGAGTGAGTCGTGACCGACGTGATTTGAATTTTACAAGTCTGACGAAGATTTTCATGACCCTTTTATCATAATTGTATTATAAGGAGAACAGTCAACTCACCATCTGATCTCGACGTCTCGTTGGTGTCGTGCCACGCTTCCACAATGAGCGTGAAGGTACCCTGCAACATAAAACAAGCGTGTCACATTATTGCACTACAAACATGGGAACAAGATAAGCACCAAAATAATCTACAACACGTCGATAAAGGAAGTGAAACTCCAATATTGTACAACTTATTGGCCGGTCTCATGTTACGGACGGCGTTAACTTCATTACACCTGTCTTAAAAAATAACTTTCACGTTAAACTCATTCCGCCTTATTCCAAAACACGATCTAAATTTAGTACTGGGATTGTTACTAGGTTTAAACCATGACTAAATAAAACGTTATTACAAAATGAAGTTTATCACTAGTTCTTGAACTAACTAAGGTACTAAAGTTAGTCCGCCGAGACCCCTAGTTTAACCATGGATTTGACATCGGTACTAATTTATTTGAGGTTAGCATTGATTATTATTGTGTCTTTTTATTTACAAATCGTCAAAAATGGATATTGTTATAATTGATTTGATGGATTTGGTTATGCTGGAGACGTCTCGGCGACCTTACAGATGTCGTCATCATGTAAATCCTTTTAAATTGAGTGACGAAGATTTTAAATATAAGTATAGGTTCACAAAACGTTTTCGGGAAAAAATTGTGGATGTTTTACGTGAAGATTTACTCCACGACCCTCGAGGATGCCCATTGAGTCCTGAAGTGCAAGTGGTTTACGCATAGGACACACGCGCACCTGTGTAACAACGAAATAACGCTGTCGGGATTATTATATTATTTTGTATTAAATAAACCAGTTCCTTATTGATAATACAGTCCACTTATTCCGCAAGGATCCAAACCCAACACTTACACAACTGGGCTCGCCATGAAGTAAGTACCCTTGGTCAATGCTAACATTACATTAAATAAAATCCAAATAATATCCCAATATTATTGTTTTATTTGTCATATTAAAATAACAGAGACGAGTCTTAAGATCTAATATGCGGTCACTTTTCAGGCGGTTTGTGATGCTGGCCTGAAAATCATGGACATTGTTACCAGATGACGTGGACCATGACTCCAGAATATTCCGAGGATGTAGATTGAAACAGAGGTTTGAGGCTGGCGCTTTATCTGGAATATTATTCGGTGGCTGTGGCTATCACTGCACTCCATATTTATTTACACCATTGCGTAACCCCACAACACCACAAGAAGAGAGGTATAACAGCAGCCATATATACCCGGAAGACGATGGAGAGGTGTTTTAGTTTAATGAAGCAACTAACGGTTTCGTTGCCTATTACGAGGCATAATCGGACACATCCACTCACGAACAAACCATAACGAATAAAAATAAGAATTGTATTATTTGTTTCTTCAAAAGATAAACATTCGCTTCAAATGACGCGGGCTGTCGCCGAATGTAATTCGCTCCATTTCAAGCTAGAGGTGTTAAAAATATAACAACTTGATTATGATCAGCGCGCCAAAAGTACAAGTTGTTCTTGTTCATTATATTGTAATCCAAACAAAGAACCATTTATGACATATTTTTGTACTGTTAAATAATTATTAAATCATTTCAAGTGTTATTTTAATATCACTATTAAGAGAAACAGAATGTTGCTTCAAATAAAGCCTGTACGAACGAATGAAAGAATGCCATTTTTATTTCTTATCTGTGGATATTATTTGAACCATGGACTTTCTTTGGTACTAACAGATCCTCAGATAGTCTTCGTTTTGTAATCGGGACACATTTTGATCCTGGTACTAATCTTAATACCGTCACAATCCTAGACTTTTTAGTCTTGGTTTAAACCAGTACTTAAGCACTTTTTTGTAATAAGACCGAGTCAGTTCTTTCACACATTTGTTACCAAGTATTGTGTAACGTACAATCGTCTCATTCAGTACCCACGCCTCATCCGCCAAACATACCAAAATAATCAATGTACATCATCTCAAACCGCGAGAGACCTTTAAACATGGCAACATGGGCGCGGCAGTTGAGAATTTCAAATATTTCCTTTACTTTACGACAATGTTAATAGCCGACGAGTGTAAATTAACAACATGATAGACAGGTGAACCCGGGAGCAGATGGCAGCGAAATTGTTTCAATATCATGCTAAAAATAATACAAACGCAATAAGGCAATGACGCTGGCTCGCTCCGCTAACGAGTGCCTACTGGCTACACCGGCTACATCGAATGATCCCGTATCCCCGTCGTGAACGTGCACATATAAAAAATAGGAACGAGTGCGTATCTGATATCGAGCTGTTGACATTAGTCCATGTTTACATAAGGAGGCGAAACGGCAGTCGAAAATCGATTAAAAACTTGATAACGGTGCGTGTCAACAGCTATAAGGCGCCTGCGACGGAACTTATCAATGGGTTTTTGTCAAGTTCCGTTCATGCAAAAATGTTCACGAGTCTCGGTTCATGAAATTTCTCCCACCGCGGTCGGAACCGGTCGCCTCGCCAGTGTTCCCGACCTTAAGTTCTCTAATCGCTGTTTAATTACACTACGGATGTGAGTTATCGATGAACAATTTTCGATTAAACGAAAATCAGTGTTGTATTGCAGATTAGTTCGCCTTCTAACAAGAAACGGACAAATAAACCGGAGTTGTGAGAATAAATAAAAGTTGAAACATTGAAGGCGAGTGGAAACGCGACCCACTTCTATGACACACAGATCGAATTCAAAACGTCTTGAACGGTGTTCATATATCGGTGCTACAACTTTGTAGCGGAGTATTTGTACAGTTCATTTTTAATATGATTATTTATAGATTGATATCAGTTTATTAATTCAATATGCTTTACATAATCTACTGGAGGACAGGAAGCTGCAAATAAAATGCAAACTATAGGCGATGAAAGCTAAACTATAGACGACGATTAAAGACGAAGACGGACGCGGGGGAATCTCTGAAGCTGGATTATAATTACAATAAGCATGTGACGGGTCGCAGGCGCAGCTGCGCGCGCGCCGGATACGAAGGGTCACCGCTTAACTAATACCTCATTTGATCACCACCACCTACTTTAACGAGTGATTCAGTTTTTCCTGACAGATGTCGCCCGTCTTCAATTAAGCTCTATGAATGAAAACACTATTTGCATGCAAGAACAATAGCTTCTATTTGCATAGGAACTGATACCACGACTCTAACGAACAATGATTATTGTCGGCTGATGGAAATCAATACGAGAAATCTGACGTTTCACAACGCACGACGACGACGTCACAAAAAAGCGAGCGCTTTTTCCAACACTTTTTAAACGATGAGCTCTCAATTAAACTTTCGTTACGTCCACGGTTTTGACGAATTTATAATAAGTTACGATAAATACTTAGACATTACAGCGGACGTGTTACCGCGTCTCACTTGCATACTAAACAGCCGGGCCCGCGGACTGAACGAATTTGAGCCTTAAATGATACAAAATCACCACTATCAGCGTTTGAAAAGTCGATTTATCATAAACGTTGTATCAATATAAGGAGCGAAAGACGCTTGTCAAAATACTTTATTATGATTTGTGTTGCGTGCACCCGATCAAATATGGCAAGTCGTAGTATACGCCGTATTGATTTGTTAATCGAGTATGGAGAACGCATTTCGGTCAGCTGTGGCCGGTTGTAAGTATATGCCGGTTCCCACGACAGTGACTCTCGAGCCAGCCCATAAAAAGCGGCCGACGTAAGCGTACGTGTGCAGGTAGCCTTTATAAACGTGTCGAGCTGGTGATACCGTATACTTATACAACAAGTCGTTGAGACTTGTTGCCTAGACTCTGTCGGCAATTAAGGAAACGTATTAGTCCGTGTTGAGCCCGCCTTATTTGTGAAATGCTAATTTGATCAGTCGTCACAATTCGATGCGGTTTGCGTTCCAAATCTGAAACATTGAAGTAACACTGGCTGGCTATCACCGAGGCGTTGATTATCACCGTTCCGAATTGGAACGTGTTCTTTTTACTTTTTATTATTAAAACCATAATATCGGGCTGAGATCGCAGCGTATCGGGACACATTAATTTTATCCCTCGAGAGCGATGCGTTAAATTGTATTACGGACTTGAACGGACGAATAGACTGATACCGTCATATGAATGCTGGGGAATTATTTGATAATCGTTTTATGGGGGTGCCTAAAGAGGCTACTTCCATATCGGAGCTCGTTTCGACGTTACTTCGTTATTAATTAAAGAATCCATCGAAAGGATACGTGGGAACGGAGCTATACTTTTGTGCTTCTTATTTGTAAGCGCCATGTGTTTTGGATTTTTGAAGAACAAAAGGTATAATCAGGTGCCAGAGAAAAGGTCCTCTGTTTCGGGCACGCCACGTGTTTGGGCCACTATTGTTCTGTTTATTGTTTAAGTGAAATGAAGCTGTTTCAAAATGGCAACAGATGTTTCTCTTGTTTATTGGTTTTGGTTACAGCTTAAACATAAACAAAAACGTTTGAAAGAAACTACGGGTTTTTCTCATCGGCGTTCTCGGCGTAAACTGTGCTAGGTACAGGTACCGCTTCAATAAAATGGAACAAGGTCATCCCTCCATTGGTTTCGGTCAATAGTGTACAATATCGGAAGTATTTTGTATAAAACATTACAAAAAGACATTACCGTAGTTCGCTTTCGAGTATCGTTTCGTCACGTCAAATATTTGGAACACAAACACCCGGGCAAGTGGAAGAGTCGTGATTTCATATTTCACACTTTGCCAGTGTGGTAACATCGCGTTGGACAGGTTTTTTTTCACTTATACCCCGACAAAGTTGTGGTTCGGTCAGCCTCTCAAAATCGAGTGTTAGCGCGCCGCAATAAGGATTCATATTCGATGATTGACTGAATCGATTCGAAAATCGAATGTTGCCGAGTTGATATGTAGACAGACCCGAAGACTGCCCGTACAATACGTCAAATTAAAAAAGATATGCAAATTCGAGTCTGTCCGATAAAAATATGAAACGCGTAACTTGTTTTATTATTAATGCTGGGGCCACACTAACGGGAAATGCCATTAATTATCGCGATAATGGACGTTGACCATAGGTGTAGCCACAACTTAACGGGATAATTTGACTATGGCATTAACAATGCCGTTCGGCGTTAGGCGATAGCTCAAGTGGCGGTACATCAAAGAAATTAACGCGAGAATTGATGCGATGAAGTGGCCACACTACGTATTTTCAGTGTGCGTCGAGAGCGCAACGGGAGCGGACGTGTTTGTTTTTTGTACGACGGATTTGCCTCAATATCACACGTTTTTGTTTTAAAATACGTAGGTACTATGGCGACGGAGTGGAGTAACGAGATATTATTTTTCTCGAGATTCTGCAAACAGAACCATGTTTGTGGGATCCGAAACTCAAAGGTTACCAGAGTGATGCTTGGCGCCGAATAATGGAAAAAATATCGTTTCAAACAACTATTGAAGAAATAAAAAAGAAGAAGGAAAGCCTAATGGGTTATTATAGAAACCATTTGAACAAAATTAAGAAAACGCCGTTAAATTAAATTCAACGCCGTTTTTATCGCCAATAATGAGCATTCATGTTGACCGTTGAAGTGTAGCCACCCACTTTAATGCGGTAAAAATTATTGCAATAATTATCGCGATAATGGGCATTGACGTTAAACGCTAGTGTGGCCCCAGCATAAAAGCGTTGAGCGCATTTATTTATTAATGCTTTTAATTAACTTTATCTCCTTCTATTTTGACAGCGACGAATGCGGTGCGATGACCTGGTGAATCATAGTTTTAATACCGAATTAGGAGGTTTTCTTGTATAATAAAAATGTTTGCAAGTGTTAGGATTGAGTAATAAATGTAATATCCACCGTGTGAACGGGAGACTTCCTGTACACATATTCTCTAACAAAAAATTCAGGTCGACAGTTTATTGGCGACATGGAGTACATAAGCATGCATTCTCTTAGAATGTTAAGCAGTTTCGAGTTAAAGTCAAGTAACTGAGCAATGTACCGAGGCTCTCTATAGCGCTGTAAAATAGCGTGGTCACCTCTGCAGAGCTATTTTAGCGGTTAGACATACTTTCGCACTTGGCCGGTTAATCTTTGTTGGTGTACGAGCACGTCTGCGCAAGCGCATATAGACAAAAGCGAGACGTTCTCAAAGCAACTGCGACCTCGTGGCTCATGTGAACCTACTAAGTTCCAAATAAATTGTTTAACGAGAGAAAACCTTTGTTTGTGTTCAAAAATGGTAGGTATGCTTAAAAATTATGAGGAAAAAATTTGAATAGGTATTTGGTATACTGAGTATAGTTCCTTTTTTATCAAAGCAATAAGATTCTAATGTTATAAGAGTTCTGGAACAGTTCCAAACAAACTAAACGCAAGATTTATGAGTTTATGACTTTATCCTTAACGTCTTTATTATAAAATTTATTCATAAACATTTTAATGTTATAATTATAACAGTCGAAATTATGTCTTGAGACATAAATATTTTTATTATAATAACATTAATAACGCAGTGCCAATTTTTTTATCCCACCACACACAGGTGGCTGAATATTCAGGTGGTTGTTTACAAGTTAAACAACTTACGAAGAAACAAAAAATAATCAGAAAAGATCACACGGACCATATCATCGATGCAAACTGCAAAAAAGCTCACGAGATTATTTTCATTTCCTTCGCGACGCGTCAATTAACTAATCTTTTACGTCCAGGTACGACATAAAATGTTCAACCAATTAAAAGCGTTAAACATTTTCACACGCCAATCATAAATAATAACCATTAAATTGATGCTATAATAAAGTTCCAGTGTTGCCCACTAAAACCGAGAAAGTAAACACTGATGTGACCACACTCGAAAAATTAACCGACTGTTTAGTACATTATGAAGGATTAATTACTCGAGTCCGCTTTACCGGGAAACATTAAAAAGTTAAAAAGCCAGTCTTAACTCAAACGAAATGTTATACTTTATATCTGTGACGATTATTTTACGAAACGCAGCTAGGAAACATTAAGACGGACGTAACTACTTTTTTTACCGCTAACGACCGGTCCAGTCCGTATACGACACACGAAATAAGTCAGACATTAACAATTTATTGCCCTCAATTACAATCATCGCGAAAAAAGACACTCGCTGGAGGAATTCGGGACTTTGAATCGGGGCCGAAGTGAAAAAGGGTACCCTTAATTTTCACATGGCATCACCGGCATTCGGCGACGGACGGGACTTGGCCCGCCGCTGAAGAATTCCAAAAATGAAAATGTCGGCCATAAACAACGGAACGATTTGAATGAAGCATAAGAATTAAAAAATAAAGAATCAAGTTAACAAATTTTGTGAGACATCCACGCTTGGCCTCGCGGTACGGTGATCTGATAAGGCCCTGAGAAGGGTACGGCGTTGAAACCGAAACCGCACTAAAAACAAACAATCTCCTGATCGGTTCATCCGGATTTTATCTGAGAATGACGCGCACAGCCTCCTTATACAAGTTTCGACATGATCCGTGTATTGATATCATCTCATTTTTTTCCTAATCCACTTTGCATACGCCAGCAGTAAAACTAGACGACAACGATGAGTAATATTACCTTTAATAGAAAAGTTTATATTCTAAACACGGTAATCGTATGGAAATAAAGTATTACAAGTGCCAAAACTGATCGATCCGCAGCCGTGTGAACATTGACGATCTGTGGCGCGTTCTGAGAAAGCTTCCACTTTGAATCTTCAATAGTGCAGAATGAACAGATGTAATCGGGGTCTAGTGTAGATTTCTGACAAATTCACAACATTCGGTCATTCTAATTTGCAAGTTTCGCTCGCGGTGGTTCCCAGCCTATGATCGGCCTTTGACACGTCCATAAATTCGTCGAAGTATGTACGTAGGTACGTAAGTACCGGCGCTCCTCCCATACTAAATAATGGCGACGATTTATTCGCGAGGTTGCGGATACGAGTGGAGCATGTGAGCCGCTCGCACTGCGACTCACAATTCCTAGAAACTGCGCGCGTGTGATGAATAAAGTCAGGAACGCGAGGAATTTCATCATTGCAGATTTGAGGGCTTCTCGCCCTACCAGTACGTGAGAACTCACCGCAGTAGCAGCAGTAGCCAATAAAAATGGAACGCGGCCGATCGCCTAAAACGGACGCGGTTTTATTTTGGAACGCGCCGCAGACTACGCTATTTATACATAATTTGAATTTTGATTGACATCGCTCAATCAGCTATTTAATCCGCGTACATATTCGTCGTTAAGAAAAAATACCAGCACGCAAATTACTTTTTGGCTACCACAATAAATCGGGCGCTTTGAACAATTTTATTAGTGGCTGTAAACGTTATAGAGACGTAGTTAAAATGTCAGAATTTGACCGTAAACGAGCGTCCATTTGAAAAAGGAGTGTTTTCTTAGCGCTCGCTCCGAGAGGCGTTGTAATAACAAGGCCGGTTAACTTTTATTGTCTATTCATTCTGATGAGCTTATTCCTTTATCTCTCCTATGACTAATCATTATTTACTAGCTAGTTTTCGAATCTTGTTGGGGCGCATTGTTATTTTAGCACTGGAAATAATTGTGACGTTCGGTAACGCGTAAGTGTGTTCAGTTTATTTAGCCGGATCAGCTAGAAAAGCCGAGACCGGTTCATGGATAGGTTGCTGAATACCTGTGCATTGGCTGCGAACAATGCAACCCGACTAATTATCCACGCTCCGATTGTTTAAATTTGAAACTTATGAAATCGCGTTACAAGTTGTATTGTAATGGCGCAGACGCACATATCGCTCGCAGTAACGTGCGCACACTACTTTTACGTGGAATTTCTTTCGCGATGCTTTTTTGTTTAACTTTAATTGCCGCTCGTCGGAAAGGAGAGAGATAAAAGACGCTGTTGAAGAGGGAACAACATCCAATGAGGCATTCCATAGCTTCGGTAGACTTTATTAAAAGAAGCGGATGTAGGGGTAAGTATTTTAAGAGGATCCCGACGCGAGCGGATTGGAATAAAGGAAATTATTAAGAGCTCTCTCCACGATAAAAAACTCGGTAGACGGAAGTTACTCCAACTATGGGTTTATAAAGCGTCCGACGCTCATATCGCGTTACATTATGTAGTAATAAGTCGATGATGCGTGCGAAGGTTTTACGTTTTTCGAAGTGAAAACTTATATAAGCGGCGGTCGTCGGGCGAATAATAATGCGGGGCGCGTAACCGATTACGATTCTAACGTAATTACAGACGATTTGAGGCACAAGTTTGGTCGAGGTGTGAGTTTTTACGCGACGCGCTGTGGATCGTTAATTACTTTCTAATGTGTACGCCGCTATCAAGCGCAAAAAGCGGCTGAGTTCACACGCGACAATGGATTAAGAACGGCATTCGTCCGACGCCGCGTGCGTTACCGTACTATTGTTTTGAAATTCGAATCGAACGTGACGTCACTAAAACGTTAATTTCTGAGAATGGCACACCTGTATATTTAAAAAAAAACATAACCCTTCTTCGCTGTCGAAAAAAAAAAATAGTAGACGCATGAATTGTGACCATGTAAGTGCTTAACAGAAGAATTTTCATACTTTCATTTAAACGTTGTTATTTGGAGCGTGAAACTATTTTACGAAACATGCAAAATAAGTAACAATCTCTAGAATTAGTTACGCTGTTGCTTAGTCCACTTGTTCCACAATAAAGACGCGTGTTTCTTCACTTAACGACACAAATACATTAATCAGGAGCTTTTACGTCTTTTGAATAGTTCGGTAACAAATAACAATGTTACGTGGGGTATTTGTTTAGTTAAATTCTATTTAAGTTAATGAGTTAAGTTCATTTACAAGAGACCTCACAGAAGGAACTTTTCGGTCTGTTGCGTTGTGAAAAGTTTGTATAAAAACATGAATATGGCCGTTGAAGTTGGTGTTTTAATTAACCTTAATTAATTAAAATCAGTGAGTCAACTCTCACGGTAACAAATACACTGGCCTATCATTTCTGTGCTACATATGGTGGAAATGACTTCCGGAACATGAGACGCACATGGTCTGTTATTTATGTTATCAATGACCGTCAAAATATCACCATTATGAGTTAATAATTAGTTCCTCTATCGATTGGAATTGACATTTTTCTCTTTAAGCATATGAAATTGACCTTTTTGAATATGTAAAAGGAAAATTTACTAAGAAAGAAGTTGTCGATGGGAAACTTGTCTTAATGGCATCTTGATTAAAATATGTAAGACATGTTTTGCCAGTGATTACGAAAGTTGAAGCAACGTTGAAGAGAGTAAAATATCTATCCAGAATATTCCAGAACAAACAAAAGAAAAACAAAACTACAGAATGTTTCAATAAAAGTAATCGACTCGCAAACAAATTAACTAAACGCAAATGATCGCAAAATATTCAGCACCTATGTCCTAAAAACAATTCTAATTTATTATTTCCTTTGCTTACAGCTTACCTATAACAAGTTGCTAGCATTCCTTATCACGAAACTAAAAGAAACTCGTTATTTTTATTCAAGGTGTAACGGAATAGATAACTTAGCTAATTAAAGAATGCAGGGCCGAGGTCTCGCAGCATTAAAGGGTTAATTTTTTAGCCTTCAAATAAGTATTTTAATTTTAGATATTCGTCGCTATTTGTAACCGCTATGCATGCAAAGGTTCTATTAAAATAAATTAAATGCGCTATTTTTAGGATAGCCGCCTGATACAGGTTGATTTTTTTACTATTTCTGGAATTAATATATTATTAAAAAGTTCGACTAAGTTTTTGCAAGATTGTAAATGGTAGGGGGTCCATACAATCCACGCCCGTGGGAAGGTGACTTGCGAGATATTTGTGAATTATGATCAAATGACAGGGAAGAAATATTTCACACTGCATTTCCTATAGCATCTACAAACAAACGTTAATATTAGCAGCTGTTAGACAACAATAGAGATTAACTATCGAATTTATTGAACTGCGTAACAATAGATGATGGACAAATTTATTAAGATAAAACACAATGCCGTCTATGAGTAACATCACGCAACACGGATCTTGGATCCATAAAAAGTATAGTTCACGGCCAGCGCAGCGTAATGCTATGCGCGCGCGCCGGGCGCCGCGCATGCGCGGAAGTACACTTTGACATTTGGCGCTCTCACCGCTAAGCAGGTGTAAAATGCACAATTGCATAAGCTCAACATTTTTTCGCATTAAAACGGCAGCGGATAACGGTTGTACGGAGCGCTGGTGAATGGGCCCGTTCATGCCGTGGGGTGTACACCCCTGGCATTAAGGGCAAGTATCGTTGACCTTTCCTCCTATCCGCGATGTGAGCGAGGCATTAGTCCGCTCTCGTACGTGCGAAGACTCGCTCATAATCCGGTCCTCACCTCTTTGACATCCGGACTCCGGACTGGCTAACGGGCCTCGAAGAGCGCATAACAATATAAAACTTGTGATTTACAAACACAAATTGTTTGAGAGTGAAATAAATGAAACCCCGTCGCCGAGCCGAGCGACTGCATACAAATGAGATTTCTTTTCGGAGTGAGCCATCTCTTTCTCTAAACGCTGCATGATAAATCGTTTCTATGCGTCGTTAACGCGCGCGCCGGTTTACTTGTAATCTCACTGTTCGATGTTGTCAGTAATATTAATATGCTCATGACCTATTATCGTGCGGGTCAAATCTCCTTACGGGTCTAGCACCGATTTATTTCACAAGGGATCAGATAAAGTTCGGATGCAGTTGCGTTTACGATTACTTCGCCGGGGTTGTATTACAGCAGGCCCGTTAGTGACCGCGCAGCGGCTGGTTCAAGTTTCAAAATATTGTGATGCTGGCCATCGAGAATTCGATGAGTAAATTAAATGTCAAATTCGAAAATCGAGCGTTTGCAAGCGTCTCGGCGAGCCCGTTCACCTGCCGGGCCGGTCACGAAGCCAGCGTGCGGAACGTACCATATACTAACACATTACGCGGTACATATTTATTCGTGCGCGCGATATGCCTCGTAAAACAGGCGCTTCTCTGGCCGACGATGACCTCATTGTGAGAAAAAATCCAAGTCAGCTTCAACTAATAATGCTAGGGGCAGATTGTATTATTTAAATGAGACGCATCCAACTGGAACCGTATCGGTAAGCAGCGAGGCATATGGCGCATATCCTCAGGGCACAGGATTTAAACGTTTTAGCGACTTATGGAATCGCGGCATATGGGTGACTTCTCAATGTCCGACTGGAGTAAGATAAACTGCATATGGCGTGGAATCGACAACGTCAACGGCTAGCTTAGCCTGTCACTTTTGAAATTTGATAGATTAAACCATTCTGCGGGCCGCTTTCGCTCAATTGATCGCATGTCAACACATGCCTCGCAATAGAGAGCTCTATGTGAATTTAAACAGGAAGTTTCAATTTAGCGCCAATTCATTCGGAATGATAGCGGCAGTTACCGGACGCACATCCACTATCCGAAAAAAGTTTTAAATTTCGTCTATGCTTCGTTTAGTTACCAAATGTCACGTTTTCTCCAGATGGTCCGAGCTTGTGCAAGCGGCCGAGCTTAGGTCCGATTGTTTGCTTAAACATTACGAGACGGTACGACATTTGAAGCGGGCCGCTAAATAAAATACAAATAGCACTCGAACCTCTAGGTCCACACGCGGCCTATGTAGACAATTGACGCCGAGCAAAATAACCGTAACTAAGGTCCAATTAAGACGTCCGTTATCCTTGGAATCGAGATAGATCTAAGCGCGATCTGTAAATAAATAACATGTAATTACAATATCGAATCACGATCCCGGCCGGCCTCTGCGCTCTAATCGCCGGTGAAGATGAGAACATTGAGAACGCAGCCACGACGAAGGCTAACCGACTACGTCTAATAACATACGACTGCCCGTACAGAGAGCGACTTCATAATTAATTAAAAATGAACCATTGAACGCTGTGATCCTCCCACGCGGCTGCTCGTTAAACCATCAAGTATTCTTATCGTCATCGCTTCTGTCAAATTTGAATATAGAATCCCTTAATTTCTTTTTTACTATTATTTACGGCGAATGAGATGGGCCGCGGTCTCCTCGTGGAATATTGGAATTTGAACGTTGGTAACAACCACCGCGTTGATTTATTGATGTAGGGCTGCTACTTAATGTTTCTTTTACGACGTATTGATTTTACTGTTGCCTACAAAATTAATGAGGTGTTGTTTACGAAACGTCAATACGAACTAAGAGTACTAGACTTATTTTAAGACTCACCGGCCATGTGAAGTCGAAGGGGAACACGATGGGATTGCTAAATCCTTCCACGTGGAGGTTGGGCACATCCAATGAGTTGCCGCCCAACACAGGCGTTGTGATGTCACCGAAGGTACACGGTGACGTCGTGTCGATGTTAGCTTGATATATCTTGAGGCACACTCGGAATTTAGTCCTGCACGGCGCCAAACACGGCGCGTCACTATTTGAGGAACCATCACAGCACTGCCCACTACTTAACCTAGCTAATGAGTTCGTAAAACTTTTTATCCTAAGTTCGAAGGAACCAGACGTCAGCACCTGGAAAGAGAAAACAAACATTGTAGTTACTTGTGTCAGGAACGAAGGTAAAAGTAAAGATTAAGCGAGTCAATATATCAGATTCAGTGTGACAACACAAACAGACCGGCGATACAGCTTTCATAGCCCCAAAGATGTAATCCTCAAACAAACTATTTGCACAACTGTCCGCGCGATCGATCTCGTCGAGACATTAACGGTTTTACCGGACAGCTTATGTAGGTCGCTCAAAAATGGGGTTGCATGTAACAACGCGTGTGGGGTGAACACGGTGACACCCCTATGAATCGAATTTACGAACGTTAGTGATGTAACAATACATTTTTTGTTAATCGAACTGTCAAATAATGGCGCCCCCCGCTTTGTTTTAAACGATCATAGTTTAAGACTACCGATTTTGATGAAAAACTTGGATATTTTAATGTGCGATGATAGATAAGTTGTCTTCAACGAGGCGACTTGAATTCCCCTGGGTTTTTTGTAGTATATGAATAATAATAACTGGTTTTTGTTGCCCTCCAGGGTGCACAACCCTTATATTAATAAAAGAATGCAGTTGGTCGCATTTGCAGTGCATGTAGGGTCAACAAGTTTTAAGACTAATGCATTAGGGAGCGAGCGCGTAATGTTGGCATTTTTAAGCACAACTGCTTATTAGTTATAACTTTTAAAAAACGAATAAAACAATTATAATAAATGCTGGTACAGTTATATTGACATCTAAGTTACTGGAAAATTTTACCATAGATAAAGTATTTTTTTTTACTTGTAAAATAAGGTTTTTTAAAAAGCCGAATATTATTGTTAATACACAGCTAATAAAAGTTAAGTCAAGAAGTCTATCCTGCTTTATATGGCATCGGAAGGAAGTGGTTCGTATTAAATTATGGCGGCACTGTCTTGGCAAATCATTACCGGCGACTAATACTATGTTGCGCGCGCGCAGTATAAACTTTATGAAATAAAAAAGGTTTTAAAAAGAGTATCATTTCCGGCGCTTTCGTTCTAATTGATTATTTATTTAGTCGACTATACTACAATAATAAATAACATTCATAAAACTTTAGTACGGCTCTCGTTAAATCATGACGTGTTTTGTATCATTAAATAGACTTGTTAATGACACAGAATGCTTTTATAAACTTAGATTTTTTTTTTTAATATTTTAAGGAAGTAAATAAATATTACGGAAATATCTTTTTGTTGGTATGAGTTCATCTCATTACATTATTAATGGCCTCGACCCCTGCCATCATAATAAGGACATTAAAATGTTGAATTAAGTCATACATAGTTTATATTAGTCAGATTCCGGCCCTGTAATATACAGAAGTTTTTGCATAGCAAATGGATTATGACTAAAATCAACTTTCCTAATTAGTTTCCCACGAATATGACCTTCAGGCTTCAGTATGCATTGTCAAAAGATTACAAGCGACAGACAGAACAATGATCCATTCAGTAGAGCCTTATCTTGAGCAGACGGTGTGTCTAACCATGTCAAAAATCAGCCCCCATTTAAACAATACTGCGGTAAAAAATAGACCAGATTTCAACCAACTTCCTGCGCCTGCGACAGGGGTTAAAATCATCTATGTGTATCCGACCGCGCGAAACGTATCGCCCTCTCTTTCTTTTAGCCTAGGAGAGAGGAGGATGGACTGCCACTCAAGTCACACATCCACGTGGTTGTCAGGTAGGAGCGGAACCAAAAAAATGCTTGAAAAAAGATACGCACCACTCTAAACATCCCCTTTTTTGTCGATCAATTGTTTATAAACGAGACTTTATAGTTGCAAAGAAAATGATGAATTGTGGCTTACTGTTTTAAGTTATTTTCACAAAAAGCATAAAAGATAAATTATGATAAGTTGTTCACGTCAATAAGTTAGTGAATTACGGTAAATAAAAAAAGTGTGTTAAAAACCGAGCGGGAAGCGAGCGGTCGTCGGTTCGCCCGGGGCTGCCAACAAACCAACAATTAAATAATACTTACCGGACTACCGAATAAGTTATGTTTTATTATATCTTCGGGCGGATTTGACGCGCTGACTGCCTGATTGATGTTGTTTAGACTATATTTTAAAAGGCGCTAAGCTTTTTCGACGTTTTGTCGCTGCCTTTATTTGACTATAAAAAGTTTATCCGATTCTCGGCTTAGTATTATGTTCTTAGCACGTTGCTATCCTATTAAATTAACGTAACCAAGTAGGGTCGAAAGCAGCTTGAACAATCGATGGCATTCAATGCTGCAACTTGTACAAACTGAAACTAGAATGTGTGTCAGTAATCAATTACACGAGCGTCTAATTCATTTAACATACCAATATAAGTTAATGCATTCGACGATAAAGTCGTGAACATCATTTTTTTTTAAACTTATTGAAAGCAACGTACTGGCCACAGATATCAGAGTACTGGAACATAACATTCATTGCGCTGAGCGAAGCATCACGCATCAAACAGGCCATCCAAATTGATTTTAATACCTAATCGTTGATCTCGTAATAACATTTCAGTTAATACATCGAGTTACATTAATTCTTTCTTATTTTAATTGCGCCTGTATCACGATCTAGACATATTTTCTAAACAAAATTACTGTGTCAAAATGATTTATTGAACACTTACTAAGCGGATGCGACTTGCCTACCTTTCTGTTTGGAGTCGAAACGTATCTTATAAAGTCACTTATTGAGAGATAATAAGGAGTAATAATGTGAACGCTATTGTATGTAAGTAAGGCAACAGTAAACACTCGTTCAAGCAGGTTGAACGTAGTCTAAAAATAACACAAATAATGAAACACAGGGGAATGTTTTTCATCTCTCCCGTTATACAAACGCGAAATGTGTTAAAATAAACACCAAAACAGAGTCTTTTAATAGCGCGACGATGTGGCCAGTGCATCAATTCGCAATTCAAATTTAAATTTGGAATCATCGAGTATGATTTATTTTTTCATTTAAGTTTTTTAGCGTACGTTTTCTACACATGCCATAAAGATGTTCAGTCCTAAAATAGAACGACGGGCGCGAGATCGAATTAATTTGCACATGGAAAAAACTATTATATTTGTCCTGTAGCAGCTGATGAATGAACGCTAATACTAATTGGTTTTCTGACCTGACTTTTCACAGAACTTGGTTTCAATGTTGGTATTGTGTTGAGGGGGACGCGCCGGGTTGGCTCACAAAGGGCGTTCCGTTTCAAGGAACGTCTTTAGAAGAAAATAAACGGCGTCTTTTATAAAACGTCCCGATATTTAGCCGCGCGACAAATGTTGCCATCTCCTTTGTGCCGATTTGCTGGCAGCTGTACCGACACAAAAGAAACAGACGATCTAAGTCTGGAATTTGAAATTAACGGAGAATCATGAGTGTGGAACGTAATAGGCCCCGTAGATTGCCTGGAACGTATATGGAAAGCGCATAATAAGGTATTTTGCGGTTATTTAAGCGTGTTGCACAAGCGAATTGAGATTTCGTGCGTTGGTGTACGGCGCGCTATGATCGGAGTCGTGTACTCTCTTATATCGTAAACCAGATCTTCTTGCTTGAATTGTTATTGGGATTATACGTGTGAACCTCTCACTGTGGAGATTGAATACGGAACTTATTAAAATTCTTTCGGGTTTAAACTTTTTTGTTCGACTACCCAAATAATTGCTGACATCGAGTTTTGTCAGATGTGAACACTTTAAAATAACTTGTGCAATGTTAAAACTTTTAAGGTAGAAGCAGCCTTACTAAATTGTCAAATGGATATCAATCCGAGATACAAGTTGATAAGTACTACTTGATGTGATGCGTAGAGGAAGGCATGGAATTATTTTAATGTAACTGCGATCATCCATTGCACATCGTAATTCGCTGCAACGTTATGAAACGGTATAATACAGTCGACCACAGTTCCGTTTGCTTACCACTTATTAAGTACATAAGAAGATTTAGATGCAGTTACGAAATAACGAGCATGTAATCTTATTCTCATCACGCGTTTAATTATTTCTTAATTGACGCCCACACAGCAAGTAATAACTTATTCGCAGCTTCAAATGTAAGTGAGTATTCATAACTGTCAACTTATGGCCTTAACTTTCAACCCACGTGTAATAGAAGACCCGACTCATCACTTCGCTATGCCTGAAGCACTGTGCTTGTGCAACCTACACCAAGTTAGCGGCTGGCGGCATCGCTGACACATTTACCCATTTCGGAGTTTAATAATTTGCACTGCAACACTAAACAATAGAACCTTAAATTAGAAGGTTACTGGCTGAATTACGCGGCATCCGATAAATTTCGAAATTTGAAAACGAACGAGCGCCCTGCCAGACGTTGCGCAGTCATTCCGAAATAGGGTTGAATTATTTACGTATTTACAAACACATTTATGGTAATGGTTTATCGCGGAGCACATCATTCAGCAGTATCCTTTGATAACTTCACACAAGAAAGCTAAGCATTGCGTCTGTTTATAAATAATACATAATATTGACTTCCCCGAGCATCCAGTTTGGTTACATTGCGTAATCTGATCAATGGTCCTGGCAGCCATGTTTGTTTTTTAACGAATGTCACTGGGAATCAATTAGACGTCCGGTCGGGATTGAACCACAAAAACTTATAAATTTTAATAGCCCTATATGGCTTTAATGAGCGGCTGTTCGACAGACGCCAATTATGTTATATCAAATTTAATTTTTAGTATTTGGATAGTTGTCATACAAAAGCTTTATTTAGAAGAAGATCTCTTTTAGAATCTATGTAGTGACGCACGCGCTGCACAATCGGTCATTACATACTCATCACAATGAGACGAAAACTTAAAATTTCACATAGTTAAGCAGTTAAAAACCGGCGATTATACGATTTCGTATAAAGTCTCTTTATAATTGAGTCGGTTCTCATAGAACAAAAACCGTTTTGGACAATGGACGAAATTATAACAGGGTTAAAAACCTACCGTTAAGGAGTTTCACATACTTAAATAGTTATTGCTACTAACATGACATATGACGATTAATTTATTATTGTGCTTTTGTTAGAATTCTGTGTGATTTTTTCGTAAATGAGAGTCTAACGCAGTAGGTGGTTTTTATCAAAAGGCATTTACTTACAAAATTGTTGGGAAATCGCAGTGAAAACTATGTAAGTAGCGAGTATTTGTTAACTAAATTGCTTCTGCACATAAAATTAACACTGTTTGCCCAACTTTATGAAGTAAACTTTACGCTACAAGAATACCTAGATGTATTGAAATTACGGTCTAGCAATTTTTATTAGAAATAGTTCAACTGGCTGGCTGTTAGTTTTTATCTATTCATTTAATATCTAATGGAATTAAATTTCTACATTTCCTTCTAATTCTAACTTACGTATATAAAAATATCAAGCTTAGTAACTTTTAAAGTAGCCACATAACAGCACAGTCTAGTTTAATAATTAGGCAGTAAAAATGACCATTAAAATGGCCGGTTTACTCTGATAACCGCCTCACGAGTAAGAATTGAACTTTCAATCAACATGTCAGGACGGCAATTAGAATTCGTGTGCCCGAGTTGAGTGGATTGTGAAAAAAGCAGATGTTAGTATGGTTAAGAGTTGCCATTAATGACTGCACCTGCTCGTGTAATATTACCGGGGTTACCAGTTTCAAACTCATAACTTCCTTTATAATTAACAAACGAGATTTTATTAATGTTCGAGTTAAGTTACTTTTAAGTAAGTGACATTTTTACAACTTTTAGTAACTTTTTAGAATGTAGACTTGGCAACCCTAGACATAGACAAGTGCTGCACTCCACACATAGACAGATACACACCTAAAATTGAAATATATGTCGATTATATCACAAATCGTAACGCAATCATACACGCACAGGTAACGTTCCATGCGAGCTATGACATGCTATGTCCTAGATTTGCGACAGGTAGACGCCGAGCGTAATCAAGAATACGTTATAGAATGCAACTTGCAACAATGTCGGACCTATTGCGTTAAAAAATATCTACTCACTCATTTATACCCATACATGGTCAATAAGGATACGACCGTTTAATAAACAGCCTATCCTCCGAATAATTTCTCAGGGATAAACGCGATCACGAGTCGAACCGGGCAACCTTCAGTAAATTATTTACTTATTTGAAATTGGAAATTATTACGTTGCGGTTTTCTGGCAGACGTGTTTCCGACGCCGCTTCCGATCAAAAAGGCGGTGGAATGATCACGCCGAATCACGCGATTCGTATTTCGAACGCGATCAAAGAAAGAATAATGCAGCTGAATTAGCTACTGTCTTGCACGTGGAGGTAAAAAAAGAAAAATCCGGACATCGATTCTCCTACGGATGTATCGAGCATAAAGAATCGAGTTGACTGATCGGTGGGACAATTACATCAATGCACGATCGTCGTCACGTAGACGGGACCAGGGGCAAGACAAACCAGTCCTGAGCGGTGGTGCGCAAAATACCGTTTTTTTATGAAACAACGCGACTTCATTCATAATGTATTATAGCGCCTTGAAAACTCACTCGCACGCACACACACGCACAGGACTATAAATAAATAGATAGCTACACCAGGTATGCTGGTGTGAAGCGGACCCACACTATTTAATTAAACCTGATTGGCACAGCAGAAAAACAATTAAAACAGCAATTGACGAGAAAAAGTGCACAAAAATCACACGGATCAGCCGGAGTTGGGGATCATTTCCAGACACACCGGTTGTCCGCGGACGAGTTTTATTAATATTCGCATGTAACAAAGTGCATGACTGTGTTTGTGATATTAACGGTACATTTTGCGAACACATTAATAACTATTCGTTCACAGTGCGCACACGCACGCATTGGGGAATAGTTCCCTCGTTGTAAATTACCCTCGGAGACCGGTAAACGATGCGGGAGAACAAAAAGTCAGCAGAGACAAGTATCGATTTTTTTTTATTATTATTATCGGGCTGTTGTTGACATTTCGGTAGCGCTTGTAAACGGGCCTTTATCTGTGCCTTTACTTTAACTAGGAGTAACACTAACAATGTCGGGACAAGGCAAGGCGGGGATCTACATATCGATTAAGAAAAGTATCGAGTCGGGCGTACCGCGTATACCAATGGTTGGGGTGAATCATGCGATGAGCTTTTCTTGAGCTTCAAGATGTACTCGTAGATGTTCTCCGTACATAAATAAACATCGAGTATCTCCGCCCATTGGACTGAAAGGCTACACTCGATTGATTGATACGTTTCCTTTAGCCGTTAATGAGGCAAATAACGAACCTAATTAAGTCTACGTTTATCGATAAGAAAGTCAACTTAATATCGAATATAAAGTGATGCGATAAAATCCACGAAAGTTTCATGAACTGTGAGTTCACACGTCACTGTGCTGGGCACTCACGGCAACCCTTGGTAGGACAAGTAACCTTGACTGGTTCATAGGGCGATGACCTCATATTACTCTACATATTTACAGTCTGCCACCTTGTGTCAATTTTCTCAGAACTTTCATCTAGAGCGCATTGTTTATGTATGTCGTTTTACAGCTTTCGGCGCCTATTTACCGGCGATTAGCGACGGTCAATAAACAAGCGAAGGGTTCTGTCGTGTAAACTAGACCGAACTACTAACCCTGCCCGAAATATCGCGCGCCTTGAGAGTCGTCTGGAAGAGTTATTCCTGTCGTCGGTGCATACAGATCGTCGCGAATACGTCTCGTCCGGACTCGAAGTCTCGAATCCACCGCAAAGCCTCGGAATGCATCTAATTTTAAAACGAAGAGGCTCGCGACCTAGCTGACCCCGCGCGCCGGTCGTATTAAAACCTGAACTTTCTTTATAACTATGTACCTATGTTTGCTCGGTAAACGTATCGGACACACACAGGCGCGGAGGAGTCGGCGAGCGAACCGCGGCCGGTCACGACTGCGAGGCTAACCTACACTACACCCTCGCTCCCGAGCACTATCCAGGACGATCTGCTAGGCCGGCCCTCGGCCACGCTCGTGGGAACTATCGCCTGGTGCACAGCGGTCGCACCTACACTACACCCGCCGGTTTGCATCGCTGCCTTGTTTATGAGAAGCGATGCGAACCACGAGTATTCGATGGGATTACGCCGATTCGAAACGTAAACAAACGGGGATTCGCGGTTTTCGGTGTCGATATCAGTACCTGGGGTAGAAACCCTAGCAGGGCGATGAGCACCGCGGGGGCGCGCATGCTGGCGCGTCCGGGCTAGCGGCGCCGGGGCATACGTCGGGACCGTACCCGGTCGTCAGCACTCGAAGGTAGATCCGCAGTAATCCATCACTTGCACATAAATGCACTGAGCGTTTCACTGCAAGTCACACAGCACAAGAATCGAGATGTCACTGGTCGCTCATGGGCTACGGCGAACCGGTCGCGGGATCGTTCACTACGTTCGAAACGCGCGCGTCGCGTGTAGTGGCGTACAGAGCCTTAATAACGTGTTGTCGCGGCGGCGCGTGACAGCGGACTGAAGGGCGGGTGGCGGCCGCGGTGCGGGCAGCGCGCACCTGGCGGGTGGCGCGCCGGGCGCCGAGAGATGGCGCTGCGCGGCGCATCTGCCGGCGGCCTGCCCCGCGCGCCCCGCGCAATGCCCGCGCTCGTCGCCGCGCACCCGACCAGAAAATACACGGAAAACAGCCCATGTACTGTATGCGAACACGTGCCCCTGTGTAAAAACTTCGGAGATGAATAGACTGCTATGCAGTTTTTTTTAATTATTTAAAGACGTCCCGTCAAAACAATTTATAATGTCCGAGTACTTGTCTATTGCTACGTGGTATTGTATTTTTTGAAAGCAAAAAGAAATTGAATATTATTTTTATGCTTTGTTTATTACCGAACATAATTAGGTTTTATTTAGAGGTAGACAAGTCATGGTAATATACAGGATGTTTTTTATTCAAGCCAGTTTGGTTAGATTCTGAAAACTAAGTCTAAGACAAAAACGCTTGAAGGAACCATGGGCTTAATTAATAGGCAGGTAGGTACTGAATAGGGGTAGGTACTAAATTATAAATTATTTATCCATTTTAAATAGGTACCTAACTATTTAAATGTGGGCTTTAAGAATAGAATACACTCCATAATACGTAGTCATCGTATTTATAAAACACTTGTAGAACGAAATAGCTTCGAAAGAGTAGGAAAGCTCTTTCATCATTATTGCACATCCCTCTGCATGCAGAAATGCAAGACTAGTCTGTGTTCAAATGTATACATACCTGAGGAGACTGAACTTCTTGAAGTGAATAAGGGCAAGTCTATGACCCCAAAACCATCTCAAACTTCAATCTGCCACAGTGACAAACACTTTGTACTAACCGGGAACCGAACGGACTATCTATGGAACGGACCCATTAAATTATTGAATCGCCAGTTGCTGAAAATTACTTTTGACTATAATAATTAAAATAGAAGTTAGATAAACTTTACCCTAAACATCTTGCATGAAAAGACAGTGTATTTGCACACAGATTAAAAATTAACGACTTGAAAAAAGAAACGGGCGCAAGGCGAATGGCGTGATAACGTTTCATTTTACGAATGCAAATTTTTGTAAATCTCCACAATTATTGGCAGCTGCATCAACCGATAAGAGAATGATAAACATATTCATGAAGAAGCCCAAGGGCTGAATGAATGATTTATATTAAAAAAAAGTATTAAAAACAATTCGTTCAATCGTTCCCCGGAGTGATAAACGCCGGTAGCAATGAACGAGTGAAGTCATTATTTTAATTTGTCTCGTTACCTTTTTACGAGTTAAATTTTTTGATAAATTGAATTGATAGTTCTTATGTCAATACTTTTTTTGTTTTATTTTAACTGACTAGTTCTATCTGTGAGAAACAAAAAGTTTTTTTGATTGATTCAAATGGTGTGTAGTTTTAATTAAAAGTTTATATTTCTACAAATAAATGCATTAAGTGCCTGTAAATACTTATTAGGAGTTTAGGAGGGTCTATTAATAGAACCTGCTCAATTAAATCCCATATCCTCATGGATATGGGATTTTATACGACCTAATACGACAAAGGAAACAAAGCAAAGGCAAAGGAAACATTTCATCTGATAAATAAATAAATAATAAATAAATATTTGTGATCTCATGATCAAAAATATTGTAATTTTTTTTCTGCAACGGAGCGCGTGCGTGAATCCGACCTGTGAAAAAGAAAACTGGAACTGACCTTCAGTAGCCGTAGCCGTAGTAAGTTCATAGCCTAGATTTCAAAAAAAAAAAACTACGAAGGAAATGTCAAATATTTTTTTTTTAAAGTAACCCTACAGGCCTACACCAAAGAGTCACAAAAGCTAACCACTAATTTGTTAATCGCACTTCGTAGAATTAATAACCTAGTTTTATTGGTCGTTCAAGCCACGCCTTTGCCTACCGCGGTTATAGCCTTATTTTATTTAGTTCACTCCGCATGACCAAATGGCCATTGTAGTCAATTACTCTAATTGTAATTACTAATTATACTAACATGATCATCTGGGAATGGGATGAATATTAAGCTGTTTACCTTGGCGACGTGGTTTTGTTGAACTTTTTTTTTCCATTTGTTGTGAGCTGCACAATACACACGGTGCAGCCATGGCGGGTGCATTGCATAATTTAATCATTCATGAGTTCCTGTTTGTATCTATTGACAAAAATATTATGAATCTCTTATGTTAGGTATTTAAAAAGTAACCCATCCTATTAGAAATATTCGTATAGGTATTTAGGTTTAAAAATTAAAACTTATTGACTTATCAACCGTACGATATGTCTTATTATGGCACACAGATCGATAATTCAATTTTATTCAGTACTAGTTTCCGCCCGCGGCTTGGCCCGCATGATATATCAATAAATAGTAGCTTATGTCCTTCCCCGGGGTTAAAAGTATCCCCATACCAAATTTCATAAAAATCGGTCCCGCCGTTTCTGAGATTAGCCGGAACAAACAGACAGACAACATTTTTTTAAAATATAAGTACCGTATATACTTAGGTACTTTCATATAATGAAATTACAAACAGACATTGCAATTTTATTTATTTGTAAATAATGTTACAGTATATGAAATAGATAGGTTTCATGAAATATAATTACTTAAAAAATGCTCAGTCTAATTACTTGTAAAAACTTCCCCTTTTTACTCCATTTAAAACTACTAAAAGCAACTCCAGTTCCGGGTTTATCACGATGCTAGTCTAGCTGGCAGATTAAATCTAACAATTAGTACGTTTTACAGTACTCATCGTCTGCATTAGTCAATTATATTAATTAAAACTCTTAATAGACCTGAGAAAGGAATAATTAGCGGTTTATCTCGAACACATGTCGTAAAGCATGTGTTATTTTGTCTATGTGTTGAAGCACAGGTTTTAACGCGCCATTGTGTGTGTTACATTGTCTATTAACTATTATTTTGACAGTGTAGCACTTTGTTAGTTTTTACAGGTTATAATTTTGAAAGGAGGATGCTGCATAGAGTTTAGATAGGGCTTTGTAAAATTGGCTCAATAAAAAGAGAGTTAAAATTAGATAAATACCCGCAAATGTCTAATCCAGGAAATATTTCGAGGTTGTTTTATTTTAATATGGTGTCTGTTCTCAAGAAGAACATGAGCATGCAGCCACGCGGAATTTAAATACCTACTTCTTACCAAAGACCTTTTCTTTTGAATCTTTTTTCTTTCCAATTGCTCTGGAAGAGTTTCCATACAGAAATTAGCACCTTGGTGTCAGGGAAATTATTAAGAATAGCTTGGTAGTTTGAGGTTGCATAGGTCATTTCGATTAACCTTCCTATAAATAAGTTTTTATCACATTTAAAAAACATTAAAAAAAATTTGACGGCACGGTTGGCGCAGTGGTTAAGCGATTGACTGCTGCACTGCGTGTCGCGGGTTCGATTCCCGCGCGGAACAAATATTTGTATGACCTACATGTATTTGTTCCGAGTCTGGGTGTTTTTCTATCTATAATATGTATGTATTTACAAAAAAAAAAAAAAAATGTATATAAGTAGTTTATCAGCCATCTTGTTACCATAACACAAGCATTAGGTTGCTTAGCTTGGGACTAGATGGCGCTGTGTGGAATGTCCAGGGATATTATTATTATTATTATTAAGGCTCCGGCAGCGCGACGCGATTCTTGTGGAACAATTTCTATGAAAATTGCTCTACCAGAATCGCGTCGCATAGTCCTGTCGTGCCTGTCTGCGGGGGGAGCCTTTAGGCTGTTAGCTGTTATCTTTACCATGTCCGCTAAGTTGGGTACTAGAACAAGTGGCAAATACAAGGTTACTGTTAGCCTGCATCATCTCACTGCTTCCAGCTCTTTCGATTCAGGGCTAAAGGTAATGGGCTACCGGTCGTTGGTTTTGTCCAGCTCGTCCCGCCATTTTCTACGGGGTCTGCCGCGACGCCTTCCAGCTGTGTCAGGGCTCCACGAGGTGGCTATTTTAGCCCACAGCTCATTCGGCTTACGGCTGACGTGGCCAGCCTAGGACTTCAGCGTAGCGGTTTTTTTTTTTGGCAAATGCTTAAATGTTTTTTTAAATGATACAAAAAATATACATATTGTGTTTTTTCAATATAATTAAGGTCACAGACAGCCACATGAAGGCATTCCCAGGAGAAATGTCCTAATTAGTAATAAGCCTAATTAAAGTCTAGACTCACCCATTACCTGGAAACAGAGCAAGCCCAAATATCAAGTACCTACTTTGTATTGTAAAGCTAATTAAGCAAATATGTAGGTATGACCTTCTTTCTGACTTATAAAAAGGGCATGGGAACATCAAAAACTTCTTGAAACAGGTAGGTATGTACTATGCGTATGAATGCGGACGATTTTTTTTTTTTTGATGTCCTTTGATTATTTCCCCCCTTTTTATATACTTGCACTATTTTAAGAATGTTAGCTTTTTAAATTATGTAAATATTTTGTTGATTAATTAAATAAAAGTAGGTACTTACTGATCCACTATTCATTTGGCTAAAAAAAACCAGCGCCCTAATTGCGTAACACATAATCAATCACAATCTAAATGGTTTTGAAAGATATTGCTAATCCATTGTTTCATATTATGTTCGAAAAATTTGTCTGCTCAACAACATAAATAACGCAATGAATGTTGTTGAACCGTCAAAATGTAAGCCATTGCTGCTGATAGTGTCGTCCGCAATTAACCCACTGAGTATGAATTTTTCAATATAATCTATATAGATCTATTAATATTACAAACTAGCTTCGGCCCGCGGCTTCGCCCACGTGGATGTCGGAAATTATTCCACGGGAACATGCTACTGGAATAAAAAGTAGCCTATGCCCTTCTCCAGGATGCTTACCTTGCCAGTGAAAAGGTAAACAGACAGAGTTACTTTCAAATTTATAATATTAATATGGACACTTATGGATTAAAAACTGGTTGTCAGACTTTCGGGCTTCGGACTATCCGGGGGTATCCTATTACCCAGTAACTGGGTTGTGGCGGTCAGATAGGCAGTCGTTCCATGTAAAATACTGGTTTTCAGCTGCATCCGGTTAGATTGAAAGCCGACCCCAACATAGTTGGGAAAAGGCTAGGCAGATGCTGATGATGACATATGGATTAAAGTTGTTTATTTTGTCTGTCTGTGTGATCGCGTTATTCTCATTAAACAACGGATTTTGATACGAATGCGATTTTCACCATGATTTAGAGTATTTATTTCGTAATATATCCGTGTGAAGAGGCTAATTCCTCATAAAATAATACGATGAGTCATCACTTAGCTAGATAGTAAAATATTTTTGCTGAAAGTTGTGGTGCGCGAAGGCATCATGAGCCTCTCGCGCCGTGGGATTCTATTTTATGATCAATCTATTTAAGTACGTTGTTCTTTCAAGTTTCTGACGTTTTATATCATTGCTATTTTATTAACACATCCAACAAATGAAAATTGTAAAAAGTCGCTTGAAGTAGGTAAGTACTCAAGAGGATTGATAATTAATTTGACCAACTTAATTTGAACAGCGTTGAAATTTTACGTCGGTTATGAAAAAAAAAGTGGTTGCATACCATACATTTTGACCGCGTAGGTATTGCACTTTTCTATGAAACGTAAAAATTTTTTGGATCACCGACAGCAAATTTCAACGGAGGGGGTTCAGAATTATGTACTGAATCTATGGTGTATTTATTTTCATCCAGTAGCAATGACACTTACCTAACTGTGCTTAACCCGTTAACCATCATAAACAAGCTGCCTCTTATTGAATATTATTCAATCAACTTTTTAAATGCGATCGGAAATATAGATCAACATAATAATTATCAGGCAATGCGATCTAAGAAATAAAAATATAAAATTAACGATACTAATCCGTCGGTTATAAACCGTTTCCTTCGTCTAATAAAATTTGCATTGCGAGATAAGTAGTCATTTTAAAGATTTGAGTACTCGCACTTCTCTAATTTCAAATGTCAAACTCGACAATTCAAATAAAGATTGAAAGTCAGAAAGATACTGCAATCGGAATTAATTAACCCTCCCATTGATTATCACCTATTTGAATAAAGCTTATTGTCAATATTATAGCGTGTTGTAGAACAATAACATTAGTGGTGCTTAAACAAAGAATCACCGACGCACCACACCTACGTTTAACCACGCCCAACACGCTCGCTTCAGACCCTGACATAGAAAAGAGTTTTTGAGTTATGCAGGAATATTTGTAAACTTTTTGGTTGATTGGCTGACCTATTTGTTGCCTTTGCCTCGTAAAAATTGTCTATGGTCGATGAATGAAAATTAATGAAATTTAAAAGCGCGGGAAATAGAGCCAACTTAATAATTTTTTTACGAGTTTGCAGATATCTTTTGTTTTATAAACCTGTAGGTATTTCATATATGTAAGTTTACTAACTCTCCTAACTTAAGATTTTTTGCACTATTGTATTCTTATTTACCACCCTATCTCAGCAATATTAGGATAGAAACGGAGCTTCGTTTTGTCAAATCACGCAATAATTGATTGATTTGACAGATCGAAGCATAAATTTACATTAAATTTCGTCTATTAAAAACTTACCCTAAGATCTCAGTAAGCATGAACTTGCATTGCTCATTGACATACCTAAAAGATTTCGCACCTCAATCTACGTTTCTATGGAAAACTCATAATATACTTACTTACCTAACAAATTATCATTTCAATTATAAAAATCAGTAGACATGAAACGACTCGCGCGCTTTCATGAAAGTTGGAAAATAACAGCCTCCAAGATCTTACATTGTCCATTACGTTTTTTCTTGTTGCAATGGTATAGACATAGTTTTTCTAACGAAGTCCCTGTATTATCCTGGCACTGCTTAGGAAACGCTTCAATCAATCCCATATTTTAGTTACAAATCTGCGGGGTAATAGGTACGTAACACACTATCAATTGCTATGCCTTTCATACAACATTCAACGACATTCAGTCGAGCAGATTGATTCTTCAAACATATGTACAGACGCCAGCACATCAAGCTACTACAATCTGTCAAATTTCGTTAATAGATTTTCAACTTTATCGCTAAGGTATTAAGGTTCAAGGTTGATTGGGAAAATTTGACAGTTTCGGTTAGCTTGACCTGCTGGCGTCTGTACGTAGCAATGGATTAGGAATGTGGAAAGTGTTTTACGCAATTAAGATGCAGGTCGCTTATCACTTCTCTTCCACATCACGAGCAAGTCTAGCTTTAGAAAAAAAACCCCTAATTTTTTTCTAAGAAATCTAAGCATACGGAACAGCCCACATTTTTTTATCTGCCAGCTAATTAAAATCATTGTTCTTAATTGATAACGAATCAAAGTAACCGACAACTCTAGGTCAAGGTATCTGATATCGATGCAAAGTAGGCAGCACAATTATTATACATAGGCGTTGTACATAATTCGTGAGTAATGTATGTATTGCTGAAGGATTTTTAATTGAAAGAACTTCCTAGATGGATTTAGTTTATCTTTTATCTGATAAAGTTAGTTTGTTTTTTTTGAGGTTATAATTTTTTTGTTTTTGTAATGTTTCTTAGTCCAGCGTTTTGATCGGTGGACTTTTGGTGTAGATTTTATATAAGAGTTTCCTGTTTACGGTCTGTTTGCTAAAAACTCTTTTGTGTCCTGCAATAACTATTCGGGCTGCCTTAGCCGAATAAAAACCTATTAAAACTAATATTAGTTTTATGCTTTTCTTTCAAAAGTACATACCTATAACTTGAACTAGGTTTATCGCTAAAATCAGTAACGTAGTTTAAAAACAATGCCTACTAAAATATTTGTATAAAATCAAACTTTTTTTTATTTATTTTTTATTGCTAAATGGGCCTGCTCTTAACCTCGATCACGCCTGATGGAAAGCGATGAATGAGGTCTATGATGTAACGAGCGTTAATTAATTAATATGTAATTAATTAAAACCACTAAAGGCCCATTCTATGTTTGTCAAAGCCTTACAAGTTGCATTGAAACTTAAATAGCATAATTCAATTCAATTACCTAATTGACATCGAACAATAGTCGACAATATTGACACTATGAGAAGAATGTCCGTGCGTAGACAATTTCATTGCCTCATTGTGCCTTTGACATTTCTATACGTCACATCACTATTATTGCATTCTTACAAACTTATATAGTAACTTCACATAGACCCTATTACCTAGCCCATAAGGTAGAGGTTTGTAAATTTTTGAATAATTAAGTTGGATTTCACCTGACGTATGAATTGATTCGACGAAGTTGACGAGTGAATTTTATGACGGATACGTTCGGAGTGAAAACAGTAATTTAAAATTATCGATATTATTTGTAAGCGTGGTAATGTTAGTCGAAAGTGTTCCCATGACAAATAAATTTATTGTAGGAATTCGCGAATTTTGTACTACCTGTGATATTTTTTTGCATGTTTTGTAAATATTTTCTGTATCTAACTCTAGATACTATCTTAGAATAAATAATGAAGTATCGCTAATTAGCAACTATTAATTAGCTAATTGGGACCAAGAAGTTTTTGTTAAAAAATACTTCGATTTTATCTATGTGTATAAGTCGAATAAATAGGTCGTTAATCAATTTCTTTGCTGAATTTCAATTACTTCAGTTGTTCTTAATTAATTGATGTAGTAACTGCTGCTTACCACAAAAAGATCGCTATCTTACCGTAAAATGCCTAGGAACTACGAATTATTTATTTATAATGTAGATATTAGTATAATGTGACCATGAAACCATAATAGCCTAACAGCCAAAGCGATAGAACTGCAATTTTGACATTTTCGGGATTTTGAAAGAAAGAAAAGCAAAATATTTTATTTGGGACACGCACAGAAAATACAAAGAGTAAAAAAAGAGCATTTAAAATAACAAAATAACATTAAAAACAACAAAAAAAAACTTGAAAAAAAATTACCTGTGCGAGGCCAAAAAGATATTTATATATTTATATTATACGATATTTACAAAATAAATACCACAGCGCTGGTCTTTCAATACTTTCAATACTTTTTACGCAAGCCTTTTAGTGATAAAAACAACAACCAACATCTAGGTCTTGACCACACTACAAACGGTGGGAAAATCCCCAAAAAAAAACCACCAAAACATGTAAATAAAATCGCTAAAAATAATATCGATGCTACAAATATCACGAAATCGATTCAAGTTTACGATTCGCTGCGAAAGTACGCGATTACCTCGGTTTCAGCGCTTACGCATAGTCTGGCTCAAGAATGCAGTGTTACACAACAAGCATTCACTTGCATAAACTGCGGTACTATTTATGTTAATACATAATAAACTCATTTGATTATCGCATAAAATATAATTTGGAACTCATCATGGCCGCCGTCAGATGTTTTCCCGCCAACCGCGCCTTACCATAGACAAGCTAATGATTACTCGTGTTTTCATGTCAATCGATCGAAACACTATAATTTCGATAAATTGTCGATTGAGTGTTTGTGTAATAAAATTCGAAGGCATGTTTTAGGTTTTTTTAAGTGTAACTTCGATTGCTTTTTAAGGCTTTTCAGTCTTTGAATATAATTTTCTTTTATCTACGGAGATGTGATACGATTTTAATAGAAACAAATTTTAGAAAAAATATATTTTTCCTTTCATGAGAAAATACATAAGTAAATCGATGTTGATGAAAAATTACAATTTTGATATGTAGGCGGATGTTGCGAAGGGCGAAGGCCTAGGACTTAAGGAGAAATGAAGTGACGGATCTGACGTTTATTTTTACAAGTCAAGATGGCATATAAATACCATAGATCAATCATAAGCAAGCAATCAATTGATATATAATTAAATAAATAAACTTTATAACAATTTTATTATCAATATTTTTTTCAATAATGTCCTGAAAGAGCGTTCCAGTTGTATCCCTGCATAACTAGTTAACATAGATTTCTGTTCGTCTGCCGCAGTAAGTAATTAGTGAATTTGTATAAGGCGTTCACCATTGCTTAACTTACTGGTAGTGTTAAATGTTACTAAGTATATTGGATAATTACAGCTTCGAAATATGAACGTGTATTCGATCCGGTAATTTGAAAATTATGTGGATTTGAACGGCGCCGGCGCATCTTGGGGTCATTTAGAAGGACCTGTTCGGTTTATGTGACCTCTAGGGTTGGTACTTTCTAAATACCAAGGTAATAGTGTCATCTAAATAATTTTCCCGCTTGTGTTTAGGTGACTACCATAACTTCAAATCTAGATAACACGGAAAAGTTTGATATTTCATACATCACTAATATTTTAAAACTAATTTCTGAATAGGTTACTGATTGGAGATCTGCCTGCAATAAAAAATCCTGTAGGGAACATAATACAATCAGTCTACTGCACCAACAACAAAAAACCATAGACCAAACTCTTACTTCCCTCCAAAATACAAAAAGTATCGATATTTAAAAAGAAAAAATAAATAAATAACAGAGCATCAATAAAAATCCGCCAAACACTACTTCGATTGACGGTACGGCTCATTCTCTCAACATATTACCACGAAGAAACCTGGCCGTTTGATGACGTAAAAGGCGAATTAAAAATCGCTGGAATCCAGCGTTCAGTCGTGAGAATCTTTACAAGTAACCAGCTATTAAAACCAATCTTTAGTTCTTTCGAAATGTCATTTTACTTATTAGAATCTAACGTTTTCATTTATGCACCGGATAAGGTCCCTACAGACTGGAGATTTTATCTTTCTGTATCTTGTCCGCACTCCACGTCAATATCTTGCTATTCACATGATACACAATTTATAGAAGCTGTATAGTAAATGCATAATAAATGTTACGACTAGGGACATCAAAAGATCTTTATAGATGCATGAATCTTTTATTGACTACGCAGATTTTAATCATTTGAGCTAATGCGTTATAACTTTGGCGATAAAAGTCTTCAGTTACCCTCAGCTTTCTTTTTTAGATGCTGTGTGAGGAGTGTATGGTTCTTTTACGTCTTGTTTTTATTTGTCTTCAGTGATTATTTTCTTCCTAATATTGCCTGATTCTTTTACATCTTTGTGTATAGTTTGTCACCAGCTGAGTTTTGACTCTTTTTTTGTTCTGTTGGGTATTATTTGTTAATATCACGTCTAATCACTGTGTCAAGCAGGCTGATTATAGAAGCAATCCGTAATATCTTTCGTATTGTGATTCTATATTGGAGATTTGTTAAGCGTTTAACCGAAATCTTTGGACTGTATAGGTACGATCCTCTTATTCTATTGAAACTCTTAATTTTTAATTTTATACTTTTATATTGTTTCTTTTTTTCATTGTTCTCACATATAGAAGCAATAAGAATAATGTACCCAGGATTTTGTAATAATATCTTGATTTAAAAGAGTGTCCTTGGATTTTCTTTTCGTTCTTCTCCAAAGAGATCTACGTTTTGGAATGGGCAACTAGCTTCAACTTTCTGACTAACTGACCGACTATTTAAAATGTTGACAATTCAAAAGTGCCTGAAATGGTTTAATTGAAATAAATGATTTGAGTTTGAGTTTGACTTTATACTACCCTAGGTCAGCTCGAGAGCAAATTTTTACTATTAAGGGCTCTCCATCTACCAGCGCTTTGAGACTAGATAGCAAAATCAGCCTATATGTCCTCACTGCCGGCCTGCTCGCTTCTAGAGAGAGTGGACTGTAATCTACCACGCAGACCCAGTGCTGATTGGTAGATGTGACATGTCGTCGAAGTTTTGGTTCTAGGGCATGCCGTCTTACGATGTTTTTCTTCTTCGTTTTGAGAGCGGTGGTAATAAAATAGGTAGGTAGGATCGAAATATTTTCTGAACTTGTTTTAAAAACAATTATGCTTCATGCACAGCTTTGCCAATGGGGAAATAGGTTTAGCATAGCCAACAAGCACCTATATTAATTGTAAATGGTTGCGTATTCATATAAGATACAGAATCTAAGTTACGCCACTGGTGTGGAAGCGGTCTAACGTGTTAGGTGTGGCTACTTAAGAGTGGCAACACAAGACTTGATAGTGTTTCATTACAGTAAAGATGCGTTTACGACGCGACAGGGCGGAGGTCGTCATATTTTGTAGGGTTGCCAGAGGGAAAATTGTCGATGGATAATTGGAATGGAACTGTAGTTAGGCAATAAACAAAAAATACATACATAACTTTTGCTGCATCTTTGATGCATCGAAAAATAGTTTTTGGGGTGAATTAAAAGAGCCTCCATTAGACTATTACTGGCAAATCTGACGATACTGTAGTAGATAAGTACCTACATTTGATGAAACCTGATGATAAGACCATCCTCCCCTAGGTTGATCTTTTTACCATAATATACTACAACTAGAGAGGCAGCCGAAGTGGCGCTATTGTCGGCATCTCTTAACCCGTCACCTGCTGCGTGTCTATAAAACCACACACGAACTACGCATTGAATCTGACGTCACACAAACGTACAAACATAATCAGCCTATAATCTACCCACTGCTAGGACACAGGCCTCTTCTCTTTCAGAGGGAGGCCTCTTCTCTTGGTTGGGCCCTAATACAACACGCAGGCCGTGCGGGTTGGAGTGTTGAAAATCGTACATCGCGCAAGTAGAATTTTCCGCGAGATTGGCAGCCCGACAAAAACCCACAGATGGAATGTTGCGGGCAAAATAAAAAAATCAAAGTATTTTATTTCGCATAAACCTACATGGTACTTATAAAACGTTAGAGGCTAGATGCACGGTTCGAATTAGTTGTTTCCTATGGAATAGACAGCCCCGGATCTTCAATTTGTTTAGGCGGGGCAAAAACTGAAAAATGCCGCCCCCGCCCACTTACATTTATTTTTACCTTTATCATCCATATAATTTCAGCTATCAGATGTCCACTAATTGATTGAAATTTTGACATAGCCTACATAGGCCTTCCGGAAATAATGCATCCATCGCTGTTCTTTCTGTGTTAAGCCTATTTATTTACAGATATACAGTGTGTAACGGAAGGGGGGTATCAACCCTGAAGGAGGTGAATGTGCTCATGAAACTCAACAACTTTCCCCAAAGAACATAGGTCGAAATATGAAAAAAAATATTTGGCCCTCCCATAGTAAATCAATCAGCTGGTAGTCAGTTTTGTAAGGGAGGGCCAAATTTTTTTTTCATATTTCGACATATTTCGCTGTATAGACATAAACGTGTAGGATATATATTTTATACACACACAGCACAGGATAGGATTTAAAATAAAAATATGTATAGGTAATAAAAATAAAAATCAAATATATTATTACACTAGCTTCTAGCAGCGGCTTCGCCCGCGTGGATTTCGGAAATTATCCCACGGGAACATGCTACCAGGATAAAACGCTGACGACACGCTGGTCCTGGCGCAGGAGAGGTCGCATCATGCGGCGGCCGACGCGATGACACGCGGGGTTGTGATAGTCGTGGAAAGGATCCGGCGGTTGGGTCTCGAGGTAGCATTGTACAAGTCCGAGACAATGTCCTTTCATGGGCCCCGGTACGGGCCACCTTCGGGAACCCAACTGATGGTAGGAGGGGTTCGCATCGGCGTCGAGGCAACGATGAGGTACCTGGGTCTCGTCCTCGACAGCCGGTGGAACTTCGTCGAGTATTTCCGACGTTTGGCCCCCAAACTGGAACGGACCGGGGCCGCCCTAAAGCGGCTCTTGCCCTACCTAAGGGGGCCAAACGCCTCCGACCGGAGGCTTTACGCGGGGGTCGTGCGGTCCATGGCCCTATACGGGGCCCCGGTGTGGGCGCGTTCACTGCGGCTGCGAGCCGCCCACTACCTGAACGCGCCCTAAAAGGTTGTAGCCGTAAGGCTGATCCGGGGGTACCGCACGATCTCGGGCGAGGCGGCAAGCCTCCTTGCAGGACTGCCACCATGGGATCTGGAGGCGATAGCCCTCGCGCGCCTGTATGATTGGCGCGCGGAGGCACTACGTCGGGGAGAAACTCCGCATCCGCGGCAAACCGCGGCGGAGCGGACGGACCTCCGGCGCGATGGTGGCATGGAAGGCGCGACTATCGCAACCCAGCGCAGGGCACGCCACGATAGCGGCGGTAAGACCCCTCTTTGAGGAGTGGTTAGAGAGGCGTCACGGCGTTCTCACCTACTGCCTGACGCAGTTCCTCTGCGGACACGGATGTTTCGGGAGGTTCCAGCACATCATCAGGCGGGAGGAGACGCCCGGGTGTCATCACTGACAGGATCGCCCAGAGGACACGGTGGAGCATACGGTGGAGGTCTGCCCCGCTTGGACAGAGCACCGCCGTGTCCTTGTAGAAGCGATCGGCAACGGCGGCGACCTCTCGCGTCCGGCCCTGGTTCAAGCCATGGTCCGGGGTAAGAGGGAGCGGGAGGCAGTCACCTCCTTCTGGGAAGCAGTCATGCTAGCGAAGGAGGTGGCGGGATGGATGAGGGAAAGGACCTCACGCGTCAGCCGCCGCGGGAGACGCTCCGGGCGTCGGAAGTCGCGTGACGACTCCCGGCCACCGTAGGCGCGGGCCTGCGGGCGGAGAGTAATGGATAGCTCACCGTCCGATCAGGACCAGGCCCGTGCTGGACGGCGCGTATGTGTTCCACGCGCGCCTCAAAGAGATGTCAGCACGAATGACGGGGCTCGATAGGGCCGAAGCCTGCCAGGGTAGCGGGATCGTCCGAAAGGGTTACCGCTGCCCTGGAACATAAAGGGCTAAGGAAGGAACACAGGTGGGTTTTAGTAAGTAAGAGTCTGACACTCCCTTCCGCTCCACCCAGAGCGGGAGGGGTCATTTGATGATTTCCCATCCTCAAAAAAAAAAAAGGGTAGTTTTGAAAAACCTATAATGATAAACTTTATTACTTACTTAGGCGAGTATTCTTGAAAAGTTTCAAGTTTATTAACCTAATGAAGAAGATTTTTCATATAAACTGTATCCCCGCTTTTCACCCCCACAGAGGCGGAATTTTAAAAAATCGTTTGGGATGTATTCATAGCTTGACTCAAAGATTATTTATACTAATTTTCGAGTTAATCAAGCTATGCAGTAAAATCCTCCCCTGCAAAATTTACTTTTCAGCCCGTCAGGGGTAATTTTCGAAAAACTAGGGGAGTTTTCGAATATATTCATCTCTCGCACGCACGGTAACCAGACGCGTGCTACCGCGATCTGCGAATCCTGCGGGCGAGCGGACGCGTATTTTGAAAATGCGCCTCGCGAATAATAAATGTTCGTGCAGCACGTCTCACTCCGCTCTCTGGGTATCGGTCGAGTTGATATGGCCATGAAATTTCTGTACTTGTACTATTATTTATTCCGTGGTCAAAGTTAAGTAAATGATGAGTTGTCCACTCGTCTGTAAAGTGTGAATTTGGCCGCCCTCTGAACTTGCCGCCCGGGGCATGGGCCCCGGCTTGCCCCCCCCTATATCCGGGGCTGGGAATAGAGCCGGCAAGAAACTCCACGGATACTGTTTTAAAAATAATTGGCTTTTACAATGATTTTAAATAACAGTGTTAATAGGTCTGGGAGGACAGTGTAGGCCGGTCAACATGAACCAGGTACTTAATAAAATATAAAATCCACAATCTACAAGGTCTACAACGTTCTCATCGCACATGCACAAAATATAGAATAATCTAAAAAAAAAGAAAAGAAAAAAAATAGAAAAATAAAATAATGAAAATAAAAACCTATTGATACCAAATGACCTGATTGCCATTACAGCCACGAATACAGAGTTGAAATTAGATTTGTAGATATATAATGTCAAATGAGTAGATTATGTCAAAGAAGTATGTAAAAACCAGAGAGACCACTCGTCTGGTGGGAGGATTCTCCCTTTTCTATGGAGGATTAGGAACTTTCCACCTTGTTCCTCATATCTCTAAACACATAAGAAAAATCAGTGATGCCTAATAGATAGATCATGCTCTCTTGTTTTTTAAGATACCCCATACACGTTCTTAGATCAATACGAGTTACAGTCAGTCGAAGTAGTTAATATTTCATCAATGAACGTTGTATGTCTGGCAACGGTTATAAAATATGTATAATGTACAAGAAACAAGCATTACATAATACATGGTTTATGTGACCATAATAATATTATTTTTACCCGCAAATGGTGCTATTTTAAGCCATCGATTGATTTATATTTTTTTCTTAACTTTTCAATCTAAATCTTCTGGAATTAACATTTCATTGATCTGATGGTTGTCGCTGAGGACCGATGCATGGAAATATCTCGAACTATTGACTTCTCCTATAGATTTCTTTTGACATCAAAAGAAATCGATAGGGGAAGAAGAAAGAAAAGAGCGGATGATGATAATTATCATAATATCTTGAATCCATCCAAAATAACTTTTAGCGATAAGTACCGCCCATTATGTCACCCTATGTAAAACTACATTCATATCTGTAATTTTTATGGTGCAGGTACATAATCAAAGCGTATTCTATCTATCTACCTATGATGGTTAAGATTGCATTTTTCTACGTATTGGATTTTATAAATGAAAATAGAGTCACAATATACAATACAAACAAAAAAAGCATATCTGCAAAAGATAATCATAGAAAAAAACAAATGAAAAACATATTGCTAATGAACATTGTCCAATTTACATGTTATAATTAAAACACAATATTTACACATACGAGTATTACATTAAAACTCTTTATAATTTCTCCATTGAATATACACCGTGATTTTTTAGTCGTCTGACAAAGGTGGTCCACTCAATGTATCCGACATAAAATACCTCTAGGCGTGTTTTTTTTTACCATTAATTATGATAATAGGTACAAAGAAAAATAAATAATATAAATAATACATTAGAATTATGAAACATCCTGTTAATAATGTTTACGTATCAAACAGTAGAACATACCTAACCATCGCACGAGTCAAGTAGATAGATCTTCGCTCGCAACAGAATGTTTCAACTACGTTATGCATCATAATACAGATTTTTTTTTTCTTTTTTTTCTCTCAAATGCCATTTTTTTTTGTTATGATTGTGTAGCAGTCATTGGATACATGAAGTGGGCTGCCGTTGTCAGACGACTAAAAAGTCACGGTGTATAAGATCATTACACGTTTCTTTTTAAAGTGAAAGCGGTATGTTTATCGAAGTATATTGATACAGGAACTGATGCTCTGATTAACATTTTCTTTCCATTATATGAGTCAGTATTGTCTCCCTGTGAACTACGCTACGATGTTATAATGAAGCATGCAACTGTTTTATATTCTTAATGTGATAACAAACTGGTGAAATGGTTAATATCTTATTGTTTGAAGGTAAAAGGAGATTGTTCTTCTTGCTATTGCTACTGTTATCTTTAACCCCTTCATTATTATCATCATTGGCAGCCTTGTTCTACCCACTGCTGAGTGTGGGCCTCCTTCCTGTTGTGCCATGCTTCCCTGGTCAGTGCGAGTCTCATCCAGGTCTTTCCTGCGATCTTCTGTACGTTCTTAAGGCTTCTTATTTTATTTGGGGTCGATGGAGACTATCTTATTCGTTCTGACTTAACTATAAGCGGTCATTTCAGAATTAAATTTCTTTCTTAATCGTTCATCTTTCATCCAGTCCATCCGTCTTCGAGGAATCGCAGTCACACGGTCGTTGGCGTTCCTTCCATACTTACGTATTCCTCTGTTTTCTTCCTGGATAATGATACTAGTCCAAATAATTGTTTACGATATAATGTATATGTACACACGGCTACACATCAAGCTATGCAAAACCAGTATTGGCTGACCGTTCATTGTGAGAAAATATCATAAAAAGTGAGGCCAAGACGCTAGCTTGATGTGTAGCCGTGTGTACCATCTCCCTCTATGGATTTGTTTTTAGACGCATTAAAAAAAAAAAAAAGATTATTATCAGTGGCGAAGATGCTTTGAGGAGGCAACGTAGACTGTAGAGTTTTAATGGTAAATTGGTCAAAGGGCCTCAAGACAAAGAAAGTCATTCCTTTTTTTTAGTTACCGTTCCAAAAAGTTGCAATTTTCAAAACAAAAGCCGACTGTTCCTTTGAATAAAATAAAAATGCAATAACAGAATACAAAAACAGAAGCTCATTTGTTCAATTAAAAGAACAATAGTAACTGAAATGAAAAAGATATTTGAGCCAACTATCAACGAGATACCGGATAAGTAGCCCAGCTAATTGAAAACATGCCCTTCTTATTGCCTCCACATAACCTTTACGAAATATTATTTCAGTTATCAAATTATATTCACAGATAAATAAATAAGGCTTTATATCCATTAGCTGGTATCGCCGGTATCGCTAGTCCCGATAAAACTTCCCACCGTGAAACAGGTGTTTTATTTAAAACTAATCATTTTGACACTAAAAATGGCGGGACGATGCTAAGATGGCGCGCATCTGGACAAGATAAGCGCCTATTATTACTTAAATGCCTAGGCATTCAGCCTAATGGCGACGATTACGGGATAAAACATTACTTTTCAACTGTTCCTTTTGATAAGTTAAGTTGCGAGGACATTGACAATTACTTAGCATAAATGGACGGAATTGAGCTGTTACTATATTGTGTTGATTTTATTTTCACTATGTTGTTCATATTGGGAAAGGAATTTGCCAGTTTTGATGTCGAACCGGGTGATTCTCAATTATCGAAGATTGGCACGAGATATATAGGGATGGTGTTCGTGGCATCACCACCCTATTGAATTTAGGGCACTATTGCATAGTGTCTGTTGAAATATCTTAAATTGATGACATAATTTAAAAACTAACAGTCTTAAAATGATAATATGTACAGGTATATAAAACAGAAAATAATCATATGGATACGTCCGCACCGTTTTGTCAACAGGAAAAGTGCCGAAAAGGCTGGCAGCGTTGCCACGTTGTATGGTAATGCTGATTCTTAGGCCAAAAAATAGGGTAAACCTCGCGTGAATAGTCGACCAACCGCTTGGCAATATCCCGAAAATCTAGGTGGTGGCTAAGATGTGGAAGGCAGAATACCGAAAATTCTGGAGTAACTTGGAAGAGCGCATGTCTAGCGTTGAACTGCGAATGTTCAAGTTAATTGTAGAGAAATAATAATTATGAATCTATACAAGGGTGAAACCTACAAAACAATATTTATTCGAGGCTGTCCACAGTAAATACCACAGTAAAAAGAGGAGGATCATTTGGTAGTACAAATCAAGAAACAGTTACAAACCAATCACATAAAGAATCTGGTTACGATTTCAAACCTGCTCAAAATCAATAATAAATAACTATTTACGAAAAAAACCTTGACAATTCCTACATTAACCCCCCACCAGTACATGACATAACAAAACAGAGAATACATTAATTACGTCACACACATATCAAGTTGCAATGTAGTATATAATTTGTGAACTTGCCATCTGTCAAATTATCATAATTAAACCGCGCGATTTGAGACCTGAACAGTGAACACTAAGGCTGTGTGCAAATCTGAGCGAAAAACGCGGCGAAATCCCGCTGTTTGTCACCGAGGCCTAAGACACGCTGGCGGATGGATTTGGACTCGTTCCCGATTGGGCAGAGAAGTCAAAACACAAAGAAAATTGGAAAACTATTGGAACACCTTAGCCGACGAAAGTGGGAAAAAATTGGTTAGTAAAAGAAATGGCGCTCCCGGAAGATTAAAATTTGCATTTTCATCATTACCGCCTCCGGCCCTTGCAGTGACTATCTTTCTTCCAACTCTATTAGCCGTCATCACAGAGTTTACTTCTTTCCTAGCCATTTTATCTTTCAATATCCATCTATAACGACTTCAAAAAAGAAGGAGGTTATCAATTCGACACGTATGTATGTAATAGTATTGGAACTGCTATATATTCACATAATATGTTAATCAGCTATTAGGACTTCCAAACAAATATACCTACTTACAATTTCTTTTTTTGAGTCCTGTTACTACTTTTCTTAAGTGATGGCACCTGGCACCAACCTCAAAAAAAAAAAAACGTATATATACACCGTTAAATTTTGGTCATTTTAATCCATAAAAGGGGTCATTGTCCTCATCATTATGAACAAATTTTACTACGGGACCAACCCTGAAATCGTGAAAAAAAAAACCAGTTGATCCATAGATTTATGTTCGCATACTTCGACATAATGTATGGATCAACTGTTTTTTTTTTTAAAGAAATTATCTCAAAATGATAAAATAATATTTATATATTATTTTATCATTTTGAGTTCATTTCTTTTTGAAACGGATTAATTTTTTTAAATAATTTTTCTTTGGTCTTATTGTTTTTCTTATAGAAACCTAAATTCACGAATACCCCTGGTCTTGCCACATGACATGACCCAATGAATAAATCGCGCACCAATCGCCACGTTTTTCCTCTCAGATTTGTCCCTAGCCTAAATCCGGCCGTACAGCTTTCTTAGGGCTCCCTTGCCCATTAATTACGGCTTGACGCGTCGCATGACGCTGCGTCGGAGGCTGTAGAAAGTTCGACCCTAAGGTCATCCCGGTTGGATGGCAAGGCATTGAAATTATTTAGATATGGTTGGGAGATAGGGCTCTCCGTTTATTGGACGAACTCGGGTTGGACGAGAGATGGTGACGTGTAATTGGATTTAGATTTCAATCGTTTAGAAGGTAGTAGTTTGGACGAGATTTGGTAACTATTTTGTTGAAAGATATTCTTGAAGTATGTGTGTGTTAAAGTACTTTAACAAACGTTTCCTAATCATTTCAAGTTAATGGGTGTATATTCTGATTAAGTAGTAATTAATTTAAGTAGTAAGTGATGAAGTCGAAGTATATTTGTTTTGTAATTAGGTCAAACACAAAGTTACGATTGTTAATTTAATTTGAAATTCATATCCACCTTCAATCCTTCTTACACCACAATCACACGATAAAAATGTAAACGTTATAATATCACCTATCTGTAAACATCGTTAGACAGTAATCACAAGGCTTTTACAAAAATAGTAAACCCCAACATTCCCGTTAATTAAAATGTCATTACACATCTAAACGTTTCATAATTCTACATATCTCTCCATAGAACTGATCTATACGGCAACCGCCGATCACCTTTAGAATCTTCAAAAGATATACAACAAGATTTAAACTATATATTTAAAAGTTAGAGTTGGTTTTCCTTTGGGTTATTGTCTGGACTTATGTTGGAATGTAAACAGTCAATTCGTTAATATATCAAGAGATGTTATTACAGATTTTTCTGATAAATGTCTCAGAATCCAATTTGCTGTGACGTCGATTTTCTGATAATTTAAAAGTAGTGGCTCGGCTCGGCTCGGATTTCTACTTAACTTTTGATGGTTGTACGTTTTAATTAATGACCGTCTGGTTAGATGGTTTTGTTATGCAATTGTTTGATGTATAGTGTGTTATTAACATAATTTGATAGTTCGACTTGTAAATAGCTCTAAGCATTCTTGGGGCCGGCCAGACTTGTTGACTACGGGTCGAATGATCATTTCTATTCGAGAAGCTGTTTATACCGCTGCAAATATCAAGGGAAAGTAATAGTGTTTCGTGTTTATTGATGTGGGATATTTTTAAAGATTGTAGGCTCTTCGTTGCGTTTCTAGTTTTTAGTGGAGTTTTTTGTGTTCTATAACATAACATCACGCCTGAATTCTCCGAAGGGGTACGCAGAGGTGTACCTATTATAGTACTTATAGCACTTTGCTTGACCCGGGAATCAAACCTAGGAGCTCATACTCAGCAGTAGCGTTGTCAACCACTAGACGAACGAGGCATTTAATCAATTTTTTCTTCTATTTCGACAACTTTAATTCTTTTTCCTATCTTCAAAGTCGGTGCTTAATTTATTATTTTTTGTATCTGCGAACACTTATCGTTCTATCAACCGTGCTTACTATTGCATTTCCCCATGACAAGTCATTGGAATGCCTATATTTATCAGTAAACGGATTTAGAGCCTTAGTAAGACAAATTGGAAGGTACAAATGAGATAAGTTAGAACAAATTTTCTAAACAGGATTAGTTAATTCACTACTGGGCTCGGTCCATTACTTATGGTACAACTGACGGTGTTTTGTAAGATCTAACATTCCAGTCTCACTGAGTTAATATTCAGTAAGTATTAATAAATGACAGGCGACACATAAGGCAACTGACTCAGTAACGATACTGGGAAAAACATTGTCTCTATCGATGTTATTATTTATTACTTTATAATTGTCATATTAAAAGGTTACTTGTTGGTACTCATAACACAAGTTGGATCTTACTTTGAGTACCAGAGTTCAAAATACGCTAGTTTTTAAATTTTCTGGTAATACAGTTCTTAGCTTAGCATAGTTACTAGTGTTATTGTTCACTTTTTTGCGAAATAAAGAATTTTATTATTATCTCCTTTATTTCATTTAAATACCTACTTACAAATTATATTTTTAACCTTCTATTCGTCGACGGAGACGCCCTGGACGGGAGTCAACAGCCGACTCCCGGCCACCGTAGACACGGGCTTGCGGGCGGCGAGCAATGGGCAGCTCACCGCCCGGTAAGGACCAGGCCCGGGTCAACGGCGCGTTGTGTTCCACGCGCGCCTCAAAGAGATGTCAGCATGAACTGACGGGGTCCGCTAGGGCCGATGCCGCCAGGGCTGCGGGTTGTTCGAAAGAGATACCGTGGCCCCTGGCACAGGCAACTGAAGGAACACGGGTGGGTTTTAGTCAGTAAAAATCTGACACGCTCTTCCGCTCAGCCCAGAGCGGGAGAGGTCATTTGATGATTTCCCACCCAAAAAAAAAGGCCCCTCGCCCACGGCGACTTTTTGTAGCGATGCTGCTGCGACAGCATCGCTACCAACGCGCTAGTTAGTTAGTCGCGTTAGTCGCATTTGTAACGCGCTACAGAAGCGATGCCAACGCGCTACAGCATCGCGACTGTATCGATGCAAACGCGCGACCGTGTCGGACGACATCGGGGAGAGAACGGAGGGAGGATGGCGTGTGAGTGGAGAACCGAACATCAGTGCAACTCGCATCGCGACAGAAGCGCGACAGTATCGCGTTTGTATCACGACTGAGAATCGTGGTGTGGGCGAGGGTAAACATCTAGCGACCGCATCGCGACTGTATTGATGCGAACGCGCAACAGCATCGCCACAAAAAGTCGCCGTGGGCGAGGGGCCTAAAAATTAGCCTTGGCAGTTAAAAGAGATGATCAGTCTTTACCGACGGCGCCCGTTTACGAACATGACGCGTGGATCAGCACCATCCAGCTCAACCATAGAACGAATAGTCTAGTCTGGTTGTTTTTTTTCTTGCTGGTACAGTCACGAGCATAAGTATTTATACACTTCGCTTTATTCAAAAGCGATTTATTCCTTTATTTTTTTTAATGAAATTTAATGTTTCTACGAACATAGTATTTTCGAACCCATAGGTTTTTGGAATGTGTCGTATTTCATTATTGTTTTCGTTATTTCACGCAAAAATCGCTATTGAAAATTTCCAAGCGTTGACATATTGGTGCTCGTGACTGTACGTGTCAATCTTCTTTGCAAGCTCCAATAATGGCTCAACGCTCGAAAACGTTTCCCCCTACTTAAATGGTCCTAAAAAACCGGGTAATTTTCCGATTACCTCGATCTTAATTCCAAAAAAGATAAAAACCTGTATGCAAATATGAATTTAGATTTTTACCTTCAAATATTTTCTTATCTAAAATCGATCTATCGTTATCTACAAATAATAAAATTAACACCAAATAAAAATCGAGCGATTCCAATGTAAAATGCCAACGACTTCCTTTGTTCTTAGAAAAAGTTTAATACTGATCTGAACTGGCGTATCGAAGAATTTGTCGGCAAAGATTATAGACTGATATCTATAAAGTTTTAATGGGTTAAAGCCTCTATATGTAGGTAATAGTTTACCTTGATTGAGAGGTAACCCGTGTATTTAATTGTTGTGGTCGCAAGTGTGACCATGGAGCATGGGTTTCTGCTGGGTCTGATGTCCAGCGGAATAGTTGCGTAACACACTAACCGTAAGAATGGTTTTCATTGTGACAGTTCAACAATATTCATTGCGTTATTTACATTGTTGAGCAGACACATTTTTCGAGCATATAAAGCAATGGATTAGAAATATCCTTCAAAATTATTCAGATTGTGATTTATAGTGTGTTAACCAATTAGGGTGCTGGCGTATCGAAGAAATTGTCGGCAAAGATTATAGACTGATGCCTATAAAGATTTAATGGGTTAAAGCCTCACTTTAGGTACCTTAACCTAGCTAATGAAAAAAAAATAAAAAGTGTTTATTCACGGAAATAATGTTAAACCTAAAAATATTACCTCTGCCAAACTACAAAGCAGTTTGTTGGCAGACGTAGCTCCTTTTTTTTACATTATATAAATTTGAGTTTACACTTTTTCGCCTATTGGTAGGTACACTACACTAACATGCATTCAGTGTGGCTTTGTCTAAACATATTAAAGAGATACTTACTTATGTATTTTATTTTTAAAAGATGATCTATAGTTTACGTAGATAGAGAGGTAACCCATTCATTCAAGTTTCGTAGTCGCAAGTGTGACAGAGAGAGCAGTGGTGGCCAAGTGGTAACGGCCTCAACTTCCGAGTTGTAAGTCCTAGGTTCGAAGCCAGGCAAGCGCTTTACTTTGTGTAAATTATCTCATCACCACTACTCTCAAAACGGTGAAGGAAAACATCGCGAGGAAACCGGCATTTCCTAGAACCAAAAAGATCGAAGACATGTGACATCTACCAACCCGCATGGTACACGGCTACACATCAAGCTATGCAAAACCAGTATTGGCTGACCGACCGTTCATTGTGAGAAAATATCATACAAAGTGAGGCCAAGACAAACTGGTTTTGTATAGCTTGACGTGTAGCCGTGTGTACGAGTATATTACAGCTCGCATGGTATGTTACAGCCCGCTCTCTTTCGAAGAGAAGATATATGTGTCCCAGCAGTGGGAACAGTATAGGCTTACTAGTATGATGTTTATGTGTGACAGTGGAGCATGGGTGTCTGGGTCTGCAGTGCGATTCTGTAACCATCTCACCGTGAAAACTTAGGTGAAGTGAGCGTGGAGTGAGCTATCATTCCAACTAATGCGAGGGATTAACACTATTGACAGCTCACTCTAAGCTCACTTCACCCAAATTTTCACGGTGAGTTTTTTACAGAATTGATCGGCTGATCTCCAATAGAGCGAAGTGTTATTCGATTTTTCCATTAGGAATTTCTGAGAAGTAGACCAGAGTGGATTTCTGCCCCGTTGATGGTACTATAGCCTCCCCGTCTACTACATGGGATGGGGACTTGAAATAATTGGCGAAATGTGGGTGTAATATGTTTATCAAACCCACATACCGTCAGGTATGGCAACCACCACCACGCCTACATGTGAACTCGGATGCACCTCTGCGTTCTGCCGACCTCTTCGGGGACTACAAGCGTGATATTATGTTATTACTTAAATGTTAACACATAATGTAATAGCTTTGATCGTGTCTTGTTGTTATATGGCATATATTTTATACGTAGAAACGAATCGGCGGTTGTTAGCGATCGCTACGGTTCGATGGCGTAAGATCTGTGACTTTGTTAGTGTGGTGATCACGGGGTGATTTATTTGCTTCATAGGTGGCCATCCTTGCTTTTATAATTAATATGTTTTATCAAAAGGGCCAAAGTCTTTACTAAAAAACTAACAGAAAAACTAACTTTGGGCTTCGCTTGAAAATTTTGCTTGAGAGTAAATGTTGCACTGCACTCAAATTTCAAAAAAGATTAACTGGCTACAGACTGCTATCTCCGTTCTTCCCGGCATGGGGAAACTAAATGGTCAGGAATCCTTTAACACTCAAATTTTGTCAGCACAAGTACAACATGACGGTGACAACACAATAGAATAAAGCTACGATTTCCTAGAATAGCGGTAGCCGCCACATACCGTCTACAATTTACCGGCGAATGACGTCACTGAAACTTTATAAATGAAAGTAAGTTGGTGTGTTTTCCTAGAGAGCGGTTTTTGACACCATAAAGTCAAACTCCGCTGCCATTATTTTCATGACAGCAGTCGCTGCGGCCGTTACATGACGACTTTTTTTTCCACTGCTGGGCAAAGGCCTACCCCGAGTCCTTTCAGGCACTCTTTTCTAAGGCCACCTCAAACCAGCCTGCAAAGACTAACCCTGTACACCAAAAATCCCCCCGTGTGTCCACCATCCCATCGTCACGGCGTAATTCCGTATATGAGCCGATATGTTCGCGTGCTACAGACTCACAGACAGACAGATCGTAAAGACACGCATTTTAACTATTAATAATAAACCTCTAATTGGAACGTGCGCCGTTCATATAATAATCGGCCAGTGTAACTGACCACTTTATTGTTACCATTGAGGAACCGGTCTGGGGCAAGCTTGGGTTGGGATATGAGGGATAGATTCCGCAGAAATAAATATATTTGTGCCGAAGATGTGAGCTGTGCCTGACATCGCTACAGGGTCTACATGTTGACCAGATTTTAGATAATTAGATAAATTTTCTGGAAACTATAGACAATTATTATTGCTCATGTTTTTTTTACACACAAATATCCAATCTGAAAAAGTTCCTTACGAACGCCCATCTAAAATTCAAATTGAGCAAAAAGTTTTGTGCAAATGTCTCTCTTTTACTGTTTTTGTGAAACAACCATAGTTTTTTGTCTTCCAAGACGTTGGGATGTCAACAAACCTTTTGGTGACTTAGATAATTTCATCATTATCTTCTGAGCCTCTATGTGAGAAGAAGGCTAATGTTCTACAGAAGAGTCTGCCGACGGGACAGAAGAATGACAGCTCAGGAGAGGATAGGAAAGTTGAGAATAGTCCTCCTAAGTCCAGGGGGCCTATTTGGAAGTGCAAAGTGCGAATGTTCGGATCGGAACGTCACATGGCCGAACCGAATATTATTGAAAAATGCGAAAAAAGTTCGGATCGGCTGAGTTGGGTCGGGACCATAGTCAATATTCGAAAGAGTGTAGGAGTGTAGGATCGGAACCGACCGAACCAAATAGTAACTTCGTAGCAGAAAACGGTCGAACATTCGGCCGAAACTACTTCGGAGTAGACCCCCAGGATACAAGTTTCTTGTATAGATTAGAGAAGATATGGTTTTCTATTACTTATTCCCTAACACCTAGGGTTTTTCCTCCTAAACAAAGGTCCCTGAAAAAGGTATTGATTAGCCGGTCGATATGTAATTGATAACCGTTGTTATTTTTATTGGGCCGGCTCGACTTTCGTGAGATTGTTTATAATTGTATCGTTATTGCGTTTATGACTGACAACTCTGACACTAGTTAATTTATTTAATTCTACGCATTCTTAACTTTAGAGCCGGTTAATTTGGTTTATATTAGACTGTTTTTTTGGATATGCGTGGAGGAGATACGGTGTTAAATGTTAATTATTGCTTACGAGGCATATCATTGTTAAATGTAGGTGAGTTATGTAATACAAAACTTGAGCCCCGACAAGGTATGATAAAGTTCCGTCTAATTTAAATTATGATAAAATCATAGCTAGTTAGTATAGTTACTGAGTAATTACTACAATATTTATATTATCTACAAAAATAAAAAAGTGGAAAGAGGTCTTCATTAGGCATCAAAAAATTCGTCCGCATCGTTGTCAAAATAGTAGGAAAAGTGCCCAAAATACTGGCAGCATTGTCACCTTGGATGGTAATGCTGATACTTTGGCCAGCCCTCTGGTCACGTGAAGAGACGACCAACCGCTTGGCGAAGTCCCGAAATACTCGATTAACCCCAAACGGCTTAAGCATATAGCTCTCAATAAGGTTATTATACATATTTTCGCCGTTTGAGGTTTTCTGCACCTGCAGCAGCCGCCCCAGCACTAAATCAGTCAGCCCTTTTGTTAAGTAAATGATCTGCCTTTTATGTCTTAACTTTCACGAGTAACTAAGAACACCAATAAGTATGCTGCTTACGGAATCGTAAACCCTGTGATGATAGCACTTCAGCATAGAGTGAATTACACCTATCTCACAGTTTAATGCTGATGTTTAATATTCATAAAATAGGAATTAATAAGTATTCGTCAATATCAACGGATAACAGGAAAACACCATTAGCAATAACATTAAACACAGCTTAGAAAATACTTTCACCGTCTTCGTCTCTATGGTTTACCGTCTTCTGCGATTAAGTTAGATTAATAATAGGAATTTCACAGTGACAAATTAATAACTAATAATATGAAAGTTAAATAATTAATTACAATAATTAATTAGTTGTATCTTATCGTATTATTAAACAAAAATTGCCTAAATAAAAATTATATATAAGTAATAAAAATATATAAATAAAATTAGTACGTCGCGTGTCATATTGAGCAAGCGTTCCGTATTTCGTATTATATTTATAGTTATTGGGTATTTCCCAAAGGAATTTTCTTAGTAGTAGGCTGGGTTTGTTACCTATATCTGACCATTTTGAAAACAAAATCCCGTGCACATGAAGACCACAGCTGTGTCTGTAAGTAAAACAAAAGAGGATCCTTTTTAGGTCAACTAATAATGCGCTGCAAGCAAGAATAGTCTTTACGGTGGTCAGATATAGATTTTGGCGATAGTACGCCCTCTATTGACTGGGATTTAAACATAACTAGCTAAATGTAGGTAGGTATAATAGTTATTTCACCTTTGCTTAGTCGGGGTCGGGAATATGTTAGATTCATCATCATCGTCATCATTTCAGCCGAAAGACGACCACTGCTGCACTACGACATATATGCCTCCGTCAAGCACCACCACTTCGATCGGTTCGGTGCTTCTTGGGTCTAGAGGATTCCTGCGGCCTTCACCAGGTGATCGGTCCACCTTGAGGGAGGCTTTCCAGAGCTACGTCTTCCAGTACGCGGTCGCCACTCCAGAACCTTTCGACACCATCCGCCATCTGTTAGATTATTAAGTTAATTTAAAGTCAAAAATTATCAACTAATAATATGAAAGTGAAATAATTTATTACAATAATTAATTATTAATTAGGCATCTCTTGACCTAACCATACAATTGAGCAAAAATTAATACAATCTTCGTAAATCTGCGTAGGGTGGTACAGTGAATGGATTATAGTGTCGAGGTCGGCTGATTAATGTTTGGCAACGATATCACTAATTAGGCACATCTTTGTTCTAGCCGACTGTTGCGCGTACGCAGGATAGTAGGTATGTAAAATATTGGCCACTGAAAAAAAAAATGTAGCCATAGACTGGCAACGCTTCTGAGCATTCTGTCCAGAAATGAACGTCTTTTGGCGGAAGTGATGATGATGGTGTTCATAATAGTCTCTCTCATATGAAGAAGGAACGAGTTTTCATGTCCAGTTGGTGTGTCCATCTACTGGACAACCTTTGTGTCCATCTACTGGACACAAAGGTTTTTTTTTAAACAGGGTGGCAGGGACATCGACGCGCAACCTGTTATCATGGATTCTGTACATACACCTAGACTAAAAAAGAATTACTCTTCCGTTCATTTTGGCTACGTAGGTATTGCACTTTTCTATGAAACAGTTAATTATTTTTTGATAACCGAAGAAAAATATCTACGGGTTCAGAAACATGTGCTAAATTCATGGTTATAGTTTGCGCGTCGATGTCCCTGCCACACATTTATACACAAAATTAATTGAATTAAGAGACAAACTTTCTAGTTGATATAAGTTACAAATTACCTACATAGTTTTATATACATCCTAGAAGATAATTAAATTAAATTGTAGAAAATGATAGTATTGATATGATTAAGTAAAATTATATGGATAGTAAAGAAACCATCAAAGAGATGGACAGATATCGTCAAAATATTTCGAGGCATTAAGTTGCATCGCCTTCTGAAGCGACTTACTTAACATACCTTTATTATCATTACATCTAATAAAAGTTAAAACTTGATGCCGGTAATAGAAAGTTAATGTCATTAAAAACTAGCAGTAATGACCCTCACACAGTAGCCAGAATAAATAACATAAAAACTTATACCAATGTAAACAAAGATATCTTAATTTACGCCATTATTTACCAAACCAACTAAAAAGGCGCGAAAAGAAAAATTTATGAGTTTTTTTTTATTACAAACGCTAAATCTGGGCAAACGATTAAATACTTAGGTGTTTAAGACGAGACCAATATTTTTATAAATGTTGTGACATGTCACAAGCGAAATCGTGCTTCTACGTGGGCGAGCCTGAGACTATAAAATTAATTATTGTCATAATTGATAGTGGAATGGTTGCCTTTGACAGATATTTGGGCAATGATTTGATCAGTATTGATTATCTTTTATTAGAGTATAATATTGATTTATTTGATTTAAATTAGTGTTTTGAAAGAGTGTGGCTTTGTATACCTAAGCTACAAACAGGCATAGGTGTAAACTGTTAGTTACTAGCTTATACAAAGCTCTAAATGCTTATGCAAATGTTTGCTATATGTCTGTAGAGATAAAGCAAACATCATCATCCTATAATGTTCCTACTGCTTCCTTGCAGCGAGAAAGCCTGTGTCCCCACAAGTTTCAACCTTCTCTTTGAGAGATTGGGCGGTAATCTACCACGCGGGTCCAGGGCGGGTTCATGGATGTCACATGTCTTCTAATTTTCGGTCCCAGAACATGCCGGTTTCCTCACGATGTTTTCCTTCACCGTTTTGCAAGCAGTGGTGATTAAACAAATTACACAAAGTGACTGCTTGAGTTCGAACCTACGACCAGCAACAACATGCAACAAGTTGTGACTTTCATAGAATTGAAATATTAATCACTGGTTTTTATGAGCACTTACTTCTGCCAACAACATCTTCAATTAAACCTTTGCATCACAAGAGTTTCTAAACGGCTAAATTAACTAACAAACTATTAAATTAAGTAAAAATAAAATTACCTAACCTAACTAAAACTATAAAAAAACTGTCAAATTCCTACTCATCGCTGGTAATGTTTTCAAGACTGGCTGCATTGCCACGTTGTTTGGCAATGCCTACCCTCTGGTTAGCCAGGGTCACGGAAAGAGTCAACCAGCCCTTTGGAGCTTTCTTTGAACAAACCATGAGCACTCAGACCCCACAGCCTGAGGGTTTCAACCCTAAACTGCTCGAAAATATAAATGGCCTCTGGCCAAGGTAAAAGCCATGGGAAGAGTCAACCAGTCGTTTGGAGATTTCATTGAACCAACCATCAGCACTCAGACCCCACAGCCTGAGGGTGTCAACTCCAAACGGCTCGAAAATATAATTGGCCGTTTGAGGGTTTCCGCTGCCACAGAAGCAGCGCCAGCACAACAGCAGCCAAGAAGATGGGATGATGTTAATTAGTTAGTTGATTTTATACAACAGACAACTCTATTCGTTGGCACTATATAAGCTCTATATCGTACTAATAAAACGTAAGTTATTGCAACTGTTGGTCTTCGCCAACCGAAAAACTAGATTGTGTCCGATCGATACTTTTAATACCAGTTTAGAGGTATGAGGAACAGGCTGTAAAATTCACTCATCCTCCATAGAAAAGGGAGGATCCTCCGACCAGAAGAGTGTCGTGTCTGGCGGGCAACTGCCCCACGACTGATGTCGGGAAGTTTGTTTTCTTGTTTGTTTGCTAATTGCACGGTAAACTCTGCTTGCGAGATGCAAGATTTGCGTGACGTCAGTATGACGCGTTGTTCGCATGTGGCGTTGTAGATACCGCTACACCGGATTCAATTTATAGCTATACTTTGTTTTATAGCCATGATAGAATGTCTCAATTTTAGACGATAACGAAATTAAAATGGTGCTGTGGTACGGAGGTTATAGTGGAGGTTTTAGCAACATATCGCGTCTATAATCCCCAAAGGGTTAGGCAGAAGTGTACAGTCAACAGCAAAAGTAGATGATCAAAATCAGAAATTCAATACTAAAGAACGGACTTCGCGTCAGAACTGTGTGGTGTTGAAGTAATTCAAAAGTATGTGATTGTAAAATATACCAAACATTTACTACTAGTACAGCTGCCATATAGCTGCGGACTCCGTTAATTAGTATTGAATTTCTGATTTTGATCATCTACTTTTGCTGTCGACTGTACCTACAGTATAGGTGCTTTACTTTGAGAAAATTATTTCGTAACCTCTGCTCTCAAAACGGTGAAGGAAAACATCGTGAAGAAACCGGCATTTCATAGAAACAAAAATTCGAAGACATGTGACATCTACCAACCCGCACCGGGCCTGCATAGTAGATTGCAGCAGTAGATTACGGCCCACACCGAGAAGAGGCCTGTGTCCCAGTAGTGGGAACAGAGTAGTCTAGGGGACATAGTAGTAGGCTGATTATGCATTATGCATGTACAGTCACGAGCAAAAGTATGTATACTTACTCAAAAGTCAAAAGTCAGCTTTACTCAAAAGTGATTTACGCCTTTATTTTTTAATACAATTTTATGTTGTTACGAACATAGTATTTTCGAACCCATAGGTTTATGTAATGGGTCGTATTTTGACGTTACATTCGTTATTTCACTAAAAATCCCAATTGAAAGTTGCCAAGTGTTGACATATTGGTGCTCCTGACTGTACACCCATATTTTTCCAGTTATTTTGAATCTGAATTTAAAAGGGGAGCTTACTGCCATCAACCGGGCCAAATTCAGGCACAGGGCTAATACTGTAAAAATCTTTAAGGAAAAACCTGACGTAGGTTCGAATCCAGTCATGTAATTTACTTTGTGTTAATTATTTTTTCAACACTGCTCTCAAAACGTTGAAGGAAGACTTTGTGAGAGAAACCGGCATGTCCTAGAACCAAAAAATTAACATCAAAAGACATGTAACATTCACCAACCTGCACTGGGCCCACTCCCTCTCACTTGAGGAGGCATGTGTCCCAGCAGGTGGAATATTAAAGGCTGGTGGTGCCATAATATAGTAAAGAAACAATTAAACACAATAGTTTTGAGGGGCCCGTGGCTATATAATAACAGCCGCACAGGTCGATCGGTCAGGTTAAGCTACGCTTGCCACGGTTGGTCTGTGGATGGGTGACCATCTTTACATACCGAGACCCCTCCGTCCCTCGGAAAGCACGTTAAGCCGTTGGTCCCGGCTGTCATTCGTGGATCTTTGACAGTCGTTACGGGAAGTCTGACAACCAGTCTTACCAAGGGGTATCGTATTACCCAGTAACTGGGTGGTGGAGGTCAGATAGGCAGTCGCTCCATGTAAAATACTGGTATTCATCTGCATCCGGTTAGACTGGAAGCCGACCCCAACATAGTTGGGAAAAGGCTAGGCAGATGGTGATGAGTTTTGAGAAAGGAGATGGCAGTCGTTGAAAGTGGCTGATATTATGCGACCATTAACGAAGATGGAATAAGCGATCATTCACTTAAAAGGTCCTTAGACACGACTGGAGTCAGTCGGCGGTGCCTATAAAGTACTCTCAAAGGCACAAAACAGTTACAAGAATTAATTAACAATAAGACAAGTTACGAAATCAGTTACAGAGCTATTAAAGTCCTCGTTTTATTACAACCTTTTACTATCCCAGCCATAAAGTCTTGCTTGCATGAAACAAAAGAGTGTATCTTTAGAATGTCATGTAAGTACAGAGTCGCAGGAACATTGAGGCGCAACCTTACCATTGATTCAGTACATGATTCGGAACGACCCTGCTGCGTTGAAATATTTTGTCGGTTATTAATAAAATTGGCGTACATCCATATGTTTTGACCACGTAGGTATTGCACTTTTAGGTAGGTATTGCACTATGGAACAGCAGATTTTTTTTGTAACCAACGAAAAATTTCAACACTGGGAAGGTTTAGAATCATGTGCTGCCCGCATTTTGGGCACTTTTCCTGTAGACAGCGATGCGAAGTTAATACGAAATTGCCTCCCTCACTGTGCCCCATTCATACTTGTTCGTATTATTATGTATTGTATTGTATTTAAAGACTTTTAAATTATGTAAATATTATCTTCATGAGCAAAAACATAATCTGTAAATTGAATTCAAGTTTTACTTATAAAGTCTAATGTTCACTAAGCTGCAATACCTTTGACATTTTATTTTCTATACTAAGCTATGTTCTAACTGGTTTGATGTATGTAGATACATACTAGGTACATTCTAAAATAGAAATTGTAGAGAGATTCAAATGCTGTATGGCTAAAGTGAAAGCTGTGTCTATATGGGAGTGCTCAGAAATAAGGATGAGCCCCGGACGGATACGGGAAAAGTGCTTGTATAATTACCGTCGATACTATAGACAGAGAGAATTTATTATTAGCTCGTTGTTTTGTGTGTCATGGAGTGCTATACTGTGTCCTGTTTGGTATGAACATGTCGGAAAAATAGTGTTTTTCATTTTATTAGTGTTAGTTTATTAAATTGACAATTAAATTTTTCCTTCGTAAGTTATGTAAAGTTATTAGCTTTCTCTACAAGAGTTTTAAAATAAATTGAGCTAATGTATCAACAAGGTGCGAATTGCGAGATAAATTTATCTTTGCAACAGCATTAAATTCATATAAACTTAAAGGAATGATGTGAAACACATTGCGTATTTTTACCAACACCAACAATGTTGCCTCCATCTTGCCGCTAAAAATATGTCCCGCCAAAAACTTCGATAACTTTTTAATGGCAAAGGCACTCGCAAACTCGCAATCTGCCAATGTCAATGCGCCGCGCCGCTGATATTCTCGAAATTTTTTGAACGTGATCAGAAACAAATTTTTTATCAATCTCAAAACTGTCCAAAGATGTTTTTTAACGAGACTTTTTTCGTAATTTCGGCCAGATATCGATGGGGAAAAAACATTTAAAGTTCTGAATTTATCTTAGAACTTACGTGGACAGTTTTAAGGTTTATTTTCGCTTGCCAAGTAGAGTCAGATGTGATTGTATTGAACAGGTGTGTAGTGGCAACAGGTGATTTTGTGACCGCTAATATATTAGCTACAGGATCCAAATCGGCGGTCGACATATTGCGCTATGTAAAACAATCTCCTTTTAAATCAATTTAGACCTTGTAATTTATAAGAATAAGCGCTAAAATCGTAGTTTACTGTTGACAGATGGTATATTTACCTATGTAAAAGATTAGTGTAGGTATGTTATCGAGTATTTATGTGAGTGCAGCAGTGATTGGAATTTTGGAATGCATTTTCATATGTCCTTGGTTTTGTGGCTGAATGGTTAAATTGAATGTAACAGTACTAAAGTATTTGAGCATTGTGAGTTGAATCTAGAAATTATCTAAGTGTTACATCTGTAGTATTGACGAGAATACATTGCTAGATATCCTTAATATTTTATCGCCCACGCTTCGAAGTTATTTTAAATAAATGGTTTAAAAAATGAAAGTTACGCTGTATAAAACTTGTCATTGTGCATCATAAAAAAACAGAATGGGTAATCATGCTAATAGAGATGATACTTAATATTGTTTGTTAGTAAGAGGTTGACACCAAACCGGTTTATTCGATTTTATTGATAAAACGTTCACAATAGAACTATTAGCTTTAAGCTTTTTTGTGCATCACAAAGCTCGATACTTTTTATAAAATTATGACATTTTTTTTCTTTTCTTTGGCAACTGAGCCGCTGTCGAATATTCTGCCAGTGATTATGATATTGTCTATGGATTAACAAAATAAAACAAAGTCACATTTGCATTTGACATTTGATAAGATCCATTATCCAATCAAATTGTTCCCCTGCGGCCTTGCCTTCGGTCATCGAATCACTTCTATTTAATCAGTCCCATTGTTCAATATAGCGCTATTATCATCATAATATTATATATTAGGGCAGAGGTGATAATATGAATGCAAGTTACAATTTCCCAGGCATAGTATTTCTGTATTCTTTCTGTATAAATAAAATAATAAATCTGCATTGTAGGTATTTAGCTAAGACACAATATGCATAATGTGTATCATGTGTATCTTTTATTTTCTAAAATGTCTACCATTTTTCTCACGTGTCAGTTCCGCGACTTTGACACTTGAATACCGGCTCCGTTCGAGTCCGGAAATAGTCGGACAGTCCCGAAACAAACACAAATCATCATAATCTTCTTGACTCGCAGATTGTGGTCAATAATTCAAATTCAAATAATTTATTTTCTCTTCACAAAAAATTGCATCATATTAATTTAGACAAGCTTAAAAACTATGTGAAACTAGTTTGTGAGAGACTGGTGTCTGCACCACACGGTGTATGAACATAATCATCATCATCATCAGCCTACAGCAGTCCACTGCTGAACATAGGCCTCTCCTATTGCACGCCATTCAACTCGATTTTCGGCAACCCTCATCCAGCTGCTACCAGCCACAGAAGATCGTCGCTCTACCTACCCTGAGGGCGTCCTACTTTTCGTTTGCCGATTCGTGGTCTCCACTCGAGAACACGTCTACCCAACGGCTGTCGGTTCTACGGCTAATATGGCCGGCCCATTGCCTCGTCAGCTTGTTCATTCTGTGAGCCTCACACTCATGGACCATGGCTTGAACCAGGGCCGGACGCGAGAGGTCGCCGCCACTGCCGATCGCCTCTACGAGGACACGGCGGTGCTCTGCCCAAGCAGGGCAGACCTCCACCGTATGCTCCACCGTGTCCTCTGGGCGATCCTGACAGTGGTGACACCCGGGCGTCTCCTTCCGCCTGATGATGTGCAGGAACCTCCCGAAACATCCGTGTCCGGAGAGGACCTGCGTCAGGCGGTAGGTGAGAACGCCGTGACGTCTCTCTAGCCACTCCTCAAAGAAGGGTCTTACCGCCGCTATCGTGGCGTGCCCTATGCATGAGGCCTTGGGTTAGATTTCCGGGTCAGGCAAAGTGTTATTAAGTTTTTCCACCTGGAATTTCTGAGCAGCAGCACGGAGTTTGGATTAGTTCCCCTATTATATGGGAATGAAACATGACTGGCGAAATGTGGGTGTCTTAAAGGTGTCTGTCTCCCCCTGCCTAACCCTTCGAAAAATAAAGGCGTAATGTTATGTTAAATGTTAATAAGTAAAGATTCCTTCTTATTACCGAAAATACACTAAAACAACATAAAAGTTAACTTAATAAGTGCCAAAGCGTGTGGTCTTCGATTTTTATTGATAACGATTATTCTCGACTCGGTCCGTAACCAATTAATGATGTTAATTTTAGCGAGATGCCATTAATTTGATGTGGGTAGCGCCTGCGCAGGTTAGATGCAGAGCTTTGGCTTTGAATCTGCCGGTTAAGTGTGTTTTAATTTGTTATTGTTGTGTTCATTTATTTGTTTACCGCTAGTTTTTAAATGTTTACTGCTGCGGTCGGTTTAGTGATCACAACGTCACCAGCCATACAACTTTCTAAGTTCAATATTATCTTTTTGATTGATTTTTTTATGAAATTGTCATTCAATAGGATTTTATGAACTTAGAAGTATTGATGATTTTAGTGATTATATTTATATTTCATTAAATATTTAAGTTTATTCATATTTTGTTCAACATACAACTTGACACTGACCAGTGGGGAACACAGTATAGGTATCAGTAGCAATGGCTTTCATTTTGATAGTTCAACAACATTCATTGCGTTATTTACGTTGTTGAGCAGACAATTTTTTCGAACATATGTAGCAATGGATTAGCAAAATTATTCAGATTGTGATCAATAGTGTGTTGTGCAATTTGGGTGCTGCAAATTGTAAAAAACGTAAGAAAAGGGTTTTGAAAGGGCATACTGTCATACCGCCATTTTGAAAATGGCAGCTACGCGGGAGACCTTTAGAAATCGAAGTAGAAAAAAAAATAAGAAAAAAAAAAATACTCGTCGACTTGAGAACCTCCTCCTCCTCCTCCTCCGACTCAAAATTACAGTTATACTTAAATTAGTTTAAGAACTTAGTTATTAAGGTTAAATAAAAAGGGTTTATTATTTTTTGCTTTTCAGTTTTTTCGGTGGTTTAATTTTTTTCTTAAAAAGTTTTTTTAATCCATCGAAAGGTTGTCTTTAAAAGATCGCTCTTAGCGATAATACCGCCTATTTTGTCACCTTTTGTAAAATTTATATATTTATGTTTGTAATTTATATGATGTACATATAAAATTCTTCAATCTCCTTTGAATTTCGCGGCCTACCTGGCGCTTTGCCCTTACATAAATATTTCCCTTTTCCTAATCAAAAACTTCAACAGTGCTTTTGTCAACTTGGTAGGATGTAAAATCTAGTAGGTATAGTTATTTTATTTCACGAAGGCGGGTTACGTGACTTTTATGACGTTGAAATAAGAGTCATTTTGTTACGATTCATCTGCCTTCGTGAGGTGGAACTACTATATGTGTATGTTTGTCTCGATATCGGCATAACGTGCTTGACCATTAGACCTCAATAAGGTTTAATGGTCAAGCGTGATACGCCAATCATCAGGTATTTATTAGAATATTTTATGGCAGTAATCTTAACGGACTGCTATAAAATATTGATTTTAAATTTCAACATCCAAAGCAGAAGGTTGGCCAAATCCTATTAATGTATTTAATTTATTATAATAAATATATTTATGACTAGCTTCTGCCCGCGGCTTCGCCCGCGTGGATGTCGGAAATTATCCCACGGGAACGTGCTAACAGGATAAAATGTATGTGCTTCCCCAGAATGCCATCTATCTCGCGGGCCCTTTGTGGCTAATATAATAACAATAGAAAACCAATTGTGTCTCATTAGTGGTGATTTAGAGGGTATACCTATATGATATCTTTACCTAAGTACCTACCTAATTAAAAAAAAAACTCAATAACAGAAAATTAAATACCTACCTAAATAAACCTATTTCTGATGATAACTAATCTAAACTCAATAAATAAGCAAAATCCCTAAAAACTAATATCTATACGAATGACTAATCCTACCTAACAGTATTATAAAATAACCTACGGTCACTACGTACACTATCAAATATGCTACCTATACTTTAATAATTAAAATCTATACCTACGACTTATAAAAATAAACCTAAATAATAATAATATCCCTGGACATTTCACAAAGCGCCATCTAGTCCCAAGCTAAGCAACTAAATGACTATAAAAACTAAAAGGATCTAAACTCAATAAATAAGCAAAATCCCTAAAAACTAATATCTATACGAATGACTAATCCTACCTAACAGTATTATAAAATAACCTACGGTCACTACGTACACTATCAAATATGCTACCTATACTTTAAAATTAAAATCTATACCTACGACTTATATGAAAATAAACCTAAATAACTCTAAAAACTAAAAGGAATAAAAATGAACTCCACTGCGGGTGACGTAACCTACGACAAACTTATTATTTGCGGTTGACACAGTAATGGGTCTAGGGATCGAACCGCAAAATTAAGTTTGTTTTTTATTGTATATACTTTTCCGGGATAAAAAGTACCCAGTGTGGTGCCCAGGATATTAAAGAATAATTATACCAAATTTCATCGTAATCGAACCGGTAGTTTTTGCGTGATGCCTGAACAAACAGACAGATAGACAGACAGACAGACAGACAAAAATTGTTTTAATCACATTTTTGGGTTCTGTGTCGGTCTAGTAACACCCCCTGCCATTTATTTTTTTGATATTTTCAATGTACAGAATTTTCACTTCTACAGATTTATTATAAGTATAGATATTTAAAACCACTTTAATCTAGATTTACCATAGATAAAGCTTTATATAGATTTTGTAAACTGGTGAGTACAGACGCACATCAAACTCTTACAATCTGTCAAATTTCTTAAATAGATTTTCAACTTTATCGCTAGAATACATTAGGTTCAAGGTTAATTGGGAAAATTTGACAGTTTCCGGTAGCTTGATTTGCTTGTGTCTGTACCTTTATAGGTTGATTTGTTTGATTATTAATAAATTTTATTCTAATTTTGCGATAGTCATTTGTTATTTAATTATTTATTCCCACAAATATTATAGTATTTTTAGCTGTTTACCTTTGTTGAAGTATAGTCGTTATAATAATTATGAAATTATTTTATATAAGAAGCATTTTTGGGAAAAACCGCTTTTTTTAGAGGAACAGTTAGACATTGGCAAAGTACCGATTACTTAAGTTATACATTTCTAAATAATAATAATAATATAGGAATTAGGCTTTGTCTTAATAGATACCTCGGATTATTTGTTACTACCTTTTACCAGCCGGCCTACCGGACTACCGGGATGAAAAGTATCCTATGTGGGGAAAGGCCTCCCCCAAGTCCTTCTAGGAATTCTTTTCCCGCGCCACCTCGAACCAGCCCTCGCGATACGTATCCAGCTTACCTCGCCACCGCTTTCTGGGCCGAGCTCGGCGGCGCCGTCCTTCGAAGTACATAATAAAAAATAAAAATCTGGTACTAGTCAGAAAGAATAAGTAAGCTTTTATTTTACTTATTTATCTTGCCTAAATTTTGTTCCTAACTTTCATAAACCTACTTATGCTAATATTAAAATGACGATGCACATTTTTTTCATCACTTAGGTCAATCTTCTAACTAGCCACAACTTATGATTCAACAAAAACTATGCGGTTTGAAGTTCACACAGAGATAATTTAGTAAATACTGTTAGGTGTTAGAACTACTTAGTCACTATTTAATCATAACTCGAATAAATGTGTTTTTCAGTCATTAACTTTATTTCGTTTAAGAAACTACTTTTTCGTCGGTAAAATAAAATATTGTAGGAAGAACCGCACTCTAATTGCGTAACACACGATCAATGACAATCTGAACAATTTTGAAGGCCATAGCTAATCTATTGCTTCATATCTTTGAAAAATTTGTCTGCTCAACAACACAAATAACGCAATGTACGTTGTTGAGCTGTCAAAATGAAAGACATTTGCTACTGTTAGTGTGTTACGCACCCTTTTGGACTGTGTTTTGTGACCGCGGGGCAAATTTCTTACCTTTCTCATATCCTAGAAAAGGAAATAGCATATTTTATTACCATGCTTTCCAAGAGGGGCCCGTGGCTAAATAATAACAGCCGCACAGGTCGATCGGCCAGGTTAAGCTACGCTTGCCGCGGTTGGTCTGTGGATGGGTGACCATCTTTGTATACCGAGACCCCTCCGTGCCTCGGAAAGCACGTTAAGCCGTTGGTCCCGGCTGTCATTCGTGGATCTTTGACAGTCGTTACGGGTAGTCAGAAGCCCGAAAGTCTGACAACCAGTCTTACCAAGGGGTATCGTATTACCCAGTAACTGGGTTGTGGAGGTCAGATAGGCAGTCGCTCCATATAAAATTCTGGTATTCAGCTGCATCCGGTTAGATTGGAAGCCGACCCCAACATAGTTGGGAAAAGGCTAGGCAGATGATGATGCTTTTCAACGGTCATGTAAATTGAGAACTAGTTGTTTCATCTTACGGTTTTCTTAAGATGTTTTTGCCAATGTGAATTTTATAACATCATTTTCATATTTCTGTTTGAATTCCAAGGCGCATTTCACGCAACATCATAATTTACAAAATAAATTCATCAAAACGTCACATTTATTAAAGCAATATTTACTAGTCTACATTTAAAATTACGTACATCCTCCGAAAATCGAAATTAAACTCAAATATATGGATATATATATATACATCCTTGCAGCCATCAATCACTGTAAATACCAGCAAATACATGGCGGGAGGAAAAAAATGGTAAAATGTATTTCTGTTTATTTGTCCGATTTGGTAAACAAACGTATTGACAATTCGATTTTGGTCAATTGAATGTGTATTAAACGTTCATTCGAAGCGGTTTTTCGTGACATCCATACCGTGCGTGTCTCTTACAAAGATAGACCTTACCTTATAAAAAGTAATTGATAAATTTACGATTTTAACATAGTCTTTGTTTACCAAAGAGGAGATATATTAAAAAATACACTGTAGAATCTTATTAAGCACATCCTGGTGGCATTAAGCAGTGTGTCTGTCTGTCTGTGCGACCTCTAGCCGCGACCCAGTGGCCTCGGGTACGGGGATAGCTATTCACTTACATGCTGAGTTGCGCAGGAGTGGATACGGTATGTTGCGCTTGCGCCAAGGTTGGTTTGAAGATGGGTAATTGACTTGTGAGACAGCAAGGTTGTTTTTGGGCAATCAGACATGCAAACTTGTGTTTTAACATTTGGTCTTTAGGTGCGGTGCATGTAAAACTATATGAAGCAGTAGATAGCTTACTATTCGTTATCTAGCTCAAGGAAAGAGCTTTGCAATTACTTACCCTTGCAAAGTTGCAGCGGTGACGGCTGAAAAATAACTTATAGGTAGGTGTCCTTTTAAGTTGCCGCCAAGGAGTATCGCTATTATGCTCTAGTATAGTATGAATGAGAAGGGTATCAAACTACCGACGAAATTACAGGCACATATTAGGTTTAGTGTATTACTCAAAACGGTGAAGGAAAACATCGTGAGGAAGTCGGCATGTCCTATAACCAAAAATTCGAAGACATGTGACATCTACCAACCCGCACTGGGCCCGCGTGGTGGATTACGGGCCATTCCCTCTCATCGAGAGAAGGCCTGTGTTCCAGCAGTCAGAACATTATAGGCTGATTATGTATTAGTTACTCAACCTGGTTATACATAACACAGTGATACATAGTCAGATACCTAGTTATACAGTCACAGGTGATCAAAGATAGCTGAAATCTCCTACGTCCAGAGGGACCTGTTTACAAAATTACGCAAATATTTTGCCGACAATATCGCACAAAGGAAATTAACTTCAAGAATAACATTAGCATCTTCGTATATCATACACCAGCCCGTGCCGAATAGGGTACAGGTATGGAATGTATGGTACGCCTCACAGAAAGTAGTAACCCATCTTCATTGGAAAGTGTGCCCAAGATATATTGTGGAGAATATGTAGGGTTGCCACGGGTTAAACATGTTAAATGTTTGTGAGTTTGAAATATTCTGTTTTTCTTCATATCTCGGCAGTTTTCGAAGGGCACGGCACTTTGTATATTCGTTATTTTGTTTTAAAGTATTGTAACCATACTCACAGTTATTTTCATTCCTTCCTCCAGGTCAGAACAAGCATTCCGTTACTGTTACGCGTTGTTGCAGCTCAGCCTCCGTTACCTACTTATCACGAATCTTTAATCCTTCCTCACCCACACTACTACACAGCACTATTCAGTCCATCTCCATCTTTTGTATACCTTATAAATAAATCTTTAATTGATTTCTACTTCCTTCCTTGTAATTCCTTAGTCTAATTTAGAATTAAAGTTAGGATTTTCTTGTTGCTACACGACAGTATGTCATAGTGTCACTTAATAGTATTTTTAATTTTTTGTATGTACCTTGTTTTTTATATATTCATGTAGTTTGATACCATTTAATTGTGCTATGTCTGTTGTGTGCACTGAATACATGGTTTATCTATCTATCTGTACGCCCACAATTCGCCAGTTATTTCACTAAGTCCCATGTCATGGGGGCAAGCATTTTGCCAGCAAACGGGCACAAATATAAACTTCAGGCTGCTACTCAGAAATTAATTAGGTAAGTATCTTGTATTTTTAAGTACATAAGAAATCATTAATCTTAACATCGGCCATGATTGGCGATTTTTGTCTAGATAAACATGAACTAGAACGATGTTTTTGTTGACGTAATCATTGTGCAACCTCTTTTGATTAACGCTTAATTATTCAAAGTTTTTAGTTATGCATTCATTAAGCAGCATTTTATTGAATTTTATCGTGATATAATTGTTTTTTCTTATCTTATCGATAAATGGCATAATTATTAGATTTACGCGCAACTTCTTATCTTTTTAACCTTTAGGTTTATTATTGATTTTACTAATAATAATGCGTTCTCAATTAGTTCTATAAATAGGTATTAAAAAAAAACACTGTCTGCCTCAACATTTAACTTGTTGTATAAATTAGACAAGGATTTATTTTGTAAAAGGTGACGTAGTTACATAATGACAATGTAAACAAAATCAAAACGTCAAATGATTACTATTTCTATATTTTTTTTGTCATAATATTTATTAATTGAAGCAAGAATCAAGGTGTATTTAAAAAAAAAACATCTTTCAGAAAATAAAGCATTTAAAAAATGTATTGACTTCTCATTTCCAACAAACTAACTTTACTTTTAATTTACAATGTATTACAATCTGTATTACAATTTCATCTTATGACTGCGTCAGTGAGCGGAGTTGAGCTGAATTTTGGGCTAAAATATTTATACTTTTTGCCATCGATACGCTAAGTAGAATGTATTACAATGAGAAAATGTATAGCTTGATATGTCGTGTGGACAACCCTACTTTAAACATAATCCGACACACATAAACTTTTCTTTTTCACACTTAAAAGTTGAACAGGGCTAAGTGCCAACCCTAGCGCATAATCGCATGCTAAGCCGACGGCACAGGTGCCCGTGTGCCAAATGTAGACGTCACATACAATTTATATGTTGAAAACTCGAATTAATATGCCTTATAGCGAGTATTTAGGATTATAGCTTCAATACAACCAGACATAATGGCCGACGTAATAAAATGCCAGATTTAGATGATAAAATTCCGATCTGTATTATTGTAAAACTGTGTTTGAATACTTTTAGTTGAGTACTTTGATGTTTGATGCAGTTGGTGTAGTGTCTATTTTTGGTTTAAGTGTTTGGGAGGTTAGCTCACAGAGGCGACGGCTGCCGTCGACACACGTCGGAGGCTGCAGTTTTCTCTGTCGGCGACCCGTCGCGTCTACGCACACTAAGGCCTTCACCACACTTGGCGGAAATTTTGTCGCGGATATTCCGCGTCGGAACGCCAATACATGTTATTGCATATAAATGAATAATAACGGACACACTAAAAGCTTCTTAAATAGCTGTCACTTCTATCGAATCCATTACGACCACACCGTATAAGACTTGGAAGTCGCCTGATACTCTACTACGGAATATTAAATGTCGCTGCAATGTTTAAAAACGGATTTACCGCAACGGAAGTTCGGCGTCGGAATTTCCGTCAAGTGTGGCGAAGGCCTAAGACGGATGGTTGAAAGGAGTCTATTTAAATAAACTATAAGGTAGATTTGAATATCGTTCATACTATAAATCAATAAATCTGAATATGTGTTTCGTAGTAATCGATAACAGAGATAAGTCGTGATGAAGTGTTTCCACTATCACTATCATTATTGGTATTATAAAATTCACCATATTTGATATTAAAAATCAGTTGATTTCAGTATGGATTTACAGAAGTTAGTGAAGACAAGAAAACCGATAACAGTTATTCTATAACCCTACTGCATGACTATTTCATGAAATATCAATCGATAGAACTTATGAACTTACTTACTTACAATATGAACTTAGAGGGTTATATTGATGATTTTAATGATTATAATTCTGTACATACTTGTTACGGTCGTGAATCATATTTTGCTCAACATACAACCTGACAAAGAAAGAAAGAAAAAGTATTTATTGCGACTCATACAGGAAAATCATAAGCTAAACTAAACACAGTCAAAAATAAAAAATCTAGTTATATAAAAAAAAGTAACAAAAATAAAAATGAAACAGAAAGTCCAAATACCTGCAAAAAAGGACCAGCCATGAATGAATTAAAATGATTGAATTTCGAAGGAGTTCGTACCGACACGAAAGAGGAAGAAGCAATATGTGATAAGACTCATAAGACTAAATAGTCTTCACAAACACACACACGCACAACATTTTCTTTTTTTTTTTGTAATATTGACGATAATGCTTTGACTACATCCTCAGGGAGAAAAGGAGGGGCTTGGCTACTAAAAACGGTAGTCACCAAGGAACTCTATGCAAATACAATTGGGTAATTCTAAAGCTAATCTAGTGAATTACCTAATATGTTATGTCTAAGCAATAGGTTTCGCTTCTGTCGGGGTTATCTTTACGTAGTTTATGTATTGCCCTTTTCTACTAGTAACTTGCAGACACTATTTCATCTGTAACATCTTGAAGAGAAATGTTTCTTTGAATATTGAAGTAAGTATTGGTAATATCCTGCCAGGGTAGCGGGAACATCCGAAAGGGTTTACCGCTGCCCTGGAACATAAAGGGCAAAGGAAGGAACACGGGTGGGTTTTAGTCAGTAAGAGTCTGACACTCCCTTCTGCTCCACCCAGAGCGGGAGGAGTCATTTGATGATTTCCCATCCTCAAAAAAAAAAAAAAAAAAAGTATTGGTAATATTGGCATAAAATTATAAACTTGTCATTTTTACTTTCTCGAAAATAATTTCATCACCACTGCTCTCAAAACGGCGAAGGAAAACATCATGAGGAAACCGGCATGTCCTAGAACCAAAAATTCGATGGATTTTGTGACATCTACCGCTAGGTCCGCGTGGTGGATTACGGCCCCACTCCCTCTCATCGAGGGAAGGCCTGTATCCCAGCGGTGGGAAAAACTAAATGGTACTAGGATTTAGATCATCATAATTTAGCCAGTGACGAAATACCTCATAATGAAATGCCATACCCAGCGTTCTAATCGAAAGCGACTGTCGCGCGAATACGCGATCATTTACCTGAATAATGACGTACATACGCGACTTGATTGGGGCCCGTGGCTATATAATAACCGCCGCACAGGTCGATCGGTCAGGTTAAGCTACGCTTGCCGCGGTTGGTCGGTGGATGGGTGACCATCTTTACATACCGAGACCCCTCCGTGCCTCGGAAAGCACATTAAGCCGTTGGTCCCGGCTGTCATTCGTGGATCTTTGACAGTCGTTACGAGTAGTCAGAAACTCGAAAGTCTGACAACCAGTCTTACCAAGGGGTATCGTATTACCCAGTAACTGGGTTGTGGAGGTCAGATAGGCAGTCGCTCCATGTAAAATACTGGTATTCAGCCGCATCCGGTTAGACTGGAAGCCGACCCCAACATAGTTGGGAAAAGGCTCGGCAGATGATGATGATACGCGACTTGATTGATCGCCCGAGTATGTCGTATTCATATAAACGAGTGTGAGGGTCGCGTACCCGCGCGACTGACACTTTCGGTTAGGACGCCTCAATGGAGACAATATTAATCGGGCTATATAAATAAAGTTCCCACTGCTGGGATACAGGCCTCCTATCTTCGAGATGGAGTGGACAGCAGTGCGATTCTGTAACCATCTCACCGCGAAAACTTGGGTGAAGTGAGCGTGGCGTGAGCTGTCATTCCAACTAATGCTAGAGATTGACAGCTCACTCTAAGCTCACTTCACCCAACTTTTTACGGTGAGATTTTTACAGAATCGATCGGCTGTAATCTACCACGCGGGCCTAGTGCGGGTAGATATCACATGTGTCGAATTTCCGGTTCGAGGACCTGCCGGTTTCCTCACTATGTTTTCCTTCACCGTTTTTAGAGCAATGGTGATGAAATTATTGACACAAAGTAAACCTACAACACACCACTGCTCCTCCACAGCATAGAGGCAATACCAATCCCACAAATAACAAATACACTATCAGACTTCCGAATCAAATCGAATCAACTACATACCTTACATATCCTCCCCATAAACTAGTTACTACTTAAACAGTTGCTAAAATTGATTTATATAACATAACAGCAAATAAAAATACAAGATCGATACATGATTTACGACAACATCAATCTGGCTATCTAGACATTCCTGTCTACTCAATCAGGTTTCAATCTGCCTAGATTACGGCCCACTGAAGCTACAAACAACAGTTATTCGGTAACGTGTTGGTTCACGTTTTCACGGCATTCTATGTCATTGATGAGTCATTATCGTTTTATGGTGTCATGGGAAGGCTCAGTGATTCACCCAGTAATCGACTTTACAATTTCGTGTGGGAATGTCCTTATTTTAGTTGTTAAACCCTTTAACACATCTAAACTTTATCTATCTATCTCATCATCATCATCTGCCTAGCCTTTTCCCAACTTTGTTGGGGTCGGCTTCCAGTCTAACCGGATGCAGCTGAATACCAGTATTTTACATGGAGCGACTGCCTATATGACCTCCATAACCCAGTTACTGGGGAATGCGAAATTCAAATTTACTTACATTTTTTGCAATATGCAGGTCACTGTCATGCTGTATGTTGAATAAAATTTGATTAGCGACTGTAACAAATATGACTTTACAGAAATATAATCACTAGAATCAGTAAACAACTCCTCCGAAATTCAAACTTTTCTTACGTTTTTTGCAATTCATAAGTTTTATTTTTCCATAGGTATAAAGTCAGCAGTATAGTAGGAGAGGTAAAGAGTCATATTGAGCAAAGACACTACCTTATTATATAGGTGAAATTAACAGTAATTGAGTGAGGGAAGATATATAAAATCTCACGTCCCACAAAAATGATAATGCCAAAATGTGGATTCTGATCTGTTCGGATGTAGATTACTCAATTAAGACGTAACGATTTATTAATTGAAGTTTAGTAAAAAAAAGTATCCATGACAGATAGGAGTTTTTATAGCGCGAAGAACTTGAATCATATTTAGTGAAGACTGAAAAAATGGCTTCTGAGCTTGTCTATATTCGATGTTCGAAAAGTTCATAGCCAATTTTTTTTTTTTGGTTTTTCGAGACATCTCCAAGCGGTTGGTTAACTCTTTAAGAGACCTTGACAGGGCTGGCCTACTTTTTGGCCAACCTGTTTTTTGGGCAACTAGCTTCACTTTCTGACTAACTGACCGACTATTTAAAATGTTGACAATTCAAAAGTGCCTGAAATGGTTTAATTGAAATAAATGATTTGAGTTTGAGTTTGAGTTTGAGTTTGATAACCGACGTAAAATGTCTACGCTAATCTAAGCAAGGTCTCTAGAATCATATGCTGAATTAATGGTTGCAGTTTGCGCGTCTATGTCCCTGCCATCCTGTATATTATGTAAATATTTTGAATAAATTATTAATAAATTTTCATTCTAAGTCCATTGCATAAGCTAGTATTAATCGCAGATTCGCAATTAGCACCAACATAGCTTCGCAATAGGATTGCAGCTATACGAATACCCGAACACATAACCTATACTCCTGTTAACTCTATTAACAGTTCAGTTGACATTTGTATAGTCGAAACCGACTGATATTTAAATAGTGTTGCGTTAAAAACAGGTTCAACCACCGAGTTAGTTACCGATGAGTTCTGAGGAATTTACTCGATAGGATTAAGGCTAATACCTGCATTGCAATATTGATTGTAAAGTGTCATAACTTCGAAAGAGTAAGGTCCTTTTCTAACTTATTCATGAGCTTTAAGACGTACATAGGATTTGATGTCTATAATAATCGTATGGGACTATTTCGTAACGGAATCTTGAAATACCTCTGCGCGTCTACATTCTTTTGCATTTTAGTTATTGTATTTATTTTGGTGGATATTTTTAATCATATTTATTAGACCAGAAAGAATAAACGTGTTCCATAATTTGTCTATTTGCTACATATATCTACTAATACTTAAAATTAAACTTTTTTACAAAAATAAAAAAAACCGACTTCCAAAAAAGACACTACAAAGTGAAAAATAACTTTAATTTCGGAAGTCGGTGTTGTTGGGTTCTATATAATTTTGGTTTAAAAACCAAATTACAGAACCGATTTTGATGAAATTTATGTGGGACCAATCTGAAATTAAATGCTTTCAAATAAAAAAAGAATTTTCCAAATCAGCATATAATTAAAGGAGTTCTGAGGTAACAAACATTAAAACATATTCAAGCGAATTGTGAACCTCCTTTTTTTGAAGTCTGCTTAAAACAGTTACAATTGTGTCTATTTATTAGCATCTGTTACCGAACTAGGTGTTTAGCTTGTGTTTCAGCATGCAGTGCCTCAAGCCCTCGGACTGGGTATGTAGACATGGACATGACATGAGTTTATATTAATATATGTACTTAATTACTTTTAAAACAATAAAAGGGTTATTTTTCTCTAATACTTTTAAAAGTACATCTTTAGTGCTTTAATAGCTCCTACATTACGGTGAAATAGAATGTGATCCGAAAATGCAACCTTGAGGAACCCCAAGCTTTTTATAATTGCTTGTTTTCATTTTACAGAAAGACGCATCTAGTTATTTGATTTCTCTCCCAGAAAAGGGAATTTTTATTAGGAACTGTGCTTTTCAGTGACAGATCTCATTATAATGATCGTGGCAGAATTTAAAGCTTGGAGTAAATCCAAGTTTTTCGTATTGAAAAATATTAACTCATATCAATCTTCTAAAATAAATATCGGAGTGTACTTCCTAATCATTACCGATGAGGTTTAACTAGATAAACTTGAAGCAATAAATGATATAAAAAATCCGCACAAGAAACTCATGACCGCTGACATTTACAATTGAATAGTTAATATTTTTATCAAAGTGTGATTCATGATTACCGTCTCACGAACCATGGGAAACTAAGATGAGTCATGGCTTCAGACTGAACTTGCAAATATTTGAGATGATACATTATTATAATTTGTTGTGAAATATTTTTCGGGTCATGAAGTAGAAAACGATGGTCAATTTTGTATGGGAGTTGATGAAATGGTTCAGTAGATCATCATTATTTGCCTAACCTTTTTCCAAATATGTTCGGGTTGGCGAGCATTCTAACTGGATGCAGCTGAACCAGTACTGGAAAATGGACCAGTAGATAGGGCGCATCATGATAAATAACTACTTAAATCTTCAACATCGTTTAGAATTTACATTCATATATCAATTCGTTGATGGCTATATGAAAAATTCTATGAATATAATCAAACAATTTTAGAAAAGGAAATATTTTTGCCTTTATTATATAACATTTTACTATTGTAGGTATATGAGCAGTCCAATGAAGTGTAACTTAAAACTTTTGGATTTACATTTCACAGCAGTTCTTTGGCGTAGAATGCCGTTGGTTTGAATTTTAGCATACTGATGCAGATCCCCAAAAAAGGTGCATCCGAGACGTTTTTACTTGAAGTTATGTGAAGTTCTTCCGAAGGTGAGGTTTCCGTTGGTGAAAATGTGACTTCAAATAATGTGAGAAGCTCCGGTATGTTATGACATTCATCATTCTTTGAGCTTTCGAGGTCTTTCAAATTGAATATGTTTGAAATCTCTCTGAACTTTTGTGTAATATATTCGTTAAATTTTCTTGTTTTGTCTTCGTCTTTACAAAGAATGAAATGATGAATTGTAATTCATCATTTGTCATTTTAATTGCGTAGTACACTAACAGTAGCAATGGCTTTCATTTTGACAGTGCAACAACATTCATTGCGTTAATACGTTGTTGAGCAAACAAACTTTTCGAACAAATGAAGCAATGGATTAGCAATATCTTTCAAAATGATCAGATTGTGGTTGATGGCGTGTTACGCAATTAGGGTGCAGAGATTAATTTTAATTTCTATTACCAACACTGATGATGTCATAAGACGGTATTATAGCAATCCCTATTAGCAATGAAGACTTGCCTCATTTAAATTAATATTAAAATACATAAAACCAAGAACAGCACAAGCAATACATAACTAAATTACTTCTAGTTTATATTTTATTATTACCTATAAAATAATAGCCGTTATTAGACGTAATTTGTAGGAGTGGGTATTATTGCAACTGTTTCATCATAATACGTCTTCCCAATGAATCACTGTATCCTAGATCATGATGTTGATGGTACTGGTGATGCATAACTGAATCAATAGATGCAGGTATGCACTTATATTTATGACTAGCTGAACCCGCGATTTTGTTTGCGTTGATGGCGGGTATCAATAATGTGTCGCTTAGGAGCTCAACTGTCATTTACGGGACACAATAAATTTTTCTTTTGTTACCGAATTTAATAAGCTTGCCTGACAGACGAGGGACTAAGGAAGATGTAGGTATAGGTACCACTCTTCCATTAGAAATAATCTTTTTTCTTCCTTAAGGTTATTTTTTTCCTTTTTCTAAAATAAGTTACTCCTTATAACTTCAGCTATATCTGCCAGTATAGGTCCCGTCAAAATCGGTCCAGTTGTTTCGGAGATTAGCCGGAACAAACAGAGAGACAGTCCGTCAATTCCGAAATACAAAAAATTTTAAAAGTTGTTTTTTTTTTTTAATAAGTGCCATATATACTGTCATATCCATTTAATAAAAAGATGTTATTTTGACATTACAAACTGACACTTCATTTTTATTTATTTTGTATAGATGTTTAGATTATCAACTTGGATTTATTTATAGGATTAGTCATGTTTTTTTTCCGCAAACAAAGCTCAAAGGGTCAGATTTTTATCTTGAAAACCACATCTTGTAAAAGATTCTAGACAGGTTGCATCATTATGAGTAATTAACTCTCATAACATCTACAGAACTCATCAGTAACACTCATAAAGTAACAGTATCCGCTTCAATTGTTTTTTTATAGGGGTCAGTAGTGACGTCAAAAAAAATCTTAGTTATTGGTTTAACAAAATAATGTTGAAACATCATCCATTAGCGAATCATTGAATTCATAGATTCAGTCCGAAAAGGATACAAATTTTGATTGAAAAATGAAAATTAAATCAAGTCATTTATTCAAATTAGGCTGAAAATCGGCATATTTCGGACGTCAAAATTACAAAAGACAGTCCCCCAAACGCCCGTCCTTCACCACTTCGCTTTCGCTGGGAAGAAGAAGTGGCGGTAGTGGTGGAGAGTGGAGAATACATTATGAAACTAGAAAAAAAAACACTCTATGTAGGATGTGTTCTACAAGCTTAAAATGTACGTGAGTAGCGCCACTCCATACTGATCAATTAAGAACATAAGGAACATTACATTAGAGACCCAGACGAGAAAACTTTTTTTGTCTGCAAGCATGAAATGCTAATTATAACAGTACATATAAAATTTTAAAAGCTTGTCCTAACTTGTCGAAGACTAAACAAAGAAGTGCCCCAGATGTTTCCAGTCCAGGGCTTATCCAGTCCAGATGTTCTAAGCCATTTGATCCATTGTTTACCCATTACAATGAGTTCGCAAGCGTTACCTGACTAATTATGGAATTTTGTACTTTTTCAAGGGAGCACACGTGTTTTATTGTCTATTAAGGATTTTTGCAGATGTTTTATTGTTGAATAGAGACGGTATTTTACAGGTTAGTTCTTGAATGGATTTGGGAGACATGGAAGTTATTAGCAGATACATTGTTTCGTGGTGGTTAATGTTTTTATAAATTACGGTAAACGTGAAACTGAGATAAAACTTTCATTATTTGAAAACAAAACTCTTGGAAATACTCTTGGAATATTGAAGAATAGCTTCTGCCCGCGAATTGGTCCGCGTGCAATGTCTTGTTCCCCTGATCCACGCCGTAGCATCGTATCGCACGCGCTATTACTTCGTCTTCGCGTTCTTTCTGACTGTTCGTTTTTGCTTGACTTCTAAGTGTTCCAGCGTAATGTTAAGTTGCGTATTGTCTTCCTCAAGAATTGGGCTATCGAATGCAAAAAATCACATTCAAATCCGACTAGTAGTTTCGGAGATAAGCGCGTTCAAACAAACAAACAATCTCTTCAGATTTATTATTAGTATAGATTCGGGCCGAAATCTATAAACGTTAGCTCGAGTTTTGATTTGGAGATGTTGCCGTCTCTATCTTGCACTTATAGTTTGACAGTTATGTGACAGTGACAGGAATAACGCTTAGGTTGGACATGCTAAGTAAGTTTATATATGTATATGTATATCTCGACCTTACCCACTGGAAAAACAAATGAATATGTTTTCCGACTCTGCTTAAACTTTGTCCCATCTTCAACCATAATTTTGGCCCAACGGGACCAAGACCTAGGATCTTTCCCCCTTTCCGTTATAACCACGATGGTTAACGCCCTCGTGACACACGACTCGTTACTATTCGCAGATAGCAACGGTAGCGGGTTCGTTTCCCTACACGCTCGCGGTGACCTTTACATCATCATCTGATAGGGTGCACTGTTTTTATCCGGTCGTTTAGCTTTGAATATTTGATATTTTAGCATTGGTAATTGCTTTCGTATTGTAAAAGTTTAAAATATTTTTAGTTAAAACCATATTCTTAACGTTTTATTTTTAGTTTGAAACGGGCGACTAGATTCAATTCTATTTTATTGTAGATTTTGACGTTCAAAAGTCAAAAGTGCATTTTATGTGCCTATTTGAAATAAATTTGTCTTTGACTTTCAACTGCACCAAAAGAAGCCTTTGGTTTTTGAAAGTTCTGTCAAATATTACTGTACCGGTTGATTAGTTGTCAGCCCACATTTTTAAAGTAAAGCTATTGGAGAGACCTTAGTTCATCTACTGAAAGGGCTTCAGATTAACTGGAGCATTTTTAGTAGATAAACAAAAGTCTTAAAAAGGGTTTGGTTTCGGTCCAAGGCAGAGAGAAACCTCCGTCCTAGATTTACGATGCAGGTAATTCTTACGTTAGTCCTGAATCATCATACCCAACTAGCACACTAGTGGAAATAGCAGCCTATTTTGCAACTTTTAGCTTTACAGTAGCGCTTTAGGGGTTCAGAAAGTGGTTTTAAGTTCTACTATTGCTTCCGTAACTGCTCATAGCAGTAAATATCACTAGGGGTAGCAGAAACTGAACCAAATGCCACTCTAGGTTTTATAAGTGTGCATTTTACAACCCTCTGCCGTCTATAGCTTTAAAAGAGAGTTAAAACATGTATGTTAAAGCTTAAAGCTGCAAAAAAGCTTCTATTGCCGCTGCTGTACGTTTCGGAACTGCATAAAGACATTAATTGCAGACTTTTTAACGGAACTGTATAAAAGATATCTTTATCACTGTTCTGCCACTGATAGTTTAATTGCAGAAGTGATTTGTACTTTTGCGCAGACTTAAGTAAGAATTTGATCGACTGTTTTACTAATAGCAACATTAAGGCTTCACAATAGAAGCAGGAGAGTAATGGACATTGCCTACTCATTTGGATACATTCTGTTATTTTTATTGGAGAAATCATATGTTATAAAATATTTGATCCAGTTTAAAAGAAATATGGATCTGAAAGCATGGAAGTTCAAACAAAGAACTGGTAGATATCGCAAGAAAGTACGGAGAGTTTATCAGAATATGCAGAAATTAAAAAAGGCAAATGTGTGAGAATTCTGTAATTGAAATATTAAATAACAAGTAAGTTTTTTTTAACTCAATTACGTGAGTAATTTAGCTTTTATTTATAAAACTCTATTCATTTAATTTATTCTTTAAGGGATTCATTGGAAACAAACAAAAATAATGCGCCAAGTTCGAGTTCAACAAACACAAGCGGTGACAAGCGAGGGTCCCGTAGATTTTGTTTTCTCAATTGCTGATAATGGACCAGTTACAGAGGAAAAGTATTAGATTTTATTTTATCTAATCAAAGGGCAGATAAATAGTTTTTAACTATTAAAAAAGAAGTGATGGAGGTGATATGTATCAAAGTTGAAGAAAATCAAATATATGGTATTTATTGTAAGAAATTTGATAATTTAGTAAATGCTTTTGTTTTCCAATCTTCTCTTATCTAAATATTTTCAAAAGCAACTATACATCAGTTTTAAGTTCAGAATACGCGTGTTCGCCGTGTGATGTTAAATGTAAACTTGTGGTCACTCGATATGAAACGGATTTATATTTTGTTCCTTTACTACACACATTATAACGAGTACAATCGAAGCGCCTCTTGTATAATTGTATCGGAAAATTGAAATAAAAAAATATTTGAGATAAAATCAACTTGTTTTATTGGCAAATTGGCCCATATTTGACATTATTAAAATAATTAAAGTAGGTAAATTCTAAAATAACAACAGTATAAACAATATTTGCACAATATTGTGTCTTTTCATGTGTCTGACATGGTGAATCGAAATAGACCAAATATTTGAATCAAAATCAACATGTGTCTTTGGCAAATTGGCCCTTACTTACATAATAGACATAGTCAACATATTTATTAATAATAAAAATAAATATTCGGGACATTTCACAAACACAGACGCACTACCAACTACGCCAACAGGCCTGTCAAACTGTTCGGCCAGTGTAACACTCCATGTTTTTCCCACTTAGATGGACAGATGCAAAGTTCTTGTTTATTTTGTTGTTCATTATAAGTTTGAATTATTTTGAAAGGCATTCTGAAAACATGGTAAGACATAGTAAGTGTTAAACAATTGAAAGAGCGAAAAATATAGAAGTAGCTACAAACGATCATCGTATTTTAGGGTTTTCAACGAGTTCTACGGATCTCTAAACAAATAACCATTAGTGTGGTTCCATATCTGCAGTAAGTACGAAATAAAAGTGATTGTAAAGACTTGAACTTCATTAGCGGTACAGGTATTACTTGGACCTTCAGAAGAGTGAAACTTAACGCTTTGACGCGCAGAGAGGAAGTATTAAGGTTGAAGTTGCAAGTTAAAGCTGCTTTTCATAGACGCCATGTTTACAAGACAACTAGTTATCATTACTTGAGAAATTTATAGGTGTTTATCACAATTTGTAGTAAAATATAACTAAATATAGAACCAGCAACTTACTAAATACAAATGTAGTCAAGTACGTAATTTCAATATCGTGTAGGTATGTGATATAATAATATTTATATAATAATATTTTACATATTTTACGATATTCTGAGGTAATTATTGAGGCGCGTTAAAAATACTCCAATAATATCAACTATATGCACGATAAACTGATCTGCGTTTTTAGCCACTTGCATATAATACAAAATATAGCTCAAAAACACTTACCTTCACTTCACTTATTATTTATTTGTATTCAGTAATGTCTGACTCAGGAACAAAAAATGTATAAGATGTATTTAATAAATAAGAGACAAGGTGAATGATCAGTGATCCTTTATTCGTTCAGTTAAACCTGTCATTCATTCAATAAGCGCCACAAGATCTTTAGTGTGGTGTTAATTATTAGTTGCAGCTCCTGTAGCGCTTTTATGCCCTTTTTATGAAGTTCTAATGGAAATGTAGACTGCAAAAAGTTGTGCCCCTTTGGCTGCAAAGCGGCTGCATAAGGTCTGCTGTGCACGCTCTGGCGCTTGAGCTTGGCGCCTTTGGGAATAATCGGATTAGCTCCAAAGCTCTTAAGCAACAGTTTGTGCTAGTTGGGTAATAACTTTCAGCGCTATCCTACCCACAGCTTTATTAAATTCATAGCCTTCTATTACCTACGCCTATAAATTGAGATATTAGATATGTAGTTGGTGCGTGATTGGGTAATAAACACCCAAACACTTTCGTACCTACATTATTAGTCACGAATGCGTCAGACAGATCAGGGCAATCTCTACCATCTTGCAGTTCATGCAGATTAATTTATGTTTAAATTTTATTGGTACTACCTACAATATGAAATTACGAATCACGTTATGACAATGCACCTTATTGCATTTAGCATGCTGTTCTCAAAACCGCTGATAAAACACATTGGGAGGAAACCGGCATGTCCTAGAACCAAAAATTTTAAGACGTGTGACATCTACCAACCCGCACTGGGCCTGCGTGGTGGATTACAAGCCACTCCCTCTCGAACAGACGACGTCTGTGTCCCAACAGTCTGAACATTATAGGCTGATTATGCATTTAACATGGTACCTTAAGTTTCATCAATATCATCTGTAGTTTACTCTACTGAGATCATCGTTTCCTCATTAATTTGCAATGTTGCATAGGTGATGCAATATTTACCATATTTTTCAATGAATTTATTGTTACTCGCCATTATTGTTTGTCATTTGTTTAATGAGAGAAACAGACTTAAACAACCATTGCACCAAAACATCTCTATCACATAAAACAGTGGCAAATCACGACAGTTCAATGCCCTTTAAACCCAATAATATAAACAACACTTCACGAAACCTGCGCAATCGCATATTCCACAAGAATTTGAAAGCCATCCTTCATTCCAAAGCTTTGCATACCCACACAACAGAACTTGAAAACTGTTGTCTCTGGTACTTAAATAGTCAAAAGCATTCCAATACTATTCAATGCGACCTTTAAGGCCGATCGGGTCCTCACATCGGGTCACGGCGGCACTCCCGCGCAGCACTGCGCTCCCGTGCGCCGGCGCAGCATTTTGTTAAGCGCTTGAATCGTTAGATATATTTTGCTGCATGTATTGTAAGTTATTCAGGTTGATAGAGTAATTTTAGTCGGTGATAATTAAGCCGTTTAGTATGAGATTGTGTTGATATGAAGTTTAATGTATTATTGGAAAACGGAGGCTGATTTGAATGCAATGCATCTGGTATTAGTCGTTTTAAAAGGTTACCTACTGAACTTACTATAATCAGTAATCGTGCCTTTATGTGTGATAGTATATGTTGCTGTTTCATTACGGAGCAATACAAAGGAGTTTTTAACAATGAAAGAAGATAAAAAAAAGAAAATATATTCCCCGATAAAGCTAAGCATAAAGGTTGCAGCATACTTAACCCATCCTCTCTCTAAAACCTTTAGCCGCGACTTTCAAATAAGGATCATCTCAACCCGAGTACAGTTAGCGGGCAAGAGGGGGGTGAATGGTTACTGGGGGGCAGAGGGGGGATCGAATTCCGCAAGAACTACCTTCACCTGACCTAGCTTTGGCTTTCGGTTTATTTATGTGTTGTTTTAGTAAACAGAGCGCTGTTAGGCTCGCCAGTAATTTTGGGAGATCGTCCTGGTATTTAAAATGTCGCGTTTAGGTAAAATCGCCGCAGGATTTGTGAATGTGAGGGTTTTTTTGGTTTTTGTTCAAGCTTTCAAGCTATGCCTGTTTTATCTTTTCGGGTAAAAAGTTGAAGTCTTTGAAAAAAGGGTCAAATTGTGAATGAAGTACGACAATGTGTCACAGTTCTTCGGCCATTGTATTTTTTTAAATAAATGATTGTATCCTTTGAAAGTTTGAAGCCATTAGCGGTTAACTACCTATATGAAACCGTTTATTATATGGATTAGATTTGATGTTGTGCCCAGTTCAGGCCTGTAACAATTACTATTTTGGAACTAAGAAGGTTACTTATTCAAAAGGTCAAATCAACTTTGTTTACAATCAGCCTATAATGTTCCAACTGGCCAATAATCCACCACGCGGACCTTTGGTGGATGTCAAATGTCTTCGAATTTCTGGTTCTAGGACATGTCGGTTTCCTCACGATGTTTTCCTTCACCGTTTTGAGAGCAGTGGTGATAAAATAAACACCACTGGGTTAGCTCCTGCGACAATTTTATTCAGCTCCCAAAAATTAAATTGTCTTTATTCTTGTCCTGTATAGTATTTTCAATCGTGGCGACTATACGTACAGTGTCAGATTCAATTGGAAGGTCGGTAATGAGCGTTTGGTTACCTGTTAGATTTGTCGTGTCCAAGGCTCTGGGGAATTGTAACAAATTCGAATGTGCTTTATGCTCAGCATTTAATTTGGTGAAGCATTTGAACGGGGGCTCTTGTTTGTGGGCCTGGGATTTAAAGACGACACTAATTTAGCGGAGCTTTCTGTGTTCTCGAGGATCGAAGGACCAAATTTACATGAAGATATTTGAAGTTTGCTCCATTTACTTATGTTAATTTACCCAGTCCGAGCTTATTTGATTATTCGATGAAAGATTAAGATCTCCAATGTTGTTAGCACTTCATCTAATATGTAATTGAAGTTAATGCGAATAATATTGTTATTACCAGCTGACTCACCATCATTAATCATTCGCTTATTGCCAGTGATACTGTTCAGTACACTAACTTGCATTTGTAAAAACATTTCTCGAATCCGCCTCAGGCTTACATTCGGCTAATTGAATGAATATTAATGCAATTGGTCCTCATAGTACATGTAGGCTCTGTTAATGACTACTACATCATCATGACTATCCTCTTCATTGACTTTTATGACTTGTACATGATCAGAAATATCCTATGTATCCTGTTTATCTTTATTGGTTTCTCAAGTAACTAGACCATTGGAATCGTAGCAATTATATCGATTAAGTTAGTGCACCATTGTCTTACCAGCCAAACAGTCGCCGACTAGAAACTAGTTAAGTTTACAAACTGTAGCTTAAATCCGGAATGCAATTAACATAATCCAACTTAGATTATCTCGTATGTCGGTCTCTACGATAAAATACTATATGTATATTTATAGTTAAAATGAAGGAGCACGTGGGAGTGGTTGTATATGAAGTAAAAATAGAGGATGCGGTTTACTGTGTTATCAACTTTAGGCTGTGTTGAATAAAGTTGGTTTTGGATTGACATAAAGGTGAAAGAAAAGGTCATAAATATTTAATTGTTACAATGAAAGTGAACTTTCTTTTAATAAGTTTAGGGTCGTAATTTCAAAGTCTGATGTTTGAAATTTGAAATGACTAATATATACTTTATGTGATAACATGCATGTTTATTATGTAATCGATTCCGATTTAGGAATCATTCGATTTTTAGATAAAAGATTGTTTAATCGAATACTGTTTATTAACTCGGTTCTATCTTTATGGTTGAGTTCGATTTGTTGGACATGTGTACGAGGTTTGATTGCCGTGTGAGGGATTTAATTGAGATTATTGTTCTAACTAATTACTCATTAAGAAAGTTACTTATTCTTAATAATTGTATTAAAAATATTTTTTTGTAATAGTCCATGAGAAACGAAAGATATCATAGTTACTGGGGAAAAGTAAATTGAGGGCCTATTGTCATCTGCCTAGCGTTTTCTAGCTATGTTGGGGTCGGCTTCCAGTCTAACCGAATACATACTATTATCTTTTTTAGTAGTCGTGCCTATTAATAAGGATATATTTATTGAAAAGTAAGTGCGAAATAATTGTAAGTGACGCAGTTTGATAATAAACATATTATATATTCCCATATTTGTAACAGCAGAGTCTACAATCGAGTCCCCATTCCCACACAATAATGAAAGTAACCCTCCAATTGTTTAACACTTAGAAATAAAAACTAAAAAATCCCATCCAAAAGGTGGTCAGTGTAACAAAAACGGCAACTTACCAGCATATTTCACGGCCATCTGCTTATTACCAACAGAATCTTGAACCATGTGTCCAGTGATGGTTAAAAAAAAGCCCATAGACAATGGGCCGAGAGATTTATAATATTCTGACATCTGGACGGTTACCTGAGTCAGGCGCAAATGAGGGTTAACCTACCGTTTGAAGGGCTTCGAAATATTGTAATTCAATTAACTTTGGGAACTGTAATTAAAACATTTTTATGGGAATTTTGGATTTATCTTCTGTGAGGTGTTTTTATAGTTACTGGCAATTTTAATTTTCTCGATGAAAGTTGATGGTTTGGGTTCGACGTATTAATAGTGTTGACAGGTATTCGAGCTGTTGGGATTGCATATTATTATAAACGTCACAATTATATTAACTGGTATATTGGGTAGAGATGGCTTTCATGTATTGATAATTTTGGATTAAAATTAAATGGATGTCTGAGCAGTAATTGGTGGTTGTTACATTCTAATTTCTATTCTTCGATTAGTTATGTCATTAAAATCGTATATTTCAACAACATTATATTATCAGTAATTTCGTGTTGTCTTTAGATTTAATATTTGACATTGTGCATTTCCATATTGTTATATTATAAATTATAATGCTTGATCTAAATTCTATCATTTTTTTTTAAATATTATTAATTTGATTGACTTGTTTATTTTTTTATTAAAAAAATATTTTCAATGTATTTTTTTTAATGCATTCCTAATTTAAGGTAGATTGAGCAGGTTTTGCAGTTTTCTAAACACCTTTATTTTATGTAGTACCTACTTTATTATAATATAATACACGATTATCATTATGATTATGATCGTACTTAATTCAAATTTAATATTTTTCTACAGATGGTTTGCGCGTTAGCAATGGTCCTAGCGTTATCTCCACCTATTGCGAAGATCCGCGTAAATAACAAAGTTTCAACGGAACGCAAGGTATAAAACCTGTTATAGGCCAATAGTCCAGAATGCAAATATACCACAGCACCAGCTGACGCAGACACAGCCACAGATGCTTAAAACTTGCACCAATGAAAATCTAAAATTTAAAACAAAACTACAATATAATTCAATTATATGCCTGGCTATTTGTACCCTAGCCCTTATCCCATTACAGGATTGTGGCCATATGCATGTTGGTATACGTTTATAATGTCAACAGGCATTTTTATGTAAATAAACCTATTAAAGGTCGAATTATTGTTTATCAATTGTAACGTTGCGTGTTTGTCCTGTATCTTTACTATTAATAGATTTTATTAGTACCTCTGTTCTACAGGCAGGTTTTAATTTTAGATAGCCATTTAACCATGTTATTTCAGGTTTTATCTGGGTTCTTATCTCGGCACACGTTGGATGGTCGGCCGTAACGTATGGCGTACATCGATCCATTAGTTAGGGCGTTGATAGGGGTCGTGTGTGTGAGAGGAGCGATGGACGGGTTTCCATAGTCGTTGACCTGTTTGTGTTGGTTGGAATTTCGCTGACCCTGTAAGAAGATGCGTGGTTAGATTTAATTTCTATTGGTTCGTTCAGACATTGTGCAAAGCTTGAGGGATAAGTGGTGTTATGGAAATGGATGTTGTCAAAATGCTGATATGGAGAGCGTTGGTCTGTTAGAGAGAGTGACTTACAGAAGGTTGGATAATTATAAGTGATTAAGGAAACGATGTTCATTGATTAGTTCCTTGGCTATTATCGAGTTAATGTTTATACCTACCCCTTTTGTTATTTTAGGGAATGTAATGAAGTAATTTGAAAACATTGTAAAAGCCAACTGTTTTTAAAAGAGTAACCGTGGGGTTTCTTGCCGGCTCTTCTCCATAGGAAACGACCAATTGGAACCGTGCACCTAGCTTCTGACGTTTCATAAGTGCCCATGTAGGTTTATGTGAAATAAAATATTTTGATTTTGAAGGATAAGTCTTCATTTCCCAAGGAAATGCAGCACATACATATGTATTAATTTTATCTACATACAATCAGTATTGTGTCATGATCAGACCTGCGGATGAAGCTGAAAATAGCTAAAGATACCTAAATTTTTGGACTGTAGTGTTGCACTAATTTTCGAAAGTTTATCTATTTTTTTAGTTCAGTAAAGTTCATCCGATTTCTTATGTATTTACATAAGAGTTATATACATAAGAATTTATAATTATTTTAATTATGCTCCACCAATACCAGTAAAAATTATAATAATCAAAAGCTTAACTCCATCACCTGATAAATTACAAAATTAAATTGCCATCCGCACTGTTATCCAACATTATAAGGCATAGTTACCTATATAATTATTCCGGGCGTTTAGAATTAAGGCACAATTTGCAAGATAAATTGCCAGACATTATTCAATAGGTTTTTAATTAGAATAACTAAGTTATTTGCGTTGCATTTGGATAGATAAACAAATAGGTGGAATTTATCATGTGGTTGCAACTGCTGGCCAGATGCTGGTGAATTGGGATGATTATTGCGCACGCGTATATAATTTGTTTGTTGGTCTTTCATACGTTTTGTGTGTTTTTCTTTGATGAGGGTCGTTAAGTTGTTTGTTTTAGTTGAAAACATGATTGGCATAATCAATATAGTCTCCTTATTATTGGTAGATTTCGTGGTTAAGAGATAGGAAAGTAATGTGGGCAGTGTGCTGCATCTTCCCAGATAAAAAATGCTAGTTAAAAAAAATCTAAATGTCGTGTTAAGTTCAGTGCAAATTGTTTCCTGCAGATGAGACAGTGACGATACTAGAAGGCTAATTCTCGTAGGTAATTAAGTAGCAGTCTCATCTTAGCGACAATCAATGTCAAAAACTTTCCAAAAATGTAAGGAAATTAGAGGTATTTTTGATAGATTGAGACTGAGATCAAACTGTGAACGTTTTTAAAATTACGAGAATTGCCCCTCAGAACTTTTAGGTTGAACTTTTAAATAAAATCGTTTAGTAATGCTGGCTGGCATGAATCCTCCATAACTTCTAAATGCCACATAAAATGAATAAATGTTTTGGTCTCATTTAGAAGTCCTCGTATAGCCGATTATAAAACCCGTTTAAAAAAAAAAATATGTGTTGCACATTACTAGTATTCCTGATAACACCAACCCTTGCGATGCTCTTTATATTTTTTCTATCTAACCTGCTTGCAACATTGTATCGTATTTACTTGTAAAGATGATTAGTAATTAATCGTTTGACATGACGGTAGTTTTAGTTTTTATTTTAAATGTTAATTGGAAGGACCGACTGGTCCTTTTGACGTCGCCATTAATAATATGTGTTAGAGCACTGGGTTAATAATAACATTATGAATGGTTAATGAAGAAGATTAAATTATTACTAAATTATCGGCATTAAAAGGTGGCTGGGACAGATATAGAAAAGAACCGGAGTAACTTATGTCAGTTACTCCGGTTCTTTTCTATATCTGTCCCAGCCATTGTCTGTGTCAGACGTAAGGTGGGCCTCAGACTAGGGGGAGCGACGATCTTCGCAGGATGACTGGTAGCAGCTGGATGAGAATTGCCGAAAATCGAGTTGAAAGGCGTGCAATAGAAGAGGCCTATTTCCTTCAGTGAACTGCTATAGGCTCATGATGAACTGACATACTAGTTTGCAGAGTCAGCAAACTGAAGTTCCAGAGGGCTGGACATGTTTGTCGAAGGACCGATGGCTGGTGGAGCAGACGAGTCCTGGAGTGGAGCCTGCGTATCGGTAAGCGTAGTGTGGGACGCCAGCCAGGTAGACGGACCGACGACCTTAAGAAGGTGGCTGGGAAAGATTGGATGTGAAAGGTGGAGGAGAGGATGTTGTGGCGCAGCTTGGGAGAGGACAATGGTTCACCGGATTGCGGTAGGCGAGTTGATTGAAGTTATGGGAGCTAGAAAAGGTGAAATATATTTTTTGTTTTAGTGTGCCATCAGACTGTTTGTCAAAACCTGATGTTTTCAAATAAAGGCATATGTAAAGCAGCGTTTGAATTGTATCCACTTATATAATACACACAGACAGCCTATAATGTTCCAATTGCTGGGACACAGGCCTCCTCTCTGTGAAAGGGAGTGGGCCTTAATCCACCACGTGGCCCAGTGCGGGTTGGTAGATGTCACATGTCTTCGATTTTTTTTTGTTCTAGGACATGCCGGTTTCCTCACGATGTTTTCCTTCACCGTTTAGAGAGCTGTGATGATGAAATAATTTACACAAAGTAAAGCAGGGTCTGGGTTCGAACCTACGACCTACAACTCGTTAGTCGCGGCTGTTACCACTGGGCCACCACTGCTCTTCTACTTTTATCCACTTATTAATAAATTATTAAATTCATATTTTATTGATAATGATAAATGATTTTATTTTTGTAAGTAGGTTTGTACAAACACTTTATTTCACTTTATTAATTAGTTAATGAGATAACCACAAAAAGGTTGCAAATATGCGTCATATGCAAACCACCAGGTGACCGATGCCACGTGCTTCGTTTTGCATATGTTGTGTTGTGGTGCAGACAAAATGTTCGGGTTAAACATTGGCCCTACCACACAATTAGCAAAGCAAAAGGACCACTCGGTTCTACATGTCTAAAAACCTTGTAATGTTTTAAGCAATTTAGTATTTTCAGCTACTAAGATCCTGATTAGGGTGATGATCATAGTAATCATTATGATCCTAAAGGACGCACGGAATCGGGAAGTATGGCAGAAGAAAGGGGTGACCTATACTCAGCAGTGGATTTCTCTGAAATGATGATGATGTTCTGTAATCAGGCATACGCAACACGTAAACAAAATACGCGATGTCTTGTTCATCTGAATCTAGATATTCACATGAATAAGCCATTGGGAAAATAATTAACGGAAATTAAATAGACACTTTAGAAAATTTTGGGAATGACAATTTGAACATTTGTGAGCACTTGTTTATTTTGCCTGTATTTAATGGGCGAAACACTGGGGCCATGGGGTCCGAGTGCCCACTTGGTTTATCGAGATATCGCCAAGCGCTTAGTCGACTCTTCACGTGACCAGAGGGCTGGCCTGTTTCTTGGCCAAAGAATTAGCATCGCCATACAACGTGGCAATGCTGCCAGCCTTTTGGGCACTGTTCCTGTTGACAGCGATGCGGACGAATTTTTTGATGCCCTATGATTCTTTTGCTTAATTTTTTTTTTTCTCATGTACATATGTATTATTAATAGATAAAATAAATAAATGGGCGAATAAAAAATTGTGATCAAAGAGTGGATCTTCTGCATGTTCTTGGTTAGTAGTGCAGCGACACTTTTATGTCATCGGCACCAGATTATCTTGGTAGGATAGTGCGTACGCGCAATTATTGTGGAACCTTTAATTACTGTAACATGGTGATTATCAGTTAATATTATATTTTAACGTTTTATTTTACCTGAATATCTTTATAATTTTCTCAGATTGAGGCGACTATAAATAACTGTTTATAAATAAAATATAATAAAAATTATAAAACAATTAATTCTAATTAAATTAAACCACAAAATCTTAAAGATATTCAGATAAAATAAAACGTTAAAATAAAATTAATTATATTAACTGAAGTATGTTAATGTTTACCGAACCGTGAGATCAAATAAAAGATACCAAATTAACATAGAAGATTGAGTTAAAAACATTCATTATTATTTCTTCGATTTATTCAAAAATCGCTCTATATTGCCGTCTATTGACATTAATGTCAATCGATTCCATCGAGACACATGACGCCCTGATGGGTTTAATTAAAAAAAAAAAAAAACTTTTAAAAAATTACCTCGAGATCACCTGCCGATCCAAAGGTGTAGATTGACAAACCCTAAATTCGGGCCCTCGTTTTCAAAAAGTTTAATTATCAAATCGTTTAGATATTTGGAAGTAATTCGTTTATAATAAAAGGGTAAAGGTGTGCAGCGAGCTTTGTGAATGTAGGTTGTAACCAGAAGCCTACTTTACTACTGTCGCTATAAAGGATCCCGCAGACAGGTGTGACGCGGTTCGGTTAGTTAGAACAATTTCCATGAAGTTTTCCAAGAAATTTTTCTACTAGAGTCGCATCGCGCCTATCTGCTCGAGCCTTAATGCGAAGGTAACTTAAATTTTTGATACATTGATAGGAGTGAAATATCAAACCAATTTTCATGATAATTAGTAAAAGGGTACTTACACCAAAAAAAAAAATTAAGACATGTGACATCTATGTATATCTGTTCTGTCAATGATGTTTTCACATCCGTGTCAAGATCCGTTCAAATTGAGTCAAACATAATAGAATGCTTTTGACAGTTCTTCGCAAATGATTCACAAAATTAAAAAGCGTCACAAAGTTATTGTGAGTAATTCCGTGAAACTGAATGACCAGCTAACCGTTTAATATTTGCTCGTGGATTAAAAATTAACCCAGAAAGCATTACTATCACATTAAACCACTGAAATTAAGTTTATAACTTGGCACAGACGTGTAAAGTGTTATTTTCGAATCATAAACCAAAAGGAGTTATTTTTAATTAGTGCTCAAATTAGGTTTTTTTTTTACATTTTGTAAGCCATGGTAGGTAGATATCATTATGATTATGTTATTAATAAAACGGGTTAGCAGTTTTGCTTCTTTATTTTTATGACATTTCATATTTTTTACAATTTATTTAATTGCATTTGATCTAGTCTAGACTTTCTGGTTTTTTCTCTTCGTTTTTAGGGTTCCGTAGCCAAATGGCAAAAAACGGAACCCTTATGGATTCGTCATGTCTGTCTGTCTGTCCGTCCGTATATCACAGCCATTTTTTTCCGAAACTATAAGAACTATACTGTTGAAACTTGGTAAGTAGATGTATTCTGTGAACCGCATTAAGATTTTTACACAAAAATAGAAAAAAGAAACAATAAATTTTGGGGGTTCCCCATACTTAGAACTGAAACTCAAAAATGTTTTTTCATCAAACCCATACGTGTGGTATCTATGGATAGGTCTTCAAAAATTATTGAGGTTTCTACTATCATTTTTATCTAAACTGAATAGTTTACGCGAGGGACACTTCCAAAGTGGTAAAAAAATATATGATGTACATTACCATGTAAACTTCCACCAAAAATTGGTGTGAACGAGATCTAGTGAGTAGTTTTTTTTAATACGTCATAAATCGTAAACCGCAATTTACCTTTCATTCAATCAACTCAACGGAACCCTTTATGGGCGAGTCCGACTCGCATTTGCCGCTTTTTTGTAATATTTATAGGTATAAATGCTGTTTTTCTAGATTTTTTAGAGCTTAAGATTAGGATTGATTTTTATTTTCGATAATTTTCTTTACTTACTAGGTGTACCTACAGACGCCAGCACATCAAACTACTACAATCTGTTTCAAATTTATCGCTAAATCATAAGGTTCAAAGTTGATTGGAATAATTTGACTTTTCGGGTAGCCTGATGTGCTTGTCTGTACTTGAAAGCAAAAAAAAAAGTGGCCCTTGTGATTTATTTATTTATTATTTATTTATTTATTAAAATCTCCCTACCACTATCATTACCGGTGTATACCTAATGCGATAGCGTGGTCTTAAAATTAACTTAACTAACAATTTAAAACTATGAATAACTTAAAAAACTACAAGGTATACACCAAATTCCCTAAATAAAAGAAAAGAAAATAAAATAAAAACAACAACATATAGGTAGCCTACTCTAATCTACATTATAACATAAAAGGAACAGCAGTATTTTTGCGAGTTCACTCAAATGGCATGTATACATCGATCTTCACGTGAAGATCGTTAATAACCCGAATACTTACTACTTGATACTTTTATTAGAAACAAATAACTGTAATTTTACAGAACTATTTTATTCTACTTAATGAAAATAATAATAATAATATCCCTGGACATTTCACACAGCGCCATCTAGTCCCAAGATCATCTAGTAACAAGATGGCTGATAAACTACTTATATACATTTTTTTTTTTTTGTAAATACATACATATTATAGATAGAAAAACACCCAGACTCGGAACAAATACAAATAATTGTGCATACGACGACATATCAAGCTATAGATGTCTTAGCTGACCTCGCATTGTATAGGCTTTTCCTACAATGAGAAGTCAGCTTATACTGGAAATGTATAGCTTGATATATGTCTTCGTGCGTAAGGTAACGCGTGTTTCGGTGTTTTCATTTATACACATTTAGATTATAATCTCGAAGGAAACAAATTGCAACTGTCCGTGATATTTTACGATAGCTCTGTGAAATTCATTCCGTGTGTCCGTGTGTCCGCGTTGACAGTACATACAATTCAAGAACACATTCATTTAAAAAAGATGATTTAATGTTTATTTTTAGTGAATACTGACGATTTTATTAAGGTCTATAGATCGGTTTTCTTTTTATAGATCGATGTAGATTTTTATCGATTTTATTTTATTTTTATAGATCGATGACTTTTTATGCGTTCTATTTTTTTGCTGGAATAAAAATGCGTAAAATGGTAAAGTCAATGCTAAAATGCTTTTTTTTTTTCTTTCTTTCTTTCTTTCTTTCTAAGAGTCGATGTTTAAAAACGGGTATCGGGGTATAAATCGTTGAATTACTCGGTAAGTCGGTACTCCATCCATATAGTAGTGAATAATGAATAAAATCGATCTGGGCTTGTGTCGATTTTCAATTAATTTAGAAGTTGCTCCATCGCACCGACCCGCTCTATGGGACCCGAAGGTTTGTGAAATATTTAATACCATTTTTTATGGGTTTGGTTTTATACTGTCTTTGCACTACAAATCACTAAATATTTAGCGCTAAAGACATTTAAATATTGTTCTGTGTCTGTCAGTTTCAAATGATTGACAGAAATGGAACGATATTTAAATTCATTTAGGGCATGTGGCTTGTGGCTAAGTAATAACAGCAGCAGGGGTCGATCGATCAGGTTAAGCTACGCGTGCCGCGGTGTGTCCGTGGATGGGTGACCATCTTTACATACCAAGGAGGGAAAGGACGTTAAGCCGTTGGTCCCGGCTGTAATTCTTGGATCTTTGACAGTCGTTACGGGTCGTCAGAAGGCCGAAATTCTGACAACCAGTCGTACCAAAGGGTATCGTATTACCCAGTAGGTAACTGGGTTGTGGAGGTCAGATAGGCAGTCGCTCCATGTAAAATACTGGCATTCAGCTGCATCCGGTTAGACTGGAAGCCGACCCCAACATAGGTGCGAAAAAGACACATGACATACATGACATAGACACATGACATACAGTCGTTTATTTGTCGCACAAGTGAGCCAAAGTCATCGTAAGCCTCATCAGTATCTATATGAAGAAAAGGCATGTAATTTACAGGCAGTCAAAAACATTAAGAAACACAGATGTATCCCATAAAAGATTACCATAAAAAGATACAGATTATCAGCTACAAGTACTTACACACCTTGTACTCGCGAAACGTTTATAAATCAAAGGGGAGTACTCTTGTTTTAAAGGAACCTATCTTTTTGCGAAAGATAAAAGACTCGCATCGACAGATGTACAGGGATACGTCTGAAAATAATTTATCCGCGGAAATAGTAAAAAACAAAGTTTTATGTTGCTTTGCTACAGATGCCTGTTGTTATAGCTGATACTATGTGGCGTTTGGAATATTGTGGATACGATTTGCAAGGACGAATAGCCCACGATTTCAGGGAAAGAAAAGAAAGAAATATTTTTTTTATCAGGTTAAGCTACGCTTGCCACGGTTGGTCCGTGGATGGGTGACCATTGTACATAACAAGACCCCTCCGTGTCTCGGAAAGCACGGAGGGTTCTTGTTTTTAACTTTCGATTCGGGTCGTCAGAAGCCCAAAAGTCTGACAACCAATCTTACCAAGGGGTATCGTATTACCCAGTAACTGGGTTGTGGAAATCAGGTAGGGAGTCGCTTGTAAAATAGGTAATCAGCTGCATCCGGTTAGACTGGAAGCCGACCCCAACACTTTAGAGAAAAGCGTACCTAGGCAAATGATGACGATTGTCACAGAAACACGTGCCTATAAAATATAAGTTGGGCTAACTTATATTTTAAATGCACGCGTTTCTGTACTGAATACCCACTAGACAGAGATAATAAACAGGGATTTTGATAGAGTACAATCATTGTTACGGCATATTCACACTGACAGCTCTTGAGCGCGGTTTAGATGAGCTGAGCGCGTTCAGTGTCGTTGGTGAAATTCGCCCTGAGCAGTAGCCTAACCCCACTGCCTTTCCTACTATATTATTATAATATTAAACGTGAAAGTTTGTATGGATGGATGGATGTTTGTTACTCTTTCACGCAAAAACTACTGAACGGATTTGGATGAAATTTGGCACACAGTTGGTTTAAAACCAGGATTAACATATAGGATACTTTTTATCCCGATATTCCCACGGGATCGAAACTTATGCGGGTGAAACCGCGGGGCGCAGCTAGTCAGTATATAATGTTTCCACTGCTGGGTCACAGGCCTCCTCTAATCGAGAGGGAGTGGGCTGTAATCTACCACGCGGGCCCAATGCGGGATGTGGGTTGAAATTTGTCGCATGTCTTCGAATTCATTGCTTCTAGTTCGGTTTCCTCACGATGTTTTCCTTCACCGTTTTGAGAGCAGTGGTGATGAAATAAATTACACAAAGTAAAGCGTCCTGCTTGGGTTCGAACCTACGACCTACAACTCGTAAGTCGCGGCCGTTACCACTGGGGTGACCCGCTGCACCCTAAGCAGTAATGGTAACAAAGTCTTAGTAGATGGCTACGTGAACAGTTGTGATGAACTTTCTTTGTAACCATATTGGTTTAAAATATTTGAAGGTAGGACAGAAAATCTATTTTCTGAGCGCAATGGTACGTACAGTCACGAGCAAAAGCATGTATACACTCGGCTTTATTCAAAAGCGATTTACTCCTTTATTTTTTAACTAGCTTTTGCCCGCGACTTCGTTCGCGTGGAATAGTGACTTCACCAATAGATGACACAGACTCTTGACCAATAGATGGCGCTGTATGTCCGGAATAAATTTTATTTTTTATTTTATTTTATTTTTTGTAATAAAAACTATCCTATGTCCATTCTCAAGTTCCAAACTATGTCCGTACCAAATTTCACACAAATCGGTTCAGTAGTTTAGGCGTGAAGCAAAGACAGACAGACAGACAGACAGACAGACAGAGTTACTTTCGCATTTATAATATTAGTTTGGATGAAATTTTATGTTGTTACGAACATACCATTTTCGAACCCATAGGTTTATGTAATGTGTCGTAGTTCAACGTTGCGTTCGTTATTTCACGAAAAAATCGCAATTGAAAGTTGCCAAGTGTTGACATATTGGTGCTCGTGACTGTACTATGACGTTTGACAAAAATTTGACGTAGGTACTGGTAAGACTAAAAGCCCCAAACAAAAACCAATAATTCGCTATTATATTTGCCAACTTACTCACTTTATTACAAACAATCTAACTCAATATATTTTCCTGACCAAACCACACTTGCTCACATCAAAAAAAGAAAAAGTTCCCAATGTGACCAGTTTCACATGCAAATACGTTTTCCGCCCATTAATTAATTAAAGTCACAATGTTGTCAATAAAAAAACAATCCACATTAAACCAGTGTTGCAACATTTAAAAACAGCTGTTCGAAAATGTCCAATCACAACGCATAGTAAAAAGGTAATTAAATGCATTCATTTGAACTCTTTTTTTTGTGTTTAGCCCATTTAGCCATATTACTTATTGTTTGAACTGTTTTATTGGTTGTGGAGCTAAAAGTGTTGCATAATCATCCTATTACGTTCCCACTGTTGGGACACAGGCCTCCTCTCGGTGAATGTGAGTGGCCCGTAATTCACCACGCGGGCCCAGTGCGGGTTGGTAAATGTCACATGACTTCGAGTTTTTGGTTCTAAAACATGTCGGTTTCCACACGATGTTTTTGCCGTTTTGAGAGCAGTGATGTTGAAATAATTTACAGAAAGTAAAGAGCCCGTCGGGTTCAAACCTACAGCTTGAAGCCGCGGTCGTTACCACTGGGCCAGCACTGCTACGTTCCAAAAGTGTTGCAAGATTATTTAATTAGTTTTCAGAGAGATTGGATGAGTTGAGTAAATGTTGGTTCATGCTCGTAAAGATGAGTTTGATGTATAGAAATTATGTTAAGTAGTGTTGTAATTAATTCTAGGTATCGAAATGTTTTTAATTATAGTGGTTGCGTTCTCAGTAATTGGGTTTGTGGCTTATTTCGCGGTGAAATTACTGGTATAATGTGTCTGCTGTCCTTGGCTTTATTTTCATTAGTTTTTTTTTTAAATCACATAATAAAATATACATCGGTGTTAACTTTTGGGGTTTCGTATTACCCAGTAACCAGGGTTGTGGAGGTCAGATAGGCAGTCGCTCCATGTAAAATACTAGTACTCAGATGCATCCGGTTAAACTGGTAGCCGACCCCAACATAATTGGGAAAAGGCAGGTAGATGATCATAAGTAGATACATCGCTTTTAACTTTTGGGGAATAACAAGGGTCAGATTTTACGTTTTCATCGACACTTCGACGTGACAGATTTTCTGAACATAGCATTTTTTTCCGGTAGCTTCATCAAAAAAGCACCTGAAACCATTTTTTTTCAACCTGGTAATCCGAAGCCATTTTCTATATAAAAACCACGTTAGACAGTTGTCTTATTAAAACGCACAGAGAACAGATGCGCCTGCGCCGGTATCGTCCATAACGTGATCATGAAAGAGTCCCGGAGTGTTATCACAAAAGCACCTAACGGGTTTAAGACATCTGCTGATCTGTGAGATTTGGTGGTCTAATTTAAAAGCAGAAGCGGGATTTAGAAAAAATCGATAAAAAAACTATTTTTTTGGTCGTTGTCTAGCATCTGTCGATCAGTATTTTTCTAGGTTGATTAAATAACTACTCAGACTGTTTTGCTACCTCTGATTTTCATCGCATAGCAAGATCTTCGTCTTATCTTAATTCATCAATGTAAAAAAAATTGTAAGCTATTTATTACCACGATTAAAATTTTTATATTTATCTGCTATATAAAGAAAACAAAGTCGGGTTAGTTGCACCATTATATAACTCAAGATCGGCTGGACCGGACTGAATTTTTATGATCTTTGATTTGTTGGTAATATCTCCGCCCGGAATAGCAGAATAACTATGAAAACTTGGGAACATGAAAAAATTATAATAAAGATTTTTTTTTTCATTCTGAGGCGGCACGAAGTTCGCCGGGTCAGATAGTTTGATAATAAAACTATAAATGTGGTTTCTCAGCTGAAATCAACAAAATTTGGCTATCTAAATCTAACCCATCTCCCAAAATGTTTGTGCACTTACACCAACCCCATAAGGACATCCAAAACTTGCGCGGACGCAAGGTGCGGTGACAAGTTGTGTATATCACAAGGTGCTTCTATCACCATTGATTCCATGGGAAAATATCACCGTACAGTACCTACATGTGGTACAAAGCGGATGCTGCATGCAGGTTTTATTTCCGCGATTTAGTTTGGTACAGTTAGATGACTCAAGCAAAAGAAAAAACAGTTGGCGGAGATTAATTTAGAGTTTAGATTAAATAAAGAGCAAAAAGTTTGTGAGTCAGGTGATAATGAAGTCTAGGAAAAAATAGTCGTTTAATTAAGTTTACTAGTGGTACACTGTAACTGTTTGGCAAAATAAGAATGAAAAAGTCGCCGAAACTTATTTAATAAAATGCATAATAAGGCGCAGGAGTCGCGAAAGCTGCGTCATTTATTTTTAGACTTCAAGATTTTTTTACAGAAAAAATAGGAATGCGAAAAAATGTGGAATTTCCAAAAATATGCCAACAGTATTAAAAACATGCTGTAACATCAGCTGTCTGTCTGTAATTTGATAAATTGTTCACAGTCCTCGTAGAAAACAGTTAAAAAATCGCAAAAAACAATGCACATGCGACACTAATCACTGGCTGAGGATTTTTAAGAACGGATGTCGGAACAGAACGGAAATTGGCACTTTTTTGTAATCACCAACATGAATATTACAAAATCGATTGTTTCACACCCTTACCACAACGACATAAGGGCTATATTTGGAAGAAAAAATACACAAATAAATTGGTAAACCTCTAAAATTTTAAAAGTCACAAGTTACCTAAGTTTTGTAGGTCAACTTTTTGCTATCAATTCTTTATGCAGATGTGCTTTTTAAAAATAATGCTCTTCCGAGGTGAGGCAGATGTACAAAATGGGACCTTGAAGATGTTTGGCAAAAAAAAAACAACACACCTTTTGCTTTGGAGTCCATCAGACGGTTTTTTATCTTTTTTAAGACGCTCAAGTGATGTGTTTAAAAGATCGGAGTGTTTGGCTCTTTGTATCTGAAGAAGCTCCTAAGCATTCAGATTACAACGTATTTTTAAAGCTAAATGTAAATAGATGTTTTAAATTAGCTGCTCCAGTAGAGGATAAGGCTACCTACTTGAATTTTGATAAAGATTTATGTTCAGTAGGAATTTTTATAACTTTTGCATGCAGATTGTACAGTACTGTGACTCCTTGAACATTTCTACTTTTAATACATCCTACTACTAATATTATAAACGTGAAAGTTTGTATGGATGGATGGAAGTTGCATGTTGTACGCACCAAATAGGAGGTATAACCTCTGCAGTACCTACCGAGCTAACGTCTGCTGAACAAAAACATATTTGACCGCATATTCATGAGAAATCGTAAACTTTAAATATGTATTAATTACTGACCCCTTTTTAGTAGCCCACGTCTTCATAATCAGCCTTTAATGTTCCCACTGCTGCAGCCCAAGTGCCCAACATTAATCATAAAAGCTTAAATAAAATAAAAGAAAATTTGCGATATAATGTGAAACTTATATCAATGAAACACGATTATTATAAAAGTATTCCCACAATCTGCCTTACAAAAAGTTAGTTCGTTGTCGTAAACAATATTAATTTATGAAACAGTTAGTTACGTCGTCGCAGTGTTTCGCCGGAAACTGCTATTAAAAACGACTTTATCGCCTCCGATTTGCGTCTGCAAGACTCAATGACAATGATTGTGGACTAAACACACGTTTTTAAATAAATAACGGGTCCGAATTAAGTTTCCAGTCGATATTTCCCTCGGGCGTTCTTGTTATAGCCACGCGTCCGAAGAAACACGAGGGCTTCCGAATACTGACGAAGATGTTGCCAAAACAAACGCGTGCGCAGTTGAATTTGAACTTTAGTTTGACGGTTTAAAATTTAAATTAGGTTGAAATGTGTTCGAAATTCGGCCTGTATAATAGTGAAGCCTTGAGGTAGGCAGATGTGTTTCACACAGTTTTGGAGTAACTTTTGTATCATTATGTGATTTTTTTTTCTTGAGGCATATGCAGTTTGAAGAAAGATGGCCAGGTAAAGATGTGTTGAGCAGATGCTTTCTCATGGGCATGTTGGGTCACTTCTAGTGTCTTCCGGCTAAGATAGTTATAATTATTTGTTTTTTTCGACATTGTGTATGCAAAAGCTGGACAGACAGAAACTACTTAATACAAATGCATGTTTTATATAGAGAGATATGAAAAAGCTGGACCGTCACAGACCAATAAAAATGCATGTCTTGTGTAAAGTGATACGTCAATAAAATTGAGATAAGATAAAAATAAATCTCAGTTCATTTAATAAATGGTTTTGATTGAAACTGATGCAGATAATTTTAATTTATTCTTGTCTATTTTTTGCGGAACCATTAAATTTATATACTAAATTAAGCATTTTAACTCAAAAATTAATGTTTTAGTGATAATCATTACCTGAGAAATAAATGTAAATCGTGTGTTCCTTTGCGCTACTTCTAAAGCTGGGCAGAAACCTCAGACACAACCAACCAAGAACGAACAGCTGCGATCTTCACCGAATCATTGGCATCTTATCTATACTTATAATAAATCTGTAGAAGTGAAAATTCTGTACATTGAAAATATCCAAAAAATAAATGGCAGGGGATGTTACTTGACCGACACCGAACCCAAAAATGTGATTAAAAAAATTTTTGTCTGTCTGTCTGTCTGTCTGTCTGTCTGTCTGTCTGTCTGTTTGTTCAGGCATCACGCAAAAACTACCGGTTCGATTACGATGAAACTTGGTATAATTATTCTTTAATATCCTGGGCACCACACTGGGTACTTTTTATCCCGGAAAAGTATATACAACAAAAAACAAACTTAATTTTGCGGTTCGATCCCTATACCCGTCTACCACTGTCTGTACTATACCAACCGCAAATACTAAGTTTGTCGTAGGTTGGGTCACCCGCAGTGGAGTTCATTTTTATTCCTTTTAGTTTTTAGAGTTATTTAGGTTTATTTTTATATGAGTCGTAGGTATAGATTTTAATTTTAAAGTATAGGTAGTATATTTGATAGTGTACGTAGTGACCGTAGGTTATTTTATAATACTGTTAGGTAGGTTTAGTCATTCGTATAGATATTAGTTTTTAGGGATTTTGCTTATTTATTGAGTTTAGATTAGTTATCATCAGAAATAGGTTTATTTAGGTAGGTAGGTATTTAATTTTCTGTTATTGAGTTTTTTTTTTAATTTAGTTAGGTACTTAGGTGAAGATATCATATAGGTACCCTCTTAATCACCAATAATGAGACACAATTGGTTTTCTATTGTAATTAGCCACAAAGGGCCCGCGACATAGATGGCATTCTGGGGAAGCACATACATTTTATCCTGTTAGCACGTTCCCGTGGGTAAATTTCCGACATCCACGCGGGCGAAGCCGCGGGCAGAAGCTAGTTACTTAATAAAACTTTTTGTTTTTTCCTTTTTTCTATGCACCCATCTTTTTTTTAAATTATAGACGCCATGTCACTAAGAAGTTTTTTCCTCACGGCACGTACCAAATGCTCTGAGCTCCGGCAGCTGCGCATGCGCCGAACGAAGATAATTTCGCGAATTTTCGTTTCTTGGGAGACAGATGCCGCGTTAACTAAAATTTTAACATATGTATGACCAGAACGTCTTAAGAAACCCGCTTTTTGTATGGCAGAAGGCTTCTTTTACTTTAATTGTTCGGTAAATACGCGCAAAATTATTTCTGTTGCCTCTTCTTACTGAAATACACCTTATCTTATTGATGTAAGGTTGAAAATTGAGTGGATAGTGGTAAAAGTATAATGGTCATGTAATACTTGTAAGAAACACTTGGCACCTGACTTAGTGTTCGAAATGCGTGTACTCACAAAGGTGCACTGTTTTTGTATGGCGGTGAAAAGACGATTTTTGTTAAGTCCAGTTCCATATTGTATAGTTTGGCAATTTCGTACTTCAATATCCTACTTCCTACTAATATTATAAACGTGAATGTTTGTATGGATGGATGGATGATGTTTGCTACTCTTTCACGCAAAAACTACTGAACGGATTTGGATGAAATTTAGCACACAGATAGTTTATAACCAGGAATAACACATAGGGTACTTTTTATCCCCATATTCCCACGGGATCGAAACTTATGCGGATGAAACCGCGGGGCGCAGCTAGTCTTTTATTTAAATGTCCCTAAATAAATAAAGATAAAAATACTTAGGGATTGGAGAAAAAAAATGTATAAGTAGTTCTTTATTGTTACAACATTATCGCTTTAGGAGTAATTAGAAAAATTATGTAAGTGTGTTAAGTAATCAATATTCATTTTGTTTGTGGATGACCTTCAACTGTTTTTTTTTTGCCAAAGTCGTACATTGACTTCTTGCATATAAAATAGACGGGAAAATCTCAAAAAATATTAAACAGTCAAGTTTTTATTGGTAAATTATTAATTACAGAATAAAAATAATTTCATTAAAATCTCTAGTCTCTTAATTACATAGATGGATGGGAACCGGCCGTGTTTACACTGAGGTTAATGTTTTATTCTGTGTTAATGTTCGGGCAGACATTATGTGACCAATTTGAATGTTAATGCCACAGAACAGGAAACGTACACTGCATAGATTCATTTTCTTTGCTGCCATTCTAATGGCATCGATCTGCATACGAGAATACATCACTCTTGTGAAGTTGTGACTTGAAAAAAGTTACAGATGAACTGATAACATCCATGTTTGAGTTTGAAGATTTTGGTTAGGATTTTGGAAATGGGTCTGCTGCAGTCCTGCTTCAGATTTTTTTAGACTGTGGTAATAATTAAGTTTTTTTTTTATAGCAATCGTTATTGGTACAGACGCCAGCACATCAAGCTACTACAATCTGTCAAATTTCATTAATAGATTCTCCACTTTATCGGTAAAGTAATAAGGTGCAAGGTTGATTGGTAAAATTTGACAGTTTCGGGTAGCCTGATGTGCTGGCGTCTCGTCTGTACATGGGACGGTGTAGGGACAAACTCGCGCAAACTATAACCTATATGAACTCAGGATAATATTCTAAACCCCCTGGCGTAGAAATTTCTCGTCGGTTATTAAAAAAAAAATCTGCTATTTCATAGAAAAGTGCAACACCTACGCGGTTAAAATGTAAGGAACAGCATTTTTTTTTTTAAATAACTAACGAAAAATTTCTACGCCAGGGGAATCTAGAATCCATGTACTGACTCCATGGTAACAGGTTGCGCGTCGATGTCTGCCACTTTTTTTTTTGTATTCTCCAATGATCGTTATTTCTAGGAAGGCAATGCTAGTTATGTTTCGTCTTACTTAAGTTGTATTTTATAGGGATTGCAATACATATCCAATTATATTAAAATTGCGTGCGAATCAAATATTTACATCATGTTCCAAGGAAGAACATGGGCAGAAAATTGCTAAAATTATCGCAGTTGGATTTAATTTTAACGATATATAATTTTGTCATTAAAAGCCATTTAAAACTATATGATATGCTATAGAAATTACGGATTCCTTTAAAAATTACGTCGTTATTGCGTACTGTGCTAAACACCGGATGATGTTTTTAGGATCATAAAGTATGGAATGCCTAACGCCAAATGTAACCGGTATAGATTCTGTGCTGAGATGTTCAACCTTTTTCTTATCATATGGCTCATTAATATTGGTGGCATGTATTTCCAATAATTGGGATATAGCAGTAGAACAATTGGCAGTCGATCAATGAAATACATTCTGAATTAATTATTGGAGACTAGCTGCGCCTCGTGGTTTCACCCGCATAAGGCTGCTTTTCCATCAGAGATGTGCTATGCAGCTATGCTGCGAAAAATCTCACCGTGAAAAGTTAGGTGAAGTGAGCCTATAGTGAGCTGTCAATAGTCTCAATCCCTAGCATTAGTTGGAATGACAGCTCACTCCACGCTCACTTCACCTAAGTTTTTGCGATGAGTTGGTAACAGATTCGCACTGCTGATGAACGTAAACGAGGCAATAGGAGTATGTAAGGATCGTAGCAGGTGGCGTTCTGTAGTTTCTGCCTACCCCCAAGGCGTGAGTGTATGTATGTATGTGTTGACGTCCATCTTTGCTTTATATTATTGATTGATTCCTCAAAACGTTGAGCACCACTGGGCTAATTAAATAATGATGCTAGAGTTATGTTGGTACCCCGGCGCATGGTCGTGAGGATATCTAAATCATGATCTGTTAATTACATTTATTGCTAACTATACTTTTATCGCGATTCCGTTCGCGTATTAATGTGAAAGAATTATATGTTCTGAAAAATGCTTATTACTGTCTTGTGTTAGATAGGTCCCTAAAGATAATTGCAATTAACATTTAAGTTGGTCTTGTTAGATTATGGACAATAATTGTTAAATTAATTAGTTTTAATAGCGAACGTTTCCGATTGTTTTCCAAACCGACTGAAAAAGGTCAGGTCTATTTACCAATACGATTATAATAGCATAGAATTTTAATTTGCCTTACTTTAGTAACATCATAACAAGAAAAAAGTCAGCGTTTTTTTCTTCACCTAAGGCACAGGTTTACCACCAGAAAATTTTCAGTATGGTGAAGAAATTGGATCGCCAACTTAAACAATAACTGGCTAAAACTATTCTTACTCTTTCCGGGAAATACAGAATTTATAATTAGATATTGGCAAATAAAAAATAAATAAAATTCATTTATTTCAGATAACTAATTGATCCATAACTCCATACAGTCCGAATTAAAATTAAAATAAATAAATACAAGATTAAATTAAATTAAAAATTACAAATGAAAGATTAAAAATTAAACAAATTAAATTAAAAATCAAAAATCAAATGCCTAGGCCACTGGGGCAAATTTTAACACCTAAGTTAACCAGTATAGTAAAAATAGTCAAACTCTTTGGTACGTTTCAATTCCAAGACTATTTTTGTACTACCAATATCATCATCATTTTATGGGATACATCTGTGTTTATTAATGTTTTTGGCTGTCTGTAAATTACAGGCATTTTCTTCATGTAGATGCTGATGAGGCTTAGGATGACTTAGGCTCACTTGTACGACAAATCGCTAAATAAATTTAGCGGTAAACGAATTTAAATCATCTGCTTTACTTTTCCCAACCTATGTTTGGGTCGGCTTCCAGTCTAACCGGATGCAGCTGAGTACCAGTATTTTACATGGAGCGACTTCCTATCTGACCTCTACAACCGAAATTTTGTTCACCAATTCGTGCTAAACAGACAGACATAACATTTTCAATGACAGTAGTATGTATATTCAAGTGATCGTATTTCCCACAGTCTCTGCAGCTCCCACTGTGTTCTGGGCAGAATACTAAGCATATAAATAAGTAAGTTGATACCTCACCTACTCAAATTTATAGGAATTAGTATGTACTTGTGTACTCTGTACGTTTAGTTAGACATGTAACTGGACGAGACTTCGCAGTGATGAATGAAAATTTGTTGCAAATTCTTACGTAGGTACCTACAGACGCCAGCAGGTCAAGCTACCCGAAACTGTAAAATTTTCCCAATCAACCTTGAACTTTAATGATTTAGTGATAAAGTTGGCTACCCGAATAATGGGGTAGCCATTATTGGGTTAAAAGGACAGTATTCAAAGAAGAATTTTCAAGGATGTCATACAGTGTTTTTATAAGCCTAACGATGTATCACAAACCACTTTACTTTATTTTCTAACTAGCCAATATTCTTATAAGCAAATAGAGTCAGCAAACTAATCAGGTTCAATTTCTAATTAAAATATATTATTAAATTTCTAGCTTCTAGTGCTTATTTCGTGTGCCCATATATTGGACAAGATCTGTGGACAATATTAAATATCATTAAAAACAAAGCAGTATGTTTGACTAGGTTTATATTTCACTCTATGTAATTTTATATTCCGTACGTGCAATTGACAGGTGATTAGATTTTCATAAAAAGTAGTTCTAAGGCTAGACAGTTATTGCGATATTTATTTTAAATTTGTGAGCGGTCTGTTTTTGTACACAGTATTCAATAGATATGGTTGGTTTTAATTTTTTTATTAACCTTAGTATGTAGTGCGTAATACTAACATAGTTTTTAAGGCCTTTGTAACTAACATTACTATTATTATGGATGTACAGACGCCAGCAGGTTAAGCTACCCGAAACTGTCAAATTTTCCCAATTAACCTTGAACCTTAATGCTTTAGCGATAAAGTGGAGAATCTATTAAAGAAATTTGACAGATTGTAGTAGCTTGATATGCTGGCGCTGTACCAATGACGAGAATTTGAGTTGTGTATGTAATTGAATAAAACTAAAGAATTGGGTTTTATGATCTGGAAAATAAGTAAATGATGCTGAATATTATTGGGACAGACTTTTAACATTAAAATGTTGGATATCTGTTGTGTTAATTATTTTATAATCTACGATTTAGCTATTTATTTTCAGATAGCCTATTTAAGATAGTGTAAATAAGACAACTTCTTATGAAAAACTAATGTTTTTAAAATCATTAGGGTCAGGCGGGGTAAATATAAGACACCCAACATTTCGGATAAAAATAAGACATGATAATAATTCCGTAGAAAAAGACCTAAAACGAACCTTGTTTTATTAAAAAATATGCTTTATGTGTATTCTGTTAAGACACAATTTTTTAAACTTGTGACTCATTGGGTTGAACCCTTTTTAAGACATTTTGTTAAGTACAAAAAAAATTGGCGCGAAAACTTTACATCGGTCACTACGAACTTTCCGTTTGCATCCTCTCATTCGAGCGTGTGCGGCACCCACTCCCGCTCCCGACATCCCCTACGAGCCGTACTTGCGCGGAAGGGCGGCAGTTTTGGTATACGTGCAGTCGTTTAGCAAGGAACTCGCTTTGTTTCTAGGGTTAAAAATAAGACGCGCATTTGGGAAAATATAAGACAGTGTGTAGTGTAATATTAAGACAGTTAATATTAATTGTGCATCAAGATGCCTCGCAAATATGTGGCCAAACCCAAAAGTTACAGCGACTCAAAGTTGCCAGAAGCGATAGATAAAGTAAGAAAGAGTGATTTATCATACAGAGAAGCTGAAACGAAGTATAAAATTGATAAATCGTTGTTATGGAGGAAAATTCACAAATAAGCAGAAGGAAGACAGTTTTAAGCATAGAAGCAGATCTAGCAGATAACATTAAAATAATGGCTACTAAATGTTGTCGAGGATATGAGTAAATGTCTCAAATTTACAACTTTTCAGTTGATACTTATGTTAAGTAAAAAAAAAGCATAATTCTGTATCAGGTTTTGTATTTTTTCGTCTTTCATACTGTCATATAGACAGATAAGTTTAATTGTAGCATTAAATTGCTGATTGCTGTTGTGATTACCAAATAATTTAAACAAAAAACAAAATTATATGTAAGCAGAGTAAAGTATGTTGATTTTTTTAAGTTTAAAATGTTCTAACAATTTTTTGTTGAATTTATTAAAAGTTTTCGTATTATATTTAACCCCGTTGTCTTCATATTGCAACTGTATCTGAAAAACACGTAAGGTATAGAAATTTAAAGCTGTTTCATTTTTTGACTTCTGTGTCTTATATTTCCCCCATTATTGAGGAAAAAAATGAAACGCATACTTTGTATAAAAAACTATATATCTAGGCCAATTATCTCTAATTTAATGTAATCATGTGAAAGATACCAATGGATAGTATAATATAATCTGATCTAAGACTCACTAAATAATCTTTAACAGCGTCAAAAATGAAAAGATTTGTTTTTCGTCTCATATTTACCCCGCCTGACCCTACCGATTATTTTTAGCAGCCACCAACATTAACTTTTTTTTAAGACATGATAAAGTATTTTGCTCCAAAAATATAAATCCCAGAATACCAAAGTGCAGAAGCTAATAATTTAAATTATAATTTGCTTCTTAATAAGCAATAAACCGTCCATTTTATTCCTCACAAAACATAATTAATAAGCTCTAAAGCATTTTTATTTGATTCTAAAAACCTCGCGAATAAAGTGTGATATTTAGAGCAAATTATAGCAGCCATCATTGCGCATCTGTTAAATGTACTGAAACGTTTCACACGGGGGCGTTTTCAGTCGGCGTACGCGCAAGGTTTGTCGTAAAACAAAAGAGTAATGTGCTGTCTGGAGGAGCTTTATGGAGCTGCGTGGTTACGGGTATGAAGGTAATGTTTTTATTATTGAGTGTTGTTTTTGTTTATGTTAGACTACGTTTTTTATTGCCTTCGAGATTATATTTAGTTTGTTTTTACTATGTTCTTAAAATCTGATTATGTTCTATAATGCGGGCTTTACACAGGTATAGCCGGACTATAGCCGCACAATTTTCGCCCCACGACGAAAATCGACCTTCTAAATGGCAATTCGGCTAGGCCACAGGTGACTAAAATCCTAAGTTCCAAAGTAGAGTAGGTTTCGACTTTTGTCGTGCGGTGACAGGTCGCATATGAATAAAATGAACTAGTTGCCTGCGATTTTTATCGACCTGTGTAAATGGGGAGGCGATTCGGCTTGTGAGGCGATTTGGTAAGTGACCAGCCGCAGGATGAAAATCGATCTCGTGTAAATCCCCCATTCAAGTACCTACATTAGAGAAAGACAAGAAACGATGGAAGAACTGTGTGAAAGATTATATGGCTAGAAAAGGAGTGCCAACCGAGATGACGACGATAGAGAAGTATAGAGGAAAAAGAAATATGGCGCCGACCCCGGATAAGGGCGATTAAGGAAAGAATGATAATGAGTATGTTCTTAAAAATAGATTTTTGCAAACGCTTATTGTGGCTGGGACAGACTGGATGCGGAAGGCGGACGACAGGATGTTATGGCGCAGCCTGGGAGAGGCATGTCCAGCAGTGGACTGCGATAGGCTGAATTGATTGATTGATTGAAGCGTTTCTGGGCAGTTTTCTCTTGGCCTATCTAGATGAAATTTAAATTATACAAAATAATTATATATTATATATATTATTTAATTAAAATAATTAATTATAATAAAGTACCCTCACAAATACGAAATGTACACTCACTCAATGCATTTAAAACTCAGCTCAGCCAGTATGTTAGACTTTTGGAGAAATGAATGCGTTGGGTGGGTCGGGTTTCGGATGCATGTGTAGGTATGATGATTAGTCTGTAACTAGTGATGTCGAACTTTTATAAATTTAAATTATGATTAATGCTGTTCTCAAGTAAGTGACATGTTATGTTTTTACTGAGAAGAAAGTTTCTTTAAACCTAAATGCGAAATTAAAGCTAGTTTTCAGTCTAGATTTTATTTGTACGTACTGCCCAGTTTTTTTACCAATTATTAAAAACATGGGTTTTATTTTTAGTCATGCATTGATTGGGCAATTTATTATTTTATAACGATGGCTGACAGCCGACCTGTGAGAAAACGATTTCGAATTTCGGAAAATGATTAAAATATTTGTTTTTTGGTCCACATGGTGCATCTTCGTCAGACAACCGTTTTGACTGGCTAATATTTTCACTACGCCCTGAACAATCCCAATAAGTACCAATAGATAGTCAGCCTATAATGTTCCCACTGATTGCTGGGACCCAGACCTCTTCTCTGTGAGAGGGAGTGGGCCGTAATCTACAATGCGGACCCAGTGCGGGGTGATAGATGTCACATAATGTCTTCGAATTTTTGGTTCTAGGACAAGCCGGTTTCCTCACGATGTTTTCCTTCACCGTTTTAAGAACCAAGGTGATGAAATTATTTGCACAAAGTAAAGCGCTGCCTGGGTTTGAAGCCACGACCTACAACTCATAAGTCGGGGCCCATACCACTGCTCTTAATAAGTACCAATGACTGCCCTTTTTCGTTTCATAAGAAAATAGTTTAGAAAGAGAATAAAAACGTAGCTATTAATAAGCACAGAATATGCTTAAGTATCAAAACTTTTTCTAGCCTGCAAACGCACAAAGCACACCATTATCCTATTAAGTATTTTCGGCAAATAATTCCCAACTCTTAAATAAATTAACTCGACAAAGACATACGTGTTTGTTATACTAATCACTATGTAAATATACTACAAATAAAGTGTCTCGTTGCAATTGCTAGATGTAAATGAACAAAAGACATGGAAGTAATTTAATTTAGCGCTTAAACTGGTTCTAACATTGATATATGGGTTCTAAGCAAAAAATGTGTAAAGTTCAAAGTTTTTAGTGTTTGTTTTTTAGTTAATTTTCGAGGTCGTCGCCGAGTTCAGCGTTGGCACTGCTTTTTTAAGGGTTAGGTTACACTGGGGTAATTTAATAACGCCTTAATAAATTAAATGAGTTTTTCAGCTCTGTAGAATTGAAAAAGTCTATCACTTTAATTGTCTGTTTTGTAATCTCGATTTTTTTAACAATTTTTTTTTTGGCAGCTGCAAACAATCAAAAGTCGATCTACAGTTTATGCTCGGTTCCTATAAAAAAACGAATCGTTTTTCTTACCAATGGTAGCATTTTTATTGGCAAATTGCCCGCGTAAAAATAGATTCGTAAGCTAATTTTACCTGTGATAGCTACTTCCATATGGGAGGGTCTACTATGCAAAGCTATGAGGTCTTCGCTTCAGGGTAAAGATACAAGGGTCTTAATTTTAACCAATAACGTTCCGTAAAATAAAGGAATCGGCCATTAGTGACCAATACATAAAATAATGTGTATAAAGACCAAAATTAAAACAAGCTTCAAAGTCAGCGTTTGGAAATGTTGTTTTTCTAACTAGTGGTGTGAATCACATAAAAATCCCTCGACAACTTTAACTCTTCAAGAATGGTCAGAATAGCTCAAAACCAATATATTATTCATACGATCTCAAGATTATATTGTACACGCATAAAGTAAACACTGCTTCATTCGATTAACCTTAAGTGTAAACATTATGAAAAACTATGATAAAATATTATGTTTACTTACATATTGGGTGTGTTTAAGATCTCCACAACTCGTTAGATCTACTAGCGAGTGGCGTAAAAGGAGATACTAATACTTGTAGACACAGAAGATGGAGTCAATGGAGTCTCCAAACTCAATTGAAAACGGCTCAACGATTATTTATGTTGCTCGGAAAATTTGGAATGAGAAAGAGAACAGTGGGGCAATTCCCGTATTTCTAAGAACGGTCTCATTCTCAATCTGTATAAAATATAGAATAGAATAGAATACTCTTTATAAAAATAAAAAAAAAACTCTTTTTAAAATATCTCTAATTTAACTACATCTTTGAAAAGTTTTGACACTGATAGTCGCCGTGATGAGTTTGCGACTATATTTGAACGTTTTTATTACGGCAATTGGCCTTAAGCTCTATTTATGATAAAGTCTGTTAAATTATAAACTTTGTTAGTGGTTTCCTATGTGACATTAATACACAATCATAACAAACTCAATTTCACTCCATTATAACCCTACTCCGTGTCACTAAAGTACATTATCGCCATATTTCACATTATATGACAAGATAAATAGTGATACGGTTGGTGTTCGTTCACTTAAAGTACTGCTAAACCCATTAGTGTTCATATCAACATGTTTTTGATGTAAAACGTATGGAAAAGCAAACACTACCATAAGGGAGGTTTCATGGCTGTATATTAAATTGAATGCATTGGTTTGGTGAAAAAGAAAAACTAGAAAGGAACTACGAAGAAAAAACTCGTAGTGTTATAGAAATGTTGCTCAGTACGAGCAACATTTCAAGCAATCTGCGTAGATTTTTTCCAACTATGTTGGGGTCGGCTTCTAGTCTCACCGGATGCAATTAGATACCAGTATTTTACATGGAGCGATCCTGACCCTATCTGACCTTCCTAAGTTACTGGATAACACTATACCCTTGGTAAGATTGGTCAGTAACTATGATGACCAAAAGAAAAAGAAAAGAAAACATGGTTAATTTTATTAAGGCATTGTCTAAAATCTGTCTAAATAATAGAATTATTACTACTTAGTTAACGATATCACATAGAAACCTGTTCAGTTCTCTATAGGCCACCAGACATAAGCAAAAAAGATTATCCAAACTATATCATTAAGTACTTAGTGACCGAGTGTACGCTAACCCTAATAGACGCTTCGGTGACTCAGCCTCGTCTCGTCTCTTGCGCTTGCGCAAGTTACACTCACACACGCGCAAAACACAGCCTACGGTATTCACACTAACTGAAATTTAGAATGCAACGACTTTCTCGAAGGAGTCGCCATTCATTGACGCTTTTGTAGGGATTTTGATGAAGGTTTGACGTATAAAAGCAGCAATGATTGTGAAATAGAAACGAGTATTAACATATATATATTTATTGGTATTATTACGGATGTCAGTAAACTTAGAGGAGTTAAGCACCTGTTTACATACGAATGTGGTGTTACTCGACTGTTATGTGTGAGATTTAATAGAGTCGTCTCCACGTGAGCCTTTTTTGTCGAGCTAAGACAAACACACTTTGTGCATAAGAATGTGATACTTTAGGCAGGCAGTTTTTGTTTTAAAGTGCGCTTAAGTTTTATTGAGAACAATTTATCTTAGGACTAAGATAATATGTAGAAAGTAATCAAGATTTTCGAATCAAACGCGATTTTTATATATTCGGTTTTTCGGCTTCGGTAACCTTGAATGTTATAAAACCATGCCTTTTTATAACCAATTTAAGAAAAGAAAAAGAGGGAGTTTATGAGGATATATTTTTCAGAATACTTTGTTGTATATGAGGTTTATTTAGGGCATAATAAATCATGAGATGAGTCTGCTGATTATCATCAGGAATCGTGAAAGACTATAAAAGAAAAGGGTCATGGTAAAAACAAAGGAGCTTATAAACTTTTATAAGAATTAATTGTTGATACTAATTGCCACGATAGTGAAATCATTAGTGATGGTTATGGTGATATGCAAAAGTAAGTTTATCAAATAAATGATCATAAATCAAATCATACTAAAGTAAATTCATTCCTAAATCTCAGTAGCTGTGTGGGTGGGTTTATTAACGTACATTTTGTAACCAAATCTAGGGTCCTTCTGATTATATCAGACGACAAAGATAGAAACGCATGCTCGGATTTCATTTCTGTCAAAGTAAATGCTTAGAGCCTTGAAGCAATGCCGTAAAGAGATACCCAAGGTAATGGAGAAACAGATTTAATTAATATTATTGCCGTTACTAACGGGAAATTGTTGTTATTATTTGTAAAAACGTCAACATACAAAGACAAAAATATAAGAAGATCTTTAATTTTTAACACAGTGTTATTAATATTATCACTGATCAGCATATAGACCACCATATAGATATTCGTAATGAAGAACTAGAACAAAGGGTCACAAAAAATGAAACACTTACGAAACTGAAAGTCAAAATCAAACATTAAGTTACCTGGAAACTTGATGACGAGAATAAATACTAATAAAACATAAACAAAAGGTGCGGTCATGACTTGACGGTAATTGATTTTGTTTTCAACATTATAGACCTTCGTAAAAAAGGATTTCCGCAATCGATTATAAATAATATATTAATCCATCAAACAATGTTTTTCACGACAAAAAATCTACTTAACACAATACACCAACTTAGTAAAACAGGTCTATGATTAATAGTGATCATCCGAATGCTTCCAAGGATGAAGGTAATGTTGATTTTAAATTGCTCATGACAGATCGCTGTGAGCAACAAAGGCTCGTTGGAATTTTAATTCGTGTAGCTAAAGATCGAATTGATGGTAACCAATAACACAAAAATGTTACATTCTTTCTGCTTTCCTGAGGCTGTAAAGTTGATTATAGATCACGTCATGGTTTTGTCAATTCTGGGTTGAATAGAATTCAAAACGAAACCTTGATACCTCTATTTTAGAAACACCTTGGTCCCAGTTAAAGCCAACATCATTTCAAGTTTGTTTGAGTAACATTCTGCATGTGTGAGTAAAATGTCTCTCATTTAATCACACTTTCTGAATAGTCAGTAGTTTCACTCGCAACACGCATTTCCTTTTAAACGACAAAGATGGAAACTACTATTTTCTAAAAACCAACCGAAATGTTGAGACATCCGATGCACAAACGAGTTTTTATTTTCAAACCCGCCGCAAACGTAATCTAAGTAAAAGGCTGCAAAATTGGACTATTGCATCCACTCTGTTCCGACAGACGATTATACATCGCATATCCGACTTCGTTCCCACGGCGGCTACAAACGGGTTATTATTAAAACTTACTCCTTCATCCATTGCATTATCAGCCTTTCCCTCCTCACTTACAGTTGATTTTAGATTAACATCACCAAGATCTACATCGGCTACCTCTCGGAGGAAAATCGGTTCAATCGTTTAGGATTTAAAGTTTAAATTTGCGTGGGAGTGTGTCAGAAGAAGCTGGCCACAAGAGAACAATTTGAAATTCGTATTTGGAGTCGTCGGTGAAGGATTTTAAGTCCTCTCTCTGTTGTTTAAGAGTTGTTTAAGTTAAGTAGCGGTAAAATTTTGTTTTATAGTGGAGATATAAGCAGTGAACATATTAATTGTGCCAGCTACGTGTATTTGTGTAGGTAGGTTTGTGTTGAATGAAGTATACTAGATGATAACTGTGTTTAAAATAAATGGATGCTCGGTATCCACAGTAGATATGTTTCGGGCATCCTCATTTTTCGTATCAATTATTTAGTTTATGATATTCCGAGAGCGTTTTGTTTAGTGTTTGTTGATCTTCGAGCACTCTTCTCCTTTTACGTGAGTGCTTATTGTCAATAACCGAGACGTTGACATTGTTAAGGCGAATGAGTCAGCTTTTCTTGAGATCTTCGATGTACAAACGTAAACAATTATACTTTATTTTTATATTTGCTATATATATTTTTTTCACGTGTTTCACGGCTTGATTCGAACTCTATACATAGTGTGATGACGTCATCGAACCTTGATCTAAGATTAGTGTAAATTGATATCGTATTATGCAATGTTTCTTATTGGAACATTTTTTATAGTACTGACGGACAGACAGATCAATGATTTCTGATGATTTGAGGAATGATGTCTGTCTTGAGTAATCATTGTTGTCACGAACAAGAGATAATCATATTTTGAATGAAAACCTTTATATGCCTGGTTCAGGGTTACAATGACATTTTGATAACTGATGTCATTTTCCGTAATCTTTGTATTAACATACGGATTTGGACATATACAGACAAACAAAATTTTGATTCTTGATTGAAGTGAAATCCAGACTCATTTTTTTAGTACCTAGTATATCATCTCTTATTGAACTGGTTACATTAAGGAAACTCGCCTAAATACTTGCTAGACAGAGTCTGCACATCCAAGAGATACCACTTACCAACGGTAACAACGGAATAGTAAGCCGCATACATAATTTTTTGGAATTTATTCCACACTGTTTCTTAGTATCGTTGTGTCCACCAATTCCGCGTTCTTCAACCTTAGGATTACGTGACGAGGAGTGAAAAGCAGTGTTTCTCATGTATTTAGCCTAAAATATAGCTGGTTTTCGCATGGATCTATGGTAGTTTAATATGGTAATTGTCAACACGTTGGCAGCATACTTAATAAGGGTTAACGTTTTCAAGCGAGGGTCATGGTAGCAAGTCGTGTGGTTGTGAAATGACTAATTATGATTTTGGCTCTTTTGATTAATTTGTAGACTAAAGTGCGAGTGGATTTTATGGGATTATTTACCTCGTTTATAATGTGCACGTCATTTAGAATTGATGATTCATTAAGTTTAATATTTCTGTCTATTTCGACATTTGTATTTGCTATTACCTGTAAATATGGTTTTATTACACCATCTATTGCCTTACGCGTATCTACTCGTATTTTGGTCAGTTTTAACTCTACCTTTTTCTATATTGTGCCCTACTTTTTTCCAACCATCTTTTTATATTCCCACATATCAAGAAACAGAGCTACATTCTTCACTTTTTGTATTATCAAGGACAGAATTCAAAAACCATATGTATAAAACACGTCAGGATCTGAGGCATCGGAGGTCCATAGGTTATTCGCATACCTATTTCAAATTAGACATAGTAATGGCGATTCGACACAGTGCGAGCTGGCTGAGGTTAAAAATATTTATATACATATATTTTAATACCGATATTACTTAGAATGTAGCGTTGTTCACTTTTTTAGCTTTACTTGGTTTTTGTGTGTTGAGATGGTGGTTTTTGAGGTTTTATAGAGGAACATATCTAAACTAATATTATAAAGAGAATTATTTGATTATTTGTATGTTTGTTTCTTACGCTAAAACGGCTGAACGGATTTGGATGAAATTTGGCAGACAGGTAGACTATGACTTGGATTAGGACATGGGATACTTTTTATCTCGATATTACCACGGGATCGAGACTTATGCGGGTGAAACCGCGGGGTGCAGCTAGCGTATTATAAAGTAGAATAGACAAGTTTTTAGTATTAAATTATTGACTTGATATTATAACAATAGATTGACTGATTCGAGTCTTTATCAGGTTTTTACAAAACGGCCTAAAAATGTCTCCCTTGACATCTTAATATCTAAGTCATTTGTATCAGCTAAGGAGACCACGTCAAAATGACAAAGGAAGGATACATCCTCCTGAGAAGAAGAGAGTGACAAGTTGACAGAAAACATACAACAAAGGCTTCAGTAATAACTAGTTATTAACCAGGCACTTCAACAACAATATAATCTTCTAACAGTTCTCAAAGAGTCAAACCTTGCCCTCTCACCTTGACCACCAATCACATCAAACGTCACCTCAAATTACCAACCAATGCAATATATACCCACCATTGTCACTTCACCAGCCCAGCCTCGTGAAACAGGCTAGAATGATGCAATAATTAGCCCAGTGTGTCAGCTTCACAATTTGTTGCACTAAGGATGCTGGTTGGTCTCATCACACGCTGGATTAAATATGTAAATTGTGCATTTACGCACGATAAAGACTTTACTGTGTTTATCTGTTGGGTTTAGGGGTGTCAAGAATTTTTTGAAATTAATTCGTTTTGTTGCTAATCTCGAGGATGTTTATTTATTTATTTATTATTAAGGCACATCAACAACGCAAACACAAACATTTACAAATAACAGAGAACAGAGACATGAACTAGTGTTTACGTCAATTACAGACGTGCACAGCATTCACAACAAAAGTGAAGAAAAAAACACAGCATTCACGCTACAAAAAAAAATTATAATAACAACAATAAAAGAAAACAACAACATCGGTAGTTCGGTAGTAGAGAGAATACCCTCATCGACTTAAACATTGACAAATATATGTAATTTTGGTGGAGGATGTGGCCACTGTGTTAAAAACTTGTGAACTGTGGAAGCTAGTTTCCAAAATTGGAATTGCTTTAAATTAACATGCACTTAAAATGAACTAACTGTAAAAATTAAAACAAGCGACATGTAGACAGGCATCCCTTGTTGTCCCAATTCGCAGGATCAGCAATTATATGGTAATTTTCATGAAATAATAAAAAAGCCAGCGTTTTACTGATGCTACGTGGTTCCAGATTTACCTCCACAACTATTTATTTAAGACTTAACAGAGTTTTCTGACACTATCACCCAGATTACGGTCAGCATATTCCAATCTAGGACTAGACATAGCTAGGGCTGTTTAAAGCAATCTTGTCAAGTGATTTAAAGCCCTTCAATGACGTCAAGAAACTAACAGTCTCCATTACATATTCTGACAGCCCTGTACACCGGATAACCTTGGTTTTAATGCGAGTGATTTATATTGCAATTATCATTATGATAGTCCGATGAGATGGAAACAATGCGGTGTGATGCGAGGTCCTTGATAGCTGTTACAACGGGATGTAGGATTCATTATGATGGGAAATACAGGTGATTTATAATTTGTACCTATTACTTATTGTTGGTGATATTTTTGCTCTGTTTTATGTCCTATTAAGTATTTTTTGCAAGTTTTGATTATGATATGTGGACGGATGCATAGGAACTGGAAGACATGGATATATTTTAATTTTGCACAGTTATTAATTGTACCAAAAATGGGCGAAGACACTGGCTCCTGTAACACAGGTTGCTACCTAGCTCAGGAGTCAGGGCTTCAATCTATGTATGTAACAACTGTTTTTATGTCAATAAAATTTCTTATTATTATTATTATTTTTTTATCCCGTAAGCAAAATCCGCTTTTTGACGTGGAGTTGAGGACACTAGAGCCCATATTACCTATGGGTCATTTTTGAAAGATCCACAATGTCATCTCTACCATTGGATTTAGTTAGGATATTCCGTTGGTTTGGGAATTACACCTCAACATTCAAATAAAAGTACAAGCAAAGCAGATACAGAATTATTTATTCAATGATTTCTCCTTACATTTTTGTTTTCTTTATACACGTGCATTGTGCTATTTCAAATCATAATTTATATGAACGAAAAACAGCTTCATTAAATCCTGATTAACCTTTGAATCAAAGATTGACATCAATATAGACTGTCAACTTACATTGTATTGATGAAGTCTCGATCCCGTGGGAATATCGAGATAAAAAGTATCCTATGTCCTAAATCAAGTCATGGTCTACCCATGTGCTAAATTTCATCCAAATTCGTTCAGCCGTTTTAGCGTGAAAGCGTAATAAACATATATACAAAAAATCTAATCTTTTCTCTTTATAATACAATACTAGCTTAGACAAATTAATGAACAACAATATCCGTTTCCCTTTTATTCTGTCTAGTTGTTTAGTGGTAGCAATTTAGACTGAAAGTCTAGGCAAAAGTAACACTCAATGGATAACGGGAACTAATCGTGAGTCACACTTGGTTTAACCTAAGTACTTAAGCTAAGTTTAAAGACACCCGTTTAGAGGAATAGGTTCACATTTTGACATTCATTTTATTGTAATGACGTCACTACCGTCTAAGAATCCTAATCCTAACTATATAATATAAATGCGAAAGTATGTTTGTTTGTTACGCTTTCACGCTAAAACGGCTGAACGGATTTGGATGAAATTTGGCACACAGATCGACCATGACTTAGGTAAGGACATAGGCTACTTTTCATCCTGGATTGCAGACGAAGACGCGGGCAACAACTGGTGTAGTATACATTCTGATTTTTTAAAAAAATAATAATCTGAGACGTGGTTTACGTAATAAACTAACACTAGCAATGGCTTTCATTTTGGCAGGTTGAACAACATTAATTGCGTTATTTATGTTGTTGACCAGACAGTATTTATTTTCTAACATAAACATGAAGCAACGGGTTAGCAATATCCTTCAAAATCAATCAAATAGGCTAGATGCCTAAAAAAATCTAATTAGTCAGTCAGTTAGATTTTCAAAAAATATTGGACCCGTATTTTTTCTTTTGTCAATTATATAAAAAATTATGAAGATATCGCCCGTTACAGTTCCGCGTGACGTCACGCCTTGCTACACTTTTTAGCAAGGCGTGACGTCACGACCCCCTACTCCCAAATTTTGACGCGTTTTATCTGTCATTTTTTGTTTGATTGACAAAAGAAAAAATACGTGTCCATTATTTTTCGATAATCTAACTGACGGACTAAATATAATAATCATTTTTTTACCCAGGAAACTACCCTATTGTAATTGATAGTTTGTTACTTTTCCTCATATCATTTGACAATTTTGAAGTGGTTAGAGGTGAGTTGAGGGGTGCGAAAAAAAAACTAGGATTTTTAGCAACCCTTAAAAACTTAACTATCCTCTAACCTCTAACTACCCACTTCTGACCAGACACGATCTGAAAGTACCAACTCACGTAAAGTACCAATCGACACCCGACGGTACTCAAAGTGTCTTCCTTAGCTAAAACTACTAAAAACGGACTCGAACCCGTTACCCTGTTAAAAGTCACTTGAGTTCGGCGGAGTACCTATAAAAATATACAGAGTGCTCAAAAATAATACAGGGTGCTCTCAAACGTGATAGAGAGGTAGATAGTGGGAGTGCCACTTGACTGTTTGTACGTTCGTTTTGTTAGGGAGTTTCTCGAAAACTGCAATTTTGGCACGTGCGAGTGAGGGCTTCCGATTGCTGATTTATCTAAATTGTTTGAGTAATATTTTTTCGATGCGTTCAGCTAGATAAGTGAAGTGGTTTTTTCTTCAAGCGTATTTATTTTAAGTTTTATGTTATTTTTAGTAGTTTAAGTAGTTGTAGACTGACTTGGTCTTGTGTGTACGTAAACTTATTTGCCTATGCAAAAATTTGACTATCTTTTACCTGTTATTTTTATCTAGCCCATCCTAATCCTACTAATAATATAAATGCGAAAGTTTTTGAGGATGGATGGATGGATGTTTGTTACTCTTTCAAGCAAAAACTACTACACGAATTTGGATGAAATTTGGCACACAGATAGTTTATAACCAGGATCAACACATAGGATACTTTTTATTCCGATATTATCATGAGACCGACACTTATGCGGGTGAAACCACGGGGCGCTGCTAGTCATTCATAATTATCATTTAAGTCTAGCCGAAAGACCAATACTGGGGGCCTACTCCGAAGTGCAAAGTGCGAATGTTCGGATCGGACCGACACATGGCCAAACCAAATATTATTGAAAAATGCGAAAAATGTTCGGATCGGCTCAGTTGGGTCGGGACTATAGTCAATAATCAAAAGAGTGTAGGATCGGAACCGACCGAACCAAATAGTAACTTCGTAGCAGGAAACGGCCGAACATTCGGCCGATACTACTTCGGACCCCCTGTTCATAGGTCTCTCCCAAGCGGGGAGACACACTTGGGAGAGACCATAATATCTTGCCCGATAGTCACTCAATGCTAATGTCGATTATTACCTAGATGGATAGGTGTAAACCCTAGTTTAAGAAATATCTTTCTCTAGGTATTGGTACTTAAGCAAATTAATTTCATAAGGTTAGCTTATGAAATCAATTTGCCTAAAGACCTATGCCCCGCTTGGGAGAGACCTAATCGGATTAATTATCCTTCAAGAATTTTCAGCCAGTTGAACAGGATTCAATATCTTACTTAACACCAAGCCTACACGCCCACAATCCCATATTTTCTTAGCAACAAAAATAACCCAATGATCACCTACATATTCGCAAGGTTACCTAACGCAGGCGGTAGTCACGTCTCGAGCGGTCCCACGATCGAGGTACAGTGACGCATATATGACTACATACACTTAAAACAACATAAATATATACCTGCTTTTGTACGTAAAGTATGCTAAGTATATGTACTGGTATTTGAATCAAGCGGAAGGATTTGTGTGTCATAGGATCTGAAGTGTGAGGTTTACAGGATACTGCATCCTAATTACCCCTGAGGATTCTGCTAAAGATTCTATAGAACATTGATATAAAACTCAGTGCTCATTCTGATGGGATGTCAATAGACTGTAGATAACTTTAGCAAGAATATAAAAAATATATATTTTGTACCAAATACTTGTACACATAATTATAAACCTGCCAAACTGCGTGACAGTTTGTCGGCAGGATTAGCGCTTGTCTTAAAACATTTGGTATCAACAATCTGATTCCACATCTAAAAAAATCTAAACCACCTTCTACCTACTGTAGCATCCACACCTACCTACCTAGATACCAACCTAGGTAGGTTGCTAAAGTTATCTTACGTATATGGATCCAAGCGGCTGTGCCATATCATGGAAAAAACCGTAAAAATAAGAAAAAAACGAGCGTAAAAACAGCGATAGCACTAGGAAGTGGTGAAGGGCGGGCGTTTTTGGGGGACTGTCTTTTGTAATTTTGACGTTCGAAAAGTGCTGATTCTCAGCCTAATTTGAATAAATGACTTTTAATTTTGATTTTGGTTCTTAGATTTACTTAAGGTACTGGAGTAAGGATTACTTAAGACTACTTAGATGTTGGCCAAGTTATATCAAAAGTGGTAATCTTCTTCTTTTTGGTGTCGCTGGCACGACTTAATTTTAAATCTTGTTGGCCCAAAACGTAACGGATCGGCAGCAGGGTGTGATTGTTAACACGGTTAGCGCAGTGGCTGACTGCTGCGCTGCCTGTCGCGGGTTCGATTCCCGCACAGAACAAATATTTGTAAGTCCTACATGTATTTGTTCTGAGTCTGGGTGTTTTTCTATCTATAATATGTATGTATTCACAAAAAAAAAATGTATATAAGTAGTTTATCAGCCATCTTGTTACCATAACACAAGCATTAGGTTGCTTAGCTTGGGACTAGATGGCGCTGTGTGAAATGGCCAGGGATATTATTATTATTGTGGAGCTATGTCGCAAACCATGCTCCACCTCCTATCCTGCTCTCTGAGTCCCAAAACATGCGGTCAACGTGACCTCTGTACTGCCACTGACGCCGCCGGGACGCTGTAAAAGTTTTGGGCCAAAAGTGGTAATTCAGTATGGCTTTGGCTTAACACATAAATGGGGTCAAACTCAAACTCAAATCATTTAATTCAACTAAACCAATTACAGGCACTTTTGAATTGTCAAAGGGTCGGTCAGTCAGAAAGATGAAGCTAGTTGCCCGTTCCAAAGCGTAGGTACCTATGGAGAAGAACGGGCAAGAAACTCCATGGACACTCTTTTAAATCATTAAATTGTTACAAAATATTTTATTACATCATTCGTGTTGAAATTAACCATGTGAACGATGTAGAAATACGTGCACGTTAAAAGCGTCCGTTATAGAAAACAAAAACAATTCAGAAATTAAAAATTAAAATAAGCCGTGGCAGCTAAGAGATGACCAGTCCGTACTGACGGCGCCCGTTCTCGAACATGACGTGTGGATCAGCACCATTCAGCTCAACCATCATCATTTCATTAATTATATCACTCATTTTTGTTATGTTTGTAGACTACCACCCTAAAAAACCGACGAAAATATGTACCTACCAACTCAACTATTAAATATGAGGAAAACCTAAATCACCTAGGTAGGCATAATCGTCACATTTCATCTGTCAAAATCTCACGAAGTCACCATACACAGTAACAGTTTATCTCATAACTCTTCCTTTCCCTTTTAAATCGGGTAATAAATCTAAAAGTGTTGCCGGAACGATCAAACTAATAGCGATGAAAGGTGCGAATCATAATATGTATACCATCGATATTTATGTATGTATGTAGATTTATAAACTTTTATTGGGACTATCGTAAAATTTAACGAGGACCTATAGGCAGTTCATCAGGTGTGTTTTTAACAAGATTGAACTAATTTTACTCTATATGAGGGTCAATCCGGAAACGGATAGTAAATAGCGAGAACTCCGACGATGACATTGAAAACTGCCACATCTAACACAACATAAAACAGCAGAGCAAGGACATACAAAAGAACCGAGAAAGCAGTAGAACCTCGCCAAAATTCACGGGTGAAGGTCGAACTGAAGCACCTGGCCGCGAAGTATTTAAAAGATGCCCATCCATAGACAAACATCACCCATCTCCCCACTAGTCCAATGCTTCCTCTAGGATGCATATCCGGTAGGCTCTTAAATCCTACCCTTTCCTACGGGCACGTCTTCCGTACAAAAACCGCACCCCCCGGTCTACTTCTTGATAAGCAATGGTCGCTGTAACACCATGAACATGAGGCTACAGGAGCTAGTGCGAATCTTGGGGTTCATTCGATTAATCGAATCTGGTTAAACCACGCTGGGATCGGTGCAACTCATTCATATAATATGAGGGTAGCTCAATCCACAATCAACTCGGCTTATTGCAGTCTATGCCTATGTCTGTCCTCCGCCTTCCGCATCTAGTCTGTCCCGGCCACCTTCTTTAGGTCATCCGTCCATCTAGTTGGCGGGGGATCCTACACCACGCTTGCCGATACGCGGTCTCCTCTCCAGGACTCGTCTGCGCCACCGGCCATCGGTCCTTCGACAAACATGGCCAGCCATCCATCCAGGCTAGCACATGAGATCGAATTGATAAACTATAGCCTAAATTTTATGTGGTTGAGGAAGAGAAGGTGAATTATGATTTTCTCATCAGGTTTGGCTCTTAATGAGCCAATGATTAATAGCTTTCGTTTTTAAGTGCATGTGAGATGCCGCACAGCCGCAAACATCCAAAAGAATGTCAATCACGTGATTCACTCGGAAATTGAACGCGCAGGTTCGCTAATTCTGTTTGATGGGATATTTTAGGAAAACTATTTCGCTTCATGAAGATGAGTCAAAACTCATCTTCATGAAGCGAAATAGTTTTCCTTCCCATGAACTCTGTAATTGAAATAGAAGCATGAAATTGTACAATACACTATGGTATTATAGTAACTATAGTATACTACAGTCCCTTAAAGTATGTCGTTTCTTTTACCTAACATACGGTATTGTAGGTACCTTGTATAAAAACTAATGAAACTTAACAAAATACCTACACAATTTAGAATAATATGATTGGCTTTGAACTGCGGGTAATTGTGTAGCACACTTGATAGTGTGCAAATGAAAGCAATTGCTACTGATGTAGCAATGGCTTTCATTTTGATAGTTCAACAACATTCATTGAGTTATTAACGTCGTTGAGCAGACAAATTTTTCGAACACGTGAAGTATTAGATTAGCAGTATCCTTGAAAATTATGCTGATTGTGATTGATAGTGACGCAATTAGGGTACAGGATTGTTCTAAGTAACTTTGACAGCAAACGTCACTTTATCACCAGTGACCCAATCCTATTTAGATCGCATAACACCTTTGTTTACTTCCCAACCTAAACTGAAACATAAAAATAAACAACTCGATAGTTTATTGAATGGACGTGTCATCTTATTGTCATCCACGAATGTTTGTTGACACTACAGTCAATTGTTTAGTGACGTCACTATGATAAACAAAGATGGCGGCGGTATTGAATTTGTTTGTCGGCTCGTTATTTTATTTATGGATCATGTTAATGTTTTGGTTTAGGTATTAGATAATAAGATGGTATATTGTTGTTATGGCATTTGATGCCAGGGAATCATTTGATGATGGTTTGTAGCTAATTATTGATCTGCAAAATTGTTTGTGGTCATCATCACCATCACCTGCCTAGCCTTTTCCCAACTATGGGGGGTCGGCTTCCAGTCTAACCGGATGCAGCTGTATACCAGCATTTTACATGAAGCGACTGCCTATCTGACCTCCACAACCAAGTTACTGGATAATACGATACCTCTTGTTAAGACTGGTTGTTAGACTTTCGGGCTTCTGACGACCCGTAACGACTGCCACAGATCCACGATTTACTGTTATTATTATTATTTACTTGATATGTAAAGATGGTCACCCATCCACAGACTAACCGCGGCAAGCATAGCTTAACCTGATCGATCGACCCGCGCGGCTGTTATTACTGAGCCACAAGCCCCTGCAAAATTATCTGTGGTGTGGCATATTTTTTAGTATCTTCGTCTTCTTTGATTATATTATTTCCATCACCTAATTGTCGCTAAGAAGAAACCCAAAGGTTGATACTTGACACTTTATAATTTCGGTTTCTTTTAAAAAATTTGGCTAATGTTACCTGAAAAAGAATCTAATGCTCTTGTTTCATGTTTATTATTATATGTATATATTTATTTAGGTGAGTAAAATTTAAAAATAAATACTTTATGTATTATATTAATAGTATAATGTAAATGGTACACCACAGACTACCTACTATATTTGTCTCTCCTTAATTTTTAATCCATCCAAAGGTTGTCTTTAAAAGATCGCTCTTAGCGATAAGACCGCCCATTGTGTCACCCTTTATAAAATGTTATATATTTATGTTCTGTAATTTGTATGGTGTACAATAAAGAGTATTCTATTCTAATGTTGTTTTTGTATTTTTAGATTTGCAGTCAAGCAACAAGTTGAATGCTAAAGGCCCATGCAGAGGTAAATTATTTTCTGAGACAATTTAACATTTACTGGGTAACAAACGGAAGCATATTTATGTAAGATAAACCTGTGTAAAACTTAAGTGACTACATACTCGTACAATGTATTCTGCACTGCGATTCTGTAACCATTTCACCGTGAAAACTTAGGTGACCTAACTTTTCATGGTGAGATTTTTACAGAATCGATCGGCTGCTTGTAATGAGTAGTGGTTAAAAATAATCATTAGTTGGAACAACAGCCAGCACCCTAATTGTGTAAAACACTATCGATCTCAATTTGAATCATTTTGAAGGATATTGCTAATCCATTGCTTCATATGTTAGAAAATATTGTCTGCTCAACAACGCAAATAACGCAATGAATGTTGTTCAACTATCAAAATGAAAGTGTGCGTTACGCAGATACCCCGCAGTTCTCAAACGAAACCTGAAACAGCGACACTCCTTATAAACGTACAATGAAGAAGAGAGATCGTAGAGATGTGCAGCTAATTTTACGTAACAGATAATGTTAGGAACAGTTGCAAAACTGTGCATTGACACAAAGAAACATATGGCAACACTCAATGTCAGCGAAAAAATTAGATATTCAATGAGATAACTAACAATGAATAGCAACAGTAGGGTTATCAAACGTCAGTTTTGGAGAATTATATTACTCATCTTCATTTGTTTTTGGGTACTAGGCTTACAAAAATACCAGAGTAGAGTTACATAAGATAAGCTCACACATTCTCTCCATGGGGGTATGCAGACTCTACAGAACGCCACCTGGTACCTTAAATAATCCTTTGCTTCATTTGCGTTCATACTTAAGATAGGTACGTAGAGTACTGATGTGTTTTTTTAATGCCTATCACTTCTTTCATTGAGGTTCAAAGAGAGACAAAGATTTTGCCGAGGAAAGAAAAATAACGTGGGGAAACTTAGTAGCCGTAAGTCAATGCTTGTTCGTTTTCAATACAATTAAGGTCTTATATTGTAATAGAAAACTATCATGTTGAAATTATATTATACTAAAAAGAATCGCTATTTGTCTCCTTCCACCAGACATAATATTAGTAAAATACACACAGGAAAAAAAAATTGTCTGCTCAACAACGATAACGTAATGAATGTTGTTGAACTGTCAAAATGAAGGCCATTAATAATATTAGTGTGTTACGCAATTAGCCCGTAGGACACGATAGCCAACTCTTTGCCAAAGACCACACATACACAACCACGTAGTTCAAAGTCAAACACCATTAACATCCGTGTAACGTGTCAAACGCTAACCCTACCAAGTTCACGATGCGAGCATAAACACGAGGTATAAATATAGCGATCTAATCGGCTCCTCATTGACTTAATAATGCGCAATTATTGTATTATTTCAAAAGACCGCGCGATGCATACTGATGCCGCCATCTTGGTATTTGTGTCAAATGATGCTTGCGAAAAACTGTTGAAAAAAAATATGGTGGCTGGTTTTTCTTTATGGGCATCAGCTTGGAATAACTAGTGTCGCTTTTATATAATAATATTTGACGGCGCGCAAGTGGCGCCGCCACGTTTTGTTACGTAAGTTACTGGAATCACCGAACAGGGGGCCTAAAAAGGCCACTTTAAGCAATACCTCTAAAAGATATTCATTTCCTGAATTCCCAGCAGATCATTAGCAATTCCTCTAATTTTCGTAAAATTTCATTTCATATTTGGTGTAAACATAGCCGCATGAAAAAAAATAAAAACCGTAATTTTATCGGTAAATTTTTAATTACAGTTTTTATTAATCATATTGGTTTTTTATTTCTACAGTTTAAATGTTATTCCATTGTGATATGAATTGCACACAGATCATCATATTATGAATTGTCAGTTTGTGATCATTTTACCATTTTTAATATGATTCATATTGTTATCCTATTATGATTCTGCCAAAGTGGCCTTATTAGGCCCCCTTCAGTGTGATTCTGAAACCATCTCACCGTGAAAACTCTGGTGAAGTGAGCGTGGAGCTGTCATTCCAACTAATACTAGGGGGATTGACATTATTGACACCTCACTCTAAGCTCACTTTACCTAAGTTTTTACGGTGAGATTTTTACAGAATCGATCGGCAGGTCGGATAAGAGTGATACTGGCTGGTGACAGTCACTCTAGCAGAGCGTCACATCGATGGTTGCGTGGCGAGTCTTCTGGGCCCTAATTCACTATGACCACTCAATGATTCCTTTCTTCGAAACCACGTCAATTCCTTAGCTATTCACGCCAACTTCGCGTTCATTTCGCGTGATTTCGTTCATTGTATTATAGAGAATACGTTACCTGATGACAGAGATGATGTCTGGGAACCGCTGTCGTACCACGTCCACGACGAACTGCTATATTCCGGCACCTGATGATATTGAAGCTGCTGTACTACTAATAAGATGACCACGTCTGGTAAAGGCTGTCCTGCTCCGTTATATATTTTTTAGAACTTGGTGTGGTCACTAGAGATCTACTGACCCACTGCCGAAGGGAATGGTCATCATTATCAATGTCACTGTCTCAAAACGGTGAACATAACTCTGAATGCGTTACTGTATTGGACTCGCAGAACATTGTACGAGCTTTTTGTATAGCTGATTATAGGGCACACGTGTACATAGATTGGCAATACGCTCTAAAGAGTGTAATTTTCACCTCCCTAGTACAAAGCTTATGATTATGATCAATGTCACTTTTCAAACGAACGGGATGGTCTAACTAAGAATTTCTGAAAACGCAAAGAACACACACACAACATATCATCACGCCTGTTATGTAATCCTCCAAGGGTTAGGCAGAGGTGCACCTAGTACACTCAAAAGCAAAGAAATTACTGCAAAATAAACAATACAAACAGTATACAATATTTATTCGTTCAAGACTTAAACCTATTTACATACTATTTTGTACCTTAAATTAGCCTGTAACTTACTGGCAAGTTACTAGACATGTGCAACTGGGCTTATACTAGAAAATAAAGTTTACCAAAACAAAGATCAAATACAACATGTAATCTAGGTTTATCTGAGAAATCATAGCGGTTGAATACCACTGAGAAATTCAATTCTTAAGCAAAATCCCATCAATTTATGAAGCATTTAGTATCATTTCAACGTATTCAAACAGAAACAATTTCTCTGTGCGGCAACATTGTTTTTACATTCATTAAATAACGACAAAATAGTAGACGTACATTAAAGACAACGATCTTCGAGAATCACCAACATACAACACCAATATTGGCATCCAAAATCTACCGTCTTTCTTCATCTTATGGAAAATGACATAAGTAAGAGTGAGATGGAGGGTATGGCCAATGTTGGAGCAGACATGAACAGGGTAGACCACGGAGCATTGTTTCATGCAATTGGCGATTTCCTCTATTAAGTAAGTATGCAGGAGATTGTAGATAAAATGTTGCTACAAAACATTTTGACGGTTCCAAAGTAATCTTGTCAGTATATCGAGTAGATACTAGATTATGTGCGCGTTTTATGAGCAAAAATGTGTTCGAAACTTCAAGAAAGTTGGTAAAGGAGTTATTGTTGGAGATGATAGAGATGATATCTGGGAAATTGTTCTTTTGATGATTTTTTCGGTCGAATTGCCAATTTTTTTCGTAAGAGCAGTAAGTTTAGAGTCTTTCTGGGATTATAAGTACCTAAGTCTATAATGCTGTCCAACCAAATAACTTTTGAGGCTCGACAATTATGTAGGAAAATGTCAAACGTAGGAAAAAGTTAATGAGCTGTAAGCGATATTACGCTATAGCATGGGAACACGCCCAAAAAAAATTTTAAGACGGAAATGTAATCAAACTCAAAACTCAAAGTATTTATTTCAATTAAGCTTTTTACAGGCATTTTTGAACTGTCAAGGACTCGACACTTGTAAACTTACTTTATTTTCTGATTTATTTGTTATACTGAATGAATGAGTCGTTACAAAAAAAATCAAGATTTTCATTAATTATTTAAAAAATCTTAAAAAATCAAGATTTTCATGAATTTTCATTACAAGAAAATAAAAATAAATATCCCCGTCAGTCAAAAATTTGACAGATTAAAACATTTCAATTTTGTTGGTGGTGGTGTTTAGTTGGTTTTTGGGTGACATCTCTGAGGAAATTGGTAACTACATTGTCACATTGCGTTGCCGCCTGTAAAAACAAATGTAAATAAAACAAAGTTTTGACGACACGGTTGGCGCAGTGGTTAAGCGTTTGACTGCTGCGCTGCGTGCCGAGGGTTCGATTCCCGCACGGAACAAATATTTGTATGACCTACAAGTACTTGTTCCGGGTCTGGCTGTTTGTGTATGTGAGTTTAAATGTTTGTAAACGCACCCACGATACAGGAGAAATTCTTAGTGGGGGACAAAGATTAAAAAAAAAAGTCAGGTTACTTGGAACAAGAACAGCTGAACAGATTTTTATGATATTTGTTTTTTTGGATATGTCTCCGCCCTAAATAGCTGAATAACTACGAGTATGGGAAAAAATCACGAAAAAACTAAATAAAGATACAACGTTTATTCACATTCTCATACCACGTTTATTGATCCTTAGGCGGTACGAAGTTCGCTGGGTCAGCTAGTAGTCAATAAATAAACAATATTTGTTGTCCCCCTACACTTGCACCTTATTGCTCACAAAGTCACAACACAAAAGAGAAAATAACTCTGAAAAAATCCATAGCTATTCAGTTTTACAATAACAAAAATCCTATTGATGACACGTGACTTCAATATCAAATAAAACAACTCTATAATCACTCATTACAACATTTTTTTGGTCCCTCCACCCTTTCAAAGTACCCTCACATTATAACATACAATGCGCCAGATTGGTGCGCGGTACTTGCGCTTGCGCATGCACGTGCGCTTGTTACCGCACCCCCTGGTTCCGATTTCCGACGGGCACTTCCTATCGCCCTTTGGTGTCAATTGATTAGCTATAGATGTGCTGGATGTGGCCTGTGTTTTTGGAGTTAGAAATATTTGAATTTTCAGGTCTGGTAAAACCTCCTGAAAATTCCTGCCGTTTTATTCTGTAAACATCTCACTGTGAAAACTTAGGTGAAGTGAGGGTGGAGTGAGCTGTCACTCCAACTAATGCTAGGGATTGACACTATTGACAGCTCACTCTAAGCTCACTTCACCTAATTTTTCACGGTGAATTTTTTATAGAATCGATCGGTTGTGTCATTTACACTTTTGAGAGCACACTTCAAGCTCACTTCACTTAAGTTGAAATGATAATATTTCAGATTTCTACCTCATCAGTCCCTTGAACATAAGGACTGGCCTTTGTAAAGCTTTTGCCCTGAAATTGGAACCGTGACCTGAAGATATTTGTGTCAGATTTCGAGTTTGTATGTGTGTGTACACGGCTACACGTCAAGCTATACAAAACCAGTTTGTCTTGGCCTCACTTTGTATGATATTTTCTCACAATGAACGGTCAGCTAATACTGGTTTTGCATAGCTTGATGTGTAGCCGTGTGTACCAATTAAATAATCTTAAAAAAACTATAATTTTTAAAACTTAAAGATACGATTTATTTGGTCCTGAAAAACAACGTATTCTTCACACTAGAGTAACATTAACTATCTACATATTATATCTGTTCAATTTGTTTGTTTGTTTGAACGCGCTAATCTCTGGAACTACCAGTCAGATTTGAAAAATTATTTTTGCATTTGATAGCCTAATTCTTGAGGAAGGCTATAGGATATTTAACATCACGCTAGGACCAATAGCCGAGAAAAAAGAAAAAAAAACAGAAAGAACGCTAAGCCAAAACGAAGTAGTAGAAACGGGTTTTTTTTATTAAAATGTGGCTGTTATTTATTTTTTAAGAAAAGCACAGCCGCATCACGTACATTGAACGTATGCTAGAATAATCTTAATAACTAAAGGACTAAAGTACAGACGCCAGCACATCAAGTTACGCGAAACTGTCAAATTTTCCCAATCAAATTTGAACCTAATGCTTTAGCGATAAAGTTAAAAATCTATTAAAGAAATTTGACAGATTGTAGTAGCTTAATGTGCTGGCGTCTGTACATGACAATTACGGCATACATAGCATTGATTTATTATATATCTTGCTGCCTTGAAAAGTATATTAAGCTTAACTAAAACTAATATAATCTAAAACAGACTAAAGTAAGTAAGATGGGTAATAAACAAGAACAAAAAGTTAAGAATAAAAAACAGTAATTGAAAAAAGAAAATGAATAAAAAAGTTGAAATTAAAAGCAACTTGGCAAGGATAGCGTGATTTTCTTTCTGAATACCGTTTTTTATTTGTGATTTTCTTTTTTTGTTACTATAGGCATTGTGTATCTTACGCCTTCCACGCGAACGATATCCCTATTATATAGTATTATATTAGTTAGTATTGTATTAAGATGTCTTTAAAAGATCGCTCTTAGCGATAAGCCCGCCCATTGTGTCACCCTTTGTAAAATTTGATATATTTATGTTCTGTAATTTGTATGGTGTACATAACACATAAAGAGTATTTCATTCTATTCTATAATAGGGCTGATTATCTTAAAGTAGAGCTTATATCTCCGTCCAGTTTTCACAACCACAGACTGCTATGATTTGGAAAGGATGAGAGTTGAAGGCTCTCGCAATAGGCACGACATTTTTATGATCGTGAATCTTAGATCTGTGATGTAAGTTGTGGTTGCGTAAAACTTATTGCTCATCTAGAGATCTAGGCTAAAATCTAGGTGCAGTTTTTGCGCATCTACCTACATACTATATATTTTTTTTTAATATCATGTGCTGACGCGTCTTTACTAAATGTACCTTGTGGGGATGGCAGTGACGTCACGGATCTGGCTCAGTGACTTCGGGTATAATAGGGTAGTTGCCTGGGTAAAAAAAAATATTATTATATTTAGTCCGTCAGAGTATCGAAAAATAATGGACACGTATTTTTTCTTTTGTCAGTCAAACAAAAAATGACAAAGATAAAGCGCGTCAAAATTTGGGAGGGGGTCGTGACGTCACTTGCTCGCAAAAATGTCGCAAGCAAGTGACGTCACGCGGAAATTTAACGGGCGATATCTTCATCATTTTTTATTATAATTGACAAAAGAAAGAATACGGGTTCAATATTTTTTGATATTCTAACTGACGGACTAATTATATTTTTTTTTTAGGAAAATAGCATATTATAAGATCACATTTTCGAATGACTACCGCTAAATGTACCTTACCAAGACTGACTTCTGTATATAGTACCGTAGTAGGTCTTCGTAAAAAAGACACATAAGGGATATAAAAATATGAAGGTGAATTTTGACTATATAACGACTGTCACCATTTCTATTTTGGCCAATTGTGTGACACAGCTTGAAAATCTTGTGACAAGTTGTTGTTTTACTTAATAAGAGTTGTGATAGTTCGTGGGTAGTACATATTTTTCATAGTCAAAGTGAGCTCTGCGCTGCCACCGACAACGCCGTGGAAGTGGCAAAGTTTTGGGAAAACAAGATTTAAAATACAGTCGTGCAGCCACACGAAAAAGAAGAAGTGCATATCGTATCGAATCGTATCGTATAGTGAATAAATGTATTTTCTTTCTTTCTTCCATATTTTATCCTTATTGAGTTGATACTAGTTTCACCTTCATTCTGCTGTTACGATAGTTCTTATCAATATCAAAGTCAAAGTCAAATCATTTATTTCAAATAGGCACATAAAAGGCACTTTTGAACGCCAAAAATAAAATTAAAATAAAATTGATTCTAATCGCCCCTTCCAAAAGGTAGTTTTCGTATGGAGAAGAATGGGCAAGAAACTCCACCGTTACTCTTTTAAAATGTTTTACAATATTTTGCATACATTAATTATATAATTATATGTGAAGACGATGCACCTAAAAATAAAATTACTATACCACAATAGGTAAAAGAATTAAAATGGATTAATGAAACCATGACATATAAATTAACTATGTGATAGATACCTACATGGTGCTCACATATTTACAAAAATTCCAAAAGTAGGTAGACGATTTTCATAAATAAATAAGTCCGGGTGTGACTTTAAGTAACTATATATAATGTAAATTAATGTCAAAGAAAAAAAAAATTATACAATTACATTAGCAACCAGTTTGATTTTGTCTAGACTCTAGAGAATGTCTATGGAGTAGGACCAGCATGTTTCCAAGCATTCTTATCTTGGATATAATCCTCTAATTTGTAATATCCTTGCTTACAAAGTGTAATTTTATCTCTGACGACACTAGAACCGTTTATTTCAGTTCAATATATTTTTCCAACGCTTGGACATATTATAACAAAAATGTAGTCACTTCCAGTACAAAATGTATAAAGTCAAGACGAAACACACTAATCGAAAAAAAGTTAATTTAGTTCTATTGTCCGTCATATGGCAACAGTCCATCTATAATTGGGTCATTATCGACCCGTTAACCCTCCCGTGCTAAAGAGAAAGGGTTAAAGCAGATGCATGATTTTGCTCGAGCATCATTCACTCATTCACTTTTGTTCCTTTAATTGGACTTTTTGTTTCAATTTAATGGAAACAGCTGCTTTACGATTAATTGCATTAAATTGGAAGTTGAATAAAGTTTATTATTATTTATTTATTATTGTGTATGTTTGTGTTTTCTTTCCTGTTTAGGTAAAACAAAAGATGGTATTTGTTTACTTATGATTATGATGAAAAACTAATTAATTGATCAATGATAATGTTTTATACCTTAGTAAAAATAAGACACAGTTTGTAAGTTAGAGGATGTCAATGGAGATGTAGCCGCAAGCACAGGCCCCCTATCAAGGTGGACCGACGACCCTAAGAAGGTGGCTGGGACAGCCTGGATGTGGAAGGCGGAGTATGATGCAAGGTGTTGTGGCGCAGCCTGGGAGAGGCCTATATTCAACAGTGGACTGCTGTGGGGTCAATTGAAGTAGAAGTGCACCAAGAAAGGTTTCATCAAAAATCTAACCCTGGGTCTCTATTAGAGAGTTGACGATATTGATAAGTAGATAGGTACAGACGCCAGCTTAGTAAGCTACTACAATCTGCCCAATTTGTTTAATAGATTATCAACTTTATGGCTAAAGCATTATGTTCAAAATTTGACAGTTTCGGGTAGCTTGATGTGCTGGCGTCTGTGCCTAAGTCACAGATGAACTGAACAACTAGTCAATTAGTCTGAAAACATTGTTATTAGATTTTATAATTTTTATGAGGTTATGAACAAAAGTAGACAGTCATGGCCTACAAAGAAAAGTGCAGTAACTGTAGCAATATCTTAGTACAAAATATTTTCCAGAAGTCGGCCAAGAGCCTCGGTAACTATGGCATGTAAAGGGCATGCTTTCTGAGAAAGACACTCTGGAACATTTACTCCATAAAAGGCAAGTAATGAAACTATAAAGGGCTGTGAATGTGATGATACACATTTATAGCAAGATTAATAAAGTCTTAAAACTAAGAGCGAGCGCGCAGCGTGTCATGAAACAGGAGTTTTAATACTAAATTAACGTAAATTATGCTTTTTAAATGTTTTTATAACAATTAAATCTTGTGAGAACTGAGGCGATCTCGCTTTAAGTTATTGTTTTTTATTAATTAATTTTAATGGCGTTGTATGAAACGCTGTTATCATAACGGTTTAATTATAACTAGCTGTTTCTGCAGCCGGTCTGCATGCCAAGTTTTGATTTTTCTGCGATTATACTACTCTAGCCCTCTACCAGCATGCATTGACCATCGTAGAAAAGTGAATCAAGTCAGCAGACAATATTGCAATGTTACTGTTTGTCGCTGCATCATGCCTATGGCATTAAGTCCGCCTCTGTACACACATTGTTAAGAAGTAGTATAAATAAATAAATATTAATGAATTTAAATAGAAGTTATTTCTATTTCTGATCGAGAAGACATATTACTTTACTATTGAGGAATTCCTTAATGACCGAATATAATTATGTGTATGATTGTGAAGTATTGCTTGCTTGTTATAATAATGAGACTATATGCATATCTATACTGATATTATGCGTGCAGCTACCTTTTCGCTTAATTAAACCCAAATCTGTTCGGTAGTTTGGTCCTGTAAAAGTATTAAAGAGATTTCTCACTTTTCACTTGAAAACCTTTTACCTAACAGTTTAGCTGACGACGAAGTTTGTTGTCCGAGACAAAGAATAACAACAAGCATATTCTAAAGTATTTCCTCCACTCTACTCCAGCTCGACTCCGTCTCCATCGCTCACATTGACAGACATAGCTTGATATACATTGACATGAACGTCCTCGACTAGAGAGTTTTCCTTAGTGCACTAAGGAAAACTCTCTAGTCGAGGACGTTCATGGTGGTGAAAAATCACCAAAAAGAGAATTCGCATCGAAAATGTGATGTGAATTCTCTATCTACAATATACTGTATAGGTGGGGACCTGGTGACCTGTATTACAGGTGTTACTACCTACCACAGGCACCAGCGATCCACAACCAAAAAATCGTCAGCTATCACTTGTGTGTAAAATATTGTTTGTATTGTTTTTTTGGCTTGTGGTGAGAAATAAACACTTATTATTATTATTACTGCGATTGCCAGTCCGTTTACAAAGTGTGCTGAAATAGCTTCCCCTTATAAGAAAACCCATTTTTAGCAGTAATATTCTCTAGGGACTAAAATTAAACAATAAACCTATAATTATCAATATATTACCACAAACTTCTGTCCGCGACTTCGTTTGCGTGGAAGTCGACTACATACTGTCATATTATGACAATCGGCAATAGTGTAGCTTCTAAAAGTGGCAGATTTTTTGTAATCTGCGGGGTCATTGCGTAACACTATCTGTAGCAATGGCTTTCATTTTAACAGTTCAACAACATTCATCGCGTTATTTACGTTGTTGAACACACAAATTTTTCAAACATATGAAGCAATGGATTAGCAATATCATTCAAATTGAGATTGATAGTGGGTTGTGTGTACTGTTTAGTGCTTCTAGAGGTTACCTTTAAAAAAATAAAACATTTATTCCCTCTTTATTATATTAATAAAAAAAACATTAATTCGGTTACATACCTACAGGTTGCATGGCAGCTATCGATATAATATCCATTTAGTACTATTGAGCCATCTAGCGGTATTCAAGTGTTGTTACCGTTTGTAGTTCTGCACACCCCGTCACGCTAAGAGAGCGTGAAGATAAGTGTAACTGACAACGCATTGTATCTAATTACGTAACTTTGCTAACTGTTATTCGATGGTTTCTTTGGAAACAGACAGAGATATAATTTTCTTCGGAGTTGCTATACAGGCTGTTCTATCGCTTTGCCTTCTGAAGGAAAAGGGGAAAATGTTGCTAATACGATTACATATCGACGGACGGTTGAAAGGCTAATTGGTCTAAGCGACATTTTTTTTTGCAATAATGAGTTTTTTTCGAAAAATGTCGCTTAGACCAATTAGCCTTTCAACCTTCGATATATATAATAATTGAAAAGGAAGTGTTGCCCCCTTGTCGCTACGTCACTATGTGCTAGCAACCATTTTCGGGGGCCCATTATTGAGTGTGCAAGTCACCCTCTGCCATTTTATCCATTACAAAACATTGATCAGTCAGGGGACATAGTCCTTTCCTTTAGTTCTAGATAACCAATTCACTACAGCCACCCAAACCCATACCCCAACTGGGTGTTGTTCTTTTGTGCATTTGCATAGTGTAATATTTCCTATGTTTTTTGTGTTATGGTTTCTTTCTTCTGTATTAAATTTTAAATGTGAAAAAATGTGTAGGTAATCATAATCAGTAACCCTAATATTTATAATAATATTATAAATATTACTAATATGGTGACGTTAATTGGTTCCGACCGAGTGATTATACAATGATTTTATCTTAGTTTATACATTCACGATTCGGGAAAAATCGTAGTGCTACTTAATGGCTATTCTTTATAGAGTAAAGTATTCCTAACGATGGGAATATTACCCAATTTTTCTCCAATTAGTCTAGCCTTGAGCATAGTATTCTATTGTTTATAATCACAGTGATTCCATCAAATATTTTCATCAGTTTTTGCGAAATGGTATTCGCTAATTGTTCATGTATTGTAAATCGCATTCTTGTTTAATGAATACGTTACTGCTTTGTTTGTGTGCTATATGCGCAAGCGCATGTATGTGTGTATGTGTCACAGTCAAAACTGTTAGTCGGTCAAAACCAATTTTGACTGAAGAAATTAGTCAACTTAGAAATTAGAAACTATTTTTTAACAATTACTATCATTTACTTAGACAACCCATTACACTAATAGGTTTTTTGCACAGGTTTTTTTGTAAACTTTTTAAAACATTATTTTTTGTAGTGTATCTAGAAGATAATCAGCCTTTATTGTTCCCACTGCTAGAACACAGCCTCAGGCGACCTTGCTTTTTGCCCATGATTCTAGGTCAACGGAAAGTTTTGATTTACTTACTTATTTGCAAGTATCATAACATGTCGCATAAATGGCCGTATTTTTTTATTGCAGTGGTTAGAAGCTTGATTTTTTTAGAGCTCTAAGGCAGCCTAGGCCTACGTATATGTTATTAATTTTAACTTCATATTTAAACGCGTTCCTGAAAAAAAGGGTGTTGACAGACAAGCAGACGGACGGACGGACAACGAAATCCAATGAGGGTTCCGTTTTTTCCTTTTGAGGTATGGAACCCTTAAAAACATATTTTTAATAGTGAAAACGCGTTACAAGTTAATATTAGATTTGACTGAAACCAGACAAAACTGGTTTTCACCGATTAATAGTTTAGAGACTGTAACATAATGTTTGTGTGGTGTTCGCGCATGCGTGCGAACTGATGTAAGTCTGATTTCTCAGTTATTGCCACAAGGAAAATGCCGAAGCATTCTTTATCAAGGATTTTTACTTGATATAATTATTTACTTAGATTTTTATATTATACAGAAATATGTCCGACGGAGAAGGTAATACATAGGTATTGTTGGGAAATATACATGTTTTTTTATATAATGATCTGAGAATTGCTGAAGGTATTTTAAGATGGCGCCTGCCGCTTGTCGATTGGCTGTCATCATAATGTTGTAATTATAGAAAAAATAATATAAATGAGCGAGATAATTAGCCGTCTGAATAATCGAAATTGAATGTAGTTTAGTAGTCGATCAATCGGACGAGTGACTATGGAGTACCTACCTATACAGGGTGGCACATCGACGCGTAGACTGTAACCATGAATTTAGCACATGATTCTAGACCATGTAGAAATTTTCCACTTGCTGTTACCAATGAGCCACCACTGCTCACTGGACCAGCCACCAATGCTCGCTCGACCACTACTGCTCATTGGGCCACTACTGCTCATCGGGCCACGACTGCTCACTGGGCCACTACTGCTCACTGGGCCACCACTGCTCGCTGGGCCACTATTGCTCGCTGGGCCACCACTGCTCATTGGGCCACTACTGCTCGCTGGGCCACCAATGCTCGCTCGACCACTACTGCTCATCGGGCCACGACTGCTCACTGGGCCACTACTGCTCACTGGGCCACCAGTGCTCGCTGGGCCACTATTGCTCGCTGGGCCACCACTGCTCATTTGGCCACTACTGCTCATTGGGCCACAACTGCTAACTGGGCCACCACAGCTCACTGGGCCACCACTGCTCATTGGGCCACTACTGCTCATCGGGCCACGACTGCTCACTGGGCCACCACTGCTCGCTGGGCCAGCCACCAATGCTCGCTCGACCACTACTGCTCATTGGGCCACTACTGCTCATCGGGCCACGACTGCTCACTGGGCCACTACTGCTCACTGGGCCACCACTGCTCGCTGGGCCACTATTGCTCGCTGGGCCACCACTGCTCATTGGGCCACTACTGCTCATTGGGCCACCACTGCTCGCTAGTTCACCACTGCTCACACTGTTCATTGATTAATGATTTCGGGTCAATGATTATTTCATGAACAACCCTAGAGAAAATAAAAACACTTCCTGTCTTCCAATCTACTTAACCTACTTTACAGCTTACTTTTATTTCCTATTTTTTTTTATTATTATAAAACAACGTAACTAACCAGTGCATACTTAACTGCATTGAAAAAGCAAAAGCAAGTGATCTAGAGCCTATTCCAATCCTCGTTTCCAATTGATATAATTTCCAATTAAACAAATATCAACTTTATATTAGTACTAATTAAGTTGATTTCAAAATGACAAGTAACATTGAAAATTTCATAAAATTGTTTGAAGTTGTAGTGCAAACTGAACTTTATGTGCAAGTCATAAAGTTGTTTTTCAAAAATCACATATTTGTTTACTTGTTTGGAAACTCAATCGTGAATGTAGTTTTAGCAGGCGTTATCTTCAGGATCGGCTTACGAAAGCGCAGCGCGTGCGCAAGCAGACCGCGACGTGCCGTTAGAGGGGTGGGCAGGAGTGCAGGACTGTGAAAGTGTGTTACGTAATGTGATGAATAAGAATATTAGTGTCTATTTAACATACTGCATGGTGAAAATATTTCATACGGACAAAGAAGGAACAAGCGTCATTACTACTTATATTGTATTGATGAGCGAATGGTGATATAAAGCAATTGAGTCTAGGGATTTTACAATGATTTTTTTCATTAAATAATATCAGCTTCTTAGTCTCCCATTTTAGCGTTCTTTGCCGGTTCAAAAAGAATAGAGATAAATGATAAATGATTTTATTCCTGTAAGTAGGTTTGAGGCCAGCAGAGGGACAGCATAGGGTAAAGAAAAAAGAAACAGCATTTTTGTATAAACACTTACATGTCACTCATATTTTTTAAAACTAGATGAGGTCGGCGTTTCTCCTATCTGACTACTCTGAGAAGAAAGGCCGAAACAAACTCAGAGGAAACATTCAGGCATTCATCACCATACTTCGTCACTGTCATGTTTGTGATTTATGACAAATACATAGGTGGAATTAGTATGGAATAGAAAAATTAACCTCTTCACTGGAGTCTATACTTCCTTAGCAGTTATGTTTAACAGTGTATGGTAGTATGCTTCTAAGGGGTTTATTTGTAAACGATGATTATAGTTAAGTGACGTTAAACGTCAAAATTGTATGGTTAAACAGAACTACTTAACTCTAGGCAACATTTATGAATAAAGGTGTAAGTTGCTACAGAGCTCGCGGCACCCGGTGGATGCAATGGCCTTTTCTCCCATGATAGAACCAATCAACAATTCCATACAACACATTCCTTCAATTCCAACAATAATAGAAAACTGTCTGAAAGAAAATGGTTACCCACCGTTTTGCCGTCTCAATGCGGAACTCTAAACACAGTTATAACACAGTCGTCAACCGTTGTGGACGTAATCAGTGCGACGGATCAAATTGTGGAGAAAATTGTAAGCTGTTATGGTGCACCTGACATTACTGCTTACTGAAATATGACGGAATTTCGTATGTGGGTACCGGGTTGTTAAGGCTAGGCTAGGTTTAAGTGGTAATTTTATGATTGGAAGGCGCATAAAGCCAGCCTTCAAAAAATTCCTGGGTGGCCTACAGGGTGTTAAAAGTAATCTGCTGTTTCATAAGAAAAGTATCGTCGTCATCGTCAAAATGTATGGAATATCCGATTTTTTAAAAATAACCGGGTAATAAGTTACGCTGATGCGTCTAGAATCATGTAGTGAACTCATGGTAACAGTTTGCGCGTCACTGTATTACACTCTGTATATTTTTACTTCTTTCAACTGAAAATCTGTAAAGGTAGCTCCTTTTGATAAAGTTGGTATGGAGGTCTACTTCTCTTGTATTTACTATTACTACGAGGTATATAATATATGTCGCAACCAACTGGTTAAATTAGCCGTTTGGTCAACCGCCTGGCCTTTGGAAGTAGTGCTCGCCTCGCTTCGTTCTCTCGGCTCGTACGCGGTTGATCACAGTTCTAACCTAACCCATTTGGTCGGGGTGCCCTGGCTTAGTTACTGCGACCAATTCGGCTCGCACGTGATTGGTTACAGTTCCAACCGAAACTATAATTTATTGAATATCATTCAGGCCGTTAGTTGAACGGCCGCCGTTTAGTTAAAAGGCTAGGCGGTTAACTAAACGGCTAATTAAACCAGTTGGTTGCGACATAATATACAGAACAGCTTATTCCGCGATAACAATATTAGCCAGTCAGCAAAGCTGTTAGCGAGGATGACTGCCAAAGTGCCAAGGGTTTGCTGGATGGAGATTGCCTCTCCTGCCGTGTTAAGCAGTGTTTCTGGGTTAAAGATTGAGCAAATAACAAATGGAGCATCTTGCGTCAATATTATGTAAAACTTCATCTCAGAACTTGGCCGTTTTCTCTAGATGTTTTAGAAACATGTTCTGACACGAAGACATGTACAGACGCCAGCAGGTCAAGCTACCCGAAACTGTCAATCCTACTCAACCTTGAACCTAATACTTTAGCGATAAAGTTGAAAATCTATTAAAGAAATTTGACAGATTGTAGTAGCTTGATGTGCTGGCGACTATACCTACCAATCTCTACCTATACTGTGACAAAAGTAGGATACCAATATTATTACTAATTAATTCCAACAATTAGAAATCTACCCTGCCCTTAACAAGTACAAGTAACAGCGTCATACTTGCACAATCGATGAATCAGAGCCTCAATGGGTATATTATAAGAATTTAGCGGCGGATGTGAGGTAATGCCAATAAATATCAAGGATCCTATGTTTGTTCTGGGTTAGGGCGGCCGCAAGCTGAGCAAATACCTGTAATTGGTTGGTTTGTTCAAGATTTTATGAGGTTCAATTAAGTTGGTTTAATAAAGTTTCATTTTATGTAGTTTATGTGTGTGATGACATTAAAAAAAGTTTATCAGTTATTAATGGAATTTTAAAATGCCTGAAGTTTGTTGCGTTTCTTTATCGGGAAGGTAGGTAGGTACTGACACTTAGAACTAATAAGTATCCTATAGGTATTAATGAAAAAGAAAACAGGAATCGAGGAAGACCAATGAAGCGATGAATGAATTATGTAACAATATAATATCGATAAAAATAGAGCGAAAACTAAAATGTATGAAAAATAAATGCTTGCAGTAGGACAGGAGAGTTACTAAAATAACTTCTAACGAATGCCATGCTTATCTAATTGCTTACGAAATGTTTTTTGTTAAATTATTAAATAGAGCAATATCTTTACTTACAATAACTTTGCTTAAAACGTGGTCATAAACCACAGGCTAGGCACTTATCAATAACTTAGATTTCCGAGCTTGCAATGATCCTAAGCACAACTAAAATTATTCTCGTCCCAAATAGGATCCTATAATAATGTCTCTATACAAGTGCATATCTATGACAAATTGTGTTTAGTTGTGACGTTCTGACATTATTACTACATAGACTTGGCTCACGGAACTTAGCCGTAATTACTTAGACTGTTTGTTTTAGATTTAGACTCAATATTGGTTTATTGGTCTTTTGGATCTTTGGGGTTTAAGACGTGGTTATCTATATCTATAAGTACTTACTTAATAAATTTTATAAATAGGTTGATAGGTCTTTGACAGTCGTTACGAGGCGTCAGAAGCCCGAAAGTCTGACCACAAGTCTGACCAAAGGGGTATCGGAGTACCCATTGTCTGGGTTGTGGAGGTCAGATAGGCAGTCGTTCCATGTAAAATACTGGTATTCAGCTGCACTCGGTTTGACTGGAAGCTGACCCCAACGTAGTTGGGACAGGACAAGGCAGATTATGATGATTGTAAAGAGGTATAATTTGTGAGTTTGTATGCAGGGGGTAATCTTCGAAACTTCTGATCCGATTCCGAAAATTATTTCATTAATAGGAAACTCCAGTATTGCTGAGTGTCATAGGATATATTTTATGTTAAAACGAGAAATTTCACGAGAACGAAGTCGCGGGCAAAAGCTAGTTTGGTATACAATTGTGAGTAACTGTCTCGTTGTTGAAATGATTGTGGGCGAGTTCTTGAGTGTGATGTCTTGGATTTGATTCTCATGTCAAGTAAAGTGTTAATGGATTTTCTGTTTAGAAATTTCATTTCAAACATGGAGTTCCATGTTATGTTTGATGAAAAGGTAATATAACTACCTATTTAGATCTATTTCTTATAGAAGTCCATGGAGTTTCGTGCCCGTTCTTTTAGATAGGTACCTACGCTTTGGAATGGGCAACTATCTTTATATTTCTGATTGACCGACTTCTTGACAATTCAAAAGTGTCCGTAAATGGTTTAATTGAAATATAAATGCCTTGAGCTCAAACTCAAAGCATTTATTTCAATTTGAGTTTAATGGGACTTTCGAATAAAAATGGTTTGATGGCTTATGTAAATAACTTGTGAAAAATAAGTAAAATAAAGTCCATGGTTACCTATGTGAAGCTGATGAATCAAAAGTATGGGTTTATAGTCACCACTTGAAAAATATGAATTAAGTTTACGTGTGGAATTTAAACGTCAGATATTATAATTAAAAAAACATAAATTTTTATTATTTTTAATATCACATTGCTTCAGAATCCGTAGGTAGTCTTCATGTTCCGTGTTCCCAGACATTTTTATGTCCAAAAAATATCTAGAAAATTAAACTCGGAAATCCCGCTAGGCATTCTACAGAGCATTATATTTAATTAACTATATTTATGACTTCCTGCATGCGATGTGGTTGTTAAGAGAGGAGGCTGCCATTTCAATTAGTGCATAATTTGAATGTTAATTATTATCATCTATGTATCAACATTTTAGTTAAATACTTAGGACTTTGCTGACGTGGATATTGTTTAAGTAGTTTCTTACTAGCATAATCAGCTTATAATTATATATAATATTAAAATATATATTTTTTTATAAACTAGATTAATATAATAAATTGTACCTTTCGTAATAGTTTAACTTTTCATTTTCTCGTTTGAGAGAGAATATATTTAAATGTAATTAGTCCAGAAGTTGTTATATTATTTAGTCCTTTAGATTACTATTTTTCGTTTTTTAATCTAGATTAATATTATAAAATTGTACAACTCCTTTATGCATGCGGAGTTTACCTATAAGTGATTGTTGCACTGTTGCATTTACATTTCTGCATGTTATTTTTTTTTTTTTTTTACTTTTTAGCATACAACCTGTGCAAACAATTGCTGGTGAACCAATAAAATAAATAAATAATGTTCCTACTGCTACGACATAGGCCTCTCTATGAGAGAGAGTGGACTTTCGTCCACCACGTGGGTCCAGTGTAGTTTGGCAGATTTCAGATGAATATCTCTTCGAATTTTTGGTTTTAGGACATGCCGGTTTCCTCACGATGTCTTCCTTCACGGTTTCGAGCACAGAATAGATAGAAGAGGTTTTGAGAGCAGTCGTTATGAAATAAATTACATAAAGTAACGCGCCTTACTTTACTTAGTAGCATGTCGGGGTTCGAACCTACGATCGACCACTTGTTAGTCACGGCCGTTACCACTGGGCCACAAATGATGCAATTTAAAAAAAAATAAGGTCGATCGGTCAGGTTAAGCTACGCTTGCCGCGGTTGGTCTGTGGATGGGTGACCATCTTTACATACCGAGACCCCTCCGTGCCTCGGAAAGCACGCTAAGCCGTTGGTCCCGGCTGTCATTCGTGAATCTTTGACAATCGTTACGGGTAGTCAGTAGCCCGAAAGTCTGACAACCAGTCTTACCAAGGGGTATCGTATTACCCAGTAACTGGGTTGTGGAGGTCAGATAGGCAGTCGCTCCATGTAAAATACTGGTATTCAGCTGCATCCGGTTAGACTGGAAGCCGACCCCAACATAGTTGGGAAAAGGCTCGGCAGATGATTTAATTAGATAGCACACGGCTAATGCCATGTATCAAAGATAAAAAATCAAAGAATACCTCATTGATTTTTTTATATATGTTCACGGTATGCCAGGTGAAGGACCCAGTGGTTTTAATAATATCTACTCAAAGAAATTCATAATATAGACAATAAAAAAAAAAACTTGAGAGGTGTTAAGGGACACCCGGATGGAACGAAGTATAACTGGCTTGCTTTCTATAAGAGAGAGAGAGAGAGACAGACAGAGAAACACGCGCACGCCGCACGGCTTACAACTACATATACCTAGCAAAAAGTGTCGTTCCAACTTTTGGTCTTAATTTTTTCCGTCTAGCCCCCTTTCACAACGATAAGGAACTTCGTTCCAAAAACGCAATCCCAACATATTTGCCCATATGGACCATAATACAGTAATTCCCTTATATCCGTTACTTAGCCTTACTAAACAAATAGCTACTTCTCCTATTTAATTCAATTTCATAAGTGTAATAAAAGCCTCAGGGGCACCATTACCAACAAATGACCACGTAACATCCTCTCCTATGTGTCTTATTAGATACACGTGCATATAACACCCAGTTTAACCTGACCTATCTACTTCCCACCAAAGTTCTATGATTTCTACGTCATGGGGGTTTAAAATATACTGGCGGAAATACGGTAATGTAATTTCCACCTAGTATAACTCGACCCCTCCATCTCCTATACATTGTTCTGACGTTTGTAAGTCATGGGGGTCAACTTAAGGTGGTGGTTGTATGGTAATGTAAGCTTGTGTGTGGTGACCGTGGTTTGCCCGTTCCGGTGGGATACCATGATATATGAGACTCTTTTTGTACTGCGCTTGACCTACGAATAAGTAAGAATAAAAGATTTGTAATTGTGTCTGTTCGTGTTTTGGTGGGGACTTTCAAAAATAGGAAAAAAACAGTTCCTTTTTGTTTTTTAATGATGTCCCTACATTGCATCATACTTGTTATCTCTTTAAGGGGGATGCGCGTAATTCTAATCTACTTACGTTTTTTTCACTTTGCAAGTCAGTGTCAGGTTGTATAATATATTGATTAAAAATATGATTCGCGACCGTAACAAATATAGAATTACAGAAATATAATAATTTGAATCAGCAATACAACTCCTTGAGTTTGAATTGACCTCAAACGTCATGATTTTTTAAAATGGTCATTCAATAAGGTAATATGAACTTAGAGAGTTCCCATGACCCAAGGGCTGGCTTTTACCTTGGCCAGAGGCCAAGCATTGCCATACAACGTGGCAATGCCGCCAGTGTCTTGGGTACATTACCAGTCGACAGCGATGCGGATGAATTTTTCGACGCTATATTTTAGTTTGTACTTAAATAGTTTTAGTTAACTTAGAGAGTTGTATTGATGAATTCTGTAAATAAATATTCGTTAAGGCCGTGAATCATATTCAGATCAACATACAACCTGATAATGACCTGCAAATTGCAAAAAATTAAAGAAAATATCGCAGGCTACCCTAACGCTATTCCCTTAATGCCCTTGGGTAATGTTGATCCTGACTCCTCGTTAGCAGAGGGTAACTACCTAACACGTATAGCCAACCATCTGTGAGATTTAAAATCGGGGGATGATTATCTCTGCCTACCTAACTCGCTAAGTCACAAGGGGATAAACGATAAACTCAAACTCAAAGCGTTTATTTCAATTAATTTCTATGTTTGAATTGAATCTGCTATACAGGGTGGCAGGGGACATCGACGCGCAAACTGTAACCATGGATTCAGCACATGAGTTTAGTAATTAATTAAAAAAAAATCTTCTGTTTAAATTAAATTAAATTTATAAATTGATCTGAATAAGTGTAAAAATAGTGATATAAATAATTTCAAATGTTTGCATGCCGATTGGTAAAATGTGGCTGAGCTAAATGTAATCTTAAGAACTATTATGTATTACCCATATTTGCAAAATAAAATTCTATTCTATTCTATTCTATTCTATTCTATTCTGATTCATAGAAAAGTGCAGTACCTACGCGGTCAAAATGTATGGAACAGCAATATTTTTTTTTAATAACCGACGAATAATTTCGACTCTATGGGGTCTAAACTCATTTGCTGAATCCATGGTTACAGTTTGCGCGTCGATGTCCCTGCCACTCTGTATTAATTCAATATTAAACCCTGACTTCTATTTTCTTTAAAAGCGCTCCCACACTGGGAAGATCGCCTGTAATGTAACAATCCAAGATTCAGCTGTAACGGCTAGGGCAAACTAGACTTATAATCAGCCTATAATGTTCCCACTGATGGGACACAGGCCCGCGAGGTGGATTATGGCCTCACACAGTGAGAGCGCAGGCTCACTGTGAGAGGGAATGGGCCATAATCCAACTCGCGGGCCCAGTGCGGGTTGGTAGATGTCACATGTCTTCGAATTCCTGCCTGGGTTCGAACTCACGACTTACAACTCGTGAGTTGGGGCTGATACCGCTGTGCCCCAACTGCTCTGTCAAGTAATTAGTTGGAAGTAGACAGCGCAGCACCCTAATTGCGTAACACACTATAGATCTCCATTTTCTTGAGGAGCCCGTGGCTAAATAATGACAGCCGCACAGGTCGATCGGTCAGGTTAAGCTACGCTTGCCGCGGTTGGTCTGTGGATGGGTGACCATCTTTACATACCGAGACCCCTCCGTGCCTCGGAAAGCACGTTAAGCCGTTGGTCCCGGCTGTCATTCGTGGATCTTTGACAGTCGTTACGGGTTGTCAGAAGGCCGAAAGTCTGACAACCAGTCTTACCAAGGGGTATCGTATTACCCAGTAACTGGGTTTTGGAGGTCAGTCAGATAGGCAGTCGCTACATGTAAAATACTGGTATTCAGCTGCATCCGGTTAGACTGGAAGCCGACCCCAACATAGTTGGGAAAAGGCTAGGCAGATGATGACTATAGATCTCAATTTGAAGCATTTTGAAGGATATTGCTAATCCACTGCTTCATATGTTCGAAAAATTTGTCTGCTCAACAACGTAAATAACGCAATGAATGTTGTTGAACTGTCAAAATGAAACCATTGCTACTCATAGTGTGTTACGCAATTACCCCACAGGTCGTCAATTGCTATGTAGTGTAGAGAGATCATTGAAACCAGCAGGTTAGGTTAATTAATATAAATAAATAGGGAGAATTAACATGGCTAGGTTGCAGCTAAAGGTCAGACAGACGGCACGGTTGGCGCAGTGGCTGCTGCGCTGCGTGTCGCGGGTTCGATTCCCGCACGGAACAAATATTTGTATAACCTACAAGTAGTTGTTCCGGGTCTGGCTGTTTGTGTATGTGAGTTTAAATGTTTGTAAACGCACCCACGATACAGGAGAAATTCCTAGTGTGGGGCAATGTTTTTTTTAAGAAAAAGAATGAAAAAAGAAAAGAAAGAAAGAAAGACGAATGGGGAGGCGATCAGCGTCTTAAGGAAATTAATATAATTGGGGCGAAATCGTAAAGATGCTAAGTTATTTGCCTGAATGAACTGGTCGACTTGACTATCTATGTCTTGTTAAATACGGACCTGTTTATTTAATGATGGATAAAATGACCGATGACCTGACCCGCAGGCATCCGCTGAATGCGAGAAGCACAGAACCGGTCGAAATGGCGATGCTTGGTGGAGGCCTAAGTAAATGCTTTTCGGCTGAAATGATGAATGATGATATACAGCAACCAGTAGGTACGGTCAACGAGTGATGTTTCGAAAATCGACATCACTGCCAAATTGTTATGATAGACCACTGACCTGTCAGAATCAGAATCATTTTGAAGCAAATTGCTAATCCATTGCTTCATAAGTTCAATAAATTTGTCTGCTCAACACGTAAATAACGCAATGAATGTTGTTGGACTGTCAAAATGAAACCGATTAAGATTGATCGCGTGTTACGCAATTAGGGTGCTGTATTATACAAGTATGCTGGACTAAATATACTATACGAAATGACAGTTGTTTTTTGTGCCGATTCAAAGCGCCCCGCTCGAGCATCTCAGGAACTAAAATTGACACAGTGCCGCTAATGGCCGTCGTTTTGTTTTGGTACCTACGTCTCTGATGATGTAGGTCTAAATCGTGGAATAAGACATTTTTGTGAATTTTGTGTTTACTACGAGATAGTTAGAACATTTTATCATGAAAGTATGTGTATCTTGTAAAACTGGCTATCAAAAATATTAGTTCCACGGACGCTCACGTTGCTGTCAGTGCCAAAATGGCGAAAATCAAATGTCTTCATTTTGTCATCGATAGTATGAAGTTCACGCTGGTTTACTATAGGTCAGTAGATAGACACATTACAAGTCAAGTCTACCGTAACAATTTGACAGTTATGTTGATGTTCGTCGAGGAACTGTGCACTGTACAGTCAACCACGAGGTACAGACGCCAGCAGGTTAAGCTACCCGAAACTGTCAAATTTTCCCAATCAACCTTGAACCTTAAAGCTTTAGCGATAAAGTTGAAAATCTATTAATGAAATTTGATAGATTGTAGAGCTTGATGTGCTGGCGTCTGTATAGTCAACCACAAGGTACAGTGCACAGTTCCATACAATATAAACTCGAACAAACAACGTTTAACGAATAAAAGCTATGCCACTTGCTTAATTGAAGGAGCTCGTTTGTGAAGCTCCGTATTCGTAAACCTATTACATCAAGTGCAAGCAAAGTAATTAAGTCACATGAGTTAATTACTGTACAAGCCTGGGAATATCAGAATCAAATCATAGAATCATTACACTAACACATACGATTAATAAAATAATTGTTTATAACAATTGGAATAAAAAATTATAAAAAAGAGTTTTTATATAAACGAAGTCGATTCCCTGAAAAATTTCACATCAAAAGTGAGACAATTATTTCAATAAACGGGTAGTCATACAATTATTATTAGCAAATAGGGTAGCAATAGGGTAATCTGTTATCAACTTTATTACATGCACAATTAAGTTTAATTTCTCGTAAATGTCAGCGGTGGCGTGTCTTGTAATTAACAAAACTAATAAAAATTTGTAACCGCCGTTTCTGATATAGTTTTAAAAATGGTAGGTAGTATGAATTTGTAATTTTGAATGTATAAAAAGCATTTAAGTAATTTCAGCCAATTTGATATCACGTAACTACGTAGCACTTTTATTTAACACAAACTAATATACATTTAACACAGTTTTAATTAATAAAAGCGTTATTAAGGCTAACTATTTAAATATTAAAAAGTTTCTACATGGCATCGACCCAGGTACTTTTCTGTTTTATACAAACCATATCACATATCTAGGTACAAACCTAACGTACATGCATATGTTACGGTAATGTAATTAATTGAAAATTATTAATAATTATTCCTATATGCTTGAGCCGTGAGAGCTATATGTTTGAGCCGCTTGGGGTTAAAACACTAGGGCTTGGGGTCCGAGTGCGCATCGAATATTTCGGGACATGGCCAAGCGGTTGTTTGACTCTTCACGTGACCAGAGGGCTGGCCTATTTTTAGCCCAAAGAATCAGCATTGCCATCCAACGTGGTAATGCTGCCAGCCTTTTGAGCACTTATCCCATTGACGGCGATGCGGACGAATTTTTTGGTGGCCAATGAGCTTCTACCATTTTGTTTAATTTTTAATTTATTATATACTTCTATAAAACTACTGTTGTTAGTTAAACGAATAAACTCTTTAGTTTTATTATTAGTAGTACCTATAGCTTTGAACTTGAAAGTGAGAACAAACTCCTTGATCCACTTTTTATAGGATCACCAACATCATTAGAATATCATCTTAAAAACTCTCATTCAAGTAATTCCAAATCAAGACGATGTTCTATAAATAAACAATTGAAAGTTAAAAATGATTTATCATTCAGTATGACTTATTTAATTAAACCCATAGCTTAATGACCAGTGGTTTAAAAAACTCATTTAAAGGAGATCGACTTCGGTGGGATGTTATGGCAATTTCTTGTGTAAGCTTGAAACGCCCTTGATGGATGTTCCAGATTATTTTTTGTTAATGATGAAATAATTTGGATTCGCTGCAACCTTAAAGCAAGTTTAACATTATTTATTTCATAAAGACACAAAAAATACAATTTACTCTTCACGTGACCAGAGGGCTGGCCTATTTTTAGCCCGAAGAATCAGCATTGCCATCCAACGTGGTAATGCTGCCAGCCTTTTGGGCACTTATCCCATTGACAGCGATGCGGACGAATTTTTTGATGCCCAATGAGTCTAGTCCAGTCCTAGTCTTTACTAGGCCCTCAGGGGGCTTTTGTGGCAATCGGGTTTAAAGCATTTCGTATTTCTACAACAAGTTTCAACAGGATTGACATAAGTTTTTCGGTAGCTAATGTCAAACCAGATCATTTATGACTTCTCCAACATCGTTATCGTTGATAGAATATCACTTTGTCTAGGCCCTTTTGTACGCTTAATGCTTATTTAAAGTCCATTAAACATAATATAGATAATAAGAAATACAGGACCAAGGATGCGACCCTGAGGGACATCTTAACCTATTTTAGCAAAAATAAAATCTGAACAATGGTATTCCAAAGACAAAATGAAATGGAAAAGGCTAAACTTTTAAAAGGAAAGCTTCTTATGTCAGATCATCATTTTAATATGCTAAATTCTCTTTACCATAAAGTTTTATGTGATCTGTAATTCAAATGCTCTTTAGCTTCGAATGCCATTTGGTTTTATTGAGGTGACAATGATTGCTGAGACTTATGATGTCAAGTTTTTATGGGGAAAGGGATAAGGCTCACTATATTTTTTAACCAATTACTGTTCAATCATAACTTTGAGGATTCTAACTTCAGTAAATTATGTAAGCATTTTTAATCTGGATCGTGTAAAATACAGGATGGCAGGAACATCGACGCGCAACCTTTTAACATGGATTCAGGAAAACTACAATTTCTTATGGAGAGTCATGTGCTGAATTCATAGCAACAGTTTATGCGTCGATGTCCCTACCACCCTGCATAATAAATGTCTTACCTTTTACATTATGGCTTGCTTAAATGGTCACTTATATCTTACCTTAATGGTCTACTTTCTGGTCCAAATCCGACAAATATCGGTCCGAAGTAGTCATAGTACTATTTGTATGAGGGGTTGCGCACTAGATCCCAACTCTGTCCGTCCGAATTTATAGAACGTTCCCAATTCGGATTGAACTCGGATCTTAAATTCGGATCGGATGCAGTGCAGAACCGCTCTTAGATTCTTAAAATATTTCTATAAAAAGGTGACTCAGATACCAATCAGTCAAGCCTTCACCGTGCACTTGCCTTTATCTTTTATATTAAACTTGTGCGTTTAACGTAGTCTTTGTGACTTTTATTCCTTCCAGGGCGTACCGAGGTACAATCAAACGACAATTATCTTGATGAACATCAGGCATCAAGGTAACGTGTGTGACTGTGAATCGTCTCCGTAAGTCAACTCCAAAGTGAAAGGTGACGATACTATCGCTAAAGCCGCTAAAGATAATAAAATATTTCAAGTGGTGCCTTTCTTTGGGATATATGTCAATGGGTATATAATTGATTATGTGGATTAATGATTATACTGAGATATTTTTAGAAAGTTAGCATCAGCATCATTTCAGCCGAAAGACGTCCACTGCTCGCAATAGCCTCCCCCAAGCACAGCCACATTCAATAATTTCATGTCTGAATTAATTAAATCAATACTTACTGATATTTCGGTCGAGATTGTAGCATAAAGTTCAGCAGTGCGATTCTGTAACCATATCACCGTGAAAACGTAGGTGAAGTGGGCGTGGAGTGAGCTGTCATTCCAACTAATGCTAGGGATTGACACTATTCACAGCTCACTCTAAGCTCACTTCACCTAACTTTTCACGGTGAGTTTTTTACAGAATCGATCGGCAGTTTTGTAATAGCTATCTATACTAATAATAATAATAATAATATCCCTGGACATTTCACACAGCGCCATCTAGTCCCAAGCTAAGCAACCTAATGCTTGTGTTATGGTAACAAGATGGCTGATAAACTACTTATATACATTTTTTTTTTTTTTTTTTGTAAATACATACATATTATAGATAGAAAAACACCCAGACTCGGAACAAATACATGTAGGTCATACAAATATTTGTTCCGTGCGGGAATTGAACCCGCGACACGCAGCGCAGCAGTCAATCGCTTAACCACTGCGCCAACCGTGCCGTCAAATAATAAATGCTGAAGAGTTTGTTCGTTTGAACGCGCTAATCTATGGAACTACGGTCGAATTTGAATAATTCGTTTTCATTTTAAAGACCAATTCTGAGAAAGTCTATAGGCTATAGCCTATTTAACATCACACTAGGGCCCTTAGGAGCTGGGCATATAGGAAAAAAAACTTAGAAATAATTCTAATCGAAAGTGAAGTACTGGTGCAGGAAGGCGACGCGATGCGACGCGTTGGGTCGGGGAAAAAACAAATTCCTCGCGGACGAAGTCGCAGGCAGAAGCAGGTTTATAGTATTAAAAGAGCAGTAATTTTGGTTTCAATGTCATTCAGAGAGACAAAGCCATTTATAGAATGAGCTCTGTAATTGCTTATACGTTTATATGACTTACCTGATGGATAGCCTTAGTGCAGTATATGTCTAATAAGATAAGGATAACGCCTGCATTGCCCTACAACGCCGTTTCACAATCAATTTACGTAGATCTTTTATTTAATTTTCTTTTTTATCTACCCTAGATCTTTCTAATTAAAAATGGTTTACTCTTGTGTACCTCCTAACCTTTATAAATGGCATAAATAAAGAAAGGTGATTAGAACATTAACATCAGAAATTACTAATAATGAAGTACGGCGTCCCCAAACGCAATTAAACACTGTTATGTCACACATGCATGGCCTGTTTCATGTGTGTTTGTGTGTGTGTTTGTCTGTGTGTGTAGGGTCTGCTACTTGTACAGACGCCAGCAGCTCAAGCTACCCGAAACTGTCAAATTTTCCCAATCAACCTTGAACCTTAATGCTTTAACAATAAAGTTGAAAATCTACTAAAGAAATTTGACAGATTGTAGTAGCTTGATGTGCTGGCGTCTGTACCTACTGAATAAAGTTGTCAAAAAATAAAAGGCCCGTTTTGACATTGACAGTTCTAGTAGCTAATAAAGATCAAATTCGCGAAACACGTATTCGTTTGTATGAAACTGACAGGTGTCAAGAACGCATTTTCAAATGTCAAAACGGGCCTTTAATTTTTTGACAACCTTAATATATAGGAATTGTGTAGATTAAATTAGTTAGTCATTAGTTTATACATATAAATACTGGAAAGGTTTGACGCCGTTGCATTTAAAACAAAATATCTGAATCTTTTTATTAATTCTTTCAACCTACCTAACAGTAATATGCCTTTAAAAACCCATTCAATTTCAAAATGAATAAGCGTGGGCCTCATTATTCTTTTAGTAAGAGTTCCTATTGACAATTTTTTATTAAAAAAATATTTAGCTTCATTGTACACATCTTCACCACAAGTCTTGTTGACAGGACACTTCCTTATAAAGGGTAACATATGCCTATGTGTGTGTATTACCATAATACAATCATGTGTGTGTGTGCGGCACACGCGACGGGCGTGGTGTACTGGTAGCGTGACGTGTGCGCCGTTCCAGAGCGTGCGCGCATGCGCCAACCTCTACAGGAGAAATGGACTTGCCTTACATGGCAACTGTCAAATTGTATAGCATTTGAATTTGGATTGTAGATAGTGTTTTGTTTTTAAATGGAACTGTTTGCTGGAGAGATCTTAGAGAGAGGTTTCAAAGGGTGCTGGGGTAACAGAGTACTAGCCAAACCTACCTGGAAGAATATTTAGGTACCTAAATTAGGTAGACTATGCAATTGAGTTGGTTACCACCTTTCCTATATCTATGGTCACCACCAAGAAAGCATAAGGTCGTGTTTTACTTGGGGAAATTAATTTTTAAATTCAAAGGGTGGTCCCGCTACGGCCTGTAGTTGCCACGTGCAGGTGATCGACATTCGCAACCGTGACGACAAATATTTTTTGGTTAACAATGAAGTTTCTGGAAAATAAAAGAAGTTGAACATCTGAAATCGTTAGGTAATAAGGCCTGCCTCACGCGACGCAAGATACCCAAGGCTTAAGAGGGATGTAGTATTATGACATTGAAAGATTTCATCTTGTATCCAATAGGCTCTCATGAATAATTTCTTTCAATTATTTGATTGACCACAATGAATGAATGAATGAATGAATTGCACCGATCCTAGCATGGTTTGACCAAACTGGATTAATCGGATAGACCCCAAGATTTGCACTAGCTCCTGTATCCTCATGTTCATGGTGCTAAAGCCACCATTGCATATCAAGGAGTAGACCGGCGGGCGCGGTAATTGTAGGGAAGACGTGCCCGTAGGATAAGGAAGGATTAAAGAGTCATACCGCATGAATCCTGGAGTAAGCATTGGACTAGTGGAGAGATGGGTGATATTTATCTATGGATCTTTAAACGACGTCACCGCCTGGTTGGTTCAGGTCGAGCTTCACCAGTGAATCTTTTGGCGGGGTTCTACTGCATTCTCGGCTCAATTATTTTTATGTCATTGCGGTCAATCAATGACCGCAATGACATAAAAAATGCATCTTAAATATTGTTCTTGGACAAACAAAACTTAACGCGAAAATCATTCCTAAAATACAGACTAATGACCAGGAAACAGAACCAACAGCCTTAACTATTATCCCACAATATACTTAATATATCACTTAAACAAACCTACCTATTATACACTACAAAGAAGCCATGAAAAGAAAAAAAATACAGCAATTGCAACTTAATAACTTTGCAACCAGTATTAATGTTACCAAATTGCTTAGTTTTGACCTCTTGGTCAAGAACACTCATTGTCTAAGTGGTTTTATGTTAGGGACTGTAATTCTGACAATGTATTTGAATATGTATGGATTGTTGAAATGTCTGGTTTTTAACTTGACAGGTGACTGCATGACCTGATGAGGAAAAAAACTATATTATTAAGCTGTTTGTGAGGTAACTGAGTAGAGATGCAATGAATATACAGTGCCCTCCAAAAGTTAGTTGACATTTTTTCACTTCTGCTGTGATGCCAGATTATGATTTAAATTTGTAGATCCAAATGTTTGAACTGTACACATTTTTATTGACTAATTCAACTACCTCTATGACTTGAGACCCTATGGTGATATTTCTTTTAAAAAAAAAAAAAAAAACGTTGCCCCACACTAGGAATCACTCCTGTATCGTGGGTGCGTTTAAACATTTTACAATTAAATTTTCTCTTTACTCAAGTAAGTTAGCCCTTAACATTACCTGATTATTATTTTATTTAAATCATAATTGTGGTCTCACACACCTCCCGACCGCGTTCGTGTGTCGGAAAGCACGTTAACCCGTTGGTCCCGGCTGTCATTCGTGGATCTTTGACCATCGTTACGGGTCGTCAGAAGCCCAAAAGTCTGACAGCCAGTCTTGCCAAGGGGTTCATATTACCCAGTAACTGGGTTGTGGAGGTCAGATAGGCAGTCGCTCCATGTAAAAGGTTGGCTAGGCAGATGATGGTGATGAATGTGGCATCACAGATAAAGTGGAACTTTTGGTGGGCGCTGTCAAAGAAAGTGAAAATGTTTCCTAATTACTAGATTAGCATAGTTTTATGGTTATCTGCTCACAGAGAGCAGCAATAGGGACACTAAACTCTGATTATATATTGTTTTATCACATGAAATTAGACGGCAATTGACTTACACATCCAGTCTACTGTTATACATGCGAAAGTGGGTATCTCTATTTCGTAAATCGTACGTTTTGTCAGCGTTAATTGATGAAAGGTAGACTAATGTAGCAATATAGATCATTCATTAGATACTTCAGATTTAGAAAATGTACAACTTCACTTACGAATTCAACTGTTGTTCCATTAAACCATAAAATTGCATCATTAGATCATTAGCCTTAGGTTTGTTAACAAGCCCAGGATCAAGGCAGTGGAAACTTATATCATCTATTTATCCGTTAATGTTCCACTGCTGCGTAAAGGCCTCCATACTCTCTTTCCAGCTCTCTCAGTCTAGAGCTGCCAAGAACCAATGTTTATCAAAGGATTCATAGGAGTCTTCATTATCTTAATATCATTATTATAATTTGAAGTCGCTTTTCGTGACTGCCTGTGTGACCGCGTTGTTCTTCTACACTACGCAACGGATTTTCATGCGGTTTTCACCATCATTTAGAGAATGTATTCTGGAAGGTGAACTTACATATAATAAAGATATCTCGCTGTTTTGAGAAGTCGTAAAGATCGTGCGAAGCAATGGCGGGTCGTTTCATATCAACTAATATTATAAGGAGAAAAAGAAAATAGTTTTTGTATTTGGTTGCACCATCACGCTAAAACGGCTGAACGGATTTGGATGAAATTTAAGCTCATGGGTAGACCATAACCTGGATTAGGACATAGGATACTTTTTATCCTGATATTCCCACGGGTTCGAGACTTATACGGGTGAAACTGCGGGCGCAGCTAGTTTAGATAAAGATGCAACGTTTCCAAACTTAAGCATTTCTTATTATGATAAGCAACTGAACATTTCTAATTTCGTTTCGTAATCTTCACGGAAAATAACTTTTAACAATATCCTTTTAAATTGTAATAAAGTCTCAGGTTCTTATACTTCTTATCTTGAATGCCTTGATGGATGGTTCCATATAAACGAATTTATGAAATAATGAGCTCAAAAGGGGATGCCAAATGAATATTCATTGGTTTAATTGATGTTCGTTAAGGTACGATTTGATGGGTTAGTGTGATAGGCAACGGTTCCCACTGAATGTGTAGTAGGTAGCGGTTTGTCCTTTCAAAAGTGTGGTAGGGGATAATATAATTAGAGGGATTTTTGCAGATGCTAAGGATGATACACACATAAGGATGGATAGTGTAGACCAAGATTTAAGAACGGTTGGAGTGAGAAATTGTAGAGAAAAAGCCGGAAATAGGTCACGGCGGAAAAATATACTAGACCAGGCCTGGGGCCTGGACCTTAGCCCACCAGGTATGAAGCCTCAGATGATGATAATAAGAATGATACAAGGGGTAGCAGAATATAAAGAAAAACAATTTTAATGATGGCGGAACATTAGTACGTTTTTTATATTATAATTGATATCGTATTCATACTCTTTGTAATTACCTGTTTACAAGAATGCGAAAAATATTCATACTATCGATAGGTATATTGAATATGATTTGATTTTCTGAAAGTCAATGATGATGGAGAAGTAACAGGCAAATAGCCATGAACACTGCCAAGAATTTAACGTCACAAAGCAAGTAAAAAGACAAAAGAAGACGAATGGAAGAAATTTCTTAAGAAATAAGCAGTAAATTTGTACTCAAATTATAAGTATGTCATATCCCTATGTATTTTGCTATGTGTACATAAATAATAAAATAAATAAATAAGAATAAAGAAGCAAATCTGAAAGCATATAGAAAAACTGGCTGATGTCTAGCTGGAATTATCGGAGAGGCTCTTAAATTGCAAAAAGTAATAGACATGTTTCCATACTTTTACTTATCAACTCATGTTACGTCTCCAAATGCAGCAAAAACGAAACTAATTAAAAACACCAAACATGTTAAATTCAATTCATTTATTTCAGACAATGTCCATAGTCCTAAACTATTACAAGTTAAAATCAAATAAAACAAGCACACAACACAGACATGTTTAATTAAAATTTAAATCTAAGTAAAAGTGAAGATGTTCGTCCTAAATATCTGATGCAAGTGTTACATAAAGATGTCTTCAAGTGAAGGCTAACTTGAAAGTGTTACCGGAGTCGGATGGGTTAATTTATAACCTTATTAATATGCTAATGACGTTTGTTCGTAGTTTAGAAAGCAAATCAACTGGGTTAGATTTGTGTATGCTGGAGAATCAATTTGTTTAGTACATGAAGATGGTTTTTATGTAATATGTAGGTGGAATAGAGGTTAAAAGTCAAGTGGTATTCGAATAGAATTTGGCTAGATTGATTGTTGATGAGTTAATCAATAAAGAGTTAAAACTGATAATTAATAACCAACCACCATTTACTGATTATTAATTATCAACTGGATAAGAAAGTGATGAAGAAAAAACGACTATCTACTTATTTATTGGATTAATTATTTCAGAAATCAGGTCAGAGATCAAATGATGTCCATCATCATTTCATCATCATCAGGTCCTTTTCCCAACTATATTGGGGTCAGCTTCCAGTCTTACCAGATGCAGCTGAATACTAGTATTTTACTTGGAGCGACTGCATAGGTGGCCTCCACAACGCAGTTACAGTGTTCTTGGTAAGACTGGTAACATCCAATGGTATCCATATATATGTACTTGCACGAGTTTTGACTATTTGTTATTTCACATTTAATCCCAAATAAACGATTTTGTCACAAACACTAAATCGAGTTGCTCCGCATTTTTTACTGGCGAAGAAAACACACGCCGTTCTATTGCACACAGATATGCAATTAAAAATACATTGGACTATTTATTGCATATCGTATGCAACAGCAACAGATTGCAGTTGCGTAAGAAAAATCTAGAAATTATGATATTTTTGTGTAGTTGCGTGAATTTTACGCAAAATGCATGTTCGAGTGATATAAAGAATTAACGGACTATATAGGAATTGGAGCGAGAAAAATGTGTAATTTTTGTAGTGTGCTCCGAAATATGGTCGCAGGCCTCAAAAGAGGTGGTTGCACCTTAACAGTGTGTCTATGGTTGTAGACACGTGTTGATTGCGTGTGATAACGAGATAAAGATTGTTTTATCTTCTGACTGGCCTAATCAATCAATTTTGGCTGTTGAAATAAGAGGATGGAATTTTGGATTACTTTAGTAATACAATAATCGGAATGGATGTGTCATCTGGGTTAATTCATAAAGGAATTATACAAGGTGGCAGGAACATTGACGCACCACCTGTTATAGACTCTGGAACCCCATGCGTTGCAATTTTTCGTCGGTGAATAAAAAAGGCTGATGTTTCCTACAAAAGTGCCCTACGTGATCCACGCGGTCAAAATGTATAGAACAGCAAATTTTTCAATGCAGGCGGTTCCAGAATCATTTACTGAATCTATGGTAACAGGTTTTGCGTCGATGTCCCTGCACCATGTATCGGTTAACTTATTTTTCTTTTGGACATATCGAGAGAAAGTCATAATCATAAGGAACCGATAACACAGCAGTACTGCCTGGTGGACGAAATAATAAATCTGGTGGAAGCAGAGGAACTAGAGCACAAATTCTTTCTCAAGGAGTTTTACATCCACACTTAAATACCCTTCGATTATTGTCTACCCACATTCGACCCTCCAAAAACATATTCATACTCTATCAAACTTAACTTCCCCAAACGGGCAGACGCCAATAAAATATAATAAAACCCAACGACACGTTACTTCCGTCCCCCTTCCCCCCTTCAAGAAAGAACTTGAGACCAGAGACAAGAACCTTGCGGTCAGCCCTAACACCGTACTGTGATAACCCAAGCAGAACTTGACCTATGGCCGCGGCAATGAAAAAGGAACCTTAGCTGTATAAAATAGGGTTAAGTTTGGAGTGGTAGGCGTAAGATAGGGTCGAGAAAGGGGAATGCTAGTGATCGAAGTGTTTTTTAAGTTTGAATTATGCGAAGTGTTGTGTTGCTTTTATTTTAATGTTATTTTTATGACGGTAGTAGTGGTTTGATGGGGAGCATGATTAGAGGCAGTATGTCAGTGGGGACCATAAGACTTTGAAGAATGGCTGCACGGTAAAACTATGATTCAGTAGTCATTGAAGAGCACATCGTAATTCCTTGTTTACTGCAAACAATTCTTGTTCCAAATACAGGGTGGGAGGGACTCTACGCGCAAACTGTAATCCTAGATACAATAGCGTAGAAATTCTTCGTCGGTTATGCAAAAGTCTGTTGTTTCATAGAAAAGTGCAACACCTACGCGGGCAAAACGTACTGAACAGCTATTTTTTTTAATAACCGTCGAAACGTTTCAACGCAGATTCCCATGGTGGTGTGTGTCGATGTCCCTTCACCTTTACGAAACTATGATATTGTGAAATATGGAGGCCAAGATTTCCCATCCACCATCAGTAGCCAAATTCAACTAGTACTACTAACCAAGACTACTGTTAACCAAGAGATAACCATGTAGATTACTTCATGATAGTTTTCAATTACTTGTGGTCTCAGTACCTCAACAAACAAAAGTACAAACAGACAGACAAATAAACAAACAGTCCCAACAATATCCCACTTACCGAGATCCTCATACCATTTGCTATTTGAAAAAAAAGCACGATAACCACCTCCATTACAAACTCAACTTTAACTTAAACAAACAAAGTTGAAAATCCAATGGTGCATGATAAGGTAAGTATAATAAGGGGCTAGACCAACCCTACCGTTACGGTGCGCGAGCGCAAGCAGTAATGAGCAAGCAAACAGTTGAATTTAGGGTTGCCACCAACATTTTAGTTCAAAAGAGAAGCAAAAATATATTTGGTTTTTTAACCAAATATGTTTGCTTCTCTGTAATCTTGACGGAATGGATAGCAACAGATATATCGAAGAAGAATAGGAAAATCTAGCAATAAAATAGGTAGATGGTGATGGTGGTCCGGTCGTTCAACATCTGTCCTGTGATAATCGCCCCTGATAGGCCATCACCCTGATGTACCTGGTTCAGAAGAGAAAAACTGAAAATGATGATGAAATCAAAGGCTATATGAAAATCAATGTGGCAACCTATTACGTAAGTACAGACGCCAGCACATCAAGCTACTACAAGCTGTCAAATTTCTTTAATAGATCTTCAACTTTATCGCTAAAGCATTAGGTTTAAGGTTGATTGGGAAAATTTGACAATTTCGGATAGCATGATGTGCTGACGTCTGTACCACAAGACATTATAATATCAAACAATTGAAGGATATACAGGAGGATACTGACCATTCTCAACACTACCTTTCGCTCTTGGCCTTTCTCATCAAAGTTGTATTGAGGTCCGATGTCTGTTTATATTATTGTTTTAAACCTATAGACAACACTTTAAATCCGCAAATAGTCAAGGTCCTTCGCTCGGCCGAGATCTCGCATCCGTTTCTAAAGCAGGATGTTCAGCAGGACGTTTCCCCCAAAAGGTCAGGTGCGTTGTACTCTAGCGTTTAACGAGCTGTTTGAAAAGGTGCCAGGATGGCAAGCAGGCAGTAATTGTCCATTCACTAGTGTCAACTTTAATTAACTTTTACTAATAAATCAACTTGTTATTGTTATTTATGGGGCAAGCATGGTCAAAGATCGCACAAGACCCTCTCGGTTTTGTGCGATCTCTGGCCATGTTTGGAAGAAAAAGGAGAAGGCCATTGGCCAAAAAACAACAGCTAAGGTTATAACAGTTGTGTGATGTGTGGCGGGAAAAAAGGTCTTAAAAATTCGAGATAAAAAATAAGTTTTAAAGTAATGACATTATTCTTCTTATTCATTAAGGCAACTGCGTATACGCAAATCTATTTTCGCTTCACACATTTATATATTTTCATGTCGATCGAGTCATGGGGCAAATCTACCACCATTTTGGTCCCAGAAAACGTCCGGCGACATCTAGGCAGACCCGAGATGGTGGGATGAGCTGGACCCCTACATACAGGATTGGTTCACACTAGCTCAAGACAGAGAGGAGTGGAAAGAAAAAAATATTAATCGCATTCCGGTGTACACACGGCTACACGTCAAGCTATACAAAACCAGTTTGTCTTGGCCTCACTTTGTATGATATTTTCTCACAATGAACGGTCAGCCAATACTGGTTATTATAGCTTGATGTGTAGCCGTGTGTAGGTATATATCTGGTAGACAATATAATAAGAAGTGTCCTCTACCTTTGGCAACTTATCTGGTAAATACTGAGAACCTTAACAATGTAAAACAGGTTCTGCATATTGAAAACCACATAGTAAAATTCTAAAAGCTATATAAAGTTCGTGACATCCCTAACTGTACCGGGCGATCTGCTTGAAGTCGATTTTCGAGTTAATTTAATTTTCTATGTGTGAATTAGTAAGGAATATTGTTAAAAGAATTCCTTGGCCAACATCTGGGAATGTTGGCCGAGATGAAACCTTTTGTTTGTACTCTTGTCTGTTTTTGATGAGTTGTAAGAGAGGGTTAAGCTGCATTTCTTTTTGAGTTAGAGGAGTATGTCTTAGCAGTGGTAGTATGTATTTGCAGATTTATAAGAGACCATAATTTGTGTATAAAACAAATCATATATAGACAAGTCAAGACAATATAGGCAAACTATGTAAATATGATTTGTTTTCTCGTTTTCCTCGTTTGGATTTTATTAAAGGTTTTTAGAAATGTTTATCTCAGTGTCGCGCATCGTAAAATAACAACTGGCTAGTGTCATGGTATGGCCATCATAATGTTGTACATTAACCTGCACCCTAATTGCGTAACACACAATCAGTCGGAATCAGAATCATTTTGAAGCAAATTGCTAATCCATTGCTTCATAAGTTCAAAAAGTTTGTCTGCCCAACACGTGTTATAACGCAATGAATGTTGTTGAACTTTCAAAATGAAACCGATTCAGATTGATCGTGTGTTATGCAATTAGGTTGCTGGTGGGCTACAAGTCCTCCAATTTCTCCTTACTATTCTCTGGGAGAATATAAAGCTACCTTCACATGTATCCACCGACCTCCGCAACTCAATTACCAAGGACCACCAATATTCTAAGGACCCGCCGCTCCCAAGCGTGACTGGTACATGATTATGCATGTACTCAGTACTTAGCATTCGACACCACTGCGAAGCGGCGACGGTTCATGCCAAACCTGCTAGGTGGCGCCTCATGTCGCCATGCCTGTTCTATTAGACATGGATGGAATATATTAGCAATAAGGAAGTTTGTGGAGAAGTCTCACTGCGAATAATCCACCATAAGCTGTTCAGATACAATAGAACATGCCCAATGCAGTTGGCTATTGGGTGAAAGATGAAACAGTGCGTGCAAGTCAATCCAACTAGTCAACATCATTTACTTATAGACTACGTAATTAGCTAATTTGTAGTCTAATCTCATATCTAGTCATTTGATTGTGATTATCTTGAAATAATTAAAAACTTTATTTATTACATCAGTCTTGAAAATTAAATGATGAATTTCACCGATGGAGGTCCAATCAGGCTACAGAAATATAATTTGTACTACCTGGGTTTATACATTACGGACTTTTCTTTTCCCAGTCTCCTTGTTATCTTTGTCAGAGTCAGCCGTTGTCGTACCATCATCAAACACTAATGCTTATTTCTGAACTTGTTTTTTATAGTTTCCTTCATTGTGACAGAAGGTTCAAGCAGTAGTTTATGTAGGTTTAATACTACTTATTCTTTCGTATTATCACAGTACCCAGAGTTCCCTCGCGTCGTATTTCGCTTGAGATGGTAATACATTGAAATTGTATACGTAATTGTATTTGCAGAATACATTGATGTTCATTCCGTGTTCAGATTCGTAAGTGTCGCCAACCTTTTCTCTTTAATTGGTTTTAATGAAATGTTGATCAATGCTATGGTTTTGTTACGTGGTTTTAGTGTTAATGTCTCATTATATTAATTATTGTTTCATCTTTGTAATTATTTATTTATTTAACCATTTTTGTACACACATATATAAAAAAAACATATTGTACTGTGTTGTGTCTGTTGCTGTTGTTTGTTGTTGTTGTGTATTTACTGTTGTAATGTATTTATCATTATTGAGTTGAGGTAGTGAAATTACTGAATACTGTACACATATCAGAGGAGCAATTCTCGTAAGTTTAAGACTGTTCATAGTTTGATCTGTCTCAATCTGTCAAAAAATACTTCTAATTTCCCTACATTTGACAAGTTTTTGACATTTGTTTGTCGCTGAGATGTGACTGCGACTAGATTTTGAATTTTACGAGAATTGGCCTTCAGGTTAATTCTCAGGAGCAGTTCGGTATGTGAATTTGGCTATAGAATCGTCTCTAAAAGTGTGTAATGTATCTCTGCCGATCCCTTCAGGGATACAAGTGTGATGTTATACAGGGTGGCAGGAACATCGACGCGCAACCTGTTAATTACCATGATTCTAAAGTTTTTTTTTTTAATTTCAACTTAGTGGCTTTGAAATATTTCATAATTATTAAAAAAATAATATTGGTGTTCCGTACATTTTAACCGTGTAGGTATATTTTTCTGTAAAACTGCAGATTTTTTTTTTGAGAACCGGCGAAAAATTTCAACGCATGGGCTTCAGAATCATGTACTGTATCCATGGTTACAGTTTGCGCGTCGATGTCCCTGCCACTCTGAATTATGTTCACAAGAAATACAAATGTTTAAAAAACTACATAACTCGTTTCGTACTTCCCCTTCCTTCACTCCACTCTTATAAACTAGGACAAAATACCAAGCATCTGCAAGGAAACACTATGCAACAAGACAGTTACATAACCCCCCTTACCTTATGCAATATTATTACCAATTTAGGTAAATAATTACCCCGCTGCGATAACTATATGCAATAAAACAAATGCTGCTCAGTTCCGGACACGGAAAGGAATAAAAAATAAAAATTTATAGTTTAAAATAATGGAAACATCAAGCGAAGGCGGTTCTAATTATTGTATTATTCGGTGGCAGGTGCTGGTCTCGGTGTGTCGTGATCAGGGGGTAATTTATACCCCCATTAGTAATTTTACGGGCTTGACGTTTGACAGGGTTAGGTCCGTTTTTTGGGGTTAGTTGGTCACGATGACTGTTACAGTTTTGGAATAAATTTAGACTAAATAATGCTATCATGATGATATGTAGGTAAAAGCGTCTAATGGGTTCGTTGTAATTATTGAAACATTTTGTTTTAAATGTGGTAAGAAATTACCATAACTTAATAAAATGAAATAACATAATGTTTATTTGCCAAAAACAGTGTTTACGTTTCCTTATAGTCTATTAACTAGCTAGGTTTACAAAAAACGTTAGTATTCTTAAATATTCTATTACTATATGTTTTTTAAGAATATTTAGCTCAATAATTAAGAGTTAAACAACTAAAGTGTTAACCGACTTTTGATACTGACCGTACCCTTTGCCTAACCCTTCGGGGGATGCAGGCGTAATGTTATGTGTGTTATGTAAACATGATCAACGGTTTCTAAATGGCCATTTCCACTAGTCCTTGCTCTATTAGCTATTAAACTTTTCTAGTATTATACAAGCTGTTGTTTTGCATCCTCGTCAAATTTCAGGAGGCTGCTAGGAAAGACATAAATAATCAAATAAAATTACGATCCCTGGTAAATAATGAATACATACTTTTTTTTTAGTTATTTAAGTTTGACAGTATTTCAAAATACACCACGTTCAAAGAACAGAATCGCGTTATTGTATCGTAAAAGCGGCCGCGTTTTTATGTGTGTGTAAAAGGGCAGTTACTGTGCGGTCTCAGACAGGCCGCGTTTTAATATGCGTGTCCCACAAAGGTTTCCGAAAATTTTGAAAAAAATAATACCTACTTATTTTATTATTGAGTCATGTCGAGAATCAGTAGCATAGTTACCTCCTTGAATTTGACGAGGTTGTAAACCAACACTTAATTCTACCAAGAAAACTTCACAAACAACTTTAAAATACAAACCACTGAACAACACACCAATAGTTTATACAATACAACACTATTTTTCACAAAGCGCAACATTTAACAAGTTTTTTTTGCACCACAACATTGCAACCATAAATCCCTTGAAGTTAGGACCTTGACCGACCGATGCGATCGGCGATGCAACGCTTTGAATAAAGGATTCTTACTTCCTGTGGCCGCCACGCGTCGCTAACTAAATGCGTGAAATATTCAAATTTACTCCATGCCCTCTTTTGTTATGCGAGAGTTCCAAGTTAGAAGCGGTTAGAGGATGCAATTGCCGTATTTTTGTACCTTTTGCACATCAAGTAAGTAATCTAAAAATGCTTCAATGATAGGCAACAAAATTGTTAAATGACCTAAAGGAATATGTCCCCGAAAGTTGAAAATATTGATAAGATCGATGATGTATACCTACTAGATAAAACCGACCGCAAAGGGTGACACAATAAACTTATACAGGGTGTCAGGGATATCGACGCGTAAACTATAACCACCAATTCAGTACACGAATGCCCCTGGAGTAGAATAATTTCGTAGGCTATTAAAAAAAATCAGTTTCCTAGTGTAAAAAAAATGCAATGACTACGCGGTCACGTACCACAATTTTTTCTACATTATCAACCTGCTAATGTCTTAGTAATTATAATTTGTGCATCCACTTGCTAACTGCATCATAATACTGCATACGACCAGAAACGTAATCAAGCTCAAGAAACTACAGCAAAACTCAATTATGATACCATTTATTTTATTTTCCCGAACCCGCCCCAAAACCTTGCACCACACTCTCCTGCCTCATTAAGCGCAGTCTACACAACTAGTTTTTATACGATCAATGTTGCGTAAATAATGAGATCATTCCTTATAGCTATATATTTCTTAGGAGCCTCCAAATAGGCTTCAAAAAAACTATTTCCGGTGCTAACCGTTAGTTTTTTTCCGTTTACATTCGGACGTGACGTCAGGAAATAAGGAAGTTATAGGTAATTAGTATGATCCTTGTCGGCGATTCTTGATATTTATATATGCTCATGTAAGGCTTGATGTACACCTTTCGAATCTTTCAATTTATCGTCACGAGATCGTGACGGTTTGTAAATTGCTGGATGCTTCGTGTGAGCAAATCGTTTGCGATGTTTCAGACTATTTTTATGCAATTGGTGTTATACAATACTCGCTGTAAACTTACCTTAATTGGTTTGCACGTTATTTTTAAGAGTCTTAATGCAACCAAAAAAAAAAATGTAGAATAAGATATTTATAGTTTTTCTGCGAAATCAATCTTAATTAATTCCATCATTACAAAGATCATTTTACCCGTTCGAAACGATTCCTAGAATTAGATTCTAATCATTCTCAAAATTCATTTCTATATCAAATCAGACCCGCATCATAAACTACGGCTCTTCAAACGTTCGAATAAAACCGTTCTCATAAATTACGTTTCGAATAATTCGACTGACATCAGTGTAGTGTGTGCAGACCCTAAACAGAAACTAATGACTAGCAATGTACTGTTATATACATAAATTATGTAATAAAATTAAATTGCTAAAGTAGATAAATTAATTGAGTTTCGACGTCTCTTCAATGCTGTGCTTTTAATAATTTTGTCTCAAATTAAAGCCTTATTTTATGACGAGAGAATTTTGTATGAAGTGATTTTAGTCCAAGAGCTTATTCGGTAAGCTATTTTGGAGATTTTTGTATTTATAAGAGGCGTGGTCTCTCAATCCTGTTTGTGTGTGCTCTCGGCGAGAGATCTGTATGCTGTTGGGAAGAAATATGGGGACAGTATGTGCGAATCGAAAGTGAAAGATAAAAAGGTTGTTTTCAGTAAGTATGCAGATTATCATCATAATTCATCATCATCATTAGCCAACAGCAATCCACTGCTGAACATCATCATCATCATTTCAGCCTAAAGCCGTCCACTGATGGGTGTAGGCCTCCCACAAGCACCTCCACTTCGACCGGTTCTGTGCTTCTCGCATCCAACGGGTTCCTGCGGCATTCACAAGGTCGTGGGTCCACCTTGTGGGAGGACTACTATCGCTACGTCTTCCGAGCCGGCAAGCGGTCGCCACTCCAGAACTTTTCGGTCCCATCGGCCATCTGTTCTCCGAGCAATGTGCCCTGCCCACTGCCACTTCAGTTTGGCAATTCTTCGGAACATAGGCCCCTTCAATCCCACACCATTTAACTCGATCTTCGGAATTTCTTCTCCAGCTGCTAACATCCACCCTGCGAAGAAGGTAGATATACTGTGTCCTCAAATTTTAGGATCTTCTTCAAGCTAGGGCCTGAGGACATTAGAAATATACTAAAGAAATAGATATATAGACGATCTTTAATCATGTTCATAGTACCTACACACGGATACTTTCAAGTTTCAGAGTATACATATCTTGTAACCCTCGAGCGCTATTTATAAATTGAAACAGTTTTACAGTTCAACATTTTGTTTTTTTTTTTGGCCTTTAAGTACACATCTGAGACCTATATTCCCATAATACTCGTATGCACTTAACAAATTATAATGTTTAATTATCATTTTATTGACAAGTTTTTCAAGCCGGGATTGTCACATACACCTTTTAGTAATTAACTTTTAAGTTAAACCCCAGTTAAAATTAATCCGGATTATTTTAATTACAAAGTCGTTTAATGCTAACATAATGTGCTATATTGCACTTTGGAATGTGGAGCTCTTCGCAAATAATACTAAAAATAGTTTTAACACGTTACGAAAATAATTATATGACTTAAATGCTAATTGCAAAATTAAATAGGACGACTTAAGTAGGTCGCAGTAAGTGTTGCTTTAGTAAAAACAAGTCTTTACGTCGATATAAATCGTTACCTGAAATCTTTATGATTAAAGGCTCCCACCGACAGGCGCGACGCGACGGTGTGAAGCGAGTCTGGTAGAGCAATTTGGAGACGCGTCGCGCCTGTCTGCGAAAGCCTTAAAGCGCAAGGCTGCTATGCTACTTAACCCTTAAACAAATGCAGCGCTGTGTAAGACTTATCAAAGATGTCTTATCGACTTAAATATAAATGGTGCTAGTACTTCCCCGGACGAATTCCTTCACAAGGAGCTCAACTAAGTACCTACCTACTGTTTTTACAAACACTATAACATAGCATAAACATAATATTCCCACTGCTGGGACACAGGCCTCCTCTCTTCGAGAGGGAGTGGGCTGTAATCTACCACGCGGGCCCAGTGCGGGTTGATGTAGAGATGGTAGATGTCACATGTCCACAAATTTTTAGCTCTAGAACATGCCGGTTTTCTCACGATGTTTTCTTGATTATTTAAACAAAGTAAAGTGTCTGCTTGCAGGGTCGCGGCAGACCATGTAGAAGATGGCGGGACGAACTGGATCAAAAAACTTGAGAGGTGTCAAGGGACACCCGGATGGAACGAAGTTCAAAGAGAGAGAGAGAGACACACAGAGAAACACGCGCACGCCGCACGGCTTACAACTAGGTACCTACCTATAGCAAAAAGTGTCGTTCCAACTTTTGGTCTTAATTTTTTCCGTCTAGCCTCCTTTCGCAACGCGCGATAAGGAACTTCGTTCCAACTGGAAGAATGATGCGCGGGTTGAAGATGGAAGGAGTGGAGGGAAGCCTTTGCCCAGGAGTGGGATAGCGTAGGTTAGTAAAAAAAAAAGTGCCTACCTGGGTTCGAACCCAGGACCTACAAGTCGTATGTCGGGGCCGTCCACCACTGCTCTAACTGTTTCTTCTATGTTCATAAAAAAAAAACACACCGGATTTCACACTTCCCAATCTTTATTTATTTATACGTTGCAAATTAAACGGCGAATAAATCAAGACCAATCAGAATGCATTTTGCATAATATTTTTGCTAGATATTATTTTGTTATTGATACTTTTCCCACGCTAAAATGACTGAGACGGCATCGAACTGACGGTCTCTTAGATAACATTGCGAAACTGGGGATGCAACCAAAATATCGAAGAATAGGTACAACAGAAGGATTACATTCAAAAACTCAGACGCGAGACGTGGAAAGCTGGAAAATTGTGACTAAAAGCTTGGAGAAGGTAATAAGGCTAAACGGTGCATCATTGAACCAGTTCAAGTAGAGTTTAAATACGACTCTATATTACGCGGGATAGGTCACACTTTTGTGTTCCATACGAACTGCAATATAGTGTACAGATCTATCTACTATCGGTTAATTTTGATGCGAAAAAGAAACGGACCGTAAAGTAGAATCTGTCGTATTGTCCTTGGTGATCATCATCATGATGATGCAAAAGATTATTAAGACTCAATTAATTGATTGACTTTCGATGTCAATGTTCAGAATCAGCGTAAAATCTAATTTCTTATATCCAGCCAGCCAGCACATCAAGATACCCGAAACTGTCAAATTTTCCCAAACAACTTTGAACCTAATGCTTTAGCGCTGAAGTTGAAAATCTATTGAAGAAATTTGACAGATTGTAGTAGCTTGATGTGCTGGCGACTACTAGTACTATTTCCGCCGTATATCAAAAATATACTAAAGTTCTTTTTGATATAAGTAGAATTTTTCATTTCGCTGTCATCGGGAGTCATTCCTATGGTTGGATTCTAAGAGTTTCTTTCGTGCTTTATCCGCATTGGATTTTCTGCGTTTTGCTACTTCGTGACGCAACCTCGTTGCATTATTTATTGCTCATGTACCGTTTTGTATATTTTTATATTATTAGTTGCAAATTCACACGATTCGTAAATAATGTATCCGTAAGGTAATGTTGCTATCTTCTTGTTTATTAAAATATTTTATCACTTTATTAAGCTTCGTTGATAAAAGATATATGTTTTGATTTTATGCAGTTGTAATGAAACTGTTATTATCCTTTGCGAGGTAGTCGAGAGATAGAAGATCTATTTCTGGAGCTGTTTTAATTACTGAGTAGTAAATATTGCTGTCGCTTTCGTTTTTTTTTTTTTTATTGCGAATTGGGCCATATCTTATTGACCTCGATCTCGCCTGGTGAAAATCGATGGATGAGGTATAATTGATGGAATCAGCCAGCCCAGAAAATGCCTGTTCACTCTTTCTGATATTATCCTGGTTACCAGACTACAATTTATGAGTTTGACGAATTTACCTTGAGGCCTTTATCACTAGAATCAACACTCTGTTGATGCTGTATTTTACAACCACTGTCGAGAGATCCTCCCAGTTGTTCCTTAACGTACGTACGTGACGTAGTCTGTATCAGTTCTTACTTTTCTAGCACCTATTCCTTAGGGAAACTTCAATCAACTCAGCTTATCGCAGTCCACTGCTGGACATAGCCCTCTCACAGGATCCACCACAACACCCGTCCTCCGCCTTCCGCAGCTAGTGTATCCCACCCACCTTCTTAAGGTCGTCCGTCCATCTGATTCGGGGACGTTCCACACTACGCTTGCCGTTACGCGTTCTCCACTTCAGGGCTCGTCTGCTCTACCGGCCATCGGTCCTTCGACCAACATGGACAGCCCACTGCTACTTCAGCTGGCTTACTCTGTCGATAAGTCCGGATAATTTCATTTCTGCTCTTATCTAACTATATTCCGTTTCTCTCTTTGCAGAAGAACCTCTATGTAGATAAAAGGCGTAACACCAAACATTTATAATATATTAGTGTATAATCGAGGCAAGCAAACGTTGCATAAAATTGGCCGCGAGCCATTCAAATAGTAAAGTACATGATTGATAACGCTGTAGACTGTGGAGGAACGTCGCGTGCTTCGGAGGATGGCCGCGGTGGGCTTAGCGTGGATGAGACGGATATTTTATTTAATCTACTACTAATTATAAAGCTAAAGAGGATGTTTGTTTTAACGCGCTTTTCTCTGAAACTACCAGTCGGCTTTGAATTTTTTTTTCCATTTGGTAGCCTAATTATAGAGGAAGGCCATGAACCGGGTACAAATCTAGATCCCGGGCTGCTACTGAGAAATTCCGGATGGAAAAACCTTTTACCAACCCGGGACTCGACCCGAGGACCTCTTGCTCAGCAGTAGCCGTTGCGATTGCAACCACAAAATCAACGCGGCATTTTACTTACCTGTCTTTAGACGACCTTAGTTCAAACTATGGGGAAGTATAAAAGGGTAATAAAACACAGTTCTTTTTTTTCAACTCGCTTAAAGCGATTTCAGGAGAAAGTTTTATCTACTTTCTGTTTTAGATAAACAGTTAAGACATAAATGAAAACACTCACAATATTCCAATCTTATTGGGAGTATCATGTTTGAGCCGTTTGGGGTTAAAACACCATGGGCCATGGGGTCCGAGTACCCACTTAGTTTTTTGAGACATCCAAGCGGTTGGTCGACTCTACACGTGACTAGAGGGCTGATCTATTTTTTAACCAAAGAATCAGCATCGCCATACAACGTGGCCATGCTGCCAGCCTTTTGGGAACTTTTCCTGTTGACAACGATGCGGACAATTTTTTTATTTGCGTGTAAATATTATTTAAAGTCTATTAGCTCACAATATAATTGAATACTTTATTCAAAACAAGAATTAAATTACCACAGAGATATGTTTTAATGGCCACACAGTCTTTCAGTAATTAAGATGTAGGTATCAAAATAACTGTTGATTGATATTTATTATTCATTGAATTATTTAGGGCCATGTTCAACATTGGCAGAGTATTTAATTGGGAATTCGCTCTCCCAAAAGCAAACAGCTATTAAATTACTAACTAACTGTATAAATAAATACAAAAACAAAAGGATATTTACACGTCGAAGTACTCGTCCGCATCGCTGTCATCCGGAAACGTGCCCAGAAGACTGGCAGCATTGCCACGTTGAATGGCAATGCTCATTCTTTGGCCAAAGAACGACTTAGCCAGCCCAGCTCTGGTGATAGTAAGCCAACTGGTGCCTTTCTATCACGTAGCTCATAAAACTAAAAAAATATAATGCATTAAAACAAAAAATTAAAAAAGTAGTACAATTTAGTACATGCATCCTCTTGTGTGGTATGGTGTTTATTTGTGTGCGTGTGCTGTGTCTTATGTGTATGGGTAAGTGATAAAAATACTGTAACTATTTTCCTGTTCTAAGCCGTGTCCACACTAACCCAGCACCTCGCCCGCAAGCCGGTCCGGTCGCACATCGGTGCTCATCCAATTATCATATCTACTTTCTCTCGGGTTGCATTGGGTGGCAGACAAGTGACTTGCCCCATCCATGTTAAGACTAGCGCTGGTATTAGCCAGTTTATGTAACATTTCATTAGTTGGTAATTGAAAATTAGTTGTGTTTGAAATTATTATAAGATGGGTTTTTGGATGTGAGCAGACTACTTATATTGAAACGGGTAATGGTGGTATTAGTACCGTTAGAAGACAGTTTTTCTTCGAGTTAGAAGGATGTAGTTTTCAATGTTTTTGTTGGTGTATCGGTGTGTGCCAGCTAATATATGGTTATTTTAATTTTTTGAGTTTCGTAACATTAATGACTTTGCATACTATTGTATAGAATTAAGTTCTTCTAATTAAACAGACAGCTGTGTTGCTGGGGAGTTGTGGCGCCACTTCATCTTCTCAGCTATAGCACCAGGAAGTGATGAAGGGCGGGCGTTTTGGGGGACAGTCTTATGTAATTTTGACATTCTAAAAGTGCTGTTTCTCAGCCTGGTTTGTATCTTTTAATTTTGATTGGTTTTGTAGGTCTGCAAGATTTTTTATGAATTGTATTCCTATACAAAAGCATCATTGTTTTGTTGCGCAATTTTTGGGAAATACAATAATAATTTTACATTTACACACCTAAAAGAAATGGCCAATGCAGGTTTTTTGCGATTGGTGTTCTTATCTTACACAACTATTTCTGCCAGGCAACACAAGGACATAGCTTGTAGAGTAAGTAAGCTGAAGTGGCAGTGAGCTGGCCATGTTTGTCGATAGCTGGTGGAGCAGACGAGTCCTGGAATGGAGACCGCATATCGGCAATCATAGTGTGAGACGCCCCCCAGCTAGATGGACGGACGACTGAAAGAAGGTAGCTGGGACAGACTGGATGCGGACGGCGGAGGACAGGGTGTGGTGGCGCAGCCTGGGAGAGGCATATGTCCGGCAGTGGACTGCAATAGGCTGAGTTGATTGACTAAATTATAAAAGGAGATAAAAAAATATATAAACATGTAGAGATTCATAAATGAAATTAAATCTATTAAAAAATTCTTGACTAGCAGATGTCTACATAAATTCGTAGTTTTAGCCAACATATTATATTGCCTGCATTAATTAAGACTACATATTAACACTAGGCATATCACCACATGTAGGTATTCGCTATTAATAGACTATCACCACCACGTCTCAGAAAATAATTTGTTATATTAATCCATTTTAAAGACTACGCCTTCCATCAGAGTTAATAGAGAAAATAAAAATTAATTACTCTCCTCGTTATTTACGAGACAATTTTATTTATTATGAGCCTACGATACAACATATTGATTAAGTTTTAAATGTCAATTTGGACATTAAAATCAATAATAGGTATTTGTGTGTTTTTTCCTTAACGCGTGATGGCCTGGAGGTTTAGCTCGAGGTGGGTCCAAAACTTGATAAGTAGCAATGTGTTTGTATTTATTTCTAATGTAGGTACAGACACCAGGTCAAGCTACCCGAAACTGTCATTCCCAATCAACCTTGAACCTTAATTCTTTAACGATAAAGTTGAAAATCTATTAAAGAAATTTGACAGATTGTAGTAGCTTGATGTGCTGGCGTCAACAACAACAACAACAACAACGAGGCAGTTAGAAAGTACAGACTTTCTAACTGCCTCGTTGTTCTAGTGGTCAAAAGCGCTACTGCTGGGCATGAGGTACTTGGTTCGATTCCCAGGTCGGAGATAGCGTTATCTATTGGGTTTTTCCACCTGGATTATCTCAGCAGCAGCCTGGAGTCTGGATTCGTGCCCGGTCGATGGCAATAATAGACTCACCCATCATCATCTTCCTGCCTTCATCCCATGTTACTTGTGGTCGGCGCAACACGTTTTCTTCTTCCATTCCCCCCGGTCAACCGTCACGCTATCATTCACTCCCTTCTCTTTCATATCATTCCTCGCACAATCCATCCATCTTTTCTTCGGCCTTCCTCTCCCTCTCCATCCATCAACATGTATATTCATCACTCTTTTAGTCACATGCGTTTTATCCCTTCTCATCACATGTCCATACCAAGCCAAACGGTTTCCTTTTGCCCCCTATTTTAAGGGACTTAAACATTACTGGTGAAATGTGGGTGTAGTTACTACAGGAACACCTCTGGCTAACTCTTTGAGGATTACAGGCGGTGTTATGTACTTTTGAAGTTGTTTCAACTTAGAATGACATATTATCTAAAATATGGAAAATGTAGGGATTTTGGAGGTATTTTTGACAGATTGAGACTGAGATCAGAGGGGCAATTCTCGTAATTTTAAGTACCGAGTATCCGATAACAAATTAGACCAGCCATGTAATGTAATATTATAATTGAGTGTTTTCTTCATACATTGTTGCTGATTCGTAATACATTGTTGATTAATCGCAATTTTCTAGATATAATCGATTGTTAGCGTAATGTTAGGCGCGTTGCATCAAATGCATCCGCGCATTGTAAGAAGCGAAATTGTGTAATTGTTTGTTTCACGGTCATGCGTGTTTGAGGTTTTTACAGGTTTTCATGTGGAAAAAGTTGCATTTATTGACTTGTTTGATACCTGCCTTCTCCAACACATGCGTAGGTAACATAAGTTTATTCTCCGATTGTTTTACAGACTTCCATCAGAAATTATAACTTTGTCATCGGCAGTAGTTCACAGCAATACCTTAACAAAATGTGCAGAGTTTTATATACGTATAGGTACTAGATTGTTTTGAAATGTTTATGTTTATTCTTTCATGTAAGTAGATCTTTTAAGACACTTTTACACTTCAATAAAATGTTAAAAACTATATGGCGATTCCCTAGTTGACTGATCCCTGAGAAGAAATGGCGGAAAGAACTCCGACGCCACGGTCTCTTTAATTTTTAAAGATATTATAACAGCTAAGCGTCATAGTAGAATCTTTGGTGATTTTCTTGAAACAAAAATAAAAGCAAACCCAAGTTCATCAATCACTTACCCCTTTATTCATAAACGTTGCTTAAAGTTAAGTAGTGATTAGCTATTGTTTAACCATAGATTTTTGACGTTTAAACGTCACTAAACTTTAATCATCGTTTATATTATAAACTCGACGGCACACACGCTTAATTACAACAAGAGTATCAAAAACCGTAAATCCGTATCAAAAGCAAACAGATTAGCTGCCCAATGTAAACGTAAGTTATCAAATTATTAACACGATTAACAAAGGAAACTCCGAACTTCCGCATAGTTCAGGAATCTGTGGCTGCATCAATAAGCAATCACTTAGCACCGTAACTTAGAAGTAACGTTAGCTTACGTTAAGTTATATGAACTATGCGGAACTAAGCATGTTTAGGAAAAATATTTGTTTTAGTATTTGTGTAAAATATCGTGTTACCCAGTAACTGGGTTGTGGAGGTCAAATAGGCAGTCGGTCCATGTAAAATATTTAGCAGCATTCGGTTATATTGGAAGCCGACGCCAACGTAGTTGGGAAATTCTAGGCAGACGTTTGAAGGTTGCAAGCTTTTTATTTATTTATATATACTTTATTGTACACCACAAAAATACATAGCATAAAAAATACATGGCACACTACAAAATATACAATGGGCGGCCTTATCGCATTACTGCGATCTCTTCCAGGCATCTAGGATTCCAGGGATCTTCTTCTTCTTTTTGTCTGATATACACAAAATAATAACCAATCATGTAAGTTCTAAACTGATCCAATATTTTAAATGCGAAAGTATCGATGTTCGCTTGGCTTAGCCTTGATAATTATATCATAACAACTATAGTGTACTCATATTTGCAAAAAAATTGGTTGCCTGTAAAGTCGGTATACGGGCGAAAGTTTTACGTGACAACGACTTTGAAGGGACGCGTGCCTTTCACTTTTTATGTCTGTCTCTCTCGCTCTTAGGCGGGCTAACCATGCCCGAGTGGAAGGGACGCGTGCCTCTCACTCGCTCTCATTGTGAGCGCATAACGTGAGCGGAGCGTAACGCAGTTTCTTGAAGTGTCACCCGGCAAACCAATTTATAAGACGTTGTCACGTCAAAATAAAATTCTATTTGTTTGTAGCTCAGGGCGAATTTCACCAATGAAACTAAACGCTGTCAGTGTCAGTATTCCATAAGAGCTGTCAGTGTCATCATTATTACGGTATCGCGTTCAAAAGCTGTCAGTGTCATTGACAACTCTTAAGCGCGGTTTAGATGCACTCATCGCGGTCAGTTTCATTAGTGAAATTCACCCTCAATCACTGCGAAAAGGCAAAATTTATTTAGATAGAATATAATAGAATTCTCTTTATTGTGTACATGCACCATATGAACTAAAGATATAATGTAGACTAGCTGCGCCCCGCAGTTTCACCAGCATAAGTTCCGATCATGTGGGAATATCGGGATAAAAAGTTTCCTATATATTAATCCTGGTTATAAACCATCTGTGTGCCAAATTTCATCCAAATCTGTAGCTTTTTGGTGAAAGAGTAACAAACATCAATCCATCCATCCATCCATCCATACAAACTTTCACGTTTATGTAGTGTATGTAGGATTTAGATTAGGTGAGATAAACTTGGGCATACAGTAAGAGTACTAAAACCTTGGATTTACCTATAGAATACTTACGAAGACAGTTTCAATTCAACAAATTCTTAAAATCTACCTATAGTAGACTATAAAAATACTCAACGTACGAGGCAAGCTCGTTTTCACACTACACCTGGCGATTCCAATAAATTAGATATATGTTAATAACCTAGACGCCATACAAATACATTAGCACTTAGTAGTCGAAGTGAGGACCAACATAATGTTTTCTTATTAATACATCGCGTTCATCTTCGATTATTTAATATGGGCACGAGAATTCGCCATGGTGATTTTCAATGCATAAGAATGAGTGTTCAGTGCAAAAAAAATATGTTCTTAGTAATTGGTATTTCAATAATAACGGGAGGAACCATGTTTTGTAACTTTAACGGCTTATTTCACACGACCGATGATACGCGTAATTGGAAGATGACTGTGTCAATAATTGGTTTGAATTTGATAAAAAGTCCAACAAATAAATCCTATAGTTAGGGTGGACTTTGAAGTACAATCTTTCAAGCGATACAGTATACACACCATTTTTACAATGAGACTAACTCTGAAATAAAAAGAAAGTATTGGTTTCATACATTTTTGTTGACAAAGCAATGATGATGATGATGTTGATCTGACATATTTACCTGAAACTTCAAAGTTCGTCCCACAAACAAAGTTTCAACAAGAATTCAGTCAGCCTGAAAAAGAACTTCATAAAAAGTGAGTGCTTGACGCAAATGTATAGTCAAGTTAGAGCTTAACAAAGTAGCGTATACTAAGTATGTTTTTAACATAAAAAGTTAGTCGAAAAGGCAAAGATTAAAGAATTTAACATAAATAGGTAATACATACATTATTATGTAAATTAAATATTGTGAATGGAATTGTCATAAGTATACTAAATATGCATTCAATATGAAATTCTTTACCTTTTATAAATTATAATATTTATTCCGCTATTTCGTTTACACGCATAAAGTTAAGTCTACATTTGATCAAAATTAAAGATTCATTTCAAAGAGTCCGGTTTTAAGGTCGAAAGTGACGACCTTACTTGTTTTACTGACATAAATTGTCATAGTTATATAGTAATGTTTGTTATTAGGATATTTGGTGAAGATTTGTGATCTTTAAACTCGTGGGAACATGATTCAGTGGATTTATTTGGAAATAACAAGGATGTCAAATGGATTGATGACTTGAAGAAGGTTGCTGAATTAGATGAATTCATAGAGTTGTAGTGTGTGTCGTGTCAACTTTGCAGAGGCAGTCTAGCAGGGGTCTACGGCAGCTTGATTTGATTGACTGAACATATCGTAGAAATTTGGGCCGTACCTAATCTGGAACAAAGCCGTAGCCAAATTTTATGTCCAGGCAAATCATTATCCATTCCAAGGTTGCCTAAAACAGATTGTGTCCACTGCTGGACATAGGCCTCTTGTATGCGGCGCCTAAGCACCCTGTCCTCCGCCTTCGCACCCAATCTGTCCCAGCCACCTTTTTGAGGTCGTCCGTCCATCTAGCTGGGGGGCGTCCCACACTACGCTTGCAGATACGCGGTCTCCACGCCAAGACTCGTCTGCTCCACCGGCCCTCGGTCCTTCTACAAACATGGCCAGCCCACTGCCACGTCAGATTGCTTACTTTGAAAGCTATGTCGGTTTCATTGCCAACAACTCTGCCCGGTTCTGTTGCCGTTAACCGGGCACAAACAAGATAATAGGTAGAAAAACAGTCTTACAGTAGATCGTTCCCCCATCTCCTTCCCACCTAATCTTCATAACTTCGGTAATAAATTCCCAAGTTGTTGATACAATAACTTAAGGTTTGGGCGCGAGTTCGTTACATTTCGTGAGCTCATATCGTTGTGAACTAATTGTGACTAATTATTTGTGCGTTGACCTGGGCTGATGATGTTGGGAAGATGTATGGGGAGCAATACTTATTGCTCAATGTATGAATATGGATGAGTACCTACCGTCCTACGTTGCACGTCACGTCTTGTAAGGTTTAGTGCCTTATTGCTTGTCAAAAATGAGTAAATAGAGGTCAGTATCTACCGAAATAAAGTCTCCAAAATTAAGCTTTAATAGGTTGTACATAACACTTGCTTCTACCGCGACTTGGTCCGCGTAAAATTTCTTGTTCTCTCGACTCGACCTACCCCATCGTATATCATCGCCTGCCGGCGCTATTAAAGTTGTCAAATAATAAAAGGCCCGTTCTGACATTTGAGAATGCGTTCTTGTCACCTGTCAGTTTCATACAATCGAAAACGTGTTTTGCGAATTTGATCTTTATTAATCTGCCCAACCCTTTGAAGAATGCAGGCGAGCTGAAAAATATAGGCTCTGTGCGTCTCTTCTGTCTAAACCATAGAAAAACAATATCCTATTTACAGCTGCAGGACACTATGCGCAAAGGATATATCAAGGCAGGTCCCCCACCCATCTACCCTTGTAACAGCGTAATTTGAAATTTGTCATCCCCTATCAAAATATGTATCAAATTTTCTATAACTGAAAAAAAATATACATTTGATCCACTTTCTGACATACTTGTGCATACAGTTTAACATTTAAAATAGGGTCGACGAAGATTAACGCTATTTGCAATATATTGCTGCAAACTACGTTGGCTCATCAAAATTGTCCCTACAAAACCATCAATGTATTCGTAAAAGTTCGATAAATACAGAATGTAAAAGAAAGTGTAACGCGATATAAAAAGGATATCCGATGCGAATATTTGTACAATTGTCGGATACCTGCGGATATGGTCGCGGATGTAAGGATCGGAAGTAGAGAGGTGGATATTGACTCAGTTTACTTTTGGAAATAGTTTCAGATTGCAGTGATAGAGAGTGTGAGAAATTGTAAGATTCTTTTTTACTGAGTTTGGTACATTAAACTCACCTGTCTAGCGTGGTAGTCATCACGAGATATATTTCGCAGGAAGAGTTTTTTGCAAAGTTGAACAAACTCAATTTTGGGCACAATTAGAAAAACTTCTTGGTTTGCGTATATAATACGATTTCAGTATTGTGATTTTTCTAAAAATATTTAATGAAATTCAGTCAGAAATAAAGTAGTAGTTTAGACAACACGGTTAGCGCAGTGGCTGAGCGATCGGACTGCTGCGCTGCGTGTCGCGGGTTCGATTCCCGCACAGAACAAATATTTGTAAGTCCTACATGTATTTGTTCTGAGTCTGGGTGCTTTTCTATCTATAATATGTATGTATTTACAAAAAAAAAAATGTACATAAGTAGTTTATCAGCCATCTTGTTACCATAACACAAGCATTAGGTTCCTTAGCTTGGGACTAGATGGCGCTGTGTGAAATGTCCAGGGATATTATTATTATTAGTTATCAGCAGAAATATACTCTTCTTCTTCTTCAGCCATTAGCCATCCAGGACTGAGTGTAGGCATCCTGCAATGCGCGCCACTCTTCAGCCAGAGTCGTCCAGCCATCTTCACCAGGTCGTCGGTCCTCCTCGTCGGCTGTCTGCCCACACTTCTACTACCAGGTCTCCGTCTCCACTCCAGCACTGTTCTACTCCATCTGCCATCTGTTCTACGCCCTATGTGGCCTGCCCATTTCCACGTTCTGCGCAATCACCGCGGCTATGTCGGGAAGTTTCGTTCTTCTTCGGATTTCCGTGTTCCTAATTCGGTATCTAAGTGATATACCTGACATAGCACGCTCCATTGCTGTCCGGAATATACTACGACAAGATAACTACTTTTTTTCTGACTTACTACCTACTTAAAAATATTTACGTAACTAAATCCACTTCACAACGATGTCTTCAAAACAAAATTAGAAACTTTTTTAACAATTCCGTTCAGGAATTTGTATCCGTTGACTTACTTTTTCTACTTCCTGAAGGGGTTGCCACAAATCTTACCAACAATGAGGGTAGCACCATATGTTCTACTTAAATATAAATAGAAACAAATAAAAACACATTCTTTAATGAACATAATTCCCGTATAAAAGGGTTACTTAAAATAAATCGGGTCGGGGGTGTATTCTGGTGAACGATATTTAATAAATCGTCGTAGAGCCGAAAACTTTAAGTTCAAATGTATTTATTTGTACACTACATACATTTGTATAATGTAGTATCTAATGTATATACAGTCACCAAAATCGATAAGTACCTAACCAGGGTCGTCGGATATAGTTGAAGTTTAGTAAGAAACAGATGAATGTTTTCGAATGAAACTTAATTTTATACAGCGTGGCGCTTTAATGGCGACATTAATTTAACACACATATACGGTTTCGCGCTTAAGTTTTATGAATATATTTTAATTTAATTAAACATTAATATTTGTTTACTTGTTAACAATTTCCTAAAATAGCATCTTAGAGCAACCTGACTTAAAGAACTGTAGCGCAGGGGTCATTTGCCGGGGTCACGGACCATAACATCGCGTCAATGTAATTAAAACAAATAACGTGCAAAGAGAAGGCGAATTGAAGGAAAGAGAGAGAGCCCTATGTCGGCGAGCGGCGCAGGTGGAAGTTTTCAAGTTACGATTTTTTTTATGTTGTTATAATTTTTATGATTACTAGCCCTACCCGTGTGTTAAATTAATGTCGCCATTATAGCGCCACGTTGTATATGAACTGTTTGTTTTCTATAAATTTAATTAATTGATATAGGTTTCTTACTAAACTTCAGCTATATCCAGGGTATATATAACCAGGGTCGTTATATAACCCTGGTTACTTATCTCCATTTGTGACCTAACATGATGGTATAAAATCAAAAAATATGTTGTGTCACTGTGCTGCCTTGCAATGCGTACAAATATCGCTTCTAAAGTAGGTAATAGGTATACAGGCAGCCTATATAATTATACAAATACTGCCTTCCTTTGTTTGTTTTGATTCAACTGGATATTGGGTTGAAGTGTCGACCAATTCCAATGTCACCTCTATCTATTTTCTATTTCAATGTCAAAATTGAAATAGAAAATAAATGGAGCAAAAAACGAAAGACTGCCGGTTATCCTGTTAATATTAAAATCCTTCGATTGGTTTTTAATTGATTTCATCTAGTTCTTAAAAAGTTATAAGATGTGATGAAAAGATCTTTTTCTTTCATTAAGTATCAATGCAATGCAAAATTGTAAGTGCAAAAACGGTGAGTAGCTCTTTAAAATTTTGACAGGCTAGATATTTATCAATCGATAATGAATAAATAGCTTGTCAGCATATCAGTGTGCGAAACTTGGCTTCAACATTCTATTAAATAGATTAATGATTATTATTCTTATTAGATTTTAAATAAGGTAGATTTAAGATAAGATAAGAATAAGATAAGTATTTAGACGGATATTTTTACTATGCGAAAGCTTAAAACATCGTAAGGAAACCAGTATGTCCTAATAAAATAGAACCAAAAGTTTTGAAGACATGTGATATCCACCAAGCCAGATTGGATTTACAGCCTTCTCCCTCTCGTAAAGGTGAGACCTGTGTCACAGCAGTAAATGATAAATGATTGATTTTCTGTAAGTAGGCTTGCACAAACACTTTTACACGTCAATCATATTTTATAAACTAGATGAGGTCGGCGTTTGCTATCTGAGTTACTCTGAGAAGAAAGGCCGAAACAAACTCAGAGTTCATATTATAGAATGGAAATATCATAGGCTGATTATGGCTATTATGTATTTTTTTGCTTAGGATATAAATATAAATTAGCTTCTCTTTAAGCCCATGTCACTAAACCATTCGACATGGGAGTCGAATCGAATCCGTTCACCAGAATAACCACCTCAGTAGAGTTGATATTATGATGAACGGTTCCAGTGTGTCCTGAACTATTTCTGTCACTATTCCGAGGTATTTAAGTGTTCGTTAAACGATATTGTTTTTTATTATTTATGTTTGACTGGTAAAAAGCGGAGGGGGGGGAGAGAGGTGATTGTCATGAAGGTAGGTAAATGGAAGATTTTAAAACTAAAGATTATCCCCTTTATTCAAAATCGTTGCTTCAAGTTAAGTAGTTATTAGCAACTTTTTAACCATACATTTTCGATGTTTAACGTCACTTAACTTAAATCATCGTTTTTATATAAACCCCTATGATTTTCATTTGTCAAATATTTCGCCGTCTATACAGATTGGGCTTAAAAAGTAGAATTTTAGAACAGACCCAATTTTGGATTATAAACAATTCATTTTGAAAGTTTTTGTTGCTAAGCTACGCACAGGTGTGAAGTTTATATCACAAACTATTTTCAATGTAAAATCTAAGAGAGAAACCGCACCATAAGGAGAATAATAACATCCTCAAAATTTAAATAACACCAAAAACCATAACACAAGATCATCTAAAATTTCGCCTACTCACGAATCTTCCCACACAACAAATCTGTCAGCGCAGATGTTCCATATTTTTTACAATAAAACGGAAACGGAAAGACATGTGCCCTATCTCTTTCTAACGTCTATCTATCTCCCTCTACGTCTTCCTATATTTTTTTGGGGTAGTACATTATATCGTTTAGGTTTTTCGTGCACAGATTGCGAGCTACGTTGGCCACCTGCCTTGTTTAAAAAACAACTGACTCTCGTATGGTGCGAAGTAAACAGTGCAGGTTTCTGATCCTTCGATACGAGAACAGATTGGTAATATTTTAGCAGTACTTGGGTTATTGTTATGCTAAGTATGGTTGAATAAGATGTTTCTCACGCTCATCAGGAAATGGAAGAAAAACTTGGTCGATCAGCTGCCTGTCAATCAGCACAGGATGTTTGTTTCTGTCGAGGCAAATTATTATTTGTGGCTTTGGATCTTGTGTAACTAAAGCCTAGAATGGTCTGGCATGCACCGTGTGTACACTTCATAATTACAATCTTAGTCTTTTCTATAAATACAATTAGTTTCGAATTTCACTTGCAGTCCAATGTTTACAGAAAACGATAAAAACTCATGTTATTAAATTCTTGTTTCCAAGAAATTGATGAATTTCATTGCAGACTTCTTGCAGTTTCCCATGGAATTTCAAGCAACTCACACAGTTATAATACCGGTTTATTATTGATTTATAATTAAAAGAAAAACATACTCCATGGTGACCTTAATGGCGCCTCAGTAGAATATCAACCTTACCTATGTGGTCAGAGGTTCAATTCCCGTGTCGGGGCAAATATTTGTGTGACCTATAGAAATGTTTGTCGTAAGAGGATTGTGTATAAGATTTGTTTAGCATTTATAATATTCAAGAACATTATTGAGTGGGATTACCAACACCAAAATGTTTTTTATATTCTTTTATTTTTACACATAACACATTTCACCAGTTCTATCGGTAAGTTCCATGTACTGGTTCAAGCATTTTGTTTTTTAACCAATATTTATACAAATGAATTATAGGATTAATCCTGCTAATTTCGTTCGGAAGGAACAAAATTTTTACTCAAGATGAGAGGACCAAAAATCACAGTTCACCCTTGGCGTCTCAAAGCGATCAATCTGTGGGTCGTTGACACCGGTGATCTATCACTATGATATGCTGAGACAACACGCTGATCACTGTTGACTCTGCCCGCTCCCACGAGATTGTGAGATGGCTTCGTCATACCAAAGTTCAGGATTATGAATTAGCGGAAATAAACAAAAAAGTTTGGAATTTGAAGATATTCAAAATAAAAGCAGTAGTGGTCCAGTGGTAACGGTCGCGACTTACGAGTTGTAGGTCGTGGGTTCGATTCCAAGCCAGCACTTTCCTTTGTGTAAATTATTTCATTGCCACTGCTCTCAAAACGGTGAAGGGAAACATTGTGAAGAAACCGGCACGGCCTAGAACCAAAAATTCGAAAATAGGTGACATCTACCAACCCGCACTGGGCTCGCGTGGTGGATTATGGCCCACTCCCTCTCACCGAGAGCAGGCCTGAGTCCCAGCAGTGGGAACATTATAGACTAATTATAATAGAAATAGAAAAATAGAAAAATATTTATTGTCCAGGTAATACAGTAAGCGGGTTCACGGGTTTACAGTAAGTTAAAACGACATGAGTGGCTTAAAATATTACCTACAGCTAGGTTACAATATGTTATTTGCTGGTGAGTCCCAAACTAGACAGTTAGTCTGTATCTTGGGGCTCATAGTATGAATTTCAGAGTGGAGACTAGAGAGGTGATTTCAGGTATAGTATGGTGCGTGTGTATGTATATAATAATAATGTTGTTTTATTGATTTGTTAATTAGTCCATGTCCAATATCCATATTTAAAACATGCTTAAGTCTAGTTTATGCGACACAAACTCAATAAATTACACAAAAAACATGTCGTCGGAAACATCACACAAAACAAAGCTCTGTGTAAAAATAACACATTAATTAACATTATTAATACCATATGATATTGTGAGCTGAAAATAAATCTGACATTGGTAACCCTTCCATATGTAAATCATAAAGTAAAAAGGGTAAGATTATGTTATGATTTATGCCTTTTTAAACAAATCAGGCGTTAAGAACTAATTATAGGATTTGTTGGCAGCTGTGCTGTCTAGTAAATGAGTAAATCATCATCATCTGCCTAGCCTTTTCCCAACTATGTTGGGGTCGGCTTCCAGTCTAACTTGATGCAGCAGAATACCAGTATTTTACATGGAGCGACTGCCCATCTGCCTGACTGGCTTCTGACGACCCGTAACGACTGTCAAAAATCCACGAATGACAGCCGGGCTCAGCAGCTTAACGTGCTTTCCGAGGCACGGAGGGTAGTATGTAAAGATGGTCACCCATCCACGGACCAACCGCGGCAAGAGTAGCTTACCCTGATCGATCGACCCGTGCGGCTATTATTACTTAGCCACAAGCCTCTAAAATAGCTATTAAATGAGTAAATGTAATTCTTTATTTTAAAATTAAACTCCGAGAAGAAGAAAGACCAAAGACAAAAATACATATATTTTTTTTTACTTTTTGATCCATTGCAACCTTTGATTAAATAATGTCCAGAAGAAAGTTTGATGGTTGATTTTTTGCTATAAATATTTACATTGCGACACAGTTCTTACCGGAGCAATGGTGGAAAAGTGGCAACGGCCGCGATTATACGAGTTGTAAGTCATAGGTTCGAACCCAGACTGGCGCTTTACTTTGCGTATCTTATTTCACCACCACTGCTCTCAAAACAGTGAAGGAAAATATCGGGAGGAAACCGGCATGTCCTACAGCCAAAAAATTCGAATACATGTGACCTCTACCAACCCGCACTGGGCCTGCGTGGTGGATTATGGCCCACTCCCTTTCACTGAGAGGAGATCCTGTGTCCCAACAGTGGGAACATAATAAGCTGATGTAGACTTATGTAAGGAGTGTCTGAAGATTTTGTACCATTTGAATAATTGGTATAGAAGAATGTTTCCTGTTCTGTAGTTTCTGCTTATCCCTATCGGAAGAAAGCGTGAGTTTCTGTATGTATGTATGGCGTAAACTGTGACAGTATAATTACCTACCACCAGAGAAGCAGAGCTTTAGCCTGATCACCAAATAAACCCACTGGGCTAAAGTTATAGGTTGATAATACTTAGTTATGCACGGCTATTTCAACATCCGTCGGCAAAATTAAAAATCGATAAACAAATAATAATTATTCTCATCTTGTCTAAGTATTTGTTTATTAATATTCATAGATGTTCAAACAATAAAATATTGGAGTTATGATCTCGGAGGTAACTTCAGCATTTTATATTCAGTTGCGAATTGTAAACAAGACCTCGATAATTATACAGTAATTGTGTCATGTCTATTAATTTATAGGTGCATTTGACAAAGAAACGACATTGAAAAAATAGAGGGTCTAATTAAATTAGCTAGCGAAACTCTCCAGACGTGAAGGATATCGATATCAAAACACGGAAAAACTAAAAATAAAAAGATAAATGATGTTTTTACTTAGGGGTCAACGACTACTCGTAGTGTTGTTACATGAAGTATGAGTTGAGAAAATGTGTTTTATCGTTTTTAGATATCGATACCAATCTGTGAAGTTTACACAAAAAAAACGGATGTTTAAACTGATATTTCAAGGAACTATACACTACCAGCTGTCGTTGTTCCCAAAAATCTACTATATAAAAATAAGTCGGGTTTTCCTTCCTGACGCTATAACTCCAGAACGCACGAACCGATTTCCACGGTTTTGCATTCGTTGGAAAGGTCTCGGGCTCCGTGAGGTTTATAGCAGGTAGGAGTAGGGTAGGAGTAGGGTAGGAGTAGTGTAGGAGTAGGTTAGGAGTAGGTTAGGAGTAGGGTAGGAGTAGGTTAGGAGTAGGGTAGGAGTAGGGTAGGAGTAGGTTAGAAGTAGGTTAGAATTAGGGTAGGAGTAGGGTAGGAGTAGGGTAGGGAAGGAGTAGTGTAGGAGTAGGGTAGGAGTAGGGTAGGGGGTAGGACACCACGCGAACGAAGTAGCGCCGGGCAGCTAGAAATCATTTATATGGCAAAACAACGTTTGCGGGGTCAGCTAGTTAAATCATAAAATTAATTAATTTTTGTTTTATCATGTCTCGATATCGATACTTAATACGTCTACAAAGTTTCGCTATGTAATTTATTTTGACCCTGTATATTGTTGGGTAAAAAAACTCAAAAGCTCCCTGTATTTGTTGTTTTAGAACATTAAATACTTATTTTATGTATTGCTTTTAATGTCATAGCGATAAAAAGACGGTGTAAGTACCATTTCATGTTGAAATTATGAATATTAATTAATTGTTGTAAATATTGAGAGTACTGTATACACTTTTAATACAGCTTTGTTTAGTGGTGCGTATGCGCATGACTTCAAAATGGTCGTCAATGATGTTCCAATTGCTACATGCTTGTAAGTTTATTTTTTTTTAATGGAATTGACTGCCTTTGGAAACAATTAGGCAATTAAATTTAATTGCCTAATTATTTCCAAAGTTCCTAAAATTTAAATTAAGAAACTATACCCAAATAGAGAGATAAGGAAAACCTGTTCAGGTGGAGATTCATAGACGATTCCGCCTTGGAGTGTAAATGTGGTGCTGTTCCACAAACGATGGGAGACTTAATATCATGTCCTACGTATCCTGTCAACTGCACGTTACAGGAATTGATGGACGCTAGTGATGGCTCCAAACACGTGCCGAATTCTGTGCCGAGTCTATTTACATTGCCATCGAGATGCTAAGAAGAGAATCATCATCATCGTTATCATTTCAGCTAAATACGTCCACTGCTGGACATAGGCCTCCTCCAAACACCTTCACTTCGACCGATTTTGCTTCTCGCATCCAACGGGTTCCTGCGGCCTTCACAAGGTCGTCGGTTCACTTTGTGAGAGGCCTTCCAACACATCGTCTTCCGGAACGCGGTCGCCACTCCAGAACCTTTCGGCCCCATCCGCCATCTATTCTGCGAGCAATGTGCCCTGCCCACTGCCACGCTCTTTCATTTAATGCTGTAAGAAGAGAAAAGAATTAAGAAACAAGTGCTCTCTTATTAAGCACCCAAGGACGAAAAAAAAACCAGAAACGTAAAACCTATCACAGAACAACTGCCGATTCCGATCGCGAATTTATTCAAACCAATTCAAGGAAAATAAAAACAAAACTAAAAGCTGGACAGGTAAAAAGACCACTGTCTGTAGTACATCATGTTATTCCATGTTCGTTTGGCCCCTTCGTTTTGCAACCCACCTGTTGGGTGAAGTGATTTTATGGGGCCCATGGTGTATGGAAATCGAGGTCGGCCATATTTTTATTTTGTTAGTGTATTTTATTCTGGTGTTATGTTTATGTAGGGTTGGTTATTTGTAGGTGAGAGGGGCCCGTGGCTAAATAATAACAGCCGCAAAGGTCGATCGGTCAGGTTAAGCTACGCTTGCCGCGGTTGCTCTGTGGATGGGTGACCATCTTTACATACCGAGACCCCTCCGTGCCTCGGAAAGCACGTTAAGCCGTTGGTCCCGGCTGTTATTCGTGGATCTTTGACAGTCGTTACGGGTAGTCAGAAGCCCGAAAGTCTGACAACCAGTCTTACCAAGGGGTATCGTATTACCCAGTAACTGGGTTATGGAGGTCAGATAGGCAGTCGCTCCATGTAAAATACTGGTATTCAGGTGCATCCGGTTAGACTGGAAGCCGACCCCAACATAGTTGGGAAAAGGCTAGGCAGATGATGATGATTATTTGTAGGTGAGTTTTTAAAAATAACTATAATAATAATAATAATAATAATAATAATAATATTTATTCGTATCAACAATACAGCTATTAAACGTTACATACTTATGACTTAATTGTGACTATAGCACTAGAAGTTGTCGTAACTTGCACCCTTGCTAAGTTATCAGGATAACTTGTATTAAGGACACAAGTCCCAACCCTTGGTTCATATACATATTTTAAGGCATTGCAAAGATACAATAAAAAGCAAATAATGGTCACTTTTACATGAACTGAGTACTTTCAGACTATTCTAACCAAGCTTTAGGCTATCCAGTCTAAATCAGCTTCTGATAAAGCTTACATCCGTAAGCTTTATTCAGATGCGACGGGCTGGTTCATTTTCAAAGGTGCCTGCAAAAACTGAAAATTCGTAAATAATGTTTCACTTTTCGATCACGTAAAAACGTGTATCAGTAGCAATGGCATTCATTTTGACAGTTCAACAACATTCATTGCGTTAATTTACCTTGTCAAACAGACTTTTTCGAACATATGAAGCAATCAAAATCAAAATACTTATTTTATTTCACATAAACCAACATGGGCATTTATGAAACGTCGTACTTGATAATATAAAAAATGGTCTACAGATCTAAAGTCTACATGGCCTACAAAGTCCTCACATTTACAAAATATAGAAGAATCCATCAAAAGGATACAAAAAATATAAAAACCTATTACCTAAAACCAAGTGAGTTGAAATTGGAATGGTCCGTATATAATGTCAAAATATAATAAAAAGATTATGTCAAAGAAGTATGTAATAAATAAACATCTTAGTTTGAGAGCAGTTAATAGACATTTACGTAGTTATGCGTTAATGAGGTGCCAGAGAAGCCACATGTGCAGAAGGAATTATTGCCAAACTAGGATTAGCAATATCCTTCAAAATGCTTCAGATTGTGTTTGTGTTTGTTTTGTGATTGTGTTGTGGAATTAGGGTGCCGGACTGACAGTCTATCCATTTCTGCAAGGCTGCAATTCTTGTAGAATTGATCCGTAAATAACTATAATTATCACCCACCTAAGGACTGGCTATAAGTTATTAAGATATAATTTTTTTCAATAACTTGCATTTTAATTGTAGTCAAAAAATCTGCAAGACGCTTTGTCTTCCTTAGTAGCATTTTAATTTTAGTCAAATAATCTGCAAAACGCTTTGTCTTACTTTAATGATCATCCTTATTAAAAGGCTCGCTACAAGCCTTCGAGACAAATCGCAACATTAACTTGACGATTTCTAAATCGTCAGTCAAATCGTTCAGGATCGTCACTCCACTAATTGTATGCAATTGGTACTGTCAGTTTTTCCGGTGATCTATCTTAGTGGTTAGATTGGCAGGTGTATGGGTGGATTTACACAGATTTATTGAAGTTCTACGTACATAGTATGTATGGGAATTAAAATATATGGATGAGTATGTACTGTTGTGTAAATGTAAATTCTGAATGCTTTTCAACGTGTGAATTTGTAATTACAATGTTATGTCTTTTTCAGTAAATTGTATTTTAAATATTTTAATATGTATGTAAGTATATTCTATTTTATTTACGCGACTTCATTAGCGTGGCAAAATACCTTTTGATTTTATTTCTCTTTCTAAAATAAATATAGTCTAAGTTACTCCTTATAACATCAGCTATCTGCCAGTGAAAGTCCCGTCAAAATCACTCCAGCCGTTTCGGAGATTAACCGGAACAAATAGACATATAGACAGAAAAAAATATTAATTCTTATTGTTTTTTCTTGTTATAAGTACCATAAATACTTTCATATGCATTTAGTAAAAAGCTGTTATTCTGACACAGACACTTTAAATTTATGTATTTGTAAGTATGTATATACTCAGTGGTAATTTAAAATTGCAACAAAAATAAAACTAATTCTCTCACAGACTCTTTGTTCAAAAACGATTAACCCTCCTCTAAATTTCATCCAAAACATCTAAATCGTATAAGCCCTTGACTCTAATTCGTTAACTTTTTCGTGTTTAATTTCGTATAGATATGCATTGTATTAGATTTTATGTATTTTATTTTCTCTTCTGCTCTTACATACGGTGTCTACATCTCTTTTATCTACTTTCCTATCGCAGGGATGCTGGAAGATATTTCTTAAGAAATAAGCTTCACCTTTGTACTTATTTGTTTGTTCCTTACTTCTTGTCTGTTTATATACGTATGTGTGTTCATAAATGGTTTAAAATATATAAAATAAATCTTCGTTTAATTTTTGCCGCAAATATTTTTATATTTAGATTGGCGTTGTAAAATTATTTAAAGAACCTCTCAAAGAAAATGGTAATAAAATAACCGAAACGAAGGGATATTTTTTTAAAATAAGAACGACGAAGGTTAGGGATGCGCCGCTGTTTCCGCCACGAACGGGTTGCCTCACAGATTTCCGGTAAAGGAATAGGCACCTGGTCGCAACTAAAATACCCCTAAGTTTTTGTTCCACATTAAAAACCCCTTCGAAATTACGAGGGAAGAATCTTTACCCCTTTCTGTAATATCTGTTTGGTGTATACTGAATTTTGTTTTACCGTCTGTGTGTATATTTTGTTTGATTTTTAGGGTGTTTGGTAAACTAAATTGAAAATTCCTGTTGTTTATAGCTAAATTATTAATTTCACAATGACTAAATGGGCTTTATTTATATTTATAAAGTTATTTGTATTCTAGTTATGGGTAATTTATAGAGCCAATAAAGAATCTACAAAATAATGTATACAAAACAGGATAAGGTGCTATATAGTTCAACTTTTTCTGAATACTCTACGACATACGGCTAAATAAATTCTAAAGTTACTGCAACCAAACCCGCGGCTCACATTAGTAGCGCATCCCTTTTAATTATTCGGTCGGTTGCGTTTCGCGTCAAGCAGTTGTTCTATTTTTAAATATCGCAACACTTCGATGCCATCTTAGAATTAGAAATAAGGTTAGCGTATGTTTGTTACCTTTTTTCTGTTTTTTTTTTAAATTGTGCATATGGCCGATTGGGTTATTTTCGGCATGGCATGTGCCACCACCATTGGCGACAGACGGTGATGTCACACGGTTATTTCGGATTATTTTGACTGTAAAGGGTTATGTTTTTGCTAATGCAATGTGCGCATGATTAAGGATTCGTGAAATATTTCGTGTGTCATGTTGCTACTTGTAATATTAATGGGTTATTACAAAGACTTTGATGTTTGTTTGGACTGTTTGTTAATTAATGGCTTCGTTATTAAAATTATGTCTTTGTAGCCTATATTCTGGGTTAAAAATAAGTGAACTACTTTCTTTTACATCACAATATTAGAAAATCCGAGTATCATCGGTCATTGTAACAGGTCAATCTATCTGCATAGCCTTTTCCCAACCATGCTGGGTTCGGCTTCCAGTCTAACCGAATGCAGCTGAGTACCAGTAATTTACATGGAGTGATTGCCTATCTGACCTTCACAACCCAGTAACTGGGTAACATGATAAACCTTGATAAAAGTGGTTGTCAGACTTTTGGGCTTCTGACTACCCGTAACGACCGGCAAAGATCTATGAATTACAGCCGCGACTAACGGCTTAGCATGATTTCCGAAGCACGGAGGGTACTCGATATGTAATGGATGATCACCCATCCACGAACCGACCGCTGCAAGTGTAGCTTAACCTTCGATCGACTTGTGCAGCTGATGACTGATAGCCACGACCCGTAACAGGCCAGTGTAAGATATTGTAAATACTTTATGGAAACCAAGCGACTGCATGTTATGACAGGTACTTAGCAGTAATGTGCAGCACGAAACACAAATCAAAGCTCCGAAAATACATTCTCCTTGAAAGAAACATGCTCACATGATGCATGACCCACAAGATGGTTGCCAAAAATAAAACTGCTTGACTTTCTGACTCGAAAAGTAAATTGCTTTTTAATTTCTTATGTAGGCACTTTCTAAGTTGGACACTAACTATGTAATGGTTAAGGAAAACGTCGTGAAGACACTAATTATAGTCATGCATAAAATTTTGTTTTTTAACAAAGGCAAAATTTTATACAAAAAAAAAAATGGCAATTTTTCGCCAAGGGTTTTCAGAAATACACCATTCTGCGATAAGTTTATTAGTAAACTTAGCTTAAAAGGAAATATTTGTTAAAATTTGTTCCAGATTTTTAGACTCAAAAAATTAAATAAAGGGAGTTGTAGCAAAGGTTTTTCCGTAGAAAAAATTCGAAGACATGTGACCTTTACTAAGCCGCACTGGGTCCCCGTGGTGGAGCCCATTCCCTTTTAAAAATAAATAAATAAAACTTTATTTCGCTCAAAAGATTACAGATATTTTACATTGGCCCCAAACTAGGCAAGCCTGTATCTTGGGCGCCAATATAAAGTTTAATATAACATTTTACCTGAGAGAGAGAGGAGGCCTGTGTTCCAGCAATGGGAACATAGGATGATTAAGGTGATGATTTGGACCATCCTGTTCGCACGCAGTGACCCAGCGAGGTGATCAATGCTCATTCCTTCTCTTGTCCAGACTGAACTATAGTCAAGAAAAGTCTTCGCTTTGCATAAATAAACACTCACTTCACTTAGGCTCGGCGCAAACGGGCCACCAACTACAGCCATCGGTGGCTGTCGCGCGCTACCGCCACTTTTGTAAGTGTCAGAAGCGAGCGATAGCCACCGGTGTTCAGAAGCTGCCACATTTTATAACCCGCTCTCAGCTGCGCAATCTTACGATGGACTCCGACGCGGAAAGTTTGCACGCATTATTGTTAATACGCAGACGACGTAGACAACGCCGGCGCCGCCTATATTGGGTACATCCAATTTTAACGTCTTATGTGGCCCGCAGCGACCACAAGTGGCGAGTCGGCGACACTGCTGTAGCGAGTGGCCACCACCGGCCACACGTGTGCGGCGAGTTTCAACAAAATGTATGAAAAAGCGTGTAAACTGCTTGTCGCTGGCTACCGGTGGCTGTGGTTGGTGGCCCGTTTGCGCCGAGCCTTATCTTATTCCACCAATTATTAATCATGACTTCGCACTACTGTCTTATCAAAAAGTACATTTATTTAAGTTTAAAACAATTTCCAAACAACTTTTAATGTCAAACTCGAAAGATGGTCAACAAAAGAAATCTCGGGACGTTTAGTGATGCGTTTGAATGTTATTTTAAAAGGTAAAGAATCGTGTTTATAGCTAATTTGACTGAGACAGATGTGGTTGTCTGTCTAATGGATCTCGGATGGTGAAAGTGATGCCGCATTTTGCACTCCGACCTGACCTAGTCTGAGCGCCTTATTCGGGTTGGTTTTGAATTTAATCATGATTTTCTATAGTCTCTATAGTCTTCTTATAGTGTCAGTATCAACTTCGATAGGCTGAATTGATTCATTGGTTAGAGTTACCAACTACAATGACAGATCCACCTGATCCACCTGTAATGCGGTAAACTGAAAGTGAAAAGTTACTAACTGAAAAGTATTACATTCAGGGAAGGATTAAATTGGGAATATCGTGATTTACCTGATAAGTAAAATCACCATGACAATACCAACTTGATATTTGAAGTGTCATCAATAACAACTATTTTAGGATTATAAGGATTGAAAGTAAACGTTAGGTAGGACGCCCTCAGGCTAGGAGGAGCGACGATCTTCACAGGGTGGTTGGTAGCAGCTAGATGTGAGTTGCCGAGAATCGATCTGAATGGCATGCAATTGGCGAGGCCTATATCCAGTAGTGGACTGCTGTAGGCTAATGATGATGATAATGAAGGATTGAAGTGTAAGGAAATTCAGCACCAAACCTGATGCGGTATCGAATTCTACTGACTACACTAGTAGTTTCAAAAAAGGATATGTAAGAATTCAAGAACTCGACATCGCTCACTTAACCATCTCGATGCGACATAGCAACTCTCATTCAGAATAAGTACGCTAAATGAATTAGCCGGACGTTTTCATGCGGATACAAAGTGCAGTTATATCAGGTACCTAACCATTATAATACATTCCACACTTTGTGAAATCAATCAAAAAATGCTCTTTGGGTTCTGTAAATTAACCTGACGTTGTGCACGCCGTTATTCAATTTTGTATTTAAAAGACATGGCAGAAATAAAACTATTCGTTTAGGTGCCTGGTCTTTTGTACAGACGCCAGCAGGTCAAGCTACCCGAAACTGTCAAATTTTCCCAATCAACCTTGAACCTTAATACTTTAGTGATAAAGTTGAAAATCTATCAAAGAAATTTGACAGATTGTAGTAGCTTGACGTGATCCGAAACTGTCAAAATTTCCCAATCAACCGTGAACCTTAATACTTTAGCGATAAAGTTGAAAATCTATAAAAAAAAATTGATAGATTGTAGTAGCTTGATGTGTTGGCGTGTGTACAAAAAAAAATAATTGGGATCAAAATTATAGTAATTCAATTAGAATGAGCCTGCGAAATGTCGTCATCATCATCTGCCTAGCCTTTTCCCAACTATATTGGGGTCGGCTTCCAGTCTACCCGGATGCAGCTGAATACCAGTATTTTACATGGAGTGACTGCCTATGACCTCCACAACCCAGTAACTAGGTAACGATACCCTTTGATTAAAGACTGGTTGACTTTCAGAATGTTGACTACCCGTAATAACTGTCATTAATATACAAATGACAGACTGAATGAATGTCTTTCACTGTTGCCATAACCCAGCAATAAATATCAAACATATCTAACATACGGACCCACCAACACGAAATTAACAATCTCTCCAGTTTTATACACTCATCGTTACTCTCTACAATTGAAGCTATACAACCATAAACTTTTAAAACAGAAATCAAACTAAAACCAATGCGATTAAAATGAGTAAGTGTCGGATAGTAAATTTTTCGCCTAATATCAATAAACGGATAGATACTCAATCATTCTAATGACTTGAGACTCAATAAACATACATACCTATATTTTTTATAGCGTTATATTGGATGTAGCCAATTTTACATATAAAGTATGGCCTGTTTACCTAAAATACATAGATCATTTACTGTTATTGTGCAAAGAGAAATGTTTTATGTGCGAATTAAATTTTATTTCCAGCCAGTCATCAGGGGGGCAATTCTCGTAATTTTAAGAACGTTCACAGTCTAATCTCAGTCTCAATCTGTCAAAAATACCTCTAATTTCCCTACATTTTGACAAGCTTTTGACATTTGTTTGTCGCCGAGATGAGACTGCGACTAGATTTTGAACGTTTTAAATTACGAGAATTGGCCTTCTGGTCAATCGTAAAAGACATGCTTGCTTTGTTTTACAGTTTTTGAAGCCGTTTTTAAATGGTGTGCAAAAATTGGGCCTTTGATTCGCAGGAATTTGCTATTTGCTTATCACTTCTTCAGGGGGGTAATTGCATAACACACAATCAGTAGCAATGGATTCCATTTTGACAGTTCAGCAACATTCATTGCGCTATTTACGTTCTTGAGCTGACACATTTTTTGAACATATGAATTGAACGCATTGGATTAGCAATATCCTTCAAAATGATTCAGATTCTGCAGGTTAAGCTGGTCTTTTACTAAAACTGCTGGTAGGAAACCCTGTTTAATGCAGTTTAATATAAACCTAAGTTATAGACAAAGCCTGTCCTAAATTAAATGATGACTAAAAATATGAAAATTGATAATAAATGTAAAATCAAATGCTCAACTAAAAATTCCCCTGCAGACAGATGTTCTTGAATTCCATCACCTATGCGCAAGCGCAGACGTAAGACGAAGTACAGTTATTGCAGATTAATGCTCGCTCTCTACCTGACCCCTTGCCCCTTCGGCGTGAAGATACTACATCTGTCAATATTATTAAACGCGCATTTATTTTACTATACAAATGATTAATGGATGAATTCTTTATTGTAGGTTTTTTATTGGATGCGCAAGAGTTGCTGAGCAGTCGGTTGGAAGTGAGAGGTTTTGTGTTTGTTTTGATTAGTTGAGCACGATCTTTAATGAAGAGGTGTTATTATATTTTGTTGTTGCGACATAGTTAAAATTGGGTGTAATTAATTTCCTTTACAAATAATTAATACATATTTATGTAAGGTTCAAGGGTGACCATGGGCACAGTCCGAACTACTGACATTAGACGGACTGACGGACGGAATGAAATTGAAAGTTATTTAATGAACAGTATAAAAATATATAAAATGAGTTGTATAGAGGGCATCATCATCATCATCTGCCTAGCCTTTTATCAACTATGTTGGGGTTTGCTTCCAGTCTAACCTGATACAGCTGAATACTAGTATTTTACATAGAGCTACTGCCTATCTGAACTCCACAAACTAGTTACTCGGTAACACGGACCCGGACGTCCTTGGTTGTCAGACTCTCGGGCTTCTACCCGTAATGCTTGTCAAAGATCTACAAATGACAGCCAGAACCACCTGCTTAATGTGCTTTCTAAAACTCGGACGGGTCTCAGTAGATAATGGATGGTCACCTATCCACGGAACGACCTCAGCTCTTGCTTAACATTAACGATCGAGCCGTGCGGCTGTTACTATTCAGCCAGGACAGGAAAGAATTTCGTAGATTAACCCAACAATGAATTTATTACACTTCTTTCACCCGATCTTGGGTTCCATCTTAGAAACTAGAGATACTCAAATATCACATGTCAAGGATATCAAACCGTTTCCAGGAAAAATCTCTCTGACACCGCCTATATTGAAAGATTAGCACAGATTCATCATGGTTACCTTTGTCAAAAGCCTTTTATGAACAGATCTAATAACTTGATATTAAACGCACCGGAAACTACCTTTTTCATTCACTAGTTCATTCAGAAATTATGAACTAAGAACCAACATAAGCAGATCTCTTGTCTCGTTCTCTTGTAAGGCAAAGATGGGTCATGTTATCCTGACCAACGTCATGTTATTCGACAAGTACTTGTGAGTAGGCGTGTTTTTTTAAAACTATTAGGATGTCGGGACTTCCGATTCTTCCTTTTGATTCGAAAAATGGTCCTTTTAATGCACATGTGCTTGAAACACGTGCGGAGCGAATGATTGTGATTTTTTCTTACTTGTGATATCAAATCACATGTTAGAAAAAATCACATATGGTGATTTTTTGTGTCTGTAATAGGGGAGCCATGGCTTGGTCTCTATTTTATTAAGAAAGAAGTAGTTTTCTCTTAAATGACAATGTAATCTTGGTTCTATACTGTACCAGCCTTCTTTTGAAGCTTTTATATAGATACTCTTGGCAATTATATGAGGAATATTTGAGGACCTACACAGATTCAACCCTAGTTCAAGTTAAGCAACATTGCTCATATGCATCTACAACGCATTCAAGATCTGTCTGAGTCAATAATACATAACAATGATTGCACTTCTTGAACGCGATTTAGATGTTCAGAGTGATTCTCGTAATTTTAAGAACGTTTGCAGTCTGATCTCAGTCTCAATATGTCAAAAATACGTCTAATATCCCTACATTTTTGACATCGATTGTTGCTGAGATGAGATTGCCACTTGGATTTGAACGTTTTTTAAGTACGAGAATTAACCTTCTGATTGGTGTAATTCGGCCTTAATTTCGGCACATCCTCCTTAACCGAAACGTAATTGAAACCCAACTTGTACATCAAACCACTGACTGTGCACTTGGTTAACAAAAACCTTACGGACTACAGAATGCGTGCACTTCCTTGTTTTTGTGACGGCAGCTGAAGCAGCACGTGCCTTAGAATACGGGTAGACCACACAGGACACGGGGACTGGGACAGGAGTTGCGTTAGAGTATTGGTTAGACAAGCTATACGATGCACAACTACGCATATGCAGACTGGTAATCATCTAGTATCGTCGTCAGTCAAACGTCACTTGCATATCTACTTACTTATAAATGTGAAAGTAACTCTGTCTGTCTGTTACCCTTTACGCCTAAACCACTGAAGCGATCGTTATGAACTCATGACATTTGACCGTTATCTGCTGATCCCTGGAAAAGGACATGCTAAAAACTTACCCTTTAGTAGTTAAGTCTACTTTTCTTCTTGGATATTGGTATAAAAAAGAATGATATTTAAAAGAAACGCTGACGAAGCCGCGGACTACACAAATATTGGTTCCGTAGAGCAGAAAATTAACTGCTCGGCTAGTGTAGATGATGTTAGAAGTACTATGCTTAGGTACCACCTTGCTAGACATATGCAGCGCTCTATATCCTCTCTTCATACTTCGCCCCCAAGACTGTATACTCAATGATAAGCGAACAGCGACAGTTGCTACATATGTCTGTGTGATAAGGAGTGTTTGTTGTATTGAGACGCGGGTGTACCTTCAGGGTCACTAGGGAGAATTGGGGGGGTAACTGGGACTGCAAGCGCTGTTGATAATGGTGCATTTGTAAAGAGCTATTGTAGATTAGTTTGGTGTTCGAAATGATAATCTAATTTAATAAAATCGACGTAGCGTGACGTTTTTACAGATCACAACAATACATATTTGTAGGTTTTAAATTAACCATAAAGTAATGCTTTAGAATTTAGTAAACCTTTCTCGCAGGTAGAATTTGTAATGAAGTAGTTTTTCCTGAAAACTGGATTATAAAAATGGATTGAATTTTTAAGCAATTTAACGGATTGGAAATATAGTTTAGTATAGTAAAGGCAAAGCAGGGGGGGCCCTTGGCTAAATAATAACAGCCGCACAGGTCGATCAGTCAGGTTAAGCTACGCTTGCCGCGGTTGGTCTGTGGATGGGTGACCATCTTTACATATACCGAGACCCCTCCGTGCCTCGGAAAGCACGTTAAGCCGTTGGTCCCGGCTGTCATTCGTGGATCTTTGACAGTTGTTACGGCTAGTCAGAAGCCCGAAAGTCTGACAACCAGTCTTACCAAGGGGTATCGTATTACCCAGTAACTGGGTTGTGGAGGTCAGATAGGCAGTCGCTCCATGTAAAATACTGGTAATCAGCTGCATCCGGTTAGACTGGAAGCCGACCCCAACATACATACTTGGGAAAAGGCTAGGCAGATGATGATGATAGTAAAGGCAATGGATAGGACATGACCTGGGTTAGGACATAGACTACTTTTTTATCCCGGTAGTAAATTCCCGTGGAGAATGTCTGAAAGTGGCACCGGTAACTGAAAAGTTGTGTGGAAATCGGTTGGGCATGTGATACGGAGGAATGAGGAAAATATCGTGAGGAAAGTTTGGAGTATGAATTTCGATGGCTATAAGATTGGGGGAAGACCAATGAAACAATGGATGGACTGTTTTATTAATGATGATATGGTTAGAAAGGGGGTGACTACCGAGATGACGACTAATATAGAAGTATGAAAGAAAAATAAATATTGCGCTGACACCAAATAAATTGGGATTAGAGTAGGGAAATGATGATGCATCTTGTATACAGCATAATAAGCCTATAATGTTCCCACTGCTGGGACACAGGCCTCCTCTCAGTGACAGGGAGAGGGCCGTAATCTACCACACGGGCCCAGTGCGTGCTGGTAGATGTCTAACGTCTTCGAATTTTTTGGTTCTAGGACATGCCGGTTTCCTCCTTCCTTTACCGATTTGAGATGCAGATGAGGTGAGACGCAGATGATGATGATAAGTAAATTCCCGTGGAATAATTTCCCACTAACACGCGGACGAAGCAGCTGGCAAAAGCTAGTCTCTTATATTTCTTTTAATTGGCATAGTTTTTGTCAATTTCACGGTAACGTCTATTGCATAGGATCTAGTAATCTTCCAAAGTATGCCATGGGAACCTCGCCGAGGCTAAGCTATGTAATTCATAATAGTCGCTTTATTTTGTTACTGTTGCTTAATTTGTGCCCTTAATTAATAACAGCATGTCAATTAAAATTTCTGTGTGAAATGTCAAAAAAAAAAATTACGAGGTGTAAATTTAATTGTTTTTTTTTTTAAATCCAGAGCAGCGGTGGCCATGTGGTAATGGCCCCGACTTTCGAGTTGTAGGCCGTTGGTTTGAACCCAGGCAGGCACTTTACTATGCGTAATTCATTTCATCACCACTGCTCTCAAAATGGTGAACGAAAATATCGTGACGAAACCGGCATGTCCTAGAACCAAAACTTCGAAGACATGTGACATCTACCAACCCGCACTAGGCTCCTAGACTAGGCCCTCTCACAGAGAGGAGGCCTGTGTCCCAGCAGTGGGAACATTATAATTATGCTGCACCCTAATTGCGTAACACACGATCAATCGGAATCGGTTTCATTTTGACAGTTCAACAACATTCATTGCGTAATTTACGTGTTGAGCAGACAAATTTTTCGAACTTATGAAGCAATGGATTAGCAATTTGCTTCAAAATGATTCTGATTCCGACTGATTGTGTGTTACGCAATTAGGGTGCAGATTATGGTAATGTAATCATAAACTGTTCTTATTATATTTTGGTATTTGGATATTTGCAAATATCTTGCTAACTAAGCTAAATTACTTGATGTTGTGCTATGTAAGCATATTAAAAAGACCATTTTCCAGTAACCTGCACCCTAATTGCGTTGCACACTATCAATCTCAATCTGAAGGATATTGCTAATTCATTGCTTCATATCTTCGAAAAATGTGTCTGGTCAACAACGTAAATAACGCAATAAGTGTTGTTGAACTGTCAAAATGAAATCAAATGAACCATGTGTGTTACAATTACCCCGCTGCTTGCAAAAGTTATGGCAGTAATAAAAATATCACTTTTGTAACAGGAAAAGAGTCCAAAGCCCTCTCATACTTAGTTCTTCTATCAGATACTATGAAATCATCGGGAAATCCCTCAAGGCATTGGTGTAATTCCTATCATATCAGAGCAAACTATTATACCACAGCCCAGCGATGTCAAGAGATATTCGTGTCGATATAATAATTAATTTGAAATATGTCATAACGAACCAAAGATGGCGGCTACTGAGAACTCTAGATTATTTATGGTCCGAAGATTAATAGAATACGGTGCAGATATATTAATGTTGGGATTCCGTTTTGAACGTAGACAGAGGATAGTAGGTAGAGGTATGAGATAGCGATAGTTCGACATAAGTACATTACTGCAGACTTTAATCGTCTTTTTGGATGAAATTATCACAATATTTTGCTTATTATTGACACAAAATAGTCTTAAGTACAATATTTTTTTAATTTACTTGTTGTAATAGGTAAAATATGCTACTTACCGATGAAAGGTTATGTTTGGTTGATTTCGTTCACTACGACTTTTACAGCCGATTACACAGCAACTCACCATCATTACACACTAAATATTACCTTTTGAAATATCAATAAAGTCAGAAATTACACACAGTATGCGTTTCACAGTTTATATCAACGAAAATATTTTAACACCACAATTTGTTTGGCATCGATGCCAAACAACAAAAACCGATACGCAAATAGAGATAGAAAATTTTGACATAAGTGTCGTCTCACTTTCGCAATTGTTATTATTTTAACAGCATGTCTATTACTATCCTCTGTCTACGGTTTTGGATTATAGAACGTGGATACGTGTATCGTTGCATTATTTCCGGTGGGTGAGCTGAGGAAAGTTATTAGGAGCGAATACTCTATGATAGTTTCGCAAACAAAAGATTTTATTCTTAAATGCGTGGGAAATTCAATTTAGTGATAATATTTGTGGGAAAGCCAGATAACTCTACCCAATCTGCAGCAGCATAAGCTGAAGCCTAAGCATATTCGGCCTATAATGTTCCCACTGTTGGTCCCTTTGGTCCGTTGGTTGGGCACTGACGGGAATGTTGTGAGCGAGAGGGTTGACGTCACATGTCCTAAAATTTTCGTTTCTAGGACAGTTCTGTTTCTATAATTACCGATCAACAAGCTTAGGTAGGTACCAATTTTCTAAAAACTCTTATTGTCTTTTTTTGAAAGCACGCTAAGCCGTTGATCCCGGCTGTCCTGGATCTTTGACAGGCATTACGGGTCGTTAGAAGTCCGAAAGTCTGACAACTAGTCTTAACAAGGGAAGTCGTGATACCAATTATGTACTAGGTTGTGAAGGTCAGATAGGCAGACGTTCCATGTAAAGTACTGGTATTCAGCTGCATCCGGTTAGACTGCAAGCTGACGCCAATACAGTTGGGAAAAGACTAGGCAGATTGAGTTGTCAATAAGCTATTTAATTCTCTTTCAAAATAGAAATCCCTAATAAAGCGAATTCTATCTTTAAACACGAATATAAATCATTACGTTTTTTTTTTGCGTAAATAAAAGCCATCCATTCCACACAACAGAAGGTTTCCAGCATCACATTTTAATTCTATCTCCACATTTATGCGGGCTCAGCATCGAGTTCCATTTTTCGCAATAAACAAAACGCACGCGATGTTATTTTTTTATTTTATCGGTAAAAAATGCATGAAAACCTATCGGTTCACCAAAAAACTGAACATATGGGCATCGGATACCTTTCCAGTGTGTGTTATAGGTGAGTGTAGTAGGATGGTGTGGTGTTGATACTTGAAAATTAGTGTTGTATTGGGAAAAGACCAATTAGGTGGGCTAGAAATACCAGTCATACCTAGGTACGACTAGGCGCGAATAAAGCCACAGACACATTACTGTGTCGTGTTGTGTCGTGTCTCGAGATACACCAATCAAACGAATCTGTTCAGGACTACGTCTAATTATAACGAGTATTAATTGGCTAACCCTGCGTCAGAAGCCGTCACGACATGACACAACACAGTAATATAAATCTAGCTTAACCTATGCCGTTCTGTACGTTAGCAGCAAGTCAGGAAGGTGATGACTACCTGGCCAGGGGGAACGTGTAGGTATTTCAATATTGCATTGCATTGATACTAGCACCAGTAGCTAACTTTATCCGGGTTATTACCTGGAAAAAAACAAACATTTAAATTAGGTCTTGTAATTAACATAACAATGAGAAAATAACGACGTCCAAGCATATTATGCAAAAATCCTCAATCTAAAAATTCTATCTTCACCAAAATGGAAAGTACCAAAACCACACGTTCCTACTACACATCGGGACAGTGACAGTACGACAGAATCCCCCACATGCTTTGATTTTTTATGAAATATTTTTGTGGAATATTTTTCGAAAAACCATTAAAAAGTGGATTCATAAATCATGTTACATCTGCCATAGCTTCAGGCATTCATTACTTGTAAAAATATACTTTACTGTCGTCTGATTAAAAAATAAATGCGTTGAACGGATTTTAATTAGAATCTGCAAATCATTATATTATTTTATTGATGTTTCACGCTAAAGGCGTTAATATCATAAAATTACCGTTGTTTTTATGATGACTCTGTTTTAATTTAAGTTAAACACTATTATGGGAAACGAGTTGTTACTGTTATAATGACGAACTGTGCAGACTGCAGACTATACTTAAAACTTTAATTAACTATTCTTAATTGCATTTAATTGTATTCAGGTTAAGTAAAACAGCCGCACGGGTCGATCAATCAGGTTAAGCTGCATTTGCCGAGGTTAGTCCGTGGATTGGTGATCTGTACATACCGAGACAGATCACCAATCCAGTACACACCTCCGTGTCTCGGAAAGGACGGTGAGCCGTTCTCCCCGGCTGTCATCCATAGATCTTAGTAGTTACGAGTCGTTAGAAGACCGAAAGCCTGACGACCAGTCTTACCAAAGAATATCATATTACCCAGACACTGGGTCAAATACTGGTATTCAGCTGCATCCAATTAGGACGGGATGCCGACCCCAACACAGTTGGGAAAAGATTAGGCAGATTGATTGCATGGTATTGTAATTATAGGTCAACATCATCATCAATTCAGCCGGAAGACGTCCACTGCTGGACACAGGCCTCCCAAAGCACCGCCACTTCAGCTGGTTCTGTTCCCCTCACGCTTCGTTCTTCCCAGACTGAGGGTATCCATGAGGGTTTCCCCACGGGATAAAAGGTATATAGACACCAGCACAAATCAAGCTACTACAATCTAACAAATACGATAATAGATTTTCAACTTTATCTCTAAAATGTGAAGGTTCAAGGTTGATTGGGAAAATTTGACAGTTTCGGGTAGCTTGACCTGCTAGCGTACAGACTTAGTAAGGCCTACTTTATGGTAAGGTACAGACTTTACCATAAAGTAGGCCTTACTAAGTAGACTACAAAAAAGATATTTGGCAAGTCTGCTCTCTGTACGAATAATTTAACCTCCTAGCCTTGATACGTGTCTACGAATAAGTAATTTAACACAATTACCATCTTAATGTCAAGATTCAATGTGATAAAGATCTCAAATTACCAGATGATTACCTTAAATACTTAGTAGAGATACAGAAATACTTTATTCTACGACTATTTAAATAAAATTATATCCTCAACTGGTTGGCAATGCGGTCAAATTGCCCAATTTACCGGCTAAATTGACCAATTTGACAACTTTGGAGGACATTGTCGGTGATAAATCACGGAGTTATTAGGATCGGCAAAATATTGCTTTTTAACAGGAAATCGATAAGGTTGAGAGACAATAGGGTTATAAAAAATGCTTTAATAATTATTGGCCTGTTATTTTTGCACGGCAGTGTTAAGGCCTAATCTCACTGACCTATATTATACTAGAACGCTGGACTAAATATACAATACGAAATGACAGTTGTTTTTTGTGCCGATTCAAAGCGCCCCGCTCGAACATCTCAGGAACTAAAATTGACACATTGTTGCAAATGGACGTCGTTTTGTCGCTATGATCGTTCACAATCAAGTGAAGCTGTTGAACCACTAAAATGATGACCACTTCTGGTAAAGGCTTATCCTGCGCTTTTAAGTTTTTCGGTAGCATTTACATTTATGTATGTACATTATTTACTTTTTTTTTACTTATCGCTGACAGGATCTCACCTCTTCTAGATTTCAGGTTTTCTTACGATTTTTGCCATTTCTCATAGCATTATTTATTTGGAAAGTATGAAAAGAAAAGTGTTGGTTCAGTCGACGGACTGAGAGATAAGCAACCACCAAACGAAGTTGATTAAATGATAATTGATTTTATTTCTGTAAGTATAATTTTATATATACTTTCACACGTCAATCATATTTCTAATGAGGTCGGCGTTTCCTATCTAACTACCCTGAGAAAAAAGGCCGAAACAAACTCGAGGTTACAGTCTCTTTTAAAGTCCAGACATAATCTGGGTCAGATCATATGAAGACCATGTAGATTGATGAGAAAAGAACCACACAGATTGAGTGGACCTGTCCAGTCAGTGCACGCATTCACTGATATAGAATTCTTATCTTGATCTACAAATTTTACCAGGTTTTGTCCTAACACCTGGTACTAAGTACCTACTTAATAACAGCCGCACGGGTGGATCGATCAGATTAAGCTACGCTTGCCCCGGTGGGCCCGTGGATGGGTGACCATCTTCACATACCAAGACCCCTTCATTCGTGGATCTTAGACAGTCGTTACAGGTTGTCAGTAGCCCGAAAGTCTGACAACCAGTCTTCCCAAGGGGTATCGTATTACCCAGTAACTGGGTTGTGGAGGTCAGATAGGCAGTCGCTTCAAGTAAAATATTACTAGAAGCCGACCCCAGCAAAGTTGGGAAAAGGCTAGGCAGATGATGACCTGGAGCTTATAAAACTTCTGAATCACACCAACATTCCCATTAATCCATGGGCCAATATAATGTGCCATCGTGGCCACATGCCTACAGAATGGGCCATCCCCCACCATTTGTAACACGCGTACCCGGCGGGCGTTCATTTTGATTACAATATAATGCGTAAGCAATAAAAATGCGCATTATAAAACAATCATGGCGGCTACAAATGAAGTGGTAAGCACAGGTGACAGTAATGAGGCACGTTTTGTCAAGAGATGAGCGTTTTGCGGTGGGTTTAAAATGTTTTTTTTTTTTGAGCTTGGAGTTAGGAAAGGTTTGTTGCTAAGTACTCGTGTATCTACTGTTTTTATTGTAATTAAGCGGCCTTCTATTTGAATATTAGCTTCTGGTCGTGTCCGTCGCCCTCGTGGAAATCAACTAAACCATTAAACTTATCCTATGGCACTTCGGCAATAGTGTAGCATTCTATCAGTAAATTTTGTGATCTGCGGGGTAATTGCGTAACACAAACAGTAGTAATAGCGTCCATTTTGACATTTCGACAACATTCATTGCGTTATTTACATTGTTGAGACGACAATTTTTTCGAAAGTATGAAGCAATGGATTAGCAATATCCTTCAAAATGTTTCAGATTGAGATTGGTAGTGTTACGCAATTAGGATGCTAATGAGTAGGTAAGTACTTCTTAAGATTACCTATTATAAACAAAACATTTTACCGAAAAGATACACGAAAAGTGTTTTAAAATAGCAAAAATACACACAAATTCAAGCAGTGACCAGAATAATGCAAGAGCCGTAGCGAACTCATTGGTTAACCAGCATAATCTAAATTTATTACCCAAAAGGCACATAAAATCATCGTCTAAGACATTACAATTACAATAGATTGATCGATCATCCTCGTCTACAGCATCCAAACATCCAAAATTGGATATTTGCGAAAAGGTCAAAGTAATTTCATCGACTAATCCCATCCCTAGGAATGTGGACGTGCCGACAAGGCAACGACAAGTAAATTAGCGCGTTACTTATCGATAATGACGGACCATATTAAATCTGCAATCCCTCACTAGTGTTCGTAAGGGTCGCCATGATTTGTGAGAATTATTCAGAACGAAGAATTAAGGTGCCAAATCAGTTTTGTGTTTACCATAATTCTGTTGGGAATGAACTAGTTGTTATTTCTTTTTTTTTTTGGTTTTGTTGAAGCAAAAAAACAGGATTTAAAGAAATTATCTTTGTAAGGTGAGATGAGAATAGACGAAATCACCAGTTCTGATTAGCTTGGGTCATGGAACCAAAAATTGTAGACTCAGTTTCTTATTACATTACTACATACCACAGAGAGGCCTAACCCCTTTAACCCGAAATTCACTCGTAATTCTGCCGTCTGTGGTTCCGAAAACCAGAAAGTTCTTATAAAATTTTCTTCTTGAATGCCTTGATTTATCTCGTTCATTTGGCCACCCTGCTCCACTTCACAATCAAACACACATGCTACACCAAAACAGCTCTTACTACCTCGCAATAAAGGCTTCACCTCCACCTCAGCGCATTCCTATACACAACCGAACGGACCAACGTGTGACATTTTTATTAGTGCGAATTGTTTCTCACGATTTGTCCACTTGCAGCGAACGGTTCCAGTTCATTTTGTAATATTATGTCTTATTTAGGTCTTGGTAAGTTATGGAAGATTTATTCTGAATGCTGAAAAGGTATCAATATAATGTAGGACGGTAATAGGTATGTATCAATGCTTATTTTATAATAGGTATCTAATGATGGCGAGCATTGCGTAGTTGGGTCTTGACAAGACAAATTAAAGAAACAATAAATTTTTTTTGAATAAGCAAATGACGTGATATACTCCTATCTAGGGGTATGTTCCACTAGATATCTGCTGTTATTTTGTGCTAAAAACAGACCCCATGTAATTTTTGTTAGTAGGAGTCCGTCATGGTGAAATAAGATTTTCCTAGATAGAAGATCACCTATGAGGGTTATGACACGAAACCATATCATTATAAGGTGGGTAAGAACCCTCAGAGGTGCTTCACTTTGTGTAAATTATTTCATCACCACTGCTCTCAAAACGGCTAAGGAAACCATCGTGAGCAAACCGGCTTGTCCTAGAACCAAAAAAATTGAAGACATGTGAGCTACCAACCCGCACTAGGCCAGCGTGGTTCATTACGGCCCACTCCCTCTCACAGACAGGAAGCCTGTGTCCCAGCAGTGGGAACATTATACGCTGATTACTGATTCATTTTTTGACAAAGTCGCCATATTATTGAAGGAACTCAAGACAAAATGTTTCACTTCCAAAACGAAAGTACAGACATTTCAATTGCAGATGATTCGCTTCCCTGTTTTCTAAAATTTCGAAACACCAATATCAGTGGGCGATAAGATTAAACTGTGCAAAGATAACAACTAACAGTGCAGTTAGATTTCAACACTAAAACTTTGTCATGCCGACAAATATTTATTTCATAACTTGAACAAAACAATGGAGAAAGCGATACAAATGAAATATGCGTACAAATAGGATTTCTCCTAATAAACAATACGACATTAATCGAATCGTTATATTTTTCGAAACCAAACCAAATACGATTGGATATAGTGGTAACGAATGGTGGCGTTAGTTGTAACTGTATCCGGCATTCGTTTTTATGATGCTGAAAGTTGAGAGGTGTATTCAATCTAGGTTAGTGATTGTGTGAAGTAACTAGTGTTAGTAATCAGTTACATACACAAAGTCACGCGTAAGGGTAGGCAGAAGATGCAGAAGGCTGCGTTTTAAGTAGGATCCCTATACAAGGTGATTTTTTAAAGAACAGCCAAATTTAAGGATGTGGTACCTACAGACCATCAAACTGAACAACTTTCTCCGTGGGACCAACATCGTAATCGCGAATAAAAATTCAGCCGTCCCATACATTTAGGTCGAGTAGGTATTGAAGTTTTCTATGGGACAGTTGATAAAATTTTCGCGATTACGCTATTTGTCCCTTGGAGAAAGTTGTTCAGTTTGATGGTCTGTACCACATCCTTAAATTTGGCTGGTCTTTAAAAAATCACCTTGTATACCTACTCCTTGTCCGCCTCTTCCTACTTCCTACTAATATTATAAACGTGAAAGTTTGTATGGATGAATGGGTGGATGGATGGATGTTTGTTACTCTTTCACGCAACTCCGTATTTGGTCTGGAAGTCTGGATGTTATTCTGTACTTTTTTTATTCTTTATTAAAAAGAACCAGGTTTTTAATAATTAATTACAATCTAGCCTATAAGACTAATAAGCAATTTTAATCTAACTTCATTTTTATGTGATAGTTATTTATGAAACTTAGAGTAGTGTTGTTTGTACAGACGCCAGCACATCAAGCTACTATAATCTGTCAAATTTCTTTAATAGATTTTCAACTTTATCGCTAAAGCATTAGGTTCAAAGTTGATTGGGAAAATTTGACAGTTCCGGGTAGCTTGATGTGCTGGCGTCTGTACTTTGCACAAGTCCGTTCCACTTTCTTAGAGTCAGATATGATGATATACCTACTCGTAAACACTTTGTTCATGTGTGTCATTGGAACTATTATTACTACAATTTTACACGACACTAACTCAAAAGGTTTTGTTATTCTATATGGCAGCACTTCGCAACTTATAAAAACTTCATTCTAGACTTCAACGAGCCTAATCACCAATTCAGTGTGAAAGTTGATGTTTTCTAAGTTATAAATAAGATTATATATATATTTCAAACCATCATCTGCCTAGCCTTTTCCCAACTATGTTAGGGTTGGCTTCCAGTCTAACGGGATGCAGCTGAGTACCAGTATTTTACATGGAGCGACTGCTTATCTGAACTCCACAACCCAGTTACTGGGTAATACGAAACAAATATTTCCAACTGTAGCGGTATCTACAACGCCACATGCGAACAACGCGTCATACTGACGTCACGCAAATCCTGCATCTCGCAAGCAGAGTTTACCGCGCAATTAGCATAGATACAATTTCCCAACATCAATCGTTGGGCAATAGCCCGCCAGACACAACACCCGTCTGGTCGGAGGATCCTCCCTTTTCTATGGAGGATGAGTGAACTTTACACCCTGTTCATCATACCCCAAACAACCATTACAAATGCTACTACTAAATGCTTACTACGTTGATTAAACTACTATAGGATATGGAAAGTATGGTAGGAAAGTAGTTAGTTATGGCAGAAATAAACAAAGTTGGTACGTTGAACTCTAACATCCAGCCATTGTGCCTTCCGCGGTGACGCCGGCTTCATTTTTCAGGAACTAAAGAATAGCATGGCTGTGATTTGTTACGGTTTGGAAGAAATATGAGCAGTGCATGACGTAATTTTTAAATGTGTATTGTGTGACTCTATAGTAACAAAGTGCAGTATAATTATACTTCGACACAATTCGTGGTGATTGCTGGGTTCGGAGTTGAATTTTTGTGAACGGAAAATCCATTTTCCATCCTAAAGAAATGCTAGATGGACAAAAATTTCAATTATTTTGAATAATAATTATGAGTTCGAGAGAGGAATAATGTTTCGTAATTATAAATGTAAAATAATCTAAGTAATACAGACATTATACCTTCATTTTATTTTCAGGGTGCTGCTGTTTTAACACTTGTTCTTCATTTGAAAATTAGTAAGTATTAGTTTTAAAAAAAATTGTGTTCCTTGCATACAGTATTGTGTCAATTTATTTATCATTCATAAAAAATATCCCTGTCAGCTCCACTCTATTCATTTCAGTATCATCCCGGCACGGATCCCGGGCTGCAATAAATCCCGGCTACTCCCATTGTTGGCATCACGACTCCGGACTCGTATCGACGCGTGACGTATCGACGTGCACTCTCATCACGCTATCGACCAATATCGATGCATAATAGCGTCGGTAGCTAAATGAAAAAGTTGGCTTTTATACGGGATTTTATGGGAATTGAATGTAGTTCTGTATTGGTTTGGCTTTCGCAGGTCTGATGTGGCAGTAAAAGTTGGCTGGTTGGATGGTTGTTGTTAATAGGGTAGTTGCCTGGGTAAAAAAATTATTATTATATTTAGTCCGTCAGATTATCGAAAAATAATGGTTACGTATTTTTTCTTTTGTCTATCAAACAAAAAATGACAAAGATAAAGCGCGTCAAAATTTGGGAGTAGGGGGTCGTGACGTCACTTGCTTGCAAACGTCCCACAAGCAAGTGACGTCACGCGGAACTTTAACCCTCTATTGCATGAATTATTAAATTAAAAAGAAAAAAAATATTTTTATGTTTTAATGTGTTTTAATAGGGCTTGTAAGACAAAATATAAAGTGAAAAAAAAATTAAGTATCTTATTTTAGAAAAAAAAAACAGAAGCCAAAATTGGCTTCCCATGCAATAACGTCTGTGCAAGAGACTGCCATTTTTGGCTTCCTATGCACAACAAATACCAAAACTTACACAACGTGAAATTCCCTAAAACAGTTTCTTTTCTCATTCAAGCAAAGAAACACGTCACATTTCTCACATTTTATATGAGAACGCAAAGAACAATCATTCTGACTTAGTTGACAAAAAATTGGAAAAATTCGGCAGGTGATTCTAATTCTTGAGTAAACTCTGGCCATTCCAGGCTACCACTAAAATTGAAATTATTTTCATCATACGCTGGCATTTTTCCTTCAGTCCAGATAATTTTTTCCTTAACTGCTCGCTTCTGTTTCAAATTTTTAGGTCTAGGATCAACTATTTCGTCATCGGAAGTATCGGAATCGGATGGTAGAATAATTATAGGTTTTTTACGTGTTTGGTTGCGCAAGCGCGAAAGCGGAACATCGTCATCGGAATCAGATAGTGAATCATCGTTACTAAGAGAGCCATCACCAGGAATAGGTTTAATGCAGTTAGCAGTACCATAAAAGCGTGAAGGAAGCATTCTGGAAAGATAAAAAAAAAACTCTGAATGCATGCGAAGCCATTTTAGGCGCAAACATACTTCATCGTAATGCATGCGAAGCCAAAATTGGCTCCTGTAGAAAATATTGAAAATGAAGTATAAGGAGCAAATATTTTGAATAAACTGTGATAGGGGTCAAAAACAGAGGTTTTGCAGAACATTATTTACATTTTTTAACATCAATTTTCTTACCTTTTCTATTTAATTTCCACCAACAAAGCTGCAATAAATTTCACTAAGAACGACGTCGCGTACGCACCGGAGAAAAGTGAGGTTATAATGACACATGACGTTGGCCATACATAATAAAAATTACGTTTCGGTTCAGTTTGAATTCCTTAATATTACTACATTGACATTTTATAATTTTGTTTAAAATTAGGGTAGAAATAAATTACTAAAGTTGAGCAGCCAAAATTGGCTTTGTATGCAATAGAGGGTTAACGGGCGAGATCTTCATAATTTTTTATGTAATTGACAAAAGAAAAAATACGGGTCCAATATTTTTTGATAATCTAACTGACGGACTAATTAGATTTTTTTAAAGCATCTAGCCTATTGATTGGGGTGGCTTGACTAGCTACAAAAATACCGATATTTTTTACATTGCCAATGGATTCAATCTTCATTCTAGAGTGGATTCCAAAACTAGAAAGAGACTTAATTGGCATGGATATTTTGCAAGAGACCGTTCAAGGCTACCTATAAATGGCAGCGTTCTCCTGTCTACCATATAGTCACAAATTAAATTCGTCTGCCAGCCGTGGTTATTCTGGGAGTTTACTTCTCTATGATTATCACCATGGTTGTTGGGAAGCCCTCTCTTCAATAGGTGACGATCAACAATGTGGAAGTACCTCATCATCATTCTCTCACCTTTTACCCAATTTTTTTGTGGTCGGCACAGCATATGTCTTGTTCTTCCATTCCTACTTCTCTATTTTCTCTATTAGTCGTCATCTCAGTAGTAACCTAGCCATATCATTATTCACACAGTCCATCCATAGTTTCTTTGGTCTTCCCCTCCCTACTCTTATAATACCTACTAAATTCATGCTCAAAAAATTTCCTTTCGACATTCTCCATTCCTATTCCATTCCTATTCAATATTTATACATATTTTTCTCTAGATAGTAGATTTATTTCGCAAGGCATGAATGAATACCAGTAAAACGTCATTTTAATCCATTACAAATCAAATCCTTATTTTTATTTGATTACTTCACAAGTTGAATTCCAAAGAACGACTTAGCTTAGGATCCCCTCTCCCTTTGCAAAAGGAATCTTTTTATTCATTTGTCATCCGACTCGTTTTAACATAATCTCCTTCAATTGTAAATATCACAATGGGAATTCTATCCGACAAAATTAATCAAGACTTTTTACCATCCCTTTCTGACGCAAAGAACCTTATAGATTACAGGATAGGGGTGGTTATGAAGTTTCGCAACTGCATCGTAAGTTTGTCGGGGGGTTAAAGTTCGTCCCCGATCATAGACAATACATTTTCGGTTGGAGTCGTATTTTGCACGGTAGCTTTGTGTTTAGTATAAGTTAGTTCTTTATGGTCATTCAACTTTTTTCAAAGAGGTGATTAAAGGAGGGTATGACAAAGATTAAGGGGGAATCTATAAGGAGATAGTAAGGATATCATGTCGAGTTATTGTGTGAGAAAAACGTAAACTAAATGTCAACTAAGAATCAAATAGAGACAGTTTTTTTTTTTTAAAGACTATTCCTGTAGCCTGTAGCTAATAGCAAAAGTTTGTATTTATCAGCACGGGATTACAAAATCCATATAGAGATTGGTGTTTTAAGACTTATTTATCTTGGCGCAAGCGCGACTGGTAAGCGTGGGCACGTGGGTTCGATTCCCAGGTCGGGCAAAAGTGCTATAAGTAGGGTTTTTCCGTTAGGAATTTCTTAGAAACTGCCCGGAGTTTGGAAGTCCGCGGTGTGATACCCCCGTGCCTCGGATAGCATGTTGAGCGATTGGTACTGCGCCTGATCTCTCTCCGCTTGTGTCGGATTGCGTGCCGTCCCATCGGACTATGAAAGTGAGAGAGGAGATAGTGCAACTGTGTCTACGCTCGCACTTGTGCACTATGTCTCCCGCGCCGAAGGCTTTGAGATTGGCTGCCATGCTTCGATCAATAATAGTACTAGATTTAGGATCAGGAACAAAAATCAGTTGCTCAAGTGGCCACGTTTGCACACACGTAAACATCTACATTTCTTAGAAAAAAGTTTAATAATATTAACAACTTCAGTTTATTATAAACCGTAATGCTTAAACATAAAGTTTAATTACCATTGCAAAATATATTTAAAATGTCGCTTGAAAATAAAATCATTCTATTTTTAAATTTTCATTCATTTATTCTAAAATTAAATTTAAAGTCTAAGTAATAAGGTTAAAAACATACTAATTTGATATAAGACAACAAAAGTATTTTCATCCCACCATCTCGGAAAGAGTATTTTTAATCTTCAATATCTGAGTGGAAAAGCCGTTTTTATTCTCTAGAGGATAAAGTAAATTGAATTTAGAACATCGTGTGCACTAAGTTTGTGAATTAAAAAAAACATTAAACCTATTTACTGCTACCTCTATGGTGCCGAATATATCATACAACTTTTTTTTAATTTGTTAAAAACTCAGACTCGGAACCTTCTTGGTGTTCTTTTTTCAATTTGCTTTGTACGCGGTTCTTTACGCGGCATTTTTTCACGTCATTGTTAAACCTTATATTAAAAACAAGAAACTTGAAAACAAGTGAAAAAACTAAAATGAGTGATTCTAGCGACGAGGAAGTTTGCTTGACGCCAACAGAATTGACTGAAACTGTTCATAATGCGCAAATGAGCTTTCTCCCTCAACAATCACGCGAGAAGTATTTAAAACAGTACGATATGTTCAACACGTGGCGACTAGCAAAAGGAGCCAAAACTTTCTCAGAAAACGTTTTGCTGGCATATTTTATAGAATTATCCGAGAACAAGAAAGCAAGGACTCTATGGAGTACGTATTCGATGCTAAAAGCAACAATAAAGATGAAAAAAGACAAACATATCGATACCTATCCTAAATTAGTGGCATTTTTAAAAAGAGCCTCATCTGGTCATCAACCAAAAAAATCGAAGGTTTTCACAGTATCTGATATTGAAAAGTTTCTTAACGAAGCACCCGATTCCGTATATTTGGCGGCAAAAGTAAGTCAGTTGCACATTCAGTATCTACTTAAGTATATTAATCTCAATTAAATAGTATACTTAGTAGATGTTGATAGGCATAATTATGCGTTCATATCAATTTTATTCATTTATCTACTACAATACTCTTTACGTTACAGGTTGTTCTTATTATTGGAATAAACGGAGCATGTCGAACTAATGAACTAACACAACTTAATGTCAAAAACATTGAGAAACATTCAGATGACTTACTATTAATTAATTTACCTAATAAAAAGACAAAAAGAGACCGCAACTTCGTCATTCGCAAGGAATACGTAACGATTGTTGAGAAATATCAAGCCTTACGCCCGCCTAACACTCCAATCAATCGATTTTTTCTACAGTATCGCAATGGAAAGTGTGTTAGACAGCCTATGGGTACTAATAAAATTGGCAGTATCCCACGAGAAATAGCAACATTTCTTGAACTTCCAGAACCCCTGTTGTACACGGGTCATTGTTTCCGACGAACTTCAGCCACACTTTTGGCTGATTCCGGAGCTGATCTCCTGTCCCTTAAGCGCCACGGAGGCTGGAAGTCCAATGCAGTTGTAGAGGGATACATAGAAGATTCCATCCAAAATAAGTCTAAAATATGTGAAGGCATCGTAGGAGCCATTACACTGAAAGAGCCTCAATCGGATCCTTGGACTGGCCCTTCTACATCAAAAATAAGCCGTTATGAAACACCTAACCATCTCCCTCTCTCTCCAACATTCACGCCAAGGGAATCCGATGAATCGGTACAACTATTAAGTATGACAGATAGTTTACCGAAAAACAGTACACAAGTGACTAACACCAATATTACAGTACCAAACAAAAATATTACACTCAATTTAAATAACTGTAGCAACGTTACTTTAAAATTTTCTTAATTATACCTTAGTATTATTTTGTTATAATTTAAAGATTATTCTGTAATACTTACCTGTCATAATGTAGTAATTAATACCTAAACTGAAATAAAAGTGTACAGGCCTATCTTGTGATTGTAAACGTTTTTTTTTTGCATTTAGTCATTTCCTCGCTGAGGTGGAATGAAAAGTTACGTGTTGCACTCGAGTGCAAAGATTTTTCACCTCGTGCTCTTTTGATTCCCTCGCTAACGCTCAGGATTCTAATTTTGAATCACTCGCTGCGCTCGTGATTCAATTTTAGAATCCTTCGCTTGCTCGGTCATCAAAATTGAACACGCGGTTAAAAAGCAACTTTGCACTCTTGTATAACAAATAACTATTGTGGTCTTATTTTTCGGGCCGTTTTTGAAGCGCTTATCGGGAATCTAGTACTATTATTGATTGAAGCTGCCATGGCCGAAATTCGGCCTGCAGGACTATATACTAGGTAAGTCTACTAGGTAGGTCAGTACTAAAAGTATCTGTTGAAAGTGTAATCAAACCCTGTCCAGGTTAAATTTCTACGCAATCACTCACTCAAGGGAAGTTAGTAAGACATTCATCTGTATTTAAAAGGTTTCAACTTCACATCTCACGACTGTTTCTAAAAAAAAATATGTTTCTTTGAATAACATTATTAAATTATACTCAATTGTAAAATCATCGAAGAAAATTGAGGTGAAATTAAGTCATCTTTAAAGTGATTTAAACTAATTTTAAATCACCATCAAATCGAAGCGATTTGTACCTAAGTGGCACTACAATCTGGCACAGGCACACAGCTGAACCATTTGTTTACATTTCCATCTGAGACTTTTAGAACAGAGCATACAAATGATTATATACTGCAGTAAAAAAACCATCAGGTGCACCGTTGGTCTTTTTGGCAATATTACAAAATAAAACAATATAAGACAACCCCTTATTTTAAAACAAGCAATTTAAATATATCAGTTCGCAAATAAAATCAAAACTCGAACACGACAGGTGTCTGTACGATGGGGGAGCGGCCTAGGGGTAGTGGGTTCAATGCCGGACTCGGACAGATGCGGGCTCGTTACCTGTGCAAGCGCTTGTTTGTTAAATAACTGTAATAAAAATTATAGCTGTCAAAATGTGGTTAGTCTATGGTCATGTTTATGTTTCGCGTCTTCATTACAAGAATTGGCTATGCTTTTATGGAAGAGGTTGTTTTGATTTTTTTTTTTTATCATATCCTACTTCCTAATAACCTACTCCTACTACGAGTAATATGTACATATGTATTATAAACATTACAGTTTGTATGGATGGATTGATGTTTGTTACTCTTTCACGTAAAAACTACTGAACGGATTTGGTTAATTTTTGGATGGTTTATAACCAGGATTAATTAACATATAGGATACTTTTCATCCCGATATTACCACGGAATCGAAACTTATGCGGGTGAAACCGCGGGACGCAGCTAGTATTGAATAAGTCTGCAGTCAATTGCAGAGTGAAAACTATATGTAGGCAATTTATGTACAGTTCATTTTGATTCTTAATCATTCGGAAGGTAGTTATGTTGGTATGCAAGGTAGGTATGTTATGAAGGTAGGTACTTATATTAATTAATAAATTGCTACAAGTCGCAAGTTGATGGTCGCCAATTGTTTCTCCATTGACTTTGTTTACATTAAAGTTTCAATCTTTTGTCCCCACGTAGGCGTTGAGTTTCAGATAAATATTATTAGTCCTCTAAACCTAACGAATAACCCTTTGGATGAAAGCAGATAAAGATAAAGGAAATAGAAAAATCTTTAAGACAATTTTTTTTTGTTAGCCTGTTTTGTCACACTGCTGGCCAAAGCGGTAAAAGAGTTTCTGGAAGGATTTGTGGGACCAAATCCACGACGCGCCACCGCGCCACCTCGAACCAGCCCACGCGGTAAGCGTCCAGAAGGTCAATTCTCGTAATTTAAAACGTTCAACATCTAGTCGCAGTCTCATCTCAGCGACCAAAAAATGTCAAAAACTTGTCAAAATGTAGGGAAATTAGAAGTATTTTTTGACAGATTGAGACCGAGATCAGACTGTGATCGGGGGTGTGAGAAAATTTCCTCTTCATTGAGGTCCTTATGGAATGGCACCTATTTGGCGGTATCTTATGGAATGCCACCTAATTGGCGATATCTTATGGAATGCCACCTATTTGGCAGTATCCTCAATTATGAAACGTTTATGAATTAAAAGCATAGTTTAATTTCGTGTCTACACGGGCCATAAACCCTAAGTATAATAGTCCTGTTCAAGATCAAAGATTATGTTTATTGGTCTATAATACAGGGATGTAAAGTGTACGCTGTGAGGAGAAACTAGTATAAATAAAACACTTACAAATAGGCACTAATGCCCGAGACACACGAGGCTGGTTTTTCAAGGTAATATCATCATCATCATCATTCAAAGGCCGACTTCTCCCATTGCTGCCTCTCTTTTCTTGTGCCAAACCACACGCTCCTGTTCCAGCCTCATCCAAGTTCTACCTGCGGTGGTAACAATGTTGTCTGCCCATCTCGCCGCCAGCGACTGACATTTTGTCTTCCAGTCGTTGGATGCCACTTTGTCACAGCCTTCCTCGACCTGTCATCACTGCGCCTTGCCAGGTGTCCTGTCCAACTCCATTTGAGTTCCATAAGGAACAAGGATTGGAGAAGGTTAGTATAGCAAGCTAGAACCTCAGTATACTATTCTGGCTTGGCACATGCTAGTGGTGTTTACATCATCATCATCATTTAGTCAAAAGATGTCAACTGCTGGTCATAGGCCTCCCCGTGGGCCCTCCTACTGGTTTAAAAAAATATAATTTCATCCTACTAAACTATTATAGCTTGAGATGCTAGCTTACTAACTCTCCCTCTGGCTCACTAGCCTAGAAATGTCGCTAGTTCTGTATAGACGAAGTCAGAGTTACTAGTAGCTGGCTACCTTACTATCTTATGCTATACTGGGAAACTAGCCTCGTGTATCTCGGGCATAAGGTCTAGAAATTGATAATCATCTATTTAATTCGCACATTCAGCCTTACTTGGTATTTTTTCGCCATTTACTATTAATTTATATACCATTAAACAAGTTTACACGGCCGTTTAATTCGCAAAATATTTTCTTTTCGATAAAATGTTATTTTTAATTGCAATGATAAAGTTTTTAGTGGGTAGTCTTGTTTTATTCTTTGGAACATAAATATTATGATAACTTTGGCACTGCTCCTAAATCTTTGATATACTTACATAAAAAAACTGATATCAAGAGTCCTGCATGCTTGGTCAGGGTTGTCGCTTCACGCAGTTTCATCTTCATCGGGATCGAAGGACCAAAATGTAGGAGGCGCGACCACCTAAAGGACCTGGAAGGACAGAATACGGCTGCTTGACTAAAAAGATCTCTGTTGGACATTCAAATAAACAGTTTACTGAAGGTTGACAGTTAGCTCAACATCTTTCCAGTAGTCCCTGGCGTGGCGAAATAGTTGTCGGTCGCCACTCAAGTCCACCCTCCAACCAAAATTTCTTCCACAATTGTTTCCTGTCACCAATGTGTCGTCCCCATCATACGAGTATAAGCTGCAAGAGTGACTCATGTCTAAAAATGTCTGATCCATATTCAAAGGCAAGAAGGCTATGGCTTTCAAGGGTAGTAATTCAAGCCGAAGAACAAGTATAAACTTGATTTTTCTCCTCAGTGGCAACCCTGCTCATGACCTACACGAGTCATTGGTACACTGTACCATACGGCTAGACGGCGCAACGTATAATTAAAGACTACAGTGACAGATTGATATAACAAAAAATATTAACTTATTAAATGATTTTGATCTGGCTAAAAGTGTTTTGAACGGTCGATGGAGACTGTGGCGTTTAGAATAATTTTGGAAGTGATTTATTTGAAAAGTATAACCTCGCTACTCTCTCTCTGTGTAGTCGGTCCCTCATGTGTGAGGATCGTGGTCAGCTTCGGAGCGCATGATTCACCTCCACCGGTTTCTGTCCAGCGCATCTGTTACTGCCATGTAGAATTTAGAGGGCGATGATTCCTTCACCTGATCTCCCACCACCCCTATAAAAATCAATAATGTCAAAACCTAACAAGAAACTAGGCGGAAAATCAGCACATGTTACGACAGTTACCAAGGTCTCTCTTTCTTTGATATCATGTCTATTATCGACGACTAGCCGCTGCAAATGTCCTCTGTTGCACTTGCCCTGGCCCCCAGGGCAATTGGGAGGTGCATGCAGCATGCGGCACCCCCCATGCAACTTCCAATGATAACTACGTAAAAAACTCAAAGGGTAAGAGTAGGTGTCTACAGTCGTCGAACAGGAAGAAAAAAAAAAAAAGAAAATACGTTTATTTGCGGTAAACATGACGCAGAAAAAGAACACAAACACAAAAGTAACAATTTGGGGGAAAATATGCGTCACATTCCCGCAAAACGACCCTCGCTCAGCGTAATGCCACGACCTTATGCGAGACAGAGATTTTGCAGGAAGGGTTCGGATCTGAGTTTCTAATAATTAACAGACAGAGATTAATATGATATGAATTTACCAGCAGGTGCAACTTGGTGAGTGACATAACATAATTAGCCTATATGTTCCCACTGCTGGGACACAGGCCTTTTCTCTATAAGAGGGAGAGAGCTGTAATCTACCATGCAGGCCCAGTGCGGATTGGTAGATGTCACATGTCTTCGAATTTTTGGTTCTAGAACATGTTAATGACAGACAGAGCAAATCCAGGCTGGAGTATTTGGTTACACAATTATTATTAAGATGATTATCTCGCCATCTGTCCATTCTAAATCCCCATTGGTCATATGAAGGACGTACCGCGAGCATAAACTACAACACATTGGGATGGTAGACTTAATTGGACTACCCTACAAAACCCTGGGGAGTAACGAAACTCCCCAAACAGTATCACTCCATCGTTTACTAAACACAATAATACAAAAATAAACCAAATATTGTGATTTTATTAAGAAGGCTTTACCCAAGAATTGGCGTAACTCCTTTATCAGGTACCTTTTGACATAACTTATGGATAGGATCCTAAAACGTATAATTATTAGAGATATGCGGAATGCTAAAGTATTAAGGTGACATTTTGAAATACCATCTACTTCTGTGATGTCATTGGGGCGTGTACTAAAATCTGCAATGTAATTAATTGCTTGTGTTGTTGCAGCAGCCATATTAATTAACTAGCTTCAGCCCGCGACTTCGTCCGTGTGAAATTTATTGTTTTCCCGACCCTTCCCGTCGCATCGCATCGCCAGCCGCGTTCCTTCTGACTTTTTTTTGTTTCTGCTAGGCTCCTAAGGATCCTAGCGTCATGTTTAATTGCCTATAGCCCCCAAGAATTGGGCTATCAAACGCAAAATCCGACTGGTAGTTTCAGAGATTAGCGCGTTCAAACAGACAAACAAACTCTTCAGCTTTACTATTAGTATATGTAGATACAGATTTGCAAAACTGGGATAAGATTCTAACAACTATTTCTAAGTATTATCGAAATGTATATACGCAGTCCACTAAATGAAAATTGAATTTATGCAGACCTTTTGACTATCGCACGCAACCCTAATTAGAGGAGAACATTTAAATCCTACGTCTAGGGAACCCAATTATAACTATGGAGGCGTCGTGCCAAACTTAAACTATTCGGTAGCTGCCTTAATCACAATAGTGCCCCGTTCACTCGACGATGATCACTATACCCTGCCCATTAGGTAGCATAACACACAATACATTGATTGATACACGTACCGTATTATAATGTCTGTAAGAAGCCATAAGTAAGATAATTTATTGAATTATCTTATTTATGGCTTCTTACAGACATTATAAGATAAGGTATATAGGCATAAGATAAGGCAGTTTATATATTTATTTTATTACGCATTTGAAAGTTAACTTTTACGTAATCTGGAATATGTACGTTCTAAGACAGCTGTCAAAAAACGGTTGACCTAATGAACAGGGTATACGTATAATACTGTATAATTTTGGGATAACGTGGCAGTTTCATACTGCTTTTGTTTTTAATCGTATGAACAGTCAGTGGGATGCTGACGTGTGATCCAACAGTAAAAATCTCACCGTGAAAAGTTAGGTGAAGTGAGCTTAGAGTGAGCTGCCAATAGTCTCAATCCCTAGTATTACTTGGAATGACAGCTCACTCCACGCTCACTTCACCTAAGTTTTCACTGTGAGATGGTTACAGAATCGCACTGCTGGATCCAACTTTTACCGTAAAATATCATACAGACCAACTGACATCGACGGGTTTACTACTAAGAAACGGAATTTCCCTCTGGGTTTTTACTGCTGGTGAAGTCTGAATGTACAGCAGCTGTGACTTTCAGAACATAGGGAGGCTTCTGGACTGTAAATATATACCTAGTCGACAGCGATGTGAACGAATTTTTTGACGCTATATTTTAGTTTGTAAATAGTTTTATTTAATTTAGGATATAATTTTGTTATTTTAGTATTAGCTTGTAAATTGTAATTGGTACCAAATAAATTAATATCTAATATCCATTAATCCATATAATAAATATATTATATTGTAGGTATCAGGCATGTTGAATATCAAAATGCCCGGAATTAACGCACCACCAAACACCCCAATTCAAATGTTGAACACTGAATATTTACTGTACAAAACATTGTTTATTTATTAAATTAGTTATACTGAGTGTGGGAGAAAATTGTGGTAACATTACAAATCTACGCACGCACATGGTCTAGGAAGTAGGTACTTCATCCATTTTCGTTTGTTTTGACTGTACAGCGGAATTGTGACTATAATTTACGTAATTTAAATATTTTGGTTAAAAAATTACCTGTGTAAAAATGTTAGAATCGATTCAGTGACTGATTCTGAACAAACTACTTTCATCCTTGTGGGAAATAGGTCGCAGGAGGAAAGAAAAGACGTGTGCACTGTTCAACGGTCCGATTTATATTAAACAGAAAACATTTGAATAACCGACATCAACGAATGATCGAAAGAGTGAATAATCTAATCGAGTGATTGAATCGAGTAACTATTTTAATCTGATAACACTGGGATTTTTGTAATATTCCAACAATCCTACTAATAGATATTATAAGCGTGAAAGTTTGTATGGATGGATGGATGGATGTTTGTTACTCTTTCACGCAAAAACTACTGAACAGATTTGGATGAAATTTGGCACACACATGGTTTATAACCAGGATTAACATATAGGATACTTTTTATCCCGATATTCCCATGGGATCGAAACTTGTGCAGGAGACACCGCGGGGCGTAGCTAGTAACGCATAAATTCAGTTACGCATTGTATAGATCATATATTGGACATAATTTTGTATGGCTACTAAATGTATCATCGCGAACGGAGAAGTCTCAATGAGCAAAGAGCGATGAACCATTCAAGAACATACCGTAACCTCGGACAAACATTATTATGGTATAAAAATAAAGAATATCCCATCTATCTATCGATTAATCTGCGTGGTAACAGAAGTCTATGATCAATATAAAATAATACAATATCGTTCTTAGTTATAACTAATAGATTATGAACGTTATAATTACATTATTATTAACTAGCTTCTGCCCGCGGCTTCGCCCGCGTGGATGTCGGAAATTATCCCACGGGAACGTGCTAACAGGATAAAATGTATTTGCTTCCCCAGGATGCCATCTATCTCTATGCCAAATCAAAAGTTCAGTGGTTTAGGCGTGAAAATGTAATATACAGTTTCAAGTTCAAATCCTCCCCTTAAAAACTGAATTACCCCTTTTTGTCCCGTCAGTGGTAAATTTTCGACAACTTTACATACTTATTATTAAGTATTTTCTGTCAAAAGTATCAATACTGAGTTTCGAGTTACTCGGACCGCGCATTCAATTTCTTCCACACAAACTTAACACCCCTATATCCCCCTTTGAGGGGTAGTTTTGAAAAACTTTTAATGATAAACTTTATTACTTACTTAGACAAGTATTCTTGCCAAGTTTCAAGTTTATGAACTAAATGAATAAAAAAAATAAATAATAAAAATCCCCCGCTTTTCACCCCCGCAGGGGTGGAATTTTGGAAAATCGTTTGGCATTATTCATAACTTGATTCAAGAAGAATTTTCAAGTTAATCAAGCCACACATTATAATCCTCCCTTGTAAAATTAACTACCCCTTTTCAACCCGTTAGGGGTAGATTTTCGAAAACGCCCTGATACATGTTACTCTTTATTTTTGGTCTTAAGTATAAACACTGAGTTTCGAGTTAATCGGACCGCGCGCGCATTCAAAATATTCCACACAAACTTCAACACCCCTATATTCCCCTTTGAGGGGTAGTTTTGAAAAACTTATAATGATAAACTTTATGACTTACTTACTTAGGCGAGTATTCTTGAAAAGTTTCAAGTTTGTTAACCTAATGAAGAAGATTTTTCATATAAACTGTATCCCCGCTTTTCACCCCCACAGGGGTGGAATTAAAAAAAAATCGTTTGGGATGTATTCATAACTTGACTCAAAGATTATTTATACTAATTTTCGAGTTAATCAAGCCATGCAGTAAAATCCTCCCCTGAAAAATTGACTACCCCATTTCAGCCCGTCAGGGGTAGATTTTCAAAAAACCCTGATACACATTATTCTTTACTTTCAATATTAGGTATAAATACTGAGTTTTGAGTAAATCGGACTGCGCGCTAAAATTCTTCCATACAAACTTTGAAACCCCCCAATCCCTTATTAGAGGGTAGTTTAGAAGAAAAAAAACTGACAATCTTCATAATTTATTCAGATAAGTATTAGTGCCAAATTTCAAGTTTATTAACTCAAGGAATAAGATTTTTCATACAAACGAATTCCCCCCTTTTCACCCTCTTAGGGGTGGAATTTCGAAAAATCCTTTCTTAGTGGATGCCTACTCTTCACGAAGAACACACCCTCCAAATTTCATGTCTCTAGGACCAGCGGTTTAGGCTGTGCGTTGATCTATCAGTCAGTCAGTCAGTCAGTCAGTCAGTCAGTCAGTCAGGACTTTGAATTTTATATATATAGATTTATGTACTTATTATTTAATTTATGCAATTTTAATGAATGTGCAATCTTTATATAATATTATGATCAACGCGTCTACATACCTAATAAGAATACATATCCTTATTAATTTTCCTCATCTAATTATTACTTTATGTAAGTGTTTACCTGCCAGCATTTTCCGCTTAAGAAAAAACTTTTCCGCTTCGTGCCTCTTTTTTTGTGTTTTTTCTTTGCGTCATGTTCACTGCAATTCATTGTTTCTTTTCCCGGCTGTCATTCGTATATCGTTGACAGTCGTTACGGGTTTTCAGAAGCCCAAAAGTCTGACAGCCAGTCTCACCAAGGGGTATCGTGTTATCCAATAAAGTGGGTTGTGGAGGTCAGATAGACAGTCAACCCATGTAAAATACTGGTATTCAGCTGCATCCGGTTAGTCTGGAATCCGACCCCAAGATAGTTGGGAAAAGGCTAGGCAGATGATATCCTTGCACAGGTATGAAGATGGTTTAGAAACTGTTGCCTATTTTATTGCTTTTGCTATAAGGAATTTACTACGTTCTACCAAATTTAACAACAATATGTTCTAAATCTGATCTTGGACGATTGATAAAAAATTTATCGAAGCAAAACATTTCAAGCAGGAAAAATGTTCTTTAAAACGTTTAAGTTATCAGGCAAAGAAAAATAAAGTAGTTGAAAAAACTATGCCTAACAGCTTACCTACAGCAGACATCCTAGCCAAATCTAGTCAACACGTCAATTTTGACAGATCTCAAAAATACTCCATACATTTTTTCTGAGGTACAATCAAGGACGAAATACAAAGCGTTTGTTTTTGCAACCCATCATCGGCACTTAGCGTATCAGTTATCAGATCCACGATCCAATAAATAAGGAAGATCGTGATTTCCTGACCAGTACATACTTGTACATTAACTACAGATGCTGGTAAAGGGACCTCAAATACGTGGGATTTATTGGCATTCAGTTGGGTGCTGGGGAATTGAAAGGAGGTATGTGGCTATATACTTAACTGCGAAAAGATTTTGTTCATGAAAATACCTTCGAAGCGAAACGTTCCTTTGTGAAAATTGAATTGTAAAATGTACGTGGAATAGGTTTTATAGGGGTGGGGGGGGGGGGGTATATAATAACAGGCATACAGGTCGACCGATCAGGTTAAGCTACGCTTGCCGCAGTTGGTCTGTGGATGGGTGACCATCTTTACATACTTACCGAGATTCCTCCGTGGCTCGGAAAGCACGTTAAGCCGTTGGTCCTGGCTGTCAGTCCTGCAATTTGACAGCCGTTACGGGTAGTCAGAAGCCCGAAAGTTTGACAACCAGTCTTACCAAGGTATCGTATTATCCAATAACTGAGTTGAGGAGGTCAGATAGGCAGTCGCTCCATGTAAAATACTGGTATTCAGCTGCATCCGGTTAGACTGGAAGCCGACCCCAACATATAATAGTTGGGAAAAGGCTAGACAGTTGATAATAAAGACGTGGAATAGGTTTTATAAATGGTCAAGAGAGAAAATGGAGAATGATTGACTTTGATTTTTCATGTTCTTTCGGGATAAAGTGATTCGAGTTATCGTTATTTAGGGCTGATGTTATTCGAGATTATAAGCGGTCTTTAGAAGTACACACGGCTACACGTCAAGCTATACAAAACCAGTTTGTCTTGGCCTCACTTTGTATGATATTTTCTCACAATGAACGGTCAGCCAATACTGGTTTTGCATAGCTTGATGTGTAGCCGTGTATACAGTGATACAGGCTTTGGATTCTGCATAGCTATTTACAACCACTTGATACGCTTCCGCACTGTATGGAACCACAATCAAAATTATCGAACGAGTCTTCTAAACGCTGTTCACAAGTCCAAAACATGAAAATGCTGTCAGTGTAATTAAAGAAGACCGCTATTCTCCCGACAGCTGTTTTAATAGCTGATATATGTATGGCTGATATAAATGCTGGATATGTATGTATGGTGTACGATTATAAAACCCGAAATGATTGAATCTTCCTTAATGCATGCCACCTATTAAGGATCTATAGATGTATTGGACAAAACAATGAAATGGACAAGAACACTATTGACATAAATAACAAAACATCACGCCTGTTTTCCCTAAAGGGTTGAGCAGAAGTGTATCTAATAGTACCTACACCCAAAACACACACAACACTATTGAAGGATTCCGATAACATGATTTACGTATGCCATTCACAATAAGAATAAAAATTCTCCGTATATCCTCCTGTACTGCATCAAGAACAATCTTCCATTTTTCCTAAGAATTCCTCCATTATCTTATACCTTACAATCATCTCGAAGACTATCATCACAGTACGCTATGACGTACAAATATTTGCGAAGTTTGTTTGTCCATATCCGAATGCTATTGTTTCTTGTACTTGTTTACAAAACATGGCGTTCCAAGATGGCGACGGCCCCGGGTGACGTAAACCTGTGACGTCACATTCCCCGTACGCTTTCGTGTTTTGAAAGCGACGCGTGCGCAAGCTGAAAGATAAATGTTTTGTTATATTTAGATTTCGAAAAAATGTGACTGTAAATTGATTCATTATCAGAAACTGTGACTAATGTCAAAGTCTTGGAATTCATAGAAATGTAAGTATTGGAAGATTTTTGGGGTTATTTTTCCTTAATGATTTATTTTTTGCTTTAGAATTTTTCTGTGGCGTGTGACATTGAAATGAGTCGTTTATCATTCATAGTTTGTTTAGTGGTCGTGTGTTTAGTAGGTATTTCGATTATTAAAATGGGATTCGACTATAATGAATAATGATACTTTTTTGTTTATGCACAAACAGGTAAGCGAAGTTTCAAAAATTATTTTGTATGCTTAGTTTCTAAATTATAAACTATCCACCAATTCCAACCTTAATGACTGTTACAAACGGTTTATAACGACAGCCCTGAAAATTGAATAGGCAAGTGAATTATAGCGTCAGTCTATCAACCATTTCATCACCACAGCTTTCGAAACTGTGAAGGAAAATATTGAGAGGAAACCGGGATGCCCTAGAACCAAAAATTCGAAGACATGTGACATCTAACAACCCGCAAACCGAGCTCGTCCGAGCTTTAGAAACCGCAATAGAAGACGCGGAGAAGTGCGCATCAGTGATACAACCACTGGACCTGATCAAGATCCGCACGCGCACGCAGCACCACGATCCCGAGTACCGCCTCACTATACACGAGCTGGGCCCGTGTTGTAGACCAGCCCACTCGAAAAGAGAAAGCATGTGTCACAGCAGTGGAAAAATGATAGGCTGATAATGCTTATGCTATCCTCCAACAACTGCCACATAGATACAACATCCCAATATAGTCAGTTTATTGAAAAAAAAACGATTATATTGTTATCTTAATAAAGACAAGCTGCCAATGCTCTGCCAAATAAAACCATTCGACTTTCCCCCATTCTACCCGAATGCTCATCAGATCACTATCACCAAAATAATGCTATCACCGTTCGGCAGCTGGCTGTCATAACAAACTTTTGTTCGCTATAAAGGTGTTTACAGACAAACGTGCGTTTGAAGCGAGTCTGATGGTATCTAATTGTTCCATCTTTTTATCTGTTTTGTTAACGAATTATATTCATTGCCCATTGTTAGGGACTGGCGGGTGGAGAAGTGTTATTCGTAGATAGTTATCATTTTTAGATATAGTTTTGACTCAGGTTTGTGCTCAATTTATAACCGAGTGGCGTCCACGGACTGGAAGACGAAAAGTCGGTCGTCCGGCGACGAGATGGGTGGACGACATTGTTACCATCAGTTGAACCTGGATAAGGCTGGCACAGGTGCGTGGGGAATGGCATTTGAAAAGAGAGGCCTGTGCTCAGCAGTGAGTGAGGTCGGACTGTGGTTGATGATGATACTGCATGTTGACATTAGAATATATAAAGCTGGCAGTAACAGTCACAATACGCCCAGTACTAAAGGCCCACCGCTTAACTAAGACGTTGCCTGCGGTAGCAGCGCGGTGCGGGAGGGGTGTGGTGACGTGTTACGAGAGCTCAGTGATTCATCAACTTGTGACAACTATCACCCCTCCCGCACCGCGCAGCTACCTCAGGCAACGTCTCAGTTAAGCGGTCGGCCTATAGTTGATACTGTGACAATTGGCATTTAAGTTGTTTTTCGGCTTAGATAACGTAAGATCAAATTGCATAATCCTTATCGTAAGATAAAGACAGATCAATTTGCATTATTTGAAATTAAGATTTCTTAATCAGCGATTTTAAGTTTATATGCTGACATCATTAAGGTAGGTCATTCTATATTCGTGAGACACTGTGGTAACGTGACCTTACAAAACTAATAAAATGCCTCTGATTCGCTCTACGTTCCTTGTCTTAAAAATGTTTACTGTAAGAACGGTTCTGCACTGCACCCGATCCGAATCCGAATTCAAGATCCGAGTTCAATCCGAATTTGGAGTGAGTAGATGGAGAACGGATCTAGTGCGCATCCTTTAAATACAAATAGTACTATGGCTACTTCAGACCGCCATTTCTATGATTCGAATCGAATGCAGCGAAGAACTGCACTTACTACTATTTATTATAGGTTAATTTTTTTACATGTTATGGTTCTCTTTATTAGTCTGTAGCTGTCCCAACTATGAAATTAACAGCAATATTTGAAAATATTTTTAATCACTTTCCACGCGACTGTACTGTTATAATCGACGCAGGCGCATGATTTGCAATACACCCAGCTTTATGGATCAACGGCTTCATAAATGACTTCCAATAATAAAGTCGTTAAAACTTAATAATAAAAACTCAAACCGATTAATAGGATAATTTATTACGTTACAAATTGAAGTAGATAATTATATTAAAAAGTTAACAGGATCGAATTATTATTTTATTTTTATACAAAATTACTGAAATAAGATTGCAGATGTTTTTCGTAATACGTAACTTGTAATGAGCACGATCTTTTATTTTAGTATTATTTTTTGTACCTTATGAAAAGCGCGTAATATGTTAATCAGCCTGGTATTCAGCTTCATCCAGCTAGACTGGGAGCCGACCCCGACCGGGAAAAGGCTAGGCAGATGATGATGATGAAAAGCGTGTAATAATATAGGATAAATGATTTATTTTCTGTAAGTAGGGTTGTACAAACACTTTTACACGTCAATCATATTTTTTTTACACTAGATGAGTTAGATAAGTTCGGCGTTCCCATCTGAGTTTTTTTTTGTTTGTGTGTATCACATACAATAAACAATTCCATAAAATGGGTATCCCCGTGCCATATACATATTTTGCATTTGATATCTCAATTTTCTTCATCAATTTCGTTTCGCATTGCATCGAAAAAGTTATGAGAAAATAATGTTCCCGACAAATAGAAGAACTAATAGATAACTTACACATATCGCTTATTTATCAAAACAATGACCTCAAACTCAAACTAAAAGCATTTATTTCAAATAAACACATTACAGGCACTTTTGAACTATCAAGGGGTCGATCAGTCAGAAAGATGATACTAGTTGCCCATTAAAAAGCGTAGTAGGTACAGACGCCAGCACGTCAAGCTACCCGAAACTGTCAAATTTTCCCAATCAACCTTGAACCTAATGCTTTAGCGATAAAGTTGAAAATATATTAAAGAAATTTGACAGATTGTAGTAGCTTGATGTGCTGGCGTCTGTACCTATGGAGAAGAACGGGCAAGAAATTCCTTGGACACTCCACCCCAAACGATAGGTTATTAATTAAACGAAAGGGTTTAATGTTTGCATTGCTCCTTACAGTATCGCATACGCCAAATAGGAATGCTCTTATAGAAGATTTAAGATCTTAATACCCATGGCGACAACCAGTAAATTATTCGAAACAACTGGAATGTAATTTTGATCAGTTCTTAAAATACCACCCGGCAATAGGGTAGATGACCTAGAGTCTACACCAATTATAGATTCATAGTCGTGTGCAGTCATCCTTATTCTTATAGATTAAACCCAGTAACTACTTTAAAATAATAGTCGCGTCTAGAATTTCAATATGGCTAGACTTTTTATTTGCATCTTTTTTGGATTTTTTGTGGGTTTTCCTTGCATAATCGTAGCCAGTGTCTCTAGATCCCATGAGCTGATAAGAGCAACTATTACTGATAGTCAGTCAATAATAGTAATTCCCTTAATTCGATGCTAGTTATTCTTGGATCTGTGACAGTCATTACATGTCGTCAGAACCCCGAAAGTCTGACATCCAGTCTTATTCCATTCAGTCGTCCTATGTAAAATACTGGTATTCGGCGGCATCCGGTTGGACTGGAAGCCAACCCCAACATAGTTGGAAAAAAGCTAGGCAGGTGATGTAAAGCTAGCTTCCATCACCATGCAATCATAAATTAACACGCTTTTAGGTATTTATTTCTTATCAGGTTTAATTTTTTTTATATTTTAGTTCTTTTTGTTAACAAGTAATAAAAGCTTGTTTTTAAAAAGTTTTTTTTCTTTTAATTTTCCTATTCAAGGCTTGGCTAATTCTATCTTCGCATTTGAAGATATCTTACAGTGTCATTTTTAACCATATCTTCCAATATCCTTCTAGATTACGTTACCCAGTCATTCTTTCTTCCATTACAACCAGGGGATCAGCGGGGCGGGGGGGTGTTTCCCATAAAGCACGTCGTTAGCGCGGCCACCCGCCAGAACGCGATGTAGGAAGTCACCGCTTAGTCGCCGGCGCATGCTGGCGAGTGAAGTGGTCGTTTGCGGTGCGAAAACTAACGGAGGGCAATGACGGACATGGTCAACAGATTTTAGTTGTTTCTTCTAGTATTGGGAGTGAATGAATAACTCAAAAGCTTTTCACATGGTTGGCGGTATTGTTGATCTAATGTTCGCGTCCTGTGAAAATGAGAGCTCTGGACAAATGAACACTAATGGAACTCAATAAATCAAGAAACCAATTAAATTAAAAAAATAACGTAGGTAGGTACTCAAATCTGGTAATAGAGAATGCGTTATGTGAACCTTTTTGGGTGATCAGTACTTGCTGATAAGTGATAACCTACGGAATTCTCTGTAAGTGTATGTACCTAGACCATACTAATTACAGGGCCCGTATAAATAAAAGGATATGCTAGTATTTTTCGATTTAAGCTTCATAACCATTCATAAGTAATTAATCAAGTAGCAAGTGACAATCAAAGATCACAAGCACGTTTTCTCCATGTCCACTTCCCCCGCCAGCTCACGCGGTCACGGCCGGCGCTCTCTTGATACACGCTCCAAGAACCTCGATGTTGGCACCGTCTGTTGGTTACTGCCCAGTGTCTCTGTTACATTACACTTGTTACCTCACCACATAACTCAGCGAGGATGACGCGAGAACTATGAATGAACATAAGACTTTGATATTTCGATATTCCGACATCTTGAGTGTCCTACAGAGCAGAGGTGGCGCAGTGTGAACGGCCCCGACTATACGGTCGTAGATTTCAACCAAGGCTGGCGCTTTTCTCTGTGTAAATAATTTCATCACCACTGCTCTCAAAGCGGTGATGGAAAACATCGTGAGGAAACTGGTTAACCTAACCAAACCAAAAATTCGAAGACATGTGACATCTACCAACCCGCACTGGGCCCGCGTGGTAGATAATAGCCCGCTCCCTCTCGAAAAGACGAGGTCAGTGCCCCAGCAGTGGGAATATTATGGGCTGATTATGCTGAGTGTCAATGGAGTTTCTTGCCCGTTCTTCTCCATAGAAACCTGCTATGGTTTGGAATGGGCAACTAGCTTTTGGAACGAAGTTCCTTATCGCGCGTTGCGAAAGGGGGCTAGACGGAAAAAATTAAGACCAAAAGTTGGAACACTTTTTGCTATAATTGTAAGCCGTGCGGCGTGCGCGTGTTTCTCTGTCGGTCTCTTTCTCTCTCTCTTATAGAAAGCAAGCCAGTTATACTTCGTTCCATCCGGGTGTCCCTTGACACCTCTCAAGTTTTTCTTTCTGATTGATCCACTCTTTGACAATTCAAACGTCCTCGTAAATGGTTTAATTGACATAAATTATTTGAGTTTGAACCTTAGTCCTACAAAGGACAGTACAGGAGGACAGGACTCTTGGCTAGACGTGGTGATGGCAAGTACAGCAGGGTTCTAACAGAATGGATACCGAGAGACAGTAGCAACAGTATTGGCAGACCAACAGTGAGATGGGTGGTTGGACGACCAAAATAGGACAGCAGGTGAGACCTGGATGAGGCTCACACTGACTAGGGAATCATGGCACAAAAGGGAGGAGGCCTATTAGGTACTCAGCAGCCGATGATGATATTTCGTACAATTCAGTTTCCGGATAATTAATTAAAGCGGCAAGACCGACAGATACGATAATCACAGCAAATTCTCATCTTATCGCTAAACATATCAGGTTCTGCCCAATATAATATGTAAATACCAACGAAAACGAAACGTTTCAAAATCCACAATAAGATTAACAATGTAGTCAAAACAGACGAAACCATTATTGGCCTGGTTACCTTGACCTTGACCCGTGAAGACCTATACGTAAACGGACGCACTTATCAGCTGATCATCAATTGTATTAAATCTAAAAACGATCGAAACTGAGATAGGCCCGAATATGTAAATGACAACCTGTTGGTCCGTGCGAAAATAGAGGTGGCATATGAGTAGATAGCTGGCAGAGACCGAGCTCCGATCCGAACCGATCAAATTTCTTTAATCGATTTTCAGCTTTATCGTAAAGCATTAAGGTTTAAGGTTGATTGGGAAATTTGACAGTTTCGGGTATCTTGACCTGCTGACGTCTGTACAATCATGTTTCAATGGATCAATAATACTAAACTATGTCGGGATCAGCTTCCATTCTTCCTGGATATGGAATACCAGTATTTTATATGAAGCGACTGCCTATCTGACCTCGGTCTGAATAATGTTGCGATGGATACAGAAACACAAATAAGTGACATGGCAATGTGCGTATCGTTTTACTGATGACAACCACGAACATCCCAGATTTTAAGTAATATGAAACATGGAATCTAGGAGCCCTATTCGAAAATTTAGGTACAACACATATACGATATTACAGATAACAAGGTACAGATAGACAAGAAAATACATTATTACTCTTTTAATAATAGACAACTAACGTAAGAATAGTGTAAGTCAATGTAGTGATGAGAACCCTACAAGTGGGCAATCCTCACATAGAGAGTGCAACATCATCGACGTTATGTCGTAGTTGTAGTGTATCTTTTTAGTGAAGCTTAGTCTCCATTCAATATCTACTCCTGTGTCAATCGTGTGGGTAGAAATGACAGTCTCAAAAGGTTAGAAGTAGTCGTCGTGAGAAAAACGTACGTATCATATCGTTTTCAAAACTGTATTAATTCCAAAGCTGGCATATTATATGGCAATAGTCGATTTACCTTAAAACGATGAATCAGAGGTGATTAATGAAATGATTGATTTTCAAGATGTTATTGTATCCGCTGCCGTCTCACCAAGGGGTATCGTGTTACCAACTAACTGGGTTGTGGAGGTCAGATAGGCGCTACATGTAAAATATTAGTATTCAGCTGCGTCCCGTTAGACTGGACGCCAACTCCAACATAGTTTGGAAAAAGGCTAAGCAGATAATTGGTGTAGTATATCTCACTATAGTAAAAGTATACACAGAGTTAAGAAATAATAAGTAATAAAGAATTTAATAAATTGATAAAATTTAATTTTAATAATAATAAAGAATTTATAAGGATAAGATCGAGGTGGCGCTAGAAAAGGGTGCATGGAAGGATCTGGGGGAGGCCTTTGCTCAGCAGTGGGACAGAGTAGGCTAAAAAAAGGCAAGATCCTATAGGAGATGTCTTTAAAGAAAGTCAGGTGTAACATAGAACAATATATAACTTTCCAAGGACAAGTCCTTATTGAAGATATCTTTAAGGAAAGCCAGGTGTTACCTAAGTACTGGCTACTAATGAATGAACGAAGAGACACGTAAATGTAAAAAAAAGGAAAGGAATATACAAAGATTCGCTCGTGGCGATCTGTAGGTAATGTCTGCCTGACCGTTAGCAATTACCGCTCTAGCAAAGAAAGAAAAAATAAGAACTAAATCAATAATGCCGTTGTACATTAAGATAAGTTCTCAGCATCTCAGTTAATTAGTATTTTTCTTTTAAGTATTTCCGCCAGTATCTATTTGAATTCGAATACGCCAAAATATGTGTCATTTTTTACTCATTACTAATATTCGGTGTCGGATTGACCTCGGGTCTCGTCGCGTGAGGTCGGGTGTACTCGGACGGGCTCGTGCGAAGGGTGCCACTGTTATCTGGCACGAGGCGCGACAGTGGCGCGTGCGCAAACCACGTGGACATTCGACCTATGAGTATAGTGCGGTGCTGGGTGAGCTGAGCTTTTTATCGAAATTTTTGAAGACTTTTGGTTTTAGTTATTTTAAAAAAGAGCCAGATCTGGTGAAAAAAAGTATTATCATTAAAATCGTTATAATGTGACATAATATTTTTATAATGTTGTTTTCATGTGTTTTCTAGTGTTATGTTATGTGGCTCTACTGTATTTTACAGGAAGTGTTTTATAAAGTTAAATTAATAAATTGTACCACATTATAAGTAGGGAATCTGAACTGCCTTCAATGCCATAATACCAACCCAACCCAACCCATAATTTTTTTAAGAAACCTTCAACGGTTCTTAAATCTATGATAATGTCTATTGAATTATAATTTATTTTCATTAATTAAAATTTAATTTAATTTAGATTAGCCTTAACGACTGAATTTTTTATCGGTAAAATTATTAAATTGAAATCATCGTACCAAAATGCATATTCACTTGATACAACAGCAACACACCTGTACATGCTAATTTTGCTAAATATTACTGACAACTAAAATAAATTAAAAAAAATAAACAAATGTTAATTACCCACTAAAATTATAATATCTACCTAATTAATAAAAAACATAACATAAATATGTCTATGCCCATCACTATCACTTATCGATACGCCGGGGGATAGGGTAAACAAGCGGAGAGGGGTAACCTTGGATGCGCGAGCGCAGCTGCTCAATGATCACCTGCCTCCAGCCGCCATATTGGATCCAGCAAGCAAACAAGTACACACACAGCGCAAAACATTCACGTCTTTTTGTATTAATAAAAATTTCGACAATTTCATTTTAAAGTTCATTTTATGACATTTATTGATCGATACTTTGACCACTTTATGTTGTTAATTTTAATTTTATCTCTATAGTAATGAACGTTTTTTTTCGGCAGTTTTAAATGACCCATAATTTTAACAGCCTAAGCAATCGAAACTGAATCTGCAACTCCTAAAACTCGATCCTAACTATAAGCAGTTTTATTGAGTATCAAATAACCAGTTATTTATTTAATTTCGCGTTTCCAAACGTATCATATTTCTACAAAAAACTTGATACAAAGTGTTAATTCCTACTTTATCAGATAAGTATCTATTATTGTATTAAACCGACCATTTTAAAAACATGTCTATTCTAGTACCTAGTTCAAATATTCTGATACTATTTTTAAATGTCATTGACATACGATGGTGCAGTAAAAACCATAGATACTAATATCAAGTGCACATTTCCTTGTCACCAGTTACTAAACAAAAAAAAAAACAACAACATTTAAAATTAATTTTCGAACGCAGGGTGGCAATGTCAAAAATCTAATGTTCCGAATTCAAATTGAATGCAAGAAACACCTTGCCAGTGACAAAAAACAGAGCTAATGCGAAAGACAGGTGTTGTAAGTTAATAACTTTTAAGACTGGCCACGATTCAGACAGTCGAATTAAGTTTAAGATTAAGGACGAAATACTCGTTTACTCGGATTTAAGGTAATTTTGTGGATTGCATAATTCGGTTGCTATAATCGTGATTCTAAATGAACATCTTTCGGGAGCTTTTGTATAATTTAGTAGAAATAATCGTAAACAGTGATTACATAGATAACGTCATAGGTACGTCGAGCGCATTAGGTACTCTTCCTGAAGACTTAGCAGAACAGTTATACGCTGGTGTAACTACGGTTTCCGTATGGAGTAGAGGCATGCAATACGTAGTAGAGGCGAAAAAGTCATTGAAACTAAATGTCCAAAGAATCATAATATTATTTCCAACCCCTGGGCTGCCTATCTAACTTTATAATCCTATCCACCCTATAAATCAATCTACGGCCGCACCTACAACCATCAAGGTTACAATGTAAAGTTAATTTATAAGCAGACTGTTTAGAATACTTCGTTTTACACCTAACTTCCTAGGATACTATTACAAGTTTCGATACATATTCATGTTTCTATAACATAAAACGAATTTTAAATACATATTATTTAGATAAATATCGACTTTGTATGACATATCATTGATAACATCTCTATCAATAAAAAAAACACAGCGAACGATGGATATCAGAAGATCAAAAGATTAAAATCCGGCCTATTTTAAAAACATTCAAGTTATTTGAAAAACGAATACCCTACACTTCAAATAAACACACTTCGATTTTCAAACGCATGAAGTCCATAGACGAAAAGAGTTATCATAACATAAAATCGCGAATTTATCAAAGAAGTCTTTATTTCAAAATAAAATTTGACATATAGTTTTACAACTTTTTTATGAGTTCAACTGTAAACTGTTTCGCATACTCCAATAGATTCATGGAAAGTGGCCATTTTTCATTTAGTTTGTTTTAAACGGAAATTCTTATTACACATGTGATCGTATACTGAATATTTTCATGTGGTATTTCCTTGAGTAGTATAAACATAACATGTCTGTTTATCACGCTACTTCTTAAATATGCAGAAAACGAAGGAACTGCCGTAAACTCCTATTACCATTACAGTTCCTTGCGGGGCTGTAAAAGCACTTAGCTTAAGCACTTCAGCGCTTAAAGCTCTTAAACGACATCATAGAATAAGCAAAGAGCAGAGTAGTTTTGAAGCGCTAAAGTGGCTAGAAGAGTTTATGATACTCCTCTAACTTTCGACCTGGTTTCGAAGTTAAAATTAATAAAACATTGAAGTGCTAAGTAGCCAGTTCGTATTTGAAAAAACCGGCCAAGTGCGAGTCGGACTCGCGCACGAAGGGTTCCGTACCATTATCTATAAAAATCACGTCTGCTGTATGGGAGCGCCCCTTTTTTTTTTGGCCGCTCTGGGCTGAGCGGAAGGGCGTGACAGACTTTTACTGACTAAAACTCACCTGTGTTCCTTCAGTTGCCTGTGCCAGGGGCCACGGTATCTCTTCCGAACAACCCGCGGCCCTGGCAGGCATCGGCCCTAGCGGACCCCGTCAGTTCATGCTGACGCTTCTTTGAGGCGTGCGTGGAACACAACGCGCCGTCGACCCGGGCCTGGCCCTTCCCGGGCGACGAGCTGCCCATTGAAGCAAGTACACTTCTGCCTTAGGTACTAACCCTTCGGGAAATACAGCGTATGTATCATCATCTGTCTAGCCTTTTCTCAACTATGTTAAGGTCGGCTTCCAGTCTACCTGGATGCAACTGAATACCAGTATTTTACATGGGGCGACTGCCTACCTGACCTCCACAACCCAGTTACTGGGTAATACGTTACCCCTTGGTAAGACTGGTTGTCAGTCTTTTGGGACTACCCGTAACTACTGTCAAAGATCCACGAATGACAGTCGGCTTAAAGTCCTTTCCGAGGCACAAAGGAATCTCCTTATGTAAAGATGGTCACCCATCCACGGACCAACCGCGGCAAGCGTAGCTTAACCTGATGGATCGACCTGTGTGGCTGTTATTACTTAGCCACGGGCCCCTCCGATGTTAAGTATGTATCCCTATCTAAATTATGTCTAATGCGTCATAGAAAGCCGTTGACACATCCAGCCATTCCTCGCAAAGCCTCGAATCCACATGAAAAGTAATTATTTCAAACAATTTTCCCGGAAATTCTTAAAAATCCGACGACTATTTTAAACGTGTGGTATTTCCGTACCGGGTTCAAATACGCTTATATCTTATGATTAATCGATTTTCTCGTTAACCATCGTGATTAATGATTATATTGTGAATCTATTTTTTATTATGAACAGCGAGAATGGCTGTCGTAAACACTTAATTGCTAAATCGAACACCTTGTTTGGTAATAAGAATATAATTTGATAATTTTATTAACTTTGTTGCAAGTTGTTAAAGAGTTTGTAATGTAAGTGTCACTGTGTTTAGCCATTTTTTTTTTGTTGAGATGTTTAACCTGCCACAAGTGGCTTTACTAAAGTAATTAGAAACCTAAGGAATCAGAATCATTACCTTCTTTTTGTAAATCCTCACGGTAAGTCATGACAGAAAATTTGAACTCATTCCATTTTCCTGATGCTTTAAGGTTTTAATTTGAACTCATTCCATTTTCCTGGTGCTTTAAGGTTTTAATTTGAACTCATTCCATTTTCCTGGTGCTTTATCATAGGTTTTAAGCCAATACATAGATTTTAACTCATAATCAGTCTATAATATGCCCACTGCTGGGACACAGGCCTCCTCTCGGTGAGAGGGAGTGGGCTAGAGTGGGTAATCTACCACGCGGGTCCAGTGCGGGTTGGTAGATGTCACATGTCTTTGAATTTTTCGGTTGTAGGACATGGCGGTTTCCTCACGATGTTTTTCTTCACCGTTTTGAGAGCAGTACCTAGTGATGAAATGATTTACACAAAGTGAAGCGCATATCCGGGTTCGAGCCTACGACCCACAACTCGTTAGTCGCGGCCGATACCACATGCCAATAGATTAAATACGTGTATAATTAAAAAGTTGAGTGAGCAAATTCATTGAATTTCAAGCTGAATTTATGTTTTTGTTTGTCAATTTTTTTGTCACTGAACTCACCGCTACTAAATCTCAAACTATTCAACTGTAAAGTCCCCGAGTGCTTCACAAAACGCATTTAAAAGACAAACAGACGAATTTCACAGCTCGTAAACCTTCAATAGATAAGCTTCAGTAACTCCTAATGTCAAAAATTGTAACCGTCTTAAGAAAATCGTTACTTACATACAAAAAACCTTTTTTCTTCAATCCTTTTTACGGAAGGGTTAAGGCAGATGCGTAGACGCAGATGTTAAGAAACACGATTAATGATTTAGCTACTGTACTGTATGTAGGTAAACTGGTTCTTTTTGTAATATTAATTGTTAATGCCGTTAAGTTTCCAAGGAAGCACGTACATGCAGTTGTTTGTTGGGACTCAAAGTGGACATTTTGGTAATCTGACGTTGATTTCGTTCTAGTGATTGACTGTTATGGGAAAGAAGTAAATAAAATTGTCAGCTGCTTCTAAAAAAGTTAATGGTAACAATGTAAAGTCCCATTGGCACAAAGCAAGTATATTGCCTTGCAGAACTCAAAAACTCAAAGTCAGTAACTTGAGTTAAGAAAGATTTGAGCTTTTGAGTTCTGCAAGTAGACATTACCTAAGTGACATAGTTACATTTACCTAAGTGTCACAATTACAGGCACTTTTGAATTGTCAAGGAGGTCGGACAGTCAGAAAGATAAAGCCAGTTGCCAATTCCAAAGCGTAGTAGGTTCCTATGAAGAAGAACGAGCAAGAAGCATCACGACACTCTTTTAAATTAAAAAAAAAACTTATAACTTTTATTGTTGCTTCTACTTACGGTATGCCATAGGCAAATAAATCACAACGCGTTTATTAAGCTTTAGTCATACGTAGAGATGATGATGATGTATGAGATGTGCTTTTGTTTTGCAATAATGGAAGAGTACTGATTCTAACAGCACTTGCCCGAACCGCACCTGAGCAGTTCCACTAACCGCACTGAAATAAAATTATAACGGTTACTGATTCTACTTGATTCGATCCTGAAAGTCAAAAGGTCAATTTTGATAAGGCATTTGCAACCATTAATAATCACGTAACATCGCGCCTGTATTCACTGAAGGGTTAAGCAGTATAATAGTACACCCACATTTCGCCAGTTAGTAATCTTAGATCGAAATACTGTATTGAGGAAAAGCAATTTAATGGACTAATGCAGGTGATTAAGTATAACTAGTTCTTTTATTACATTCCCATCTTATTATTGTAATAAAATACAATTATAAAGCTCTTGATATGATTATAAAATGCTTGATACTAACAGTCTGACTGAGAACCGCTGTTGCTACATAAACTAGGCGTTACACTCTGCGTTTCTTAGGTCTTAGGAAATAAAATTCAATCTTATAATATAGTAAATAGTATCAAAACATAATTCACATACATAATCAACCTATAATCAGTGATAGGAATAGGCAGTGCCTATTTGCCTAAACTTCGAAGAACAGAGACAAGAAACGGAGACTTCCTTAGGACTATAATTTTTTCCGGGACATCTGTCCCGAACTTCGGGACTACACTTTTAAATACATTAAAAAATATGTTATTTGGAATAAGTATTTCGTCTATATTTACATTTATAATTTATAACTCCACTAGCTTTTGCCCGCGACTTCGTTCGCGTGGAATAGTGACTTCACCAATAGATGACACCGACTCTTGACCAATAGATGGCGCTGTATGTCCGGAATAAATTTTATTTTTTATTTTATTTTTTGTAATAAAAACTATCCTATGTCCATTCTCAAGTTCCAAACTATGTCTGTACCAAATTTCACACAAATCGGTTCAGTAGTTTAGGCGTGAAGCAAAGACAGACAGACAGACAGACAGAGTTACTTTCGCATTTATAATATTAGTTTGGATAATAATAACGTTATTATTATGGAGTTAAAAATTATAAATGTAAATATTGTTTTGTTGTTATGTCTAGTCGCAAACTTTAGGTAAATATAGACGAATTACTTATTCCAAATAACATATTTTTTTAATGTATTTAAAAGTCCGGAAAAAATTTAGTCCTAAGGAAGTCTCCGTTTCTTGTCTCTGTTCTTCGAAGTTTAGGCAAATAGGCACTACCTATTCCTATCACTGCCTATAATGTTCACACTGTTGAGACACAGGCCTCCTCTCGGTGAGAGGGAGTGGGCCATAATCCCAGTGCGGGTTAGTGTGGTGAAGTATTTCACATCTTTCACTACAATTAACTTTTTCTAGGCAAAAACAGCCTTTTGATCCAGCTTTCATTGAAAACTGGCATGATGATTTTTAAATTTTATTGTATGGAATCAAATGGCGAATTTTACCAAAGCTACCTAGCATAAGTCTTATCCTAAGAATAAATTTAGAATTTTTGACAGTTTATCCATAAGCACTAGAACTGTCAGATATCAGTTTTATTCCACGGATAAATGATATCTTACTTTGGTAAAAAGTGTAAGTAAATTATTTTTAGCATCTCGATAAAAAAAAATAGGGACGTTGATAGTGATGGACAGTCTCGCAATTTTTTTTTATATCGATATATTATGTATGATATACCATTAATAATCATTTGCCAATATGTTTGGCATGCGGCAGTAGTGTACAAAGTTGTGTCTCTCAAGATTATCATATAAAACATGTGTCACTATTAAATACAATGCCTTTTACAGATATACTATAAAGTCATGTTACTGCATTATGCATTAAAAAATATAATTAAATAATTATAGTTGATGAAAAAGACAAATAAGTGACGACACGGTTGGCGCAGTGGTTAAGCGATTGACTGCTACGCTGCGTGTCGCGGGCTCGGTTCCCGCACGGAACAAATATTTGTATGACCTACATGTATTTGTTCAGAGTCTGGGTGTTTTTCTATCTATAATATGTATGTATTTACAAAAAAAAAAAATGTATGTAAGTAGTTTATCAGCCATCTTGTTACCATAACACAAGCATTAGGTTGCTTAGCTTGGGACTAGATGGCGCTGTGTGAAATGTCCAGGGATATTATTATTATTTATTATTATTAAGTATCTTTAATTCTTTACAGACTCTAGTTGCCCTTGTGAAGCTGTTCATTATGGTTAATTTGAGAGTGTTTTTTCTTTAATATTATCCACTAGCTGCGCCCCGCAGTTTCACCAGCATAAATCTCGATCCCGTGGTAATGTCGGAATAAAAATAAAAAGTATCCTTTGTCCTAATCCAGGCCGTGGTCTACCTATGCGCTAAATTTTATACAAATTCAGCCGTTGTAGCGTGAAAGCGTAACAAACATACAAAAAATCAAATCTTTTCTCTTTATAATATACTTATTATGAGTTCGCGTATCACTCGGTCAGTTTCTCTCAGTCGTCAGTTTATTTAATTCGCCAGTTTTGTTGATTGGTCAGTTTCAGTGATTAGTCAGTTTCAGTGATGGATTAGTCAGTTTTAGTGATGGATTAGTCAGTTTCAGTGATGGATTAGTCAGTTTCAGTGATGGATTAGTCAGTTTCAGTGATTAGTCAGTTTTGCCGATTAGACAGTTGCGTTAACTCGCCAGTTTCCAGTGTTTGCATTTAGATTATCTGATATGAAAGCAGTCCAAACACACGCCGTCGTCAAATCGATCATAATCATCATTTACATTTTTCTAAGTGTCAGAAATAGGTAACTAAATTAAAACCTGACAAATGACGAAAAGTGGCAAAGTGTGGTCCAATTACATATCCTGTGCAATCAAAGAAAAACGTCTCTACATTCCTACGCACAACAGTGAAGTTTATGCATAGCAACTGATTGTCTCCATCCTGATTCAAACTCAAAATCAACTTTTTCCATTGTAAATTTTTATTTTGCAAAGAATTAGCAAAATAAAAATAAGCTAATTCTGGCAACATTTTGGATTCCCAGGAAACAAACGACGATCAAAATTATTGGCGGTTAAACTGGTTATATATAATATCTGGCAAGATATTTAACCTTACCACCTGATATTATACCTTAGTCATCTATTACAACACACGCGAGCTATGTATGATCTATTTATAACTAAGGACCACATGGTTTTGAAAACCACGTGTCTTGCTATTAAGTATCGAATTGATTTTTCCAAGTAATTCAGGTTACTCATATAGATTTAATTACATGGCTAGCTTAGTCATGTAACTTCCAAATGTCCAACAACATTTTTTTTAAAGAAGTCGGGTTTTTGACGATATTAAAGGAACATCAGGAAGTAAATAAAACATACAGATGAATCAAAAACCAATACGAACCGTACCAATTTAAATAAATTATCACTTTAAAAAATTAATCACCAGCCACCAAGAATGCGGTGTCAAAACCCATAATAATCGTGCATTAATACCGTGCGCGTGCGCACAGCACCTGTTCGGAATGTAACGGGACGCCATGTTGTTGACGGTACGTCCAGTAATTAAATGTGCAAAAAGAATACAACGAAACATACCTGTTAAATTAATCAAGAACTAAGTGATACGACTCTACGGGCATTCGAGATAAAAAACTGAGGTCGGCTCCTGATAAGGGGCTGATAAGGACGTATTAGCTTCATTAAGGTGGCTGCGATGTAAAGCTTCGCTTCCACTAGCTAATGGCAGCCCCGGTTTGTCTCAAGTCGAAGCTACTAAAGTGAACACGATGCCAGGAACGAGTCATAGTACACACGGCTACACGTCAAGCTATACAAAACCAGTTTGTCTTGGCCTCACTTTGTATGATATTTTCTCACAATGAACGGTCAGCCAATACTGGTTTTGCATAGCTTGATGTGTAGCCGTGTGTACACTAATTTCGTAGCCTCAGAACAAGCAATTTTTTTAAGGTCTGAATTTATTTGTTTAATAAAGAGACCAAAGAAAAGGTGGATGTATTGTGTATTTGATGATAATTGTTTTGTTTTTAAAAAACGTTGCCCCACACTAGGAATTTCTCCTGTATTGTGGGTGCGTTTACAAACATTTTAACTGACATACACAAACAGCCAAACCCGGAACAACTACTTGTAGGCCATACAAATATTTGTTCCGTGCAGGAATCAAACCCGCGACACGCAGCGCAGCAGTCAATCGCTTAACCACTACGCCAACCGCGCCTTCAAGCAATTGCTAGGGTGTGTCGTCACCAAATATCGAACTGAGAGCAGGAGTATGATGATGAGGACGAGCCATATTTTGTTGATTTTTTGTGCTTTTATTATGTCGTAATCTGTGTATGCCAGAGACGGAGGGAGTGCATCTCTGTTTGCGCACATACTTGTGGACTACAATATCTCTCGCGCCGACGGCTAGTCTCCGTTGAGATTGGCCGCCATAGCCGGAATGGAGGATGGAATCTGGAGGACTATATAGGATGGCAGCAACGACGCGCAAGCTGTAACCATGAATTCGGCACATGATTATAGACTCCTAGCGTAGACATTTTTCGTCGGTTATCAAAAAATAAGCAGTTTCATAGATAAGTGCAATACGTCTACGTGGTCAAAATGAATGGAGCAGCAATTTTTTATAATAACCGATGAAAAATTTCAATATCTCAAAAAAAAACATTAATTTCAAATAAACCATTTACAGGCACTTTTGAATTGTCAAATTAAATAGTCGGTCAGTTAGTCAGAAAGTTGAAGCTAGTTGCCCATTCCAAAACGTAGATCTCTATGGAGAAGAACGGGCAAGAAACTCCACGGACACTCTTTTAAATCAAGTTATTATTACAAAATCCTGGGTACATTATTCTTATTGCTTCTATATGTGACAACAATGTAAAAAAAAAAAAAAACAATATAAAATTAAAAATAAGCCCTGGCAGTTAAGAGATGACCAGTCTCAACCGACGGCGCCCGTTCACGAACATGACGCGTGGATCAGCACCACCCAGCTCAATCATTTCGTAGGGAACCGAATGATCCAACACTCGCGCCACCACCGGTGAGACATTTAAGTGAGCATCACATATTCTCAACTGCCATGATCTTTCAAGTCAACATGAAAAAAAAAAACGGATCCATGGTTCTTACATCTACAAAATTTAAAAAAAATGCTTCTAAATTATACAAAACTATAATTCCGTCGATGTCCCTGCCACCCTGTATATCCCAGAGACAGTCTTAGCTTATTCCACGTCGAGACTGTTAGTCACAGGCTACTGATGCTAGTTAAGTGGATGCTTCTAGTTATATTCTTATTATATTTACAACATTGTCAACGTTATAAAACCATGAAGGCTTATCCTATTCTTATCATAATATTCAAATAAAACCAGTTGCAAGGCATTTGTACTGCGTGATCCTAACTCCTTATCTTACTTAACAGATAAGATAGTAGATACTTATCAATGCAATAAAACTTCACTGAGTTTTTAGATATAGCAAAATAGGTGGACGATGACGCAGGCCTAAGTGCAGGTTGTTTGTCAACATACACCAACCCGCACTGGGCCCGCATGGTGGATTTCTACTCCCTCTTGCAGAGAAGAAGCTTTTGCCCCAGCAGTGGGAATAATTATATTGATTATGCTATGCACGGAAACTATTGTATATTTGATTGATTTGCAAGAATACACTAATACATAGTTAGTAACATAATTAGAAAACCGAGTAAGGTCCTTACCGGTGTACACACTGCTACACATCAAGCTATGCATTTCCAGTTTTAGCTGACCTCGCATTGTATAGGTGCTTCGTACAATCAGAAGGCAGCTTATACTGGTTATGTATAGCTTGATGTGTAGCCGTGCGTACTTTTTATGCAAGATACAAGAAATTAATTGGAAAAGATCGTAGACTGATTTGAATCAAAGGGCAACTTTCAACATTGAGTTACGAGTTAGAAAGAAAGAAAAAAAGTTTACTCCGCATAAACAAAACGCATATTAAAAATAAAAAAAATATTTATATAAAAAAAAGACATAAAATACAACGTACTCAAGCACATAAAATGTTTTCAATTTTGTCCATTGCTTGATAGGCCAGGGACCAAAGACAGCTTCAATTATGATAGTTTGAAGTGAGTCATTTGTTGGTACATTTTCTGCCGGAACACTAATATTTTCGAGCGGGCGTAGTCGATCGAATTATGATAATACTACATATTAAAAAAATAGTATACATTCATATTTTAACCAAAACATATGCCTATTATATCAGCGATCTTAAGCTAAATTATAATGACATTTAATTACACTTATCGACACATCTAGTACTAAAATAGTACTTAAAAGGTACTAACCTATTCGTACGGAAGAAATATGGGCTATCTAATCTTCAACTGTAAAATGAAAAAGATCATGGATAGCTTTAGTAAGAATGTTTGAAATATATTAGCGGTCATAACTTTTATTGTATGTTGTGCTATTTTTAACCCCCGACGCAAAAACGACGGGGTGTTATAAGTTTGACGTGTCTCTCTGTGTGTGTGTGTCTGTCTGTGGCATCGTAGCTCCCGAACGGATGAACTGATTTCGATTTTGTTTTTTTTTGTTTGGAACAGTTAATTAGTCGGGAGTGTTCTTAGCTATGTTTGATGAAAATCGGTCCAAGATGGCCGCCGCCACAAAATGGCGGATTACATATTTTTCCAAATACCTGAAAATAAAAAGTTATTATTATTATTTTAATATGGGTATCAAATTAAAGGCCTTATTTAGTAGAATACTATACACTATTGATAAATTTCAAATCCAAGATGGCCGCCACCACAAAATGGCAAATTATTTTTTTTTTTTCACAACTCCCTCAATATGGGTATCAAATGAAAGGGCTTGACTCAAGAAAATAAAAGAAATTAAATAAAAAAATTAAGGCGTCCCTACAAAAACCATGAAATAAAAAATTTTATAAAAAAAATTAAAAACCCCCGACACAAAATAATAATAAAAAAGTAAGTAACTTTTATTCTATGTTGTGCTATTTTTAAATGTGTTTATTGACCTGGCAATACTTTTAGCTTACGCTGCACTGCAAAAATTGCTTCACCTCCTATCCTGCCCTCTGTGTCCCAAAACTTGCAGTAAAAGTGACCTCTGCGTTGCCACCGACGACTGCGTGGAAGTGGCGAAGTTTTCGGCCAAAAAGATCTGATTAAAGTCGTGCCAGCGACGCGAAGAAGAAGAAGCTTACACTGCACGCTGGTACGAAACCTGTGGGTTTACGATAGTTTATGTCCATTAAAACCACAAAATGTCATTTTGTGGTTTTATTGGATTTACTAAAGGAAACCCTAATATTTTGATACACATTTGCGATGAGTGCTAAAATGGTGAAAAGCATTTGTATGTTGAATGATCCTATTCAAGGTTATGTTTATGCCATATATAATAAAGTACCTAACTAAGTTTGATCCAATACACTGATCATATTGAAATGCAACTTAATACAGATACCCAGTAAGCTAAAAGACAGCGCTGTCTAAATCGAAATTCTGGAAGCCCTGTCTCTCACATAAGCTAAATATGTTTCACCAGAGCCTCAAAGTATACAACGACGTTTTATTGTATATCTTTTGCCTTCTGTTTAATACTTCATGAAAATTTAATTATTTATTCTTGTCTAGTCTTAATTTACGATATTAAACTATACTTTTAAGGCCTTATTATGACGATAAAATAATTTTCTTTGGACATTGCCACTACAGCTGCATTGTGGTATTGCTAAAACTGTACTTTGTTGACTAAATAAAAATAAACAGCAACGGATGAAAATAGTTCTAAAATTTATATTTAGTCACTCCTAACGATCAGCTATCATTACTCCTAGCATAGAGATTGGTAATACCTTATCACAGTAGGATATTGTATAAGAAACACGCTGCTTCCTGGCCAAGGGGACAGGATGCAGCGTGTTTCTTATACAATATCCAAGATGATGACCAAGGGGTCATCAAAGAATAGCTTCAAATTGAGTTTTCAGCACCTCTGACAGCATTCCTTAATATTACTATAATAATGCCATACATAGCTGTATTGCTTTATGTCGATATCTTCATGAATGCCCCGCAGCCTAGCGAAACATCAGTGGGCTCAGAATTGAGCCCTATTCCTCGACAAAAGTCCAAACCGTAAACATGTCCGTACAATTTTAACAGGTATGTCAATGTCAAGTCCAACCTATCATCCGACGTAACCCATAAAAGGCTCGCCCCAATAAATAGGTCACTGTGCAAGCCTGCAAGCCGGCTTTCAACCTGTCAGTGTTTATGCGGTCCAGCGCGAAACAATGCGTTATTGATATCTTTGCCTTTGAGCGACTCTTACGCACCTTGTATGCTTTATGAGTGGGACACAATTGTCTTGTGTTAGTGGGGATGGACATCTGCTTATCTTGATAGTTGATAGGGGCATGATATGGGAAGTTAAGTGAGTGAGTTTGGGGTTTAATTTTTTACTTACATACGAGAAAAGGTTTTATGTATGAATGTGTATGACTATAAGAAAATAAGTGGACAAAAAGAAACATGAATGGACTGTGTAAATACGGAGTCCTATAAATTAAGTGGCTAGGAAGGATGTGAACACTGAGATGACGGATGATAAAGATGTAGTAGTAACTAGCTTCTGCCCGCGGCTTCGCCCGCGTGGATGTCGGAAATTTACCCACGGGAACGTGCTAACAGGATAAAATGTATGTGCTTCCCCAGAATGCCATCTATGTCGCGGGCCCTTTGTGGCTAATTACAATAGAAAACCAATTGTGTCTCATTAGTGGTGATTAAGAGGGTACTTATATGATATCTTTACCTAACTAATTAAAAAAAAAAACTCAATAACAGAAAATTAAATACCTACCTACCTAAATAAACCTATTTCTGATGATAACTAATCTAAACTCAATAAATAAGCAAAATCCCTAAAAACTAATATCTATACGAATGACTAAACCTACCTAACAGTATTATAAAATAACCTACGGTCACTACGTACACTATCAAATATACTACCTATACTTTAAAATTAAAATCTATACCTACGACTCATATAAAAATAAACCTAAATAACTCTAAAAACTAAAAGGAATAAAAATGAACTCCACTGCGGGTGACCCAACCTACGACAAACTTAGTATTTGCGGTTGGTACAGTACAGACAGTGGTAATCGGGTATAGGGATCGAACCGCAAAATTAAGTTTGTTTTTTATTGTATATACTTTTCCGGGATAAAAAGTACCCACTGTGGTGCCCAGGATATTAAAGAATAATTATACCAAGTTTCATCGTAATCGAACCGGTAGTTTTTGCGTGATGCCTGAACAAACAGACAGACAGACAAAAAATTTTTTAATCACATTTTTGGGTTCGGTGTCGGTCAAGTAACACCCCTTGCCATTTATTTTTTGGATATTTTCAATGTACAGAATTTTCACTTCTACAGATTTATTATAAGTATAGATAGATGAAGAAAAATACAAAATAAACTGAAATACGACAGGGCGATGATGATGATATGGTGGAGCTTTCTCAATTATGTGATCTGGCTGCACTCGGGGCTCTCCGGAAAATAAAACAAAATTCCAAATAAGTATCTACACCCCGTTTGCATACTTACAGTAGTACCGACATAATACGGGCGAACCACCAATTAATAAAACAAATCTCTACCAAAAATCTCTAATAAAACACAAAATGTCCCAAAAACAGGAACAGGAGGAGCCACTCAACATAATCGATCAAGGCAACCCGTATTACACAAACATTGGAGCATTGTTTACCGACACATAAAGATATGGCCAATGTTTGTGGGTGGTCTGAAGCACGTGCGTTTTGAAGACAACCCCTAGCTTCCGGAAGCGTGGTTGTGGTTACAAGGGCACTTAATAAATTATTTTGTGAACCTAATCAGTTTATCACATCAGGAAAGATCGATGGGAAGTGAAGATTTGATTAAGATAAAGAAATTGTTTGATATTCGATTAGCTTTTGATTAAAATGTGGTGTGAGGAGTTTAATCTGAAATTACTTTTTAAAAGCTTCTACATGAAATCTTTAAAGCAGGAAACTAAACTGGAAACATCTAAACCAAATATTTATTCGTTAGAAAACTATGGATACATTTTAAATAAAATACACAATATTGAGCAACAAAGTCCAACTATTCTTAATTTGTAAATGTTCCAGGAAAAGTCAACATATTTGGTGGCGGAGTGCTCTAATAAATAAATCAGCTAGCTTAAGATACAAACATCCAACACACATGCAGTTTTATAAGAATACCACAAAATTCTTGCGATTCGCGTAAGAACGTACAACAAAAACAACACCATCTTTAGCTCATATGCCTTGAACATAATCCTAGGCCTCAAGCAGCTGCTCAAAACCGCTATCATCAAAAATATTCATTTCACGCGGTTATTCTAAGAAATCACGTGCGCTTACGCCGGTTTTTTTCCAAAAAGGTGTCGCATGTCTACTTGTACGCGCTTGCGATTTTTTTTCCAAACAGCACGTGCTTGTTTTTTGTCGGCTTCCATGTCGGTGCCATACATCTGTCACGGCAAGCTGTGGTTTTGGGTATAACCCGACAAATTACCAAAGCCTACCAAAATCTTTCACGTTGTGTGAGAAGAGGTGGTTCTTAATTTAGTCGGGTGTCGTAATTTGCAACATGATGCTGTTTCTCGTACCTGCTATGCATCTGGTGGTTTTTGGTGCATCAAAAATAGAACGCTAATGTTAAAATTTTGCAGCCGGTGGAGAAATTTGGCTTTCTTTTAGTTTTGGCACGTATTTCCGCCAACTGCTGTTTCCGCGGGCCCTGATTTGAACAGGATAATGTGGGTCGGGATGAGGATAACAACAACAGGATACTAACTGCTATGTTGAATTTGTTGAGGCTTTATTTTGAAGCTCTAAACAAGCAGTAGGTACTCCCTTGTTTAGAATGATAAGATACATAACTGAATTCAGTTTCATATTCATATATTTATTTGCATTCCATAATATTATAGAGGTGTTACAATGGCTTAAAACTTAGGTACAATTATGGACCCTGTAGTAAAAAAGCTATCGTATTTAAAAGTTTCACATTCTATTAAGCAAGTTACTACAATGACAAAAATATGTCACTAGCTTTATAACTAAGGCAGTATTTAAAGGTTTAGAACCAATATTGTTGACTAGAGAAGTTTACAAGATGTAAGTTATTTAAGCAAAAAGAACTTTAATAGTGATAATGAATGTTGCTAATTGAGGCCATGAGAGCCACAGTGGCCTAACTGAAAAAAATTGAACTAATTTTTAGGCCACTGTGGCGCTATGACTTTTACATTTTCTTTAGAGCAGTTTTTTCAAATAAAGTCAGTATTGAAAGAATGACAGTTAGGCCACTGTGGCTCTCATGGCCTCAATTCATTGCTTTGTATGTTCGAAAAATGTATCAGCTCAACAACGTAAATAACGCAATGAATGTTGTGGAATTGACAAAATTAAATCCATTGCTACGGTTAGTATGTTAAGAAATTACACCGCATTTCTAAAAACGTGCCCAGGGAAATAGCAATTGAGATTTATCCTACCAACCACCTCCTATTACCAAATAAACTATACACAATCGTACAATTCAAATAAAAATTAAGAAATACAGCGGCGGCGCCTCCACTTCACTATAACAAACAAAACTAAACGAAAGAATCAGTAATAAAAATACTAATGCATAATAAATACAAGAAGTCAATCAAAATAATTACTTCTATTGCCATCTATAGTTATTGAAGTATCTTCCATTAATACGTTTATTTATTCTTTTATGTGTTGAATCAAGAAAGAATGCCCATATTACAGCCATTGAATCACAAAACTAATATGGTGGAGAAATTTTACCGTTTCTCGAACACAATCATAATGGTTGTGTATAGATGAGTATTATTCACGTCAATCCATCAATCGTAACCGGGATGCCACTTAAGATGAGACGGTGGGTTTCTTTTTCATCCAAACTAATCCAAACTAATCCAAACTAATATTATAAATGCGAAAGTAACTCTGTCTGTCTGTCTTTCTGTCTGTCTGTCTTTGCTTCACGCCTAAACTACTGAACCGATTTGTGTGAAATTTGGTACAGACATAGTTTGGAACTTGAGAATGGACATAGGATAGTTTTTATTGCAAAAAATAAAATAAAAAATAAAATTTATTCCGGACATACAGCGCCATCTATTGGTCAAGAGTCGGCATCAATTCAGTACTGAAAATTCATCGGAAAAATGTAAATAAATAGTAAAAAGGTATGAAAATCCAAACTAATCTGCCGGAAGTCACTATTCCACGCGAACGAAGTCGCGGGCAAAAGCTAGTACAAATATAAATTCGAAGTTACACTTCGTTTTAGGTATCTCACACATGAAATTATTGATACCGTCTAGTCTCTGCACGATCAAAATACCTACAGTGGCCTCCAAAAGTTAGTTGACATTTTTTCACTTCGGCTGTGACGCACCAAATTATTATTTAAAATTCTAGTGATCCAAATGTCTGAGCTGCTATAACGTTTTTATTAACTAATTCAACTACCCTTTGATTTGTTATAAAAAATAATCAAGTAATACCTTAGGAGTACCTGATTTTTTTTTTAATCATAATGTGGCAACTGAAGTGGAAAAATGTCAACTAACTTTTGGAGGCCAAATGAAAAGCCTAGAGAAGATGAAGAAAAATATATATAAAACTTATGGTTAAATTATAAACCAATTTAATATCAAGCAATTCGGATATTGTTGTTATCTACTGTGTAAAACAATAGTTAATTAATTCTAATAAGGTACAACTTGTTATCAACTTTAATCGGTCTGTATTTAAAAAAAATGCTTAAAAATTACGAACGCAACGTTAATCCACAACGAAGTCCGATTTATTTTACTTCATCATCTGCCTAGCCTTTTCCCTACTATGTTGGGGTAAGCTTCGAGACTAACCGGATGCAGATGAGTACCTACCAGTATTTTACATAGAGCGACTGCCTATCTGACCTCCACAACCCAAATACTGGGTAATACTATACCCCTTGGTCAGACTGGTTGTCACACTTTCGGGCTTCTGACGACCCGTAACGACGCCCGATTTATTTTACTGGCGGGATATAATTTTGTATGGACAAGAAACCAACTCGTCCCCTTCAAGAAACCCCGTCACATCAACATCACAAAACTAGTGACTACCATAATAATACCACAAATAATAACTACTAAACCGTTACGCATCCATTCAATTTTTTCAAGACGCATCCTGGGATGCACAATAGTCCATAAAGATCACATGAAAACGATATGATCTCTAACCAAATCTTATTGTGGTGGCCATTGTCCCACCGAGATATCTATCGATGGTGTATCGAGTAAAAAAATAAATCGATTCAGCGACATTGATCGAGTTCAAGCTCAATGAGTATAGCGATTGTAATGCCATATTAGATTAGTTTTTACCTTGTTCGGAGTATAATGGTGGGATTGTTGGTTGGAGACTAAGGATCGTAGAAATATGAGATATGGTATGATGACATTTCTCTTGACTACTGTTCGACCTCTCTCTCTCTTTTTTTCTCTCTAACTCTTTTCCAATTTTGTTCTGTTGCTGAGCGATGGCCGTTTTCCGTGAATGTGATGCATGTTTACCCCCAACTTGTTTTTTTTTTGTGTGTGTTTATGTCCTTTTCTTATGCGTCATGTTTGCCGCAACTAAATGCATTTTCTTTCTTTCTTTCTTGAGCCGGCTTATACATGGTATGTGCTAACGCCGGGAAGTAAAATGGATGCAAATATATAAAGACGCTTTTAAATTTTAACGTTATAAGGTGCACGTATGTCCATGCATTTTATGGACGTGGACGTCCACGAAAATACCGTCACATTAGAAATTATAAAAGCGAACATTGTAATACCAACGGCTTCGGAATCTCTCTATCTTCGGATCAGAAGCAGCTGAATGATTGCATCTGATTTCATCTTTACTTCCTCATTATTGGATTAGAATTAGTCTGTTGTCTAAGATTAGGTCAGATGTCAGAAAAATCTATCATAGGTATGACAAACGCTAACGAATGTTTGGTTATCGTAGATGTAAACGATCAAAATGCATTAGATGACGATGATAACGCGTTATCTGAAGCTACAATAGAAGAAGATTGACAATAATATGATACAAGAATGTTGCCATGATAGTGCAAGTACCTACTAGCACATCTACTTTGTTTCCTCGACCTACGTGAAAGCTATTGAAACTGTTTATAGACCATTTACTGATGCTGAGAAAAGTGTTTTAAGAATTAACACTACCAGTTTAGTTATTGGTTAAAAATAGTCAATAACTTTGTAATATAATGCTATTCTCGGGCGTAAAATTTTTATGTGTGAAATTGAGCTTGACTTTAATGTATTTTCTCGTAGTATAAAGAAGACTTAATTTTACAAAAAACCTGTATTTCAAATATCGGTTGTATCAGGCTCATAAAAACTGAGGTTATGACTGTAGGACCTAATTAAGACGTTCCTGCAGTAGGCTTTTAAATCTAATTTTGTCTTACTAGACAAGAAAAAGAAGTTGCTAGACGCACCGCAAACGCCTGGAAAAACTAATAGAAAATTCTCTTCAAAAGAGACCTACCAATTTACCATTTAAGCGCAACTTAATGGACATGTGCATACTCCCTATCCTATACGGCGTTCAAACCTGGTCCTTGACAGTCCAGCAGTCGAACGAGTCATGGGCCAAATCTTCCACCCACCATGTGGGTCCCAGAAAACGTTCGGCGATATTGAAGCAGAGAGAACAGAGCCCCGAGAAGATGGCGGGACTAGCTTGACGCCTACAGACAGGATTGGTCGACACTAGCTGAAGACATAGAGGAGTGGGAAGGAGAACTTGTTGGCCCACAGAGGCTAAAAATAAATAAATAACTATTAATAATGTTCCTTGGTTCTTCAAAATTTATAGCTCGACGAAACGTTTTGTAGACAATATATATTTTGAAGACAATATCCCAAAAAAAAGGTCTAATCTTTTAGGCTCCCGCAAAGAGGCGTGACACGACTTTGCCCATTGAACCATTTCTTTGAAAACTTCATGGATTGTTGTCCGTGCCTGTCTGCGGCAACCTTTACCCAACTTTCTAAATGTATTATTTTTATGAAATGAGCAATAATATGAACTTGTGATGGGTTAGAAAAGATCTTTAAGTCTCTTCATTTAAAGTAGATCTTCAAAGTAGAAGATTCACTGACTCCCCTTGTTCAAACATCCCGTTAAAATATTTGATCCATATGAATAAATTATCAAAGAAAACAAACAATACAAAGACCATCCCTACAGGATTGTTTAACATATTGTCATACAAAGGATGATAAAATAATTCCGTTACACGAAATAAGGTTTAATACCACAAACTGAGACTATTGAACATGAGCACAATACCTTAAGTGTACACCCAAATTTACTTTTGACAGCTGTCAAACTTGACATCTGTCAAATTTCAACCTTATGCTGAAGATCATAAGGATCATAAGTTCTGTAAAGAAAAGTGTATATAAAGTTGTTTTTATATGTAATAGCATTTTAATAGAGTGAAGTAAAGTCGTCCTTGCGTTGTCCCATTGTCTGCAATGATAGCAATACAAAAGATTGCATTCTACTTCTCAAAGATTTGCTCAGCATTCCCTTGAAGTTTTTGATATATTGGCGGCCAGCTGGCCCTATTATGTTCACTTTTAGTGTAGTTTGTCTGCTTTGGTACATAAATTAATGTTAATCGAGGTCCAGAGATTATTTAAGGGTGGTTTTTATTAATTGACTTTAAATAGAGCTGGGAACCAGATTCAAAAAGGTTAACAAGCGATTTATTTATTGACTCAATTTTATTTTTTTCTTGAAAGTCCAATCAAAATAAAAAATAAATCTAATGCTGGCGGACACGTCTGTAAATGACATGATTTTGCTTTCTCCAAAATATAAACAGTCTTGATTAAGTGTAAGTGTAAAATAAAGAGTTTCATTAGCAATAATTTTTCGTGTCCAAAATTACATTATTCATAAGCTCATTATAACAACAACTCTTCAATTTTTGTTAGGCACTCTTAAAACATTACAATCTTTAAATATTAACTTAAAAATAAAAACCCTAATCAATTCTCGTAATTCAAAATCTAATCGCAATCTCATAAAAACCTTCAAAATCTAATCGCAATCTCATGACAGCGACAGCGAAATGTAGGGAAATTAGAGGTATTTTTGACAAATTGAGATTGAGATCAGACTGTGAAGGTTCTTAAAATTACGAGAAAGGCCCCTCTAGTATTCATGTCACGACCCTAATAAGAAATTAACACTATTACACTTTCAATTACGATAAAATATATGATACGGTTGACAGTTTTATTAATATCAAAATGACATTTTGCATATTTCGAAGACATGCTATTAAAATTAAATGAAATGTAATTGGTGTCTGTTCAGTATTAAATTATGTTCGTTATTCATTTAATGGGGTTTGAAGAATGAAGCAATTTAGTTAATTTTATGAACATTTCGTTATGTCAATCAATATGTAATTTATAATTTTGTAAATTATTTTGTCATAATTGTGATATAGTGGCCACGAAACTAGCGAGCTTTAGGTAGACGCTTCGATGTGGTGGCATTATGAATTTTCTATTATTCCCGTTTCGTTGTTTTCAAATTTATTGAGGCGTTCGAAGTTAGGTTTTTTAATTTATTTGTCGTATTTTGTCCTACTGCTGGGCAGAGGTCTCCACCATAATTTTCCAGTTTTCTTTATATTTTACCTTCTCCGGTCAATTGGTTAGGAACCAGTCGAAATCGTCACGCTAGCGTTTCTTAGACCAGGGGGCCTACTCCGAAGTGCAAAGTGCGAATGTTCGGATCGGACCGACACATGGCGGAACCGAATATTATTGAAAAATGCGAAAAAAGTTCGGATCGGCTCAATTGGGTCGGGACCATAATGAATATTCGAAAGAGTGTAGGAGTGTAGGATCGGAACCGACCGAACCAAATAGTAACTTTGTAGCAGGAAACGGCCGAACATTCGGCCGATACTACTTCGCAGTAGACCCCCAGTCTCAGTGATGACGCCAGTCTTCAGGCACCCACTGTGTGACAGGTTTAGTTCACAGAAAATGTTTTATCGTCGAAACCCATGTATGTTGTATGTACAGCACTTTTTATTCCTTGATCTTTTTATAAACTTAAACCGATCTACCTGCATAGCATAATCAGCCAATAATATTCCTACTGCTGATACACAGGCTCCCTCTCGGTGAGAGGAACTACTTAGTCGTGGTCGCGGGCCCAGTGCGGTTTGGCCTACCTTCACTTACTTCGAAACCCCAACAAATTAATTCCCCAAATTCTGGCAATTAAATTCTCCATTTATCACATAAAACATAAACATAAGGGTGATTATCGCTTATCAATCAAACCCGGAACATATCGTGACTGTGACCATTTCTTCAGCGATTTAGCGTTAAAAGCTAACGCTAAACGCTTTTTAACGATGTTACACACAAGACCATGTCATTCATTAATATGGCACGCGACTGAGTGCTCTTGTCTAGTTTGGAGATCCTTAGGGAAACTTGCGAAGCCTTTTCCTATTACAAACTGACTGTAACATTGAATCAAGCCTTTTATATGGCAGCAATAAAAAGTTGGGGTAGGTCTTCGACAAGCGAGTGAGAAGTTGTGAATTCAAACCCGAAAAATGTGTGTGTAGGGCAAGGTTACTACTATGACCTAGTGAAGGTCGCAGGAATCTGCTGCATGCGGGAAGCGTAAGACCGGTTGTTTTGGGAGACCAAGACAAGACCAGCAGTGGACGTCTTCCGGCTGAGATGATGATGACGATGTTGCACTGTTTACCTTTAACCAACTCCTTCCCAAGCATTTCGGGTAGTTGTATGTATTTACGGGAATATAAAAAGAAATAAAGAAAAAGTATTTATTGCGACTCGAATAGGAAGATCACAAACTAAACCAAACAGACAAAAAAATTTTTTTTTTTTTTTATGTAATAACAAATAGAAAAATGAAACAGAAAGTCCTAAACGGGGCCAAAAGACTCCTAACTCAGCATGATGCTGCGACATTTAAAAAATAAATGTCACAGCGCTAGTATTCTGATAGGGCCCGCTGTGATGTCACGGGCAGTTACAGAAATAAATAATAAAATAGATATTAAAATATTAGCAAATAAAATAAAATCACCTATGATTTAGATGAGCAGTCCTAAATCTTTCTAAAGACTGATGATATCATCCTGAGACTAGGACTTTGATATCCCACGTTACCAAAGAACCAAAGCAAATAATAGAAGAAGACCCGCAGAAAAAAATACATAAGCATAACGAACACAAGAAACCTGCACCATTCAATCTAATTACAATACAAAAATGTACAAGATAAACTATACAATTTAATGAAGACAGCTTTCCGAAAGTGTTATATTATTAAGACCTGCACAATCACTTCCCAAGTCTTTGTATTGCAAAAGATTTTTTTTCCCACAATTTGAAAGGATTTAAGTCAGCAGGATATTGCCTAATCTCCACTTACATAATTAAAACGTAAATATTTAAATAAACGAGATATACAATGACATTTTGTTTTCGGAACTTCATCGGAGTTAATGTACCGAAGATTTAAAAAATCCTTGGGTTAATGTTTGGGATTATTTTATTTAATGGTTTTTATTAAAGGAACTTTATAAAGTAATGATGAGAATATCTAAACACGTCTGAAATAATATCTAATCTACAGGACTGATCTGGGGGATTTGTGCGAACCGGACATATTCGTGCATCCTTTTGGAATAATTCTCATCGTTCATAACGATGAAAATGTATTGCTATCAATAAGTCGCCAAACGTAGCTATAAAGATAAAATTTTCATCACTGCCTTCTTTTGAAGCAGTCCAGAAAGTCGAATTTTAGAGAGCTTCCATAATAAGCTTTTTTTTAATTCTGACCATCATTGCGTTGCGGTTTTCTTTTTTTCTATATTTTACAAATTGTCGCTTAGTTTAGTGTGCCTTTTCCTCTGAGTCCTATCTCTCGCAACTCTTTTCCAATTTGGACCCGCTGTGAGCTTTAGTTCATGTTTCCATCTTTCATATTATCTTCCCCTGTTCCTTTTGCCATCTCCGCGGTAGCATTCTGTCAACTTTACTTCACTTATCTTGAATGCCTCTTAACATGGGGCCTGTCCATCTCCACTTTTGTTAGTCTATTTTGGCAAGTTCTTACTAAAAAATCCATAATCAATTAGTATACTTTAAATGTAGATATATCAGTCTGGGGCACCGTCAGCAGCCCTGCTACTTACCTTTACAGCTCTCAGATTGAACAGCCATGAGTCTGAAAGGACGGCATAAAAATCCCTACGAAACCATTTATTCCGCTTGCGCAGTCTCCCGCTTGCCGCCACATTGATACAGATTCGTCACACGAATTGTTACAGTTTTTATTATCAATTTTTTTAACGGTCATAATAAGTAACGTTATTTCTAAATACTCTAGTGTTTTTTCTTATTTATGGCTCCAATAGTGTGAGGTATAATAAATTGATAAATTCCATACATCACGTTATACAATGATTCATGTTGTGTCATTTATAGCCATGGTGTTTTGAAATGTTCATGGCATTCTTGGGTTCGTAAAAATGGAACGTTGAACTTGGATGGGACACCACCGAAGCAAACGATCATAATCAGCCTATAATGTTCCCACTGCTGGGCCACAGGCCTCCTCTCGGCGAGAGCGAGTGGGCCGTAATCCACCACGCGGCCCCAGTGCGGGTTGGTAGATATAGAAAGAAGAAAGAAAGAAAAAACGTTTATTTGCGGTAAACATGACGCAAAAAAGAACATAAAAACAAAATAAAGAAAAAAACAATAAGAAATGGTTGACAATATGCGTCACAATCACGCAAAACGGCTATCGCTCAGCATTATGCTGCGACCCTATGCAAGACAGAGCCCCAGCGCTGGTTTTCAGCGACAGCCGGCACATAGCTATATCACATGTGTTCGAATTTTTGGTTCTAAGACATGCCGATTTCATCACGATGTTTTCCTTCACCGTTTTGAGAGTAGTGGTGATGAAATCATTTACACAAAGTAAAAGATATAATGACGGCACGGTTGGCGCAGTGGTTAAGCGATTGACTGCTGCGCTGCGTGTCGCGGGTTCGATTCCCGCACGGAACAAATATTTGTATGACCTACATGTATTTGTTCCGAGTCTGGGTGTTTTTCTATCTATAATATGTATGTATTTACAAAAAAAAAATGTATATAAGTAGTTTATCAGCTATCTTGTTACCATAACACAAGCATTAGGTTGCTTAGCTTGGGACTAGATGGCGCTGTGTGAAATGTCCAGGGATATTATTATTATTATATATTATTACTAGCTTTTGCCCGCGACTTCGTTCGCGTGGAATAGTGACTTCCGGCAGATTTTTGGTTTTACCCAAATAGTTCTTACTATTTATTTACATTTTTCCGATGAATTTTCAGTACTGAATTGATGCCGACTCTTGACCAATAGATGGCGCTGTATGTCCGGAATAAATTTTATTTTTTATTTTATTTTTTGTAATAAAAACTACCCTATGTCCGTTCTCAAGTTCCAAACTATGTCTGTACCAAATTTCACACAAATCGGTTCAGTAGTTTAGGCGTGAAGCAAAGACAGACAGACAGACAGAGTTACTTTCGCATTTATAATATTAGTTTGGATTATAATTCAAGAAAGGCTACATCACAAGGTACCTAGCAATGGTATGAGATAGGTATGTTGATGAATTATCGTAATGGCCCTACCTACCCATTTCGTTTGTACTCGCGCCATGGTTTTTCGCTATACTCGCTATATATATATATACAATTGCAGCACAGCCTGCTTATGCACAGTGGTCCAATAATAAGACTCGAAAGACTACAAAGTCTTGCGAAGATCTTAGCCAAAATCTTGCACGTGTGTAACCTTTTTAATTGTAAGACCCGTAATTGAAAACGCTCCAATAGTTCATGTCCTTGATATTCTTTGTACCTCCTATTAAAAATTGTTCCTAATACTTGATATCAAAAACCTTTGTCACCGCTGGACGCCAATCAAACTTGTATGAATCTGTCAAAAACACTCATTGTCACGAAAACCTTTATAATACCTATTCTTCAAACCTTCAAAATGCTTTTCGAAAGTTTTTTGCGTAACCCAGGTAACTGTTAGCACGTGTTACGAAGATCTCGCTCCCACGGTCCTTGCGCAAGCGCAGAAAAGATTTTTTTTTAGATAATCCTTAAGAAAAAATCGCAAATACAACCTTTTCACGTGTGTGAAGCCTTGGGAATCAGCTGATTTGATCCGTTTGGGTGTGTAACCTAAAATTAACCTTATTTGTGAAGAGCTTTGGTCCGTATTTGAATGATGTTGACTTGTATGAAACTTTAAAGTAGGTAAGGCCGTGTAAAAATATTTCTTCAAGTTTCGATAAATGTAAGTCCTATGCAAGTAAAACGCACGTGCAAATATATTATTATTATTACATAGGTGAACACAAGTACAGCTGATTTTGCGCATGCAAAAAATTATTTTTGTCGACGGATGTCTAAAATCCATGGGAACTGAATTCTCAGCTGAGGAGACAAGATTGGCAGAAATGCGATGAGAATTTACATGGATTTGCAAATAATAGACGAAAATTTATAGTATCAAGCAGGTAAAAACAATAGAGAAGGGTTGGGCTATACGCCAAAAGACACAGCATGAAGCAGACGAGTCCTCGATACTATAAAGCATAATCAGATTATAATGTACCACTGCTGGGGTACAGGCCTCGTATCATTCTGTGAGAGAGAGTAGGCCATCATCCACACCGCGGGCCCAACGCAGGTTGGTAGATGTCACATGTCTTCGAATTTTTCCTCACGATGTTTTTTTTCAACGTTTTGAGAGCAGTGGTGATGAAATAATTTACACAAAGTGCCTACTTGGGCCCCTGTTACTCGTAAGTCGCCTCATGAGCCAATGTTAGCAGGCTATGAGGAAATGACATGCAAGCAGTCTATTGCGATTGGCTAGATTAAACACTAATAATATGTACAGGCGCCAGCACATCAAGCTACCCGAAACTGTCAGTTTTTCCCAATCAACCTTGAACCTAATGCTTTAGCGACTAAGTTGAAAATCTATTAAAGAAATTTGACAGATTGTACTCGTAGTAGTCTGTACTATCGTATTTGTAAAAATAAATTCGTTATTGGAATCCCTATTCGATTGATCGATAAAGTAACGCGTTAAATTCAATTGCTTTGATCGCTCGCGATTATTAACGCCAAAACTAGCTCGTAAAACCTAAAAATAGAAAGGAAATACCATTGTCTTTATTGCAAATAATTTACCAATTATAATAAAATTCTCTGACGGTCTATAGGCGATATATTCTGTAAAAACCTCTATGTGGTGAGATTTTTAAAGGAATAGACCGGCTGGTCTAGAAAAAGTGACACTCTATCAGCAATTACGATGATAGTAAAGTCAAAAATGTATTGGATTGACTTATGCTACCAAAAAGCGTATGTCAGTCCTGTTAAAAGTCGTTGTAGAAAAATATGGAACGCGATTGCCACTTGTCTTGGTTTCGAATGCATTCATTCAAGAATCTTCACTATACATATACATATAATTTAAGTTCGACCACAAGTTAAAGTTTTGCACGTCTTTCGGCATCGTTCTCACATGTACCTATAATTTCAATGAATAATGTAACCAATATTTGGATTTTAAAAAGTGTCCATGGAGTATCTTGCCCGTTCTTCTCCATAGGAACCTACTACGCTTCGGAATGCGCAAATAACTTCATCTTTTTGAGTGACCACTATTTGAAAATTCATAAGTGCCTTTATTTGTGTGTGTTATTGAAATCAATGCTTTGAGTTTGTGTTTCATAGAAATAAACTCCTCATTAATTTAAACAAACACAGCTTACTTCTTCTGAAATATCACCCTCAAACGTCCAACTTATCAAACTTGTATAACTTGACTTCCTATGGCACAGAACTTTTAACTGAACTCTCAACGCCCCAAAGCAACTGAAGTAAACTTGATAGTTAACGTTCGTTAGCAGTTAGTTCCAAACTTACTCGTTGAGAACTTAAGAAGTTTACCTGAGTGCGACATTAATTGTTCCTACTTCTTAGCTCGTTAGGGGAGTTAGCTTAAAACTTAGAGCTTCCTAATGAAGTCCAAGTTGAGTTCCAAGTTATTATTCTTCAGTTTGTTCAGTCTCTAAGGCATCTTCACGAAAAACAATGGGTGGTCTCAATGGATGCATAATCTAGGAAAGCGAATCATAAGTGTATCATTTTGAATAGGTTAGGAGAGTTATATATTCCGCAGTGAAGCGGGAAGTAAAGGTTTACCACGTTCACTTTCCGCTTCACTCGCTGTTGATACCTACTTTTTTCTAGCATTTCCCATCCAGACTCCTTCATCATCATTATCCATATCCCGACTTCATCCACTGTTGAGCATAGCCTCTCTTTTACGTGCCAAACTCCAGACTCCTTAGTCCTTTTGATAAACCACAGTTCGACATACATAATTATAGTTTTTGAGTCGATTGAAATTAGTGGCTGCCTCCGAACATCGTTTGTCCTCCTAATGAAGAGATTATCAATATTTAGTTGACAATAAATATTTTGTTTGCTTCCTGCTGCATCCGATTCCAATGTACTCGTGCTCCATAAACCGAAACCTGGAAAAACAGTCTCGGGCGAATCCTGCACCCGTAAATAACATACTTATTCGTCCATAAATCTACCTAGAACTGAATAAACATGAAACACAAAGACTCTTTCAACAGACCGTCTTCACAACAATTAGCCGTTTCTTCAATTTTTTCTGTCACCTTATCTAGAAAGGGACGGGGAGTATATTCTATGGGATTAGAAAGAGACGCAGGTATGATCGATTTAAGTGATGCAGCTGCTTCTAGTGCCAGGTAGCTGTCTTTCTTGAAGAATCTATGCCTATTTATTTTTTAAAGAGCTTTTTAGATTAATGAAATTCGGAATACTTATGATAATATTGGGAAAGGGTATGGGATTAAGAATGGCGGCAATAGACATGGCAGATGGGCATCAATATTTCTTGTATTGGAAGAAATAGATATTAGTTTAGAGAGACAGATGACGCCCTATCTGATCAATAAAGATCTAATTATGTCAAGACCTTCATAAATTAAGTGGTTCAACCAGAAACAAAATGATATAACCAAAAGGTTTATCAAGCAAGTCGACATTGAAGATAGATAGATAGATGGTTATAAGAAATGCAATCAATAATATTTGCTTTGGAATTATTTCGGGTAAACACGATATCGCTTGCATGCAATCAACAGGCATCATGCAACTTTAATCTTACTCCAAGAACACGTAGCAATAAATATGTTTTGGACACCATACATCATGCTTGATCAAGAAATTGTTATCAAACTATTTGAAGACGGAAATGATTTATTTTTTTAACCTGTAACGAATATATGTATTTATTAATACGATAAAAATATATACACTGGATAAACGTCATAAAAAAAATTAAGTAACAAAATATTAAAATTAAAATATAATACCCTTTAACAAACTAAAATATACCTGCGGGGTAATTGCGTAACACACTATTAGTAGCAATGTCTTCCATTTTGACAGTTCAACAACATTCGTTGCGTTATTTACGTTGTTGATCAGGCAAATTATTCGGACATATGAAGCAATGGATTAGCAATACCCTTTAGAATTAGTCAGAGATTGATAGTATTTTACGCAATGGGTAGTTGCCTGGATAAAAAAATAATTATTATATTTAGTTCGGCGGTTAGATTATCGAAAAATAATGGACACGTATTTTTTCTTTTGTCAATCAAACAAAAAATGACAAAGATACAGCGCGTCAAAATTTGGGAGTGGGGGGTCGTGACATCACTGGCTTGCAAAAGTGTCGCAAGCAAGTGACGTCACGCAGAACTTTAACGGGCGATATCTTCATAATTTTTTATATAATTGACAAAAGAAAAAATACGGTTTCAATATTTTTTGATAATCTAACTGACGGCCTAATTAGATTTTTTTAGGAAAATAGCTATTAGCTATTAGGTTGTAACAGGTTTCATGCGCAGTTTGCCTGCCCCGTTGTTCTCGTGGTTGCAAGCGTGACTGCTGAGCGTGGGATTCTGGGTTTGATTCCCAGGTCGGACAAAGTGTTATTGGATTTTTCATTAGGAATTTCTTAGGAACAGCCCGGAGTTTGGAAGTTGGCGGTTTAATAACCCCGTGCCTCGGAAAGCACGTACAGCCGTTGGTCCTGCGCCTGATCTCTGCCCGGTCTCGTTGGATTGTCGTCCCATCGGACTGTGAGAGTAAAGGAACAGAGAGTGCACTTGTGTTTGCGCACACACTTGTGCACTATAATATCTCCTGCGTGCCTAGCTAATCTCCCTTGAGATTGGCCACCGTGACTGAAATCGGTCGGGAGGCTGTTATTATTACGTGGAAACTAACTGCAAAATGTAGAGTAATTAATGCCCCATTATCTGAATCAAATCTTTCATCCTTCGGTAATAAATCGATACAAGTCAACGCAAATTAAAATCATAAAAGATTTAAACGATATCAATTACTGTCCATAAATTGGACCATGGGAACATATACTCGTATAAAAGGAATAATTACAATAAATGATTGATATCGGGAAAGTAGAAATCATAGGAGATCAATCGAAGACACTTTCTATGTCAGATCATCCGTCAACAACAAAAGAAATTGCTTTAAACGGACCAATTGTTGTCATACATTCATCGCGACAATTGCAAATGGCTACTTCGAGAAAATAAATCAAGCTGTCCGTCTTAGAGCCGACATAAGTCATATTCCTTATCACGCTATTGTGCGGAAGTTCGGAATTCAAACACCATCGACCAATCACGTCGGACCATCTGCCGCGAACGGCGCGTGCGCCGATCTTTGATCGATCGCGCACTTTTACGCTTGTGTGCGTGGTCCTTATACCATTTTTTTGTGTTTGAGCACGAATCTATCCCTTTGTGTGAACGTTTCTAAGATTTGGCAGATGGCACGTGCTCGTCTATGCTGCTTTCCGTACATCTGTCGTTTCTTCGACCTTTTTTTCTTAATCTTTGGGATTTTTTGTGATTTTCGTAGTGGCATGTGTCGCTGCTGCTGGCATGCAAATATGACGTTTTTGGGGAAAAAACGCTGGATTTAATTCGTGTAGGAGCACATGGTGGTTGAAAAAATAAATCGTTCGGCACAAGTGCTTTGTTATTCCGTTCGCCATCTGCTTGCACCTTATTGTGAAGGTCTGTGATAAACATTGATTCCTTAGAAAGGTAGATCAAGTAATCGGACACAGATCTAAAGACAGGTAAAGGAATAAAGGTACTAAGTTTTCGTTCAAAAAAGTAAAAGGTGCACAGTACGTGCTTTTTTAACGCAATGTGACCTTTCAATGAGAGCTTTGTCAGTGAAGTAATGCACGACAAAAGGCTTCACTCGTAGCTATACAGTCTTACCTTCTAAAGATCGACTAGAGGAAAAAACGTTCTTCAAAAATACGTCATCTCATAATAAGTTACACGTCTTCACATTATCAGCCTATTTTCCCACTGCTGGGACACAGGCCTCTTCTTTGTGAAAGGGAGTGGGCCATAAACCACCATGCGGGCCCAGTGCGGCTTGGTAGACGTCACATGTCTTTGAATTTTCGGTTCTATGGTTTCCTCACGATGTTTACCTTCTCTGTTTTGATAGCAGTGGGGATGAAGTAATTTACACAAAGAAAAGTCTGCTTGGGTTTGAACCCACGACCTACAACTCGTAAGTCGCGGCCATTACCCCTGGACCACCACTGCTCGACAGTAACACGTCTTTACCGTGACGGAATTCATCCAGAAATATACTAGTTCATCCACGCTCTCGTAGATTAAATACTTAAGAAAGCTTTTTACTGAAGCACAAAAACTTTAACAGTAAAAATAAGCGATCACAAAATTACAATATGACGTCAGTGTCACAAATAAACCTTCACAAGCTCCAAAATCAAGTTATCAAAAATCATCACACAACCCACTAGCCAGCTAAACTCAAAACACAACACCGGAAGTACCCACACGCACTTAGGCTACATTCAGCGGAAACCAGTCCCATCCCCGTCCCTTATGAAATACGAGCCCAAGGTCATAATGCACCTTCCATACTACCTGAACGAACAGGAAGTGACACAAAGCGTTGCGCTTGCGCAAAAACCTACCGAATCTCATCTGCTCACTTCCGCAGGATACGGAACCGTCTGCGAGCGCCAGGAAGCGCGCAAAAACTTAGCTGCGCGGGCGCAGGTTGTACTGGGCTCCTCTTTGTTTATGGTCTGTTTGTATGTAGGTACCCGTTGAGTGAAATTGCAGGTGATGCCGTAAGTACCAACATGTTTGTTTTATGAAATTACTTGTAAATGTTTTTAGTCATTTAAATGATAATTTGAGAGGTTTTTTGACATGTATACGGACTTTTTTTTTTAAGTTATGTGCTTTATCTTTATGTTTTATTCCTTTTACATTTAGATAAAAATAATAGAGTCAGAATTAGCGGGCATAAGTATAAAGAATAAAAAGCCACACAATTTGCTTTTATTTGTTTAACAACGAATAATGCAACAAACTTGTTAACTTACACTTAAAGTAGACCTACTTATTGCGGCATTAAATGGCCGCCTCTTTTAAAATATCAACCTTGTTTTCTGACAGCACTACCATGTAATTAGGCCTATAAAACCGACAATTAATATCGATTAATTAAAAACAAATATCCCGGCGAGCACATCACTAGGAAACGCAGTGTTACTAGCTTACTGCAACAAAATGTCAAAAACATTACCTAGATATAAATGGACCGCAATGTCGCCACAACTAAAAACAACGGTCGTTTACATTAAGTTGCAATTTTATAAATGGCTACGAAATACGAGTTGGGAATGTGTTGTTGTGGTTCTGTCTGATATATTTGTAACATTATTCTGTTTCTTTCAGTCCAACTTAAAGATATCTTGAGACCTTCGTTCGACATAGGTACGTTCTCGCAGTTAGTGATACATTAATATACCGGCAATAATCCAGACCTAGATAATCTAGATGGACAGACGACCACAAAAAGGTGTCTGGGATAGACTGGATGCGGAAGGCGGAGGACAGGGTGTCGTGGAGAGGTCTATGTCCAGCACTGGACTGCGATAGGCTGAGTTGATTGAATCCAAACCCGTTTAAGTGATGTCTAAGATGTTCAAGATCACGATTTTGGAATTATGTAACTCTTACAAAGCATGTATTTCAGAAGTACGAGTACCCGTATGTGGTTCTTCCTTGCTTTAAGTAGTGGAACCAGGTCCTTACAGTTCACTGGTTCACACTGATCAAACCTTATTCACAAATCCTCACCTTCATTATACAATTCTATTCCCTTAATGGTTCAGAATAATTTATTTTCGTCGCAAAGTCAGTCTATTATCATTATGTGATCTGTGGTACTTTATTTGTGGTAATAGCCTAGACACATCTAGTGCAGAAGGAGCTTCTTATTTGGCTATACAATATTAAATCATAAAGTACAAAAAACAAAAACAATGCTCATGCCTTCGCTTTGCCCAACAGTGGGTCAATAATAAGCTGGTATTATTAAGATACGAAATTACAAACACACGACACTGAAAAGTTACATTGCCCGGGATTAGAGTCTGCTAGAAGTCCAGACCACCACAGTAGTTTAGCTTAGCTGAAGTAAGTAACCAGTAAAACATTAAGATAATTGTATTTTGGTGGTGCTGCCTTGTGCTTGCACATCATGAAGTAGTCATATGGCCTTGCCCCATTTTAATATGATGCTCGTGATCCATGCTCATGATTGACAGCGAGCCATAACTAGAAGTTCATGGTTTTTTTATCCATCAACGGACCTCTTAAAAATGGAATGTGATCGTCTCGCGGTAATGATGGCCGGTGTGCACGCGCCACCGCCATATATGGCCGACGGTAGCCGAAGGTGGCCGAACGAGCCTTCGTAAATGATCGACACCTAGTTTACCGAATTTTTATGAAGGCAACAGTGTTGCGATCCCAATCGTATTGATAAAATTTTAATAAGATTGCTTGGTAATTGTAATTTGCATGCTGCTTTAAAATTGAATGTTCAGCTGTTTGTTAGCCTACAAGCTGGAATTTGCTTGAAGATTGCGGATGTGTATTAAACGTCCCTACTACTTTGTGAGACTACGTAATTGGGGGTATTTAATTTGCACTAATAACAATGTAGGAAGGTCTGTTATGTTTTCGTGGAACATGAATAGCGAACTACAGAGGAGAGCGGGAAAGAAGAAAACGTCTCAATCTTAATGAAAGCAATATGGAATATTCCTATTCTTATGATGACGTTGCATAATCCATAATCAGCCTATAATGTTCCCACTGCTGGGACACAGGACTCCTCTCTGTTAGGGAGTGAGCCATAATCCACCACGCGGGCCCAGTACGGGTTGGTGGATGAAACATGTCTTCGAATTTTTGGTTCTAGGACATGCCGGTTTCCTCACGATGTTTTTCTTCACCGTTTGGAGAGCAGTGGTGATGTAAATATTTACACAAAGTGAAGCGCCTACCTAGGTTCGAACCCTCGACCTTTACCGCTCCTAAGTCGGGGCCGTTATCACCATCACTACTCTATGATGATTATGGTGATGTTACATCCCTAAAATATATGAGAATATCCGTCATGCGCGTAATATTTATAGTTTCTAATAAAACCGACATCGCGTATGTTTATTCACCATAGATTTCGGCAAACATCACAGAAGAAAAAAAATAAGCAAAACAATGCAGCATTTAAAACTATTTTCGACAAAACACGGTCGTGACATCCTCACTTTAAAAATATCGTTCCAAAATTAAATATTTAAATTGCTGTCATCGCCGCCGATTTGAAAAACGAACGAACGGAAGTACAGGTGATTGTTTTTTTTTCTTAAATCAACTTACACGTAGAACAGATTCATCGGTGGTCGACCATTACCCGACTAAATCAAAAAGCGATAAAATCGACTAAGATGTCTACGAATGACGGGAATATTCAACATAACAGGTCTGTGAACTGTTTTTTTACATTGAACTCAATCGCATAGTACGTGACAGCGTTATGCTTAATTTGACTAAATTACGTAGTGTGATTTTTTCATCTTTTTTATGTGGGTTTCAGAAGTTTTTGTAAGCATTATACGATGTTATGCACGCGGTAGGTTGTTTTTATATTCAAATAAGTCTCTAGGCTACGATCTAAATTACATGTCGGATTTAATTCGAGAAATAAACGTAATAAGATTCTTTGTTGAGAAAAAAATGGGGCATCGCGTTATGATGTCTATAATGATCAATTATATCCCTTCATCGATCGTGATGCATCGGAGTGAGAAAAAAAACAAATTACCGCGTCGTGATTCTACCACTTAATAATCGTAGTATACACAGTATCTCACGACTACTTTAAAAATAAAAATAAATATGGGGTGAAATAACCAGTTACGAGGCATCATTAAATGTTAGATATTAAGTTACGATGGGTCAGACAGAGCGCATCATTTCAGCTTTAGAGCTACTAACAAGAGAAGTTTTTAATTGCTGTAGAGACAAATTGAGTATAATGTAAAGAGAAATACATTTTAAGTTATGCTTTTGTTATTAACACTAGACCCTATTCGTTATAAATGGCCATTCAAAAGAGTTACCAGAAGTAGCATGATTCACTATAACATTTTTATTCGAGTATCCAATGTAACCGACCCATCAACGAACCAATCAGCCCTACTCATAAGAATATCGGCCGAACGATAGGTCCATTCGAAAAAAGAACGCAGTGATTTTTTTATCGAAAGCTGCGAACGGCTAGCAGGTGTAATCCACAATAAGGATTTGAAAAAAAGAGTTTGGAACAGAAGGCCTTTTTCCCACGCCCCTATCGATATTTTTGAGTTTCGAATTAAGCTTCTAGAAATTTGCTTTTAGGTACGGTTCGTACATGAAAAGAGATTGATTGTGAGAAATATAGAATCTAGTAATCTCCAATAAAGACTAGCTAATGGCATGCATTGCAATGCTTTTAGCATTAAGATTTTTTTTTTTTGGTTAGGAACCTTCTCCGGCTCGCACACAACAACTTATCAAAGTTTCATCACAATCGGTCGAGCCATTTCCGAGTTTTTGCGAGACTAACGCACGGCAATAGATTATTCTATATATAGAGAGATAGAAGTTTTATAATATTTATCTAACACAGGATGTTTGTCTGATCCAAGCTCCAATATCCAGTACACTCACAGAAGACTTGAACTGTCAAACTTATAATTAGGCAGATTGTGGAATGTCCTATTACAGAATCGTGTAGAACAGAAGGTATCGATAGTAAAATTATCGATACCGTCTTTGATGACGTCCAGCCTAGGTTGAAAATACTGGCCATTAACACTTTGCGGGACACTAAACGCACCCAGACGTAATAACGATACTCGTAAAATTACTATTGTGCCATTCAATGAGTTAAATAATTATGTAAATTAACCAATACATTGTGTTGAAATGTCTTTATATGCAATTAAAACTACAAACTACTAATACGGGATGTCAGTTAATATGTACGTGGTAATAAAAGAATGAAAATAATCATAATAATTCATACTTAAAACTATATAAAATATTTTAAATATAAGCTACATTTTCCATTTGGCACTCTTTTATGTCGTCATAAAACTGGATCAAACTCTCAATGTTGCCAACATCCCGTTATTACATCATCAGTGTTGCCATATATTGTACGCGAAACAAATATTGCGAAATAAAAATGTCATTTGCACGCACAACAGTAAAATAGTTGGTGTTTACATTCCGATGTGAATTCGTAAAGTGATCGGCAATATTTAAGCGCGTATAACACCGTAGTGTAACGCAAAATATTAGGTACCTATGTAAGGTAAGAAAAAAATACCAAAACATAAAAAAGAACTTCGAATTCCTCCTGTAGATATCGATGTGTTTAAACAACTCACATACACAAACAAATCTTCATTTGGTTACCTTTTTCCATGATTTAATTGATTTTCTTTTTCTCGTGATTTTTACTAAACTTCAATCGCAACAACAATCGCTTTACATAAAGACATTCATTCTTTTTGTATAAAAGCTTTGTGAAATTTACAGATCCCAAAAAAGTCATACTATTACTGAACATTATAGCACTAGATATTGTTACTAACTTCATACTAAGAAAATATGGACCTTAGTCTGAAAAAAAGTATTATTTTAATTTTAACCCTGTAGGGTTAAATAATAGTATGACTTTTTGTTAGCTCTACCGGTCGAAGTAGGGGTGCTTGGGGGAGGCCTATGTCCAGCAGTGGACATCTTTCGGCTGAAATGATAATGATGACTATTTTTTAAATACGATTTATTTCAGCAGGTTGTCATTGTCACATCAACACCTTCATCAGCCATGTTTTAAGCTGCCTCGTGCTACAGTTCGGTGTGAGAGCAGCCCGCTCGTCTCAAACGACATCTTGTATATGACAAGGCCCTGACATTTGGCCGGCGACGCAAAAACCGCAGGCGCAGGCCGGTGCTCTATCGCATTTCACCGTTATGCTTGCTCATTGTTACGATTATCACTTTTACGGGCTAAAAGTAGGCTTTAACTAGCCGTTTGAGGGTTTGGTTATCAGCATTTTTTTTTTTTTTTTGAGGATGGGAAATCATCAAATGACTCCTCCCGCTCTGGGTGGAGCAGAAGGGAGTGTCAGACTTTTACTGACTAAAACCCACCCGTGTTCCTTCCTTAGCCCTTTATGTTCCAGGGCAGCGGTAAACCCTTTCGGATGGTCCCGCTACCCTGGCAGGCTTCGGCCCTGTGGGGCCCCGTCTCTTTTGCTGACATCTCTTTGAGGCGCGCGTGGAACACGTACACGCCGTCCGGCACGGCCCTAGTCCTGATCGGACGGAGAGCTACCCATTACTCTCCGCCCGCAGGCCCGTTCACCGTTATGCTTGCTCATTGTTTCGATTATCACTTTTACGGGCTAAAAGTAGGCTTTAACTAGCCGTTTGAGGGTTTGGTTATCAGCATTAAGGGTTTATCTAATGGCTAGGTATATGGTGGGTAGTGTTGAATAATATAAGGTACAAGACAGGCAAAACTTACACAAAAAGTCAATCAATCAATCTGCGTAGTTTTTTCCCAACTATGTTGGAGACGGCTTCCAGTCTCGCTGGATGCAGCTGAATACCAGTATTTTAAATGGAGTGACTGCCTATCTTACCTCCACAACCCAGTTACTGGGTAATACGATACCCCTTGGTAAGACTGATGATCAGACTTTCGGTCTACTGACGACCCGGAACGACAACCAAAGATCCATATCATATCCGTCCATAGAGAATGACAGCCGGAACCAACGGCTTAACGCGCTTTCCGAGGCCCAGAGGGGTCTTGAATAGTCTTGATACGTAAAGATGGTCACCCATCCACGAACCAACCGTGGCAAGCGTAGCTTAACCTGATAGACCCATGCGGCTGTTTTATCTATCTAGCCACAAGCCCCTCTACACAAAAAGAATGCAGTAAAAAGCACAAGATTAGTAACGGGGTAATTGCGTAACACTATCAGTAGCAATGATTTTGATTTTGACAGTTCATCAACATTCATTGCGTTACCTATTTAAGTTGTTGAGCAGACCTTTTCGAACATATAAAGCAATGGATAAGCAATATCCTTCAAAATTATTCAGATTGTATTTGATAGTGTGTTACACAATTAGGGCGCAGATGCGGACGTCAAAATGTCGTGTACCCAACCTTCTCTAGAAAAAATTCTTCAGCGAAATTATTGTCCAAATGAAGCACAAAATTGATACTGTCAAAATTGCCATATCCATAGACGAGGGCCCAACGTGAAGTAAGTAACAACTAATTACTCTGCATTGGCTAATAACTATGATTGTTATCTTGTCCACCAGAGAGCGACAGACGTTGAAATGTGACCGACACGTGAGCATTAATGTGCCGTGGTCAGTTTAAGGTCTACAACTGACATTTGGACTTGTATAGAGAAATTCTCTCTTTCTTGGGTGTTATTATTTAGTGTTATTGTGGAAACTTGAGTGAAGTACAAATTGAATTTGAACGCGAATTTGTTACCTCAGAGTAGTTTATTTAATTTATTCCTGTAATTCAACTTACACTACAACAACTATATGATGCTCATCGAGTATTTAGTGACATCGCCAAGTGGTTGGTCGACTCTTCACGTGACTATTAGAGAGCTAGCCTATTTTTGGCAAAGAATCATTATTTCGTCCGCAGCGCTGTCAACGGAAAAAGTGCCCAAAGGCTGGCAGCTGCAGTGCTGCCAGCCTTTTGGGCACATTTCCTATTAACAGCGATGCGGACGAATTTTATACACAAGAATGCCAAAAAAATACATATATTTTAGTGTTAGCTTGTATACTGTTATGGTGCTAATGCTGAAGTGGCAGGCTCAAAAGTAATGTAAATACTCAAAACGGAGCGAATTAGTGCTTTTTGAACAAACAAGATACTTATTGAAACTCCTTAAATTCCCTCTTTACCGAATTTTTCTTTTCCATTCGTCATCATTGACTGCCTCCTTAAGTTGCCTTCAACTTTCTCCAGAACCAAAATAGCCATCATCATTTTATCAAGTAAGTATTCACGTTCATTTCCAAACTTAAAATATTGATACGTATAACCGTCTCCTCTATCCTTACAAACCAGTACGATCAATCAATAAGTTTCCACGCGAAATATCTTAACATATCAATACAACACACTATCATAACTAAATTATTCCCTACAGCGAGAAATTATTCCCCTCCCCAATGATAAAAATGCTAGTTATTAAAATCTACCTCGGAGCATAGTATAGACGAATGCAGAAGTATCGTTCCTTACTGTTCATGAAACTACTTAGAAAGAGTAGAAACACGGATGTTCTGCCACGGCCACGACTGACTCGTTGGGTCAGTGGTTCCGAGGTTGACTACTGAACATGATGGAACCTGCGTTTGCTCTCCAGGTATTTTTCATCAGGGATTTCTTAGTAGCAGCCCGGAGTCCGAATTTGTGCCCGGTTGATGGTTTAACAGGCTCGCCCTCTATTACATGCGACTTAAGGTGGATGCTCCAAGGTAGCCCGCGAAATTCAATTTTTCTTACGTTTTTTGCAATTTGCTGGTCAGTACTAAGTTGTACTTGATTAAAATATGATTCGCGGCCGTAACAAATATGTATTTACAGAATTATAATCATTCACATTACATATTTCAACACAACTCTCTAAGATCAAGTACTAAATGACTATTTCATGAAATCTTGACATTTTAGGATTATGCTAACTTAACAAGTTGTATTACTGATTCTAATGATTATAATTCTGTAAATACATATTTATTACGGCCGCGAATCATATTTTAATCAACGTACCACTTATACTGACCAGCAAATTGCAAAAAACGTAAGAAAATTTGAATTTCGCGGGCTGCCTTGGAGCATCCACCTTAAACATAACATGCATTCTGTCGAAGTAGTAGCACTATACTTATACATTTTCCTACTTCTTTGGGGATTACAGACATGATGTAATGTTATGTCACATACGTGCTGCGGCAGTTGTTACTGTTATCATCATCCCACTGCTGGACAAAGGCCTCTCCCCATAACTTCGAGCTCTTTCTATCCAGGGGTTAAAGTGGACCACTGGTCGTTTGTTTTGTCCATCTAGTCTCGCCATCTTCTACCTGACGGGGTCTGCCACGACGCTTTCTGACAGTTAAGTGATTTCAATAGTGATTATTTTAGACTTCTGTATTTCAATAGTGATTATTTTAGACTTTTGTATTTCAATAGTGATTATTTTAGACTTCTGTATTTCAATGGTGATTATTATAGACTTCCGTATTTCCATGGTGATTATTTTAGACTTCTGTATTTTCTTACATTATGATCTTAGCCTACCATATTGGTCTAAAAAATTAATGTGCATCAATATATTGCGTTAATAATATAGCTGTTATAAACACGTTGTTTACAATGTTGCGTCGACGGCGGCGCCATCTGCCGACGTCCCGTTAGTCTCCAGGACAAGCGCACGCGCAGCCTAAGTGAAAACAGATGATGGATACTTTTACTAGCCGAGTTCTTACTTTTGCGTGCTTGATAATTTATTAATCTTGTAATTAAAGCCTTGAAATGTTTTTTTTTCGGTATGTTGAGAGGGCTTTATATGTGCGTGTTGTAGGCGAGAAGGGGAATAGAGCACTCAATTAACGGGTCAAGGATTTTTTAATAATTAATGAGGCGCTATACATATTAATGACATGGTGATTTCCTTTGTTGTGAAAAAATTGCTTAGAATTTCAAGTTTACTTGTTCTTTTTTTTTATTAGCCGTTAATGTCCCACTGTTGGGCCTCCCTACTCTCTTTCCACCTATCTCTGTCCAGAGCTGCCAAAAAACAATATTTATATTATTTTAGAGCAGCAAAAAACTTTTTTTTTTTTTTCAATACTTGAAAGACAGATTCTGTATCTTCTATCGTCCTTTACTTTCTATTTGATCCGTGTGGCGTTGCTCTTTCACTGCTGGCTTGAAAACATATCATAAAATCCTATGTCCCACCATCTTATTGGTCCATACGAGTATAAGCTCACATTCATAGGTCTTATCCTGTATATTATCTATCTTCTTATATATAAAAATCAATTACCGTTGGTTAGTCTCGCAAAAACTCGAAAATGGTTCGAGTGATTGTGATGAGACTTTGGTAAGTTGTTGTGTGCGCGCCGGAGAAGGTTCCAAAATAAAAGAAAAAGACGTTGCAACGCATCAGCTAATTTTTAATATAAATCCTATGGTCTCATTCAACAACAAACAGTTCAGGATTAGCCTATTTAAGCAAATTAAGCAATTACTTATTGCATCACGTCTCGGGAGGCACCATAACCAGCACCGATAGAATATTTGCTAACACATGAAAGGCATGGCTGTTTTGAAAACGCGCGTTTTGTCGGCGGCAGATGTCGTTGCGTTGACGTTGGAAAGGCTCGATGTATCTAAAGCTAACAATAAATAAATAAATTTATTTCAGGTAAATAACACCCATTCATAGTACACGTATAACATAAAATCTGATAAAATTCAAATTACAAAAAACCAATAAAAATCAAATTAAACGGAAACAGAATAAATCGAATTAAATGAAGTCAAATTAAAATAAATTATCAAAACAATAATATTAATATAGAAATAAGAATTAATTGATAAATAATCACAAAATAAAATCAATAAATAATCACAAAATAAAATCAATAAATAATCACAAAATAAAACTTAAGAGTTTGTTTGTTTGAACACGCTAAATGTCTGGAACAACAAGTCGGGATTTCAAAACTAGTTTACCAAAGGATAAGAGGGCCCACAGGCATGGATTGCTTAGCGCATCAAGCAGTCTTAATCCAGTACTGACAACAGCCATGGGAAGTGGAGAAACAGCCGCTCAAATTCAAGACACGATCAATTCTTCATCAACGAATAAAATCAATATTACATCCTGCCCAAACATAAAAGATTAAGTATAATGATGACGAGAGTTTTAGCAATAATCGTAAAATTGCAGGAAATTGAAACTGATGAATGTTATTACTTCCTCTTAACAATTACTTATATGGTCTGTAATTACTTCTTAGTACAATAAAAGTTCAATTATTTTGTAAAAATCGGTTTGGAAATGACAAAAAAAAGAGTCATGTGTGGTCTTTATATTTGATACTAGCTTCTGCCCGCGGCTTCGCCCGCGTGGATGTCGGAAATTATCCCACGGGAACGTGCTAACAGGATAAAATGTATTTGCTTCCCCAGGATGCCATCTATCTCTATGCCAAATCAGAAGTTCAGTGGTTTAGGCGTGAAAATGTAACATACAGTTTCAAGTTCAAATCCTCCCCTTAAAAACTGAATTACCCCTGTTTGTCCCGTCAGTGGTAAATTTTCGACAACTTTACATACTTATTATTAATTATTTTCTGTCAAAAGTATCAATAAAAAAATATATATATTATAATATATTATTATTAATATTTTTTATTTTTATTTTATTCATAAAATAAAATAAATAAATAAAATAAATACTGAGTTTCGAGTTACTCGGACCGCGCATTCAATTTCTTCCACACAAACTTAACACCCCTATATCCCACTTTGAGGGGTAGTTTTGAAAAACTTATAATGATAAACTTTATTACTTACTTAGGCAAGTATTCTTGCCAAGTTTCAAGTTTATTAACTAAATGATTAAGATTATTCATATAAACTGTATCCCCCGCTTTTCACCCCCACAGGGGTGGAATTTTAGAAAATCGTTTGGCATTATTCATAACTTGATTCAAAGATTATTTATACCAATTTTCGAGTTAATCAAGCCACGCATTATAATCTTCCCCTGAAAAATAGACTACCCCATTTCAGCCCGTCAGGGGTAGATTTTCAAAAAACCCTGATACACATTATTCTTTACTTTCAATATTAGGTATAAATACTGAGTTTCGAGTTAATCGGATTGCGCGCTAAAATTCTTCCATACAAACTTTGAAACCCCCCAATCCCTTATTAGGGGGTAGTTTAAAAGAAAAAAAAAGTGACAATCTTCATAATTTATTTTGGTAAGTATTCGTGCCAAGTTTCAAGTTTATTAACTCAAGGAATAAGATTTTTCATATAAACTGTATCCCCCGCTTTTCACCCC